>CM077646.1:170250214-173062714 GCA_039707465.1 Rhabdophis nuchalis | reverse complement strand
ACTAGCTCCCTCCGATGGCCACCACGGTGCACTTTCCGGGGCTGGCAGGGAGGTGGGTGTGTGGCACCCGGATGAGGGAGAGACAGACAGAGAGAGACAGAGACAGAGAGAGACAGAGGAGGAGGGAGGGAGAGACAGACAGAGACACAGAGAGGGAATCAGAGAGAGAGAAAGACACACACGCACACAGAGTGACAGGTGGGTGGAGGGAGGAGAGAGACAGATACAGAGAGAGAGACAGAAAGAAAAAGAAAGAAAAATAGAAAGAAAAAGAAAGTGGGAGAGAGAGATAAAGAACTTATGACCACAATTGAGCCCAAAATTTTGGTTGCTAAGCAAGACCGTTGTTAAGTGAGTCTCACCACATTTTCCAAGTTGGCCACGCCCACCTGGTCACATGACCACTGAATCGCTCCCACAAAACAGGCCACACCTTTTGGCTCTCAAAAGAAATTTCAATCGTGGTACTGTTGATATTTGGCTCTATTGACTAATCAAATAAAACTAAAACTAAACTAAACTAATGAGTTTGCCCACCACTGGCCTAGCATGCTGAAAAAGAAAGATGTGACTTGAACTCAGAAAGAAATATCTCTAAGGCTTGGCAAATGTACAGCCCAGTAAATGGGAAAAGAAATCAATTACCCAAAAGGTCTAAACAAAACCCCAGCCCACAGTAACAGGAATAACAAAAGTGCTTAATCCTCAATTTATGAAAGCAATAGATATGTGAATAGCTTAAACCTGAATATGTCATAAAACAAGAGGGTCAACATCTCAAGAGAGTGAGACATTTCTTGCGGCCACCGAGGTAGCTTTGTCAAAAATAGTCTTGATGTCTGAAGGATGAGTCCAATTTAGCAGCAAAATTTGAAAGTGCCAGGGCTATTTGTAGAAGCTATCCAGCTCTCTGCAAAAAAAGATTACAGGTTTCAGCATTTACCCATATTCAGAAATCTCTTGGTCTGTTGCACCCAAAGATTCTATGCTTATTGTGAGATTAGACTCTGGAGAAATTGCCAAGCCAGGCTGTTGTTCCACAGCTCCTTCCTCCCGCCCTTGACATGAATTCCCATGCAAGAATCAGGCATAGAGACTAAATCTTCTTCCAAGTCAGAACAGGGGCTTCATAAAAACAATGTACTTGAGAAATGAAAAGCCTTAATAGTTAGCTGTCATAGCTATCATAGTCTTTGGTGGGGTTGGCTTCTGGTTGACCAACTATTATTTTTTTTATTTTTTTTTATTTGTATCCTGCACCCATCTCCCACAAAGGGACCCGGGGCGGCGCACAGGAAAATTAAAAACATAGAAATACACATGTACAAAAAACATAGAAATACACATATACAAAATATAAATACCCATTAAAACTATATTAAACCAACCGACCTGTGCTAAAACCACATTAAAACCCCCAATTAAAAACATTGATCCACTAAAAGTCAGGTTTGGAACCAGGTAGGTCACGCCAGGCCGGCTAGATGAAAAAAGTGTGTTTTTAGGCGCTGGCGGAACAGGCGGAGGTCAGAGATGACGCGGAGTTCGGGAGGTAGATCGTTCCAGAGGGCTGGGCCTGCCACAGAGAAGGCCCTTCCCCTGGGCGTCGCCAACTGGCATTGCCTGGCCGACGGCACCCGGAGAAGACCCTCTCTGTGGGAGCAAATCGGACATAGGGATGTGTGGGGCAACAGGCGATCATGCAGGTAACTAGGCCCAGTGCCATGGAGCACCTTGAAGATGGTCATCAAAACCTTGTAACACACTCGAAAGGTCACAGGTAGCCAGTGCAGCTCGCGCAGGAGAGGTGTTATGTAGGATTGCCGAGAGGCACCCATAATTACCCGCGCGGCTGCGTTCTGGACTAACTGCAACCTTCGAGTGCATCTCAAGGGGAGCCCCATGTAGAGAGCGTTATAGTAGTCCAGACGGGAAGTTACGAGTGCTTGAGTGACTGTGTGACGGGCGTCCCGTTCAAGTAAGGGGCGCTATTGGTGGACCAGGCGAACCTGGTAAAACACCCCCCTGGCCACGGCTGTCACATAGTCCTAAACTAAACCAATAAAGGCTACAGAGTGAAAATACTATGCATTTAAAAAATACTTCAATGAATAAGTCCCAAAAGAATTCTTTCCCACATCTATTTCTCAAGGCTTGCTGAGAATTTGGTGCTGCCTACATGCATTTTACATTGTTGTTTTTAAAGCAGACTAAGATTGAATGGCATCGTCCACCCTGGGATTTTACTCTGTGAAATACTAGTAATAGTAGCCTATAGCTTACTTCTAGAAGAATAACTTTGGGGCATCTAAATACATGGGTATTATAAGTCAATCTTGGTGGACTGTTTGAAATTCTGGTCATCCATTTACTTGATTGATGTAGCAGAAGCTATAGGACTGTGATGGCGAACCTATGGCACATATGCCATAGGTGGCATGCAGAGCCCTCTCTACGGGCACGTGAGCCATTGTCCCAGCTCAGCTCCACCACACATGCATGCATGCCTCCCACCAGCCAACTGATTTTCAGATCTCTGCCGCACATGCATGGGGGACCAAGCACATGCAGCAGAAATGCATGCATGCATGGGGGCAGGGCGTGCGGGGGGGGGGGGTTCCGCACACATTGCCTTATGGGTGTGCATGCACACACTTTCAGCAATCAGCACCAAAACGATTAGCCACCACTGCTATAGGTGATGACTTGACTCCAAAGTTACATTCTACTTGTGGGGATCCCTCTGCTCAAAGAAAGGACGGTGCCAGTTTAGTTAAAGTTTGAGCAGCTTTTCACAAATTAAGTCAAAAATTAACTCACACCCCCAAAACTAAGCTAAATGAAAACATGTCCAATCCTACTGGAAGCCTACATTACATCTCAGAAATATCCCTCGAAACCTTTCGGGTCTCCAAATACTTTATTACCATAAAACACTCTTTCCTCTTTCAACTGCTAAACTTTCAAGGAGCAAGCACATTCCCCACCTTTCTTAATAGCCCCCAGCAGATATTTTGTGCCCATTAAAGACTGGGTCATCCTATCTATAAAACAAAAGGCCTTCAGATCCAGGATGATGGGATTAAGACAGTAGTGTATTAATCATGAAGCAGACTAAGCATGTTCTTACCACAAAGTTGAAAAAGAAAAAAGAGCCAATGAAGATTTGTACAGTCTGTACAAAGGAGCCCCCGATTTGTCAGTGCTTAGAGCCTTAATCTGCCACGTGACCCTTCAGGACATAATAGGATTAACCCACTAGCAGCAGAGCTCACAACATTGCACAATCTCCTAAAGACATTGCATCACCCAGCAAACTACAACCAAACCTGGATCAACCTACAGAGCTAACTATGACCTCTATAACACCCAATAGAATACGTGTTCTTGCACAGTAACAGGTAGTTCAAACGCAAAGCCCAAGAGAAGGTATAAAAGCCCCTCACTCTCACCTCCATGTGGTCAGCTACCCAGAATCACATGTGCTTGGTGGTTCTGCTTCACCATTAAAAACCATCTTTCCAATCAGCCTCCATGTTTCCAATGTGTTTCTCCCGGCTTGGAACTGAACGAGATGAATATTTCTTCCAACAATAGATTGTAACAACTGCAAGATCTTGCTGTTTCCATCAGAAGGATGAAAGCGCCACTAGCATTGTTCCACAGGCATCAGCCCTTCGGTATCTGCATGAAGTGCAATGGCACTGCAGGTACACAAGGAGCAGGGCTATCGTCAGTCTGACACCCCTTCCCAATCACCTGTGTAGAAACTGCCAGCAACAGACTAGAAACACTAGAAAGAGAATTGTTCCCCAACTCCTCCTCTTCCTGCAGGTCTTTGCTGCTGTTCTCAGCACAGCTTGGAAGCAGGCAAGGTTGTTGCTGGGAATGACAGACCCAGCAAGGAATCCTTGAGGATATTCAAGAAAAAAAATTGAAATTCTTCCCTAGTTTGCGTTTTAAATTCAGCTGAAGAAAACCCTGAAGCAGGAGTGGGGAACGATGGGCTTTTTGTGACTTGTGGACTTCAACTCCCAGAATTCCTGAGCCAGCCAGCTCTTTGGAACTCTTCTTAGCAGCCACTCAGAGTAATTTGCTTATCCTAGCCCAGAAGATTTGCCAACATCTCAATTGCTTTATTTTATTTATTTTGTCAAGTATGAATTAGATAACAGATACTGTATAAGTATAGACATAATTATGAATACATGAAATGGGTACAAATAAACGGGGAAAGTAGGACAGGGACGTTTGGCATGCTGGTGCGCTTATGCACATCCCTTAAAGACCTCTTAGGAATGGAGTGAGGTCAACAATAGACAGCCCAAGGTTAAAGTTTTGGGGGTTTGGGAAAATTGTTGACAGGATCGGACCTGCTTAGAATTTCTATGGAAGGCAATCAGGAATCTCCAAGCTATCTGGCAAACAAAGCATCTGGGAAGAAGGCAGAAAAGCAAACCACTTCCCTACTGTTGCCAAGAAAGTTGTTTGGATGGGTCCAGGAGCTGAGCTTGATCTCTAGGGAGACAATCTTTACCTAGAATTGGCAGAAGATCTTGGCTTGGAGAAATGTTATCTCATATCCTCTAGGTACGTCTTCCCATTTTTGCAAGCTCTTTGCAAGATTTTGCCAAAAGGATTCTGGCTTCCTTTTTTTATAATGGCTAATTAGTGTCAGATTTCCCTAGGGTGACATCCTTCAGGTGTGCCAGATCACAACATGTGATTTGGAATATGTTAAGAAGGAGAAGATGGGTTTCAAAAGGATAGTCTGCACCTTTCTAATTTATTTTGTTTCCACAGTGAAATTCTTTCTTGGAAAACTTGTACAGGTAGTCCACAACTTAGAACCACAACCGGACTGGGACTTCTGTCGTTAAGCAGGGTGGTCTTTAAGTGTGATGTGCCCAGTTTTACAAACTTTTTTGCTGTGGTCATTAGGTAAATCACGTTTGTTAAATGAATCACATAATTGTTAAGGAAATCCAGCTATTTGATTTTGCTTGTTGGAAGCCAGGCTGGGAAGTTCTCCAATGGCAATCATGTGACCCCGGGATGCTGCAACCATCATAAGTACATGCTGGCTGCCAAACACCTAAATTTTGATCACGTGACCTGCATGGATGTTGCAATGGTTATAACAGTAAAGACTGGTTGTAAGTCACTTTTTTCAATGCTATCTTAACTTTGACTGATGGTCTAAACCAGGGGTGTCAAACGCAAGGCCCAGGGGCTGGATCTGGCCCATGGGCTGCTTAGATCTGGCCCATGGGGCCACCCTGGAAACAGCGAATGACAGGCCCACAGTGCCTCTGCTAGTGAAAATGGAGCTCGGGAGAGCTGCACGCATCCATCCTGAGCTGTTTTCACTGGCAGAAGGTTGCAGGAGGCTGTCACAGCTGAAAACGTAGCTCAGGAGAAGTGGTGGGTTCCAGATCCCATTGCAACCAGTATGGTGCAACAGGCCAGGCACCCACCGCATGAACGTGAGCAGCGCATGCATACATCCTTACAGTCTGCAATGCCTCTGCCACCTCCACAATGCCTCCGTGATGCTCTAGCTGCTCGATGGAGCGTCACACAGGCGCCGTGCCCTCTGTCCACCTGCACGGATGCCTCAAAAAATGCAAATACCAGAAAGGAGCAAGGGTTCCGGAGCACCGTACCAGAACAGTACCTGGTGCTCCCAGCAGGCACCAGAACGCTCATACCAGGGCGTACTGGTTAGAACCCACCACTGCTCAGGAGCCTGATTTTGCTGGCAGAGCGCTCGGGCCACCACAGGTGCCCCTGACATGAGTGATGTTGAGCTGACTTCACCTGTTGTGTCCTCGACCTGCGACTGGTCTCGACTTACGACCAGCCGCAGGTCTTCCAGACTGCTGCTTGAAGCCTTGGTAACAGGCTGTAGCAAGCCGGCTAACCACTAGTCGCGCCTGATTGGCTAAGGCGCGACTGGCGGGTAGCTGGCTCTTGCCGCAGCCTGATTGGCTCCCCGTTTGACAGCTCCGTATAAATAGCTGTCAAACGCGGGAGCCCCTGTCTACCGCGCTTTTAGTTTACTGTGAATAGTTTTCCTTCTGTGCTTTCCGCCTAACAATAAACGTGTTTCCTGAGAGCTAGCCTGGTCTGGACTCCCTCAATCTCAATATCTAACATCACCCACCCTGGCCACGCCCACCCCAGCCCCCCAAGGTCAAACACAATCAAGATGCAGCCCTCACTGAAATCGAATTTGACACCTCTGGTCTAAACAAATGTTCATTAGTCGAGGATTACCTGTAATGCATTAATGGGTGACAAAACCAGTGATAAACAGCTAGCTCTCTTTCCTGGTTCAAACTGACCTGCTATGCAGTATTATATTTGGCAGTTGAAAAAATCAAAATGGCAGGCATGGTTGATTCCCCCATATTTTCCACCTAGGTCAAAATGGGCAATGCTATGATTGTGTGTCTCATGTTTACTGTTTCGACATCATTATCACCTGTATAGATTGCCCTTGACAAGACTTCTGGTCTCAGGAAGGTATTTATTTATTATTTAGTGTGTGGCATATCATATGTGGACTACCAATATAAACTAACATTTCAACTTAGGTTAGTAGAATCCATTAAAATATAAATGTCTATGTTCAACTATCAATGTCTAGGACTTTAGGCCATGTAATCATTGAAGTGCAGCATTGTTTATTTTTTTTAAAAATCATACTGAGCTGAGGGCAGATATTTACTCTCGCTTTACTGCCGGTCACAATGTGACCTGCAGTTTGACGTGGTCACACTGAAGGAGGATGCTTTGCCTCATTTATACAGAGAGCTCCAGCTGAGGGGCGAATCCTATTCAGGATTGCCCACTGCTGATGTGGTAGTTCAAAGCCTGCCACCTTTTTTTGTGGGTCCATTTATATGGTGTGGAGCCCTTTAATTTATATTTCCTATATTTATATAGGAAGGCATTTCTTCTGCTTCATAAACACAAATCTGGAGCACTTTTAGAAATGCACTAAATCTATGTTCAAGAGCCATGGTGGTGCAGTGGTTAGAATGCAGTATTGCAGGCTAATTCTACCGACTGCCAGCAGTTCGATCCTCACCGCCTCAAGGTTGACTCAGCTTTCTATTCTTCTGAGGTCGGTAAAATGAGGACCCAGATTGTTGGGGGCAATAGGCTGACTCTGTAAAGTGCTTAGAGAGGGCTATGAAGTGGTATATAAGTCGTATTGCTATGTTCAAAATAAGGCTGGGACTAATGCTTTTCCAAATTTTTATTAATTAATTAATTTTTATTTATTATTCTGAATTTTTATTAATTTTAATCGGGGTTTGTTTGGTTTTTTAATTTTGAGGCCAAATTGTTTAATATGTTTTTTTTTAAACTTTTAAAACTTTTATATATCTGTTTGACTTTGGCTGTACACCTCCCTGAGTCCTTTGGGAGTAGGGCGGTATAAAAACTAATAAAACCTAAACCTAAATTCATGCCACGGTTATGGGGATGTAAGATTAAACTCTAATACAATTTCTCCTACCACTTGTAGTTTTTTTGGATTCAAAATTCTGCTAGGAGAATTTAGTCCCCGCAGTTATTTTCCTCCCAGAAAGACCCAGAGGAAAATATCAAAGAAAACCTTTGTCCTGTCATAACTTTAATATACTTCTCTAGCTTTGCATTGCAGTTTTATATTCCTACTAACTACTTCATTACATTCTGCATAAACTCCACTTAGCTGAGTAATTGAAACAGCGAGTCAGATTCCTCTTGCTCTCTTTTTAAACAAAGGTAGAAAATCAAAATTAGCCGTTTTAAAAATTAATTTTAAAAGAAAGCCTTAATCTGTCTTGTGATGGCAACAATTTTATTCCCATTCCCTCTAATGGTTATGTTCACATTTCACTTATTAAAATTAATCTGCTTCAATTATATTAAAATCAGCAGAACTGTGCTCGGCTATATTGATAGATAATAGCAATAAAGGGTAAGAAAGATTTCAAAGCGCCAGAGCTGCTGGAAATAGCAACAACACTGCAGTAATTGCTCGCTCCTAGAGAGGAAAAACAAAGATAGCCAAACTTCGCCGCGGTATTGGAAGGCAAAAGCATTTATAATAAGATGATCCTGTAGGTATAAATCCTCCAGGGAAGCAGCACTGACCCTACATCTCAAAATGTGTTTTAAATCTATAAAGAAATAACAAATAATCCACGGTAGAGTAGAAAAGTGGGGCATAAACAAACAAACAAATCAGCAAATAAATAAGAGAAGCTGAATGTCCCACTTAAATGAAAGCTGCCTTATTTTTTAAAGTCACTCATTGGTTACCTTACTTAACCCCCCAACCCCACCCGAGTTGATCTCTTCCTGAAGATGTGACTACCAAAATCACACAAGGGGAGTCCTTGTCTTAAAACAATTCTCAATGACCATTCGGAGTTTCAAATGGCACTGAAAAAAGTGACTTATGACCATTTCTAACACAACATGTTCAGAGGTGGGTTCCTATATACAGTACAGTTTGGCTGAATAGGTAGTAACTCCAGCAGACACGTGACCATACCGGTTCTATCGGTGGCGCTATAGGCACCGCCATCTTGTTTTGTGTTTCTGCGCATGCGCATGTAGCACACATCAAACGTACACCCAAATCACACACATGCCCAACTGAGCGAATCAGCAGTAACAGAAGCCAGAGCCCACACCTGGACATGTTGTAGTATCCCCATGATCGTTTGATCAAAATTTGGGTGGTTAGCAACTGGTTCATATTTAGGACGGTTGCAGTGTCCTGGGATCATGGGGTCACCTCTTGCAACCTTCTGACAAACCAGGTCAATGGGGGAGCCAGATTCCTTTAACAGCCTGCAATGATTCATTTAACAACTGTGTCAAGGACTAGCTGTATTTCTTCTAACCTACTTTTTCAGAAATGTCCCTTGTCATCATTGCCAATGAGGCTTTCTTAGTCCCATTTTCTAAACATCCTACCTTGAAGACATGGCTAGAAAAAACTAGTGGCACAGTGGTTAGGATGCAGTATTGCAGGCTAACTGTGCCCACTGTCAGGAGTTCAAACCTGATGGGGCTCAAGGTTGACTCAGCCTTCCATCCTTCTGAGGTGGGTAAAATGAGGACCCTGATTGTTGGGGGCAATAGGCTGACTCTGTAAACTGCTCAGAGAGGGCTGTAAAAGGACTGTGAAGCAGTATATAAGTCTAAGTGCTATTGCTGTTGCTACTGCATTGCTAGTGCTAAAAGTTAAAGGAAGATCCATTTCATCAGAGAAAAGACCATAAATTATCTTATTAACGTCTCCCTCCTAGAAGCATAGATTCTTATTGTCATACCACCTTCACTTGGGATGCCTACTGAGCAGTGGTGGGTTTCAAAATTTTTAGAACCTCTTCTGTAGGTGTGGCCTGCTTTGTGGGAGTGGCTTGCCAGCCATGTGACTGTGTGGGAGTGGCTTGCCAGCCATGTGACTGAGTGGGCATGGCCAACTTGTAAAATGTGGTGGAACTCACTTAACAATGCTCTTGCTTAGCAACCAAAATGTTGGCTCAGAAACTCTGTCATTTGAAGCACGCAAGTCTTAAAGCTGTCAAGTTACAAGTAACAAGACCCTTGCACCCCCTAATCCTTTAGAAACCCCCCTCCCCCAGGGGTGTTCAAACTTGACAGCTTTAAGACTTGTGGACTTCAATTCCTCTTCCAGTCATGTTGGCTCAGGAATTCTGGCATTGAAGTGTGCAAGTCTTAAAGCTGCCAAGTTACAAGACCCTTGCACCCTTAACACGTTAGAAAAAAAACCCCAGGGGTGTTGACAGCTTTAAGACTTGTTGGCTTCAACTTCCAGAATTCCTCCTCTCGCTCTTCATGGACGTTGGGGGGGGGGTGGAGCTGGAACCGGTTCTAAACGGCACTGTAGATTTGTGGAACCTCTTCTATAGAAGAGGTTAGCACTGGCAGGAACCCACCCCTGCTACTGAGGCAGAGGAGAAAGAAAATATTCCAATTCTTGTTTTTTTTAAAAAAAGAAAAGAAAGACGGGAAAGAGGAATGAATAGAAATCATTTTCTTCCAATTCATAGCACTAAATTTAGAGTGTTTACCTTTGTGAAAAATGTATTAACAAGGAAGTCAAAGCAGGATAAATAAATAAAATGACACAATTAAAAGTGGGGTAGGGAGCTAGTACCTCTCAGTTGTTGAAGCTCCATACTCCCTTGCCATCAACTGTGTTAGATGGGGTTGCTTCTAATCAAAGTCTAAAATATCTAGAAAGCCTCAGTTTGCTGACTGCTCAAGCATTTTATTGGTGGACTGTTTTATTAATGATTATATTTTGCATGTGTTAATTTTCCTTTGTTTTTACCTTTTACTGGGTTTTTTTTTGTCTTTGCCTTCAATAAATAAATATCTAGGGAATTTGATACCTTAAGTAAGATATAGTCATGAGCAGCAATTTAGACAGACTGTGAAGCAGCGGTGTCCAACCTGGGCAACTTTAAGACTGGCTGAGGAATTCTGGCACTTGAAGTCTCTGTCTTAAGGTTTCCGTGGTTGGACACTCCTGCTGTAAAGGAAGGCAAGAGAAGTTCATAAATGCTAGTGGCTTTGTGCCCCAGTAGGTCATAAAGATATACACTAACTGCTGGGGAATAAATAACAGGTCTTTAATTTTCTTTGTTTGTTGTTATTTCCCAAAAACACTAACAATCTCCTAGGATTGTGATGGAGAACCTATGGCACGCTTGCCACAGGTGGCATGTGGAGCCATATTTGCCGGCACGGCAGCCCTCGGCAGCCCTCAGCTCAGACCAATTGATTTTCGGCCTTCTGGAGAGCCAGGGATGACTGTTTTCACCTTTCCCAGGCTTCAGGAAAGCCTCCGGAGCCCAGAGAGGATGAAAAACAGGCCCAATGTTCCAGAACCTCCGGTTGGCCCATTGGGACTGTTTTTCACCCTATCCAGGCTCCTGAGGCTTTTTTTGAAGCCTAGGGAGGATGAAAACGGCCTCCCCCAGCCCCTTAGAGTCCAGGAGAGGCTGTTTTCACCCTCCCCGGTCTTCAGGAAAGCCTCTGGAGCCTGTGGAGGGCAAAAACTCTCCCCTGTGTGTGTGTGGGGGGGGGTTGCTTGCGCATGCACAGTTGGGGGGTCACTCGTGCATGTGCAGATGGGTGAGCACACATGCACATGCGATAGCTCACACATACACAGTTTTGGCACACATTTAGAAAAAGGTTAGCCATCGCATAGGATATTGTTTTCTAAATCTTATTGAACAGGACTCTCCTTCTAAAATTCTTATTTGAAGTGTGGCCATTTCAGGCTTTGAGCTATTAAGATTCTGTATGTAGTCCACTGATGAGAAAAAGATAAAAAAGGACATGCACCAGTAGGATAATATGAGCATCTGATTTGACAGAAGACTCAATGCACAGAATGTTGCATTTGCAGTCAAGGTGACAAATGAATCTGTTGGGTTCCCTTCTAGCAGCATATTATTTACGCATGTACTCCCATAAATGGATTATTTTATGAATAATTTTTATTAAAAGATTTTATAAAGAATTTTAAAAACTACAGAAACATACTAGAAATAGAAAAAGAGATGATAAAAGGGCAAAAGAAAGTGGTAAATAAAAAAGAGCAGGAAGAAGATGAATTTTTAAATAGCTGAAATCATTGGATCTAGAATTTCTGTTGGAAAGAATGTAGTCAGAAAGTATGATGCCACATAACCACACTGCTTAGCAACAGCAGCTCTAGTGGTTATGGATTGTTAAGTGAGGACCTAACATGACTGTGACTTCTGACTTCCTGCTGGCTCCCCATTGAACATTTGTGGGAAATCATCATAGGAGATCACAAATCACGATTATGTGACCACAGGGCACAGGCCACCAACTAAGTGCCCAGATTGTATCAAGTGAATAAGGAGGTACTGCAACCAGTAGAACTTTAAGGTCCAATCATAAGTACCACTTGTTAAGCACTGTTGTAATTTCAATTGGTCAGTGAAAGAGTGGTGGTCAACTGAGGACCATCTATACATTCATATACTGTATTTTTCGGAGTATAAGACGCACCGGAGTATAAGACGCACCCAGGTTTTGAAGAGGCAATTTTTTTAAAAAAAAAGTAGGTAGGTAGATAGAGGGATAGAGAGGGAGAGAAAGAGAGAGAAATACAGTAGGTAGGTAGGGAGAGAGAGAGAGTAGTTAGGTAGGTAGACAGATAAAGGGGGAGGAGAGAGAGAGAAATACAGTAGGTAGGTAAGTAGGGAGAGAGAGAGGGTAGGTAGGTAGGTAGGTAGGTAGGTAGGTAGGTAGAGGGATAGAGAGAAACAGAGAGAGAAATAGATAGGTAGGAGAAGAGAGAGAGTAGGTAGGTATATACGGGGGAGAGAAATACAGTAGATAGGTAGGAAGAGAGAGAGTGTAGATAGGTAAGTAGAGGGATAGAGAGAGAGAAAGAGAAATACCGTAGATTGGTAGGTACAGAGAGAGTGAGTAGGTAGGTAGATGTTTCCAAGTGTATACCCATGTGCTGGAGAAGGAAATCACTGACCACCTTCAGAACAAATCTTTGTTTCTGCAGGCACAATACTTGACCAATGTAATTCTCATCAATCACTCTAACTAAAAAGCTTTCTGAAAGGGGGGGGGGGAACCCTTTTTGTACTGTGCAAACCTCCCCCAAACAGCCTGTTTTTTGCGAAAATGGGCCCATTTTTTTTTCAAATAAAAACCAAGACTAGCCTTGCGGGGGCTTGCAGAGTGCTCCTGGGGGGGGGGGCAAAAAGAGGAAAAAATGGCCCATTTTTCATGAAACCTGGCTGGTTGTTGGTCAAAAGAATTGTGTGCATAGCCTTATGGAGGCTTATAGAGCGCTGCGGGGGGGCACCCTGTTTTTTGCTCATTTCTGCCCTCCCCAGCCCCCAGGAGCTCTCTGGGAGCCTCTATAAGGCTATGCACAGCCATTTTGGTGAAGGGGTGGGGTTTCAGGAAGCAAAGATTGCTGTATTCGATGTATAAGACGCACCCAGATTTTCAGCCTCTTTTTAGAGGAAAAAAGGTGCGTCTTATACTCCGAAAATAAGGAACTCATAGATTTCCAAGTAAGTGTGGAAGTTAATTTCCAGGGAATTTCCATTTTTGGTCCATTCCTTGCTCTGCAACAGGTACTTCATTGTTGTCCTAAGATCCTTATGCAAAGTGCTTCAGTGCATTAACTGTCAAAAAAAGAAAACAAACCCACAAAAAAGTCTTCTAAAGACATTTGCCCTTGCAATATCTGTAGGCCAATGATGAATTGATGGCATCATTCTTAATTTTGTCAATTGAGACTTACATGCCTTGATTTATTTATCTGGCTGCTTCCCATTTTCTCCCTCTAAAATTGGGATTTCTGTATTTCACCTTCTTGTAAAGTGCCTCGGGGCAGCAAACCAAAGCAGTAGGATTAAACAATGAAACAATATAAACAACAAAGCAGCAGATAACAAGAACACACACTCAATAACAAGAATGAGTGGAAGGTTTTAAAGAAAAAGAGGCCAACCTGTGGTCTTCTGGCTTCAAAAGCTCCTCACAAGTAGTTAGTTCCTATCTCAAATACGGAAACCCAATCTATAGAGTAGGCTAGTGAGAAAAGGATCAAAAACTGAAGAAGGGGGAGAAAGAAAGAAAGAAAGAAAGAAAGAAAGAAAGAAAGAAAGAAAGAAAGAAAGAAAGAAAGAAAGAAAGAAAGAAAGAAAGAAAGAAAGATGGTCCTTGTCACTTTTGGCTCTGAGCGTATATCCATCCCTATCTTTGGTCTTGCCCACTAGTAGCCTGCAGGCCATCACATATCATCTTCAAAGGAACACAGCTCTTCCCCTACATTTAAGCCAAAAAGAAAAACCATCAGAAGAATGGAAGAAAAGTCAAAAAGCATTAATGAGTCAAAAGAGTAAAACTTCTGCTGTTGCCTAAAGAAATGTCAAGATGAGATAGGCATGACTTTGGAAGTTGTTTCAAACCTCTTTGAATGCTGTTCTATGGAAAAGGTCCTCTCTTTGTTACTAGATATGCATCCCACCCCCCTGAAAAAATAGATGAGGACAAGCAGAAAAAGACTATTGCCCACTTAGTGGATCATTGTTGGAAGGACACTGTATTTAACATCTGATTTCATCTACCTGGGGCTGGACAAAAAGGCTCATGCATAATCGGACAATTGTTCACCTGGCCTCACAGCTGTCCTCTTCAACAGCAAGTTGATATTTGAAGGTGATCAGGATGTCATATCTTGGGAGAAATACAACTGCTAATGCTCCCATGCTCAAGGTCTCTTAAGAGCACAAGAACAAGACACACCTTTTTGTGGGTTTGTTATACCCATGTGCCAACTAACCAAGTAATAATTGGGGAAGATATGCCCTAGTCACTATGCATGTACAAAATCCATTTCTATTACTAACAAGAGAACTTAAGTAAAACCCAAGATGCAAGAAACTGTAGGTCTTACTTGAAGTTGCATGCTATCCAGCATCTTCCAGTCTAGAATTTAAGCATTAATAAGCCTTGTCCCAAAGATGTTTTTTCAAGAGGCAACTGGATGACTGAGAATCTCCATAAACATTGATAAGCTTTCTTCAGACATCAGTTTTGAGGATTTGGAGGATTAATGGGATTCATATTTTTATTTAGCAGTGTAATTTTCTCCTTTCCCTCTCCCCTCCCTCTCCCTCTCTTCCCCTCTCCCTCTCCTCTCCTTCTCCCTCTCCTTCTCACTCTCCCTCTCCTTTCCTTCTCCCTCTCCCTCTCCTTCTCCTCTCTCCTCTCCTCCTTCATTCTATTAAAATGAATACAGAACAGGACAAGTAGAGGACATACCGTACTTATCTGCATGGCAGAAAAACTGCTGTAAAAGCATTCCTTTTTGTAGCAACAGCTGATAAGGCAAGGATACAACATCAGGTCAGCAGTAAAGCTAACATCAGGAAGAAAGAGCTATTCTACCCAAAGGAACAGCTACTCATTTATATCCTCTACTGTAGATACTGCAGGTGGAGAACTGTGTCAGTGGCAAAAAAAAAAAAATCAGGACTCTGGAAGCACCCTTCCTGACTTACAAGTTTCATTAAAAGGCATAAACTTTCATGAGCAGTAGCTCATGAAATTTAGGAATTAAATTTCCTCAATTTGAGAGTTGGCGAAAATGGATTACCTCACCGAAGCCAAGAAGCAATTCCCCAATACCACATTCTATTAACTTCTGTCCTCAGATTCCACCACAAAATACAGAGAGAACTATATAATCTGATGAAAGAATTCCCTAAAAATACACAAATACACAAGACATAAAAATACCCCAGAAGCCCTAATCAGGCATCTACAACTTATTTCAGAAAGATACACAATTCAGGCAACATGGGTTGTCCCATTGTTTTAAGCATAGGAACTATCACAACTGGAATGTAGATTTGATGGACTATATGCTCAACTCTTATGGCCCTAAACTCCCAACTAAGTAAGAAATACTTACTACCAGGAAATTTCCACTACCAGTTCTCCAGAACTGGTCAGAACCTGCTGAATACCACCTCTGAACCATGTCTCCTCAATATGTCAATGTACTTCTACATGGCTGACTTAGAACAGTATTTTTTTCATTCTTACCCCTCGAAGGCTTTATTTGAGATTCATTGATGATATTTTAATCGTCTGCACCATGGAAATGAATTTCATTAAGTTCCATCATGATTTCAGCATTATGGAGCATGCTACCTACAAAACAAATCCATTCCCTTGACTGTGCAGAAACTACACAGTAGGCACATAAAGACCATGCTAGACTATCTCAACAATGAACTAATTTCTCTGCTGCCGCCACTATCCCCAGTTTAAATCTTATCTCAATCCTACATCAATCGAACCACTTCATGTATTTCATGAAGTGAGTTTACAAAAGTTTGCTGATGTTTACTTATTAAACAAATTATACAGCCACCAACTCACACATAGATGACTCTAGTGGCTTACATTTAACATTTTTGCTTTTAAATACTGTTTTTAAATTGGAAAATATACCCTGCTGCAATTTGCTCAGGAGATTGCATGGAGTCTTCCTTCTGAGTCAGACACCTTCCAACATATGCAAATTTACTTCCTATTAAAACTCTTTTGGATCAAGAGTGTTAGATTGGTAGGGAATCAAGCTGATTAAAGAACAGCTTCTGTGTCTACTACAAAGAAAATGAAATGGAAGAAATCGGCATGCACTTCACAAAAAGCCCAAATGTCCAAGTGAAATGGGCTACTTCAGAAGTATGGAAGCTTCCTCTGAAGCTTAACAGATCTTTCCCAAATTCATTTGAAGTAAAGCAGGATGATCTGTCTTGAAGCTATAGACAGCTTTGGAGGATCATTGGATCTGGGAGTTGATGGATATGGAGGAAGTTGTCACAATTTTAGGCATACTTTCAGAGCAATTTGTTGCCATCCTGTTAAGAGGAGGTAGAATTATTTGAAGGTCTTCCTTGCTAGCTGCTCCAATGCACTTCAGGATGCTCCCTTCCTGCCCTTGCATAAGATAATACACAGAATTCAGCCTGATGTGTGTTCACATGGCCACAGAAACAACTATAAGGATCAGGATAAGAAAGCTGCAATGTGTTATTAGAATGCAAAGACCATTCCTTTTGTATGTGTATGTGACAACATAAGGCATGCCTAAAGGAGCAGAGCTTCAACACAACACTAGTTTCATCACTTTTCCTCCCTTTATGCTACACCCCCCCCCCCCACACACACATACTACAGATAGCTCTGCTTGGCCAATGTATCTGTGTGCATGTTAAACCTCAAGATTCTCTTGAACTAAAATGGCAGTATAAAGATTTTTTACAATACAATACAATAGCAGAGTTGGAAGGGACCTTGGAGGTCTTCTAGTCCAATCCCCTGCCAAGGCAGGAAGCCCTAAACCATTTCAAACAAATGGCTATCCAACATGTTCGTAAAGACTTCCAGTGTTGGGACATTCACAACTTCTGGAGGCAAGCGCTTCTGCTGATTAATTGTTCTAACTGTCAGGAAATTTCTCCTCAGTTCTAAGTTGCTTCTCTCCTTGATTAGTTTCCACCCATTGCTTCTTGTTCTACCTTCAGGTGCCTTGGATAATAGTTTGACTCCCTCTTCTTTGTGGCAACCCCTGAGATATTGGAAGACTGCTATCATGTCTCTCCTAGTCCTTCTTTTTATTAAACTAGACATACCCAGTTCCTGCAACCGTTCTTTGTATGTTTTAGTCTCCAGTCTTATTTATTTATTTATTTATTATTCAAATTTATAAGCCGCACCTATCTCACCACATAGGGACTCGGGGCGGTGCACAGGGAATATAAAAATATAGATATAAAAATATACAAAAATAAAACATTCTTAAAACTAAATTAAATTAACCCATCCTGCACTAAAACCCATATTAAAACCCTTGAATTAAAACTTGGGTAACTGAAAGCAGTACGGTGTTCGAGTATGATCATGCCAGGCCGGCTTGTTGAAAGAAGTGCGTTTTTAACCACTGCCGGAACAGGCGGAGGTCCAAGATGACACGGAGGTCGGGGGGAAGAGTGTTCCAGAGGGTTGGGCCCATCACAGAGAAGGCTTTTCCCCTGGGCGTCGCCAACCGGCATTGCCCGATTGACGGCACCCAGAGCAGACCCTCTCTGTGAGAGCGTATTGGTCGTAGGGACGTATGGGACGTCCCTTAATCCTCTTTGTTGCTCTTCTCTGCACTCTTTCTAGAGTCTCCACATCTTTTCTACACCTTGGCAACCAAAACTGGATGCAGTATTCCAAGTGTGGCCTTACCAAGGCATTATAAAGTGGTATTAACACTTCACATGATCTTGATTCTATCCCTCTATTTATGCAGCCTAGAACTGTGTTGGCTTTTTTGGCAGCTGTTGCACACTTCTGGCTCATATTTAAATAGTTGTCCACTAGGATTCCAAGATCCCTTTCACAGTTACTACTATTGAGCAAGGTACCACCTATACCAGTGATGGCGAACACTTGGAGTCTCCTCAAGAAGAGGAGTTCCCTATGGGACATGCCCCCCCCCCCAACATGAACTTCCTGTTTCCGGCCTGCATGCCAGACGGCAAGTCTTACTGCCACACTTGCGCGTGCATCAATCAGCTGGTGCATGCACACACTGAAAAATGGAAGACCAGCTTTTTTGGTTTCTGACACTGTTCACACACCAAGGCCAGCTGATGGGCGGTGCCCATGTGCACTGGGAACCCAGCAGAGGAATGGCTGATGGCGCGTGTGCCAGGCAAAATGGCTCAGTGTGCCACTTCGGGCACGTGTCCCGAAGTGGCACACTGTTCACCATCACGGACCTATACTGTACCTGTGCATTTTGTTTTGTTGCCTAAATGTAGAACCTTACTCTTTTCACCATTGAATTTCATTTTATTAGATAGTGCCCAATGTTTAGGTTTGTCAAGATCCTTCTGTATCTTAAGCTTATCTTCGGGAGTGTTGGCTATTCCTGTCAGCTTGGTGTCATCTGCAAATTTGATGAGTCCCCATTTATTCCCTCATCCAAATCATTGATGAAGATGTTGAAGAGTACTGGGCATAAAACAGAGCCTTGGGGGACTCCACTGCATACCTCCCTCCATGTAGATGCAGTTCCCTTGAGAACTACATGTTGAGTGCGGTTGGTCAGCCAGTTACAAATCCATCTGGTGGTGATGCTGTCTAACCCACATTCTTCTACTTTATCTAGTAGTAGGTTATGGTCTATTTTGTTTTTAATAAAAGCTTCTTATTTACATGTAAATGCATATAATTTACTTATATATCTCTTTATGGGCACAAGATAAATATGAAACTCTTCAAAATGTCTCTTGAGCAGTGATTAAATATTTGCAAGCAAGAGAAAGAAATTTTAGATCTGAGATTAGTTTTTTTTATTTGCTGCTGTTGCTTGCAGAATCATTTTTATTTATACAAACACAGCCACACCCAGAACCTGCAAGGTAGTTTTTCTCATTGAACTTGCTTGAGGAAATATATAGTACCACTGTGCAGTTAGTGGTATATTACACTAACATATACACCGAAAGCAAAGCAATATTCTAAATCCAAGTGGCTCATAAATATGCAAGTTATCTTTCAAAAGAAACCCCGGTGTGCAAAAGATGAAACAGAGGTGTGCAGGTATGCAAGAGACCTCCTGGAAATAAAAATTGCAAGCTATGGCAAATGATAAATTATGTCAGTCATAAAGTCCATAGTTATCTCAGCATTGCCTTTCTCCCCTGCCTCTTTCTTCTTCATGACAGTTTTAGGAGAAATCCATTTAGAATTATGGGGTTATATTATGAATGAATGTGGATCTTGGCCGCCATTCTCAGTTAGCCCCCTCCATCTGAATTGTGAGCCATTTTGGCAGAACAGATTGGTCAAAGGATGAAAGGGGTCAAACTGGGTTTCCTTGCCAGTGACATTGTGTACGCTTCTACACTGCGTATGAAGTTTAATAGCTAGTATCTCCCCTTTTTGTATTTGAGTCTTGGTCCCCTTCCTTGTCTTTAGCCATCAGTCAAAATAAGGTAACAACTGAAAGTGCTTGTTCTTACTTTCTCTCAAGCCAGAGAAGAGGTTTTGCAATCAAATAGCCACTTAAAAAGCAAACAACCAAGATCTCTTGCTTTGGGAAAATCTTTTCAACGTAGTGACCTCCAGGTGGGTAGAAACTGTAGTTAGTTTAGTTTATTCAGATTTGTATACCGCCCTTTCTCCCTTGCGGGACTCAGGGCGGTGAACAGGCGATAATAAAACAACAATAAAAACATCAAATACAATAAATACGCTAAAACTGAATTAAACCACTAAGCCTGTTCTAAAATCCCCAATAGAAACCCCTAATAAAAACAGATTAAAAGACTACGCCAGGCTGGCCGCACGAAATAGATGGGTTTTTAAGGCCCGGCGGAAGAGGTGCAGGTCCGTGGTCGTATGTAGGTCAGGGGGTAGGTCATTCCAGAGGGCAGGAGCTGCCACAGAGAAGGCTCTCCCCCTAGGGGTCGCCAGCCGACATTGAATGGCCAACGGCACCCTGAGAAGGCCCTCTCTGTGGGAGTGGACTGGTCGGTGGGAGGTATTTGGTAGGAGGCAGTCTTGCAGGTACCCCGGTCTACCAGAATTGGTACCCCAGTCTACCCGGGACTACCAGAATTGATAGTCCAATTCTTCTAGAGAGCACCAGATTTCAGAAAGTCAAAGGGCAATTGGCACTGTAGGATAAAAGTAATGATTATTGGTATTTAGGCAAGGTGTCATACAAAGATGGGCGCCATAGAAACTAAAGGTTATTCAGTGGTGGGATTAAAAAAAATACTACCAGTTCTGTGGGCATAGCTTGATGGGTGTGGCGTAGCTTGATCAGCATGGCAGGTGAAGGATACTGTAAAATCTCCATCCCCTCTCCACTCCAGGGGAAGGATACTGCAAAATCCCCATTTTCTCCCAATCAGCTGGGACTCAGGAAGCAGAGAACAGATGGGGGCAGGGCCAGTCAGAGATGGTATTTAGCGGTTCTCCGAATGTTCTCCAGAACTGGTCAGAACCTGCTGAATACCACCTCTGGTTATTTTTTGTTTGTTTGTTTCTTAATGCTTTAAACATGGCCTCGTGAAATCTCATGAAATCACCAAATCTTGCACAATTTCAGCCATATGGTTTAAAAAAGGAAACTTGCAGAATCTAATTATTTCAGACAACTTTTTAAGAAAAATTGAGGAGGAGGCATTTAGGTTATGTATGAACTTATGAAGGTGTCTGGTACTTGAAGACAATTGAGCCCCAAATTTCTGTTGCTAAGCGAGACATTTTTAAAGGGAGTTTTGCCACATTTTACGATTTTTCTTGCCATAATTGTTTTTTTTTTAATATTGAAAAAGTTTTATTGGTTTTTACAATTTTTCAATCAGGTAAGGTAAGGGATACAAAAGAAATTTTGAGAACTTTCGCGTCGGAGTCATTGGCCCTTCCAGGGCTTCATAATAAATCGTTAAAGAAAAACATTTTTCATAAATACTACGAGGTGAAAACAAGTACATACTTCCAAATTCTCAATTCTATGCTGTCATCCGTTTGCAAAAATCCAGATACAGATGTTATACAATATTAATCAAAAGTCAAAGCAAAGTTATTTTTTTGATCTAAGTCTCTTGGCAATTGTGTCTTCTGTCTCTCCCTCCAGGCCCCCAGCGGGTGGGGCCGTGGCCCCCCCTGCCCCCCCTGGATCTTCCCCCAGGACAGAGGAATGTTTTTTAAGAAAGGCTTCCGCCTCAGCAATTGTTTTAATCCTTATTCTTCCTCCTTCCCAGAACACCAACATTCCTTCAGGCATCGCCCACTTGAACCAAATTCCGTGGTCATACAATTTTTTGGATAAGAAGGAAAATTTCCTTCTCATCTCTCTAATTTTTTTAGGGATCTGCTTCAAGATAGCGACTACTTTTTGCTGGTAAATTAACGGACCACCTCTCTGCGACTTCAAAATTCCCTCCCTGGTTGACCTCCTAACAAATTTAATATGTATCTCTCTGGGTACCTCATTTATCCTGGCATATGCAGAATTTATTCTGTAGACTAGGTCAATGTCCCCCCTGATCTCATCTTTGGGTTTATTTAAATAATCTGCTAAAATTGTACTCATGAGTTCAGGAAGACATTCACCAGGCTCTTCAGAAATGTTCTGAAATCTTAAAAAATATAACATCCTTTCAAAATCCATCCTAGACATATGCCCATTTAATTCTCCAATCTCACTATTAACATTTTTAAGCTCTCCCTTTGCCCCAGCCAGCCCCCCTTGCAGCTCCTCAGTCTTCTGTGTGTTTTCCAGCACTTGCTTCCGTGTTTCCTGAATATCCTGTTTTAAGCTGGTACGGTCTTCTCTCAAAGCCTTAATTTCTTGCACCAAAGCTTGTAACACATTCTCCATAGATGTCATTCTTTGTTCCAAACCTGCCAGTTCTGATTTTTGTGCCATGGTAAGCTGTTAAAGTCAGTGTCACTAAGATGGCGTTTTTTGGGTGGGGCTGGTGAAGCAGTTCAGGAGAGAAGAAAAAGTTCAAATCAGGATTGCAAAAAAAAAAAAAAAAAGTTCAAGACCCAAAGAGAAAACACGTTTCACAATCAATAGTTGTAGCAAAGAAGGCGCTCCAGGGAAGGAATCAATTAGTCCAAGAAGATCTTCATTAACAGCGAGAGGAAGTCCGTATCACAAAGGGATGTTGGTGACTTTCCATAAGTGAAATAGTCATTCAGGAACAATGGGAAGCCATCTTCCACCGCCCAAACTGAGAGCCGGCAGGAGAGAGTAATAAAAGAAAGATTGTTTCCAGCCAGCCGGACTTAGATACATTTTAAAAAGACAAGCCGCAAATCACTTTCCCTTGCTTCAGAACAATCCGGGTTTAGGATATCCGCTTCCTCGCAACGAGGAGCCATTTCCAAGCGCCGCTTTGAATCTGAGGGGGGGTTTAACAACAAACACCCCCCTCCAAGTCCTTTCAGTCCAGGCTGACAGCAAAAATATATTTAAAATCACTCACTCTTCACCTCGCCGCCAAAGTCCCGGAGAGCCTTCCGACCCGAACGTCCAGCTCTCTCCATATTCACCATGCGTTGCCGTCCTCCATTGGCGAAGGGGAAACCCCCCGCAGCATGTCCTTCTTCACCTAGACCGAAGACAAGGGCCGTTTCCCCGCTGCCGCAGGGAGGGACCGACCCAGGCAAGCCAGCCCTACGGGAGACCCCCAAGGAGGGGTATCTTGCCCCCGTGGGGGGGCAGAAAAAAGAGCAAAGCGGCGGACAAGCCCCAAGACTCGTCCGTCGCCGCTGGAAGGCAGCCCTTGCCATAATTGTTAAGTAAGTTATGTTCACTTAACTTTCAGGTAGTTGTTAAGTTAGTAACACAATTGTTAAGTGAATCTGGCTTCCGCATTGACTTTCCTTGCCAGAAGGTTGGAAAAGGGGATCACATGACCCTGGGACACTGCAATCGTCATAAATATGAACCAGTTGGCAAGCCAATTTTGATCATGTGACCATGGGGAACCATGGGACAACAGTCATAACTGAAAAATAGTCATAAATCATTCTTTTCAGCGCTGTTGTAATGGTCAGTAAATGAACTCTTCTAAATCAAAGATTACCTGTAGTGTTTCATGGTGCAAAGAAGCTTCCAAAGAAACAGTGATAATAGAGGATGATGATGTTGACCATTCAGTGGATTGTATGGGCCAAGTCTCTCCACATCGTCTGATCTTGCATATTGCTATTTTAATGGTGTCCAGCCACATGCCCTTTGATGGCCTGGTTTCCTTTTACCACTAACTTTTCCAAACATAATTGCTTTCTCCAGTAAATGTAATAATAGAGTGATTGAAAAATGCAAGGTTTTGGAAATCACACAATATGGCAAAACTTGATCTTCACATAAGACTACAAAGAGAGTTTCTCAAAAATCCCACAGAACAATGGAGATCTGAAAAGTGAAGCACGGGAAGAGAAAGTTAATATCCTGTAAATGGTGATGAGGGGGTTCCAGACAGATGGGGGAAATAAAACAAGTTATGGAATATAAGATATCTGGCAGCCAAAGGGCAATGGAGCTCCAGAAACAAAGATCACCAGAATTAATAATGTATGAATTATTAAACATCCCAGTTTGTTAAATACCACTGTGTTATTTTTAATATGAGTTTGTTCTTCAAGACTTTGAATGTCTGGGTCGGCTTTTCACGAAGCAGTTAAAATGGCAGAAAACATAACAGCAGAGGAGGTGTGAGCAAAGGAAAGTGTTTGCTCCTCAAAAGAGGAGACTTTTGAAGATAAATGGCAAATAATAAGGCTGTGTTTAACCATTATAACCCCCTCCCATGCATGCACAACATCTGGTATGCCTTTGGCTTGTTGTCTCATTTCATTTTTATGATAAAAATTACACTGGATGTCAAGTTTGAGCTGTCCTAGTAATTCAAGCTTTAAATGAAGTTTGCCAGAGGGCTGACCAAATAGCAGCTAATGGCAGCTTAATTGCAGTTGTAATTAGGCATCTGTATTCTTTTCACATACAGAGAAACTCATCCAAAGATTTGTTGTTCAACTTGTACTACAGGACACAGATAATCAATGAAATTAGCGTTCGTGCCCATCGCCTTAAATGCTGTTCTAGCTAAGCTGGACTCTCCAACAGCCCAACTCACACAATCAAAAGCATTGCATTCTGAATGTTGGATGAGCAGATAGTTTCAATACCTGCTAAAGGGCATGCAGAAATGGTTCATTTCTCTTCAGCCGACATTTAGCTTGGTGGTGCCCAGCAGCATGGTCAGTAAATGCTGATGAAACAGTTGCATCACCCTTGTAACAAAACCCAGTGTGTGCATTATTCAGTCCTTCTTTCAAATGTTTGCGCTCCACAGTAGCCATGTTCTTAAGGGTGGATGGAATGAAGCAAATGCTGAACATAGCCAAAAGATCATGTAGGCAGACTCAGAAGAAGTATAGAAGGGAATTGCAAAAACATTAGTCAAAAATACAGAGGTATACATACACACACACACACACTTATTATTATTCTGTGGTTAATTTTTGGTGAGATTCACAGCCTTTGGGGCTGGTTGGTAGCTCAACAGCTTGAGTCCTAAGGACCTAGGAACTGTTAAGGTAACGTTGGAGGATATAAGCTGTTCCAAGTAGGGTGGTTTTTTTTGTAGAGTCAGAATGTTCAAGTCCGGTAAATTTAGAATTTCTACATAGCGAGGTAGCCCTTTAGGTATTGCTCCAAGGGCTCCAATTACAATCGGGACAACACACGATTTCTTTTTCCAAAGTCGCTCAACTTCAATTTGCAAGTCCTGGCACTTTGTGATTATTTTTTTGCTGCTTATTTTCTATTACTATTACTATTACTATTACTATTACTATTACTATTACTATTACTATTACTATTATTACTATTATTATTATTATTATTATTATTATTATTAACTTTATTCATGAAACATGAAACTCAGCCAACTGAACATTTAAAAATGCATTACAAATACCATTGACTGGTGCTAAGGGTTGATACGGTTTGCTGCCAGCATCCTAGGTATCAACCAAGTACCTTCTTAGAATGTAAGATGTTCCAAGTAGCGCAGTTTTTTGCAGTTCCACTGGTGTTATTGCTGAGTTGTTAAATTAATCCACTGGTCATTATGTAAAAAATACAACTTACCTGTATCCAAAAAGTCATGGGAACACAAAGTGGAAAAAGTTATTGAAAATGAGAAGGTGAAGATCTTGTGGAACTTTCGAATACAGACAGGTCGTCATTTGGAACACAACACGCCAGATATCATGGTTGTAGAGGGCCAAAATGTACAATTTATTGACATCGCGGTACCAGGAGATGCCAGAGTCAAAGAAAAAGATCTAGGGAAAAATCATGAAATACCATGACCTGGCCATCGAAACTACCCAATTATGGATGAAACATGTAAGAGTGATACCCATTGTCATTGGGGCACTTGGTGCTATGTCCAAGAATTTTATAAGATACATCAACAAATTGCAGCTTCCTGAAATAATACCAGCAGAACTGCAAAAAATGGCACTACTCGGAACATCATATATTTTAAGAAGGTACTTGGTTGATACCTAGGATTAGCATTCTATCTATAAAGAATGAGAATCAGGACAGTCATTCGTTCAATCATTTCCCAAGTTAGAATAGCCCTCATACTGTATTCTCATGGAGTCCAAACTTCTCAAAATAAAATAGACTTGAGTTTCACCTCCAGTGATATATAATGATATTTCACTAAAATATGCCTTTTCAATCAATTTCCTTCTTGAGATTCAATACCCAAGAAAGTACTATTAAGTATTATTATTGTTAATATTTTAGAGAAGAAAGCAACATTTAATGGATGTAGGCCTGCACATGTCCCCTCCAAAACAAAATGTAAAATGATCTTTCTGCAAACACACATACTTCTGTCTCTTGGGAAGCTGTTGCAAACTCAGCTTGGGCTGAGCTTCTAACCACATTTTGCTTGAGGCAGGGACTCTAGGCTGCCACTCATATCCAAACAAGGATGGTGAGGCAAACCATGCAGGTAAAATCAATGCAGCCTCCAGAGCTATCACTGCTAGAAAGCTGTCAGGTCCAGTATACGAAAGCAGCTTCTCCAATATGTTGCTCATGTAAACCACAGTGATAGCAATTGTTTCAACAGGTGTAGCTGGAGTTCTCATAGCAAGGAATTCTGGGCGGTGGTATCCAGGAGAAGGATCTTTCCTGCCATATTTCCCACTCTCTGGAACATTGTGCCCCTCAAGGTCCTTTTGAAAGGGCCTCAAAACCTGGCTCTACCAATTTGTCTGGGTTCCGATGGGGATATTCCACAATGGAAATGGTTAATGAACTAGGAAGAAGATCCCACCTCCATCCTGTTGTATGCCTTGGTAAGGCCACACTTGGAATACGGCATCCAGTTTTGGTCGCCACGATGTAGAAAAGATGTGGAGACTCTAGAAAGAGTGCAGAGAAGAGCAACAAAGATGATTAGGGGACTGGAGACTAAAACATATGAGTAACGGTTGCAGGAACTGGGCATGTCTAGTTTAATAAAAAGAAGGACTAGGGGAGACATGATAGCAGTCTTCCAATATCTCAGGGGTTGCCACAAAGAAGAGGGAGTCAAACTATTCTCCAAGGCACCTGGGGGCAGGACAAGAAGCAATGGGTGGAAACTAATCAAGGAGAGAAGCAACTTAGAACTAAGGAGAAATTTCCTGACAGTTAGAACAATTAACCTCTGGAACAGCTTGCCTCCAGAAGTTGTGAATGCCCCAACCCTGGAAGTCTTTAAAAAGATGTTAGATAGCCATTTGTCTGAAATGGTATAAGGTTCCTGCCCACGCAGGGGGTTGGACTAGAAGACCTACAAGGTCCCTTCCAACTCTGCTATTGTATTGTATTGTATTGTATTATAGTATTAATCAAGGAGAGAAGCAACTTAGAACTGAGGAGAAATTTCCTGACAGTTAGAACAATTAATCAGTGGAACAGCTTGCCACCAGAAGTTGTGAATGCCCCAACACTGCAAGTCTTTAAGAAGATGTTGGATCGCCATTTGTCCGAAATGGTATAGGGCTTCCTGCCTAGGCAGGGAGTTGGACTAGATGACTTTCAAGGTCCCTTCCAACTCTGCTATTGTATTGTATTGTATTATTCTGATTCTTAAGATCTCATTATTGTTCATTTTTAATATTTCACGTTTTAATGTTTTGTGCTTTTGTTTTTAGATTGTTTTATGCTGCCGAGAGTCACGTGACAGTGAGATGGGCGGCATATAAATGTAATAAATAATAATAGCTGGAATGACACCAGATTGTGAACCTCTCTGCTGAAGGGTTTCAAAACCCCTAAAAGGCTAACAGCATTGCTAAACACCAACTTGTCAGTATTCCAAGTAACACCCCCCCAATGAAAGAATACTCCAAGGCTTGAGTTTCCTCAAAGTTCCATTTTATTAAAGATGTCATATTGGCACATCTGGGAAAACCCAAATCTGAAAGTTTCCAAGTTTTCCCCACCCAAATGAAAGTTCAAGTCCCTGCCCGGTATCCACATATCCATCACATGATCCTATCAGGCATTGTCCAAAACAGGAGATGCCACCCAGTTATTCCATCACAGCTGCAAGGCAAGATGTCCTTGACTCTCTGAGAAAGGAATGTTATTTATACTATATATCTCCCATAATCCATATAATCCCCCCTCCCATTTTCCCACAGCATTAATTGTGGCGGGCTTGAAGGTCCAATGCAAAAGATGGCTTCCAGGCCTGACACAACCTTCTTCATCGTGAAAGTTTAAGTTCAAAATGGCTGCTCTTTCCTGGGTCTTGCAACTCTATTTGCAATGTCTAACCAACATAGTATCCAAATGGAAATGAGAAGCACTGCAAGCAAAGCAGAAACTCAGTCAAAAGTTTCCTTATTCTAACAGCGGTTGGTGAACAATTCCTCTCTGGCTCTGACAAATCCACAGGCAGAAGAAGCTTTGCTTTTGACAACAGTGGAGACGACTCTTAACCACATAGGGACCTCTTACCGGTTACTATGACAACAGTATGCTGGATCGCCATTCAACAAGATTGACTGCAGAGTGGCAATTTTTTAATTCTTGTGAATGAGATAGAAGGGCATTTGAAGATTTGTTTTAATAATTAAAAAGAAAGAGCATGAAATTTCCAACATTCCTTTCCATTGGCACGAAAGAGATTAAACTTGACGTTGCTTGCAGGAATAAATCGGCAGCATAAGAACCTCTAAGGGGTGAAACAGCCCAGCGTGCTCTTTCAGAAGGACCTGAATGAGAATATAAACTCCTGATGGAAACCAAAGATTGCTGGTGGCAGCTCATAACACTGTTATCTATGTAGTGCCATTGCCAGAGTCAGACTCTATAGCAGCTGACAGACAGCTGAAAGTGACAGGCTCTCTAAAATGCAAGAAAAAAGGGGGGAAGGTAAAAAGGAGAAAGATAAGGAGGGATAAACATAACACAAGGAAGTCTTGCTAATCCTGTATTTGTTTCTAATAGCAGGACAATGACATCTTCCATAGGTCAATGGAATGGATTAGAGGTAGAAGCAGGAATAACAATGGAAGAAGATGAAGAAGAAGAAGAAGAAGAAGAAGAAGAAGAAGAAGAAGAAGAAGAAGAAGAAGAAGAAGAAGAAGAAGAAGAAGAAGAAGAAGAAGAAGAAGAAGAAGAAGAAGAAGAAGAAGAAGAAGAAGAAGAAGAAGAAAGAAGAAGTTGTAGTAAAAAAAGTTGGGGTGTCAACCCATCCAGAATTCCAATGCTCTTCCAAGTTGTCTAATAGATGACCCGACTCCATTCCTTTTGTGTTCCTTTCCCACATTCTTACTGCATGAAAATCTTCTGGATCCTTCTCTCTTCCCTCAACTATTGTAACAGGATCTGGGGATGTCTGTGGAAAACAGGAGGGAGAGTCACAGATGGGACAATCAGCATCTAAAGGGTGTTTCGACTCACCAATCATGGATCATTTCAGATGAGACCCTCCCAGTCTTTCCAGAGAGTTAAAGGAAAGGAGGGAAGAAATATTTTGAGCCTTGCAAGATTCTGTTAATGTAACTCTATAATAAAGATAAGAGTTAGTACTCCTGGTTGTGCTTCTTGTCTTGACTACCTTGCAAACTAACAATAATCAATTAGCATTCAGTGGCTGCTGAGATTCTATGCCATTCTTTGCAGAGTTTAGTTTAGTTTAGTTTAGTTTAGTTTAGTTTAGTTTAGTTTAGTTTAGTTTAGTTTAGTTTAGTTTAGTTTAGTTTAGTTTAGTTTAGTTTAGTTTAGTTTAGTTTAGGTTTAGGTTTAGGTTTAGGTTTAGGTTTAGGTTTAGGTCCAGGTCCAGGTCCAGGTCCAGGTCCAGGTCCAGGTCCAGGTTAGGTTAGTTTATTGTCATTGCACATGCTACAATGAAATTAAATGATGTCTTCCGTGTATATTATAACTATAAAAATAAAAACACAAATATACACCCTTTACTTTCTATATAATTGAAATTGAGGTTTCCTTGATTTGTTTTGCTCTTTTGGTGTTTCAGGGGTATTTTCCAGCTGGTTGATGCATATTAAAATGTAATGGCTTACTCAAAGAAAGAATTTACCATTTGTATGTAATAATGAAATGAGCGGCATCGTGGCCTAGAAGTAGGGTATCACCTTACAGGAAGCTGTGAGTTCAATCCTATGTAGTGGCCAATATTTCTCTCTCTGGGTGCAAAGGGAGGATATCTGCTGTGAACTCCACATAGGCATCAACAAGGGGTTCCAGCCAGGAAATACTCAACTCCATTCAATCAACCTTACTCCACCCCGATGCAAGGCATTACAGGATCATTAAAAGAAAAAAATATATAGAAACAACAATAGCAGCAATAGTATGGCATAGCCATTAAGGAGTAGGGCTGCCGAAACCAGGGTTGAAGTCCACATTTACTCATTGGATGATTGGGGGGTCAGACTTTTCCTGAAAAGAGTTATATTATTTCAAGTATAAGATGTGGCACTGTAGGACCATTTTTACTATGAATAGAAATTGAGTGAATTCTATAATGGCAGTTTTTATCCCTAAGCGGCTTGAATGGGGAGATTCAATTTCTTCTATTATTGTAATATATTTTTTCTTTATTTCCTGTAGCGTGAAAATGATTTTTTTGACAATCCCTATTAAGGCTGTGCGCCCTTCATTGTGCCCTTTGGAAACGATTCCAGTTGGGTATGCTTACATCTTTTTCTCAGCAGATACTTGGAGACCTTGTGACCATGTGAAACCCACAGGATTTCATTTGGTGTACTATTTCTTTTTTTTATCTTTTAAAGTTTATTTTTAAACAATTACTCTTAGAAAGTTTGATTATAGTATAGTATGTGTTATCCAGTCCAGGTTTTTTTAAATACTATATTTACAGTTATCGTAAATTAAATCCTGATTCAAATAAACCCTAAAGGAGGAGATTTTTCCCTAAAAAGGCAGCCTTCTAACAATTTTAAAAAATTGAGATTTGAAAGAATTCACATAATTATGGTAAGAAACATATGGTTTAAATAATTATGGCCCATGGTATGTAAAACAGGTTTGTGAGTTGTTGTATGAACGCAGCTAATTGTAGCGTAATGTCTATGGAGATTCTCAATCATCGAAGTCATGGTTGTCCCAAAGATGCTTTTTTTAAGATGCAATTTGACTTTCTGTTTTTTCTTTGAAGATGTTTCACTTCTTATCCAAGAAGCTTCTTTAGATCTTCTACAGTCTTCAAAGAAAAACCAGAAGCTCCAGTTGCCTCTTGAAAAATTACCTTTGGGACGAATTGTGGCTTATTTAGAAAATCACAGTTAGTCAAATAGCAGGTAAGCATGATGCCACCTGAACACTTAAATCCACCAAATGTTCTTCTATGATTGGTTTCTAAATGTTCCTGTCAGTTATTGTCACCAACTGACACTATCAGCAACAGGCACGACGAGGTCCTTGGCTACCCATTCAATTGTTAATCTCAGATTGTATGCATTTTTTTAAGGTCTAGCCAAAGGTTTCATTTGTGAGATAGGGGAACACATTATCAAGCTGTGGTAATGTATTTCCTATTGAAATGCCATCTTTCTTTTGATAATGTTTGGAATAGCTTAGTTTTGCTTGAGCAAGCTTGCACTGCTGCTACCACTTTTAATAAAAGGTTCTCCTCGCATATATGTGCTAGTCATTCCCGACTCTAGGGGGGCGGTGCTCATATCCATTACAAAGCCGAAGAGCCACAATTGTCCAAAGACACCTTCATGGTCATGTGGCTGACATGACTGAAGCAGTGGTGAAATTAATTTTTTTTTCTACCTCTGTCTGTATGGGTTGGTGAGTGTGCCTTAGTGGGCATTGCAGGGGAATGGTACTGCAAAAACTCCATTCCCACCCCATTCCAGGGGAATGATACTACAAAAACTCCATTCCCACCCTACTTTGGGACCAGCCAGAGGTAACATTTGCTGGTTCTCCAAACTACTTAAGATTTCTGCTACCGGTTCTCCAGAACCTGTCAGAACCTGCTGGATTTCACCCCTGGACTGTGCCGAAGGTGCACAGAATGCTGTTTCCTTCCCACCAGAGGTGGTTCCTATTTTTCTACTTGTATTTTTACATGCTTTCAAACTGCAAAGTTGGCAGAAGCTGGGACAAGTACCGGGAGCTCACTAAGTTACGCAGCACTAGGGATTCAAACTGCTGAACTGCTGACCTTTCTAAATGACAAGCTCAGTGTCTTAGCCACTGAGCCACTGCGTCCCTATCACATTTTATAATGAGGGTTAAATTCATTAAACAAAATACATTGCTGGCCAGACTATTTTCTATGGATCAGATTAGTTCCTGAAAAAGAAAACCCTGTCCAGCTCTAAATAATTTTAAAGTGTCTTTCTAAGAATCCATGGTTTGTTAAATATTGTACATATTTGATGGTTTGTTGAATATTGTACATATTTGATGGGGGGTGGCATGGCTACAGGTAGTCCTCAACTTACAACAGTTCATTTATTGACCATTTGAATTTACAGTGGCACTGAAAAAAGTAAGATGACTATTTTTCATACTTATAACCATCACAGCATTCTCAGACAGTGTCGGCTGGCGGCCCCCAGGGGGAGAACCTTCTCTGTGGGAGCGCCTTCCCTTTGGAATGAGCTGCCCCTGGAGCTTCGCATAATTCCCGACCTCCTGTCCTTCCGGTATGCCCTAAAAAGCTGGCTTTTCCAACAAGCTGGCCTGTCCCAAACAAAATAACGTATTAATTTTAATTCCAATTTTAATTTATTTTATAATGTCTATTAATTTATTGCTTATTGGATTTTTTAATTTAATATTTTTCTAACTTTTGCACTATATGTCTTTTATGTTGTATGCCGCCCTGAGTCCTTTGGGAGAAGGGCGGCATACAAATCCAATAAAACTGAATCTGAATCTGAATCACGGTTACCTGATCAAAATTCAGACTCACATTTATGACGGTTGTAAAGTCTTGGAGTCATGTGATCACTTTTTGGGACCTTCTAACACCCAAAGTCCATGGGGAAGCCAGATTTACTTAACAACCATGCTAACGTAACTACTCCATTGATTCACGTAACAACTGTGGCACGAGAGGTCGTAAAATGGGGCAAAACTCCACAGTTGTCTCACTTAGCAGCAGAAATTTTGAGCTCGGTTGTGGTCGTAAATTGAGGACTCCCTCCATCGTTTTTCTGGTCAGCAAAGAGAAATAGCCACAGTTGTTTGAATTTTCTTGCCCTTACAGGATGTGTGTGATCTTTACCCCTCATGCTTAATGCTTAGAAGGGCAAAGAGTCATCTTAACAACAGATGAACTCTTGACAGGCTCATTAGCATATTGAACTAAGTACTCCCTGGCTGTACCTCATTTCCCCCCCCCCCCTCATTATCTGGTATATACTGAACAAGAATGGAATATTTTCTAAGTGGGACTCCTATAAACATTGCTGAACAACAGTGCCCAGAAATGTCCGTGACCATAACCAATGGTAAGAGATGTTGGAAGTCATAATTCAGCTACGACTGGAGGATCACCGATACCCTATGGCAGATCTATTGAAGTGTGATGAGAAGATCTCATTTAGACTTGCGATATCACGTCTTTTACATGCTCAAAAGTTCAAAGTGCAATATTTTCACCCTCATTCATTCATAACCAATTTCATTGTAATTTTAGTAAAATGACAATAAAGATTATTATTATTATTATTATATTATTATTATTATTATTATTATTATTATTATTATTATTATTATTATTATTATTATTATTATTATTATTATTATTATTAACTTTATTCATGAAACATGAAACTCAGCCAACTGAAACATTTAAAAATGCATTGCAAGTACCATAGGCTGGTGCTAATGGTTGATACGGTTTGCTTCCAGCATCCTAAGTATCAATCAAGTATCTTCTTAGAATGTAAGATGTTCCAAGTAGCAGTTTTTTGCAGTTCCGCTGGTGTTATTGCAGGAAGCTGCAATTTGCTGATGTATTTAGTAAAATTTTTGGACATGGTGCCAAGTGCCTCGATGACAATGGGTATCACTGTGACATACTTCATCTATAGCCGTGTAGTTTTGATGGCCAGGTCGTGATATTTCATTATTTTTTCTAGTTCTTTTTCTTCGACTCTGGCATCTCCAGGAACAGCGATATCTGTACACTTCGGCCCTCTACAACCGTGATATCTGGTGTGTTGTGCTCCAAATGACGATCTGGTTGTATTCGAAAGTCCCACAAGATCTTCAGCTTCTCATTTTCGATAGCTTTTTCCACTTTGTGTTTCCATGACATCATCATCATCATCATCATCATCATCATCATCATCATCATCATCATCATTATTATTATTATTATTATTATTATTATTATTATTTCGTATCTCCCCTGCCCATGTGTGTTCATCACAATTACCAACATCCTTTTTTCTTCTTCGGCTTCTCCTCCCTCCTTTAGCAAACTATAAAAAAGCCTCCCTCTTGCCCTATTATCCGTACAATGTTATAAATCAGATGAACCACATTTCAGTGATTTGTTCAAAAGAGAACTGCAGCCAATCATCCTCTTGAAACTTCTTTCCGGCATCGCTATAAAAATGTGAACCTGAACTAGCCGGAATGACAAGCTGTTGCAGGGCATTAAATATCTGGCCACCCTACAGGCATGTAATGCAAGTGACGCCACTGATAACATTTTGTCTACACGGGCAGAATCTCTAATTCACCCTTCCTCTAATATACAAGCATTCAAAGCAAACTGGGAAGCTTTTAAAATGACGACAGGTATAAATGATGTCTTGATTAAAATCAGTGTTTTTCAATCTTGGCAACTTTGAGCTGTGTGGACTTCAACCAGAGGTGGTATTCAGCAGGTCCTGATCAGTTCTGGAGAATTGGTAGTGGAAATTTTGAGGAATTCAGAGAATCAGTAAATACCACCTCTGGTTGCCCCCCTCCTCCCTCATTCTATTCTCTGTCTCCCAATTCCCAGATAATCAGGAGGGAATGGGGATTTTGCAGTAACCTTCCCCTGGAGTGGGAAGGGAATGGAGATTTTACAGTATCCCTCCCTTGTCACGCCCACCAAGCCATGCCCACCAAGCCATGTCATGCCCACCAAGCCACGCCCACAGAACCAGTAGTGAAAAAAATTGAATCCCACCACTGACTTCAACTCACAGAATTCCCCAGCCAGCAGGCTGATTGGGGAATTCTGGAAGTGAAGGTCCACACAGTTTACAGTTGCCAAGTTTGAAAAACACTAATTTAAATTCCTCACATCTGACCTGGGTGTATAAGTTATGGGTGTGACATCATGACATGGTAATGCACACTTCACCACTTGCTCTTTGCAAATCCAGTTGCTCTGCAGGCGGATTGGGTCTGCAACTCAAAATTCTGGTTAGTGCAAACAAACGTCATAATAGCTGGGAGTTCTAGGAGTCATGGTCCTGGGTCATGTGAAAGGCAACAGTCTGAAAGATGTTCTCAGATCAAGTCTATATGAACTAAATGGATCTATGAGATCCTATTTGTCAAAGTAATCGGGGAGGAGGGATACTGATTTTCCCAGACTTAGAATTTTTTTCCTTTGAAGGACTGTTCATGTTTTCTAAATAGTAAGAGTGGCCAATTGAATTAAGATATGTACTCAATTGCTATTACTGATGTTTCTCTCAGAAAAGCTTTCAACTGGTAAGAAGCAGGCATTTTATATTTGTGTCACATCCTTTATCATCCTGTACATAATGTTACTTCTTTTATCATTCTGTACATAGCGTATATATTATATATTAACACTGACTAATCCATGTGGTTAGGGTGCTGGCCTAGAAACCAAGAGACGGTGAATGCTAGTCCTACCTTAGCCTAAAAGCTGACTGGGTGACTTTTGGGCCTGTCACCCTGTCTCACTCCAACCCATCCCACGGGATTGTGCAGGTGGGGAAAATAGGAGGAAGAAATATAGGGTATGTTTCAGAGGTGGCATTCAGCAGGTTCTGACCAGTTTTGGAGAACCGGTAGCAGAAATTTTGAGTAGTTCAGATAACTGGTAAATACCACCGCTGACTGCCCCCCCCCATCTATTCTCTGCCTCCTGAGTCCCAGCTGATTGTGAGGAAATGGGGATTTTGCAATAACCTTCCCCTGGAGTGGGGTTGGAATGGAAATTTTACAGTATTCTTCCCCTGCCACACCCACCAAGCCATGCCCACAGAACCGGTAGTAAAAAAAATATGAATCCCACCACACCACTAGTATGTTTGCTACCTTCGTCCGATCCGGGATACAACCCTTCGTCCGATCCGCTCCCACAGAGAGGGTCTTCTCTGGGTACCGTCGGCTGGGCAATGCCGGTTGGCGACACCCAGGGGAAGGGCCTTCTCTGTGGCGGGCCCAGCTCTCTGGAACGACCTACCCCCCGACCTACGCACCACCTCGGACCTCCGCCTCTTCCGCCAACGTCTTAAGACGTATCTATTCCAACAAGCCGGCCTAGCATAGCCCCCCGTTTCTGATTTTTATCTATAAATTGTTAATTTGCAGGGTTTTAAATGGGTTTTTTAGCACAGGATTTATAATGTAATATGTTTTTAATAATGTATATTGTTCTTTTTTTATGGTTTTAATAATGCCTGTGTGCCGCCCTGGGTCCTAACAAGGAGAAGGGCGGGGTATAAATTCGAAAAATAAAAAAATAAATAATAATAATAATACCTGGAGTTTCTTATAAAGTAATAGAGGCAGGGATAAAAAAAATCTAATAAATGAAACAAATAAATAGTTCTTACTGTTATATGTAAGGCCATTCCCAACCGCAGCCTGAAAAATAGAGTAGACACCAAGATTTTAAGGAAGTTAATATAATACAATACAATACAATAGCAGAGTTGGAAGGGACCTTGTAGGTCTTCTAGTCCAACCCCCTGTGTGGGCAGGAACCTTATACCATTTCAGACAAATGGCTGTCTAACATCTTTTTAAAGACTTCCAGGGTTGGGGCATTCACAACTTCTGGAGGCAAGCTGTTCCAGAGGTTAATTGTTCTTACTGTCAGGAAATTTCTCCTTAGTTCTAAGTTGCTTCTCTCCTTGATTAGTTTCCACCCATTGCTTCTTGTGCTGCCCCCAGGTGCCTTGGAGAATAGTTTGACTCCCTCTTCTTTGTGGCACCCTCTGAGATATCGGAACACTGCTATCATGTCTCCCCTGGTCCTTCTCTTCATCAAGCTAGACATACCCAGCTCCTGCAGCCATTCTTCATATAGTTCTCCTTCCTTGTTCCTTTTAAACATGATCAACTAGATGCATAGCAATTATTTCTTTCAGCTCCCGGCGGATTTTTTTTTTTGCATATTAATTTAACAGTATGTCAGTTGGACAGACTGTCAGGTTGTCAGAGATAGAGAGCTGAAAATGAAATTCCTTTCAAAATGTTTTAGCAATATGTGTCACTTTTTTGAAACTTGCAGTATGCTGTCCAGGTCCTCCCTCCCCTGCCACCTGTTGCTTCAAATATTGATTTATTTAGTCAACCTTGCTTGTGACTTATTCCCACAGGTGTTCCTTCAGCCATAAAACAGTAAAACACTCTATCCACTGCTAAGACTATGGCTTCATAAAGTCTACCCCACCCAACCCCCCTCGCCTTTTTCAGTGTTGAATTATTGAGCTCAGCTAGATGTGCATGGAAAATGTCAATCCCCATTTTTTATTTGTTTAAACATAGTTTTAATTAAATATGATGACATGAAAAATGTCAGGACCACTCTCTGATAAAGCTCTAGACCCAGCTATGATTAAACTGACAATTATTTGCTTATTTTAAAGACTGTCATCTCAGATGTTCATGGCCTCTGTGGCAACCATGGACCAGATAATATCTATATTATCAGTCCCAGATAATATTTATTTTGAATACCATCGGCGTTCCATTCCTTTTTATGAATTCATGTCCCAAATGAATTCATATCCTATGGGAAACTGCCAGCTAGATGGAAAGGAAGGGTCAAGCAAGGAATTAGCTTAGAATCCTTATGCAGCTGCAAAAGGCATAAGCTTGATCTCTCCAGAATCCATGTGGTCCAATCTAATCATTTACAGGGTAATGAAAGCAGTCTGGAAGGATTCTTATAACTTAGGTAGAGAATAATAAAGTTGTTTGCTTAAGATATTTATGAGTAGGTCTGGTTGCTTGCACATGACATCATGCAATCATTAATCTTGAGACAAGTTTGTGGGAGGAGTTTGACTCTGTTACTTCTGAAGACATGGACAGGTTACGTAGGCGACTGAGAGCTACCACATGTTTATTGGACCCGTGTCCCTCCTGGCTTGTACTGGCATCCTGGGAGGTGACACGAGGCTGGCTCCAGGAGATAGTGAATGCCTCTTTGAGTGAGGGGATCTTGCCTGCCGTCTTGAAAGAGGCGGTGGTGAGGCCCCTCCTCAAGAAGCCTTCCCTGGACCCAGCATTGTTAGTAAATTATCGTCCGGTCTCCAACCTTCACTTCTTGGCGAAGGTTGTAGAGAGTGTGGTGGCTCAACAGTTTCCTCGGCACCTGGAGGAAATGGTTTATCTGGACCCGCGCCAGTCCCGCTTCCGGCCCGGACACAGCACAGAAACGGCATTGGTCGCATTGGTACATGGTCTCTGGAGGGCCAGAGATGGGGGTTGTTCCTCCATCCTGGTCCTATTAAATCTCTTGGCAGCTTTTGATACCATCGACCATGGTATCCTATTGCATCGACTGGAGGGGTTGGGGGTGAGGGGCACCGTTCTACGGTGGTTCTCCTCCTACCTCTCCGGTCGATCGCAATTTGTTGGCAGGAGGGCAGAGGTCGACCTCAAGACCCCTCACACATGTGGGGTGCCTCAGGGGTCGGTCTTCTCGCTGCTCCTGTTCAACACATATATGAAGCCGCTGGGTGAGATCATCCGTGGTTTTGGGGTAGAGTACCACCTGTATGCAGATGACACCCAGCTGTACATATCTACCCCAAACCACCCCAATGATGCCGTCGAAGTGATGTCCCGGTGTCTAGAAGCCGTGCGGGTTTGGATGGGAAAGAACAGACTCAGACTTAACCTGTCCAAGACTGAGTGGCTATGGTTTCTGGCGCCCCGGTACAACCAGTTTATTCCATCACTGGCCATAGGGGGTGAACATCTAGCCCCTGTGGATAGGGCATGCAACTTGGGCATCTTCCTGGATACCCAGCTGTCCATGGAAGATCAAGAGATGGCCGTGGCCAGGGGGGCGTTCTACCAGGTCCGCCTGGTACGCCAGTTGCGTCCCTTATTGGATCGGGATGTCCTTCGCACAGTCACTCATGCACTCGTCACATCCCATCTAGACTATTGTAACGCTCTCTACATGGGGCTTCCCTTGAGGTGCACCCAAAGACTACAGCTAGTCCAGAACGCGGCCGCACGGGCAGTCCTGGGAGCCTCCAGTTTTTCCCACGTAACACCACTCCTGCGCGAGCTGCACTGGCTGCCTGTGGTCTTTCGGGTGCACTTCAAGGTGTTGATTACCATCTTTAAAGCGCTCCATGGCACGGGACCTAGTTATTTGCGGGATCGCATTCTGCCTCATGCATCACTGCGGCTGATTCGCTCCCACAGAGAGGGACTTCTCCGGGTGCCGTCCACTAGGCAGTGCCAGCGGGCGATGCCCAGGGGAAGGGCCTTCTCTGTGATGGGGCCGACCTTCTGGAATGACCTACCCCCCGAACTGAGAACAACCACGGACCTCCGCTCCTTCCGCCAAAAGCTAAAAACTTACTTTTTTCATCTGGCCGGCCTGGCCTAATCTATCCTTCCTAGGTTTGTAATATAAATTTAAATTGTTTTAATAGGGATTGCTGGGATTAGTATAAAGGGTTTTAAGGTTTTAAGGTTTTACACTTTTAGCGCAGGTAAATTATTTAATTCTATTTTAAATATTGTATTGTTGTATTTATATATGTTTTTAAAGTCCTGTGCACCGCCCCGAGGCCCTCCGGGGAGAGGGTGTGGTCTACAAATAAAATAAAATAAATAAATAAATAATAAATAATCATTCTGATCCATTTAAATGTACTTATGTAGTTACTGTTATGCTATCTACAGGACTACAGGACTTCCTTCCCCTTCCTTCCTTCCTTCCTTCCTTCCTTCCCTTCTAAATGAGAAGCTCCTGTTTCAATACTGGCATCATCAGAGATCAGACTTCCTTGTGGCTTTTATGTGACCATAGTGATTTCTACTTAGAAAAAAATCAGTGCTCTTCCAAGTCACTAGAGAACTGTCTTCCAAACTGGTGATCCCACTATATACCACCAAATTGATATATAGATATATGCCATTTCCTTAATATTAAAGGTATCTTCATGGAGAGAAAGGATTGTCATTGTCTTCTTCCATGCTTGGCTTTACAGTTCATTCTTCAAACTGGCATTGCTTCCCTCTTCATCAGCAGCACCTCATCTGCCCTGCATTGTGTCTTCACTGGATAGCTTCATCAGTTCCTTTCTAACCCTGCTTGCAAGGGGGCCCCTATTAGGACTTCATGTGCCCCCCAGTATTGCTCTCAGGTTTATTGAATGTACTGAGCCTTTCTACCCCATCAATGTGGTCAGCCCCTGATAGGACACAGGAAGTACATGAGATTATTATTAGCTTGTTTTCATTCTTTTTGCAAGCATGCAGATACTTACATAAATTACCTGCAATAGCTTTATGGACAGCCACTGATCTATTGAACTCGGATTGGAAACCATTGAATTAGACTACATTAAGTTTCAAACCATAATATAATATGTGTACACTTAGGTGTCATGCCAAATAGGGGATTCCAGATGTTTGATCCGCAATAAAGAAAGTAATAGCAATAGCACTTATTCTTATAAATCGCTTTACAGCGCTCTCTAAGCAGTTTGCAGAATCAGCATATTGCCACCAACAATCTGGGTCCTCATTTTGCCAAACTTGGAAAGATGGAAGGCTGAGTCAACTTTGAGCCCTGTCAGGATCAAACTCCTGGCTGTGAGCAGAGTTAGCCTGTAATGCTGCATTCCAACTACTGTGCAACATCTCGACCATTTTTATGATACTGCTTAGTTCTATATAGTGATTGTGGTTTTATTGGTACAACACTAATAAAATTTTGGTGATTAATGTCATAAATGCTTAAAATGAATGGTATCTGGAAAGAGCTCCTCTCCAAGGGGAGTCTCGTCACAACATACCGATCTGTTTTTCTTTTCAAAGTCTGCCTTCGTGCAAGCTTTATGCATGAAATGATTCCAAAGAACCAAGTCATATATCGTTCTTGCAAAAAGCATTCCAGTGATGACTCTTAAATTACTAGACAATTTTAGACTGTATTAAATATATTCCAAATGAGCCCATTCATGATTAATGCTATTACCATGACTGCCAGAGGCATTAATAGTGATTAGAAGAAGATTGCTTTGTTATGTTTTTAACTGGCAAAAACAAGCTATTTTAATGAAATCAAACCATCGTTTTGAGGCTCTGGCGTTAGTTTATTAGTCATCAAATTGTGCTGCCATGTGATCAGAGTCTATAAACCATGATGTGACACATTCATTCCAGCTAACAGGACATGATTGTATCACAGCCACATCATCAGTTTTAAAAGAGGAAAGCTAAGAGAATTACAAGAACCCACACATTTAATCTTAATTCAGATTTCAGGCAGAAAATGCAACTAGGGATTCTGTCCTTTAATGCAGGGGTCTCCAACCTTTGCAACTTTAAGTCTGAAGGACTTCAGCTCCCAGACTTCAGAATTCTGGGAGCTGAAGTCCTTCAGATTTAAAGTTGCAAAGGTTGGAGACCCCTGCTTTAATGTATGCTGTTGAAAAACAAACCTCATTTAAAGCTCGAGGAAGTCTCCTCTATTAGGTCTCCTCAGGTTTGTGGGCAAAAGGAGATAACAAATGGGACTGACCCTCTACTCCATCTCCCATTTATCTCCTCCATATTTGGCAAATGGTGTGGGGGATGAGGGTAAGTTTATCAGGAGAGGATAAATCAGTGGTGGGATTCAAATAATTTAACAACTGGTTTTCTGCCCTAATGACCAGCTGGGTTGGCGGGGCTCAGTGGTCATATGACTGGGTGACCGTGGCCAACTCAACATCGTTCACATCGATGGGCACTTCACCTTAGCTGTTACAATGTAATAAGGATTAACCTGAGAGGCAGTTTCTGTAAGCAGGGCAATAAAGATTTGGCTAGAAACAACACCAGAATGTTTCCTTCCTACCTTCCTTGCAGGATTAGCCCTGTAAAGTGGGGAAAAACAAAAGGAGATTTCTTCTAACAACCGGTTCTCCGAACTGCTTACAAAGTTAACAACCCGTTTTCCCAAATAGGTGCGAATTGGCTGAATCCCACCACTGGGATAAATGCACCAGGGCATCAGATCAGAGGTGGTATTCAGCAGGTTCTGACTAGTTCTGGAGAACCTGTAGCAAAAATATTGAGTAGTTCAGAGAACCGGTAAATACCACCTCTGACTGCCCCCATCTATTCTCTGCCTCCCAAGTCCCAGCTGATCGGGAGGGAATGGGGATTTTGCAGTATCCTTCCCTGGAGTGGAGAGGGAATGGAGGTTTTACAGTATCCTTCCCCTGCCACGCCCACCAAGCCATGCCCACAGAACCGGCAGTAAAAGTTTTTGAATCCCATCACTACATCAGATGGCAGAACATTTCGCACAAAACTGTGGAGCAAAGTAGAACCAATTTAAGAAGCTGTCCAATGCCGTCTTAACGCATAGGCCCGTTGGGCATTTGCCCGGGGGCCCATGATCATAGGGGGCCCCCGGGAAAATGATTCTGCCTCTTCGCCACCCACCTGGCTGCTGCTTTTGGCGGGCAGGTTCCTCAGCAGAATCTTGTGCCTGTTGCTCAGCTCCCGCCTTGTGCTCTGCAGCTGGCAGGCGATCTCCTCCGGGGAGAGAGCGCGGGGCTCCCCGCCCGCCCCCAGGTCAGGCTCCCCGGACCCCACCGATGCCGCCATCTTGCCGGCCCAGAGGCGAACACGTTCTCCCTCCGCCAGGGCAGGGGAAGCCGGTGGGCGGGAGGGAAGCCAGGGCGGGCTGGTCGGAGCGGGAGGAGCAAGGAAAGCTCCGCAGCCGGTGGTGGCGGCAATGCCGTCTTAACGCATAGGCCCGTTGGGCATTTGCCCAGGGGCCCAACACTATTTCTATGCCCAGGGGCCCAAAATGGTGTAAAGACGGCTCTGAAGCTGTCAGCAATTGCAATGATAGCAACTTAATGCTCATATGTGGTCAAGGCAAGTTATGCCAGTGGTCTTTCCTCAACAACTACAATATAATGGTCAACAGACTATGGAAGCACAAGAGAGTTAAGGGAGGAAACAGGACTGGTAGAATAAGGATTATTGGTTCCAGAGAAGCATAAGAAAGGGACTCAGTGTAATCCAACATTAATTCCACTAATTATAAGTAGCAAGGGAGTACTACTTTGGTAGATTTAAAAATTCTATTATATTTAACTAGCAATTAATATCTTTCTAGAAATTTAAGTAATTCTTGCTTTCTGAATGTGCCTGCCATGAAGGGCATGGCAGGTACTTGAGAATATGACAGCCTAAAGCTAGGTCTAGGATCGGATTTACCAAGGCAAAGGAGAGTAACCCTCCTGTAAAGATAAAGGTAAAGGTTCCCCTCACACATATGTGCTAGTTGTTCCCAACTCTAGGGGGTGGTGCACATCTTCATTTCAAAGCTGAAGACGTCTCTGTGGTATTGTGGCCGGCATGACTAAATGCTGTAGGTGCACGGAACGCTGTTTCCTTCCCACCAAAGGTGGTCCCTATTTTTCTACTTGCATTTTTACATGCTTTCAAACTGCTAGGTTGGCAGAAACTGGGACAAGTAATGGGATCTCACTCTGTTATGTGGCACTAGGGATTTGAACACAGAACTGCCAACCTTTCTGGTGGACCTCAGCATCTTAGCCACTGAGCCACCTAATCCTCAAGTATAAGGGTGCAATTTAAGAAAAATTTGAATATTTTACATCATCATTGAGGAAAATTATTATATCCAATGGAATCATGATGCTAACTGTTTATGATTTCATGTAAGCTTAGTGCAATTTGAATCAAATTAAATCCAATTTAGATTTTGTCCCCAACAGCAATGGCAGCTGATGATAGTGAGGAAATGACAACTTGGTCAAATGCCCAATTCCAGAATTGTTGCCATTAATGCTACTTTGGAATCTGTCTTGTCTTCCCCTTAGTTTAGCAGCTGATGAGATGTAACAGCTCTCCATGAAAAGGCAGTTTTATTCAAAATTCCTATAGTAAGTGAACCCTTACGTCTGGGAATCTGACTAATTTGTTGGTAAGAAATTCTTCTGAGAAGTGAAGCCTGAATCTTTACTTTCCCAGAGCATTTGCTCTTAATCTTAAACCTACTCTAGAGCAGCGATGGCGAACCTTTTTAGGCTCACGTGCCATAAGGAAGGGGAGCGCAGGGGGTTCATGCGCCAGCGTGCCGCACCCATAACACAATGCGCATGCACGCATGACATGCGCTCCTCCCATTTTTTACATACTTTTTTCGCCCTCCCCAGGCTTTATAGGAGACTGGGGAGGGTGAAAACAGCACCCCCAGAGGCCCCCCAGAGGCTTCAGGAGCTTCCCTGAAGGCTCCGGAGGACTAAAAATGACTTTAAAAATGGCTGAATCAGCTGGCCAGCACGCACATGCACGCTGGCCTGCTGACAGTGCAACGCCTCACGTGCCCTGCCAAATGGGTCTGCGTGCCACCTGTGCCATAGGTTCGTCATCACTGCTCTAGAGCTATCAGGTGATCATTCGAGGAGACCAGAGGTTTGTTTATATTTGTCTTTAGGGCTATTGATTTATGACTGGTTGCTTAGGAATATTCTAAAGTTATGATAGACCTACCTGGGGGAGGGAGGATACTTCCAACATGGATTTGAAGTTTGGATAGTCATCTCCCCTCCCTCAGGTCATATGACTAAGCTTTAGGCACTAAGCAACCAGGCCCCAATCACTGCCATTAATGACTTCCTACAGTCATGTGACCACATTTTATAACAGCTTTGACAAAACCTGACCTGGCATTTACTTCTGGTTGTCGCTAAACTGCTAAACCATAGCAAACCATTTTTTGCTTTGCAACCACCGCATTTGCTTAGCAACCACGGCAAAAAAGGATCATAAAATGAGATTGGTCACATGACCAACCCATTTTATGACCATTATGACTTACAACGGTTATGGACTGGCTTTATTATGTCTGTAAGTCGAGGACTCCCTATCGTTGCCCAGATGTTTATATGTACATTTAATCTGATTAATTCAGTAAGGTTTGTTACTCAGAAACTGGTTACAAGGCAAGAGTTACAAAAGCTGTCACTACCTATAGAATTTTCTCTCCTGGGACTTAACCCTAAACTTATTGTTTTCTTAGGATTTAATTAATTTTGCTGTATTCTGATATTATTAGAAGTCTAAACTGTCTCCATTTTCTTTGTCCCAGAAGATATGAGGTATTTAAAATGTCATAACATAGAAATATGAAAAAAGAAATATAAATATGAGGAGTAAGATTCATTATTACATGTATGTGGAGAAGGCATGTATATCTAACACTACCTAATGCAGGGTCTCCAACCTTTGCAACTTTAAGTCTGAAGCTGGCTGGAGAAGTCTGGGAGCTGAAGTCCTTCAGACTTAAAGTTGCAAAGGTTGGAGACCCCTGACCTAATGAACTTACTTTCAGAAACATGGTAAGAGTACATCTTTTAGCCAATATTACACATAACTAGAATAGAATAGAATATTTATTTCTATAACCGCGTCCTCTCCCCGAGGGGACTCGGAGCGGTGCACAGGGAGAAATTAAAACAACATAAAATATATACATACATAAATACAATAAAAACAAATTAAATCTAACTATCCCTGAACTAAAATTCCCATTTTAAAATTAACATTTCCTAACCCCTGAGGTAGAGACTAACCTAGGCCGGCCAAGCAGAAAAAGTGAGTTTTTAATTTCTGACGGAAGGAGCGGAGGTCTGTAGTTGTTCTAATGTCGGGGGGAAGGTCGTTCCAGAGGGCTGGGCCCGCCACAGAGAAGGCCCTTCCCCTGGGCGTCGCCCGCTGACAAAGTCTAGTGGACGGCACCCGGAGAAGTCCCTCTCTGTGGGAGCGAATCGGCTGGGAGGATGTATGGGGCAGAATCCGATCCCGCAGATAGCTAGGTCCCGAGCCATGGAGCGCTTTAAAGATGAGAACTAGCACCTTGAAGCGCACCCGAAAGACGACAGGTAGCCAGTGCAGCTCGCGCAAGAGCGGTGTTACATGGGTATACCTTGCGGTACCCATTATTGCTCGCGCGGCTGCATTCTGGACCAGCTGAAGTCTTCGGGTGCACCTCAAGGGGAGCCCCATGTAGAGAGAGTTACAATAGTCCAGTCGGGATGTCACGAGAGCATGAGTGACTGTGCGAAGGGCGTCCCGATCCAATAGGGGGCTCAACTGGCGAACCAGGCGGACCTGGTAAAACGCCCTCCTGGCCACGGCTGTCACTTGGTCTTCCATGGACAGCCGGGCATCCAGGAGGACACCCAAGTTGTGCGCCCCATCCACTGGGGCAAGATGTTCGCCCCCAATGGCCAGCGATGGAATCAGCTGGTTGAATCGGGCAGCCGGAAACCACAGCCACTCGGTCTTGGTCGGGTTGAGCTTGAGTCCGTTTCTTCCCATCCAGATGGGATGTAGCTCTTCATAACAACATTCTTCAAATACTTGGCAGAGAACTGTTATAGGGAATCAATGAAGAGACATGCAGACAACATGAATTAAGTGGGAGTATTGATCATAAATTTATAGTGATTGGTTCGCATAATTTGGTATTCCCTGGTTTCTTGAACAAGCTATGAAGACCTAGTTCACACAAGCTGACCAACATTCTTCTGAGACAGTCTCTGTTTCAAATTTTGTTCCTGCAAAATTCTTTCCTGTGAATTCTTTCCAACAAGATCCTTGTATCATTTCCTCATCCGCTCACAACATTGCTCAGGGTTCCTCAATAACTCTTGTGTGATTGAATTAATCCATTTTCTGTATTCACACATCTAGATGTAAAAATTGAAATGGCCATCAAAATGAAAGGCCTAGAACGGCCTTGAGCTTTTTCTGGGAATTCTCCAAGGACTTTGTCTCAATAATGAATGTCAGAAGAGGCAGTTAACCTTCAGTTAAGTAGCTTATTTGTCACACAGGAAATTAATTGACTGAGGAGAGTTGGTTTAGTTACAGACAAGACTGTTTGGGGCTAGAACTAACCTCCTCGGGCTTAATTGCTTGTGTCTATTAGTGGTTCTTTAGAGATGGTTCTCTTTATATATTTTTTATTGAAAGTTTTAATAGCAACAGTAAAAACTAATGCAAACTAAAATGGAACAGAGAAAATAAAAAAGAGAAATAAAAGAAAAAGCTAAACGTGCAATAAGAAGAAAGTAGTTAAAAAAAGAGAGATAGATATAAAGAGAATATGATATAAAATCATAAAGAAGTGGCTTCTGATGTTTTTTCACAGCAGTTGTAAGTACAATTATATTTTAAGGTCTCTCTCTAAAGTTACATCATAATTATATCATCTATCCTACCTGATCATCAAAGCTTTAAATCACATTTTTTCCCCTTATTTTTATGCAAAAAGTCCATAAGGGGTTTCCAGTTACCAATAAATGTAACTATGGTCTTTTCTTTAATAAAGATGTTAATTTGTCCACCTGAGCAAGTTCTGTCAATTTCACTAAGCATTTATCCATGGCAGATAATGCTGAATCATTCCATCTTTGTGCTGAGAGTAATCTTGCTGCAGTAATCATATATTAAAATAATTTTCCTTGACTTTTTTTCCTACCTGTTCCTTGACTTTTTTTGTGTTTATCAATGAAATTCCCTGAAAGATGGGTTCCAGCACAAGTTCAAAAGCTCAGAAGAGTAAAGCTCTAATCCCCATGTCTGACCCAGATTGTATCTTGTTTATCCATCAGACATAATAGGAAACGTTCTGGATTTTTATTGAATAGTAGTATTTAAAATCCTCTGTATCAAAGAATGGGTTTAATCAAAAACTGTTTAGCTTTTTTTTAACATGTCCACCAAGCATAATAAAGGGTCCATTCACATTGTTCATATTTTCAGTATACAGTTCAATGCTTGAATACTTTCCAGATAGTTTCAAAATTATCAAAAACACATATCCACATATTTTCCCACAGATCCATGTATGTATTATAACCAGAATTCATACCCACTTTAGCATATATTCTTTAACCCATTCTTCCTCAGTTTCAACTTTCAAGTTTAGTTTAGTTTATTGGTTTTTTATACCACCCTACTCCCGAAGGACTCAGGGCGGTGTACAGCCAGAATAAAAACAAATATACAAAAGTTAAAAAGCTTTTAAAAACACTTACAGCAAATGTTTATACATTTTAGCAATTACATATTTGTCTTTGGTGCACAATTATATTTCAATGATCTCTTACTGTGTACTCCACTCTTCTGAAGGGGTCCAGAAACAGAGGTCAGATCCCAAAGATAGTTAAAGATAGTTAAAAGGGACACACAAATAATAAACCAGAAAATTGACTTGAATAAGTGGATCTTAATTCAGAAAAGTGACTGACAATTTTCTTACCTTGGATTTATAAAGAGATATGTTACACCTGTGAAGGAATTCTTGTGAAAAACAAAAGAGAGAAGAAATCAACTTTTGTAGCATTACCTAAAAGAAATAATAAAAACTAAAACTAAGATTTTTTTTAAATTGGACATATTTGATGTTAGTTAAATTGTATATGAGCCATTCTTTTCTAACAGCTTTTAATGGATTTTTTCTTGACTGGGACTGAAAAATGGGGTTTTAAAAAGATCTGCTTGTGGATAAGTTTTTACAAGAAGAACTTTTTTTTATTTTTCAAGAAAGCAGTAAATTATATTACTGGGAGATGACGAGAACATGATAAGAAATTAATTTGTGGGACATCATTTAAAAGGATTAAAATTTTATATTTTCAGTTTGTTGCTTCTAATAACTTGTAATGATTTTTTCCTTAAATTTGAATGATGAGGTTTTAAAGATTTTGCTATAGACTAAAACATGAAAAGAGTTCTAGAGAAAATGGCAAGGTATTGTGTAATGTACAGGAAAGAATTATGAAATTGTGAGATCACCCCATTCCAATCTCCCAGGAGATACCAATTTTCATACAGAATGTCCAATAATTTATCCAAATGTCCTTTATAAAATACAATTGGGAAAAACATTTCTAATGTCAAGTCTTAGTCCACTGTAAATTAACTTCCCCCACAATATATCCCCCATAATCATCAGTCAATATAAGTTTTAGATACGGTTGAGGATTTATATACAAAACAATTCCATTTCTTATTTAAAAATAAAAGCCACCCTCTCCAATTTAAGCTATATAAACTTCTTCTGTTTAACTTTGTCAGAAAAAATATTCTGTATCTTTCATAGTGTTCTGATAGGAAATTCCTTTACAATCGCACTATATTAAATCACTGGCTAAAAAAACCTTCACTTTCTTAACCATCTTTGGATACAGTTAATCTACAGCCCAAAAGAGATACTCAGAATAGCAGGGGGGGGAAATATCAGTGAGTTATCATGTTTTGGGAATTAAGAAGAGATTTAAAAATATCTCAAAATATTCTATTTTAAAAGTAAACTAACAAGATTATGATTCAAGAAAGTTTTAAATAGATATAAGTGGAACAATGGTTTTAGAAAAAATCAAATATCTTTTCTAATCTGGAATTGCGTCTAAAAACAGCAAAATTAATTAGAAAAATAGACTGGATTTTGGGGCTGTAGTGATTATTTATTATTAAGGAATTTGTACACTTTATAAAATAAGAAGATCAAAGTAATGTGAATTAGACTGTTTGATTATAACTATGGAGAACTACTTGGGTCTAAAGTGTTAAAGACAAAAAAAGCCTGCACAATGGTTTTGGGCATTAGTATTGTCATCTTGCATGTCATTCAGCTCAGGATTGTCCACAAAAAAATCAGTACTTGTGGTTTCCTCACAAGTAGTAGCGACCTAGATTAAAAATAACTTTCCCCCAATCTTTCTTTCTTCTAGAGAGATTTTCATTTACCAGAATCTGTCTCGTTGCTGCTGATTTCACTGAAGTACTATCCTCATAGAGATTCTTACAAGGATATCTAACCCCTTACCAGTGGTGGGATTCAAAAAATTTAACTATCGGTTCTATGGGTGTGGCTTGGTGGGTATGGCGTGGCTTAGTGGGCATGGCTTGGTAGGCATGGTAGGGGGAAGGATACTGTAAAATCCCCATTCCCACCCCATTCCAGGATTTTTTTCTGTCCATGGTAATCACATGCAAAAATCTTTCAATTCTATTTGGATGGATGCTGAAATGAAATGGAATTTGTCCATAAAATTATTTTGTTCTGAAAAGTCAGCTGAGAAGGAAAAGACTTGATTCTAAGGAAAAGTTATCGTCACATATATAAGTCAATGGAAGTGTTGCAGAATTAAATTCTGATCGATGACACATTTTTATGCTGATTATCTTTCTTCCAAGATAATCCTCCTAATTATAAAATTATATTGAAGGGAAAAGAAATATATATATTTAAAAACAGGAACTATTTTCACAACAGCTATTACATATTTGTAAAGCAATGTTACGGTTTTAATGGAATGCATATTTACGACTCTATAAAACACTTGTCAGAGGTCCTCCCTCTCTGATTAAGATACCCAAAAGTAGTATAATTAAATAGCACGTATAACATTATAAAGTATTACAATTAAACTCTTGATTTTGAAGATTACATTAATTAATCTAGCAGCTCTATGAATTAATAAACCAACGCAAAGCATTTTATAAACAGATTTCCTGATGAGGGGATGGAGGAAATGGGATAGCACAGAGTGACAAATAAAAATTCACAGCTTGTTTATATTTATTAAAATTCTGCTCTGTCACACTTAAAAAGATTCTCAGTACTTATTGGCATTCTTAGTTTTCCAATCTCCATTTTCAGTTTCTCTCTATGCTCACAGGGCCATTAGCTAACAGTTCTGAGAAATAGTTACCCAGCTAGATTTTCCTCTCTTATAAGCTATTTAGGGGGCCTCTGTGGAATTACAGTGCTATTAGAAATATAGAAATAGCATCTTAAGGACATGCGCCCATTCTCCAATTTTCCAAAACCACCTTTATACATTTGAACCAATAATGTCTGGCTATATGTACAAGAGCCAACAATTATAGAATATCAATCTAAACCTAATCCTGGTTTGTAGATTCTGAAAAAGATATGCATATTTGAATTGTAGTTTTAAAATACGTGTTTTTCATCCTGGTTCAGTGTTGGGAACATGTCAGAATAAAAAGTACAGTTGAGTAATCAGGATGTGATATAATAAGAAAAAAATACAATGTAATGGTAATAATAATGAAGTGAAAGACATGGTTAGGAATAGTTCATTTCTCTTTGAATTTACTGTTTTGTCAGAGAATGCGACATTTGGAATCACTATGTGGTCTGACCCATCCATTAACAAATTAACAAAAGCTAAGTGCCTTTGTCCATCCAAACAATCCAATAATACATTCAGATTCTAGCTTCATTACTATATAACAATTTCAGGATAACTATTATCTCTGATTTCATACACACACCAGCCCAAATTAGAGACTCCCAACCGCTCAGGAATCCTTTTCTCCAACTTCAAAGAAATATTTTTTTAAAAAACAAAAAAAACCTTGATTAAGAACAAGATTATATGAGCTAAATCAAAGACATGGTGATAGTCAAGTACCATCAAGGTGGAATAATGACATTACAATGGTTAAGCTTTAAAGCTACTGCCGCATCAGATCATTTGCTGTTGAAAAGACAATGGTTCATCAGTCAGCTTGGCAATATGACAGCACTGGGATTCTTTAGCTCTGACAATTAGAAGCTCTTTGATCTTTACCAATTTGGTCCTTTTTTTAGAAATAATATCCTCATCATGAAATAAGTTTTCAGAGTACAGTTATGTTTTTTACTTTTATAATACAGAGTAAAACCGTATCCGTAAATGAAGTGGCTGTTATGGCAGCTGCACAACTAAAATATGATGAGGTTGGCAGTGCTGTTACCACAACATATGAAACTATGTTTGTAGTTTAGGAATTAGAAACACTGAGCACACTGAATTAGTAACACTGAACACCAGGGGTTAGGAACACATTGAAACATCGAAAGTGACTAGGTGGGCTAGGTTCACACTAAGTCATAAAAGAGGCTAACGTAATTTAGTCACACGTTTTTGTCATATGACTCAGCAATTTTTTTTTCTGGCTGTGGACCGAGCTCTGGGTGGCTAGAATTGAAGCTGAAGCACAACTTTGTGTTTTTACCAAAAAGTAGAGAATTGAAAGGTTAAGCTCCAAGAGATTATATGAGATTGATCTGTTGGAGATTCAAGCATACTTTATGTGCATCTCAGCATCCCCGAAAGGGACAATCTCACCTGACCAATAATGAGTGAATTCTGTTATAATTCATTATAGTTAATTAGAATTAGTGTTGTCATACTTATGACAGAACAAATATTTTATTTACAGGAAATATATTCTAGGGATAGGCAAAGCTTAGAATCTAGGCGACCACCAAAAGAGGAAAATAAAGAAAATCACATGTTGTATACGTAGAGGCATTTGGGTTGGGGCCCATCAAATTGAAAATATAACTGCGTGGTTGAAGGCCTCCATCCGATTAAACAGTTGGAAAGCTGACAGCCCAGTTTTGATACCCAAATGCAATGCGACTGGGTGAGCTCCTATTCTCGCCTCAGCTCCTGCCAACCTAGCTGTTCAAAAGCATGCAAATGTGAATAGGTAAATAGGTACCACTTCAGTGGGAAGTTAACAGTGTTCCATGTGTCTCAGTGAATAATTATGCTGGCCACATGGTCACAGACATGTCTTCAGACAGCACTGGCTCACTTAGCTAAGAAACAGAGATGAGCATCACCCCCTAGACACATCTGGACCGTGGAATCTTTTCCTCAGCATGTGTATAGAGAAGAACAAGCCTTTGAATGCATGACCATGGCCATCTTCTTTACTCCTTTAAGTCCCTCTGTGGATGCTACTACCAGGAAGGAAGGCAGAAGGAAGTGATGTAAAATCAACACTCATTTAGACAAAAAGCAAGCAGAGTAATAACATTAATTCTCAATCTTCACCAGATTGTCTCTTATGATCAGTACATCATGAGATGCTGAATAGTCACTGCCACTGAACTGCCACCTTCTAAGAAAGCGTCATATTGTGTGTTGGGGATGTGGGACAAATGATGTCTACTCCCTATTCTCCCTTAGGTTCTGATCAAATATTTTTCAGTCATTGGTGAGACAAAAAAAAGACTTCCAAATGTCTTAATGCCCAAGCAGCTTATATAGGGATCTGTCCCTTTCAAATAAACTGATTCTATGTCTTCGGAGAGGTGAAAAGACAAAACCAGAATGCCCAGGAAATGATGAATGGCCAAAGTTTTGCACAATAACAGAGTTGGAAGGGACCATGGAGGTCTTCTAGTTCATCCCCCTGCTCAAGCAGGAGACCCCATACCATTCTGGACAAATGGCTGTCCAATCTCTTCTTAAAGAAATCTCCAGTGATGTTTCTAGCATGGTTTCTAGCACAGGAGATATAATTCACAATTGAGCTACAGTATTCGAAAGTCATTGAAATTTTAAAATGCTTCCCCTCAACAGTTCCTTTACAATATGTCAGAGCAGCCAAAACAAGATGCGACATATGTAGGGCAAAGGACATGGTGTAGCCCAAATTGAAATTTTCAGGAAAAACTGGTGCGCAAGCTCAAAATATTTATTCTAATTGTTGCTCAAAACGTGATGGCCTGAATCCAAGAATCTCTCCACATTTCTGGTCTCAGTCTTGGAGTAACATTCATCCAGGAAACTTTGAATATTTCATCTGTGACATGCTCCAATTTTTTTATTTTCAACTACTCCATTACTGATGACAGGTACAAATTCAGGTGTTATGTTACTTCTTGGAATGAGAGTGGAAGGAGAGATAGTTTAGAACCATCAGCCTATGAGTGACACCAAATCTGCCAAATCTCACCCCTAAGTTAGTTTCATGCAGTCCTCAGATCTAACAGGTCAGGAATAAACTTTCAGATGCAGAACAGTTCCAAGCAGGTGGTCCGGATTTTGGAACAAAATAGTATTCTTATAAGTCTGTGCACTGTTTAAAGGAAATTGAGGTAATAGTATTAGAGATGACAGAGATTGTGATCTGGAGGATCAACATTGCAATCTTATCCTTACATATACTTCAGAGTAAGTTTCAATGATATTGACCACCAGAGAGTACCATGCAGTGGTGGGATTCAAAAAATTTTCTACTGGTTCTGTGGGTGTGGCTTGGTGGGCATGGCATGGCTTGGTGGGCGTGGCAGGGGAAAGATACTGTAAAATCTCCATTCCCTCCCCACTCCAGGGGAAGGTTACTGAAAAATCCCCATTCCCTCCTGATCAGTTGGGAATCAGGAGGCAGAGAATAGATGGAGGCAGGGCCAGTCAGAGATGGTATTTACCAGTTCTTCAAACTACTCAAAATTTCCACTACCAGTTCTCCAGAACTGGTCAGTATCTCCTGAATACCACCTCTGGTAGTATGTGATCAATTTCATCCTTATTGGGATTCTTCTTCTAGGACAGGGATGTTAAACTGGCGGCCCATAGGCAGGATGCATCACATATAGGCCATGCCCAGCCCAGCCCTGCCAAGGCAAAAAATGTCATGATACATTATATGATAGCAACGTGACACCGCGAGTTTGACCTCTGTGCTCTAGGGGCTTCAAGCCCTCTACCAGGAATTGAACTCACAATCCTCCATCCTTTAGATGACTATACACAATGCATTAACTTTAGGAACTACATGACTTAGCTTTCAAGAGGTCTCATGAACCTGACATGTTATCTAAGAAGCAAAAACAAAGGAAGCAGAAAATTTAAATGCAGAAAAAAGATGAAGAATCATGAAAACTTAGTCTGTAGATGTGTGTAGATGTGAGAAAACAACAAAGAAATAAATTCAGACATAAGTCTTAAGAATGGGGAAGATGCCCTGTTGTGCTTCTTTTGCCCTTGTGTTTGCATTTTATAGACATTGTTCAAGTTCCAAACTTTGTTTTAGTCTCTTAAAACTGTGCATTTTGGCACATGTAGGCATTTTGGATCCGAAACTGATATGTCTGTCTAAAACATCTGATAGATAAATTTCTTATCCATCTCTACCATCTAAATAATAATTTAATAAATAAAATAAACATAAATAAATAAAATAATAAAATAAAATAAAATGTTTTCAAAAGATGTCTGTACATGTAGGTTGCTGAGAATATGAACGGTTACTCTGAAGGACTGAGGGTTAGCTCCAGTAGTATGTGAAGGGGCAATGTGGAAATCATGATAGCCCAGTTTATGTATTTTGATGTTGCAACATGCAAAGTATTTCCTGGAAAGTATGGATGATTGAGAAATGCACATCCTCCCTCCTGGGAATCCTCCCCACAACATTCCACCATATCAAGTGAAGTGTGCAATTATTCACATTTGGAATTAAGGAGATTGGTATTTATTTCACGCCCTCCCACACCAAAATTGCTGAAATTTTGCAATCAATGCAAGTAGTTTGCATTGATTGCAAACTACTTGCATTGATTGCAAGTAGAGCCAGCAGACGACGGAGGGAGGCGGATGGTTTCGTTAAGAGGGGGGAAACACAAGTCATTCCGGTGGAGGGCTTCCCCATCCACAGAGGGTCGTGGGGAGGGGCAGGTCCGAGGGGAGACAAGTTCCTTCCTCCCGGTTGATGGCACGTAGCCGTTGGTTACAAACGGTTGGGTGCCACAACCCCCGCAGGCTAGGTGGCCAGGGAATACAGAGCCAGGGTCTGCGGCTGATGTTTTGCAACGCCAGGTCCGTTGTCAACAAAGCCCCCCTCATTAGTGACCTTGTGTCAGAGGGGGAGCCGGACCTGGTAGGAATTGCGGAGACCTGGTTGGGCCACGAGGGAGGACATCCCCTCGTTGAAATGTGCCCACCAGGCTACCGCGCATTTCATCAGCCGCGGGCCCTAGGCAGGGGTGGTGGGGTAGCGGTCATTATTAAGGAAGGCCTTGAGCCGAGAGAGACCATTGTGCCTCAGACTTCCGGCTGTGAGTCCCTCTGCGTGAGGTGGGGCCTAGGGAGGCAGTTGGGCTTGCTGGTTGTATACCTGGCTCCCCGCTATGTAGCAGCAGCCCTGCCCGAGCTCCTGGAGGTGATCGCTACGGTGGCAGTGGAGACCCCCAGACTTATAGTCATGGGGGACTTTAACCTGCCATCGTTGGGCGAATCATCCGTGGTAGCTCGGGAGTTCATGGCTTCCATGACGGCCATGGACCTGACCCAAGTAATTCAAGGCCCCACTCACGAGGGTGGACATACGCCGGACCTCATCTTTGTCTCGGGCCAATGGAAAAGTGATCTGGGTACAGGGGACATAGTCATCACACCCTTGTCATGGTCAGACCACTCACTTCTCCGGCTCGACTTTCCGACCGCTGCTCCCCTCCGCGGGGAGGCGGAACCAGAGTCACTAATCTGGTACCGCCCCAGGCGCTTGATGGACCCGGATGGGTTCCAGACAGCGCTTGGGCCATTTCCTGTATCCCTGACCCGCGCCCCGATGGAGGACCTCACGGCCGCATGGAATAGTGCGGCCGTGGGAGCCTTAGATCGGGTCGCGCCCCTGCGGCCTCTCTCGCGGCGGCGAAACACCCTGGCTCCTTGGTTCACTGTGGAGCTGCGGGTGATGAAACGCCGCAAGAGATGCCTAGAGAGAAGATGGAGGGCTAGCCGCTCTGAATCTGACCGGACACAGGTAAGAGCCCATTTACGGACTTACATTGTGGCGCTGAGAGTGGCCAAACGTCATCATTGTGCCACTCTCATAGCATCCGCAGAAAACCGCCCTGCCGCCCTGTTTAGGGTGACCCGCGACCTCCTTCAACAGAGGGAACGGGAAGCCCCGCTACAGGGTAGAGCAGAGGAATTTGTGATTTTTCTGCAGGAGAAAACCGCCCAGATACAGAGTGAGCTAACCCCCATTCATGACCCAGTGGGATGCCACGAGAGAGATCTTGTTTGGGAGGAGTTTGACTCCGTTACTTCCGAGGATATGGACAGGCTACGTGGGCGACTGCGAGCCACCACATGTTTATTGGACCCGTGCCCCTCCTGGCTTGTACTGGCATCCTGGGAGGTGACACGAGGCTGGCTCCAAGAGGTTGTCAACGCATCCTTGAGTGAGGGTTCCTTGCCTGCCTCCCTAAAAGAGGCCATGGTGAGGCCCCTCCTCAAGAAGCCCTCTTTGGACCCAGCTCTTTTGAACAACTACCGTCCAGTCTCCAACCTTCCCTTCTTGGCGAAGGTTGTTGAGAGTGTGGTGGCACAACAGTTTCCCCGTCACCTGGAGGAAGTTGACTATCTAGATCCGCGCCAGTCCGGCTTTCGGCCCGGGCATAGCACCGAGACGGCATTGGTCGCGTTGGTAGATGATCTCTGGAGGGCCAGAGATGGGGGATGTTCCTCCATCCTGGTCCTATTAGACCTCTCGGCGGCTTTCGATACCATCGACCATGGTATCCTATTGCATCGGCTGGGGGGGTTGGGGGTGGGAGGCACCGTTTTACGGTGGTTCTCCTCCTACCTCTCTGGCCGATCGCAATTTGTGCGTGCAGGAGAGCAGAGGTCGACCCCGAGACCCCTCACATGCGGGGTGCCTCAGGGGTCGGTCCTCTCGCCTCTCCTGTTTAACGCATACATGAAGCCGCTGGGCGAGATCATCCGTGGTTTTGGGGTAGAGTACCACCTGTACGCTGATGACACCCAGCTGTACATATCTACCCCAAACCACCCCAACGATGCCGTAGCGGTGATGTGCCAGTGCTTGGAAGCCGTGCGGATCTGGATGGGAAGTAACGGACTTAGGCTCAACCCGACCAAGACCGAGTGGCTGTGGTTTCCGGCTGCCCGGTTCAACCAGCTCTCTCCAACGCTGGCCATAGGGGGCGAACATCTTGCCCCTGTGGATGGGGCGCGCAACTTGGGTGTCCTCCTGGATACCCGGCTGTCCATGGAAGATCAAGTGACAGCCGTGGCCAGGAGGGCGTTTTACCAGGTTCGCCTGGTACGCCAGTTGCGCCCCCTATTGGATCGGGACGCCCTTCGCACAGTCACTCATGCTCTCGTGACATCCCGACTGGATTATTGCAACTCTCTCTACATGGGGCTCCCCTTGAGGTGTACCCGGAGGCTTCAGTTGGTCCAGAATGCAGCCGCGCGAGCAATTATGGGCACCTCTAGGTTTGCCCATGTAACACCGCTCTTGCGCGAGCTGCACTGGCTACCTGTCGTCTTCCGGGTGCGCTTCAAGGTGTTAATTACCATCTTCAAAGCGCTCCATGGCTCGGGACCTAGCTACCTGCGGGATCAGATCCTGCCCCATACATCCTCACGGCCGATTCGCTCCCACAGAGAGGGACTTCTCCGGGTGCCGTCCACTAGACTTTGTCAGCGGGCGACGCCCAGGGGAAGGGCCTTCTCTGTGGCGGGCCCAGCCCTCTGGAATGACCTTCCCCCCGATATCAGGACAACTACGGACCTCCGCTCCTTCCGCTTAAAATTAAAGACTCACTTTTTTCGTCTGGCCGGCCTTGGGTAGTCTCTTTTTAGGTTAGGGTTTTTTTAGGGGTAATTTTTAGTTTATAGGTTTTAGCGCAGGATTTATTTAATTTATTTTTAATTCTGTATTTTGTACTTGTCTGTGTTTATTTGTATTTTTAATTGCCTGTGCCCCGCCTCGAGTCCCCTCGGGGAGAGAGAGCGGGATAGAAATTAAATTATTATTATTATTATTATTATTAGTTTATTGGTGAATAAATAAGCAACCATTTGATATCATCCTGTGAGGAATGGAATATAAAATCTTTTTAAAAAGAACTTTATTTATAAAAAAAAACAAGATCCAGTTCCCAATAATGCTATAAAATTCTTTCACTGGTACTTTGAAACTTAGTGATACAGGGGTTTTTAAAAATGAATGTACAATGGGGATCAGAAGTCTCCCTTTTGAGACTGATCGACAAATTGTTGGCAAAATGTCATGGAATTTTATTTGTGTATATAATCTCAATGAGATTATTGATTGCATAAAGATAGATTTGTCAAGCCCTACAATGGAGGAATAGTTGGTGATGATGACAGATCTTACTGAAATGGCTAAATTGATTGTTGTGATTAGGTAAAAGACAGCATCTACATTTGTTTCTGACTGGAAAAATCTTATGCATTTTTTGTTAAGACAGAAAAAAACTGAATTAATGGTTTTGAGGATTAGACAGGATAGATTATAGAAAAAAGAGAGTCATATTGTAACTTCAGACAAATATGTACATTTTTGACTATTTATAACTGCGGTATAGAAGATAAGAGACCACTTTTTAATATTTTTTACTTCCTATTTTTCTGTTTCTTACATTTTTAGCTATCTGATTTCCTTCCATATTACTAATTACATTAGTTTGTATTAGTTGTTATCTTTGTTTTTAAAGAGAGAGAGAGAGAGAAAAACTTCAAAGCTTAGCACTGGTTGTCTCCACCTTTCAGGAGTCAAAATGTACTTTGTTTTAATCCTGTTGCTTTTCTTATATGGAATATAAAATATATCTGTCAATTAAACCGCATGTAATTTGCAACTTCAAAACTGTAGTCTCGGATAAAGTACACTGCTCAGGATAGGGTTAGTTCTAGGCTTTGACAGATTTGAGGAAGGGGGAATCCTATGGAACAATCCTTGACTTACAATAGTTCATTATTGTAATGAACCGTGTTGCGGTGGTTCTCCTCCTACCTCTCCGGTCGATCGCAATTTGTGTTGGCAGGAGAGCAGAGGTCGACCTCGAGACCCCTCACTTGTGGGGTGCCTCAGGGGTCGGTCCTCTCGCCTCTCCTGTTCAACACATATATGAAGCCGTTGGGCGAGATCATCCGTGGTTTGGGGGTAGAGTATCACCTCTATGCTGACGACACACAGCTGTATATATCTACCCCAAACCACCCCAACGATGCCGTAGAGGTGATGTGCCAGTGCCTGGAAGCCGTGTGGGCCTGGATGGGAAGGAACAGACTCAGACTCAACCCGTCCAAGACCGAGTGGCTGTGGTTCCCGGCATCCCGGTACAGCCAGTTGACTCCATCACTGGCCATAGGGGGCGAACATCTAGCCCCTGTGGATGGGGCACACAACTTGGGCGTCCTCCTTGATGCACAGCTGTCCATGGAAGATCAAGTGACGGCCGTAGCCAGGAGGGCGTTTTACCAGGTTTGCCTCATCTGCCAATTGCGTCCCCTACTGGACCGGGATGCCCTTTGCACAGTCACTCATGCTCTCGTGACATCCTGACTGGACTACTGCAATGCTCTCTACAGGGGGTCCCCTTGAGGTGCACCCGAAGACTTCAGTTTGTCCAGAATGCAGCCGCGCGGGCAATTATGGGAACTTCTAGGTTTTCCCATGTAACACCGCTCCTGCGCGAGCTGCATTGACTGCCTGTCGTCTTTTGGGTGTGCTTCAAGGTGTTGGTTATCATCTTTAAAGCGCTCCATGGCACGGGACCTAGTTATCTGCGGGATCGCATCCTGCCCCATACATCCCTGCGGCCGATTGGCTCCCACAGAGAGGGACTTCTCCGGGTGCCGTCCACTAGGCTGTGCCAGTGGGCGACGCCCAGGGGAAGGGCCTTCTCTGTGGCGGGCCCGACCCACTGGAACGACCTTCCCCCCGATATTAGAACAACTACGGACCTCCGCTCCTTCCGTCAAAAATTAAAAACACATTTCTTTTGCTTGGCCGGCCTGGGATAATGTAGCTGTTTTTAGGGGTTTTTTAAGGGTTTGTCTTAGTTTTAACATGGGATTTTAGCGCAGGGTTTAGTTTAATTCTTTTTTAATACTATATTGTTTGTGGTTTTATATGCATTTTTAATTTCCCTGTGCCCCGCCTCGAGTCCCTTCGGGGAGAGAGAGCGGGTTATAAATTAAATTATTTATTTATTATTATTTATTTATTAAGTGACTGTTCAAAGTTAGAACGGCACTGAAAAATGTGACTTATGACCCTTACAACTGTTGAAGCATCCCCATGGTCACATGATCAAAATTCAGATGCTTGGCAACTGATTCATATTTATAATGGTTGTAATGTCCCAGGATCATCTGATCCCCTTTTGCAACTTCCTGAAAAGCAAAGTCAAGGGGGAATCTGGATTCACTTAATAACAGTGTTGCTAACTTAACAAATGAAATGATTCACTTAGCAACTCAGGCAAGAAAAGTCATAAAATGGGGTAAACTCATTTAACAAATTTTCACTTAGCAACATAAAGTTTGGGCTCAATTGTAGTCGTAACTCGAGGACTACAAGACTGCCTACAAGATTACTTGAGAATCCATAATCCTACAACATTGGCTAGAAACAGATTGTTTTTAGTAGAAAAGATCTCCTTGTCTCCGCTTGATTTGCGACAGTTAGCCTTGAAAAGTGAATAGAACATATTATTGACGTGGTTTTAAGTCTTCAAAATAAAAGCATGTATTTTTGTTGCCTGTTAAAGAAATGTTCATTATGGCTTAAATTAAAGACCAAGTTCAAAGTATATGATTACATAAAAAAAAGAAAACAGAAACAATTCAAAACATGGCCACACAATGAAGGACAGAATAAGAATGATGCTCCACAGCAGACCATTGGAAAAAGGGCTTGCTTGTCTACCTGTGAATGATTGAGTTAAACTTTGAACCGAAGGCCTTTGGAAGACCTACCATATCCATCTTCCATGGATGCAGTGATCAGATTTTGGTTTAATTCTGCCTGTTTCATTTTGCTCTGGCTGTGATCAGGATTGTTCAGTTAGGACAGTGGAAGGGCAGGGATCGAGCTAAGCAGTCCTTTGATCCCTTTCCAAAACCACTCCTGGCACTAGAAAAAGAGATTGAATCAGACTAAGGATCCCACTAATGTGCTGCCTCTACTGAGAAGCAACATATCTCCATGGATTTTTCAAGGCCCCCTCCCTCCCCCCTTGAGAGATAGTGAAGATACTTAATAGAGGGCAATTAGCATTTATTTCACTCTGGGATAAAACCTGTTCAGCCATGTGGCAAGTTGGAGGACAGACATTTAAGCAGTAATGGAGTGGGCTTTGGATTCAATGGGTTAAATGTTAACTTAACAGTAACAGACTTGGAAGGGACCTTGGAGGTCATCTAGTCCAGCCCCCCTGCTCACAAAGGGGACCTATACTAGGTATTCGAACCACCAAACTGCCAACCTTTTTGATCGAAAAAGCTCAGCATTTTAGCCACTGAGCCACCTAGCCAGGCTCAGGGTTGTTCTTGCTGTGTGGCATGTGTGTGTGTGTGTGTGTGTGTGTGTGTGTGTGTGTGTGTGTGTGTGTGTGAGAGAGAGAGAGAGAGAGAGAGAGAGCATATTGAAGTCCCTAAAATTTCTACCTGTACGTGATCATATTTCTTATGTTTCATTTCAAAAACTTCAATTAAAAGAAGTAACTCCCCATCCGCAAATGAACAGATCCATGTATTGAGAATACCATGTGTTTGTTTGTGTGTATGTGTGTGTGTGTTTGTGTGCTTGTGTGTTCGTGGATACCTATCTCATATAGGTGGCAGCCAACTAGGGTTAAAAACACACACAAAAACAACCACATATAACCCAGGCACCCCAAGAAGAAGAAGAAATTCCATTCAGAGAAACAAAGCCCATTGACAAAAGCAGAGCTCATCTAACCGCCTCATTCAAAAGACTGGGAATGGGACATCTTCCCATATATTTTAAAGTATAATGTGCCCAATCTCTTTCATTGGCCATATTGGCTGGAGCTGAAAAAACAGAAGGTCCAAAACCTTTGGAAATGATTAATAAATAAATCTGCAAGCAATATATCCTTAGGATCAGCAATTCCCTTGGCTATTGTACAATAAGACTGAAACTAAGGCATTGTAGTTTATGTGGCTGAATTTAGTGTGGTCCAGAACTTGCCATATATATTTTTTTCCTCCAACAAGCTAAAGCATAACTGAAATTGTAATACAATTGTAAGATTACTGTGATCTGTACCGAAATAATGGAAAGGGGGGGGAGGGGGGACGATAACTTGCCCAACGTGCAAAATTGAACAGGAGAGAAGGTACCCAGGTGAACTCTACTGCCTCTTAAATCAAAAAACTGTCACCTACAAAACAGCTATTAGGCCACCTAAGATGTGTGGAATTGAAACTCTATCTGAAACAAGGCAGGGGAGGGAAACAGCTTCTGAGATGAAGCAGCTGAAACATCTTGAAGAAAAGCAATTTCTATTGAGCCAGTAATGTCCTGAGCAGGGTTAGAACCACAGACTGTGGAAAAACATGTGGGAAATGAGCATATTTACTATTGTAGCATGTAATATCTTCCAGATTTAGGCTCTCTGGTTCCCAAATCATGTGATGTAAATTAACAGGTTTATTAAAGGGAATAAGGTGAAAAAGAAAGGGAGAGGTCCTCAGAGTTATGAGGAGGTTATTTTTAATTTTTCTTGGAGATATTTTTAGCAATTTCAAATAACACCCCCAGAGAAACGCAAAGGTTGGGTTCCAAGAACTATGTTGAGTCATAATATGTCAGCAGTACTTCAGAACGGATAACTGATTGGCTTCAGTCTGCAGGGAAGTGGTCTCATCCCATGTACAATTAGGAGTGATGAAATCTGGCCAATGAGATTCAGAATTGTGGTCATTATTTTTAAAAACTCCGGTGTAAAATTTAGCTCATGATAAGATTTATAGGCTGGTCAGTGTGGCAGAAGGAACTTTTTAGAAAAAGTAATTTTTTGAATAGAAATTGATTGAAGGGCAATTTAGCAATGGATAATCCTCACAAAGGTCTTCACAGTCTTTATATTATGTCTGAGAAACTATTAAAAGGTCTTCCTTCCTTCCTTCCTTCCTTCCTTCCTTCCTTCCTTCCTTCTTTCTTTCTTTCTTTCTTTCTTTCCCTCCCTCCTCCCTCCCTCATGCTCTTTTCCCTCAAAATATTATTAGTGAAGAGAGAGAGGATTTTATTGGAGCCAGTGAAATCTATTCTTCTAGAGATGGATTTTGCAGAGCCCTCTCTGCTGGTAAGCGAGCCATCGCCCCAGCTCAGCTCCACTGTGCATGTGCACATTCCTCTCACAGGCCAACTGGTTTTTGGGTCTGTGCCACGCATGAGCAAGGGGCAGGGGCATGCGGGAGATGTACGTGCATGCATGGGGGGTGGGGGTCACATGCGCATGCACTGGGATGGGGGAGCATGGGAGTTTGTGTGTGCATGCGCGGGGGAGCACAGGGGAGTCTTTCGGCACACAACGACAAAAAGGTTAGCCACCACTGTTCTAGAGTTAAGTGTAGGTTTTGCCAGGAAGGACATTTTTCTGTGGAGATTACTGAGGGAGGGAAAGATTCAGCCCTTCCTTCCCACATGTCACAATCCTGATTTTGAACTCTCATCCTGACCAGATGGTAGCTGTTTCTATTTTTAAAAATAGATACCTGAATGGTTTTTATATAACTCATGTGATGTAAATAGTTCTGCTTTATTCTGCATTGCCGACACCCTGCTTCAAATTCATGGTCCAGCTCAGTGCCATGACAGGAATATTATCCGTCATCCCAGGTCATTGATGTGAAATAGTTTCAAGTTACTGGGTGGTATCTTCAGTTAAATGTTATGAACATTTTTCTAACACAGAAAGCAGTTTAGCCATAGAACCAATTACTCAAAAAAGTGGTTAATCTATCTTTCTGGATATCTTCAAACAAAGCCTGAATGCATTAGAAATTATTTAATTTAAAATCCTGCACTGAGGAAAAGGTTAGACCCAGAGGCATAACTGACTTCTTCTGGCATCATGATTTAATGAACTCTGACCCCAAAGTGTGGGGATTAATCAGTTACATAATAGTTGCATAATAGTAACAGCAATTGATCTATTTAAGGTTCTTTTTCCTATTTAATGCCTGGGTTTTGTTTGGTATAAATCTCTTGTCAAAATAAATACGGCAATTCTTCCCAGTTTACCCTGGTCAAATCTGTGCCAGTTGCCAAGCAATTGTTGTGACTTAGCTTGTTATTAATTAAGGTTACGTAGAAAACAAACCGGGGTCAGTCAAAAAAGACTAAAATACATATACATCAATGAACAAAGTATAAACAGGGTAAACTAGAAAGTACATGAGGGCATGTACGATATTGTTGCCATTATGGAAATTTGGTGAGATGAAACCCATGAGTGGAAAATACAGCTAGAGCAGGGGTGGGTTCTGCCAGTTTGCTCGTGTGCGTGCATGCACAGTTCAATAGAAATTGTTCTGCACATGTGCAGAACTCCAAAACAAGATGGCGGCATCAACTGCGGTGACCAGGGAACTGGAGAACTGGTTCGGAGGTGTGGCCAGCCTGGGTCGCTGCCGGACCCAGACTAGCATACCACTATTGGTTTGGCTGAACCGGGCCAAACCGGTAAGAACCCACCTCTGAGCTAGAGGGATTAAAATTGTTTAAAAGAAACAGACCTAATAAAACAGAGGAAATAGATGAATTTTTTGCTAATCCGTCTGAAACTAAAAACTCATCTTTTCCGTTTGGCCGGCCTTGGGTAGCCTCTCTCTACAGGGTCTAGCTGTTTTAATTGGGTATTTTAGTAGGTTAAGGGGATTTTAGCACAGGCCCAGATTTAATTTGTTTTTAATTGTATTTGTATATTTATTGTATTGTGGTTTTAGTTTTCCCTGTGCACCGCTCCGAGTCCCTACGGGGAGAGGAGCGGTCTATAAATTAAAATCATTCATTCATTCATTCAAATGTATGTAGAAAACATACCACAGTAATAATGGGGGATTTTAATTACCCTGTCATTAACTGGGAGACAAATTCAGCACCTAGTGAAAGATCAAACAGATTCCTGACAAACCTAGCATACAATTTTGTCTCCCAAAAAGTTAGAGAATGGAACTAGAGGGACATCCATACTGGACCTAATTCCCTGACAGTGATGAAATGATAGAAATTACAAGAACATTAAGGGATAGGATCGTGCAATATTGGAATTCAACATTATGCAAGCACAAGCAATAGAACAAAACCAAGCTAGAGTCTTTGGACTTCAAGAGAGCTGATTTCAATAAATTTAGAGAGAGCTTTAGAAGGATTCCATGGATGAGATTTCTCAAAGGGAAAACCGTCCAAGAAGCCTGTGAAACTTTGAAGAGTGAGATTATAAAAACCCAGTTTAGCGCAAATCCAACGAAGAAGAAAAATAAGACATCTCAAAAGAAACCAGCATGGCTGCACAAAGAATTCTCTGATAAATTGAAAGATAAGTAAAAAAAAATAGGGAAAGGGACACGTACTGTAACTAAGGCAGAATTTCAGCAAATAGCCCAAATATGCAACAATGAAGCCAGAAAAGCTAAGGCTCCAAATGCAGTAAGGCTTGAAACAAAAATTAAAACAAAAAAACCAAAACAAAAAACACCCCACCCTTCTTTCAACATGTAAAAAAACAAGGAAAAAAAGTCAAGGAAACAATATTAATGAGAGAAAATGGCAAGATGATGATGAGCAGCAGGGAGAAAGCACAACTGCTAACTCGTTTTTTGCATCAGTCTTTACACAAAAGGAAAAAAACACTACAGCCTATAAAAATATATTGTAAAATGCAGATTAGGAAGGCAAGTCAAAATAAGCAAGATAATGATAAGATAACACTAAATAAGTTTGAAAAATGGATCCCGAAAACTACAACCCTAGCAGTGTGACATCAATACCTAGAAAAAATTCTGAAAAAGGTAAACAATGAATTCATAGTCAGAAACCAGTATGTGTTTGTCAAAAACATGCCAGACAAATCTTATTGCATTCTTTGACGAAGTGACAAAATTATAGACCAGCGAAATGCTGTGGATATAATTTATTTGGACTTCAGTAAGACATTTGACAAAATAGACCACCATCTACTATTTAATAGAATAGAAAAATGTGGGTGAGACAGCATCACCCCAGATGAATTTGTAACTAGCTGACCAATCACACCCAACATATAATCCTTAATGGAAGTGCATCTATGCGGAGGGAGGTATGTAGTAGGCTACCCCAAGGTTCTGTTTTAGGCCTAGTACTCTTCAATGTTTTCATCAATGATTTGGACAATGGGATAGAGGGGGAACTCATCGAATTTGCACATGATGCCATGGTAGCAGAAATAGCCAACACTTAAGAAGATAGTGTCAAGATAAAAAAGGTTCTTGACAGACTTGAACATTTGGCCTTATCTAAGAAAACGAAATTCAATGGTGAGAAAAGTAAACTACATTTAGGTAAGAAAAATCAAATGCATGGGTATAGAATAGGTCTGTGATGGTGAACCTATGGCATGTGTGGCAGCGGTGGCATGCAGCGCCCTCTCTGATGGCACATGAGCTGTTGCCCCAGTTCAGCTTCACTGGGTTGCTCACGCATGCATGGTGTATGTGTGCATTCCATTTTGGGGGTTTAGATGCGCGCTTTGGACACTCGGTCAGGAAAAGATTAAGCCATTACTGTAAGGTGACCAGATTTTCAAACTCACAAAGCGGGACACCATCGACGGGGGGAGGGGGGGCGCACAGCGGCCTTTCCCAGCTCCGCAGCCTCACCACCCACTTCCCTTGCTGGCTGGGGGGCGCGCAGGCCAACCTCCTCCCTCCCTTCCCCCCCCAAGCAGGGCACCTGCAGGTAGGCATCTGGTGGGCCGGCGGAGCAGGGCTGGGCGGGCGCGGGGTGGGCGGTGGGCGCTCAGAGGTGCGGGGCAAGGGCAGGAAGCGGCAGGCTGGCGGGCAGGGGGAAGGGGAGGGCCAGCAAGGGAGGAGCCAGGCCCAGGCAGGCAGCAGGCGGTGGCAGAGGAGGACAGCCTGCCGGAGCCCGCACAACCCTGAACTTCTTTAAGCTGTGCCGCGATGCACTGAGAGCGCCCGCCCGTTCCACCATGGGCACCCGGGATGAGCCGGGTGAGGAGGCGGCAGCGGTGGGGCTTCTGTCCGGCTGCTCTCAGCGCATCACAGTGCGGCGCAAAGAAGTTCAGGGCCGCGTGGGCTCCAGCAGGCTATCCTCCTCTTCCGCCGCCTGCTGCCTGCCTGGGCCTGGCTCCTCCCTCACTGGCCCTCCCCTTCCACCTGCCCGCCAGCCCGCCACTTCCTGCCCGTGCCCCGTGCCTCTGAGCGCATGCAGAGCGCCTGCTGCCCGCTGGGCCCCCGCTGCCAAAAAGCAGGATATTTTTAAGAGGATGCGGAAGATGCTTGAAATGCGGGTCTCTCCCGCCAAAAGCGAGACGTCTGGTCACCTTACATTACTGCCATAGACCCATGATGGTGAATCTATGGCATGTGTGCCACAGGTGGCACACAGACCCAAAGACACAATTTTGGGCTTAGTGAGAAAGGACAGGTTGCTCTGAGGCAATGTTCTTCCCTTCTAAATTTTATGGAGGAGGAGGTGGGCTTTCCTCTTAATAGTCAAAGTCCTAGACCTGGGATGGCGAATCTATGGCATGCATGCCACAGATAGCACATGGAACCATCTCTGCGGACAACCCAGGTCAGCTTCACTGTGCATGTCTGAGCACCTCCTGCCAGCTAGCTGATTTTGGGGTCTCTGCTGCACCTGCGGGATATGCATGTGCATGCGTGGAGGGGGGGAGTCATATGAACATGCACAGAAGACAGGGGGAAGTGAAGGGGCACACCCTCCACCATGGCCCAATTTTGGTCCCAGGAGGCTCAGGGAGACCTGCAATGCCCAAAACAGGCCATGGAGGGTTGCAACCCACCCCATGCCCTGTTTTTGGTGCCAGGAGGCTTCAGGGAGGCCTGGTAGGTCTATGAGGTGTATGGCGCCCCCCCTTGCAGCCCGTTCTTGGTCCCAGGCAGCTTCAAAAAGGTCTGCTAGGCTCAAAATGGGGTGGGGGATTACTCATATGCATGGCGGACCACTGCAGAGTCATGCATGCATGCACAGGGGGAGGGGCGCATTGCATTGTGGATGTGGGCACGCGCAAGCACTGCCATGTGTCTACTCATGATTTCAGCACGCGAGAACAAAAAGGTTAGCCATCCCTGCCTTAGACCAATCCCTCAAACCAGTAAGATCATCTTGAAACCCTCATGTACAGTACTACATAATTCAGCCTACTCTCCTGCAGAGGTAATATTAGTAAAAAGGTAGATGAATAAATAGAATAAATAATGGAGTGATCAAATAAAGATAGAAAGTGGGAAGCTAACTGAATCTTCATTGGCTTGCTCACTTTATTCATTCACTGATAAGTAATTCCAATGACCAAATAAATGATATACTTCTCAACTTTAATGACTTTTAGGGATTTGCTCGACGAAAGAGCAAACATGATCTTAATCTTCTAGCCTGCATAAATCATTCTCTTTTTTGAAAATGGGGATGCTTGCTTTCCACCTGGGGTTTCTATAAGAGGAGTAAAAAAAAGTCATGATGGCAGTCATGGCCATATGATCCCAACTCCTCCTCATTCATATTTGTGATACAGACAACCCATACATATAACTGATGCCGTTACCTAGTTTGGGTAATAAAATGTCTGCAAGAAAACAACCAAGCTCAGAGATCATCAAGGCAATCTCATTTTAACCCTGAGCTACAAATATTATCCTTTATTAAAGGGGTGGGGCTTTGATCACCTGGTCATTTTGACTTTTTTAACACACACCCCTCACAGACACTGCTGTTCTCCTATCACAGTGGTTGGCAAACCGCGGCTCGCGAACCACAAGCGGCTCTTTGGCCCCTGAAGTGCGGCTCTTCCATCGCAGCAACCCTCCCTACCGGCTGCCAATTCTGTCCCTCCCCCCTTCTTCAGCCCCTGGGAAGTGCAGTGGCTGCCCAAAGAGGCAGCCCTAGCCTCCCCAGCTGGCATGCTGGCCACTCATCTACTTCCAGGGGATGCACGGGCTCTGTGGGCCGGGGGAAGGAACCAGCATCCGGTGGCTGAGCGAGCGAGCAAGCGTGGCAGGCGGGCGGGCCAGGATACTTCCAGGGGCTGAGGAGGCTCCGCGGGGGGGGGGGGGGGAACCGGCGTCCGGTGGGTGAGCGAGCGAGCAAGTGTGGCGGGCGGGCAGGCGAAGCTACTTCCAGGGACTGAGGAGGCTCCGCGGGGGGGGGGGGAGAGACAGACAGACAGAGAGAGGCACAGACACAGAGAGAGATAGAGAGGGAAGGAGGGAGGGAGGGAATCAGAGAGTGACAGAGACACACAGAGAGACAGGGAGAGACAGAGAGAGGGAGGGAGGGAGAGAAAGATAGACAGAGTCACAGAATGAGTGATTGAGTGAATGCAAGACAGACAGACACACACACACAGAGTGACAGAGATGGGCGGACGAAGAAAGAGACAGAGATACAGAGAGAGAGAGACAGAAAGAAAAAGAGAAAGAGAAAGAAAGAAAAAGAAAGTGGAACAGAGAAAGAAAGAAAGAAAGAAAGAAAGAAAGAAAGAAAGAAAGAAAGAAAGAAAGAAAGAAAGAAAGAAAGAAAGAAAGAAAGAACTTATGATCACAATTGAGCCCAGCATTTTGGTTGCTAAGCAAGACTGTTGTTAAGTGAGTTTCACCACATTTTCCAAGTTGGCCAGGCCCACCCGGTCACATGACCGCTGAGCCACTCCCACAAAACAGGCCACACCTTCTGGCTCTCAAAAGAAATTTCAATCGTGGTATTGTTGATATTTGGCTCTTTTGACTAGTGAGTTTGCCGACCACTGTCCTATCATACACATTCATTAAATTTGGCATGAGGATCACTAATCAAACTACCGCTGAATAAAGACATTACAGTAGGTTAATCTGACAGCTTGATAAGAAAACAGAGAGAAATAAAGACTTTCTACTGAGACTTTAAAAACAAGCATGCAAATGATTAGACATGAGTCATGTCTCGCAAGAAAGGCAAATTCAGTGAAGAAAATTAGAATAAAGGGATCTGAATGATGGATCACTATGTAATGTCAAGAATAGATCTGGAGTAAAAATAGATGGAGAAAGAAAGAAGGGGAAGGGGAATCAGGTGTGAAAGTAGAACAACTACAGAAAGACCATCAAAGTCCTGGAAGGAATTTAGAGCTAAACTTGGAGAAGATGTGAGAAAATTGCTGAAGAGGGAAAATAGGAGCAAGCTATTTAGGGAAGATTGTTAAAATGACTGCACAATCCTGAGATAGAAGGAGGAAGGAGAAAAAGTCTTAAAACAACTCCTCCTTAATTTAATTTAGTATAAGATGAAACAAAGAGAAACTTGGAGATGCTTTCAAAGTTCTATTATTGCAATAAAGAACATTCACGGAATGTCTATTGTACTAGTTTCGGGACATAGTTTACCTCAGAGAGCTGGTATTCTACTGGTTCTGACTGGCTCCTCCCACCCGCGCCCGGCTCTATGGCATCCCATTTAAGGCCATATTTTTTTTGCCAAATGCGCATGTGTGGAAGGATCTGCGCGTGCGCTCATATTTGTGAACCGGTAGGAAAGGTAAGTGTACACCACCCCCGAAGGTATGAAAAAGGATGCTTGGTGAAATTATGGATGGGGGGGGAGCACAAATAAAAATGAAAGAATGTTGCAGCAGTGATGGGTTTCAAAAAAATGTAGAACCTATTCTGTAGGTGTGGCCTATTTTGTGGGAGTGGCTTGGTAGTCATGTGACCAGGTGGGCATGGCCAACTTGGAAAATGTGGTGAAACTCACTTAACAATGCTCTTGCTTAGCAACCAAAATTTTGGCCTCAATTGTGGTCATAAGTTTTCTTTCTTTCTTTCTTTCTTTCCTTTCTTTCTTTCCTTCCTTCCTTTTGTCTCTCTCTCCCTCTTTCTTTCTTTCTTTCTTTCTTTCTTTCTTTCTTTCTTTCACCTCGACCTCCCACTTTCTTTTTCCCTTTTTCTCTTTTTTTCTTTCTTTTTCTTTCCTTTTTTCTCTTTCTCTCATTCTCTTTCTATCTTTGTCTCTATCTCTTTTTTCTCTCCCTTTCCCTCTATTCCTTCCTTCCTTCCTTCCTTTCTCTCTTCCTTTCTCTCTCCCATCCCCCTCTCTCTCACACACACATGCCTTCCAATTATATTCATAGGAGAAAAGAATGCTCTTGCGCAAATAGGCAGGAAGAGAAAAAGTTGCAAGAATGTGGCTAAGGAGAATAATGAATGCTGCAATCTAAAAATGCAGAACAAATGTGACTAATTTTTTTTTTAAAACAGGTATTTTGAAAGTGGGTAAAAAGAGCTAAAGAAGGGCCTCCAGTAAATAAAAATAAAAATGCCGGCAAACATGGGCAAGAGTAGAACTGAAATAAATATGGAAAAAAGAGTGCTCTTATTATTTTCCTAGCTGTGATAGTTAAAGAAAGGAAATTTATGGACTTCTCTTCCATCGTTTGCAGTTTTTTTCCACCAGTGTGTCAAAGTTGCACTCCCTGCTCATCTTCTTAAGGCCCAGAGAAGACTCTGATCTTCTCAGTGTGAAGTTTAGAACTGAGAAATTTGTGTTCTGAGAGAGCATCATAATAATTCAGCCTTGCGAGACGGAGGCCAACTTCTTGTAAAGTTCTACTTCGTGCAGTGCTTACTGACAGTAAAGCTGGGCTTGCAACAGAGTCAGAAATAAAATTCAAGAAATCACAGTAGCTACAATATTCATAAATCAGGAGGGACTAGCCGAGCTGTAGATTCTTATGGAAAACCTAGAGAGCTGCATAACATTTTACCCTTGTGTGAAGGTCCAAAGTTATTTGCTTCTGTTGGAAGAAATGTCCAAGTGGGGGAAAAGACACTGGAAATATGGTGGCTGCTTGGAAAGATGGTTTAATGGTAGACAGGAACACATGGCTTGAGTTCCTGAGCAGAAAAGGGCAGAGATGAGAGTCACTGGATTTATGCCCTCTCCTAGGCTTTGAACTTCCTGGGGCACAGGAAGAGTATCCTGATTGGTTGCTGTCAAAGCTCATAGCTAGCTTTGTAGGTTGTGTGCTTAGTTTGGTTGAAACTTGAAACTTGATAGGTGGTGCAATGAAGTACAATGATATAGGGTAGATCTTGGTTATGTAGAATAGGCTGGCTCGTGCCTTAATGGCCCATTGACAAGCTATTAAGAGTGAGTTTGTTACCTACCTAAAAACATGTTTCTCTGGCTCACGTCTTAATGGCCCATTGACAAAGGTGGGGGGGCGGGGAATGATTTTCTGCCTGTCTGAGTTTCTACTTCTCTTTTTAGGGGAAATATTCTGTCCTTTTAATATTTCCCCAAATATTTCATTTTCTAGTAGAGGAGTTGGTTTTGACTTCCTACAATTCCTAATATCCGGCTAGCACATAATACAGAAGCAATTCAACCCATATACAGAGGATCACGTTAACAGTTGTATTTTATCGAATGCAAATCTTATGTGTCTTCGCAAACAATACATTCATCCTGAGACCTTTTGGAAGTTCAGATAACAGCATGCCTTCTTACACGGTATCAATCTTTTTTTTTTTAAATGACTCTTCTATGTTTACTATTGAGGGAGCATAAAATCATGTGATTCCTATTCTTCCTATCAGCATTCTGAGGCACTGCATGGTTTTGGAAGCTGAGATAACAATCTTTGTTTTTGCCCTCTGGGTTGTGTATATTAGAATTTTATAAATTCTAGCTTCTTCCTTTGACTTAAAAGATCAGATATACTTTCCCATACCTAATGCCTTGAGGATCTGCTGTACATTAAAGCAGCCTATATGTATTCCGTAAATACCAAAACGAGCATGATCTTTGGTACCCCTCTCGCCGTTTGTGCCTTTGTGATGTACTGATCCTTTGACATGGACGTGATCCCGTTGCATATTTCATTTGTCAACAGCTTCATGCATTGTCTGTCTATGCCAGGTAATTCTTTCCTCCTAGTGCCTCTCTGTGATGTGCAAAATAGCATTACAACAGCGTTAACTCATTCAGCACAGCTTCACGGAAACAGACACCGTTGGCATGGAATAAAAATGAGCATTTAAAAACCGGGATAAGAGGAGAGGGAGATACATAACTCTTGATGGCATTACAGCATCCTAATGGGAAAGCAAAACGCGCATTGCATTTTTCTTAAGTTTTTGTAAACTACTCTTCTTCACGTTGGCCTGCAGTGAACATTGATCAGATGGATTTTAAAAAGTGTTGAAGTGCCAGAATTATACAGTTTTGCTGGCAGTGTCCCGGTTATTCATTCTCTCGATGGCCCATTACCTAGATATTGTTCTTCAGAGGGAAAGTAATATATTAAAGGCTTTCTTCCTTGCCTAAAGCTTTTCAACAATTGGTCTTTAAAGACTAGAGCAATTACTGTTTGCATAGGAAACAAAACCTGATTTAAGGTTGGCAGAAAGTTTGTTTGCCAGAGGCCTGCCTGGCTTTTCTTGAGCAATTGGAAAGATGTTTATTTCCGGCTTATTGCCTGCTGCTGCCTAGTTATCAGAGTTATATGGGAATTTCCATAAGTAATGGTGAGAAAAGAAACACGGAGCTCACTTTGCTTTCTGTTGATTTGATGGAAACAAACTAAACATCACCTTGATTTAAGGCTCCTTCCTAAGCTGGTATGTACAGGACAACAATTGTCCAACCTTATGTCTGAGGAGCATCAAGTCAGGCAAGGTTAGCATAGAGAATCAAATTCAAGGAGCTCTTAGAACAGTATTTCTCAACCTTGGTGACTTTAAGTCCTGTGGACTTCAACTCTATGCTGGCTGGGGGATTCTGGGAGTTGAAGTCCACAGGACTTAAAAGTCGCCAAGGTTGAGAAACACTGTCTTAGAAAAAGTGACACATGAACGGTAGATTAACAGAATAACAGAATTGGAAGGGACCTTGGAGGTCTTCTATCCCAACCCCCAGATACAAACACAAAAAGAACGTTGATGGAAAGAATTGATATGCAGATAGTTTAAAAAGTGAAGGATCTCGGAATACAATTAACAGCAAAATGTGTAACAATTAAAAAGGACAATTATATGAAACTGATGCGACAAATTAAACTAGACTTGGAGAAATGGAAAGATCTGCGATTGTCATTAACAGGAAGAATAGCTACTATAAAAATGAATATTTTACCAAAACTATATTTATTCCAAAAATTCCAATAAAATTGGGGGGAAATGTTTTGAAGAATTAAATAAAACAATATCAAGAGACATTTGGCTTGGGAAAAAAGAATAGGTTTGAAAAAGGCTTTGGGTTGCCAGATTGGGAATTGTACTATCAGGCCTCGGTACTTACATGGATGAAAGAATGGATCAATTTGAGGCATAAAAGACTATTAACTTTAGAAGGCCATGACCTTCAACTAGGTTGGCATGCTTTTTTTTATGGTATGGGAAGAATAAGACACACAGTTACTTTCAAAGACATTATGTTAGAAATGCACTGTTATCAGTATGGCTTAAAATTAAAGAACAACACCACTTGAAAATACCAATCTGGCTTTCCACAATGGAAATTGATACAGCCTAATGTTAATAATGTTATTAACATGGAAAAAAATGTAAGATATAAAGACATTTTGAATGAAAAAGGGGAATTAAAAACTAAGCAGGAACTTAGCAGTCAAGGGATGGACATTGCATGGTGGCCACAAATGCAGTCCCCTGCTCAAGCAGGAAGCCCTATAGGGCTTTGACTATTAAGAGGAAAGCCCACCTCCTCCTTCATAAAATTTAGAAGGGAAGATCATTGCCTCAGGACAACCTGTCCTTTCTCCCTAAGCCCAAAACTGGGTCTTATAAAATCACTGTATTTGATATAAACACGCTAATCCAAAACCAAAATATCTTCCTTGTTTTCAGGAGGATGAAATTAGTCAGCCTGACTTTCACTCAAAGCAAAATTCTGGAACAGATTGCTCAGTAGACAGTTAAGGAGCCTTTAGAGAATAATGTTTGCCTTGGTAAGAGCCAGTATTGCAGAATTATCAAGACCGGATCATGGCAAACCAGCCTGATCTTTTTTGATGAAGTGATAGGAATGTGGTGAGTGTATCTTGACTTCAGCAAAGCTGAGGTGGCGCAGTGGTTAGACTGCACTACTGCAGGCTACGTCAGCTGACTGCTAGCTGCAATTCGGCAGTTCAAATCTCACCGGCTCAAGGTTGACTCAGCCTTCCATCCTTCTGAGGTTGGTAAAATGAGGACCCAGATTGTTGGGGGCAATAGGCTGACTTTGTAAACTGCTTAGAGAGGGCTGTAAAAGCACTATGAAGTTATGTATAAGTCTATTGCTATTGCTATTTAACAAAATCTCCCATAGGATCCTAACAGAGAAGATTGTACTGGCAAACTGGACAATATTAGCATTAGGTAACTATACAACTAAGGGAGCAATAACACCTAATAATAATAATAAAGCTGAATTTATTAACCGCTCCCTCTCCCCACAGGGACTCGGGGCGGTGCACAGGGAGAATAAAAACCATAAATATACAAAAATACATACAATTTAAAACAGATTAAACAAACCTAACAAATGTATGTCTACAATTCCATCCAAGGTAGAAGAAATGGAATACTGTGGGCAAGGGTGGGTTCATACGTGAACCAGTACCGGTTTGCTGGCTGTGTGTTGCTCGCGCAGGCACAGTTCGCTGTATATGGTTCTTTGCATGTGCGAAGATCATTAAAAGCTAATAAAAAAGATTCCAGCAATGGCAACGGAGACTGGGGGACCGGTTCGGGGGCATGGCCATCCTGGGTTGCTGCTGGTTCTGTGGTCCAGGCCAGATTACCACTACTGGTTCGGCCGAACTGGGCCGAACTGGGAGCAACCCACCTCTGAGTGTGGGGCCCTGTTCTAGGTCTTGTGATGTTCAGTATATTTATACATAATTGGAAAGAAGGATTAGAAAATGAGATATGCAGATGTTATAAAGACCAGTGGGGTAGCAAAGAGATTACTATTAAAATTCAGGAGGCACTTCACAAGCTTGGAAACTGAACAAAGCCCAGCAAGCTTTAAACAGGAACAAATGCAAACTCTTGCATTTGGGTAGGAAAAAAAACTTGAGAAAAAGGACCTGAATAGCTTGGGGGTCACATACCTTATATAAATCACAAGTGTGATGCAGCTGCAAAAACAAAAAAAACTGAAATGAAATTCTAGGTTTCATTGACAGAATACAGTGTCAAGTTCAAGAGAAGTTATTGTTTCTCTCTATTCTGCATTGATGACACTTCACCTAGAATATTGCATTCAGTTCTGGGCATCAAATTACAGGAAAGACATTGACAAACTGGAGCAAGTCCAGAGGAAAGCAATCGAGGGGGGGAAAGGCTGGAAGAAAAATCGTAAGAGAACTTGTGAAAAATGTTGGGTATATTTAGTCTGAAGAAAAAAGACTTTGGAGAGGCATGATATAATAACAATCTCCAAGTATTTGAGGGTTGCTGTGTAGACAATGGTCAAAATTATTCACAGTTATTCTGGAAAAAACAGGCAAGAAGCACTGGAATTAAAAGACAAAGAAGTTGATTTTGATTCAATGTTAAGAAAAAAATGCCAATACAGTAAGAATTATCTGTTTATGAGATTTAAAGGCCACTCAACTCCCATTGACACTGGGTGGCTTACAGCACTAAAAACAATAAAACAGAGGCAGAGTAAAAATGCAAGCCATGCACATCCAGGAAACAAAAACAAAATCAGATCCAAAACCAAACAGAAAGCTACCAGGGGTCAGCACCCATCTTAACTCAAGTCCCAAGTGAACAGCCAGTGGAACAGTGAACAGATTTCTGGAACACAGGCTAACTGGAGAGCCAGTCTTAACCTGCCCCACAGGATTGCTGTTGTGGGGAAAATAGGAAGCAGAAACATTAGGTATGTTTGCCACCTAGAGTTAGGTAGGTAGGTACAGTGTTTATCTGAAAATAAGACAGGGTCTTGTTTTCTTTTGACTCCCGAAATAAGCACTTGCTCTTATTTTCAGGGAGGTTATTATTTTTGAGGTGCGGGAGGCAGCGAGTGTGGTCACCTCATGGCTGCTGCCGTGTTGTAATATTTTCAGGGAGGGCTTATTTTCAGAGGAGGACTTATTTTAGTGCATGTGCTCAAAAGCCCAACTGGCCTTATTATCCGGGGGGGGTCTTATTTTCGGGAAAACAGGGTAGCTATCTATCTGAGGGCGAAGGTTCATTCTCCAAGCTTGTGGGTTGGTTTCTGAACATGTCATTACCTAGCCTGTTAATGAAACATTGAGAAACCAAGCCACAATCTCAGAGAATGAACCTTCACCTTCATCGTATACCCAAGCTGCAGATATTTGCCACTATTGCAAAGGTAGCTCTGTGTGTATAATAACAACTAAATAATGTTCACAAATAAAAATCTTAATAATAACATCAATAACAACACAAATAATAATATGGCATCAACCAGAACTGGAGGTCCCAGTGATTATTGCCACTCTGTGCCATGCCTAAAAACCTTGGACAGCACTTAGAAAATCTGCGCACTGACAAAATTTCCATCTGTCAATTACAAAAGGCCACAATGCTTGGATCAGCCTATGCACTATACTAATACGTTATGACATCCTAGGGTCTTGAGAAGAATTCAACATGAATGAAGCCAACACCAGTTAAAAATGTGCAGGTATGATTTAACATTATTGTGTATATAATAACAACAATATCAGGGTAGAAGTTATGTGAATCTCAGGGTAAATGCTGTTCCAGAGGATAGGCACAGGGACAGAGAAAACACAGTTTAATTGCTGGAACCTAGAGTACATCCACTCTCCATGAATGTGCAGGTTGAGCAGAAACTATGGGATATAGGTGGTTGATTCAGTAGCTTACAGCTTCTGAATGTTCTTCAAGATAGCCCCATCTAGAACATGGATGGATGGATGGATGGATGGATGGATGGATGGAAGGAAGGAAGGAAGGAAGGAAGGAAGGAAGGGCCTCCTTGTCTAGGAATTGACACAATGGTACACAAGATGAATGTGAAAGACCTTCTTGACTACAGCTGCACTTTGTGTAGAAATTGTGAATCGAAGAAAATCTGGATTGTGCATCAATCCTGAATGCTTTGTTTAGCAATGGGACAACCTGTTTTAGGAGATGGTAGACTTTTCTTCAATGGAACTGTTTGGGCAGAGACTAGAAATCCATCTGCCAGGAATGCAGCAGAAGCATATTCTTGCCCTGGACAGAGATGTATTTTGGATGATCTTCATGTCCCTTCCAACCTTTTTTCATATTTTACTGAACTTTATCAAAATTACAGTTATTCCCCATCTAATATCACCTTCAAAGCAGTGGTGGGTTCCTACTGGTTGAGACCAGTTCGGTTGAACCGGTAGCAGTTTGGCGGCCTGGGTTACTGGAACTGGCAGTGACCCAGGCCTGCCATGCCCTCAAACCAGTTCCCCGGTCAACGGCGATGCCATCTTGCTTTTCAGTTCTGTGCATGCAGAGAACAATTTTAATTGCACTGCGTATGCGTGCACATGAGCAAACCGACAATAGTGCCTGCCGGAATCCATCCCTGCTTCAAAATACAGGGAAAATTGCAAATGTTTGAGGGATTCTGGGTGGCACTCTAAAGTTTTGAAATGATGTTGGTTTTGCAATGGTGGCAAATGTCTGTAGCTCAGTTGTAGGATGAGGGTGAAGGTTCCTTCTCTGAGCTTGTAGGTTGGTTTCTGAATATTTTGTTGCCAAGCTAGGTAACATCTTCAGCAGAATTTAGGGGATAAACTCCCCTAAACACTGTTGAAGGTGTTACCTAGCCTGTAACGAAATGTTTGGAAAGCAACCCAGAAGCTCAGAGATCAAACCTGCACCCCCATGATGTTGGTTCTCCTGAAGGCACAGATTTCTGTATGTGCCTCTAGCTCTATGCTGGGGGTTTATATCTAGCTGAGTTGTAGACTGCAGTTCTTTTATTTAGGCTCATGGATTTAATGGGAGCCACTGAGAACTAAGTAGCCTCTTTATGCAAAGAAAACAGTTCCTTCCTCTCCTATTTTATCCTTGATTTTTTTCCCCTTGAAATTCCACTGGAATGTGGTGGAAACCTGCAGATTGGTGTGGATTTTTCTTTTAGCATTGGTATAATTGCAGTTTCACAACAAAAGAATCTCTTCATCAGTAAGAAAAGGACTAGTCAGAGAAGGAAATTGTGCATGAATAAGATTTGGCAGTAGAGGAAGGTAGAGTCCCGAGGATGCAAGAGAATATCAGAGGCAGATCTAACTGTTCCTGACAGTTGTGACTGATTAAATGCTTAACTCCCATATTCTTCTAATCTCATTCACAATGGATACGAAAAAGATGTCACAAGCCTGCCAACAATTAACAATAGGGGAAGAGGAAGGCTGTCTCCAGCTGTCTCTAGTGAAACAGTCTCTAAAACCATCCCTAGCAGGCAATTTTGGTGAATTACCAGCATCTCAGCAGTTCATACAAATGGCATAGCTGACAACAGCAGAAAAATGCCTTAAAAGTCATACATTTTTAAAGTCATGCTTCCCTCATGGGAACTGAGGCAAGTCTTACCAGCAAAAATCTATGCCTTAATATTTTTTAAATGAGGTTGCACAAGTGAGATTCCAAGAAAGGAATCTATCTGGCCCAGGAAAAGGAAATGACTGACTGTGGATATTGTACCTTTGATTTAAAACATTAGTATCTTACCGCAATAGGCTCATGGATATGAGGAATAATGCAATCTGGGGCATTACTGAAGTCTAATAATTTTGCTTGGAAGATTCCAGAATTCTAATGGAATGGAAACATGGTTGTTTTCTTAACCTGCTTGACAGTTTGAAGCCGACCATTATAATTATTTTTGGCATTCAGGAATCCTTTCCATGTTAACCACAGTGAATTATAAAATCCATTCTGACTACTGCAGTCCACATTTTTGATACATCAGAATCGGTTCTACCTATGTTGCCATTAAAATGTTTATAGAGTATATGTAATAGTATATGTAATATATATATGTCCTTCATGTATCAAAGTGCATTGAATATTCAGTCCATATTGCCCATCACAATAAGTGATTTTATCCCGAATTCTGCTTATGGTACAAACTTTAGATTTTCTTCTCCAAGGCCACAGTTTATTTCTTGAAATGAATGAAAAATAAGCAATTCTACTTGGGATCAATCAAAATGAATTTTTTTATGTATTTAAGGAGATTGAGAGCTTTTTGCTATGCAACTGCTAGGGCGAAGTCTTGAAAAACTCCTGGTGATTCAGCAAAAACAATACTCTCAGAAGATTTTAAAAATCATGAGCAGTATGCAGAAAAGTGGCCCATTTTTAAAAAATCTATATACATCCCAAACCTTTAAGGGTCAGTAATCACAGGGGAAAGCAATTTTTTAAAGTTTTGATATAATATCTAACAGACATAATTTGTTTTTCTTCCCAGCATTTTCCTTGCAAGTGCAAGATCTGCTATTTTTTTATAAGATGAATCAAATGTTGATCTGTGGTCTGACATCAAGGGCTGAGAGAGCGAGGTGGGGTGGGAACTGGCCCAAAGTCCCCCAGTTGGCTTCCATGCTCAAGATGAAACAAACTGGAACTCTAGCCTGGAGTCTTAACCAGTACACCAAACTGGCTTCCTAATACACAGCCTTAAATGATGAAGGATAATCCAGAATTCTATAACTGGGATTCTGATTTCATGTATCTGGGATACATGAAAAACTAGTTTGACCCAAACATCAAAGAGAATTCACCTGATTTTTAACTCATGGATGAATACCCATATTGGTGTTAGTTGCGAAGTTGTGTCTGACCCATCACAATCCCATGGACAACATTCCTCCAGGCCTTCCTGTCCTCTACCATCCTCTGGAGTCCATTTAAGCTCATACCTACTGCTTCAGTGACTCCATCCAGCCACCTCATTCTCTGTTGTCCCTTTCTTCTTTTGCCCTCAATCTTTCCCAGCATTAGGCTTTTCTCCAGTGAGTCCTTCCTTCTCATTAGGTGGCCAAAGTATTTGAGTTTCCTCTTCAGGATCTGGCCTTCTAAAGAGCAGTCAGGGTTGATCTTCTCTAGGACTGACCAGTTTGATCACCTTGCAGTCCAAGGAGCTCGCAGGAGTCTTCTCCAGCACCATAGTTCAAAGGCCTCAATTCTTTGGCACTCAGGCTTTCCTATGGTCCAACTTTCACAGCCCTACATTGCAACTGGAAAAACCGTGACTATACACACTTTTATTGGCAGGGTGATGTCTTTGCTTTTTAGTATGCTCTCTAGATTTGCCATAGCTTTCCTCCCCAGGAGCAAGCATCTTTTAATTTCTTGGCTGCAGTTCCCTTCTGCAGTGATCTTGGAGCCCAGGAAAATAAAATCTGTCACTACCTCAATTTCTTCCCCATCTATTTGCCAGGAATTGAGAGGGCTGAATGTCATGATCTTCGTTTTCTTAATGTTGAGTTTCAAGCCAACTTTTGCATTCTCCTTCTTCGCCCGCATCAAGAAGCTCTTTAGTTCCTCTTCACTTTCTGTCATTAGAGTGGTATCATCTGCATATCTGAGGTTGTTGATATTTCTCCCGGCAATCTTATACACATATTAGAACACTGCATATCTTCCCTAATTCTGGAGCAACAAATGTCAGTGCAATCTAAGAATCTGCTCTCTGAGGTAAATTTTAGGAGCAGTCATCCGGCTGCAAAAACAGCAATAATTTCTCTTCGTTTCCGGGATTATTGAAGAGGAAAAAAAGATCACTATCCCCATGGACCCATGTGAGTAGACATTTTCCCCTAATTTATTGAAGAAACTTAAGCAGCAATTGATGCTTTTCATTCTTTTCACCTATTTTTTGGCCAAGATAGAATAATTGCTGCTATTAAAGTTATTAAATCAGAATGCTATTTTCCCAACATAGCTGCTTTCATAATATGACAAAATTTTGAAAACGTAATTTACTTGCATAAAAGATTAGATTAGATTAGATTTATTGGATTTATATGCCGCCCTTCTGCCAAAGGACTCAGGGCGGCATACAACATAAGAGACATATAGTACAAAAGTTAGAAAAATATTAAATAAAAAATCCAATAAGCAATAAATTAATAGACATTATAAAATAAATTAAAATTGGAATTAAAATTAATACGTTATTTTGTTCAGGCCAGGCCGGCTTGCTGGAAAAGCCAGCTTTTAGGGCGTGCCGGAAGGACGGGAGGTCAGGAATTATGCAAAGCTACGGGGGCAGCTCATTCCAAAGGGAAGGCGCTCCCACAGAGAAGGCTCTCCCCCTGGGGGTCGCCAGCTGACACTGTCTGGCGGACGGCACCCTAAGGAGGCCAACTCTGTGGGATTGTACTGGATGATGGGAGGCTACCGGTGGCAGTAGGTGGTCTCGCAAGGTTAAAAATGCTAAGTATATCCATCCTGACTTAAAACACTTCAGTCCTATTGGTGATTCTTTAAATGCACACACAAACCTAGATGCTGCTGACCACCCATCTTTCATAATAATTAAATAATATTTGTTTTTCTTTCATAATAATTAAATAATATTTGCTTTTGACTAAGAAATAGGATGAGGTTGGGCTTTCCCCCATTTCCTGTCTGACCCATCTTCACTAGTACCAGACATGTTTTGTCTATTAATATGCACAGCACCAAGTAAATTAATGAACAGCATGTCATGTGTTATTAATATTGCTGAGGAACTGGCAACCCTGGTGTCCTGGCCAGTTTCCAGTTTTTGTAATTACGTTTTGTAACTAGATTTTCCTGTGCATTTAAAGGAAGGACCTTTTGCTCTAAGGAAACATTATAAGATCAAAACGTACTTCAGCTCACCTGCAAAAGAAATGCTCTGTTATCACCAGACGCAAATGATTTCCAGTACAAAAAAAAAGAGTGAGATTTATACACCTGCCGAATGATAGTGGTAAATCTAACACCATGTGACTTTCAAACTCCTAATAATGTCCATGAGAAACCGCACGAAACCTGGTGGTCAAAGCAAATGGTACATGATGCAGCCATCTGGATGCAGCTGACAGATTTATATATTTCTTCTGCTTTCCCCCATCTTCTATTGTTTCCTCCGCACTAAACTATTGATTGTACTCCTGTTCCTGTTTTCTTAAAACCCTAAAAACTATGCTTGCTGGGAATCATGGAGGCAATATTTCAACACAGCTGGCAGGTACTTGATTGGAGGAAGTGGGTGTAAATGTTTGCTTGCTTTCTAAAAATGCTCACTTCAATGTCTTATGCCCAGCTGTGAGGGCAGTTGCCTCACAAGGATGATAAAGTGTTAGATTTCTGCATTCGTATCATTTCCTGTCGAGTGCCACTTAATTTATATCCTGTCTTTCTTACCTGATGAAATTCAAGAGCTTACATATATAGTGTGGTTATTTCAGGTAATCTCCAAGCGTGGGTTCTGGCTTTTTTTACTGCTGGTTCGCTCAGGGACACGCTTCGGGTGTGCGCACGCATGCGCAATAGTCAAAAAATTGCTTCTGCACAGAAGCAAAAAACCAAGATAGAACTAGTTTGGGTGTGTGGGTGGCTGAGTTACTACCTACTTGGCCGAACCAGTCAAATGGGTAGGAACCCACCTCTGGTAATCTCCTATCCATGTTTTTTTTTAAAATAAATAACAATAACAATAGCACTTAGACATATATTGCCCCATAGTGCTTTACAGCACTTTGTGGATGGTTTACATCAGGGGAGGCAAACCCATGATGACACACTGTTGTCACATGACATATTAAACCTTCCCCTTCTTCACTAAACCAGGGGGTGGGCATGGCCAGCGCGTGATTCATCTGACCCATGGACCGCAAGGTTGATATCCCTGGTTTACAATGTCAACATAGTCCCTCCAACAATCTGGGTCCTCATTTTACTGACCTCAGGAGGATGGAAGGCTGAGTCAAACTTGAGGCCATCAGGATCGAACTCCAGACTGTGGGCAGAGTTTACTTGCAATATTGCATTTAACTATTGAGCTTCCAGGGCTCCTCACTATTACCTATCTTTGGTGGCTTTCCGGCACCATGTACTTTTAAAGAAGCTTTCCATAAGAAGGGTTCTTGTTGACATATTAGCTGAGGTTGGTGGAAGATGCGAGCAACTGCAGGGTCTCCATTTGGGGAATTTCCCTTTACATCACAGGTGTCCGACCTTAGCAACTTTAAGACTTGTGGACTTCAATTCCCAGAATTCCTCAGCCAGCCCTAAAGTTGATGTCCACATATCTTAAAGTTGCCAGATCTGAAAAACACTTTAAATGAGCCAGTCATTTGAAATATACATGAATTAAAAATAATCACCAGACCCTCTGTATATACTATGTAAGAGTACCTATATACTCTTCTACAGTACTTGAAGTTTTATATCAACTTATCACTTTTATCTACAACAATTCAATATGGAAAATATGGGAATTAATTGTACTTTTTGTAAGAAATCAAAACAATTTGGAAAATACTACATTGATACAAAATAAGAATTATTATAAGTATTTATTTTTGAAATAAACATATGGGCAAAATATAACCAGATTTGGGGTTTTTTCATATGCCATAGTTATGGCTGAATTTCTTGTTCTTATTGTTTTTCTACATACATTTATTATACCTTTATTCTTTTCAAACAAAATCATATAACACAGAATAACCAAGTTGGAAGGGACCTTCGAGGGTCCCTTAATATTAGCATGAAGCAGTCTTTGACTCTGAGAGTGGATTTCCAGGTTAGGTCCCTGCACATGGACATATGTGCAGTCAGAAGATTGCCTATGGATGCAAAAGCTTTTTAATGTTTGGTGCAAACATTGTACTGGAGATCACAACTTTGAATAGTCTCCACTGTTTTGAATACCTCTAATGGAATAACTTTATAATACAACAATTTGTTAGAGATGTGATGGCTCAGTGACTTAACGATGCTGAAGAAAGTCTGTGCTCCAGCAGTTCGAGTCCTAGCACCTTGTGACAGGGTGAGTTCCTGTCACTTGCCTCAGCTTTTGCCCACCTAGCAAAAATATGTTATATGTGAGTACATAAACAGGTACTACTTTGGTGAGAAGACAAGCCCGTGCTTCATGCAGATGGTCAGGATCTTGTAGGCGCTGGACCTTCCTGGATGTAACATCTTGTTTGCAAGGTGACTTTGGTGGAGGCCCAGGATGCTGCTGCAGGATGTTGTTTCTCTTTCTTTCTGGTGTGGAGCTTAGTCTCTCCCAGTGGCTCATCTCGAAAAGTGCACAAGCTTGAACCCAACAGGCTAGCAGCCAAACTACCACTCTGCAGGGGTTGGATTCTATCGGTTCAAACCAGTTTGGGCAAACCGGTAGCTCTGACTGGGGGAGAACCAGTTTGCTTTGACAATGAAGTGGGCCCGCCAGCCCCTGTATTTAACTCGCCTATAATCTTCACAGCTGAGTCACATGGCAGAGCAGATTGCCATGCGTCAGCTGTTTTCTTCCCCAGAGGTAATGCGAAGATACTTTTTCTCAAAACTGTGTGCGCGTGCAAAGTGCGCAATCACCGAACTGGTTGTTGAACCAGTAGGATCCCACCACTGCTACTCTGTGTTAGCATTATAGCCTCCTGGCTAATGTAACATTGCCATACACTAAATAAAATAATAAATAAGTATTTTTTTTGTTTTGTTCTCCCCAGAATATGGCACATACATGTGTGTGCGTGTCATAGGAGTTGGTCCAAAGTGAAAAGCAGTTAACAAGCAATTTCCAAAAGTGATTAGAAAAAGAGGTATGTGAACTTAGGGCCCTTTCAAAGGCACTGACTATGATTTAAGCAAGACGGCTACTCCCCTCATCTCCCAGAGTGGTAACTCTGGCGTAGTTTTTAAATTTGGCTTTTAATAGGGGCTTTACTGTGATTTTAGTACAGGCATTTTAGTTTAATTCATTTTTTAAATGTTTTTATTGTATTTGTTGTTTATTGTCGTTTTATTAATGCCTGTTCACCGCCCTGAGTCCCGCAAGGGAGATAGGGCGGTATATAAATACGAATAAAATCAAAATCAAATCAAATCAAAAACCTCCCTGAAGGCCACTATCTTGCAGTCTCCTTATGAGAAGCAGATGTCTGGAGCACTTGTGGGTGATCTCAGCTCCTTGTTTGAGAGTTCTCACTCCTGCTTATGAGCCATTGGCAGCCATTTTATTAGAATAGCCATCGTATCTCCAAATTCTGACTTGATGGAGACAGCGAAGACATGTCATGAACACATCAATAAAAGAAATTCATCAGCCTCCAAAGCTGCCAAATAGGAAGAGAGAGCAGTGGGAATCATGAAAATAATTCATCTGGGTGAATTATTAGACCAGCTCTTCTACCATAAACTCTAAGCCTATTTAAACAGACGGTATATCAAGGAAGTGTTGGATAGAGATTGCAAGATATCACCTGTTTCAATCAGCCTGACAAAATACAATACAATACAATAGCAGAGTTGGAAGGGACCTTGTAGTTCTTCTAGTCCAACCCCCTGCTTGGGCAAGAACCTTATACCATTTCAGACAAATGGCTATCCAACATCTTTTTGAAGACTTCCAGGGTTGGGGCATTCATGGCCTCTGGAGGCAAGCTGTTCCAGAGGTTAATTGTTCTAACTGTCAGGAAATTTCTCCTTAGTTCTAAGTTGCTTCTCTCCTTGATTAGTTTCCACCCATTGCTTCTTGTCCTGCCCCCGGGTGCCTTGGAGAATAGTTTGGCTCCCTCTTCTTTGTGGCACCCTCTGAGATATCGGAACACTGCTATCATGTCTCCCCTGGTCCTTCTCTTCATCAAGCTAGACATACCCAGCTCCTGCAGCCGTTCTTCATATGTCTTAGTCTCCAGTCCCCTAATCATCTTGGTTGCTCTTCTCTGCACTCTTTCCAGAGTCTCCACGTCTTTTCTACATCGTGGCGACCAAAACTGTATGCAGTATTCCAAGTGTGGCCTTACCAAGGCACTATACAGTGGCATTAACACTTCACGTGATCTAGATTCTATCCCTCTGTTTATGCAGCCTAGAACTGTGTTGCCTTTTTTGGCAGCTGCTGCACACTGCTGGCTCATATTTAAATGGTTGTCCACTAGGACTCCAAGATCCCTCTCACAGTTGCTACTATTGAGCAAGGTACCACCTGTACTGTACTTGTGCATTTTGTTTTTCTTGCCTATATGTAGAACCTTACTTTTTTCACAATTACAATAGTGTTGTACTTATTTCAAATATCTATTTGGTGTATCTGGACAAAAAGCAGTGTACAAATCCATTCAATGTATAAACAGGCAGGAAAGGAATGCTCAGGCTTTCATAACTGGTACTTAGAATCAGTATCTCTGATTTTTGGATTCACTAAAGCAGGGGAGAAAAGTTAGAGGTTAATAACGATAGCAGTTTTTATGTTCATCATGTCATATCACGTTGCCATGGATACTAGGGTAGAGAATAACACCGGTAAGAAAACAATAATAGTATTTTGGATTTTTAAAAATATTTTCTTTACAAGAGATACGCTTATGAATATCATTTGGCCTTCAAAATTTGACGAATGAGAACAGAAATCAAGGCTTATATGAAAGATCTCATATCAAAGTGATCAGCAAATGTATATCCATTATTTCTATCAGGAATGCCGTTTAATATTGCAATCTTAAACTATTGGGGAGGGGGAAAGACGTTGCATCAAATGCCACTCCTGAAAGACAGATATATCTAGGATTTTAACATCAAAGACAAATCAGAAGAAAAGGCACTGAAATGAGACAGGCTGTGCTATACATTTATTATTCCTTTATATCTCACCTTTCCTCAAGTCAATGCCCAAGTTATTTTTCATAAAAATTCTCTAAACTAAATTAGGCACAGAGATGGTGACTAGACCAATGTCAGCCTGTGTATTGGAGTCTGGTAATACTCAATTTGTGCCCAATGCTAGTCTGACGTAAGCCGCATAAACATCTAAGAAACTGGAACAGGGGAAGGAAGAAATCCAAAAGTCTTCCCAAACAGGAAAACAAGAAACTTTTGCTGTAGGAATGTCATTATATCAACACTGAATCCATCCAAAATAATGAGAAAAAAGGAAATCCACTCCTAATTTCAAATGTTGCTGTTAAGGGTTGAAAGTAAAAATAAGGTGATCATTTAAACCAGGGGTCTCCAACCTTTGCAACTTTAAGTCTGAAGGACTTCAGCTCCCAGAATTCTCCAGCTGCTGGCTGGAGAATTCTGGGAGCTGAAGTCCTTCAGACTTAAAGTTGCAAAGGTTGGAGACCCCTGGTTTAAATCATTTAGTCATTTACATCAAATAATTACAAGGATGGGAAGAAAGAAAATACATTATAGTAAGCAACTTCATCTATGGAAATAATAAACAAGAATAAACAAGTTCTGGACTTGTTTGTTATTACTCCAATCTTTTTTCATTTCCTTGCAAATAGTTTGGTCCATCCAACTCCAAATTGTCTCATAAGCATCTTAGGTGCATAGCTTCTACTCACAGTAAGATGCATTACACTTTCAGCTAAATGGGAAACATCAAAAGAAAAAAGAGTAGACTAGATAATAGAGTGGAGTGGAGTGGAATGGAATGGAATGGAATGGAATGGAATAGAATAGAATAGAATAGAATAGAATAGAATAGATACTTTATTTGGCCAAGTGTGATTAGACACACAAGGAATTTGTACATCACACAAGTTTGATTTTGTTTGGGTTTTGTTTTTTGTTTTGTTTTTTGCCAATTTCGATAGTAATAGATTCCTGTGTAATAGTAATAGCATTTATTATGCCTTGTTAATGATACATTGATTAAGGAATTTTTTAAAAGGTAAGTTTTGTATAAGGTTCATTTTTAAAGAACAGGCTTCCAAATAATGCAAATTTTATCATAAACAGCTGAATGTATTAATGCATCCTGCTGAAGGTCCAGATTGTGATACCAAAAGGCCCTTTAAGCGATGAAACACTTATGTTTTCATTTTACAATATTGCACAGACAGGTCATGAGCTGATGTATTTTTAGTAATAGCCTGCAGGGATCACTCTAACAGGTGTTAAAAACATATATTCAGGAATTGCAGAAAACGAATGAGTTTAGAGACACCAATTTTATATCCTATTACTGTACTTTTGTTGAATGAAAGGCATACAAAGATCCAGAAGGGAGGTAACAATCATTAATAACAAATGGGGACAGATGGCCTTTGGTGCATTACACAAAGGACCAATACCACAAAGTAGAAAAAGGCAACAACGTTGCACAATGCAAGCCCATTCATGGGATTCAGTGCTTGAATAACCAAAAGAATTCAAGACAATGAGAATCTGGCAAACCCAGATCTTGACAGGCTCACACTGAAAAAAAGAAGGAAGGTTAGAGAGTGGGGGGAATCAGAGGTATTCAGCCAGTTCTGACGAGTTCTGGAGAACCAGGTCTTCAACACATTTTCTGGAACAGAAATCCTGTTGACGTGCCAGGTAATCCTCATTTACTGATATTGAGAGTTACACAGTTATGATGTAAACATAATCTGACGACTACTTTTTGCATTTCTGATCTTCACAGGTCTGTAAAGCAAAATAAACTGGAAATGAGATCAGTCGTGGTTGCTGGTCCCGATTGTGATCTCTAAATGAGGACTATCTACAGTATATAAGTTTTTAATTTCGGAATAAATCTGCTTAAGAAGATTTGACATGTAAATCAGCAGGTTGAAAAAGCCAATTCAGAAAGGAAAACAATTTCTGCTCGCTGGGTTTTATGCGTGGTTTGACATCAGAGAAGGCAGCAATTGTGTTCCCATTTTCTCTGGGAGTATGCCCCACTGAACTCAATGTAACCTCTGAGTAAATATGTATAGGAATGCACAGCAGTAACTCTATTATATTCTGAGCTGGCCTTTGAAATGTAGGATTGTTAAAGCTCTCTTGTCCTGCTCAAGCAGTGTACCATATTGTATTCCACTTTAAGCCACAAAGAGGATGTACACTGCAGCATAATCCTTTATATCTCTTCCAAGACTTGCTGGATTCAGTGACACTTACTAAGTGCGCAGCTACAAGGCACATTCTTAGGAAAATTGGATTGCCAATTTTCAACAGTCACTGAAATTAAGCCTTGTAATTAGAGACGGGGTGTCTGCTTGGGGCCTGTGGTTGCCCACCCATGCTGTAAAGCATGTTGTCCTAGCCGGTATTACTCCTAAGTAGATTTAAATTCACTTGACTCTTTTTTCTTATCATAATCTTCCTTACAAAGAGTTAGCTTGTGAGAAGACTGCGTTCCATTATAGCAGTCAAACTCAATTTGGCTAAAGTTCTCTAAATCTCATTTTTGGATGCGCACTTTATATTTTTCCAGTGAAGAAAATGGCACTTTTAATTTTGTAAATCTGTTTCTGAAATGCGCTAAGCAGAGAGGCCCATTCCCTTGATGCTGACGCTATGCAGCGGAGTGCCTGTTCAAATGCAGATGTGGTGATCCCCAACGAATTGCTGCCCTTTAGAATGTGACCGCCATGCTTGAAGAGTTCAGAGTATTACACTGTTTCTGCAACAGAGATAGGAACCCTACTGGTTTGGGTTTGGTTTTTCTTCTGCTACTGCAAGACCCGAAGTCTTAAGAAAGTCCTTTTAGTTTTATTTATCTTGCTTCTACCCTTTTTTTTTTGTCGATGCAATGCAGGGGTGGGTTTCTGCAGGTTCGCACCTACTCGCGAGAACCGGTTGGTGAAATTTAGAGAACCGGTGAGAGGGGGTTCCACCGACGTACCTGGAAGTAAATCTGGCCCACCGCTGCCAGTGACCCAACAGGAAGGAAAGGAAAGGAAGGACAAAAGGAAGGAAGAAAGGAAAGAAGAAAGAAAGAAAGAAAGAAAGAAAGAAAGAAAGAATTTATCATCACAATTGAGTCCAAAATTTTGGTTGCTAAGCAAGAGCGTTGTTAAATGAGTTTCACCACATTTTAAAAGGTGGCCACTCCCACCTGTCACATGACTGCCAAGCCACGCCCACAAAATAGACCACACCTACAGAGTAGGTTCTAAAAAATTTGAAACCCACCCCTGATGCAATGACATATGCAAATAAGCTCTATTTTCTACACTGAAAGGGGCCCTACTTGTCCACACTCCCTTTGCCTTTATCTTTGTTATGCAGGCCTTGCAAATACACTCCCTTTCTTCTGAGTTCATGCCAGAGGTAGGATTGAAAATTTTTAGCAACCGGTTCTCTGCCCAGTTGCTGGGTGGGCATAGCCATGGTGGGCGTGGTTTACTTGGCCTCCTGAACAATGGGAATGTTGTGGCCCAGCCGGCTCCGGATGAGCTGCTGATGGACTCCTCTAGTGAGGAGTCCTATGAGTCTGCTCTGGAGGAGGAGGGCGACCTTGAGAGAGCAGAGAGCCTGGCTGCTCATCAGGAGGCACCTGGGTCTTGGAGTAGTGGGGAGGATCAAGGCCAGTTTGTCCCTGATGCTAGATTGAGAAGGGCTGAAAAAAGGAGGCTTCAATTGCATCAGAAGCGAACTCGAAGGATTTGAATTAGTCCCATCTGCCTAATGACTGGCCCCTCCAAAGAGGGTTTAAAAGGAAGTCTTTGCTAAGAAAGTCCTTGCAGAGAACAACGTTGGATTTCTAGGTTCGTGTTTAATCGTGTTGATTTTCAGGTTCGTGTTTAGTCGAGTTAGGAAGCTTCATATCTGTTCAGAGTCATTCAGGCAAGCAGCCAAGAGAGTTAGTGGCAGGCAGCCAGTCTTGTGTTAGTCGGAGAAAGGGGGGGGGGGTCAGAACAGGGGGGGGGGGTGTTTTTCCCTCCCCAGACTCCGGAGACTTTCCCAAACCTATGTGCAGGTGAAAATGGCCTCCCCTGGGCTCCAGAGGCCATCCGGAGGCTGGAAAGGGGCCCATTTCTGGACTTCTGGAACTTCTGAGAGGCCAGTTTTTCATCTTCCCCAGGCTCAGGAGGCTTTCCTCGAGCCCATGGGTAGGCAAAAACGGCCTCCCCTGGGCTCCAGTGGCCCATTTTTCACCCTCCTAGAGCCTCTGCAGGGGCCCTGCACTTACCTGGCATCCAAATGGGCCCCGTGGAGGCTCCTGGGAGGGGCAGGGTGGGGTGAGCGGGGCCAGCCAGTCCTTGCAACTACCAGTTCAGCAAACCAGATGTAAAATTAGCATCCGGTTCATCCAATCAAGTCCAAACCGACTGAATCCCACCCCTGGTTCATGCCATAACCTTGTATTTTTACAGCGGATGGCTCTACAGGAAATGGCCCATCACAAGCCTTAACAAGATGCAAAGCCAAACAAGCCCTCTTCCCAGGTTTCCAGACTTGCAAAGAGGTGGCTGTACTGCTTTTTCTTCATTTGCACCAGCTAACAGCACAAGCAGGGAATATTTTTACCGACTGCACTGTGTAAGCCCTTGTGAGTTCAGAAGCCCGTTCCAAAGAAACCCACAACCTCAGATAGATATAATAACCTCAATTGCTTTTGTCCGTTTGGGGGATGCATTAATACCACAGCTAACCCTCTGTGAATGTCATCATATAGGTAGATAATGGCATCATTTGTCCGGAGATGTCATGACGAGTGTCACAGCAATTCATCATGAAATGTTACAGAATTCTACATACCCAGCAGTTCTGCAACGACTGTCCTATATGACTGCACCCCCAAATAACAGTGACATCCATTACAGGGTGATTAGGCCTGGATAATATATGTACATTTTAGTAAATATACTGTGTATGTGCGCGCGCACACATACACACAATACAGTGGTACCTCGGTTCACGAACGCTTCTGTTCACGAACAACTCGGTTCACGAACAGAAAAGTTCATCAAAATATGCTCCGGTTCATGAACTCTGCTTCGGTTCACGAACAGGAGCCGTGGCCATTTTAATGCTATTTCCTGGCTGTCACATGGTTGTGACTTCCTGTAGGAAGATCGTGGAGAGAAGGAGACACAGAAAAAAGTACACTGTGAGTACTTTCAGTGACTTTTTTTGATTTTTGTTATGCTTTTAGCACATAGAGTACTGTACTGTAATTTGTTTCATATTTTTTGTGCTTCAAAAACCCAAAAAAAGATCAGAACAGATTAACCGGATTTACATTAAACCCTATGGGAAACTGTGCCTCGGTTCACGACCAATTCGGTTCGCGACCAGAGTCAGTTCCCGAATTAAGTTCGTGAACCCAGGTACCACTGTAGTTAGAAACCACTCATCTCCCTGAGTGGTATGCAAAAGAACATACAATTATAAAAGCTATATGTAAATACAGATAGTTCTCGACTTACAAGAGTTTCTTTAGTGACCATTCAAAGTTACAATGGCAATGGAAAAAAATGACCATTTTTCATGCTTCCAACTGTTGCCTGAATCCCATGGTCACATATTCAAAATTCAAATGCTTTGCGACTGACTCATATTTATGATCATTGCTGTGTTAGATCATTGATGAGTTAGAACAATTAATCAGTGGAACAGCTTGCCATCAGAAGTTGTGAATGCCCCAACACTGCAAATCTTTAAGAAGATGTTAGATAGCCATTTGTCTGAAATGGTATAGGGCTTCCTGCCTAGGCAGGGGGTTGGACTAGATGACCTCCAAGGTCCCTTCCAACTCTGCTATTGTATTGTATTGATGTGTCCCAGGGTCATGTGATCACCTTTTGGGACCTTCTGACAAGCAAAGTCAATGGGGAAGCCAGATTCACTTAACAACCATGGCATTAACAACTTGACAACTACAGTGATTCACTTAACACTTGTGTCATGAAAGGTCTAAAATAGGGCAAAACCCACTTAACAAACGTCTCACTTTACAGCAGAAATTTTGGGGTCAATTGTGGTCATAAATCAGGGATTATGTTCTGACCCAGCTCTCAAACATGACAAGCATGCTGTTTGTAATTAAACATTTCCTTTATTAGAAGCATCAGCAGCCCTGGCCCAGAGTCTCTCTCTTTCACACACACACACACACACACACAGCAGGCTAACAAAGTCTCTAAGGGAAAGCAAAGCTCGCTCCCTTTTCCCCTGAAATGCCCCCATCACACCAGGAGTCGCTCCCTCTACCCACACTGGTAAAGGAAGTCCTGGAAGGTGCGCTCCCTCTTATCCAGAAGCAGACAGACAGACAGACAGACAGACAGACAGACAGACAGACAGACAGACAGACAGACACACACACACACACACACACACACACACACACATACACACACGCTCAGAAGGTGCGCCTGACTCTCAGTGTTGCAGATTCCAAGAAAGGATTTCGATAACGTACCTGAAGTTCAGAATATCAGTGGCTGGCCAATAGGAGACGAATAGTTGTCTGACACACCTATTCATCTCTGCCCTCTGCCTTTTACCCCAGAGCTAGGGTGGGGATTAGCCAGCAGCAGTGGCTCTTCCGTCCCCAGGACCAGCCCATAGTGCCCCACTGCTCTCCTCTCCTCTGCCTTCTGTGCATCAGCACGTCAGGCATAGGACCCAGCTGTTCCTCCTCTTCCATATCAGCCACTTCCAGACCTGCGGCCTGTTGAATCTCCACCTGGGGGCTGATGGACAGCCCAGGCTCCACTTCTGCCTCTATCTCTGACAGCTGCATTCCCTCTCCCCCCTCGGAGCTCTCAGATTGCCTTGATGCTGGCCCTGACTCCCACTCCGCTTCCTCATCAGCTACTTCCTGATTTAGTAGAGAGGCCAGCAGCCAACGGACCACAAAAGATTGCCTGTTTTAGTACAGTAAAGTCCTACATGGATTGTTCCATTACATTGCAGAAATCCCCAGTTCCCAGGTCTCTTATGAGTGCAAAGTCAGCTGCCATTAGCCCAGGATCATCCACCTGGTTTATTCTTTGGTGCCCCTGATTAAGTGGAGTCACTCCTTTTGAGCAAATTGTTCTGGAAGCGGGTGCTACTTTCTCTCTCAGGATAAACTGCTCTCTAACAATACAGCTTCACATGCATTCAAAAGGGAGCTTTCTTTCAAAACAGTATTGCTTCATCAAAAAATAGTAAATCTTATTTTTCTTTAGGGGAGAAAAAAAAAAATCTCTGTTTGCAAGTACTGTGTTGCCAAGCCCTTTCTTATGCTTTGGGAAGCTTCAGATGCTTTCAGCTTTAGCTTAAGGAAGTTCTGTCTGATGAAATTTAAAAAACCCTTCCTAGACCTTGGTCAGAAATGGGATTATGATTTATGACGATTCAATCAAAAGTGTCAATAACTGATAGCATTAAATTGGAACATTTGCAGGATATAAAATTTTTACCCATGTCTCTTCCTTTATCTATTTAGTCTTTTTTTTAAAAAAAAATATTTGATTACTATGTGATCATTAAGGTAAAGGTTCCCCTCACACATATGTGCTAGTCATTCCCAACTCTACGGGGTGGTGCTCATCTCTATTTCAAAGCCGAAGAACCAGCGCTGTCTGAAGACATCTCCGTGGTTATGTGGCTGGCATGACTAAATGCTGAAGGCACACAGAACACTATTACCTTCCTACCAAAGGTGTTTTCTATTTTTCTACTCACATTTTTATGTGCTTTTAAACTGCTAGGTTGTCAGAAGCTGTGACAAGTAACGGGAGCTCACTCCGTTAGGCAGTGCTAGGGATTCAAACTGTTGAACCACTGACCTTTCTGATCGACAAGCTCAGCATCTTAGCCACTGAGCCACTGTGTGCCTATATCTGATCATTTAAAAAAACAAAAAAAACCAGCCAAGTACATTAAAAATAATACAGAAAAAAGCACAAGATGAACTAGAAATAACCCGCACAGAACATAAACAAAAGGAAGAAGAACAATTAAAATAGTTAATGTGTATTAGAATAACAACATAAAACTGAATTCAAAGAAAACAAATTGCCAGGTTATACCATGGATGTCAAACTCACAGTGTCACATTGCCATCACATGATGTTTCGTGATGTTTTTCCCATTCACGGAGCTGGGGTGGGCATGGCCTGCCTGTATGCAATGCATCTGGCCGTGGGCCACCAGTTTGACACCCCTGAGTTATACCCTAATCTCCCCAATGAAGAACTATTCTTCGCACACACAGCATGATTTCACTTGCCTCATACCAATCACGCTATGTTTTCATTTGATTTTCCACCAAGGATGTCAGTGGGGATTGGCCAACCAAGTCAAATTGATGACCATGACAGGCTAATCAAAGACCTGCCCATTTTTCACATACATCACACATATGTAAAAAGGCATGAGGCTTTGATCATCCAGGCATTGCCACTATTTTGGCGTAATTGACCCCCCCCCCCCCAATGAATGTTTCTGCCTTTTACTTTAATTTTATATGTCTTAGATTTTCCCCTTGTGGAAATATAGAGACAGAGACATGTATGTATGAATGTATGCATGCATGTATGTATATACACATACATACAAACACAGAGAGACACACATACTTACATACATACACCCAGAGAGATTCAAAACCAATCTTGGTTCTTACTTCAGAATGTTTTCTAGTCAAATTAAAAAAAAATGGCTAATTTTCTGCTTTTTGCATGTCTTTTAACCAAAATTCCATAGTAATACAACCCCAGGAGACAAGAATTGAGATGTTTAACCCATCAAAGTTTTTGACTGAAGTTCAGACATGTGACAGGTTTTTTTTCTTACCATTCCAGAAAACATTATGAAGTCCTGTATCGTTCAGTACAGCCACACTGAAAACAGTGTTTACGCACTTGTGTGGACTTGTGTTGCATTCAGTTGCTTTTAATTCACAGATGAGCCAGCTAAAGCACATACTTTAAAACACTCTCTGAAATGGGGCTGTATATATCTAGCTCATTGTCCATTTTGATGAGCAGCTCTCTCCATTGTCTAAGACACCTTATGAATCTCAATGTATAGAGAAAAGACAACTCAATCTTGCCTGCTCTTCATCACTTTGAGCTTTCAGATGGATTCACTCCAGGAATTAACTTGAAAATATGTCCCTCTTCAGCTGTAGCAGGTAGTGCAGTGGTCAAAGAGCCAAAGGAATGCTTGTATGTATCTCCAGTAGTGGGCTTCAGCCAGTTCGTACCACTTTGGGAGAACCGATTGTTAAGTTTTTTGAGCAGTTTGGTGAACTGGTTGTTGGAAGAAATCAAAGCAAGAACTAGTTGTTTTATTATTTGAATCCCTCCACTCTATATCTCTCTGTATTCGCTATGCAGACTCCACACACACACACCCAAAAAACCTCCAAGGACATAAAAGTGGTGGACTTTGAAGTCAACATTTGATGGGAGGGTGGTCCCACAATAGTTTTTTGTTTTTTTTAGTGGCGTGTCCTTCTAAAAGGAGAAATGAGCGAGAATAGAATGAAAAAAAATACAGTTTAAATTAAACACAGTGGCTATGATTAATCCTCGTGTACTTTCTAGTTTTTCCTTCCTGCCCTGTTGAGAAGGATAACAGGGAGGCCACTTTTCCAAGCCTTTGGAGTTGGCATTTGAAGCTTTGTGGAGCTGCCTGCAGTCTTTGGCCTCAGATATTTTTTTTTTTTGCTTGTAGGACACATCCCACTACTTCTGATCATTGGCCAGCTTGATTAGGCTTAATGGAATCTGTGTTGTCCTGAAATCTGGAACTGGTTTTTCTCCAAAAGGAGAAAAAACACTAAGGCCATTGGGCTGATGCCAAACAAATGATAGAGTCAGTGTAAGGCATTTAAGAGGAATATATGCAACTAAACTTGGGGACAGAGATATTGATTGGAAATTTCTGCTTTAGAAGTATATATTCTAAAGAACATTATTACGTATTTATACTAAATCAGTCCACTTCTTCTAGGCATGCTAGATGCCTCTAAGCATCTGCTCTCAATGCAGCAAGTTATTGGTTGTCTTAATGTGAGAAAAATGTCATACATCAGTAGAAAATAGTTCACTGATAATCTGACGACTTATCTTCCGCTGCTTCTTCCAAGCCAGAGTTTCATGCTCCTTTGAATCTTGGTTATATATTGTAACAGACTACAACCTTGAAATTTCTTTTACAAATTTCTAATGCATACAGTAGGTACTTTTCATTGTCTAATAAAAGCAATATTCATGCAATCATTATTTATTCCATCTGTCTCACCTTTAATCAAGAGTGGAAAGTTGGTTCATCTATTGTGGTCTATATTTGCTCAGGATATCATGGCATAGAATTGCAGGTTATTAATGGAAGAGCTAATAGCCATCTCTTTATTTCTTAACACCCACTTTTCAGTATTATCAACTTCTTTCTTCCTCATTCTTTGCCATCGTTTTTTCCTTCCTTCCTTGCCCCCTCCTCCTTCCTCCCATATCCATTCAAATTGTGGTGACAGGGTCGAATTGCTCTAGTGCCGTGATGGTGAACCTACGGCAGGCGTGCTGGAAGTGGCACACAGAGCCATCTCTCTGGGCACACCGGCCGTCACCTGTTGCTCTTATGGGTTCTGGTGCTCATGTGCTCAGTTGGCCTTTGCATGTGCAGGAGCATTGGAAACTGGAAGACCAGGTGACTGGCATGCATGCACACACCAGAAACTGAAAGCTGAGCTTCCCGGTGCATGCATGTGCGCTGGGGAGCTGCTCTTATGGTTTCTAGTGCTCCCACATGTGCGCGCCAGGGAGCTGCTCTTACGGCTTCCAGTGCTCCTCCCTGCGCACATGCGGGCTCCCGTTTCAGCACTCAATGCCAAAAAGGTTCACCACACTGCTCTAGTTAGAGCGTTAAATTATTACTGGCATTTGAAATTAGGCCAAATTTGACCAAGGGTTCTGAGTTGTCTTTCAACATAAAACTCTTACATTCTTTATTAATCAATACAATACAATACAATAGCAGAGTTGGAAGGGACCTTGTAGGTCTTCTAGTCCAATCCCCTGGGTAGGCAGAAACCTTATACCATTTCAGACAAATGGCTATCCAACATCTTCTTAAAGACTTCCAGGCTTGGGGCATTCACAACTTCTGGAGGCAAGCTGTTCCACTGGTTAATTGTTCTAACTGTCAGGAAATTTCTCCTCAGTTCTAAGTTGCTTCTCTCCTTGATTAGTTTCTACCCATTACTTCTTGTTCTGCCCTCAGGTGCTTTGGAGAATAGTTTGACTCCCTCTTCTTTGTGGCACCCTCTGAGATATCGGAAGACTGCTATCATGTCTCCCCTGGTCCTTCTTTTCATTAAACTAGACATACCCAGCTCCTGCAACCGTTCTTCATATGTTTTAGTCTCCAGTCCCCTAATTGCTCTTCTCTGCACTCTTTCCAGAGTCTCCACATCTTTTCTACATCGTGGCGAACAAAACTGTATGCAGTATTCTGAAGAACTTTGTGAAGTGGTTGAGATCTATAAAGTTGTGAAAGGTGCAAGTTCAGGCCGTGAACATTTCTCCCTGAGATGGAATTTGAATCTGGATCCTAACATGGGGACCCCGACTACTAGGCCAGGCAGACAGTGTACATGAGAAAAAAAACTACATTAATTTCCCTATAAATGTGTATGCTCGTCTCCTACTTCATGTATTTTTGCACACCTCCCAAGAATTTAGAATTCAGGCAATTAGGTCCTTTATCCTCTTGGAGTTCCCTGCTCAGAACTTTTTTTTAACTATTGGGAGGATATGCTAAAAACAACATTAAAAATTATGAGCATTGTATTAAGGATTTAAAAAGTCATTTTAAAGGATCAATACATGTTTTCCAACAACATGTAGGCAAAAGGGTATTTAGGCAATGAATTTCCCCAAGTGATGAATTCGTCTCAAGGTCTGACCTATTTTCTTTTCATTGATTTCCACATCTTCCCCATTTGTGAATATATAGAAAAACAAAAGAAGTCCTGGGTGCAGCATTTCATAGGCACTTAGCTTTTAAACTGATGAAAGGTAACCTTGTGTTCTGCATAAAAAAAATAATATGCATGTTCTGAATTACTAATGAATAAAGATGCTTTTGCATTGTGCTGAAATGTGCTGATATTCCCATTCGTCTAATGATACACATATTCAGCATTTATATATCCATTTGATAAAATACATATGTACCAAATAGGAAGGCCATTTCACCCATTTTAGGTAACAAACTTTTCCTTTTGCCTAGTGCGTCTCAAACTTTTTTCCTTCATTATCCAAAACAACTTATCAGAAAACTGTTATTTAAATGTCCCTGTTGTGATTGGGTAACTGGTTGGTTGTTACCCAGAGAAAAATCACTTTTATCCAATTTTGAGTAACTTAGTCAGGTTTGGGAAGCATTGCTTTAGCCCAGTGGTAGGATTCAAAAAAAATTTACTACTGGTTTTGTGGGCATGGTTTGGTAGACGTGGTGTGGCTTGGTGGACATGGCAAGGGAAGGATACTGCAAAATCCCCATTTCTTCCTGATCAGCTGGGACTCAGGAGGCAGAGAATAGATGGAGGGGGGCAGTCAGAAGTGGTATTTATCTGTTCTCCAAACCAAATTTCCGCTATCGGTTCTCCAAAACTGGTCAAAATCTGCTGAATACCACCTCTGCTTTAGCCCTTTCTTTAATGTTAATATTTTTTTGACCATCTATAATCATAATCTGTGCTTTGACCTTAAGTGCAATTTTGTAATCCTAATATTTCTTTCCTATATATATTATATATATATATTAAATTTCTATCCCGCCCTATCTCCCAGAAAGGGACTCAGGGCGGCGCACAGGAACTTAAAATCCAACAATACAAATAGTACAAATTTAAAACTATTAAACAATTTAACCCGTGCTAAAAAGGAGACAGTTAATTTAAAACCCAGATCTAATAAAACCTGGTTGTAGCAGCTATGCCAGGCCAGCCATATGGAAGAAATAGGTTTTTAAACGTCCGGCGGAAGAGGCGAAGGTCGGTGATAGTTTGGAGGTCTGGGAGGAGGTCATTCCAAAGGGTGGGACCTGCCACAGAGAAGGCTCTTCCCCTGGGCGTCGCCAGCCGGCATTGTCCAGCAGACGGCACCCTAAGGAGGCCCTCCCTGTGGGAGCGGACAGGTCGAGTGGAGGTATGCGGTAGAAGGCGGTCCTGCAAATAACCAGGCCCACTGCCTCTTTCCCTATAATGTATTATTTGGGACAACTTTAAACATTTCTTGTGAGATTTATTCTCCCACAATCTGGGGATCAAAATCTTATATCTTGCAGAAGGTGTCATTCGCTGCTGCTGTGTGTTCTGAAGCTGGGCACAGCATACAGTTTTTTTTTAAAGTTTTTATTTTTTAAACAAACATAAGCAAACAAAACCCTTAACATAAAAACATCCTCCATTGTGTACAATATGTCGATTGGTTACAAGGTTTTTTGCATCCTTTCCATAGTCATCCCTTAAATTTTATATAAAGTCAACATATTGTCAATCAAGTATATATGTATACATTATTATTATAGTACTTCATTTGTTTGGCTGTCACTATTGTTTCTTCATTTTCAACAAGGTATTCTAAATATGGGTTCATTTATATTATAATAGTTCATTACATCATCTTCAATAGATCCCATATCCTATAAAATTGTTTATCTTCTTGTTCTCTAATTTCATATGTCAGCTTACTCATTTCAGCACATTCCATTGCTCATATCATCAATCTAATATATATTAATACAATTATGATTATTAAACATTCATTGAATATAGCTATTATTACATCCTTTTTATGTGAAGCATACTAAATTTAAAGTAAGTTTATATTATGGCATTTCATTACATCAACCTGGACTCATCCAATGGTGTTACATCTTTATATTCTATTCTATATCGAATTGTTTATCTTTTATTTAAAAAAAGGCTTTTCCACATCATCTGCATGATCCTCACTTATAGCTTGTATAAAATTCCATATTATCAATCTTGTATATTTAAATGCATTATTATTATCATTATTAATCATTTATTTGACTATAACTATTATTACTTTGTCTTATACATAATACCCAAAGTTTAACTAAGTTTAGCTTAACTTTATTGTGACATTTCATTTCATCATCCTGTATCCTTCCAGTAGTAGTGCGGTCCAATATCTCTTGCCATTTGTAGAATCTGAATTCTAAGTGTTTTCTTGATAAGTCTTATGTGAACTTCTCTTAGCAACTTGTTCATTGCATATTTTGTAAAGACTCGAGACCCTCCATCTATTTCTTTCATCAGCTTGTCTTTGGTTATCACTGGTGCTTCTGTCGAAAATACTCTCATTGTTTCTGCCAAATTTTCTCCCGTTTCTTCATCTATGTTTTGAAGCATGAGATAGAGTTTCAATTCGTCTACCTCTCCTTTCAGAATTCCACATGTATCATTTCCCTCCATTCTCAGTTTGCTGTCAGTATCAACAATTTTCTTGACACTTTGTTCATATTTTTCTGCAATTTTTTGGACTCTGTCTTCAGGTTTCATCATTGTTTCATCAATATTCTCAATTCTTCCCTCCATTTTTTCTGTTCTTTGTTCTACAAACTCCAGATTCTTTTCAATTCTTTTTGTGCTTATTAGGACTTTTTGCATTTCTATCATAATTCTTTGCAATGTTAATTCCTTTTCTTCTTCATGTTGCTCCATTTTTCCAACTTGTAAACACTGCCACTAAGACATCCAAGACTTTTTACTAGGTTTCAAATAAATTCTGTGTAATCTTTCAAGTTAGGGCTTTCTTTTTATTCCAAAAGAGCATAAACCTGTATAAACAAGACACATATTGTCATATTGTCAATTGTTAATCTGGCATACTTTTAAACGTTTTAGTTTTATATGGTTTTAGTAGGGATTTTTGTAGGTTTTAGACAGGCTACTCATTATCTAATGTATTTTAATAGGTTTTTAATTGTTTTCTATGTTTTATTCATGATTTTACTGCTGCCTGTACACCGCCCTGAGTCCTGGAAGGGAGAAGGGCGGTATAGAAATTTAAATATTAAATTAAATTAAATTACATTACATTAAATTAAATTAAGACGTGTTTTCTCTCTGTCCCTTTTGGTAAACAAAGCCAATAGCCTTGAGATAGCAGATGTAACCAAGCCTCCAACCTCTAGATGGCAGTGTTACTTCTTTTTCCTCTGCTTTTATCTCTCTCTTTAAGCTCCAAGTTTGGGAAGAGAAAAAAAATGTTTAAAATGCTTAGAAGTTACAACCCAGCTGAGCATTGAGAGGAAAGAGATTCTTAGTCCACAAATACAAATAATGGAGAAAAATAGAAGCAGCAGCAAAAAAAAAAAAAAAAAAAAAAGACCAGTCCGATTTAAAAGTAAGAGGCATTTGTAAAAATTCCATCCATAAAAAAGAAACAAAATTAAAGAAAAAAAAATAGCACAACAGTTTTAATTCAGGCTAATTCACCACTTCCTCTCTTCTATGTTCAATTTTAATTTTACTTTAATTTTACTTAGTCTTTTGGGGTGTTCTCTTCTCTAAGAGTAAAATTTATCTCAACAATTTCAACACTCACTCTCTCCTGCTCTGCTTCCATTGCAGGGGGCTGTCCCAACCTACTGCATCTTCAATGGCTGCTCCACTTGTAGCCGAAAAAAAAAGCTTCTCCTGGATCAATCAGGGATTTTGCGATGTCCCTGAGATCAGCAGGATGTGCTCTTCTCTATCACCGTCTCTATGGGATGGTTTAGGTCCAAAAAAGACCGTCCAGCAACAGAGATATCAACAGCAATCCTGGAGCTCCAAGATTTCAGGCACATCATATAGTTTTGATGGTAAAAGGTAGGGTGATCAAACACTGTGGACCATCCTTTGGTGGGAGATGGGCCCGGGATACAAATACGAAAAATAAATAATAAAATAAATCCATAAGGAATCCCACATTATCATTCTGCTACAGCCAATGGGAATAATACAAACTTTGATCCATGAATTGAGATGCTGGGTTAACCTTATTTGTCTAAGATAAAGGTTCCCCTTGCAAATATGTGCTAGTCATTCCCGACTCTAGGGGGTGGTGCTCATCTTCATTTCAAAACCGAAGATGTCTCCATGGTCATGTGGCCAGCATGACTAAACATCGAAGGAACATGGAATGCTATTATCTTCCCACCAAAGGTGGTTCCTATTTTTCTACTTGCATTTTTACATCCTTTCGAACTGCTAGGTTGGCAGAAGGTGGGACAACTAATGGGAGCTCACTCAGTTACGCAGCACTAGGGATTTAAACTGCTGAACTGCTGACCTTTCTGATCGACAAGCTCAGCATCTTAGCCACTGAGCCACCACGTCCCTGATCTTATCTGTCTACCTATTTTATTTTCTGTACTGTTTGGTCTATGCACATTTGAACATGACATGGAGACCGCTTGTTGTGCATTGCATCATTCACATAGTTCATTCACATGTTAAGCTTGTCACCATAGGTCAATCTTCTCTCAATCTATAGTTCATGTTCTTTTATTTAGCTCTCTTAGAAATGATTCCACTATTAATAACATAAGGAAGATGGCAGTCATAATGAAACAGTTATGTAACAGTGAAGAAGCTATAGAGTGCTTATGGGAAAGAGAGAAAGAGCGTGCTAGGTCAGGGGTCCCCAACCTTTTTGGCACCAGGGACCGGTTTCATGTAAAAAAAATTCTGCGGACTGGAGTCGAGTCATGTGGGCCACGTGCACATTCGGCGGTCACGTGCAACCGGGTGGGAAAGCTGCCAGGTGAAGGATCCTCGGCTGGGGCAGGGAAGGACAAGCTGCGTCCCGGGCAAGAGGGCCTGGCAGCCCCTTCCCCCCGTGCAGGGCCGGGTGGTGCACCAAACCCCCCCCCCAATGCAGGCGGTTGCCCCCATCCTGCCCCCGGGGAGTGCCCCGGCCAGCCGCCAGGATAGCGGAGCGTTTGCCACACTTTCCTAAGAGTTGCGCTACTCTCTCTGCCGCTCACTCCAGCCCGGTTACTATCAAGCCACGGACCGGCACCGGCAACTTCACCGGCAACTTCACATTTCTTTCCTTGAGACTAATGAGCTTTAGTTAGAGGAGCAGGAGGAAGAGGAGGAAGAGGAGGAAGAAAGGCATCACCAACAATAATAAATGCCTTGGGTACAATCCCAAAACAATTGGAGCACCACTTGAATACCGTAGGCACTGACAAATTCACCATCAATCAATGACAAAAGGTCATTTTGTCTCAATCAATGGCAAAAAGCCACTTTACTTGGAACAGCTTACATCTTGCGACAATAACTATAACACCATCAAACATCCATATCTTCCTATCTATGATCCTTGAGAAGAACTCGACAGGCAGCACAAAAATGCCAAATCTAGAGTGAACATCTAGTTGATTGTGCAATGAACATTGTAATTCTGCCACTTTTTCTTTTCTTTTTGGAGATATCACAAATCCATCCATCAAGAGGTGCACACGTGCTAATGATGCACTGAGTGTAATGAGATCCATTTTTATGCTGGGATCCAACATTTGATCCAGAGATTTATTTGGAAAAGATGTGTGACGATTAAGTACATACGGAAAAGCTACACATTATATTAAAATAATTTATTATGGGGAAGTATGAATGAAAAATCAGATATTATAGAAATTGTCGTGCACCAAACATAGTTTGGGATCCTATCCCATTCATGTCAGAGGCACCGTTTAAGGAACCTCCAGGTTGGAGGATTAGTCAGTGACATCACTGGTGCCCATGGGATGCTCTTGGGGCTCCTTTCATGTCCTATCAAGGAGCTGGAGCAAATGATGGAAGCTCACCCCACCATGCAGCAGCAGTTGGGTCTCGAACATGGGCTTGCTAACTTCCAACCCAGTCTCCTAACCAAGTGAGCAACCACGTGCCATAGTTTGGGATATTTGTGGGAAATAGCCCATGTTAGGAGAACACGAATCAACCCTGTAATAGAAAGAAGCTTATGCACAAGCCACTTGCTAAATGCAAAAGAAGAAGAAGAAGAACCAAAAATGATTTTTGTAATATAGCAGATTGAATAATAAAGGAACATATGCAACAGTGATGTGGAACAGATTTAGACTGCTCTTAAAGATTCTTAAAGAGCCAATTTGGTTTTGTGATTAAGGCAGCAGGCTAGAAACTGGGAGGTCTAGTTCTAGTCTTATCTTAGCTACAAAGCCAGAAAGTGGGCCAGCCACTTTCTCTCAACCCAAGAAAGGAAGCAAAGGCAAACCACTCTGAAAAAACCCTGCAGAGATTTATTCAGAGTCTCCAAGAATCAGATACAATTGAACAAAGGAAAAAGGAAAAAAAAACATTCCTAGTTCCAGTTTCAGCTCCCATTGTAATTCCTGTCTTTCCAGATTGAACTTTGCTACTACAGCTTGCACCTTGGGCATGCATTCCGGCAGGGGAAGATTATTGGATCATGAGTTTATTCTCTCTCCAAAGCCAGGATGTCCCAGTTTCTGCTATTGTTTGTAACATTCATTCAGGAATGTAAGAAACAGCTACAACCAGGTTGTAGGTTAGCTTCCTAAATGTTTTTAGCTACCTAAATAATCCAATTATTCAGCCTCTGGAACTTTAATTCAATCCTCTTGTTAAAATTTGTTAAATTTTACCCATTAAAATTATTAACAAGTAAGGCAAAGACAAGGGTGTGTTGAAATTGAACTCAATTCATGGTGACACTGTCGTTTTCTTGGCAACAGTGTAATTACCATCTTCTAAGATTTTTTTTAAAAAATTCCTAATCGAATTTACTGCCCTAGAATTCCTTTGCAAGTAACAGCCAGACCTAAGCGTGCTTAGTTCCTAACCAGATAAAGTTTTGGCATTGAAAACATTCTAATCTTTTCTCTCCAAAGATAATGCAGCTATAAAAGCAATTTAGATTATATTGCAATGGCTAGAGAATACTTATTTCTGCTGATATCTTTGTAATTATAGCTAGAGTCTACTTAAACTTGTATAACTTTCAGTATAGTCATTTGCTAAGAGGTCTATAGCTTTAGCCACAGTTTAATCTTCAAATTGTACATTAATTTTTCCTGTATTGTACCATCAATCTGACCAACTACACAGTACATTCTATTTTATAATAATTTGTACAAGTTTACAATTAAAAAGATAAAAAAACTGAGATAAACTAAATAGAATATAAAAATAAATAAAAAGTGCAGAGAAAAAAATAAAAAAGTAAAAATTATAGAGATGAAAAAATAAAGAAATGACTTCCCCTTTCATCATGACAAGTACAATTTCAATAAATAATCACCTTCCCAAATACTACTACAAAAGATCTCCTCTCCCCATATATCATCTTTTATCTATAGATATCTTATCTTTTATATATCTATACTTAAAGCTTCATCATTCAGTCCTAATCAACCGAAGTATATTATGAGTTTCTAGAAACAAGACATATATTTTTACCTTCATCAAATAAACCAATTATATATTGCTTCCCTTTGCTTTTAACAATCTTGATCTTTAATCCCTTTGCTTAAATGTCCCAGAACATAATTTATTTTCAATCTCTGTTATATCTTGTCAGAGATGCTTTCAAAGGTTACTTTCTGATTTTTCTTTAGTTTCTAACCTTTAAAGTCTCATCTTATGTTTTTTTCCTAATCAACAGAATTCTCCCACAAGAAGTTTTCTTATACTTAATTTTAAATTTTTCATATATTTTTATAGAATTATAACAAACCACAGGAAGTCTCTTGTAGTTAATATTTTTATAAATATATACATTTTCTTTCAAATTTGTCTGACCTCTTAGTCTGTTTATAACTTTCCAAAATCAATATTGTAATCATCCTTTTGCTGTTTATTGCAAAATAAGAATTCCTTGAAGCTGCCTATAACTTCTTTCATTAAGGATTGAGGAAGTCTTACCTGGTATAATGAAACTTGCCTTAATAAAAGTTTCTAATATATAAATATATAAACCCCAGTTAACAAGCCATTTCCGAAAGTTCTTTAAGAGGAAAAGCATATAAAACCAATGTCCATTTGAAGGCACTATCTGTGGCTTGCATAAAAATGGTGATCCCTTGGCTGTCAGAGCTCTAAATTTGCTGAAGACTGCTTCCTGAATTAGAGGGAGCTACTGCATGGAGCATTTGTGGGAGATCCAAGTCCTCTCCTTGTCCAGAGAGGAATTCCAAAAAGCTGGCTCTCACCCATCCATAGCTGAGCCAAGGAAATGCAGAACCAAGCTTGCAAACCACCCAAACAAGCAAATACAGGTTTAATGGCCAAGAATCTGCACGAATGAGTCCTAGTAGGTATAAAGTCAGTGCTGGGAGCTACCGTCTCCCTGTGCTGTAATATAATCATAGCCATGCCCATGGTCCAGCCCACCCCCATCCAGCAGCTTCAGGTTCTTCTTCCAGACCCCTTCCTGATCCAGAGTGCCTTCTTCAAATTATGGCAAGCCGGTGGGGCGTGACACCAGCCCATCCACCAACTCGTTCTACCACAGCCATTGACACTGATCTCAGTGGAACCATTTTCAGTTTGTCATTGCTTTCCCAGAGGTCCAACTACATAGCACATTCAAAGGAAAGGAAAGATAATTGAAGGATTAGATGAGACAGTAGAAGTACTGGAACACTGAAACTATTCTATTATTTTTCTCTGCCTCCTCCATCTACCCAGAGTTGAAGTAATCTTGCTTCAGATTTATACATTCAGAATGTCAACCACACATTTGCAAACACTTAGCAACTGTGGCATTCAAAGATTTTTGAGTGACACATATGGATCGTGGCCAAAAAAAAAAAAAAAGCAACATTCTACTTGGTATTTAATGAAAAGAGTGCATTTAATTATCAACTCCATTATTAGTCAGCTCATCAGCACTTAAACAAATTGCTATTTTCAGTTAGCGTATGCTTTTCAACATTCTGATTCTTGTAGTGTTTCAGATTCAGTATCTGTGCCTTTCATACTTTGCTTCCACTGTACAGAAGATGTGATGTGAAAGAGAAAAGGAACCTCTTCAAAGCTGCAACAAATGAGACCAACTTAGAAGTGAGAACGATGACACCAAGGAACATCATTTTATTCACCGTATGACAACAGATGGTATGGCTAAAAAGTGAGTGTTGAATTTCTTATCGAGACCAGGTGTTGGACTGGGGTCACTCAGGAGCAAGTCCTCCCCTGTCTGTGGATATCGGAGGATGTTTTCTCAGCCATCATCCTACCCACAATGATTGTTAACGTGATAAAAGGATGGGTGGAATGCAGAAGGGATTCTCATTCATCTTGCCTTGAGCTGTCAGAGAGGGGCAGGGGGGGGGGGGAGAGACCTAATTATGGTACTTATTTAAAAAACATACAAGGGGACAAAATAAAACAAGGAGTAGGAGCAACGATAACATTCTCTAACATCATCCCTTCCTAATTACAGCTGACACATTTTTGGCAGCCTGGATCACTGAACATGAAATTTGAGAATTGGAAACAACTAATAGACAAAAAAGCAAGAATCATTCTCCCCAGCCTGCTGGTATAGTAAAAACTGAGATTCTTTGGAAGAGGGCGAGATTTTCTGCTCCCAGAAAATTGCCTCTACTTTAGAACAGGCAGTCTCCACAATGGTGAAACTCAAATTTGTTTACTGCTGATTCTGTTGGCATGGCTTAGTGGGTGTGGCAGGGGAAGGATATTGAAAAATCCCCATTCCCACCCCACTCTGGGGACAGTCAGAGGTGGTATTTGCTGGTTGTCCGAACTACTCAAAATTTCCACTACCGGTTCTCCAGAACTGGTCAGAACCTGCAGGATTTCAGCCCTGGTCTCCAGGTTCTGACATAAACAGCGGTGTCAACTTCATAAAGGAGGACTCTAGGTCTCCTAAAGGCTCAGGTTTTGTCTTGACCCAGTTCAGACATAAATGTTAAACTGTGCCTTGGTCTATGAAGATTCTCAAGGACCACTTTGGTGGGAAAGTAACAGCGCTCCATGCACCTTTGGCATTTAGTCATGCCGGCCACATGACCATGGAGACATCTTTGGACTGGCTATTTGGCTATTTGGCTTTGAAACAGAGATGAACACTGCTGCCTAGAGCGTATGCGGGGGAACCTTTACCTTACATTAAAATTTGTAGGCAGAAAGCATTTTTGTTCCAATTTAAAACATGCATGTATATTCTTTTCAGGAGTAGTTACACTTTTGTTCCTATTCTAAATTCTGCTCATGAACTGGTTACGATGTTAAACAATTGGCTGTAATAAGTGGTCGCAGTTAAAGTAAGTATAGAAGTTTCCAACTGTTAAAAAACTTGTTTTGGGGGGGGAGAGAATTCCAGAACAAGCCATGTTGACATGATGTGCATTGTGATGGCCAAATATGGCCTTTTTAGGCTCGTGCCTCGGTGTGCATATTTTCCAAAGAGACAAACCGAGACAGGATGATCATTTTATTACAATTTATCAGAATATTCAGACAAAAGGGATTCCTCATTCAAAGAGGACACCCCGATCTTTAGCTAACATCCCCTTTTATAGTTAACATAACAAAGAAACCTGAAAGAGGAAAGTTGATTGGACAGGATAACAGCATACATGTTTATTAAAATGAGGTCTGAAAGGGAATACATTCTAAGGGGAAAGGTTGTTTAGGGTTTACAAGAGATAAGCCAAATTGTACTAACAAACTTTTCTTATGTGGAGCTCGTCTCCAACTTGTTTATCAGTTTAGGAATGTTAAAAGCTAATAAATCTTGAACATCAGTTTAAAAGAAATAATATAAATCAGATTAAAATACTATGTTAGTTAACAAATAACAAATCCCATGTTATTTGCCTCTCAGTTGTGATACCATTACTCAAAAAGTGGAATGATAGAAATGTTGTGACTGATACCAGTGACATATTTTCATCCCATTGGAACAATGAAGTCGTGATAGGTATGAAGTCACTTACAGTACAGTCAAAAGGCGTTCTTTTCTCTCAAACGATGCATAGGTGAATATTCAGTAAACTAACATCGACACAGAGGTGGGTTCCTTCCGGTTCGAAGCGGTTTAGCCGAACCAGTAGTAACTCGGCGGCCTGGATCACTGGATCATTGTACCCAAATGTAAACCTGGCTTTAAAAAAAAGATAATAAGCTATGAAGGAGGTTCTTTTTTTTTTTTTTTGTAAAATAATTTTATTGGTTTTACAATTTTATAAGGATAAGGGTATATGGGGTTAAAATAGAATTTTTTTACAGCTTCCATGTCAGAGATGGTGGTCATTTCCGATGTTACATATAAAAAGAATTTCAATAAAAAGTAAAAAGAAATACATACATATTGTATATTAAATCCATGCATTCAATCATTTGTTTTGTTAACATCTAATACGGAATTACAGTTACATAAAAAAGAAAAAAAATCACTTTAATGATCAGAGTCTCTTACTTTAATTCTTTTCTTCCCTCACGCCAGTGGGCAGAGCCACAGCGCCTCCCACTCCGTCATCTTAGTCTACCAGGATTAAGGGTTATTTTTTAAGAGAAGCTTCCGCCTCTGCCATTTATTTTAAATTTTATTCTATCCCCTTCCAGAAACAGCAATATGTTATGAAGGAGGTTCTATGGGGGGGTGGGTTGTGTATTAAAAATAAAAATGAGGCCATTGGAGTGCAGGTTGCAATGAGGTAATAGTTGTAGCCTTCAACCTATGAAAAGAGATTCTTGAAATTAATAAACTAGATGGAAAAGATGCTGTATCGGATTTGTTTATACATTTCTTTGCTTACATTTTGTGTTGTTGTTGTCAGTTGCAAAGTCATGTCTGACCCATCGCAACCCCATGGGCAACATTCCTCCAGGCCTTCCTGTCCTCTACCATCCTCTGGAATCCATTAAACTCACTCCTGCTGCTTCAGTGACTCCATCCAGCTACCTCATTCTCTGTGGTCCCCTTCTTCTTTTGCCCTCAATCCTTCCCTTCTCTAGTGACTCTACTTACATGCATTCTCATAACTGGTATTATTCCATCAGACAAGGAAGATCGGCCTCTCTCTTTCCTTGATGGAAGGGAAATTGGCTAGGATGCCTGCAGATGTATTGTATTTCAGCTTCATTCCCAGTCAGAATGGACATTTTTGTTAATTCTGAATAAACAGAACTGAAATCTGACAAGGGAAGGGATATGAGCCAGAATGTACAGCATACTAAAAAAATCTTTAAAGGAAATTTCAAGGAGTCTGTTCCAGGAACTTGGAGATCCAGGGAGTTATTAGATGGGAAGATTAAAACAAGCTTATTTTATTCACTTTGGATAAAATATTACTAATTGATCCAGTGGCATGTTTGAATTAATCAGAAAAGGAAAAGTTTACAATGGGGTAGAAAATATAGACAGTAGAAAAGAAAAATCTGGTTTACATCAGTCACAATCAAAGACTGCTATTAACCTTTAAAGCTCTTAGCGGCTAACAGCATTCATGGCGGAACCTTTTATTATATGTTCCTACCTGTCATTTAAGATAATCCCCAGAGGTTTGGGTCTTCTAATAACTGAGCTAGGTAGTATCCTATCAAGGTTCCTTGGGAAAACTCAGCTTGAAGAATGGCACACACATTTTTTAATAAATAAATAAGGAAAACGATACTGATGGCCAGGAATTGGGAGAAGACAATAAGTGAAATCTTGATCAATTTCTGGGTTTTTTTTGAAAAAACAATTTTTATTCGTTTTACAAGTTATAGAAAAAGAAAGGGATATATAGGGTTCATAGAAAATATTTTGGAGCTTCCATGTCAGGGTTGGTGGTTGCACCCGGGTCTTTGTACAAAATATAATTAATTAAATGGTGGTTAGAGATACATATATATCACATTTTAAAGTTCATACATTCAATCTTTGTTTCATATTAACATCCGTTTCAGGAATTACAGCAATTAAACTTATTTCTGGGATCTGAGTCTCTTTGCTATTATGTCTTCTTCCTCCCTCCCTCCCATGGGCGGGGCCATGGCCCCTCCCGTCCCGTCTTGTTCATCTCCCAGGATAGAGGCGTGTTTTTTGAGAAAGGCCTCCGGCTCTTCTACTGTTTTAATTCTAGTTCTGCCTCCATCCCAGAATACCAACATTCCTTCAGGCATTAACCATTTGAACCAGATTCCGTTTTTATATAATTTTTTGGACAAGAAGGAGTACTTCCTTCTTGTTTCTCTAATCTTTTTTGGAATTTGCTTCAATATGTTAATGTCTTTTTGCTGATACTTCAAAGGCTCCTCTCGTTGTGCCCTTAGTATCTCATCCCTCGTGGACCTTCTTAAAAATTTAATATGAATCTCTCTGGGTACTTCATTTATTCTGGCATATGCTGAGTTAATTCTATAAATCAGGTCTATTTCCCCCCAAAGATATTCTTTATTTTTTTTTATGTAATCTGCTAAAATCTACGAATAAACTCCCCCCTCTATTTTTCTTTCAACTGAGGATTGAATGGATAAAATAGTAACACTCACAGTCCACACTTTTTAGAAAAGAAGTCCCGGTGCATTCCTCCAAGCCTGGCATTTCAGCCCGTCTTCTTCATTTTGCATTGTTCCAGCCAGCGTTGGCGAGGGGGATTCCCCCCCCCCCGCTTTCAGCTTTCCGGCTCCTAGAGCAAAGTGGGAAAAGGCACCCTGCCAACCGCCGTCGGTGCAGAGGCCCCCGCAGCTGCTCTTTCGGCAGGGAGTTAACTCAAACTCCCTGTGCCCCTGGGGGAGGCAGCCAGAAAAGCAAGCAGCAGCCGCACTTTGAAATGCGTCTGTCACCGTCGAAAGCCGGAAACGGAAGTCCGATCAATTTCTGTTTCAAAATCCTTTGAGTATGGGAAGTAAGATATTCTCTCATTCTTTTCTTATCAAGCCCAAATGTTTTCAGGTTTTCAACCTTTTGTCATTTACATTTGACTTCTAGTTGATTTCTGCTGCCCAAGTATGTAATATTGCACGTATTTCTGTTAATTTCATTTTGTTGTATTCCCCACCCCCACCCCCGATGATTTCTCTGATCTATCAAGATCATTTTGAATTCTATTTCTATCCTTTAAGATGTTAACTTTTTTCCAGCCAATTTTGGTCATTTGGTCACAACACATAGACAGACTTAACCCTAGTTTCAATGGGGAAAATGTGACCATCCTAGACCAGGCCAAGTCCAAAAACACCAGGGAATTTCTAGAAGCCTTGGTACTCTGACAAATCAGCCATCAATAGACACATAGACACTAACAACATCTGTAGACTATGTAAAAGAGACAATCAATCAGCCCAAAAGAGAACAAAAAGACTCCAGCACCTCTCCACCAGTAATCAGCTCCCAGATCAGTTAAGATCACTGGTGTCAAACTTGATTGCGTCGCGTGACAAATCTTGACATATCATAACATTTTTTGGCTTTGTGAAGTTGGGATGGTCGTGGCATATGTGTGATGCATCCGGCCTGCGGACCACCAGTTTGACAGACCTGTCTTAGATTAACTCCAAGGTTAACTTCAGACCAACAATCAAGTAAGCAATACCCCAATCAGGAAGCTGCCAAAGAGCCATCAGTAAACAGCCCAACCAAAGAATATGTAAGACCTCCCCCACCCACATAAACAGGCAGGTCAACAGAATATAAATTCACAGGAAACAGCACTCCTTCTAACTGATGATGTTACCTAGTTAGGGTAATGAAATGTCTGCAAGAAAACAAACAAGCTGAGTGAACACCAAAGACTCCTCATTTGGTCATTTTCATTCAAAACAAGTTTGATAAACATTCTGTATAATTTTTCTTCTAAGTAAGGAGTAAACATGCTTAAGAATATAGGAACCAGTAATGGAACTTTTCACCCCCTCCACTCAGTGCCTCATTCTAGTCTGATGAAGAACAGTTGTGGAACAGTCATGAGGAACATGGGAGACATGATAGCAGTGTTCCGATATCTCAGAGGGTGCCACAAAGAAGAGGGAGTCAAACTATTCTCCAAGGCACCTGGGGGCAGGACAAGAAGCAATGGGTGGAAACTAATCAAGGAGAGAAGCAACTTAGAACTAAGGAGAAATTTCCTGACAGTTAGAACAATTAACCTCTGGAACAGCTTGCCTCCAGAAGTTGTGAATGCCCCAACCCTGGAAGTCTTTAAAAAGATGTTAGATAACCATTTGTCTGAAATGGTATAAGGTTCCTGCCCATGCAGGGGGTTGGACTAGAAGACCTACAAGGTCCCTTCCAACTCTGCTATTGTATTGTATTGTATTGTAACATTTGATGAGGAACAATGATTTGACAGTTGTTGAATATATACTTCCAAGCTACTTAAATACTGTATATCCATGTAATTGTCATGCCATTGGACCCACTGTTAAGTAGCTTGCTAATTGGAATGATGTGGAATGGGGCTCTCCAACCTGGGCAACTTTAAGACTTCTGCCCGGCTGGCTGAGGAATTCTGGAAGTTGAAGTCCACAAGTCTTAAAAATGTCAAGATTGGAATATGGATGTGGAGGCTTTATTAGAATCAAGATATTTTATATGTACAGGGTTCCCACAATGTATTAAGGAAGCTAGTACCCAGCTTGATGAGGTATGGTTTTGAGAATCCATACCAGCTTTAAGTAAGCATTACTTTGCTTTCAAGTTACTTAAAAGATATTTCACTTTATGAACTGCGCTAGAATCTTCACAGGTACTAATGTCAATCTCACTGGCTTGTGGTTTTCTGAAGTCTCTCTTCCTTTTAGGTAAAATATAGTATTGATAGTCATCTAGTCATCTTTCACCTATTTTCCTGATTCATTAAAGATTACATTATGGTTAAGCCAGACCATCAGCTGTTCCTTTACCATCTAGTTCTAATCTTTTCTTCTTCAAAATATTAAACTCATTCACACTAAGAGGCATTTTAGCACCATTTTTGATTCTTAAGTTTGCCCTGCACCTTGCTATTCACAAATTTCTGATGGTAACACATGCTTTCTTGTAAAATGAACCAAAATAGGAGTTTAATGGCTGTGCCTTTTCTTTGATCTCCTTTTAGCATTTTGCGAGTTTCTTCGAGCAGTGAAAATACTCTTTCTTTCCTTTTTTACTCTGAAAATATGCGAACCTTTTAGTTGTTCCTAGCATATTTCACCAACCTCGACTTACTCTGAGCTTAATGCTTTCTGACAGTACCTCAGCCATTCTTGTCCTCCTTTCTGTTTCTAACATCTGCCTTTTCTTTGTTTCCAGATCTTCACTAAGTTGTTTATGCAATCTACCATCCTTCTGTGGAAAGTTATCACCCACCCCTCTCCCAGAAAAATGAAATATCCTAGGAAATGTTGAAAAGGCAGAACATTACATTTCCCTGGATGTGAAAAGGAAGAAACATGTTTTGTCTCCTGCAGCCTCCTGCCCCCACCCCCTTTGTCAATGGGCCATTAAGCAGCCTGAGCTAGTCCATTTTACACAATAAAGAGTTCTACCCTTCAGCTCCAGAGTCATGGGATCAAGGTAGGACTGGCCTTACCAAACCTGGACTCAGCCCATAGGAGCCTGGCAACCAATCAGAGTACAGTTCTTACATAGGAACAAGAAACAGATAGGTGGGGCCGAACAGTTGATAAAAAGCCCTGCAAGCCCCTTGCTCAGCCCTTCTCTTCCTGTCCACCAACATTGAAGCATGTGATCACCTTTTCTGTTCAGGACTCCAGCCATGTGGTCCTGTCCACCATTAAACCATCTTTCCAAGCAGCCTCCATGTCTCCAGTGTCTTCTTCCCCACTTGGAGCCGAACCCAGAAGGACATTCCTTTTAACACTTCCTTCTATGGTCTTTTTTTGTCTCATGATTTTAGAATTCTTTGCAGTAGCCCTTGACAGATAACAGAGAGAATCAAATATATTTTTTCTAGTTTTTTTTGTGTTTATGGCTTTGTTTTTTTCTGTGGGGACTGGCTTGATCTCTCTTCCTCCTTAATGTTAACCAGCACAGATGTTTGTAAAAAGTCTTTACTCTTAGAATTTGATTTTAATTTTGATATCAGCCCTTAAACCACTTTCTATTTTTTTTTTTTAAGGCAGCACACTTTACCTTAAGACTGGCAGGAAGCAAATAAGACGGAAAGATCCCGACAGTGATATATTTATGTTATTTCATGCTTAGGAGAAAAACAACACCCAGGTTTCAGGATACATAAGATTAGGCATCTATCTCAGTTTCTCAGATGTTAGCAAAGTGTCTCATCCTTATCAGTGTTTTGATGTGCTCTGCAGTTCAACCGTGTGAGGGTTGAGAAGCAGATTCTCCTGCAGTGTTGGAAAGAGAAGCTTTAGGCAGGAGTAACATCAAACTGGAGGCCAAATTAACCTCCAGGGATTTGCTTCATTTGACCTTGTGTAAGGTATAAATTATAGGTGGTTTCAAAAGGACTACAGACCTTTTGATCTTTTCTTCTGGATTTGGGAACACTGACCACACTTCTTGTTCTGCTTATTTTTATTTTATTTATCACATTTAGAAGCCACCCATCTTCCTACAGAGGGAGGACGAATTCGAAATCACGGTGAAAGTTAATTAAAAGGTGCTAGTCAGCTTCGTGGCTGCTTGCTCCTCTGTGCTGCCCGAGCAAGGCCTCGGAGCCATGTTTTCACACCTTTCAGGAAAGTTAGGATGGTGCCTCTCACCTAACTGGGGGGTGTTTCTAAAAGGTGGGGGCAACAGCAGAGAAGGCTCCCTTCCTAGACCCTGCCAGTCAAAATTCTTCCAATTGAAGGATCTGCAACACACCTTTCCCGTCTGATGAGTTGGGATAGGCCAGGGGTGGGCAAACTTTGCAACTTTAAGTCTGAAGGACTTCAGCTCCCAGAATTCTCCAGCCAGCTTTGCTGGGAGCTGAAGTCCTTCAGACTTAAAGTTGCAAAGTTTGCCCACCCCTGGGATAGGCTGATGTCATATGATTATAAAATGCAGTAAGGCAGTGATGGCTAAACTTTTTGTCATCACATGCCGAAAATGCAAGCACATGCCGACAGCACATCCATGTGCCTGCACCCACAATGCAATGCGTGCATGATGTGATGCTCCCTGCCCCCTGCGCATGCCGTACACCAGCAAGAGGCACTCATGCATGTGCAGTGGAACTGGGCTGGTGTGACAGTTGGTGTGCCCACAGACAAGGCTCAGCATGCCACCTGTGGCATGCATGCCATAGGTTCACCATCATGAAAGTAAGGTATACTGTTGGACAGACAAAAAATCAGGAGGAAAAGAACGGAGGAGGGAGGGCAAAACATATATTTGTCAATTAGTTTAATTGCTCCATTGAATTGAAATATACACATTCTGTTTTAATTGTACCCAGCTCTGCATTTCACCTGTGCTGCATCTTGATTGTTTGTATGTTTTGACTTTTTCCTTCTAGAACAGGGGTGTCAAACTCAAGGCCCACGGGCCAGATCTGGCCCACAGGGTGCTTAGATCTGGCTTGTGGCGCTGCTCTGGAAACAGCGAAGGACTGACCCACAGGGCCTCTGCCAGCAAAAATGGAGCTTGGGAGGGCCACGGGCAGTTGCAGGAGGCCATTGAAGGTGAAAACGGAGCTCAGGAGCCTGTTTGTGCTGGCAGAGTGCTCGGGCCACCACAGGCGCCCCCAACACAAGTGACGTTGACCTGGCCACACACACCCAGCCCTCCCAAGGTCAAACACAACCCTGATGCGACCCTCAATAAAATCGAGTGTTGTCCGCAATTTGGGTCTGAGCCTGGTGCCAAAGCCAATGATGGGCACCAGACACGAGGTGCAGGTTTTCTGATTATTTTTTATTGGAGTACTCCAAGGAAAAGGGTTCCTGGTCAAAAAGGCCAAGAATCAAGAACAAAGGATTAAGTAAGTTTTAAACATTTTCACTAAGGAAGAAGGCGGGACATGGTGAGATAACAAGAAATATCATCTAATAAACATTTTAGTAATAATTCTACAATTTGTTCTATTGGTCTCTAGCTGTCCCTATTCCTAAGCCTTAGTTAATGAATGCTCCAGGAGTTATCTAATACACATTTCATTTGCTGCAGGCCATCCCTAACTTTTAGCTGAGGCCTGAAAGTTATCTAACTACCCATAATTGCTACAAGCTTTACACATGCGTATTTCCTGCTGATAAGCATTCTTTGTTCTTGCCAGACAGACCCCCAGAATTACAAGTCTTCCTTATTTATTTTCAAGTATGTGCCATGACCTTTAGCAGCCTGCCCATCAGAGCATGACATCCCTGTTCTAATACCTCTAATCTTTCTGCTTTTGGTTCCTAAGTTCAAGTTTGATTGAATATTTATTAAAATTGTATGTCGAGGGGGTGCAGTGGTGAGAGTGCAATAATGCAGGCTTCTTTAGCTGACTGCTAACTGCAGTTTGGCAGTTCAAATCTCACCAGCTCAAGGTTGACTCAACCTTCCATTCTTCTGAGGTGGCTAAAATGCGGACCCAAATTGTTGTAGGGAATATGCCAACTCTGTAAACCACTAAGAGAGAGCTGTAAAGCATTGTGAAGTGGTATATAAGTCTAAGTGCTGCTGCTATTGCTACTGCCCATCTGAATTTGAAGCTGAATGACCTTGACCACTGACACTTTTCCAAGAATGGAGAAATGCTTCATCCAGCCAAAGCATTTAATTGTCTCCTCACCCACATTGCATTAAAGAGCTGGTTTGGTATAGTGATTAAGGCTAGAAACCCACCTTCAGCAAAAAGTCAGTTGAATGACTTTGGGCCACTTCCTCTCTCTTTCAGCCCTGGTAAGTTGTTGTTAGTTGCAAACTCATGTCCGACCCAACGCGTCCCCATGGACAAGATTCCTCCAGGCCTTCCTGTCCTCTACCATCCCCTGGAGTCCATTTAAGCTCACGCCAACTGCTTCAGTGACTCCGTCCAGCCACCTCATTCTCTATCATCCCTTTCTTCTTTTTCCCTCAATCTTTGCCAGCATCAGACTCTTCTCCAGTGAGTCCTTCCTTCTCATTAGGTTGCCAAAGTGTTTCATCTTCAGGATCTGTAGAGAGAGGGCTGTAAAAGCATTATGAAGCTGTATATAAGTCTAAGTGCTAGTGCTATGCCATCCGCCCTCTACCAAGAGACTCTCTACCAAGGGGCTGATGCAGAGGTGGGTGCTACCAGTTCGGCCCGGTTCAACCAAACTGGTAGTGGAATTCAGGCCTTGGTTGCAGAACTGGCAGCGACCCAGGCCTGCCATGCTCCCAAACTGGTTCCTCGCTGCTGCTGGGCCCCCACCATTTTGTTTTTTAGTGACTGTGTATGCGTAGTTCTCTGTAAATTGTTAGCGGGTTGTGAACTGGTAGTAAAACTGGCAGCAAGCCACCCCTGGGCTGATGGATCATTTGCTGTTATAACTAAGCTCTTCTACCTCTTTGTATCAATGATATAGTCTGATTTCCCATGTATTCCATCTGGTAATGTTTTGTTTTTTGGAAAAAAGGATGGCCATAAAGAAATCATTGGGCAAGGAAAAACTGAGAAGTCATTCTGCTTCATTTCTGGTTTTAGCCCATACAGTCCGAGTCTGTTTTCCTCCTTACTGTTTCCAACTTTGGCATTTCACTTTGCTGAACTTTCCAGATTCTTGCTTCTTATTTTCCATTTTCTCATCATAATTCTGCTTTTGTAGCTTTGGATATATATTTTTTTTCCTGCATGGCAACATTAACAAGTGATGTCCTGAAGGCTTTAATCTGGACATTTCATAGACACCATTAGTTCTCTGAAAGATCCTCTCTGGACTATGTTGAGCGCCATCCAACCTGAGGCGACCATCATCCTGCCCTATATTGCCAGTCACTTGACATTGTGTATCCATTTCTTGGTTTAATATATATATATATAGTAGTTTACCATTGTCTATACAGTTTGAAATGATGTTGTCACTAAACTGAAGAGAATGACCAGGTGTGACATGATAGCAGTGTTCTAATATTTGAGGGGCTGTCACAGAGAAGAGATGGTTAACCTATTTTTCAAGGCATCTGAAGGCCAGACAAGGAACATGGATGGAAACTGAACAAGCAGAGATTCAACCTAGAAACAAGGATAAATTTTCTGACAGTGAGCACAATCAAGCAATGAAACAACTTGCCTTCAGAAGTTGTGGGAGCTTCATCACTGGAAGCTTTCAAGAAGAGACTGGACAGCCATCTGTCAGAAATGGTGTAGGGTCAAGAATTGGACTAGATGACCTACAAGGTCCTTTCCAACTCTGTTATTCTATTGTATCTTTCACTCTCAACATCTTATGTGTTTGCTACCCAATATAAGTGCCTGCTTGCTTTAGATGGTTATCTGGGATGACCTTCATATCCTGAAGGACCTTACTGGGATTATAGAGCTAGTTCTCAACCTTCAACCATTCATTTAGTGACTATTCAAAATTATAACTGAAATTATACTGAAAAAAAGTGATTTATGACTAGTTCTTGCACTTACTATCAGCCCGTGCACTGATGACCGGTCATTGTAGTAAACATATAAAATAGCATCCCCATGATCATGCGATCAAAATTTGGGCATTTGGTAAACCAGCATGCATTTAGAACGATTGTAGAATCCAGCGGTCATGGGTTCGCCATTTGAGATCTTCCCAGCTGGCTTCCAACAAGCAAAGTTAATGGGTGAAGCTAGATGTGCTTCATAACCATGTGTTTCACTGCAGCGATTCACTTAACAAACATGGCAAAAAGATCATGAGATTGTGTGTGATGCACTTAAGAACTGTTTCGGTTAGCAGTTGAAATTCTGGTCATAGCTTGAGGACCAACATTCATCACTCATTCTTCCAGGATCCCTACACCCCCCTCCCCAATGAGGCAGGATATCAGAGGTGGGCTTCAAAAAATTTAGCAACGGGTTCTCTGTGTCAGGTTTCCAAAAAATGCCCTAATTGATTCATGAGCCTTGGACCAAACTTCAAAAGAAAATTAGTCATTTATTAGGAGCATTTATTTTTGGCAAGATCTTTTCACAGTCAGATCTTAGCCTTATATGAATTATAGCTGATCTTTACCCCTGTTCCTTCCCTTCCCTCAGTGCGTGTCATAAATCGCATTCCCCAATGAAGTGTACCCCTCCCAAGCCTGCTGCAGTAATCTGAGATCCCACTCTAGCCGAAAGTATGCGTGGAATGCATTCCCCCCCCTTTCCTCACTATGACAACTTTAGGAATTGACACAGGGTGGGCATGGCCATGGTGAGCATGTCCTAGTCAGCCTCCTCCACCACGTCAGGTGGAGGGGGGCATTTTTACCTTCTCTAAGCTCCAGAGGCTTTCCTTGAGCCTCTGGGAGGGTGAAAACTGCCTCCACCAGGCTGTGGAGGCCTTCTTGAGGCCCATTCCCTCCCCCTCCCTGAACCTTCGTACAGGCCCTGCACTTAACTCACATCCAGGGGTGGGATTTGGAGGTTCTCCTAACTAGCCATAATATTAGCTAATCGCTAGTTCACATTGTAATCACATGCCCCTACTACCAGGAGGAAAGACTACAACTTATTTCCCATATTTGCCAAAGATTTCCTGGACTAACTGGAAATCATAGTCTTTGCCTTTTACTCCAGGACACTGACTCGAGGACCACACTGAAGATTGCAAAAATTTTTGCTGCAGTCTTGGCACATAAGAATTGTGGGAAAGTTCAGGTTGGTCCCACTGGCTGAAGCCATTTGTGCTGACAGTTTGCAGCGTACCACTTGGTGGCTGCATCAGGTGCTCATATGTAGCTCTCATGTTAACCTTTACACGGTATCTACTATTTATGCTCAATTTGAACTGATCATACTCCTAAAGAATAGATTTAAATTTCCATAATGGTTAGATGGTACGGTCAACAGCATGCGAGACCATCTCCTGCCCCATACATCCCTTCGATCGATCCGCTCCCACAGAGAGGGCCTTCTCAGGGTGCCGTCGGCCGGGCAATGCCGACTGGCGACACCTAGGGGAAGGGCCTTCTCTGTGGCGGGCCCTGCCCTTTGCAACGACCTACCCCCTGAACTTCGCACCATCTCGGACCTCCGCCTCTTCCGCCAGTGTTTAAAGACACACTTCTTTCACCAAGCCGGCCTAGCGTAACCTCCGCTGTGACTATTTTAGACAGTTTTAATTTTGGGGATTTTAATTGGATTTTAGCGCAGGATGGGTATTTAATTTGTTTTTAAATTTTGTATTTTGATTTTGTATGTGTTTTTAAATTCCTGTGCGCTGCCCTGGGTCCTCTTCGGAGAAGGGCGGGGTATAAATCTAATTAAAATAAAAAAATAAAAATAAATGGTCTTTGTCATTGATTTTGCCTGTTGTCTCCCACCCTTCAGTGGGGCTCGGCTGTATATCCCCGTGTGATTTGTTTATCCTGTTTTCTGGTCCATGACCGCAATAAAGTTTTATCTTATTGTCTTAACTGGAATGTTAGCTACGGGTTCTCCCGAACCGAGGTGAACCCATAGTACCACCACTCCTTGCAGGATATCCGGATATGAAGGGAAAATTTAAACTTATTATAGTTTTTCCTCTCCTTAGGAGAAGGAGTTGTGCCATAGCATCTTCTTTTGAGGGGGAATCAGAAGATGAGTAATAGGAGTTTGCTAAGTTGTTTTGCTCAGCAAAGACAAAAATATTTTGCAGTGTTCCCAGAATCTGTTTGTGCAGTTCTAGGCATTTAAAAAAAAATGTGATAAAATAAATGTCATATTTTAGCTATTTACATGTTGTTTAACCCTTTACTATCAACTACCCTTTGGTTACACTTGGAGATGTAAGTAATAATTACTCAGTTTTACAAGGAAGGTAAGGAAAAGGAGAGGAAAAAAGTTGGGAGGAAGGTAAGAAATAGAATGAAAATGTGTGTAGAGGGGAAGGGTACGGTTAGGGTGCGAGTGAAATTCCCTGCTTTCTGTGATTGGCTGAGTTCTGGAAAAAATCCCATTGGATAAAATGCACCAATCAGGATAAAAACATACGGTATTTCTCCCACCCTGATTTAGATGTCATTTTTTTCCCACTGAAGTTACAATGAATCTCTCACCAGGTAATGTATTTCAATATATGTGGAAACAGGGTATATAGTTTAAAAGCTATCTAGTTTTTAAAATATTAGGATTCAGTTTTTATCCTTTCAGAGGAAATGGCAGCATATAATTTTACTATTTGGTTTTTGAATAGGATTGTTTCTCTACATAAAACTAATCATTCTACTAGATCAGGAATGATATATATTCATTATTTACTTTTTGTTCCCTGAAAATCATTTCTAGCATTTGTAAATGGTAAAAATAAATGTCATTAGATATTTCTTATATCGTTGCTACAGTTGCTATAGATATTCGATAAAATATGTATGCTAACATTAACATTAATTCAGAGGAGAAAAAGAGTTTGCTAAGAAACTGAACCTTTTCCTGCAGTGTAGTAAAAACCTTTCCAACCCAGCTTATAGACACAGAGAGACATAGAGAGGTGCGCGCACACACACAGAGAGAAATAAATTCTACTACGCTTAGTAGGAAAGTATAGTTAGGACCCTCATCTTAATTATCTTAAGTTTTTTTTTTTAATAGAATTTTGCAAGACAATAAAAGAATAAAAATGAAAAGAATAGGAAAAACGATAGGATTTAAGAAAAAAGAAATGACAGCAAACATAGACTTTTGACTTCTGCCCTTCTTTCTATCCACTAAGTGCCATCTTATTTAATTTTTTATTGATTGATATCTCCTACTTCTAAGCTGTCTCCTCCTTATTCTTTCCCTTCCCGCTTTAACCCTTTCTAGTCCCCAAATCCATAAACCATCAGTTCTGCCATTTCTTTTTTCAGCAAATAGCTCGTATAAGGCTTCCAGTCTTTTAAAAAATTGTTTTCAAAAACAGTTTTATTTCACATGACCCTGGGATGTTGTAACCGCCGTAAATACATGCCAATTGCCAAGCACCTGAATTTTGATCATGTGACCATGGGGATAATATGATGGCTGTACATGTCAATACTGGCTGAAAATCTCTTTTTTCCAATGCTGTTGTAACTTGGAATGGCCACTAAATGAATGGTTGTAAATCAAGGACTACCTGTACCTTCTCAGTATCAATCTGGGGAAGCAGCTTAGTGAACACCCTTGTTCAGGTTAGAGGAATATGAAAACTTTGTTCTCATCATCCCGGCAAGTCTGATTGGCTTCAAAAGTATGTATTCTTCTATTTCTTTATACATGGTTTTACATGCCACCTCCTTTTCGGATCCTAGGAAGTTCGTGATAGGATAGAATAATTTGCGAGAATAAAATATTATCACGTGGCTTGGGAGCGAAAGAAAATGCTTTCGGTTCTGGATGAGTTGCTTTCAATTAAATTAGGAGCCAATATGCTACTAACGGGGATGTGGTGGCTCAGTTGTTAAGACACTGAGTTTGTCAATCAGAAGGTCGGCAGTTCAGTGGTTCAAATTCCTAGCGCTGCATATTGGAGTGAGCTCCCATTACTTGCCCCAGCTTCAGCCAACCTAGCAGTTTGAAAGCACGTAAAAAATGCAAGTAGAAAAATAGGGACTGTTTTAGTGGGAAGGTAACAGTGCTCCATGTGCTTTTGGCATTGAGTCATGTCAGTCACATGACCATGGAGACTTCTTTGGACAGCGCTGGCTCTTCAGCTTAGAAACGGAGATGAGCACCACCCCTAGAACTCAAAATGACTAGCACGCATGTGCTGGGGAACCTTTACCTTTACCTATATTATTAAAGCCTGTTGGAAAAGGAAGGACATTTCTGAGAAAGGTAACAGAGGGTGGAATATGGGGGAGATCATTCCCAAGGGAGGGATTTCCCACCAGAAGCTCTGTGTGATGACTCCCCCTTCCCCTCTTCTTGCAAAGGGATTTTTCAGTCCCATGGTATAGATGGGACAGTTCAAACAGTGTCAGACTATTTCTCATTCCCCCATCAGTGAATTCTGGTTATGTTTTCTAAAAATGAAAGGGGGGGGGGAAGGAAGAAAGAGAAAGAGATCACTTTCATGGTGTATATACCAAGGTAAGAGTTCTTTTCTTAAATCAGTACTTTAAAAAAAAAAACAATTTATCACTGTAAATGTTGCTTTGGCTATCTCTTCTAATCAAGAGTGAGGATAAGCTAGGAGGATAATTCATTAGCTTTTGCTGCAACTGCATCTGCTCAGCACATCAGGCAAAGACCGAAGAATGTGGACAAGGCTGCTGAGCTTAGGATTCGGAGGTTCAGTGGGGAAACACATTGATTTTGGGAAGATCTGAGTGGGCAGAAGCTCCAGGTTGTCAGTGAGACAGTGGAGAAGGCAGCTGGGGAAATTGTCCCTGCTTTCAACAAGTCTCAGTTTATATATATTTTCCCGTGTACCCGAAGACAGCAATACCAGCATACCTACATATATGCTTTCGTAGATTTTCACGGGTGTAGGTATGCTGGTATTGCTGTCTTCGGGTACACGGGAAAATATATATAAACTGAGACTTGTTGAAAGCAGGGACAATTTCCCCAGCTGCCTTCTCCACTGTCTCACTGACAACCTGGAGCTTCTGCCCACTCAGATCTTCCCAAAATCAATGTGTTTCCCCACTGAACCTCCGAATCCTAAGCTCAGCAGCCTTGCCCACATTTGTTTCCATTTGTGTTTACGTTTGTGCTGATGATAGATAGATAGATAGATAGATAGATAGATAGATAGATAGATAGATAGATAGATAGATAGATAGATAGTTGTTTTCACAACTTCCTGTTAGGGCCCCATTAAGGGAGGAGACATACTGTTTCCTTCTCTGCCTTTCGGCTCATCACCAGAGACCATCTAGACAGAGAACCATGAGTTCCGTTGTGTTAATTTTTTTAGATATGTGTGTTAGTTTTTATGAGCTGATCAATAAATTTAAATTTGAGAGACCAAGATAGATCTATTTCGAGCTTATTAGCTCTCATCAGTTGGCCATACCCTTTACTGGGATTCAAACCGGGGCTGTAATGCATCTCAGGCAGAAGCCTAGCAATTCAGCCTACCTTATTGCATCAGCTTGGTCTCTCAAATTTAAATTTATTGATCAGCTCATAAAAACTAACGTATGTATGTATGTATGTATGTATGTATGTATGTATGTATGTATGTATGTATAAAAAAAAATTACACAACATAATTTCATTGTTCTCTGTCTAGATGGTCTCTGGTGATGAGCCAAAAGGCAGAGAGGGAAACAGTATGTCTCCTCCCTTAATGGGGCCCTAACAGGAAGTTGTGAAAACAATTATCTATACTAAATACTCCTGTCTTAGCTGATGCAATGGGTAGAGCCTGGTTAGGCTGTAGTGCTACGCTTCTGCCTTGGATGCATTGCAGCCCCGGTTCGAATCCCAGTGGGGTGTGGCCAACTGATGAGAGCTAATAAGCTCGAAATAGATCTATCTTGGTCTCTCAAATTTAAATTTATTGATCAGCTCATAAAACTAACACACACACACACACACACACACACACACACATATATATATATATATACATACATACATATATATACATCGGACAAACCAACAGAAGAATAAAGGCACGCATTGAAGAACACAAAAACTCAGTCAGAAAGGAGGAACCAACTTCTTCCCTGGTCCAACACCTCAAAGCCACAGGACATGATATAGACTTTAAAAAGGCCAGAACTATTACCAAAATTGAACACTTTAACAACAGAATAATCAGAGAAGCTATTGAGATAGAAAAACGGCCACACAGCATGAATAAACGAGGTGATACCTCCCGCCTACCAGCCATTTGGAAACCCGCCCTCACTGACAAACGAGTCCCTAACACAAAGAATGATACCAGACCCACACTCACAAAACCACACAGGATGTCACTATCACACATCCACGCAAAAAGCAAGCCCAAACCCACACAGATGATGACCACAAACCAGAAGCCCGACCACAAACCAGAAGCCAGACCACAGCTGCATTATTAGCCACTTTAAACCCCTCCAATCCATACATGAAGCAAACTGATGTCCACCACGGAGATGTGGGAATGAGATTGTGTGATTCTAAAGATAGATTCCTGAAATGGACCCTCCCTCTGATCACTGGGCCTGCCATTATAAGCATTTTGGGCTAATGGCACTTTATTATTGGACAGAATTTCAGCAAAGAATTCTTCAGAAACTGCAGCATACTGTCCTGTTGTGTTTGAAGGAACAGTTTGTGTTATTGCAGGAGATTTTTTTTTGGCTCAATCCTCCTTTCACTTCCTGGGATCCAGTTCCAGCAATATGCTGGCATGGTAGGAAAAGAAATGACAACATACTAGTGTGAGGAATTTGGTAAGCAAAAAACATTCACTGCCAATATGAAGGGGGGGATTTTCAGAACTTTTGATGCTATTATTATTATTATTATTATTATTATTATTATTATTATTATTATTATTATTATTATTATTATTATTATTATTATTATTATAATAATAATAATAATAATAATAATAATAATAATAATAATAATAATAATAATAATAATAATAATAATAATAATAATAATAATAATAATAATAATAATAATAATAATAATAAAACAACGATCTACCTCTCCTTGCACAGCTTTCCCTCTGTTTGGGATTTTACTGCAAAACAACAGACAAGCGTTCACAAACCATAGCACAGGTGCACATAGAGCAGAAGAGAGAGGAAATATTGGCAGTCTATTTTCTTTTACAGTTTGTGTAAAAGGGAGAGGGTTTTAAATTCACGGAGCATGTAAAATACGGGAAAATAAAATCCGGCGCTCAATTAGTGACTTAACGTGAAAGAACAGTAAGCAGGCATTGATTGGCTGCCAGTTCTTGACACTTATCTATTGGCTAGCAAGTGTAAACACTGATTGGCGTCCGCTTCTCTGCAACCTCTGGGCTTGTAAACATCAATACAAACATATTCATAGATCTTGGGGTTCTCCTCAACATCTTAATTGAAATGTTCTCTTCCCCCTATGATTGCACAAGGTATTCTAGCCTGTGGAAGTAATGGAAAAATAAACCAAGGAAGACTTTAGCAATACAGTTGCAGCGGATTCTGTTCCAGCTTGTAATGAAAGGGCAATAACTTCCGTCTGCTCTTCTTAATTCTCAGTGTCAATAGCCAGCAACCCACGGTTTTGACAAGGGATAGGTCTGCAGGTTCAGCTACCTGTCAGAACTCACTTGCTCTTTTCCTGCCATTTGGCCCAGTCTGAGCACCCAAGTTAGGGACAGATAGCGGGTTCTAGGACACCTCACCATAACCAACTCAACGCAGTCAACTCTCCATGGCCAACTTGCCTCAGCCAACTCACTCCGGCCAAGTTGCTATGGCCAACTTGACGTGGGACAACTCACCATGGGACAAAAATTACAGAATATTGAACAAATTGTGAAATAGAATCATTAAGGAAAAAATGCAAAAGGAGGAAAAACATGAAATACTGTATTATTTTAAATAATGACGATTAAAATTATTGAATTGTCTCATGGTGGGTTGTCCCACAGCAAATTAGCTGCCGTGAATTGTCCCATGGCAAGTTGGACATGGCGAGATAGCTGTGGCAAGTTAGCCGGAGCGACTTGTCCCATTCCAAAGATAGGAGACTGAAGAAGAGAGAAGTCCCTTCATCTGCCAGATCTCTGAACCAATCCCCAGGTTGGACACCTGAATCAGCCTGAAGAACTAACCATCAACCTGAAGGAGAGATTACAGATATGGACAACGTACAAGTCATCTCTATTTCAGCTACTTTATTGCATTTCTTTTAGCTTTGTTTTTGAAGTTTTCGCACACTTCCAGAGAACACTAAATCTGCATCATTTAAAAATCCACAGGTTTAGTCATCTTCCATTGGCTAAGAGTAAAACTAATTTCCAATTTGGAAAAACAAACCTGCCTATGAGTTTGGCACAAATTTTAAGAAGGGTCTATTCTACAGCAAGATTTGAGTTGTTGGTGTCCATGGCCAAATATGGGCTCTTCCACCACTTGCCAAATCATGAGAGGATATGCATGTCCCAGCCACCAAAAGTATTGCTCATGTCTGACTGCCAATTATGCCCTCCCCCACAAATAGGCTTAGATACTTATCATCCCTATTGGAAAGAACAGCCCACTGGGATCTGAATCGCAGATTGTTTTATTTTCTCCTGGGCTCTGATGTATATATCGTAAGCAGAATTGCTAAATTTATAATTAAGGCAGTTGAGCTAAGAACCCAATATATTGAACAAATTGGTCCACTCCCCAGGAGACACTTGGCTGTGACAGCAATAAAATGGACAGTGCAACATTATTAGATGGTATCCAATGCAAAACTAATGGTTAGTTGGCTCCTTAAAGGGGAAAACGCTACTGCCAGAATAGCCTGAGATAAGTTTAAGCTATTTTAGCAGGAGTTGAGGAAAAGATAACTTCATGATTGGAAGTTGCCATGGCATATATGTGCCATGGCAAGGTGCAAGTGAGAAAAGAGGCAGGATATCCATGTGGATTTGCTAATAAATAAGATCACCTTTGGATGCATTTTAAAATGCATTGAGAAATGTTAAAGTACAAAAAACTGGTGTGCAAATAATAGAATGAAATAATGGTGCAATCCAGTTGAACTTTAAAAACCCAGTTTCCCCCCTTCCTTTTCCCTTCCTTCCTGATCATAAGTTAATTGCAAAGTACACAGTCTAAGCCCCTGTGCACTATCATATATGACCAGGCCATTGGACTCCCTGGCATGAGTTCTTGTAGAGGTCCATTAACTCCAATAGCAATAGCAATAGCCCTTAGACATATATATGGCTTCAAGGTGTTTTTACAGCCCTCTCTAAGTGATTGACAGAGTCAGCCTATTGCCTCCAACAATCTGGGTCCTCATTTTATCCACCTTGGAAGTATCCTATACCGTATTTTTCAGAGTATAAGACGCACTGGAGTATAAGACGCACCAAGGTTTTGAAGAGGCAAATTACAAAAAAAAGTAGGTAGGTAGATAGAAAGATAGAGAAGGAGAGAAAGAAAGAAAAATACAGTAGGTAGGTAGGTAGAGAGAGTAGGTAGGAAAGTAGATAAAGGGATAGAGAGAGAGAGAAATAGAGAAATACAGTAGGAAGGTAGGGAGAGAGAGAATGTGTAGGTAGATAGGTAGGTAGGTAGGTAGATAGGTAGGTAGGTAGGTAGGTAGGTAGGTAGGTAGGTAGGTAGGTAGGTAGAAGGATAGAGAGAGAAATAGAAAGAGAGAAATACAGTAGGTAGGGAGGGAGGGAGTGTGTGTAGGTAGGTAGCAGGGGTGGGTTTCAAAATTTTTGGAACAGGTTCTGTGGCTTGCCGGCCATGTGACCGGTGGGAGTGGCTTGCCGGCCATGTGACCGGGTGGGAGTGGCTTGCCGGCCATGTGACCGGATGGGACTGGCTTGCCGGCCATGTGACCGGGTGGGAGTGGCTTGCCGGCCATGTGACCAGGTGGGAGTGGCTTGCCGGCCATGTGACCGGGTGGGAATGTTAGCAGCTGCTGGAATTATGTTTGTACAACAGTGGAAAAACAGATATGAAAATGAATAAATACTACAATGTGCACATACATACATACACAGACAGACAGACAGACAGACAGACATAGAAATAGATATATTCATGCATCACTATAAATTTGAATGGTACATTAACCACAGCTGCATTAGTATATGGAATGCAAAATGAGTTACCTGTTGCCATTGGAACATCCTAATCATGGTGGAATCCATGATCCCTTCAAAACTAATGAAACACATCACTAAATGAACTGGGTAGAAGTTCCACTAAATTGAACAGGGTTGGCTCCCCAAAGCAGCCTGAATTATTTTGTATAGCAACGTTTATTCAGTGTCCTTGCCATCTGTTTATAACAGGTCTACTAGAAATATGAAGAAATAAACAAATAAATAACAAAGATCAAATGATACCTGAGGTTTGTATAAAATAAAAAAACAAATAATGATGAATTCACACATCTACAAGAAAATAGCAGATATTGCTATTTATAACTCAATTTAGTTATTCACCAGTAGGCTTCTACCAAGTTACTTATTTAGAACAACCACAACCAAAAATGTTTTCTTTAACAAGTTCTCTCATGGACATATTGGTATAGTTTTCTTGGAAGTATTTTGCCACTGCCCTCTTCATTTCACCTTTCTAGTAAAGCCTACAATCAAGCAATTTCCTTTGCCACCCCTCCAGATATCAATCAGGACACTCTGCTTTCCATGATTGGCCAAGTGTTGAAAAGTCAACAAACTGAGTAGTCATACAAATAAATATATATATATATATAAATCCCTTATAAAATCCACATTGAAATTTACAGAGGTGACATAAGGGGAATTGCGTTAGCCATCTACATTCACTCACCCAAACTCTAGCAAGAAACAGGTAATATTCTCTCTTGAATGTGCCTCATAATTTGATTTTTAATGTTTTATAACATTTTTCTAATTACAATAATCAAACTGTCAACTTGCTTTAATGTTTTCATAATTATATGTTCAACTCAACTAATTTAGTCATAATAGTTTAATTAGGAGTACAGTTCCAAAATATAGGTAGGTAAGTAAGTAGAGATAGATGGATAGATAGACATATAGATATAATTTGAACATGTCTTACTCTCCCAATTCTCAAGGATACTTCTTACTGTGTTACTATATGAATTAATTAACTTTGGTCAATAGAGCCAAATATCAACAGTACCACTACTGAAATTTCTTTTGAGAGCCAAAAGGTGTGGCCTTTTTTGTGGGAGTGGCTCAGTTGTCATGTGACCCATGGCCAACTTGGAAAATGTGGTGAAACTCACTTAACAGTCTTGCTTAGCAACCAAAATTTTGGGCTCAATTGTGGTCATAAGTTCTTTCTTTCTTTCTTTCTTTCTTTCTTTCTTTCTTTCTTTCTTTCTTTCTTTCTTTCTTTCTCTCTTCCATTTCTGTCTGGTCTTTGGTCTTCTGAAGATGGTAAAAATGGATTTATGGGCACTCGTTATATATAAAGGCAGCCCATGACTCTTTGGGATGCTGGTTTGAATCCAGGAAATGACTGAGAGGATGTGATTCCTTTGAAATAACCACTGGGAGAAAAATAGATCTTTAACCTGGTTAACCAGGTTTCCTTGAGGTGAAAGGAAATAGGAAAATATATTATTTCCTTTGCTTTCCTTCTTTCCTTCCATTGCCTCCCTCCCCCTTCCTCCCTTCCTTTCTTCCCTCCCTACTACCCTCCCTCCCTTTCCTTCCTTCCTTCCTTCCTTCCTTCCCTCCTACCCTCCCTCCTTTCCTTCTTTCCTTCCTTCCCTCCCTTCCTTTCCTTCCCTCCTACCCTCCATCCCTTTCCTTCCTTCCTTCCTTCCCTCCTTCCCTCCCTCTCTCTCCTTCCTTTCCTCCCTCTTCCTTTCCTTTCCTTTCCTTTCCATTCCTTTCCTTCCTTCCATTGCCTCCCTCCCCCTTCCTCCCTTCTTTACTTCCTTCCCTCCTACCCTCCATCCCTCTTTCTTTTTCTTTCTTTCTTTCCTTCCTTCCTTCTTTCACTCCTCCCTCCCCTTTCTTTCCTTCACTCCCTCCCTCCCACCCTCCATTCATCTTTTTTCCTATTTTTCTTTCTCTTTCTCTGTTTTTTGTCTCTCTCTCTCTCTTTCTCTCTCTCTCTCTGTATCTGTCTCTCTCCCCCCCCACCCATCTGTCACTCTGTGTGTGTGTGTGTGTGTGTGTGTCTGTTTCCCCCTCTCTCTCTTTCTGTCTCTCTAAGTCTGCCTCTCTGTGCATCTGCCATTCTCTCCCTCCCCCCCCCCCCGGGGAAGCAGCAGAGGGGTCAGCATGTCGGTTGCGGAGGTTATCCCGCAGCGAGCGGACAGAGGACCCGAGCTGCAGGCGAGGAGGAGGAAGCAGCCCCTGGCCAGAGGATGGCTGAGCGCGCCTCCACCACCTTCCTTCCGACAGCCACCGCGGCGCACTGCACTTTCCGGGGCTTCCTGGAGAGGCCAGCATGTTGACTGGGGAGGTTATCCCGCAGCGGGCGGGCGAAGGACCCAAGCTGCGTGCTACCGAAGCCGTCCGAGGCTGGGCGTGCGGCGCCCGGATGGCTTTGGCGGCACGCAGCTTGGATCCTTCGCCCGCCTGCTGCGGGATAACCTCCCCAGTCGACATGCTGGCCCCTCCAGGAAGCTCCGGAAAGTGCAAAGCGCTGCGGTGGCCGTCGGAAGGAGGTGTGGAGGCGCGTTCGCCCATCCTCTGGCCAGGGCGCTGCTCCCTCCTCCTCGCCGGCCCTGCGGCCCGGTTCCTATGAAGCCGCGGACCGGGGGTTGGGGACCCCTGCTTTAAAAGGTTAAAATGTAAGATATGTAGCCATACAAGTCTTTTTTCACCGAGAAGAAAAGGAAGATAGCTGACCTTGTATTTGATTCATACAACACTACCGGAGAGCTTAATGGAAACGGGCGGATGGGATTGCAGGGAAAGGGTTAGGGTTTAGCACAGCCCACAGCAAAGAAGCAGAGCCGGAGTCACCCATCCGGATCTGCAACAAACGGCCGCCGCCGCCACCGCTTTCCTTCGCTGAGCGCGGCTATCATGTGGGCGGCGTGTCGAAGGTCACAGCTCGCCTCACAATGGAGCTTTCGGAGCCTGTGCAACGCGCCTTACAGATCCTGGCTGATCCGGGTAGCTTCTCGCTCCGAGCTTTCCAGGCGCTGCTCCAGGCTGCCTTCCAGAGCTTGCTCAATTGACAGGCCGAGGAGGCCCTTTTCGGTGAATGCTAAGATCCGGGCTCGGTCTTCCGCCCGCCAGCGAGGAAGAGAGCTGCTCGCTCTCTGAAAGGGGACATTTGCTCTTGTCGAGGGAAGCGCGGCGGCGGAGGCTGTTCCTGCAAGGCTTGTCGCTCTTGCTTCGGCGTTGCTCTGTCCTGACGCCTGGGCTTGCTTCTCTGCGTCGGCCACAGCTGTTTCCCGTCAAATGCAGGAAGTCTGCCCCGTGCTGTGCCGGGCTCAGATGGGAGTCCCGGGTGGCGGGGGTGGACTGCGGAGGCACGGGCGAGCCTGCGAACTTCGCCCACGCGCTCGCCCACGCCTCTCCACAACTTCTTCCCACCACTGGCCAGCGAGTTTAGTGCTGACTAGGCGGGGGAGGGGCGTGGACCTACTTACTTCCGGGTCCACCGGTCAAAAGGGATCGCTGGGGATCGGGAAAATTGACGAAAGGGCTCGCGCGAGCCCCCCCGAACCCCTAGAAACCCACCCCTGGTAGGTAGGTAGATAAAGGAATATATATATACAGAGAGAGAGAATAGAGAGAAATACAGTAGATAGATAGGGAGAGAGAGTGTGTGTGTAGGTAGCTAGGTAGAAGGATAGAGAGAAACAAATACAGTAGGTAGGTAGAGAGAGAGAGAGTAGGTAGGTAGGTTGATGTTTCTAGGTTTATTTATCCATGTCCTGCAGAAGGAAATTGCTGACAAACCTTAAGACTTTGTTTCTGCTGGCACAGAAACAGTTAAAGAGCAGGAAAAAAAACCCTTTTGTATTCTGCAAACTTCCCCCAAACGACCCGTTTCACAGTGAAAACGGGGCCGTTTTTTTCAAATAAAAAGCATGACTAGCCTTGGCGGGGGGACTTGCAGAGTGCTCCTGGAGGGTGGGGTGGGATCAAAAATGAGCAAAAAACCAGCCCATTTATCTCAAAAATGGGCCATTTTTGTGTCAAATAAATTGCATGCATAGCCCTATGGAGGCTTATAGAGTGCTGCTGGGGGCTGGGGGGGGCAAAAACCTGCCCGTTCAAGGCTAATTTCTGCCCTCCCCAGCCCCCAGCTCTCTGAAAACCTCCATAAGGCTAGGCACAGCCAGTTTGGTGAAGGGGGCGGGGTTCCAGGAGGCAAAAAAAAAATGCTGTATTCGATGTATAAGATGCACCCAGATTTTCAGCCTCTTTTTAGAGGAAAAAAGGTGCATCTTATACTCCTAAAAATATGGTAATACTGCATTCTAACCACTGTGCCATGACAGCTCATAACTCCAAACTCCATAATCCCTCTGGGTGGCTCTAGCTTCTGCCCTTCATAGAATACAATATGTGATCCCAAGCAAGCAAAGGGACTCACATTTGAATAATGGCTATTCAGATACCTCTACTGCAGAAGTAGACAACTCTTGGGGTAGAACCTGGTTTATCTTAGCTCAGAATGTTAAATTTGCCCCAATAGAGAGCTTACCCTACTCTCAATGGCCTCTAGGCCCTGAACACCAGAGAGCAAGAAGAGTATCTGTTTATCATATATCAAGGATCATATTGTTCTTGAAAGACTCACTCTGAGATAGAGGCTTTCAAACAGATAATTATTGTGACCGTTTGCCAATGGAGCAGCTTGCAGTAGTTTATGGAATTAGGTTGGCATATAAATAGAAACCATACGCACTGTCAGCTTATTGAAAGCTTTGGCATTGTATTAATGATAGCATTGAGTTGAACCAGGCAGGGGGCTTCATTTTCATAAAACAATTTGCTCTTTTGTAAAAGATGTCCTCTGTGTATGTGATTTTTGCGAAGGGTGCTGTAAACAATACCAAGTGTTTTCAATCCCATTGCTTTCCCATTCCATAGTCCTGTGGCTAGGGTAGTGCCTTACTAGGAATGTTGCCAGCAAAATCCCTCTAATGCACTTCACTGCAAGGATATATGCTGGTACTTAGAAATAAGACCCGTTTATTCAAAAGGCTGCTAGGGTGGAGGTAAACAATTAAGCCAAAACTGAGATCAAAAAGCAGGAACTTGCAGTCACATAGCACTCAGCACTTAGACTTCTATACTGTTTCACAGTGCCTTTACAGCCCTCTCTAAGCAGTTTAGTGAGTCAGCCTATTGCCCCCAACAATCTGGGTCCTCATTTTACCCAGATGGAAGGCTGAGTCAACCTTGAGTCTGGTGAGATTAGAACGGCCGAACTGCAGCTAGCACTCAGCTGAGGTTGCCTGCAGTACTGCACTCTAACCACTGTGCCACTATTGCAGGAAATAATGAGGCTTGGACTTCTCAGAATCAGGAAAAGTTTATTATGGCTGCCAGGTTCAGAAAGCTAGTCAAAGGCCAACATGTAACTTCTGAACAGTGTTCTGATAGCAAACACACATTCTTATACTTTGACAAAGACAGCATCTCCCAGAAATACAACTCATCTCTGATTGGTTAAGCTCCTTTTTGCTAGGCAGAGAAGCATGTAGGAAACACTAGTTTCATTCTGACTTATGTGGTTAATCCCTATGTCTGACTTGCAAGGAACTTGGACTTCCAACTAACTCGACCTACTTACAAGCAGGTGTTCGTGGTTTGACACTTGAATTTCCTGAATTCAAGCTTCCTGTCTCAAAGATGCTTTTTGTACCTTAAAAAGCGTAAAAATAAAAATGACTAAAGATAATCTAGTCTGACCCCGACTCATCTCACTCTTATGTCTAAAACTCGCCTCACCACCATGACTGTATTTTATAAATGTATTTTTTTTAAAAAAATAACCACTGCTCAGAAACAAGGAATTCTGGAATAGTTTAAGGCAGGGGTCTCCAACCCTCAGTCAGCGGACTGCTACTGGTCCGCAGTCCATTGGGAATCAGGCCGTGGAAGCAAAAGTTGAGTATGAAAGAGCTTTATTTGTGCAAGTGGCATGTGTGTGTGAAACCATCCTCTTCCCTCTGCCACCGCTGCCACCATTACTGCTGGTTCACAGAGCCCCTAAGGTTGGGGACTGCTGCTTTAAGGAATCCAGAAAAGAACCAGGAATTGGTAACTTGCTTCAGAAATTGTTCCAGCAATAGATTTAAGGATTTTATAGCTGGAATGCTTTGAATTCTGCCTAAGGCTGATCTGCAATTGATTCATAGTATTCTTGAGAACCCACCTCATAAAAGTATGAGGTTGTCAGATGCCAAAATTTAATTAAACTCTCAAAGCAACAACTCGAATTTAGCTAGCATAAGAAGCCAACAGAACATATACACAATGGATGCTGCCTGCTTTGCTCTGTGCTTGCCAGAAAAAAGTTCTGTTGCTTCATTTTTGATCAAATAAGCTTCTAAGCTGTCCTCAATGGTAGCTGCGTGCGGTCTGCATTTTTGGAGGTTACTGACGCATGGATGACTGAAACAAATTCTGCTTTCTCCAGGTAACGTAGGGAAAGAAGTGGCAGAGTTAAAAGAGGGTTTAGCCTAGAATCTCTATGTAACCACAAGAGAACTATGTCCAACCCTGCTGACCTTTAGCTACTCCTAGCAGGTGCTGTTAGTTGAGAATATTCCTGTGCCTAGGTATGAGTAATAATAAATCAGTTTAAGTGGACCTCCACATGTGCACCTGATCTTTTGCACCTGACAGGTAAGGCTGTAATTTAAAAAATGATGTTCGTCATAACTACTTAAATCTCAGCATGCAGGGAAAGGTACCAATTGGATGTACAGTGTACGTCATCCTTCAGTAACAAAACCCTATCCAAACTGCATTTAACAATTTCATGTAGCTTTCCAGTGGTTTCAGTTAAGAATGCTTCCATATTCCCTATATATATGGGATAAATTTGCAACATTTGCAAAAATAATAATAATTTTTTTTAAATAACCCTGAATGAAATCCTCACTTTTCCAAGTTACTTTTGAACCTGACATGGAAAGAAGTATGCAATACCTACTGGTCCCATAATTTAAGGAAGAGGAAACAAAGGAGGAGCAGCTGTCAAACACTGCCATAAATCTGATTAATTGTAAGGGAGTCAAATATGTCTGGATGCACCTGGTTAATCCCACTTTTCTATTCTCCTATCTTTTCCACTCTAGGCACTTACCTTGAACACTAGCTTCTATACAGGCTCTTGTAAGAAATGTGCACCTGGTCAAAGGAACTGTCAGAATGTGTTGCAGAAAAATGAAATCCAGAAAGCACACACAGATAATTGATTCAACTGGATTCATTAACTTCTTTATATACATAATAACAGATGAATAAATGCACAATACCGATAATAGATTCTTTCAACATGGTAGAAGTTGCAAGCAGAACACAAGCAGGAGAGAACAGTTTCACTTCAGAGTTCAGAGGAGAGTCTTAAGTTTCAGTTTCAATTCTTTGCACAGACTCACAAGGTTGCAGGCTAAACCACGCCCTGGCTCCTAGCTGTTTCATCTCCCATTGGGTGACCTTGTTGCTATGCCTATTCATTAGCTAAAATTATAACAATAACAACTGTATTATACTTGTTACAATAAAGCAAAAGATGAATACTTTTAAAGCTATGGACTTCTGGGCTGTTCCCACAACTAAGGTATCACCTTGAAAGTTAAAGATTCCAAAGGTTTTAAATGACATGGCTTTTACAAAGTATCCTCCACATCTTCTCTGGAAGGAGTGCTTGGGCCAAAATTAATAAATTTGCAAAATTATGGTGGTGGTCAGCTGGATGTATTGGTACTGTCTTTAATTTGTTTTGCCATAGTCATTTTACTTCTATTTGCAAATCTTTCCATTTGTGATTTTCTCCATTCTTTCTCTTCTCTTCTGCAATGTCCACTATACAGACTTTTTGTGTGTGTCTTGCTTATTAATAATTGTTAGTCTTTGCAGGTATTTGTAAAGTCCCAGACCTTATTATGCTTGGTTGCGCAATCCATCAAATTTACAATACAATACAATACAATACAATACAATACAATAGCAGAGTTGGAAGGGACCTTGTAGGTCTTCTAGTCCAACCCCATGCGTGGGCAGGAACCTTATACCATTTCAGACAAATGGCTATCTAACATCTTTTTAAAGACTTCCAGGGTTGGGGCATTCACAACTTCTGGAGGCAAGCTGTTCCAGAGGTTAATTGTTCTTACTGTCAGGAAATTTCTCCTTAGTTCTAAGTTGCTTCTCTCCTTGATTAGTTTCCACCCGTTGCTTCTTGTCCTGCCCCCAGCTGCCTTGGAGAATAGTTTGATTCCCTCTTCTTTGTGGCACCCTCTGAGATATCGGAACACTGCTATCATGTCTCCCCTGGTCCTTCTCTTCATCAAGCTAGACATACCCAGCTCCTGCAGCCGTTCTTCATATGTCTTAGTCTCCAGTCCCCTAATCATCTTGGTTGCCCTTCTCTGCACTCTTTCCAGAGTCTCCACGTCTTTTCTACATCGTGGCGACCATGTTTCCATTGGATTTGGCAAATCCAAATGTTTCCATTGGATTTGGCATTTTTATGAATAGAAAATATTGTTCATTGCACAGTTAGCCAGATGTTTAGACTAGATTATTTATCCACCTATCAAGTCCTTTCAAGGATATGGAATAGCCGTGGTGGCGCAGTGGTTAGAATGCGGTATTGCAGGCTACTTCTGCTGACTGGTGACTGCTTGCAATTTGGCAGTTCAAATCTCACCAGGCTCAAGGTTGACTCAGCCTTCCATCCTTTTACGGTGGGTAATATGAGGACCCAGATTGTTGGAGGAAATATGTAAAGCATTTAGAGACGGTTGTAAAGCACTGTGAAGTGGTATATAATCTAAGTTTATAATCTGAGAGGTTCCAGATTGATCTTGGGCCATTACCTGAGTCCATGACCCGCGACTCGACAGAGGACCTAGTGACCGCCTGGAATATTGCGGCCGTGGGGGCCTTGGACCGGGTCGTACCTTTGCAGCCTCTCACCCGATGCTGATCTACCCTGGCTCCTTGGTTCTCTGAGGAGCTGAGGGTGATGAAGCGTCGGAAGAGATGCCTAGAGGGCATTTGGAGGACCACGCGTTCCGAATCTGACCAGACACTGGTAAGGTCCCATTTGAGGATCTACCTAGTGGTGATAAAAGCGGCAAAACGGAACTATTTCTCCGCTCTTGTCGCGTCTGCAGGTAACCGATCTGCTGCCTTGTTCAGGGTATCCCGCTCCCTCCTTCATCAGAGGGCTCGGGATGCGCCCTTGCAGGGCCGTGCAGAGGAATTTGGGTGTTATCTCCATGATAAAATCGATCAGATCCGGAACGGGTTAGCCTCCGATTGGACTAGTTCAGGCGGGTTGATGGAGGCAGGTCTTGAGTCCTCTATCTGGGAAGAGCTCCATCCTGTGACTCCCGGGGACATGGACAGGATGCTGGGGTGACTGAACTCCACCACATGTTTTTTGGATCCGTGTCCCTCCTGGTTGGTACTGGCCTCCCGGGAGGTTACACGAGGCTGGCTCCAGGGAACTGTCAACACTTCCTTGAGTGAGGGGTTCTTACCAACCGCCTTGAAAGAGGCGGTGGTGAGACCCCTCCTCAAGAAGCCCTCCCTGGACCCGGCTGTATTAGCCAACTACCATCCCGTCTCCAACCTTTGCTTTCTTGTGAAGGTTGTTGAGAGTGTGGTGGCACAACAGTTCCCTCAGCACCTGGAGAAAAACTATCTATCTGGACTCACGCCAGTCCGGCTTCCGGCCCGGGCACAGCACAGCACAGAAACAGCATTGGTCGCTTTGGTGGATGATCTCTGGAGGGCTCGGGATAGAGGTTGCTCCTCTATCCTGGTCCTATTAGATCTCTCAGCGGCTTTCGATACCATCGACCATGGTATCCTGTTGCGCCAGCTGGAGGGGTTGGGGCTGGGGGGCACCGTTTTACGGTGGTTCTCCTCCTACCTTTCTGACTGGTTGCAATTTGTGTTGGCAGGAGGGCAGAGGTGGACGTCGAGGTGCCTCACTTGTGGGGTACCACAGGGGCCGGTCCTCTCGCCTCTCCTGTTCAACATCTATATGAAGCCACTGGGTGAGATCATCTGTGGTTTCAGGGTGGAGTTCCATCAGTACGCAGATGACACCCAGCTGTACATCTCCACCCCGGGCCACCTCAACGATGCCGCAGAAGTGATGTCCCAGTGCCTGGAGGCTGTGCAAGTCTGGATGGGGAGAAATAGGCTTTGACTCAACCCATCCAAGACCGAGTGGCTGTGGTTTCCGGCGTCACGACATAGCCTGCTGGTTCCATCGCTGGCTATCGGGGGCGAATCATTAGCCCCCACGGGGAGGACTCACAACTTAGGTGTCCTCCTGGATACTTGGCTGTCTTTAGATGATCATTTGACAGCCGTGGCCAGGGGGGCTTTTTATCAGGTATTCCTGATACGCCAGCTGCGCCCCTTTCTGGATCGTGACGCTTTACTCACAGTCACTCAAGCCCTCATCATTTCCCGCCTGGACTATTGCAATGCTCTCTACATGGGGCTTCCCTTGAGGTGCGCCCAGAGACTCCAGCTAGTACAGAATGTGGCCGCATGGGGGATCTTGGGGGCCTCTAGATGCTCCCATGTAACACCTCTCCTGCGGGAGCTGCACTGGCTGCCTGTGGTTTTCCGGGTGCGCTTCAAGGTATTAGTTACAACCTTTAAAGCGCTCCATGGCAAGGGACCTGAATATTTGCAAGACCGTCTCCTACCACATACCTCCCACCGACCAGTCCGCTCACACAGAGAGGGTCTCCTCAGGGTCCCGTCGGCTAGCCAATGCCAGCTGGCAACCCCTAGGGGGAGAGCCTTCTCTGTGGCAGCTCCGGCCCTCTGGAATGATCTTCCCCTCGACCTGCGCACAACCATGGACCTGCACCTCTTCCGCCGGGCCCTTAAAACTCATCTATTTTGTGCGGCCGGCCTGGCTTAGCTTTTAAATTTGTTTTATCAATTGGGTTTTATTAGGGACTTTTAAGAGCAGGTTTTTGTTTAATTTGTTTTTATTATATTTATTGTACCTGATGTTTTATGTTTTATAATTGCCTGTTCACCGCCCTGAGTCCCGCAAGGGAGATAGGGCGGTATATAAATTTAAATAAATGTAAACATAAACGTAAGTGCTATTGCTATAGGCAGATTGTCAGGTCTGCCTCTAACGATAACCAAGAAAGAATCCACTCAACTCCATTTGTAAGAATTAAGAGTACTTTTACTGGTTATGAAAAGATAGCAGCAAGGTAAAGCAAGGTCTGAGACCCGAGCACGCGAAAACATACATATCAATATATGTCCAACCCCTTTCCCCTAGCAACCCCCACCCCATTGTCCAATGCGAAATCCCCATAGGTGTCATGTGGATTTCATCTCCAGGAGCATCATCAGGATGGCATGCAAGACCGTTATTTATTTATTTATTTATTTATTTGTCGAATTTATATAACCGCACCCTCTCCCCGATGCGGTGCACAGGAAGTTAGAACACACAGTATCACAATATAAATAATTAATACCAAATTAAATAAATTAACCCTGTGCTAAAATTTAAAAAGTTAAAACATAATCCCATTTAAAACCCAATTAAAACAATTTATGGTACAGACTGTAGGCTAGGTAAATAACTTAGGCCAAACCGGCCTGATGGAACAGGAGTGTCTTTAATTTCTGGCGGAAGGTGCGGAGGTCCATGGTTGTTCTGAGGTCGGGGGGTAGGTTGTTCCAGAGGGTTGGGCCCACCACAGAGAAGGCCCTTCCCCTGGGTGTCGCCTGCTGGCATTGCCTGGTGGACGGCACCCGGAGAAGTCCCTCTCTGTGGGAGCGGATCGGCCGCAGGGATGTATGAGGTAGGATGCGGTCTCGCAGGTAGCTTGGTCCCGTGCCATGGAGCGCTTTAAAGATGGTGATCAACACCTTGAAGCGCACCCGAAAGACCACAGGTAACCAGTGTAGCTCGCGCAGGAGCGGTGTTACATGGGAATACCTAGACGTTCCCAAGATCGCCCGCGCGGCTGCATTCTGGACCAGCTGTAGTCTTCGGGTGCACCCCAAGGGGAGCCCCATGTAGAGAGCATTACAGTAGTCTTGACCTTGACCACTGCACGGCCCCAGCCAGTGGTATGGAAATAAACTAAAGGAGACCAGGGTTTCTCCAGCAACTTTAAAATATTGCTGCCAGAATTTCCCAGTTTGCATGCACATCTTAATATTGCTGAAGGTTGAAAAACATTGAGGTAGACAAACCTTGGGCCACCTTAAAGCTCAAGTCTCCATAATGTAGGCCAAGTGGCATCTTTAAAGATTATCTTTTCAACGGCATTGGCACTGCTGTGAATCAACATTCTCACTTTTGACAGGTTATTGACATGTCTATGTGGAACTATAAGAAAGTAAGAAGATGCAAGATGGCACACAAGCACAGATTATCCCTTCCTCTATCCACCCAACTACATCTTTATATCCGACTGCATCTTCGTATCTTGTTTCTTGTGACTTTACTATGTCAGCACCATGGTATCAATGGTGGAATTCCATTTTTTTTTACTACCTGTTCTATGGACATGGCTTGGTGGGTGTGGCTTGGTGGGCGTGGCAGGGGGAAGGATACTGTAAAATCTCCATTCCCTCCCCACTCCAGACGGGGGTTACTGCAGAATCCCCATTTCCTCCCGATCAGCTGGGACTCGGGAGGCAGAGAATAGTTGGGGGCCGGGCCAGTCAGAGGTGGTATTTACCGGTTCTCTGAACCACTCAAAATTCCTGCTACCGATTCTCCAAAACTGGGCAGAACTTGCTGAATACCACCTCTGCATGGTCTGTGCATCTAATTACAGAGCAGCTAGTGGACTGGACCAGCAGAAAACTAGAAAAACTCTTAACAGACTAGAATGGAATCACAATGCTAATGATTTCATAGCCAGAGGATGAAAGGCAACATTTACAAAGGCGTTACGACTTCTATCTGGGGAGTACTTGGGAAACACAGTAGCTGTGATCCATCACTTAGCTGCAAGTTTATATGACATTTACTACAAATGTGTATATTTTGAGCAAGTTGACAGTGACATCTTTATGTTTCGGTTAACAAACCTTTCATCTTTCAAGCCCCTTTGGTTCCCGGCACTGCTCAGAGTGTTTCAGGGTTATGGCCATTTGCACCTTCCCATTTTCTAAGTGGTGCAATGATGAGAGAAGGGCAAGGTTTTATGATACCTTCAAGGCATTTGAAAGCTATACAAAGCGAGTGACTGTAGGGGGGAAAAAATTAAAAAGCAAGGTAAAGCTGTGTCCTCAGTCAGCAGGATTCCTCCTTATTTCTTTCCTTAGAAGTATCCATGAGGGCTGTGGAATGAGCCTTAGGACGATGACTTGATTCAAAAGGAATTCAATCAGATTTAACTTCTGAATCAGATAGGAGGTGTTGAATAGAATCAGATCCCTTCAAATCACTTCGGAAAGATTCGAGGACAATTTGGAGACTTGGTGAATGTCCTTGCATTGTGGTGCCTGAGCAAACATGCCACAACAGACAGTATGACCTTTTGGATGCTCACTGAAAATGTTTGGGGGGTTTTTCTGGCAAAAAAAGGGCAAATCCATATTTCTGGAGACAATAGCTTCCTTCATTAATAACGTATCCCCTTTTGGCTAGAAGTCATAGGAGGTTGACGTCTAGAATCATCTGGAGCAGGGCTCTCCAACCTTAGCAGCTTTAAGACTTGTGGACTTCAACTCCCTGAATTCCTCAGCCAACTTTGGCACTGTGAAGCGGTATATAAGTCTAAGTGCTATTGCTGTCAATGTTCCGATGAACCAATAAAAAAAGGAAACACCAATCCTGGTTTAAATATTTGTTTATCACACCGGTACTAACTGACCACCAAATTCCTGGAAAAAATGGAATAATTGTTGGAGCTGCTGCTCCGTGCTCGCCTCTACCTTATAAGCCAACCTCTTGAGCCCCACCCACGGGCCCATCCCTCCCGATTTCCATTTTCCCTTTCCCTGAGCCCATCACCAGTGTCCTATTGGAATGCATACAATCCTAGACTTCCCAAGCAACCCACTCCCTGCTGGCCTGTTCCTCCACCCATTAAAGATAAGCTTCATTTCAGCAGTTAAATGTGCCCCCCAGGGAATGCCACTGATAATCGCCACCTTTGTAAGCCTTGATTACATTGAGTCATGCTTCCTGGCTTGCTGGTAATAGTAGCTGTTGCCTCAGCTGTTTGGCTGAGCTCCAATGCCAAGCCGAACGAAGAGACAGGCGAGGCTCCAGTGAGGCTCCAGCAGTCCAGGGGCTCCAGCAGGGGCAACGAAGATTAGCCAGATGATGGTAGGAACCCAGCATACTCATGTGACAGGCTTGGACATCGCGGACGATGAGGCTGACAATTGCATTATCTTTGAAATAGCTCAACACTGGTGCCCTTGGGTCATTTTGATTGGTTAGTACGATATTCCACGGACAAGGTAAATCCTTAGAGGACAGCTGAGCTCAGCCTTATGTGCACAAAAATGTTGACAATTCCAAGCAAATGTGATTATCCAAAAGCCTGAAGGTCCTCTGCCAAGTAAAGTTGATAGACACCTGTGAAATTGTCAATACTCACTGGGGGGAGGGGGGGGGCAATAAGTAAAGAAACCCACCAATTGCCTGGACTGGTTAGATTTTACATTGAAATATCAACATCTCATCAAACTGTTGATCTTCAGCAATGACATACATAACCTTGTTTGGAATCCCATGGAAGCTTATTTATTCTTCTTTTTTTTTTAGGCTCCTGCACAGCAAACAAGAACAAGGGGAGAGTTGGCATTTATGCTTCTCTTTCTCTGTATGCCTCTTTAAAAAAAAAAAAAAAGGTTTTCATTGAAAGCAGTGAAAGGAGTATAGATGCCAGGAGTATAGATTTCCCCTTGCTCTTTTTGGCTTTGCAGGCAGGAACCTAATAGAGCTCTAATCCTATCAGAAATGCCAATGTGAGAAACCTCCAAGAAGATTAACAGGATTGCTCTGCCCTGGACTTTGGCTATTCGCTTATTCTCACCCAAGCCTCTTTCACTGTCTGCTATAAACATAAAACAAACTTCACCAGGTGCAATAGGGTTGAACTGTTCCCAGATAACCAGGCAAGACTTTTCCCCGTACATCTATATAAATAAAAATGTAACAAGAGTTCGTTCAAAATGGAGGACGACTTCTGGTTTCCAAAGGCGACGGACGTATTTTTGGACACGTCTGCCGCTTGTTCTCCTGGTGGGCCCCCCCGGGCACACAGGGGTTTTGGGGGGAAACCCCTGCCGTACAGGTGGCTTGCCGGGGACCCCCAACCAGATGGCGGTCGGTGGGGTGTCTTTCCGGCTTCGCCCCAGGAGCCGGGAGACAGAAGGGGGGGCCAGCCCTCTCGCCGAAGGGCTCCGGAATCAACGAGCAATTGGAAGACTGGCTGGAATGCCGGGGACGGAGGGTTTCACCGAGTTTCCTGGCGCTAACTAAAGCGGCAAATGTGGACTGTGAGTTATTCTTTTACATTCAATCAACATTAAACGGAGAATGGAGGGGGCAGTTTACTTGTTTTGGTTTTACAGTTTTTCAATAGGGTGGGGTAAGGGATACAGAAATTTTTTTGAGAGCATTCACGTCAAAGTCGTCGGCCCTTCTGGAACTTCAATATAAATCAATAACAAAACATTGTTCATAACACTACAAAGTGAAAACAAGTACATATTTCTAAGTTCTCAATTCTATGCTGTCAGTCATTTACAAAAATCCAGATACACATGTTATACAATATTACTCAAAAATCAAAGCAAAGTTATTTTTTTGATCTAAGTCTCTTGGCTATTGGGTCTTCTATCTCACCCTCCGGGCCCCCAGCGGGCGGGGCCGTGGCTCCCTCCGTCCCCCCTGAATCTTCCCCCAGGGCAGAGGAGTGTTTTTTAAGAAAGGCTTCCGCCTCAGCAACTGTTTTAATCCTCACTCTTCCTCCTTCCCAGAACACCAGCATCCCTTCGGGCGTCACCCACTTGAACCAGATCCCGTGGTCAAACAACTTTTTGGACAAGAAGGAAAATTTCCTTCTTGATTCTCTAATCTTTCTAGGGATCTGCTTCAAGATGGTAACCTCCTTTTGTTGGTAAATTAACGGGCCCCCCCTTTGCACTTTCAGGATTTCCTCTCTGGTCGACCTTCTAACAAATTTAACATGTATCTCTCTAGGTACTTCATTTATCCTGGCATATGCAGAATTTATTCTATAGGCTAGGTCAATGTCCCCCCTAATCTCATCCTTGGGTTTCTGTAAATAGTCTGCTAAAATTGTGCTCATGAGATCAGGGAGACATTCACCAGATTCCTCAGAAAAATTCTGAAATCTCAAAAAATATGTCATCCTTTCCATATCCATCCTAGACACATGCCCATTTATTTCCACAACCTCATTTGTAACATTTTTAATCTCTCCCTTAGCCCCCTCCAGCCCCCCCTCCAATTCTTCATTCTTCTGTGTGTTCTCCAGCACTTGCTTCCGCGTATCCAATAACTCCTTTTTAAAGTTGATATTTTCTGCCCTTTGAGCCTTGATTTCTTGTACCAAAGTTTGTATAACCGATTCAAGAGAAGCCATCCTTAGTTCTAAGCTTGCCAGTGCTGATTCTTGTGCCATGATTAGCTGTAAAAGTTGGTGCCACTAAAATGGCGTTTTTAGGGTGGAGCTGTTAAGGCAGATCAGGAGCCAAAAGTTCAGTTCAAAGTTGTAAAGTTCAGGAACCAAGAGAGAAACAATTTTCCAAATCAATAAGTATAATAACGAAGGCACTCCAGAAAAGAAATCACAAATCCCAAAAAAAAATTTTTTACTTTAGTAACCAGAGGAAGTCCAAGTCACAAAGAGACGCTGGAAATTTTCCATAAGTAAAATAGTCATTCAGGGACAAAGAGAAGCCATCTTCCACCGTCCAAGCTCAAAGCCCAAAGGGGAGAGTGGTTAAAGAAATTGTTTCAGCCAGACCTAGAAACTCTGTTGCAAATCAAGCCGCAAATCACTTTCCCTTGTACAAACAGTCCAGATTGAAAATATCCGCTTCCTCGCAGCGAGGAGCCATTTTCAAGCGCCGCTTAAATCCGAGGGGGGTTTTTACAAGCAAACACCCCCCCTCCAAGTCCTTTCAGCCAGGCTGACAGCAGGAAAAAAAAGTTTTAAATCACTCACTCTCCCCTTCGTAGTCAAAGCCCCAGGCAGCCTTCCGACCCAGGCGATCCTCTCTCTCCATGTTAACGAATGGTGCCGTCTGCCTTTGGCGAAGGGAAATCCCCCTGCAGCATGTCCTCCTTCACCTTAGCCGAAGACAAGGGTCGCTGCCCCACTGCCGTGGGGGGAGCGGCCCAGGCAAGCCGGCCCTACGGGAGACCCCCGAAAAAACGGGGTGTCTCGCCCCCGTGGGGGGGCAGAAAAAGCAACAAAACGGCGGGCGAGCGCTAGGCTCGCCCGTCACCGCTGGAGCCGGAACCGGAAGTCCACTTGTTTTAACCCCCCCCTCGAAATAAAGCGGCAATCGTAAAATTCCCCCCAGAAATGGGGAGGAAAAAGAGGATTAATTTACCACCTGAAATAAAAAATTTTTTTAATTAACTACAGGATCACGGTTGTAACATAATATCAGAGCCTTTTGCAACAGAAAATGAGACTTTTACTTTCCTTCCTGTGAGGAGGTGGGAAAAATGGCTTCTCTTTGTTCTCTGCCGGAAACTTTCTCTTTACTTGTGAACTATTCCTTCAATGTTTAAGAGCGCAAGGCACTAACTTTTACTGTAGTCTCTCCCCGAGAAACTTTCAATACCTGTCCCAATATGTGGCCACTTTGGATTTTGACAATATAGTTATCCCTTCTTGGTTTTTTATAACATCTGGACTGAACTTTTTAGAGTTGTTTCCGATATCTTGGACTTCACCGGCTGCCTGTATTTCCGACGCCATTTCTCTCACACGAACTTATAATAACAACAATGGCTTCAAAAAAACCACCTATTGGAAAGTCCTTTTCTGCCCCATCTTCAACCCGTTCCAGCCCAAGCCTGCAGCAACCAATGATTACAGCAATGTTACAAAAGGAAGCGACTGGTGAGAGCAGTCAGGAGCTTTCAACAAACGAGATGCTTCAGGAGATAATGAAGAATGTGCAGGAAATGCGTAAAGACTTGTTAAGCCTAAAAATAGAATTGTTGGAAACACAAAGAAGTACAACAGATAATAAACAAAAAATTGAGGCGTTAGAAGGGGGAACAGCTGAGATGAAGGAAGAGATAAAGGAATTACAGAAAGAAAGTACAGAAGTGGGAGGGCATATGACTAAGATGGAGTTTGAAAGAATGTCTTTTTTTCTCAGGTTTCAGAACATGCCAGAGATAGAAGGGGAAGATCTTAAAGATTTAATGAGTACAATTTTAGCAGATTATATTAAGAAAAATAAAGAACATCTCTGGTGGGATATGGACCTGGTTTATAGAATTAACTCAGCATATGCTAGAATAAATGATGTACCAAGAGAGGTTCATATTAAATTCTTAAGAAGGTCCACAAGGGATGAGATATTGAGGGCACAACGGGGGGGGGGCTTTGAAATACCAAGAAAAAGAGATTACCATCTTGAAACAAATTCCAAAAAGGAAGAAGAAGAATCAATAGCAAGAAGACTCAGCTCTCAAAAATGATTTTATTTGAAATTATTACTGTGATTTGTAAAAAGGGATGGTAAGGGGAAAACAAGATTGAATGTATGACTTTTACAATGTGAGATATATGTATTTTTGCCACTTGCTTTCTTTTTATATTGTATTTGTATGACGTCTCGGAGGAGATCACCACCTCCGACATGGACGCCACTAAAATGTTATCATATACCCTATAACCCTTTTCCTATATAATATTGTAAAAAACCAATAAAAATTCTTTTCCAAAAAAAAAGAGTTCGTTCAAAACCACTAATCTTCGAAAGTACTGCACCGATCGCTTCCAAATTTTCACACAACTTTCCTTTCGAATATGGCACCAATGATATATATATAGATTGTGTAGATGTCACACCTGTGCCAGGTACATGCAATGGAAATGTAAAAAAGATAGATAGAGAGAGGGAGAAATACGGTAGGTAGGTAGGTGGATAGAGAGGGAGAAATACAGTACGTAGGTAGGTAGGTAGGTAGGTGGGTAGGTAGGTAGGTAGGTAGGGGGATAGAGAGGGAGAGGGAGAAATACAGTAGGTAGATAGGTTGGGGTTATACAGTGGTTGTGTGTACGTGTTTGTGTGTGCAGGTGTAGATCTACACACAGAGTGGTTGACCATTTAACCAGACTAGGCCACAGCAACGCATGGCTGGGAACGGCTAGTATCACATAGACCTGTACCACACCTAGGTTCCAATTGGGAATAAATCCACTGTATATTAGAAGGCCAGAGAGTTAGCAGGGCTGTAATAATGGTTCACATCTTTATTTTTCCCAATTGCTCTATTTCCAGGGGAGGAAATCCAATGTAGTCCCTGACCACAGGAAAATTAGATTGATATCAAAATTAATTTTACAATGAATTAAGACCAGAACTTGTAGGAGATGGCCAGGCTGAGCCCAAGGGAGGGGTCAAGTGAGTCATCAGTCTTGAATACTTTCACACCCACAAGAAATCAAAGTGGGGTGAAATCCAGCAGGTTCTGACAGGTTCTGGAGAACTGGTAGTGGAAATTTTGAGTAGTTTGGAGAACTGGGAAATGCCACCTCTGGCTGGCCCCAGAGTGGGGTGGGAATGGTGATTTTGCAGTATCCTTCCCCTACTATGCCCACTAAGCCACACCATGTCTACCAAGCCATGCCCATAGAACCGGTAGTAAAAAAAAAACGAATTTCACCACTGGATCTAAGTGTTCTGACCTAGGCTGCCCAAGAGCATGAAGCAAACTCCTTGTCCAAACAAAAAACCCTTTTATTAATTTACTGTGAATTCTGCTCATTCACATCGAGCAAAGTCTTTCAAGGGAGGATTTAAGTTACAGACCTTATCTGGCTTGGAGAGCTGCCAGGCCGATATCTGCAACACTTGGCAAAGAGTCTCAGAGCATCATGAACCAATTAAACGAACTAATTGTCTCCTGCAAACTCCACTCCCCTTTTGCTCCTCTTTTATTTCTTCTGGGAGGGGCCATTCATTGTTTATCTGGGGCTTTACTCCCAAGTCGACCCTTATTCTTTAGCTGTTCCCTTCATCTGGAAATTCTGTGCATATGCACACTGGGAACAGCCTCTGTTCGTCTGTCTGACTCTGAAGGCAGCTGATAATTGGCATATGGCTCTGGCCCCCTCTCTGCCTCTGACACAGAGCCCTCATCAGAGCCTTCCCCAGACTCCAGGACTGCTTCATGTTTCTCCCCAACCTCCTCACTGTTGCCAACTCTGCAGGTCACAACACTAACTCCAGCCATCCTCAAAGTCTCTTGACTCTTGTCTACTGCCCATTTGCCTTGACTGTTAGTAGTTCAGATTCTTGTTTTGAGGTAGCATGAAATAACTTTACATTTACAAATGAAGGCGAATATATCTGTCCCAAGTAATGTTGCAGAATCCAATCTGGATCGTTCACCAGGACTGGAGATTTTGTCTTCTGAGCTTTAGGAGTTACGTTGGAGCCCATCTTCTGAGGATGGCTCCAGCACGAGTTCAAAAGCTCAGAAGACAAAACCTCCGGTCCTGGTGAACGACCCAGATTGGATCCTGCAAACTTGTATTCATTTTGGACTTAACCCTGGCTCCTGATTTCTTGTCTCTGACATAACCTAAATTTACTTCCAAACACACACACACACACAGAAATACATGTAATATCTTTAGCCTCTTTATTAGTATTTTGACTAACAAAAGTAAACTGGGGTCACAATGCATTTCTCTCTGTGTGTGTGTGTTTTCTTTTTTTCTCTCCTTCTCTTCTCTCCTCTGCCCCATTCCACTCTTCTCCACTTCCCTCTCTCCCTTCATCTCTCCACTACCCTTCCCTTTCACGTTACTCCTTTCCTTATTATATATAAATTTCCATTTTCCCTGTGATGTACAATGTATTTTCCAGGTACCGTCTCTGTTAGGGGTAAAAAAACACCCCCGTTGGAAAATAAATGGAGAATAGTGCAATATACCGGACAGTAAGAGATTCGTTGCTTTTAGCATACAATAACTATCAAACACTGATAGTAGGAAAAATAAATAGTCTTTACTTTTTGTAGTAACTAAAATACTTCTTCCAAACAGTGATGCTAACTCTTCCAACAATAAACAGTCCTTCATCAAAGCACACAGTTATCTTACAGTCAAGTCAAAACAATGATACGTCTTCAGCTCCTCCTCAGTGGCAAACAGGAAGCAAAGGAAAGCAAAAGGGAATGAACGGTGTTCCCAGCTGCCCTTTTATAATTGAGCTGGGAAGCACAGCCAATCAGATTCCACATAGTTCTTAAAGCTACATATACTCTTTAAGAATCCTGGCTTATATATATTGTCAACCCAACATTAGGATAATTAGCCTAACAGTCTCATTCAAATATAATCATAGATTTTCTTGGAATTGCAGTTAAAGAAAACAAACTTAGTGTGATCTTTTTCTTAATAAAGAGCATTGTACGTCATAATAGTATCCATTATTCCTATGGTTATATACAATGCATTTCTGGGTTAATATCTCCCGGAACAGATACCGATACTCATTTACTAAGGCAATTAATCAGTATCTTCATTTTTTAAAACTTAAAAAAAAAAAACACTTTCAAGCATCATACATGGATATATATCTTACAAGGAAGAAAAATGGAAGGACTAGGTTTTGATGCCAACATCAATAAATAAAAAGAATTGTGTCTTAACTTCCATTGTATTGATGGATCTTTAGAAGCTCTCTGTGGTGATTATGTTAAATTTTTTATCAATTCCCTTTCATGGGAGGATTGGACTATTTATACAAGCAGCGAGAATGTTCTCAGAAAACATAACACATTCTGTAACACCAGAAAAAATTACAGTACCAGAGATGAAACAGCAGTGATTATAATTATTAGTACTTCTGGAGTGCTTCTTTTCTTCAGACAATGATACTTAATATGTACTATATAATGTCACAATAACATGTTACAAAATGCTTCATACGATTCTGATTTGAATTCTATTTTGTCATCTACTGTTTTGCCCAATCTGTTGCCCTTACATTAGCTATCCAGGTGTAGCCTCAGTTGCAACAATTTTGCTACTTCTGCTAAGAAGTAGTCACTGGGAGTTGTACTAAGATTAAGAGGAAATGCACAAAAATGGACAGTTCAGAGTAAAAATCACTATAACCAGTATAGGAGTTTTCTAGTAATGGTATGAAAAAGCAATCCTTGGTTAAGGGAGGAGATGCATTTGGTTTAAAAGTGACCTGTGTCAGGCTTCCAAAAAAACACCCCCAACAAAATAAAACTCCAAGGCTTGGGTTTTCTCAAAGTTCCATTTTATTAGAGCCGTTCCTAGACACACGTTGCTGTGGCCTAGTCTGGTTAAATGGCCAACCAATCTGTGTGTAGATCTACACCTGCACACACAAACATGTACACACAACCACCGTATAACCCCAATCTACCTACCTACTGTTTTTCTCCCTCTCCCTCTCTATCCCTCTACCTACCTACCTACCTACCTCCCTTACCTACCTACCTACCTACCGTATTTCTCCCTCTCTATCCCTCTACCTACCTACCTACTGTATTTCTCCCTCTCTCTATCCCTCTACCTACATACCTACCTACCTACTGTATTTTTCCCTCTCTATCCCTCTAACCTACCTACCTACTGTATTTCTCCCTCTCTCTATCCTCTACCTACCTACCTACCTACCTACCTACCTACCTACCTACTGTATTTCTCCCTCTCTATCCCTCTACCTACCTACCTACTGTATTTCTCCCTCTCACTATACCTCTACCTACCTACCTACATACTTACCTACCTACCTACTGTATTTCTCCCTCTCTATCCCTCTACCTACCTACCTACTGTATTTCTCCCTCTCTCTATCCCTCTACCTACATACCTACCTACATACCTACATACCTACTGTATTTCTCTCTCAGAGTATTTTATGTCATAAAGGGTGACATAATACCTGTTTCCCACTGCTCTCTCTGTATCCATCTACCTACCTTTTTTACATTTTCTTTGCGTGTACCTGGCACAGGTGTGACATCTACGCAATCTATATATATATAATTGGTGCCGTATTCGAAAGGAACATTGTGTGAAAATTTGGAAGCGATCGGAGATCGCAAACTCTTTTTACATTTTTATTTATATAGATGTCATGTTGCCACATCTGGGAAAACCCGAATTTGAAAGCTTCCAAGTTTTCCCACTCAGTTGAAAGTTTAAGATCCTGTCCCAATACTCACAAGTCCATCACATGGTCCATTCTTTCACTGGCATGAAGACAGATTCCTCCAATTCACATCCGGCCAGGTGCAGAGACAAAGGCAACCTTGACTTTCTAAGAAGAATGCTATTATGGCTACACATCACCGAACTCTGTATGATCCCCTCTCCCATTTCCCCCTCAGTAGAAAGTGTAGCAGGCCTGAAGCCTAAAAAGAAAAGATGGCTTGTAGGTCTAACACCTGGTTCACATACCAGCATAAAAGTGACTTTTCCAACAGATTGAGAAGTCCAATATATTTCATTACACCAGAAATCATTTGTTGATTATGCAGCACTCATGGTGCCAATGCATACAAATATGTCTTTAGTAGCATCCATGGGACCACAAAGTTAAATACATTTTCCCCAACATTTCAAAACAGCTAACTTTATAATGAAATCAATACCACTCACAACATATTGATGTTCTTACAAGAAATCTCATAATAATTTGCACATTTAAAAGGCTTACATTTTGAATGTACAGTTGTTGAGTCTTGTCACCTACCTTAGTTTGCAAATCATAATTCTTGGGAATGTAAGACATGTTAAGTTAAAATCAGTGTTGTTTTTTTTAAATGTACTTTAGCACCATCTGTGTAGTTAGTTAAGATTTCATACTTTGGAGGAAATAATTACCGTATTTTTCAGACTATAAGATGCACCAAGATTTTGAAGAGGTAAATTTTTTTAAAAAAAGTTTTGGCACTCTGCAGGTCGCCCAACTCCCCTGCACATCTAATTTTTTTATGAAAAATGGGGCATACAGAGAATTTGAGAGGCCTGCAAAGTACTCCTGGGGGCTGGGGGGGGGGCAAAACCAAGCAAAAAACCAGTCCATTTTTGCTTGTTTTTGTCCTCCCCAGCCCCCAGGAGCACTTTGCAGGCCATCCAAAGCCTCTGCACATCCATTTTTGTGAAGGGGGTGGGGTTTCAGGAGGCCAAAAATGCTGTATTCAGTGTATAAGATGCAGCCAGATTTTCTTCCTCTTTTGGGGGGGGGGGAAGGGTGCGTCTTATACTCCAGAAAATACGGTAGTAGAGATTTCCATTTAAAGGTACTGTCCAATCCCCAACCTCACTATTTTAGAAGGAAACTACAGTGGTATCTTGGTACTAGGCATTAATTGGTTCTGGGAGGTGTGATGAGTACTAAAGACAATGAATCCCAAACAAACCATGTGACTTACCCTGTAAATCTTTGTTTCAACAATCTTTGTCCCTTTTTCCATGTGAGTGACCTTCCCATCGTGAACAATTTCAGCCTCTCTAGCCACCCCTCTCCTTTTACAGTGACCTACCCAGCATGGCTGAGTTGTTCAGGACCTAGCTATTTGCGGGATCGGATCCTGCCTCATACATCCACACGGCCTATTCGCTCACACAGAGAGGGACTTCTCCGGGTGCCGTCCACTAGACTTTGTCAGTGGGCGACGCCCAGGGGAAGGGCTCTCTCTGTGGCGGGCCCAGCCCTCTGGAACGACCTTCCCCCCGACATTAGAACAACCACGGACCTCCGCTCCTTCCGTCTAAAACTAAAAACATATTTGTTCTGCTTGGCCGGCCTAGGGTAGTCTCCCTTCTATGGGGTTGTTAATAATTTTAGATGGTGATTCTAGTAATTTTTAACTGGGAATTTTTAGCGCAGGGATATTATCAATTCGTTTTTATTATGTGTGTATATTTATTGTTTTATTTGCCCTGTGCACCGCTCCGAGTCCCTTCGGGGAGAGGGAGCGGTCAACAAATTAAATTTATTATTATTATTATTATTTCTGTTCCCCACAGTGTGTTCCTGTCTGTTCCTATAGCAGTGTGTCAAGTACTAAACAAAGACTGAGTACTGGGACAACATTTTCACATCAAGATGCATCAAATACCAAATTTGTTGAGTTTTGAAGCAGCCAAGTACCGAGGTGCCACTGTATAGTGGGATGCAATGTGATATCAATGACTGTTAATGACTACTTCAGATTCAACCACAGTAATACACTGGCAAACAATAGATACAAACTCAAGGTAAACCAAACGATTGCAGAAAATATGACTTCAGCAACAGAATGGCCAATTCCTGGAATGCTCTACCTGATTCCGTTGTTACATCCTCAAACCCTCACAGCTTCAACTTCATACTGGCTACCATGGACCTCACCTCATTCCTAAGAGGTCCATATAGAGGTTCATGTCTCCCAGCATGCCTTCCATCCCTGTCCTACTCTCCCCATTTATTTGTACTCATTTCCTTTGTTCATGTCCATGTTTATACTTATACCTGTTATTTTGTACATGTTTGACAAACTAAATAAAAAATAAATAAAAATATCCATCACTTTCAATCAGGAAGTAGCAAAACCTTCTTCAAGTTCACAGGCTTCACTCTTTTCATTGCATTTTCTCAACAATAATGCAGAAGTTACTTGCTTTGGTTTTTTTTTTTCCAGCCTAGCTTACAAACCTGCTGCTTTTGATGGACTCTTATCCAGGCTTGATCTTGCTAAGCTTTTCAAAATCTGGTCTTTAAGAGCAGGTTTGATTTTTATTTTATTTTAAAGGGAAACAGATTGTTCTCCTTCTATTTCTTTTACCTTTCAATGCCATTCATTTGTGCTTTCAAGTCAATTTTAATTCCTGGTGACTGGAATTATAAATGTTTCTTGGCAACATTTTTGGAAGTGGTTTGTCATTCTTTCTAGGGCTGAGGAGCAGTGGCTGACCCTTGCTTTCATACCTACAGCAGAATTGGAACTCATGGTCTCCTGGTCTCCAGCCTGGAGCCTTTAACCACTACATCAAAGTGGTTCTCTGTGTTCTTTATTAAACTGTCCTATAGCACTGCTGTAACAAAAGCAGATAAATGAACGAAAAATTCTACATCACACATAATTTCCACTTAAAAAAAAAACACCTAAGGAAGATTATGCCTGCTAAAGTTTCAAAATGGGATTTTTTAAAATCAAGTTTTATTGTCTGAATTGTCTTTATTATTATTATTTTTATTATTTATTGGACTTCTAGACCGCCCCCTCTCCCCGGAGGGACTCAGGGCGGTGTACAGGTACAAATTAAAACCATACAATCACTAATACATTATAACTAAAATCGAATTAAATAAACCCCTGTACAAATTTATAAAAATTAAAAAAACCTTAAAACCAAATCACAAAATTTAAAAATACAAACTGAGGTGGGAAAGCTGGAATTAGGCCAGGCCGGCTAGATGAAACAAGTGGGTTTTGAGTTTCTGGCGGAAGGAGCGGAGGTCCGTGGTCGTTCTAATGTCAGGGGGAAGGTCATTCCAGAGGGTCGGGCCCGCCACAGAGAAGGCCCTTCCCCTGGGCGTCGCCCGCTGGCACAGCCTAGTGGACGGCACCCGGAGAAGTCCCTCTCTGTGTGAGCGAATTGGCCGAAGGGATGTGTGGGGCAGGATATGATCCCGTCTTGTACAATCGGTGATTAACAAGGGTTGTAAGTTTTACTGATATATTTTGAAATGTGTGAAGAGAGTGACATCATTTTCAAATTAGAATGATGCTTTCTATTTTATCAGATATCATCTAATTCTTTCTAATAGTATATAAAAGATTAAGCCAATATAAATTATACTGAAGGTTTCTTAGATTAGCTTGAGGGCAGGGGTGAAATGCTACCAATGTCAGGGTTCCAAATAGCACCCAAAAGTAAATCAGAGTCCAAGGCAAAGTATTGCTCAAAGTTCCAATTTATTAAGAGAGCCATGTTGGCACATCTGGGAAAACCCACATCTGAAAGCTTCCTGGTTTTCCCCACCCAACTGAAAGTTCAAGATCTTGCCCCCACACCCACAAGTCCATCACATGGTCCAATCTTACACTGCCGTGCTGGCAGTTCCACCCATCCAATTCCGGTCAGGTGCAGAGGTGCAGAGACAAAAGATGACCTTGGCTTTCTAGAAAGAATTTTGTTATGGCTACATAGTATGTGACTCCTTACAATTCCCCCTCCCATTTTCCTACAATAGAAATGGCATAGTAAAATAATAGAAAGTGTGGCAGGTCAAAGATCCAAAAGGGAATATGGCTGTAGGCCTGACAAGCAGTTTGGACTGGTTCACCCGAACTGATAGTAAAAATGATACCAGTTTGCCTGAACCAGTAGTAAAAAAATGTACTGGTTTGGGCGAACCAGTATTTCTGACAATCAGTTGTGATACACAATTTATATCAGCTAAAATCATCAGATTTCCTGCTTTCTAGCTAATCTAAATTGTGTGGCACAGTGGATTCCCTCACTGTTCTACTTACCTTTGCAGGCATGCTCAGTAGTAGATTCCGCCCACCTGCTCAGACATCATCATATCCCATTTTTGATGCTCTGCGCATGCGCAGGCACTCACATTTGCAAACCGGTAGTGAAGATAAGGTGATTTCAACCCTGCTTGAGGGTGATCCTGAATACTTGTTGAAGCCAGTAGAATCTAAGCTGGGATGGACTTTAATTTCCAAATTTTGATTAAGTGACACAAGGAGCTAAAATTCCATGTACCTTTCTAAGAAATGAACTCTTTTTCTAGTCCCATGACATTATCTAAAGGTAACTAATTACATATCCGAATCACATGTTGTTCTGTTCCTTTTTGCTGGGCTAGTGGGATTGATTTAGTATAAAGAGGGATGAGAATATTTCCTTCTCTATTAATTTATGGTGGCTGTGACATTCTCCAATGCTTCCCACCTCTGTAGGGAGGCAGGACCTATTTGAATGGCCCACCCTTGGTCCACTTTGGTTCCAGAAGGAGCTGTGGGATGTTCAGGGAGGTTCTTCTACCCGGCTCTGTGAAGACTTTGGTCACAACCTGGTATCAGAAGTGCCTAAGGTCCTGGACAGGATCACATCTATGCACCCACTCCTGCGTCATTGCTCCTGAAACTTCCAGTGGTTTACCAAGGCACTAAGGGTGCTGGAAAGGGCCAAAACAAGGCTAGAGGGCAACTAGACAAAAAGAACAAATCCAACCAGGCACAAGTCAAAGCGGCTGTTAAGGGCTACACTGTGGCCATTAAGAGCCGTGAAGCATCACTATTTCCCTGGCAATGCATCTGCAGTGTCATCCAATGGCCCTGTTCAAGGCCACTTGGGCCTACCTTGAGAAGGAGGGCTTGGATGATCACTTACAGGGCTTTGGAGAGGAATTAGTTAAACACCTGATGGATAAAATTGCTTAGATCTGTTCTCAGTCTGAGACCAAGTATGGAGCAGGTCCACTGGGGATGCCTGAGACAGATTTTGTCTGGGGTTTCTCCTGGATTTGCAACTCTTGCACTAAGTGCAAGTGGCAGTCATGGCTAGGAGAGCCTTTGTACAACTTTGTCTGGTGTGTCAATTGTGCCAGTATCTGGGTCAAGAGGCCCTGTGCAGTCACTCATGGCCTAGTTATCTCTTGGCTGGATTACTGCAATGAGCTTTACATGGTGCAGAATATAGTGGCACACACAATGGGGGGGGGGCTAGGGAGGCACATATAACTCCATTGTTGCATTACGTGGAGTGATTATCCATTTGATTCTGGGTCCCATTCAAGCTGTTGATAGTCATATGGCGTAGGTTCAGGCAGGGATGAAGTCCTCCCAGTTCGGCCCAGTTCGGCTGAACCAGTAGGGACGATTGTTCCTGGTTCTGTGAACTGGTAGTAAAAAAAAGCTTCCGAGAATCGTGCGGCTCAGCTGTGCCAAACGATTCTCGGAAGCATTTTTTTTCCTGCAGGTTCAGGTGAATAGGCAGGAAAAAATGTTTTAAAAAGTGAAAAAAAGAACTTCCGTCAATTGCATGGATCAGCTGTGAGCCACGCGATCATCGGAAGCTCCCCGCCACACACCACTTTTTAAAGCATTCTTTCCTGCCTATTCACCCAAAACTGGCAGGAGAAAAATGCTTTTAAACGTGAAAAAAAGTTGGCCACGCCCACCCAGTCACATGACACCACCACCAAGCCGCGACCACAAAAATTAGATTTCACCACTGGGTTTAGGATATCTGAGGAGCTGTCTCATTCTAACGAAACTAGCCTGCCCCACTCACACCAGTGGAAGAGGCCTGCTATGGAACCCATCTAGTAAGACATTTCAGCAGGTGGAGTCAAGGAGAAGAGACTTTTCCACTGTGGCCCCAACCCTATGAAACATTCTACCACCAGAGATGAGATCGGCTCCCACTTTTTGGCCTTCCAGAAAGTATTAAAACTTAGTTTTGCCAGTTGGCTTGGAACGACAAAGAGATGCTCACTGCTGGAGATGGTTGATGGAATAAGAAGACTTCATCCCCAGCCCCAGCCCATCTGACTCCTTGGTTCTGGATTTCTGCATAGTTTAAAAATGTTATTGCACATAAATTTATATTTTTTAAATTACTTTTCTATTTATCTTTTTATGTCCTGAAAGCTGCTCAGTGAGGGAGATCAATGACATATAAATTTAATTTTAAAAAAATGCAAATAAATAAATTTAATAGATAAATACATTTAAGAAATAAATACATTTAATGTCAATAAATACATTTAACAAATAAATACATTTAATAAGTAAATAAACTTTGAGGGAACATCTTTCCTTCTTGCAAATAATGGTAGCAACAAATAGATACGGAAATGAAAATGACAATTCACCATGGCCAACTTGCCACGGGAGAACTCGCCGCAGAACAAGAGTTACACTAATATCAAAGAAATGGTGGAATAGAATCGATATAGAAAGGATGCAAAAGGAGAGACAAAATGAAATGTGAATGACTAAAATTAAAATCATTTTTAAAATTATTTTAAAGAATTAAATTGAATTGTTAAATTGTCCTGTGGTTACCATATTTTTTGGAGTATAAGATGCTCCGGAGTATAAGACACACCTTAGTTTTTGCGGAGGAAAAAGAAAAATTCTGCCTCTGCCTACCAGCATCCATGGTATTCAGCTGGCTAACTTCCTGTCAGTGTGTGAGAGTTCATGACTTAGTCAGCCAATGAATAGCCATAGCAACTAAGTCAGCCAATGAGGGCTATTTGGACTCTGAAACAGTATTTGCTGTGTGAGTAACAAGGAGACAGGTTTAGCTGAGAACTGAAAGTGAAACTGCTTGTGTTTTTCTTGTATTTACTGCTACCTTGGAAAATCTGCTTGTTGGATATTTATCCTGATGTTGCGTTGACAATATATATAAGCCAGGATTCTTAAAGAGTATATGTAACTTTAAGGACTATGTTGAATCTGATTGGCTGTGCTTCCCAGCTCAACTAAAAGGTAGCTGAGAACACAGTTCATTCCCTTTTGCTTTCCTTTGGCTTACTGTTTGCCACTGAGGAAGAAGCTGAAGACTGAAGCAGTATTGTTTGGAATTACTGTAAGATAACTCTGTGTTTTGGTGAAGGACTGTTTTAATGTTAGAGGAGTTAGTATCACTGTTTGGAAGAAGTATTTTAGTTACTACAGAAGTAAAGATTATTTATTTTTCCTACTATCAGCGTTTGATAGTTATTGTGTGCTAAAAGCAATGAATCTCTTGCTGTCTGGTATATTGCACTATTCCGCTGTTTATTTTCCAGCGAGGGTGTTTTTTACACCTAACACTGCTTTTGGTATTTATTGTATATTATTACTATTTTGAATCCTGCTGAACCAGTTACTTGTGTGTGCTTTCTGAATGTGATTGCTGCTGCAAACTCTGAGTGTCCAGGTCAGCTTTAGCACTTATTGCAGCCTGATTCAGCACAGCTGATTGGTGGGTGGATCAGACTGCCAGAATACCTCCAATTAGCTCTTCAAGGCTGCAGGGATTGCCACAGACCATCACTGCCTCCATGCCTCACATTTTTCGCCTCTGGTGGGGGGGGAGGTGAAGCTACATTCAGCATATAACACGGTGTATACTCTTTTGGGGCGGGGGGGGGGGGGAGGTGAGTCTTATACTCCGAAAAATACAGTAATTGTCCGGTGGTAAATTATCCATGGCAAATTCCCTGTGGCAAGTTGGTTGTGGGGAGCTGGCTTCAGCGATTTGGCTGGGTGAGTTGGCCACATTGAGTTGGCCATGGTGAATTGTGCCATTCCAGAAGCAAGCAACTGAGGTCTTTGATCAGTGAAATCAGGACTTGAGAACAGCATGACCTAAAGCATGGAACAGCTGAAGGAAGAAAACTTTTCCTCTAAAGTGGAAGGTGAGAGCAGGACATGCAATCATGCTTCAAGGAAGCACTATGTTCCCATCACAAAGTGAACTGCTTTGAGAAGGCAAATGCCATTGCTTGGCACAATGAATGTTGATTTGTTTTGTCAGCACGATGGCAGCTTAAAATGTACATCCAGGCTTAAGGTGCTTATTATTGGCTGTTGGGAAATGAATTAAAAAAAACTGAACTGGACATGCTTCTGAATGGTAGGTATTGATTTCTTCAGCTACAGACAGAAAGCATTCATCTTACTGAGCCATAATGGGATTGTTGGACGCTGCCTTAGCATATTGTGTGAGCCGACACAGTGATTTGTAACCTAGGATTCATGGCTTGGAGTGGGACTGAAACCCAGCTGTGACTTATTCACCCAAAGATGATTAAACAAATTAGCATGTGTGAACCCACTCAGAATATTGATGTTCTGATATCCTCACTCTTGCTTTCGATTACAATCATGTATAATTCCAGTGCAAATGACTGGTCCTGTATATATTGATGCATTCATTTATTATGTATTATTTATTCTTAAAAATATGCACATCAATTTTCCCTTAAGAGCTTTCAAGATGGCTGACAACATGCATTCTCTCTCACACACACAGACACACACACACAAACCCTAAATGGTCCTACAAGCAGCACAAATTTGTATTCTCCATTTGCAATACAGCCATTAAAATAACAGCTTCTTTACAGTGAGCACAATTAAATGCAGCACCTGAGTACAAAAACATTAATATCTAAGCAGCTCTCCGGGTAATTTAGTTGTTTGATGGAATCCTACTGAACTGTTCCAAACTTTAGAATGGTCTAAGAAGAGTTTTTGGCAAGCACATGCCAGTTTAAAACACAAATGAGACAAAGCCCCACCAGTATCTCCATGTATCAGCATTTTTAATTTATTTACTGTTAGCCTTTATATATATAGGCTTCAAAGCCTGAGGATGGCAAGTGAGATCTTGCCGAAACATTGCAATAACAATTCCATGCTATATATACGGGAAAACACCCGAGGATGGCATTACCAGCATACACACACACACACACACACACACACACACACGCCGTTCCCGGCCACACGTTGCTATGGCCCAGTCTGGTTAAATGGCCAACCAATCTGTGTGTAGATCTACACCTGTATACACTAACACATATACACAACCACCATATACTGTAACCCCCAACCTATCTACCTACTGTATTTCTCCCTCTATCCCTCTACCTACCTACCTACCTACTTATCTACCTACCTACCTACCTACCTACCTACTGTATTTCTCCTTGCATCTTATGGGCAGAATATTTTATGTCATAAAGGATGACATAATACCTGTGGCCCACTGCTCTCTCTGTATCCATCTACCTACCTTTTTTACAATTTTTTAAATTTCCATTGCGTGTACCTGGCACAGGTGTGACATCTACACAATCCATAGATAGATAGATAGATAGATAGATAGATAGATAGATAGATAGATAGATAGATAGATAGATAGATAGATAGATAGATAATTGTTTTCACAACTTCCTGTTAGGGCCCCATTAAGGGAGGAGACATACTGTTTCCCTCTCTGCCTTTCGGCTCACTTCAATTCAATTCAATTCAATTTATTTGATTTGTAGACCGCACCCTCTCCCCGAAGGGACTTGGGGTGGTGCACAGGACTTTAAAAACATATATAAATACAACAATACGATATTTAAAATGGGATTAAATAATTTACCTGCGCTAAAAGTTTAAAATCTTAAAACCTCATCACCAGAGGCTCATCACCAGAGACCATCTAGACCGAGAACCATGAGTTACGTTGTGTAAATTTTTTAGATATGTGTTAGTTTTATGAGCTGATCAATAAATTTAAATTTGAGAGACCAAGTTTGTTTTGAACAAACTCTTGTTACATTTTTATTTATATAAGAAGATATATTTCCATTTCAATTTTCAATTTTATTCAATTTATATACCGCCCTTCTCCCTTTCGGGACTCAGGGCGGTGTACAGCCATAGTAAAAAATGGGTAGTAGAAAAGCTAAAATGATATATTAAAATGTATTAAATGTATTGGCCTAGAGTTAAAAGCCCATACTAAAATCAATTAAAAACTATGACAGGCCGGCAGCACGAAATAAATGGGTCTTCAGGGCCCGACGGAAGAGACGTAGGTCTGTGATAGTGCGTAGTTCAGGGGGTAGGTCATTCCAAAGAGCAGGAGCTGCCACAGAGAAGGCTCTCCCCCTGGGGGTCGCCAGCCGACATTGTCTGGCCGACGGCACCCTGAGTAGGCCCTCTCTGTGGGAGCGAACTGGTCGGTGGGAGGTATATATAAAACTCTAGGCAGTGAACAGACCTAATACTCCTTCCTTCTCCTATTTCCCCCACAACAACAACAACCCTGTGTGGAAGGTTGGGCTCAGAAAAAGTGACTGGCCCAAAGTCACTCACTGGTTTTTCATGCCTAAGGCAAGACTAGAACTCACAGTCTCCTGGTTTTTAGGTGTGCATTCTAACCAATCTGGTTTTCTAAATAATTCAATAATAATAATAATAATAATAATTTAATTTATAACCCGCTCTCTCTCCCAGAAGGGACTCGAGGCGGGTGGTAAACAGACCTAATACTTCTTTCTTCTCCTCCCCCCCCCCAAAAAAAAAACAACAACAACCCTGTGAAATAGGTTGGGCTGAGAGAGAAACTGGCCCAAAGTCACGCAGCCACCTGGGTGGGTGTATGAAAGATGGGACTAGAACTCACAAGTCTCCCAAATACACCCATCATTGCACCCGCTTCCTAGAGGTTTTGCCCGTGTTAGAGAGAAAGAAAGCATCAAGTATTATAAAAGAATCTGGGGACTATATTTTTCTGCCCCTCACTTTATTTAGAAATGTCCCCAAGTAAATTAGATAACGTTTGTGTAACAGAACAGTATGGCCATGGATGGACATAGATTGTTTAGAAAGCTTCTTTCCTACCTGCATCGAACAAACAAATAGTGCATGCCACTATTGATGCAAAATTATTATAGTTATCAGATATGACTGAATTGATTCTGAGATGAACTAAATTAATTAATCTGGTAATTAAAATTACCTGCTAATGATAATTAAAATTCTGTGTTTGACTAAATAATAATAACACTGACTATTGGAAACTGTGTAATAATTACTATATTTTTAATTACTTGCCTGTCTTTCCATTTATTGAATATCTTTGGCTAACCTTTTGTGAAGGCAGGGTATAGAATAAGTATGCCAAATGTATGAGAGTGCTTATAGATTTCATCTTAGCTTCATCCACATTTCGGGCCAGTTTGAAATTTTATAGGCATGTTATACTTTTTTTTTAATCTCTAGTGGAAAAATCACAGCAAATTCTCCACTAAAGAACCCAGTCACTTGAGGGACTGTAGATATGGTTGAAGACTTTTAAACATATGGGACAGGTCAGAATAATCCAAATGACGAATCAGATCCAAACATCAGAGATGTAGCTGTAGATTCATACATTTGAATAAACCTACAAAGATTTGGGAATGTACAGTATATAAATCAAGAGCTATCAAGAAAAGGCAGATAGGGTTAGGGTTTTTTTCAGGAGGCAATTGGACTTTCTTGTTTTCCCTTTGAAGATCTTGCTTCTCATCCAAGAAGCTTCTTCAGGATAGTGGGGAATGGAAGGATAGTGGGGAATGGAAGGATTTATGTTCCTTGCAGACAGCTGGTCATTTGCATCCTTTTAGAGAGTCATTGAAGCCACTTGGAGGTTTATCTGTGTCCTCAGGGTCACCTGAGTAGTGCTCCTGTTTTCTGCAATTTTGTTTCTCTGCAAATGCATTCCTACTCCCACATCATTCAAAGAGTGTTCATCCCAAATTGTATACAGTATAGTGCTCCTGGTTCCAGACTACAGGAACCATTTGCACTACTCAGGTGACCCTGAGGACACAGATAAACCTCCAAGTGGCCTCAGAGACTCTCTCAAAGGATGCAAATGAGCAGCTGTCTGCAAGGAACACAAATCCTTCCATTCCGTCAGAAGCTTCTTGGATGAGAAGCGAAATATCCTCAGAAAGAAAACAAGAAAGTCCAGTTGCCTCCTGAAAAAAGCATCTTTGAGACAACCACGACCTGGATGACTGAGAATCTCTACAGACAGATAGGCTTGCAGTAAAATCAAGTCACAGAAATAGAGTAGAAGGACAAGAGATCTGTCAAGGACAATGAAAGGGAGGAGAAGAGACTTTGCCTCCATCAACACCCTCCGGCCCATTTTGGAGTTCCTTCAACTCCCAGAGTCCTGGATCATGACAGAAGGTGGCTCCTTCCTTCTTTTCCTCCTTAGCCCCTGCCAGAAAAGATGCTCTCCATCATTTCCAGGCTACAAGAACTTCTGCATGAAATAATGTAAATCAGATAAATTCATATTGTATTTATTCCACAAGGTCTAGTTCAATAATGTGTTGGCTTGGGCTGGTAGTCAATTGTTTATTTATTTTCTAGCCCATGTGTTCTGACCTAGGTTTCCCCAGCAGCACAAAGCCAAGTCCTCATCCTGTTAAACCCCTTTTATTTAATTTACAGTGAATTACTCTCCAGCAAAGTCTTTCCTCTCCCACAGTCTTTCAAGATAGTTCATAATTACTGACCTTTATCAGGCTTGGAGAGTGGCCAGGCCAATATCTTTCAGATGTGACAATACTTGGCAACAATTATTTATTATTTATTTAATTAGATTTCTAGACCGCCCCCTCTCCCCGAAGGGAACAATGCAGGAATGAACTAATTGTCTCCTGCAAACTCCTCCCCTTTCACTCCTTTTTTATTCCCTATGGGAGGGGCCATTCACCATCCACCTGTGGCTTTACTTCCAAATTGACCCTTGCTCCTTAGCTGTTCCCTTCATCTGGAAACTCTGTGCATGCACACACTGGGAACAGGCTCCAGCTGTTCGTCTGCCTCACTTATGTCTGACTTTGAAGGCAGGCGATGACTGGCATACAGCTCTGCCCCCCTCTCTGTCTCTGACACAGAGCCCTCATTAGAACCTTCCCCAGACTCCAGGACTGGCCCAGGTTCCTCCCCAACCTCCTCACTGTATGAATCTGCTGCCAGCTCTGCTGGCCACTGGCACACCACAACGCCATGGGCATGTATGTAGTTCTGATAGTTACGCCTTCCTATTTTGATAAATAATCATATACTTGTACCTGTTGGAATAGACAGAAAGTATCAGCATTTATTTCTATTGTGAAAGTGTACAATTATGTATTTTGCTTATCACGTTTCCTGAAATGATAAAAAAAAAAAAATTGCATGCATCCTCATCAGATCAAACTAATGATTCCACCGGGATTCCACTGGGCAAGAAATGAATATGCAACTTACTTTCCATAATTAAATAATCAACATATCTCAAAGGGGTTCTCACATTTGGTGGCAATTGCAATCACCATGGGTTTACATGGACAAAGAAGAACCTTGTCAAAACATATTCCTGCTTTGTTTGCATAAACCTGCAGATGGCTTACACAAGCAAAATGAAAAACAAAATCCCAAATAGGCTTTGACAGTACTCCCAGTTTGCTTGGGCAAAGATTTATTTATTTATTTAAAAAAGTTATTTCCCAACGAAGTTCTCGTGACTGTCTCCCTCCCCGCTCCCTAGGTTTTTATCCCCCATTGAAAATCCCTGATATAAATGAAAGAGAATTTAACCAGGCTGTGGAAGGGGGGGGGGGGGGGAGAGAGCATAACTTAAAATAACAAAAAAGAGATTTTTTTAAAAAGATAACCAGATCCATTATTTCTTAAGAATACCAAGTTGCGGGCTTGTTTCAAGTGGTCTCAATTCAATCCTTGGAACAAAGGCAAGATAACTTGTATTATTTTTTAATAACAGTGGTTACTCAACCGTACTGACAATCTGAGATTTGCTTCCACATAGTGCAATCCTCTTGTGTGTTTATTTATTTGTAGCAAAAAGATCTCTGCTTACTGGGTTTGCATTGCAACAAATTTGTGTTTATATGAGGACAACAAATCTTTGTGTATGAACACACCCGCACAAGAGGATCCCTAAAGACAGATCAAGTTCCCTGATGTTAGTGAAAGAGGGCATATCTTATCTCACCCATACTTTCATTCTCATTCCAAGCAGACAAAAGTAAAAGTGGAGGGTTGATCTAGGCTCATCTAGGATCCATCCAATAATTAAAGTGAAACAACAATTCGTTGGAAATTAATAACCGCTTACTCCTGAATTAAGCTACGAGTAATTCCATTCACTTCCTTCTGAGTAGCCGTTGTAAAATCAAAACACCTATAAATCAAATTACTCTAACCAAAATGATAAACAAATAAACCAAATTATAAAACTTTGCATTTATTCATCAAGGTCTATTTCAATAATATGTAGGCTAGGAATGGTAGTCAATCATCTATTTATTTTGTAGCATAATTTCTCTGGTACACTTGGGGAGTGTCCTATGGCTTTGGGACTATGTGGCAACAACGGGGTAAGGGTGGGGACAGAAAGCCCTTTCCAGATGAACAAAATAAGTTAAAGGTTCCTTTTTCTGCACCCCATTGCAGCTGTATTTAATGCAATGGGGTGTGAGAGGACCATTGAGTCTGTGTTGACTCCTGGTGATTACGTAGATGAATCCCTGTAGTTTTTCTGGGAGTGGTTTGTCTTTGCCTACTTCCCATCACCTGGCAACAAAAGTGCGTATAGTCAAGGCTATGGTTTTCCCAGTTGCAAAGTATGGCTGTGAAAGTTGGACAATAAGAAAGACTGAGTGCCAAAGAACCGAGGCCTTTGAACTCTGGTGCTGGAGAAGAGTCCTTCTTGGACTGCAAGGTGCTCAAACTGGTCAGTCCTAGAAGAGATCAACCCTGACTGCTCATTAGAAGGCCAGATCCTGAAGATGAAACACTTTGGCCACCTAATGAGAAGGAAGGAGTCACTGGAGAAGAGCCTAATGCTGGGAACGATTGAGGGCAAAAGAAGAAAGGGACAATAGAGAAGGAGGTGGCTGGACGGATTCACCGAAGCAGTTGGCGTAAGCTTAAATGGACTCCGGGGGATGGTAGAGGACAGGAAGGCCTGGAGGAATCTTGCCCATGGGGACGCAATGGGTCGCAATTGCCCAATGGGTCAGACATGAGTTTGCAACTAATAATAACAACTTACCAGGTCTGAAGGAGAGAGGAACTGGCCCAAAGTCATTCAACTGACTTTTTGCTGAAGGTGGGTTTCTAGCCTTAACCAGTACACCAAATCAGCTCTTTAATGCAATGTGAGTGAGGAGACAATTAAATGCTTTGGCAGGATGAAGCATTTCTCCATTCTTGGAAAAGTGTCAGTGGTCAAGGTCTTTCAGCTTCAAATTCAGATGGGCAGTAGCAATAGCAACAGCACTTAGACTTAAATACCACTTCACAGTGCTTTACAGCTCTCTCTTAGTGGTTTACAGAGTAGGCATATTTGTGCCCAACAATCTGGGTCCGCATTTTACCCACCTCAGAAGGATGGAAGGCTGAGTCAACCTTAAGCCTGGTGAGAGTCGAACTTCCAAATTGCAGGCAGCTAGAGGTGAGCAGAAGTAGCCTGCAGTATTGCATTCTAACCATTGTACCACCGTGGCTCTTAGTAAGCTTTTTGGAGGAGGATGACCTATTATCAACGGTAACAAAAGAAGCCTACGTTCCTTTCTGTACTAGTGAGCTGATGCTCTTCATCTGTCTTTGAGTCCATGGAAAAAAAACACCTGCGTGAAATTTATTTCTGCCAGGCAAATCATGTCCCTTCTATCTCTTTTCCCAGTCATTGCTAATCATCTAGCCCTGGGTCCTTTTTTAGGAGAAGGTGCAGGGTATAAATTCGAATAAATTAAATTAAATGATGGTGAACCTATAGCACATGTGCCACAGGTGGCACGCTGAACCATTTGGGAACCATTTGTTTTCACCCTCCCCAGGCTCCTAGAAAGCCTTTGGAACCTGGGGAGGGTGAAAAACAGGTACATCGTGTGCCAAAAGTGTGTGCGTGGGGGTATCGTGCAGGCCGTGCACATAGCATTATGGGTGTGGGTTTACCTGCGCACAATCCCTCTGCACTCCCCCTGCTTTTGGCATGTGATGGGAAAATGATTAGACATCACTGATCTAACTTCTCTCCAAAAACAAGCAGATTCTCAACATTTTAATGCTGTGCTTGGAGGACATTGGAATATGGGGGAAATTCTTTTTAAATACATAATGTAGCAAAAGACAACTTAATGCATACGCCAGTTGCGCCCCTTTCTGGATCGTGACGCCTTACGTACGGTCACTCAAGCCCTCGTCACCTCCCGCCTGGACTATTGTAACACTCTCTACATGGGGCTTCCCTTGAGGTGCACCTGGAGGCTCCAGTTAGTTCAGAATGCAGCCGCGCGGGGGATTCTGGGAGCGTCCCATGTGACACCTCTCCTGCGAGAACTGCACTGGCTGCCTGTGGCTTTCCGGGTGCGCTTCAAGGTATTAGTGACCACCTTTAAAGCGCTCCATGGCAAGGGACTGGGTTACTTGCAAGACCGCCTCCTGCTGCCAAATACCTCCCACCGACCAGTTCGCTCCCACAAAGAGGGCCTCCTCAGGGTGGCGGCTGGCGACCCCCAGGGGGAGAGCCTTCTCTGTGGCAGCTCCTACCCTCTGGAATGACCTCGCCCCTGAACTACGGACGATCACGGACCTTCATCTCTTCCATCGGGCCCTGAAGACACACTTATTTTGTGCTGCTGGCCTGTCATAGTTTTAAAGTGATTTTAGTACGGGGTTTTTAAATGCAGGCCAATTACATTTAATTCATTTTAACATACTATTTTAGCTTTTGTATTACCTATTTTATTATGGCTGTGCGCCGCCCTGAGTCCTGAAAGGAGAAGGGCGGTATACAAATTGAATAAAACTGAAACTGCAGTCTCACTCATAACCTAGGGATGCAATGAAGGCAAAGTCATGGGGAAAGGGAAGAAAAATGCCTGGGTTATTTTGTGCGTGGTTAGATACAAATGGAGAAAGTATGTGTGACTGGAGCAAAAGATATTCTGAAGAACTAATGATAGTAACTCAGCCTTATGCGAGCAGACACCGAAATGCTGAGCGATTACTAATATGGCATGCAGAGCACAAGCTGCATGCCATATTAGTATCAACCACGCTGCTGTCCATAGTGCTGAAGTAACATTCATTCAGCATTGGGTTCCTCATCTCCCTCTAGCAAATTGAGAGATTTAATAATTCCCTAGGGAAATGCGTACTGCTCCGATGTTGCTTTTGATTGGGAATGCTTAGTCTACAGCCCTATCTATTGTCCCCCCACACACCACCACAGGTTGAGTGTGCAACCCCTTTGTGGCCTCAGAATTCTTCAATCTGCTGTTCTAATTAATTAGAATAGAGTAGACCTATGTACACATTTAGTGAAATGGCAAAAGGGATGTGTGATGTAATCATGAATTTGAAAGGACTATGTGCTCAAATACTTAACATGCATGCAGATCTCTAATCCTGATCCCAGTTACCATTTTCCCCCAAGACTTTTAAGGTGCAGGGGTGTAATATGATTTGTGAATTTGAGAAAAACTTGGCATTTTCATGAAATGTGTGACTTGGATCTGTGTTCCGGGTACTAAATCAAAATCTTGAAGTGCCTGACCTGAGTGTTTTACAATCTATATATAAAGATGAAATTTGATTTTGTGTATGTATATCTTTCAATTAAGATATACATACTCCTGCCCTTCCCCCTTCCCACCTCACAACCCAAATGGGCGATTGATTTGATACTGCAACCATAGAGACGGCATAAATGAAGATTAATTTATAATGGCGTCCTATTAAAATACCGTGAAATCTTGGGGGTAAAAAATAAATAAATAACGAAATCCGCGTCCATCCCCGTGCATCGCTTTTCCAGTTTGGTAAATGGCAGGGCAAGAAAAGACGCTTTAGAAACCTCGCCGGGAAACTAATCTTGAACGGGGGAGGAACCAGCGCATCGCTTTAACCCCTTGTTTGGAATGCAGAAAATCTCCAAAGTTTTGGACGTATCCAATTAAAAATATTTACGTTTTCGTAACTTCCTCCCTCCCTCCCACTTAGTAAACCAAACAAATTGTTTGCTAGGAAGAAACGCATCTTCCCTTTTCCCTCTTTTTAAACTGGATTGGGGGGTGGGTGGGGGTGCGGCGTCAAAACGTAGTTCTTCCAACTCAATTTGATTCAAGCAAATGTATCTATCCCACCCTTCATTCAGGACACGCTGCTCTCTTCAGACGGCGTGGCACCCTCCGCATAGTTGCCTCGGATTAAATCCCGCCGAACAAAGTGGCTCTTAGTCCTGAGTAAGCATTACATCAACGACGGTGCTAAAAATGCGCAAAAGCCTGGAGCGCTACGAGGGCCAAATTCCGCTTTAGTACGTCTCCCTCCCCCCCACTTCCCCGCTCCCCGGTACTTTGGACCGTTTCATCCCCAGGCGAGCAGCCCTCATCCTCGGCGCCGCCACTAAACTTGTACTTGGCGTTTTTTTCTCGGCGCGGGAACGCCCAAGGTACCAAAACCCGCCACGCACCGGGCAAGGAAGCCTTGAAATCCCCCGCGCAGGGCAAACGCGGACCTCTCTGTCCCGAACTTAACTCCTGCCAAGCATGTCGAGGAGGGCAGGCCCTGCGCACGTGGGAATCTGGATCTTGGTTTGCGCCACTAGTCTCCTTCGCTCGGACTCACACCCGCCCATTTCCTCCCGCCCCCAAGGAACGGTAGGCTTTCCTAGTTCTGGCGCAACTTTTGGGGAACGTTCTCACTGCTAATGTGATATATATATATATTTCTGTCTCTTTTTTTCTCTTAAAAGAACGTGTGTGTGTGTGTGTGATAGTTTTTTGCGCTGATCAATAAATAAATCTGGGAGACTAGGATAGATCTATATATATTCCTTTTAAGAGAAAAAAAAAAGAAACAGAAAGCCAAGAATACATCAATAGAGAGGAAAGAAAGTTTGCAGCGGGCAGAAGTCATTTGCAGCTAGAGAGGCTTGCAGGGGGTGGTGGGGGTGGGGGAGCCAGTAGGCATGCCCAGACTGCACGGCTCTTCGGCGGCAGAGCCCGGATTCCAACCTGGGCTGCAGCTCCGGCTGCCGACTGGCCGCCGATCGTGCCGCCTCCCATCTCGGAACGCTCGCTGGCTGGCTGGCCTACGCGTGCCGCCTCGCCGCCTTTTGCCCCGCCGGACTGCGCGTGGCGCTGCCGGATCGTGGCGGGCTGGCTGGCTGACTGGGGCGTCCCGGAGCCCCGGTGCGACTGGCTTCCCTTAAACGGGAATCGCGGGAGGGGGGAAGCGAGAGGCAGGCAGATCGATCCTTAAAGGAAGATCTGGCCTCAAAGTCCGCTTTTTCTCCAACACCCTCCCCGCACCCCCTCCCCGTGGGCTGAGTTCGAGCCGAGCAAGCACTGACCTCGCGGGACTGCGGGCAGATCGAGCGCGGGGGGGAAGCTCAACCTCCCTGCCGGAGGAGGAGGCGGGAAGAGGAACGGGCGACAGGAGCGTCGGGGGAGGAAAACGTGAGTATTGGAACCCTTTCCCTTTGCGGGGAAACTCAAGTGGGATCTTAGCCGGGTGAGCCTGCTCCCCTCCTCCAACGTTTGGCCCCCTTTCCCACCGTTGCAGGCTGGACTGAAGGAGGCTTACCTTGGGGCCAGGTGTCTCGCCCCGCCCCGCAGCCGCCCCCCCCCGGTAAAGAACGGGTCTTATTTAAAATAGAAATGTTTAGGATCCCGCGCTTTGCTTCTTTCTTTCTGGCCCCTAGATGGAAGGCGCAACTACTTCCTTAGTTAGCCCAAAGGCATCGCGCAAAGTAGCTGTTCGCAGTTCTTCTTCTTTTGCATGCGAATATTCGGGAGGGAAGCGCGGCGTGTTTTCCTGGAGGCAGAAATACCCCTAGGAGAAAATGGGTCTGGAGGCAGGAGAGCCACCCCCGGTGTAGTAAGTGTACTTTAGCTGGCGGAAGAGACGTGCGAGCTCTGCGTGTGTTGTTCCAACCGCGATGTAAATAGGTTGGTTCCCATCGCTTCCAAAGCCACCCTATCTAATTTGGAAAAGATTGGGAAGAAACGAGGAGGGGGGGGGGGAGTGTAATGAAGAGAGAGAGAGAAAGAGAGAGAGAGAGAGACGCTTGGCACGCTCTTTATTTATTTATTTTAATTTATTTGCTTCCACCGCGAGTTCTCCCCGTTCGCTTGGAAAGAGGGAGGGAAGAGCGAGCGACCCGCGCGGTAGGCGAGGGAAGAACGACCCCTGCAGTTGCATTGCGGAAAAATCTCCTTTCCGTTGCTGGGAATTAGCGGGGAGCCTGAGCTGGTTGGTATTTTTCTCCCTCTTTTCTTTCTTTTTTTTTTCTTTGGCAGGAGATCCAGGTTTGGGTATTTCGGCCTCTCCTCTCCTCTCTAGGTGGAGGTGAAGGAAACCTGACGCCCGATGTCTTAATCTCTTTCTCATCCTTTTGTAGCGAGCTTGGAGAAAAAGGAACGCCGGGACGGCGCGGCTGGCGGGGGCGATGCCTCGCTGAGGTGTGTGCAGAGTTTGGGGGGAAACTTGGCGATCCCGGGTCCCCGAGAATCGAGACTTTCCGGAGCTGGGAACTGCCGGTCCCTTGATTTGGTTTTTGTCTATGTCTGGTTGGGAGACCTGGTGGATATTTCTGGCTTTCCCGAAGAAAGAAGCGGCTGGTGTTGGCGGTTGCCTCCTTAGTCTTTGGCGGACGGCGAAGGAAGACAAGGGATCTGGCTTGAGCTGCACAGCGACCAGAGAGCCTGGACATGTGTCAGCACATCGGGGGAATAGAGGCTGCGAGTCCGAAAGGAGATTTCCTGGGATTGTTCAAACGGCAATATTGATCTTTGCTGTGTTTTTTCACCGAGGGATGCACTTGGCATGAGAATCGGAGGATGGAAATTGTTTGGGAGGTGCTTTTTCTTCTGCAAGCCAATTTCATCGTCTGCATTTCAGGTACGCCAGCAAAACCCCTCGCAAACTGGAGGAGAAATGCTTGCCCTCTCTGCTTTGCCTCTCTTCCTTTTCCTATTTAGCTGTAAGGGCCAATAGTGGATGTGTTGAAACAGGGACGGTGTTTAATTCCCAAAGTGTGTCTGAATGGCTTCAGCAGCCCCCTCCTCCCCCCAGGTTGCCTCCCCCCCCCCACACTTTCCCGGTTATTTGGAAAACTGTGTGTTGCAGCTGTGGTCCCATACTGTTCGAGATCAATGGAATCTTTTCCCTGCCCCTTCAAACCACGCTTTCTATTTTTTGGGGAGGATGTCCTGGGGACAATAAAGGAGTGCTGCGTTTCCCTAAAAGTTGTCCAACTTCCAGTTCATTTTGTTTTGTAAAAAGATTTCGGGGCTTGCCAAACGCTGTGATTTAGAAAGCGGAGGTGGTGTACCTCTATCCTCTCCCCCCAATGTTTTACTCCAGGGATCTTCCACTCCTGCTGCCTTACCTGGAAATTCTGATCTGGTGCTCCTTGCTTTCTGATATTTCCCCTTCCCCGTTTGGCTGAAGGCAGGTGATTCCACTTGTCAAAAGGGATCCTGCCCAATTAACAGAGGAGGTCTAGCTTGGCGCCAGGTGGCAATTTATTTTCGGGAGGGGGGGGGAGAGCTCACTCTTTTAGTTCAAAAGCCTTGGCTGCTTCCTTAATTTGTCACGTCCTCTTGCTGGAATAATTATGTTGCAGTCAGAGAGCAAGAGGGAAGGGATGCAGCTGATACCCTTGGAGTTTGAGGCACTTCCCTTCTTTCCCCCCTACCAAAAAGAAAAGGAAAAAAGAAAAAGAAAATCTGGTTGCTACTTCCTTTCATTGTCAGCAGGCTTTTTGAAACAGAGGACCAGCAGGAGAAAGATGCAAGCAACCCTGGCCATAGGGATCAAAAGGGAAAGATCGGGAGTGGGGGATAGGGAGGATATTTGTGCCAACCCACCCAAAACACAGGTCCTCTTCTTGCCCCCTGCCCCCTCCCCACCACCAAGCACCCACCCTGAGGTTCTTGACTTAAGTTGAAAGCCCTTTTCTTGCTGCACTGGCAGCATTAACATTTAATTGCAGACCTGCCATCCATTTTGGAGCAAGCCATCCTCTGTGCTCTGACAGCCTTTCAGCTCCCATCACTTTGGCTGCTTCCTTATCTAATTTAATAAATAAATAAAGAGAAGTGCTTGTCTTCTTCTGCCCCAAGGGCTCCCCTGCTCTTTTGAGTGATGTCATCTGAGGCAATCTCCCTTGCCTCCTGGGCTACCACACCTGCAGGGTTGCCTGTTGATTGGTCTGGGATTCTTGCCTCCGAGCCTCAGTGCCCCTCTTTAACTCTTGCATTGGAAGGACATCTCATCACCATAAGCCACCTCTGGAAACTGCTTTCTAGACTCCCGCCTTCCTCAAGAGCCATTTCATTTCTCGGGCACAAGTTCTGCAAATTGGCGAGAAGGACAGAAGGCAGGTCTCTTTGCTGCCCCTGGGGAACCTCAGATAGCAGAAACCTCACTTGTTTTCCTGTCCCTCTTACCTATCTTCATTTAACCCATTTCTCCACCCGTTGACTTACGGCATCTCCTAGCTTGTCCTTGTTAGTGTTGTGGTGGCACAAGAATGGTTGGATGACTCTAAACAATGTCAGAAGTCACAAGAGGGGACCCCACATTAAAAAGAGGCAGAAGGCAATCTCCTTTGCATCTTTCTCATATAGCCTCAGCTTTGCCTAGTCTGTTTCTTCAGTGGCAATCCTGAAAAACCTTCTCCACTGTATTCCATTGCTGTTACTGTCAGTGGTAGAGATACTGATACTGCAGCTGGCATTCCCTGGAACCCCACTGCTGTCTGCTAGGGTAGGAACTGGGTTGCAGGAAGCAACAAAGCTGCACCTCCAGCCACCTCAGGGGTTGCTAGACTTGCCTGCCAGATTTTCAGCTTCTGCTTGGTTTTATTTGCCACTTGCCCAGTGAAATGCCACCTCCCACTCACTGGGCTGAGTAAGCCTGAAATCTCAGGGTTTTTGCAGAGCCCCCATATACGTAGCAAGCAGCTCCACCCCAATCCTAACACTGTCCACTGCGGATGGGAATTCTGGGATGCCTGGTGAGTGCTGCTTGTAGTTTGAGGTCACATGCTCCCATGAGCTCCACCTGGAGGGCTGACATCAGAGCTTATGCCACACTGACGATTTTTTTAAGCCAAGGATCAGCTGGTGAGCCTTTCTCTTTAAAGAATACTATCTAGCCTGGTGGGAATAAGCAGATCCCAGGTGTGAAGAGCTGCAAAGGAAGAGAAGCAGAAAAGATTGGTTCTTGATGCTTTCAGGAGCCAACAGCAGAGGAATATTTTAGGATGTCTCTCTAGGAGTCTGTTATCTTTTCCAGGTTGTGAAAACATTAGTTGATACTGTTCTTTGGGGTGGGGGGGAAAGAATATTGTGAATCTCAGTGTGTTCCTATTCCCTGGCCAAAAAGCTTTAAATATTTGGATGCTCAATTCTAGCCTCTTTAGCTCCAACTCATCACTCCCTCTTCCCCTTCCATTCCCAGTCTTTTTTCCTCCCTCTTAGCAAAGCATACAGGATAATTGTGCACATTGGCTTGTCTTAGTAAATTTTATTTCTAAGGAAATTAATAAAACATTTTTCCTTAATAGAAGATGCTGAATTGACCACAGCTTGGGAAGTCTACCCTATCATTTAAACCCACCCACCACCTTTTAAAAAAAAATATGGCTATAAGACTTGCATCTTCGATCCAGTTTGGGACACTATTAGTTAATGAGCAAAATATTCAAACATCTGAATAGGTTTCTTAGGATCTTCAATGCTCACAAGTTAATCAAATCATTTGTTTCAACATTCACACACAGAGAGGGGGGGGGATAAATTTAGCAGGAGGATTTGAGAATAATGCTTTCAGCTAAGAATGAGAAAACAGCCATTCACATGTTTAAACAGTGAAATAAATTGAAGTCAAAGTGATATTTTTGTTGTTCTCTTTGAATGATAGGAACAAAACAAATGATACTACTAACTGCCTTTTGTTGTTATTTGTTTCTCTCTGTGTGGATCTGATTCAATAATAGTGGAATAATTTAGGTTCTTTCTCAGTAGGTGCACAGATAGATTAACACACAAGGAGAAGGAGCAGATGAAGTCCTTCTGTAGTTAACAGATGAACAGAGTACAGCAGTCTAGATTTCCTACGGTTTCTTTTTCTTGTGTAGTATTAATATCTATAGCAAGAATACATTTTAAGAAAGCCTAAGAATAGATCTGAGTAATCTGGTTGCAATAATAGCTTTCATTTCAAGAAGCCTTTTATCTTGAACAATACAATTTTCATTCCATAAGGTGTATCAAATACATCATTGCCAGTTGTTGTTGTTGTTGTTGTTAAACTCTTTGTGCTGGTTTCAGTTGACAAACTTGTGGAAATTTTGGGTACACAAGTAACTGTAGAAAATTTGTGAAATGTGTGGAGGACTAAAGTAATAGCAATTTTATTATTTGCCATTCCTTGGCTATTTAGCAGGGCTTATTGGTTCCTTTAAATGCTTAGTTATGCTGCAGATAAATTGGTTTGAAGACTAAATAAGCTCTGTGTGTGTGTGTGTGTGATGCTTGTATTGTCCTAGAAGCTTGTCAAGGTGTATGTGTGTGTGTGTGTGTGTGAGAGAGAGAGAGAGAGAGAGAGAGAGAGAGAGAGAGAGAGAGAGAGAGAGAGAGAGAGAGAGAGAGAGAGAGACTATTAAAGTCCCTTAGATAGAGATGCTTGTATTGTTCTCGAAGCATGTCAAGATTAATTTAGTTTACAAGCTAATTTACAATTTTCAGCTATTTGAATGCTAGATGGGATTTTTTTTTTAATTTCAAGTCATAAAAAGTAGCAATTTTGCATTGCTTTGGGACTAAATGATAATCAGAATAGAATAATGAAAATCAGGGAAGATGAGGCTGGGATGATGACTTGTGTGTTTTGAACCTTGTAGAAAACCTGACTTTCTGGGAAATCATATTGATTGAGAGACTAGGAGGCTATAGAATAACATTGTGAAATGAATGTATTGCCTAGGAAACTGTAAAAAATGAAATGAAATGATCAGACTCCATCTGGTTACTGATCCTTGAGTCCTTCGGATAATTGTGATAGTGAGAAAAGGTGTATAGGGTTACGTTGTTCCTTTGCCCAGGTCCTTCTTCTGTGTAATGCCATAATAACACACTAATTAGTCGCAACATTCCCAACTTCCTTTCACATAATGGCTGACACATTTGCACAGACATTTGTTTCACACCAGCCTTGAGTAATGTTTTCATAGTGTTAAAAAATCAGGTGATCAGGTGTAATGGAAAACATTAACACCTCTTCTTAAATACTGACAATAGCTAGGATGAATATGCCAGGACTTGAGTCATTTTTTGAGTGTTAGTATTGTTTAATTTTGGGGAGGGGGAACCATATTATGAAACGACAGATTCATGTATGTCACATAGTTTTCTTTTGTAATGGGGTAGGAAATGTGTTGTAAGCTAGTCAAGTGTAATGAAATTCTGTGAAAATGGGTGGATTTAAAAGAGGATTAACTAGCCCTTGAAAAGTTAGCTTCTTCTGGGTAATCTCTATCACTTCTTAATATAGATGATGTCATCGGGATTGCTTTGCTTCAGAGCCATGACGTTAACGTGCTCACATTTTTTCTGGCATTTTACATCTTATTGAACAAATATGTCTACCTAAAGGTTTTTTTTTTTTAAGTCCTTATTAACAAACTAAATGAACACAAGTCTGAGTAGAGCTGTATCCCCAGGTTTGTTGTAAATAAAAGAGAAAGGGAATACTTGGTTATAAATGGAACACAGTTTCTCTGAGTTATCACAGTGGAGTTACTCCTGGGTGACATTTAGGTAGTAAATCTTTTGTGAGGTTCTCGGTGTTCTCTGAGCTTGGTTGTTTTCTTGCAAATAGTAAGCCAATTGTAACAGTCTGGTATCCACATTTCAACTTGTTCTTCTTGACTAATTTATAATAATTAATACTCAACTCTACTCCACCATGAAGTACCAGATAGCATAGGATTAGAAGCTTGGTTTGAACATGGTTTGCGTATAGTTTAAGCCTAAATAATTAGTTGCTATTCAGTTAAAGCCAACACTTCCAGTTATTCTGGCAATGGTTAGAAGGAGAAAGGCAGAGTATTCAAATCAGGGACCTCTCTAACTTCATTGGCATAGTTCTGAACTAGGGGTGGAATGGCCAACCTTTTTAGGCTCAAAGTCTGTTATGAGGTATGAAGCCACCCATGTGCTCACTTATTCACGAGTATATTCCCCCCCCCCCATAAAATATATTTTCTTCCTTCCTTCTTCTTCTTTTCTTCCCAATGGACCATGCTATGATACAGGTAGTCCTCAACTTACAACCATAATTGAGCCCAAAATTTCTGTGGTTGTGAGTCATTTGTTAAGTGAATTTTGCCCCGTTTTATGACACTTCTTGTCACAGTTGTTCAGTGAATCACTGCAGTTGAGGTGTTAGTAATGTGGTTGTCAAGTGAACTTGGCTCCCCCATTGACTTGGGTTGTCAGAAGGTCGCCAAAGGGGATCACATGACCCCAGGACACTGCAACCGTCATAAGCATGAACCAGTTGACAAGCATCTAAATTCTGATCACCCGGCCACAGGGGTGATGCAAAGGTTGTATCTGTGAAAAACGGTCATAGCACTTTTTTCAGTGCCATTGTAAATTTGAACAGTCACTAAATGAACTGTTGTAAGCTAGGGACTACCTGTACACAGTGACTGGCCCAAAATTATATGAGGAACTTTTATGACTAAGAATGAACTTGGATCTCAGTCAGTCAAATGCTCCCATTGCCCTTTTGAAATATGTATTTCTTGACTTAGGACCACAATTCAGCCTAAAATTTCTGTTGCTAAGCAAGACTGTTGTTAGGTGTCTCATTTTATGACCTTTTAGTCACAGTTGTTAAACGAATCCCTGCCGTTGTTAAGTGACTCATGTAGTTGTTAAACCATTCTGACTTCCTCCATTGACTTTTCTTGTCAAAAGCCAGCTACGAAGATTACAAATGGTGAGCACATGATCCTGGGACAGGGCAACTGTCATAAGTACATGTCAGTTGCCCAGCACTTGAATTTTGATCATGTGAACATAAGAACATAAGAATAGCCTTGCTGGAACAGGCCACAGCCCATCCAGTCCAGCATTCTATCTCACACAGTGGCTCACCTTTTGCTTCAGGGTCTTCCCAAGCAGATGTCTTCACCTGCTTATGATTCCCTGCAAATGGCATTGAAAGATATCCTGCCTATCTCTCCAACCCGGAGGGTGTCCTTATAATGATAGCCATGGATACCTTTGTTCTCCATGAGCTATGGGCTACTATGACAGTTATGAGCTATGGGCTACTAGCTCCATGAGCTATGGGCTATGGGCTACTATGACAGTTGTAATTGTGAAAACTGGTCATAAAGTAATTTTTTTTCAGTACTGTTGTAATTTTGAATGGTCACTAAACAGATGGTTGTAAGTTGAGGACTGTCAGTACCTGGCACTGCAATAAGAAGCTTACTCTGATTTTCGACACCTTTCATCAATTTCAGTGGTGTTTGCTTTAATGTAATAGTTAATTAGCTTATCTCCTCTGTCATCACATCTGAGCTACCTTATGAGTTCTTTGTTCCAGTTCCAAATATATTGTACTCCAATTGTTAGGGATGTTATTGCAGAATTGTTCTACTGCAGGGGTCCCCAACCTTTGCAACTTTAAGTCTGAAGGACTTCAGCTCCCAGAATTCTCCAGCCAGCAAAGCTGGCTGGAGAAGTCTGGAAGCTGAAGTCCTTCAGACTTAAAGTTGCAAAGGTTGGGGACCCTTGTTCTACTGCATCCAGTGCAACATGACCAAATCAGTGTATAGGATCGCAGGCTAGATTTGGTTCATTATTTGAATTTGACCTGATCGGAACGGTATCGCCATTAAACACTTAGTTCCATTTCTATACTTGAGATTTTCTTTCCAAAGCTATGGTATCCAGTGATGTCTGGCTGTCCAGAGAAATCAATAGCTGGCCTATTTATTTATTTAAAATATTTATATGGCCGCCCATCTTAAACAACTCTTGATGCCTCACAACAATAAAACCAGACACTATAAAACAACCATAAAATAAAATGATCAAATAAAACTCAAACCCTGCATCTTAAACATCCTATTAGGATGCCCTGCAGTAAGCTGCCAGTACCCACATTCCCTCCTCCTCCTCCTCCTCCTCCTCCTCCTCCTCCTCCTGCTGTCCCTTCAAGGCTAAAACAAGGATTGGGGCCTGCCAAAGCACTGTGAAGGGGAAGGTGTTCCATAAGGTAGGTAGGTAGGTAGGTAGGTAGGTGTCTGTCTGTCTGTCTGTCTGTCTGTCTGTCTGTCTGTCTGTCTGTCTGTCTGTCTGTCTGTCTGTCTATCTATCTATCTATCTATCTATCTATCTATCTATCTATCTATCTACATGTATGTACGTATGTATGTACATATGTATGCATATGCATATGTGAGTGAATGAACGAGTGAGTGAAATAATCCATTGAAAACTCCATATTTTTAGCTTTCGGAAATATGTCACAAAAGAATAGCTTAATTATACTGTGCAAACAGTACATCATAATTACAGCATTGTAATTATTTTTATCAGACAAACCTAAGGCAAAAGGCTATCTCAGCTGGTGTCTTGTAGGCAGATAAAATCTGATGCTTGTAACTATTTCTGAGTTTTGTTTTAATAACATGGCTTGATAAAGTATAATCCTAATATTCAAGATAAAATTGTTTTAACAATGTATCTTATCTGAGCTATGAAAAAGAATGCTATTTTCTTTGTAGTAGAGTTTCCTTATTTAACTAGGAAGGAAATTCATGTTTGTTTTGTTTGTTTTGGTAAATTGTAATAGATTAGTTTAATTATAGATGTTCCTCAACGATTAACACATTTATTTGTTAAATTTCTCTGATGCCCATCTCCCCTACAAGGTGACTCCGGGCCGCTTTAGTTATTTAATAAGTAGCAAATAAATTAGGAATTCAAAATTATTGCATTCCTACTGGTCTGCCTGGTGTACATCATAAATATTTGTATTATTTTCTTGTGTAGAAAGTTAGTACCCACCCCTCTCCTAGAAAAATGAAATACTGTATTTTAGGAAATATTAAAAATGCAGAATATTATATGTCCTTGGATGAGAAAAGGAGAAACATGTTTTAAAGACAAAGCAGCTCCCTGCAGCTTTCTGTCCATCTTTGTCAATTCGCCATTAAGGCCTGAGCCAGTCTATCTACCTACTTCAGGCAGAGCCATAATAGGAATCCCAAAGCCCATTACATAATAACCCAGCATGGCTCAACCAAACCTAGACTCAAAAGACAGACAGCCTACAAAGTTAGCTAAGACCCACCCCCTGAGAGTCTGACAGCCAATGGGATACATTTCTTGTACAGGAACAGGAAACTCTAAGGTGGGGGCCAAGCGAGGATATAAAACTCGGGCACTCTCAGCATCTCTTGCTTTTTCTTCTTCTTTAACCAACATCTTCAAACCATGTGGTTCTGTCTACCATTACAAACCATCTTTCCAAGCAGCCTCCATATTTCCAGTGTCTTTCTCCCCACTTGGAACTGAACCCAGAAGGATATTTCTTCCAACACCTGCTTGTAATGCACAGCATAGAATAACTGGCACTGGCAGTTCTGATAAATGGATTTTCACTTTCAACATAAAAATATCAATTGGGAAGAACGAAAGACATGCTGCTTTCCTAACGGACATATTCATAGCAACTCTATGGTATTCACCCAGAAAATGTTATAGTCTGTCTGGCTGGCTGGCTGGCATCTTTTCCTTGAACACTCCTACATAAGTGATGGGATTCTAGGTGTGCTGCACTGAGTCTTGTAGGACATTTCGTCATGTCCAAGTCAGGTGAAAGAAATCTGGGATCAATGCAAGCTGAAAACTACTGCATGAACAAAATCCATCATATAGATAGCGTAGGCATGTAGGATGATGACTTTTTGTATCAAGTACTGAAAACCCATGTGTCATATCCTGTGTTTTATTTGCTTTGTTGTTGCTTTTGTTCGGTATATGTTCACTCATTGTCAGATCCCTAGCGCTCCCTTCTCATTCTTCATTGCCCACGATCTGGGTCTAGGGTAGGGGCAGATTGGCAGTGGCAAGCAGAGAATATCATTGTATGCCTAGAGCCATGATGGCGAACCTATGGCACGGGTGCCACAGGTGGCACACGAAGCCATTTCTGAGGGCACGTGAGGTGTTGCCCTGTCAGCTCCAGCGCACATGAGCGTGCTGGCCAGCTGATTTTTCGGCCTTGATTTTCAGCCATTTTTTGCCTTCCTGAAACCTCCAGAGGGAGAAGAATGGCCCAACGGGCAACCTAGAAGTCCATTCCTGAACTTCTGCTTTGTGTGTTGGGCCTTTTTTTGCCCTCCCCAGGATCCTAGAAAGCTTCTTGAGCCTTGAGAGGTCAAAAAATGGATCTACCGGCCCCACCGGAAGTCAGAAAACGGGCTGTTTCCGGCCTTTGGGGGAGGCCATTTTTGCCCTCCCCAGGCTCCAAAAAAGCCATGTGTACATGCATTAGACAGCAGGGGGTGTCACACATGTATTCTCAGGGGGCACGGCATGGGAGGCATTAAATTGTGGGGGCGGGCACACGAGCGTGCACAATAGCGTGAGCGTGTGTGCTTTTGGCACCCGGGGTGAAAAAGGTTCGCCATCGTACAGAATGAAGGCTTTTAAGCCAGTGTCTTAAACGGAATCTAATGCCTTTTCATAAAACGTTCAATCAAAGGTGGGATCCTGACCAGGGTTCTTTCTTAGAACTTGTGTGGGAAAAGATAAAAATATCTTTGGGAGCATGAAAGAATCATGATGCTTAAAAGGAAAGTGCTTCTCACCATGGCAATTCCTGCTTTTACCTATACACTTGTTGTACAGCACTTATTCAGTGCTAATTGGACTAGTTGCCACTTACACAATCTTGAATCTAGTGCTTCAAAGTGCAAGTACTGGCCTAAAAAGCTCTTCTAACTTGGAAAATTGGTTGCATTCCCATGTATCTGCAATGGCTTAAGTTAAGTGTCAAGGGCCCCACTTATTGTTTAATTGGTCGATAGCACTAGAAGTTGGCAGAGAGTTCCATTCATGGAATTTCCTCCAGAAGCAAAATGAGTGGAATGAAATTACCTCCACTTTTTTTTTCTTTTTCATAGGTTTTGAAGACCCATTTATTTCAAATTGTTTTACATTAAAAAAAAAATCAAGGTAGTTTTGTATTATTAATGGCAATTTTATTGCTCGTGCAATTTGTAAATGGTTTGATTAATTTTATGGATTGCTTGGTGGAGCACTGAAATATTTCTATTATCTTAAATTGTGGTGTTTTATGGCATTTTATATTTATATTTCATGCAAGTCACCTTGGGACTTTTTGCTTTCTTGAAATATGGATTAAAATACTTATCTTGCTTTTTTAAATAATAAATAATAATAAATTTAATTTGTTGACCGCTCCCTCTCCCCGAAGGGACTCGGAGCGGTGCACAGGGCAAATAAAACAATAAATATACACACATAATAAAAACAGATTAAATGATATCCCTGCGCTAAAAATTCCCAGTTAAAAATTACTAAAATCCCCATCTAAAATTATTAACAACCCCATAGAAGGGAGACTACCCTAGGCCGGCCAAGCAGAACAGATATGTTTTTAGTTTTAAACGGAAGGAGCGGAGGTCCGTGGTTGTTCTAATGTCGGGGGGAAGGTCGTTCCAGAGGGCTGGGCCCGCCACAGAGAGAGCCCTTCCCCTGGGCGTCGCCCGCTGACAAAGTCTAGTGGACGGCACCCGGAGAAGTCCCTCTCTGTGTGAGCGAATAGGCCGTGTGGATGTATGAGGCAGGATCCGATCCCGATTAAAGCCACTGCGCAGTATCCAGAATGGAGAAAAATACAAAAAGTGCAACATATCTATTCATCAGAGGGAAGGGGATATTATCTCTGAATTTTTGAAACAACAACATTCTGTAACACATATAATACATTGTGATGCCTGTGGTCTTTCGGGTGCGCTTCAAGGTGTTGACTATCATCTTTAAAGCGCTCCATGGCACGGGACCTAGTTATCTTCGGGATCGCATCCTGCCCCATACATCCCTTCGGCTGATTCGCTCCCACAGAGAGGGACTTCTCCGGGTGCCGTCCACAAGGCAATGCCAGCGGGCGATGCCCAGGGGAACGGCCTTCTCTGTGGTGGGCCCAACTCTCTGGAACGACTTACCCCCCCGAACTGAGAATGACCATGGACCTCTGCTCCTTCCGTCAGAATCTGAAAACCTATTTTTTCCAACAGGCCGGCCTGGCCTAACTTACATCACCTAGCCTATAGTCTGCACTTAAATTGTTTTAAATTGGTTTTTAGGGATATTGTTTTAATATATTTAAAATTTTAGCACAGGGTTAATTTAATCTGGTTTTATATTTTGTATTTTGTTATATTTATATATGTTTTAAATTGCCTGTGCACCGCCCCGAGTCCCTTCGGGGAAAGGGTGCAGTATATAAATTTAATAAACTAAACTAAACTAAACTAAACTAATGCCGAAGAAATCTGCCCATTTTATTGTAGAAATGTATTCCAGTTGTATTTTAAATTAGCAGTAGTTGGTTTATTCAATGCGTAGAAGTAGGTTAGCATTGTGAGAATCTCTTGATGTGAAGATGAGTAGAAGAGATTGCCAGCAGTTGTTAATTGGTAATGATCCAAGAACAAGGCACAGGTTTATCATTTAGAAACATAAAACAGTCCAGTCTTGGAAGTTCAGAGAGCAGGTGACACTCTTCCAATCCATATTTAATAGAGCTTGTACTGTTTGAAAAACGGTTGCCAATTTCTCCTGAGGTGCTGTTTTAGCTGCATCTATTGGTGGAATAAATGAATAAACTACGTTTCATTGCACATGTTATCTATATATCTATTGGAAAAGCAGAGTAATAGTGTTGCAGTGGAGTAGAATACAGAATAACAGAGTTGGAAGGGACCTTGGAGGTCGCCGAGTCCAACCCCCTGGTCAAGCAGGAGATTCTATACCATCCTGGAAAAATGGCTGTTCTTAAAAACCTCCAGTGAGCATCCGCAAATTTTGGAGACAAGTTCCACTGATTAATTGTTCTGTCAGGAAATGTCTTCATTCTAAACTGGATCTTTCCTTGGTAAGTTTCCATTTGTTACTTCTTGTCCTGCCCTTAGGTGTTTTGGAGAACAGGTTGACACCCCCCCCCCCATCTCTGACATCCCTTCAAATATCAGAACACTGCTATCATGTCATCACTAGTCCTTTTCATTAAACTAGACATGCCCAGTTCCTGCAACCATTCATCATATATTTTAGCCTCCAGCCCCAATTGTCTTTGTTGCTCTTCTCTGCAATCTTTCTAGAATCTCAGTATCTTTTTTGTATCGTGGTGTGACTAAAACTGGATGCAGTACTCCCAAGTATGGTCATACCAAAGCAGTATAAAGTAGTACTAACCTTTCACCTGACTTTGATACTATCCCTCTGTTGATGCAGCCTAGGACTTTCACCATTCAATTGAATTTTGACAGATAGGGCTCATTGTTCCCGTCTGTCAAGATCCTTCTGGCTCTTGAGGCTATTTTCTAAAGGGTTGGCCATTCCCCTCAGCTTGGGGTTGTTTGCAATTTTGATGACCTCCCTTCCCCTCATCTAAATCATTTATGAAGATGTTGAAGAGACTTAATAAAGAATTAAGATTTCAATAAAAATTGAAATAATTCAGATCCATGTAGGAATGGTTCTGATTTACACTGGTGATAGGTATTATTTATTCACTCTGAACTCATCATTGATAAACTGCAATCTAGTATTGTTATACTGGAACAGGATCTCTTCATAGTAGACATTTCAAGTTGCCACACTTGAGCGAGTTTCTTTTTAGGTGATCCTTTGATAAACAGATGCGTGAATTAATAGTTGGTGCTATCTTATAAAGCCCTAATATTACCACCTACCCAGTGGTGGGTTTCACATTTTTTAGAACCTACTCTGTAGGTGTGGCCTATTTTGTGGGTGTGGCTTGGCAGTCATGTGACAGGGTGGGAGTGGCACCTTTTAAAATGTGGTGAAACTCATTTAACAACGTTCTTGCTTAGCAACTAAAATTTTGGACTCAATTGTGATGATAAATTCTTTCTTTCTTTCTTTCTTTCTTTCTTTCCTTTCTTCCTTCCTTCCTTTCCTTTCCTTCCCGTTGGGTCACTGGCAACGGCGGGCCAGATTTACTTCCAGGTACGCCGATGGAACCCCCTCTCACCGGTTCTCTAAATTTCACCAACCGGCTCTCGCGAGTAGGTGCGAGCCTGCAGAAACCCACCACTCACCTACCCTTAGCTGATCAATATATTAAAAAAGAAGATATAACTAAGACAGGGTAGTTCTATTTAGTATTTGGATGGGGAATTGCCAAGATATATCAGGGTTGGAAGCTAGACTTTGAAGTCTAAAAATAATTCTGAAAGAAAAGGCAATGGCAAAGCATTTCTGTACTGCTCCATGAGAACTACGTATATGAGTGAATTCATGAAGTCATCAGGACTCAAGCCCAATTCAAGGGAAATTTCACTTTATTAACTTACTGTAAATCATAACCAGTTTCTTTATACGATAAATACGAAAATATATATTTTAGTACCCCTTCCAAAAAGGGCAGATAAGTCTGCCCAAGTAAAACATCTGTTAAATGTTGATTCAATTGAATTGAATTTAAACTGAATTTCAGACACAATGAACACCTCAATTATAGTCAACATGAAGGATTTGCTGGTCTTTAAAAAAAAAAAGGAAAGAAGGAATTTGAAGTAGCAAAGAAATGGGACCTTCAAAGATAAGATGGCAAAAAGACCACCAATTTCTTACTATGAAAGTCAAAACTGAATAAAGGCAATTGTGATCTCTTTAGTTTGAGTTATAAATGAGCAGGTTTTATTTTATCACAGTATTTTTTTTTCAAGTATGTTGTTTGGTCATGGCATGATTAAAATAGAGAATGCAGAGATTAAAGCTCTCTTGTGACTAATCCACTAAGCTTTTGGTCCCAGCTCTCCTCTTTAAAGTGCCATAGTCCAAAGATGGCCAAGATGCACCAGGTAAAATACTATCACATTTCCATAATCCATCTGTTTTGCTGATACAATTCACGGAAGCATTTCATAGCTACTTTGGACACGATATATAATCGCTTAGCTTTAGAAAGCAGTTCAGGCAGGTTTTTTAAAAAACACGAAGAGCTGAACTTACAAATATCTACATGTGGGTATTTTTGCTTTTGTTTTTTTCTTCAGCAGACCCAGGTAGCTAGGAAAGAGTTTTGTTTTAACCGTAGGCCATTAAATAGACTTTCAGCTGACTCTTGATATCAACATGGCTTTTGGTCTTCAACATTCAATTTGCAATTGATGCATATTTCAAATTATTTATTGCATTTAGAACCCATTTTATGGAACTCAAAGTAATATGCCTAGGAATCTTCTCCCCCCACCCCCCAAATATTTTATTCTTGCAAGAAACCCGTGAGATAAATTTGAGAGATGGTAACTGGTCTAATAATAGCAAGTTTATTTCCTTCTTTCCTGAACTGTTTTTTGTAGCTGTCTTGGACAACGAATCTCATCATCCCAATAACTACAATTACGTATATTTCCTATGATGGGAAGCCTTACATCAGTTGTAGCCTTACATCTTGATGGCATTAGGGCAAAATCACCAATGTTTCATGATAGTTTATAACAAAGCAAGAAAATAGCCAACCATTAGAATACATAGAATTGAACTGTACGATAAGTTCAATTGAATATGTTCAAGTACCATTGTCTATTGTATAGACAATGTAGTCTATTATTAAATACTAGATAATCCATGATCCATTGGGTCATCATTTCAGAGATACAGTGATTCTTTGGTACTCATCATTAATTGGTTCCGGGAGGTGTGATGAGCACCAGTTTCAAGGCCTTTGTTGCCATTGGAGATTACAAAGGTCATGTTGGTCTCGGGGTCAAGTGCTCTAAAGAAGTTGCCACGGCTATTTGTGGGGCCATCATCTTGGCCAAACTCTCCATTGTGCCAGTGAGGAGAGGCTATTGGGGAAACAAGATTGGCAAGCCTCACACTGTGCCCTGCAAGGTGACAGGCCGGTGTGGGTCCATCCTGGTTCGCCTCATTCCTGCCCCACGTGACACAGGGATTGTGTCTGCCCCCGTTCCCAAGAAGCTACTGATGATGGCGGGAATCGATGACTGCTACACGTCAGCCAGGGGCTGCACTGCTAGCTTGGGCAATTTTGCTAAAGCCACCTTTGATGCCATCTCCAAGACCTACAGTTATCTGACCCCTGATCTCTGGAAAGAAACTGTCTTCACTAAATCTCCTTATCAGGAGTTCACTGATCATCTGGCGAAGACCCACACAACCAGAGTGTCTGTGCAAAGAACTCAGGCAGCTGCTGTGGCAACCACCTAAAAGATCCTGTATGTTGTCAATAAAGTAATCCTTAAGTTTAAAAAAAAAGAAATTTGTCCCCAAAAAATAATATAGTGAATCACAAGGAAGCCAACACTGACAATTTCTAGCTTGTATGTTGAGTACCAAACAAAAGCAAGTGTCATTTTGCCTCTTTATAAATCTATGGTGAGGCCCCATCTGGAGTATTGTGTACAGTTCTGGTCACCATACCTTCAGAAGGATATTATGGAAATAGAAAAGGTGCAGAGGAGGGCAACCAGAATGATTAGGGGGCTGGAACACCTTCCTTACCATCTGAGGCTGCAACGGCTGGGCCTCTTCACTCTAGAACGACGGCGCCTGAGAGGTGACCTGATTGAAGTCTATAAAATCATGCATGGTGTGGACAAAGTAGAAAAGGAAAACTGTTTTCCCTATCTCACAACACTAGAACTAGGTAGGGGGCACTCCATGAAACTTTTGGAAGGTAGACCTCAAACAAATAAGAGGAAGTACTTTTTCACCCAGAGGATCACTGGTCTATGGAACTCCCTGCCAGAAGAAGTGGTGACAGCTATCAGCCTGACACCTTTAAGAAAGGATTAGACGAGTTCATGGAGAACAAGGGTATCCATGGCTATTATTATGGATGGCTAATGACACCCTCTGGGTTGGAGAGATAGGCAGGATATTTCTCAATGCCATTTGCAGGGAATCATAAGCAGGTGAAGACATCTGCTTGGGAATACCCTGAAGCAAGTGGTGAGCCACTGTGTGAGACAAAATGCTGGACCAGATGGGCTGTGGGCTGTTCCAGCAAGGCTATTCTTATGTTCTTATGTTCTTAAGATGAGTACCTGGGCAATTTTCATGTCAAAATGCACTGCGTACCAAATTTGATGAGTTTCAAAGGAGTTGAGTACCATGGTGCCACTGTATTTCCTTATCAAATTCCTTGATGTCTTCAACAACAATGGAGCTTCTAAAGCACTGCCTTCCCTGGGGGAAAAAAAAAAAATTCAGGGAGATATGCAGAGATGTATCTGCCTTGAAAGTAGCCAATGTTGACCTTCCTTGCACAGTCGAACACCAGCAATTGATCACAGGAAATGTTTTATGCTATTTTGCATTGGTGTAGGATCAGGGGTCAGCAATCTTAAACACTCAAAGAGCCACAAAGGTCCTAAAACGAAGCCCCCTATTCAATTCTGGAGCCAACCAAAAGTTCAGTTCTCCCACCATAGAGTTGCCTCCTAGAATGGCGTTCTTTTTCCTCTACCTGTCCTAACCCAAAGCCCTATCAATTGTGGAGCCAACTAGTGTAGGGAGCTGCAGCAGAGAGATGAAAGACCCACATGTGGCTCCAGAGCCACAGTTCGCTGACTCTTGGTGCAGGTCATAATTTTTACGTCATAAAATATTTAATGGAATTTGCCAAACCTCAATTCCAAGGGAGTTATGGAATCCAGATTCTGGACGCGTTCTGTAAATTAGCCCACTTTTGGTAGCTTGGTTACAAAATTGTTATCCTGTGACACACCATTTCACCCAGGTAAGGGTTACACACAAACAGGAGAGTTTAATAGTGTAGTAAAGTAGCATAGCGTTTAGTAGATCTAGTAAAGCTGCTCTGCTGCTATTGCAAAACATAGGATTCTGTCCTTTAAATCCTCCCTCAGATTGAGCAAAAAGACATATTATACAAACTGGAGGTATTAAAGAGTTTGTTGGCAGGAGTGGCCTGTATTGTAGAAGCACTTAATACTTTAGTACCAATAAAAAAACAATGAGAAACAAGTGGTGTTCGGTTCATTGAATAATAAAGCACTGGAACTATGTGGGAAAAGGTCAGGATCTTCATAAATAAACAAAGATGGCATTAGAGTCCAACACAAAGTTGCGGGAGGATGAACAACCGGCAGTTGAATATAGTACAAGAAGCAGGGCAGCAGCTAACAATGACAGATTTACTCAAGAGGAACATTCCCTAGTGGTTATAGATCTGACAGCACAACCGACTGATGTCTGTGTACTGCCACCAGTAAGTGATAATAATGCTATAACTAAAACAATGCAATGTGATAGCCACAAAACACTGGAGGACATGATTGAAGAGCCACTAGGGAAAATTGATCAAGTAGCCTAGTATATATAGCCAGAAAGCGCAGACTCCGTTGACACTAGATCAATAGCAAGGTGATGGAGGCCTACTGTTAGATGGACTGAGAGTGGGTTGGATTACTAGACCCAAAGAGTGTTCCTTAATGATTCTGCTTCGGTCTTGGAGGGAAGTATTGATTGGAGTGCCACAGGGTTCTATTCTAGGTCCTGTGCCATTCAACATTTTTATCAATAACTTAGGCAAGAGCATCGAAGGGACGTTTATAAAATCTGCAGGGTGATATTAAAATGAACAAGAAAGAAAATTGAAAAAGATATATTCAGGCTTAAACAGTGGGCTGAAAGGAACAGAAGTTAACAGGGAGAATTGTAAAATTCTGTACAGGTAGTCCCCAACCTGCAACAGTTCAATTTAGTGACTGTTTAAAGTTACAATGGCACTGACAAAAGGGATTTAAGACTGTTTTTTACACTCAGAACTGTTGCAGTATCCCCACGGTTATGCAATAAAAATTCAGACACTTGACACTTGGTAAATACTGACTCATATTTACGATGGTTACAGTGTCTCGGGGTCATATGATCCCCTTTTGCAACCTTCTGACAAGCAAAGTCAGTGGGAAAGCCAGATTCATTTAACAACCATGTTGCTAACTTTAACTACTTAACAACTGTTTCACTTAACAAATGTGGCAAGAAAAGTTGTAAAATGGGGCAAAATTCACTTAACAAATGTTTCACCTAGCAACAGAAATTTTGAGCTCAGTTGTGTTTGTAAGGTTCAAGGTCTAACCAGTGGTGCAATTCAGCCGGTTCTATCCGGTTTAGGCGGGAGACTTCGCCCACCTGCCCGGACGTCATTACATCCTGTTTTTGACACTGTGCATATGCAGAAAGTCCTGCGCATGCACGAAACGGCCTTCGCATGTGCAGAGGTGGTGCGGGCAAGCATAGCATGCCCGCACACACATTTGCAAACCGGTAGCGAAGGTAAGTTGATTTCATCCCTGGGTCTACCTGTATCTTGGTAAGGCATAAATATAGGGTGAGGGAGTCCCAACTTGGCAACAGCACTCTATAAAAAAGACTTAGGTGTCTTTGTCAACCAAAAGTTAAACTGAGCCAGCAGTTTGATGCTGCTGCTGAAAAGGCAATTGCTGCACTAATAGGTGCAAAGAATCAAATAATGTGAAGTAATGGTTTCACTTTATTCTGGTTTAGTCAGACTCAAACTGGAGTTCTGTGTCCAATTCTAGACATTACAAGTCAGAGTAAGTCCAGAGGTAAAGGCTCTGGAAACCAAGACCTGTAGAGTATGGTAAAAAGATTTGGTTTTACAGAAAAGAGGACTGAGGAGTCCATGCGTGCGCTGGTCAGCCGAATTCAGCCTTATTTAAAGCCATTTCCTACGAGCAAACCGGAAATCCTGTAGGGCTGGTTTTTTGTGCCCCGGAGGCTCCTATAAAGCCTCTGGAGCCTGGGGAGGGCAAAAAAAAGCATGCAAAAAATGGGGGGAGTGCCTGTTATGCGCGCATGCATGCTGGGGGGGTGTCACACATTGCATTATGGGTGAGGGACACCTATGCATGACCCCCCTGCGCTCCCCCTGCTTATGGCACATGCGCCAAAAAGGTTCACCATCGCTGGACTAGGAGTATCAAAGTGGCGGCTCATGGGCCGGATGCATCACGTGCAGACCACAACCATTCCAGCTCCACAAAGGGAACAAAATGTTGCAATACATCACATGACAGCAATATGACGTGGCGAGTTTGACACCCGTGATTTAGACTGCCTTCCACCCAACATGCCCACCCAAACACCCCCTGAGAAACAAATCAATCTTATAGGAGAAAACGACCAGATCTAGATGTGAAGGATTCAATTAGCCATTTCATTGCTCATACCTATTATATAGGAATCTTCCCAGACTGGTAGTCTGCATTTGGGTCAGACTAGATAAAGTTCAGTGGTATTCAAGTGAAAGTCAGACATTGCTCTTTTACATCTACTAATGACTACTAATTCCCCGCTTGACTCCTCCATCTGGCTCTGCCAGTTTCTCTCTCTCATAGATGACGCTTATTTGGCATGTTACAGTGGATTGTCCTAAAAATGGCCTATCCTAAATGAATAGCATTATTCCACCTCTAAAATTAGGAAAGGAGTTTTAGAGAACTTGTACAGAGATGAATGTGAAAATCAAAACAAAACACAACCAATCACAGAGCACTTGCTGGTTAATACTGCCTAATAATGATTGCAGAGATTAAAGACTTAATGCCGAATTAAAACTAGAGATGGTCCCAGCAATGACTTAGTTCCTCCTGACTCAATAAGGATAATTCAGTTTGATGGGCTTATTTTGGGTTAGGACTTACTGTACATTTGTAAATAAATATGGTTATATTCCCAGAGTTGGGAAATTGAAGTTATAGTGGCATGAAAAAAAGCCTGACCCACTAAATCAAGAACCCATCAGCTTGCTTAATACCATTGACAAACTGTATGCCAGACAAATATATTGGAAAGTGAAATTTGGTTAGAGCAGGACAGCTTCCTGGCAGAAAAAAACGGCTCTCTTCTGGGAAGGTCATTCTTCTATTGACCAATGTCTACTGCTTCAACATTTAATAGAGAAATATTGTAGTTCTTCCACTTCCTCTCTGGACTCAGCCTTTATTGATTTTAAGTCAGCATTTGACTCTATTAATCAAGCAAAACGTTTATCCCAAAGGTGTTTTTTTTCAAAAGGCAACTAAACTTTGTTTTTCCTTGGAAGTGAAGGATGAGAAGAGAAATGCCTTCAAAGTCCAGCTGCTTTTGAAAAAGTACCTTTGAGACAACCATGACCTAGATGACTGGAAATCTCCATAGATAATTTGTGTATATGTTTGCAAAGTTCATGTCTCTTTGCCAACCTCCAGCAGGTAGGTATGGTGAAAGGGGAGTGTGTGTGTGTGTAAAATCCTTTCTTATCCAATAGGTAATATGTGTCTTTCTCAAATCTCGTGTCCTTTAACACAGGGGTCTCCAACCTTTGCAACTTTAAGTCTGAAGGACTTCAGCTCCCAGACTTCTCCAGCCAGCTTTGCTGACTGGAAAATTCTGGGAGCTGAAGTCCTTCAGACTTAAAGTTGCAAAGGTTGGGGACCCCTGCTTTAACAGAAGCCTTGGAATTTAAGGACTGTGTGCAGGATCTTAACTGTTTCTAGTCTTCTTAATACAGAGCTTGATGCTCTTGGAATCTGTTCACTTTTCAGCTATTTTCGGCTATTAGCAACCATTGGATCGATTTAAAAAACATCATGTGAGTTTCCTTCAATCCTAACAAAAGAAGTTTAAACTACAAATTTAATAGCTAGAAATTTAAAAGCTTCGACTCAACCCGTCCAAGACCGAGTGGCTGTGGCTTCCGGCGTCACGATATAGCCAGTTGGTACCATCTCTGGCTATTGGGGGCGAGTCATTGGCCCCTACAGAGAGGGCTCGCAACTTGGGTGTCTTCCTGGATTCTCGGCTGTCTTTAGAAGACCATATAACGGCCGTGGCCAGAGGGGCTTTTTATGAAGTTCGCCTGATACGCCAGTTGCGTCCCTTTCTGGATTGTGACGCTTTACGCACGGTCACTCAAGCCCTCGTCATCTCCCGCCTGGACTACTGTAATGCTCTCTACATCGGGCTTCCCTTGAGGTGCACCCGGAGGCTCCAGTTAGTTCAGAATGCGGCCGCGCGGGGGATTCTGGGGGCGTCTACATGCTCCCACATGACACCTCTCCTGCGTGAGCTGCACTGGCTGCCTGTGGCTTTCTGGGTGCGCTTCAAGGTATTAGTAACCACCTTTAAAGCACTCCGTGGCAAGGGACCTGGTTATCTGCAAGATCGCCTCCTGCTACCAAATACCTCCCACCGTCCAGTTCGCTCTCACAGAGAGGGCCTCCTCAGGGTGCCGTCGGCAGGCAATGTCGGCTGGCAACCCCCAGGGGGAGAGCCTTCTCTATGGCAGCCCCTGCCCTCTGGAATGACCTACCCCCTGACCTACGGACAATCACGGACCTGCGCCTTTTCCGTCGGGCTTTGAAGACTTATTTATTCCGTGCGGCCAGCTTGGCATAGTTTCTAAACTGGCATAGTTTTAAATGTTATAGTTTTATATGTTTTTAGTAGGGATTTTAACTAGGTTTTAAGACAGGCTCCATTATTTAATGTATTTTTAAGGGTTTCTATGTTTTTATTCGTGTTTTTACTGCTGCCTGTACACCGCCCTGAGTCCCAGAAGGGAGAAGGGCGGTATAGAAATTTAAATAATAAATAAATAATAACATAAAACTTTTTTTTTTAATAAACAGCAAAAATGATTACAACTCTGATTCCAGTAAAATTACAAACAGAGTAAGCTCCCAGATAAAATTGGAATGAGATTTTGGAATTAATTGGAATTAATTATGAAGAACGTTTCCTGTGGTTAAAATGTTTTTGTTTTGAATTCTTTACAAGAGATAAGATTTTAAAAATTGGACACTAGAGGGAACAAAATATTACAACTAAAGAAGAACACTCAAAGTTACAAAATGTAGCATAATATTTTAACATTGGCTATACTGTAGGATATTTTTGAACAATGGACCCAGAAATTAAATTTTATAGTGTCTGATTCTTTAGATAGACTAAGTTTAAAAGATGTTATAATAATAATAATAATAATAATAAAGTTGCATTTATTGACCGCACCCTCTCCCCACAGGGACTCGGGGCGGTGCACAGGGAAATTAAAAAACGAAAAATATACAAAATACATACAAATTAAAACGAATTAAACTCAATCAATCCTGTGCTAAAATCCCCTTAACTAAAAACATCCAATAAATATAGTATACATTTAAAAACCCATAGACAGAGAGACTACCCTAGGCCGGCCAGGCGGAAAAGATGAGTCTTCAATTTCAGGCGGAAGGAGCGGAGGTCCGTGGTCGTTCTAATATCAGGGGGAAGGTCGTTCCAGAGGGCCGGGCCCGCCACAGAGAGAGCCCTTCCCCTGGGCGTCACCCGCTGACAGAGTCTAGTGGACGGCACCCGGAGCAGTCCCTCTCTGTGGGAGCGAATCGGCCGTGAGGATGTATGAGGCAGGATCCGATCCCGCAGGTAGCTAGGTCCCGCAGGTAGCTAGGTTATGGAAGAGGAATAAATTCTACATGACAAGACTGAGATTAATTTGAAAGCAGATTTTATAATGACAGGCTACAAGAATGACATGGAAAAAGATGTTACCTTGTACATTAAAAAAAGCAACTGATTACACAATTAGATAAACTTCTGATAGAGACAGAAGACAGGTTGATCAAAGTGCTGTATAGATTTTTGTTGGAATAGAAACTTGAGGAAAAACATGTCAAAGAAACTATGGTCGCCTGGGTTAAAAATGTTGCTTGTAATATAGAATTGGCTAAATGAGAAAAACTTTGGATACTTAATCGGAAACTAACAATGGCCATGGCGTATAAAGAAAATCTGTATAAGATGTTCTACAGATGGCATCTCCCCCCAGCATGGCTCTCCAAAATGTTTAAAAATTTGGCCCCAAATTGTTGGAAGTGCAAAAAAACACCAGGGACTTTTTATCATATGTGGTGGGCATGCAATGAGGCAAAAAGATACTGGAAAATGATTCAATCATGGTTGGAACAAATGGTGGGAGATCAAATTTTGTTCAAACCAGAAAATTTTCTCCTAGGCATAATACCGGAGGGATATAAGAAAGATGTACTTTATCTAATTATACATGTATTAACTGCGGCACGTATAACTTATACACAGCATTGGAAAAAAGAAAAGACACCATCAGAGTTAGATATACTTAGAAAAATCTTGGCCTCTTGAACTAAAAAATAAAGGGGAATCGGAATACTTTGAAGTCTGGAACAGATTTTATTATTGGTATAAGGCAAGGTGACAAGACTGGAACAAACTGTAAATAATGTGATTGGATAGAAGGATAGATAATATATTAAGGAGGCTAATAGTTAATGGATGAGATTATTTGTATATAATGTGATTGTATCGTCACTTCGACTTTGCGGTACTGCACTGTTTTAAATGTAAAAACAATAAAAATATATATTTTTAAAAAGCAGCTGATTTTTTTTAAATTCGATTTATATCCCGCCCTTCTCTACGAGGGACCCAGGGCGGCGCACAGGAATTTAAAAGCATATAAGACAAAATATACAAAATTTAAAAGCATATTAAATTACTAGAAACAATCCTATGCTAAAACTAGATTAAAAACCCCAGTTTAAAACTATCTAAAATAGCCCCAGCGGGAGGTTACGCTAGGCCGGCTTGCTGAAAAAGATGTGTCTTTAGACACTGGCGGAAGAGGCGGAGGTCCGAGATGGTACGTAGTTCAGGGGGAAGGTCGTTCCAAAGGGCAGGGCCTGCCACAGAGAAGGCTCTTCCCCTGGGTGTCGCCAGTCGGCATTGCTCGGCCGACGGCACCCTGAGAAGGCCCTCTCTGTGGGAGCGGATTGGCCGTAGGGATGTATGGGGCAGGAGACAGTCTCGCATATAACTAGGTCCCGAGCCATGACTTAATAATAAAAAGGAATATACAAATAACAAGCCAAGAGAGTGACATTGATAGTTTTTCTATTTTGAATGTACAAAAGAGACTGTCACGCCTCAAGGAAATCAGGAGAGCCAGGCAGTTCAAATGGGTATAAAGATTTATTGCAAACATAAGCTCTCTAAAAGAATCTGAACTACTAACGATCAAAGGAAATGGATGGTAGATAAGGGTGGAAGGAATTCAAGGTTTTAGATTTTAGATTCTATTATTTTTATTGGCATAATTCTCATCCTTAATAAAATTACTATAAAAATAATTGTAAAACTCTCCCCTTTAAATTAAGTGTGCATCAAAGAACATGAAATCTGTTTAGGACACATTTAGGACACAATAAAAGCTTTTTACTCATTGAATACTATGCTTTCTAGAATGTTTTCCCCCTGACTTAACACACCCTTCCTCTTTGATTAAATCAGCAAATCTTTTTCTTTCTCTGCTTTTTGTTAATGGTACATTTACTAACTCTCTGACCTTTTCTTTGCATTATACCAGTTCAGAACTCTGCAAATTATTTTGGCTCATGAAGTAAAATATCCTACAAGCACTTCCTTCTCTCCCTGATATTAAAAATAAATAAATAAATAAATATAAATAAATAATTTAATTTATAACCCGCTCTCTCTCCCCAAAGGGACTCGAGGCGGGGCACAGGGAAATTAAAAATACATATAAAACCACAAACAATACAGTATTAAAAAAGAATTAAACTAAACCCTGTGCTAAAATCCCATGTTAAAACTAAGACAAACCCCTAAAAAACCCTAAAAACAGTTAAGTTATCCCAAGCTGGCCAAGCAAAAGAAATGTATTTTTAATTTTTGACAGAAGGTGCGGAGGTCCGTGGTTGTTCTGATTTCGGGGGAAAGGTCGTTCCAGAGGGTCGGGCCCGCCACAGAAAAGGCCCTTCCCCTGGGCGTCGCCCACTGGCATAGCCTGGTGGATGGCACCCGGAGAAGTCCCTCTCTGTGGGAGCGAATCGGCCGCAGGGATGTATGGGGCAAGAGGTGATCCCGCAGATAGCTAGGTTCCGTGCCATGGAGCGCTTTGAAGATGATGACCAACACCTTGAAGCGCACCCGAAAGACGACAGGCAGCCAATGCAGCTCGCATTTATTTATCCTAAATAAAAGAACAAATAAAATTTTACTAATTAGATGAGATCCTAGCTGTATGAGATCCTAATTATCCTGCCATAGGTAGCAGCTCCCTGCATAGACAAAGAAAGAAAGCAATGCAAAAGCAAGAAGGTGGAAAATAAGGCAGATCGCATTCAGATATTTTCAAAATCAGGTCACTGACCAAGGAAATGCTTTTCATAAACTATTCCTATTTCCAATCCTGTGTAGACTTATTTATCCATTAAAGCTGCAAGTCTTTCTGTTGTATAGAATGATGTCTTATGCAATGAGGTCTGTTTGGTTTCGGTTTGATCAACGAGGTAGAATTCAGTAATTCTGTAAACAGGTTCAAACCTGGCATGAAATTTCTGTGAGATTTCCATAAATCATTCTTAACAAATACAATACTGTGCTTCTATTGCTATACAGCATCCTTAATATGTTTTCATTTCTATCAAAGCTCAGCAGCAGGGACATCTAAGATTTTACCTTGAATCCATAAAGCAATAACATTTTAATAAATTTTAGTGACATATACTACTGGAACAAATCGCAGAGCTATCTATTTCTTGGAAGAATAAATACTGTTTCTCTGTATGTATATTTGCCAGTTATTCCAATAGAATATCCCTTCTGGTAGAATGACAGCTGTCTAATACATTTAAATCCAGATCATCTGTATGTGTCGTGTGGCCTCCAACAGCAGATTCATCAGGGAATTTAATGGCGCGTTCTAAGAATATTTGGTTTTCAGCTATGTTATTTTGAGATAAAGGCAGGGAGAATTGAAGCAAACCCTGGGAAGTTTTCCAAGTATAAGAAACAGGATGCTTATTAGAAAGCTGAAATAAGTAATTTGTAATACAAACACGTGCAAGGTTTATACTATGTGACTTGAGGGAGACAGTTTTACTGTTCAAGAGTTTTAGGAAAATGAATGTTTTCATTTAAAAAATTAAAACAAATTCCCTTCTCACTCCTATGGTTGGTCAACATCTTCCTCAGTCTTAGATCCTCTACCATAGAGCTCAGAATTTGAGCAGCATCTTAGCAGGTCCTATCACTGCACCTTCTAGACCAGGGGTTCCCAACTTGTGTGCTGTGGCCCATTACTAGGCTGTGGCCTGTTGGCATGCACAAGTGTGCACACATCCCCACTCATGCTAGCATCACTGTGAGCACTGCATGGGCGCTAGCATCGCAGCGGGCATGACATGTTTGCATCACACATGGCTTCATGGCCTTGTTTGCGTCTTGTGCACCCTCACGGCCCTGTTCATGCCCACTCATGGCCCTATTCACAAGTGTGCTTGTGCACCCCCTCCAGCTGCCAGCCCAGAAAGACAGAGAGCCCTGACTTTGTTTTTGGGCTCTGTTGGAACTACTCTCCCAACTTAGGAGTCAAAGCCTCAAGTGCTCCACCGGCACCATGTTGGCCTTGATTTTCCACATCCTCTTTAGTTCTTCCTTCAGGCCCTGGTATTTCTCCAGCTTCCCATACTCCTCCCTGATGTTGCTGTGATTTGGCACCTCTGTATTTATCACCCCCACTGTCTTCTGGCCCTTTTCTACTGTGATGATGTCTGGTTGATTGGCTGGTATCTGCCTGTCCATCTGTATCTAGAGGTTCCACAGAATTTAAATATATCTTGGGGGCGGGGACTGTAATGGTGTAAATAATGTTTCCCCACACACATACATACACCAGGTACATTGGTGATAATCCTGTGATTGATATTGTGCTACTGTATACACACACCAAGTACATTGGTGATAATCTCGCAATTGATAGTCTACTACAGCAGTAAACCATAGGCCTTTTTTAAAACTTAGTTTTTCTCCCATGTTTTTCTGTTTATTTTTTTAGTATGCATGCATCAGTGCTTCCTTTGAGCAATGATTCTAATAAGTTTAATCAATAAAGCAGACAACCAGACTTTTCCCCTGATTAACGAGTGAAGTTGAAAGCAAATCCCAAGGAGAACCGGAGAAATCTGCAAATGAATTGAACAATAAGATTGGGAAAGGTCATGCTTTGCCTTGTTCACCAATGATCTCAGTACTCATCTGAGGGAACTAATGGCCTAATTCTGTGCAAGCTTTTGTAATCCACTGGATTAGCAGAACCAGTACACTAGGAACTGCTACCTGCAGGCTGGGCTATCTCTAAATATTTACTTTGGCCCAAGTTTGGCAGTCTTTATTACAATAAATGGCTGGCACAAACCAAATCTATTTTCTGGGAATCTTTCTGCTCATTTCCTCCTTCAGCAACTTGGTCAGTTTTCCTCTCTGATTGGTTCTGTCTCCGCAGGAATATGTCTGGTGTCCCAGGAAAAGAAACCTTTTCAAGAGTGAACAATGCCTGGGTTCGGGTATTATCAAAGAAGGGTCCAATTTTATCCATCCATCCATCCATCCATCCATCCATCCATCCATCCATCCATCCATCCATCCATCCTGGACTAGGGTTGCTTTAAATAACTGTGGGGTTGATGATAGGTGAACTTCTCCCTGATATCCATAATAAAGATACCATCATGAGAATAGAGAGATATAGCTCTTTTTGAGGGAAGGATACCAAATCCTGATGCTTAGGGCGGGGGGAGCATTTATCTCATTCATCTTCTTCACTAATGCAGATCAGCTGTTCCAGAACAGAATGAGATATGCACGCAGGCCATTGCTGCTGCTTATTTTTTAGCCTTTAATTCAAGAATGTCCAACCTTAGCATCTCTAAGACTTTGTGGATTTAAATTCTCAGAATTCCCCAGTGAGCCCTAACTGGTTGATTGACCAGTTCCTGCCATTACTGGTAGGTAAGTACTGGTCAATCAACCAGACATGGCTGGCCAGGGAATTCTGGAAATTGAAGAACACAAGTGTAACAGTTGCTAAGGTTGGACATCCCTGCTTTAATCCCTGTTTGGTTGTCCTCCGTGCTTTTCTCTTGTTTCTACTTTCCCATTATCTGGAATTATCCAGGGCTGTTGACACCATTGTCAGTTAGTCGGTTATATAAGTATCAGTCTTTTCCCTGACATATCAGCCATAAAATGGGTGGTAATATATTTATGACAGGAACTGTCTTGATTTAGGCTGAGACTGTTTGGTCTGAAGACACTTTACTAGAGTATAGTAAACAGGGAGGGAGATGAGCAGTTAAGAAACAGGAAATATAAATAAATAAATACATAAATTCAAACAAACCAATAAATAAATGCAATCACATATATAGAGAATACATATGTACATGCACCGTATTTTTCGGAGTATAAGACGCACCGGAGCATAACACGCACCCAGGTTTTGAAGAGGCAATTTTTTAAAAAAGTAGGTAGGTAGGTAGGTAGAGTGATAGAGAGGGAGAGAAAGAGAGAGAAATACAGTAGATAGGTAGGTAGAGTGAGAGTAGGTAGGTAGGTAGATGCTTCCAGGTGTATTTGCCCATGTGCTGGAGAAGGAAATCACTGACCACCTTTGGAACAAATCTTTCTTTCTGCAGGCACAGTACTTGACCAACTTAATTCTCATCAATCACTCTAACTAAACAGCTTTCCAAAAGGGAACCCCCCCTTTGCAGTTTGCAAACCTCCCCCAAACGGTCCGTTTTTCGCGAAAATGGAGCCGTTTTTTGTGAAAATGGGGCTGGTTTCTTTTCAAATAAAAAACATGAATAACCTTGGGGGGGGGGGCTTGCAGAGTGCTCCTGGGTGGTGGGGGGGTGTCAAAAATGAGCAAAAAACATGAAATTTTCATTTTATCATGAAAATGAGCCATTTGGTCAAAAAAATTGCATGCATAGTCTTATGGAGGCTTATAGAGTGCTGCTGGGGGCTGGGGGAGGGGCAAAATGCCCTGTTCTTTGCTCATTTCTGCCCTCCCCAGCCCCCAGGAGGTCTCTGGAAGCCTCCATAAGGGTATGCGCGTGGCCATTTTGGTGAAGGGGCAGGGTTCCAGGAGGCGAAAAATGCTGTATTCGATATATAAGACGCACCCAGATTTTGAGCCTCTTTTTAGAGGAAAAAAGGTGCATCTTATACTCCGAAAAATACGGTATACAGGAGAGCAAGGTTTTGCCTGAAAGCTAGCCAGTTCAGTCCAGACTCAAAATGAAACATAGGGTTCAGGGTCATGTAGTCACAAATAATCCAGAAGTCTGAGTCATCTAAACTCAGCGCTTTTCATCAGCCCCGGGCCCTAGGCAGGGGTGGTGGGGTAGCGGTTATTATTAGGGAAGGTCTGGAGCCGAGAGAGACCATTGTGCCACAGACCACCAGTTGTGAGTCCCTCTGTGTGAAGTGGGGCCTAGGGAGGCAGTTGGGCTTGCTGGTTGTATACCTGGCTCCCCGCTATGTAACAGCAGCCCTGCCCGAGCTCCTCGAGGTGATCGCTACGATGGCAGTTGAGACCCCCAGACTTTTAGTCATGGGGAACTTTAATCTGCCATCGGTGGGCGAATCATCCGGGGTAGCTCGGGAGTTCATGGCTTCCATGACGGCCATGGACCTGACCCAATTAATTCAAGGCCCCACCCACGAGGGTGGACATACACCGGATCTCATCTTTGTCTCAGGCCAATGGAAGAGTGATCTGGGTATAGGGGATATAGTCATCACGCCCTTGTCATGGTCAGACCACTCACTTCTCCGGCTCGACTTTCCAACCGCTACCCCCCACCGCGGGGAGGCGGAACCTGAGTCATCTATTTGGTTCCGCCCCAGGCGCCTGATGGACCCCGATGGGTTCCAGGCGGCGCTTGGGCCACTTCCTGTACCCCTGACCCGCGCCCCGATGGAGGACCTTGTGGCCGCATGGAATATTGCGGCCACAGGAGCCTTGGATCGGGTCGCGCCCTTGCAGCCTCTCTTGCGGCAGCGAGCCACCCTGGCTCCTTGGTTCACCGAGGAGCTAAGGGTGATGAAACGCCACAAGAGATGCCTAGAGAGAAGATGGAGGTCTACTCGATCTGAATCTGACCGGACGCAGGTAAGAGCCCATTTACGGACTTACATTGTGGCGCTGAGAGTGGCCAAACACCATCACTGTGCCACTCTCATAGCATCCGCAGATAACCGCCCTGCCGCCCTGTTTAGAGTGACCCGCTCCCTCCTACAACAGAGGGTGCGGGAAACCCCATTACAGGGTAGAGCAGAGGAATTTGGGATTTATCTGCAGGAGAAAATCGCTCAGATTCAGAACGAGCTAGTTTCCATCGATGGCCCAGTGGGATTGCACGAGGCGGGTCTTGGTTGGGAGGATTTTGACTCTGTTACTTCCGAGGATATGGACAGGTTACGTGGGCGACTGCGAGCCACCACATGTTTATTGGACCCGTGTCCTTCCTGGCTTGTACTGGCATCCTGGGAGGTGACACGAGGCTGGCTCCAGGAGGTTGTCAACGCTTCTCTGAGTGAGGGTTTCTTGCCTGCCTCCCTTAAAGAGGCCATGGTGAGGCCCCTCCTGAAGAAGCCCTCTCTGGACCCAGCTTTATTAGTCAACTATCGTCCCATCTCCAACCTTCCCTTCCTGGCGAAGGTTGTTGAGAGTGTGGTGGCACAACAGTTTCCCCGTCACCTGGAGGAAGTTGATTATCTGGACCCGTGCCAGTCCGGCTTCCGGCCCGGGTATAGCACCGAGACGGCATTGGTCGCGTTGGTAGATGATCTCTGGAGGGCCAGAGATGGGGGTTGTTCCTCCATCCTGGTCCTATTAGACCTCTCAGCGGCTTTCGATACCATCGACCATGGTATCCTATTGCATCGTCTGGGGGGGTTGGGGGTGGGAGGCACCGTTTTATGGTGGTTCTCCTCCTACCTCTCTGGTCGGTCACAATGGGTGTTGGCAGGAGGGCAGAGGTCATCCCCGAGGCCCCTCACATGTGGAGTGCCTCAGGGGTCGGTCCTCTCGCCTCTCCTGTTCAACACATATATGAAGCCGCTGGGTGAGATCATCCGTGGTTTTAGGGTAGAGTACCACCTCTACGCTGATGACACGCAGTTGTATATAGCTACCCCAAACCACCCCAACGATGCCGTAGCGGTGATGTGCCAGTGCCTGGAAGCCGTGCGGGGCTGAATGGGAAGTAACAGACTCGGACTCAACCCGTCCAAGACCGAGTGGCTGTGGTTTCCGGCCGCCCGATTCAACCAGTTGACTCCATCACTGGCCTTAGGGCGCGAACATCTTACCCCTGTGGATGGGGGCGCAACTTGGGTGTCCTCCTGGATACCCGGCTGTCCATGGAAGATCAAGTGACAGCCGTGGCCAGGAGGGCGTTTTACCAGGTTCGCCTGGTACGCCAGTTGCCCTATTGGATCGGGATGCCCTTTGCACAGTCACTCATGCCCTCGTGACATCCCGACTGGACTATTGTAACTCTCTCTACATGGGGCTCCCCCTGAGGTGCACCCGAAGACTTCAGCTGGTCCAGAATGCAGCCGCGCGAGCAATAATGGGGACCTCTAGGTTCACCCATATAACACCTCTCTTGCGCGAGCTGCACTGGCTGCCTGTCGTCTTTCGGGGGCGCTTCAAGGTGCTAGTTGTCATCTTTAAAGCGCTCCATGGCACGGGACCTAGCTATCTGCAGGATCGGATGCTGCCCCACACATCCTCCCGGCCGATTCGCTCCCACAGCGAGGGACTTCTCCGGGTGCCGTCCACTAGACTTTGTCAGCGGGCGACGCCCAGGGGAAGGGCCTTCTCTGTGGCGGGCCCTGCCTTCTGGAACGACCTTCCCCCCGACATTAGAACAACCACGGACCTCCGCTCCTTCCGTCAAAAATTAAAAACATACTTTTTCTGCTTGGCCGGCCTAGGTTAGTCTCTACCTTTAAGGCGTTAGGGAATGCTAGTTTTAATATGGGGATTTTAGTGCAGGGACAATTAAATTTAATTCGTTTTTATTCTATTGTATTTATTCTTGTATGCATATTTTATAATGTTTTAATTTTTTCCCTGTGCACCGCTCCGAGTCCCCCTGGGGAGAGGATGCGGTATATAAAATAAATATTATTATTATTATTATTATAAAGAGGCTACTCAGCCAGTTTGTTAGGATGCAAAGCAGGAATCAAGGACACAGAGGTTGTGGAGCTGAGGTTAGTGACAATATTCCAGACACAAAGCAGCTGCTGACAGCTGCTGTAGTAGAACCCACTCATAGATGTTGTGCAATTGGGGCATTTACACTTCGGCTTCTTGAGAAAGCAAGCAAATCATTTCTCCTTGACTCTCCTGTGTCCCCAAGGTATCCTTAGGCTGAGGGCTTTGCTGGGATCATGTTCCTCATAGGCTGCCTGACTCCTCCCACAGTTGCCCTTGCTATTTGCTTGCTGGGACAATTCACAATCTGCTGGCTCACGCCTTTCATAACAGGGCCATAACAAGAACCAGACAACATTTGAAAGGTTGCACACTGCGTATTCAGACCAAGTTATATAAATACAGCCATTTGCATGCCCGTTTTAGAATTGCTATTTATTATCTGCTTTCGGTTATTGTTTTTAACCTTTTTTTAAAGGCTGGCTATGAGCTGCTCAGAGCCTTTGGGAACTCTTGGCACAGATGTCATAATAAGCAAACAAACAAATTGAAAACAGATATTGCAAGAGATTTAGGGAAGCTCCTCCCGGGTGCCACGGTTCCGATGCATTCGTAACCATTCTGCAGGCAGACTGATTGTCAGCCCTCCCAAGATAGGCTGAACTAGGAAATTAAAATCAACAAGCTAATGCTACTTTTATTATAAGAGTTAGAAACAGATTCTTGCAAGTGTGATTGCAGTTTCCTCCTTCTTCCCTTTACCTTCTTTAGAAGTACCCTATATTTCGGACTATAAGATGCAATGGAGTATAAGACCCAACATGATTTTGAAGAGATAAATTTAAAAAAATGTTTTTGCATTCTGCACACCTCATTTTTTGCCCAAAAAAAAAAAAAAAAAGCATGCAGAACTTTGGGAGGCTTCTAGAGTGGTCCTGGGGGCGGCGGGAAACAATGAGCAAAAACGGCCCGAGCACTCTGGAAGCCTCCTAAAGGCTATGCAAGTGCATCTTTGCAAAGGGGGCAGGGCTTTGGTAGGCAAAAAATGCTGTATTCAGTGTATAAGACACACCCAGATTTTCACCCTCTTTTTTGAGGGAAAAAGGTGCATCTTATACTCCAAAATATACAGTAGGTGTGAACTATTATCTGAGACAATTCAGAATTAAGGTCTGCCCTGGACTCAGGTTTCTTTAATCTGACTGTTGTCTTGGATGTAACTTTTCTTCCTGTTTGAAGTTACAACAGCACTTATGACACTTTTCACACTTATGACCATTTCAGCCTCCCCATGGTCACATGATTGGATGCTTGACAACTGACTCACATTTATGATGGTTACAGTGCCCCTTGTGGCAAGCAAAGTCAATAGGGAAACCAGATTCACTTAATAACCGTGTGAGTGATTTAACAACTGCAGTGATTCACTTAACAAACGGGGCAAGAAAAGCCATAAAATGGGGCAAAACTCACTTAACAAATTCCTCGCTTTTGCAACATAGATTTTGGGCTCAATTGTGGTTGTAGGTTGAGGACTACCTGTAGTTGTCAACTTAATGGCCACAGTTGGGACTAGAATTTCCATTGCTAAGCAAAGTATTGTTAAGTGAGTCATGGCTGATTTTATGATTTTTTTTCTGCCATGGTTGTTAAGTGAATCCTTGCAATTGTTAAGTGAATCATGTGGTCGTCAAATGAACCTGGCTTTCCTTATTGACTTTGCTTGACTTGGCTGGAAGTGCAAGTGATGAGCACATGACAGTTGTCTGTCCGTCTCCCATGCTGCAATTGTTACAAGTACATGACAGTTATGAAGCATCTTAATTTTGGTCATGCAATTGTGGGGGTGCTGCAACAGTTATAAGTTTGAGGGTTGGTTGTAAGTCACTTTTTTCACTGCCATTGTAACTTCAAAAAGTCACGAAACAAATATTGTAAGTTGAAGGCTATTTGTTTTAGGGGACTGGAGGCTAAAACATATGAAGAACGGTTGCAGGAACTGGGTATGTCTAGTTTAATGAAAAGAAGGACCAGGGGAGACATGATAGCACTCTTCCGATATCTCAGGGGTTGCCACAAAGAAGAGGGAGTCCAACTATTCTCCAAAGCACCTGAGGGCAGAACAAGAAGCAATGGGTGGAAACTAATCAAGGAGAGAAGCAACTTAGAACTGAGGAGAAATTTCCTGACAGTTAGAACAATCAATCAGTGGAACAGCTTGCCTCCAGAAGTTGTGAATGCCCCAACACTGGAAGTCTTTAAGAAGATGTTGGATAGCCATTTGTCTGAAATGGTATAGGGTTTCCTGCCTAGGCAGGGGGTTGGATTAGAAGACCTCCAAGGTCCCTTCCAACTCTGCTATTGTACTGTATTATATTGTATTGTAGACTAATTTTAAAAGTTCTTGTCCTTTTCAATATATGCGCTGAGCTATTTTTCTCAAGAGTTTGTGTGTTTTCGGTTGAGTTACTCTAAAAAAAGTGGCAGAAATGGAAGGGGAACAGTCTTAAGTAATAACAGTGTAAAAGAGAGCATTTCAATAAACGTCTTCAACTCCTTTGATTGTGGAGTATATTTAACATACAACACCTTTTTAAGGGACAGAATCTGTCTCTTGTAAATCGTTCCATCACAATGTATTTACTTAACACAGTTACAGGTTTGAATGGCAGGTACTGGAATGTTGCATTTGTAGCTATAATAAATGTATAATTTGGAGAAATTTCTTTTAATATCATTGAACTGGGAAGTTTTAGTTCATACTTTATTGCCATTGCACATGGTACAACAAAATTAAATGCCGTCTTCGGTGTACATTACAATTCTAAAAGTAAAAATACAAGCACAAACATATATCTTTTACATTCTATAGGCACATAGACATAAATAACATCTACATACTATTCAAAAGAGACAAATAACAAGACAAAAAGGGATCAAAAAGACCAAAACATCTCCCACGCAGATGAGCAGAGATGAACACCAAGATTAACATCAGACCAAGAGAGCACCAAGGACCCTTGTTAGAAGAGGGATAAGCAATCATTTTGAAAAACAATTGCCTTTTTCCCCAGTGTAATTGTCTGGGAGCTGTTGAAATATCTAATGTTGTATCAGAATATACATCATACATCAGTATCCATATGTATCTGGAGAGCAAAAATAAGGATTGAAAATATCTTACTTATTTTAGTTGCTATTTTCATAAAATATTCAGCAGTTTACAGTAAATAAATGTAAACAAAGAATTTCTGGTGTAAATGCATTTTTTTAAAAAAAAACCTGCTCAAATCTTTATTGCTGAAAATCAGTTTAGTGTGTCTTCTTTCTTTGCTGACAGCTTAATTTGCTTGAGCTTGAATGCCTCTGGAGATTCAGATTTTAGTCTTGCCAATTTCATCCGAATGCCACCTGGTTTATCGAATCAAAAAGCCCATTAGAAACTCCATCACTATTACTGATGGCTCCTGGACAATTGCAGCAGATGGATGAAATGCATTTTAGTTTTAATGGTCCTTAAATGGCTAGTGCCTGGGGATAGCAGCCCACGAGGCATTGCTCTTTTGCTACGGAGTTCTAGAGGCTGGTGGGATGTGTGTGTGGATTTAGAGCTGAAATGAGTGAAGGCAAAAAACTGTTTTCAGGTTTTAGAACAATAGATATATTTTTGGTTTCAGTGGAAACTTGACTTCTAATACCTAATAATAAGAATTGCTAGAATTATACCTGCATAGACTTAAATCAATTGTTAAGACTTGCTCAGATAGATAAAACAGGAGGGGACTGTATCCCTTTCCTCTAGCTGTTGCCACCTGGACCAAGAATGATGACAGGTTCTGAATGCTGTTCAGGCTCTTAAGTACAAATATGCATTGTATGAAAAGGAAAGAAGAAGGGTACAGATAAGTCCTCGACTTACAACCATGACTAAGCCCAAAATTTCTGTTGCTAAGTTGTTAAGTGAATTTTGCTACATTTTATGTCATTTCTTGCAACAATTGTTAAGTGAATCACTGCAGTTGTTAAATTAGCAACATGGTTGTTAAGTGAATCTGGCTTCCCCTTTGTTTTTGCTTGACAGTAGGTCGTGAAAGGGGATCCCATTACTCGGGATACTGCAACCGTTGTAAAATATGAGCAAGTTGCCAAGCATCTGAATTTTGCTATGATGGTCATGTAAAAAACGGTAGTAAGTCACTTTTTGCAGTCCCGTTGTAATTTCAAATGGTCACTAAACAAACAGCTGTAAGGACTACTTGTATCAGAAGAGAGAACAACCGAATTGAGTGTACTAAGGTTAAAAGGCATGGAGAGATATGAGTTATATTGTCATATACTAATTTTAGCTAAGTTACTTTTTCTTTTTTCTTTTCTCACACTAGTAGTCATTTATTTGGCTGATAATTTCTTGCTCATTTGCAGTATGTTGCTGCTTGCTACCAAAGGAAGGGTACGATGCATATGCATGTGTAATACAGACCTATATCTGCTTCTTTGTTATGAAAAACAAGAGTAAGAAATGCGGGAAGAGATACTAAGGGCTCAACGGGAGGGTCCGTTGAAATATGAACAAAAAGATATTGCCATATTAAAGCAGATCCCAAAAAAGATTAGAGAAGCAAGAAGGAAATTTTCCTTCTTGTCTAAAAAATTATATAAAAACGGGATCTGGTTTAAATGGTTAATGCCTGAAGGAATGTTGGTATTCTGGGAGGGAGGCAGAATTAGAATTAAAACAATTGCAGAAGCAGAGGCCTTTCTTAAAAAACATTCCTCAATCCTGGGCGATGAAGAAGAAGGGACAGGAGGAGCCACGGCCCCGCCCTCTGAGGGGAGGGAGAAAGAAGGTGCGATAGCAAAAAGGCTCAGATCTCAAAAATAATTAATTTCAAACTATTGTAATTCTTGAAACAGATGAAAATGTAAAACTAAAGATTGAATGTATGAATCTTAAAAATGTGCCAAATGTATATATCTCCTAACACTACTTGTTTAACACGATATTGTATGAGGACCCGGTTGCAGTCACCATCTCTGGTATAGAAGCTCTAAAATGTATAATATAAACCCTAATTACCCTTCCCTAATATTATAAAATTGTAAAATCAATAAAAACTTTTATTCAAAAAAAAAAAAAAGTAAGAAATGCAACCGGGACTGGCTTATAGGTGAAGAAAATTGAACCACTTGCCATAACCCCAAGTTAATTCATGCTGTGGTGCCACTATTGTCAGGAAAGACCATTTTTTCTAGTAATACAAACCACAGTTATTATTATTATTTTATTTATTATTTATTGGATTTCTAGACCGCCCCCTCTCCCCGAAGGGACTCGGGGCGGTGTACAGCTAAAAATTAAAATTATGACAATCAACAATACATATAAACTAAAATCGAATTAAATAATCCCCTGTACAAATTTATAAAAATTAAAAACTTAACCTTAAAAACCTAATAACATAATTTAAAATTACAAACTGAGGCGGGAAGCATGGAATTAGGCCAAGCCGGCTAGATGAAACTGGTGGGTTTTGAGTTTCTGGCGGAAGGAGCGGAGATCCGTGGTCGTTCTAATGTCAGGGGGAAGGTCATTCCAGAGGGTCGGGCCCATCACAGAGAAGGCCCTTCCCCTGGGCGTCGCCCGCTGGCATTGCCTAGTGGACGGCACCCAGAGAAGTCCCTCTCTGTGAGAGCGAATCGGCTGAAGGGATGTATGGGGCAGGATACGATCCCGCAAATAACTAGGTCCTGTGCCATGGAGCGCTTTAAAGATAATAACCAACACCTTGAAACGCACCCGAAAGGCCACAGGTAGTGGCCACAGTGATGGAATCCGTAGTCTGGATTGGGATTACGGTGGGTTGTATTAACCTTCCTTTGTTGTTCTGTATTGGAGTCCTGGTCAGCTTTGTATTTTTAAATTTAAATAAGGGGGAATATAGTTACAATGTAAAATTCATCAATGACAAAAGATAAATGTGGTTTCTATCCCACACCTCGGCTTGAACTCTATCTGAAAATGGCCCAGATAATCCACTTTTTCTCAGAGGTTTATGAAAGAGGCTGAGGAAATGCAAGTGAGTTTACTTATAAAGTGTCCTGGTAGTAACTCGCCGCAGCCTTTTAATGCTTCTTTCCCTCTTCCCTAAAAGGATCCAAGTGGTATTGAAAAGCAAAACTGCATGGCATTCCATAGGTGCAGTGGTGAAATTCAATTTTTTTTACTACCGGTTGTGTGATGTGGCTTGGTGGGCGAGGCTTGGTGGGCGTGGCAGGGGAAGGATACTGCAAAATCTCGATTCCCACCCTCTCTAGGGTCATCCAGAGGTGGCATTTGCCGGTTCTCTGAACTACTCAAAATTTCCGCTATCGGTTCTTCAGAGCCTATCAGAACCTGCTGGATTTCACGCCTGCATAGGTGCCATAAGGGTACAGAAGTACTTCTCCTGTGCCATTCTGACTGCTATAGTGGAGGCCTGCATTTGGTAAAGTACCAGTGTCCAGTCAGATCCCCTCCTAGTTTCCTACCAGGGTTGCTCTACATCAGGGGTCTCCAACCTTGACAACTTTAAGACTGCCTGACTGAGGAATTCTGGGAATTGAAGTTCACAAGTGTTGAAAACTGCCAAAGTTGGAGAGCGCTGCTCACGAATCATCTCCCAGAGCCCCTTGGAGAACCAATACCTCCCCCACCCCACCCAGCATCAGTGTATATGGAAAAAACAGTTCTGGATAGAAACTATTGAGAATCTTTGTTGCCTTCATATTGCTAGGAAACTCACCAAATGTTACTTATTTTATTTTATTTATTTATTTTATTAAATTTATACCCTGCCCTTCTCCTAAAAAAGGACCCAGGGTGGCGCACAGGCATCATTAAAATCATACAAAATACAAAAATCCAAAATTATTAAAAAAAACTAATTAAATATTCCCTGTGCTAAAATTAGTAAAACTCTAAAATTTAAAACTATCCCTATAAAAATCAGAAACGGGGTTATGCTAGGCCGGCTTGTTGGAATAAATAGGTTTTAAGAAGTTGGTGGAAAAGGCGGAGGTCCATGATGGTGTGTACATCGGGGGGAAGGTCGTTCCAGAGGTCAGGGCCCGCCACAGAGAAGGCTCTTCTCCTGGGGACCGCCAACCGGGATTGCCCGGCCGACGGTACCCTGAGAAGGCCCTCTCTGTGTGAGCGGATCGGTCGAAGGGATGTATGGGGCAGGAGGCGGTCGCGGATATAGCTAGGCCCCGAGCCATGGAGCGCTTTGAAGATGGTCGTCAGCACCTTGAAGCGCACCCGAAAGGCCACAGGTAGCCAGTGCAGCTCGCGCAGGAGAGGTGTTATGTGGGACTGCCTTGCGGCACCCATAATTACCCACGCGGCCGCATTCTGGACCAACTGCAACCTTCGAGTGCACCTCAAGGGGAGCCCCATGTAGAGAGTGTTGCAGTAGTCCAACCGAAATGTCACCAATGCCTGAGTGACTGTGCGCAGAGCTCCCCGGGCCAGTAAGGGGCGCAACTGGCGTATCAAGCGTACCTGATAAAACGCCCCCCTGGCCACGGCCGACACATGGTCCTCCATGGTCAGCCTGGAATCCAGGAGGACACCCAAGTTGCGCGCCCTCTCCACGGGGGCTAGTTGGACGCCCCCAATGGCCAGTGTTGGACTAATCTGGCTGTACCGGGGTGCTGGAAACCACAGCCACTCAGTCTTGGACGGGTTGAGCCTGAGTTTGTTGCTACCCATCCAGCCAGTTGAAAGCCAGTTTGTTGCTACCCATCCAGCCAGTTTGAAAGCCAGTTGGCTCTACAATCTGGAGTGACTGAAGTCATATGTTCTGCTGTACTGCAGAGGTTCAGGCCGCTGTAGTGATCATGATTACTGCAAAGTATCTCTGTGTAGATCTTATATTCCCCACCCACCTTGACTGATTTATCAATTAAACTAATTCAAACATATATGGTATTAAACACACAATGCACTCAGTGCTAGTCCATGTAATCCTTTGTCCCTGATTTTTAAGAGGAAAAAGCATAGTCAGGGATTTTTAGTTTTGCTTCATTAAATTTAATTGCAGAACTCCAGATATTGTATTTGGAGCTGTAATATTTGAGAAAGAAGCAGCACTGCAGACTGAGTTGATGGACTATAAACCATTCTCCAATTTCAGTTAGCCTTTTTACCACTGCGCTGTTTATGTTTTTCATCTTTCTTTGCCTTCTTTTAATTCTGCTTTGCAATCTTTCTTGTACTTAGTTGGGGGAGTATCAAGTTAGCTGAACTGTAAAATGTCTTGTAACTATTGCATCCTGTTTTCTGCTTTTTTATTGGTACACTACCACTGGCTTTCTGTTAAACAAACATAAGTTTGCTCAGTCAGCTTCAGTAGGCAACTTCCAAGCTTGTCAAATCCCAGATGTGTGGGCCTACCCTCCCATTTCTGCCAATTGCTGTGCCAGCTGCAGCGTTCGGGTTGTTGAAATCCATACATCTGAAAGTTGCCTGAGTTGGCAAAGAGTGGGTTAGTGAGACATGCAGAAGGAAGGATTTAGGAAACCGCCTTTTCTCTCGTAGTTTAGAATCTAGAAATTTTCCATGTTAGGGAAGTCAGCATCTATGCTGGGCAAGACTACTGTGCTCTCATTGGAGGCTGAGTCTGGGCAAAGTCTTTAGTCCCGCCTATGCTGGTCGCACATGCCCAGTTTCAACTCAGCCTATCTCTGAGGCACACGCGTCTTTCTAAAGCTCCTGGATCCGTTTGTTTTTTTTGGAAAAGGATTTCTGCTCGTGGAAAGGTACAGGGGACTGGAAAGCGCTTTTGACTGCTCCTGGAGCAGCGCGCTCTACCGGCAAGCCTCAAAGCCCTGATCTGGGCTCGTAGGCTGCCGCTTGTATTTGTGAGGGCCTGGGGAGAGGCCCTGGGCTACCGGAGGCCCCTGGAGAGTCCGTAGGCCCGGGAGAACGCTCCGTCGCTCCCGGAAGGTCGAGCGGCGACCCGCGGTGTACCGGGGGGCCTGGGGATCATCCATCTTCCCCCCCCACCCGGCCGCGGAGCGACCCGGAGAGACCGCAGGGGGTCTGGAAGTTGCGCCGGGGCGATTGGGCCTAATCGGCAGGCTTTTCGGCCTGCAAGGCGCGCGAAGAGCGTGGGCGGCTGGCGCCAGGCTGCTGCTGCGTGGGAGGCCCCAGGCGTCCGCAGGGTCCTAGAGAGAGCCTGTTTTTTTGCTGCAGTTTTATTCCTACTTCTGTGCATTGGAAGCAATGGAAGGGCCTTCTACCTCGGCCTCTGCTCCCCTTCCAGAGCCAGTGGCTGGGCCTTCTTCGGCCTGTGTGGAGCCTGGAACAGAGCAGTCCCCCCAGCCATCTACCTCCCAGGCCAAGGGGAAAGGCAAGGCCCCGGCCAAGAAAGGTAAAGCTCCGAAGAAGTCTGTTAAATCAAAGGCTTCCAGAGCAAGTCCTTCTACCTTTGAGAAGAGGAAGGAGAAAACCCTGGAGAGGCTGCACAGCAGAGCGGCAGTCAGGGCTCAGGCCCAGGCCTCCCCCCTCTCCTGCATATCACAGGCCCACTTGTCCCTCATGGCTTCCCCGGCCCAGGGACAGGGGGGGAGCGGCCATCAATCCCATCTTCCCCATTGATGTTTCTGGGATTTGGGGACCAGATCAGCCGGCTCCTTCTCAGTCTGCGCTCCTTCCACCGAGCATTCAACGCTTGGAAGCAATCCCTTCGACCTCGGCTGCCTTCCCTGTTCCCATGCCTCAGCCATCTCTGGATGCGGCCAATATTCAGGCCATCATCGCTGCGGCTATGTCTCAGGGGTTTGCAGCCGGCCTGCAACATCAGGCACCGGGCTTCCAACCTGTGCCTGGTCCATCGGGGGTGATTCCGACTACGGCGGCGGGCCCGGCTCCTGCAGACGCCCTGGAGGAAGATGAGGACCTGGAGAGTGTTTCCAGCGTGGAGGAAGGTGAGATCCGAGAGGGTGGTCTTTCGGAGGATGAGGGCAGGCCTCCGGAGAAGAAAGCATCTTCCGGCTTGTTCCCTTCAGCCCTGTTCACCTCCCTGCTCTACAAGGCTAAATCGGCTTCAAATTTCGGCCCGGCTACGGCCCCTTCCACGACCGCTCCACGACCGGCCTTGATCTCGGCGGAGAACATGTTCGATGATGACATCTTGCCTTCGGAGACGATCCTGATGCCCAAGATCTTTGTGGATCTGGTTCAGCGACAGTGGGCCACTCCTACCTCTGGGCCCAGCCCGTCATCCACGGATCGGCGATTCTTCAACGTGGCCGAGGAGATGGCGCAGTTCCTGACGACGCCCACCGTGGATGCTCCGGCCATCTCCCTCCACACGGCGGCCAGCATGCCTGGAGCCCCGGAGGATGTCCTCAAGCCGGAGGAGAAGAAGGCTGACCTCACTTTACAACGAGGTCATCAGGCAGCGGCGTGGGCGATCCGTGCCGGCACCTCGGCTTCCTTCTTCACCCGCCCCTGCCTTCTGTGGCTGCAGGATTTACAGCTGCGCACTCCAGTCTCCGACTTCAGGGCCCACCTGGACATTGCCAAGCTGGTGGCGGCCGTGCAGTTTACTTCCGATGCCACCTTGGCCTCGGCCAGATTCGCATCCAGGGCCATGGCTTCCTCCGTGGCCTCTCGTCGTCTTTTGTGGCTACGCCAGTGGCAGGTGGATGTGCGCCACAAGTGGTGCCTGGCTTCCGCCCCCTTCAAGGGCGGCTCTCTGTTCGGGGATGCCCTTGATCCCTTCCTTGTGGAAAACAAGGATAAACGCAAGGTTTTGCCCACTGCTCCCAAGAAAGGGTTCCACCGGGCGGCGCCCTACCCCAGGCGGCCATTTCGAGGTCAGGAGGCCAATTCGTCCTTTCGCGCCCTCGACTATGGGTCGTCCTTTCGGGGGGCGGATTATAGCTCCCAGGGGTTTCATTCCCAGGGTGGTTACTTCCCCAGAAACAGGGGTCAATCTGACCGGTTCCAGAAGGGCAGGCAGTCCAAGCGCCCCTTTCGTGGCGGGGGACAATGTTCCTACCGCCGTAGTTAATTCCCCAGTTGATCGTTTCCCCATTGGGGGTAGGTTGGCCTATTTTGCGGATGTGTGGGATAGCACCACCTCCGATGTTTGGGTTAGGTCCACGGTTCGTAGCGGTTTATTGTTGGATTTTTTTCTCCCCTCCCCCGTCCTGTTTTCGGGTTTGTCCAGTCTCCTCCAACCAGGGGAGGCGCCGTCTCATGCAGGAGACAGTTCAGCATTTGCTGGAAATTAGGGCCATCGAGAGGGTCCCCATTGACCAACAGGGCACGGGGTTTTATTCTCTCATTTTTGTGGTTCCCATGTCTTCTGGAGGTTGGAGGACAATTTTAGATCTCAAAAAATTAAACAAGTTTATACGTTATAAGCGCTTTAAGATGCACTCATTGCAGTCTATTCTGTGGGGTATCCGTCGGGGGGATTTTCTCACCTCCATCGACCTCACGGAAGCTTACCTCCACATACCAATCGCCCCCCAGCACAGGCAGTTCCTGCGGTTTTGTTACTTGGGCGAACACTATCAATATAGGGCACTCCCTTTCGGGTTATCTTCAGCTCCCAGGGTCTTCACCAAGGTTCTGGCGGTCCTGTTGGCTAGCCTAAGGGAGGTCCCGATCCGTTTAAATGTGTATCTGGATGATATCCTCCTTCAATCCTCCTCTCCAGAGGGGGCTCGCGAGGACCTGGCCTCCACCATTCACGCCCTGCAACTCCATGGCTTTTCTATTAATGTCCCCAAGAGCCACTTCCATCCTACTACTAGGCTGGTTCACCTGGGGGCCCTGATTGACACGGTGGGAGGCAGGGTGTTCCTGTCTCAGGAACGTTTGGAATCTCTCCGGGCCCTTCTCCGACAGGTCGGGGGGGAGGCCAGGCCTTCCTTGGCGTCCCTCTCCCAATTGCTGGGGACTATGGTTTCCTGCATAGGGATAGTGCCTTGGGCCAGGCTTCATACCAGGGATCTCCAATGGTTTCTTTTGCCTTTTCAGAGGCGCCTCCTCAGTTGCTCCCTGGCCAGGGTGAGCCTTCCCAGAGAGGTGTCCCGTTCCTTTCAGTGGTGGCTGTCCCAAGCGGTGACCAAGGGCCGCCTCTTCCAGGAACAGGAGTTGGTGACAGTCACCTCAGATGCCAGTCTCTTCGGTTGGGGAGCCCACTGCCAGGGTCTGTGGGCGCAAGGCCAATGGGAGCCCGCCGACCTCGCTCACAGCATAAATTGGCTGGAGCTCCGGGCGATCCACCTGGCCCTCCGTCACTTCCTCCACTTGCTGAGGGGGAGACACGTCCTGGTGCTTACGGACAACATGTCAGCCAAGGCCCATGTCAATCGGCAGGGGGGCACCAGGTCGCATTCTCTCATGGTCGAGGCCAGACAGTTGGGCCTCTGGGCCGAGCGTCATCTCTCCACATTGACTGCAGAGCACATTTTGGGGGTTTCCAATGTGCAGGCGGACTGGCTCAGCCGGGAGGTGCTGGACAACGCGGAGTGGCAGCTATGCCCCAGCCTCTTCCAGGACATAGTGGCTCTCTTTGGGGAGCCGATTATCGACCTCTTTGCTTCCCCCTCCAACACCCAACTCCCGAGGTTCTTTTCTCGCTTCCCTGCGCGGGGGTCGGAGGGGTGGACGCTCTACGGTGCAGCTGGCCCCTCGGCCTCCTTTATGCCTTTCCTCCCTTACCCCTTCTTCCCCGAGTCCTACAGAAGGTCGTGTCGGAGGGAGCGGAGGTGATCCTTCTGGCCCCACATTGGCCCCGCAGGCCTTGGTTTGCGGACCTGAGGAATCTCTCGGTGGAGCGACCGTGGAGGATCCCCAGCGACCGGGTATCTCTGCAGCAGGGGTCCCTGGAGCATCCGGACCCGCAGTGGTTCCAGCTGACCGCATGGCGATTGAGCGGGGCATCTTGAGGCGTCACAACTACTCCTCCGAGGTCATCCACACGATCCAAGCCTCCCGCCGACCGGCGACGAACTGTATATATGACTCCACCTGGCGAGCCTTCTGTCAATGGTGTTCGGGTAAGTCCATTCAACCCCTTCAATCTACCATCCCACAGGTCCTGGACTTCCTACAGGCGGGCCTGCATAAGGGGCTGGCCCTAAACACCATCAGGCGACAGCTGGCGGCCATCTCGTCTGTCCTCACGTGTGGTGGATCCCTGTCATTGTCCCAGATGCCCACGGTGTGGCAGTTCTTCAAGGGCGCCTCGAACTTGACCCCTCCTGCGGTGCACCGGTATCCCTCCTGGGATCTTCCCCTAGTTCTGGACTCCCTCACAGGACCTCCGTTTGAACCTTTGAGGGAAGTTTCCTTGCGTTTCCTGACTTTCAAGGTGGCCTTCCTTGTGGCCATTACGTCGGCTCGCAGGATTTCCGAGCTTCAGGCCCTATCGGTCAGGGAGGACCTCTGCATTTTTCATCAGGACAGAGTGGTGTTAAGGTTAGACCCCTTCTTTATCCCTAAAGTCTGTTCCTGCTTTCACCGTTCCCAAGAATTGGTCCTCCCCAATTTTTGTCCTGACCCTGATCACCCTCTGGAACGCAAATGGCACAAGTTAGACGTACATAGGGCTCTCAGGATCTATCTGAAACGCACCAGGCCCTTCCGGGCCTCCAAAGCCTTATTCGTTTCCTTCCAACCAGCCTCGCAGGGCAGGAAGGTTTCGTCCGCGATGATTGGCCGCTGGCTCAGGGCCTGCATCTCCATGGCCTACCAGGCACGCTCCTCGTCTGTCCCGGGACGCTTAACTGCTCATTCCACAAGGAGCGTGGCTACCTCAGCGGCCCGGGCTGCCCAGGCTTCCCTTCTGGAGATCTGCAAGGCGGCCACGTGGGCCTCCCCTTCGCCCTTCATCACTCATTATAAATTGGACTCGTTCGCTTCTGCGGATGCAGCTTTTGGCAGGAGAGTCCTCCAGTCAGTAGTTCGCGCTGAGAGGCCTGACCAGTAAAGATTCCCGCCCAGGGACACTGCCGCTTTGGTATGTCCCAGCATAGATGCTGACTTCCCTAACATGGAAAATGAGCATTGGTCCTTACCTGATACGCCTATTTTCATGTAGGGAAGTCAGCATCTTGCCCCGCCCTGGGGTAGTTATCCATCATTGAGTTGAGGTACCAGTGTTCTGGTGCTTTGGTTATGGTTATGTGTTGGTTGTTATCTTACTGGGCTTCTCAGTGTTTCTTGTACTAAGGGCTCTCATTGTTTCGGATCCGGATGAACTGCAACACCTACCTTTGTGGTCAAGACGCCGCGAGTCTGGGATTGTCTTCGTTGAAACTGGGCATGTGCGACCAGCATAGGCGGGACTAAAGACTTTGCCCAGACTCAGCCTCCAATGAGAGGACAGTAGTCTTGCCCAGCATAGATGCTGACTTCCCTACATGAAAATAGGCGTATCAGGTAAGGACCAACGCTCAATCTAGACATTTAAGGTATCAGTGATGGAATGCTGATGCAAAGATGAACACATCTCTTCAATGTTTTAATGATATAGCACGATCTAAGTAGAATAGGGGTGGGAGGTTGTTCCACCCAGAATTAGAAGCAGGGGTGAAATGCTACTGGTTTGGACCAGTTTGCCCAAACCGGTATTAAAAAATGCTACCGGTTTGCCCAAGCCAGTAGTAAAAAAATGCTACCAGTTCCAGCGAACCAGTATTTACTATGATAAGCTGTGATGTGCGATTTATATTAGCTAGAAAGCAGGATTTCTAATTTAAAAGCTAATCTAAATCACGTGGCACGGCAGATTTCCCCCCACCCCCCTCGCTGTTCACTTATCTTTGCAGGCACGCTTGGTGCCAGGCTCCACCACCTGCCCAGATATCATCACATCTGTTTTTGACACTCTGTGCATGCACGGAGGTGGCGTGTGCGTTCACATTTATGAACTGGTAGTGAAGATTTCACTCCTGATTAGAAGTATGCATGGAGTACATACTTTCTTTTTTTATAGTGTATTTTCTCCTCCCCCTCCTCCCAATATCCTAGCTCCAATTTGGGATATGTCTAGAAATGGAGAATGTTCCTGGGACTGTTTTTACATATTCTTGCAGTATTTTCAAAAGTGCTTCAGTCTTGACCCAGAAAATACTCTCTAGCTACAATATATGCAGGCATATTCCCATCTGTGACTGTTATGTAGGCACGGAGCTTTGGTGTAACTAGGATTAAGGTCTTGTCCCACCATCAGAATTCTTCATCACCAGTTCAAGCCTTCCATATCTTGCATACATTTATGCAATCCCGATGGGCCATTGGTAGTTTACAGAGACTAAGCTCTCATATCGTCATTATGGCTGGGTTATTTGGTTATTGAAGAGAACTTGCCTTTGCAACAGTGAAACAGGCCAGTGGCTATTCCCTAAATGGGATTACTGATAAATATATAATTCAGTAAAATATTATGAAAATATAGAGCTCCAAAATCAGGCATCCAGTACTTTTGGTCCATCTCCATAAAGGTAGTCCTTGTTTATCGACTGCTCATTCAGCAAATAGTTACAATGACCCTGAAACAGGAGATATTTCTCCAACTTATGGCCATTGCAGTGTCCCCATGATCAAGTTTGGATTTTTGGCCACTGGTGCCCATTTACGAAGGTTGTAGCATTCCATGATCACCATTTGAAAACTTCCCATTTGACTTCTGACAAGCAAAGTCAATGGACAAGTCACCAGGAAATTGGAAGTCATGGTCATTTGATGTCACGCTTAATGAATGAAGGTAATTTGCTGCATGACTGCAACCAGAATTGACATTGTAAGTTGGGGATGCTCACATGATGTTTCACTTTACAACTGCATCACTTAGCGACAGAGTTGATGGTCCCAATTGTAGTAAGTAAGGACTATCAATATTCTCCTGTGTTGATTTTATGTAGGTGATGATCGAAGCCTGAGAGTTGCCATGATGATATATTGCTTCCATCTATAGTCAGTTCTTGGGTTTTTGATATCCAATAAGAAAATACACCGTAATATTTTAATCCACTATGGCAGGGGTCCCCAACCTTTGCAACTTTAAGTCTGAAGGACTTCAGCTCCCTTCAGCAAAGGACTTCAGTCCTTTGCTGAAGGACGTCAGCAAAGCTGGCTGGAGAAGTCTGGGAGTTGAAGTCCTTCAGACCTAAAGTTGCAAAGGTTGGGGACCCCTGCACTATGGTATGTGCCTTTTTATTGCCGTTGCTTTTAGATTCGGACTGTGAGTTAGCCAACTTATCCACTGCTGGTTTTTATGTCACTGTTTTTCCTTTCCTTTTACTGTTTTACAATCTTATTGCCTCCCTTGATTTAATATTTATTTTATAGCAGCAGTTTTAATAATACATTAATTGTCTTTGCTGCCTAGCTCTCAACAACTGAGTAGCCCACAACAATCAAACCAAAATTACAATCAAATCAATAAAACAAAAGACAAAAATGAAAGATGGCAAGGAAGAGGAAGCGAGAGATCTCACTTTCTCTTGCCAAAAACCTGGGTGAAGAACCAGGTCTTCTCTGCTCTTCTAAGCCAAGTGAAAGCAATCCCGATCTATTCCAGAGGGCATATATTAAAATAAGTAGCAATGGCAAATCCCCCTTAAGCATTTGTTCGGAAATTAGCTTTGCTCCAGGGAGTTCCCCATAATAATGATGTGGCTAATGTGATATTCTTGGCAGTAAAGCTTTTGAATACAATAAAACAACCGTGATATAAAATGTATGAAACAAAATGCTGTGGAATATCTTATCTCAGAGCCCGTGACCTCTAGGAGCTTTTCTATTATTCCATTAGTATTTCCATTGCAATTGCTTGCCAAGCACACTTCTGTACTGCAGTGAGTCTTGGACCCTTTACACACGGCAGGAGAGAAAGTGGAACACCTTTCATATGTGCTGTCGCTGATGTATTCTTAGCATCACCTGGCATGACAAAGTTCCAAATAGTGCAGTCTTCGAACGTGCTGGAATTTCTAGCATGTATACACTATTGAAACAGCGATGTCTACACTGGCTTGGGCATGTCGTGAGAATGGCTGATGGGCAGATTCCAAAGGAGCTCTTGTATGGAGAATTAGTGCAGGGAAAGCGCCCCAGAGGGAGACCTCAGCTGAGATCCAAGGATATCTGCAAGAGGGATCTAAAGGCCTTGGGAATGGACATTAACAGCTGGGAAACCTTAGCCTCTAATCATTCAGCTTGGAGGCTAAAGACGCAGCATGGCCTTCACCAATTCAAAGAGACACTTGTACGGCAGGCTGAGGCAAAGAGGCAGTCCAGGAACCAACAAAATCTGGGGGCTGGGCAGGGGACAGAATGTATCTGCCCTCAAGTGTGGAAGGGATTGCCACACCCGAATTGGCCTTTTCAGCCACACCAGATGCTGCGCTAGGACCTCTTTCCAGAGCATGATACCATAGTCTTTGGAGACTGAAGGATGCCAATACTTGCCAAACAGTCTTGATTTCTCTTGCATGCTTTTTTATTTATTTTGAAAGTCTTACATCTGGGCATAAAATCCATAATGTAACTACATGATCAATCTGGAAATGATCCAACATAAATATTTCTAGACTTCACAAACAATTGTTATTCATAATTATTCACATTCATTAACAAACTCTTATAAATAAGCTATTCCTTTTTAATGCACCATGTTGTAATGTCAATTTTATCCCAGAAGGATCTGATTACTAGGCCTAGCTATATCCGCGACTGCCTCTTGCCCCATACATCCCTTCGACCGATCCGCTCCCACAGAGAGGGCCTTCTCAGGGTACCGTCGGCCAGGCAATGCCGGTTGGCGGTGCCCAGGGGAAGAGCCTTCTCTGTGGCGGGCCCTGCCCTCTGGAATGACCTTCCCCCCGATCTACGCACCATCGTGGACCTCCGCCTTTTCCGCCAACGTCTTAAAACTTACTTATTCCAACAAGCCGGCCTAGCATAACCCCGTTTCTGATTTTATAGGGATAATTTTAAATTTTAGAGCGTTAGTATTTTAGCACAGGGAATTATTTAATTAGTTTTTAAAATTTTGGGTTTTTGTACTGTGTATGTTTTTTAATGATGCCGGAGTCCTTTTTTAGGAGAAGGGCGGGGTATAAATTTAATAAAATAAAATAAATAAATAAATTACTGTATTTCTCAGAGTATAAGATGCACCTTTTTTCCTCAAAAAAGAGGGTGAAAATCTGGGTGCGTCTTATACACTGAATACAGCATTTTTTGCCTCCTGAAACCCTGCTCCTTCACCAAAATGGCATGCATAGCCTTTAGGAGGCTTTCAGAGAGCTCCTGGAGGCTGGGGAGGTTAGAAATGAGTGAAAAATGGCCCGTTCTTTGCTCAATTTTGCCCCCCCCCCAACCCCCAGGTGTACTCTATAAGCCTCCTAAAGGCTATGTGTGCAATTCTTTGGACAAGAAATGGGCCCATTTTCATGGAAAATGGGCCATTGTTTGGTCATTGGAGGGGGGAATCCCCCAGGAACACTCTGCAAGCCCCCTAAAGGCTATTCATGCATTTGTTTTGGGGGGAAACAGGCCTGTTTTCACGAAAAGCAAGCCACTTTTTGGAGGTCTGCAGAGTGCAAAAACTTTTTTTTTTAAATTTGCCTCTTCAAAACCTTGGTGCATCTTATACTCCAAAAAATACAGTATATGGCTAGTACCATATGGATTGGAATGAGCTATAGTGCATATAATCCATGGCTTCTTTTGTTATTAACATGCCATTATGAAAATTACTGTTTTATAAGCAACTACTGGTATCTGTAGCTAGCTAGCACTGCTTAAGATGCGCCATCTGAAAACAATTAAACAGGTATTCCTCCACTTACAATTCATTTAGTGAACTTTCGAAGTTACAATGGCACCAAAAAAAGACCATTTTCCACATTTATGACCGTTGCAGCATCCCCATGGTCATGTGATTAATATTTGTATGCTTGACAACTGGTTCATATTTATGATAGTTGTCCCAGGGTCATGTGACTATGTTTTGTGACCTTCTGACCCGCAAAATCAATGGGGAAACCAGATTTGCTTAACAACCATGTTACTGATTTGACAACTGCAGTGATTCACTTAACAAATGTGGCAAGTAAAGTCGTTAACTTAACAAATTTCTCACCTAGCAACCTAAATTCTGGGCTCAATTGTGGCCTATCTGTACTTGTCAGTTTACCAACTGCCATGATATCTGGTACAGAAAAGCTATTCTGAAGCATTCTAAAGATAATACATAAAATGCTTTATTAAGATCTATCAAGAGACTGGAAGTGTCATTACTTATTAGTCAAATAAGAATTTTTATAAAAAGAGTATTTCGAACCAATAGATGATGATATGATGATGATGATAATGATGATGATGATATCCATTCAGTCCTCTCCAAATCTTGGCAATTTTATGGGCCAGATTTTTCCGCATCATCCAATCTTGCATGACTTTTTTGAGTTTTTCTATGTTCTGGCCGGTGTCAGCTTTGATAGCATCCAGCCACTGTGTTCTTTGGTAGCCTGGTTTCCTTTTACACGAACACTTCCAAACATAATTACTTTCACCAGTAAATTCCCCCTCATGGCATGGCCAAACTAAGTGAGACACGCTTTTGTAATTTTGCATAAAACTTGGTCCTATTGAAATATGAGTATCAATAATAAAACCTGTAATCCTCTCTGATCCAGTGTGAAATCCATAACCATGAAAACAATGGGTGTCCTAAAACATTAATCCATAATGCAATTTGTTTTTCATTAAGTACAATATTGAAGGTGTGTTGTAGAAGATCTGAGAAGGATCTGATTTTGATTCTCTTATTTTGAGAATCAGAATCATTGCTTCTTTGACTTTCCTTACCTGGGTACCTACGAGATCGCCTTCTGCCATCGAGAGCCTCCCACTGGCCAGTACACTCCCATAGAGAGGGTCTCCTCATGGTGCCGTCGGCTAGACAATGTCGACTGGCGACACCCAGGGGGAGAGCCTTCTCCGTGGGAGCACCTGCCCTCTGGAACGAATTGCCCCCGGAATTAAGAACTATCCCTGACTTCCGCACCTTCTGCCGTGGTCTCAAAACCTTTCTCTTTCAACAAGCCGAGCTGGCATAAAGCATGATTTTTAAATTTTTAAATTTAAATTTTTAAATTTAAATTTCTATTATTTTAATCAGGGTTAGTTTGGGTTTTTTCCACGTTTCGGCCAATATTTTAATTATGTCTTTTAAAAGCTTTTAAAATATATAACTTTTATATATTTGTTTTTATATATTTATATATCTGTTTTTATTTTGGTGGTACACCGCCCTGAGTCCTTCGGGAGTAGGGCGGTATAAAAAACCAATAAACTCTAAACTCTTATTGTCTCAGCAATGCTATTTTTGGTACCATTTGAAATTTTCAAATAAAAGCCGTAAATTATCAGTCTCTTAGCCAAATTGGAATAATGATAGCAGAATTTATGCATATTTTTCTGTTGGAAATTAAGAAAACATACAAATAAGCATAAATAACAATCTCTTTAGAAAGCTCACTGGTGAAGCTCTTAACTACTTTACATTTTTTCCTCAGTGGACTAATTGAAATACAGAGATTTTCAGGTATAACATCTTTGTTTTCAACTAAGTCAAGGTGAGAAATGTGCTTTGCCAATGCCATATAATTTGTTTTGTGTGCATGCTACTTTGACCATAGGTACCGTGCTAGAAACAAGAATCAAAATTTAATTTGAACATCCATTACTAATTACGTAATTAAAATATTACTGAGCCGGAGATAACAAATTTGTATTATTCATTATTCAAAATGATTTCCCCTGCTTTATTATTACTAGAGTGTCAAAAGTTAATTCACCTGGTCTATTCAAGAAGCCTTCTTCTTCTTTCTGGATCCAGGACAGGGGTGGGTTTCAAATTTTTTAGAACCTACTCTGTAGGTGTGGCCTATTTTGTGGGCGTGGCTTGGCAGTCATGTGACAGGTGGGAGTGGCCACCTTTTAAAATGTGGTGAAACTCATTTAACAACGCTCTTGCTTAGCAACCAAAATTTTGGACTCAATTGTGATGATAAATTCTTTCTTTCTTTCTTTCTTTCTTTCTTTCTTTCTTTCTTTCTTTCTTTCTTTCTTTCTTTCTTTCTTTCTTTCTTTCTTTCTTTCTTTCTTTCTTTCTTTCTTCTTTCCTTTCTTCCTTCCTTTTTTCCTTCCTTTCCTTTCCTTCCCGTTGGGTCACTGGCAGCGGTGGGCCAGATTTACTTCCAGGTCCGCCGGTGGAACCCCCTCTCACCGGTTCTCTAAATTTCACCAACCGGTTCTCGCGAGTAGGTGCGAACCTGCAGAAACCCACCCCTGATCCAGGATGACTAGTATTCTGCATAAAATGAGCTCTAAAAACCATGTTAATGTTCTTGCCACTGGATCTTCCAGGGAAGAGGAAAAGAAACTTTTCAAGCCTTCAAATGAACCCATTTGCTACTGCAGTTGCTGCTACTGGGCCAATGAGAATTCTGTGATAGGGATTGAGAAATTCAGATCTGAGCCCGAGAAATACCATGGATGGAAAGAAATGTTTGGGCTTTTAACACTTCTGAATATTACAAATTGAGCAATTTTATTTTCAATCTAGATCTTCCTCTTCTTAAATTTGATTATAGTATTAAAGACAAGAAAGAATATTATTTGCAGAAAGGTGTCATTACATGCCAATAATTATTGACATTGACTTAGTAAAGCGGTCATAACTGATAAACAAAACACTCCATTGCTAAGTGGAGAAGTGAGTAGAATAGATTTTGTCATTATCATATTAAGTTTAAAGAGAAATAGACAGTTTCAGGGATGAATTGTTTCTGGAATAATCGGAATAGCCATTTTATAGTTGAAAATTTCATCAGAGAACATTATGAACTATTGAAAAAAATGTTCAAATTGAACCTTTCTTTCAATACTTAATAAGATGATTTAAAAAGTGAATGCTTATTAATAATACCAAAACAAATTCAGACTAAATATTTTTTGTTGATTTTGAAAGTACTCATCACCTTAAAAAAAGAAAAGAAATACAGAGGAGAAGGCAAATTCAAAACCAACTGGCTTGTGTTGTACAACATAGAAAAAACAAATATTTTCTTAGCCAGGGATATCCGCTTGTTTCGCCGGCACCTAAAAACTTTTTATTTTCATCTGGCTGGCCTAGCATGATCTACTCCACACCCATTATTTTATAACAAATCAAAACTGTAATTTGGGTTTTAAATTTAAACTTATTTTAAGTTAAGCAGGATATGGATTTAATTTCGTTATTATTTAATAATATTTTGTATTTATGTATAATTGATTTTAAATCTCTGTTCGCCGCCCCGAGTCCCTTTATGGTGAGATGGGTGCGGGCTATAAATGTGAAAAAATAAATAAAATAAATAAATAAATATTGTTAGACTGGCAGTCAGGAATGGGGTTGTTTTTGACATAGCAAAGGAATTTTCCTCAAATAACAGAACAGCACCATAGTGACAAAGAACAGGACAATCTCATAAAATAATAAATTGTGATGTGTGAGCATTTTTACGATTGTGGATGGAAGATCAAGAAAAGATGGGATTTAAAAAAAAAACTTTAAAAAATAGTCTCTGGGGTCTATTTACAAAAGGATCATGGAAATGGAAATGAACATAGAAGCAACAGATTGGTTTTTAGGATCGTCTCCACATGGCCACTATTTCTAGTAGAAAGAAGATTGATTATTTAAAATGTGAATGTTTCTGAAAAATAGTTTTAATTGTTCAATATGGGCCATAGTTTTAAAATAGCAGGCTAACCATTTTTTTTTAAATAAAGCAGATATTTCTTAATTATATTACTCTGCATCTGCTTAATTCTGATAAGGCTGTTTTTTAAAACTTGTAAAATAATAATAAAATGATTTACCCCATTTTTGCTTCTAGGAAATTTATCAGCTGAAGTACTTCTTTCTCCTAATGGCATTGCTGCCTTTGAGATTCAAACTCCAAAAGTTTTAGAGGGATCGTGTTGAATGAAAAGGGGAAAAAAGGATGATTAATCATTTACATCATCTTTGAAGTAATGAACTGGGTTTTCTTGTTCTTCTAAATCAGTAAAAGACTGCTTTAAAAATGTGAAACTAGTTTTGTTTGATCTTAAAATGAGGTCAACAACCAAAAACAAGTTTCTTTATTCTGAATATCTTCAAGAAGAATACAATTTGGTTGCAATTACCTTGCTGTTGGAGATGCAATTCAAAATTCATATGGTAGGAATTTGTTTTATAATCCAGGGCTCCCCAAACCCCGGCCCAGATCTGCAGCATATACAAAGAAAGAAAGCCCCATCCTTGAAATGCAGGCAGTATACGAAACTATAACCCCTCCAGTCCGCAGAAAACATTCTCTCCACAGAACTGGTCCCTGGTGCCTAAAAGGTTGGGAGCTGCTGTTATAATAATGTGTTTATGGGGCACATATTGGCCTGAAATCAGAAGTTAATATGTTGTGATAAAGAAAGACGCACAGGCAGGAAAAAGTTTACTGGGAAGGCACCCTGAACAGCTCTTGGGAGCCCCCTTTTATTGTCATACACCGTTTACGTGGCAGAAGCTGATTCATTGATCAAAGTACACTTGTACTGATTAGCTAAACAAAACTCATGGTTACTGATTGGCTAAACAATGGGTTTCTGCTGCAAGCGATGTGATGTGCCTATGTGCCAAATCTCATGTTTACACTATTGGTTTTTAAAGTTTTTACAGGGAAAAAGGTGCAAGGTGAAATAACATTTTGGCATCTTCCCTGCCGTTGGTGATGTCCCTCCCAAAAAACTTCATGAATATACAATTTTAAAAAATAAAGGATAAGCACATAGGAAAATTACATTTTATAATCCATATAATCAATCATTTTTTCCTTTGTCATTTTCTCGTGTATCAACAGTTACAATAAGCTTTCAAATAAAATCATTTTTGAGACCTGAGTCTTTTCGCAATTGACTCTTCCCTCCTGTCTCCAGGCGGGGCCATCACTCCCTTTGTTCCCCCATCTTCACCTCCCAGCTGGGAGGAATGTTTTTTGATAAACGTCTCCGCCTCGGTTAATGTTTTAATTTTTACCCTGTCCCCTTCCCAAAATATTAACATTCCTTCTGGCAACAACCACTTGAACCAAATTCCTTTCTTATATAATTTCTTAGACAAGAAGGAATACTTCCTTCTAATTTCTCTAATTTTTTTAGGAATTTGTTTCAAGATGGCTATTTCTTTGTTCTGATATTTTAAGACTCCATCCCATTGGGCCCTCAATATCTCATCCCTTGTGGATCTCCTGAGAAATTTAACATGAATTTCTCTTGGTACATTATTTATCCTAGCATAAGCTGAATTAATTCTATAAACCAGGTACATATCCCACCAGAGCTGATCTTTATCTTTTTTAATATATTCTGCTAATATTGTACTCATAATATCTTTAAGATCTTCAGTATCTGATTCTGGCAAATTCTGGAACCTGAGGAAGAAAGACATTCTTTCAAATTCAATTTTAGTTACGTGAGCTTCTAATTCTAAGCCCTCCCTCCGGGTCTCCCTAACCTCCCCCCCCCATCTCAGCCACCCCCTCCTCCAGCTTCGCAATTTTCTGTTTATTTTCTGTTGTATCCCTTTTCGTTTCCCTAAGTTCAAGTGTTAAATCTGTCAGCTTTTTCATTATCTCGTGAAACATTTCGGCAACTGATGGCTCCTGCGGTCCCTCTTCAGCGGGCTGCTTTGACAAAAGTTGTGTAATCTTTGGTTGTGTAGTCGGGCTGGAAGCAGCTGAGGAGGGTGCAGAGAGTGACTTTTCCGCTGGTGGCTTTCTAGAAGCCATTATGTCAGTTGGTAAAGAAATGGCGCTGGTAAAACAGGCAGCCGAGAGAGTCCGAGGCGTCAGGGAGTCCGAATGGAAGAGCAGTCTTAAGAGTTCACTTTTAAAAATGAAGAAGAAGAGAAAAAAAAAAAGAAATAATTCTTATAGTCCAAATCCAGGAATCCACGTATTGGGAGAGATCTGGGGGCCCCTGGGAGGAATGTTGCAAGAGAAAGTTTCAAGTCCTTCGTTGTTGATTGTAGAAAGAAGAAACTTCACGCAGGGGAGTTACAAGCAGAGAACAAAGAGAAGCCATCTTACCCCGTCTTCCGACAGGAAGAAAACTGAAAGTTCCATTCCATTTACTTTCTTTTCTTAAAAGAACTCCATGAACAATTGTTGCAGATGTGATACAATATAATTCTTTTCCATAGCTAGCTCAAATAGCAAGTTAGTCCTTTCCTCTCTCCATTCAAATGAAGAGGGGTTGTCTGCTTGCCGCTTAGTCCGAGGGGTGGTTTAGAATTCCCCCCTCCAATCTTCATTTAAAGTAGATTGAACTGGAACTTACAATGTCTTATTGCTATCCATCATCATTAGCCCAAGAGATTTGGGAGCGTCCTTCACCTCCAGCCTTTCAGATGCACTTCTCATTCTGCTTTCTGTTTCCCAGCTCCATCCTGCGAAGAGGCAGGATCGCCCCCCCTTTTTGCTCGCCAGCTCCTAGGTCGAGGCTGGGGGCATCTTAGCCGGCCGCCGCCAGGCTGGGGGCTCCCAGCAAGCCGCCCCTATGGCAAAAGACCCCCCCCAAGGTCTTTTGTGCTCCTGAAGGAGCCCACCGGTACAACAAGCGGCAGAGAGCCCACAGGGCACGTCTGTCACCTTCGGGAATCAGAAACGTTCTTCTCATGTTTACACTTCCTGAGGAAGGATCATTATGTGGACTTTTGCATTCCTCAATGTGGTTTGCCAGCTACTGAAAAAGCAATTATCCCCACATTAATATGATTTGGATGGATCATTGTATATTAAAAATAAATATAATTTTTGCGGGTGTAAACCCAGTATTCAGAATTTATCGAAGACATTTAAGAATCATGGAAATTATTTTAGACATGGAGGCTGTCCAAAGAAGAAATCTCCATGTATCCATGGCAATTGGCCCATGATATATGTTGCTGGTCAATGTTTGAATTAGGATTTATTTTTCTCTTGATATAGGAGGAAGAAAGAATAAAGTAATTTAATCAAATGCCCTGTTTCCCTGAAAATATGACCTCCCCGGATAATAAGCCCAATCTGGCTTTTGCGCGCATGTGCTAAAATAAGCCTTCCCCAAAAATATTGAAATAAAGCAGCAGCCATGAGGTGACCATGCTCGCCGCCTCCTGTACCTCAAAAATAATAAGACCTCACCAAAAATAAGGCCAAGCACTTATTTCGGGGTTCAAAAAAATATAAGACCATGTCTTATTTTTGTGGAAACACAGTAATGTGTAATGTTCTTTTTTCTCTTAAAAATCGGCTTTAGAGCTATATTTGCCTTCAATCTCCATGTATCAACCAGCCCCAAATTGTCTATTAAATGAAAGAAAATTTTTGATAATTTGCCTTGAGTGATTATAATATTTTTATCAGAAGTTCAATCCAATTATGAGGCGGACACTCCATTCCAATCCTCCATGAAACACAATTTTCATAAAAGAAACCTATTCATCTCTTCATAAGTCCTTTATTAAACAATGTTTTTTCCTCATTTGGGGCATAAATTCCCAGTATTAAATTCCTAGTCCCATTTCCACCACAATAAATCTACCATATCGTCAGTATTCAAATAATTTTTGAACATGCTTAAATTGGTCTGCTTTACTGATTCATTTTCAGGAAAACCAAATTGAGAAGCATGTATAAATGATTTCTAGACTTCTGATTACAATTGGTGATTAAAAGCTGAAACTCTAAATGGCCTCCAGTAAAGACTGTTATCTTGAAGTGGATTTGAGGTGGTGTCAAAAATTCTGCCTGGTTTTCAAACAGTGGTAGCTCATTGATACCAACACCTCATCACTGTATGTTGTAATTACCCAGTATTTATTTTAAGCATTATCTGGCCCTTCAACCAAAGAAAAGCATCCATAATAGCTTGCAAAAACCAATTAACACACCAGTGCCTTCAGGCTTATACTGTGAAAGACAGAAAGAAAGAAAAGGAAAAGAAAATGTAATGTATATGGGTCAAATGTTAAAGCTTTAGGAGAAGAACACTTTTAGTTTATCAAGCTCCATGCAGCTGAGCAAGGTCAATGAAGGAAGAAGTACAGCTAGCCCTCAACTTACATCCACAATTGACTCCAAAACTCCCATTGCTAAGTGAGACACTTGTTAACTGAATTTTGCCCCATTTTATTATCTTTCTTGCTACAGTTGTTAAGTTAATCACTGCAGTTGTTAAGTTAGTAGCATGAAGAGCACATGACTGCCGTGGCCAGGGGAGCCTTTTATCAGGTTCACCTGATACGCCAGTTGCGTCCCTTTCTGGATCGTGACGCCTTACGCATTGTTACTCAAGCTCTCGTCACCTCCCGCCTGGACTACTGTAATGCTCTCTACATGGGGCTTCCCTTGAAGTGCACCCGGAGACTCCAGTTAGTTCAGAATGCGGCCGCGCAGGGGATTTTGGGAGCATCTAGACGCTCCCATGTGACACCTCTCCTGTGTGAGCTGCACTGGCTGCCTGTGGCTTTCCGGGTGCGCTTCAAGATTCTAGTGACCACCTTTAAAGCGCTCCATGGCAAGGGACCTGGTTACCTGCAAGACTGCCTCCTGCTGCCAAATACCTCCCACCGACCAGTCTGCTCCCACACAGAGGGCCTCCTCAGGGTGCCGTCGGCCAGACAATGTTGGCTGGCGACCCCCAGGAGAAGAGCCTTCTCTGTGGCAGCTCCTGCCCTCTGGAATGACCTCCCCCCTGAATTACGCATAATCACAGACCTACGTCTCTTCCGTCGGGCCCTGAAGACACATCTATTTTGTGCAGCCGGCCTCTCATAGTCTTTTAATTGGGTTTTAGCATTGAGTGTTATAATTAAGAGGACAAATTATTTAATATTTATTAATCTGCTATTTTAATTTTTGTATTTCTTCTTTTTATTGTGGTTGTTCACTGCCCTGAGTCCCGAGAGGGAGAAGGGCGGTATATAAATTAAATAAACTTCAGCCAAGTTAGATAGGTTTTTAAATGGGATTTTAGCACAGGTTCTCTATTTAATTTCTTTTTAAATGTTTGTATATTGTTATTTATTCTGAATTTTAATGTCCTGTGCACCGCCCAGAGTCCGTCTCGACGGAGATTGGTGCGGTCAACAAATCGAATAAATTCAAATTCAAATTCAAACCATAAACCATAAACCATGATTGTTAAGTGAATCTGGCTGCCCCATTGTCTTTGCTTGTCAGAAGGTTGCAAAAGGTTATCACATGATCCCGGGGCACTGCAATTGTCCTACAGACGAATCAATTTGCCAAGCGTCTGAATTTTGACCATGAAGATGCTGCAATGTCAAAAGTGTGAAAAGCGGCGATAAGTCCCTTTTTCAGTGCCATTATAACTTCCAACGGTCAGTAAATGAACTTGTAAGTCAAGGACTCCATCTATATAGGCTTCTGTAAAGTATCTTTACCCTTTAGCTTGGGGTAAATACAGAATCTTAGAAACTTCCCGAGGAATTTCCAAGCATCATTTATGAAGCTTTCATTAATGCAGAATTTTGAATGATCTAATCCCCCCCCCCCCCCCCAGGTTTCTTACCACGTTAAATCATACATCTCCATGCCTTCAGTACTTTGGTTTAATTTGCTTATGCTGTATTTTTTACTTCTATGCATCCTTTTAGGCCAGGGGTGTCCAAACTGGGAAACTTTTAAGACTTGTGGACTTCAACTCCCAGAATTCCCCAGCCAGCTATGCTGGCTGGGGAATTCTGGGAGTTGAAGTCCACAAGTCTTAAAGTTTCCAAGTTTGGATATCCCTGTTTTAGGCTGATCTTGCACTTGCATTCATCAATCAATCAATATGTGGACATTCATGAGCATACAAGTAGTCCTTGTTCAACGGCTGCCTCATGTAATGACCGTTCACAGTTACGACAGTGATGAAAAAGTAACTTTGAGACGAATCCTCGCATTTCTGTCCTTTGCAGGACTATAAAGCGAAGTAAGATCTAAGCATAGTTACAGTTTTACACATAGTCCCTTGCATAATGAGTTACCAGTCCCAACTGTGGTCATTAAATGAGGACTACCTATGAATTGTTCCAGCAAAAAATATTGTAGGATTGCATGCAGGCCAATGAATGGAATCCTCAAGAAAAGATGGTGAAACACAGAGGTGGTTATACTCCAAATTTGAGGAAGTTATTTAAGCTTTTTACTAGAACTCTGGACTTATTGCTGGGACTTTGTTGCAAGATTTATTGGAAGAATGAAATCCGTACAGAACTCCAAGGAAAAACACATGCTGAGTTTTTCTTCATTTCTGCATTGTGTTGGTGACAGTGGTGCTTAATTTATTGCAGTTGTTAAAGCCAGAAAGTTAGGAGGATTTTTTTTTTTTGATCAGTAAATCACTCAGAGGTCTATCAATAAATCCAGCTCAGTTCTTGATGTAAGAAACATATAAAAATCTTTAATCAAAATCTCCTGAAAAAGCTTTACTCCGATCTCTTTTGGGAATACTGGAGGAAGAAGATTAAGAGCAGGCTTCTCGTGGTGGAGAGATGAATAGGATAGATTGCTTCTGAAGAATTTCACTGAGTTCAGGAAAACCATTTCTGGTTTAATCTGCGGCGAAGCACAATGACAGGCATTGCCGTCATCCAGCTATCTGTGCTGCTCCATTAAAGTCATGTCTGAGAAGCCCTGCAATAAGAAGCTGAACGACATTATGACATTCGGTGGCTGGCACTGCCCTCCCCCCTTTTTAATGACCTACTTTTCTTTTTTGGATTTGCATCTGAACTCGATCCTCTCTTGTTCATGTTCTGAAGTTACAGAAATAGGACCTTTAGTCAAATCCTGTGAGCAGGACAGCAGAGGTTGGACAGTTTTTAAATGCTTGGATTGCAGTCAGTGCTGACAGCTGATTTGGGGGCTTTTCCCCCCATGAATGAAAAGGGCGTACAAAATTGGAGGTGCTGACGTAATTCAGAGCTAAGGTTTATTTAAATCGGGTGGCAAAGCTTTTAGCAAACCTTTCCACAATGCTGTTATTGTATTGGCTCACGCAGATTTTGGTTAAATAAAACCAAAACGGTTTTCACAGTTAATCCTTAAGAATATCAGGAATAAAGCCCAGCATTTTTAGATTATGTGATCATTAGTAAAGAACAACTGATCATTTTTAGATTATGTGATCCTCTCTAGTAAAGAACAATTGAATGGAAGAAATATTTGAAGGGATATTTCAATATTTTAAAGAAAGACGTCTCTCACTGCCTATTGCCTCACCCTTTTGTCAGCTGGAAACTAAAATAAAAGCCAGCTTCTTAACCCAACTTAAAAACTGACCCATTACATAAACCCAAAATTAGTTTAATAGTTGGACAATATGCAAATAGGGAACAAAATGAAAGTGAAAGCTCCATTCCTTCTTCAGCCATCATTGTGGCAAGAGTGGAGCTTCTGGTAAATAAATTGCCCTGTTGATAGTTTCTTCTCTCTCTCTGTTTTGGGAACACACACACACACACAAACACACACACACACACACACACACATACATACACACAACCACCGTATAAGCCCTACCTACCAACCTACCTTACTGTATTTCTCCCTCTATCTCCTGTGGGCGTCCTGGAGGAGGATGGTGGCAGTGGCCTCTGTTCCTTGTGTGGGCATGGGCGTGGGTCGGCATTATCGTTGGCAGTGGTGGTGGTGTCGGCTCCTTTTGGACGGACTTGTGGAGGAGGAGGAGGGCGGCGGCGGCAGCGAGAGAGGTTGCTGAGGAGGTGTGGGTGTGGGGCGGCATTATCATTGGTGGCGTCGGCGTCGGCGGTTGCAGAGGAGGCAACCGTTGTGCCGATGATGGAGAAGCATGGGGGAGGGGTGGTGGCACAGACTGCTCCACATGCACGTGACACGGCAGAAGAAGCGTCCGAGTGGGAGGGGCCGTGAAAGGGAGGGGGCAAGTGAGCGAGTGAGGGAAACACACAGAAGGGCCGCACTCCATATTTACATTTCCGTACATGTACCTGGCACAGGTGTGACATCTGCATAATATATATATATATATACATATATATATATATATGGTGCCGTATTTGAAAGGAACGTTGTGTGAAAATTTGAAAGCGATCAGTGCAGTACTTTCGGAGATTACCGGTTTTGAACAAACTCATAGTTACATTTTTATTTATATAGATGATCAGGAGGAGAACCTGGTGGCTTAGTGGCTAAAACATCTGCCTCACATGTAATACTTCCCTGGTTTGAATCCCAGTAATGGTATGGCTAGCTGATGAGAGCTAAATAGCTTGAAATAGATCTATACTAGTCTCCCTTATTTATTTATTTATCAACACAAAAACGTATCACTCGTATATGTATATGTATATGTATATGTATATGTATATGTATATGTATATGTAGTCTTTAAATTGGGATTGCTGTTATTTTAGTATCCATGCCCTTGACACATTAGGAAAGAATGATGAGTGGAGTTAATGCTTTCTGTCTGTGGACACTTATCTCCATTGCTTCCTGCTCCTCCTCCTCCTTCCATGCAAAATGGTACTGTAAAAGCAGCAGTCACTAGGATGATAATCAAGAGAACAGTGGATCCAATTAAGGTTGATGAACAAAAACCACCTTCAGAAGTACTTTTTTTTCCCTTTTGTGTCTAGTTGTCTTAAGTAATCTCTTCATTCACCTTGACAGTTTAGTAATTAATATTGCATAGAGCTTTAACTAGTTACTGCCATCAGCTGTACACACAAAAGTTAATGTACTGCACTCTCTGGTCTAAATGCTGCTCTATAAAGATGGGATTTGCTAAATTTAGGCCAACTTAAAAAAAGATAAACAATATTTTATGTGAAAGAGAAACCAAAATAGAGGATAAATTTAATTTAACATTTAATGAACATGGCTCAGGAAACTATGGAAAATTTACATTATTATCCCATTTATTACCCTGCTTTCACAATCATTTATAAACCTTGATCTGCCCCAATCTTTGTAAGTATAGTATCCTTATTCTATCTTTCTATATCTTTTTTCTCCCTCTTCTATATAAATAAAAATGTAAAATAGTTTGTACGAATCCACTAATCTCAAAAACTACTGGGCCGATTTACACCAAACTTTCAGACAATGTAGACAAGGACTTCCGATAATAGAATAGCTAATCATTTTGTGCCTAGCACGCGTGTGTTGTGTACAAATTACACACAAAAAAGTACCCACTGAAATGTGTGTTAACATCCCTGTAGCCACGCCCATCAAACTGCTTTTCAACTGTCAGTGTTGGAAAAGGCCTCATACGGCGGCCTCTTGGGGCCAAAAAGGCACAGAGGATAGCAAACTCCCAGGTGGCCCATAGAGGGGAGAGGGAGAAATTCTGCTCAGGACTGTTCTCTGAGGTAAAAAAAACGGAGGCAGGCAGCTGCTTTAAACTGTTTAATACGAACTGAACCAAACTGTAACAAAGAATCACCCATCTGACAGCAAATACAGTTTAATGAAAAGAAGGACTAGGGAAGACATGATAGCAGCCTTCCAATATCTCAGGGGTTGCCCCAAAGAAGAGGGAGTCAAGCTATTCACCAAGGCACCTGAGGGCAGAACAAGAAGCAATGGATGGAAACTAATCAAGGAGAGAACCAACCTAGAACTGAGGGCAAATTTCCTGGCAGTGAGAACTATTAACCAGTGGAACAACTTGCCTCCAGAAGTTGTGAATGCCCCAACACTGGAAGTCTTCAAGAAGATGTTGGATAGCCATTAGTCTGAAATGGTATAGGGCAGTGATGGCTAACCTTTTTTGGCTCACGTGCCAATAGCAGGGGGAGTGCAGGGGCGATGTGCACAGGTGTGCCACATCCATAATGCTGTGTGCATGACTCCCTGCATTTGGCATGCTTTTTACGTCATCCCCAGGCTCCAGAGGCTTTATAGGAGCCTGGGGAGGGTGAAAACAGCCTTCCCCCACCTCCAGAGGGCATAAAACAGCCTCAAAAGAAGGCCTAAATCAGCTGGCCAGGGCACACATACAAACTGAAGCTGACAGGGCAATGCCTCGAGTGGCCTAAGAAATGGTTCCGTGTGCCACCTGTGGCACCCGTGCCATGGGTTCGCCATCATGGGTATAGGGCTTCCTGCCTAGCAGGGAGTTGGACTAGATGACCCCCAAGGGATAGATAGAGAGGCAGAAATAAGGTAGAGATGTAGGTAGGTAGGTAGGTAGGTAGGTAGGTAGGTAGGTAGGTAGGTAGGTGGATAGATAGATAGATAGATAGATAGATAGATAGATAGATAGATAGATAGATAGATAGATAGATAGATAGATAGATAGATAGATAGATACAAAGAAAGAAAGAAAGAAAGAAAGAAAGAAAGAAAGAAAGAAAGAAAGAAAGAAAGAAAGAAAGAAAGAGACAGTAGGTAGGTAGGTAGGTAGGTAGGTAGGTAGGTAGGTAGAGGGAGAAAGAAAGAAATATAGTAGGTAGGTAGGTACATAGGAAGGGGGATGGATAGATAGATAGGGAGAAATACAGTAGATAGGTAGGTAGAGGGATAGACAGAGAGGGAGAAATACAGTAGGTAGACAGGTAGGTGGATAGGGGGATAGATAGAGAGGGAGAAATACAGTAGGTAGGTAGGTGGAGGGAGAAAGCAAGAAATACAATAGGTAGGTAAGTAGAGGGATAGACAGAGAGGGAGAAATACGGTAGGTAGGTGTATAGATAGCGAGAAATACGGTAGGTATGTAGGTAGAGGGATAGAGGGGGGAAATACAGTAGGTAGGTAGGTAGATAGAGGGAAAAAGAAAGAAATACAGTAGGTAGGTAGGTAGAGGGATAGAGAGAGGGAGAAATACAGTAGGTAGGTAGGTAGAGGGATAGAGGGGGGAAATACAGTAGGTAGGTAGGTAGAGGGATAGAGGGGGGGAAATACAGTAGGTAGGTAGGTAGATAGAGGGAAAAAGAAAGAAATACAGTAGATAGGTAGGTAGAGGGATAGACAGAGAGGGAGAAATACAGTAGGTAGGCAGGTAGGTAGATAGGGGGATAGATAGAGAGGGAGAAATATAGTAGGTAGGTATGTAGGTAGGTAGGTAGGTAGGTAGAGGGATAGAGAGGGGGAAATACAATAGGTAGGTAGGTAGGTAGAGGGAGAAAGAAAGAAATACAGTAGGTAGGTAGGTAGAGGGATAGATAGATAGAGAGAGAAAAATACAGAAGGTAGGTAGGTTGGGGCTTATATGGTGGTTGGGTGTATGTGTGCAGGTGTAGATCTACACACAGATTGGTTGGCCATTTAACCAGACTGGGCCACAGCAACGTGTGGCCGGGTATAGCTAGTATATAAATAAAAATGTAACTATAAGTTTGTTCAAAACAGGTAATCTCCGAAAGTACTGCACCGATTGCTTCCAAATTTTCACACAACATTCCTTACAAATACGGCACCAATGATATATATAGATTGTGTAGATGTCACACCTGGGCCAGGTACACGCAATGGAAATGTAAAAAATGTAAAAAAAAATGAGCAGTGAGCCACAGGTGTTGCTGTTTTATGACATCCTTTAAGACATAAAATACTCTGGTAGATAGGTAGGCAGCTATAGGGATAGAGAGAGGGAGGGAGAAATGCAGTAGGTTGGTAGGTAGGTAGGTAGAGGGATAGAGAGAGAGAGGGAGAAATACAGTAGGTTGGTAGGTATGTAGGTAGAGGGATAGAGAGAAGGAGAAATACAGTAGATAGGTAGGTAGGTAGAGGGATAGAGAGAGGAGGGAGAAATACAGTAGGTAGGTAGGTAGGTAGAGGGATAGAGAGAGGGAGGGAGAAATGCAGTAGGTTGGTAGGTAGGTAGGTAGAGGGATAGACAGAAGGAGAAATACAGTAGATACGTAGGTAGGTAGAGGGATAGAGAGGAGGGAGAAATACAGTAGGTAGGTCGGTAGGTCGGTAGGTAGGTAGGTAGAGGGAATACAATAGGTAGGTTGGGGGTTATACGGTGGTTGTGTGTGTACGTGTTTGTGTGTGCAGGTGTAGATCTACACAAAGATTGGTTGGCCATTTAACCAGACTGGGCCACAGCAACGCGTGGCCGGGAACGGCTAGTCAGATAATAAACAGATGAAGACTAATAGAACAGACTTCAACACTTTGGACTTGATTTTGTTTGAAAATACCTAGATAATTATGTGGATGATTTCTAATTTAGTTTGCATCCGCATATTCCTAATCTCTATAACTTTCTAATTGCCAAAATCCTGGCTGTCTGCCTGCCTGCCTGTCTATCTAGATGCAGGAAGAATTTAATCTACTTAGCTATACTGTGTGTCTCCGGCATAGAACTTCCCAGATTTCATGGAAACAACACTACGGTAATTAGCAAAGGGAACAGCCTTTGGTTATTTCAGCTTTAATTCTCTGATGTATATAACAGCAACAAAATTGTGTAAAGACAGAAAATACAACACAAAGTGAGTCATCATCTATTCTACCCCATGAAAGGAACAATTTGAAAAAGAGACGATGCAGCCAATAGATATTAGAATGTGCAAGAGATGAGAAGAATGAAAGTAAGTTCTTCGTGTTTTTTGATCTCTTGAAAACATACAATCCAGTTTAATGGCATCTTGTGTAACTAGTAGGAATGAATTTATGAGTGACAGTAACCAACCATTTCTGGCCTTGGAGACTAAGTGGAGTTGGATCTTGTTAATATGGAGTTTCACCAGAGAGTTCCAGGACTGTAAATATCTTGGGAAACTGAAAACATGTCCCTGAAGAAGGCAATAGGAAATAATTTCTGTAGTACAGACAAAGCAATTGCATAATCATATGCATGTAGTTGCTATTTATTTATTTATTTTTTAATACGCGCTATAAAAGCTTGCAGAAGCAGTTTCTAAGCATAGTAAATCAGATATGCAATGTATGCATTTTTTTTCATGGGGTAAGGATGTAACAGGGAAAGGCCAATGAGTATATTGTTTAAGTATATTTCAATTTAATCAACATTCTTACCTGTAACAGGTTCTTAGATCTCACTTCCACCTCCAAAAGGCCCTGCTAGGAATTAGAGTCTTAAATGTAAAGGCCAGGCATTTCTGAAAACGTCAAGAGTCAATGCACTGATTGAGATGGTGCCTCCACCCAGATCCATGTGCTGCTTTTTAAGTTCAATATGTAATGTGTACATAAAAGGTTAGAAGAGCTTTTTTGCTTTTGTTCTCAGGAGCAGATAAAGAGCAGGAGACAAGTGGCTTTTAACATTGCTTTCTATAACCTTCCCTTCCTCCTCTTCCCTATTTAGCTCAGTAGAGTACAGAAAAGAAGATTTTCCACTCTAAAAATAGAAATGTTTAGAGGAGCAGCATCACAGCTTGCACTGCTTTGGGCATTTTCCAACGTGGGCAAAGCCTAACCCTCACCATTCAAAGTTGCTTGTGAATCAACACAATCCCCTACTCTAAATGCATAACCATATTGCTTCACCTCATAGCCGAGCTCCGTTCAACCTTTTTGTCCATAGTTGGTGCTTTGAGAAGGCAACCACATGCTGGGCACTAAACCAGCCAACTGCTGGTATTGATTGATACTGTAGACATCTCCAAAGTCATTCAAATCATGGCCATTGTTAGAGGAGAGGGCTGAGACTAGGCTCTTTCTAAAGAAGTAGTTTGAGGCCACCTGGATAGCAATAGCATTAGACTTATATGCACCCCCTAGTGCCATGATGGCGAACCTATGGCACGGGTGCCACAGGTGGCACGCAAAGCCATTTCTGAGGGCACGCGAGGCATTGCCCTGTCAGCTCCAGCACACATGAGCGTGCTGGCCAGCTGATTTTTGGCCTTGATTTTCAGCCATTTTTTGCCTTCCTGAAGCCTCCAGAGGGAGAAAAATGGCCCAATGGGCAACCTGGAAGTCCATTCCTGAACTTCTGATTTGTGTGTTGGGCCTTTTTTCGCCCTCCCCAGGATCCTAGAAAGCTTCTGGAGCTTTGGGAGGGCGAAAAATGGATCTACCGGGCCCACCGGAAGTCAGAAAATGAGCTGTTTTCGGCCTCTGGGGGAGGCCATTTCTGCCCTCCCCAGGCTCCAAAAAACCCATGTGTACATGTGCTGGACAACAGAGGGTGTCACACATGTATTCTCAGGGGGCACGGCATGGGAGGCATGAAATTATGGGGATGGCACGAGCATGCACAATAGTGCGAGCGTGTATGCTTTAGGCATCCGAGATGAAAAAGGTTCTCCATCACTGCCCTAGTGCTTTACTGCACTCTCTGGCTTGTTTACAAGCAATCTGGCTCCTCATTTTATCGATGCATGGAAGGATGGAAGGCTGAGTCAACTTTGAACCCATGAGGATCAAACTCCAGACTGTGGACAGAGTTTGCCTGCAATACTACATTCTAACCACTGCACCACTAGGACTCTTCTGAAAGCTTCTAGTTGGTGGCCTCTTCGCTCTAGTAAAGTGAATCATATTGCCATCGGGTGGTCCAAATTACACTTTACTTTACTCCATTTACTGAAGTGGAACTGCTCTGCACTATAAGAGATAAAAGAGATAAGATAACCTTTATTGTCACTTTTTTTCTGTGAACACACTGGCACACGTTAAAAAAAATGAAATTCTGATGTCTGCTCTCAAAATATATAACCATACACATGCATACACACACATATATAGATGCTCTCTCTATGTGTCTATACACACACACACATACACACACTCACACACAAATTACAGTCCATTTTGACTACCTGTACAGAGCAGAAAAAAAAGAGTCTTGAGAGTTAACAAGGTTGATACTACTGTATGGTACAATGATGTTATTTATTTATTTATTTATTATTTTTCAAATTTATACCCCGCCCTTCTCCTTGCAAGGACCCAGGGCGGCGCACAGGCAATATTAAAAACCATACATAATTACAAAAATACATTATTAAAAACTATTAAATTATATCCCGTGCTAAAAACCCTTATAAAACCTTAAGAATTAAAATTTATACGAATAAAAGTCAGAGATGGGGAGTTATGCTAGGCCGACTTGTTGGAATAAATACGTTTTGAGACGCTGGTGGAAGAGGCGGAGGTCCGAGGTGGTGCGTAGATCGGGGGGTAGGTCGTTCCAGAGGGCTGGGCCCGCTACAGAGAAGGCTCTTCCCCTGGGCATCGCCAACTGGCATTGCCCGGCCGATGGTACCCGGAGGAGGCTCTCTCTGTGGGAGCGGATCGGTTGAAGGGATGTATGGGGCAGGAGGCTGTCTCGTATGTAGCTAGGCCCCGAGCCATGGAGCGATTTAAAGATGGTCGTCAGCACCTTGAAGTGCACCCGAATGGCCACAGGTAGCTAGTGCAGCTCGCGCAGGAGAGGTGTTATGTGGGATAGCCTTGAGGCACCCATAATCACCCGCGCGGCCGCATTCTGGCCTAACTGCAACCTTCGAGTGCACCTCAAGGGGAGCCCCATGTAGAGAGCGTTACAGTAGTCCAGCCGGGATGTCACGAGTGCTTGAGTGACTGTGCGAAGGGCCCAGTCCTGTTACAGAATCTGATAGCATATCCTACTAAAATTAGAGAACAATTTTCAAATATTGTAAAGATTTTATCAACTCCAGTTCTTGTGCCTCCAGTGACCATAAAAAGAACACTCATTTTTCTAAAACCCAGTCATCTGGAGATCATGTCAAAAGTTCTTTTTATGAAGGGAAAGGCTTTTCCAACACTTGATCTAGGTCTGACATTTCTTTCCATTACTCGCTTCCCCTGTCCTAGGTTTTGTACATTAGCAAGAAAGTCCAAAAGGAAAATCAATGCATAGATGTATATAAATAGTTGGCACTGAGTTCTGATTATTGTTTAGGGACTGGAACAAGGCTAATGGCAATAGCCTTTCCTCCCTACTTACAGATGGACACTATTGGCAAAGAGAGACTTTATGTATTCTCATAAAGCATAAAAAACAGGTGTGTTCTTCCTTGCAAATGGCAGTGAACCGGTTTATCATGCCAGATTTTCTTAATGATACAAGATTAGTTAATAAGGAAAGTCATCAGCAAAATGAGGATAATTGATTTAGTGGCAATGAGGGTAATTTTGCTTGCTTCCTAGAAAACAACAACGGTGACTGCCAGAATCCAGTTTCTCTTCCAAGCCTTTGTTGTTGTTGCTGTTGTTGTGAAAGAAAATAGTAATCTGTGTCAGTTGAAAATAGAAGATCATAGAAAACCAGAATCATCTATCAATTAGTTTTTTTTTTTTTCAGGAAAGAAATTAATTTCTGCTAATTATTAGCTTATTAATTATGTATTAACCTTATTAGCATCAAACGGGAAATTGTAATGCCAAACTTGTTAAATGCCTCTGATGGCAAACATTTAGTTGGACAGTTTCCTACAAGAATTTGTTATTGGGATTAAGGGTTATCTGTAGAATAAAACTCTTTTAAACCAAAAGTGGTACAACTAATGAGATGGAAAGGAAACGCAACATGACAAATCTGGCATGCAGCATTGGGGTTTTTGCAGGTCGTTGTGTGTATACATCAGTGGTGGGTTTCAAATTTTTTTAGAACCTACTCTCTAGGTGTGGCCTATTTTGTGGGCATGGCTTGGCAGTCATGTGACAGGGTGGGAGTGGCCAACTTGTAAAATGTGGTGAAACTCATTTAACAACGCTCTTGCTTAGCAACCAAAATTTTGGGCTCAATTGTGATGATAAATTCCTTCTTTCTTTCTTTCTTTCTTTCTTTCTTTCTTTCTTTCTTTCTTTCTTTCTTTCTTTCTTTCTTTCTTTCTTTCTGCCTTCCTTTCCTTTCCTTCCCATTGGGTTACCGGCAGCGGCAGGCCAGACTTACTTCTGGGTCCGCCGGTGGAACCCCCTCTCACCGGCTCTCTAAATTTCACCATCCGGCTCTTGCGAGTAGGTGCGAGACTGCAGAAACCCACCACTGGTATACACCCTTCAGTGATGTATAATGTGGCCACCCATTACAACTACATGTGATTTGAAATGTGCTGGTTCAGAAAGTATGGAATGTTACTCAGCCATGTGTCATGGTTCCAGTTCAGATAGCAATAATGGACTGAATATTTTTTTCTAAAATATGTCTGCAGAGTATCTGTGCTATCTTTATTAAAGCGGAAGATCACACTGACATGATTTTATAAAGTACAATCTTGTGGAAGAACCTCTGTGTGATAATTGCTCAAGTTATCAAGAAATAATGCTTCTTCAATCCCAAATATTTTCTGTTAATTTTCCTCCCATTTCATTTTAGAAATGAACATTATATTAATTCATTTTGGAATGAATTAATGTTTTAGAATTAACATTATAGTGAAGATGAGAATGTTTTACCTCAGATGTGACTATGTAAATCAGCTCATAAATATTGGCTCAACAATAATTTATTAGCATCTACGTTACAACAAAGAAGGCAGCTTTGCTATTTTGATCACTGATCTAGCATTTAAAACATGGTTGACTATGGAAGAAAAGGAAGATGTGATTGGATCAATTTTTGCTTCTTTGCTCTGTATTCTACTCTTTAGCCAAGGATAACAGGAGAGTGACTTCACAGCAATCCTATGAGGGAAAAATATGACTTCCTAACATTGAACTTGGAAGACAATTGGCTGACCCAACTACATTCAGCCTGTAGTCCTCAATGGAATCATGTAGTCCTACATCTAAATGGGGCGGGGGCATGCAATGGGCTACTTTAAGGCTTTATTTTGGGGCCAATGCTCTTCAACATCTTTATAAATGATCTAGATGAGGGAATAGAAGGAATGCTTATCATATTTCCAGGGGACACCAAGCTGGGATAAATTACTAACACTTTGGAGGATAGGCTCAAGATTCAACAATCTTCATTAAGGGGTTAAAAACGGTGGCAGGAAGTTTGTACCCTTGCAAGGTTCTGTTAATGTAGCCTTACAATAAAGTAGAATTAGCTCATGTAGTCATGCTTCCTGTCTGGTTTAGCCTTGAAGGCTTGACAACTAGACCACCTCTCAACCTTTTATCTCTCAAGGTCAACCTCCCATACCATCACATGTAGAATTAAACTCTTTGTGTGTGTACATTCAAATCAGTATTGACTCCTGATGACTGTCTGGACCAATTCCTGAAGTTTGCTTCGCATGATCTCAGATGTGATTTGCCATTGACTGCTTCTTAGGTTTGAGAGAGTATGACTGGCTTTCAAAGTCCCGCAGCTTGCTTTGTGCTTAAGGTGAGGCTAGAAGCCATGGCTTCTAGGTTGGTAGCCTGGCATTTTAACAACTTCTTGGTTTAGCAGAGGGGTGAACCACTTCTTTCTGTGTCATTTCCTGCTCCAAGGGGCCCTGGACAAGTGGACTAGTAGTATCTCGCAAGCCAGAGACAGTATGGAAATAGGGGAGGAAGGAACAATGTTCTTGAAAGTAAGGTCCATGCTCAGATAAGCACAGTTGGCTTCATATTGTATACTGTAGTAAACAGGGAAGATGGAAGATCAAGTGACGGCCGTAGCCAGGAGGGCGTTTTACCAGGTCCGCCTGGTCCGCCAGTTGCGTCCCCTACTGGACCGGGGTGCCCTTTGCACAGTCACTCATGCTCTCATGACATCCCGACGACTACTGCAATGCTCTCTACATGGGGCTCCCCTTGAGGTGCACCCGAAAACTTCAGCTTGTCCAGAATGCAGCCGCGCGGGCAATTATGGGAACTTCTAGGTTTTCCCATGTAACACTGCTCCTGCGCGAGCTGCATTGGCTGCCTGTTGTCTTTCGGGTGTGCTTCAAGGTGTTGGTTATCATCTTTAAAGCACTCTATGGCATGGGACCTAGTTATCTGCGGGAACGCATCCTGCCCCATACATCCCTGTGGCCGATTCGCTCCCACAGAGAGGGACTTCTCTGGGTGCCATCCACTAGGCTGTGCCAGCGGGCGACGCCCAGGGGAAGGGCCTTCTCTGTGGCGGGCCCGACCCTCTGGAACGACCTTCCCCCCGATATTAGAACAACTACGGACCTCCGCTCCTTCCGTCAAAAATTAAAAACACATTTCTTTTGCTTGGCCGGCCTGGGATAACTTAACTGTTTTAGGTTTTTTTTAGGGGTTTGTCTTAGTTTTAACATGGGATTTTAGCGCAGGGTTTAGTTTAATTCTTTTTTAATACTGAATTGTTTGTGGTTTTATATGCATTTTTAATTTCCCTGTGCCCCGCCTCGAGTTTCTTCAGGGAGAGAGAGCGGGTTATAAATTAAATTATTTATTTATTTATTTATGGCTCAATTGAGATGTGGTGGCTCAGTGGCTAAGACGCTGAGCTCATCGATCAGAAAGGTCAGCAGTTTAGCAGTTCAAATTCCTAGTGTGGTGTAACAGAGTGAGCTCCTGTTACTTGTCTCAGCTTCTGTCAACCTAGCAGTTTGAAAGCATGTAAAATGCAAGTAGAAAAATAGGAACCACCTTTGGTGGGAAGGTAACTGCATTCTGTGCGCCTTCAGCGTTTAGTCATGCTGGCCACATGACCACAGACGTCTTCAGACAGCGCTAGCTCTTTGGCTTTGAAACGGAGATGAGCCCCACCCCCTAGAGTCGGGAACAACTAGCACATATGTGCGAGGGGAACCGTTACCTTTTTAAACAGGTACAGAATCTGCTTAGGGATAATCCTCTGAATCCCTGGGGAAACTGAGGGTAGCAGAATTGAGTTCTTAGTTTTACAGCCTTTCTTTCCTGGCACACAAAAAGAACAGCAAACCTTGCCATCCTGAACAGAGTAAGAGCTGTCAGTACCAAATGATGGAAGTTCCCTTCCCTAAACTAGTTACCATGTTTCCCTGAAAATATGACATGGCCTGAAACTAAGGCCATGCCACATATTTCGGATGGGCAAAAATATTAGCTCCCCTCCCAAAAATAAGCCCCCTGGACAATCCCCCCTCCAGCCAGGCAGAGCACCACTCGCCGACCTAGCGGTATTCCGAACGTGCCAAGCTGCGGGAGTGCCTGTTCGCTGCCCTCTGGCTCCTGTGGCTTGGTGCCTTCTGCATGGCTGGAGAGAATGGGTGGTGGGGGGGGGGGTCATTGGCTGGGGGCATCGTTGGTTGGAGACTTTTCCCATCCATCCAGATCAAGGGGACAAGAGGCGGGCGCCGAAGTCCAGGAGCCCGGCATTGAGGATGCGCCGCATGGACGGGCTGCTCCGTCAGGCCGGGAAGAGAGCGGGCTTGCTGACGCCAAGGGCTGCCCTCCTTTTCAAAAGGGCCACGCTGACATTCCTGTCGCCTGCCATATTTAGTGGCTTAAAAACAATACAAGACCTGTCTTATTTTCAGGAAAACATGGTAGAGAGATGAAAAAAGCTGCCTCATTCTTCAAAATAGGGCTGCAAGGGAAGACAGGAGGCTTACAACAAAATGGAATGCTCTGAATATCTATTGGGTATTGTGAAATTCATGCTTTTGGGTGGCATTTTAAGAGAAATGCTTCATAAATCTTTTTTTTTAAAGGGTGGGGATCCACAGATACATATGCTTCACTAAAAAGGCGGGTGTCTCTCACATGGAGAAGAACATTAAGGAGAATGTTCTATAGTGACCCCCTTTTTGCTTGCATATCTACTTAATAAATAATAATAATAATAATAATAATAATAAATTTTATTTGTTACCCGCTCTCTCTCCCCAGGGGGACTTGCTTTCTTCCATGTGAAAAAGAAAAATAATATGTAGCGCAGTGCGGAACACCCGTGAAGTGCCTCCACTTTCATGAAATAAGTCACAAAGATTTCCTTTGAATTTCCATGTAGGGTGCTTAGGCAGATATATAGCCCCTCTATTAATGCAGATGCCAGTCTTGAATTTGACAACTAAGCTTCCTTGAGATTCCTATGGGATCTCTCCCTAGATCATTGCAAATTACATTAAATAAAGTGTAATGAAGTGTCACCCGGAATATGTATATACAGCAGGGGGCATTGATGGATAAATCCCCTTCCCTTGGAAATTCTATGAAGATAGCTTTTAGTTTGGGAAAGTAACATTTTACTCATAATGCTCAATCCTCTTAAATGCAAACCGTTAAAATAGCTTCTCATCGCTGTACAGAGATTTTCACTTCAATTAGCAGCAATTCACTCACTCGAACCTCCAGTCCCTTTCTTGATTTTACTTTCAAGTTCTTCTTTCCACGCTGGGCAGCCTTAAAGGTGGAACACATATTAAGGGGCCAACTACAACATTTATTAGACGCCTACCTCAAGGCAAACTCTTCTTGAATTAACTCTGCACATTTCTCTACCGCTTCTGCTGTCCCTGAGCACATCCCTTGTGGTTGTTTCGATGTCATTTCTCCCTCTCTTTGGTCTCAGATAGTGGGGCCCTTCTCTCCAGCAGGCATTGCCAACACTTTCCCCTTAAATTACCTTATCTCTGTATTCTTTTCTTCTCTTTGTTGAAAAGTGGGGAAAAAACCCGAGCTCTGTTTGTTCCAATTAGTTTTTCTTCCTTTTTCTATTAAATAAAGTCACCAATTTCGCCATCCAACCTCTTTCTGCAGACAGACAATGCTCCCTCAGTTAGACCTTCTAGCTCTTAATTTCATTGGAAGAAGACTTCTGAAGCCCCCTACAGGGGAAACTCAAAAAATTAGAGTATCGTGCAAAAGTTCATTTATTTCAGTAATGCAACTTAAAAGGTGAAACTAATATATGAGATGTAATGTAAATGTAAATGTAAATTTTATTTGTAGCCCGCTCTCTCTCCCCAGAGGGACTCGAGGCGGGGCACAGGAGAATTAAAAACAATAAACACAAAGTACAAAATTTAAAATCACAATTAAACATGTCCTGCGCTAAAAACATCTATAAAAACTAAAAACTGTCCCTAAAACCCCTTAACACTATAACTAATTAAAATTACCCTAGGCCAGCCAAACGGAAGAAATGAGTTTTTAAAAGCTGTCGGAAGGAGCGAAGGTCAGTGGTCGTTCTGATTTCGGGCGGAAGGTCGTTCCAGAGGGTCGGGTCCGCCACAGAGAAGGCCCTTCCCCTGGACGTCGCCCGCTGGCACAGCCTAGTGGACGGCACCCGGAGAAGTCCCTCTCTGTGGGAGCGAATCGGTCGCAGGGATGTATGAGGCAGAATGCGATCCCGCAGATAGCTAGGTCCCGTGCCATGGAGCGCTTTAAAGATAGTAACTAACACCTTGAAGCGCACCCGAAAGACGACAGGCAGATAAGACTCATTACATGCAAAGCAAGATAGTTCAAGCCGTGATTTGTCATAATTGTAATGATTATGGCTTACAGCTCATGAAAATCCCAAATCCACAATCTCAGAAAATTGGAATATTACATGCAATCAATAAAACAAGGATTGTACATAGAATGATATTGGACCTCTGAAAAGTATAAGCATGCATATGTACTCAGTACTTGGTTTGGGCCCCTTTTGAAATAAAGGTGAAATAAATGAACTTTTGCACGATATTCTAATTTTTCGAGTTTCACCTGTAGCTCTATATTGTTTATAATAGTAGTTTATCTTTTTAGAAAAAGACACAGAAAACTGATGACAGAAAGACCTAGGGGTTCATTGAATCTATCCTTTGAGGAGCTTTTAAAATTTTTTGTCATATGATGGAAAGCGGATTATCCCAAACATATTTAAATTCAGTACCTTTAAATCCACTAACTCTGCCAGAAGTTGGTTCCAAGCTTTCACTACTCTTTCTGTGAAATAATATTTTTCCAACATTAGTTTTGAATGTCCCTCCTGTCCAATTTGAGGTTATGCCCATGGATTCTTGATTTTTGCTAATAGTTATGATTTATTAAAAAAATTTCAATCAAGACACCTCTTGAATTTTTTGTTTCATTTTTGAAACTAGCATGGCAAGTCCTGGCTGGTAGGTGGGGGACAAGATCTGTGCCTTCTTACATGCAGCCAAATGTCTTAGATATTCTCCTCTCAATTTAACTGGATTACATTAAACTTGTTTCATCAGTTTTACTGAACTGAATTATTAATTTTAATTTTAATTCTAACTTTATATTAGCTTTTCTAACTTGATGCTCACAGATACTGTATGTTGGCATTAGAGTTCTCAGAATTATCAGCCAGCTGTTGCCCATCAATACTGATAATCCTGGTTTAAAGTTAGAAATCCTAACACCTGTGGAGGGCAAGATGGAGGAACTCAAGTGTAGGCTAATTGGCTAAACTTTCCCCAGAATTAGAATGTAACACTTAGGAAAATAGAGATCAGATGTTCAAAGCATTGATAGCTGGTTGAAATTACAGCATTTAATTGATTTGGGCTTGGTTGGTGTGGAGAAAGTACATTTCTGGAGGGAATCATATAGACAGATGGAGCCCACATGATCAAATTATTTTTCATATTAAAAAAATATCCAGTGGGCAGGAAATCAAGTCAGGGAGAAGGTTTCTACTGTAGCCTTTATCTGACAAACTTTTCAAGCAGCGAATATGGCTGAATAAAGTCTGTTGCATTATGAAAGTTAGAGATTAGAAGAGGGTGCCCATGACATCCTCTGATGATATCCACAAGCCTTCAAACTAAATCTTAAAAAATAAATGTAGCACAGTTTCACTGAGATTCATAAGATTTTGGGGGGAGTTTGGGGTTCTGAGAAATTGTATGAATGAAATTATTGAAATATTATGGCTTACTTTACTAGGTATTTTATTGTAGTGTATGAAGTGTTCACAGAATGGTGTGTGCCATTCTCTGCTGCATGTAGATGCGTCTCCCAATGCAACGGTTCCAGTGGTGAAATGCAATTTTTTTCACTACCGGTTCTATGGGCCTGGAGTGGTGGGCATGGTGTGGCTTGGTGGGCATGGCTTGGTGAGTGTGGCAGGGGAAAGGATACTGCATAATCTCCATTCCTGGAGGAAGGATACTCTAAAATCTCTGTTCCCACCCCACTCTGGGGCCAGCCAGAGGTGGTAATTGCCAGTTCTCTGAACTACTCAATTTTTCCACTGCCAGAACCTGCTGGATTTCACCTCTGAACAATTCCATTTCCCAATAAGTATTACAAAAAATCCTCCACATACAACCATTTATTGAACAAGATGGCCTTGTGGCCAGCAGCTGCTTATGAAGTGCCAGGTCGGGCACACCTCATCAGCAAGAAGATGGCAAAAGTCAATTGGGATGGCAGAGCATAGGCTAACAGGAACCTCAGAATGCAAGGTGGTAAGGGTATCTGCATCTGGAACTGGGCTTGAGGCAGCTGTAACTTCCTGGGGTGGCAAGAAGCCCTTTCGCACTATGCTGCTGGGTCAAGCTCAGCACGGGCTTCATGCTGTACAGCAGCTTTGGGGCTTCTTGCAGCCAAGAAGGTCCTTTACAGTTCTTGGGGAGCTGTGGCTTTGCGCAATGCTGTTGGGCCTTTCTGGGGTATAGCAGCTTTTAGCCAGGCTGTTTGGACTTTCCAAGGCATGGAAACTGTGCACCATGCTTATGAGCCAGGCTGGGGTTAGTGAAGGCTTCCAGGAACAGCTGCAGCTTTGTGCTACACAGTGGTTCAGGGGCATCGTGCCATCTCAGAACCACAGTGTACCAAGAAACCTCTAAGCCACAGTGTATTCTTTCTCCGGTCTCCCTGGGCTTACACACCCTGCACCCCCTTTTCCTGGCCTCCTTGATTGATTGATTGATTGATTGATTGATTGATTGATTGATCAATTTTCCTGGCCTCCCTGAGCTCGTGCACATTACAACACTGTGTTGTGGTCTGCCGGTGGCCTCTGGAGCTGGTGGCAGAGTCAGACAGTGAGGAGGTTGGAGAGGAACATGGGCCAGTCCTGGAGCCTGAGGAAGGCTCGGATGAGGGCTCTATGTCAGAGGCAGAGAGGGAGCCAGGACCATCTGGGAGTTATGTGCAGCCTCTGGAGCCTCCAGAGTCAGACATTAGCGAGGCAGAGCAACAGGGGGATCCTGTTCCCAGTGCACGCATGCGCAGAGCTGCCAGAAGGTAAGAGCAGATAAGACAAAAGGGGCAAATCAGGAGTAAGGCTTGGAGATTATTGGAGATTAAGACATAAACGAGGAGCAAAGGCATGTGAGCTTTGCAGGAAGCAACTTTGTCCGTTCTGGTTGGTTTAAAGTCTGAAGCTCCATTTTGACTCTGTGCTCCATGTGGCCTTGCAAAGCTATTTGCCAATTAGGTCTTTGGCAGAGTTTCAAGGGAGATAATGGTGGGTGCTTATCATCCTTATCTTTAAAGACTTTGGCAGACTTCTGTTGGACTCTTTACAAACTATTTGGGACTCATTATGGGCTGTGAATGAACATAATTCACAGCTGTTGAAATAAAAAGAGGGTTTTGGGGACTAAACCTATGCTTTTTATTATCTCAGGAAGCCTAGGTCAGAACAGTCACACCGCTTATGCATGACTGGTGCCAGGCCTCCCCAAGCCCCTTGCACCTTTCACACCTTCCATGGGACTCCTTTTACTACCTATTTAGTGAGACTTTCATCTAGAGTTATGACAGCAACTGGGACTACCAGGACTGTCATTGCTAAGCATTGCAGTCATATGGTATTGTGTTTTACAATTGCATTGCTCAGTGACAGAAATTGTGGTTCCTGTTGTGGTCATAAGTTGAGGAGTACTATTGAGAGTTGACTGTTGCTGAGCTTTTAAGAAAATCTGAAAAGTATTGTCTAACAAAACAATCCTTTTTTCCTACGAAGACATTTTTAAGGGAGCAAAACTAATTATATTGTTGTGATGTATGGCACCACTTTAGGATCTCAGAGGAAATAACCAGATGAATCACAGTTTCTTGAAGGCAGATGAATCTTATCTTTCCTTATCCCCTGCTTCTTTTCTTATATTTGATTCGCTTTTATTCTAAATAATACATTGTGTTTTTATTAAAGAGATAAAGACTTGCTTTTCTTTGTGGTGGGTTTTGTTTACCAAGATAAGATGTAAATTGTGCATCAGAAAAAGCATAAACATTACTTTGTCTTGGGAATATATTTTTTTTCTGCTAGAAGCTTATAATTAGAAACATATAGCATTCAAGGGTTCTATTTAGAATGTGGCACAGTTGTTGGTATTTCTAAAATAATGGTCATTTCACTTTCCATGGAAGCCAGATGGTGGTGGCAGTAATAGAACAGAATGAATGAAATCCATTCTTTCTGTAATACAATACAATAATAATACAATAGCAGAGTTAGAAGGGACCTTGTAGGTCTTCTAGTCCAACCCCCTGCGTGGGCAGGAACCTTATACCATTTCAGACAAATGGCTATCTAACATCTTTTTAAAGACTTCCAGGGTTGGGGCATTCACAACTTCTGGAGGCAAGCTGTTCCAGAGGTTAATTGTTCTAACTGTCAGGAAATTTCTCCTTAGTTCCAAGTTGCTTCTCTCCTTGATTAGTTTCCACCCATTGCTTCTTGTCCTGCCCCCAGGTGCCTTGGAGAATAGTTTGGCTCCCTCTTCTTTGTGGCAACCCCTGAGATATCCAAACACTGCTATCATGTTTCCCCTGGTCCTGTAGCTTCATGGAAATGATTGTACGCATGTCAAGAAAACCCATATTTAGGCTAGAGATGGGTGAATATCATTTCAGCTTTATGTTTTATAAATCTGTCATTTTTTGTCCAATTCTTCCGTTGGTATGCTCTTTTGTTCGAAAGAGGGCTTTTCTAAAGAGCAGTGTTTATATGTTTTTGAGCATGTATAGTTTTGTAAAAAAAATCCCAATATAACATAAAAAAGGATTTAAAACTCCTTCAGATTCAGCATTACTCTTGGCACTTATATGTGTATGTCTCTGTAGATCAGCAGCAGTATAGAAAATGATTTTCAGAGGGGTTTTTTTTTTTCATCTGCAATGTGTTGTTTTTTTAGTTGAAATTCCTGGTGGTCTCCTTTCCAAGTACTAGCTGGGTCTGAACTCGGTTTGTTTTTCTGGATCAGCTAAAGCTAGCTAGCTGCTTCCATCTGACTACATTGCCAAATCTAGGAGAAATATGAATGTGAATTTTGATTCATGTATTGACTGAAAAATGCAAAATTAGATTTATTTGCCTTCAGATGTGATCTAAAGGAATATGTCTCTCTTTCCTGACATGGTCGATTTAAGAGTCACAAATCCAGTATAGCTCTCTTAAGATTCAACCAATAATTTATAAGCACTGTAAACACACCACTCAACTGGTATAGATTCAGTAATGTGGTATAGGGTCTTCTGCGTGAGGAAGGGGTTGGACTAGCAGGCCTCCAAGGTCCCTACCAGTTCTATTCTGATTGGAACTGTTGTGATCCTATGTCATCAAGACGTTGTGGCACTTTGCAGATAAATATTGGCAAGGATCTTAGCTGTATATAAATATATAAATCTGATGTCTGAAGTATACTTTGTGAAGAAAAGATGTGACTTGTGATAGGCCTATGTGCACACTTGTAAGAAGAAAAGATGGGCAAGCTAGAAAGATATTAGGGTTTTATGCTATCTGAACCATATATGACAAATTAAAAGGCCAGTGTTTTGATTCCCTTTTATAGATAATGTTAGCAACTCTGGGTTCAGAACCAGTGTTACAACTCTGGTCCCTTAACCAGTGTTAGCAAATAAATGCGGAATAGTGTAATTCACCGGACAGTGTTGCTGTAACCACAAACAAACTCTAAAACAGTGATAGTAAGAAAATAAATAGTCTTTACTTTGTAGCAACTAAAATGCTTCTTCCGACTAACTTCTCAAACAATAATAACAGTCCTTCAACAAACACAGTTATCTTACAGTGATGCAAAACAAATCCTCCTCCTCCTTCAATATTCAGCTTCAGCTTCTCAGACGGCAAACAGTAAGAACAGGAATGGAATCGAAAAGGGAATGGACTGAGTTCCTGAGCTTCCTTTATGGTAGAGCTGAGAAGCACAGCCAATCAGAATCCAGCACATAGTTCTTAAAGCTACATGGACTCTTTAAGAACATAGGCTCATATATATTGTCAACCCAATATAAGGCTGAATATCCTAACAGGTAATCCTTGATTTATGACCCTAATGGAGTCCACATTTCCTTTGTAAGTCAAGATGGGCATAAGTCGAGACTGACATGTGACCAATCTGATTTTATGACTTTTTTTTACAATAGTCATTAGGATCGTTAAGTGAATGTGGTGATTATTAAGTGAATCAAGTCATTCCTATGAACGGCTTGTCCCAAAGTGGTGGGCAAACTCATTAGTCAACAGAGCCAAATATCAACAGTACAAAGATTGAAATTTCTTTTGAGAGCCAAAAGAAAGTGTGGCCTGTTTTGTGGGAGTGGCTCAGTGGTCATGTGACCAGGTGGGCATGGCCAACTTGAAAAATGTGGTGAAACTCACTTAACGATAGTCTTGCTTAGCAACCAAAATTTTGGGCTCAATTGTGGTCATACGTTTTCTTTCTGTCTTTCTGTCTTTCTGTCTTTCTGTCTTTCTTTCTTTCTTTCTTTCTTTCTTTCTTTCTTTCTTTCTGCTCTCTCTCTCTCTCTGTGTGTGTGTCTGTCTCTCTCTCTTTCTCTGTATCTCTGTCTCTCTCTCCTCCCTCTGCCCATCTGTTACTCTGTGTATGTGTGTTTGTGTGTGTGTGTGTCTGTCTGTCCCTCATTCACTCAGTTAATCATTCACTCTGAGTGTCTCTATCTGTCTCTCCCCCTCCCTCCCCCTCTCTGTCTCTCTCTGTGTGTGCCTCTCTCTGTCTGTATGTGTTTCTCTCCCCTCCCTTCCCCTCTCTCTGTCACTCTGTGTGTGTAAGTGTGTATATCTGTCTCTCACTCACTCACTCACTCACTCACTCTGTGTGTGTCTTTCTGTCTCCCTCCCTCCCTCCCCCTCTGTGTGCCTCTGTCTGTGTGTCTGTCTGTGTCTTTCTCCCTTCCCTTCCTCTCTCTCTGTCACTCTCTGTGTGTATGTGTGTATGTGTGTGTTTATCTGTCTCTCACTCACTCACTCAGTGTGTGTGTCACTGTGTCTCTGTCTGTCTCTCCCTCCCTCCCCCTCTCTGTTTCTCTCTCTGTGCCTCTCTGTCTCTCTGTGTGTCTGTCAGTCTTCCTCTAATTCCCTCCCTCCCTCTCTCTGTGCCTCTGTCTGTCTGTCTGTCTCCCCCTCCCCCTCTCTGTCTCTCTCTGTATTCTGTGTGTCTGTCAGTCTCTCTCTGATACCCTCCCTTTCTCTGTCTCTCTCTCTGTGTCTTCAGTCACTGTCTCTGTCCCAAAATACCACGTGAAGTAGCGTCGAGTCTCTGCGCTGCCGGCGAGGCCATCTGTGGGGTGTGTGTGTGTCCCCCACGTTCCTCGTCTTCCCAGATGGCCTCTAGAGTCATCAGCCATGGAGTCATCAGCCCAGAGACTCACCCTCCTCCATGCCATGGAAAAGATAGGCGTGCACATGCCCCGCACAATTCAGTCTCGGAGACTTTGTAACGGCGGGAACTTGGGCTGTAATTGAGTGGGGTGTGCGCGTGCCTATCTTTTCCATGGCGTGGAGGAGAGTGAGTGCTGATTGCCTAGTATTTCTACCTTTCTCTTCCCCAGTAGGTTTGTTTCCTTTGCCATCATTGTTTTTCACCCTTGTGCTGTTTTTGTGAGTTTTGTGTTGTTCTTTGTTTTTAAATATCTTCACAATGCAAACTGCCCAGAGATGCTAGGAGTCAGGCAGCAAATAAATAAATTATTAATACCAGTATTATTATTAAATTATTAAAATCCACTTCTTTCCCTGATTATATCCAAGTACCATTTTCTGCTCTGAGGACTATATTTATTGTGGTTATATTTATTTATTTAGCATGTGGCATTCAGTGGTTACTTCATCCTGGGTAAATCCTGTCAGATGAACCAGGAAATTGCTAGCTATCTCCCTTATGTTGAACAAATATTTGCATTAAATTAGTATCCTACCTTGTCTCAAAGATCTTAACATTATTGTCCTTTTTTCCCTCATGGCAGTTCTTCGAAGTAAGTCCAGAAAATGGCTGTCATTTGCTCATCCAGCCAATTTTCATTCAGCCCAGGCACTTTTGGCACTACCTCACATCATACTTGAATACAGGTAGTCCTTGACTTTAAACCACTAATTTAGTGACCATTCAAACATACAATAGCACTTTAAAAGGTGATTTATGATCATTTTTCACACTTATGACCACTGCAGCATCCCCAAGGTCATGTGATTAAAATTTGGGCAATTGGCATGCGTTTATGATCGTTTCAGTTTCCCAGGATCATGTGATTATCTTTTGTGCCACGGTGGTGCAGTGGTTAGAGTGCAGTACTGCAGGCTACTTCTGCTGTTCAAATCTCACCAGCTCAAGGTTGACTCAGCCTTCCATCCTTCCGAGGTGGGTAAAATGAGGACCCAGATTGTTGGAGGCCAATAGGTTGACTATGGAAGATTGCTTAGAGAGGGCTGTAAAACAAAATGTAACAATTGCTGTGATTCACATTGTAGGAAAGTACCGGAAATCTCATTTTAGAAATTAATAAACACATACGGGCTAGAGCCATAGCCAGGAGAAAACCATACACGTAGCCAAAAGGGGTTGAGTGTAATCACAAAAGGAAACATAGTATAAAGCAGGGGTCCCCAACCCCCGGGCCGTGGACTTGATAGGAACCGAGCCGCAGTGAGTGGCACAACTCTTAGAAAGGGCTGGAGAAGGAGGAGGGAGTAGGGGGCAGCCCCCTGGGCAGAGCGCATGCCGGGGGTGAGAGAGCGCAGGTGCGGCCGCTCGTACCATTGGGGGCCCAAGAGGGGCGAGTGAGCCGACTCCCCCCCGCACGCACATGCGCCGCCTGTTCCCCCTCCCCCCCGCTCCCCCTCTACGCCGGCTGAGCCATGGCCACCGGTCTGCAGAATTTTTTTAACATGAAACCGGTCCCTGGTGCCAAAATGGTTGGGGACCCCTGGTATAAAGGATTAAGAATAACCAAAGCACAGGAAAACCCCAAGTCTGGCGATAACCACTAGACATAAAATCTAATCTAAGGCAAGACAAACATCATAACCATTTACATAAAGCTGACACCTACACAGGAAACACCCTTCCTTGCCTTCTCTGACAGGATTAACCCCAAGGACAAGACACCAGACGAACAGAATCAAGTCAGAGCAATCATCCTAAATAAATACATCTTTGTTAATCAGAAACTTACACAAAAGCCTCAAAGGAGGAAAACTGTATAAGAGGGAAACTGTATGGTGTCCTGCAGACCCGGGAACATCAGAGCTGCGTCTCGTCCTTCCCGTCTTTCCTTTCCTTTAATAAAGCTCATAACTTCCAGGCAGCTGTCTTCACAAAATTCTCTTTTAGCGTCGGTGGTGACTCCCGGCTGGGAACGAACCCTGAACTCTTCCAACAACTTAACAAATGTGGCAAGAAAGGTGGTAAAATGGGGCGAAACTCATTTAACCACTGTCTTGCTGGGAACATGGAAATGTTCGGCTCATTTGTGATCATAAGTTGAAAACTACCTGTAGTTCATTTAATTGTTCAATTTAACAAACACAAAATACGTTTGAGAACTACTTGGGATTCTAAATTGAAATGAGACATTTCCATAGACCAAGCCTGTACTACTTGGGCCCCACCAGGCAACAGCCTGCTGGCATTTTTAAAAAAAGTAAATACTGTATTTTTCGGAGTATAAGACGCACCTTTTTTCCTCTAAAAAGAGGCTGAAAATCTGGGTGTGTCTTATACATCGAATACAGCATTTTTTTTTCCTCCTGGAACCCCGCCCCCTTCACCAAGCTGGCTGTGCCTAGTCTTATGGAGGCTTCCAGAGAGCTCCTGGGGGTTGGGAAGGGCAGAAATTAGCCTCAAACAAGCCGTTTCCCTCTCCTCCAGTCCCCAGCAACACTCTATAAGCCTCCATAGGGCTATGCATGCAGTTTATTTGACACAAAAAGGCCTGTTTTCGCGATAAATGGGGTATGTTTTTTGCTCATCTTTGACCACCCCACCCCCCAGGATCACTTTGCAAGCCCCCCCCCCCCCAAGGCTAGTTATGCTTTTTATTTGAAAAAAAATGGCCCCATTTTCACGGAGAAATGGGCTGTTTTGGAGAGGTTTGAGTGCAAAGGCTCCCCCTCCCAACCTTTTAGAAGGCTCTTTAACTGTTTCTGTGCAAGCGGAAACAAAGTCTTAAGGTTTGTCAGCTATTTCCTTCTGCAGGACATGGATAAATACACCTGGAAATATCAATCTACCTAACTCTCTCCCTACCTACCGACTGTACCTCTCTCCCTATCTACCTGCTGTATTTCTCTCTCCCTCTCTATTTCTCTCTCTATATATCCCTTTACCTCCCTACCTACTCTCTCTCTCCCTACCTACCTACTGTATTTCTCTCTATTTCTCTCTCTCTCTCTATCCCTTTATCTACCTACCTACCGTATTTCTCTTTCTTTCTTTCTTTCTCTCCCTCTCTCTCCCTCTCTCTACCTACCTACCTGCTTTTTTTTGTAATTTGCCTCTTCAAAACCTTGGTGTGTCTTATACTCCGAAAAATACGGTAAGTTCACCACTTCGGATGCCCCCAAAATCATCTTCAGGCCTTATTGATGCCACCAGCTCCAGTGCTGCTGCCTCTCTTCTAATTGCCAAAAAGCTGATTGATGCACTGGGGATTCCTTTGTGAGACGTTACTGATATGGTTGTCTTCAGGCATGACTTGGCCAGTTATGGAGGATGCTGGATGGGTGTCGTAGTTCATTTTGTGTTGTGTTTTGGGTCCTCTGTCTGATTGCTTTCTCAGTGTCTCCATTAGGAGAGTCTGCTGCTGCTTTCCCCAAGGATGTATCATTGGATATTAACCACTTTAGGGTTTTGTCCCTGAGTAGTCCCATAGTTTCTAGTGTCTTTTGGAATCCCATTATATTTCATTATACTTCTACATCTCTGCGTTAGATTAGCCACGCAAACCCATCAGGGCTTCTCTGATATTACTGCTTGAATGCTTTATCATAGCTCTGTTTAATATATGCAAGACTGAATTTTTCATTTTTTTTCCAAAGCCCATATGTCCTAATTTGTTTTTTCTTATCCTATTAATGATATATGAAGCCTTAATTTTCTTTTATTCATTCTCATTTCCCAAATTCACTCTACCTGTAAATCATCTTGCTACTCTCTTAATAACGTTACAAACTTCCAAATCTTCCTCTCTATCCACCAGTGCAGAATTTTGCATCTCTGCTATATTAATATTCCTCAGTTAAAATGTCACATATTCGTAGACTCGCAGCATTGGAAGGGACCTTGGAGATCTGCCCAGGGCAGGAATGACAAATCCCATTCCAGACAAATGACTCATGGTCAGATAATTCCTCCTTATTTTGGTTCTCTTCATTTCTTCATTGATTCTTGTCCTAATCTATCAATCATCAATCAATCAATTTTTATTTGGTCACAGACCAATAGTCTCATGAATCTAACCTTTGGCACTACAGAGAACAAATCCATATCTTTTTTCCTGTAATAACTTTTCAAGAATGGAAAGATTGCTACAATGTCTTCCTACTTATCCAGCTCTTTTTTAGGCTAAACATACCCAGTTCTCCATATGACAGGTGTGGTATAGCCAGTGCAGCATGAAGTGGAACTATCCATTTCCTTTTTTTTGATACTGCATGTTTGTTGATAGCACTTAGCTGTAACCCTTAGAGTTGTGTACCACTTCATAGTGCTTTACAGAGTCAGCATATTACCCACAACAATTTGGATCCTCATTTTACTGACCTTGGAAGGATGGAAGGCTGAGTCAACCTTGAAACTGTCAGGATTGAACTACTGGCAGTGAGCAGTGAGTTAGCCTGCAGTATTGCATTTTAACCACTGTGCCACCATGGTTCATTGGCTCATTTGGCTGCAGTATGCTGTTGCCTCACGCTGAAGTAATAAGTTAAGTGAATAGAAAGTTCCAGAAAATGTTGGAACATATAGGTCAGTGATGGCGAACCTTTTTTGTCTCGGGTGCCATAAGTGGGGGGAGCGCAGGGGGGTTGTGTGCGGGCATGCCTCACCCATAATGCAATGTGCGACACACACACACCAGCATGCATGCATGCATAACAGGCACTCCCCCCATTTTTTGCATGACCTTCCCTGAAGCCTCCAGAGCACACGAAACAGCCCTATGGGCAAACTGGAAGTTCAGGAGCAGACTCCCATAGGGGTGGTTTTTTGGGACGCTCCTGAAGCCTCCGGAGGGCCTCTCGGGGGGGGGGGGCTGTTTTTACCCTCCCCAGCTCCTATAAAGCCTGTGGAGCCCGTGGAGGGTGAAAAATGGCTTTAAAAAAGGCTGAACTCAGCTGGCATGCGTGCTTGGCCAGCTGACAGGGCAACGCCTTGTGTGCCCTGACAAATGGCTCTGCATGCCACCTGTGGCACACGTGCCAGAGGTTTGCCATCTCGGATATAGGTGAAATTTTATAAAAGTATTGTAGGATGATACAATATTCATTCTCACTTGATTAAATATATTTCACTTTTCTACTCTACCAAATACTTAAAGCAGCTACAAAATTTAGAACCATGCTAAATGTAGAAAAAGATTAAAATTAATACTAAAGTTAATTGGTATTTAAAAGCCTTCTGAAAAAAAAAAGAAATCTTTACAGTTTTTTTTAAATGCACCCATGGAGGTGGGGCCAAATGCAACTGTTGAGGAAGAGTGTTATATAGCTGAGGGAAGTAAAATGGAAACAAATCTCTGGCAACAGAAGTTTCTTCAAAATAACTTCTCTTGCAGATCTTAGCAGTTAGACTCTCGTAATTGGAGCAATATTTCCTCAGGTACTCACTTCCCAAATCATTGAGATCATGATAGTAAGCGATAGTAACTCTTTACATTGCTACTGGTAGTAACTTTAAAAAAATTTCTGGATAAGCAATTGGCAACCAGTATAGATCTTTCAGTTTCGGTATCATACTACCTGCTCCTTGCATGGGTTAGCAGCTGAACTGCTTCATTCTGCATCAAATCTAACTTCTAGGTACTTTAATACACTATACTGCAGTCATCAATGGGATCTACTATGCTACAATTCTTACCAAATTTGACTGGCTGACGAAGGGTTACAACCAGGGGTGAAATTCAGCAGGTTCTGACAGGTTCTGGAGAATCGGTAGCGGAAATGTTGAGTAGTTCGGAGAACTGGTAAGTACCACCTCTGGTTGGCCCCGGAGTGAGGAGGGAATGGGGATTTTGCAGTATCCTTCTCCTGCCATGCCCACAGAACCGGTAGTAAAAAAAAATGAATTTCACCACTGGTTACAACTGGTACTCTAGGCATAACCAAGCAGTGAAAGCTGTGATTTTCCACCAAGTATTTGGGGGATTGTTTTTTTTTTTGTTTTTTTTGTTGGACCATTTCAGCATTTTTGGAGCAGTTTATTTTTAATTCTTTTTGTTTAGAAAACTGACTAAGGAATAATTTGTCCATGATATCAGAGGCACGCAGATCTTTTTTCAGATTGCTCATACCATCCAAAAACATAAAATCTAATGTGCCCCTTATTGCCTTCAGGTAGCCAGACATGACCATGGTTGCCATAGAGTGACCATGGTTGCCATAGACTGCAGGAAATTCTGTGGCCTGTGACTTGCGGGTTGACCTAAAATGAAATTTCATTGCATACAGCTGTCAAAGGGTCACCACCTCCAATATACACTACATAGACATGACAAAATAAATAAATAAATACAAAATTATGCTTATATATATGCCTGTGTATGTGTGTGTTCCAGCAGAACTCTGGAACGTCTTGAGCAATTTCAACCAAACTTGATACACAGATGACTTACCTTCTGGAAACAAATACTGTGGGGGTTAAGACACCCCTAACACCACTCGGGGTTGTGTGTTCTGTTAAGATACATCCTGTTGTGCCTTAAAATGACTTCTGCTGTACTGCCTTTTAAATGGCTTCTACTATATAGCATAGTGGAGGTGCTGTGGTAACGGCTTCACAGTACTCCACAAGGGCCCCCCCTCTGGTAAGGCGGAAAATCCAACATTAGAAATTACGCTTCTGAGGGCACAGGGAAAACATGTTTAACTACTTTAATTGTTGCCAAAATCAGGGTTCAGGGAGAAATTGCTCTTTCAGGCTTCACAGTACTCCACAAGGGGGGCCCCTCTGGTGAGGGGGAAAATCCAACATTAGAAATTACCTTTGGTATAGACATTTTCCCCCTATAAATAAATACGCAGGCAACGTCAGGTTATCGGCTAGTATATTATATGAGACAGAAAAACAACACAGTCTAGTTTGATGTATATATGCATGGCAAGAAAAATGAATCTTGCGAGTTTACAAAACAGATTGCTTTAGTAGCTCAAGGTTTCAGAGCAAACAAAACCTGGATGGATGAAGATATAACGTTGATCCAAGTCACCATTCTATTCTAGCCCCTTTCATCCCTTCCCAGCATAGGAAGTTTTTTATGGCTGGTCTGCCACTTCTTCTAGCACCTTCTTTTTCCTCTTTGCTGGTCTGTGACCATAATAAAAATTAATTGATTGCTTCTTTTTCCTCTTTCCCTTCAGAGATCCCCACTGTCAATGTCTAGGGCAGTGCAATCCACCAGCCGACGACCCTTATCTTCCACTACTTTGTCCCCTCTAACCACAGAGGTCCAAGCAGAGTATATTCCAGTTGTCAGTTTTCTTCCTGGATAGGGTAACCAAATATCGAGCAAAAAGAGGACCTGTCCTGCCTCCTCCCCTTCATGATTTCTCTCCAGCTATCATAGCCTTAAAATCAAATATCGTCTGGCTCTTTGAATGCCTAGTTTGTGTGGTGTTTTTTTTTTACTGTTTTCACAACAGTAATATTTCAAACTTCTATGTGTTGCAGCCTGGTAAATTGTAGGGTTTTTTTTCCCTTTCCTTCATCTTTAGCCAAGAGTCGACAGCTTAGATTTATGTCATTTAATTTATTTCCTGATTCCAGCAATCAGCTTCAATCCAGCCCTTTAAATCTGTGATCACTGTAATCTGCAGATCACGTGACTCATTGTATGTTTCCATAGTGAAATTTAGAAAGTGTGTCATCGGCAATTCTATATTATTGCCAGCAGGTCTTTTGAAATATCAAGATTTGTTGGGAAAATATAGTGATTGAAAAGTCTGGGAAAAGTAATTTTGTATATATGAAGGCCGACGTACATTATTTTGCAATCGTGGGACGTAATTTTGGTCTCAAATGCCAAGCAAGTTAAATAGTTACGGTATCCCCCTTCCCCTTAATAATAATAATAATAATAATAATAACTTTAATTTGTAGACTGCTCCCTCTCCCCGAAGGGACTCGGTGCACAAGGGAATTAAAAACATACAAACATAGACACATCATAAATATATAAAATCAAATTAAACAATTTATCCCTGCGCTAAAAATCCTAAAATCCTAAACAGGAAACCCCTTAAAAACCCAATTAAAACAATTTAGATGTTCAGACTTGCCCTTGCCCATTTGTCCTCCTATTCCAGTGATGGTGAACCTTTTTAGGCTCGTGTGCCGTAAAAGGGGGGGAGTGCAGGGGGGAGCGCCGGAGTGCTGCACCCATAATGCAATGACACCCTCCCCAGTGTGCCTGCATGCATAATAGGTGCTCCCCCGCATTTTTTACATGCTTTTTTCACCCTCCCCAAGCTCCTATAAAGCCTGGGGAGGGTGAAAAATGGCTTTAAAAATGGCTGAATCAGCTGGCCAGTGCGTACATGCAAGCTGGCCAGCTGACAGGACAACGCATTGCATGCCCTGCAGAATGGCTCCGCGTGCCCCCTGTGGCACGCATGCCATAGGTTTGCCATCACTGTCCTATTCGATTGATTAATTTCCAGCTTTCCCTGTTCTGATATGTGATATCCCTATTCCCAGAACTCCCAATGTGTTTGCTTTCCTCCCCTGCCTCTTAGCAGCCACCTCTGCGATCACCACCAGTATCTTATCTGCTTCCCTCAGTTTTCCCACCATTTTGCTCTCTTCAAGAAGTGCCAAGATCACAACCTGTCACACACCCCTTGGCTGGCCTGCTCTCCAGTCTTACAAAATTGCTGACAGCTTCTCCTTTGAGTTCCGAGCTAAGGAAGGTGATGGCCTCTGTTGGGTGTGCCTGGTCGTAAGTCTGATGCTGCAAGGAATCATTTGCCTCAGGTAATAAACTGCAATTACTACTAAGGCTTTCAGTCTGCCTAGGGCTAGGCCATGCCGTTGTCTTCTCAAGCAGTGCTTTCACCTCTTACCAGTATCTCCCTTTATGGTTTCTTCAAATTAAAACCTGCATTGTACCAGTTCTTTCTCCTCCCCATTATTTTATATATGGAACAGCTGAACAGGAGAATAATCAGAGAAGCCATTGAAATAGAGAAGCAATCTAACAGTATGAACAAACGTGATGACACCTCCCGCCTACCAGACATCTGGAAACCAGCACTGACCAACAGACGAGCCCCACCCTTCACCCAAGCCGTTGAAATTCAAAACAAGGAGAAACATACAAATGAGACCAATCAGCATCAATCTACCAGTCATGATGCAGCTGCACAGCCAATCAACCCACTCACAACAATAATCAGCACTCCACCACCCCCACCAAGATTTAAAGAGGGGTGATGCCTCCGCAGTCACAGTCACAGACAGAAGCCCGCCTGATGATGACAAGTGAGATCTTGTCGAAATGTTGCAATAACATCTCCATGCTATATACACGGGAAAATCCCCGAAGCCAGCAATGCCAGCATACGAAAACGAAAAACATACACACACACACACACATACACACACACACACACACACATATATATACACACATATATATATGTTTTCTGAGGTTTTCGCGGGTGTTTGTATGTAGGTCTTTGGTTGTTCGGGTTTTCTCCCGCGTAGAATTGGAAGTATCTTCACAACGTTTCGATGAAGTCTCATTCATCATCTTCAGGCTGGTGCTTCCGGCTTGGTGCTTCCAGGAGCAAATTTTCAAAATATATAACAACATATATACTGTTACATAGCCAACATCATATTGTATTATTAAATGTTTACATCATTTCATTTTACCATCAACTCCCAGAAAACAATTATTGGCTCTTCTGCTCTCCATACACCATATTTGTGCCTTATCCATCATTTTCTTCCCTCTCTCTCCTCCTCCTCCCTACCTCCTTTCTTCCCTCTGTCGCCCATTCCCTTCTCTACTTCCCCTTCCTCTCTCCTTCTCCTCTCTCCCCTTTCCACTCCTCCTTTCTCTCCTCCTCTTCCCCCTCCTTGCCCTCTCTCCTCCCCATTCTGTCTCTTGCAGTTTTTTCTGCAATTTATCATATATGCTCTCCCACATCTCTTTTTTTCATTATTGCTGTTCCCCCCCCCCCCCCCCTTTCTCTTTCTACCCAAAGAAAATACTGGGTTGTGCAAGTCTTCCTGATTCATCAAAGACAATGGGCATCTTTTTGACTATTCTTAGATGACTTTGTGAAGGCAGGGGTTGGAAAGCTTGGTTTGAGAGGTCAATGTGGGGGGTGGGAGGCATCTACAATTTTAAAAAATTAGTGTGAAAGTATAAGGAATGCAAAATTAATAAATAAATGCATATGGTACCAGAAACAAGTAAATATTCATATTTCTTAATTTCTCTCTCTCTCTCTTGATTAAGGTATCACACTAGAAACAATATTTCAACTGCAGCATTTACCAGGTTGTCTCTGTTTACCTGTGTGATTTCTTAATATACAGTGTAATGGGCAATGAAATGCCACACAATATGTATAGTCTAGATCAGTGATGGCTAATCTTTTTTGGCTCGAGTGCCAAAAGTGGGGGGAGCACGGGGGGGACCGTGCATGGGGTTGCCACACCCATAATGCTATGGGTGTGACCCCCTGCTTTTGGCGTGCTTTTTTCGCCCTCCCCAGGCTCCTGAGGCTTTCTAGGAGCCTGGGGAGGATGAAAACAGCCTCCCCCCACCTCCAGAGGCTTCCGGAGCTTCCCTGAAGCCTCCAGAGGGTGAAATACGGCCTCAAAAGAAGGCCTAAATCACATGCATGTTGGAGCTGACAGGGCAACGCCTTGCGTGCCCCAAGAAATGGTTCTGCATGCCGCCTGTGGCACCCGTGCCATAGGTTCGCCATCACGGGTCTAGATATTAACAGTTTCCTTGTTATATTTTCTTCAATGGAACTTTTTCTACAGACAACCAATTTTGTAATTATTTGTAAGAAATTACGCACTGTTAATTTATTTAAAAGACATTATTATAAATATAGTGGTAAGAATATTTTGGAACACAAACACAGGTAGTCCTTGACTCATGACCACAATTGAGCCCAAAATTTCTGTTGTTAAGTGAGACATTTGTTATGTGAGTTTTGCCCCGTTTTATGACCTTTCTTGCCTCAGTTGTTAAGTAAAAGACTGCAATTGATAAGTTAGTAACCCGGTTCTTAAGTGAATCCGGCTTTCTCTTGACTTTGCTTATCAGAACGTTGCAAAGGGTGATCACATGACCATCAGGCACAGCAATGGTCATAAATCTGAACGTAAATAAATCTGCAGGCATCAAACTTTTGATCACAGGATCATGGGGATGCTGCAAAGGTCGTAACTGTTTTCAGTGCCATTGTAACTTTAAAGTCAATAAATGAACCGTTGTAAGGCGAGGACTACCTGGACTGGAATTAGAATAAGGCACGTTTCTTTCCATTTTTCACAATGATAATGCTGAAAATGGAGAATATTAAAAATGGAGTAGCTCAGGGGTGGGCAAACTTTGCAACTTTAAGTCTGAAGGACTTCAGCTCCCAGAATTCTCCAGCCAGCAAAGCTGGCTGGAGAAGTCTGGGAGCTGAAGTCCTTCAGACTTAAAGTTGCAAAGTTTGCCCACCCTTGGAGTAGCTGAAACCGATTGATATGCATTGGTGAACAATTATGCAGATTCAGGCATATCAACTTTAAAATCAGTACAGTGGAACCTCCAGTCACGACCGTAATCCATTCCAGGACTTTGGTCGGCACCAGATTTGGTCATGACCGAAAGCAAGACTGACTGCGTATGCGTGCACACACCAAAAAAGGCACGGAAGGGGAAAACGTTGCAGCAGAGAAAATCGCTGTGGTTGTGTTTGATCCCCACCCAGGGATGTGTTTGTGAACAGAGTGAAACATTTAGCGGATTTTTTGGTTGGCACTCGATTGGCCACGGTCAGAAGCGTTAGTGCCCAAGGTTCCAGTGTACCTTTTCACAAACATGCCATTGGACAAGATTTGCAAAAACTCTCAGGGTGTTGCATTAGGATGTTTTCTGCTTCTCTGTAAGTATAGCTTGAAAATTCCAGCCATTAGAGCTGAAATTTATAACCTTATAAAATAACTTTTATAAGCTACCCAGAGTCACCTTATAAGGGAGATAGGTAGAATAAAAAAATTAAACAAACAAATGATCTACACGTAGTTATTGAGTCCTATTCCAAAATGATTTTACTTTATCTCTGCTGTGGTATACCATCGTGACATGTTGATTATAAATCAGTAGTAATCTTATGCAGAATCTTATTACTTGCTTCCTCAACCCACGTGGAAAATCAATCAAAATTAACTTGATCCATCTGCTACCACCCCCTCCCTCTACCCGAACTGCCCACCGCTTTTATATTTTGTACTTGTCCCTTTAATTAATTAATTGTCGATTTTACCATCTTTACCATCTTTTACCATTTTTACCATCTATTGTATAATGGGCCTTTATGCTCGCTGTTTCAACCATGGACTTGCAGTGTATCATCTTTGGGGATTCCCCCCCCCCCTTTTTTAGTGCCAATGCCGTCTAATGTTATCTTATTCAAGGTCAGTTCTCCTTCGCCTGCGGGAGTCTACCCTCTCGCAGGCTTGGCCCCCTAGTTTATCACGGGCCCACCTCGAGGATGGACTTATTGCTCCTGAGAGGTGGGCGAAGCGCAAACTCGGGGGGGGGGTTATTTAACTTTTTAATTCGGATTTTAGGGGGTTCCAGGGAGGAGGGTAGGGATAGTCAAGTGGGGGGGCATCAATCTATTGGGCCGGCTGGCGGAAGCAGAGGAACGGAGGAGGAGGGAGGGGGGGCCGTTTCCATTGAGGCATTTTCCATCAGTTCGGTCTTGGGGAGGGGCAGGGGCGGTGGGAGACGGGGCGCTCCAACCCCCCATACTCCCATCGCAGACTAGGTGGGCAAGAACCACAGACCCGGGGCCCTAGGCTGATGTTGTGTAACGCTAGGTCCGTGGTACATAAAGCCCCCCTCATCCGAGACCTTGTGTCAGAGGGGGACCCGGACCTGGTAGGTATTACGGAAACCTGGTTGGGCCACGAGGGAGGACATCCCCTCGTAGAAATGTGCCCACCAGGATACCGAGTCTTTCATCAGCCTAGGGCCCTAGGGAGGGGTGGGGGGGTGGCGATTATGGTTAGGGAAGGTCTTGAGCCAAAGGAGACCACGATCCCTCAGACGACTGGGTGCGAGTCCCTCCTTGTGAAGTGGGGCCTAGGGTGGCAGTTGGGTGTGTTAGTTGTATACCTGGCTCCTCGCTATACGACAACAGCCCTGCCCGAGCTCCTAGAGGTGATAGCCGAGGCGGCGGTTGAGACCCCCAGACTGTTAGTCATGGGGGACTTTAACCTGCCGTCGGCAGGCGAAACCTCTGGGGTAGCTCGGGAGTTCATGGCTTCCATGACAGCCATGGACCTGACCCAAGTAGTTGTAGGCCCTACCCACGAGGGCGGACACACCCTGGATTTAATCTTCGTCTCGGGACAGTGGAGTAGTGATCTGGGAAGAGGGGATCTAGCCATCACACCCCTGTCATGGACAGATCACGCTCTCCTTCAGCTCGACTTTCCGATCGCCGCACCTCACTGCGGGGAGGCGGAACCGGACATTCCTATATGGTTCCGCCCCAGGCTCCTGATGGACCCGATAAGGTTCCAAAGGGAGCTTGGGCCAATTCCTGTGGACTTGCCCCGCGACTCGACTGAGGACCTAGTGGCCGCATGGTTAAGTGCGGCCACGGGGGCCTTGGACCGAGTCGCGCCCTTGCGGCCTCTCTTGCGGCGACGAACCACCTGGGCTCCTTGGTTCACCGAGGGGCTTAGGGAGATGAAACGCCACAAGAGACGCCTAGAGAGCAGATGGAGATCTTCTCGCTCCGAAGCCGACCGAACACTAGTGAGAGACCATATTAGGACTTACTTAGTGGCGTTAAGAGTGGCCAAACGTGAGTATTGTGCCACTCTTATTGCATCCGCAGATAACCGCCCTGCCGCCCTGTTTGGGGTGACCCGCTCCCTCCTTCAACAGAGGCCGCGGGAAGCCCCTTTACAGGGTCGAGCAGAGGAATTTGGGATTTATCTGCAGGAGAAAATCACTCGGATTCGGAACGAGTTACTCTCCATCGACAGTGGTCCAGTCGAGCGGGCCGAGGCTGATCTTGTGACACCATCTTGGGAGGAGTTTGATTTTGTTACCACCGAGGATATGGACAAGTTGTCAAAGAGGCTTAGGGCTACCACATGTTTATTGGACCCGTGTCCCTCCTGGCTTGTACTGGCATCCTGGGAGACGACACGAGGCTGGCTCCAGGGCATTGTCAACGCATCTTTGAGTGAGGGGTCCTTGCCTGCCGTCTTGAAAGAGGCGGTAGTGAGGCCCCTCCTCAAGAAGCCGTCCCTGGATCCAGCATTATTAGAGAACTATCGTCCTGTCTCCAACCTCCACTTTCTAGTGAAGGTTGTTGAGAGTGTGGTGGCCCAACAGTTTCCGCGACACTTGGAGGAAGTTGATTATCTAGACCCGCGCCAGTCCGGCTTCCGACCCGGGCACAGCACCGAGACGGCATTGGTCGCGTTGGTTGATGATCTCTGGAGGGCGCGGGATAGAGGACATTCCTCTATCCTAGTCCTATTAGACCTCTCAGTGGCTTTTGATACCATCGACCATGGTATCCTATTGCGCCGACTGGGGGGGTTGGGGTTGGGAGGCACCGTTTTGCGGTGGTTCTCATCCTACCTCTCTGGTCGGTCGCAATATGTGTTGACAGGGGGGCAGAGGTCGGCCTCGAGGCCCCTCATATGTGGGGTTCCTCAGGGGTCGGTCCTCTCGCCCCTACTATTCAACACATATATGAAGCCGCTGGGTGAGATCATCCGTGGTTTTGGGGTGGGATATCATCTGTACGCTGATGATACTCAGTTGTACATATCCACCCCAGACCACCCCAACAATGCCGTCAAGGTTATGTCCCGGTGTTTGGAGGCCGTACGGATCTGGATGGGTGGTAACAAACTCAAGCTCAACCCTTCCAAGACTGAGTGGCTGTGGCTTCCGGCGCCCCGGTTCAGCCAGATTATTCCAACACTGGCCATTGGGGGCGAAACACCGGCCCCCGTGGAGAGGGCGTGCAATTTGGGTGTCCTCCTGGATTCCCGGCTGTCTATGGAAGATCACGTGGCAGCCGTGGCCAATTGCGCCCCTTACTGGATCGGGGTGCCCTACGCACAGTCACTCAAGCACTCGTCACCTCTCGACTCGACTACTGTAATGCTCTCTACATGGGGCTTCCCTTGAGGTGCACCCGAAAGCTGCAGCTAGTCCAGAACGCAGCTGCGCGGGTGATTATGGGAGCGCCTAGACACTCCCACATAACACCTATCCTGCGCGAGCTGCACTGGCTCCCTGTGGTCTTTCGGGTGCGCTTCAAGGTCTTGACGACCATCTTTAAAGCGCTCCATGGCTCGGGGCCTAGTTATATGCGAGACCGCCTCCTGCCCCATACATCCCTCAGACCGATACGCTCCCACAGAGAGGGCCTCCTCAGGGTGCCGTCGGCTGGACAATGCCGACTGGCGACACCCAGGGGAAGAGCCTTCTCTGTGGCTGGGCCAGCCCTCTGGAATGACCTACCCCCTGAACTCCGCACCATCTCTGACCTCCGCCTCTTCCGCAAGTGTCTGAAGACACATTTATTCCATCTAGCCGGCCTAGCGTAACCCCCTGTATTGACCATTAGACAGTTTTAAATTTGGGATTTTAATTCGGTTTTAGCACAGGTTTTACTAGAATAAGTTTTTTAAATTTTATATGTTTTGTATGTATTTTAACATTCCTGTGCGCCGCCCTGGGTCCGTTTGGAGAAGGGCGGGATATAAATTTAATAAAATAAAAAAATAAAATAAAATAAATAATGTCCTTCCATTTCTATTTCCTGCTATATGTGAAACTTGCATGCTGTTCAGATTTGCTGCCCTTCATTTCTTCCTGGACAAACTGTTACCTGAGATAGCCCTCAAATGTAGCTTTGCAGGCTTTGGGGAATTTGTGGAACACTGTGCCACATGACTTGAATAGCCCCAACATGAATTGAACGTATGGAGGTTTTGTTTGTTTTTTTCTTTCTGAAGTTTTGCAAGTTTTGGAAAAAGGAGAGGCAAATTCAGTGACGGATGAATTTGGGGCAGAGAAATCATGCTGGTTAGTTGATAGGTTCAGCTAGTGTTTAACTGGGGTTGAGCAGAGTCTGGCTAAAGCTTTTCTCTGTGAGCTCAGCTGGATGCTAAATGTGTTTGCGGTTCGTGGATGGTGAGGACAAAGTGGGGAAATCGTTAAAGTGTGTGGCAGAGCTCATTAAAGACTTCATTCTACAATGGAGTCATCAGTTTGATGCAACCCTGTGGGACGGATATATTTCTCCAAGCAGTTATAGTTGAATTGCTATTTGTATAATGCAGTAGGACGTGCTTGCTTTGCTTATTCAAACGTGATGCCTGTGTACAATTTGGTCATAGCTGCATTTTTTGCTGGCATAAAAGGGAATTATGATATGGGCAGTACAATTTGAGCTGTCTATTTTTAAAGCCCTTCTTGGCAATTGGCATCAGCAGCCCAATGGTAAGGTCAGACTTCCTTGGAATGCGGGCAGGCATTGTGCCATGTTGTCAGATGGGCAAGAGATTAAAGAGCACAGCCCTGGTGTGCTGTGTGTGTGTGTGCCACATTGGATGCCGAACAAGACACATTTTGTGTGGCAGCTTCATTTTAATTTCACAGCCCTTTGTTTTTTGAGATGTCAAATGCTAATCCAGCTTTCTGGATTAGGGCACCTTCTTTGCACAATTTACAAACACTATTCATATGGCAAAAGTGTGTGCATGGGGGAAGAGACCCTTTCTCTCTCATAGCACCCCAACCCCTTCATTGTCTGTCTGAAAAATGAAATGTTGTCAAATCCTGCTTGGTGTATCTGAATTCATTTTAAAACATGGCGCAGTGCAAATTTGTATCAGTCATGCTTTTCATGTGCAGTTTTCTTAAAGACAATGATGTACCCTGGGATCTACTTTCTCATTTGCTTTTTAATACCACACACAGATACCTTGAGCTCCAGTTCTCCTGCCATAGTCTGGCAGTACTTTTCATTCTTCCTCCATCATATTTTAAGTGACTTTCAAATCACTGCCACACTAATTCAGAGCATGTCCCCAACCAGGGGTGGGTTCCAGCAGTCACTACTGCCGGTTCGCTCGTGGGTGTGTCATGTGCACTGCACATGCATATGTGCTGTGTGTACATGCACAGTGCAATATAAATTGCTCTGCACATGTGCAGAAGCAAAAAAACCAAGATGGCGCTGCCTATGGTGCCGCCCAGAGAACTAGTTTGGTGATCGCTGCTGGTTCCAGCAATCCAAGCCGCCAAACCACCACCGGTTCTGCCAAACCAGTCTGAACTGGTAGGTACCCACCACTGGCCCCAACCCATCTGACTTTACTACAGGGTATAAGTGCACCTTTTGGTAAATTCATGTGTATCTCATATTGCCAGGATAGCGTGATTTAGAATTCAGTACATAATGTTTTTCTGCCTGTTTACTGTCTGTTTGGGTTTTTCTTTCTGTTCTGTTCGCAGAACCAGTGTGGGTGCTGAATAACTGAGGCTCAGGCAGAGGAATAAAGGGCTAACAAGTTTATTCCCAACGAACGGCAACACAAGTAACTTCAGTTCTCTGACAGGCAACAGCTGCGGCTGCCGTCTGACAGCTCGCTTTTATAGCGAGCTGTCAGATAGCTCCGCCTATCCGCGGGCTGCATGAACCCCGCCAAAACTGGTAACTGCTGCGCAGGCGCAGCTCATGACAGCTAGAACACAACACTCCTTCCCACCACTTTTGCGCATGCGTAATCCTGGAGGTACGCCGGCCGGCGCCTGACTCTTCTGGAGCGCCGTAGTTCAGGCCCGGTGCCCGCGGCTGTTGGCACTACTCCGCTCCCTGCTCCGGCCTGTGCCCCTGTTCCTGGATGCGGGCCGATAGGATCCGCGTTTGCAGGTAAGGCGCCGGCCGCTGGTTCTGGGCGATTTTCTTCTCCTTCTCCCCTGCCGCTCTCGCTGCTGCTTCTCGGTCTGGGAGCTGGGTTTCGCTCTTGTGCCCCCGGCACGGACGGTGACAGCCCACGTCTTGTTCGTAGCTGGTCGCAATGCCGGCGCCAGACACGCCCGTCTGCAACAGTCACCCTGTAAGAACAGGGTCCCGTCTGGTCAATGACGGTGCCCGGCAACCAGAGGGGATGACCATCGTAATTTCTAGCATACACTCGTTCCCCGGGGCTAAAACTCCGGGCTGCTCCAGAGGAGTCGAGGGGTTTGTCTTGCGAGTAGGAGGGGTGTAACCTATCTAGGCACGTCCGGAGCCTCCTTCCCATGAGGAGTTCGGCAGGACTTCTATTGGTGGTAGGACAAGGGGTAGAGTGATGGGCAAGAAGGAATGTATCAATGCGGTCCGGCCAACTAACGGGTCCCATTCTAGCTAGCGCCTCCTTGGCCGAGCGCACCATGCGTTCGGCCAATCCATTTGAGGCGGCATGGTATGGGGCAATGAGGGCGTGTCGGATGCCCAACGACGCTAGGAATCCCTCAAAAGCAGCGGAAGTCAACTGGGGCCCGTTATCTGAAACGAGCACATCGGGTAACCCATGAGTGGCGAATAGATGCCTTAGTGCCCGTATGACAGCATCGGAAGTGGTGGAAGTCATTTTAATAACTTCCAGCCATTTGGAATATGCGTCCACCACTACTAAAAAAACCTGGCCCTGGAAGGGGCCAGCGAAATCAATATGCACGCGAGCCCACGGAGCCGTAGGCCTTTCCCATTCCCTGGGGGTTTCTTTGGGGGGCATGGGGCGGGACTCCTGGCATTGGGAACACGAGGCCACCCAGTCAGCTATGTCCTGGTCGAGCTTTGGCCACCACACGTAACTGCGGCCCAGGGCTTTCATCCTTACGATGCCTGGGTGGCTGCAGTGAAGAGTTTTTAACACCGCAGGTTGAAAGGGTGGAGGGACAACGACCCTATGGCCCCATAGGAGGCACCCGCTCTGAGCGGAGAGTTCAGCGAGGCGATTCTTAAAAGGCTGGAACTCGGCCGGTAAGGGATCCCTCGGCCACCCCCTTTTAACCCAATCTAACACCCGGCTAATTACCTTATCTTTGGCCGATTGCCGGGCAATGTCAGTGGCTGATATGGGCAGGTCGAGCTCCGAGATCAGGAAAACTGCAGACGCAGGGGCTGGATCTTCGAGCTCTTCTGGCAGGGGACAACGGCTGAGAGCGTCCGCATGGGCAATTTGCTTCCCTGGGCGGTGGAGAAGGATGTACTGGTAGGCGGCAAGGAAAACGGTCCATCTTGTCATCCTTGGTGACAACACTTGGGGCGTTTGCTTGTTCCCAGCGAGCAGGCCTAGCAGCGGTTTGTGATCGGTGATGATTTGAAATTCGCGGCCATAAAGGTAGTGGTGGAATCGCTTTACGCCGGCCACCACTGCTAGCGCTTCTTTGTCAATCTGCCCATACAGTCTTTCGGCAGAAGAGAGAGTTCTTGAGAAGTAAGCCACGGGAACTTCAGACCCATTTGGTAGCCGATGGCAGAGGACCGCCCCCACTCCGTAGGGGGACGCGTCGCAGGCCAGGACAAGAGGCAGGTTCTCGTTGTATTGGGATAGGACCGCGTTGGAGACTAGTAACTGTTTGACGGCCCTGAAGGCGGAGTCTTCCCGCCGGCCCCAATGCCAGGCAGCCGATTTGTCCAACAGCCGGTGCAAAGGCTCGGCCACTGAAGCCTTATGAGGCAAGAATAAGGCATAAAAGTTAAGGAGACCTAGGAAGGCTTGAAGTTCCTGCTTTGTCTTAGGTGTAGGAGCGTCCACTATCGCCCTAGACTTCTCCTTCGTAGGATGCAGGCCAGTAGCGTCCACCAAGTAACCGAGAAATTCGACCTGAGGAACGGCGATCTGGCACTTCTCGCGTTTCACCTTGAGCCCGGCGGAGTCAAAACGGGTTAGGACTGCGCGGATGCGAGCCATTAATTCTGGGGTGGATTTAGCGGAGATGAGGACGTCGTCGAAATATGGGACGACGCCCTCTAGGCCATGCAATAGCCGTTCCATTAAACTTTGGAACAAACCCGGGGCTATGCTGACCCCGAATTGAAGTCTTCGGCACTTGAACGCTCCCCGATGAGTAATGATTGTTTGGGCTTCCGCGGCTTCATCATCGACCAGCAATTGCTGGTACGCTTGGGCCAAGTCCAATTTAGCGAATATGGAGCCTTCGCCCAATGTGTGTAGCAGATGGTGAATGACTGGAACCGGGTAGGCATTGGCAGGTAGTGCACGGTTCAACGAACACTTGTAATCGGCGCAGATCCTCACACTGCCGTCCGGCTTCACGGGCACCACGATTGGGGTCTCCCAACGTGCGTGGTCCACAGGCTCCAGGACCCCTTGCGCGATTAGACGGTCCAATTCGGCATCCACCTTTGGTTTGAGGGCGAGAGGCACCCTGCGAGGCTTTAAACGGACCGGCTGCACCAGAGGGTCGATGTTAAAAGACACGGCCGTGCCTTTATAGGTGCCCAGCTGCCCGTCGAAAACAGCAGGAAACTCGCTGACAAGTGTGTCGAACTCGGCGGCCTGAAGGTGATGAAGGCCTTCTATTCGAAGGCCTAGGGCCTCAAACCAGTCCAGCCCCAGGAGACTAGGCAATGCTCCATCTACCACAGTCACCGGGAGCCGCCCCTTGAATTTCTTAAACTGGACGGCCACTGGTCGTGAGCCTATGACGGGAATGCGGTTTCCCTGATAGTCCCGCAATGTCATCTTGCAGCCGGGAATACTACGCTTGGACAGCTGGGGCAGCAGTCTTTTGATGGTGCTCCATGATATAATGGACGTGGCCGAGCCGGTGTCGACCTCCATGGAGCACGGCAATCCTTCAATTTTCACCGTCACGTTTATCTTCTGCTTGAGGGCATGGCAAGCACGTACAGATTGTACGTCTGACAGGACTTGATCTGAGGATCCTTGTGAATAGTCATCATCCACATAATGTTCCTTTCTATTGGTTCGCCTTCTACTGTCATAGTGGTCGGTGAGAGCGCTCAAAGGCTGAGGAGCACGGCATACCTTGGCGATGTGCCCCTTTCGGCCGCAACGCTGGCAGAACGCCTGCTTAAATTTGCATTCAGCTCTGGGATGGCTGCTACCGCAACCCATGCAAACAGGTCTGCCCGCGTTGCGGCCTTTTGGCCAGCTCTTTTTTTTCCTCGCCTCTTTAAGGCGGTTAACTTCCTTCTCCTCACCGGACTCGGATCCTGTGCTCACTTCTTCTCGGTGCACCGAGAATCCCTCAGCTCCCTTGGGTAACACCAATGTGATTTGATTGGCAAGTTCTGAGGCGCGCGCCTCAGCCAAGGCTGATTCAAAGGTGAGATCGGCTTTAGCTAGTAGTCGGCGCTGTAACTTTGGGTCCCTCAGGCCACACACCAGTCTGTCTAGCAGAGAGTCATCCAGATTCTTGAAATCGCAGTGTAGGGCAGCCTTCCTCAGAGCTGTCACGTACTGATTAACCGATTCGCCTTCAGCTTGACTCCGCTTGTGGAAAGCGTGCCTGTGGGCGATCTTCGGAGGCGAAGGCGCATAGTGGCTTTTAAGTTTCGCCATTAACTGCTCCCATGGTACCGCTTTGATGGCTAGTGGGGCCGCGAGGGCCTGCGCGGTCTCAAAAACTTCCGAGCCGCACACTGAGAGGAATTGGGCGCAACGCCGTTCTTCATTTCCCTCAGCAAGGTTGTGGGCCACCAAGAAGCACTCGAATCGAAGGATATACGACTCCCAAGACTCGGAGCTTGGAGAGTAGGGAGGAAACTGGGCTGTTGCCATGCTTAATAGCCTAAATCACGACGTCTCGTCGTGGCGTGACCAGCTCTGTGGTGACTTCAGCTTTGTTGACCGTGGCCCTGGCCTCAGCACAGCGATCCCACCTTCGTCGCCAGTGTTCTGTTCGCAGAACCAGTGTGGGTGCTGAATAACTGAGGCTCAGGCAGAGGAATAAAGGGCTAACAAGTTTATTCCCAACGAACGGCAACACAAGTAACTTCAGTTCTCTGACAGGCAACAGCTGCGGCTGCCGTCTGACAGCTCGCTTTTATAGCGAGCTGTCAGATAGCTCCGCCTATCCGCGGGCTGCATGAACCCCGCCAAAACTGGTAACTGCTGCGCAGGCGCAGCTCATGACAGCTAGAACACAACACTTTCTACAGTGAACTTGATGCTTGTTGACCTCATAAGGATTTTATAAGTATAATGGCACTGACAGCATTACCTTTTTTCTAATAGAGTTCAATGTCATGCATCATTTAGCACAAAACTCAATAATATTACTTCTCTTGTTCAGCAAAAAAAACACACCTCGCAAGCAGGTATTTTGTTCACTAAATGACCTTTGTGTTATATAAAAGAGAAAGCTAATTTTTTTATATGTTTTAAATGTTCCCTCTCAAAGATTACATATATTGCAGAGTAAAAGTTTTACTTATTTTATACTTTGGTTTGCTTCTATGTATATTTCAGGAAGGTTTAAGAAAGCAGATGGAAAACCTTGGCCCATGTGATGGATTACATGACATTACAGTTAGCCTTTGACTTACAACCACAGTGGAAACCTTTTTTCTAAGCAAGGTGGTTGCTAAGTGTGTCATTTCCAATTTTACAATTATTATTTTTTGTTGCCATGATTGTTAAGCAGTTGTTAATACAATGTTAAGCAAATCCAGCTTCCCCCTTTGACTTTGCTTGTCGGAAGCCAGTTGGGAAGGTCGCAAACGGCAATCACATGATCCCAGGATGTTGCAACTGTCATAAATACACATGTCAATTGCCAAGCACCTGGATTTAATCATATGACTGTGGGGGTGCTGCAACAGTCATAAGTTTGAGGACTGGTTGTAAGTCACTTTTTTCAGTGCCAGTATAACTTTGAATGGTTGTAAATCAAAGACTACCTGTACTGGCTGTAGGAGAAGACTGAAGATATTAACTGAATGAAAAACATTCATTAACATTACAATAACAAAATAGAAACATTCGTTCCACTACGATTGTTTTGCCACACTCTGCTCATGATATCAGCATTTATAGCTGAACAGCAGAGTTCAAGAGCCAGTACCATATTTATTTTGTTTATTTATTTTGTTTTTTCCCCCCATTTCTTAAACCAACCCAAAGTTCTGTGTTAACAAAGCATTAGAATAATAGTGATAAAATACACATAGCTGTGAGTTGAATTGCTAGGTTTTTGTTCTTTTCTGACTTTGGAGACAGAGCACTAATGATGTTATTTCGTCTGGTAATAACATGTCTGCAGGAGGAAAACCAAGCTTGGAGAACATTCAGGAACCAGGAACATTCATATATATATATATATATGAATGTTCCTGGTTCCTGAATGTTCTCCAAGCTTGGTTTATATATAAATATATATATATATATATTGGTTGCAATAATCTCAGAGTTTTGGGGGGTATTGGAATTTTGAATCATATACAAGTCAATAATATTGATTTGAGAAATAGGACATTCCTTCTAATAAAAAATTGCAGGTTTTTTTTTTAAGATAAAGTCAGAATATAAATCTATCCAATTTTGCTAAATGCTTGGTTTAGATTCAGAGGTTTATGTTCTTCAAAATGAACATCTAATGTTTTATTGTGCATTCTCATTACTTATTGATTAAAACCCAAAATGTGGGGTACCATTTCCATTGATTAGTTAATTATCTCACATTCTGGTTTTCTCTGCATGTTAGTGTTGGGAAGTTTAGCATTTGCTTTTGTCAATACATCATGAATTTGTATCTTGTTGCACTTTGGTAATAGCTTTCAGTAGTCTGTTGAGAGCTGTTAAATCAAAGGAAAATAGGTCCTTGAAGACTACTTTTGAGATTCTCTTTGTACATAAGCCTCATTGATACAAGCAAGACTTGCTATCCAATTTAAGAATTAGAGCATGGCCTCCACCAACTCTTCTAGAAGCTACTGTATACAAAACTTTGTGACCTATTTTGTGTGGTGTTGTAGACAATGTTGTATGAAAGACTAAAAGCTGTTGTATCATGAAAATAGAAAATATTGTTGCTCTATTTTTTATTGGTCTGTTTCTCTTTCTTTAGCTCAGCAGAATTCACCAAAAATCCATGAAGGCTGGTGGGCTTATAAGGAGGTGGTCCAGGGAAGCTTTGTTCCAGGTAATTGCTATATTCATCATTCACTCATTATGTGAATTGTTGCTATTTTATTGTGATGTACACCATAACATGTAGTATTGGCTTTTATGTTCAGCTTTTCAGAAATTTAGATACAAACAGCTGTGCACTGCAACAAAAATAAGAACATAACTCAATAATTGGATTGATTCTATATCTCTCACTTTAGAGGAAGCATCCTAAGTCGTTATATGTATAGAAAACCTTGTGGTTTTTAAACTTCATTGATTTTCAAATTGTGTTTCTTAAGTTGGAGAGAAAAAAGAATCTACCCCTGCTTTTGGCTGTCATTTCCTATATTCAACTAATACAATACAATACAATACAATAGCAGAGTTGGAAGGGACCTTGTAGGTCTTCTAGTCCAACCCCCTGCGTGGGCAGGAACCTTATACCATTTCAGACAAATGGCTATCTAACATCTTTTTAAAGACTTCCAACTAACATTGAAATCTGTGGAACTCTTATCTCTATCAAATTGTTTTTTAAATCTTCGGGGGATTCTCAGAAAGGTATAACCAAGGAGATAGAAAGGAGTGATCCTAATTAAAGGAAAAATATTGGAAACATACTTGATCGCTGTGAGGCGGAACTGGTTCTTGTTTTTCTGTACTTAAAACTATTCTGATTAGTCAAAACTTTGAAGTGTTTTATTTTCCTCCTGTTAACTCAGGTTTATAATCTCTCCTTTGCCACCACCACCACCCAGGTGAGAAAGGCCCCAACCCCATTGGCCTTCTTGAAGTCTTTTTAAACCTGGTTTTGTCAGAAAATGTGGCGACTTCATGTAAATAGGGACTCCACGAAATTATTACATTGTACATAAGACTTTGAATGTATTCGATGGTTTGGGTATTTTCTGTATTTGTTGGAATTGGTCAACTCCTCAGACAGCTCCCTATCTCTCATCTGTTGCAGAGAGAGGTTAATATCATAAATTATTGACAGGATAGGGCAAGGCTGGAGATTGATTTTCCAAAGGCGCCACATGAAAACTGGGTCAGTTTTGGTAGGCTGGGACCTCTCCTGCTGCCTTTGCTCTCTCTTGCCATCGCTGCTCCCCTCCAAAAGGACCCCTGCTGTCCTTTTGCTTCTGCCACTGGCCAGACAGGGAGAGTCAAAGGGCCAGGGAGAGTCAAAGGGCCAGATGTGTCCTGCAAGCCATTAAAAAAACCCTTTCTGGGATAGTATATTTGGAAACCCTTTTGACCATAGACGAGAGAGAGAGAGGGGGGGGGAGGGAGGGAGGGAGGGAGGGAGAGAGAGAGAGAGAGAGAGAGAGAGAGAGAGAGAGAGAGAGAGAGAGAGAGAGAGAGAGAGAGAGAGAGAGAGAGAGAGAGAGAGAGAATAGTCAGGTTATAATCCAAGTACATTATCCACTTCCTTGAGAAACCAACTGGGAAACATGGCTTAAAATAGGCTGGCAGTATAAAGGCTGCTGCTTTGGCAGCTGGAGTTATGTGGCAAAATAAGAGTATAACCATTATGGATGATGGATGGCTCTCGGTTCCTGTCTCTACTTAACAGATTTTCTCTAATTCAATGCTGGAATATGTGCACTTTGGAAGACTCTTCATAATATGCAATTGTTGCTTGATCTCCACAGTTGTATGAATTGGCCTAGCATTGCAAGTCTTTTTGGAATTATAATAGCACATAGACTTATATACCACTTCATAGTGCTTTACAGCCTCCTTAAGCAGTTTACAGAGTCAGCATATTGACCCCAACAATAATGCTTGAGAGCTTGTATTTAAATACAGACTTTAATGTTTGTTCCATACATGGTAGGAGATTTACGGAACTTATTTTGTTTTGTTTTCTATAGTTCAATTTCCCGCAATGGAAAATATGCAATAGACTGCTTTGCCACACTCTCAATGCTTAACTCCTTGTCAGAAGTTGGGGCAAAGAGACAGGAATTTTACTTACAAGTACATACAGTTTTGTTATTGCATTTACAATGATATTTAATATATTCAGTGGCCTCAGTTTAACAAACTATACATACACAGCCCTGTACAGACAATTTCGGAGGGAGATTAACTGTTTCATTCCCTCATTCATGCAGCATCTTTCTGTGCTTTCAATTCTAGGGCCAGTTCTGTCCTAGGGAGAAGAATGAGAAGAAGGAAATAGACAATTTTTTTTTAGCTCCTTAGATTTCAGCACCACTCTTAAAACCATATTTCACTGATAACCAGTTCTGATCTCCAAAACCTGCAATTATTTCCACCTGCCAGTTTTCTCAGTTGATCTCTCTCTCTCTCTCTTGGGTCCTATTTGCTCCTGCTGGGTCTCCAACTGCAAATTCATCCTTCTTGACTCATGATGGTTCACCAGTCCATACCACATAAAAATAATAACAGAAATGCACAACAGCTCCTTCCTTCATTACTTAATGCTCCTGTCATTTTATATCTTTGCAGCTGAAAGGCAAGGGTTGTTTACTTGAATTAAGATTGGGGCTTCTTAATGTCTATGTGACATTGAGCCTGATTTTGGCCCTCATTTTTCAATCCCAAAACCATCTTGATAATTGAACCTGCCATCCCTTGACCAAAAGAACATATGTGAGGTTCATTATTTGTTACTAGTATTTATTTATTTATTTATTTATTTAATCAAATTTATATACCGCCCTATCTCCCTGGTGGGACTCAGGGCGGTGCACAGAAGAGCTAAAAACACAATACATATAATCACAATATAAAATAGAAATTAAATTTAGTAAATCTGCGCTAAAATATGATTAAAAACTATTTAAAACGTTATATTAAAATTAGATCATTAAAACTATGCCAGGCCGGCCACGTGGAATAGATGTGTTTTGAGCGCCCGGCAGAAGAGGCATAGGTCCGTGATGGTGCGAAGGTCGGGGGGCAGGTCATTCCAGAGGGCAGGGCCTGCCACAGAGAAGGCTCTACCCCTGGGGGTCGCCAGCCGGCATTGTCCGGCAGACGGCACCCTGAGGAGGCCCTCTCTGGGAGCGGACAGGTCGAAGGGAGGTATGTGGTAGGAGGCGGTCCCGCAGGTAACCAGGTCCCATGCAATGGAGCGCTTTGAAGATGGTTACTAACACCTAGTCTCGTAGTCAGGTTTGAGATTTCCACACATCATCCCTGTCCTGGGGTTTTAGGGTAATTTTAATTATTTGTAGTGTTAAGGGGTTTTAGGGACAGTTTTTAGTTTTTATAGATGTTTTTAGCGCAGGATTTGTTTAATTGTGATTTTAAATTATGTATTCTGTTCGTGTTTATTGTTTTTTAATTTTCCTGTGCCCCGCCTCGAGTCCCTCTGGGGAGAGAGAGCGGGCTACAAATAAAAATTTATTATTATTATTATTATTATTTTATTGGCCTATTTGCCTCTTTATGAGAAGCTTATATTTGACCCAAATATGCTTTTCTAAAATAAATGCCATTCATTTAGAGTTTGAGATATAATCCTGTCCCCCACCCACCCACACTCAATTTAGAGCAGAAAGCAAACATGCTGAATATAACTGTTATGTGAGAACTCCTTGAGAATCTTGAGCAAGTTTTAGTATTTTAAAAATACTAGTGGTCTTATGTATCTCCTACAAATGAATTTATGAACTCCATTGTGGGAGGAGGATTATACTAGATAAAGAAGGCCATATAGTAAGTGCCGTAACTCATCTTACATCATCATCAAAGGTTCAGATCACTTAATAGAATTGATCTGATCATTTGAAAAACAATTCATGCATGACTTGCCTGGGAAAAATAATGGATAAGAGATAAGAAGATTATCATGACTTGAGCGGGAGAAGTTAATCTGATTTTCCCTTTCATGTAAACAAAGCAGACTAGATTACTATCTTCCCATATCCAATGGTGGTGGGTTTTCTGGGAAATGTTGAAAAGAAAAATATTCTATTGCTGTACATTGAGTGAAGAAAGGAGCAAGAGTTTTGCACCTCCTTAAATGTATTTTTTTTGTTGATCACAATTCTCTTATTCAGATGAAATTTTGTTCAGCGTTTCAAGCATTTGTTTGTGTATGTTTTCGTGTGTGTGGATAATAGGAGAAGAATTTTAAATAGTCTAATCAAAAGGAAATGAAATGCGGAAGATACAGATATGATAATTATGTTATTAATAGTGGCCACTTGTAAATCAACTATTGAATAGAAATATTGTATGGGAAAGTTGATTAAAACATTTAATGTAAAAAACCCTTTTTGATTGATACAACGGGAGATGCCATTGAACTCTTAACAGTAATTTAGTTGCTTCCAAAGAGAAGTGTGTGGCACACAAGAAAATATGTGTCTGGTATATGACTAGTTGGTATTTGTGTGTCAGCAGGCATGTCATCACAAACCCACTGCATGACACATTGCCCATCTTTGCTTTAACTCGGGAATATTGAATGCTAAACGTGGGCCAAAAAAATTCTTGTAATCTTCTAAAAACTGATAATCTTCCCTTTTACTTTAAAGCATTTTTGTTAAACTTTATAATATAGGGCAGGGGTCCCCAACCTTTTTTGCACCAGGGACCGGTTTCATTTAAAAAAAAAATGCTGCGGACCGGATGGCGTAGAGGAGGAGCGGGGGGGGGGGAGGGGAACAGGTGGCGCATGTGCACCTGGGGGGAGGGGGAACAGGCGGCACATGCGCACGTGGGGGGAGTTGGCTCACTCAGCCCTCTAGGGCCTCCAACGGCGCGAACGGCCACGCCTGTGGAGGCGCACGCGGGGAGAAGTTGGCTCACTCCTCTAGGGCCTCCAACGGCACGAACGGCCGCGCATGCGCACACAGGGGGGGAGTCGGCTCACTTGGCCCTCTAGGGCCTCCAACGGCACGAACGGCCGCGCCTGCGCTCTCCCACATCCGGCGTGTGTTTTGCCCAGGGGGCTGCCCCCTCCTCCCTCCTCCTCCTCTCCGGCCCTGTGGCCCGGTTCCTATCAAGCCACGGACCAGCACCGGTCCGCGGCCCGGGGGTTGGGGACCCCTGATATAGGGGATAATTTGAAGATATGTTGTGCTACATTCAAAGATTTTTTCCGAATGTTATTTACTTTTTTCATCTGCTGCTTTATGCAATGGAACAGACTCATAGGTGTGTGATTTTTAAAGCTTGTAGGTCTTCTTAAATACAATAAGGAAACTTCCTGCCACAGAGAAATAATTATGTATATTACCAAAAAAATAATTTCCTGGGCTTGTTGTTTTACTGAAAATAATGAGAAGATGGGCAACTTTTCTCTCCAATGATCTCTTTTCAGATGCTTAGAAAAGGCAGCTATGCTGATCCCCATTAGCCTTGAGGTCCTGCAAGAGTGGCTTCCTTGTTAACAAAATACTCAAAAACACTATGATCCCCCAAACCCCAAACAACAATAGAAAAGCAAAACAAAGTTGTGTCAGGGAATATAGAGAATAAGATGGAAGTGGTAAAGGGGATAGCAGTAGCACTTAGGCTTATATACCGCTTCATGGTTTATGGTTTATGGTTTATTAAATTTATATACTGCACCCTTTCCCAAAAGGGACTCGGGGTGTTGCATAGTGCTTTAAAGTCCTCTCTAAGTGGTCAGCCTATTGCCCCCAACAATCTGGGTCCTCAGTTTAACAACCCTGGAAGGATGGAAGGCTGAGTCAACCTTGAGCCTGTGGGACTCAAAGTGTTGACAGATGGCAGTCAAAAGAAGTAGCCTGCAGTACTGCATTGTAACTACTGTGCCACCATGGATAAAAGCATTCTGGCACATTGGCATATTGGAAGAGCTTATATTTCTCAGAATAGCCTTTTTGAGGCTGGGCCCCCTGCCAAGTTGTCATACTTCACGAATACCCACTTCTGAACATTCCAATCGTGTCCACCGTTCAATCAAGGTTGGGAGCCTCTTTGTCTATGCTGCTGGAAAAATCATTTTGTTCACCTCTGCATGTTTCAGAGAGCTTTTATATACATAAGAAAGTGTCTTCAAAGCAAATGATTTACTGTCAAGGAATCTTTATTCAAAAGCTATGATTGGTGCCCTCTGGTTCTTAACCTGAGCAATTCTACCTTTGGAAAATTTGATAGTTAATGTTTTTATATATGCCACCAAACGTTTTGGCAAAATAATGCAGGGTGTTTTTGTACTTCACTTTCTTTTACACAGAAAGGGTAGGTTACATAAAAGTATGCATACATTAATAAGGTGTTACTTTATATTATCAACTGATTAGCATTATTTCTATAATCAGAGAACAGGATTTCCACTCAAGGCTAGATCAGCACCAATCCTTGCAAGCTTTTAACCTCTTAAGACCTTGTCATTTTGGAAAGCTTTGATAACTGAGAGCATATACACCAAAGACAAATTCCTTGTGTGTCTAATCACACTTAGCCAATAAAGAATTCTACTCTACTCTACTCTGATTGATAAGATAGTTCCTTCACTGCAGAGTGTAATTGTTATGTTATGATATTCCTCACCATGATAGATTTAAAGGTTATATTTATTTCCAGATGTTGTACCAAATTCTTTTTATTTATTGTTTGAATTTGTTTTATGATGCTATTGAGATTCATTTATAGTTTATTTTTTAAACTAAATAAATTAAATATTTTCTTTGAAACACACAGAGGGAGCATATTTTAAAACTTGTCTAAAATGTTATGTCTATTCTTACTACTTCTTCAAGGGATGGAGAGATGTTAGGGGATGACAGTGAAGAACCTGGTTTACTTCTTATTTCTCAGTGGAACATGAAGCTGAATATTCTGTTTGATATTTTTTGTCTCTGCAACTCCAAATTCTATATTGCAGGGCTAGTCAGCATCCTGGAACAGAGTATTCTCTCTCTTTCCAAGAGTCAGCATCATGAAGAGAACCGGCTAAGCTTGGGTGGAGCTAATGGTTAGAAACTTCAAAGGACTCTATTAAAAAATGAGTTAGTTGCTGAAGACTAGGGATGTCAAACTGGATTTCATTGAGGGCCAGATCACCATTGTAGTTCTCCTCTGTGGGCCAGCCGGGGTGGGGGGAGAGAGATGGATTCCTCATGCAGCACTCTGCTGGACAAAATGGGGCATGGGGACTACAAGCCCCCCCCCCCCGTGCCCCGTTTTCAGCCTGGATGGCCTCCCGCAACACCCTTCCAGCCAAAACAGATTTCACGTACCCCATTTTGGCTGGTAGGGTGCTGTAGGAGTCTGTCCAGGCTGAAAATGGGGCACAGAGGCCGCATGTGCCCCCCACTAAACCCCGTTTTGGCTGTCAGAGGCATTGCGAGCCAGTCCTTTGCTATTTTTAGGTCAGCCCCATGGACAAGAGTTAAGCACTCCATGGGTTTGACACCCCTGCTGAAGACAATATTCATTTCACTTTGCTTGCCCGCATTGCAAGCTGAGACTTTAAACTGTTTTGCAAAATAAATCAACCTTTGCGTGGAGCATGACCACTGTTTTAACTTGATTTCTCTTGTATACAGTATTCTGCTTCTTTGATCTACAAATTCTTTTGGGCTTCATGTTTTGGTAGAATTGATTTATTGGCACACTCTCTTGGCTCATTGACTTTTGTTTCTCTCATGTGAACTGTACATCTCTGTAGGACAACCAAAGTTTGTTTTCTCTGGAATTTGTAGGCTGCTGAGTAAGACATGCAGTTTTGCCTTCTGTTGCTTACTTTTTTCTATTCACTGCTTACATGGAGTTGCTGGATGAATCAACACTTCTTGCTTTGATTCAGCTGTCTCATCTCAATTGTCCCAGCAAGCTTTTCTATCCTAATATTCTGAAAATGAATTTCAGTCGGGGCATCTGCCATCATTTGGCATGGAGGATAGGGATTTTATTGGCATTAATTATCTCAGATCGGTGTTTTGACGCTGTGATACCTCATCTCATCTTTTTGACTTTTGCATAAGATGGATATTGAGAAGAGTAATCGCTCCTCCAGTGCTGTGATTTGCCATTTGATAACATTAATCTTGCACTGGATACATAGTTCAGAGCCAAAGGGTCTGTAAGTCACCCAAGGAAAAGAAATTTAGGAAAATACCAATCAAATTGTAAATTCTTTTTTTCCCCTTCATTTCACTTTCTAAGAATTATAGTTGTTCTCGAGCTCACAGAAGCTGCTCAAAGAGTAGTAGTGCCTAGGAGAGCTTTTATAGCACATTTATTGTACACCACTTCCTGAATCAGGAAGCACTATGTATGGCCGCTCATGTTTTGGTTGGTTCCCATTTGGAGTATTGCAATTTGCTCTACATGGGGCTGCCCTTGAAGAATATCTGGAAGCTGCAGCTGGTCCATATTAGGGCAGCAGAAGCAATTATAGGTATGGTTAGGTTTGCCCACATTACACCATTGCTGGGAAAGATGCAATGTCAAATCAGGATGCTTGTTGTCCTATATAAAGCTCTACACGGTATGGGGTTATGAAGGATTGTCTTTCTCTGATTGCTTGTCTATCACATCCGCCCTGATAGGAATACCATAAATGAAAGAGTGTTAGCTGGCAGGATCTAGGAAACCTGCTTTTGCTATCACTACACTTGCCTTCTGGATCACCTTTTCCCCCCAGATTAAATTGTCCTCATCCTGCTGACTTTTCAGAAAGCCTAAGGGTTAGATGTTCTCTCAGGCATGAGGATCAGGAGGTTGAGTGATACTGTTGACTATTGTTGATGGCTATCATTTTTTTTGTTTTATGTTTTGTTTTGTTGTGTGTCCTTATTTTTTAATTTTCATTTGGTGTGATTGTACATATATTTCTAAGTGTGTGTCCCAAGAGTTGCTTATGTGATATGTTATATAATTATATGTTATATAATTGAAAAAAGAGAGGAAGAACCAAATACATGTATGTTCATGGCATTGTGCAAGGCATGAATTTTGCTGAAGTAATTGGAATGGTAAGCACCATAACACAGGCATGTGTACAGGAAGAAAACTATGAAGGAAGTACAACGCAAATCTCTTGAGTTGTCAAAGAGAACTACCCCTAAATTAGAAAAGTATTAAAAGTTGAATTGGAATGTCATGGTAGTCAAGTTGCTTCCAAATGTTTTGGAACTTTTCAATGTACCAATACTAGGAATTCAGCTAAGAAAAATATGTGGCATCTTCTAAAAATTGGTTGTTTTAGTTTAGTTTTATTTGATTTATATCCCGCCCTTCTCCAAAAGGACCCAGGGTTGTTAGGATTCCCCCCAAAAAGCAGAGTGCTAGAAATTATAGAATTGTTTCATGGTGGATCCAAGAAAATAGCAATATTAGTAGTGAATTTTTCTACCCACTGAAAGACAAGATGTGCTGATGCTAAATCAGCAGTACCAAGACTTGCCTCAGTACATGTTCTGAGTTTTCTGAGGTGTCGACACTTATAAAGGTGATCTGGTAGACATTGATTGCTTAGATTTCCAAAAAGCCTTTTGACAAAGTCGCTCATTAAAGACTTGTGAGGAAACCATAGCAGCCATGAAATAAGCAGACGACCTTTCTGAATTGACAGCTGATTAAAGACGAGAAGGCCAGCAGTGGAAATAAATATTCAGTTCTTGCAGTAATGGGAAGTAAACAGTAGGGTCCTTCTAGCACTGGGACCAATTATTTTTAACTGGTTTTGTGGATGTATACTGAGATGGCCTGGGTTGCTAACAAAACAGCAAATTACTTAGGCTAAATAGTCTAAAGAAAAAAGCTCCAAAAACTGGAGGCATGGGTATTAAAAAGACTGACATCATTCCAGTATAAGCAAAATGTAAGTCATGCACATTGGGACAAAGCGAATCTAATTTCATATATACTTTGCTGGATTCTGAGGCTGACCAGGAAAGTGACCAGGAAAGAGATTTTAGGAGGGTGATAGGTTTCCAAGTGAAAGCAGCTCTTTATTAGGCAGCTGCCATGAAAAAGGCAAGTTCACTGTTGAGGATCATTAAGAAAGGAATTGAAAATAAAACTGCCAATATTGTAATGCCTTTGTACCAATCTCTGGCACAACTAAGAATAATGTGTACAGCTTTCATCATCCTGCAGAGAATATTGTTGAAATCTTCAGGGTCAGAAAACAACAACCAGATTTAATAAGCAGATGGAATAGTTGTCCTGTGAGAAAAATTACTTGGGGGCTTACAACTAGGAAAAAAGGTAAGGGGGAGGGGGGTTAATACGATATGCTGTGACTATTCAGTGTGAATAGGAAGGATGTTTTTTGCTTTTTGTTATATTTGTTTGTGTTTGTTCAAAAATAAAAATAAAAATTGTTTAAAAAAAAAGATTAAAAAAAAAAAGGAAGGATTGCAATAGTGTCTACGGCGACCCATGGTGCCTGCCTGGTTTCCCCATCATCTGATATTTTACATTTTTAAAAAATGTAATTAAAATAAAAGACTGGTGAAATTTTAGCCTTTGAAATACCTTTTAAATTTTTTTTAAAGAATACCTTGGGGCCCAAATTCAAGATGGTGCTATACTTAGGCGCTGCGGCTTTGAGCTCCTGGTGTCACAGTAGAGTTAGGCAAAAACTAGTCTATACCCGCAGGGAGTTATTAAGTTATTATTAAAGATTGGATCTTCTAGTCGACTCGATATTACCAGCGATTTCCTGCAGGGCTTGCAGAGTGCTCCTTGGGGTGGGGGCCAAAAACGAGCAAAAACCAGCACGTTTTTCACAAAAATGGGCCCGTTTTTTGTAAAAAAAATTGCATGCATAGCCTTTAGAAAGTTTATAGAGTGCTGCTGGGGGCCGGGGGGACAAACAATGGGCCAGTTTGCACTTATTTCTGCCCTCCCCAGCCCCCAGGAGCTCTCTAAAAACCTCCATAAGACTATGCACAGCCATTTTGGTGAAGGGGCGGAGCTTCGTGAGTCACCCAGATTTTCAGCCTCTTTTTTGAGGCAAAAAGGTGCGTCTTATACTCTGAAAAATACAGTGCTGAGAACCCTACATTGGCATTGGGAAGGGCATCTGGCCAGTAAATGCTCAGATCCAGTGAATTGCCCTCACTCTACCCCAATAAAAGGGACTACAGGGTCTCAAAAAGATTAAAAAAAATGTATGTATGTATCTGTCTGTCTCTCTGTCCATCCATCCATCCATCCATCCATCTTTCTTTCTTTCTTTCTTTCTTTCTTTCTATCTATCTATCTATCTATCTATCTATCTATCTATCTATCTATCTATCTATCTATCTCTCATCACTTTCCCCAAAATAAGACCTAACTGGAAAATAAGCCCTAGCATGATTTTTCAGGATGCCTGTAACATTCCCCCCAAATAAGCCCCAGTTAAGATCATCCGTCAGACTGAAGCATTTAGTTCTATTTTCCAAAAATAAGACCTAACCAAAAAATAAGACCTAATGTGTATTTCGTAGCAAAAATTAATATAAGACCCAGGCTTATTTTTGGGAAAATACAGTATCTATCTATCTGGTTCTTAATTGCTTTTAACATTATAAACCAGCCAGAGTCGCTTTGCAGTGAAATGGGAGGCAAACAAATTTGCTAAATAAATAAACAAACTCCCTTCTAAAACCAAAGGATAATGGCACTCCAGTCCTCAGAACTCTCCATAAAAATGAAGAACAGGCACCAAGCATCCTGAAATGGGATGGCAGGCTAGGGTATGTGGGAGACAGCATTCTGATCCGTGCTTTTTTCTCATTTTGTTACTAACTAAGCCCATCACTAATTTTTCTACCAAGCGATGTATATGACATGTTCCAAAATTTATAAATGTTTTCACTAGCCCAAAAGAGCCGAGGGCTCCTGTGATAAGAGAGGAAAATGGATATGACTTTTCTTTCTCTTCCCCCCCCTCCCCCCCTCAAACACTTCCAGCAAAGCTGTACTGATAAAGATGAAGATCAAAACTTGGACAGTTTTAAAATAAAATGAATTAATGAAGGGTGAGGGCATCCACAGAGATGAGACACAGCTATACATTGCTTCTAAGAGCAGAAGTACCAGGGAACGTTATTGCCTATAAGGTCTTCAAATACATTTAAGTGATCGCAATAGGAACAGAATGCTGGCTTAAATGCGCCTTTGGCTGTTCTTGTGGTCTTTGGATCCTCTGAGTGCATCAATATTCCATATCATATTCTTCTAGTAAACTGTTCCCCTCCTCCTGCATAATTTTGTTAATCTTGTTGATATATTTATTTCCTTCCCCCCCCCCCCAGTAGCTGAACTACATACAAATTAGGGTGTGTGCTCTCTGAGTTTTCTTTTTGCTGTTCTTTGTTAATGGGTAGACATGGTTATACAATGAAAGCCTAGGTCAGGGGTGTCAAACTCATGGTGTCACGGCGGTGTCACGTGATATATCGCGACTTTTCCCCTTTGCTAAGCCAGGTGTAGGTGTGGCCAGCGCGTGATGCATCCGGCCCACAGGCCGCGAGTTTGACAGCCCTGGCTTAGGTTATAAGCTACTAAAACTCAAAATGTACTTGGTAGTTTTTTCTGTGAGGAAATATTTATTGTGGAGTATAAAGCTGGATTGAATCCTGAATTCTGGATTCATGGGATGATTTATACAACAGGAAAAGGGACATTTTTTTTCTACCTTGTTTCAGGAAGTCAACAGGATTTGTAACAGAATGTGAGAGAGACCAGGTAACTAACAGTGCGTGGTCAGTGAATAATTTTCTCAAAGCAAATAAAAACAGGAGTAGGGTCTTTTTAAAAGGCTCCCCCATGTTTAGTATAGAACCTCTTATGCAATTTTTCAGCTACATTTTCCTGTATGCATCTGAACAGTCATTAGTCAGATGATCATGCAATGCTGCATATTAGGGTATCATTCTGATCAAAAGCTTCCAACAATGTTTCAGGTAAGTATAAATGAATGAAAGTATAGCAACTCTACTTCTTTCTGGAACAGATACAAATTCTGGAACAGATACATACCCACTTCTATTCTCTCTGTATTAATTGGTCTTTCTGCAATCTTTGCAAACAGGGAAATTAAAAAGAAGCTAGTTGAGCAGACCTGGGCATTTTACAGACCATGGGTCACCTCCGGCCCTTTGTCTGTCCTTTTTTTTAGCCCACTGGATGGGGAAAGGGTGCAAGGTATGGGGTGGCAGGGATGGGGATGGGGGCCAGGGGGTGGCAGCAACAGCCCTATACAACAGTCCCAGTTTTTCATGTGGTCCCTTGGAAAAATTAATTGTCCACACCTGCAGTACACTTAACAGAACTAATGGAGAACTAACTTAATTGTTCAGCACAAATGTTTGTTATCTGTGTAGGCATATTTGTGAAATTCTTATGGTATATTATTTAACTATGTAATACTATGTCCCCTTAATTATGTTAATCCAAAACAAGCCTTACTGATCTAATGTTCTTCATTTATGTGTAATGAGCAAAGAAAATTCAGCATATAAATCCCATTAAAAATTCTTTTTCAAAATAGTGTCTCTCTAGAATACCATTAAGCATTTATAGGCTCTTGACTTCAGGAATTCAAATTTCTAATAATGAGGAATTAGTGGAATTCTGCTGGCACATTCCAAATGTATTTCCTCAAATGTTAATATTTAGGCTGGATCATTTTTCATGGAAATCATCAGGAGATTTGTTCTTCCATGTCAGCAGAAGCTAAATTATTATAACCTGGTTCTATAAGCTCAAAACATAGGCTGGCAGATTTTAACTCCATGCAGAGCCTCAGTTGACTGATGATAAGCTTTATACATGTTAGAGCAGTGTTTCTCAACCTTGGCAAGTTTAAGATGTTTGGACTTCAACTCCCAGAATTCCACAGCCAGCCATGCTCACTGGGAATTCTGGGAGTTGAAGTCCACAAATCTTAAAAGTTGCAAAGGATGAGAAATATTGTGTTAGGGCATGCAGATTGGAATCTCCAACTGATATTTTAATTCTGCTACAACCATAACATACAATAACATGCATGTCGCCAATCAATGTGGTAAGCTCACAAGAGACATTATGCAGAATCTAGCCGATATACTCTTGCCTTTTTTGCTTTAGGCCTTCAAAAATATTGTAGCTCGCTAATGTAGTCAAAGATATTTCCCCAAAAGGATGTTTGTAAAATAATTGAGGTAGGGGGAATTGTTGATAGTTGTCACACTGAGGCTTAACCTTTTTAAAAAAAATTGATACTGCACATCGTATGCTTTATTCTGTGTTAATATTTAATTCAGCTGAACTAACTGCAAAGCACCCCAAAGAACTTTATATGCCTTCATCTCTACCTGCCTGCTGAAGTGATGAATTCTCCAAGGAAGTCAAGTCTCCAGGATTTTTAATGTACTTTTTAAATTGGTTAACTGGGATATAAATTTTAAATAAAGTAATTGTGGAAATGGACACACACACACACACACCAGAGAGTTTTAACTTCACCTAACTTTCAGTATTATGGTGGCTTTGATAAGCAGTAAAGCCAAAACAGAGTGGAGAATCTGGCTGTGATCAACAGCTTAAGCCAAGGACAAATGTAGTCAAATGGACATTTGTCCATAGATATCAGCTGGACTTGGTAAATTCTGTAAATCAGGATGATTTAAAGCTTTGATTTAAAATACAGATTTGTTGCTGAATGAAGATACTCTTGTGAACTTTAATACACTTCCTGAATATATCAATATGCCATTTGGTGTTAAATAACATGCACATTGATAATAATTAAGAAATTTCATACAAACCAGGACTATATTTCAAAATATTTGGCTAGCCCTAGGATGAACAAAGGCATTCGACCTGTTGCTCTCTATTCAATTTCAATTTTTATTCGATTTATAGACTGCACCAATCTCCGTCGAGACGGACTCTGGGCGGTGCACAGGGAATTAAAACAACAATAAATAAATAACAACATTACAAAAGTTAAAAAGAAATTAAATTATATACCTGTGCTAAAATTCCCAATAATGCAATACCTAGGTCTGACTGCAAGGGGCGTAGTTCTAAGTTATCCAAACTGAGAATTTCGAGCCTAGTAACATAAGGAATTGTATTGTGAATTGAAGAAGATCAAATGGAAGTGTGAGCTAATATGTATATATATATATATGTTAGTTTTATGAGCTGATCAATAAATTAAATTAGAGAGAGACCAGGATAGATCTATTTCGAGCTTATTAGCTCTCATCAGCTGGCCATACCCCTTACTGGGATTCGAACCGGGGCTATGTTGCATGCAAGGCAAGAAGCCTAGCACTTAAGCCAAGCCAGTTCCCCTTATTGCATCAGCTTAGACAGGGTATATTAGTATAGGTAATTGTTTCACAACAACCTGTTATTATTAGGCCCCAATTAAGGGAGGAGACATACTGGTCTCTCTCTAATTTAATTTATTGATCAGCTCATAAAACTAACACACATATCTAAAATATTATACAATGTAATTCTTGGCTTGCTGTCTGGATGGTCTCTGGTGATGAGTCGAAAGGCAGTAAGGGAAACAGTATGTCTCCTCCCTTAATTGGGGCCTAATAATAACAGGTTGCTGTGAAACAATTACATATATATATTATTTATATATATATATATATATATATATATATATATATATATATATATATATATATATATATATGTAGATTTTGGTTTATTCGGGTCTTTTCCCGTGTAAAATTAAAGGTGTTTTTGCCAAAGCCTGATGATGATGGGGGTGATCCCATCGAAACGTTGCAAAAACACCTTTAATTTTACACGGGAAAAGACCCGAATAAACCAAAATCTACATACCTATACCCGTGAAAACCTATGAAAACAAATATATATATATATATATATATATATATATATATATATATATATATATATATATATATATAACAGTGATGTATGCTAATGGACACAGTTTAATATTTCCCAAATACAGTGCAGGACTCAATTAAATCTGAAGAAAATCCAGCTGTTATGGACCAACCATCCATGCAATTTCCATGAGTCGGCCTTGTAATGGGACAGGTTGGAAATCTTGGATCCATTGAAACTAAAGCCCTTTTTTCTGACAGAAATTCTCAGAATTTGACAATTCAAATACATTAGAACCGTGATGACGAACCTATGGCATGCGTGCCGTTGCCCAGCTCAGCACCACTGCGCATACGCACGCATCTCCTGCTGGCCAACTGATTTTTGTGTCTCCATCGCATATGCACAGCGGGAGGGGCTTGTATGTGTGGGGAGAGATTTATGCATGCATGTACGGGGGGCTGTTGTTTGTGCATGCACCGGGGAAAGGGGGAGCATGGGGGTGCAGGTGTGTCCCCCCCCAGCATGTTTTTGGTCACAGGAGGCTGCAGAAAGGCCTGCTAGTCCCAAAACAAGGCATGGGGTGTGTGTGGAAATCACACATGCATGCGCGGTGGGCAGGGCATGGGGTGGATGTCACACGCACATTGCATTATGGGTGAAGGCGGGTGCTGTCAGCATGCCACTACAAAAAGGTTAGCCATTGCTGCATTAGCACATACATAGATAATTTCCTCACAAATTGAAACTAAATGTATATCCTGGGGAGAGAATAAAAAGACTGAAGAAGGGAAACATCTTCTCTGCATGCTGTCAATTTAATCCTAGAAAGTTTTGAAAATTAATCTCAGCAGTTAGAATTGCTCTGTTGTGTAAAATGAAATGCTTTAAGCTTTGAAATCCATTTTTTTCTCTTCTGCGTGGAATAGCTCAAACAAGCTTGTTTGCATAAACATATTTTTCCTTTTTTAAAGCAGTTATATAGTCAAAGAATTTTAATACAAACAACCCATCAGTCTAAATTCATTTCAGCACTCTAATTTCAGTGAATTTTGTGAGGTTTTTTTTTTAAAAAAAAATTGATCTAAGTTATCTTTTGCATTTCTCATAAAACTGTGTCTTATAAATCAGGGGTCTCCAACCTTTGCAACTTTAAGTCTGAAGGACTTCAGCTCCCAGAATTCTCCTGTTATAAATGTACTCTGCTGACAACCCTGGACTGATTGCAGACTTAAATGCAAAATCTTCATCCCCACAAATTAGAAATGGCATTTTGTCACCTGCAAGTACATAAAGGCTCTCAGAGTTAGTTTATTGGTGAGAGAGGTAAATAAATAAGTAACTAAATAAGACAAGTTAACCCAGCCCTGTTCCTTGTTGAACGTAGGAAAAAATGGTCTTTTTAAGAACAAAACAATACTTGGTAAAAATCACCCAGGTTAAAAAAATAAAAAGTATCTCTCCTTCCGCCTCTGATACATGTTTTGGAAACTGAAAGGCGTTCGAGAAATTCAGGTAAATGAACCAAAGAAGCATGTGGTTAGAGAAGATTTCATTTTTAAAGAAATAATTTTTAACTAGTGTAAAAAAATAAATTATGTTGTCTGGTGCTCTGCTGCATGTTCTTTATTTCTCTGTACATGTTATGGAACTGGATGTTTAATACCAACCTTTATTGATCCTTCTGATCTAAGAAGATAAACCTTTTTAAAAAAATAATTTCCCATTAACAGTAATAATGTTTACTTTTATTTGAGGAACTGCCTGTTCTTGCTTAGGTCTTCCTCTACCATCAGAGAGAGGCATATTACTAGGACCCAGGAACCTTTTTGCCCTGTGGAACATTATCCCCCAGAATTTAGATTGACCCTAACTTTCCTGGCCTTTAGGAAGCAATAGCAATAGCACTTAGACTTATATACTGCTTCACAGTGTTTTACAACCCTCTCTGAGTGGTTTACAGAGTCGGCCTATTGCCCCCAACAATCTGGAAGGCTGTGTCAACCTTGAGCCTGGTGAGATTCGAACTGCCAAATTGTAGGCAGGTGGTAGTCAAGCAGAAGTAGCCTGCAGTACTGCATTCTAACCACTGGGCCATCGTGGCTCAGGAAGACCCTGAGAAATCTGGCTCTGCCATCATGCCTGGAGATCTGGCAATGGTAGAGATCTTTCACAATGGGTGTATTGAGTTTGTGTAAGGATGGATTCTGCCCCTTCTCTGTGGCAGGCCCGACCCTCTGGAATGACCTTCCCCCTGACATTAGAACGACCACGGACCTCCGCTCCTTCCGCCAGAAACTCAAAACCCACCTGTTTCAACTAGCTGGCCTGGGCTAATTCCATGCTTCCCGCCTCAGTTTGTAATTTTAAATTATGGGATTAGGTTTTAAGGTTAAGTTTTTAATTTTTATAAATTTGTACAGGGGATTATTTAATTCGATTTTAGTTTATATGTAATGTTGATGTCACTTTTTAATTTTTTACCTGTACACCGCCCTGAGTCCCTTCGGGGAGAGAGGGCGGTCTAGAAATCTAATAAAATCAAATCAAATCTATGTCATAAAGGATGACATAATACCTGTGGCCCACTGCTCTCTCTCTCTCTATCCATCTACCTACCTTTTTTTTTTTTACAATTTTTTACATTTCCGTTGCGTGTACCTGGCACAGGTGTGACATCTACACAATCTATATATATCATTGGTGCCGTACTTGAAAGGAACATTGTGGGAAAATTTGGAAGCGATCGGTGCAGTACTTTTGGAGGTTAGCGGTTTTGAACAAACTCTTGTTACATTTTTATTTATATAGATTATAAAATAAAATACTAAAATAAAATAAAAAACATACCCAGAATACTGGCAAGGAAAAGTATTACACGGTCAATTTCTACAAGAGATCAAACAGAAAATGGATAAAGATAAAATCTGGCAGTGACTTACAACTGGAACATTAAAAAAAAGAAATAGACGATTTGATTTTTACTATTATGTGAACTAATGTAATCAAGGCCATAACCGAAAAAATCTTCAGATGATTTAAAGTGGAGATTGTGCGGAGCAGCAGAAGAAACAGTAAATCATATACTCAGCTCACGCAAGATTTCACAAACTGATTATAATCAACAATATAACAGTCAACAAAATGATTCACTGAAAGATCTGTAAAAATCATGTGCCAGTAATGAAAAGTTGGTGGCTACATGGAATTGAAAAAATAATCAATCAGTGAGCAGGCTGAAGTTGTGGGTGCTTTATCACTGAAGGTTTTTAAGAAAATACTGGAGTGTCTGAGATAGTATAGGGTCTCCTGCTTGAGCAGAGGTTGGACTAGAAAACCTCCAAGGTCCCTTCCAGCTCTATTCTGTTTGATTGAAGTATTATGGGATTTCCGAATTCAAACTGGTAGTCTTATCTAAGCCCAAGAAAGAAATGGAACAGTTCAGCCAGAGTTCTTTTTTTAAATTATTTTCCTACACATAACAACATAGAATTCTTGCCAGATTCGATGTCTCTATCTCCTGTCCATCTCAGGGCTGTGTTGCCACTCCCCCACTCCCCCATTTCTATGATTTTTTTTTTAATGGCTATGCTCAGAGTTGTCTGGTCTTATGGAAAGAGTGTCTGGTGGTAGAATTGCATATAGATCACCCCTTTTTTAATTGGAGTAATAGTGTTTGATCAGGACATTCTGATATAATGAACACGAAAGATCTGGCATTATCTAAGAAATATGGCCTATATATAATTAGGCTACATATATTTCCATATTATATACTAGTTGATAACCCGGCATTGCTCAGGTATTTATTTCTAGGGAGAAAATGTCCGGACCAAACGTAATTTCTAAAGTTGGATTTTCACCTTTACCAAAGGGAGCCCCTTGGGGAGTAAAGTGAAGCTGATAACATGGCAACTCCACTGCACTGTACAGTGGAAGCCATTTTAAGGTACAACAAGCTGCATCTTAACAGAACACCCACACCCGTTAGGAGTTTCTTACCCCCACAATATTTTTTTCTAGAGAGTAAGTCATCTGTGTACCAAGTTTGGTTGAAATTGCTTGAGGCGTGTTAGAATACACACACATACACAGAGCCGTTTTTATAGAGAGAGAGTGTTGCTGTTCTTTTTTCAAACAGCTCAAATCATCATTCTTAGTTATTTCAACAATTCCTTAGAATGGATTCATTCATTCAAGTGATAGCATTGACTCCCATTCGATTGCTTGCCATTGAACAGATGTTAAAAATCCACATTAAAATAAAAGCTAGAAAATATCATCAATTGAATGTCAGAGTTCAACATTGTATTACCTATAATATATATTGGCTCCTTTTAGGGTACAGTGCTTTTAAATTGTACCTGTTATGGTAGAGGTTCCCAAACCCTGGGCCACAGACTGCCAACGGTTTGTAGCACTCCAGAAACCAAGCAGCGCAAACAAGCGAAGTCTCATTTGTGCATGTGCGGGATGCAGACAGCGTGAGATACCATACCCCTTCCAATCCATGGAAGGCCTCTCTCCATGGAATCAGTCCCTGGCACTCAAAAGGTTAGGGGCCATTGTGTTACGGAAGTACAGTGGTACCTCGGTTCACGAACGCCTCTGTTCACGACCAACTCGGTTCACGAACAGAAAAGTTCCTCAAAATGTGCTCCGGTTCACGAACTCTGCTTCGGTTCACAAACAGGAACCGCGGCCATTTTTAATGTATTCCTGGCTGTCACATGGTTGTGACTTCGTGTAGGAAGATCGTAGAGAGAAGAAGACACAGAAAAAAGCCCCAGCACGCACACTGTGAGTACTTTCAGTGACTTTTTTTTATTTTTGCTATGCTTTTAGCATATGGAAAACTGTGCCTCGGTTCACGAACAATTCGGTTCGCGACCAGAGTCAGTTCACGAATTAAGTTCATGAACCGATGTACCACTGTACATTATTGAAAAGTTCTTTGGCTTTCTAAATTGATTGGAAATCTTAATTATTTGGGGCATGAAATATGAACATTGCAGGAGACATTGCTAAGAAAGAATTTTGACATTAGATTTGAAAAGAAGAAGAAAACAAGAGAGATACTTTAAAGTACTTTAAAACCGCCCTGCCGCCCTGTTTAGGGTGACCCGCTCCCTCCTTCAACAGAGGGAGCGGGAAGCCCCGCTACAGGGTAGAGCAGAGGAATTTGTGATTTTTCTGCAGGAGAAAACCGCCCAGATACAGAGTGAGCTAACCCCCATTCATGGCCCAGTGGGATGCCACGGGGGAGATCTTGTTTGGGAGGAGTTTGACTCCGTTACTTCCGAGGATATGGACAGGCTACGTGGGCGACTGCGAGCCACCACATGTTTATTGGATCCGTGCCCCTCCTGGCTTGTACTGGCATCCTGGGAGGTGACACGAGGCTGGCTCCAAGAGGTTGTCAACGCATCCTTGAGTGAGGGCTCCTTGCCTGCCTCCCTAAAAGAGGCCATGGTGAGGCCCCTCCTCAAGAAGCCCTCTTTGGACCCAGCTCTTTTGAACAACTACCGTCCAGTCTCCAACCTTCCCTTCTTGGCGAAGGTTGTTGAGAGTGTGGTGGCACAACAGTTTCCCCGTCACCTGGAGGAAGTTGACTATCTAGATCCGCGCCAGTCCGGCTTTCGGCACGGGCATAGCACCGAGACGGCATTGGTCGCGTTGGTAGATGATCTCTGGAGGGCCAGAGATGGGGGATGTTCCTCCATCCTGGTCCTATTAGACCTCTCGGCGGCTTTCGATACCATCGACCATGGTATCCTATTGCATCGGCTGGGGGGGTTGGGGGTGGGAGGCACCGTTTTACGGTGGTTCTCCTCCTACCTCTCTGGCCGATCGCAATTTGTGCGGGCAGGAGAGCAGAGGTCGACCCCGAGACCCCTCACATGCGGGGTGCCTCAGGGGTCGGTCCTCTCGCCTCTCCTGTTTAACGCATACATGAAGCCGCTGGGCGAGATCATCCGTGGTTTTGGGGTAGAGTACCACCTGTACGCTGATGACACCCAGCTGTACATATCTACCCCAAACCACCCCAACGATGCCGTAGCGGTGATGTGCCAGTGCCTGGAAGCCGTGCGGATCTGGATGGGAAGTAACGGACTTAGGCTCAACCCGACCAAGACCGAGTGGCTGTGGTTTCCGGCTGCCCGATTCAACCAGCTCTCTCCAACGCTGGCCATAGGGGGCGAACATCTTGCCCCTGTGGATGGGGCGCGCAACTTGGGTGTCCTCCTGGATACCCGGCTGTCCATGGAAGATCAAGTGACAGCCGTGGCCAGGAGGGCGTTTTACCAGGTTCGCCTGGTACGCCAGTTGCGCCCCCTATTGGATCGGGACGCCCTTCGCACAGTCACTCATGCTCTCGTGACATCCCGACTGGATTATTGCAACTCTCTCTACATGGGGCTCCCCTTGAGGTGTACCCGGAGGCTTCAGTTGGTCCAGAATGCAGCCGCGCGAGCAATTATGGGCACCTCTAGGTTTGCCCATGTAACACCGCTATTGCGCGAGCTGCACTGGCTACCTGTCGTCTTCCGGGTGCGCTTCAAGGTGTTAGTTACCATCTTCAAAGCGCTCCATGGCTCGGGACCTAGCTACCTGCGGGATCGGATCCTGCCCCATACATCCTCACGGCCGATTCGCTCCCACAGAGAGGGACTTCTCCGGGTGCCGTCCACTAGACTTTGTCAGCGGGCGACGCCCAGGGGAAGGGCCTTCTCTGTGGCGGGCCCAGCCCTCTGGAATGACCTTCCCCCCGATATCAGGACAACCACGGACCTCCGCTCCTTCCGCTTAAAATTAAAGACGCACTTTTTTCGTCTGGCCGGCCTTGGGTAGTCTCTTTTTAGGTCAGGGTTTTTTAGGGGTAATTTTTAGTTTAGTTATGGGTTTTAGCGCAGGATCTATTTAATTTATTTTTAACTTTGTATTTTGTATTTGTTTGTGGTTTATTTGTATTTTTAATTGCCTGTGCCCCGCCTCGAGTCCCCTTGGGGAGAGAGAGCGGGATATAAATTAAAATTATTATTATTATTATTATTATTAAAGGGAAAAAGTACATTATTTTTATGATGCAAGAAGATGGAATAATAACGTTATGGATGATAAAGGTTGTTTCTCCACGAGTATGAAGAAATAAATCAATACGTGGCATTATGACTTAATTATATTACATAGAAAGAGGCCCCAAGACATGTTTCTCATTACTTTGATAACAGATTGAATTTTTTAGAAAGAGTAATTATTGGGTTTTTTTTTTTTTAATAATCTTGAAATGATGTAGATTTATAGCAATGGAGTTATTAGAAGCAAGCCATGGGGAAAGGTCTGCATGTAGATAACTTGATTAGTTTGAAAATGGTTGCCTCAAATTCTTTTCCAAGTAGACTAAAAGAGAGGGGAAGCAGAGAATGCAGATTGTATCTGTAACCCTAAACCACAGTGTACATTCTAATGGATTTTTAAACAGTGAATTTGCCTTCAATGGATTCTAAGAGGACCGGAGAAGTGACAGGATGGGAAAATAGTTAAGTACCGCTCAATTGATGATTTCACATCCCAAATCACCACCTATGCCTCTCTCCACGGGGTGTTCAGTGCATTTCCTGAGATGGAATTAAGTGGGCGAGCAACAGCCGAGGAATGGATGGATGGCTGACTTGCCAGTTACTTTTTCTACTCTGGATGAATAATGCTGGATGTGGCATCTCATATTTTAAAAGGATTGCAACTGTGCAACATAGAGTCTGATTTCTCCATAAAGCCTTCAGTTAGGATTACAACTAGAGCGATGGGAGCTTTTTGAAAGAATCTAGGGATAATGATTTTATGATTTAATGTCGCTGTGCCCTTCAGTTGGCATAAGATCGTTATTATGCATTGCTACACTGAAGACAAAGATATTTCCCCCCCCCCTTTCTTGCCATATATGTTTAAAGTGTAATGGTTTGGTAAATTGTTAGACAGATTTTTAAATTGCTTCTTTGTGTTGGTCTTGGACATAGAAATAATATGCAGGTACAGGCCTATAACTACGTACAAATCATAGCATACTCAGGCATTTTTAGCTTGAAATAGAGCCGTGTAGTAGATGTCTTTATTCCAAATACCGTTCTGAAGTAAGGCCTTTAGAAGAAAGTTTTTAAAAAGTTACGAATGTGGGAACATGTGAAATAGATTTCCAAAACAAAGCTCCCCCTGGGATCAGGACTAGAGGAATTGTTCATAAAAATTCCCCAAGGAATCGGATGGTTACAAGCGTTGATGCCAGTCTTCTAAAGAAATATTTTATAAGCTTCTACCAAGAGGGACGAAAATCGAAGAAAACTGTTCAAGGTTTCTATCCAATGGTAGACTGGCTTTTAAGTGATGAATAATTAATTATTTCGCTAAATTGAAGAAAGATACTCAAAATCCCAATCTGAAAAGAAAATGTTTTGGGTTCTTGTGGTTAAAAGAAAGTACTTTAACCTTTTGGGAATATTTGAAAAAATTGCAAGATACCCATGTTTGATGAGCAAGCAATTTGCATTTGCATGCTGAATTTATACCATGTCTTTTGATAGCTTGTTTATGCAATCAGAATTTATCAGAGGAAGAAGCATTGAACTTGGCTGATAGGATCTCAGTTTTTCTCTTGAATAGCCATATCATAATTAACAGATCCGAGTGCACTGAGGAAAGGTACAGATAGTCTTCGACTTACAACAGTTCGTTTAGTGACCTTCAGCAACCTTCCAACAAGCAAAGTCAATGGGGAAGCCAGATTCACTTAACAACCATGTTACTAAGATAACAATTGCAGTGATTCATATAGCAACGTTGGCAAGAAAGGTTGTAAAATGGGGCAACTTAACAACTGTCTTGCTTAGCAACAGAAATTTTGACTTCAATTGTGGTCGAAAATAGGGGGCTACATTATTTATAATTTTGTCATTTAACCTTTATTAGCTACTATCTGTAAAGAGAAGCATTTCTTGGGATGCATGGACAAAACTTAGTCTACGTTTCCATGTTGACTTTTTAGAAACAATAAAACCAAATTTTGAAAACACATTATATAAAATTAGCAGTCTGGTTGTGCTAGTCTCGGATTTGTTCAAGAGATAGCTAATATAGACTGTAGAAATATTTGGAAATTTGAGAAAGTTGGAACTGCCACAGAGTTCTGGGATCTGAGCTTTAATACACAACTCTTTTTGCTTTGGATAAAATAAATGGATAACGTACTGATATTATTACGACATTTTTAAAAGTTAAGAAGCAAACATCGAAATACTGGCAGAGACATCTGAAAACTATGTGATGAAATATGCTGTGTGGGCATGACATTTCCACATAGTTCTAATAATAAACCTACTTATGTATGTTTGCATAAGGTGGATTCAGCCTTCTGGAGAGGTTTAAATTCTATGAGAAAATATACTAACATGGGAAATTCAATCTTTTGAGGGCTTTTAATGACATTGGATTTGCTCTGTTTGAAAACGTTGATTTAATTCAAATGTTTCCTTAGATTTGTGAAATATACTTTAATAAAGAAAATTGCTCTGTTGAAATATACTCTTAAAAATTGACATAATAGCAGATATAATGCATAGAAACAATCAGGCTTGAGTTCTTAGTGTTTTGTATTAGATCAGGGATGTCCAAACTTGGGAACTTTAAGACTTGTGGACTTCAACTCCCAGAATTCCCCAGTCAGCATAGTCTCCAGAGGGCGAAAAACGGCCTCAAAAGAAGGCCTAAATCAGCTGGCCAGCACACACATGCACGCTGGAGCTGACAGGGCAATGCCTCGCATGTCCTAAGAAATGGTTCCGTGTGCCACTTGTGGCACCCATGCCATAGGTTCGCCATCATGATTATATACTATCTTCTCTCAAAGTGGACATGTCCAAAGCTTAAACTTCCAAAAAAAATTCTTTTAATCCCTGATTCTACCCAATAGAACACTATACTTTCTGAGATTCAGATGGCCTCAATCCTGATTGTCTTCTATAGGGGATTAAAACTTGGCTTTCCTTTGTGTGCTAAGCCACAAAGCTAGGCAAGGCTCTTTTTATGGACTAATTGATGTGCATAGCCCAAAATAATCTCAAAAAATCCTTCAGTGACAGTTTCTTTTAGTTTTATTTTGATGGGATCTCTTGCAAATTGAAAGAAGAGAAGAGCTGCCTCATCTTCTGATCCATGTGAAAGCAGTACGCCATGTTGTGGGGCAAATCTATGGCCAAGAATATTTGGTAGAGGAGCTGAATAAACATTCATTATAGTCTTTGAAGCCATATGTTATTCCAAGTTCCTTCCTCCAAGGAATTTATAGCAAAGGAGCTTACCATAAAGAAATTGGGAGACAGTGGTGTACAGTTAAGTGACATGAAGTTTGAATTAGTTACAATAAAATATAGACATTAAAGAAGAGTTCTCGAGAGTTCCAGAATAAATGACAAAAGGACTTTAAAAAATAGAATGATATTAAATAGATGCATTTTGGGAATTAATTCCTAACATAAGGAACAGCTGAAACAATAAAAATAAAAATCATGAAGCATTCCTTGGATTTTCCTAATGTGGGAGAAGTTCAACAATAGAAACAATTACCTAGAGATGTAATGTCGGCTGTCCTTTATGGCAGGGGTCCCCAACCAGGGACCGGTTTCATTTTAAAGAAAATTTTGCGGACCGGCTGTGTGGCTCAGCAGTCATGTGACTGGGTGGGCGTGGCCAACTTGGAAAATGTTTTCACATTTTCATCTCACTTAACAATGGTCTTGGTTAACAACCAAACTTTTGGGCTCAATTGTGGTCGTAAGTTCTTTCTTTCTTTCTTTCTTTCTTTCTTTCTTTCTTTCTTTCTTTCTTTCTTTCTTTCTTTCTTTCTTTCCTTCCTTCCTTCCTTCCTTCCTTCTTTCTTTCTCCCTCTCTCTCTCTTTCTCTCTTTCTTTATTTCTCTGTCTCTTTCTCGCTTTCTTTCTTTCTCTTTCTTTCTCTCTCTTTATTTCTTTTTCTCTTTCTTTCTCTTTTTTACCCTCTTTCCCCCCTCTCTCTCCCTATTTCTCTTTCTCTCTCTCTCTTTCTTTCTTTCTTTCTTTTTCTTTCTCTTTCTCTTTCTTTCCCTCTTCCCCCCCTCTTTCCCTATTTTTTTTCTCTCTCTCTCTTTCTTTCTCTTTCTTTCTTTCCCTTTCTCTCTCCTTCTCTCTTTCTTTCTTTCTCTCTCTCTTTCCCTCTTTCTCTTTTTCTTTTTCTTTCTCTTTCTTTCCCTCTTTCCCCCCCTCTCTTTCCCTATTTCTCTTTCTCTCTCTTTCTTTCTTTCCCTCTTTCTCTCTCCTTCTCTCTCTTTCTTTCTCTCTCTCTCTTTCCCTTTCTTTCTCTTTCTCTCTTTCTGTCTTTTCTTTCTCTTTCTCTCTCTTTTTTCTTTCTTTCCTTTCTGTCTCTCTTTCTTTTTTCTCTCTTTCTCTCTGTCTGTCTTTCTCTCTTTCTCTCTCTCTCTCCCACTTTCTTTTTCTTTCTTTCTCTTTCTCTCTCTCTGTCTCTCTCTCCTTTGTTTGCCCATCTGTCTCTCTGTGTGTGTGTGTGTGTGTGTGTGTGTGTGTCTGTCTGTCTCGCATTCAGGCACTTAAATCACTCATTCTGTGTCTCTGTCTATCTTTCTCTCCCTCCCTCCCACTCTCTGTCTCTGTGTGTGTGTCTGTCACTCTCTGATTCCCCCCTCCCTCCCTGTCTCTCTCTGTGTCTGTGCCTCTCTCTGTCTGTCTGTCTCCCCCCCTCCCCCCCCCCCGCCCAAGCCTCCTCAGTTCCTGGAAGTAGCCTGGCCGGCCCGCCAGTCCGCTGGCTGTATTTACTCGCTCTCTCTCTCACCCATCCACCGGACGAAGGAATCTGGCGTCCGATGGGTGAGCAATCGAGCGAGCGAGCAACCGCGGCCAGCGGGCCAGCGGATTGTTGGGCGCTGCCGCAGCAACTTTCCTTACCCGCCCGCCGGCCAGTCGGCCACAGTTACTCACTCGCCCACCGGACGCCAGCTTCCTTCGTCCGGTGGGTAGGTGAGCGAGCGAGTAACCGCAGCCGGTGGGCGGGCAGGCAGGTTGTTGGGGGCTGCTGCAGCAAGTTTCCTTGCCTGCCCGCGCTTGCTTGCTCGCTCGTTCACCCACCCACGGGACGAAGGAACCTGGCATCCCCGCCCCCGCCGCCGCCCGCCCGCTCGCTCACTCGCCTAAGCCTGCCCCGGCCGCCCGGCTGCGCGCTCTGCCCAGGGGGCTGCCCCGTCCTCCTCCTGTCTGGCTCTGCGGCCCGGTCCCTACTAAGCCACGGACCGGCACCGGTCCGCGGCCCGGGGGTTGGGGACCCCTGCTTTATGGCATCGGTGTTCATCCAGAAATTGGTTAGTCATCTTCTCAGAATGCTTTAATTTGGTTTCCTGTAGTTGGCAGCTTAAGTGGCCCCTTCAATCCTATGATTTTCCAGGCAGCTGAGATGATGGACTTGATGATTAACATTCCACAGGGAGGGGAAAGAATCTGAGAATGGACAGCAGCATCATTAAGGGAGTTAAGCAGCAGAAAAAGTTCAGGACTTTGGCTCAACTAAAAGGAATTTTTATCTTGATTACTGTTTTTTGTTTCTTTTTTAAACTCATGTTTATCCTGCTATATATATTCCCTTGATTTAACTTAGAATTAAGTTATTGCCTTTTCATTTCTCTTTTTTATAATTATAATTATGATCCAGACTAAAAATAATATATATATATATATGGCTTTCTTTCACTCATGGCTTTCTGTCTAGATGGTCTCTGGTGATGAGCCGAAAGGCAGAAAAGGAAACAGTATGCCTCCTCCCTTAATTGGGGCCTAACAGGGTGTTGTGGAACAAGTATATACTTATCCTCCTGTCTCAGCTGAACAGGAAGAGAACTGGTTGGCCTAGTGGCTAAGGGAGCTAAACAGCTCGAAATAGATCTATATGTCTCCCTGATTTATTTATTGATCAGCTCAAAAACCTAACACACACGTGTGTGTGTGTGTGTGTGTGTGTGTGTGTGTGTGTGAAAACTATATATATTGTATATTTGTTGTGGAACAAATATATATATAATTTATTGATCAGCTCATAAAACTAACACACACACACACACACACACACACACACACATATATATATAGAGAGAGATAATTGTTTCCACAACTTCCTGTAAGGGCCCCATTTAAGGGAGGAGACATGCTGCTTCCCTCTCTGCCTGTCGGCTCATCACCAGAGACCATCTAGACAGAGAACCATTTTTTAGTTACGTTGTGTAATATTTTTAGATATGTGTTAGTTTTTATGAGCTGATCAATAAATTTAAATTTTTGAGAGACCAAGATAGATCTATTTCGAGCTTATTAGCTCTCATCAGTTGGCCACACCCCACTGGGATTCGAATCGGGGCTGTAATGAATCCAAGGCATGAATCCTTGGATTCATTACAGCCCCGGTTCGAATCCCAGTGGGGTGTGGCCAACTGATGAGAGCTAATAAGCTCGAAATAGATCTATCTTGGTCTCTCAAAAATTTAAATTTATTGATCAGCTCATAAAAACTAACATATATATATATATGCGGGCATAGCTGGCTTCGGGGATTTTCCCGTGTATAAGGCATAGAAAAGTTGTTGCAACGTTTCGACAAGATCTCACTTGTCATCATCAGGCAGGCTTGTGTCTGTGAGTGTGACTGCGGAGGCATCACCCCTCTTTAAATCTTGGTGGGGGTGGTGGAGTGCTGACTATTGTTGTGAGTGGGTTGATTGGCTGTGCAGTTGCATGTGACTGGTAGATTGATGCTGATTGGTCTCATTTGTATGTTTCTCCTTGTTTTGAATTTCAACGGCTTGGCTGGAGGGTGGGGCTCGTCTGCTGGTCAATGCTGGCTTCCAGATAAACCGGGATCTACTCAAACTCCACCTGAAACTCAGCAACAAAATCCACCCAGCACTCTGGGACAAAATAAAACAACTAGCTTTCTGGAGAGCTGAAACAGAAACCTCCTACAAGACAGAGAAACACACCAACAAACTCCAAAGACTAGAAAAACAACAGAAGCCCAACTCCCCCCCCCCCCACAGCAACTCATGAAACAAACAGTACACAACATATCAGACAGGAACCTCACCACAGCTGAAACTGATGTCCTTTCCAAAGGATTCAACTTTGCAGTAGCCCCTAAACGTATCCCTACAGAAGACATCATATGCGGAGTGGAAGCCTCACTCACCAAAATCAACCCAGATGAAGCCAATAAAATCAGACTTGCAGTTACTAACGTGCTCTGTTCCAGCAATCCACCCAGAAACAACTTACATGCAGAAGAAAGGAAAGCTCTCTTTAACCTGAAGAAGGACAACAACAACATCATTCTCCCAGCAGATAAAGGCAACGCCACAGTGGTGATGAATACATCTGATTACCACACCAAACTAGCCAACCTACTCCAAGACCCTGCCTACAAACCTCTAAACAAAGACCCCACCACCTACCTGGAAAAAACCACCAAAGCCAAAATAAAAGCCTCTCCCATCAGTGAAGAGATCCAGCAAAGAATCATCCCCAGAGAGAAATCTTCCAGATGCCCCAAACTCTATGGCCTCCCCAAGATACACAAAGAAGGAACACCACTCAGACCCATAGTCAGCTCCATAGGCTCACCTCTACAGAATCTTGCCAAATTCCTCGCAAAGGAATTACAACCCTACGCAGAATCCATCAACTCACATGTACAAAATTCTTTCCACTTCATAGAAACAATAAAAAAACAAAATCTACAGCCCAGCGATCTACTCGTGAGTTTTGATGTCATATCCCTCTTCACCCAAGTGCCTATAAAAGAAGCCTTGACAGCCACCCAGAACAAATACAACCCCCCCAAGCACATCCTGGATCTGACCAACCACTGTCTAACCAACACATACTTCATTCACAATAACCAAAGATACAAACAGATAGAAGGAGCACCCATGGGATCACCCCTCTCACCGGTCATCGCAAACTTATATATGGAACACTTTGAAACCAACGCCCTAGACAAATCTAAACACAAACCCAAACTCTGGCTCAGATATGTAGATGACACTTTTGTAATTTGGCCACATGGGAAAGAAAAACTGGACAACCTCCTCACACACCTCAACTCCCTACACTCCAAAATACAATTCACCATGGAAATAGAAGCCAACAACCAACTCCCTTTTCTAGACGTCCTAATCTACAAAAAACCTAATGGCTCCCTAGGACACACCATCTACCGGAAAAAAACACACACCAACCGCTACCTAAATGCACAATCCCATCACCACCCTGCACAGATAAACTCTGTAGCCAAAATCCTCATACACAGAACCAAACGCCTAGCTGACAAAGACCATCTGAAAACCGAAATACACTTCCTCACAAATACATTAATATCCAACGGATTCCGAAGAAAAACAATCACCAAACTAATCCAACAAGAAACACTCCCCAGGAACCAAGACAAAGAACAGGAAAATGGCATTGCCCTCATCCCATACATTAAAGGTACCACAGACAAAATCAACAAAATTCTCCACAAGCACAACATCAAGACAGCCTTCAACACCGACCAAAAATAACCAATATCCTAAGGAACCCAAAAGACAAGATCCAGCTAGAAAACCAAGGAGTCTACAAAATTCCATGTAAAAGCTGCCCTGCCACTTACATAGGACAAACCAACAGAAGGATTAGTGCACGTATTGCTGAACATAAAAATGCTTTAAAAAATCATCTTAATACCTCATCTCTCTATCATCATTTTAAAACTACAGGACACGACATTGACTTTCAAGGAACTAAAATGATCTCCAAGGCGGAACAGCTCAACAGGAAAATAATCAGAGAAGCCATTGAAATAGAAAAACAATCTAGCAGCATGAACAAACGTGATGATACCTCCCGCCTACCAGATATCTGGAAGCCAGCATTGACCAGCAGACGAGCCCCACCCTCCAGCCAAGCCGTTGAAATTCAAAACAAGGAGAAACATACAAATGAGACCAATCAGCATCAATCTACCAGTCACGATGCAACTGCACAGCCAATCAACCCACTCACAACAATAGTCAGCACTCCACCCCCCCCCCACCAAGATTTAAAGAGGGGCGATGCCTCCGCAGTCACACTCACAGACACAAGCCTGCCTGATGATGACAAGTGAGATCTTGTCGAAACGTTGCAACAACTTTTCTATGCCTTATACACGGGAAAATCCCCGAAGCCAGCTATGCCCGCAATATATATATATGTAGATTTTGGTTTATTCGGGTCTTTTCCCGTGTAAAATTAAAGGCAGAAGCCAAAGCCTGATGATGATGGGGGTGATCCCATCGAAACGTTGCAAAAACACCTTTAATTTTACACGGGAAAAGACCCGAATAAACCAAAATCTACATACCTATACCCGTGAAAACCTACGAAAACAAATATATATATAAAGGTACCACAGATAATAATAATAATTAATTAAGAGACCAGGATGGATTTTTAGCCCTCTTTAGCTGGCCATACTTCTACTGGGATTTGAACCGGCACTTTCCAGCACATGAGGCAAGCCTCTCTATGCCTTGAGCTAACCAACTTCCCTGATTACATCATCCTTTTACAGGACTCTTATTGATGAGAGAATTTTTTTTTTACAGCTCCTGTTTTTAGGCCCATTTTAAGGGAGGAGACAAACTTGTCATGACAAGTTTGTCTCCTCCCTTAAAATGGGCCTAAAAACAGGAGCTGTAAAAATATTCTCTCATATATATATATATATATATATGTTAGATTTTGTGACACAGACAGAAGCCTGCCAGATGATGACAAGTGAGATCTTGTTGAAACGTTGCAATAACATCTCCTTGCTATATACACGGGAAAATCCCCGAAGCCAGCAATGCTATATATATATATATATATATATAGCATTGCTGGTGTGTGTGTGTTACGTTTTTGAGCTGATCAATTATTTATTGATCAGGTCAAAAACGTAACACACATATAAAAAAAATCACACAACGGAACTCATGCCTTTATATATATATATATAAGACCCTGTTAGGGCCCCAATTAAGGGAGGAGACATATGTTTCCTTTTCTGCCTTTCGGCTTATCACCAGAGACCATCTAGACAGAAAGGCATGAGTTCTGTTGTGTGATTTTTTTTATATGTGTGTTACGTTTTTGACCTGATCAATAAATAATTGATCAGCTCAAAAACGTAACACACACACACACACACACACACACACACACACGCACACATAAATCAGGAATATCACATTTGATACTGCATGTTAATTGTCAGTATGGAATTTAACCAAAATATTGGTACTGTTATTGCTGAAATCAGAAAGTAGAGGCTTTTTATAATCTATTATAATCTGCTTGACCTGGATACTATTTCAGAAGAGGTGAAAAGAGAAATCTTTTGACAAATTAAATGCCATCATGTAGGTGACCACACCGTTAGACATCTTTTGGTCTTTTAAGTCTTCAATGATGCATTCATTAATATTGTAATCGTCCATCCACTTTAGTTATATCCTCCTCTTCCATGTTCCATCTCCTCCCATGTTTCTCTGTATTGTGGATGTATCATGGGAATTGGGTATTCACATTAGGTTTAAAGGTTCCCCCTTTCCAGTTGTGACCAACTCAAGGGGGCAGTGCTTATCTCTGATTCTTAGCTGAAGAAGCCTGCATTGCCTGAGAGATGCTTCTGTCATCATGTAGCCAGCATGAAAATACGGAACACAGTAACTTTTCCCATTGAAACAGTACCTATTTATCTACTTGCATTTGCATGCTTTCAAACTACTAGGTTGGCTGGAGCTGGAGTAAGTAATGGGAGTTCATTCCATTGCATGGTGCTCAGGTCTGAACTCAGTCCAGCATCATAACCGCTGAGTCATCATGCCACAGGTATTCACATAATCCATACAAAATGTGATGTTTTGGATTTGTCATTTGTGACACAAATATGAGTTGATTGGTCTACTATGAAATATATGTTTGTTTTCTTGGTTATCTTTAGTATTCAATCATTTTCAAGACCAAATTTCAAAAGAATAAATGCTTTTCCTATCCTACTTATTCAAATCCGGTGCCTCCATAGAATATCACAGATTTTTAATTTTGTAGAAATTCTTGATTTTTCTAAAATGGCAAAATAAGATAAAGGAGAGAAATTTTCTCTTTCACAGAGAAAATTCTAATAGCAATGTTCAAAACATGGCTACCAAGCCCCACTATATTTATATATACTTTTTATATCATTCAACAGCTTCATTATAATATTCCTGAGCATGTATATCAGTCCATCATTAAATCATAGAAATGTGGAGCCTATATGTCAACCACATATTTAAAATATTCAATTTGGCAGTTAACGTATTTTTCGGAGTATAAGACGCACCTTTTTTCCTCTACAAAGAGGTTGAAAATCTGGGTGTGTCTTATACATTGAATTTTTTTGCCTCTTGAAACCCCGCCCCTTCACCAAAATGGCCATAGGCATACCCTTATGGAGGCTTTCAGAGAGCTCCTGGGGGCTGGGGAGGGCAGAAATAAGCAAAAACCAGGACATTTTTGCCCCCCCAGCAGCACTTTAAAAGCCTCCATAAGGCTATGCATGCAATTTTTTTGACCAAAAAATGGCCTGTTTTTGTGATAAATGTGTCTTTTTTTGCTCATTTCTGATCCCCACCCCCCAGGAGCACTCTGCAAGTGCCCCCAAGGTTATTCATGCCTTTTATTTGAAAAGAAACGGGCCCATTTTCACGAAAAATGGGCCATTTGGGGGAGGTTTGCAAAGTGCAAAAACGGGGCGGGAGTCCCTTTCGGAAAGCTGTTTACTTAGAGTGATTGATGAGAATTACATTGGTCAAGTACTGTGCCTGCAGAAACAAAGATTTGTTCCAAAGGTGGTCAGTGATTTCCTTCTCCAGCACATGGACAAATATACCTGGAAACATCTACCTACCTACCTACCTACCTACTCTCTCTCTTCCTACCTATCTACTATATTTCTCTCTCTCTCTATTTCTCTCTCTCTATCCCTCTACCTACCTACCTATCTACACTCTCTCTACCTACCTACTGTATTTCTACCTACCTACCTACTGTATTTCTTTATCTCCCCCCTCTACCTATCTACCTACTCTCTCTCCCCCCCACCTATCGACTGTATTTTTTCTCTCTCTCTCTCCCTACCTACCTACTGTATTTCTCTCTCTTTCTCTCCCTCTCTATCCCTCTATCTACCTACATACTTTTTTTAAAAAAATTGCCTCTTCAAAACCTTGGTGCGTCTTATACTCTGGTGTGTCTTATACTCCGAAAAATACGGTATATCATCTTATTTCTTCGCATCTGTCTAAAACCAGTTTGTGGCACTTGCGTGGTTAACAATGTTTAAAGAAAGCCATAGGTAAGGTAAGTTCATCCTTAAGTAGGTCATCTAAAGAGGTTACTTGATATGTCATTCTTGTTGAGATACCAATTGTGGGAGTCAAGGAAATCAGAAACCAAGGTTTTATATCACAATGAAAACTGTTTTCAATGGCCAAAGTTCAGCTCTAATTCACGGCTCATAATTCAGCTTCCACAATATAAACTTCATCACATCTCAAGATCCCTTCCAAGGCCTTTGTGGCTACCCCACCAAGTATTAGTTTATGTCATGCTTCTTGACTGCTGATTCCTTTAGTGTTGATAATTGATCTTAAAATGCAGAAGTGATCCATCACTTTTAGTATCCTCATTGTCAATTCTGCTGTTAATATATCTGCTGTTATCAGTTTGGTCTTCTTTATATTCAGTTATAGTCCTGTTTTTGCACCGTCCTTCTTAGTTTTCATTACTAGGGCCTCCAGATCATTCGAATTTTCAGGTATCAGAGGAATGTCAACAGCAAGTTATTGATGTTTCTTCCTGCAATTTTAAAATCACATTCATTTTTCCAACTATTTCCTGTAATCTTTTTTACAGCATACAGTATAAGTTGAATAAATAAGAGGAAGTATATAATCGTATATCTCTCCCTTGTCAATGTAGAGTCAATCTGATTTACTATGTCCATAATTTACTATTTCATAATTCATGAGGACAACAAGAAGCTCTGGGATACCCATTCTCCTAAGGACAGTATACTGACTGACATGGTTGACACAAATGAAGACCTTTTGAAGCCAATGAATCATATTCAGTCTGAGTGTTCTTCCTCAATTAGATTTAGATTTTTAGATTTAGATTTTATTCAATTTGTATCCTGCCCTTCTCCAGAAGGACCCAGGGCAGCGCACAGGAATTTAAAATAACATACAAAAGTAAAACAAAATACACAAATTTAAAACCTATTAAATAACAAAAACCTGCGCTAAAACCAATTAAAAAACCCCATTTTAAAATTATCTAATACTAATCACAGCGGAGGCTATGTTAGGCCGGCTTGAAGAAACAGGTGTGTTTTTAAACACTGGCGGAAGAGGCGGAGGTCGGTGATGGTACATAGTTCAGGGGGTAGGTTGTTCCAAAGGGCAGGGCCTGCCACAGAGAAGGCCCTTCCCCTGGGTGTCGCCAGTCGGCATTGTCCGGCCGACGGCACCCTGAGAAGGCCCTCTCTGTGGGAGCGTATCGGTCTAAGGAATTATCCAGCAAGGATCAATAAAATCCCTTATTCTTCAGTCTTTTCTAAAGCCATTGGAATGCCATTTCCCTTTCCATGTAGGGTTCTAAACTGCATTTGATGAGCCTAATATTTATTTTGCTAGTATGTGAAATTAGGGAAATTATGTGATAGTTTGCACAATCTATTAAGTATTTTGGTATTGGAATGTAAACTAATCTCTTGCAGTCTGCTGGACGCTGTTGTGTCATTTTGCTGGCAGAGTTTGGTTAGAACCTTTACAGATTATTTTTAGATATTGCCATAACTTACATATTTCATTAAATCCTGTAGCCTTTGGATAACTGATAACCTTCTGTTGGTAATGACCACAGTACTGATCTGACTTCATTTTCTAGTACTAGAGGTTCTTTTATATACGATGAATATGTTCTAGTCTAAGATATCTTGTTGACACCTTTCCTATGCAGAATTTCAAAATGTTCTTTTGTTTGTTAAGATTCTTAAGAATTTTGTTTGCACCACGTTTATAATATTTTTGTGGCATATATTATCATCTGTGTTCTGTATAAGATCTGAGGTATTTCTCTTGTACATGACTTTTACAGATTTATGAAATTTATATATCTGGTAAAAGTCCATATCCAGGTCATTCTCTTCACCTGTTACTTGTGTTTCCACTTTGGTTGCCTTCTGCCTTAAAATTCACACTTTTATTTTTATTCAATATTTTTGATTCTACTATTTCTGCATAAAACAAGATCTGTTTCCCATCTGTTATTCCTTCTTTGAACATAGTCTATCCAGAGAAGCAGATATTGTTACAAATATTGTTGATATTGTGCCTTCTAATTTCAGGATTCATTCTTCAAAAATCTCCTTTAACATTTCAAATTGTATAGCGTTTTCTGTCATTTTTTGAATCACAATTCTGTTCAAAACCCAAAGCAAGTTTGTACTTTTTATTTTCTTTTTGCCTGGTACCTTTAGTATCCTCTAATACCCTGTTGAATTTAGTGTGGGCACGATAAAGATGCTTGGGGCAAGGCCTGCAGAGGTGCTGAATGAGAATACACTGTAAAAGGAGTGGAGCATTTGGAAGTAATATGTTTATAGTGAGGCTTGTAAATGCCAGAAGACTCTTCAGGAGAGATAGCCACAGACAGGTAAGGGGAATAAACAGAAAAGAATTGTGGAAGCAGGATAAAAGAGCGTGCCTGAGCAAAATGGCTTATTAGAGGCTGAGAAGGTGTACTCCATATAAAGTCCATAATTCAATGTTACACATTAACTCCGAAAATACAGAGGGACTTAAGTCAGGAACACACCAAAGTCATAATGAAGCAGGAGTGAAGAACAGGGTTTCATGATGCACAAAGTCAGTTGAAGAAGTTGCTTCTTTCAGTAGAAGACATTCCCTACACAGAGAGGGGGGGGGGGAGGGAAGATGAGAGGGGGAGAGAGAAAGACTGAGACTAACTCAAAGTGATCCAGCTGGCTTTCTTGCCTAATGTGGGATTAGAATTCAAGGTCTCCTATTTTGTAGCCTGGAGCATGAACCACTAGAGACTCTTGTCATCCTGGACAAAAATTGTTGCAATTCCTACCCTCAAAACGACTCTATAGAGCACTGCACACCAAGACAACTAGACACAAGAGCAGTTTTTTCCTGAACACCATCACTCTGCTAAACAAATAATTCCCTCAACATTGTCAAACGATTTACTAAGACTGTATTACAGTTATTCTTCTCATCCGTCCTAGTACCTATCTCTTCCCACTTATGACTGCAGGACTGCAACTTTGTTACTTGTATCCTTATGATTTATATTGATATTGATTGTTTCCTGATTGCTTATTTGTATCCTACGACTACCATTAAGTGCTGTACCTTATGATTCTTGACGAATGTATCTTGGCTTTTTATGTACACTGAGAGCATATGTACGAAAGACAAATTCCTCGTGTGTCCAATCATACTTGGCCAATAAAGAATTCTATTCTATTCTATTCTATTCTATTCTATTCTATTCTATTCTAGCTAAGATTGAATGATTTTTGCACAGGAGCCACAAAGATAACGTATTGTCTTATTTTAAGTGGCCACTATTTTTAAGATATTTACCCCACTTTTGTAAAATTTGCTTTACTTGTATGGGAGTTTTGATTATCATGTATCTAAATTTTCCTTAGAAATATTGAACAAAATGAGGATTTACCTTTTTATTGACAAATAGTCTCATTAGTGTATTGTTAATATGATAAAGGAACTGTAGAACCATTAATCTGAATGTTAGGTTGTTTTTTTTAATGTTGGTTCCAGGATGGGAGCCCATACCATTTTCTTCATTAAGCATGCCAATAAAACAAAATAAACTCATTACAAGAATGGTACATAATTATTTATATAAATTAGTAGAAATTAGGACCATGTAGTTAACTTGACACCCTGCCAGAAGAAATAAAGTGTGATGTACTTTTAATGCATATGTTAATTGCAATCAGCTTCATTAGAGGCTGAACAAATTTCTGTTCCTATTATGAATTAATCCTCTCTAGAAATGACTGACAAGCTTTGGAAGCTGAATTCCTTGGAGAGGAAAGACAATCACAATATGAAATTTAGAATGCCAAAGAAAAGTAGGAGTTCGTTAGCAGAAATAGGAGGAAAGAAATTCATATCCAAAGAATCCAGTGATCTCCCAGTCCTTTGTCTTTGTCTGTTGGGGAAGAGATGGGCTGAACTCAATACATTGCTTTAGTTGTTCTTAGAATGAGATTTATTTTAAGGGAAAATGACAGACGAGGCAGCAAATAATGCTCTTTCCACATCGCTATCCTGATAATCTGTCATCAAGTATGTTAGAACAATCTGATGTTGAAGCACTCTGACTTTAGATTTCTCTGTCAAAATCTCTTTTTCAACACAAAGATGTGTGGTTTTTTAAAGTCCCATTGTGATTAAAATGATGCTCCTTTTCTGTTTCAATGTTCACCTCACTCACATCCCTTTCATTGCTTCTCTTTCCTCATTCTGCTTTGCTGTCTTCTACTTCAGAAAAATGTCATAAAAATACTACCAATGTTTAAGAATAAAATACAAGTATGGAGACTGACAGAAGTAATTGGGGAAAATAATATCACCAACTTCTATATGTCATATGCTGTTATATAGCAATGGACTGATGATAAGGCAGGAAGACACATTACATGTGTAATACAACCAGCGAACAGCCCAGAGATTGCTAAGACACTTTAGGCATTGCTAGTAGTAAAAGTCAGCTTCCTAAAACAAAGACCTAGCAGAACTTGATTCTTCTTAAGAAGACTGATTTATGGAAGACCAATAAAATAATCACTTCATCAGATTAAATAGTGAAGTCACTCTGATTTTTTGGGGAGAGATTTGAAAAGCGATAGGCTTTGACTAAAGTAATTAGCAAAGAAAAAGGTAGAGGTAGGAACAAGCAAGAGAGAATGACAATATAATTTACAATAGAGTACTTATTTCTAATTATAGTATGCGATTGTGCTGGAGGATTTCTTAGAAAATCAGTATTGGCAATGCTAGTTAGGATGGAACAATAAACATCAGTGGCTATGAATCAAAATTTGCACACAATGGAAAGAAAAGTGTTTTGTTTCAAACCAAGGGCAAAATAGTCCTAGCCAGACTGTCCATTTGAATGTTTCAAGTGGTCTTCAGGCAAGTTAATGCTGATTATTGGGGAAAAAACATGAAAAATTAACATGCAGAAGCCTAAAATAAAAATAAATATACAGAAATGAAAGTCACATTTTACTGCCTGTCTGCATAAACTTCAGCACATTGTATATTCCAGTCAGATTGTCAACCATAGAAGAATAGCTATTGGATTGACAACCTTTTCTTATGCACATATATAAAACGTGTGTTTACCGTATTTTTCAGAGTATAAGACACACCGGAGTATAAGATGCACCCGGGTTTTGAAGAGGCAATTTTTTAAAAAAAGGAGGGAGAGAAAGAGAGAGAAATAGAGTAGGTAGGTAGGGAGAGAGAGAGAGAGTAGGTAGGTAGGGAGGGAGGGAGGGAGGGAGGGGAGAGAGAGAGAGAGAGAGAGAGAGAGAGAGAGAGAGAGAGAGAGAGAGAGAGAGAGAGAGAGAGAGAGAGAGCGCCGCTGGGTGAGATCATCCGTGGTTTTGGGGTAGAATACCATCAGTACGCTGATGATACTCAGCTGTACATATCTACCCCTAACCACCCCAACGATGCTGTTGAAGTGATGTCCCAGTATCTGGAGGCCGTGCGGGTCTGGATGGGGAGTAACAAGCTCCGACTCAACCCGTCCAAGACCGAGTGGCTGTGGTTTCCGACGTCCCAGTATAGCCAGTTGACTCCATCACTAGCTATCAGGGGCGAGTCATTAGCCCCCGTGGAAAGGGCTCGCAACTTAGGCGTCCTCCTGGACTCACTGCTATCCCTGGATGACCATGTGATGGCCGTGGCCAGGGGGGCCTTCTACCAGGTTCACCTGGTACGCCAGTTGCGCCCCTTTCTAGACCGGGACGTCCTTCGCACCGTCACTCAAGCACTCATTACGTCCCGCCTAGACTACTGCAATGCTCTCTACATGGGGCTCCCCTTGAGGTGCACCCGGAGACTCCAGTTAGTACAGAATGCGGCCGCGCGGGGGATCTTGGGAGCCTCACGGTATTCCCATGTAACACCTCTCCTGCGCGAGCTGCACTGGCTACCGGTGGCCTTCCGGGTGTGCTTCAAGGTGTTGGTAATCATCTTTAAAATGCTCCATGGCACGGGGCCTAGCTACTTGCGGGACCGCCTCCTACCACACACCTCCCTTCGGCCAGTCCGCTCCCACAGGGAGGGGCTCCTCAGGGTACCGTCTGCCGGTCAATGCCGGCTGGCGGCCCCCAGGGGAAGTGCCTTCTCTGTGGCGGGTCCAGCCCTCTGGAACGGCCTACCACCCGAACTCTGTACCACCACGGACCTTCGCCTCTTCCGCCGATTGCTTAAATTGCACTTTTTTCATCTTGCTGGCCTAGCCTAGATCCTGATATAATTACTACAGATTTAGTTATTGAATTTTAACATTTCTTTTAACAGTTTTAAATATTTTAGCACAGGCCACATCTAATTTAATTACATTTTAATAATATGATTGTATTTATTATTGTCTGTTTGTTGTATTCTTTTTAATTTTCCTGTGCACCGCCCTGAGTCCCATTGGGGAGATAGGAGCGGTATAGAAATGGAAATAAAGTATTTAAAAAAGTATAAAGAAATAGAGAGAGAGAGAGAAATACAGTAGATAGGTAGGGAGAGAGAGAGAGAGAGTAGGTAGGTAGGTAAGTAGATGTTTCCATATTTACCCATGTGCTGGAGAAGTAAATCACTGACCACCTTTGGAACAAATCTTTGTTTCTTCAGGCACAGTACTTGACCAACGTAATTCTCATCGATCACTCTAAGTAAACGGCTTTCCGAAAGGAAAAAAAACCCTTTTTGCACTGTGCAAACCTCCCCCAAATGGCCCGTTTTTTGTTCAAATAGAAGGCCTGAATAGCCTTGGGGGGGGGGGGGCTTGCAGAGTGCACCTGGGGGGGGGGAAACGAGGAAAAACGGCCCCTTTTTGTGTGAAAATGGGACGTTTTTTGGTCAAAAAATAGCATGCATAGCCTTATGGAGGCTTATAGAGTGCTGCTGGGGCCTGGGGGCGGGGGCAAAAAACCCCTGTTTTTTGCTCATTTCTGCCCTCCCCAGCCCCCAGGAGTGCTCTGAAAGCCTCCATGAGGGTATGCGCATGGCCATTTTGGTGAAGGGGTGGGGTTTCAGGAGGCAAAAAATGCTGTATTCGATGTATAAGACGCACCCAGATTTTCAGCCTCTTTTTAGAGGAGAATAGGTGCGTCTTATACTCCGAAAAATACGGTATGTACTGAAAACTCAACCCTAAAGTTCAGTGCACAGTATGGAGCATACCTGATCAATATATCTTGAACTGAGAAATTTCGTTGGATAGCTTGTGAGAAAACTTGGAAAGTTTTGCTCATCAAATATACTACACTATAGTATATAAAACATGAGTTTTATAAATAGACTGGCATTAAAGCTTGGATCTATGTTATTTTAAAATGTGTATATATGTATATAAATTCAGTGGTGAAAAGAGTAAGGTTCTACATTTAGGCAAGAAAAACGAAATGTACAGGAACAGTATAGGTCAGTGATGGCTAACCTTTTTTGGCCTGTGTGCCGACAGCGGAGGGAGCGCAGAGGGGTCGTGCATGGGTGTGCCACACCCATAATGCTATGTGCGTGACCCCCTGCTTATGGCGTGCTTTTTTTGCCCTCCCCAGGCTCCAGAGGCTTTCTAGGAACCTGGGGAGGGTGAAAACAGCCTCCCCTCCCCACCTCCAGAGGCTTCAGGAGCTTCCTGGAAGTCTCCAGAGAGTGAAAAACAGCTTCAAAAGATGGCCTAAATCAGCTGGACAATGCACACATGCGGTCTGGAGCTGACAGGACAATGCCTCGCGTGCCCTAAGAAATGGTCCTGCGTGCCGCCTGTGGCACCCATGCCATAGGTTCGCCATGACTGGTATAGGTGGTACCTTGCTCAATAGTAGCAATTGTGAGAAGGATCTTGGAGTCCTAGTGGACAACCATTTAAATATGAGCCAGCAGTGTGCAGCAGCTGCCAAAAAAGTCAACACAGTACTAGGCTGCATAAACAGAGGGATAGAATCAAGATCACAAGAAGTGTTAATACCACTATAATGCCTTGGTAAGGCCACACCTGGAATACAGCATTCAGTTTTGGTCGCCACGATGTAAAAAAGATGTGGAGACTCTAGAAAGAGTGCAGAGAAGAGCAACAAAGATGATTAGGAGACTGGAGGCTATGAGGAACGGTTGCAGGAACTGGGTATGTCTAGTTTAATGAAAAGAAGGACTAGCTGAGACATGATAGCAATGTTCCAATATAAGAGGGGCTGCCACAAAGAAGAAGGAGTCAAACTATTCTCCAAAGCACCTGAGGGTAGACCAGGAAGCAATGGGTGGAAACTAATCAAGGAGAGAAGCAACTTAGAACTGAGGAGAAATTTCCTGACAGTTAGAACAGTTAATCAGTGGAACAGCTTGCCTCCAGAAGTTGTGAATGCCCCAACACTGCAAGTCTTCAAGAAGATGTTGGATAGCCATTTGTCTGAAACGGTATAGGGCTTCCTGCCTAGGCAGGGGGTTGGACTAGAAGACCTCCAAGGTCCCTTCCAACTCTGCTATTGTATTGTATTGTATTTTATAAAGAATATTTTAATTGCCTGTCATTTGATGGTTAATAACAGTTTTATTATTCTAAAAAAGGAACGCATAATGTAAGCCAGGGATCCCCTTCCCCCTGGGCTGCGGCCCACTACTGTGTCATGGCCTGTTTGGAACTGGGTCACCCAAGTGGCTGGTCGATGCATGTGCATACAGCTTAACTTGCATGAGTGGTGGGCTAGCGCACATGCATGTAGCTCAATTTGCATGAATGGTGGGTCAGTGCATATGCCATGTGTGCTAGTCTGCCATTTGCATGGGCTGGTTCTCGTGTCATCCCCTAACTCGTCAGGCCACCAAATCATAAAGAACACTGATGTAAGATAATGATTGAATAAAATAGGTAGTTAAAAAACAAAGGATATCATGATGAAGGCAATGGTCCTTTTGATGTCCGGAAGGAAAAACAACAATTGCCATTAAACAACAGAATGATTTCTATGGCAAGAGGTAAAAATTTTAATTTGTAGTATAGTACTTCATACATAATTCAATTAATTGGTTCACTTATCAGTAATAATGAGATTTAGAGCTTGGTATATTATGAAAGAGTTTCATGAAAGAGTTTCACCAAAACATAATAAAAATATTGCCAGTAAAATTCCTTTCTCTATCCAGTGGTTCCATACATCAGTACTTCATATCAATTAATATTTTCATGTGTCATCATTTGCTTATTCTCTGACTATGCTTCTTTCTGCACTCAGAACTAATCAGAGCATAATAATTGAGGTATATCATGCCAAAAAGTTCCTCCAGGATGGAAAATTGCAGGTTATTTCCCTTGATAAGAGTTTATTTATATAATCGGAGAAAATACCATATTTTTCAGAGTATACGACACACCGGAGTATAAGATGCACCAAGGTTTTGAAGAGGCAAATTACAGTAGGTAGGAAGAGAGAGAGTAGGTAGGTAGGTTGATGTTTCCAGGTGTATTTATCCATGTCCTGGAGAAGGAAATCGCTGACAAACCTTAAGACTTTGTTTCTGCTGGCACAGAAACAGTTAAAGAGCTTCCAAAAGAGCTTTCCGGAAGTGTTTTTCCACTTTGCAAACCTCCCCAAAACTGTTCTTTCTCCGTGAAAACGGGGCCGTTTTTCTTCAAATAAAAAGCATGACTAGCCTTGGGGGGCTTGCAGAGTGCTCCTGGAGGGGGGGAATGACCAAAAAACCGGCCCATTTATCGTGAAAACGGGCTATTTTTGTGTCAAATAAATTGAATGCATAGCCCTATGGAGGCTTATAGAGTGCTGCTGGGGGCTGGGGGCACAAAACGGCCCGATTTAGGCTAATTTCTGCCCTCCCCAGCCCTCAGGAGCTCTCTGGAAGCCTCCATAAGGCTAGGCACAGCCATTTTGGTGAAGGGGGTGGGGTTTTGGGAGGCAAAAATGCTGTATTCGATGTATAAGACGGATCCAGATTTTCAACCTTTTTTTAGAGGAAAAAAGGTGCGTCTTATAATAATAATAATAATAATAATATTGATTTTATATACCACGTCCTCTCCCCAGGGGGACTCGGAGCGGTGCACAGGGAAAAATTAAAACACTATAAAATATACATACAAGAATAAATACAATAGAATAAAAACGAATTAAATTTGATTGTCCCTGCACTAAAATCCCCATATTAAAACTAGCATTCCTTAACGCCCTAAAGGTAGAGACTAACCTAGGCCGGCCAAGCAGAAAAAGTATGTTTTTAATTTTTGACGGAAGGAACGGAGGTCCGTAGTTGTTCTAATGTCGGGGGGAAGGTCGTTCCAGAGGGCAGGGCCCGCCACAGAGAAGGTCCTTCCCCTGGGCGTCGCCCGCTGACAAAGTCTAGTGGACGGCACCCAGAGAAGTCCCTCTCTGTGGGAGCGAATCGGCCGCAGGGATGTATGGGGCAGGATCCGATCCCGCAGATAGCTAGGTCCCATGCCATGGAGCGCTTTAAAGATGACAACTAGCACTTATACTCTGAAAAATATGGTAGCCCCTTCTTTTTGCTAGTCTAAATGGCTACCTTTTTAACTTTCAGTGGGAAAGTCATTATGTAAAATACCCATTCAGAAATAATTTCAATTGGTTCCTGGTAAATGTTCACCAGGCACAAAATTAGAATGTCTCTCTCTCTCTCTCTCTCTCTCTCTCTCTCTCTCTCTCTCTCTCTCTCTCTCTCTCTCTCTCTCTCTCTCTCTCTCTCTCTCTCTCTCTCTCTCTCTCTTTCTTTCTTTCTTTCTCTTTGTGTGTGTTTAAAATACTAATGGATACTCCATATGTCTATAGATAGCTCTTTTTTAATGAAATGAGATTATCAAATAAAAAGAACTATGTGATAGTTTCAAATCCTGTATTCCTGAATACGAGCACTTTCATGTACTCATATAAAGGTTCCAGGTTCCATCTGAAACCCATTCCTACCTTCTAGTACAGTGATGGTGAACCTATGGCACATGTGCCAGAGGTGGCACGCAGTGCCCTCTTTGATGGCATGCAAGCCATTGCCCCAGTTCAGCTCCACCACATACGCGTGCGTGCCTCCTGCCAGCCATCTGGCCTTTAAGTCTCTGCCATGCAGAGGGGGGCAGAGGGCATGCATGCAGGGATGCACATGCGTGGGATTGTGCATGGGGCATAGGATCATTGGCCCTTCTAGGGCTTCATAATAAAACATTAAAAGAACATTTTTCCAAAAGTACTACAAGGTGAAAATAAGTACAAGATTCCTAAATTCTCCATTCTATGCTAGCAGTCGTGTACAAACATCCAGACATAAGGTTATACAATATTAATAATAATAAAAAAAAGCAAAGTTATTTTTTCGATTTAAGTCTCTTGGCAATTGTATCTTCTTTTTCTCCTCCCTGGCCCCCAGCGGGCGGGGCCAGGGCCCCCTCCGTCCCCCCTGGATCTTCCCCCAGGATAGAGGAATGTTTTTTAAGAAAGGCTTCCGCCTCAGCAACTGTTTTAATCCTTACTCTTCCTTCATCCCAGAACACCAACATCCCTTCCGGCATCGCCCACTTAAACCAGATCCCGTGGTCAAACAATTTTCTGGATAAGAAGGAGAAGAAGACCTCCTTCTCACCTCCCTAATCTTTTTTGGGATCTGCTTCAAGATGGCGACTTCCTTTTGTTGGTAAATTAACGGCCTCCCTCTCTGCGCCTTCAAAATTCCCTCTCTGGTTGACCTTCTAACAAATTTAATATGTATCTCTCTGGGTACTTCATTTATCCTGGCATATGTCGAATTTATTCTGTAGACTAGGTCAATGTCCCCCCTGATCTCATCTTTAGGTTTATGTAAATATTCTGCTAAAATTGTGCTCATGAGATCAGGAAGGTATTCACCAGATTCTTCAGAAATATTCTGAAATCTTAAAAAATATGACATCCTTTCAAAATCCATCCTAGACATATGACCAGACAAATCTGCAATTTCAATGTTGACATTTTTAAGTTCTCCCTTTGCCCCAGCCAGCCCCCCTTCCAGCTCCTCAGTCTTCTGTGAATTCTCCAGCACTTGCTTCCGTGTTTCCAGAAGATCCTCCTTGAAACTTTTATTATCTGCTCTCAAAGCTTTAATTTCCTGCACCAGAGCTTGTAACACTGATTCCAAAGATGACATTCTTTGTTCCAATCCTGCCAATTCTGATTTTGATGCCATGGTAAGCTGTTAAAGTCAGTGTCACTAAGATGGCATTTTTTGGGTGGGGCCGTTGAGGCAGATCAGGAGAAAAACAGTTCAAGTGAAAGTTGTAAAATAATTCAAGACCCAGCAGAGAAACACTTTTCACAGTCAATAATTTTAGCAGAGAAGGCACTCGGGGAAGGAATCAATTAATCCAGAAATTTCTTCATTAGTAGAGAGAGAGAGTCCATTTCACAAAGAGAAGTTGGTAATTTTCCAAAGGTAAAAATAGTCATTCAGGAACAAAGGGAACCATCCTCCACCGCCCCGTCTGAGAGCCAGGAGGAGAAAATAACCAAAGAAAAATTGTATCAAGCCAGCCGGACTTAGATACATTGTAAAGAAATAAGCCGCAGATCACTTTCGCTTATTTCAAAGCAGTCCGGAAACAAAGTATCCGCTTCCTCACAACGAGGAGCCATTTCCAAACGCCGCTTTAAATCTGAGGGGGGGTTTAGCCAACAAACACCCCCCTCTACGTTCTTTCAATCCAGGCTGCCAGCATAAATAATGTTGAAAATCACTCACTCTTCACCTCGCCGCCAAAGCCCCAGGGAGCCTTCCGACCCGCACGCCCAGTTCTTTTTAAATTCGCTGATCGTTACCGTCCTCCATTGGCGAAGGGAAACCCCCCCCCCGCAGCATGCCTCCCCTCGCCTAGACCGAAGACAAGGGCCGTTCTCCAGCCGCCGCTAAGAGGAACAGACCCAGGCAAGTCAGCCCTACAGGAGGCCCCCCAAAAATGGGGGTGCCTCGCCCCCGATGGGGGGCAGAAAGAAGGAAAAGCGGCGAACGAGTCCAAGACTCATCCGTCGCCGCTGGAAGGCGGAACCGGAAGTCTGATACAGTTCTGTCCTCAGCAAGATTCTCCTTGTTCGGTTGTAGTGTTATGAAAAATGCTTTTTTTTTGTTATTTTTTTATTGTGTATTTTGAGGTCTCGGAAGGGCCGACGACTCTGACGTGAATGCTCTCAAAATTTCTTTGTATCCCTTACCCTATCCTATAGAAAAAATGTAAAACCAATAAAACTTTTTCAATATAAAAAAAAAAGATTCTCCTTGTTCGGCAGAAATTTAATTCTCATGTTGATCCACAAAATCTTGAGCCTGAGATCATTTCCTTATCCTTATCATGGGAACATTCACACCCATACGGATTTTGGGAATGTGTATGGGTGTGAATGACAGAGAAATCGAAATAATGGCATGACTATTTTTATGACTAGGAAAATGAAAGGATCATTTTATTGGAGAATTAACCTCCACAGCAGTGTTGGAATATTGCCATGCGATTTTATTCAACATTTGATAAGTTGCAGCATTTTCAGTTTATTTGGTAATCCAGCTATGATTACACTGCAAGTTGTTTCCTGATGGCTTCCGCCTTCATATAGTAGCATTATTCTGCATGATTACAGTCATCGCATGTCTTTTCCCAGACCTTTTGAGATAAAATGTTATAATTTAGTATTGATTATTGGCTTTTAGCTAAAACCCAAAGCTAATTTTAATGCCTCTTTTAATACATATTTTTTTATGATTGCAACTGCTTTATTTTTATGTTAATTTGGGGGCTAGGGCTGGCGTGCATTTGCATTTTTATTTCTGCATTGCTATGAAATGGGCTTGTTTTATGTGAGAGCACAGCAGGTTAATTTCCAAATATCTGTTGGTTTTCATTATCGCAATAAGAAATAATAACATTTTCTTTTTAAAAAATGGGTACAGCTCATTGAAGAGGGTTCTTTGGGGGGAGGGGTTAATATTTGATAATGCTTGTTTCTAAGATATGCTTTGCCATTGTGCATAGACGTTCCAGGAGAAAGATAGCAATTGAAGATTGCTTCACCTTTGACTGTTCTTCATTTCCTTTTCCTCCTCTCTCCTATTAAAATACACAGTTTAGAGACAACTTCTGGAAAGGCTCTTGAAATATGGCAGAATCAAGAAACCCATGCATTCCATAAGATATAAAAATGGCTGTGGATGTGTATGTTCCAGCATAACTCTGGAACGCCTTGGGCAATTTCAACCGAACTTGGTACACAGATGAAATACTCTCTGGAAACAAATTCTGTGGGAGTAAGACACCTCTAATGCCCCTTAGGATGTGTGTTCTGTTAAGATGCACTCTGTTGTGCCATAAAATGGCTTCTACTGTGCAGCACAGTGGAGTTGCCATGGTAATGGCTTCATAGTACTCCACAAGGGGGCTCCCTCTGGTGAGGGGGAAAATCTAACATTAGAAATTATGTTTGGTCTGGACATTTTCCCCCTATAAATAAATACCCAGGTTTAGGTTGTTTTAAAAATCAGATCTGTATAATCCGTGCTGTATATGTTTTTAAATATATTTTCTCGACTTCAGATTTAAAGTCAACTGGGGACAAAACTGAAAGAAAACTACATAGCTCAATGGCATTTTTAAAAATATGCTTATGGTCTGGGAGATTCAACTGAAGTTAGCTCAGATTTAAGAAAGAAAGTTGAGATTTGTGAAGGAGCCAAAAAAAAATTGAAGAATTTATTGACAATGATAAAACAGGACTAATTTTCTCCTGTTTCTTGTACTCTTTATAGTCAGAGAAAAGTATTCATTCTTCTAACAGGGTAATAAGTGGAGTAAAACAAGTGCTTCAACTAGTGACTAATATTTTGTCAGCTTTTTAAATATTGCACAGTGACTCGGTCTCTTTTAACAAACACAACAAGGCAAATATTGAAAAAAACAAATACATTTAAAAGAGCGTGAAAGAATAAAGATTAGCTAGGCTGGCTAAAACTGAAAGATACAATACAATAGCAGAGTTGGAAGGGACCTTGGAAGTCTTCTAGTTCAACCCCCTGACTAGGCAGGAAACCCTATACCATTTCAGACAAATGGCTATCCCACATCTTCTTAAATACTTCCAGTGTTGGGGCATTCACAACTTCTGGAGGCAAGTTGTTCCACTGATGAATTGTTCTAACTGTCAGGAAATTTCTCCTCAGTTCTAAGTTGCTTCTCTCCTTGATTAGTTTCCACTCATTGCTTCTTGTCCTACCCTCAGGTGCTTTGGAGAATAGTTTGGCTCCCTCTTCTTTGTGGCAATCCCTGAGATATCGGAAGACTGCTATCATGTCTCCCCTGGTCCTTCTTTTCATTAAACTAGACATACCCAGTTCCTGCAACCGTTCCTCATGTTTTAGCCTCCAGTCCCCTAATCATCTTTGTTGCTCTTCTCTGCACTCTTTCTAGAGTCTCCACATCTTTTTTACATCGTGGCAACCAAAACTGGATGCAGTATTCCAAGTGTGGCTTTACCAAAGCCTTATAAAGTGGTATTAACACTTCGCGTGATCTTGATTCTATCCCTCTGTTTATGCAGCCTAGTACTGTGTTGGCTTTTTTGGCAGCTGCTGCACACTGCTGGCTCATGTCTAAATGGTTGTCCACTAGGACTCCAAGATCCCTTTCACAGTTGCTACTATTAATGTGTGTGTTTGTGAGAGAGAGAGATTGATTTTGTGGCTGCAATGTTCTCTCCAAACGTTCATGATTATTGTTACAGGTAGGTGGGATTTTGCCATTTGCTAACTCTTGAGATCTCTCCCTCCCTCCCTCCCCCTCCCCCACCTTTATCTTCTGCTTGCAACTCTCCTGCTTGCAAGTTTGGCAGAGTGGGTGGGTGGGGGAATCATTGTTTCCATTCATTTTGATCTGGAATCAATTCCTCAGGTTCCACTTTAGAACTCTTGGGAAGCTTTGCAACTGAAAGATAAACGCAGAAAGGGTGTGTGTCTGTGTGTGATATTTGTGGCTGCAATGTTCTCTCCAAATGTCCCTGAGTATTTCTACAGGTAGGTGGGATTTTGCCTTTTGCTAGGTGTTGAGTCCTCGACTTGCGACTGGTCTCGACATACGACCAGCCGCAAGTCTTCCACTCTGCCGGGAAGGACCATGGTAACAGGCTGTAGCCAGTCTGAAACCGCTGGTCGCGTCTGATTGGCCCAGACGCGACTGGCGGGAAACCAGGTCCTGAAGCGTCCTGATTGGCTCCCCGTTTGACAGCTCGCGTATAAATAGCTGTCAAACGCGGGAGCCCCTGTCTACCGCACTTCTCCTGTTTTGTACATAGTTCTACACGTATCTTTAATTCTGACAATAAACGTCTTGTTATTTGCTAGCCTGGGTCCGAACTCCCTCTGTTCCCGGAATCCAACACTAACTCATTTGAACTCTCCCTCCCTCCCCCCCCCCACCTTTTTCTCCTACTTGCAACGCTGGGACGTTTGGGGTGGGGGGGAAGCATTGTTTCCATTTGTTTTGACTGGAGTCAATTCCCCAGGTTTCACTTTAGAACTCTTGGGAAGCTTCCTTGGAAAGAGCCAAACTGAGGGTGTTTTTTTGTAGAATGGAGCTGGGCTGGGATTCTGCTTTTTATGTGATCTTGCCCTGGGTTTTTTTTTTCTTTTTGCTGGGGGCTGGCTAAAACTGAAAGATAAAACCGCAAGTGTGTGTGTGTGTTTGTGTGTTTCCATTCATTTTGATCTGGAATCAATTTCGAAGGTTTAGAACTCTTGGGAAGCTTCATTGGAAAGCTGGGTTCCTGCTTTTATAAGAGATCTTGCCCTGGGTTTTTGTTTCCTTTTTCTTTTTGCTGGGAACTCTTGGAACTACAGCTTCTCCCTCCTCAGCATTGGAAACTTGTGAGTTTCTGATAGAAATAGCCACCTTATTCAACTGGCCTCTTGCAGGACATTTCCAGGCTGATATGGCCTAATTGGGGCCATCTCCAAGACATCTTAATTATTTCCCCCAAGAAGCAGAGGGGCTCAAGCCTTCTGAAGTGGTGGTCCTCCCCCAAAACACCTAGCTCTCGTTCCGGAATCTCGGTATTAGAACAAACTAAGGAGAGATCTGACTGACCTTGAAAGGCCTGTCCTGGTTTCAACTCTCCCAAGGTCATGTGTGCATGTGCAGGGGGCACAGCTTTGGATGGGGGGGGGATTAAGTTATGGGGTGGGCACGCGAGCATGCGTGATAGCACGCATGCTCGTGCTTTTGGCACCCGAGGCCAAAAATGTTCGCTATCACTGTTGTATAGAATGAAGACATATCCTGATCATGGGTACTCTCAAAAGGTAGATCAGCAGCCGTATTAGAATTCCCTTGGGAATTGTAAATCCGTTGCTTTTCTCTGTACAGATTTCGTTAGTATTTCAATAGTAGGTTTGATTTAAATCAAAGCTCTGATTGGTGTGCTTAATATGCTTGTATGTTGTTGTCTGTTTCTTATGACAATTATATTTGTACCTGATTAGCAACATAACCATTAAGCACCCCTCTTCTGCTTTCCCTGCATCGTTCCCACAGTAGCATACAGGACAGTAGATCTCTTCAAGGGTTTTCTCGGTGATGCTCAGTTTTGAGACTGCGAGAGAGGTGATTGCACTGGGAGCTATCAATGTCACTGGCTGCCTTGCAGGATTTTCATGGTTTTTGTCCTGCAGTTGGAAAGACTTGTTTCAGCCATGACAAGTAAAACCATGTCAAACCATTCAATGGGCGTTAGGATGGTAAACGAGAGAACCATGGGCCATGTGGCCATAGCGTCTCCAAAGCTAATCTCCTGCTTTCAGGTGCAATGCAAACTGCTGTCCCATTTTCAATGTTAAAGATATAATTGCCAATCGAACAAGATGCTTTATTCTAGCCTTGATTGAATTTATTTGGAGAAGAACAGAAGTTTTTTTTTCCCCAGAGTATAATTTGAAATTTGTGCGATGCCCATGGCTGGTGGATCTAACCAAAGGATTTCCATGCTATTCCACCTTGATTAATCACTTTTGAAGCTTAACTAATATTAAATTGAACTCTTGATTTCCCATGGCAACATTCTTTAGACTTATTTATTAAATAAAAACGACCCTCCCATGAATATGAATTTAGTGGTTACCCATGGTTTTTGCTTCGTTCTGCATTTACTACACTCTAAAACATTATGCAATTTTTATAGTTAATGCTGTTTTTAAGAAACAAGGGTTATTTCCCATTCACAGCACACAGCTTAAGTGCAAACAATTTTCCATGGTGTTTCACAGGGAAACTAAAGACTGAATTGTTTTGAGTGCTGAATTGCCTTTCATAAAGCCAGACACAAAGTCACTGCCTCTACTGTTGTGATAGCTTATGACAAAACTTTAAGGTTTTTTTTTCTCCCCTTAAAAGCTTTGTATTCACCCTGCTGAGTTATAAAAGTTAATTCCATTTTAGATATATTGGAGTGGAAGGAAATCTGCTTTCTATACAAGAGAAAAAGAACAAAGTAATATAGATTGACTGTAAGACTGATACTGCCTTTTTTTGTTATTTAGACCATCCACACAGCCAAGTTAAATGCTATCCTGGAGTCAGCAGAAAACTAAACTGACATAAAATTTGTTCCCTATCTGTTAGTTCTGACTATTCGCCAAATCGTGGGGCCCTGGGTTCGGGTGTGCAGGTTATGTTAAGCAGTGAATTGTTTAGACTTCCCCACTTTCTAAATTACACAATTCTGCATGATACCATCTTCTACTGCACCAGTTTGGTTTAATGATAAAGACTGGAAACCAGGAGACTACAAGTTCCCATCCTGTCTAGGTATAAAAGTCAGCTGGGTGACCTTGGGCCAGGTCCTCTCTTTCAGTTAACCCCACTCACAGGAATAGCAATAGCACTTAGACTTATAGTGCTTTACAGCCCTCTCTGAGGGGTTTACAGAATCAGCATATTGCCCACAACAATCTGGGTCCTCAGTTTACTGACCTCAAAAGGATGGAGAGCTGAGTCAACCTTGAGCCGGTGAGGATCAAACTGATGGCAGTTGGCAGAGTCAGCCTGCAATTCTGCATTCTAACCACCACCACGGATTGTTATAGTGATGAAAATAAGAGGAGAGAAGGAATATTAGATACGTCTGCTATCTTGGGCTATTTATACAAATAATAAAGATGGATAAAATTAAATACCAGTCTGGACAACGAGATGGGGCAGGGCTTGGGAAGATAGACTTTGGGGTTTTAAAATAAACTTAACCAAATATAAATAAACTTAACAAAACCCAGAGGTTTCGCACAGCCACCTGAACATTGTCCGGGAGCTGGTATCCTGTTCAGGAAAGCGGGAGATCTACCTTTCTTACAGGCTAGCAGCTTGTGCAGCTCGCAATCCACCAGGTAGTGCACCGGTGAGATATATTGTAAACACAAGTTTAATATTCGTTCAAAATTTCGCAAATGTGCAAAAGTATTATAATTGGAAAATTACTAAAGTAATGCTAAAATCGAAATCCCTGATTGATGGGCTTTGGGGGCTACTGAATTTTGAGAAATTTGGCTCTTCCACATTACCTCTTTACCTGTCAGGTAGAGCACTAGCTAGAAACTCAGTTAAATTCTTCATTGCAGTGGTGGGTTCCAGATCCCGTTGCAGCCAGTATGCTGCAATGGGGCCGAGCATTCACCATGTGAATGTGCACAGCATGCACGTAGCATGCACATGCGTACTTACCGCCCATGATGCGCTGTGATGCTCCAGCTTTCAGTGGAGCATCGCACAGGCTCTGTACACTCTGTGCACGTGTGCAAAAGCACGATTAACTCAAATACAGGTAAGGAGGGTGGGCGGGCAGTTGAGCCCTCCAGAGCACCGTACCGGAACGGTACCTGGTGATCCCAGCAGGCACTGATACGCCTGTACCAGGCATACTGGTCGTATCCCACCACTGTTTCATTGGGAAATATAGAGGGGGGGGGTGTTCAGTAGAGAAGAATACCCAAAATACAAGGAGAAAGAGAGTGGCATCAACCTGAAAGGCCTGCCTCAACTTAAAGAGGCCAATGGCTGCTGACTTGCTCCTCTTTATAGGTCTGTGGGTTATACTCTGTGGGGATTATCAGCAACATACTGTAGTTATTATCCATCTTGCTCCTGGCTTAAAGAGGATTGTTCTCCTCAACATTGGAGACAATTCAGGACAATTTAGTCTTGTCTCAGTTGTAGTCTGAGGATGAGATAAATGCAACAAGGAGACTTGGCAGACTAAAGAGACTGCCAAGGCATATTTGTCTTGTGATTAGAGACAACAGTCCCTTCTTTAGAGCACTCCCTCTGCAGTTCCCTCACGGTTTGTTTTAAGAAGCTTTCCCTGCCTAATAAATGTATTTATTAAAATTTCTCCCCTATTTTTGTTAATTTTCAATTAGTGTATTTAGTTATTTAATTATTTAATTAATACTTTTATAATATACTGTACATATATACATATTTATTGACATAATAAGTTGATCTTTTGATATATTTTACTGGCTATGTTAATTTTAATTTTTGATACTTGGGTGTATTTGTGGATGGATACATACATACATACATACCGTACGTACTTACATACATACATACATACATACATACATACATACATACATACATACATACATACCTAGGTATATATCATTATATACGTATAAGATAAATATTTTAAACATTGTAGAGCAGGGTGTCAAAGGTGGCCCAGGACCAGATGCGTCACATGCAGGCCACACCCATCCCAGCTCTGTGAAGGGAAGAAGTATCACAAAATGTTATGTGATGGCAATGTGATGCCATGAGATTAACATCTGTGTTGTAGAATGACCTTTCTGGCATTATGCTGATTGCTGATGTAGCTTTGAGAAGTTTGCATTAATAATAATAAATTAATAATAATAATAAATTGGAATTTATTAACCGCACCCTCTCCCCACAGGGACCCGGGGCGGTGCACAGGCATAATTAAAACAATATATAATAATACAGACATTACTAAAATAAAATTAAATAAATTACCCGTGCTAAAAATACAATTAAAAAACCCATTAAAATTTATCGTTAAAAGACAGAGAGAACTATTCAAGGCCGGCCAGTCGAAAGAGATGGGTCTTCAATTTTACACGGAAGGAGCGGAGGTCGGTGGTCGTTCTAATATCAGGGGGAAGGTCGTTCCAGAGGGCCGGGCCCGCCACAGAGAGCGCCCTTCCCCTGGGCGTCGCCCGCTGACAAAGTCTAGTTTACGGCACCCGGAGAAGCCCCTCTCTGTGGGAGCGAATCGGTCGTGAGGATGTGTGGGGCAGGATCCGATCTCGCAGATAGCTAGGTCCCGAGCCATGGAGCGCTTTGAAGATGATAACTAACACCTTGAAGCGCACCCGGAAGACGACAGGTAGCCAGTGCAGCTCGCGCAAGAGCGGTGTTACATGGGCAAACCTAGAGGTGCCCATAATTGCTCGCGCGGCTGCATTCTGAACTAACTGAAGCCTCCGGGTGCACCTCAAGGGGAGCCCCATGTAGAGAGAGTTACAATAGTCCAGTGGGAGAAGGAACATTTAAGGTAATTCATCTTTATGCATATTTGACAAACCAGCCTACAACATTGTTTCTGGAGTACTAAGGAATATGCCCTTAAGTTACTAGTATGAAGGACATGCAGTGTCCTATCTTGTCATCCAAGTAACAAAAGAAAACAATAGATTGATTGTTTGATTAGATGTGACAAATTATTTTTATGTATATTTTCACTTCTTAATGGAACGGCATAATAGATATATGGTAGTCTGGAATGCACATTGATGGGCTAATTTTCAGTGTCATAGATAGCTCTGCAGAATAGAGTTCACAAACTGACGATAATAAACTTGTTCTATTAAAGTCAGATAATGATGCAATTCTTTTTAATCAGATTGAGATCAGTGAACAAAATGTAATGTTTGGACAGTGTTTTCAAGTTAGTGATAGTTTAGTATTAAAAAAACTAGAATAAGAGAAATAAAGTCGATCGGTATTTCAATTAAAGATAGGTGATCTTTTGGGTTTGCAACTTTCTTTGCCTATTGATTGAGGGTCACCAGAGACACAGTAAAAATGTAATGATATCAATGTAGAGATGGGCTGAAAATTCTGGTTATGAAGGTGACATTTTACTGTTACAAAGTACAGTAGGTTAGATCAGAGGTCCCCAACCCCCGGGCCGCGGACCGGTGCCGGTCCATGACTTGATAGGAACCGGGCCGCAGGGCTGGAGAGGAGGAGGAGGGAGGAGGGGGCAGCTCCCTGGGCAGAACGCACACCGGATGCGGGAGAGCGCAGGACCGGCTGTTCGTACCATTGGAGGCCCTAGAGGGCCGAGTGAGCCGACTCCTACCCCCGCGTGTGCATGCGCCGCCTGTTCCCCCTCCCTCCCCGCTCCTCCTCTATGCCAGCCGGTCCGCAGAATTTTCTTTAAAATGAAACTGGTCCCTGGTGCAAAAAAGGTTGGGGACCCCTGGGTTAGATTATTATACAGTACTTTCATAGCATATATCACTAGTTTCCTATCAACAATGAGCAGGAGTGATTATAATTTTGCTGCTGATTTAGGATCTTTATTTTGGGGATGTCAGGAAATGCTGTGTTTCCCCAAAAATAAGACAGGGTCTTATTTTCTTTTGATCCCCAAAATAAGCGCTTGGCCTTCTTTTCGGAGAGGTCTTATTATTTTTGGGGTGCAGGAGGCGGCGAGCGTGGTCACATCATGGCTGCTGCTGTGTTGTAATATTTTGGGGGAGGGCTTATTTTGGGGGGAGGGATTATTTTAGCGCATGCGCTCAAAAGCCCGATTGGGCTTATTATCCGGGGAGGTCTTATTTTCAGGGAAACAGGGTAGATAGAATTCTTTATAGAAGATAGAATTCTTTATTGGCCAAGTGTGATTGGACACACCAGGAATTTGTTTTTGGTGCATAAGCTTTCAGTGTACATACAAATAATAAATGATAAACCATGATCATAGTCATTATAAATACATTCATCATGAATCATAAGATACAACACTTAGTGATAGTCATAGGGTACTAAATAAGCAATCTGAGAAGTACTAGGAAACTAAATAAACAATGTAAATTGTAATATACAACAACAAGTTTATAGTCATAAGTAGAAAAGGAGATAGGTAATAGGAAGGATGAGACGAATAATAGTAATAGAGCCTTAGTAAATAGTTGACAGTGTTGTGACAATTAGTTGTTTAGCAGAGTGATGACATGCAGGAAAAAACTGTCATCGGGTCTAGTTGTTCTTGTGTGTAATGCTTTATAACGTCGTTTTGAGAGTAGAAGTTAACACAATTTATGTCCATTATGTGAGGGATTTGTAGATATTTTCAGTCTCTTTTTGACTTGTGCAGCATACAGGTCAGGTTGGCAGCAATTGTTTTTTCTGCAGTTCTAATTATCTGTTGAAGTCTGTGTCTGTCTTGTTTGGTTGCAGACAGTTATAAGGGAGTTCTGGAATAGTATAATAGTCTGAGAGTCCTTCAACACAGAACAGAGCTTTTGCCATGGTCTGAATAGTTTGGGGGGCATGATCCAGTCAGCAGTTCCCACATGATATAGGTGAGGGCTCTCCTGATACTTTTCATGTGTGTTTGATTACGCACTTCTGTTAACTGATTTATTTCATTGTTTGGCTGAAGACTTGAGAGGTTGTTATATGGTCCATTTCTTTTTTGCTCTGGCACCTGTTCAAGGCAATTAATGTTTAGGACATGTAGAAGGAAAAAGTTTGACATCAGTTCTTTAGCACTATGATATTACCACTCAGCTGTCTCGTTTATCCACCAAAGCTGTGCTGCCTTTCACCATCCCTGACAACAATGTTCTAATTAAACAGCACAATGTTTGTTTCCCCAATCCATTTATTTGGGCTGAGCATTTATTTAGACTCGAGTCTTTTCACTTCTTCCATCTATAGGATTTAACTTTGAGGAAGTGTCATACCTGAAAGATAAGCTCTTTCAAATGCAATTGGAAACAAATATGCAGTGAATAAAGTTGGAAAAACCTTATTAATGTATGAAAAAGAAATGCCCAATAGTAGAAGGCGTAGTACTGATGCTCATTGGCAAGGGTAAATGTTGGCAATCTTGAGTAATTGCCTCATTCTTCTGATGATCCCATTTGCAGAGAGTGAGAATTACCACAAATATCTTAGTTTTAGTTAGCAGGAAGCAGGACTCCCATATTCTCCTTCTTAATTCTCCTAGGTCCAGATCCTTGTCCCTATACACTTCATTAAATTTTGAAGGTCCTATCTATTTTAAAAAGCACATGCACAGAACCATCCTCTTCCACAAACCAGTTAGACTCAAAGGATGGAAAATGGAGTTGACTGGAAGATTTTGGAACTGAAATCTGGGAAACTGCATTTCAATTCCCAAATCTTCTAGACAATGCCAAGTTGTGAAAACTGGTCGTCTTACAAACTGACATGTTGTCAACTCTGTTGTGATCAAGAAATGCAATGTTATTTAGAGTTGAGATCAGGGTAAAATTAGCTAATGAGATGATCCTTTCATCTGGAACATGTGTTTCATTTTGAACACAGGAAATTTCAGAAAACGTTGTAGTACCAGGCAAAAGAAGTTACCAAGGCTATAGCAAAATCAAATTAAAGGAAGGAGATCATGGAAGTCAGATGTTTGACCCTGCACATTGCACATCTCTGCAGACATCTGACAATACAGGAGAAAGAAGGATTAGAAGTACTGCTACTATTTTACCTCCATCTCCTCTCTTTGTGAAAAATAAAATTAGTTGGACCAGACAAGAGGCTCTTATTTGCTCATCTTCTCTTCCTTCTTGACCTTATCCAGAGGGAACTTCAAAAGATGAAGGCAAGGGTGTTTGTGGGATGAGGATCAAAACAAATCAACATAGCAATTGTGACTTGTGATGGAAGTCCTGCTTTTTTTATTTTACATGCATCCCGTGTACAATTCACATTTAAAAAATGGGCAAGTTGTTTATCATGTGGTTAAAACCAGTACCTTCACTTTTTTGATGCTGCCCCCTTCCCTAGTTGCCCCCTAGCAGAAGTGCTGTAGTGGTAGATGATTTGGGTTAGCCCAGCAGATGAGTTTTTTGGGATGAAACACATCCTGCTGTCCGACATTGGGGTGTTGGTTGGTTGGTTCATTGGGGGATTTATTTATTTATTTAATTTTAGCCAGAAGTTGAGAAAGGGAGTAAAATGGGTGATAAGAACACTGAGTGATTCAAGTGAGTAGGGATTACCTACATGGGTTCCAGTATCTTTTTCTTTGTCTTCTGAGTTTGAGAGCTCATCTTGTCTTAATTGTTTGTTTGCAGTAGCACGCAGAGAGCTGCAGCTTGCAGGCATGAGCTGAATGGGGCAGGTCACAGCACAAAACTATGGGAAGCAAAAAGCAATGCCATTGTGGTGCCAAAGCAGCAGGTGAACAAAGCTAAGGAGTGCTTGCAGGAAAGAAGAAGCTAGGAGGCACCGTGTTGGCAGTGAAACAGGAGGGGACTGACAATACATGGTTCTTTTTGATCCGCTTCTTGAGGTGGTGAAGCCTGATCTTCTAATTCCTGTGAACATCTCACATGACAGAGTACTCTAAGATGCCTAGCCTCATTCTGATCTTTTATCTGCCTGCAACAATTCTGTTATCTTAATTACATGATCAGGATTGCTTTGGCCTGATGGGGCTGCTGGGAGAAGAAAACAACAGCATAGGAACACAGTAGTGAGATCACTAATATCAACCTTTCAGTATTGTGTGTTTACCAGCTGCCTACAGAGAATCTTTATCAGGCAGAAATAAAACTTAGTTGGGTGTAAATGACCAGGACTAGCATCAATTAAAACACTTATTCTAATCTTTGCAAAGGGCTTTGAAAATGTTAATGCTTTATTTGATGTGAGTTCTGTCTTTAACTCTGCCACCATGCGGCTTTCCCCATTTCTGTGCCATGTTTTGCTGATAGTGCACGTAGCTATGTGTTCATTTTCTAATTGAGATCAATGCTTCAAATGAAAATCTATTGAAGGCTTTTCTAAAATGGTAGGTTCCAATGCAGATAAGTAGTCTGCAATTGGCCAAAACCAAGTGGCCACAGTAGATGCCTATAAGCTCATTTTCAAGTCCTTGCACTGTAATTGACTGTTTTATTTACAGCCTCTGTGCATGATATGCTGGATATATGGGGACTGCCGCAATCCCATGCCACATTACTCAAATAATGACACCTTCGTTGCCAATTTACGGGGGGAGTCGCAACTTGAAATTTTCCCTTATGACTGGGGTTTCAGCTAAGAAATGCTCAGATGATGAATCAGATCAATCCAATGGAGAGAACTCTTCTAAAAAGCATCATTATCTCTGAAAACCAAAAATAATATACAAGAACCTTTCTGCTCCATCCAGACTTCAGTGTCTTGTTTCTGTAATCAAAGCACAATTGATCACCTTTCAGACCCAACCTTTGCCTGACTCAAAAACGAGATGTGGTTAGCAATCTCCTTCAGGTCATAAGAATAGGTGCAGGCAGTGATGAAAATGCCAGTGATACAGCTTGAGCATTCTAGAAAATCAGAGCCCTGACCACAAATTGGCATCCCTTGCTTATTCTAATGTTGCCAAATTCTTTCAAACATAATTGTTCCTGGTTCACCTTGTGTCCCTGTGGCAACTGCAGGCTGTCATGATTTAGGTACTGAACTATCTGATTTACCATCTGACTCACATTTCATTGGAAGTTGACTGTTGAAAACAGAACTTTTGTTTATTAGTCTTTCTCTTCAGGTAGAACTTCACTAGAGATCTGCAGCTTTAGGCAGCTGATTTGGCCTAGGGCTAAAAGTATGTGGTCCAGGTTAATTTGAGAGGAGATCCTGGGTCCATGATAATTAACTGGCTCAGAGATGGCTGTAATTCAATAAGTTGTTATATCAAACTCTCATTCAAGATATTTGCTCCTACAAGTGGTAGGGCAGTGATGGCTAACCTTTTCTGAACCGGCTGCTGAAAATGCGCACCCGAACCCCGCAAATGCAATGCATCCCCCCCGGCATGCACGTGCAATCCCACTACATGTGCATGCACACACACACACACACACACACCCTCCGGCCACCCCCTGTGCTTGCACAGCATAGATTTGAAGACTGGCTGGCTGGCAGGAGGCGCGCGTACATGCGTGGCAGAGCTGAACTGGGGCAGCGACTTGCATGCCATCAGAGAGGTTGCTGCATGCCACCTCTGGCACCCATGCCATAGGTTTGCCATCACGGTGGTAGGGCCTTAGAAGTGGGATATGAACTAAATATGATCACCGGCTCAGATACTGGGGAAAGGAAGCAGGTTTGGTTTCCACCCATTTCTGAACCTGAATAAGACCTTTGATGGGCAATGATAGTAAATGGCTCTCAACGAGAGGTGCATAATAGCTGAAGCCCACATGCATCTCTGCTGTATCCCCTAAAGCTCCTCCCATTTAGGTAAAGCTAATTCTGTGGTCCTTTTTTCATTTTGTGGGTTTTAGGGCTTTTAAGGGGCTGGAGGAAAGACTTAAGCTTTGCAGTTGTTTCCCCACTCAAACTGAGACATGGCCTTGCCTATTTTTTTTCGAATATGGTCCTCAACTTGCTGCAGCAAAGACTGATTTAGCGCCCAAAAATGGAATTTGTGAACTAGTATCGTATGGCAGTCATTGCTGTTAACACATTTTTAGAATTGCAAGTTAAGGACAATAATGCACAGTAAAAAAACAAAAAACCTATTGGCAGTGTAGTCAGAAATGCAATGGTCAGCCATTGTGAGCAAAAATGCAGGTGGGAAAAGAAACAGAACAGAGCTGATGAAGAGAAATTGGATGCTGGGAAAGTACAGTGGGAATAAGGAATCTAGTACTTAAGCACTAGTGTGACCTCAATAAGTAAGCGAGTATGTTGACGAAGGAGGGTTGGCATAATAAATAATGAATTGTTCTCCTCTAGCACCGAACGGAAATGTAAAAAATGTAGATAGGTGGATACAGAGAGAGCAGAGAGCCACAGGATGACATAATACAAAATGTCATAATACCTACTGTATTTCAAGGAGAAATACAGTAGGTAGGTAAGTAGGCAGCCATAGGGATAGAAAGAGGGAGGGAGAAATGCAGTAGGTAGGTAGAGGGATAGAGAAAGAAAGGGAGAAATACAGTAGGGAGGTAAATAGGTAGGTAGAGGGATAGAGAGAGGGAGGGAGAAATGCAGTAGGTAGGTGGATAGAGAGAGGGAGAAACAGTAGTAGGTAAGTAGGTAGGTAGGTAGGTAGGTAGGTAGGTAGGTAGGTAGGTAGGTAGGTAGGTAGGTAGGTAGAGGAATAGAGAGATAGAGCGGGAAACTCCACCCTCGGGTTGTGTCCCTCCTGACTGGGCCACAGAAATGCGTGGCCGGGAATGACTAGTTGGTATATAAATCTAAGTGTTATTGCTAAGTGCTATTATTACTGAAACTTGGGACTACCATATTTTTGGAATATAAGACGCACCTTTTTTCCTCTTAAAAAAGGCTCCCATTTATGTTACAGAAATCTTAATGTGATCTCAAGCTACATTTTTGACTGGACAAATCCAATGCCCAATTTCCCCAAGTACTAAAAAGAGTCAGGGTAGATGCTCAGTGTCTGTTTATGATAAAAGGTAGTTAAAGAATAGAGTATTATTATTATATGTGGGTTAATTTGGATTTATTATGTAATTAAAATGATTATATTCACAATTTTCTCTAGAATGCAAGACTTACTTGATGTCTCTTCTCCTTCCAGCTAAGGGTAGACTTCCATTTTATATATAAGAGAGAAACTACCGTATTTTTCGGAGTATAAGACGCACCTTTTTCCCTCTAAAAACAGGCTGAAAATCTGGGTGCGTCTTATACATCGAATACAGCATTTTTTGCCTCCCCAAACCCCACCCCCTTCATCAAAATGGCTGTGCCTAGCCTTATGGAGGCTTCCAGAGAGCTCCTGGAGGCTGGGGAGGGCAGAAATTAGCCTAAATCAGGCCGTTTTTTGCCCCCCCAGCAGCACTCTATAAACCTCCATAGGGCTATGCGTGCAAAATGGCACGTTTCCGCAATAAATGGCCCAGTTTTTTGCTCATTTTTCACACACCCCCTCAGGAACACTCTGCAAGCCCCCCCAAGGCTAGTCATGCTTTTTATTTGAAGAAAAACGGCCCCGTTTTCGCGGAGAAACTAGCAGTTTTGGGGAGGTTTGAAGAGTGCAAAAACACTTTCGGAAAGCTCTTTTGGAAGGCTCTTTAATTGTTTCTGTGCCAGCAGAAACAAAGTCTTAAGGTTTGTCAGTGATTTCCTTCTCCAGGACATGGATAAATACACCTGGAAACATCAACCTACCTACCTACTCTCTCTCTCTCTCTACCTACTGTATTTCTCTCTTTATTTCTCTCTCTATCCTTCTACCTACCTACCTACCTACCTACACACACTCTCTCTCCCCCTACCTATCTACTGTATTTCTCTCTCTCTCTCTCTTTCTCTCTATCCTTCAACCTACCTACCCACACACTCTCTCCCCCTACCTACCTACTGCATTTCTCTCTTTCTTTCTCTCTATCCCTCTACCTACCTATCTACACACTCTCTCTCCCTACATACCTACTGTATTTCTCTGTTTCTCTCTCCCCCTTTACCTACCTATTTACAAACACATACACACTCCCTCCCTCTACCTACTGTATTTCTCTCTTTCTTTCTATTTCTCTCTCTATCCTTCTACCTACCTACCTACCTATCTACTACACTCACACACACTCTCTCTCTCTCTCCGTACCTACCTACTGTATTTATTTCTCTCTATTTCTCTCTCTTTCTATCCCTTTATCTACCTACCTAACTACCTACTCTCTCTACCTACCTACCTACCTACCTACTGTATTTATCTTTCTTTCTCTCCCTCTCTATCCCTCTATCTACCTACCTACTTTTTTTTGTAATTTGCCTCTTCAAAACCTTGGTGCGTCTTATACTCTGAAAAATACGGTACTCACTTACCGTTTTTCGATTTGAGGTTAGCCATATTTCAATAGAACAATATCTTAGGGCAAATCAATTTGGATGGACTTTGATCAGGCTTAAAATCAGGTTTAAAGATGTTTGAATGTTGTGGGTATCTCTAATCCTTCTAAGTAAAGATATGTTGGGTGATGAGTACGGTAGGTAACCTACCAACAGAAAAGCCTCATTCTCCTTTCCCCTTTAAATTTGTCTCAAAAAACTTCATTTCACTATGTGCGGCACAGCATTCCCTATTCCATCTGGATCAAATAATTATATTAGTCTTCCTCGTCATTTTTTATCTCAAGAGGGAACAATTTTATCCTAGGTGACAACAGGGAGGCCATTAAATGATATAGCCATGGGGAAGAATACTTTCAAAAATAAGATGCATTTTATTCTGTCTGAAGGTTATATGTAATAAAGGTTCAGAGATAGTATTTTCTGGTGAATTGACTGCCAACAAGGAAATGTAGATTATATTTTATAAGTTCTCTTGCAGAAATAAATGGGTGTCCATTGTATATTAAACTGTATAAAGCTTCCAAAAGAAAAGCAGTGTCCAATTTTTATTATTTCAGACTGGAACAATAGAAGAAGGCATAATTTAGATGATTAATATTTTATCTTTTTAATTTTTAAAATATTTAAAAATTTTACACATATAACATTTAATATTTTATCTTAATAACTCAGTAGTCTAGAGTACCATTTTAATTCATGAACTGAAAATGAAATGTATTTCAAGGGATTTTGACCTATATGATTTGGGCTTGCTTTATAATGGTGTTCCTCAGGGGTGATATTTAAATCATTATTCACATGAGTTTGTGAAGTAAGGTTTAAAACTTTTAATGGGCTACTGAATTATATATACAAAATTTGGAATTTATAGGCTTATGGAGAATTTTGGATTTATCAAGTGTATACTCAGAACAAAAAATGCAGTTATGCTTTACAGTAACAAAGTAGTATCGTATTTTTCAGAGTATAAGACGCACCAAAGTATAAGACGCACCAAGGTTTTGAAGAGGCCAATTTTAAAAAAAGTAGGTAGGTAGATAGAGGGAGGGAGAGAGATAAACACAATAGGTAAATAGGGAGAGAGGGTAGGTAGGTAGGTAGGTAGGTAGGTAGGTAGGTAGGTAGGTAGAGGGAGAGAGAGAGAGAGAGAGAGAGAGAAATATAGTAGGTAGGCAAGGGGAGAGAGAGAGAGTAGGTAGGTAGGTAGATAGAGGGATAGAGAAATACAGTAGATAGGTAGGGAGAGAGAGAGTAGGTAGGTAGGTAGATGTTTCCAGGTGTACTTATCCATGTGCTGGAGAAGGAAATCACTGACAATCTGCAGTACCTCACTTTGTTCCTGCTGGCACAGCATTTGATCCACGTAATTCTCATCAATCAGTTAAAGAGCTTTCCAAAAGGGGGGGAAAACCCTTTTTGCACTCTGCCAACCTCCCCAAAACAGCCCATTTTTCAAAAAAAATGGGTGTTTTTTCCCAAATAAAAAACGTGAATAGCCTTGGGGAGGCTTGCTGGGGGGGGGGGGGGCAAAAAAGAGCAAAAAAAAAAAAGGTCTATTTTTCACAAAACCGGGCCTTTTTTGTCAAAAAAAAATGCATGCATAGCCTTATGAAGGCTTATAGAGTGCTGCTGGGGGCTGGGGGGGGGGAAAGCAAAAAACGGCCCATTTTGCGCTTGTTTCTGCCCTCCCCAGCCCCTAAGAGGTCTCTGGAAGCCTCCATAAGGCTAGACACGGCCATTTTGGTGAAGGGGGCGGGGTTCCAGGAGGCAAAAAAATGCTGTATTCGATGTATAAGACACACCCAGATTTTCAGCCTCTTTTTAGAGGAAAAAAGGTGTGCCTTATACTCCGAAAAATACGGTACTTTGGACTGAATCATGGACTGCAGCTACTAATTTTAGACCAAAGATACATATCACTTTTTGCCTTTAAGTTGCTTCTTATTGATTAAATGGCACCAAAGAAACATTCAATATGATCCCATATAGGCAAGTTTGACTTATTTACAAACTGCATGACAGTTATATATTTAGAGAAATATGTGTAATATTTTAAAAAACAGCATCCATGTATTTTATTTTTCTTCTCGGTATAATATTTATTGCGTTGTATTTTAATTGTCATATTATCATAAAATAAAATAATGTTTAAAGATGCCTATAGTTCCATCCATATGTGCTATATATACTATATTCTTTCCCTATTCAGTGCCTTCCTGATTGATTAGACTTTTAATTTCCATAATTCACAGACATTCTCGGCCTCATTCATTACATTACTCAATCACATCTTACATTTCATGGCCTCAGGCACTTCATTGCACCAAGATAATCTGCCAATAGCTGTTTCTTCTACTCTTATAAGTGCAGTAGGCCAAAATCCAAAAAGAAAGAAAAAGGAAAAACTATTATCTCTGGTTGCTGGGAACATCTCAGCAAAGAAGTACACCCAGAGGCATCTTCCCAAAGTTACAGTGATGTCAATGTGATGTTGGGCTTGTTGTGACACATTATGCAACATTGTGCCATTTGTCCATTTGTGTGGTAATGTCATGATACAAGTGATGTTACTTTCTCCTGCAGGTGGCCATGGGTTCACCTCAGTAATCCAGGATGTGAGCACACTGAAAACATGCATAACACATGTTGCCATCTTTTGTCATGTTCATGTAATAGCAATCATAACAACAACATTTTAAAAATGACACTGTTAGAGAAGGATACACCAGGATTTCAGAGAATTCTGGATTTTGTAAACAGACTGCATGCTAATGGCTGGAGCTCATTTGTCTGCATCAGATTCAGTTGTGAATAAGCAGAATAGAAATGTGCTAATTCTGAAGTTTGTGACCAAAAGTACTGATTCTTTTGGTGCAGCAAATGTTGATACAAAAACTATTAAGGCCTCCTCAGGCTTGGCCTACAGAAGCCTCAGGTTGGCCCACAGATAGACCACTATCCCCATTTTCCCCTCAGGCTTGGCCTACAGAAGCCTCTGCCCTACAACCCCATCTTTCCCCTCAGGCTTGGCCTACAGAAGTCTCTGCTATACAATTCTCTTTTTTTTAGGCCTAGCCGACCATCCTCTCACCTCCCCCCCCCACTCTCTCCTCCTCCTTCCTGCTCCCTCCCAGTTCCTCCTTCCCCCCTCCCACTCTCTATTTATTCCCTCCCCACTGCTACATATGTATGTATGTATGTATACATAATATATACACTATATTGTCAAAGGTATTCATTCGCTCACCTGCCTTTACTCGCATATGAACTTACAGTAAGTGACATTCCATTCCTAATCCATAGGTTCAATAGGACGTCGGTCCACTGCACACTGTTCTTGAGCTAATCTGAAGGCCACATGAAGTTTGGAGGCCTGTAGCGATGAACATTTGGGACCTCTTCACACTATGCGCCTCAGCATCCACTGACCCCACTCCATAAGTTTATGTGGCCTACCACTTTGTGGCTGAGTTGCTGTTGTTCCCAAACACTTCCAAGTTCTTATAATACAACTGACAGTTGACTGTGGAATATTTAGGAGCAAGGAAATTTCACGACTGGATTTGTTGCACAAGTGGCATCCTATCACAGTTCCACGCTGAGCTCCTGAGAGCGACCCATTCTTTCACAAATGTTTGTAACAACAGTCTGCATGCCTAGGTACTTGATTTTACACACTTGTGGCCATGGAAGTGATTGGAACACCTGACTGATTATTTGGTGTACACACACACACACACGTGAAATGGCTTATTCAAAACCATCTACATCTAAGTTGTGTTGATAGAGATCTTGCCCTCAATGCCCAATGCACATGAACCAGTTGATTACATGTGCTGGATTTGCTAGGGAACCTTTTATACATAAAAGCAGAATCACATTGGAACAAGGCGCAGCCAAAGCTGACCTGGAATGAAGTAAAGCCATTATTGCTGGCAGCCAACCATAATAAAAAGGGCTTGACTGCCTGATTGTCTCACAGCACAGGCCAAGGAATGACATTTTGCCTTCAGATATTAAAAGTTTCATCTGTGGTGAAGCAGAGCGGCCAGTGCTGAAGCTCAAAAGTGCACAGAAACAAGCCACAGCAGTCTGAATCTGTTTTGTAGAACCTTTCTGTTGTTTACTTGAACTTTCTCTTTCCTGGAGTTGCTAAAGTTAACTTCGAACAAGATGAAGTGATGAACTAACATTTCTATATTACTGCTGTCAATTCCCCCTGAGAGGCAAATGGCAAGTCTGCAGAGTCAGGCAATTGATGCATGGCTTGCTGTCAGGATTTTTAAGACTTTGATGGAGAATTGAAACAGCAGGCGTCAATGAGCGATTCTCAGGAGGACTATATTAACTTTGCCTACAAATTATCCTAGAGAAGAAGGCTGGAGAATTTGTACACATCCTCTGCCATTCAGAACTATTCCAAATGCAGTGCTTCCGCAGGTATTCATAAAATGTGACATTCTTTCTTTCAGTCTTTAATTAAAACTTATATAGTTTTTACCGGTGCTGAGAACTATTAGAAAGGTACTATAAATCATTTTTAAGATAGATCTGGGGGCACTAAATCTATATGGCCATATGAGTTGAGCATCATTGTCTCTCTTGATTTTTGCCAGCGATTCAGTAGATATAATTAGTTCCCATCCTCTTTGCTTTTAGAGAGTATGTCAACATTAGCATACTTCATTTAACCTTTGAGTGTTTAGCAATTATTTTACTATACTACTTAATAGAACAAAACCAGGGTGGCATTACAGTGCTGTGACTTGCATTGTAAGTGGAGTAAATGGTGAAGAGCATGAATTAACGTCTGAAGGAGAAGAAAATGGTTTCATAGATGCATAAATACCTAAAAAAAACCAAGAAAGATATAATGGAACTGACTGAAAGTTGACTGATTTTGTGGAATGACGTTGATCAATACAAGGAAGTAAAGGTTTAGCCTTTCTTATGAATAAAAAGCCAAAAATGTACATCAAAAAGGATGAATTGGTGCAAATTACAATAGGTCCATGTTTTGTGGATATGAAAGAAAGAATCCATAGGTGAATATTAGCTGTATACTAAACTCCAGTCAGTAGGGAATAGTGGTAAATTGAAGAAGCAGTTATGAGTTTTAGAAAATGGTTAGTATACTGAATTAATATGATCCATAGGAGGGAGGGAGGGAGGGAGGGAGGGAGATAGGAGGGAGATAGATAGATAGATAGATAGATAGATAGATAGATAGATAGATAGATAGATAGATAGATAGATAGACAGACAGACAGACAGACAGACAGACAGACAGACAGACAGACAGACAGACAGACAGACAGACAGACAGACATGAAATGATAAGAATCAGGCGAGAGAGTATAAAAAAGTGATTGGACCACTTATTATGTAATGAGTGAAACTTGAGGAAAAAAATAAATATGGTTGAAAAGAAAAGCGTGTGAAAGTTTAACAGCTAAAATAAATATGAGTTTCCAAATAAAAAAGTATTAGCACATAGATTTATTTCCTAATATAATAAATTGAAATGTAAAAACAGCAGCATGTAACAGAATAAAGCCATACAGGAATGTGTGGAGTTATGCTAATAATGTATGAAATAAAGGCTCTAGATGCAAAAAAATGTTCATAAAGAAAATACTGCAAAGATGAGGTTAAGAGAGATATGGCCAAATGTACATAAAGCGAAGAGTAATCAAAGAGCTATGTATGATTGGGATTAAAAAAAGACAGGAAAATGCAGAGCAAATTCGACGGAAATTAAATTTGTTTTGGAAGTGAGTGAAAGGACTAAACAAGGAGCTGCCAGCAGAGTAAATAGTATTTTTAAAAAGAATATATGAAATTTTGGAATTGGAATAAAAGAATGCCAGAATATTATATTATATGTTTTGGAATGACAATATTATATGAAAGGGGGGAACTGAAATAACTATTATGTAAGTATCTAAGAAAATAAAGAAAATAGAGTCATTAAAAGCTATAAAAATGTTGCTAAATGATTAAACAATGAGTGTGGGCAAGTTAGCTCAAGAAATGATAAAGGGCAGCTATGATTACTTTATGGAATAGCTATGCAATTTTTAAAATGTGTATGAAACCTGAATTTGTGCCTTTTCCCCTTTGCAAGGGAGGATGGTAGCAAGAATGAATGCAAAAACTATAGGGGGATTAGTGCATTAAGATGCCTGATACAAGTCTGAACAAAAGGGCATAAGTTGACACTTAGCAAAATTTAGGCAATTTTATGTTTGGCTGGGTCTGTGTGAAACAGATGTTTCCTTTTTAGCAGGTCATTGAGAAATGCATGAATGTGAGAAATTTATTGTGTATTGCTGGATGTAGCCAAGGATATAATAAATAGAATAACCCTGAATTGTAGAATGTGTTGCACGAATAGAGTTTGTAATATTGATTGCTGAATGCAATAACAGCAATATATAATGGAAGTAAAGTATGTATAAGAATGAAATGAACTGAATGCTTGATACTGAATATTGAACAGTAAGTCATATGTGCAATGTCTAATTGTTGGTTCAGTATTTAAGGATAAATGTATTAAAAATATTTTTAATGATGTTAGTAATGTATTGACTGGAAAAGTGAGTATGTACATCCTCTTGTATGCAGATAAGATATTACTGTTTATGAATCTGAATCATTTGTAGTGAATGTTAATTATGTAATAAGGAGTATGGATCTGAAAATCAAATAACAAGTTAGTTATGTTTGTTAGAGAAAGTGGAGTGAGTGATATGCCTACATGATGAAAAACTAGATAATGTGGTGAGTTTATGTACTCGGTAGCATGTTTATTAACATTGGAAAACTGATGAAGAAATGCAAAAGATGTGCAAATGCTGGTAGAAAAGTATCAATGGCTAGTATGTGATCTGTTTGATTTCTCAAAAGTAGTGAAAATGGTTTGTAGAGTACCATGATTCTACCCACCTTGTTATATGGAAAGGAAAGCGGAGTATTTAAGAGAAGCAAAAGTACATTGAATGCAGTTTGAAAAGAGGAACTTAAGATGGTAAACCAAGAGATGGGCTAGGAAATGAATGAGACCTGAATACGAAAATGAGTGACAATGCAAAAGAAAAATGTTGAGGCACTTTGGTCATATAAAGAGAATAAATTATGATGAAATCAGAGAACAAAAATATCAAAGAAGATGAAAGGGACTGAGACTAATAAGGGAAGGACTAAGAAAGTCAGGTTTGGGTAGAATTGAAATTTTTTTCAAAACAAAAAAGGCAAGAAATTTCAAGAATAAAAGTCAATGAATAGAGCAAAGTATGGATAAATCACGAATAGTTTACAGGGATAGAAACATGGACGAAAGACAGGATACGAAATAAACTGCATTTTAAAAAGCAGTAATGGGCTTCTTTTTTGTACAATGATATTTTATTATCCAACTATTACGAGTTATAGCCATTTATGTTACAGAAATCTTAATGTGATCTCAAGCTACATTTTTGACTGGACAAATCCAATGCCCAATTTCCCCAAGTACAGTGGTACCTCGGTTCACGAACGCCTCTGTTCACGACCAATTCGGTTTACGAACAGAAATTTTCCAAAAAATGTGCTCCGGTTCACGAACACCGTTTCGGTTCACGAACGGAAAAGTTCGTAAAAAAATGCTCCGCTTCACGAACTCCGTCTCGCTTCACGAACTCCGCCTCGCTTCACGAACTCCGCCTCGCTTCACGAACTCCGCCTCGCTTCACGAACTCCGCCTCGCTTCACGAACAGAAAAGTTCGTAAAAATGCTCGGATTCACGAACCCCGTTTCGCTTCACGAACTGGAGCAGCGGACGACCAAAAAACAAGGTCAGAACGGATTAACCGGATTTACATTGAACCCTATGGGAAACTGTGCCTCTGTTCACGACCAATTCGGTTCACGAACAGAGTCAGTTCAAGAATCACGACCAAAAAACAAGGTCAGAACGGATTAACCGGATTTACATTGAACCCTATGGGAAATTGTGCCTCGCTTCACGACCAATTCAGATCGCGAACAGAGTCAGTTCACGAATTAAGTTCGTGAACCGAGGTACCACTGTACTAAAAAGAGTCAGGGTAGATGCTCAGTGTCTGTTTATGATAAAAGGTAGTTAAAGAATAGAGTATTATTATTATATGTGGGTTAATTTGAATTTATTATGTAATTAAAATGATTATGTTCACAATTTTCTCTAGAATGCAAGACTTACTTGGTTTCTCTTCTCCTTCCAGCTAAGGGTAGACTTCCATTTTATATATAAGAGAGAAACTAGATCAAGAAAGAAAGATTCAGAGTTAAAGATGGAGGTTGTAAGATATCTTTTGGGTACAGCTATCTTTATCTAAAAATTTGGTATGAAGCAGGTAGATCTTTTATCCACTCATAGGAGTGCAATGCTCATTTAGGTAAGGATTACAAAGAGAGCCTTAAAGTTTTTATTGATCTCTCTTCCAAAAGGAAAGGAAATGTAATACAGGTATTCCTTGTTTAGCGACCACACCTGGACTTGGCAATGTAATCATTAATCAAAGTGGTTTCTAAATAAAAAAAACTCCTGTACTTATTATTTTACTTCAGCTTTCCTTTGCTTCACAACATCAAAAGGATGCAGCCCAGAACAACCAGGTGAGCTCAAGTGGCAGGTAAACTTTCTGGAATTCAACTCACAATGAAGCCAGATTAAAAGGCAAATCTTATTGCTCTTTTCTCTCAAATTCCCCCTCCCCTTTGGAATGTTCACCTCAGAACTGGAATAATTAAGAAGAATAGTAGTTCCATTCCTTGGAGAGGAAGGGATTAGAAGAGAGTAAATAGGCACACAGTAGGGAATATACATTAAAAAGAATGTACTAACTTTGGCTATTTGCCTATGGCACTAAGCCTTAAGGTGGCAAAAAAAGCCATCCGTGTGAAATTGATTATGATCTTGTCGATGTCAGGTAGCAGCACCCAAACCAGGGTGGATTCTAATTAACTAATTAAGATCACAGAGCCGAGCTTGTTAATTTGCAGCTAGCACTTTGTAGGGATGTACTGCATTGTAGAGGAAAGCAGCTCAGGAAGAGATGCTTGTTGAGGTAATCTCTTCACAGGGCAGGGAGAGGAAGGAAAAATAACAGGATCAGGCACAGGACAATGCATACTGACTATCATTGGTGAACGTGACAGAAAGAAACATTGAGAAGGTACTGCAGGCTGTAAATGTAGGCAATGGTCCCAAAGGTACTTTTTCATCACCATCATAATTGCAAATGGTAGTTGCCTGAGGTTAGTTGCTTAATGATGACTACTTGTATTACTCATTATGTTATGTTGTGGGTGAAGAAATGGAGGTGAGGCCGGAGTGACTTCTAACAGCTCTTTAATCAATACTGCCTATGAGGCAACTGTTTCTCCCAGGCTGACAGAGCTTCTTTTATAAGGAAGTTGATCAGCCCACAATCAACAAAGAGAGTATTTTCCCACTCCAACAGAGAACTAGATTGAGAACTTCAACTGACAACTATCTTCTTATATAAATAAAAAGGTAACAAGAGTTTGTTCCACTAATCTCCGAAAGTACTGCACCAATAGCTTCCAGATTTTCACATAACATTCCCTTCAAATACGGCACTAATGATATATACATACATACATACATACATACATGTATGTATGTATGTATGTATGTATGTATGTATGTATGTATGTATGTATGTATGTAGGTTTTGGTTTATTCGGGTCAATTTTCCCGTGTAAAATTGAAAGTGTTTTTGCAACGTTTCGACGGGATCACACCCGTCATCATCAGGTGGTGCCTTTGTTTTATTGCGAGTAAACTGTGATCGAAATGGCAGTTTTTCTATAAGTAGAGGTGGGGTTTTTTGGAATGCTGGCTCTGCTGCTTTAAACGGATTTGTTGGCTGATTTGTCCCATCCTGATTGGTAGATGGAGTTGATGTTTGTTGAGGGTAATTGGTGATGGTGTCAGTTTTTGTGGCTGGGACTCGTTTAATGGCCAGAGCTATTTTCCAGATGTCAGGCAGGTGGGAGGCATCATCACGTTTATTCATGTTGTGGGGGTGTTTCTCTATTTCAATAGCTTCCATAATTATTCTCTTTATATATATATATATATATTCTGTAGATGTCACACCTGTGCCAGGTACATGCAACGGAAATGTAAAAAATTGTAAAAAAAGGTAGGTAGATGGATACAGAGAGAGCAGTGAGCCACAGGTATTATGTCATCCTTTATGACATAAAATAGTCTAAGGGAGAAATATAGTAGGTAGGTAGGTAGGTAGGTAGGTAGGTAGGTAGGTAGGTAGGTAGTGTTATATCCTTGACCTGCGACCGGTCTCGAGATACGACCGGCCGCAGGTCTTCCAGGCTGCCTCTTGGAGCCTTGGCAACAGGCTGTAGCAAGGCAGCCAACCGACAGACGCGCCTGATTGGCTGAGGCGCGCCTGGCCCTTGCTGCAGCCTGATTGGCTTTCCCTTTGACAGCTCCAAATATAAAGAGCTGTCAAAGCGCGGGAGCCCCTGTCTACCGCCTATTTCTTTCGTACTTGTTCCTACTGATATTTTAACCTGCCTAAAATAAAGGGCTGTTGTTTTGAGCAAACCTGGCTTGGACTCCCTCTATTCTCCACCGTGCAGAGAATCTAACAGGTAGGTAGGTAGGTAGGTAGGTAGAGGGATAGAGAGGGAAAGGGAGAAATATGGTAGGTAGGTAGGTAGGTAGGTAGGTAGGTAGGTAGGTAGGTAGAGGGAGAAAGGGAATAGGTAGGTAGGTTGTGGGTTATACTGTGGTTGTGTGTACGTGTTTGTGTGTGCAGGTGTAGATCTACACACACATTGGTTGGCCATTTAACCAGACTGGGCCACAGCAACGCGTGGCCGGGGACAGCTAGTATACAATACATAACACATTAAATTTCCTGTCTTTGGGGAAAGTATAGAACACTCTTAGATAAACAATGCAACTTGACCCTTATTGCCAATTCAGACATCTTTGCAGCTAAGTTATATTCATTATTTCTTCGTCCATATTCCAAAAATAATATTCATATATTAATGTACAAATTGTAGAGTTTTGGCTCCATCCAGCCTGGGACATGAGAAAGAGGGCAATCCCTATGGAAATGAAAGGAACCTTTTTCTTCTGATATTAAAGAATGGATTCAGGATATGAGCATGTTATTGAATTTTGAAAAGTCTTTTATGTTGTAAAATGATAAGATCAAGCAATACCTTTTCTGTATAGTCTAGAAATAATAAGCATTAGGATTTGAATGAAATGGATAGTTTTCCTAATTCCTCTTTTTTAATTATTTTAAAAAAATGTTTATTTTAATTATAACATTTCTATCTCTATACCTCAATCTAGTACAAATTCCACAAAACATTAAGCAAACAAATACGTGTTCACTCATTTAGTCAATAGTTTAAAAAATCAACATCAAACTAGAGACGTTTGAAAATGCAGCAAAATATATTCATATCTAAACTGTCAAGCTCCTCCAGGAGGAAAAATTCTTATAAAACATTTTCAGTTTGTCAGCATTTTATCTGAATTAAACCCATCATGTTTGGTCTTATATGGTCACTCTTTCATTGATTTTACGTTCGCTCTTTCATTAATAGCAAAAGGCCAGCAATATGTTAAATGCACTAAAATCATAATCAAACTGTGCATTAGGCAAGAAACTATAATTACTGTCTCAGCAAAATATTTTACCCAAAGCAAGTAGACCTCTTTTTTTCAATTATGCTTTCATAGCTTCCTACATGAGTCCTCCATAAAATTTAAAGTCTCTTCAAAAAGATCAGAATATTTCAAAGGCAGTAGAGTGAGTCTTATACTTCTCTTCTTGAAAAGCTTATTTTATTTACGTTCAGTAATTATAGCTGGCTGTTTTCCAAGATATAGTGAAATATTAAAAATTCAGTGAAACTGAAAAAAGCATGAGGAATGAAATAATACTACAAGTAGCCCTTGACTTAATTGAGCCCAAAATTTCTGTTAAGTGAGTTTTGTCCCATTTTTTATTATTATTATTATTGTTGTTGTTATTGTTATTGTTTAAATTTCTATACCGTGAATTTGAACTGGTGCTCTCCAGCATTCGAAGCAGGCTTCTCTATGCCTTGAGCTGTAATGTAATGTAATCAGGGAAACTGGTTAGCTCAAGGCATAGAGAAGCCTGCTTCGAATGCTGGAGAGCACCAGTTCAAATCCCTGTAGGGAAGTATGGCCAGCTGACGAGGGCTAAGGAGCCCGAAATGGATCCATCCTGGTCTCTTAATTAATTATTATTAATCATCCCTTAAAGAAATTTAACACATATCTAAAAAGACAGCAGCAATTTAATAGGTCTCTGTCTGGATGATCTCTAGGTTGAGTCGAAGGACAGAGAAGGATGACAAGTTTGTCTCCTTCCTTGAATAGGCCTAACAGGAAGCTGTAACAATATATCCACTTCATCAATAAAGTCCTGTAGAAAGGATGATGTAATCAGGGAAACTGGTTAGCTCAAGGCATAGAGAAGCCTGCTTCGAATGCTGGAGAGCACCAGTTCAAATCCCTGTAGGGAAGTATGGCCAGCTGACGAGGGCTAAGGAGCCCGAAATGGATCCATCCTGGTCTCTTAATTAATTATTATTAATCATCCCTTAAAGAAATTTAACACATATCTAAAAAGACAGCAGCAATTTAATAGGTCTCTGTCTGGATGATCTCTAGGTTGAGTCGAAGGACAGAGAAGGATGACAAGTTTGTCTCCTCCCTTGAATAGGCCTAACAGGAAGCTGTAACAATATATCCACTTCATATATATATATATGTGTGTGTGTGTGTGTGTGTGTGTGTGTGTGTGTGTGTGTGTGTGTGTGTGTTAAATTTCTTTAAGGGATGATTAATAATAATTAATTAAGAGACCAGGATGGATCCATTTCGGGCTCCTTAGCCCTCGTCAGCTGGCCATACTTCCCTACAGGGATTTGAACTGGTATATATATATCAGCCTGGGTGCCTCATAGTGGGACAATATCATTAATAAATTTATAAGTCAAATAAAATCAATATTATTTGTGGAGTCTGGGACTACATCAAATGTAGTAAGAAATATCTAAACTATACTATGGAATTTGGGACTACAGTAATATATCCTCTGGGAATACACTAATTTTGAACAGCTGAACCACATACTAGAAGCTTTTGAGAAGTAAAAGGTTTCCTTTCTTGCTACAAAAATAAGATTTTGTTTTTGAATTGCCATACAAATTAAATAACTTATTTTATAAGTAATAATTTATAAATAATTAAATGGTACAGAATAAGCACAATTTTAAATCACTACTATATACATAATAATGAGAAATCACAGCTTCCAGTTCTTTAGCTGGTATTGACCTTCATTCACATTGGATTCTTCCTAAAAATTTGCAATGCTGTATCAGCAAAATATATATGTAATCACTGCATACATATTTTAAGTGCCACTCAAGATATTTTGGTATGACACTCAGTGGCCCAATAACCACAATGACTGGTGCCACCATGGCTGATTGATATGATATGATATAATTTCAAATTACTTAAAAAAATAGAATTAAGTCCCCCGATTGTTACTGTTTGAAAATCTAAATTACATTCTCTGCTTTGAATGATTTTGACAGGAGTAGCTGTAAGCCCTTTGAGTACGGTCTACTTCATCTAATGCATGGAGTTATAGACATAAATGTATATATTCAAACTGCTTGCAGTGAGTGAGATGGTGAAGGGAGAAATGCAAAGCAGATTTACTAAAGTCAGCGACCTCTAACATTGCTATGATTATGGTTACAACTATCTACTTGTCCATTTTAATGTAATCCTTTCTCTTTTTCATTACTTTGAAATACATCTTATTATATTCAATAGTTCTATTCCTGATAATTGCATTTCTGTCAGATACATTTTAGAGTTCACCATCATGGTTATTGATTTATTGTTTAATTAGACACATAAAACCACTGGCAGAAGCTAGAAATACCTGAGGGGTTCTGAGAATACAGGCCACTTGAATGAAATATAAACATCACTAATGGGTTAATCATATACTATGTTCTTGTGATGTGCTAGTGAATGTTTAAGAGGTAGCACTGCCGACTCCATTATTGCCACTGTGTTGCAGTGCCAGGTGCAGAACAACTGTTAGGTGTGTTAGGTGTTGTGACTCAACTGTGCTTTCAATCAGTTCCAAATCGCAGATAACTTAACAACTGGGTCTCTTGAGCCGATTCCAGCACAACTATGCAGTTCTATACTGATAGTGGAAGTCTGTAAATGACTATGTACCAAATATGCCCTTGTTCATATACAATTAATAAAATATCTATTGTGTTATGACCCAAGCTGCCTAGGCAGAGGCAGGCATTGATAGAGTTCTTTATTAGCTCTGCTAATTCCATAACAAATAATCCTACAATCCCAGTAAAGCTCAAACTAGTGTAACCTCCGCTGTGACTATTTTAGATAGTTTCTATTTTAGGGGATTTTAATTTGGTTTTAGCGCAGGATGGATATTTAATAAGTTTTTAAATTTTATATTTGTTTTTGTATGTATTTTAAATTCCTGTGCGCCACCCTGGGTCCTCCTTGGAGAAGGGCGGGATATAAATCTAATAAAATAAAAATAAAATAAATAAATAAACTTCCCTGAAGGTGGCTTCCATAATGCCAAGGCAGTAATCGCCAAAACCGATTTGCAAAGACAGAGAGGAAGTCCAAAAACAAGTTGCAAATTCACAGGGCAAGGTCCTTGCAGAAAGTTAAGGTCCAGAGGGCAAGGCAAATCCACAAGGCAAAAGCACAGGCAGAAACATAAGTCAAAGCAATGTTTTTCCAAGGCCGGGGAAGTGTATGCCAAAGCAAAACAATTACACCGGATCTCATCTTTGTCTCTGGCCAATGGAAGAGTGATCTGGGTATAGGGGATATAGTCATCACGCCCTTGTCATGGTCAGACCACTCACTTCTCCGGCTCGACTTTCCAACCGCTACTCCCCACCGCGGGGAGGCAGAACCAGAGTCACCGATCTGGTTCCGCCCCAGGCGCCTTATGTACCCTGATGGGTTCCAGACGGCGCTTGGGCCACTTCCTGTACCCCTGACCCGCGCCCCGATGGAGGACCTCGTGGCCGCATGGAATACTGTGGCCACGGGAGCCTTGGATCGGGTCGCGCCCTTGCGGCCTCTCTTGCGGCGGCGAACCACCCTGGCCCCCTGGTTTACCGAGGAGCTGAGGGGGATGAAACGCCACAAGAGATGCCTAGAGAGAAGATGGAGGTCTACCCGATCTGAATCTGACCGGACACAGGTAAGAGCCCATTTACGGACTTACATTGTGGCGCTGAGAGTGGCCAAACGCCGTCATTGTGCTACTCTCATAGCATCCGCAGACAACCGCCCTGCCGCCCTGTTTAGGGTGACCCGCTCCCTCCTTCAACAGAGGGTGCGGGAAGCCCCGCTACAGGGTAGAGCAGAGGAATTTGTGATTTTTCTGCAGGAGAAAATCGCTCAGATACAGAACGAGCTAGCCCCCATTGATGGCCCAGTGGGATGCCGCGAGGCAGATCTTGTCTGGGAGGAGTTTGACTCCGTTTCTTCCGAGGATATGGACAGGTTACGTGGGCGACTGTGAGCCACCACATGTTTATTGGACCCGTGTCCCTCCTGGCTTGTACTGGCATCCTGGGAGGTGACACGAGGCTGGCTCCAAGAGGTTGTCAACGCATCCTTAAGTGAGGGTTCCTTGCCTGCTTCCCTAAAAGAGGCTATGGTGAGGCCCCTCCTTAAGAAGCCCTCTTTGGATCCAGCTCTTTTAACTAACTATCGTCCCGTCTCCAACCTTCCCTTTTTGGCGAAGGTTGTTGAGAGTGTGGTGGCACAACAGTTTCCCCGTCACCTGGAGGAAGTTGATTATCTAGACCCGCGCCAGTCCGGCTTTCGGCCCGGGCATAGCACCGAGACGGCATTGGTCGCGTTGGTGGATGATCTCTGGAGGGCCAGAGATGGGGGTTGCTCCTCCATCCTGGTCCTATTAGACCTCTCGGCAGCTTTCGATACCATCGACCATGGTATCCTATTGCATCGGCTGGGGGGGTTGGGGGTGGGAGGCACCGTTTTACGGTGGTCCTCCTCCTACCTCTCTGGCCGATCGCAATTTGTGTTGGCAGGAGAGCAGAGGTCGACCTTGAGACCCCTCACTTGTGGGGTGCCTCAGGGGTCGGTCCTCTCGCCTCTCCTGTTCAACACGTATATGAAGCCACTGGGTGAGATCATCCGTGGTTTTGGGGTAGAGTACCATCTTTACGCTGATGATACTCAGCTGTATATATCTACCCCAAACCACCCCAACGATGCCGTAGCGGTGATGTGCCAGTGCCTGGAAGCCGTGCGGATCTGGATGGGAAGTAACGGACTCAGACTCAACCCGACCAAGACCGAGTGGCTGTGGTTTCCGGCTGCCCGATTCAACCAGCTAACTCCATCGCTGGCCATAGGGGGCGAACATCTTGCCCCTGTGGATGGGGTGCGCAATTTGGGTGTCCTCCTGGATGCCCGGCTGTCCATGGAAGATCAAGTGACAGCCGTGGCCAGGAGGGCGTTTTACCAGGTTCGCCTGGTTCGCCAATTGCGCCCCCTATTGGATCGGGACGCCCTTCGCACAGTCACTCATGCTCTCGTGACATCCCGACTGGACTATTGTAACTCTCTCTACATGGGGCTCCCCTTGAGGTGCACCCGGAGACTTCAGTTAGTCCAGAATGCAGCCGCGCGAGCAATTATGGGTGTTTCTAGATTCACCCACGTAACACCGCTCTTGCGCGAGCTGCACTGGCTGCCTGTCGTCCTCCAGGTGCGCTTCAAGGTGCTAGTTGTCATCTTCAAAGCGCTCCATGGCTCGGGACCTAGCTACCTGCGGGATCGGATCCTGCCCCATACATCCTCACGGCCGATTCGCTCGCACAGAGAGGGACTTCTCCGGGTGCCGTCCACTAGACTTTGTCGGCGGGCGACGCCCAGGGGAAGGGCCTTCTCTGTGGCGGGCCCAGCCCTCTGGAACGACCTTCCCCCCGATATTAGAACTACCACGGACCTCCGCTCCTTCCGTCTGAAACTAAAAACACATCTTTTTCGCTTGGCCGGCCTAGGATAGTCTCTTCTGATTGTTTAGGGATTTTTAGTAAATATTTGGGAATTTTAGCGCAGGGTTTTCTGTTTAATATGCCTTTTAGTCAGTATTTATGTATGTTTATTGTTCTAAATTTTGTATTTTTTCTAACTTTTTTAATTCCCTGTGCCCCGCCTCGAGTCCTTTCGGGGAGAGAGAGCGGGTTATAAATAAAAATTATTATTATTATTATTATTATTATTCCCAACAGAGACGCTCCATGGATTAAGTCAATCCAAGTCAGGTGTTCCTTGTGAGATGGGTTGGGGTGGCCTTCTCCTCTTTGAGCTTGCCTCCACTCCACTGTCCGTGCCCTTGGATCAGTGGGGGAGGCAGCTGTTCCTCATCAGAGGGGATTTGCTGCCTCTCATCACCACTGCCTGTCTACAGCTGATACTCCCCTGCATCTGTGAGGACAGGCAGCTTCCCATCCAGTCAACCACCTCCCCCAATGCCCTGAGAGGCTTGGGACAGCAGTGTCATTAGCCCCTGGCTTCTCTAAACATTCCAGGGGAGACATGCCATCCCTGTCGATAGCCCTGTTTCCAACTCCTCCTCCTCCTCCTTTGAACCAGGATCCGATGGGGCCATGACATATTGTCTTAAGTTGTATGACATCTTAAACCTACCGTAATTATTTTTACAGAAACCCATAATCATTTTCTTACTTTTAGTAATCTAGTCCAGTTTCATGCTAATTTTAATTGCATAGAGATATAAATAATCTAATTACACAAAACTGGACAAATGTTTTGTGTTGCACATTCCTCCTTCCCCATGAGTAGCACCGTTAATGAAGTGGAATCAGGAGTGCGTCAGTCTAGTGAAATATTATGTTTTCTTTTGTTGCCTATCATTTGTGTAAACAAAAATAACTAAATGATCAGCAAAGGCCAAAGGTTGCTAATTGTGATTGTTACAAGCATTTTCTCCAGGTAATAATCTTAATTGGAAAAAAAATGCTTTAAAATTGTAGTCACCAATTTTTGCATAATTAAATGCTAACGGGAAAAGGAGCTTCTACAGAGACTTTAGGTTTTTTAAACACAGCAGAATTAGTGAGGTAAGACTCTGGGAAGTTTCCACCGTAGAATGCTGAGTACTGCATATTTCACATATTTTGCTCTCTACTTGCAATATTATAATTGTGAGAAACTTAAAATGTTATTTAAAGAATCAAAGACTGAAACTCTATCAACCCTGGAAATGACAGCATTGGAATCCACAGTGTCCTTAGAGTACATCTGGAGTCCCCTCTGTTTCGTAAAATTAAATTTTAAATCTCACTAAAATCACTAAGTTTCACAAGATAGCCTGTCATTTAGTACTCTGAGTCAAATTAAATGTGATGTGCTTAGATGTGAGTAGGCTCTCTGGTGTTTTTTAAAGTGTTAAGTGGCTTTCAAAGTGCACTGCAGTGAAGTTGAAGAACATTGTAGTTGTAACATCAAGCCAATGCCCTTTAACTCTTTTCGTCTGCTTTTCTGTGATTAAAATTGACCTTGCCTTGAAGCAGCTATTAGCATCTTCTGTTTCTCCCTTGTAATGCGAAGACTCTGTATTCTGGTTTCTTTACACATCGTATTGTGTAACTTTTTCATCTCTTACAATGATATATGAGTCCTGGGTGTATTTTATAGCACCTTCCCACTTTGCCTGTGACAATGGCAAGATGCTAGCAAATGTTCCAACATCTTCAGCAATTTCCCATCAGATTCTTGACAGCTCTGTTGATGTAGAAAGAATTTTCAAAAGCAAGGAAATTTACAAAATTTAGATTCACAATAACAACCTCCTCCTCCTCCTCCTCCTCCTCCTGTTCTTTGACCTTCCACTATTTTTTATGTCTGCCTTATTTGTTACGGAATTCCAGACATTCTCTGAAGATGGACAAACCATTTTATTTGCTGTCTGTATAATGTAGTTTAATATTGATTCTATTCCAGTTCTTTCCCTTATAAGCTTATTCCTGATTTTACCTCTTCCAGTCATTCCAGCAGCTTTTCTGAAACATCTTTGTCCATCTTTGGCACTGGTAACATGACGTAACGTGAACATGCTTTGCATGAGATGCTTCTTTGTACTAATCGGTAGTGCCTTATGTTGTAAGAGTGGAGCTAGCTATCCTAATACTTAAGCTTTCCTTTTTGCATCATTTCTTTGTCCCTTTTTCCATCTTCAATAAATGTGGTTCCTAAATATTTGAAGTTATGATACTTGTTTAATGCTTGTTCCCTCTATTACTAGGTTTAGAGTGTACTTTTCTTTTTTGATTACCATTACTTCTGTTTCTATTTAACTAATTTATATATTATTTGTCTTATCTTCTTGGCTCATGGACATGAGATGCTGTTGCAGTTCTTTAGCTGTACTTGTTATCAATACCTGATTGTCTGCAAAGAGCAATTACTCAATATTATTTTCATTCCTGGCCTTAGCTTTTTTTTGCTTATTCTGTCAGGGCAAGTGATAAATGATAGTGGTGATAAGATACAAATGTGAATGGTACATGGATATTTCAAGGTGGTTTTGTTGCCTATGTTGAAAAAAAAATGCAGGTGTGTATTTTGCATAAACTGTGAAAAAAACAATAGTTCAGCATTCAGGACATAGGCCAAAGGTTTTGTTTGTTTGTTTATTTGTGTCCCAGGGAGTATTATTATTGGAGTAGGTGATATTGGGATACTTATAGGACAATATCAATCAATGGAAGAAAGATCGTGATCCTTCTCCTCCTGGCATTTCCCCACAGTAATACTCGGTTTCTCTCCAATTAAAACTTGGCTTTAAATCTATAAAGTCTGAATGGGGTTATGGGATTAAGTATACCTCCCTTTCCTTCCCTCCCATTTTCATTTATTTTTCATAGTTGTAAAATGCTTTGCACTTGTAGAGTTACATGATTAATAATAAGAGCTACACTAGGAATATAGTTGAAGATTCCCCCCCCCAAAAAAATTACAAGGCTGCCCTTTTTAACTCCATATGATTTTTTTTGTTTTTTTATTTCTAGACCGCTCCCTCTCTCCAAGGGGACTCGGAGCGGTGCACAGGGAAAATTAAAACAATAAATATACAAAACAGTTAAAAAACACATTAAACAATAAGACCTAGGCCGGCCAGGCAGAAAAGTGCGTTTTCAATTTCAGACGGAAGGAACGGAGGTCCGTGGTAGTTCTAATATCGGGGGGGAGGTCGTTCCAGAGGGCAGGGCCCGCCACAGAGAGAGCCCTTCCCCTGGGCGTCGCCCGCTGACAAAGTCTGGTGGACGGCACCCGGAGAAGTCCCTCTCTGTGGGAGCGAATCGGCCGTGAGGAAGTATGAGGCAGAATCCGATCCCGCAGATAGCTAGGTCCCGAGCCATGGAGCGCTTTAAAGATGATGACTAGCACCTTGAAGCGCACCCGAAAGACTACAGGTAGCCAGTGCAGCTCGCGCAAGAGCGGTGTTACATGGGTGTACCTTGTGGTACCCATTATTGCTCGCGTGGCTGCATTCTGGACCAACTGCAGCCTCCGGGTGCACCTCAAGGGGAGCCCCATGTAGAGAGAGTTACAATAGTCCAGTCGGGATGTCACTAGAGCATGAGTGACTGTGCGAAGCGCATCCCGGTCCAATAGGGGGCGCAACTGGCGAACCAGGCGAACCTGGTAAAACGCCCTCCTGGCCACGGCTGTCACTTGATCTTCCATGGACAGCCGGGCATCCAGGAGGACACCCAAGTTGCGCGCCCCATCCACAGGGGCAAGATGTTCGCCCCCTATGGCCAGCGATGGAGTTAGCTGGTTGAACCGGGCAGCCGGAAACCACAGCCACTCGGTCTTGGTCGGGTTGAGCTTGAGTCCGTTACTTCCCATCCAGAAGTATCTCAAACATGATGAAGACCGACACAAAGATGCAAGCTGACAATCATTTTCATTAGTTGAATTAGCAAGGAGGGATGCAAATTTTAATAATGAAGACAATAATTACCATAATACAGCAGCAGCTAAAATCACTCCCAGAAAATTGGTAATTTATATTTTCTGGAAAAATTATACTTGCGAACAGAGCTGCTTCCACATTTCTTAAGAGTAAAACATTAGTAGAATTTCTGCAGAGGACAAAAACATGACGAACACTTTTTCATGTTATAAAATTAATATGATTATGGGATTAGGAAATTAATGACAATAGATATGCTCAAATACATAAAGTTTCAGGAGTGGGAATGTTAGCAATGAAAGTATATATAACATGATGGACGGCCTATAAATTTGGCTATTAAAATTGTCATTATTTATATATGACTGTAGTTTTAAAAGTTAAAACTGTGCTGGCTAAAGCTTCACTAAGCTAAAGACCTATACATATTATACATTTAGCTGTTCCTCTCCTGTGCTGGTACCAGCTGGATTCTGAGCTGGTTTAAGAAAATTCTGTCTTGATTAGGATGTTTCTGCAACAGTTCACAAAATATTTAATCTCAGCATGGCTGGCTGTGGAATTCAGGGCATTGAAATCTGTAAGTCTTAAAGTTGCTCAGTTTGGAGACCCCTGAAGGATATAATGGCCAAATATTTCCAACATCTTTTCAATGTCAATATCAAACATATAAAGAACTAGTGATTGTACTATAAGACGATAAACATATGAATTGTTAAACATTCTTCATAGTAAGTACACACTTGCTTGCAGATGTACATGTTTAAAAGATAAAGGTTCCCCTTGCACATATGTAGTAGTCGTTCCTGACTCTAGGGGGCTGTGCTCATCTCCATTTCAAATCCAAAGAGGCAGCGCTGCCCGAAAACATCTCCATGGTCATGTGGCCAGCATGACTAAACACCCAAGGTGCACGGAATGCTGTTACCTTCCCACCCAAGGTGTTCTCTATTTTTTGACATGCTTTTGAACTGCTAGGTTGGCAGAAGCTGGGACAAGTAACAAGAGCTGGCCCTGTTATGCGGTGCTAGGGATTCGAACCACCAAACTGCTGACCTTTCTGATTGACAAGCTCAGCATCTTAGCCACTGAGTCACCGCCTCCTGTACATGTTTAGGGCAGGTGAAAATCTGTGGGTGAAACCATGTGATTTGCTGACTCTTGAAGGAAGCAAAGGTGCAGTTCCTTCTAAACGGAACAACAAGAACTGTTCCAACTTGGTGGTTTTACCTCGAGGGGTTTATTGTTGCTCTTGCAAAGAAAGCAGAAAGGCTGAGATGCAGTGCTGGTACATAGGACTAATTTATGCACAGGGATATATTAAACACAGGCTATAAAATATGGCCCTTTGAGGCATGGATATAATTAAAATGACCAAACTGTTCCACCAGCCATGAAGTCATTAGAAGCTACAGTCAATTTAATTGAATGCAAATCTTCTTTCACCTGCTTTACTTTTTGAAGCTTTACCTATCTATTACAAGGAAGAGCAGGGTTACATTTTATGTCTTTCTTTTTTGTGAAGTCCTCAAGTGTACTCCTTTAACTGTCCTGTACTGATACAAAATCCGCACTGTATAATGTTTGTTAAGAAATATGACAATACCGCAATCACATTAAGGGTGAGTGAAGTTTTGGTCATGCCGATTCAGGTCTCAAAAGGTCTCGCCGAGAAGTAATATCAGCAGTCCTCGTCTTACAACCATTGCTCCAGTGACCGTTCAGCGCTACAACGACTGAAAAAAATGTGATGACTGTTTTTCACACACTTAGGACTCTTGCAGCATTCCCATGGTCATGTAATCCAAATTCAGGTGTTTGGCAAGCGGCATATACCCTGTTTCCATGAAAATACGACCTCCTCAGATAATAAGCCCGATTGGGCTTTTGAGCACATGCGCTAAAATAAGCCCTCCCCTGAAAATGTCCTCCCCGAAAATATTGCAACACAGCAGCAGCCATGAGGTGACCATGCTCGCCGCCTCCTGCACCTCAAAAATAATAAGATCTCCCTGAAAATAAGGCCAAGCGTTTATTTGGGGGATCAAAAGAAAATAAGACCCTGTGTTATTTTCGGGAAAACGTGGTATTTATGTCAGTTGCAGTGTCCCTTTATCATGCCGTCACCTTTTTCCACCTTCTGATATGCAAAGTCATCAGGGAAGCCAGATTCGCTGAACACCAGTGTTACTAACTTAGAAACTGCAGCGATTTACTTAACAACTGTGGCGAGAAAGGTCGTAACACGGGGCAAGAGTCCCTTAACAAGTGTCTTGTTTAGCAATAGAAATTTTGGGCTCAATTGTGTTCATAAGTCGAGGGCTAGCTGTAATGTACACATTGCTATCATGAACACTTGCTGTGAGTACTCATGCATTTCAGTTACCAGTTGAGATGAGGCTGGGTTAATGTAATTGCCCTGGTGGCACAAGGGCTAAATGGTTTGAGTCTTGCCATCACTTTTCCCCATTTCAAAGCCCAGGTGTTTTTCTCTGCTTTGAACAATCTTTGAACTATCTCAAAGCATCTGATCGTAGTATGATGTTTTGGTTGCGATAATGACATCTGGTACTGAAATGCAATTTCCCGCCAGGTTCTCTGTCCATGTAACATAAACAACATACCATACTCAATTTGTCAATCCTCTGTTCACAGCAGACAGCACTACAGAGTACGGATGACTGACAGGTGTTTCTCCTGAATAGGTTGATGAGGATTGTTAATCAGATATAGGCAGTCCTGGATTTACAACACTTCGTTCAAAGGTACAACGGCATTGAAAAAAGTGACTGACGTCATCTTTCAGCCTTTTATGACTGTTGCAGCATCCCCGTGGTCATGTGAAGGAAATTCAGAGGCTTGGCAACCGACTCAGATTTATGACTGTTGCATTGCCCCGGGGTCATGTTTGCATCCTTCTATACAAACAAAGTCAATGTGGAAGCCAGATTCACTTAACAACCGTGTTACTAACTTAACAGCTGCAGGGACACACTTAACAACTGTGGTAAGAAAGGTTGCAAAATGGGGCAAAAGTCACTTTACAACTGTCTTGCTTAGCAACAGAAATGTTGGCTCAGTTGTGGTCGTGAGTCGAGTAGTCGTTTACCATATTTTTTGGAGTATAAGACACACCTTTCCCCCTTTAAAAGAGCATGGAAATGTTGGTGCATCTTATACACTGAATACAGCCATTTTTGGCCTCCCGAAGCCCCGCCCCATCCCATTTTTGTGAAAAAAGGGCCGTTTTCCACATAAATTGAGGCTTTTTTTGCTTTTCCTCAGTCTCCAGCAGCCCCAGGCAGGTTTCAGCAGGACTGGGGCAAGGCAGAAATGCCCCCATTCCTGTGAAAAACGGGTGAAAACGGGCCGTTTTTCACAAAAACAGAGCTTTTTTGCCTTGCCCCAACCCTGCTGAAGCCTGCAGAGTGCTGCAGGGGGCTGAGGGAAGACAAAAACTATATTTTCTTATTTACCTCTTCGAAATCTTGGTGCGTCTTATACACCAGTGCATCTTATAGTCCAAAAAATAAGGTAATCTGGATGAGAAGAGTCTTCTTTCACTGACTTTTGCAGGACCCATGTTAGAGGGAGCGGTTTATAAGTATTAAAATTATTATTATTATTATTATTATTATAAGCGATGATTGATAGAAAAGGTCTGAAGGATGCAATGGAGCATCTCTGGAGGCTGTTATTTATGGCTGTTTATTGTGCACTTTTCTATATTTCCCCCTAAGTATAGAGGAGATATGACGTGGGGAATACCTGCTGATTAAAGGCAGCTGTATTTAGGTTTCCAAATATAGTTCCGGAGCTATGTAAGCAGGAGAATCTCTTATGGATATATGATATTGCACACTGCATCTCTCCAGGCTCTAAAGAACTGGCTCTAAATACACTCAGAGTTTGGAATGTGAGAAAGCCAGGAGAGAATTGATGCGATGTCTGCTTGAGCTTATTCATGGGGTTGATTTTTATATTTGCTGCTTGAAAAGCCCACTGATATGATAGAAGCCAATTGAACTGTGTTTACATTATTCCTGGGATACATTTCCTGGAAACTAATATAAAATTCAAAGGCTAATTCACTGAAATTGGAAATTGAAACTACAGAAAGTAAAAAAAAGATTATGGATTATGAAAGCATTGCATTAATTAATTCTATTTAATTCATCTAAAAGGAAATAATGTTGATAATACCTTTAGATAACCATCTGATCACCACAGCTTGTGGATAACATATGTAGCACCATAAAGAGTTTGAAAGATGTAAGTACAGATAGTCCTCAACTTATAGCTATACTTAGACTCAAATAAAAGCAAGACAGTTGTTAAGTGAGTTTTGCCCCATTTTGCAACCTTTCTTCCCATTGTTATTAAGTGAATCACTGCAGTTGTTAAGTTAGTAACACGGTTGTTAAGTGAATCTTTTTTCCACTCTCAAATTCTCAGTTTTGTAGAATAAAGAGGATCTAAAAAGGCATCTTCTTTGGATGGATTGTCATTTTCTTCCAATTAAGCAAAAAGTTGCACCTCTAATGTAATGCCAACAAATTAAAAAACACTAACATCTGAACCCATCATCCTAATTATCCTTGGTTGAATTAGGCACTGATTAGATTTTACCAGTTATGCTATTGTATATAAAGGATTATATGAGCGACACAATTTTGGAAGTTGAAAAGATTTACTCAAACCCTCAGATAATCTAGGAAATGTGATTGTGGCATACCAAAAACTATGGGGAGTTAACAAAGACTGTGTTGTTGACATACACAGAGTAATGCAGAAAAGGCTGTTTTTTTTAACTTTTTTTCTTTTTTGTGAGACCAGTTTAAATCTGGTAGCAATCTAGGGTGGGAATGCGAGACCGTCTCCTGCCCCATACATCCCTTAGACCGATACACTCCCACAGAGAGGGCCTTCTCAGGGTGCCGTCGGCCGGACAATGCCGACTGGCGACACCCAGGGGAAGAGCCTTCTCTGTGGCGGGCCCTGCCCTTTGGAACGACCTACCCCCTGAACTCCGGACCATCACCGACCTCTACCTCTTCCGCCAATGTCTAAAGACATACTTTTTTCATCAAGCCGGCCTAGCCTAACCTCCCATGGGGACTTTTAGAAAAGTTTTAAATTGGGTTTTTAATAATTGGTTTTAGCATAGGATCGGGATTATTTAATATATATTTTAAATTATTTATCTATTTTCTATTTTGTATATCTTTTAAATCTCCTGTGCGCCGCCCTGGGTCCTCTGCGGAGAAAAGCGGGATATAAATGTAATAAAATGAAATGAAAATGAAATGGAATCTAGGGCAGATGCAAAGGAAATTACTCCAATCTACCGTATTTTTCAGAGTATAAGACGCACCAGGCTGAAAATCTGGGTGCATCTTATACATCGAATACAGCATTTTTTGCCTCCTGAATCCCCTCCCCCTTCACCAAAATGGCCACGCATACCCTTATGGAGGCTTCCAGAGAGCTCCTGGGGGCTGGGGAGGGCAGAAAAACACAGGGTGTTTTTGCCCCCCCCCCCCCCCCAGCCCGCAGCAGCACTCTATAAGCCTCCATAAGGCTATGCATGCCATTTATTTGACCAAAAAAGGGCCCGTTTTCGTGATAAATGTGCTGGGTTTTTGCTCATTTTTGACACACACCCCCAGGAGCACTCTGCAAGCCCCCCCCCCCCCCCCCGTGATAGTCATGCCTTTTATTTGAAAAAAAAAAACAGGCCCAGGACCGTTTGGGGGAGGTTTGTGTTAAGTCCTCAGGTCTACAACCGTGCCAGCAAGTTTGGTGAACTCTGAGTCACCACATTCCGGAACGGAGCCGGCTGGAGACTGTCTAGAAAACAGATACAATGTTGCAGCTAGCTTGCTGCAAGGGTTCCTGTCTGAAAGCCTATATAAAGGGCTGTCAGACGGGGAAGCCTTGCCAGTAGTGATTCTTGTGCATTGTAAATAGTTGCTGAATAAATGTTCCTGTTGATTGACCATGCCTGAGTCGGACTCCTTTGTCAATCTAACAGTTTGCAAAGTGCAAAAAGGGTTTTTTTTCCCTTTTGGAAAGCTGTTTAGTTAGAATGATTGATGAGAATTATGTTGGTCAAGTACTGTGCCTGCAGAAAGAAAGATTTGTTCCAAAGGTGGTCAGTGATTTCATTCTCCAGCACATGTAAAGCACAGGGTAAATACACCTGGAAACATCTACCTACCTACTCTCTCTCTTTCTCCCTACCTATCTACTCTCTCTCTCGCTCTCTCTCTCTCGCTCTCTCTCTCTCTCTCTCTTTCTCTCTCTCTCTCTCTCCACCTACCTATCTACACACTCTCTCTCCCTACCTATCTACTGTATTTCTCTCTCTCTCTATTTCTCTCTCTCTATCCCTCTACCTATCTACACTCTCTCTCTCCCTACCTACCTACTGTATTTCTCCCTCTCTCCCTCTCTCTCCCTCTATCTACTTACCTTCCTTTTTAAAAAATTTGCCTCTTCAAAACCTGGGTGCATCTTATACTCCAGTGCGTCTTGTACTCCGAAAAATATGGTATTTCATTCTCTTTCTGTGTGGAGTGGAGGTGAGGAGGCTGTTACCCCAAGAGTGATCAGTGGCTGGTACACTGGTTTCAATTTTTGGTCGCGTCCCCCCCCATTGCATTGATTTATCAGTTAGTGGTAAGGAAGCTGATTGATTCGTGGTGATGATCTCTCTCTGTGTTTTCATCATTCTGAGGGCAGCAGAAATACATTTTATGAACAGGAATGTTAATTTCTCTCTGTCTGTATAGAGTCTTAAGGAGAAATTTTCTGACAGTTAGAACAATTAATCAGTGGAACAACTTGCTTCCAGAAGTTGTGAATGCTCAAACACTGGAGGTTTTAAAGAAGAAGTTGGATAACCATTTGTCTGAAGTGTTGTAGGGTTTCCTGCCTAGGCGGAGGGTTGGACTAGAAGACCTCCAAAGTCCCTTCCAACTCTGTTATACTGTTATTTGAAGAAATGTCAGCCTTGCAAGGTAGTTCAGACAGAAAACATGTTCAGATGATGTAATTATACTCTATTATAATGTTGCATTAAAAAAATAGCAAGTCTGAAAGTATATTCCCCCCCCCTCCGATATTCACAATTCAAGAAAATTGGGCGGATTCCTTCTGAAACATTTGCCACACCCACATACCTATTGCAGACTAAGCTACCTTTATCTGACCATTCCTCTTGCTGTGGGCCTTCCTGCTGCCTCCCAAGGTAATTATCACATACTATTACTGGTAGTCCTTGAATTATGTCCACAATTGAGCTCAAAATTTGATAAGCAAGACAGTTGTTAAGTGAGTTCTGCCCCATTGTATGACCTTTCTTGCCACAGTTGTTAAATGAATCACTATTAAATTAGCACCACTGTTTTTAATTTAATCTGGCGTCCCCATTGACTCTCCTTGGCAGAAGGTCACAAAAGGTGGCCAGATGACCATGGGACACTGCAACTGCCATAAATATGAGCCAGTTGCCAAGCATCTGAATTTTGATCATGGGACTATGAAGAGCTGCAACAATCATAAGTGTGAAAAACGGTCATAAGTCACTTTTTCCAGTGCTGTTGTAATTTTGAATATATATATATCAGTGGTGGGTTGCAGGCAGTATGCCGCGGTACGGGCGTACCGGAGCCAGCCTGGAGCACTGGATACTCTTCCGGTATGGTGCTCCAGAGGGCCCACCCAATTCTTACCTATCTTTTAAGGCTTCTGCGCCTCCGCGCATGCGCATGGGGTGTACAGCGCCTGTGCAACACTCCACTGAGCAGCTGGAACATCACGGAGCCTTGCAGAAGCCTTGCTGACAGGTAGGATGCAAGCGCGCGTTGCATGCTTGCATGTGGGTGACGCTAGGGCTGTTCCAACCGTACCGGTTGGAACAGAATCCGGAACTCACCACTGATAGAAACAGACATTGTGATCTCTGGAACTTACTTAGCTTTCAATAGCACTGCTAACATCATCAGAGTATAAAAGTCATTAAAGAGATACCTGCCTTATACAATGTTAATCGATTTGGCCGTTATGCGCGTGACAGGCCCATCCACCCGCCTTCCAACTGTAATTAGTATTCTTTCATCCCTTATCACAGGGGTCCCCAACCCCCGGTCCGTGGACCGGTGCCGGTCCATGGCTTGATAGGAACCGGGCCGCAGGGCCGGAGAGGAGGAGGAGGGGGCAGCCCCCTGGGCAGAGCGCACGCCGGATGCAGGAGAGCGCAGGCACAGCCGTTCGTGCCGTTGGAGGCCCTAGAGGGTCGAGTGAGTCGACCCCCCCCCCACGTGCGCATGTGCCACCTGTTCCCCCTCCCCCCGCTCCTCCTCTACGCCAGCCGGTCCGCAGAATTTTCTTTAAAATGAAACCGGTCCCTGGTGCAAAAAAGTTTGGGGACCCCTGCCTTATCGAACACAGCTTAGGCTGCTCATTCTCAGTATATTTAGGTATATACTATATCTACATATGGTGTTGGAGAAAACTTGAGAATACCATGCACTGCCAAAAATAAATAAAATAAGTGGATCATTGAACAAAATCAACCCAGATGTTTCACTCGAGGCATAGATGATCAAGCTCAAATGATCCTACTTCAGCCACATTATGTGAAAACCTAAGCATCTGGAATGCTGGGAAAGGTGGAAGGAAAGAGAAAAGGACCAACAGTAAAAAGGTGGGCAGACTCAGATGCAATAGCAATGAGGTTTAATTTAATAATATGTCAATGGATTGAGTTGGTTTCTCTATAAAAAATTTTTCTCTTTGGCTTCAAATTAATAAAGCTAATGTATTGTTGTTGTTGTATTACTTTTCCTTCTGTTTATTACATTTCACCACTACAAATTACACATACACACAAATGCATGCACACAGAGGTATTATGATAGCTTAGCTTTGAACAGACCTGGAATACCAAGGGGTGGGGTTGGGGGGGACGGGACAACAGAATCAGGTGGAAGAAAAAGCAATGTGGAAATGATCTTTCCAGCTCCCTTCAACCCCCCCTTCTCCCCCCCCCCAATAAAACACACGAGATCTACAGTATAATATCTCTCCAGTCCTGCAGTATTCTGTCTCTGATTCTATTGTGATGTTTATCTCTTTCAAAATTGTATTTGCTTACTGTTTCTTCTGATAACAGGCCCGCAAGCAATATACAGAGGGTGTTGTAGATTAAGTATTTAAGATAGAGGCAGATCTTTCAAAACACGAGAACTGTTCAACAACGGAAATACTTAGGCGTCCATTGAATGAATCATTCCTTGGAGGTTGTCAAGATATATTAAGTTATGAATAACAGTTCGGGTTTATAGATAATTTGGTTTATCTAAATCTGTTTTGGATCATGAAACCCACCACCTCCTGCTAGAGATGGGAATTGATTCAATAAAATATGAAGTCATGGGTGCAAAGATACAATTTTTAAGGAATGGGAAAGCATTCACCAACCTGAAACCCTCTAGCTATTTTGATTTCAATTTGCTGAATCCCTGTGAGGGATGGACATAGTGGGCAGGGATTACAAACCCCAAGAAGATTGGAGAACAGTTTATATAATTTGACAGAGTTGCTGTGTGTGAGTTGTGCAACTATATAAAACTGTTCAATCAATCAAGTAAGCAAGCAAGCAAGCCGGATGACACACCAGGTATGTTAATGAAACTGGGCTTTCATACCTGTTCTCCAAATTATAACAAAAACATGGATGGATATTCTGGTGGTACAGTGGTTAGAATGCAGTATTGCTAATTCTGCCCACAGTCTGGAGTTCGATCCTTGACTTAGCCTCCCATCCTTTCAAGGGTCAGAGTCACATTGTTGGGGATAATATGCTGACCAGTGGTGGGTTCCGGATCCCGTTGCAACTGGTACGGTGGAACAGGGCCTGGCATCCACCACATGCATGCGTGTAGCATGCACACACACACACCAAACACGTACATACGTCCTTACTTCTGCGACACTCCAGCTGCTCAGCGGAGCATTGCATAGGCGCCGTATGCTCCGTGCACGGAAGTGCCGAAGAGCTCAAATACAAGTAAGGAGCTCGGGCGGCAGGTGGGCTCCAGAGCACCATACCAGAACGCTACCTGTACCAGGGTGTACCGCCTGCAACCCACCACTAATGCTGGCATTGTAAACTGCCCAGAGAATGTTGTAGAGCACTACTATGGGATGGTATATAGATCTAAGTGCTATTGCTATTGTTATTTGCATCATCCTCTCCACCACATAGGAGAACTTTTATGAGGGATATGATATCTCTCCAGTCTGTAGCTATTTCTCTAGCAATACGGAACTTAGGAAATTCTTTAAATTATGTCAACCATTAGCCAAAAGATGCACCAAAGATATGTATTTGTGCAGAGACTAAAGCATGCACCCCTTCCATGTTTTCCATGCTTTGGAGAATATTGGTTTGCTGAAAAGTTGGAGCAATTGAGGTATTCACAACTTCTGGAGGCAAGCTGTTCCAGAGGTTAATTGTTCTAACTGTCAGGAAATTTCTCCTTAGTTCTAAGTTGCTTCTCTCCTTGATTAGTTTCCACCCATTGCTTCTTGTCCTGCCCCCAGGTGCCTTGGAGAATAGTTTCACTCCCTCTTCTTTGTGGCACCCTCTGAGATATCGGAACACTGCTATCATGTCTCCCCTGGTCCTTCTCTTCATCAAACTAGACATACCCAGCTCCTGCAACCGTTCTTCATATGTTTTAGTCTCCAGTTCCCTAATCATCTTGGTTGCTCTTCTCTGCACTCTTTCCAGAGTCTCCACGCCTTTTCTACATCGTGGCGACCAAAACTGTATGCAGTATTCCAGGTGTGGCCTTACCAAGGCACTATACAGTGGCATTAACACTTCACGTGATCTAGATTCTATCCCTCTGTTTATGCAGCCTAGAACTGTGTTGGCTTTTGTGGCAGCTGCTGCACACTGCTGGCTCATATTTAAATGGTTGTCCACTAGGATTCCTAGATCCCTCTCACAGTTGCTACTATTGAGCAAGGTACCACCTATACTGTACTTGTGCATTTTGTTTTTCTTGCCTAAATGTAGAACCTTACTTTTTTCACAATTGAATTTCATTTTATTAGATAGTGCCCAATGTTCAAGTTTGTCTAGATCCTTCTGTATCTTAAGCCTATCTTCTGGAGTGTTGGCTATTCCTGCCAGCTTGGTGTCATCTGCAAATTTGATGAGTTCCCCATTTATCCCCTCATCCAAATCGTTGATGAAGATGTTAAAGAGTACTGGGCCTAAAACAGAGTCTTGGGGGACTCCACTGCATACTTCCTTCCATGTAGATGCAGTTCCATTGAGGACTACACGTTGAGTGCGGTTGGTCAGCCAGTTGCGAATCCATCTGGTGGTGATGCTGTCTAACCCACAATTTTCTACTTTATCTAATAGTAGGTTATGGTCTACTTTATCAAATGCCTTACTGAAGTCCAAGTAAATTATATCGACAGCATTCCTCTGGTCCACTGATTTTGTCACTTTGTCAAAGAATGCAATTAGATTAGTCTGGCATGAGCTGTTTTTGACAAACCCATGTTGGCTTTTGGCTATTACTTTGTTTGCTTCTAGGTGTTCACTTATTTGTTGTTTAATTATCTTTTCCAGAATCTTCCCTGGTATTGAGGTCAAGCTGATGGGTCTATAGTTTCCTGGATCTGTTTTTTTTCCTTTTTTGAAGATGGGAACCACATCAGCTCTTTTCCAGTCTGATGTGGTTCCCATAGTGACGCTATGAAGGATGCAAATGCCTTGTGAGTTGTGAATGGTGAAAGTACAGCATATCTTCACCTTTTGCAGACAGGTTTTTTTTCCTAGGACCTGTGACTATGGCTTTGGTGGCTGGAGGACAGGAAAGAGATCTAAGCTCCAGGAGTGAAAGTTTGAGGTTTGAAAGTTTAAGACAAAGAGTTTCCCACAAACTGGATTGATGGCAGACTCCAGTCCCCACCCTTACTCACTACTCTCTGCCTGTCCATCTTTTTGGTTATCTTATGGTTGTATTCTCGTTGTGTTCTTTATCATTATTTTATTGTTCTATTGTTTTATTTAGGTTTACACTTTTTAAATGTCTTCCCTTTTGTTGTTGTAAGCCGCCTAGAGCAGCCGCAAGGTGAGATAGACAGCAAATAAATTTGACAAATCAATCAATCAAAAGAACAAGTGAATTGGGGAGAAGGTCATACTTGTTCTCAAAGTTGTGTGAATGACAGTGCAGATGAGAGCCCATGGCCCTCATGTAGCCATCCTATCAGTATATATAAGGACACTTTTTAAGTGATTGTTTGTTAAAAAATACAAGTGAATGTACCTTTTATCCATCCAGTACTTTCAACAGCTTACATTTGTTTTGCTTATTATACAGACTCCCGGGCATTTCCCCTTTTTCTTTTTCATCTTCTATCTTTGGAACCACAATGTAAAATAGATTACATATCTCTCTAACTCAGGCCATAAGGGTTTGCTTTGATGGTACCATGCTTGATTTGAGTACCTTTTTCTCATCGTTGTTATTTTATGCTGGCTTTAATTTTCTAAAGGGAGAAAAACGTTAAGTATGCAAGGCGAATGTTAAAAGTCTGAAAGTAGTTATGCAGGTTCTAATCTGTGATCAGGAAATATATTCTGAATTGCAGGGGTGGGCTGCTACGGGTTTGCCCGGGTTCGGGACAACCTGTAAATAACGTTATGGCCAGTTCGGAGAACCTCCAAATCCTACTCCTGGCTGGCCCCTCCCACCCCACCCCTCCCAGGAGTCTCCACATGGCCTGTTTTGGATGTGAAGTAAGTACAGGGCCCACATGGAGGATTGGGGAGGGGGAAAAACAGGCCTCTTGGAAGTTCTAAAAGGTGGGCACGTTTCTGGCTTCTGGAGCTCAGGGGAGGCAGTTTTCACCCTCTGAGAGGCAAGAGGAAAACCTCCAGAGCCTGGGGAGGTGAACTCCCCACCTCCCATGCCATGGTTCAAGAGGCCGACTAGGCCACGCCCACTATGGCCATATCTACCCAACAACTGGGCAGAGAACCCATTGATGAAATTTTTGAAGCCCACCCCTGCTGAGTTGTCATTTTTTCCCTCCAAACTTGGAGTTGATAAGATTGGAATTATAATAGCTGATTGGAACCAATGAAGGCTGGAATTCCAATACTTTGCAAGTCAGGCCATTTTTGTCCCTTCCTGTCCCTTTCATCTTAGAAGAACTGCTAAGCGTTCTTCTCTTAGTGACAGCCTCCTATGAGTTGCCACAAAATGCTTTTAAAAATACCAGAAAGCACTGTCTAGTTTTAATTTATTGCCACAGTCCGAGAAAGAAGCCAGTTGTAGCTTCCCAGAATGAGAAGTTCTCTTCTGTTGAATTGATCCATCAGGACCGTGTTCCCAGGCACACAGGCCAGGGAATTCTGGGAGTTGAAGTCCACACATCTTAATATTGCTGAGGTTGAGAAACCTTGCATTAGGACAACATTCTCAACAGGAGCTCAAGAGGATTTCCAGCAGGGATTTTCACAAACCTTCCCGTCAAGAGATGCAGGGATTGAGCCTAAACTTGCCATATCCCAAGTAAGGATTCTGCACTTTACCTCCACAGGTTGATGTGGACCATACCTGCATTTCAAATCAATTGCAATAGAGAGAGAAGAAGAAAGCCAGGGAAGGCTTATCTCATGTCACATTGGGAAACATAGTAATATACCTGTATGGTTACGAGGCATGAATCGGGTAGCCACAGTCACATTTGCAGTATTATACTGGGAAAGGGAAGGGAAATGTTTTGTTTGTTCATTTCTTTGTTTATTAAATTATCATGCTGCCCATCTTACTATCGACAATGGGCAACTTACTAGTTATTGCTTTCTGAGAACGTACAGACTGTAGAACTTAAAGTAAAAATCTTCATGCGGTTTGTTTGGGTTTTTCGAATCTTCTTTATAACTTTATAACCACTAGTAAAACAAAATGCCGAAAAGACAATAACTGCATTTGTTAGTGACTAGAAACCCTTTACAAACTTTTTGCTGAAAACAGGAAAACTGAAAGCGCTGAACTCTGCTGAACTTGTGATTTATGAGTTTAATGATTGGAAAGGGTAGAATATGGAAAGAAGGAAGCCATGCTGTAATTTGAGGGACAAAGGATTAAATATAAATGTGTTTATAAGTGCTGTAAAGATCAAAAGCTACTCCTTTATATCTTTTTTCTTTTTCTTTTTCATTTCTTTTATGGGTACTTACACACTTTTCTTTTACTTGTCTTTCTTTTTCCTTAAATTTGTATTACTTTGACTTTGTAAAAGATTTTTTTAATAACGACCTACCTCCCGAACTCCGCGTCATCTCTGACCTCCGCCTGTTCCGCCAGTACCTAAAAACGCACTTTTTTCATCTAGCCGGCCTGACGTGACCTACCCGGTTCCAAACCTGACTTTTAGTGGATCAATGTTTTTTATATTGAAAAAGTTTTATTGGTTTTACAGTTTTTCATTAGGGTAGGGTAAGAGAAACAAAGAAATTTTGAGAGCTTTCGCGTCGAAGTCGTCGGACCTTCCGGAGCTTCATAATAAATCATTAACAAAAAACATTTTTCATAATACTACAAAATGAAAACAAGTACATATTTCTAAGTTCTCAATTCTATGCTGTCAGTCATTTGCAAAAATCCAGATATACATGTTATACAATATTACTCAAAAAATCAAAGCAAAGTTATTTTTTAGATCTAAGTCTCTTGGCAATTGTGTCTTCTATCCCTCCTTCCAGGCCCCCAGCGGGCCACTAAAATGGCATTTTTTGGGTGGGGCCATTGAGGCAAATCAGGAGCTGGAAGTTCAAATCAGGATTGTAAAAAGTTCAGGAACCAAAAGAGAAACAGTTTTCCAGATCAATAATTATAATAGCGAAGGCACTCCAGAAAAGAAATCACATAATCCAAAAAAAATTCTTCTTTAATAACAAGAGGAAGTCCAAATCACAAAGCGATGCTGGAAATTTTCCATAAGTAAAATAGTCATTCAGGGACAAAGAGAAGCCATCTTCCACCGCCCAGACTCAGAGCCAGAAGGAGAGAGTGGTAAAAAAAAAATGTTTCAAATCAGCCAGACCTAGATACTTTGTTTCAAGGCAAACCGCAGATCACTTTCCCTTGTTTCAAACAGTCCGGATTAAAGATATCCGCTTCCTCGCAACGAGGAGCCATTTTCAAGTGCCGCTTTAGTCCGAGGGGGGGTTTAACAAGCAGACACCCCCCCTCCAAGTTCTTTCAGCCCAGGCTGACAGCAAAAAAAATGTTTAAAATCACTCACTTTCCCCCTCGCAGCCGAAGCCCCGGGAAGCCTTCCGACTCAGACGGCCAGCTCTCTCCATGTTCACAAAACGATGCCGCCCACCGTTGGCGAAGGGGAAACCCCCCGCAGCATGTCCTCCTCCACCTAAGCCGAAGACAAGGGTCGCTTCCCAGCTGCCGCTGGGGGAGGGCAACCCAGGCAAGCCGGCTTTACGGGAGACCCCCAAAAACGGGGGGTCTCGCCCCGTGGGGGGGCAGGAAAAGAAACAAAGCGGCGGACGAACCCTAGGCTCACCCGTCACCGCTGGAGCCGGAACCGGAACAGTGGATCAATGTTTTAATTGGGGGTTTTAATGTGGTTTTAGCGCAGGTTGGTGGTTTAATATAGTTTTAATGGGTATTTATATTTTGTATATGTGTATTTCTATGTTTTTTGTACATGTGTATTTCTATGTTTTTAATTTTCCTGTGTGCCGCCCCGGGTCCCTTTGTGGGAGATGGGTGCGGGATACAAATTTGAAAAATAAAAAATAAAAAAATAAAAAAATAAAAAATATGGTGTTTTTTTTAAATGATAAGGCTTGTCAAAACTCAAGGATAGGCAACCCATCATATATTTTGGGCTATATGTTTCACCAGCATAAGTAGCATTGCCAATGCTCAGACCATCCCATTCCCTCCTTTGGTCTAATAAAGGATTTTATTCAGCCTCTAAAAACATATTTTGGATTGAAAAATCAATATGTGGAAATTTTGATATTTGTGATCTTTTTCTATTAGGGCACCGGTAGTCCTCACCTTAACACTGTAACTGAGCTTGGAATTACAGCTGTAAATTATTATTTTTTTAAATAGATATTTTTATTTTATTTTCGATTTTCAAAGTAAATAACAACATATATACTGTTACATAGCCAACATCATATTATATTATTAAATGTTTACATCATTCCATTTTACCATCATTTCATTTTACCATCAACTCCCAGAAAACTCCCAGAGGGCTCTTCTGCTCTCCATACACCATTTGTGCCTTATCCATCATTTTCTTTCCCCTTTCTCCTCCTCCTCCCTATCTCCTTTCTTCCCTCTAACGCCCTCCCCTTCTCTACTTCCCCTTCTTCTCTCCTTCTCCTCTCTCCCCTTTCCACTCCTCCTTTCTCTCCTCCTCTTCCCCCTCTTTGCCCTCTCTCCTTTCTCTCTCTTCTTCCCTTACCTCTCTACTCCACACTCTTCATCTCATTTACTTGGTGTATTTCGGCCTCTGAGCCAGTTCTATTTTGTGTTGATGGTATTTATAATTTCAGATTTAAGGTTTATCGCTTAATTTTCATATCGATTATTACAATTCTTATATCTCAATCCCAAATCTTGCTAGTTGTTTTAATACCCTTTTAAGTAAAGCCTAATTGTATAATGACGTTCTATTTATAAAACCAAACAAAAAAGAACCAAAAACAGTATAGATTAATTTAAATAAATTTAAATTATAAGAAGACCTAATCGGGTATCCATAAATTCTGTGCCTTCCAGGAGTGGTTATTATTCATGGGTAATCTCATTTTATTAATTTTAAATCTAACAATTTATCCTGTGATTCAATATCAATATCCACAAGTCTTATCAAGTATTCTAGCCTCAATCTATTTTTTCTTTAATAATATCTCTAAATCCTATTTACTATTAATATCCCTTATTTAATCCCCTCATATCTCTATAGATTCCATATAATTATCTAAAATTTTATGTAACTGTTAATTGATTGATCATTTACCAAGTGTGATAGTATTCTATAACCATCTCAATCGCATAGTTCCCCATCTATAGATAAGCAAATATATATCATTCACTAACACATAATCTTTCTTTAACCATCTAAATAGCAAAGTTCCACATCGATAGATAAACAAATATATATCATTAACAAAAACTTTTACCAAGAGTATTCTATAACCATCTTAGTAGCATAATCCCCCATCTATAGATAAGCAGATATATATCATTCATTAACACATCATTTTTCTATAACCATCTAAATAGCCCAATTCCCCATCTATAGATAAACTAATATATATCATTATCAAAAACATAATCTTATTATAAGCATCTATAGTTATTACTAACAATCAATTAATTAATAATCCTTGATGGTAATTTAAACCCAGCCTAATTATTACTCATCAAGGGATAAGAGTTCCTCTTTTCAGCCGTTGTCTCTCCAAGGATGAATTAAATTTGCCTCTTTTAAAGTCCACATTCTCCATCGGCTTTTTTTCCTCTTCTCAAGTTCTTTATAAACTCCCATTGGCACATTGTGATCCTGTATAGCTGTACAATCATAGTGCTGACCAATTCTTTTCCTCAAATTTGATTTATTTTCAAATATCAAGTCTATCTCTGATGTGATTTCCTCTGTCTTTTGTTCTCCTTTTCCTTCGTTTTGCCAGACAGGTTGGAATTCAAATTTCTGATGGGGTCTTGATCTTATCTCCTCTCCTGGATCTTCTCCCTTGTCTTCAGTTAAATCCAGTCCACAAACAGCCTCGTTTCCTTTTTCTTCTTTGATTTCTCTAATCTGTTTAATTTCTTCACTTACAGCTTAATTACAGCTGTAAATTGTGCCAGTCGTTAAGTAGGTCATCATATTTGGTACAGTTTTTTTATGGTGGTTATTAAGCAAATCACCATGTTCATTAAGACAAACTACAGTTGTTAAATCAATTATCTCCAACAGGTGTTTCCCCCCCCTGGAAACTGGAAGTAAACACCATTTTCCACAACCCCCCCCCCCCTAAATTATAGTCATATAATCATGGAATGCTGCAAATAGCTCTTATTTTGGACCAGTTGCTAAGAGCCCACATGTGATCATATGGAGTGGAGTAGACTAGCCATCAGAACTTTGAATATATGTCATATTCTTTTGTGGGGGATGGGGGGAATCTGTTGTAACCTTGAATGTAAGTTGAGGACCACCTGCATGTGCTTCAAAGTATTCTTAAGGTGAGCGGAAAGTACTCTTAATTTACTTGGGATAGGGAAAATAAAAGTTGGATGGTTAACTAAATTTTCTTTCTTGTTCTGCTAGTCAATATGTTTTAGTCCCTGTAATGCACTTTGAACCAATTTATTTTATTAATGACACTTATCATTTAATTGACTTTCAAGGCCTACTCTTTATTGCTACTTGTGTTTGTGCTAAATCCAAATTGGATGCATGCTGTTTAGCTCTCTCTAAGAAATCATTAATTCCTCAGATTGCAGTAATGACAAAAGACAACAAAATAGATTTGGGAATAAGTTTGTTTACTCGCCATTTGGAACTTTCTGAAAAATAAATGGGGAAAAAATAGGACGGTGTCCGTGGGTACTTTTAAAAACAAGCAGGCAGAAAGTCTTCTTGCAGTCTTCCAAATGCAATATAGGAGTAATAAAAAAGTACACCATGTATTAAAAATATGCTAGTAGATGTTAAAACCCCTGTTGGGTTTCAACTATCACTAGATGAACCTGAAATGAGTCCATCCTAGTTTAAGGAGATTCTGGAAAGCAAGGTTTAGCAATTCAGGATAAGAGAATGTGGCTTTTCTTATGCCAAAGGTACTCAGCAGATAAGAAAGACCCTTGGACGTAATTGGGCCAGTAACCGCTCTGAGCCAAAGCATTTTGGGTAGCGTTGTCCAACCAAGTCTTCAAAGTCTCTATCTTTCAAAACATCAAAGGTTTTCCTGCCCTGCTCTGATTGATCTAGGAGAATCCTGAGTATGGAACTCAGCCATGGGGATTGCAACTGGCCTTTCCTCTGCCATATTTTAAATGACAATTGAAGCCATGCCTATTTACCCGTAGTCTTACTGAGTTACAACTCTTTTAAGAGCTACCTCTTTTTAGAGTGCTTTTCAAATGAACTTTGTTTTAAGGGTTATATTCTAGTGGTTTAGTTTTTATTACAGGTTTTTTTTACACACTAGTATGGGAGGACACGTAAAGTGAATATAAATACATAGATAATTGCCTTCATTAGGATTGTGGGAAGAAATGCAAGCAATACTTAGTAGGTTGGACTTCTTTCATCTACACAATAATCTGACAGGGACCCATGATTCCCTCAGAACCAGATTTACCACAGAATATAGTTGTTAGCACTGGATTTCATGTGGTAGTAGATGCATAATCTAATTTTATTTGCTTTATTATCTAACGGTACTTTGTTTAACCTCACAAGAGTGCTGAAGGTTGACTCTGTGTATAGTGAATATAAACGTTGACTACTACATTGAGGTCTTGATCCCATCAGGAAAAGCCCTCACCATGTATTGTATTCATGATACAATAGTCATCCCATTTCTAATGAAATGTATGTACTTTCTCTACTTTCCCTAATAAGAAAATAGTGCAGCAGGAAAAAAAAAAACTTTCAAATCCACAATGTACAGCCTCTGTTATCACATGGATTAATTTATTCTCTTATCAACAGGCAATCTAATTCACTGAAGGCCATTCTCCCCCTACTAAATTCAATTTAGCCCTTCTCATATAAAATCAATTTCAATCAACCTGCCCTGCACCCCACAAGTAGGAACTTAGTGTCTTGTTCAAGGAGCTTTCAAATATTTTGGTGATGGTCCGATGCATTATTGACCATTTTAACTTTTTCTACTCTGCTCTGATTAGTTAATTGGCGTTTTCTGCAACCTTCTTGGTTTGCAAATACATAAACGTGCCAGCTTTAGTTTTGTAAATCATGCTTTGGACTGGGCGAGGGGAAAAAAAACAGAGATTGGAAGCATTTGGACTTAAGTTTGCATGCATTGTAAAGCCCAATGAAACAAGAATCCTCATGATCTGAAAAAGACCATAGTTTCCTGTAGAGCCGTGATGGTGAACCTATGGTACGTGTGCCAGAGGTGGCACGCAGAGCCCTCTCTACTGGCACATGTGCCATTACCCCAGGTCATATCTCTGTGGCATTTCTTTCGTGACCTTCTGTTTCCCTGCAAACAATGAAACAGAAGCTCACGAAAGAAAAAGATCTTACCTCTTGCCACACTGCTAGTGTTGAGATGCCTTGCCTCCCACTGGCCAGCTGTCTTTGGGCTTCTGCTGCGCATGCACATGTCTGCACACGTGCCTGTCTGCACATGTGCGCATTTGCACGCGTGCATGCACCTTTCAGTTTGGGCCTGCGCACATGTGTAGTTTGGGCACTCAGTGTCTAAAAGTTTTGCCGTCACTGCTGTAGAGCATTGTGCTAACCCTGAGTTGTGTGCTGAAGAGGGAAAAAAATCAGTTTGAGGCATCCTTGAATACAATCTGTTTGTTAATTTGTTTGAAAACTTTTGAATTGATAAAAGAGCAGCCGCAATGAAGAAGCAAGTATTCTCTCTGCTGCGTGTTGGCACAATCCTAAATGACTTCTCCCTACTCACTGGATATGATGAAAGGGAATTTGAGCACTGCTTGAAACTGTGGAAGACATGGTTCTTAATAAGGCAGAGCAGTTGTTTCATGGTTGTTCCTCTGAGTGACTCTTGGAAAGATTAATGTCTCATATTGGTGTACACAGGCAAAAAACACAAAAAATAAAACACCAGCTTAGCTTGTACGCACTTCTTTTGAAAGGTCGCTGGCCTTTTTTTCATTTTTGTTTTTTAACATGTTGCTTCAGTTCACTATTTTTAAAAAGTGGGTTTATGCTGCTTCAAAAATAAGAGTTTTCAGTATCTTCCTTGCTGGGTTAAATCAGTTGGTATGGGATTGAGGGAGCATGTGGTACAGGTAATGCACAACGGAAGAACACAGTTGAGCCCAACATTTCTTTTTGCCAAGCAAGATGGCTGTCAAGTGAGTTTTGCCCCGTTTTATGATGACCGTGGGACACTGCAACCATCATAAATTTGAGTCAATTGTTTAACATCTGAATTTTGATCATTTGACCAAGGGAATGCTGCAGCTATCTATCATTCATGTGAAAAATGGTCATAAGTTACTTTTTTCAATGCCATTTAATGGTCACTAAACAATAATTATAAGTGAAGGGCTACCTGTAATTCAAAGAATAAAAATACTGTATAGGCCAAGATGCTGGAAATGCAATGCTGGAAATGCAAATAGGGACATGGTATCTTCTTTCACTCTTGGTGGTCATGCCCCAAAGTGAAAAGATATTGGCTGACCATATGGAATTAGCTGCAGGATTTAACCAAATGTCGAATAGAATTAGAACCGGAAATGTTTCTCCTGGGGATAATTAGGGCAAAGTATAATAGAAAGTTAAAATCCTTGGTGTTACATATAATAACGGTGGCAAGGATTGCTTTTGTACAATATTGGAAGAAATATAGTATTCCGCCAGAGGGATTAGTAATCCGAAAAATATTTGATTGTGCAGAAATGGACAAACTCACATTAGAATGGTATGAATAGATAGACAATAGAAATAAGAAATGTAAATGTACATAGGGTTAGAACGTTTGGAAATAGAATGTATATAATGTATCCATACAAATATTGATTCTAGTTGTATGAATAATGCCACAGATCTCTTAAATATGTGATAGAGACATGTAAAGAAAAAATGTGCAATAAAAATAAATATTAAAAAAAGAAAAGAAAATACTGTATAGGCCACGGGTCCCCAACCCCGGGCCAAAGTCCACTACTGGGCCATGCCACTCTGCTACTCATGTGATTGGAGCGGCGCCTGCATGTGCATGCCAACCCACCACTCATGTGGTCTGGTTCCCCTCCCCTCCCAACCAGGCCACAAAGATTGGGAGTGCTGGTATAGGCAATTCATTCAAAACCAAGACAGCTGATTGTGTGGAAGTCCAATGGCTTCTGGTTGTTAATTCCATATATCTTGAGTATTGGCTATATACAGTGTAGCTATTATGTGACAGTATCTTGTCTTTTTATGTACACTGAGAGCATATGCACCAAAGACAAATTTGAAGTAGACACTGGACTTCCTTTTCAATACAATACAGTAGCAGAGTTGGAAGGGACCTTGGAGGTCTTCTAGTCCAACTCCTTGTCTAGGCAGGAAGCCCTACACCATTTCAGACAAATGGCTATCCAACATCTTCTTAAAGACTTGCAGTGTTGGGGCATTCACAACTTCTGGAGGCAAGCTGTTCCACTGGTTAATTGTTCTGTCAGGAAATTCCTCATCAGTTCTAAGTTGCTTCTCTCCTTGATTAGTTTCCACCCATTGCTTCTTGTTCTGCCCTCTGGTGCTTTGGAGAATAGCTTGACTCCCTCTTCTTTGTGGCAACCCTTGAGATATTGGAAGGCTGCTATCATGTCTCCCCTAGTCCCTCTTTTATTAAACTGTATTTCTCCCCCTCTCTCTCTATGGGCCACCTGGGAGTTTGCTATCCTCTGCGTTTTGGTCCTTTTAGGCTTCCATCCGTTGATGAGGAAAAGACAGTTGGAAAGCAGCCTGATGGGAGGGGCTACAGGGAGGTGAAAACCTGATCAGTGGGTACATTTTATGTCTGTGTACCTTGCACATGACACACATGTGCTAGCCACAAAATAAATACGTATTCTATTATCGGAAGTCCTTGTGAACATTGTGTGAAAGTTTGGTGTGGATCGGTGCAGTAGTTTTTGAGATTAGCGGCTTCGTACAAACTATTTTACATTTTTATTTATATAGATGCAGCACTGCTGGTTTGGCCTTTTCACTGCATTTGGAAATTCTGAAACTTTTAACAAAAGAATGTTTTGTTGTTATCAGCCATTTCTACACAGTTGATTTATATAGCATCTAATTGAGCAATCCAAATATCATTGTTGCAATATATTAATAATGAAGACTGACTTTCTAATGGTTGACTCCATAAGATGCTATAAATCAGGAACTTGGAAATAGCTAATAGTTGTTGTGAGGATATGTTTCACTTCCTATTCTTTTCCTCTTGCTTGTGCTCTCAGGATGGTAAGTTATTGCTTAGAATGCCAAGCGATGACTGGCTATGTCTTGTTATAACAATTCTTACAATTTATAGCTTTGCCACATCTTGAATCTAATTGAATTTGCCTTCAACCAAGTGAATATTATTAAAGCAAATGTCCAGGAATATTATGCATTTGAAAAATATAATTGTACACATAACTGCTGATTCTTTCAGTCTGAAGGAAAAATGTCAAGAATACAACACAGTGCTGGCTGTACTAATATTTGGGGCAGGGATTCCCCCCCCCCCTCTTTTGAGCGAATCTAGTAATCCACTTAACTTCTGGGCATTCCACTGATTTACATGCCACCTGATCCCTATGATTAGCAGTGCACCTCTAAACCTCACCTTGTCTACCGTCTTAGGAATTAAAAATGCCTATGTTTATTTATGTACTCAGCGAGCATAATCTGCCCTTCTCGGGGAAGCTTCTAACATCATTAGAAGATAAGCAGTAAAATTAGGAAGCTGCTTAAAACCCCTTGATCTGAAAGTGGAGCTATTGAACCTGAGTTATGGCAATAATATCTTTGCCTTTGGAGGAACCTTCTGTGTTTTGAAACAATTTTGGAATGACACAATTATGTGGTCATTTCCCACACCCCTTGTCTATGGCTCAGCTTCCCTTGAGATCAGGATATCTCTTAAGTCAAAAACTGATGATTTTAGGTCTGAGGACATGTCTGTCTTTGTCATAGTTCTGCGGCTTCACCAAGCACGGTGATCACTTCTATGCTCAAAGGCTGCTTCTTCATGGGGGCGGGGAAGAAGGAAGGCTCAGCAAGTTAGCACAAGGGAAAGGAAGTGAAGTGGAAATTACTTTTCTGAGGCTGATTGGGGTTAGAACAAGCATTGAACAAATGAATTGGTTTATGGGAAATGGATTTCATAGAGCTCTGTCATATTAAAGTATCAGGAAAAGACGGCTTGCTTGCCCTTGTTTTTTAAAAGGCCCCTATTAGAGTTATTGTCAAGTGACAACATTGCTAGTTTGACAGAATATGTTCTTTGTGGCTATCTTAAAAACACTTGCTAAAGTAAATCTAGGGATGTGGTGGCTCAGTGACTAAAGACACTGAGCTTGTCGGTCAGAAAGATTGGCAGTTTGGCGGTTTGAATCCCTAGTGCCACGTAATGGAGTGAGCTCCCGTTACTTGTCCCAGCTTCTGTCAACCTAGCAGTTCGAAAGCATGCAAAAATGCAAGTAGAAAAATAGAGACCACCTTTGGGGGGAAGGTAACAGCATTCCATGTGCCTTCGGCATTTAGTCATACCGGCCACATGACCACGGAGACGTCTTGTACAGCACTAGCTCTTCGGCTTTGAAATGGAGATGAGCACCACCCCCTAGAGTTGGGAACGACTAGCACATATGTGCGAGGGGAACCTTTATCTTTTAGTTAAAGTAACTCTATCTCCCTGTGATTGAATTGGGAACTTAAGGCCTGTTTTAAAATCAACGGGTGCAGTCAGCTATTTTTTTTTTAGAGCTGGTGAAATAATGGTACAAGGTTCTTGTTTTAAAAGAAGATTAGAACCAGCCAACACATGTACAGAACACTTGGGCATCTGTCTTGGTGTGGACTGAAGAATGCATCTCTCTTCCCCTTCTTATACCATTGAGTTTGATAAAGCCATGCTGCATGTGAAGTACTTAGCTCTGCTCGGCAAGGTTGTTTTTATATATATATAAATTGAGCATGGAATCTCAAACCCATAACTGGATCATCAGTATAGGTGATAAGAACCTCTTTCTGTGCTTCCAGTCCAGAATGGAATTTCTTTGTTTCTGCTATTTTCTTTGTCCCAAAATAAATTGTACCTCTTTTGGCAATGGGAGTTACTAATTCAAATGGAGTACAATAGCAATACTTCTTTTTTAAATTTTCCTCCCCAAAATAATTTTATTCCTTTCTTTACTGTGTTGCAGTTCCTTCCTTTTGGGGTTTGGTGAATTCAGCTTGGAATCTTTGCTCCGTTGGAAAACGGCAATCACCAGTCAATATAGAAACCAGCCATATGATCTTTGACCCCTTCCTTACCCCACTTCGGATAAACACAGGGGGCAGAAAGGTAAGGCTGTGCTTGTACTTTTAATTGTTACAATAACAGGTACAGTACATTTTTAACTTTTCTTTCTTTCTTTCTTTCTTTCTTTCTTTCTTTCTTTCTTTCTTTCTTTCTTTCGTTTTGAGTTTGTGCTCAAAGCTTTGTGCTTTGTGTGTGTGTGTGTGTAATTGTTATTAATAATTTTTTAAAAGGAAGATTAAAGAATACAAACTAATACTTAGATATAACCTTCTGCTACTATTTAAATGGTGCTTTAGTTGTCAAGACCAGCAACACATTCATTTTCATCACAGAAATTATCTCCCCAACAATGACAGTTTTAAATTATTTCACTTTAAAATTTTGAAACCTGTTCATGCACCAAATTCTTTTCATTTGCCCATTAATATTTTATTCCCCTTAAAAAAAAACTTTCAAAACCAACATCAAGTCATCTGCAAAAGCCCTTAACTCATAAGTTTCTTTTTTAATATTTATTTCCACAATCTTCTCGTCTTACATTGCTATTTATTATTTCAAGAACTAGAATAAATGAGGAAGGAATGAGCATCTCTGTCCTGTTTCTCTTTGTATCTCCCAATGTTTTGTTAGATCTCCATTAATAATTATTCGTGATTTCTATAAAGCTAGGATTGATCTTACCCATTTTATAAAGTCTCTACATAATTCCCATTTTCCAAAACCTTGAACAGGGAAGCCCAGTTAAAGATTTTCAAAGACCTTCTCTGCATCTAAGAAAATTAGTATGGTTTTGTTTTTCATTACATTGCTCCGAATATTCCAAAATGTCCATACATTTCTAACATGGTGCTTTAACTTTCTTTTAAGTAAAAAAAAATCACAGTGATTCTCATTAATGAATTCTTGCAAAATTATTTTCAGTCAATCAGCTAGAATCATTGTCAATGAGGTTTATTTATTTAATAGTAATATTGGTGAATGGAATATAAATGGAATAGAGAAGAGGAGGGGAAGGGGAAGGGGAAGGGAGGGGAGGGGAGGGGAGAGGAGAGGAGAGGAGAGGAGAGGAGAGAAGAGAAGAGAAGAGAAGAGAAGAGAAGAGAAGAGAAGAGAAGAGAAGAGAATAAACAGAGTTGGAAGGGACCTTGGAGGTCTTCTAGTCCAACTTCTGCCCAAGCAGGAAACCATATACCATTTCAGACAAATGGTTAATCAATCGCTTCTTTAAAACTTCCAGTGTTGGAGCATTCACAACTTCTGGAGGCAATTTGTTCCACTGCTTAATTGTTCTAACTGGCAGGAAATTTCACCTTAGTTCTAGATTGCTTTTCTCCTTGATTAGTTTCCATTCGTTGCTTCTTGTCCTACCCTCAGGTGCTTTGAAGAGTAGCTTGACTCCCTCTTCTTTGTGGCAATTCCTGAGATATTGGAACACTGCTAACATGTCACCCCTCCTCCTTCTTTTCATTAAACTAGCCATACCCAATTCCAGCAATCATTCTTTATATGTTTTAACCTCCAGTCCCCTAATTATCTTTGTTGCTCTTCTCGGCACTCTTTCTAGAATCTCAAACATTTTGAAAAACAACGTTGTTTTTTACATTTACATTGTTTACATTGTGGTGACCAAAACTGGATGCAGTATTTCAAGTGCTTACCAAGGCATTAGACAGTGGTGTTAATACTTCGTGTGATCAGTGTTCATGTATAGTTAGGTCTTGTTAAAAAATCCTTAACTTTTTTGTTATTGATGTCATATTGGCCGCTTTCCAACTCTCTAGCATCTTTCTTCCCAGTGGGGTAGAAAGTTCATCCTGTTTGTAAAGTTTTTGTAAAAGTTTGTGCTCAAAACATTTATAATAAAAACATGATAATCTATTTGGTCCAGGTATCTAATTTAATCTTTCTATAGGTTAAAAACTACCCTCATTGTTACAGATTCATCCACAATCTGTCTCTGTTCTTCTATAATCCTCAGTAAAGGGATTTATTTCTTTAGATATTTATCTATTTTCTCAATAGAGATGTCACTTTTTTTATACAAATTGGAATAATAGTTTAGCGTATGGGTAGTCCTTGACTTACAACCATTCATTTAATCACCATTCAAAATTACCCTGGCAGCAAAGTAATTTGCAGCTGTTTTTCACCACTGACGACTGTTGCAGCATCCCCATGGTCACATAATCAAAATTCAGGGACTTGCCATGTATTTATGATGGTTGCAGCATGCTGGAGTCATTCATTCACCATTTGTAACCTTCCCATTCAGCCTCCAACAAGCAAAGTCAATGGGGAAAGCCAAATTCTTTCAACAATTGCATGATTCAATTAATAACCATTGCGTTGCTTAACAATTCTGGCAAAAAAGATCGTAAAATGGAACACAACTCACTTGGCAACTTTATTGCAACAGAAATTTTGTGGTCAATTGTGGTTGTACGTCCAGAGCTATCTGTACATATAATTTTTATGAAAACCTTCAAACAAAAAGATAAAAGCTAACAGAAACTAGTAGAAACTAGAGAGGGGGGAGAAAGAAATCAAAGGAAAAGGTGAAAAAAGGAAAAAAGTTAAATAAAAAATTGAAAAGAAGTGGCATATTCTTCACAGCAGTTACACATATGAATATAGTTTAATACCTTTCTCTAAAGTTACATTACATTATCTTCTTTCTATAATCTATTCTATCTCATTATCAAAACTGTAAATCACAAGTTCATTTCCATTTTTACACAAAAAGTGCAAAATAAGAGGCTTCCAATCAGCAATAAATGTAGATAATGTCTATTCTGTAATCAAAAAAGTTAATTTATCCATTTCAGCAAAACCTTTCAATTTCACCTACCATTCCTCCATAGTGAGTGGTATTGAATCTTTTCATCTTTATGCATACAGTAATCTTGCTGACATGATCACATATTGAAATAATCTTCCGTAGCTTTTTCATAACTGTTAGAAATTGAATAATATTGATGAACTGCTTTTTGTATAACTGCATTGTCCATTAATACTTTACCTCCGTCATATAATTTCTATATCATTTTCTCTTCTATTTCTTTTTAGAATTGATATGATAGCCACTTCCTTGATTTATTTGCAAAGTCAAACTTTTTTGCTTTACATAATACATTTTATTTTCATTTCTTATTAACATAGATAATTGTTGTTAAAAAAGCTTAATTTATTGAGAAATACTTCTCTAGAAATTTCTTTAACACTTAGTTTCCTATCTCATCCACAATTGCTGGTGTTTCTCTTGACTGTTCTTTTTAAGTTCACTGATAGGTTGTATAAAACAAACTTTAATAAAAGCCTTACTTACATCGCAGATCATTTTTAAATCAGTAAAAGATAAAGGATTCTCTGCAGATTTAATCTGCTAGTCATTGCCAACTATAGGGGATGGTGCTCATCTTGACTTCAAGGCCATTGAACCAGCCTTATGTGAAGACATTTCTGCAGTCATGTGACCAGCTGTTACCTTCCCACCAAAGTGGTACCTATTTATCTACTTGTATTTGCATACTTTTGGAGTGGTAGGTTGGCAGGAGTTGGGGAGAGGATGAGAGCTCACCTCGTTGCATGGTGCACAGGTCTGGAACCTCGGCTGCTGGCTTTCCAGCCGACAACCCAGCATTTTAACCACTGAGCTGCCCTGATGCCCCTTTTAAATCAGTACCTTTACCTAAATCATTTTTTTGAAGTTCTTTTAATTTCTGTTTACAATTCTCCTCTATTGTTTCTTTCTGTAGAAATATTTGGTTTAGTCTCCATCTAAAAGCCTCAGCTTTTCTTTTTCTAAACCAAAGGTTACAGGCTAGTGATCCCAAAAAGTGTTTTGTATTATCTCTACTTAATAAATCTTAGTAGCCAACTTATTTGAAATACAAATCATGTCTACCATAGAACAAGATACACAACAAATTCCACTTAAAAATGCTATGAATGAAGATTAGATAAGAATCTGACATTAAGGTAAAGGTTCCCCTTGCACATGTGTGCTAGTCATTCCCAGCTCTAGGGGGTGGTACTCATCTCCATTTCAAAGCCAAAGAGCCAGCGCTGTTTCTGCAGCAGTTTACAAAATATTTAATCTCTGCATGGCTGCTGAGAAATTCTGGGCATTGGAATCCATAAGTCTTAAAGTTGCCCAGTTTAGAGACCCCATGAAGGATATAATGGTCAAATATTCCCAAGATCTTTCCAATATCAATATCAAACATATAAAGAACTTGAAAGGCATTCCCAAAAGAACTAGTGATTGTACAATAAAACAATAAACATACTGAATTGTTTAAACATTCTTCATAGTAAGTATATACTTGCTTGCAGATTGCTTGTTTGCAAAAGGTAAAGGTAAAGGTTTTCCTCGCACATATGTGGTAGTCGTTCCTGACTCTAGGGGGCGGTGCTCATCTTCATTTCAAAGCCAAAGAGCCAGCGCTGCCCAAAGACATCTCTGTGGTCATGTGGCCAGCATGACTAAATGCCGAAGGTCCACGGAATGCTGCTAACTTCCCACCCAAGGTGTTCCCTATTTTTCAACTTGCATTTTTACATGCTTTCAAACTGCTAGATTGGCAGAAGCTGGGACAAGTAACGAGAGCTCACTCCATTACGCTAGGGATTCGAACCGCTGAACTGCTGACCTTTTTGATAGACAAACTCAGCATCTTAGCCACTGAGCTACTACGTCCCTAACCTGCCATGAGATACACACACACACATACAGACACACACACACACCAATTTTATTTATTCTTAAAACATCCAGAATATTAATTCTTAAAAATTAAGAATAGAAATAAAAAATAAATCCACAGAATAATGGGAATAATTCTATTGGGAGAGGGGGGTGGGGTTGTTACAAAACAGACTGTTTAAAGTATGGAAGAAAATTATAACCCAGGTCAGTACTAGTGGAATGGATCAGTTACTAAGCTGATTTTTTCTTTTAAAGGAAGATAAAATTGACTGTTTTTATCTTGGTTAAAATGGGATGTATTATTCTGTGTGTTTTTTTTAGATTTAAGATATTTTGATTGGCGAAATGTGGCAAATTGGATTTCCTTATTTAATGTTTAAGCTTTTTACTTTATGGTTATCTTTTTTTCTATTTTGTTTAGTATCTAAATGCTTAGCATCTTGTGTGATTTTTGGGGTTTTGAAACTACCTCTGTTAGGTTGTTTTAGTCATTTTATGTTAAATTGTTAGAATTGTTTTATATTTATGACTAGTTTTAAGCTGAGATGTGAAATATTTATTTGAATGGAATATATTCCTCTTTGGTATTGTTATCTCTGGAATAGTTTGTGTTTGGGATGGGCTGAGTATTAGAATTTGTCTTTTTTTAAAGAGCGAAATGTCTGCTATATTAATCTTTGGTTTGGTCCACCAATCAGTTCTCTTGACTTCTACATTAGTATAGTAAGAGCAATATCATTTGCTGGTCTCAATTGTGTTATAGAAGAGGGATCTGCAATGAAGGGAACACACTTGTGTTTTTGTTGTTCACCCAAAGGCTGGAGGTTACTGCATTAATGTAACTATCAGTTTTGCCCTATGATTGCAAGCCTCATAATGACACATACCTTATAATTGCAAGCTGACTATTAGTAATTCATTTTTTTCTCCTTCCATTTCCTATCCTGGAATTTCCCATGTTCAGAAAAGTACTTGCTTCCTTATTGATGTCCATCCACCTTTAGCAACTCAGCCAAAATGAAACTAGAAAGTAGAGAATGAGTAGGATTTCTTATCTTAATTTAATTGGCATTTAGAGTGCAGGGATTTTGTCCCCTGAATTAGTAAGAGACATAAAGGAAATTAAGAGGAAGGTGCAATTTAAAAAGAATAGAATAGAGCAGTGGACACCTCAATATGATATGAAAGGTGTTTCAGACCTTACACATAGGTAGCACCTTTCTGCTGTTTTTTTTTAAAGCAGGTCAGCTAATCCCAGTTTGTGGCAGCCACAGATTCAATCTGAAGTAACTTGATTTTTAAACTTGATTTAGCTCAAGATTCAGCTGAATCCAATGAATAGTTCTAATTTGAATTTCTAATTCCAAATCTAACACCATTTATAACAACAACAACAACAACAACAACAACAACAACAACAACAATAACAATAATAATAATAATAATAATAATAATAATAATAATAATAATAATAATAATAATAATTTTAATTTATAACCCGCTGTCTCTCCCCGAAGAGACTCGAGGCGGGGCACAGGGAATTTAAAATACATATAAAATCACAGCATAATACAATATAAAATAAGATTAAACTAACCCTGCGCTAAAAACCCATTATTTAAAACTAGAAATTAATCATAAAAACCCTAAACAGTTGACTATCCTAGGCCGGCCAAGCAGAAAAAGTGCGTTTTTAATTTTTGACGGAAGGAGCGGAGGTCCATAGTTGTTCTAATTTCGGGGGGAAGGTCGTTCCAGAGGGTTGGGCCCACCACAGAGAAGGCCCTTCCCATGGGCGTCACCCGCTGGCATAGCCTAGCGGACGGCACCGGAGAAGTCCCTCTCTGTGGGAGCGAATCGGCCGCAGGGATGTATGCCAATGGTAATAGAAACAGGTCCATACTGGAGATGGGAAATGTTTCCCTTCAGGTTCCCAGAATGCCCCTGGTACAAAGTAGACTTCTTTCAACCTGAGGAATCAAAAGTTGTACAGGACTGATCTGGCTGAATCTCCCCTCTATTTCTGTTGATCTGAAAGACCAACAGATCCTCAAGACGTTCATCAAACACTGGGTTTGACTGTTGTTCAGGTTTGACCACTTGATTTTGTTGTGATTTTCAGATGTCGTTGAAGCTCCATCCAAATAAAGTAGTGGAGGTGACTTTGGCAAAATAAAGGGGGAAATGCAAAATAAAATGTTCTGGGTTTAGGACCCAGAAAGAGGCAGTACCTTCAGAACCCACCTTGCACATCCTACGTGAAAATGAATATGGAGGGAATGGAGTACTGTGACCTTCCAGATGTGGCTGGACTTTTCTATCACTGTGGCTGTGGGTTATGCAGTCTGACAGAATGTAAAGTCCAGCAACATATGGAGGGCCTCAGGAGAAAGCACTCCTTTTACACCCCTCCCACCTTCTGCTCTCACTATGCACACTTTCTAAATGATCTTTCCTTCATTATTTACTCTGCTGCATTCTCTTATTATGAAGAGGCTCTCCAATTCCATAAGACTGCGCGCTGCTGGCATTCTAAATTGGATTCCAGGATCTGAAATAGCAGCTTGAAATTCTTAATGAGTTTACATGCAGATGTAGAAGAAGTGGAAGGGAACATACAAGTTGCAGTTCTCCCATCATAATGCTTTGTTTTCATTTTATTATATTCATTTGTGAAACATCTACGAAAGGCCCATTTTTAGATAAATGCTCGTTAATTTACCCAGCGTCTTCATCTGTGTTTCACAAACCAGTGAAACATAATGCCACTTTCTCTATTCTGTCTAGGTATTTACAGTAACTGTGCACCATTGGAGCAAACAAAATGTTTTATTAAGCAACAAGTGAAGACCTATGTCCATCAAACAATAAATTATGTTGGCCTCTAGCTCCAAAATGGCTTGTGAGGTTTGTTGTTGCTGCTGCTGCTGCTGTCTTAAGGTTAAAGAGATCCAGCTGCTCCTTGAAGAGGATTGCTACATGCTAAGGCTATATAAGCAAACTTGGTACCTAAAGGCATTTGCAAGAGCTTGTATGTTGAGGTTCAAACTGCCAGGAGCCTACATTGTTAAAATGTACTTGGATATTAAAGAAGATGCTTGGTTGGTTCAACAGTCTCATGATTTATAAGAAGTTGGGCCCCTGGCCCATTCATCTTTAATTCGTCTACAAAACATAACCATAGTTTTCTAAAAATTCCTGCAGGTGATTTCAGGACATGTTAGGGTTTTTGCTCTACCACAGCTCTTCTATGACTGACCTGATTTCAGTTTCGCTTCATAACAGGCAACAACTCAGACAACCACTAAATGGCATAGGAGAGATCAAGGGTGCTTACTCCAAGAATAATTCTATATGTGACGTATCTTGAGTTTTTGAGTAACCCAGATTACTGATTAAGCAGTTAGATTTAATCAAAGTATTTGTTTCTTGAAATAGCAGAAAACCATAGAAAACAGATGAATGTACCTGCTAAAATGTAATCGATAACATCATTTTGTAGGTCTTGGGAAAAGGCTTTTCAGTGACAGCTGACAAGCTCTGTTTCCAGTTTTAAATTGGGTGGGGTTTCTGGATGTCAGAGTAGAAGTTCCACTTCTTCTATATACATGAGATACATAATGGAAGATATAGAAAATATTCTGTGTTGCTATATAATGATGGTCCAGATTTTGACAGCCTACAACTGTGATAGCGAACGTGTTGCACGTGTGCCACAGGTGGCACACGGAGCCATATCTGCTGGCATGTGAACCATCAGCTACAGTGCGCATGCGCACGCCAGCCAGCTGATTTTTAGCCTTCTGGAGGGCCAGGGGAGGCCGTTTTCACTCTCCCCAGGCTTCAGGAAAGCCTTCAGAGCCTTGGGCGGGGAGGGGGGAGAAAATGGCCTCCCCCAGCCTCCTGGAAGACCTCCGGAAGCCGGAAACAGATCGTTTCCAAACTTTTGGTAGGCCCATTTATCGCCCTCCTCAGTGCCCAGAGGCTTTCCTGGAGCCTGGAGAGGGTGGAAACACCCCACCACCACCGCAGAGGAAACACCAAGCTCAGTTTGGAGGTGAGAAGTGCGATGTATGGGGGGAGCATGGGGAAGTCTTTGTGCATGTGGGCGCATGCTTTGCATTATTGGTGCCGGCACGCACTCACACTATTGCGTGTGGGCACTCACATTTTCGGCACCCAACAACAAAAAGGTTAGCCATCACTGGCCTACAAGGTAGCCTATTCCCAAATCGGCTTCCCTAATTTCTTGTGGAATTCATTTTACCCCAAATTAATTCCTTTTGGGATTTTTTTTTGAGCTGGTGCCCACACTATGAGGCGAAGCACTGGGCGTTTTCATTTTGTAGCAATATAAGGAGCAGATGCATTCTGTTAAAATAAAAGGTAGGCTACAGGCTGATTTTTTTTTCTTTTGCAGCATAGCATCCTGCCATTTTAAGATTACCTTTAATGAATCTAAACATTATGAGGATCCAGTTGGACAGACAATCTAATGTATCCCAAGACACATGTCTGGAGGCCCACTGGTGTATGTAGAGCAGTATGTTACCGACTCCTGATTAAACCTTTTTAAAAATGTATGTTAGGATTCTAAAATTGCATGTAATCAAGCATTGGTTGCAAATGGCATATGTTGTCACAATTGAAATCATAGCATTATTCATCCTCCTACAACTCCATAGAATCACCATATTTTCTGCACTATAAGATGCACTTTTTTCTGCCAAAAGAGTTGGTGGAAATGTCTGTGCATCTTATAGAGTGCACATCGTGGTGGAGAAGGAGGGTTGGTGCGGCAGCCGCCTGTCATAACTGCTGCCACTCACTGCCACCAGGGAATGCTGGAACCTTCGCTGCCGAGCAGCTGGATGAGCCTTCTAGAACACCGCCAATTGGATTGGCCTCTCAGAATACTGGTTGGATCAGTTTCCAAGAATACCACCAATCAGCTGTCCTAGGCGGCGGCAATTGGCAGCGGGGATTGGAAGTGAATGGTGACAGCGGCGATTGGAAGTGAATGGTGACAGCGGCGATTGGAAGTGAGTGGTGGTGGCAGCAAACAGTAGCAATTGCTGGTCGCAGCGATCCCCGCCATCTAGAACAGCTGAATTCTGGGAGGCTGATCCAACCGCCAGTCAGCTGCAGCAGTCCCCAGCAGTGGCAGTATCTCAGCTCAGTTGACCAGTGGTGGGGCTGCGATAATGTGTGAAGCTGACCTTGCTGTTTGCTGAAAGGATGTTAGCCTGAATATCAGATGGATGCTGGGAGGCAGAGGCAGATTTTTTTTCTTGTTTTCCTCCTCTAAAGTTAATGTGTGTTTTATGGTCCAGTGCGCCTTATAGTGCGAAAAATACAGTATACCTCATGCCAGAATTCAGTAAGTAATGGTGCGCAAGGCAAAGGAGAAGCAGCCCATAACTCTACCTGAGTTGACTGGTTATAAATGTAATATGTTTGTTAAATTACCATAAATCTCTTTTCTCCACAAGAAAACTGCAACAGCTGAGGCCCAGCAATACAGACCGTGGCTTGCATGGAAAGATTCAATTGTAGTCCTTGATCTAACAAAAGAAAGAAGGTTGTCCTTGAATTCAAAAGTCACTGGCAGCATGATGGATCAAACCTCTGACTTTCTCAAAGTCATTGTAGTTACAATTTAGGTTATAACTAAAAGCTACCAGGTTACAGGTCACATTTAAAAAAAAGAACATTTTTGAGCTGGATTTTACCAACACAAATAACTGTGAATAAAATAACATAAATAAAAGTCAATGTACATATTTAATGCTTGAATTTCTCACTCGGAATGAAACATAACCATATGAAGACAAAATAAGAGCCTTATTATATTGAATGCATATAGTGAGTCTATGAGACCTAGTACCATGGTGTTTTGGATATTTCTATTTGATAGTAAAATGGAATTTTAATTATACAGGAAAATCAGCTAGTTCAGGAGTTCTGAAAGATAAGAATAAGAATAAGAATTTTATAAGACACATTAACAAATTGCTGCTTCCTGCAATAACACCAGCAGTACTGCAAAAAATTGTGCTGCTCAGAACATCGTATATTTTAAGAAGGTACTTAGTTGATACCTAGGATGTTGGCAGCAATCCATATTAACCATTAACACCAGTCAATGGTATTTGTGATACATTTTTGAATGTTCAGTTGACTAAGGTTCATGTTTAATGAATAAAGTATATAATAATAATAATAATTCTTTATTGTCAGTGCACAACATATGTACATTGAGATTGGTTGAGCTCCCTCAGTTCACCCCCCCCAACCAACACAATACAACTCACAGTGAAGACAAAAGAAGAAAGAAAGAAAAATATCCCTAACCCAATAAATCATATTAACAAACACCCAGTCCCATTACACCAGTGTGAATATGTTACATATTACGCTGGCCCTGCAAGTCCATCGTACTGCTTAGTTATGATGTTATTTCGCATTTAGGAGCCTGGCAGCTCACGGATAAATATTTAAATTGAGATACACACACACACACACACACAACACATATATATTCTTCTGAATGAGAACATAAATACATTCTTCTGAACCTTTACAAAGGAAAATAAACAGGTTTATATAAATAGAACTTCAGAATGTGCCAGCAAAGCATTTTAATGTAAACTTCTGATTTATAGTTGATTTTACACTCTGAAAGCCACTATATTATTTTAGTCATTAAATATGTAGATCCTCTGATACTGTGGATTGATTTTAATGGTTGAAAGATAAATATATATTTTACAAAATATTTAATCTTCACCATCCTCTACTTTCTATGCCAGCTCTTTAACTATTTATTTTATTTATTTATTTTTCGAATTTATACCCCACCCTTCTCCTTTGTTAGGAACCAGGGCGGTGCACAGGCATTATTAAAATCATACAAAAAACAATATACATTATTAAAAGCATATTAAATTAAATCCCGTGCTAAAAAACCCATTTTAAAACCTAAAGATTAAAATGTATAGATAAAAGTCAGAAACGGGGGGCTATGCTAGTCTTAAGACGTTGGCGGAACTAGTACATCAAACTGCCTCTCGTATTATACTGAATGATTAAATTAGATGAAAAATGCAACATTAGTTCAATTTTCATTTCTGATTGTGTATATGTACTAAGCTCATTGCGTGGGGGCACAAATAAAAAGTCTCCAATTAGTGGAAGGTATTATCTTGCCAAATGATTACAGATTATGAAATAACAAAATTCAGATATAATCCAGCATTTTCAAATAAATAGAGGTTCAACTAGGTTGGTGATAGTTCAGCATTTGAAGTATTTATTCATATTTGGCTAATAAGATATGTTTCCTGGCAGAAAACATTGCATGAATCACAACATTGAAAACTTTAACTAGAAGTAAAGCAGCACATTGACAGCTTTAGCAAGTAGATCACACAGGAAACACAGTCAAATAAGTTAATTCTGAAGATAAAGGTAAAGGTTCCCTCGCACATACTGTATGTGTAGTCATTCCTGATTCTAGGGGGCGGTGCTCATCTCTGTTTCAAAGCCAAAGAGCCAGCACTGTCTGAAGAACATCTCCTTGGTCATGTGGCCGGCATGACTAAATGCCATTGGTGCACGGAACGCTGTTACCTTCCCACCAAAGATGGTCCCTATTTTTCTACTTGCATTTTTTATATGCTTTCGAACTGCTAGGTTGGCAGAAGCTGGGACAAGTAATGGTAGCTCACTCCGTTACGCGGTGCTAGGCATTCGAATCACCGAACTGCCGACCTTTCTGATTGACAAGCTCAGCATCTTAGGCACTGAGCTACCACGTAAATCTACATTAACAGAATGTTGTAAATCTGAAAGTACAAATCTCCCACTTTCACAACCCAATACCTTTGTCATGGGAGTCCTGCACAAGCCTCTTATTTGACATTTCCCTAAATAACCTCTCTTCACCCTGTCATTCCCACACATATCATTATCCAGAGACTGCTATGCATGAAACATACTCAGGAAGCATATCATGCTAAGCTGCAGTTGGCCCAATAATATGGTTTAAACCCAAAATATATATTTTAAATGAAATAAATATATTGGTTGAAATATTGAAAGAAAAAATATTGGGAAACTATTGGCTTTTCTTTTGAAACATTGATAAGAAAGCAAAATCATACTTTTGATAAGATGTGTTCTGGGAACAAATTACACTAATTTCAATAAAGTTGACTTTCAGGTTTTCAGTTTTATAAAAAATAATATTCTATATGCATAGATATCATGAGCATGTAGATCCTTTTTAAAATGCAACAATTCTTTAATACATTTCAAATGTGTAGTCAGGGAATTTGACTACATCTCTAATTTTACAGAAAATCTATGTATCACTGACATGATGAAATCCTTACCAGATTGAATAATTATGGAATGGTATGAGTTTTAAAGCAGAAAATAGTCTAGCTTTTGCTATTTTAGATGCATTATGAAAACAAAGCTTATAACACTGATTTTGCAGGCTGTTAAGGAACCTGCCCAGTGTACAAGTTATCATCCAATATCTCTGTTTAATATTGATGCTAAGATTTTAACAGCTACATTGGTAAGAAAATTACGGAAGGTATTGTCTGCATTAATTCATATTACTCCGTCTGAAAGGTGTCATGCTTCAGATTATGTAAGACTTTGGTTGAGATAATAACTTTGTACACTAATAAATATGAATTGGTAGTAGTAGTTTGTTGGATGTAAAAAAAGCTTTTGATAATAGGTCAAATTGCATATCTGGATCAAGTATTACAGGAGTTATATTTCTTACAGAATTGATTCTTGGATTATAATATATTATCTTAATCCTTTATATAATTAGTAAGGAGATTATTTCACCAGTAATTAAAATGCAACAAGGGAATCACCACGATATCTTCTATCTCTTCTAATTTTTAGTTTGCTATTGAAATCCTTCATGTATCCTAATAAAACAAACTTGTAAAATTAAAGGAATTAGTTTAGCTATATATGAATAGAGGATAATATTATATGCCAATATGATTTGAATTTTCACAATCTTTTCTTAAACTCGTAGCAGAAGTACAGTGTAGGGAAAATATTGTGGCAATACATCAAACATTATGCCAGTTGGCAAGATGTTTCCAAGAACTGGTGGCCTTATTTACAACTGCAGATAAGATGTAAAAAAGACATACAGGAATATGGCATTGAAAAAGAACAATTACCATTAGATGAAATATTATTAGGAATGGAGGAGAAATTCATAACCAAATGTACACTTATTTATTAAAATCCAAAAGGGAAGAGGAAATACCTAAAGAAATATGATAGCTTGGGCAAGGAATTTTGGCTATAGCATTCAATTAGGAGATTGGGAGCAGTTGTAGATGAAAAATTATAAATTAACAATATTGGCCTCATACAAAGAGAACTTATATATAATGTTCTACCATTGTCATCTAGCACCGGCAAGATTGGCAAAAATTTACCCAAATTTGAATCCCAGATGTTGGAAATGTAAACATGAACAGGGCTCATACTTTCATATGTGGTGGACCTGTCCGGAAGTGAGGAAATATTGGAGCAAAATAAGAATTTGTTTACAAGAAATTTTATTTTATTTTTTATTTTATTTATTTTATTAAATTTATATCCCGCCCTTCTCCAAATGGACCCAGGGCGGCGCACAGGAATGTTAAAATACATACAAAACATATAAAATTTAAAAAACTTATTCTAGTAAAACCTGTGCTAAAAACCGAATTAAAATCCCAAATTTAAAACTGTCTAATGGTCAATACAGGGGGTTACGCTAGGCCGGCTAGATGGAATAAATGTGTCTTCAGACACTTGCGGAAGAGGCGGAGGTCAGAGATGGTGCGGAGTTCAGGGGGTAGGTCGTTCCAGAGGGTTGGCCCAGCCACAGAGAAGGCTCTTCCCCTGGGTGTCGCCAGTCGGCATTGTCCAGCCGACGGCACCCTGAGGAGGCCCTCTCTGTGGGAGCGTATCGGTCTGAGGGATGTATGGGGCAGGAGGCGGTCTCGCATATAACTAGGCCCCGAGCCATGGAGCGCTTTAAAGATGGTCGTCAAGACCTTGAAGCGCACCCGAAAGACCACAGGGAGCCAGTGCAGCTCGCGCAGGATAGGTGTTATGTGGGAGTGTCTAGGCGCTCCCATAATCACCCGCGCGGCTGCGTTCTGGACTAGCTGCAGCTTTCGGGTGCACCTCAAGGGAAGCCCCATGTAGAGAGCATTACAGTAGTCGAGAGGTGACGAGTGCTTGAGTGACTGTGCGTAGGGCACCCCGATCCAGTAAGGGGCGCAATTGGCGCATCAAGCGTACCTGATGGAACGCCCCCCTGGCCACGGCTGCCATGTGATCTTCCATAGACAGCCGGGAATCCAGGAGGACACCCAAATTGCGCGCCCTCTCCACGGGGGCCGGTGTTTCGCCCCCAATGGCCAGTGTTGGAATAATCTGGCTGAACCGGGGCGCCGGAAGCCACAGCCACTCAGTCTTGGATGGGTTGAGCTTGAGTTTGTTACCACCCATCCAGATCCGTATGGCCTCCAAACACCGGGACATAACCTCGACGGCATCGTTGGGGTGGTCTGGGGTGGATATGTACAACTGAGTATCATCAGCGTACAGATAACAGGCCTTCAAATCCAATTTAAACCGGAGATGTTTTTGCTAGGGATAATTAGACAAAAATTTACAAAGGAAATCAATTATATCATTATTCATATGTTGACAGCAGCAAGAATGGCATACGCCCCAAACTGGAAAATAGATGGCACACACACCGAAAACATGATAATTAAAAAAATAATGGACTGCACGGAAATGGTAAAATTAAAGAGAGTTAAATTAACTCACAAACTGCAAGATAAAGAAGAAAAAGAATACTACACAGTATGGGACAAATAGTATCAGTGGTTAGAGAAAAGGAATAACAAATGAAAGAAGAATATTGATATATGTAAATATTAGGTTATAAATGTAAAGAGGAAATTGCAAATGAAAAATGAATGGAAAGTATGGAAGATGCTAAACAAAAGGGGATATACTGATGCCTTAGGTATGGGAAGAATGGATGTAGAATTTGATTTTTATGTTTTGTTTTGTAAAAAGCTTAATAAAAATTACATATTAAAAAAAAAGAAAATAATCCTAAATTTGTGGGAAACAATGAATGTCATCAAAATGAATTTTGCTACAAGATTGATATGTATCTTGTGAGCTCTCTGTTAAAATTGTGTTTCTCTTATGATTATGATGGTTTTAATTTTCCTGATTTTAAATAATTTCATTGGCTCTTTTGTTAATTTCAATTATGTTTTGGAATGGGAGTTGACTACATGCTGTTATGGCCTCAAATTGGAGACCTATTTAGTGTCTTGGCAGGCTCTTGATATTATAGCAGGAATTAAATTATTTTTTCAGCATTGAAGGCAATCAAACATAATTGGGCTTTATTGGACAGAAAGGTAAATCTGATTTATCCTCTCATGAGGAATTGTTTGTTTGGAGTAATTCTTATTTTATGGGCGCTAATTATGTGGTGTGGGTTTGTTTGTTTGTTTGTGTGTTAAGACCAGGCTTGCAATGGGATCATTATCCGTAACCACTTAAGTAATGATAGCTTTAAAACTCTTACAAAAAATCTTATAAAAGAAATATTTGTACCCCAATAATGTACCCCAATAGGTTGAGATGCAAAATGTTGCTACATATTTTTTGGGTCCCAATACTTCCGCAATTGCTGATATCGTGGAAGCATTGAGCATATTAGAAAAAGCCTTAAGTAACATTAAATAACCTTTTAAAGCTTGAATTTTGTTTTTAAAGATTGGTTCTTACCTTCTCTATGCTACTGATATAATGCATTTGAAGAAACTTGGAACAATAATATGGGGCTGCCGACCTTACCAGAAAAAAATCTACCCTTCCAATGAGGAAGGAAATAAGGGTGACACAGATGTAACACCTATCCCTCTCTTTTACAAGCTTTGGACTTCATCACTTTCAGAAATCCATAATATTATTTCTATTTTAGCAACATACAATGTATAATTTCATTTCCTCTTGACATTGTAATTGGTAAATTAAATTTAGAGTTGTAGATGATTTAGTTCATTTAATAGATGGGTATAGTTGATAACTCTGCCACAAAATAAATTAGTAAAGATTTAAAACTTTAAATGGGTTATAAAATATATGAATCTAGAGAAATTCAGGTCTCATGCAGAAATAATCTGAAGCCATTTCCTTGCACTTAGAAGCACTTCCTTGCTTCTAATCAATAGGAATAAATTAACTGCTCTTCTGAATCCGTAACATTTTGTGACCCAGTCTAGCTAGCAGAAGGGCAATGATGATGATGATGATGATAATAATAATAATAATAATAATAATAATAATAATAATAATAATAATAATAATAATAATAATAATAATAATAATAATAATAATAATAATCTTTATTGTCATTGTAAAAATTACAATGAAATTGGTTTTAACTTCACTGGTGCAAAATTATAACAGAAACAAAAAAGAGAGAAAAGAAAAAAGAAAAAACTAGCATGTGCATGGAGTGATTGCGGTTGAATTTAAAAGTCTCACAGCCCATGGATAGAAGCTACCTTTAAACCTGTTCGTTCGGCTGGCTATACTTTGATATCTTCTGCCTGATGGTAGAAGGGCAAAGAGATACCAACCAGGGTGTGAATCATCTTTGAGAATCTTCCCTGCTCTGCTAAAGCAGCGAGATCTGGCGATGTTATCCAGTGATGTCAGAGGGCAACCGATGGTTTCTTGTGCCGAATTGATCACTCTCTGTAATGCCTTCCTCTCCGCAACTGTTAAACCAGCATACCACACTGTGATACAATGTGTGAGGACACTTTCTATGATGGACCGATAGAAAAAGGTCATCAGCCGTTGTTCCACCTGATTTTTCCGCAGGACTCTAAGGAAATGAAGTCTCTGTTGAGCTTTTCCAATCACCAGAGACGTGTTGTTTTTCCAGGTGAGATCTTGGCTAATAAGCACTCCTAAGAATTTAGAAGAGGAAACCCTCTCCACACAACCCCCCTCGATATACAGTGGGGCAGGTTCCTCTCTGTGCCTCCGGAAATCTAGCACCATCTCCTTTGTCTTGCTAGTATTTAGATGTAAGTTGTTTCTTGAGCATCATGCGGATACCTTCTGGACTTCTTCCCTGTATGCTGATTCGTCCCCTCCAGTTATGAGACCCACCACCGTTGTGTCATCTGCAAACTTTATTATGATGTTGGATGGATCAGAGGATATGCAGTCATATGTATACAGTGAGTAGAGGTAGGGGCTGAGCACACAGCCCTGAGAGGAGCCTGTGTTGAGCTTCAGTGTGGAAGATGTAAAGGACCCAACCCTTACTGTTTGTGGACGATCGGTCAGGAAGTCTTTGATCCATTCACAAGTAAGGGGAGGGAAATTCAGGTCAGTCAACTTTTCAATGAGAATGCCTGGTAGGATGGTGTTAAAGGCCGACCTATAAACTCTTCAAACTCCACAAAAATGAAAAAGAAACCACAGTAAAGAGGAAAGCATCAAATTCTTCCTCCTAGTCTTGTGAAAGCAGTCATAACCCTGAAAGCAAAAGTATATCTTGTTTTTGAAGGAATTATTGTTTTCAGCATAGGAATTGTATAGAAAGCTTTTCCAGTTGTATAGTTTTACAGGTCTTTGGGAGATGGTGGGGAGAGAATTTCAGCTCCACAATTTTATTTTTACTATAAAAATCATAATAATTTTTAAAATATTTCTTTTGTGAGAGTTTCCTGTGCTGGGGTAGACTGAATGTGCATTGTCCATTAGATTAGGTTTCTTTGATTAAGAAATAGGGACTGATGAATTTCCAAGCTATTTTTAGTCACGGTTGCTGCTGAGAATTAAAATAGCTGTGCTTACATTAACATTGTTTTGTCTGTGTTACAGCTCAGAAGATGATACTTGAAAAAACAGAGACACTTTTTCCTAATTCTTCCCAAGAAACTTTCTAAATGCTTAGTCAATTTTGAATGAAGCTTACATTATAGCCTTTATTACTACTGTATTTTGTGGTGTATAAGACGCACCGGAGCATAAGACGCACCAAGGTTTTGAAGAGGCAAATTTAAAAAAAAAGTTTCGCACTCTGCAAACCTCCCCAAAACAGCCTGTTTTTCACTAAAACAGACCCATTTTCCTCCAAAAAGGCACGAATAGCCTTTAGGGAGTATGCAGAGTGCTCCTGGGGGGTGCCCCCCCCAAAAACGAGCAAACAAATTGCATGCATAGGCTTTAGGAGGCTTATAGAGTGCCCCTGAGGGCTGAGGGGGCAAAATTGAGCATAAAACAGGCTGTTTTTCACTCATTTCTGCCCTCCCCAACCCTCAGGAGCTCTCTGAAAGCCTTCTACAGGCTCTGTATGGCCATTTTGGTGAAGGGGTGGAGTTTTGAGAGGCAAAAAATGCTGTATTCATTGTATAAGACACACCTAGATTTTCACCCTCTTTTTTGAGGGAAAAAGGTGTGTCTTATTCTCTGAAAAATACAGTGATTACATTTTTTTCTTCTTTGTAGGCTTTTTCTGGGTAAAACCATATTTTGTAAAAATCTGCCTGTCAGGTCTTTTTACCTTCCCAAACAGCATGTGCAGAGCCATGGAAGTATGATGGGTGGTATATGTTAGATCAGCCAAAGGATTCCGACTCAGGCATGGTCAAAACAACAGGAACGTTTATTCACACTATTTACAACATACACAAGATTCAACTGGCAAGGTTTCTTCTCTGGCAACCTCTTATATAGAGTTACCAGGCAGGAAAACTACTAGCAAGCAATTGCAACATTGTAACTCCTTTCCAGACAGATTCCAGTCAGCTCGTCTCAGTCAATTAACGCAGCTGCCGGATCTGTTCCGGAATGCGGTGACTCACAGGTTACCAGACTTGCTGTCTGGGTCGTAGACCTGAGGACTCAACACTCCTTCCCCCATAGTCAGTGCGCATGTGTCCAGGCTCTCTGTCCATCACAGTACATGCGCACGCGTATTCATTCAGATAGGCGGGGCGGTGTCGGGTCCACCCCGAACGCCTTAGTTCCTGCGGAGAGTTCGGCGCGGGCAGCAGGTCCTGTGGAAGCTCCTCCCTGCGGGGAGTGGAGCTTTCGCCTACGTCACCACGGCCTGCCCCCGGAGGTGGAGTCACCATAGCTGGAATTGACGATAATAGTAAGTCCGGGCGAGGGGGCGTGGCGACCGGGCTTGAGGTAGTTGATGGTTGCTGGCAGGCAGCGTTCTGGTAGGGTGGGCCTCCGATGGGCGAGGCCCACAGCTCAGTATCAGGTTGAGTGGAATGGTCCTGACGGCCTCCCCAGGCGTTGCCTGCCGAGGAGAGGCCTGGACAGGCAAGGGTCTCAGAATTTCCAAACTGCGGCTCGGCTTGAACAGGGAACAACGGCCCAACGGGGGCCAACGGGCAGGAACGGCCTGGTGTGGTGAAGGCTGTCTCGGGCAGGCGGCGCCTCAGTTGATCCAGGTGGCGCCGCCACTCAGATCCATCATGAAGGCCGACCCTGTAAGAACAGGGGCTGGTTAAGTCCAAAATGGTGGCGGCAATCCATCGCGGCTCCCCTGAGAAGTTCCTTGCCCAAACTAGGTCCCCAATTTTAAATAAGCGAGGGGCGGAAATCTGCAGGTTGCTCCTCTGCAACCCGTCGTAATCGGGGTGCAGTCTGTCCAGGGTGGTCCGCAAGCGTCGGCCCATCAAGAGCTCTGCGGGGCTTTTCCCTGTGGCCGGACAAGGTGTGACATGCTGTCCCAAGAGGTACGCAAGCCACCCTTGCCTGCCAGTCCCCTTTATCCAAACGGGCCAAGGCTTCCTTGGCCGAGCGGACTGCTCGTTCCACACGTCCATTAGACGCCGGGTGATAAGGGGCAACCGGCGCGTGGCGGATCCCTTGGGTGGCCAGAAAATCCAAGAAGGTGGAGGACTGAAATTGGGGCCCGTTATCCAACACAATGACGTCCGGCAACCCGTGGGTCGCGAACAGGCAGCGCAAGACGTGCACTGTGTTCTCCGCTGTGGTGGAAGCCATGATAATCACCTCCACCCAGCGGGAGAACGCGTCCACCACCACAAGGAAAGTCTGGCCATGGAAGGGACCCGCGAAATCCAAGTGGAGCCTGGACCACGGGCTCCTGGGGACGTCCCACTCCCTCGGCGGGGAGACCGGCGGGGCCAGCCGGGACGATTGGCAGGAGGAGCAGGCGGCCACCCATTCCGCCACTTCAGCATCCATGCCAGGCCACCAGACATAGCTCCAGGCTAAAGCCTTCATACGGACGATGCCTGGGTGGTTGGCATGGAGCGACTGAAGAACAATGTGTCTGAGAGGGGAAGGGACGATGACCCGATCTCCCCAACACAAGCACCCGCAATGGAGCGAGAGCTCCAGCTGGCGTGACTTGTAAGGCCGAAAGTCTTCGGCCACGCTGCCCGAAGGCCAGCCCCTCAGCACCCATCGGCAGACCTGGGCGAGGACGGGATCTGCGCGGGTGTGAGCGGCGACGGCGGATGAGGACAGGGGCAAGTCCGACTCCGCAACCATCAGGACAGAGAGGGCAGGCACAGGGGTCGGATCCGGCCCCGGGAGAGGGCAGCGGCTCAGGGCATCAGCATGCCCTATCTGCTTGCCAGGACGGTATAGCAGCGTATAGTCATACGCTGCCAGGAATTCCGTCCAGCGGGTCATCCTGGGCGACAGGATGGGGGGGGTCGGACGGTCACCGGCCAACAGCCCAATGAGTGGCTTGTGGTCCGTGACAACAGAAAAAGTCCGCCCATAGAGGTAATGGTGGAACTTCTTAATCCCGGACACTACAGCCAAAGCCTCCTTGTCGATTTGGCTGTAGTTTCTCTCCGTTTGAGACATTGTCTGGGAGTAAAAAGCAATGGGGGCTTCCGAGCCGTCTGGAAAGACGTAGCTAAAGACAGCTCCCAGGCCAAAAGGGGAGGCATCGCATGCAAGCGTCAGAGGAAGCCTGTCATGGTACTGGACTAGTACCGCATCTGATGTGAGCATGGCTTTGACAGCCACGAACGCATGCGCTTCACGGCTGCCCCAGCGCCAGGCTGCAGATCGGTCGAGCAACCGATGCAGCGGCTCGGCTAGCGATGCCTTGTGGGGAATAAATGGCGCGTAGAAATTTAAAAGGCCGAGGAATGCCTGCAGCTTCGTTTTGGAGGCAAGAGTGGGGGCTTTTTAGATGGCCTCGACCTTGGAGGGGGTTGGGTGGATTCCTTGGGCATCAATCATGAAGCCCAGGAATTCCACCCTCGGCGCAGCAAACGTACATTTGCTGCGCTTCAACTTTAAACCCGCGCCCCTGAAAACTCTGAGAACCTTCCGCAACGTCTTGGCGAGTTCTGATATGCTGGAAGCAGCAATCAGGACGTCGTCAAAGTACGGTACAACGCCAGGGAGCCCATGGAGCAGTCGCTCCATGAGGCTCTGGAAGATCCCCAGGGCCACGGACACGCCGAATTGTAGGCGGCGACAGCGGAAAGCCCCACGGTGGGTGACGATGGTCTGCGCCTCCGCAGCCTCGTTGTCCACCGGGAGCTGTTGGTAGGCCTGCGCCATATCCAGTTTCGCAAACACTCGACTCCGTCCCAAAGAGAGACGGGTCTTGCACTACCGGAACCGGGTATGGGTTCGCCTGAAGCCCGAGGTTGATTGTCGACTTATAGTCGGCGCAGATCCCCACGGACCCGTCGGGCTTAATGGGAACCACAATAGGGGTCTCCCATTTCGCCTGATCGATGGGTTCGAGCACGCCCTGCACCACTAATCGATCTAATTCCGCTTCAACCTTGGGCTTCAGCGCGAACGGCAGCCTGCGGGCCTTCAAGCGGACAGGAGCAACCTGGGGATCCAGGTTTAGGGAAACGGGGATGCCCTTGTACGTTCCTAGGCTGCCATCGAAGACGTCATTGAACTCTCTGATCACTACGTCTACCGGAGAACTGGCTGACACGCTGTGTACTCCTTGGACTGACAGTCCCAAGGCCGGAAACCAGGCCAATCCGATCAAGGCAGCTAGTGATTTGGCCACAACCAAGATGGGAAGGGATCCATGGAATGAGCCGTAGTCTACCCTCACTCTATGCAGTCCTAGAATGGGGATTTGCGAGCCCTGGTAGTCCTTTAGGATTGTTGCCGTGGGGCTGAGATCTCGCTTCCTGAGCTGGGGGCGCAGCTTAATTAATTGTGCCCAGGAAATAAGCGATCTAGAGGACCCGGAGTCTATTTCCATTTTTACACCCACCCCCTCTAAGCAAACCATTGTTGACAGTCTCATACTCTCTGCCTGGTCGTAGTTTAGAGCTGGGGGCATCTCCGACAGCGCGAAGCAGTCAGTCGGCTGTGGCTGGTAGCGTCTCAAACGCTTCTGCGACGCTTGTTGTCCTGGTGGAGCGGCTCTGGAGGCAGCAGCTGAAGTTTTCATTGGTGCGGCAGCACGACACACGGCTGCTAGGTGTCCTTTCCTGCCACATCTGCGGCACACCGATGCCTTGAAGGGGCACTCAGGTCTCTGGTGGGCACCTCCGCAGCCTATGCAGCTCCCGGACTTCTGCTGGGGCGCGAATGCGCAATTACGCACACGCCCGGTCACCCTCAAGCATTCCTCTTGATCTCCTCCATCTTGTCTAGCGGGGCTATCTCGTCCACTAGACACGCTCGCGGGGTGGGGAAGAGAGGAGGGCACGCACGGCCCATGTCAGATGTGGAAATCTCTGACAATTCCGCCGCATGGGCTTCTTCCACCGCTTGCTCGATAGTCAGTACAGTTTTTGAGAGCAAGCGGCGCTTTAGGTGGATGTCTTTTACGCCGCATAAAAACTGCTCCAGCAGGGATTCCTCCAGGAAGCCTGCGGGGAACTCGCAGGGAATTGCGGTGGCTCTCAATTTCTGAAGGAATTCGGCTACTGATTGTTGCGGTTGTTGCACACATTGCCTGAATGCGTAACGGTGTACTATGCGGGAAGGTACAGGCGCGTAGTGTGCTCTCAGGCGGCCCAGGAGATCGTCCCAGGGCACTTCGTGTACCGCGGCGGGTGCTGCTATGGTTCGGGCGGTAGCGGTAGTGAATTCTGGGCCGCCGCACTGGAGGAAAAAGCTCAGCTTCCTTGCAGGCGCGAGTTCGCCGTAGTCACTCGCTATCAGGAAGCACTCGAAACGGGCTAAGAAGGAAGCCCATTGTTCCTTCATCGGGTCGAACGGCGCAAACGGAGGCATTGTCGCCATGGCCATGATGGGGCTGTGCGTTGTTCTGCGCTCGTTGGTTGAGGCTTCGTTCCCCATTGTGTCTAAAGACACGGCCTGAATCCCACCTTCGTCGCCAGTGTTAGATCAGCCAAAGGATTCCGACTCAGGCATGGTCAAAACAACAGGAACGTTTATTCACACTATTTACAACACACACACAAGATTCAACTGGCAAGGTTTCTTCTCTGGCAACCTCTTATATAGAGTTACCAGGCAGGAAAACTACTAGCAAGCAATTGCAACATTGTAACTCCTTTCCAGACAGATTCCAGTCAGCTCGTCTCAGTCAATTAACGCAGCTGCCGGATCTGTTCCGGAATGCGGTGACTCACAGGTTACCAGACTTGCTGTCTGGGTCGTAGACCTGAGGACTCAACAGTATAGAAATTTGCTAAATAAGTAAATGGTAAATATGTGAATCTGCTTCCTAAAACAGTCGTCATGCCCTCTGAAGCATGTCCTTGAGTGAAGTTCAGAAGAAATGGATGTGACTAGGCACACAATAAACCATACATGGCCTTGACATATAGCCTCTTCCGAAATATTCAATCAGTATTGCAGCATTGTCTAGTTTTGCTGCTTACAATGAAACCCAAACAATTCCAAAAGCAGATTAAAACAATCAATAAAAGCATACTTAGAACACACTGTACAAAATAAGCACTCCAGTAAAAAATACAATACAAAAACTAAACTGGGAACAAAAAATGTAAATCTGAAATATGCATCTATCACTTCTTCCCATTCATGCAGGCAGAAAAGAGTATTGATAGAAAATATTCAAATAAGACCCAAGGAACAAATGAGCATAATCATTCATATGTTGTTGAAATATTATCTCATAATAATAGTTGGGCCTGTTGTGTGAAAGACAGCCCTAGTTTTATTAAAATGGGCTCTTTTTGGCTACCACAAAAATCTAATTCTACTTGGTGTTGATGTTTGGAAATGAAATAAATCAGTTCGCATTGGCCAGAGGCTATTATTTAAACTTCATAATCTTGTGTGGGTAAATAAAAATTATTCAGTTGTATCCTTCATGGCTCTCATTTGAAAGTTCCTTCCCACAACACACTATTCTTTAATCATTTAAAACCGTTTTCATTAAAAGTTGGTTTATCCGGCATATTTTGGCACCAAATAATTCCAATGCTTGAAACCTCCTGCCTTTAAAAATAGGGAAAGAAATAGAGGGACTCGACTTCCGGTTTTCGTAGATGACGGACGTGTTTTGGTACTCGTCTGCCGCTTGCTCTTCTAGTGGGCCCCCCTGGGGGCACAGAGGGTTCTGGAGGAATCCCCTGCCATACGGGCGGCTTGCTGGAGACCCCCAACCAGGTGGCAGCTGGTGGGGCATGCTTCCAGCTTTGCCCCAGGAGCCGGGAAGCAGAAAGGGGGGGCTTTGTCCTTTTGCCGATGGACTCCGGAATCAACGGAAGAATTTGAAAGCTGGCTGGAGTGCTGGGGATGGAGGGTCTTTCCTAATCTCCTGGTCTGCAATTGAGGGACAAGTGAGCACTGTGAGTTTTACTTTCAATCAACTTTAAACGGAGAATGGAGGGGGGAGTCTATCTGGTTTGACACACACCCCTCGGAATAAAGCGGCAGTTGAAAAAGCTCTCCCCAGGAATGGGGAGAAAAAAAGAACTAGTCTGCCATCTGAAATAACAATAGCCCAAAAAAAATTGTATCTATATTATCGCAGTTGCAACATTATATTGTGGAAACCTTTTTGCAACAAGAAAATGAAACTTTCACTCTCCTTCTTGTGAGGAGGCGGGGCAAATGGCTCCTCTTTGTTCCCTGCCGGGAAACTTTCCTTTGTTCGTGAACTCTTCCTTCGGCATTTGAATCGCAAGACTTTAAATTTTCCATCTTAACTTCTCCTTGGGAAACCTTTGGTATTTCTCCCAATACATGGACATCTAGATTTTGATAATACAATCCTTTCTTCTTGGTTTTCTTGGTTTTATATGCTACCCGGACGGAACTTTTGTTCCGATACCTTGGACTTCATCGGCTGCCTGCTTTTCTGACGCCATTTTTTCTACAAATTAGAACTTATAATCGGGACAATGGCTTCTAAAAAACCACCCATTGGAAAGTCCTTTTCTGCTCCATCATCAGCTTGCTCCAGTCCAGTTATGCAACAGACAAAGATCACCGCATTGTTGCAAAAAGAAGGGACTGGTGAGAGGACCTAGGAATTGTCAAAAAATGAGAAGCTTCAGGACATAATGAAAAATGTACATGAAATGCGAAAAGAGCTGACAAGTCTAAAAATAGAGCTGTTGGAAACACAAAGAAGTACAATGGATAACAAACAAAAAATTGAGGCATTAGAGGGGGGATCAGCTGAGATGAAGGAAGAGGTAAAGGAAATTCAGAAGGAAAGTGCAGAACTGGGTGGTCATATGACCAAGATAGAATTCGAAAGTGTCTTTTTTTCTCAGGTTCCAGAACGTACCAGAGATAGAGGGAGAAGATCTTAAAAGATCTTACAAGTACAATTTTAGCAGATTATATTAATAATAATAATAACAACAACAACAACAACAACAACAACAACAACAACAACAACAATAATAATAATAATAATAATAAAATTTTATTTATAACCCACTCTCTCTCCCCAAAGGGACTCGAGGCGGGGCACAGGAAAATTAAAAACAATAGACATAGAGTACAAAATTTAAAATCACAATTAAACATATCCTGCGCTAAAAACATCTATAAAAACTAAAAACTGTCCCTAAAACCCCTTAACACTATAACTTAATTAAAATTACCCTAGGCCAGCCAAACGGAAGAAATGAGTTTTTAAAAGCTGTTGGAAGGAGCGAAGGTCTGTAGTTGTTCTGATTTTGGTGGGAAGATCGTTCCAGAGGGTCGGGCCCGCCACAGAGAAGGCCCTTCCCCTGGACGTCGCCCGCTGGCACAGCCTAGTGGACGGCACCCGGAGAAGTCCCTCTCTGTGGGAGCGAATCGGTCGCAGGGATGTATGAGGCAGAATGCGATCCCGCAGATAGCTAGGGCATCAAGGAGGACACCCAAGTTGCGTGCCCCATCCACAGGGGTAAGGTGATCGTCCCCTATGGCCAGTGATGGAGTCAACTGGTTGTACCGGGATGGCGGAAACCACAGCCACTCGGTCTTGGACGGGTTGAGTCCGAGTCTGTTACTTCCCATCCAGGCCTGCACGGCTTCCAGGCACTGACACATCACCGCTACGGCATCGTTGGGGTGGTTTGGGGTAGATATATACAGCTGCGTGTCGTCAGCGTAGAGGTGGTACTCTACCCCAAAACCACGGATGATCTCACCCAGCGGCTTCATATATGTGTTGAACAGGAGTGGCGAGAGGACCGACCCCTGAGGCACCCCACAAGTGAGGGGCCTAGAGGTCGACCTCTGCCCTCCTGTCAACACAAATTGCGATCGACCGGAGAGGTAGGAGGAGAACCACCGCAAAACGGTGCCTCCCACCCCCAACCCCTCCAGCTGATGCAATAGGATACCATGGTCGATGGTATCAAAAGCCGCTGAGAGGTCTAATAGGACCAGGATGGAGGAGCAACCCCCATCTCTGGCCCTCCAGAGATCATCTACCAACGCGACCAATGCTGTCTCGGTGCTGTGCCCGGGCCGGAAGCCGGACTGGCGCGGGTCCAGATAATCAACTTCCTCCAAGTGACGGGGAAACTGTTGTGCCACCACACTCTCTACAACCTTTGCCAGGAAGGGAAGGTTGGAGACGGGACGATAGTTGGCTAATAAAGCTGGGTCCAGAGAGGGCTTCTTCAGGAGGGGGCTCACCATGGCCTCTTTAAGAGAGGCAGGCAAGAAACCCTCACTCAGAGAAGCGTTGACAACCTCCTGGAGCCAGCCTCGTGTCACCTCCCAGGATGCCAGTACAAACCAGGAAGGACACGGGTCCAATAAACATGTGGTGGCTCGCAGTCGCCCACGTAACCTGTCCATATCCTCGGAAGTAACAGAGTCAAACTCCTCCCAACCAAGACCCGCCTCGTGCAATCCCACTGGGCCATCAATGGAGACTAACTCGTTCTGAATCTGAGCGATTTTCTCCTGCAGATAAATCACAAATTCCTCTGCTCTACCCTGTAATGGGGTTTCCCGCACCCTCTGTTGTAGGAGGGAGCGGGTCACCCTAAACAGGGCGGCAGGGCGGTTATCTGCGGATGCTATGAGAGTGGCACAATGATGGCGTTTGACCACTCTCAGCGCCACAATGTAAGTCCGTAAATGGGCTCTTACCTGTGTCCGGTCAGATTCAGATCGAATAGACCTCCATCTCCTCTCTAGGCATCTCTTGTGGCGTTTCATCACCCTTAGCTCCTCGGTAAACCATAGGGGCCAGGGTGGTTCGCCGCCGCAAAAGAGGCCGCAAGGGCGCGACCCGATCCAAGGCTCCCGTGGTCGCAGTATTCCATGCGGCCACGAGGTCCTCCATTAAAAGAAATAAAGAACAACTCTGGTGGGATATGGACCTGGTTTATAGAATTAACCCAGCATACACTAGAATAAATGATGTACCAAGAGAAGTTCATATTAAATTTTTAAGGAGGTCCACAAGGGATGAGATATTGAGGGCTCAGCGGGGAGGACCCTTGAAATATCAAGAAAAAGAAGTTACTATTTTGAAACAAATTCCAAAAAAAATTAGAGAGATAAGAAGGAAATATTCCTTCTTGTCCAAGTAATTATATAAAAAAGGAGTTTGGTTCAAATGGTTACTACCAAAAGGAATGTTGGTCTTCTGGGAGGGAGGTAGAATCAGAGTTAAAACATTAAGAGAGGCGGAGGCCTTTCTTCAAAAGCACTCCTCACTCCTAGGAGACGAAGAAGAGGGAACAGGGGGGGCCATGGCCCCACCCGTCGATGGGAAGGGAGAAGAAGAATCAATAGCAAAAAGACTCAGATCCCAAAAATGACTTTATTTGAAATTTCTACTGTGATAGTTGAAACTAGATGGCAATGAAAAACATGATTGAATGTATGAACTATACAATGTAACGTATATGTATGCTTGCCCTTTGTTTTTTATTTAAAAAAATGTATTTGTACGAAGTTTTGGGAGGACCACCATCTCCGGCATGGAAGCCACTAAAATGTCATTTTTACCCTACAACCCTTTTCCTATACATATTGTAAAAACCAATAAAAATTGTTTAAAAAAAAAAAGAAATAGAGGGTGAGATTGGTCACATGGATTCTCTGGCAGCTAGTTTCAATTCCACGTAGTTCAATCATTTCAGAGTATTACTGGTGTTTCTTTTCCCCTTTAAGAGTGTAATTTATGACAACTGCCAAGCTTTGCTTTAGTGATTACTAAAAGGACAGATTCTGGCACAAGCTATATTTCAAGCCTGCAGGAATATAAAATTAAGTGCTAGAAATGGTGCAAGAGGAATGAATCGCAGTAACACATCAGTGTCATCTGAAAAGTGATTTGTGATTGATTTTTAGAAGACTTAATAATCTGAAGCTTTGATGTAAAATGTTTGGAACGTTAACATGCTTGATACAAATGTCCAAATGTTTAACAAATACAGAAACAAATGAGTCACTTTTATTTTCATTTTATTTGCCATGATTGGGATGCATGTTACTGATAACAACTTTTTGATTCATGCTGTTATTTGGAAGTCACTTAGTTTGAACTGTTTCTTTGAGCTGTGACATCATCGGCAACCACAGCACCAATGGCAATCATTATCTTACATTGCCTCCAAACATAACGCCTCTAACAATCCAATAATTATCTTATGTATTTATTTATTTGTCAACAAGTACAAGGAAACCAGTATGAAAACACATGAAAAAATGGAACTAATAAATGGATATAAATAAGCAAAACATAGCCATAAACACATAAAAAGAGTACATATAAACGGGACAATAGGATAGGGACGGTAGGCAGGTTGGTGTGCTTATTTACGCCCCCTTTACGGACCTCTTAAGAAATGTGTAAGGCCCACGGTAGACCGCTTAAGGTAAAAGGTACAGGGGTTAGAGGAAGTAACAACAGGATCAAGTAGTGTGCTTCTATTGCTGAAATGGCTTTTCCTGCAATCAAGATTAGAACAGATTACATTTGGTTTGTATCTATTGATAGCCCTTGTGTTATTGCAGTTGGAGTAAAAGTAGTCATTAACAGTTAGGACGTTATGGCAGATTATCTTGTGCACTAAGCTCAGATCGGAATGTAGACGGCATAGTTCAAAGTCATCCAGGCCTAAAATTTCAAGCCTGGTGGCATACGGAATTTTATTACGAGCAGAAGAGTTAAGTACTATTGAGAATTGTTGCTGTTGCTTTTGACTAGTTTTGCCAATTGCCTGGAGACTCCAGGATGATATGGAGCCATAAGTTTGAATGTTGTTACCAAGGAAGTGGAAGTTTAGGGGATTTTTGTATTGGAGTTTTATTTCTCAAAGCATTGTGAGTGAATTGGGTGGCCATATAAATTTTCTAAATAAATAAATATAGTTAAAACAGAATTTGGGGAGAAGCATTTCCACTTCTGCCTTTACTTAATATTCATGTTACTTTTAATTAATAGTTAGAGGGGTTGAATTTTGGGTTGAACTTTTTCTTTAGTGCAATTTCCAGGTGAGGCAGTGCAGCAAGACAAAATATGTTTCCTAAAACAAGGTTTACCTGTCTTCAGTATTATTCCCAGGTGAATATACAGTTGAACATTTACATTCTTTTCTTCTAAGCATAAAACTAGATGGCAGCCAGCCTCCTGAAATTTTTCACTGGTGTGTCAGAAATTCCTGTCAAATATTCTGTTGCCTGTCAGATTTTCACTAGGGTCATACCACACTTTGGAGTCAAAAGCAAACAGGTAATTCCGAGCATATGGAGAGACACAGTGCGCATGCACAGGTTCGGTCTATAAACTTTAAACCAAGTCTAGGAAAAAGTTGCAAACTAACTCCCCCCGCCCCCTGCTATAAAGCATCTTTTCACTTTTAAATCCAGTATTGTGCAATATAATGCAATCAGTGTGTTAAGGGCTGTAACTTTACCACTTTTTATTTTATTTATTTTATTTATTTATTTTATTAAATTTATATCCCGCCTTTCTCCAAAAGGACCCAGGGCGGCGCACAGGAAATTAAAATACATACAAAAAACACAGTACAAAATTTAATTTAGTTTTAGTTTTCTTAGTTTCCTGTTCTGTTAGATACAAATATGGAACCTTCCTGGGGAGTTAACAGTTCCTAGAAAATCCCTTATGATAATTGTTAGCTGCCTCTGTTTTGTTTTTCTTTTGTTCTTGTTCTGTTTTGGCAATATACCCATAATAGCTTAGAATGGCAGCTAAAAACAGGGAGTAATCCAAGTAGGGTGGTTTTTAAAATCCGTTTTCAATATGAATTTTCTTAAAATATTAAGAAGTCACTTAGATTAATCTAGATCATATTAAAATTGGTAAAGCTTATCTTAAAAAAAGAAACCTAAAACAAGATTTGAGGAGAGGTTTTATTTATTTATTTTATTTTATTTATTTAATCATATTTTTATACCGCCCCATCTCCACAGTGGGACTCGGGGCTGTGCACAGAAGATAAAAAGTAAAAACAACAACATACACACCGTATAAATACAATCCACAATTTAAAACCGAATTAAATTAAATATAACTGTGCTACAAAGATTAAAACTATAAAACTCTCTATTAAAAATTAAATTTACATTATTAAACTCTAAGTCAGGCCGGCCAGATGGAAAAAGTGTGATTTGAGCTCCCGACGGAAGAGGCATAGGTCCGTGATGGTGCGAATATTGGGGGGCAGGTCGTTCCAGAGAGCCGGACCCGCCATAGAGAAGGCCCTTCCCTTGGGGGCCGCCAGCCAGCATTGACTGGCAGACGGCACCTGAGGAGACCCTCCCTGTGCGAGCGGACAGGTCGAAGGGAGGTATGTGGTAGGAGGCAGTCTTGCAAATACCCAGGTCCCGTGCCATGGAGCAATTTGAAGATGGTTACCAACACCTTGAAGCGTACCCGGAAGGCCACAGGCAGCCAATGCAGCTCGCGCAGGAGAGGTGTTACATGGGAGTAACGAGAGACTCCCAGAATCCCCTGCACGGCTGCATTCTGAACTAGCTGCAGTCTCCGGGTGCACCTCAAGGGGAGCCCCATGTAGAGAGCATTACAGTAGTCCAGTTTTCTAGGCACAAGATGGTCCCTGTTGTGCTTTCCTGTTGTTTTTATGGCTATTTTAGTCCAGGTTGTCTATGTAAAAACCTGTGTTTTTAATTGTCCAGGAGTGGGCAGCTATTGATAATTTAAATGTTTGATCATCATCATCTTGTTTCTTTAAAAAAAAGTTTTATTTTTTTCTTTCCATATACATTCACAAATATACATTCTCGTAGATACTATTAACATTTATCTGTTGCCTTCTAGCATTTATCACAATCTGCTTAAAAATATTTTTTTAAAAAATTGGGATCACTTTCTTACCACCCCGCATCTCCATCTTATTTTGCAACAACCCTACTTCTTCATTCTTTCTTCCCGACCTCCCTTCTCTACCTTCGTCTTTCCTCCTCTTCTTCCTCTATTCTTCTTCCCCTCCCTCTCCCCCACTCCTCCTCTCTTCTTCTCCTTCTTGACCTCTCTCCTACTCTCATTTTCCCTCCCTTACTTCCTCTCCCTTACCCTTTCTTCTTTCCTTCCTCTTCGTTCCACTTTGGTTTTTGCTCTTGCTTATTTTCTTCCTCTGAGATCATCATCATCTTGAAAGATAGCTTGAAGACCGTTTCCCCCCCAAAAAACAATACATGTACTGTATTTTTGGAGTATAAGACACACCTTTTTCCCTCAAAGAAGAGGGTGAAAATCTGGGTGCATCTTATACACTGATTACAGCATTTGGGGCCTCCTAAAGTCACATCCCTTTTGCCCTCCCCAGCCCCCAGGAGCACTCTATAAGCCTCCTAAAGGCTATGCACAGCCATTTTTTGACAAAAATGGGCCCATTTTTGCAAAAGCAGGTGCTTTTGGGAGGTCTGTATTGGTTGGAAACATGTGGAAGAGGCTTTCATCCTTCAGTGGATAGAAAATAGCTAAAATGATGATGATTTCAAAGGAGAAACAACACTTCTACACTCAATTGTTTTGAGGTTTCACTTACTTCTCTTCCTCACCATTGCAATCCCAGTCATTGCTCACTTTGTCCTGAAGTGGACAAATGATCACTGTGGCCAACTAAGCATGATGGTTTGCAGAGATGTGGGCATATTGTCAAATATGTCAAATACTCCATCTTGAAGCCTCCTATCCTTTCTTCATTTAGAACAGGGGTAGTCAACCTTTTTAAAGCTACCACCCACTTTTGTATCTCTGTTAGTAGTAAAATTTTCTAACCGCCCACCACTTTGGCTAGGAGATATCTCCATTGGGAGACAGAAAGTTGTGCAGTGGAATGTGCAGCTAGAGAAACGTTGCTAGTAAACACACAAATAGTAAACCAGGCACTGTTAGTAAAAGAAAATAGCTTTACTGGTGTTGTAAAGCTATACTACTGCTTCACAAGCAGTGCTAGAATAAAGTTAGTCACACAAAGTTCTTAACAAATAGTAGTTTGCTTACAGTCAGTAAACCACACTTCTTCCTTCTTCAGACACAGTCAGTCACAGCACACGAGCAGTCAGTTATCAGTAGATAGATCTTCAAGCAGAGGGGGCAATTAGTGGAGATATCAGCAAATCTGGCAGAGACAGCATGTGTTCTGCTGACTTCCTCTTATAGTTGGAGATAATTAAACTTCCAATTGCATTCCAACATTCCAACATCCTTAAAGCCACAATGACCATTTGTCATGGTATTATATATTGCCTACCCAACTCTAGGAGTCTACTCCTAACAGGTTCCATAGTAATGCTGATTTATAAAGTAGGGAAGTCAATTAATTTTTTTTTAAAAAGGAAAGTACTTCATTATTGGACAAAACCCCTATCACCCACCATGAAAACTGGAACGCCCACTAGTGGGCGGTAAGGACCAGGTTGACTACCACTGATTTAGAAAGAAAAGAATATTGCCTTTGCCTGCAGTCAGACTTTCCCCCTAAACATACCAGTCCAAGGACAATTACTAAACTGAGAGATTAACCATTCAAGCAATGGGTTTTGGGTGCTTCGTTCTTAAAAGTCTGGATTTGAATTCCTCCATTTTATTCAATAATATATGTTGCTCAGTATTTCCTGCCCTTGACAGATTCCTCATCTTTTAATGCCTACCTGACTGACTCCAGGACTGTATTTGCTGAATTTAAGCAGTGCAGTTTTTATTCAGTTTTATTTTGGGGATGATTTTTTAAAAAAAATATTGGACAAAGGAAAATGACCACAAGATCTTCCCGTGTGTAATTTTCATTTTCCTGTGTATTTTCTTTCAAAAAGTCCACATGGTTTCTTTCAAAAAGTCCACATGGCTTTCAACCTTTCCATTCCTTGTTTTATGTATTGCTCTTCATTCATTGTGCAGTGTGGCTTTTTCTGTGCTGATTTGCCCAGGAAAACAGGAAATTGGTGAGTTTTTTAAATAACAGTGTAATAATACCCCGCCATCCCCCAAAGCCCAAGGAATAAATTGATACCCGATGACCTAACGAAGTATACATTCTTCTCAAAGGTTTTTCCTAATTCAAGGATTCTCAAACTCTGCGTGGTTTCCTCTCTAGAATTCAGAGGCACTTAATAATAATAATATTTAAATAATAATATTTTATTTTTATATACCGCGTCCTCTCCCCAAGGGGGACTCGGAGCGGTGCACAGGGAAAAATTAAAACACATAAAATATATATACAAAAATAGATACAATAAAGTAAAAACAAATTAAATTTAATTGTCCCTGCACTAAAATCCCTCTATTAAAACTAATGTTCCCTAAACCCTAAAAGGTAGAGACTAACCTAGGCCGGCCAAGCAGAAAAAGTCCATGTGGACTTTTTGAAAGAAAATACACAGGAAAATGAAATTTCTGACGGAAGGAGCGGAGGTCCGTGGTTGTTCTAATGTCGGGGGGAAGGTCGTTCCAGAGGGCTGGGCCCGCCACAGAGAAGGCCCTTCCCCTGGGCGTCGCCCGCTGACAAAGTCTAGTGGACGGCACCCGGAGAAGTCCCTCTCTGTGGGAGCGAATCGGCCGTGAGGATGTATGAGGCAGGATCCGATCCCGCAGAAGGGAGTGATAGAACTTTTTAGACAGTAAAACTGAAGAACAGAGAGGAGCACTGCCAAAGCTGACTCCTCCCTTCCCTGGGCTAGTTTGCAACAGGCAAAGTCAAGCTTGGAGCTAGTTTTGGAGTTGTCTAAGCCTATAGGTCTAGCCATCTGTCTAAACCATCTGCCAGCTACCACAGTTTTATATGTTCATGTATTATTTATTGTTATACACAGGGGATCAGGGCCATGCATTCATTAATGGCAGAGTACTGCCAAGTTTGTGGCCCCTGTTCTAATTTTAAAATGTCTGGGGTTTGCAGAAACATAAAACAATCCACGTCTGGGCTAATTGCATTCTACTCCATCCTGCATTCCTCCATGGGAGGTGAGGAATTTAGTACAAGTCATGTTCTTTATCGTCTTGGTATCAGCAAAAGCTGCTTCTTTTTGTAGCTGATTTCTTTTCAGTTGCACTGAAGCATTTGAAGATGAGACCAATGTTTATACTACACAGGCCCTTCATTAGACAAAAGAGCTACTTAGTTTCATGAGGTATAATTGGTTTCTTTCAGCTGCACATCATAAAATGTTGGTTATCATTTGTACGTGCACTAAATTATATAAAAGGAAATTATCCATTCATGTGCTTATATATTATGGTTGCATAATATAATTTGGAATTACAAGGGAAAAGGTAGTCTGGCTTCAAAGTGGAGGGGGATTGCCTTTGTTATCCTTTGTTCATTAAAACACAATTTAGTATTATGACCAAAACCTTAAATGCAGTTAGTTTAAGTATAATATACTAAATCATTCTGATTAATAAGTGATGTATCCTAACTTTGAAAATTATTTATTTTAGTTAAGCATAGATTGTTTAGGTTTGGATGTTAACATTCTGCAGAAATTACTAATGATAGAAGAGAGAGAGTGGTGGTGGCTCAGTGGCTAAGACGCTGAGCTTGTCAATCAGAAAGGTTGGCAGTTTGGTGGTTCGAATCCCTAGTGCCGTGTAATGGAGTGAACTCCCGTTACTTGTCACAGCTTCTGCCAACCTAGCAGTTTGAAAGCACATCAAAATGTAAGTATAAAAATAGATACCACCTTTGGTGGGAAGATAGCAGAGATCCATGTACCTTCGGCATTTAGTCATGCCGGCCACATGACCACGGAGATGTCTTCGGGCAACACTGGCTCTTTGGCTTTGAAATGGAGATGAGCAAAGTATGTTGGGGTTGTAGACACCCAGTAGAAACTACCATGACACTGGACATGATAGTTCTCTCATGTCACACCTAACTCTTAACAGTCCAGAGATGGCTTGGTATCCACTTCACTGTTAGAAATTGTAGCACATATACCAATTAACTCTTGCATTCTTTTTATCATGGTGGCACCCAGACATAGGAATATTAGTGGAAGCCTATGATTTTAATGTTGTTCTTGTTATTTTTTGTGGGGGAGCGGCTGTCAGGATATCTGGGAATGGGCAAATGGAAGGTAGTAGCAAACATTGAAGCAAATTGTGATACTATCTACCCAACAATATGTCTTGACCCTGGACTGGTAATGCTAACATGAATATGAAAGAGATGATGAAAAAGTGACTGTATTTCACAGACAAACTCTCTGAAATGCATGTCTATTTCATTAGCTTTTCAGAATGTTGTTGTTACCCAGATCAATACGTTTTATAACCCAAATTCTCTGGTGGTTGACTGACGATAACTTACTCATCAGCTCTCTTGTCACTGCATGCTATGCATGGACGATTGTGGTGTATTTAGTGTCTGCAAATGTAAAATGTCATTTAAAAACCTGGCCTTCTTATAGATGGTATAATTGCTTCCAACTTCTTCAACGCTTATTGAATTAGTATTGAAAAGATAATTTCATGCTTGGCCAAGTGGTAAATCCAATTCATTTGCAAGTGAGACAAAGTAACAAATCTGACTTTTAAGAGTGTCAATTTGAAGCAGGGTAGAGCAACTAACAAACAGAGGTAATTTAAAATGTCCTGTTAATCACTTGACCTTTTCCTTCCTCGGTAAGCTAATTGTTAAGATGTTTAACGATGCACTGTTGGAATGATCAAGCCAAAAATAATTTGGAGGAAGGGTGAAAAAAATATTAAGCATACCATGATCCACAAAACACAGTACACAAAAAATAATCAAGGAATATATAATATATAAAAAGCAAGGAGCAGAAAGAGACAATGGAAGTAGTACTGTTTGGAGTATATAAACATAGAGTTTTAATACTGAAGAAACTACAATATTTTAAGCATCCAGAATCTTTAATACAGCTCTTTTAAAAAAAACATTTGAAAAGGTAGGAATAATATATAACAAATTATTTTGCAATTATAAGTAAAATATTTGGTTAAAAAAATTGTTTGGGATTCTTTGTTGTTAATTTTTCAATCAATTCTATTTCCTACACTTGATGTGATTGATTCAGAGATGGGTTTTGGTAGAATGAATTGTGTTTCTTACAGCAAATGCTGACTTAATTTCTTATGTATTCTAGGGAAAATGAATACACTAGCATTAATTATTAAACTGTCACTTTTACTGTTACCTCAAAAAACAGGAAAATTGTATAGCAAAAAATGACCTTGCTTTCAGAGATGGTGACATATAATAATTTAATTACAGTCTTTCCAATACAATTTAGTGAGCCTTTAATTAATATCATGCCATTTTAAGGGGATATAGGATCAACTGTGAATTATTTGTAATATGCATGTAATATCAACCCCTTGATAAGTTAAGGTGAATTTATATCAGAGTACCAAGCTGACTCATTGAGTTCAAACCCCAAGTTCTTTTTCATATTTTTTTTTAATTGTAAGGTAGCTGCTTCATTTGATAAAATATCAATGGAATAATTATATAAGTCTTTTGGCTTTTATACCACCAAATGACAACCTCTAATGTCATGCATTAAATGGAACAATTCTGTTCTGCTTTCCCTCTTACCTTTGAAGGATCTAATGAACGATTCTAGATTTTTTTTAAAACTACCAAATGGAATTTCAGATCCATACTCTTACGATGCTGCCTGATTAATATTTTGCTGGGCATATTGCGAGTTAATACCCATAAGACTTAAATGATGGGAAATAAATGGTTAGAGGAAGAATTGGAATCTAATGTGTTTTTGAATGAGTAGCTAATCAGAACTTTGGGGGAAGGTCTTTTCTTGAACTGATGGAAAAGATTCAGAGGTGGTATTCAGCTGGCTTGGACTGGTTCACCTGAACTGGTAGTGGAAATTGAGGGTGGGCCTGTCCACTTGCCCAGGCTCTATGCTGTCATATTTAGGCACATTTTCAAGTCAAAGTGCATACGCAGATGGCCTCCCAAGTCCCAGCTGATCGGGAGAGAAAGGGGATTTTGCAGTATCCTTCCCCTGCCATGCCCACCAAGCCATTCCATGCTCACCAAGCCATACCCACAGAACCAGTAGTAAAACATTTTGAATCCCACCACTGGCTCAGACTACCTGTCCTTTTATCAGTTGAAAAGCAGCTCATCTCTGTTCAAAATGTTGAAGACTTTCCTTGAACAGACAAAGAAAATAGAGAAGCAAGAAGTTTTGCAGGAAAAGAAATTTTTTGAGCTTCCAGCCCTCACCATTTATCTTTCTTTTGTTAGCTAATCTTCTCTAGGAATTGGGTTGTAAAGAGGAGAGAATATCAGCTGTCAATGGGAGAAACAGATTTTTATAAAAACTTTAGCAGATCCTCATACTATGTCCCAAAGGTGCTTTTTTTTTTTTTGAAGAGGCAACTGGACTTTCTGGTTTTTCTTTGAAGATGTTCTGTTCCAACAAGCTTCTTCAGCTCTGATTGGATGGTGGGGAGTCAGAGCTGAAGCATCTTCTTGGATGAGGTGAAACATCTTCAAAGAAAAACCAGAAAGTTCAGTTGCTTCTTGGGGGGGAAAAGCACCTTTGGGACAACCATCATCTGGATGACTGAGAATCTCAATAGATATCCTCATACTATGACGTTACACTTCAAGATTCTTCTATTTCCTTCAACTACCAACCAGATTTTTTCTCAATTTAGCGTAGATAACTTAATAGCAATAGCATTTAGACTTGCATACCACCCCATAGCAGTATACAGCACTCTCTGGGCTTTTTACAATGTAAACATTTTTTGCATATTGCCCCTGTCAATTTGGGTCCCCATTTTACCAACCTCGGAAGAATGGAAGACTGAGTCAACCTCAATCTGGTCAAGATCAAACTGCTAGCAGTTAGCTTGAGCAGAGTTAGCCTGCTGCATTGTAACCACTGCTTATGGCAACTGTAAGTAAAAAAATTAGGATATCCTGGAGCTTGACTTCTGGTGGCTACAACTTTCTTTGCAATCTAATGGGTATGATTGGTCACTATCCTTTTTATCCTGAAGTTGTCAAGCAGTCCCTCATCCAAGTATTAACAAGAGCTACCCTAACTTAGGATCTGAATTCAGCCAAACACAACCAGATCTACCTCCTGCTGAGGCAGCAATCATAAACTGTAGACCTGTCAGTTGATTGAAGTAGAAACATATACCATACGAAATACTGGAACACTTTACCTTATTGGGTTAGAGGTATAATAACAGAATCTTGAAAGCCTGATAGAAATTCTCACTCCCCACTCTCGTGTGTATTTCTTTCTCGTGCCCTTCTGTCTGTGTAAGCTGAGTTGATGTTTACCTAAGTCATTGAATTTCTTTTTCAAGGCCATCTCTCTCTATTCAGTTCTCATAACTGAATATATATTCCTTATATTTCCCAGTTACCATTTGCAAATATATTCTCTCAGTCAGGTTTAAAGGTAAGCTATGAATGATACTTCAACAGTGGAAAATATTCACAGTCTGGTTCCACCAACATTCAGAAATAATCCCCACTGAATTTAATATTACTAATATTTATGCCATAATTAACAAGTCTCCAATGCTACGCATGAAAAGTAAAAGCACAACCAGAAAAAACGTTTTCCAACACGGTGCCCATCACATGTATTCCATCTATGACAAATTGTATTAATTATTTCTTCATTTCAACCAATCTGGAAGACATAAGTCGGTGGTAAAATTATAGCTTTTTTGTAAAGTCAGAAGCATTTCTTATTTCTTCCTTGAATACGGTATATTTGATCATGATTGCGCATTGAACTGAAGTGGGCTTTCCACCAGGCAAGCTCCCATGTTTGTGAGTTGTGTTACGGGCTTTAATGATCTGGAGAACAAAAAAGCTGTATCTCTTGAATGACACTGATTTATTTGGGTTGCTCCTCTTTCTAGTTCTGTGAGCGATGGGAATTGAATGTTTTGCTCTTAACTGGAAAAAAATGGCCTTTGTTTCATTTGTGCTCGCAGATGGCCAGATCTTTCAGACTTTTTTGCAGTGTTTTGCTGTTCTATGCAAGCTTCAACGTTTGCCCACATACGGAAAATGGTTCATAGTGGGAGGTGGGGATTACACATGGCAATAAAGACCTTTCACCACTGATGAAAGCTAGCAAAGCTGGGAAGCATTAAAACCATATATTGTTAAGTATCATACATACAAGGTAAGATATGACAGCCCTCTTCCCCAAATAATGATGAGCAATCCTAAACTGTATCATGTTTACATTTGCTGTGAAATATACAGTAATGCAATACATTGTTGAAAACAATGTGAAAATAAATGACTTTAGACATCGCTGCTAAAGAGTGAAGATATATATTTACAATACAATACAATACAATACAATAGCAGAGTTGGAAGGGACCTTGTAGGTCTTCTAGTCCAACCCCCTGCATGGGCAGGAATCTTATACCATTTCAGACAAATGGCTGTCTAACATCTTTTTAAAGACTTCCAGGGTTGGGGCATTCACAACTGCTGGAGGCAAGCTGTTCCAGAGGTTAATTGTTCTTACTGTTAGGAAATTTCTCCTTAGTTCTAAGTTGCTTCTCTCCTTGGTTAGTTTCCACCCATTGCTCCTTGTCCTGCCCCCAGGTGTCTTGGAGAAAAGTTTGACTCCCTCTTCTTTGTGGCACCCTCTGAGATATCGGAACACTGCTATCATGTCTCCCCTGGTCCTTCTCTTCATCAAACTAGACATACCCAGTTCCTGCAGCCGTTCTTCATATGTCTTAGTCTCCAGTCCTCTAATCATCTTGGTTGCTCTTCTTTGCACTCTTTCCAGAGTCTCCACGTCTTTTCTACATCGTGGCGACCAAAACTGTATGCAGTATTCCAAGTGTGGCCTTACCAAGGCACTATACAGTGGCATTAACACTTCACGCGATCTAGATTCTATCCCTCTGTTGATGCAGCCTAGAACTGTGTTGGCTTTTTTGGCAGCTGCTGCACACTGCTGGCTCATATTTAAATGGTTGTCCACTAGGATTCCGAGATCCCTCTCACAGTTGCTACTATTGAGCAAGGTACCACCTATACTGTACTTGTGCATTTGGTTTTTCTTGCCTATATGTAGGACCTTACTTTTTTCACAATTGAATTTCATTTTATTAGACAGTGCCCAATGTTCAAGTTTGTCTAGATCCTTCTGTATCTTAAGCCTATCTTCTGGAGTGTTGGCTATTCCTGCCAGCTTGGTGTCGTCTGCGAATTTGATGAGTTCCCCATTTATCCCCTCATCCAAATCGTTGATGAAGATGTTAAAGAGTACTGGGCCTAAAACAGAGCCTTGGGGGACTCCACTGCATACTTCCTTCCATGTAGATGCAGTTCCATTGAGGACTACACGTTGAGTGCGGTTGGTCAGCCAGTTACGAATCCATTTGGTGGTGGTGCTGTCTAACCCACAATTTTCTACTTTATCTAATAGTAGGTTATGGTCTACTTTATCAAATGCCTTACTGAAGTCCAGGTAAATTATATCAACAGCATTCCTCTGGTCCACTGATTTTGTTACTTTGTCAAAGAATGCAATTAGATTCGTCTGGCATGATCTGTTTTTGACAAACCCATGTTGGCTTTTGGCTATTACTTTGTTTGCTTCTAGGTGTTCACTTATTTGTTGTTTAATTATCTTTTCCAGAATCTTTCCTGGTATTGAGGTCAGGCTGATGGGTCTATAGTTTCCTGGATCTGTTTTTTTTCCTTTTTTGAAGATGGGAACCACATCTGCTCTTTTCCAGTCTTCTGGCAGTTCCCCGGTGCTCCAGGATCTCTGAAAGATATAGTTCAGTGGTTCTGAGATCTCGTCTGCCAGTTCCTTCAGAACCCTGGGGTGTAATCCATCCGGTCCTGGTGATTTGAACTCGTCCAGGGCAGACAGGTGCTCACTTACCATTTTCTTCTCTATTTCAACTTGTGTTCCTAATCTGATATTTGTGGTGCTGTTTTTGATTGATTGGACTGTTTTATCCCTTTGTGTAAAGACAGATGCAAAGAAAGAGTTAAATAGTTCTGCTTTCTCCCTGTTGCTTATCATCTTCTTGCCATTTTCTCCCAGCAGTGGACCAATTGTTTCCTTAACTTTTTTCTTATTTTTAACATGTTGGAAGAAGCTTTTTTTGTTATTTTTTACTTTTTTGGCAAGCCTTTCTTCATTGTGAGCCTTAGCTTTCCTCACTTCATCTTTACAGGCTCGGGCTATTTGCTGATATTTTGCCTTGGTTATGTCCCCCTTTTTCCACTTTTTATATTTATCCTTTTTGTCTTTCAATTTGTCAGAGAGTTCTTTATGCAGCCATGCTGGTTTCTTTTGGGAACTGTTATTTTTCTTCTTCATTGGTATTGCGCTGGACTGGGCTTTTATAATCTCATTTTTCAAAATTTCCCAAGCTTCTTGAGTTGTTTTCCCCTTGAGGATTCTCATCCATGGAATCCTTCCCAAGCTCTCTCTGAGTTTGTTGAAATTAGCTCTCTTGAAGTCTAAGACTCTAGTTTGACTTTGTTCAACTACTTTTGTTTGCATAATGTTGAATTCCAGTATTTCATGATCGCTTGCCCCCAAAGTTCCTGTAGCTTCTACACCTTCTATCATTTCCTCTCTGTTAGTGAGAATTAAGTCCAATATTGCTGATCCCCTTGTTCCCTTCTCTACCTTTTGGGAAACAAAGTTGTCTGCTAGGTTTGTTAGGAACCTGTTGGATCTTCCACTTGGTGCAGAGTTTGTTTCCCAATTGATGTCAGGGTAGTTAAAATCTCCCATTACTATTGCAGTGTGCTTCCTACATACCTTAGTTAGCTGGTTAGCAAAAAGTACATCCACTTCCTCTGCTTGGTTGGGTGGCCTGTAGTATAGACCTATGACAATATCATTCCCCCCCCAACCTTTAATATTGACCCAAATACATTCAGGATAGTTCTCATCATTGTTGTGCTCTATTTCTGTAGAGATGTAATTATTTCTTATATATAGTGCAACTCCACCTCCTCTTTTATTTGGTCTATTTCTTTTAAATAATTTAAATCCTTCTAGCTGTATGTTCCATTTGTGGGTTTCATCCCACCAAGTTTCTGTAATGGCAACAATATCGTATCTGCCCTCATTTACTTGAATTTCTAATTCACCCTGTTTATTCCTCATACTCTGTGCATTGGTGTATAGACATTTGAGTCCATTTTGATTGACCCTGTGTTTTCTGTCTACGAAACCTGTGTTATGCCTGACTATGGTTCTCTTTGCCCCTATTTCTTTGCCACTTGTATGGTTCATGTACATGGTATGGCACCCACTGTTAATTGTTTGGTTTTGCTTGACAGCAGTGTTGATAATATTACCTGCACCATTATCTATGTTACACGCACTGATAACCCTATGAATTTTAGTTTGCTGGGGACAGAAATATTCTTTATCTATTGATTCTCTGTCCCCACTATTCAGTTTAAATGTTTAGCCAGGAAATCTGTGAATTTAGTGCCAAGTAACTCAGTCCCTTTCTTGGATGGGTGCAAACCATCTCTTTTGTACAGTTTATCATTGGACCAGCTGCAGGCATCATGACTAATAAGACCAAAGCCTTCCTTTTTACACCACTCCTTTAGCCACACATTAAACTCTGCTATGCGCTGGCCCTTTCCTTTTTGTTCCTTGTATACTGGTATAACCTCTGAGAAGATAAGCCTACAACCTGTACTACTAAGTTCGTACCCCAAACTCTGGAAATCATTCTGCACAGAAGCTACATCTTTTTGGGACAGATCATTTGTGCCAAGATGTATAATAGCATCAACTTCACAGTCCTTACTTGCATTCGTGACTATCTTAAGAATACGCCTCTTGTCTCTGCTGGCTGTAGCACCCGGTAAACATCTGACATCTTTCAAAACCTCCATATCCTTACCTAAGTTTACATCTCTTACGATTGAGTCACCAATCAGGAGGTGACTTCTCTTTTTGGGTACCTTGCTCTTGTTGTGTGACTGATGCATGATCCCTGGTTCACACTTTTGCATTTCTGAAGTAGGTTCTTCACTTTGGACCACAATCCGCTGCTTATTTGAGTCGTCATTATTACCTTGACCTGTCACTTTAGTGTCCCCATTAAGATCAGCAAGGGCGCTATATCTGTTATGCTGGGACACAGCGAAAGTTTTGTGTTTGTGGGTCACAGCTCTCACCCTGCCAGATCCCACAGTTGTCCAGGCTGCTCTTCTTCTGTGGGATCTTTGCGGTAGGGGAGGCTGGTAGTGTGGCATCTCCACAGGGTGGAGTGGCCGAATTGGACACTTAATTTCTGCCTGGAGATCACAAATTACAGATTCAAGATATGTTATGTGTCTATGTAATCTATTAATTTGTCTGCAAGGGGGACAGTATCCAAATTTGAAAAGAGTACTGCGGAAGACAGGTGCAAAACAGTTATTACATTTCATGTGTGTGTGTCTGTCTGTCTGTCTGTTTTCCGTCCATCCATCTATCTCCTAGCTAACTATTTTAAAATTACCCTGAAGATTAATCATTGCTTGAGGGTGGTTGCTTGCCTGGCAAATTTAACCCTTTGTACAATATGTAGTAAGCTGTTCTCGATCCCTTATCTCTATTCCTTTTTGTTGCCTGCATCTATTTTTCCTTCCCAGCCCAGCTACTGCAATCCTCCCCCAGAACCCGTATTCATTCCCCTCCTTTCTTTGCCCCATCTTCTCTTCACTGTTGATTCTATTGGAAGGGGAGCATGTGTGCCTCCATGTTTCTTTGAGAAGGGGCATTTTACAAATGACAAAAAAATGTCAGTATATTTAACCATATACCTTTAAATATATTGTTAATTTTTTATATCTCTTGACTCTCATTTAATGGGTTTCCTTATTTTTGCAATCCAAATATTATATGGATGTATAATTATATTATATTATATATATTATATTATATTATAGTATAGTTATATATGGATATATAGTTAGGAGTTTAATTCCTTTCATATAGTATTATATTTTACAGCTCAATAATTTTAGTTACTTAATTTCAATTACTGAACTTTAAAAGAAGCTGTGGTGGTGCAGTATTGCAGGATAATTCTGCTGGCTGCCAACAGTTCGATCCTGATCACTTCAAGATTGACTCAACCTTCCGTCTTTCTGAGGTCTTTAAAATGAGGACCCAGATTATTGGGGGCAATATGCTGACTCGGTAAACTGCTTAGAGAAGGCTGTAAAGCACCGTGAAGCAAAACATGAACCTAAGTGCTCTTTCTATTGCTATTAATTGCTAGTTATTAATTCACTGAACATAAATTTAGATTTGTGTCCTAGCCTTCACTGTTCTGGGCTGGTCTCAGACACACATTTGTGGAATTGCCAAGATTCAGTTCAGCTGTGATGGGCAATCATAAATTCACCAGCACCTTCCTTTTGGTTGAAGGACCTGATCCATGAAACTACTAGCCTCAGGACTGGCAATTGGTCCATTATCACCTGAAACAGACCAGGGGGAAAAAATGAATAAAAACAGATAAGGGCAGACTCAGAAAATGTGGGGCCAGATCCTGGCTGGGTGCCTAGGACCAGATGCAGTAGTAACTTTGAAGGACAGGGCAAAAGAAACCAGAACAGGAACATCTAGGATGGCAAGGATGACAATGTTTCTGTGTGAGCTATGCCTGCTAATGGGATGAATTTAGGAGTAATCTCCAGGACTTTGCTCAGCATTGGAAGCCACTCTTCCACATCAGATCTGCAGTCCTGCATCTTTGCTCTGCTGTCGGATTTCATGACTTGGGTGGGCTTATCCCACTCACTGAACCACTCTTGTTTAACTGCTTTTATCTCAGCCACTTTTTCTCAGATCTGTGAATTATTGATTGCCTTCCTTTTTAATCCTGCCTCCGATCTCTTATGGCTATGAATCTGGACTAGAACTCTGTGGACCTCTGGCTCTGGATTCCTGAACCATAACTATAACCCAGAATGGAATGGAATGGAATAGAATAGAGTATAATTCTTTATTGGCCAAGTCTGATTGGACACACAAGGAATTTGTGTGTGGTGTATATGCTCTCAGTGTACATAAAAAGACAAGATACATTCATCAAGAATCATAAGGTACAGCACTTAATGATAGTCATAGGGTACAAATAAGCAATCAGGAAACAATCAATATCACTATAAATCGTAAGGATCCAAGCAACAAAGTTACAGTCCTGCAGTCATAAGTGGGAGGAGATGGGTGATAGGAACGATTAGATGACTAATAGTAATAGTAATGCAGCCTTAGTGAATAATTTGACAGTGGTGAGGGAATTATTTGTTTGGCAGAGTGATGGTGTTCGGGGAAACACTGTTCTTGTGTCTCATAACTTATATGACTTCCACCCGCAGTGACACTGCAGGTGCTAAGCTCTGGCTACAGGGCAAGATCTTTCCTTCTGACTCTGAAGAAGCTGAACCTGTGGAATCCCAGCCTCAGAAAACTCTGCCTGGGTCCTCAAAGATCACTCATCTAATGAGGCTATTTAGATTAGGTGAAAGATGAATCCATCCCTCCTCCCCCCCAGAAGACATAGATGGGATCCCCCTAACTAAGTTGTTCATACTGAAGAAGCTAGTGAAGTGAGCAATGAAGCACTTCAAACCAAAAAGGAAAGAAGACCAGTTTCCATGGTTCAACTTCCAGATAACTCGATCCAGCTGACTGAGAATCTTCAGCAACATTCTCAAAGAACAATTTTGATTTGCAATGTCCTGGAATGACTGTGTGATCAAGCAAAAGAAACAAAAACATTCAGGCCAACTTGTTCACATTCCCAAATGAGCAAAAAAACAAAACAAAACCCACCTCTAAACAATGCATCTTTGTTTTTTTATTTATATAAATATCTATTTCACAAAGCGGGCCATAAAATAGATCAGATTAACATCATTGTGCACTTTCCTTCACAAAGTATGGGAGGCTATCATTGTCTTGCTCTTGGACTTTCTAGAAGCATTCTACTGTATTTTATTGGAAATAAAAGGGATAGTCTACAGAGTTTTAAATTCTAATGGAAATGGGGTCTCCTGTGTCTGGAGAAAGTTCTAGTGTAAATTGCTTTGAATGAAAGGGGTAGAGACTTTTCTTCAAATTGATACAGAGGTTCCTTGCAGCTATTGTTCTTTTCTTTATCTTCTGCTTGCAATTCTGCTTCTACCCAATTCTTTCTCTGCCAGCACTATTCCCGGTAGCATTTCCTTATCAATTCCATTTCAAAGTGCCTGTCATAGGAAGGGGTTTTGGGAGTTGTAGAGAATTCATAGTGCAAAAAAGATGCTGGACTGATTGTGAGTACTGGACTTTTTTTTTTTTTAAATTAGGAAGACATTTGATTTGTTCAGATTCTTATCCAATTCTTAGATCACTATATAGCTCTGCTATGACACAATCCATTTTATCCAGCCTCATAGAAATGGTAAAACCATTTCCAGTGTTACTTCCTGATCCTTCCAAATTTACATTTCTCTCATATTAAAAACTGAAATCTAATTCTTGTAAAGGGATGTGTGTGTGTAATTTTATGCAGGATTATATATGATTCATACTTATCAGTAATTCATTTTAATTACTTAGATTCAGAAGCAACAATATGATTTTATCATAAATGTTAGCAATGTTTGCTACAATTAAATCATGCTCCAAATACAGTAATGAAAATTTCCTTCTCCAAAATCCCTTTCATCCTAAAAATGGAAACATACTCTATATGCTGGTGCTATGAATTATGTCGCGCAGAATTTGCAAACTGACATGTTTGCCATTGTTTATAAATTTTGCCATTCTTTATAAATAAAACATATTCTTAATCTTGAAAACTTATTTAGTGCCTCTGCTTTCATTTTAGAGATGCAGGTTAGAAGTGGATGGGAGAAAATACCTAAATATATCTCATGGAAACATCATGGTCCGTTCAAACATACATTGCATCTTCTGTGGGATTGCAGTTGTAAGTTAGAGATTCAGAGAGACATACATATATACATACATGCATACCCATACAATATACACATATACATCTACACAGATATATATGTGAATTCTTGCTTTGTTAGTATCACAGAAAATTCCAGAAACTAGCTAACTAGCTATTTATCTATCTATTTCTTGCCTGTATTATTTTTACAAATAACCTAAAGCAGTGAACATATCCAACAAACCTTCTTCCTTCTGTTTTCCCCACAAGAACAACCTTGTGAGGTGTGTTGGGTTAAGAGAGAATGACTGGCTCAAGGTCACCCAACTAACTATCATGGCTAACACTTGAATTCATGGTCTTTCCGTTGTAGCCTGGTGCCATAAACATAGACAAAACAAACCATTATTATAAGAAGAAAAGTGAGTGGTTAGCATAGTATAGCCTTTATTGTCATTGTTTATCATGTATACAAAGAAATTGGTTAATTTTGTTAACCAATCTTAGCACAGAATGAGACAGCAGTCCTGCATTACAAGTTGATGGCACATCCACAATTACCTATCATTATGGCTACTTTTGCTTTCAGCTTTCTACCTCTTGTCTTTTACCTCTAGAGAATTTCCAGGAGCTTATGATAGACAGTAATTCAAAGTTACACTGAAATTGTCTTTCCGTTATTCTATTTTATTTGCCTACTTTCATCCATCACAATCCCCTGCCAATGAAGAGAATGGACAGTTGTTTGCATTAAAGTAATGCAATTTTCAGACAGGGGTTTGGTATTTACAATTCTGTTAATTGTGGGAACTGTTTAACAGGCTTATATTTCTCCTGGATTGTTTTCCTGAATGTCACCTGATTGTATAAGCAATTCCAGTTACTTATTTCTTTAAAAAAAAAATTAAATGTGACTTTTACATTGACAAAAATTGCCAAATTATATTGAAAAATCAGACTCTGGGTTGCTTTGCTGATTTTCATGAGAGCTTTGTCATTAATGGCGGCAGAAAAAGGGCGGGAAGGAGGCCCCATTGACTTCAGCCGAATCCGGCCCGGGAAGCGCCCGGTTAACGGGAGTCCCAACGCCAGCCCTGCACCCCCAGCGGTTGAAACTCACCACCCCACGTGTTCGAAAACGCAATCAAATTGCCTGAAGCCGGCGGCCCCAGCGACCCTTCAGCGAAGGCGGCTGCGGCCCGCAGTGACCTTGACGGCAGCAACCTCTCTGACAAGTTTAAAAGTTCTCAATTTCCAACGTTTAGCATAACCAATCAGTCAAATTTAGAATCTCAAGCTCAGAGAGTAAATTCACTCACGAACGGACAGAAAAACTCGAGAGAAAAATTTCTTCAGCCTTTCGGACCATTAGACTGAGAAAGGAATGGAGAAGGAGGAGTAGGCGTGGCCTAATTCATGTTTCTCAGTCTAATGGACCAATAGGCATTGAGGATTTCCCTGTCGTGATGCCTCCCGCTCCCCATCGCCGAGAATCTTTTTGTTTTAGACAGCTAGATGAATAGTTTTGTATTGTCTCCGAACTACAGCACATGGATTCTTGCATATAATTGCTGGGGACTGAATCTTTTATCAAATGCAAAAAAGGTACTTACAATGAACACTGTATTTCGAACTTGGATGGGCTTCTTTAAAATGCAGTCTGAAAATTATAATTCAGTCTCTTGGCAAACAGAATATATGTGTGATATCAACAATTATGCAAAAAAGAGTTATTTCCACCTGCTTTTATTCTATTTTTTTTTTATTTTGAACTGAACCTTGAAAGCCGCATACAAAGATTATTGCTCAAACAATGTAACATCTGTGTCTCCTATTACCCACAACCTATCCCAATGGAATACAATCCCTGGCACCTTATGAGGGCATTTAAAGATCTTAACAGAAGGCAGCCTCTGGATTGCAGATTCTATGCTTCCCTGCACAAGTCCTTCATTCTTTCTAAACCCATAATAAGTGGCCTGATGTTGCAACCAGAAAGTTCTGGAACAGTCCAGATAAGTCCTTTAAAGACATGCATGTGTGTTGAGGAGGCCTTTGCACAGGAGTGTTTTGTTTCACCAGGTTTTAATTAGACAGTGAACATCATATTCTATAGTACTGAATTTCACCAACAGATAGTCATCAAAGGTTTTAATGCATTTATCAAATGTATATTTATGTGTAGTTTTCCTATTCCTCCTTCTGCTATTTTGATAGACACCTGGAGGGATTAGCAAAGAATATTGTTTGGGAATACTGGATGGGGGAGAATGTTAAATTTATTTAATTTATTCCCTACAGGCAGCCCTCAACTTGTGGCCAAAATTGGCACTAAAGCTTCCATCATTAAATAATGGGGTCATTGAGTGTGCCATGCCCAATTTTAAAACCTTTTTGCCACGATTGTTAAGTGAATCACATGGCTATTAGGCACATCCAGCTTCCTTCATTGATTGTGCTTGCCTGAAGAGCCTCCCCCACAAAATGGCGGTCACAAATGGCGGTCACATGATCTTGGGACACAACATTTTTGGTAAATACGTGCTAGTTGCCAAGTGCCAAAAACATGACTGTGGGGAATGTTAGGACAGTTGTAAATGCGAGGACAAGTCCAAAGTAATTTTTTGAACACTGTCATAATTTTGAACAATCAAATTAAGTGAATAGTCATAAGTCAAGGAATATTTGCACAGCTTTTTAGGGAGCATGTTCTTCTCTCTTAACTCTTTCCACTCAATTTCTTTAATTCACACTTTGCAGGCAATTCGTGATGGCTCACACTTCCCAAACTAAGCTACAATTCTGTATGATGTAACCTGTTTTGTGAAACTAGCTTTAGTGGCATATAAGCCATGCCCTATAGCCTAGTATCTTGTGTGAACAAAGTTAACTGTGGTTTATTCAATCAACCATGAAATATATAACCTCACAATACTAGATTTGGATGGCAGAACTTGATCATTAAAACATTGCCTATTATTGCAACAAACTATGGTTAACTAACTGCACTTTACACCCATGCCAGCTCCAAGACTTCTTTGTTCCATTTCTAAATTCATGTCTATGTTTAAAAATAAAGGAATTGTACAATAGACTGTTATATGGCATCAATGTTTAAAGTAGATTTAAACATTGGTTTTATTGCAGTTTTTTCTGCTTGAATGCAGTAGGCTCACTATTACAAAATTAGAGAACTTGCAAGTTAAAGGGCCAACTATCAGCATGAATGCATGGAGGCATATCACAGTGAACATTTGAAATCTTAAGCTTCAATAGTGCCCTTAAACCTTATTTCTAATAAACACAAAAAAAATTCTATAAACTATTACAGTGTATAAGCTCTAATACTAAGCTTGAATTCAAGAGCTCCCCAATGAACATCTCACCTCTACATGAACTATCTAGGAGGTAATAGGGAAGCCAGTCTGTCTCAGCCCCACACCCCCACATATACACAAATCATAATAATGGGAAAAATATTTCCAGTATTATTTAATAGCATTCTTCTAAGCCAGTGGTCGGCAAACCGCGGCTCTTTGGCCCCTTGATTGCGGCTCTTCCACTGCCCCCCTCATGTTCCTTGTCTTCCAGCCACAGCCCCACTCAGTGGAAAACATAGGCGCGCTGTACAATTACAGTCCAGAGCAGGACCAAAGCCCCTCTCCCAACTGGCTCTTCCTTGCTCAGAGGGCTTTGGAAGGAAACTTCTTCAGTCTAAAGCTGTAATTGTATTATTGTGCGAGCATGCCTATGTTTTCCGGGAAGAAGAGGAATGCGAAGGGGATTCTCCCCCCCCCCCACGGATGGGCTCCCGCACCAGCGGAGCCTCGTCCTTCTTTTTAGCCATCTTTAACCAGGCGATCTTTGGCTGCTGCACAAGCCCTCGGGCACGCGCTGCCTTCTTCTCTTTGATAGCCGCCTGGTTAAAAAGAAGGATGAGGCTCCGCTGGTCCTGAGTCCCTCCGCAGGGGGAGGGATCCCCCTCGCGTTCCTTGTCTTCCCGGATCGGCTGGTAAGGGGACAGAAAAGGTTGTTCTCCACTTCCAGGTTTCAGCTTCCTGGCTTCAGTATCTCTTTCCAGCTTCTTTTGTTGAGCCTACAATTAAGGTTCTTTTTTTTTTTTGTCTTAGGAAAGATCTCCTGGTTAAAAAAAAGGACGAGGCTCTGCTGGTCCGGAGTCCATCCGCGGGTTGGGAGGGAGAGACACACAGACAGAGACACACAGAGAGAAAGAGACACACACACAGAGTGACAGACAGAGAGGAAGGGAGGTGAGAGAGAGAGACAGAGAGGGAAGGAGGGGGGGAGACAGAGACACAGAGAGAGAGACAGACAGACACACAGACACACAGAGAGAATGACAGAGAGAGACAGAGAGGGAGGGAGAGAGAAATAAAGAGCCACAGAGAGAGACAGGCAGACAGACACAGAGAGAGAGAGAGACAGAGAGAGACAGAAAGAGAAAGAGAAAGAAAGGAAGAAAGAAAAAGAAAGTGGGAGAGAGAAATGAAAGAAAGAGAACTTACGACCACAATTGAGCCCAAAATGTTGGTTGCTAAGCAAGAGCGTCGTTAAGTGAGTTTCACCACATTTTCCAAGTTGGCCACACCCACATGGTCACATGACTGCTGAGCCACTCCCACAAAATAGGCCTCACCTTCTTCTGGCTCTCAAAAGAAATTTCAATCATTGTATTGTTGATATTTGGCTCTGTTGACCAATGAGTTTGCCCACCACTGTTCTAAGCCAACCTTCTCTAACTTGATGACCTCCAAATATGTTGGAACTGGAAATTGTGGGAACTTATAGCAATAGCAATAGAACCTTAGACTTGTATATCACTTCACAGTGCTTTACAGCCCTCTCTAAGTGGTTTACAGAGTCAGCCTATTGTCCCCAACAATCTGGGCCCTCCTTTTACCCATCACAGAAGGATGGAAGGCTGAGTCAACCTTGAGCATTGTGAGATTTGAACTGCCAAATTGCAGGCAGCCGGCAGTCAGCAGAACTGCAGTCCTGCACTCTAACCATTGCATCACCACAGCTCTTTTTATATGAATCACTTCTTATGAGGTTGGTGGCTGAATAAATGTAACTAATATATGTGAGGTGAGGGAATGTATGGATCATGTACAGAAAACGTATGAGACCTCCTCATGAGCCTTAGAGCAGCATTTGCCTACCCCTACCTCATTTAGAGACTGTTTTCTTAGTGACATGGCTTAAAGGTTCATGAATTGGAGTGATGAGACATTGGCTTTAATCTTGATAGAGCTAAAGATTAGCTAAACTAATATGTGTATATACACATATTATATGTGTTTGTATACACGCATTGTATACACTGTATATTCACATTGAAAGGAGAGGCAGATAAACAGACAGAGATAATGTTATGCATTCATAGATGAAATCCTTTTCTATGGTTTCTTCTTCCATTCAGACTTCTCCAACAATTTTCAAGTAGGCAGCAAAAAGCTAATACACACACACACACACTCCTTTGCTTTCTCTTGTTTCAAGGATTATTGAAATAATATATGGGAATCAGTCTGCTTACTCCAAATAAATACTACCTCAACGTAAAATACTATTTACTATATTGCTTTGCTGTTTTCTGTCAGCAGTGTAGTTTCTATCCATTGAGTTTGTACTGGCCAGAGCTTTGACACTCACTCTCTACTGAAAATTTCTCCTGTGGCTTCCTTTGCTGACTCTCTGCATAACCCCATGCAGGCGTTTCCTTTGATAAAAGCAAGGGGCAGCAATATTGAAGTTGTAATTACTCCATTCTTTTGTTCCTGCAGGCTCTCCCTCTTGACCTATCTTATATTCATTTCCCCTGATCTTCAGTGAAAATGAAGTTCCTGAATTACTGTTTCACATCGTGCTTGTGGGCAAATTGGTAGGGAAACTCTGCTTGCTGTTGTAAAAGTGTGCCATGGCAACAGTTCAGGGCAATTTAATCATTATCTAAATATTCTAGGGATCAGCTGCGCTAATAGCAGCTCCCCGTTAATATCTCGCCAGAATAGATATAAATGGATTCATAAATAAAGGTGAAAGTTAACAGTTTTAATCAGCTAGACCAACAATCTGTTATTATCACCACTGGAACAATCAACTAATGGTTAACCTAAGCAGGATGACACTAAGACTGAGAGAAAGAGAAACAAAGAATTCCAATCAATTCATATAGCTGTTTTATATTATTTATTCATGTTATGTAGTATATGGATGTTTGCATTGCAATAAAGAATCCCACTGACATAATACAATCCTGAGGAAAAATGAAAAAGGATAATGTTTTTCTGTCATGAATGAAGGTGAATATACAGTATGTGAACCAGGATAATGTTGCATGACCCAATCTGGATCGGTACACCAGGGCCAGAGGTTTAGTCTTCCGAGATTTCGGACTCATGCTGGAGGAGTCCATCTTCAGGGAATTTCTCTCTAGCAGAGTGTGTGTGTTTTTCTGTGTTCTTCTATATACAACATGAAAAACATCTGGCAACTGGAAAGCCAGTATGCCACGAAAAAGATTTTTCCTTTGTGTAAATATTTTAAAGCTTCAATATTTAAAAGAATCTGTATCACTCTCATGAGATAATGTAGAACCGAAGGATTGGTTTTAAATAGTCCTGCCACCTACCATCAGTGAAAAAACAGCTGCTGACAGCTTGCCATACCAGTCACAAATAGTCTGCTATTGTGTACCAATGGCTAGCACATTATGTGCTGAAATTGGTTGTTAATGATGTATCAATAGCAAGCATGAGTGATTTTTGATTAATAATAGCAACGTAGCTAAAATGCACGGTGCTTAGCGGAGCAGAGAATAATAATGGAAGCCCATTTTTGAATACCTGCTGGACTTGAGCTGTTGTTGAATCAGTCAGTGACCATATGATGCATATTTTAATATCGTAACATTACACAGAGCAGATTGTATAAAATAAACACCAGAAAATAAGTGTCCAGCTTAACAGAGGAATCCTGCTCTCTACAGTATTTTCACAGGGAGCATATATAGGAGGACAACTAAGCTTAGGATGACATAGTTCCATTCCTATCACTGTTAGTTCGTGTTGAAAATTGTAATCTCTACATTAGAAGGACATCAAGTTCAGAGTACCTGTGATGCAGGTGTGGGTTCCTGCCAGTTCTAAGCTCTTCTATAGAAGAGATTCCACAAATCTACAGTACCGTTTAGAACCAGTTCCAGCTCCCTCTTCCCGCCCGTCCACACATCATCAACATGAAGAGCGAGAGGAGGAATTCTGGGAGTTGAAGTCCACAAGTCTTAAAGCTGTCAAGTTTGAACACCCCTGGGGTATTTTTTCTAAAGGGTTAAGGATGCAAGGGTCTTGGAACTTGACAGCTTTAAGACTTGCATGCTTCAAATGCCAGAGTCTCTGAGCCAACATTTTGGTTGCTAAGCAAGAGCATTGTTAAGTGAGTTTCGCCACATTTTACAAATTGGCCACGTCCACCCAGCCACATGAATGCCAAGCCACTCCCACTCAGTCACATGGCTGGCAAGCCACTCCCACAAAGCACACTACACCTACAGAAGAGGTTCTAGAAAATTTTGAAACCCACCACTGCTGTGATGGCATTTGCTAAGCCAGCACATGCCTTAAAAAAGCAGATTGTTCAACATCGTGTGGAAAAGCCTGATAGCCAGTTGTAAAAACTTCTGGAAAATGTGAGCCAAGGTAGATATCAGGGTCATTGGTTAACATCTGCTCCGGTAGTAGTGTTTGATGGCATCATGCTTCTTAAGAAGAGATGGTCCCTGACTTGGGGGTCCTTTTGAACTCACAACTATTACTAGATTAGCAGTTAGGACTTTGCTCAGTCATCCTGCTCTGTCAGAGGTGATACTCACTTATCTTCTCTACTGGTTCACAAATGTGAGCATGCCCTGTCCCCACCAAGCCATTCCCACAAAGCTGGTAATAAAAACAAATAGATTTCACAACTACCACATGCTCTAAGCCTTCCATGCATGCACTTTGGATAAATAAAGGCATAAATGGGATTCCATAGAGCTGGGGCGGATGGGCGGAGCCACCCACAATTTCTGCTACCGGTTTGGGTGAACCGGTCCAAAGCGGCAGAATACCACCTCTGCATTCTATACTTAATTATACCTCACTACATTGCTCCGAGTTCTTTTGAAGAAGGACCTCTAAATTCTGTTAATAACTCCATATATTATAAACAGTAAATACCAGTGATTTGGAAATGTTTCCCCAAAGCTGAAAATTAGTACCCACAAATGATAGTTTTGTGTTCCCTTTGCATTGTGTAACTCCTGGGACATACATAATTCAGCTTCCCTGTTATTAAATAGGAATTGAAGGAGATTTCTTTATTTGATTTGATTTTAATTAAATTTTTTGGCTGCCTAACTCACCACAAGATGGTAAGATTTTGAGAAGTAGAATAACTACTAATTGGCCACATGGCCTGATTGTGTCTACATACACTGCCAAGATAAAGGGGTTTGGGAGCTTGGGAATGGCTAAGATAGATGACAGACAGACAGACAGACAGACAGACAGATAGATAGATAGATAGATAGATAGATAGATAGATGTGGGTGGGTGGGTGGGTTTGGTGGACAGATATTTCAGTCTTTTTTTCTTATTGTTGCTGTACGAGCAAGAAAGCAAAGTTTGGTTCTCAGTGAAGGTGAGTGATGCTTCCATTTGAGGATGATACTAAGGATAAAATAGCCCTGGCTTGTGCAGTTAATGTTATACTAATGTGCCTGAAAGCAACCTGTTAACGCTGAACAATTTTTATATAATGGAAATTTGGAACCATTCAAACTCCTCTCAAGGAGTTGGAATTCTCCTTCCTCCCTGATACCAAGGCCAAAGTTTAGTGCCAGCCAAGCTAGACCATAACTGACCCTCCTTCTGAATAGGCCACTAATAATAGTCCTTACAATACAGTCTGCCAAATATAGCTAATGTAGTTTGGGCCTCAGAAAACAAAATTAATAGCATCTCTAATGCTTTCTGCATAAACCTTGAAATTCTCATTTCATTAAAAATCCCTCCACCCCTTCAGCCCATAGCAGAGATTAGGATGTTTTGCCATCTGTGCAGATTAATGTTGACAAAAAAAAAGGGAAAGACTGCTTCTGGGGAGGGGAGGGGAGGAGAGGAGAGAAAAGGAACATATGCAGAACACAAAACATTATATATCTTGTCTTGTCTTCTGAATCTTACACCTGCTTCGCTTAATCATTTTGGTGGATTACTTGATTTCTTGTTTTGTTTTGCTTTGTTTTCAACAGACATCTGGATACTTCTATTTTTTGCAAGGGCTTCTCAGGCCATCAAGCATTGTGGCTTATGATGGCACAGAATTCAGGGTGGATTTGGGAAAGAACCAGGCCTTGGCTTTCTGACCTGCTCTATAGCTTTGTGGACAAGGAATTTTTAGTCTGTTAGTTGATGATATTGGAAAGCCAATGCCAGAAGTGTTGGGTGAAAACTTCCAGTTCTTTTTCCTCCTCATCATGTCAATTTGTAAAGCATTGGCATATTTATAAAAGTTGCCATGGTGAGGAAACGCATTCCACACATAACTTCAGCTAAAGTCAGATCTCAGATTACTACAGCAGGCTTGTGAGGCATGCACCTCATTGGAGAATGTGATTTATGACACAGACTGAGGGTAGGGAAGGAACAGGGGTAAAGTTCAGCCATAATTCAAATAAGGTTTAGATCTGACTGCAATGTGGCATTACCCAAATGGTGTTCCTAATAAATGACTCATTTTCTTTTGAAACTTGGCTCGAGACTCATGAATTAATTAGGGAATTTTCCGGAAACCTGACAGATCACTTGAATAATGGGTAGCATCTATACCCAGGGTACCATTATTGATAGCACTTACAGTGCTTCACAGTGCTTTTGCAGCCCTCTCTAAGCGGTTTATAGAGTCAGGATATTTTCTCCCAACAATCTGGGTCTTCATTTTATTACCTTGGACGGATGATTCAATCTTGAGCCTGATGAGATTCGATCTGCCAAATTGCAGTCAGCAGAAGTATCCTGCAGTACTGCATTCTAACCACTGCGGCTCTTAACCAATGAATTAATGCTGCTGACAGCAATAGTTGGGATTGAGATTCAGTCCTACAATGTATGAATTATCAACATCCACAAGAAGGGTGATCATGATTTTGAGAACAGAGAGCCACAGAAAAGCAACCACGGTCACAAATAAGTGTTGAGCAACAGTTCTGTGCTGTACTACTTACAGGGAATGCACTGAGGATCTTTATGGATTGTCCTTACAATTGGAGGAGAGTGAGGGAAGAAACTGCTGAGGTTATAATAGCAGAATGCCTGTATGCCCAAGGCAGGAGAGCAAGGGGAAAGCAAATAACCAAGAATTATAATGTTCACATAATTAAATTGGACCCTGTGTCTCTCATAAAAACTTAGCTGGAAATTCAATAAACTCTTATTTGTTTGTTTGTTTGCTTGCTTGTTTGTTTATATGTTTACATAGGTAAACTCAAACAATGCTGGACTCTGGGCACTTTACATAATAAAGAGCAATGACCAGAACAATAAACAAAGAATAATATGCACTGTAGAATGTAGAAAACTACATAAAGTGGAAGAAAATTATACCCAATCAGATCTTGCAGGAACCCCACCTACCCCCTTGTCCCACACCTTGGGGGGAAATATCAAGCTTCCAATTCTTTACAGAACATCATCAGAGTGTGAAACATACAGACTTTTAAGGGAATACTACTCTAAAGGGTGGGCACCATGACAGAGAAGTCATGCCCCCCAAGGCTTCAATAAATTTATTAGAAGGAACCCAAATCTCTTCCATTTCCCTTTGGCGAAAAACGGGCCGTTTGGGGGAGGTTTGCACAGTGCAAAAAGGGTGTTTTTCCCCCTTTCGGAAAGCTCTTTAATTAGAGTGATTGATAAGAATTACGTTGTGCCTGCAGAAACAAAGATTTGTTCCAAAGTGGTCAGTGATTTCCTTCTCCAGCACATGGGTAAATACACCTGGAAACATCTACCTACCTACTCTCTCTACCTACCAATCTACTGGACTTCTCTCTCTCTCTCTCTCTTTCTCTCTCTATCTCTTTCCCTACCTATCTACTGTATTTCTCTCCCTCCTCTATATCCCTACCTACCTACTCTCTCTCTCCCTATCTATCTACTGTATTTCTCCCTCTCTCTCTTTTTCTCTCTCTCTCTATCCTTCTACCTACCTACCTATCTACACTCTCTCTCTCCCTACCTACCTACTGTATTTCTCTCTCTCTCTCTTTCTCTCTATCCTTCTACCTACCTACCTATCTACACACTCTCTCTCCCTACCTACCTACTGTATTTCTCGCTCTCCCCTCTATCTACCTATCTACCTACTCTCTCTCGCCCCTATCTATCTACTGTATTTCTCTCTCTATATATATATATTTCTCTCTCTCTCTCTCCCTCTACCTACTTATCTGTCTACACACACTCTCTCTCCCTAACCTATCTACTGTATTTCTCTCTCTCTCTCTCTCCCTATCCCTTTATCTACCTACCTACCTACCTAACAACTCTCTCTCTCTCCCTACCTACTGTATTTCTCTCTCTTTCTCTCCCTCTCTATCCCTCTATCTACCTACCTACTTTTAAAAAAAAAAAAGCCTTTTCAAAACCTGGGTGCGTCTTATACTCCGGTGCATCTTATACTCCGAAAAATACAGTATGTAGTATCTGGTTAGAAAAGAATATTTTTCTACAATGTGGTTTAAATCTATTCCTACAAACTTGTGGAAAAGAATAAATCAATTGGATATGTTTATCTTTAGATTTATGTTGTCTGGGAACCCTGCTCTTTTGTGGTGGATAATAGATTGTAAGATGCAGTAAAGAATTTGGATTTGAAGTATTGAAGACTAATGTACTGTACTAAAGACCTTCTTTAGCAGGGAAAATGGAATGAATAATTGTCAGTTATGTTTAAATGGCAAAAAACCCACAGAGCAAATAGATAAATTTGTGTATGTTGGCAGAATGTTTGCTAAAATGGGAAATGAGTGGAAACCTTTTAAGATGTTAGAAGAAAAGTAGTGGGCTGCATGTGTCTGATGCATGGAATGGAAAGAATCAACACTGTATGCGTATATCTGGTCCTCAATTAATGACCACTAATTCAGTCACTGTTCAAAGTACTGCATGCATATTTTGGAAACAATGATGGTTTGCAAAAAGATAGAAAGGTATGGAGAGATACGGTAAATGAATTTGTTTCTTTTATCTGCTGTGTTTTGTTTCTCTTGTCTGTTATTTTTCATTCTTTTTTTGTTTTGTTTTGTGCTTTGCAGAATAGTGGTTACCCCAAAATGGAATGGTATACTGGTATTCAGTACATAAACATCCACTGAATGGGTGAAGATAATTAAATTATTACTATTTTTCTAATCAGGTGGGCCTGTGAAATGATTAGGTATATACTGCCTGAGTGTTTGGATTCCCTTGTGGTTTCCATTTAAGAAATATTATTTAGAGTTTTATTCACTTTCAGTGTATTATTTACAAAACAGTACTGATTGTTTTACCCCTAAGCCCAAATCCCACTCTCCTAGGATATTTATTTGATACATAAATTAGATAACCACCAAAAATCATGTGCCAATGCAAATAACTTCAAAATATGTAATCTAAAAAACAAGAATATTGTTGTTATGATAGGCTGCCTTGTTTAACTGCATCAGATCACTGGAACACGTTATTACTCTGATTCCAGAATTCAAGGGGGTGTGTTTGTTTGTTTGTTTGTTTGTTGGAACACATCACTAGTAATCTTGCTGTCTTTTGTACTAACTGCAGCTTCTGGCTCATCTCTAAAGGCAGCTTCCTATAGAGCAGTGGTTCTCAACCTGTGGGTCGGGACCCCTTTGGGGGTTGAATGACCCTTTCACAGGGGTCACCTAAGACCATTGGAAAACACATATTTTTGATGGTCTTAGAAATCGAGACACCAATTTTTTGGTTGGGGGGTCACCACAACATGAGGAACTGTATTAAAGGGTCACAGCATTGGGAAAGTTGAGAACCACTGCTATAGAGTGACGTACTGAATAGACCATTTGAGCAAAGGTTAAAGGTATGAACTACTGGTTCAGATAGGTCATAGTTGGTGCACCTTTCTGGCCATGTCTTCCACCTGCTGTTCAGGAGCCCAGAGTCCAGGGGGTCTTCGAAGTTGTGAACTTCCCCCAGGAAGAGCTTTGCCTGCCCAGAGAAATTGCTGGATCCAATGTTAATATGTGTCCTACTTTTACTGGTGAACATCTCTGTCTTGGAGAGATTTATTCTCATTTTACCTCATCCAGATCTCCTTCAAGGCCCAATGCTATTTACAACATAATTCTCAATGTCTTTGCTTATATTCTATTGTAATTCAGTTCCTCACTTTAGAAAGCACCAGAGGAAAAGGTCACATAATTATTATGAAATAATTTGTTTACACTTTCTTTCTCCTGACAGAACAATTATTGATCTTGCTCTTGTATGAAAACAAGGTGGAAGGCAGCTGAGAGCTCATGCTCCCACTTATATTAAAGGCCCGGTGAAAGCACTTCATTTGTGTCAAGTCACCATTGTGATAAGTGAAGCAAAAATAGGAAAACTTGGGGCATGTAATACTGCACAAGTAGACCTGAACCTATCCATTTCCACAGAGTCTATTTCCTTGGCTGCTTAGATTCGCTCATGTTCGCTCGTGTTTATCAAATTACAGCACTCTTTTTTTGTTTTGTTGTTATTGCTGCTTATTGAACTCAAGATAGCATTCCCAAAATTTGTAAATATTTTCTTATCAAAAGCACCCCCACCATTCAACAGTGAGTACATCATGATCGTGAGGTAGGCAGGCAGTGTTCTGACCCAGGCTTCTTTAAACAGCAAGAAGCAGAGTCTTGGCCCTGGCCAACCCCCTTTTATTTATAAGGCTGTGAATTCCTTTCATTCACAGTCTGCAAGGCTTAGCAAACAGTCTTTCAGAGGAATGTTTATAAACATGAAGCTTATCTTCATGTGCGAGACCGCCTCCTGCCCCATACATCCCTTAGACCGATACGCTCCCACAGAGAGGGCCTTCTCAGGGTGCCGTCGGCCGGACAATGCCGACTGGCGACACCCAGGGGAAGAGCCTTCTCTGTGGCGGGCCCAGCCCTCTGGAATGACCTACCCCCTGAATTACGTACCATCACCGACCTCCGCCTCTTCCGCCAATGTCTAAAGACATATTTGTTCCAACAAGCCGGCCTAGCCTAACCTCCTGTGGGGACTTTTAGGAAGTTTTTTAATTGGGTATTTTAAATTTGGTTTTAGTACAGGATAGGACTGTTTAATATTTATTTTAAATTATATATTTATCTTTGTATTGGTATGTTTTTAAATTTCCTGTACGCTGCCCTGGGTCCTCTGTGGAGAAGGGCGGGATATAAATTTAAATAAAATAAATTAAAAAAAAATATATCTCATTTGGCAAGCTGCCAAATAACTAGCTTCCAAATGCAGGCAAGGCTAAACTTGGCACAGAGTCTCTTATAGTTAGAAACAGAATTTCCACTCTTGATTGACATGGCCGAATGAACAAAGTGTTTCCTGCAAAATCCCACTCCCCATTAGTTCCTCTTTTGTTTCCTATGGGAGGGGCCAATTACCTCCAAGGTGTGGCTTTACTCCTAAGTTGATCCTGCTTTCTTAGTTGTTCTTGTCTTCTGGCAGCTCTGCACATGCGCACACTGGGAACAGGCTCCAGCTGTTCCTCTGCCTCGCTGCTGTCTAGCTCCCTCTCTGCCTCTGACACAGGGCCCTCGTCTGAGCTTTCCTCGGCCCTCAGGATTGGCCATGTTCCTCCGCAACCTCCTCATTGTCTGACTCTGCTGACTCTCCCTTGGGGAGAGAGAGCGGGATATAAAATTAAATTATTATTATTATTATTATTATTATTATTATTATTATTATTATTATTTATTATTATAATCTATTGGGGAGACTGCTTTGTTGGCATTTTTCACAGAACTAAAGCTGAAATGGTATATTTTGTGGCAGTTTCCAGCAACTGTATAAACTAATTAATTTTAGCCAATTCTCATTGGTGAATTGATGGAATAGAAAAAAATGGAGGGCAGAGAAACAGTATTCTTGTCTTGAACTGGTTTTGTGATGTTTTTATCATTGATAATATACTGTATATATAGTAGGTGGTAAAGGCCCTCAACATATTGTCAAGTGTTAAATTGCCTTCAATATTTTTCTCTTTTAAGTACTGGAGTTAGATCTTATTTCAAGACCACCCTGGGTCTTCCTGCAGTGAAAACTAATGTGAAAGAACAATGTGTAAATGATAGGTTAAATGAAGTTAGCATGTAATATTGAACAGGATTAAATTCAGGAAATAAACAAACTGCAATTTCTATCAAGCCAGAAGTAAATTGAACCTTTGTCGTTCTTTGTTTGAAAGGGCTTGCATGAGTTTAAAGGCAATTTTCCTGTCTAGCTGAGGGTTTCTGCATACATATTCCTAGTTTGAATGAAAATACTGCATGGCATCAGGAATTCTTTTTTATAGCCCATAGTCAAGACTGCAGGTGCACACAGTTTGGGGGGGGGGGGCGTTTTTTTTTTTTACAAATGCAGCAATTCTATTGTTCCTGGAAAGCCAAAGATTAGATTCAGTAGTCCTTGCATACAGTATACTTATTCTTTCATCAAACCAAAAGTGATGGGATCTCAACTTTTAAAACAAGACTATAGATGGGGATATTTGCTCGGTTCAATTAAAACCAATGAATAAAATCTGTCTTGGGAGCTACCCAGATGATTATAAGATGGACAGCTATATAAATATTTAAAATAACAAAAAATACATTCCGAGTTATGGGTGGTCCATCGGTGGAGGTTGTCAAAAATAGACTGGACAGTCATTTATTTTGTTTTATTATTTTATTTTATTTATTTATTATTTATTTTATTTATTTAGTTTCTCAAACATGTACAAGATAATAGGTACAAGTATAAACATGAACACAGGAAACGGGTACGAATAAATGGGGAGAAGAGGAAAGGGACGGTAGGCACACTGGTGTGCTTATGCACATTCCCTTACAGGCCTCTTAGGAATGGGGTGAGGTCCATGCTAGACAGTTTCAGGTTAAAGATATGGGAGTTTGAGGATGTAACAACACAGTCGAGTGGTGCATTGACCACACTGTTGCTGAAGTCATATTTTCTGCAATCAAGCTTGGAGCAGTTTACCTTGAGTTTGTATCTAAAGTTTGCCCATTTATTATTGCGGTTCAAGCTGAAGTAATCATCGACAAGTAGGAAGTTGTAGCAGGCAATTTTGTGTACTACGCTTAGATCAGACCTTGATTGGCATAGTTCTAGATTCTCTAAGCCCAAAATTTCAAGCCTTCTGGCATAAAGTATTCTATTGTGAGCAGAGGAGTGGACGATTCTTCTCGTGAAGTACCTCTGGACTCGCTTGATTGTATTAATGTCCGATAGTGTGGATTCCATGCAGACGAGCTATATCTGGCAAAAGTTTTGTATGCCGTGGTTAGCAGTGCAATGTTACTGGAGAAAGAAGCTTCACAAAATTAACAACTCTTAATGCTTTTTTGGCAATGTTGTTACAGTATGCTCCGTGGCTTAGATTGTTTGAGATGAGTATTCCTAGGTCTTTAACTGCGTGACGGTCATCTACGATGGTATAAGTCTCCTGCTTTGATCACGGGATTGGACTAGAAGACCACCGAGGTCCCTTCCATCTTTTACTGGAAGGCAGTACTATGGAGGGCAGTTTCAGTGTAGCACATTGGATGATTTAGCTGAAATGCTTCAGAGCATGATGCTTTTTCTGAGTTGGATCTGCACATCAGGGAGTGCTTCCATTACTAGAGATCTATTTTTAAAGTGCAATAAGTGAGAGCATGCAATTGGGTTTTTTTAATGTAATCCTTTTTTTGTGTTTTTTACAAATGCAGCTGTTGTTCCTGGGAAGCCAAATACTCGATTCAGTGGTCCCTGCATACAGTATACCTATTGTTTCATCTAATCAAAAGTGATGTGATCTCAACTTTTAAAACAAGACTATATGGATATGTGCTCTGTTAAATTAAAACCAATGAATAAAATCCTGCTTGGAAGCTTCCCAGAGTTGATTATAAGATGGCCAGCTATATAAAAGTTTTAAATAAAACTAAATAAATAAATACATTCTGGTACAATCAGCGGTACAACCATTCTGAATTTTAGCAGAGCAGGGCCATATTCAGTATTTCTATATGAAAGTAGTTCTCAGCTGATTGTTAATTAGTGCTGCAATGGATTGCACAGTAATATAATATTGTTTGTGCTAGCTTGTTTTCTGTTTTGTAGTTTCATTTTAATACCCCATAGCAATATGGACTAGGTGATATTTAATAACCTCCAGCAATATAATTGCAACTGTTTTACAGTTTCTCTGCGGTTTCCTACATTAAGTTTGTCTTGATCTCTTGGCATAGCGGGCATGTATGAATAATGCACAATTTGATGGAATTGTAATTTAAATGCAATTAGAATAAACACATCATCGGGGAAGCTCAGCAATGGTACTGACACTTGGAATGATTCTAATTGTCTTTTAATTGTCTTTTTAATGGAACTGTGAGTGTTAAATTGATGGTATGACTTTAAAGGTAAACTCAACATGCCAAGCATATTTGCATCATTCTAGAGTGTTTGTTGCCAAACTTTCTATTGCGCTTCTGCTACAGAATCCTGGTATACTATATGTTGGAGCGAATTTACACTGCAGTACTAGAATTCTTCACAACAATTATTTCCAACCGTATTGTCATCCTGACTATTTATTTATTAAGTTTATATACCTATACATAACATGACCAAATGGGCCAAACATTTAATTTATAGAGATAGGACATTCTCTAGAAAACTATTAGAAATTCTGGGCAGAAAAGTTTTGAGTAGTCGAAGTTTCGTGGGTTTTACCAATGTCTCTCAAAATCACCTTGCTCACTTGGAGCCTACACACGAGACCGCAAAACTATAGGAGTGGTATTTCAGCCTTGACTCAGTGACTTTTTTCAAGTTTGTATAAGTTGCAAAGAAAAATCAGTTGAGAGAAATCTCTTCTCCATTCTTCACTGATAACTTTTGAAGAACACAGAAATCATCGGGACATCATTTGTGGGTGCTCCATCATGGGGGCTATTTTATAATTATGCATTCAAGACTTTTGTGCAGGCAGCTTGTCATCTCTTTCTTGCAATCATGCAATTATCTGGGTTTCCTCTAAACCAGGGGTATCAAATCTGGGTCATCATGGTGGCGTCATGTGACGTATGGCAACTTTTTCTCCCTTTGCTAAACCGGGTGTGGGCGTGGCCAGTGTGTGATGCATCCAGGCTGTGGGTTTGACAGCCCTGCTCTAACCTCACTTGCTTGATCATGCAAGGGTACCATAGGAAGATTCCACAGATGTGTGTTCTCCTAATAAGCCTCCATCACAGTTGTGAAATTCAAAATTTTTTACAACAGTTCTGTGGGCATGGCTTGATGGACGTGGCAGGGGAAGGATACTGCAAAATCCCCATTCACACCCCACTCTGGGGCCAGCCAGAGGTGGTATTTGCCGGTTCCAGTACCTGTCAGAACCTGCTGAATTTCACCACGGCTCCATCGTGAAGGTCTTTAACATCTCTATTTTGTCATTTAGATATATGAGTCCAGACTGCAAAGTGTACTGAATATGTAACAAGGCGGAAGCTTGTTAAAGAGACATGCAACCTAGAAGTAAGGAAAAAATATTTTGACAGTTTGCCTCCTGGAGTTGTGGGTGCTCCATTGATGAAGGTTTTCAAAAATAGACTGGACAACTATTTGACCAGGATGGTATAAGATCTTCTGCCTTGAACAGGGGATTGGACTAGAAGAGCTCTGAGGTCTCTTCCAGCCCTATGATTATATGTTCTATGGAGGGCAAGATTCCACTATAGCACATTGGCTGATGTAGCTGACATGCTTCACAGAATAAGATGCTTTTTCTGAGTTGCACATCAGGGAGCTGCTTCTATGACCACAGATCTATTTTTAAAATGCAATAAGTAAGAGCACGCAATAGGGGAGGGTGTATTTAATGTAATGCTGTCAGTTATTAATTATGTCTTCTGATGATGTTCCTTTCTTCTCAATCTATTACCTGAAAAACAATGAAATACAAAAAAAGAGTTCCAAATAATTGTTTCGTTTCTCCCAAAAAAAATCTCAACCAAGCAAAAAAAAAAAAAAAAAAAAAAAAAAAACAGCCGGGAGGGGGATTGTAAATATTGTCATCTGATTATGTTAAATGTTGGTGGTTTAGGAGATTTTTCAATTTTATCTAAATATAAAATTACTTGCAGCTGAGGATTAAAGATAAAGGTTTAATGCAGGAAAGCTGATTTAAGACTGAGAATCTTTCTGAACAGCATCCATTTAAAAGTTAATCTTTGGTTATCTGTGAAGCTGATTACCTAACATATAAAACCTATAAAAATGGGTTTCTTTTGTTATTATGCAACACAGAACAATTTTGTTTATCGGCATGTCAGTGATCACAATGCAATATGCACTGGATATGTGCTGAGAAAGCAAATAAATATTTACCTCCGGAGAGAATCTGCCTCTCAAGTTAAAAAAAAAGAAGAAGAAAAAGAAGGCGGTGGAGGAAATAAAGGGACAACAGCTCGATTGCAGCAGCATGTTATTATTTTTCTGACAAACAGGATGGTGGCAGTGTCATGTCATTAGAGATAGAAAGCAGCTCTGAAAAGATAGTTGAGCCCTCCTTTTGCAAGTCTGGGATGATCACCACCCAAGAGAGGATGTATCAAATTAATACATTTGATCTTGGCCCAAAGCCTCTGCTATTTAAAGATGCCTGACACAGCATGCGCCGGTGGGTTATTTTCAGTCTGCAGTGTAAAAAGCCTTCATCCGCTTTACAGGCCATTGCATACCTTTTGTAATTATTTAGTTTTAAGGGAAAGGCATCAATTTAGTTTATCACAGCAGACACATACACACACATACATACACACACACACACACACTTCTACATGTGCATATGTATGTGCTATATCTATATATCTATCTATTTACTATATCTATCTGTATTTATCTATATCCATTGGTGGGATTCAGCCAGTTTGCACCTCTTTGAGAGAACCGGTAAAGTTGTTAACTTTCTGAGCAGTTTGGTGAACTGGTTGTTGGAAGAAATCATTAGGGCAGAGAACCTGCTGTTAAATTATTTGAATCCCACCACTTTCTATATCTATCTATCTTATCTCTGGAATGACCTACCCCCTGACCTGCGTACAATCACGGACCTGCGCCTCTTCCACCGGGCATTGAAAACACACTTATTCTATGCGACCGGCCTGGCATAGTTTTCAAATAGTTTTAATCTTGGTTTTAGTAGGGGTTTCTATTGTAATTTTAGCACAGGTTTCTTAGTTTAATTTATTTTTAAGATATTTTTATTGTATTTATTGTTTACAGTATTCTATTATTGCCTGTGCACCGCCCTGAGTCCCGCAAGGGAGATAGGGCGGTATATAAATGCGAATAAATTCAAATTCAAATTCAAATCTCTGTCTGTCTGTCTGTCTGTCTGTCTATCGAGAAATATCAATAGCACTTAGACTTACATACCACTTCACAATGCTTTACAGCCCTTTGTAAGTGGTTTGCACAGTCAGCCTATTGCCACCAACAACATCTATTAATTACATACAAATGTTCATTAATGCACACACAGACACACAACTTTCACAAAATACATTGACAATAACTTCATATACCTGTGAATATTAAAGGATGTGATCTATACATTTCCTGCACCTATGTCTTGTTTAATGTTACTTAAAAGTACATGATTATTATAGTTTATTACCTACTCAGTATAAATGTGTGTGTGATAAATAAAATATATTTGTCACAGACATATTCTTTATAAGAGCCTCCTATTCCACATATGCTTTCTTTCTCATGCTAACATCTACATAACATAGAACCAAAATAGATTTATTTCCATTTCTCAATGTGACCAGTCCTTAAGATGGATCGATAGTCCTGAACAGAATAATGTACATGGAGGTTATTTTAACTTTGGACTGAGTGCTGCATCTTGCATTTTATTCCATTCCACCCATTTTGAAAAGGAACATTTAATAATGCTACCAAAACTAACACATATGGCTTTTTCTATGGTGCTTTTCAGAGTCTCTGATTTATTCATGCATAACATCATCTGATGTGCTTTATATTTTTTTATTTTTCTTTCTATATTTAAAACATTTATAAAGCCACTTACCTTATATTGAACTCTGGCTGGCTCCCAATCACTTGTTGGGCACCATTCCAATTTGTACTGGGGTTTTTCCCACATTTTTAAAGGTATGGCTTCAGTATGGCAAATGCCTGAGAACATTATTCATCTAAGCTCGCTTTTGCTTTGCTTTGCTTTGCTTGGATGAAACAATTTCAGTGTAAAAAAGCATTGATTCAGGTAGAAATCTTTTGCGTCTTTAAGTTATGAGGGTGAGCTCTCTAGTTGTATTCCAATAGTACTCTAAAATAAACCTTGACCACTTGGGTTGTGGAGGAGCTATCCATTAAATCAATTTTTTTTCCTAAATCTGAATTTACATCATTTGCATCCATTTGCACCATTTCCATCAAATGGTGGTGAAATTTTAATGAAAAATGTGTTTGTTTTTATCTCAAGTCTATTAAATCAAGGATTTATTGTGCCGGGAAAGAGCTGTTTCACAAAGCAAATTATTTATGAGCCCCTTTTTTTAATTGGAAAAATGGCTGCCATTTAAAAATGGCTGCCATTTTAGAATGCGAACAGTAGGAAGAATGCAAAATGCCAGTCATTTAGCATTTTTAGGCAAAATTTAATTCAACTGGATTTCATTCTAAGCTTTTGAGTTTTTGTATAGAGGTAGTTTTCAAATTACTATCATGCATTTAGTATTTTTTTGAAGTTACGACGACACTGGAAAAAAGTGACTTATGACCGTTCTTCACATTTACAACGCATTCCCATGGTCAGGTGATCAAAATTCATATGTTTGCCAACTGGTATGTAAAAAAAAGGTTCTGTTACTAAATTTTGTGTTACCAAATGCATTGCTTAGATTGACATCTCACATATTTTAAGGCACCTGACAGCCAGATGGGCTACATAGAAATTAAACAAAATAAATATCCTCTTAAGTATCAGGGATACATGTCTAGAATTCATTTTTTTTACTGAGATGCATGATCAAAGGCATGGGTTGATGGATAAAAAAAAATAATGGATTTCTTTCTGGTATGTTATTTTTCAGGTCACAGAACAGGGAAGTGCATGATAGGGGGTATGGAGCTAAATACCTGCATGTATATTTCTGTCTGTCTTGGGAGGGGACGCATGAAAGGCGGAACAGGAAATATCCAAATTAAGTTGAATTTCAGGCAACCTGAAAATTCAGTTTAAAAGTTCTTGGTTGTCTGAGGCACATCTGCTCTTTAAGGTTCATTAATTCCAAATATCTAATTCTAAATATCAGAATAGTGAAGGTCTATGTACGTATTCCTAGCCAAGCAAGATTGTAATAAGATGGAGGCCTTATCTGCGTCTTACAGACGGTTATCACGAGATACTTGTGCACTCAGGGCTTCAAAAAGCTCTTTTCTTTTCTTTTTGCCTCCCTTTTCTTTCTTTTCCCCACAGTCCCACTTCTCTCCTTCCTGATTCCATCTTGCTTTGTGCTTATGTTAGAAAACATTTCAACAAACCAACTTCTTACAGGTCCAGTCTTTCATCTTTGCTCAATTTAATTTCATATTTAAATTCCCTTTCAATTTTTTTCTTCTCCTCTCTAAATATAAACTCTTTTTTGACTTGTACTACTTACTTACACAAGGTCTGAAATTGCTCCAAATGTTATATAAATAAATGAGAATTAGAGAGGTTGAGAAATTAACCTGGAGCTTTTGACAGCAGGATTATTTTTACAATTTATTTTTAACTATGAAATGTGTAAAAACACACACACACACAGAGAGAGAGAGAGAGAGAGAAATGCATCATGACATTTTAAAAATGGAGCTTTTTTTAAAACAAACTTAATTCTTCCCTTAGAAGCCCCCAAAAAAGATGTCACCACTTTATGGGTTGCCTTAACTATTAGAGTTAATTCTTTGAAGTAATTAAAAATTTCAAGAAATGTTATTTTTGTTCAGCCACATTCTTTAAAACAATGTGTGTTTTAGTTTTAATCATACATATCATATCAAATTGAATGAGATTGGTATGCAGCATGTAGTGTTCCTTATTGATTATTAATATGCATACTAGCTTTAGCAACTACATTTTTTTCTAACTACAAAGGGTCTTATCTCAAATTTCCTTCCTTACCAAGAACCTCTGTCGCAAACATCTATTTCTGCATATTTTATTCTTCCAAGCAATCTTAGCTCCTTGGTTAAAACACACACACACACACACACACACAGCTGAGCTTATCCCTACATTCAAAAAAAGGAATGTGTTAGACATTTTGCTAACACATAAAATCAATTAACATTTCTCTTGCCAATTAACAATTGCAAGTGGGGGAAGGAAATCTGACCTGAGGTACAGTAGCAGTGGTGGGTTGCAGGCGGTACGCCCTGATACAGGCGAACTGGAGCCTGCCCGGAGCACCGGATACTATTCAAGTACAGTGCTCCGGAGGGCTGCCCTCCCGCCCAGGCTCCTTACTGGTCTTTTAAGTTTTCAGCACTTCCATGCACGTGCATGGCACGTACAGAGCCTGTGCGACACTCCGCTGAGCTACTGGAGTGTCGCAGAGGCTCGTGAAAGTGCTAATACGCATACACGTGCTGCGTGTGCATGTGGACACTGCCGGGCCCATTCCAACCATGCTGGTTGGAACGGGATCTGGAACCTACCACTGTACAGTAGTGAAAGTTAGATTCAGAAAGCAGTGACCATAGTTTAAAAAAAAACATCTAAGGTGGAAGGAATTTGCATTTTCTAAAGCCTGCCTTATGGTGTTTGCGTGTCACAAAACAGAAACATGATGTTCTGCAAAAGGACTCCTGGGACATTCATACCATACAAACCATTCTGGAAATTAGAAGTTGTGCGGAAAGCCTCAGCATTTTATGAGATGTTGCAGGCGTAAACATTTTCTATGTGTTCTTATTAAGTTTCAAAAAAAATCACTGAGAAACCTTTGGACTAAAATACTTTCTCCACACAGAGCACAGGCCTTTCTGTTAGGATGCTTCTCTGAAAGGCAACCTGCAAAAGTCTTCCCCCCCCCCCCCATAAGACTCTCTGAGAGCACAGTGACTAGATGACAAACTGGACAACACGCTTGGCTGATCTTAAGAGAAAAAAAAGACTCACCGAAACAGATAATTAATTCATAATTAATACTTGAACTTCCCAGGAAATTCTTGGGTCGTGTGGGAAAAAAATAATCCTGGGATAAAGCGCTAACAAGCAACTGCATCCTACTGGTCAATTGGTCAATTGGTCGTTGATTATGGTTACATTAACGGAATCTAGCAAGTCTGAAAGTAGTGATCCCTCGTTTTTCGCGGCTTCATGTTTCGCGGATTCACTGCTTCGCGGCTTTTTAAAAAATACAGAAAAAAATGCATTGGTAGGAGGCAAGCGCCCCCTAGTGCTTGCTTTAAACGATGTCCACCAACTCAAGTTTCCGGTATAGTGTATTGCGAATCCTACTTCGCGGTTTTTCAGTTTTCGCGGAAGGTTCCGGTCCCCATTAACCGCGAAAAACGAGGGATTACTGTATATTTCTCTCTCCTTCCCTTGTTTTTATAGTCCAAGAAAATAGGGAGGGTCCCTTTTGAGACATTTGCCTTTTATCAGAGAAATGTATTCAGAAGCTGAGGCTCTTCTCTCCACCCCAGAGGTGCTATTCAGCAGGTTCTGACCAGTTCTGGAGAACCGGTAGTGGAAATTTTGAGCAGTTTGGAGAACCGGTAAATACCACCTCTGACTGGCCCCGCCCCCATCTATTCTCTACCTCCTGAATCCCAGGTGATCAGGAGGAAATGGGGATATTGCAGTATCCTTCCCCTGGAGTGGGGAGGAAATGGAGATTTTGCAGTATCTTTACCCTGGAGTGGGGAAGCAATGGAGGTTTTATAGTATCCTTTCCCTGCCATGCCCACCAAGCCACGCCCACAGAACCGATAGTAAAAATTTTTGAATCCCATCACTGCTCCACCCCCACCCTTTATCCCTCTTCTACATATCATTACATGGTGAAAACTCAATGTGTTTGCATCTCAATGTGTGAAAAATAGGTAAATGGAAGCCTTTGCATGATGTTATGACATTTTGTAATTTGTCACTTTCTCACTCCCCTCCTAACTCAAAGGAAAAACAATGGATGGGGAAATGTCATGCCTACTTCTACTTATTATCTTTGTTTGAAATTATCCCCACTGTTTGACTGAATTAATATTAGAATGTCAAAAGTAACATATGTTATTAAGAATAATTTGTCCCCCAAAGAGTTAATTAAATGAGATTCTGGTTTATATAATTAGAGACGTGGAATAACAAATGCCCAATAACATGAAATACACTGAATTTTGGTAAATCCAGAGGAGCACGAAAATGGATTTAGATCTTACATTTCTATCCCCTTTTGGCTTTGGAAAGTACACAAACACACAACAGAATGCTAGCTCAGGTCCAATGTAAAAAATTGCTGATTTAGTTTTTTTTTACATTTATTTTTTGTAGCCCTTTATATGTGATTTTTACAATATACAAAATAAGCTGCAATGCAAAAACAAAAAAACAAACCTGAGGCTGATATTTTCCTTAGCTTCTCATAAAGAGAATGAAGACTTTGCGTCATTTAGTTTTGATTTTTTTCCAGCTAATTATGAACATATTTATATTAAGCTGCAGTAAATGGTGTTAGTTCAGTCTTATAGTTCCCTTCGTAAGATTGAAAGGTTTTGGTTTAGTCTGCAGTTTTTCATGTACCCCAGAGTATTTCATGCTCTGAATACTTCAAAGGAACTAAATTAAACAGAAGCATATTTTTTCCCATTGCAGGAGCGAGCAAACTATAAGCCAGATTCCCTGCCCCTGAATTCACATAGTTCAAGTATATCTCGTCCTATAAGTTACCAACCTTGAATAAGAGGTTACATCCATATGTGATGAATTTTATTTTTTTCTCCCCTAACTGTACCACTTTCCTTTATTGTCAAGCACATACAGTAAGGAAGGGCAAAAAGTAAAGTCTTTGATGACTCCACTTTTTGTAGACAGTCACTTGTCTGAATTTTTTCTAGACAGTCACTTGTCTGAAATGGTATAGGACAGTGATGGGTAACCTTTTTTGGATCATGTGCCAAAAGCAGGGGGAGCGCAGGGAGGTCATGCATGGGTGTGCCCACATCCATAATGCTATGCGTGTGACCTCAGCGTGTATGCGCGCACGACCAGCACAAGCCCCCACCTTTGGTGCTCTTTTTTCGCCCTCCCCAGGCTCAGGGGCTTTCTCAGAGCCTGGGGAGGGCGAAAACAGCCTCTCCTCCGCCCCCGGAAGCCCTCGAGACACCCTCCGGAGGCTTCAGGAGCTTCCCTGAAGGGGAAGGCAAAAAACAGCCCTAGAGGCAACCCGGACGTTTGGGAACAGTGACTTCCAGTTTGTCCATAGGGCCATTTTTTTTAACCTCCAAAGCCTTCAGGGAAGCCCCTAAAGGCTCCAGAGGGCGAAAAATGGTCCTACGGTCAAACCGGAAATCCATTCCCAAATTTCTGGTTTGCCTGTTGGGCCAGTTTTTCATGTTCCAGAGGCTTCAAGGAAGCCTCCATAGGGTGAAAAACAGCCCTAAAAAAAGACTAAAGTCAGCTGTCCAGTGCGCGCATGCGCACTGGAGCTGACAGGGCAATCCCTCATGTGCCCTAACAAATGGCTCCGCATGCCACCTGTGGCATGCATGCCATAGGTTCGCCATCATGGGTATAGGATCTCCTGCTTGAGCAGGAGGTTGGACAAGAAGACCTCCAACTCTATAATTTTGTGTTCTGGTGCTCTCTAACTTTGGTTGTTTGCTTGCAGATATTTCATCACCCAACTAGTTAACATCTTCAATGCTACTGAGTGTATATCCCAATATCCTAATAAAGGAACTACGAAGAATAAATTACACACATCCTCCAACACTAACAGAGAAAGATACTGTATATAAACAGAGAGCAAAGCAAATCCCACATTCTCTAACACTGATGATGTTACCTAGTTGGGAAATGAAACATCTGCAAGCAAACAAACTCAGAGAATATCAAGGATTCCACAGTTCAACCCTGAGCTACAGATATTCTCTTCTGTTGGTGGGCTGAAAGTATTATGTAGAAGTACCTGTACCAGGCAAGTATGGTCTCCTCACCTGGAAAGACAGCAGCCTCCTCACGCAATAATTTATTTGCTAAGAGTAAGGAATGTTAAGATGCTCTTTGTGTGCTCTTCTAAAATATTCAAACTACTGAAGTAATGTTTATTTATAAATGTTTAACTCACCTATGCACTGTTTAAAAAAACATTCTGAGGCTTATGTGAGGATTCAGAGCATAAAAATCCTGGATATGTTTTGGTATAAAGGTCATCTTAATAGCCTGGTGGCCAACATCATTGAACTGGCCCCTTGAAACTCCTAGTAGAAATTTTGCCCCAGATTTGAATTGACCCAAAACCTTTAAATCAATAATTGACAGTCGCTTGCATCCAGGCATAATCTTATAAATGCACACAGGTAGTTCTCAACTTACAACTACAATTGGCACTGGAACTTCCATTGCTAAGTGATGTGTTCATTAAGTGAATCATCACACGACCGTGCCTGATTTTACAACCCTTTTTTTGCCTGAGACGTTAAGTGAATCTGGCTTTCTCCATTAGCTGTTTGCCTGATGTTGGCTGGGAAGGTTGCAAATCTCAATCACATGACCATGGGGACATTGCAAGAATTGCAAGTGTGAGCACAGGTCAAATGTCACTTTTTTCAACTCTGTCATCATTTCAAATGGTCACTAAATGGGTAGACATAAGTTGAGGACTATCCATAATTAGCTGGTCCCAAATAATCCCTGGAATCGAGAATCTCAGAAATATTCTTTTCTTACGACAAATAATAGAACGGGAAGGGAACTTCAGCCCTTGTAGGGCCAGACTACTTTCAGCTGGAAAGAATGGAATATCTAGGTTTTTCTATAAAGACAAGAAGCTCTTGTCATTAAGCCAAGCATGTTTTGACCTAGATAACATCTTCATGCAGGAGAGGCAGGGAGCCAGCCAATCACCTCTTCCCCTACGTTGAATAAAGGTGTGCCTTAAGAGAAAACTGTTCTGTGTAGCTCGCCGTATGGTCATACTGGCCACATGAAATGTCGTCAGTAAACACTGGCTCCCTCGGCTAAGAACAGAGATGAGCACTTCCCCCTAGAGTCGGACATGGCTGAATAGTGAAAATCTTTATCTTTAAGAGGAAAGAATGTGGATTCAAGTAGGGAGTAGATTCAAAGGCTTTGTAGATCATGTCTGATTATGGGCTGGCAGTTCTCATTAAAACCTTTTTGGATTCCAGGTCAAATACTGAACTTGCCATCCGTGTGCCTTTGAAACTTAAAGAGTATATGTGTCTTTTTGCATTATACTCCAACACCTTTTTCTCCCATTGCTGTCATGCCTTCTCCTTGCCTTATTTGGGGAAATATTATTCCTCACATCTTTTTTTGCCAAATATCTCCCGGTAGAACTCATAAACAAACTTCTCCATGCATAGCAGAAGATTGCAATCTAATAAATCCTCTCTCCTCCAAACCATTTTTATAAATATAAGCTTTGCGTTTTTCCCACTTGGGTTGATATAATATTGATATTTTTTCCGTATTTCATATAGCACAGAATCTGCCCAAGACCCTTTTAATTCAGTCTTGAACAAGTACTGCATATGTGTCCAGATGGGGGTTCCCGCAAGTCAGATAGTGAAAATGAATAGCAGATATTTTCTTGCGTTGCTATCGGGGACATCATTTGTGTACCAAGAGTAGAATTTAAAAGTAGTGTATATACTAAACACATTTTTGTGTCCTTCTGAGAGAGATCAGTGTAAAAAGAAAAGTCTTGATGTGTTTCTCCTTCTATTATATTCTTTGTGTTGGAGAAAGTAAAGCAAAGAATATATTAGTTTTCCTTATTCTACCTCAACTCTGAAAAGTGATATTTTCATAAACCTGTAAATTTAATGTCTCCGTTCTAATATTATCTTCATGTAATAAAATTATCAATGTTATCCAACCGTAGCCTGTGATTGAAACAAAACCATTTCAAGTTTGAAATTTTGCTACCCCAAAAGTAGCAGGTCTGTGTCTCTCCTTGTCCCATTTACAACTTTCTCAAGGACCCTTGGTGGCACAGTGCTTAAAGTGAAGTATTGCAGGTAAACTCTGCCCACAGCCTGAAGTTTGACAAACTCAAGGTTGACTCAGCCTTCCACCCTTCCAAATTGGTAAAATGAGGACCCCTATTGTTGGGGGAAATATGCAAATAATGCTTTTACATTGTTAACCATCCAGAGAGCGCTATACAGCGCTATGAGGTGGTATATAAGTCTGAATGCTATTGCTATTCTCTCTTGTCACCTGATTGCAGTGATGAAATTCAATTTTTTTTTACTACCAGGCTTGGTGGGCGTGGCAGGGGAAGGAAACTGCAAAATCCCCATTCCCTCCCCACTCTTGGGGGAAGGATATTGCAAAATCTCCATTCCCACCCCACTCTGCGGCCAGCCAGAAGTAGTATTGGCCGGTTTTCTGAACTACTCACAATTGTTACTTCCGGTTCTCCAGAACTTCCCAGAGTCTGCTGAATTTCACCCTTGCCTGATTGCAGTATTCAGTCCATTCATTCACAAAGAAGCATTCACTCAAAGGATTACTAGCTATGTTTGACTCTTAAATTCCATTCTGAGGGAAGCCCATTTTATCTTCTCTCTCCTGGCCTTTTGCAGAATAATCAAAAATATTCACTATGAGAATCACTTTCTTAACAGGCTATTTTTCTTGTTCATTTTATAATGATAGATGATACTCAGCTGTACATTTCCACCCCAGACCACCCCAACGATGCCGTCGAGACGCTGTCCTGGTGTTTGGAGGCCGTACGGATCTGGATGGGTAGTAACAAACTCAAGCTCAACCCCTCCAAGACTGAGTGGCTGTGGTTTCCGGCACCCCGGTTCAGCCAGATTACTCCAACGCTGGCCATTGGGGGCAAAACACTGGCCCCCGTGGAAAGGGCGCGCAATTTGGGTGTCCTCCTGGATTCCCGGCTGTCCATGGAGGACCATGTGGCGGCCGTGGCCAGGGGGGCGTTCCATCAGGTACACCTGATGCGCCAATTACTGGACCGGGCTGCCCTTCGCACAGTCACTCAAGCACTCGTGACGTCCCGACTCGACTACTGCAATGCTCTCTACATGGGGCTTCCCTTGAGGTGCGCTCGAAGGCTACAGTTAGTTCAGAATGCAGCCGCGCGGGTGATTACGGGAGCTTCGAGGCACTCCCATATAACATCGATTCTGCGCGAGCTGCACTGGCTTCCTGTGGTCTTTCGGGTGCGCTTCAAGGTTTTAACGACCATCTTCAAAGCGCTCCATGGCTCAGGACCTAGTTATATGCGAGACCGTCTCCTGCCCCATACATCCCTTAGACCGATACGCTCCCACAGAGAGGGCCTTCTCAGGGTGCCGTCGGCCGGACAATGCCGACTGGTGACACCCAGGGGAAGGGCCTTCTCTGTGGTGGGCCCTGCCCTGTGGAACGACCTACCCCCAGAACTTCGTACCATCACCGACCTCCGCCTCTTCCGCCAGTGTTTAAAAACACACCTCTTTCACCAAGCCGGCCTAACATAACCTCCGCTGGGACTAGCCATAGATAGTTTTAATTCGGGGATTTTAATTGGTTTTAGCGCAGGATGGGGATTTAATAGGTTTTTTAATTTTGTACTGTTGTTTTTTGTATATATTTTAATTTCCTGTGCGCCGCCCTGGGTCCTTTTGGAAAAGGGCGGGATATAAATTTAATAAAATAAAATAAATAAAATAAATAACTTCCTCTATTTTTAAACCAATTTTATAGTTGTATTCCATTATTTTCGGTTGTGGATTTTTTTCTATTACATTTCAATTTTTTTTTAAAAAAATACATTTATATCTATAGCTTGGTCTCTTGTCATCAGGTGTTGGGGATATTTATGCCAAACAAAGAGAAGGGAAACAAGACATGCCTGCTTGTTTTGATTATCCTGGGTTTATTTATTTTTCTTCCAAGGCTTCAGGGAACGTGATGATAATTCAGGTACCTTTGCAGAAGGAGCAGAGCTGAATGTTTCAGCTTGTTCTTCGGTTATTTTGGAACTTGGCAGCTGTTTTTACCCAAAATAGGTGTGTTAAATTTACTACAGTCTTCGCAGGTTTATCCAGAACTGACTTTATTCTTTAAAAAAAAGAGCAAGTAAGTATGGCTGCTAAAGGAAGGGACTTATTACTGAGTTTGGGTGATGTGATCTGGTAGAGCTTTTAGTGCCCATCTGTTAAAATTAGGGAATGACAAGGTGACGAATGAGAACTCAGTCAGAATATTTTTATATCATTTATGTGGGCATGCAAATATCTTCTATTTGGGCCTTGTAAAAGAAAGACATATTAAAAATAAATCACTCGTGGATTGTGTGCTACTTTTAAAAGGCAGAAATATGCACTTAGGAGATTTGTTCTTAAGCCTGCCTTCTAGCATCAAAGATCAATGCGTTGTCTGATTAAATTGTGCTCTATAGATTTCTCCAGTCAAGTTCATCAAAGAATACATTTCTCTCCTTCTAATGATGCTGAACCTAAAGTTCTTCTCTGAAGTACTTTAATTTTCACTTGGTCATTACAAGAAGACAGTGACTTAATGAACTGCAAATAGAAGAAGAAAGTAACATAAATCATTTTTGCATTCCTTTTTCTGTTATATTAGCATAGCTGCTCTTTCATCATTAGAATGCCTACAGTGATTTTTCCATGCATGAAAGTGAAAATTAAATTACTCTGCACTTTCTGATATCCAGTGTGCCAATAAACATTTTAAATCATTATGAAAATAATCATGATAAATTAATGTCAAGAAGGCATAATATTTTATAAATTGTTAAAATAGATGTAGCAATTATAGTAACAGTCAGGCAATATTTATCATAAAGAATCAGTTGGAAATCTGGAGGCACTAAGGTTATTTGGGAGAGGTCTTGTAACCCATTTAGCATAAAATTGCTGCTTTTTAAATGAATAGATGCCTTAGACTCTATGAGGTTAATAATTTGGGCATGTTTCAGAACACATGCATTACTTGCATTTTACCTGAGAAGTTCTAATTAAAGATTAAGGAATTTATTTGAAGGTAATGGCTTGAATAATGTGAGAATCCAATAGGGCAGTGATGGCTAACCTTTTTGTTGTTGGGTGCCAAAAATGCGAGTGTGCGCGCAATAGCTCACATGCATGCCGGCACCCATAATGCAAAGCATGCCCCCACATGGGCATGTGCGCACAACCCCCCCCCCCCCACACACACACACACTCCCCATTGAGTAGGCCCATTGAGCCCGTTTTTCACCCTCCGTAGGCTCCAGAGGCTTTTCTGAAGTCTGGGGAAGGCAAAAATGGCTTCCCCGAGCCCTCTGGAAGGCCAAAAATCAGATGGCTTGTGCACACGTGCACTGGAGCTGATGGCTTGTGTGCAGATACGGCTTCGTGTGCCACCAGTGGCATGCATGCCATAGGTTCACCATCATGGCAATAGGGTATCAAAGGGTTGATTGTAGATAACTTTTGAAAATATTACACACATATGTTCTTTATGTGGCAAGGTGTGATGTGCCTATATTGTAGTTGTTGACAGGCTTACGTGTCTGTGGAACACTAGGAAAGCCTTGAACTTTCAATCCTTGATAATTCTTGAAAAGCCCTAATACAAGGAAATAAGCTTGTTTGATCCTCTCGCGTAGTATACTGTTGCTGCAATCTTGTATGTATATCATTATCTAGGAATCAGTTTCATTGATTTGCATTTCAATTTACATTTACAATTAAATTTTAAATTGAAATGGATTCTGGTTTAAATTGGTGCAGTAGTGAATATTGACTTTGGGATATGTTAGTTTCCTGTTAATGATGGAAAGTGGGCTGAACCTTTGCAGCATTCAGTTTAAACACACTCAACTAACAGTTTTTCAAACTTTCAGAGCAGAGATAATTCTTTAAAGTGCTTTAAAAACTCTGAAACCAAATTTGGATCCTGATAGGAGACAATACCAGATACTTCAGTATCATTAACAATAGCGCTTCAGCATTCAGAACTGCTGGAAAATATTATCTACATAAATAAAAACCTGGATGCTGATATATGATCTGATGTTTAATCTTCCATTGTTCTCTAAATACTCTATATATTTATTGCCTGGAATCAATCATTGTGTTGACTATACTCCAAAGCATCCTAGATATATTTATTTTTAACACAGGTCCGGGGTTTTTATATTCTCAAAAAATAATTGGTGAAAAGATTAAAGTTTGCCACAATAAAAGGGAAAGTGTCTTTATGCTAAGATTAATATTTAAACAAATTTTCTTTCTATTAGCACATTTGTCACAGGTCACTAGCTAATTTAAAGAAGTTTACTTATAAAAACTTTCTTATTGCAGCATCTTTTCCACAGATAATTTTTATTTTCTCTAAGCAGCAGCTAAGTTATAGTAAGATTTTTCCTCAGTTTCACTGACATAGTCAGCCTCATAGTTATATGAGGGCCGTCCTATTCGACTGGTCTTGGGGAGGGGCAGGGGCGGTGGGAGACAGGATGTCCATCGTGGGTTGGGGACGCGCGGTCGCTGGTTAAAAGCGGTCGCCTGCCCCAACCCCCTGTGCTCCACTCGTAGGCTAGGCGGTCAGGGACTACAGAGCCGGGGCCCTAGGCTGATGTTCTGCAACGCCAGGTCCGTGGTGAACAAAGCCCCCCTCATTAATGACCTTGTGTCAGAGGGGGACCCGGACCTGGTGGGAATCACAGAAACCTGGTTGGGCCTCGAGGGGGGTTTACCCCTCGTGGAAATGTGCCCACCAGGCTACCGTGCATTTCATCGGCCTAGGGCCCTTGGCAGGGGTGGGGGGGTGGCGGTTATTGTTAAGGAAAGTCTGGAGCCGAAGGAGACCACTGTGCCTCAGACGACTGGCTGTGAGTCCCTCTTCGTGAAGTGGGGCCTAGGGAGGCAGTTGGGCTTTCTGATTGTATACCTGGCTCCCCGCTATGTAACAGCAGCCCTGCCCGAGCTACTCGAGGTGATCGCCGCGATGGCGGTGGAGACCCCCAGACTTATAGTCATGGGGGACTTTAACCTGCCATCGGCGGGCGAAACATCCGAGGCGGCTCGGGAGTTCATGGCTTCCATGACGGCCATGGACCTGACCCAAGTAGTTCAGGGCCCCACTCACGAGGGAGGACACACGCTGGATCTGATTTTTGTCTCTGGACACTGGATTAGTGATCTAGGAACAGGGGATTTAGTCATCTTACCCTTGTCATGGACAGATCACTCTCTCCTTCGGATAGACTTTCCAACCGTCACACCCCACCGCGGGGAGGCGGAACCGGAAACACCAAGTTGGTTCCGCCCCAGGCGCCTGATGGACCCGGAAAGGTTCCAGAGGGAGCTTGGGCCAGTACCTGTATCCCTGCCCCGCGGCTCGACTGAGGACCTAGTGGCCGCATGGTATAGTGCGGCCACGGGGGCCTTGGACCGAGTCGCGCCCTTGCGGCCTCTCGTGCGGCGTCGAGTCACCCAGGCTCCTTGGTTTACCGAGGAGCTTCGGGAGATGAAACGCCGCAAGAGACGCCTAGAGAGTAGGTGGAGATCTTCTCGATCCGAAGCCGACCGAACACTAGTGAGAGACCATATTAGGACTTACTTAGTGGCGCTAAGAGTGGCCAAACGTGAGTATTGTGCCACCCTTATCGCGTCCGCGGAAAACCGCCCTGCCGCCCTGTTTGGGGTGACCCGCTCCCTCCTTCATCTAAGGCCGCGGGAAGCCCCTCTGCAGGGTCGAGCAGAGGAATTTGGAGTTTTCCTGCAGGACAAAATCACTCAGATTCGGAACGAGCTGCCCTCCACTAGTGGCCCGGTCGAGATGCCCGGTGCTGGTCTTGAGATAACGCCTTGGGAGGAGTTCGACTTTGTTACTACCGAGGATATGGACAGGTTGCGGAGGAACCTTAGAGCCACCACATGTTTATTGGACCCGTGCCCCTCCTGGCTTGTACTGGCATCCTGGGAGGTGACACGAGGCTGGCTCCAGGGTATTGTGAATTCATCTCTGAGTGAGGGGTCCTTGCCTACCGTCTTGAAAGAGGTGGGGGTGAGGCCCCTCCTCAAGAAGCCATCCCTGGACCCGGCTTTATTAGAGAACTATCGTCCCGTCTCCAACCTTCACTTTTTAGTGAAGGTTGTTGAGAGTGTGGTGGCTCAACAGTTCCCTCGACATCTGGAGGAAGTTGATTATCTAGACCCGCGCCAGTCCGGCTTCCGGCCCGGTCACAGTACCGAGACAGCATTGGTCGCGTTGGTGGATGATCTCTGGAGGGCTCGGGATAGAGGTTGCTCCTCTATCCTGGTCCTGTTAGACCTCTCAGCGGCTTTCGATACCATCGACCATGGTATCTTATTGCACCGATTGGGGGGGTTGGGGCTGAGAGGCACCGTTTTACGGTGGTTCTCATCCTACCTCTTTGGTCGGTCGCAATGGGTGTTGGCAGGAGGGCAGAGGTCGGCCCCGAGGCCCCTCACATGTGGGGTTCCTCAGGGGTCGGTCCTCTCACCACTTCTGTTCAACACCTACATGAAGCCACTGGGCGAGATCATCCGTGGTTTTGGGGTGGAGTACCATCTGTACGCTGATGACACCCAGCTGTACATATCCACCCCAAACCACCCCAACGATGCCGTCGAGGTGCTGTCCCGGTGTCTGGAGGCCGTACGGATCTGGATGGGTAGTAACAAACTCAAACTCAACCCGTCCAAGACCGAGTGGCTGTGGTTTCCGGCACCCCAGTTTAGCCAGATAAATCCAACACTGGCCATTGGGGGCGAACATCTTGCCCCCGTGGAGAGGGCACGCAACTTGGGCGTCCTTCTGGATTCCCGGCTGTCCATGGAGGACCATGTGGCGGCCGTGGCCAGGGGGGCGTTCTATCAGGTTCGCCTGATACGCCAGTTGCGCCCCTTACTAGACCGCGGGGCCCTTCGCACAGTCACTCAAGCGCTTGTGACATCTCGGCTGGATTACTGTAACGCTCTCTACATGGGGCTCCCCTTGAGGTGCACTCGAAGGCTGCAGTTAGTGCAGAATGCGGCCGCGCGGGTGGTTATGGGTGCCTCTAGGCAAGCCCACGTAACACCTCTCCTGCGCGAGCTGCACTGGCTGCCTGTGGCCTTTCGAGTGCGCTTCAAGGTGTTGATCACCATCTTTAAATCGCTCCATGGCTCGGGGCCTAGCTATATACGAGACCGCCTCCTGCCCCATACATCCCTTCGTCCGGTCCGCTCCCACAGAGCGGGCCTACTCCGGGTGCCGTCGGCCGGGCAATGCCGGCTGGCGACACCCAGGGGAAGAGCCTTCTCTGTGGCGGGCCCGGCCCTCTGGAACGACCTACCCCCCGACCTTCGCACTACCTCGGACCTCCGCCTCTTCCGCCAACGTCTTAAGACGTACTTATTCCAACAAGCCGGCCTAGGATAGCCCCCCGCGTCTGACTTTTAAATATAAATTATAATTTGGTTATGGTCTTAATAACGGGTTTTAGCACAGGTGAATTAATTTAATATATTTTTAATTGATGTATATTGTATTTATGGTTTTATATAATGCCTGTGCGCCGCCCTGGGTCCTAACAAGGAGAAGGGCGGGGTATAAATTTAATAAAATAAAAATAAAATAAATAAATAGTTCTTAATTGTACTATATCTTATTGTCTTATTGAAAATTACTTAATGTTCTGTTGCCTTGATCATTTAAATTTTGAGGAATACTCTCCCCCCCCTTTTTTAGGTCAGCATAAGATCAAATAATTTTATTTAACCCCCTTTTCTTAACTTTTAAAAAACTCAATTTTGGGGTACAAACTTCTGTGTATAAAGAATTTGCCTGCAGGAATATTTACCAGGAAAAATCAGTGTGTTTCTTGTCTAAGTCATTTTTGCAGGTTTCCCTGGAAGAAACAATAGATTTTTCAAGTGATTTTAGTAGATTTTACTTTTCTAGATTTTTGGTTGTTGACCTATCTTTAATGTTCTGTGGTCAGGAAGGTCAGGAATAAATTAAAATTATAGATGTGAATTTCCTCCGGCATCTCTGTACGTGAATCCAAAACTTTTGTAGGCCATACTAAATAATCAAATCACATTACACAAATTAGTTCCTGCTTCATTTGCTTTAATCAAGCTATCACACTAATGAACAGGTTGCAATTTAATCAATGTACTTAAGAGGAGTTAAGCATTTTTTGGAACATGGCCAGGAGTTTTAAAGTCTGGTGGATTGTTGATGAAATTTCTCCTCCTCTGGTTCAAAGCCTTCTTAACTGTTATATAATCCCTTGTGTACTAGAGATGAAAATAAGGACATTTGGGGGGATACCATAGCTTCCCTCTATTTGTAAGACTGGAATCCAGGAAAGGTTTTTGCAGATAAAAAGTATATTTGAAAATAGAAGGAGCAATCCAATGGCTGCAAAAGACAGGGACAAGATAAACCTCTATTGCCTATGTTGTGTTGAACTTTTTATTTAGTCAGTAAATATCTCCACTTATTTTTTTAGCCTTCTCACCTTTTTTTTAAACATTTTTTAAATTTATGTTTATACAACACAAATATAACAAAAAACAAGAAAGAACATAAAAACCATCTTCCATTACAAATTATAGAAGGTATGTCGGTTGGTTACAAAATTTCTATGCATTTCTTCCATAGTCATCATTTGCTTTTCATATCAAGTCGCATATTTTAATTCAAATATATTTATATATATTACGATTATTATATCTCAACCTTAATTTGACTATGATAGTTTTTACATCCTTTTATATATAATATTCTAAATCTAGAATAAAATTATATAATGGTGTTCTATCTTCCTCAAATCATCCAATAACGATACATCTTATAACGTATTCTAGATTTTAAAAATTGCTTTTATTTAATAACCAAGCTTTTGAACCTCCCCTAATCTCCATGTATAGTTTATATAAAGTTTCATATTATCAAACATATATATATATGTGTGTGTGTGTGTGTGTGTGTGTGTTAGATTTTTAAGGGCTGAAAATAAAGAGACCAGGATGGATCCATTTTAGGCTTATTAGCCTTCTTCAGCTGGCCATACTCCTTCTACTGGGATTTGAACCAGGGCTTTCCAGCATTTGAGGCAAGCTCTCTATGCCTTGAGCTATCTGGTATCCCTGATACATCAGCCAATTTACAGGACTCTTAAATGAAGAATAATTATCATAGCTCCTGTTCAGAGGTCCCTTTAAGGGGAGGAGACTCAACGTCATCCCTCTCTGCCCTTCGACTCAACCCAGAATCATCCAGACAGAGAACCAAATTAGATTACTGCTGTGTGACATTTTTTAGATATGTGTTAGATTTTTAAGGGCTGAAAATAAAGAGACCAGGATGGATCCATTTCAGGCTTATTAGCCTTATTAGGCTTATTAGCCTTCTTCAGCTGGCCATACTCCTTCTACTGGGATTTGAACCGGTGCTTTCCAGCATATGAGGCAGGCTTCTCTATGCCTTGAGCTATCCGGTATCCCTGATACATCAGCAAATTTACAGGACTCTTAAATGAGAGAATATTATCACAGCTCCTGTTCAGGGTCCCTTTGAGGGGAGGAGACTTAACATCATCTCCTCCCCTTAAAGGGACCCTGAACAGGAGTTGTGATAATATTCTCTCATATATATATGGCTGATTAATAAATAAATTGTAAGAGACCAGGATGGATCCATTTCGGGCTTATTAGCCCTCTTCAGCCCTCTTATTAGCCCTCTTCATATATTTGTGTGTGTGTGTGTGTGTGTGTGTGTTAGTTTGTTCATATATATATGTGTGTGTTCATATCTATATGTGTGTGTGTGTGTTAGATCTATCTTGGTCTCTCAAATTTAAATTTATTGATCAGCTCATAAAATCAAATGATCAAAGAGAAAAAAGAAAAATCAATGTTTCCAGCCTCTAGTGGCAGTGTTGGTACTTTTCCTCCTGTTGTTACAACCCTCTTTATATTTCTTTTTATATCTTCTTTATGTTCCAAATTTAAGAAAGAAAAAAGATCCTTAAATGGAGAACAAAAACAATCCAATCAATCCAATCAAGCATTGTAAAGAAAAAAGAAAAAAATATTTCATAGGTATAAGCAAGATTAAAAAGTAGAAGAAGAAAAATTAATCCATTCAGTTTAGAAAATAGGAAGCATTTGCAAAAATTCCGTCTATCAAAAGAAAAATTAGAAACTGGATAGCACATTAAGTTTAATGTAGTTTAATTCCACCGCTTGCACTCTTCTGTCTTCAATTTTAGTTTAGCTTTAATTTTTTGGGGGTAATCTCTTTTTCTAATAATAAAATTTCCTCGCCAATGCAACACATTTTCTCTTTCTGCTTTGTTCCCATTCTGGAGCTGTCCCAACTTTAGCAGCTTCCAAGGCTGCGTTTCTGCCATCGGAAATGAGCGCTATTCCTGGATCCTTCAGGGACTTTGTACTGTCCCTGTGGTCAGCAGGGGGTACTCTCTTCAATCACCATCTCTGCGGGAGGGTTTAAGTCCAAACGGACCGTCCAGTGGCAGAAATATTGACTGTGATCTTGGAGCACCAAGATCGCATGTCATGTTGTTGTGACATCAGCTTCCTCAGCCTTCTCACCCTTTTTAATCCTAACTTTTCTAATCTGCCAGTTACTATAGGAGAATGAGAGGCCCAGGATCCTCTGATATTTCCTGGAATGCGTTATTTACATTCTTTTCCATTTTTCTACAGCCAACACCGGACAGTGGTGGCATCATCTTATTAAAGGATGTTGTCATCCAAAGTCAAAGAACACACACACACACACACACACAGAGCTGTATTATCCTGTACATGTGCATACTTTTGTTATTTTTAAAAGTGTTACAGATCTAAAAAAAATTCAAATAAGGCAGTCTAGTGCCAAGTACTTTGAAAGTACATCTCATAGAAGTCATTATAACATACTTGTGAATCAGCTGAACCGGTTCGGCCTGGTTCAGTTGAACCGGTAGTAGCATGCCAGCCTGGGTCACAGAACCAGCATTGACCCAGGCTGACACCATCTGTTTTTTTTAGTTCTGCACATGTGCAGAACAATTTCCATTTAACTGTGCATGCGTGCACACCACGCATCCAGCACACGCAAAGTGCACATACGAGCAAACTGGCAGTAACGCCAGCTGAAACCCACCTCTGTTGTGAATCTAATATTAAAGGAAAATACAGGCAGTTAATACTTAACTTATGACCACAACTGAACCCAAAATTTCCACTGCTAACAGTATTTTAAGTGAGTTGTGCCCCACTTTATAACCTTCCTTGCCACAGTTAAGTGAATCACTACAGTTGTTGATGTAGTAACATGGTTGTTAAGTGAATCTAACTTCCCCAATCATTTTGCTTATCAGAAGGTCACAAAATGTGATCACATGATCTAGAGACACCACAACCATCATAAATACATGTCAGTTGCCAAGTGTCCAGATTTTGATCATGTGACCATGGGGGTGCTTCAGTGGTTGTAAGTGTGAAAAAGACCATGTCACTTTTTGCAGTGCCATGGTAACTTCAAGCAGTCACTAAATGAATATTTATAAGGCAAGGCCTACCTGTACTTCAAGGTGGTGTCTCTAGGCAGAAATCTGAATGTTTCTAAAATAATTCATAAATGCATGGCACAACATCGGAGAACAAACTTTTCAGCAGTCCATCTACATTTAAAAGAGAAAGGCCACTCTTTTGAAGACAGTAAAGTCCACATTTTGGACAGAGAGGACCGTTGGTTTGAAAGAAGGATCAAAGAGGTCATCTACTGTATGTCAAAATTGAACAGCCCTCTCTCAACAGAGGGGGAGGGATATAACATCATCTATCTCCAATCTACCACACAGTCCACATCCATTTGCACCACTCAGGTGAACCCGATGATACAGATAAACCTCCAGTTGGCCTCAACGATTCTCTAAAAACAATGCAAATAACCAGCTGTCTGCAAGGAATCTAAATCCTTCCATTCCCCACCATCCAGTCGGAGCTGAAGAAGCTTCTTGGATGAGAAGCGAAATGTCTTCAAAGAAAAACCAGAAAGTCCAGTTGCCTCTTGAAAAAGCACCTTTGGGGACTACCATTGCCGGGATGACTGAGAATCTCCATAGACTTTCCAAAATACCTTATTCCACATGTATTCCTCTGATGCAAGAGTATTAGGATTGAAACATGCTTTGAAACTTGTAAGAGTGCAAGCTTAACACTTGTTTCTGCTGCTTTTTGTCAGACCTGAGCCTGAAAAACAGTGAGGCTACTTGAAAGGGTCTTCAAAGAAAACTCAAAAATTCCTAATGGGTATTTACACTAGCTAGCTTTTATCTTAATAACATAAAATAGAGTATCTGAAATACATTGCCAAAATGTGTGTGTATGTTCTCTAAAATGTGTCTCTCTCAAGGTTTTAGACACACAGTATTTATCTTTAAATGATTTTCTTGTTTAATTAAGGGATATTATCCCTTATTATCATTCTCTTTTCACTAAACACTACATGTTAAAGTAAGATAATATAAAAGATTATATAGAATAAGTAGCAAAGCAGGAATCTAATGAAACCACTAATATATTTCTTTACCAAGTAACTGAACTACCAGTACTGAAAAGGAAATTTGAGGGGTTTTTTTTTTTGATAACCCGAAATGATTTTAACATTAGTTCCCTTTTTTACTGTCTCTTATACCTTCTAATCTAATCTAATTATTTCATTTATCATGATTAGCAGAAAGGCATGAACAGATAATAGATAATGCTATATTCTGTCTGAAATAGTAAAATATTGTGTCAAATTTACATATGTACATATTTATCAATCTGTACTTTCCTACAGTAGGTATATTTGGATAGCCATAAAGCAGCAGAAGCCCAGATTAATGCTCTCCCCTAGCTTTTTAATATTTTTTAAATAATTGTTTACGTGGGGGGATTTTATTGTAAGCCCACCCATAGTCATGTTTTGTGAGACAGCCAGCCATATAAATATGATAGAGCATTAAAATGTTTGGAAAGCTTAGTTTATCTTACTGGATTCATGAGTCCACTCCCAGTTTTATCTTTAATTCTTAGTGGTTTCCTTCTACTTCAGCAAAGCTCAAATTCTGAAATTCAGATATATTTTAAGTTATTAAAGTAGATATAGCAAAGATGAAGCAAAGGTGTCTATTCAATCTAATTCCATGATCTGAGCTCCTTTATTTGTCAAAACAACATATGCAATTTCTCTGCTTGCATTTTCAATATTCATCTACAAAAGCTTTTATGGTCCTTATAAGGTGAATTTTTTGTTTGCTCTATCTGTGCTCTAAAAGCAAACCATCTTGAATCTATGAGCTTTAAAAGGATATCGAGACACCCTCTTAATAATAGTGGTAAAGATTGGCTTAATTGTGGTTGAAAGTTTTCTAATATACTGTAATATAATGTATTTAATTTGTGTGCGCATGCACCATGCTTTACCTTATTTTTGTATTATTTTAAACCATCCTTGCTTTCCTCCTTTCTTTGTTTTATATATTGTCTTTTGTTCTTTAAACTTCTGATCAGTTGAGATTTGAGATCTCATCAGTTTTGTCCAAGTACAACGTCCTCAGTTTTTCCCTAGGCTCTCAATCCATCCACTCTTCCTTCATGCATTTGCTTTGCAATTTAATCTTCACTCATTCTCTTGACTGTATGTGACCAATGTTAGATTCTCTGCACGGTGGAGAATGGAGGGAGTCCGAGCCAGGTTTACTCAAAACAACAGCCTTTATTAGCTAGGCAAGCTTACAGAAGAAGATAAGTTCAGTTAAAGAAATAGGCGGTAGACAGGGGCTCCCGCGCTTTGACAGCTCTTTATATTTGGAGCTGTCAAAGGGGGAGCCAATCAGGCTGCAGCAAGGGCCAGGCGCGCCGCAGCCAATCAGGCGCGTCTGTCAGTTGGCTGCCTTGCTACTGTCTGTTGCCAAGGCTCCTAGAGGCAGCTTGGAAGATCTGCGGCCGGTCGTATCTCGAGACCGGTCGCAGGTCGAGGATATAACACCCCTTTCCCCCCTCGGTCTGCGCATGCTCGAGGAAATGTCTGTTCCGATGCACGAGCATGCGTAGTCTTGTAAGAAGGCGGGGCGGCGCCGGGAACGCCCAGACCGCCTCAGTTGCTGGTGAGACGTCGGAGATGCAGGTTGCCCCTGTGCGAGCTCCTCCCTTCGGGGAGTGGAGCTCCAGGTGGTGACGTCATCGAGGCCTACCCTCGGAGGCGGAGCCGTCGGAGCTGGTAAGTCGGGGCGAGGGGGCGCGGCGTTCGGAGCATAGTTTGCTGTATGCCGGTTGGTTGCGGCTGTGCAGGGCGGGTCCTTAGGGGCAAGGGCCCGCGCGTCCCCCTCGGCTTGAGACAGCTTGTGCAGCGTGTGCCGGAAGGCGGCGTCCAGTTCGGCCGGGCCTGAAGAAGCGAAGGCCCCGAGCGGTTTCTCAGGGGACGGTTTGATTGGCCCAACCGGGGCAACGGGGAGGTGCGGCTCCGACGATGGGTCCGCAGGTGTGGGAAGGCGGCGCCTTAGTTGATCCAAGTGGCGCCGCCACTCGGACCCGTCCGGGAGGCTGACCCTGAAAGAGCAGGGACCCGTTAGCTCGGTCACCGTGGCCGGAACCCACTTAGTGTCCCCTGCATAGTGGCGGGCGTACACAGGGTCCCCGGGCAGGAAAAGGCGGGGAGGGGGGGCCCCCAGGTTGCAAGGCCGCACATCGTTGTAAGCCGGGTGCAGCCTGTCCAAGGTTGTCCGCAGGCGGCGACCCATCAAGAGCTCGGCGGGGCTTTTCCGTGTGGCAGGGCAAGGCATGGAATGCTGACCTAACAGGTAAGCAGCCACCCTTGCGGGCCAGTCCCCTTTGGTCATCCGTCCCAGAGCCTCCTTGGCCGAGCGGACGGCCCGTTCAGCCCGACCATTGGAGGCCGGATGATAAGGGGCCACTGGCGCGTGGCGGATCCCCTGCGAGGCCAAGAACTCCTGGAAGGTGGCGGACTGGAACTGGGGCCCGTTGTCGGACACCACGATGTCCGGCAACCCGTGCGTCGCAAAGAGGCGGCGCAGGGCCCTGACCGTACTCTCGGCCGTAGTGGAAGCCATCAAGATGACCTCCACCCAACGGGAGTAGGCGTCCGCGACCACCAGGAACGTCTGGCCTCGGAAGGGGCCCGCGAAGTCTATGTGGAGCCTGGACCAAGGGCTCCGGGGCAAGTCCCACTCCCTGGGCGGGGCGACCGGAGGGGCGGGGCGGGAGATTTGACAAGGGACACAACCCCCGACCCAGGCAGCAACCTCCGCATCCAAGCCCGGCCACCACACATAGCTGCGGGCGAGCGCCTTCATCCGGGCTATGCCGGGGTGGTCGGCATGGAGCGTCCGGAGCACCCGGTGACGGAGGGGGGGGAACGATGACCCGATCCCCCCAGCACAAGCAGCCGCTGTGGAGCGAAAGCTCCGTTTGGCGTGCCTGGTACGGCCGAAAATCTTCGGCCACGCCGCCCCGAGGCCACCCTCGCAAGACCCAGGCGGAGACCTGGGACAGGACAGGGTCGGCCTTCGTCCGGGCGGCGACGTCCGAGGACGTCAAGGGCAGGCCTGAGTCCGCCACAGACAAAACGGACAGGGCCGGTACCGGCTCATCGCCCGTCTTGGGGAGGGGGCACCGGCTCAGGGCATCAGCATGCCCCAGCTGTTTGCCCGGACGGTAGTACAGCGTATAACTATACGCTGCTAGGAACTCCGTCCATCTGGTCATCCTGGGAGAAAGGATGGGGGGTGTCGGACGGTCACCGGCCAAAAGCCCAAGGAGAGGCTTGTGGTCCGTGAAAACAGCAAAAGTCCGACCATACAGGTAAGGGTGGAACTTTTTGATGCCGGACACCATAGCCAGAGCCTCCTTGTCAATCTGGCTATAGTTTCTCTCAGTGGGAGACATTGTCCGGGACCAAAAAGCAATGGGGGCTTCTGAGCCATCTGGGAAGGAATGGCTCAGGACGGCCCCCAGGCCGAAAGGGGAGGCATCGCACGCTAACGTCAAGGGCAGCCTGTCATCATATTGCACAAGGACTGCCTCTGACGTCAGAGTGGCTTTGACAGCCGCGAACGCATGCGCCTCGCGGCTGCCCCAGCACCAGGCCGCCGATCGATCGAGCAATCGATGCAGCGGCTCGGCTAACGTTGCCTTGTGGGGAAGAAAAGGCGCGTAAAAATTCAAGAGGCCGAGGAACGCCTGCAGCTCCGTCTTGGAGGCAGGCGTAGGGGCGTTCCTAATGGCCTCGACCTTCTTGGGGGTGGGGTGTATGCCCCGGGCATCTATCAAGAAGCCCAGGAACTCCACCTCCGGCGCGGCAAAAACGCATTTGCTGCGCTTTAACTTTAATCCCGCGCCCCTGAAAACGCTGAGAACCTTCCTCAGTACTTTGGCGAGTTCTGAGATGCTGGAAGCAGCTATCAGAACGTCGTCAAAATACGGGACCACGCCTGGGAGCCCATGGAGCAAACGTTCCATGAGGCTCTGGAAGATTCCCGGGGCGACGGACACACCGAATTGGAGTCTGCGACAACGGAAAGCCCCCCGGTGGGTGACGATGGTCTGCGCCTCCGCAGCCGCCTCGTCCACCGGGAGCTGTTGATAGGCCTGGGCCATATCCAGTTTCGCAAATATGCGGCCCTGCCCCAGGGAATGGAGCAGGTCTTGCACCACAGGGACTGGATATGGGTTCGCCTGGAGCCCACGGTTGATGGTCGACTTATAGTCGGCGCAGATCCGCACCGACCCGTCGGGCTTGATGGGGACCACTATGGGGGTCTCCCATTTTGCCTGGTCAACGGGCTCGAGCACGCCCTGCGCCACCAGCCGGTCAAGTTCGGCATCAACCTTGGGCTTCAAGGCGAGCGGCAGCCTGCGGGCCTTGAGCCTAATGGGTGCAACCTGGGGGTCAAGATTTAAGGAGACAGGGGTGCCTACGTACGAGCCAAGCCGACCGTCAAACACGTCGGCGAACTCCTCCAAAACTCCTGAGATGGGAGAGGAGGCGGGAATAGCATGAACCCCCTGCACTGACAGGCCAAGGGCGGGAAACCAATCCAGGCCGATGATGGCCGCCAGGGGGTCAGAAACCACCAGAATAGGCAAGGGCCCCTTGAAACCCCCGTACTCCACCCCCAGGGAAATCTGGCCCAGGGTGGGGATAGATGATCCCTGATAGTCCCTCAGAACAGTGAGTGGGGGGGACAATTCATCTAAGGAAAAGCCGGGGCGTAGCTTGGCCAACTGAGCCCGGGAAATGATGGACCGAGACGAGCCAGAGTCCACCTCCATGCGGACCCCCACCCCCTCCAGCTTCACAACTGTCCTGAGCCGCGTACGGTCGGGCCGGGCTTCCAGCGGAGAGTTGTCGTCGGTCAAGGCAAAACAGCCGGACAGCTGCGGCTGCTGGCGTCTGCCCCGGCGGCGTTGGGTGGGCGGGTTGGCCGCTGGTCTTCTACGGTCCTCTCCGGAGCGGCGTTGGGGCTCGGGGGAGGGTTGGTCTTCCGCGGGCGCGGCGGCGCGGCAAGCTGCGGCCAGGTGCCCCTTTCGGCCACAGCGGCGGCAGATGGCCTCCTTGAACGGGCAATCGGCTCGAGGGTGCCTACCCCGGCAGCCCAGACATCGGTAGGCAGCCGGCATGGGCGGCTTGCGGCCGGTGGGCCTAATGTAGGCGACCTGGTCATCCTCGTCAGGGTCCTCGTCAGGGTCCTCGTCCTCCTCTACCAGGCACGCGCGTGCGGCCGGGTGGCGGTCAGAGTCTCTGTCCAGGGCCGAGGACTCGGACATCTCGAATGCCCGAGCCTCGTCTACAGCCTGTTCCAAGGTTAGCTCAGCTCGGGCCAGCAGGCGCCTTCTGAGGCGGACTTCTCTGAGGCCCCAGATGAATTGTTCCAGCAGGGACTCGGCCAAGAATTCCGCGGCGAAGACGCACGGAATAGCGGCCATGCGGAGCGCCTTCAGGAATTCGGCCACCGACTGGTCAGGCTTCTGGAGGCACTTCCTGAAAGCGAAGCGGTGGGTCATTTTAGACGGCACCGGGGCGTAGTGGGCCCTGAGTCGTTCGATTAACGTGTCCCACGGCACGTCATATACTTCGGCCGGCGCGGCCACAGTGCGAGCTGTGGCGAACAACTCCGTGCCGCCGCAGCCGAGGAAATGGCCCAATTTTCGCGCCGGGGGCAGCGCCCCGTAGTCATTGGCCAGCACGAAGCATTCGAATCGTGCCATAAAGGACACCCAGGACTCCTTCGCCGAGTCGAACGGAGCGAAAGGAGGAACGGAACCCATAGCGATCGTACCGCAAAAGAAAAAAATGTGTAAAAAAAAATTTTGTGAGGAAAATTCCCTTCCCTCAGCAATTTGAGCTCTGCCTGGCCCCAGCCCTCGTCGCCAGTGTTAGATTCTCTGCACGGTGGAGAATGGAGGGAGTCCGAGCCAGGTTTACTCAAAACAACAGCCTTTATTAGCTAGGCAAGCTTACAGAAGAAGATAAGTTCAGTTAAAGAAATAGGCGGTAGACAGGGGCTCCCGCGCTTTGACAGCTCTTTATATTTGGAGCTGTCAAAGGGGGAGCCAATCAGGCTGCAGCAAGGGCCAGGCGCGCCGCAGCCAATCAGGCGCGTCTGTCAGTTGGCTGCCTTGCTACTGTCTGTTGCCAAGGCTCCTAGAGGCAGCTTGGAAGATCTGCGGCCGGTCGTATCTCGAGACCGGTCGCAGGTCGAGGATATAACAACCAAAGCACCTCAGTGATCATGCAGCATCATTTCCAGTGTACATTCATTCAGCAACCATTCAGTCTTGAACCTAAGTATTCTTGTTTTATCATTCACATTTGTTAAGTGTCCCATTCCCATTGCGTTCAAATTTACTTTAATGTTTCTCCAGACATAATTCAAGCATCTGTTCTGCGCAGCAAAGTAGACAAGAGCACACCCTTAAATATAGCCAGTTTGGGGGGGGGGGGGTTCCATTCATGAAACAGGCAATATATTAGCCACTAACTTTCTACCAAGTTTTACATGTCTGTGATTCCCAAAGTTTGCTCATTTTCATCTCTTGTATCTTCATGAATATTAATATAGAGAAATATTTTGAATAGGTTTTGGGGGGGCTTGGCTTATTTAACAAATGTATTCAGAAGTGCCAGAATATAAATGAAGTTATTTTTCATCTTGGAACTTTTGTAGGTTGTTATGTTCTTCCTTTGCTTTTGTCTTCTAGTCTTTGTTTTTATTATTGGTAGTGGGTAGATTCTTACTGTAGATTCTATTGTATTTAATTTATTTGATTTACCATGTGTAAAGCCAGTCATTTGATCTATAAAATGTAGGTTATAACATTGTGGTATGAAGTCATAGGGCCCTGATGTAATTTCTGTCTGACCAACTTTAAATAAAAAGTCTATGTTGCTAAAATCAGAAATATCAGAATATAAAGGTATATAGTACACTTCATTCTACTAAGTATAGCAAACCTAGTGGAATGAAGGAACACACTAGAGTTCAAAGTGCATGTGTGCAAATGCACACGTGTGTGAACCCAAACCCCAAAATGCAATGCGAGTGCCCCTTGCGCATGCACCCTACATCCCGCACATGCACCTTGGTCCCTGGACCCCATTTTGGCTTCCAGGTTTGTACAGGAGGCTTTTCAGGCCCAAAACAGGGCAGGGGCCGGGGGCTCACGATCTCCACAGTTTCTCCCCTCATCACGCCCTAGCTTCCTCCTGTATTCCTGCCTCCTGTGCCCTCTCCAATCTTTGCAATTTCTCTCCCTAGCGTGTCCTACCTTTCTCCTCCAGGCACCTGCGGAGGGTGGAACCTGCCGAGATCAGAGAAGTCACGGGCAGCAGAAATGCAGGAGAAAGCTAGGACATGCTGGGGGGGGGGGGAGAAAGGTAGGGAAAACTGTGGAGATCTGGGAAGGCCAAGCACATGTGCAGCAGAGACACGAAGACTAGCTAGCTGTTGGGAGGTGTGCACACATGTGTGGTGGCCTGGGTCCCACCCAGGTTCGCCATCCCGGCACTAGAGCAATGGTTTTTCTTTTTTAGAATATATTTGGAACATCCAGAATCTGAAATGGGAATACTGGTATAAAATAAATGAAGGTGAGAATTATCATTAACATGGCAAGTGTAGACCATTTGAAGGAAAGGCTTTCTCCTTAAGGACATTCCTCTATAAGGAATGTAACGCAGTTTACATAGGGATAGGCAATATTGCTCTGTCAGCTTCCCATTAGTGAAGGCAAAAGCATAGGAATCTACATGGGGAAGGACAAATAGCAAAATGAGTGTTCACAATATTGCAGAGTAAACTACATGACTTAAAAACTAGCACGTAAGATCAGGAAACAAGTACAGAAGATCCGAGTTTATTTCACTGATGTCATAATGCATTTGCACTCTTTTTTATTTTATTTTATTATTTATTTTTTGTCATTGTGGTTTGTACAACTTCTGTGGGAAGACACTCATTAGGGGACATTGCTTTACAACAGTCCCAGTTTCTTAGGGGACAATTCATTGCCCATCCCTAGACTACAGAGAAAGATGAGCTGGGGATGGGGGCAAGAAAATGTGAATGGAAACCATATTTCCCCAGGCACTTCTTGGTTCACAAACTCCCTGGCAGAGAGAAAGAATGACTGGTTCACCACAGTGATGGTTTCCTTCAAAGCAGGCGTCCTACTGCCCTTGGTTGATTAGCAAAGTGCAGTGCTCTCTCTCATGGTTATAAGGGTTACGTGAGACTGACAGTTACCAAGCATATGATGTAAAAAAATAATATGCTGTTTGATTTGTAACTTGCAATCGTTTTTGCATAGCATTTTTCTTAGGATTGTCTAGAACTTTTGTCTTTGTGAAGCTCAAGTGAAAATATATTCATATTACTTGGGTTTAAAAAAAACACGAGAAAAGCAGATGATGTACATGTAGAACTGACTACTAGAAGTGTCTTACACTGTCTTGGTTTAAAAAAAAATCTCAGGCTTAACACAGCTGCTAAATTTGGATTTTAAAATGGATTGTTTTTAGTCACTGGTTGGATTGTAGAATTTAAATATCTGAAGTTCTGAACGTTCAAATCTTTTGGTGACCTTTTAGACATCAAGATGTTACCCTTACTAATTCTTGCAGTAGAACAAATACAAAGGCTTGCAGTATCCTAAAGCGTAACTCTTTCTTTACTTGTCTACTTCATTATATGCAACACCTATGACAATTAAGATTAACTCCTCAAGCAACTGATGCAGGAACCTATTATATGTTTAATGCTTCTTCATTATTTCTGATACACTGTTCTTAGTGTTAATTGACTGTTTTGAGGCAGAACATTTAAACAGCAGTTTGGTATTGAGAAGGTAAATCTAATATTCCCAAGCTTGCACAACTCATACCATAAATGCTGATCAATCTGAGTAATCAGCTAGAGTTGGCTAGCAATCAGTTGAAAGTTGGCTTCTTGTCATAAACCTTAATTATAGTTCAGCACTTAGTATGCTTATCTTCTAAAATGGGTCCCTAACACATGGTCTCCAGCCCACTACCAGATTGCAGCCTGTTGGGAACAGAGCTGCTGAAGCAATGGGTGAGTGTGTGAAGTTTCATTTGCACATGTGTGGGATTTGCGCACGTGAAACCATTCACCACCCCCACACTGAAACTGCTGAAGTTTCCACTTTCAGTCTGCGGAACCAAAAAGGTTGGGGACCCCTGTTCTAAAATGGAAGCAGGACTTTTCTGCCTCCCATCTTCACTGGGCACAAGGACAGGGAAGGTTTACAAACAAAGAAAGAGGCAAAACTCCTTCTTGTACAGAGCCGCAATGGCGCAGTTGTTAGAGTGTAGTACTGCAGGCTATTTCTGCTGACTGCCGGCTGACTGCAATTTGGCAGTTCGAATCTCACCAGGCTCAAGATTGACTTAGCCTTCCACCCTTCCAAGGTCGGCAAAATGAGGATCCAGATTGTTATAATAATAATAATAAATAATAAATTCGAATTTATTAACCGCTCCCTCTCCCCACAGGGACCCGGGGCGGTGCACAGGAGGAACTAAAAACAATATAAACAATAAATACAAAAATACATACTTTAAAACACAATTAAACACTATTATCCCGTGCTAAAAATAATTAAAAACCCATTAAAATACATTTGAAATCTATAGACAGAGAGACTATCCAAGGCCGGCCAGTCGAAAGAAATGGGTCTTCAATTTCGTACGGAAGGAGCGGAGGTCAGTGGTCGTTCTGATATCGGGGGGAAGGTCGTTCCAGAGGGCCGGGCCCGCCACAGAGAGAGCCCTTCCCCTGGGCGTCGCCCGCTGACAAAGTCTAGTGGACGGCACCCGGAGAAGTCCCTCTCTGTGGGAGCGAATCGGCCGTGAGGATGTATGGGGCAGGATCCGATCCCGCAGATAGCTAGGTCCTGAGCCATGGAGCGCCTTGAAGATGATAATTAGCACCTTGAAGCGCACCCGGAAGACGACAGGCAGCCAGTGCAGCTCGCGCAAGAGCGGTGTAACGTGGGTGAACCTAGTGGTCCCCATAATTGCTCGCGCGGCTGCATTCTGAACTAACTGAAGCCTCCGGGTGCACCTCAAGGGAAGCCCCATGTAGAGAGAGTTACAATAGTCCAGTCGGGATGTCACGAGGGCATGAGTGACTGTGCGAAGGGCGTCCCGATCCAATAGGGGGCGCAATTGGCGAACCAGGCGAACCTGGTAAAACGGCCTCCTGGCCACGGCTGTCACTTGCTCTTCCATAGACAGCCGGGTATCCAGGAGGACACCCAAATTGCGCGCCCCATCCACAGGGGCAAGATGTTCGCCCCCTATGGCCAGCGTTGGAGAGAGCTGGTTGAATCGGGCAGCCGGAAACCACAGCCACTCGGTCTTGGTCGGGTTGAGCTTGAGTCCGCTACTTCCCATCGTTGGGGGCAATAGGCTGACTCTGTAAACTGCTTAGAGGGGGCTGTAAAGCACTATGAAGTGGTATATAAGTGTAAGTGCTATGGCTATGGTAATGGTACTGGTGGTAGAGATTAATTCAAACCAATCTTGGGACTCTCATAAGTATCTATCAATAAATAACATTGACTGAATGTTCGCTCATTTGTTAAAAGCATAAAATCAATGTGTCTTCCCTAAGTAGAATTCAACAAGAATAGAATGCAACAGGAATCAGAAATAGCAACAGAGGCAGGATATGAATTATCCATAATTAACATCTCTCTCTCTTTCTCCCCCCCCCCTCTCTCTCACACACACGCACACAAAACCATGAATCTTTTCACAGACTTAATGACTTGTCTTAATGACTGTCTGCAATCTAACAGATGTTTTCTGGCATGAATCTTTGTAGACAGAACCTACTATATTTGTTGCACAGCCTGCAAGTTTGCAGAGGTGCCAAGTGATCTACCCCTCAAGTTACAGGCAGTGTTCAGAAAGCTGAAGCAAAATACTGTTAAGTGAGAGCAGAGCTTATTGGATAGATGAAAGGGTTTCTTTGCCCCAAATAATGAGGTGGCGAGCTTCTGTTTTAGTCTCAGAGCCATATCAAGAGACTGTGTAGCTTTGTGTAACTCTATTGACAGGCTCATGTAAAATTCAGCACTGCCTATTAGCCTTTGGCAGCTGTGCTCTGCAAGAAAGGCTGTGTCAGCCCTCATCAGTCTAGGCAGCAGCCGGTGGGAGTTTTGCCTTTATGCTCCTGGAATTTCCTCTCTCGCCAGCTGCTAGGTGGACACTTCAGGATCTCATTCAGATGGATAGGCAGCTGCTATGGCTGGAAAGGCCTTCCCTCTGGTACTCAATCTGACAGATGTTTCCAGTGCTCTGCCTTGCAGAGACATGACAATTTGCTGAAACAAAACTGCGAGACAGCCAGAGAAATGGGCTTCTCAAACATGTCTTAAGTGGATGGCCGTATGGGCCATGTGTCACCTGTCATCATCCCCAGCCTCTTTAGTCCTCTTATTCCATGAAGAAGAAAATCATTCAGAAAAGACTGACCCATTTTTTTATTAGATTATGAGAAAGGCATCACTTTGGTGCCATTGTGGAGGCTCATGGTTATTTATTATTATTTTTTGGATTTATATAACGCTCTATTCTCCCTGGTGGCACAGAAAAATAAAAACCCACAGCAAGTACACACAGTATAAAATAGAATTAAATAGTTAAACCTGTGCTAAAAATAGATTAAAACAATTAAAATATTAAATTTAAAATTATACCATTAATCTATGCCAGGCCAGCCAGATGGAAAAAATGTGTTTTAAGCGTCCGACGGAAGAGGCATAGGTCCGTGATGGTGCGAAGGTTGGGGGGGCAGGTCATTCCAGAGGGCCGGACCTGCCACAGAGAAGGCCCTTCCCCTGGGGGTCGCCAGCCGGCATTGACCGGCAGACGGCACCCTGAGGAGGCCCTCTCTGTGGGAGCGGACAGGTCGAAGGGAGGTGTGTGGTAGGATGCGGTCTCGCAAATAACCAGGACCCGTGCCATGGAGCGCTTTAAAGATGGTAACTAACACCTTGAAGCGCAGCCGGAAGACCACAGGCAGCCAGTGCAGCTCACGCAGGAGTGGTGTTATACGGGAGTACCGTGAGACTCCCAGAATCCCGTGCGCGGCCGCATTCTGCACTAACTGGAGTCTCCGGGTGCATCTCAAGGGGAGTCCCATGTAGAGAGCATTGCAGTAGTCCAGGCGGGAAATAACGAGGGCTTGGGTGACCGTGCATAGGGCGTCCCGGTCTAGAAAGGGGCCAACTGGCGTATCAGGTAAACCTGATGAAAAGGTTCTGAGCACTCTCATTGTCCTAGTTAGTACTTGAATGGGAGGCCTCCATAGAATATTAGGGTTACAGCCAAGACTGGGAACATCCCAGAAGCAGACAGTGTTAAACCACTTATTTATTGTAGCTAAGAAAATTGTATGGTGTCAAACTCACATCGTCACGGTGGCGTCATGGGACATATTGTGACTTTTTCCCCTTTGCTAAACTGAGTATGGGTGTGGCCAGCTTGTGACACATCCAATCCATGGACTACAAGTTTGACACCCCTGATCTATATCTTGGGTGCCTAATCATATATGTTTAGAAGTATCTCCTGAAAGAATGAGCAGTTATTAAGGAAAACACCACAGTCCCAAAGATAGTTCAAATCTTATTTTTTTTAATAAAGGATCCCCAAAAGTCAATCTAAAACTGCTTTATACCGATTCCACATTACTAATTATATCTGTGCCACCCAGTTTCAAGTAACATTCTTCATAAAAATGTCAAGGATTGAACCTGGGACCTCCTGTGTACAAAACGTGTGTTCCAGCACTCTTACAGGGGTTAAAACTAAAGCTGTTTAGTAATGCAGTTAATTTCCAGAATCAGTTGTTTCAAGACTTTTGCTATATAGTAGTGTTAGCGAACCTTTTCAGCACCAAGTGCCAAAACAGAAGTGTGTGGGCACGCAAGGGGGGAGCGCCCGAAACCAAAAGAGCAGCTCCCTGGTGTGCACGCAGGGAAGCACCATAAACCAGAAGAGTAGCTCCCTGGTACGCATGCGTGTACCAGTTGGTCAAGGCACAAGCATGCACCGGAAACCAGAAGCTCAGCTTCCTGGCACTCACATGCCCACCAATGAGGTACTCTTCTGGTTTCCAGCATTTCTCCACGTACAAAAGCCAGCTGGGCAGTGCTCATGTGCACGCCTGAACCCAGAAGAGCGACGACTGACATGCCTCAAGAGATGGCTCTGTGTGCCACTTCCGGCATGCATACCTTAGGTTCACCATCATGGCTATATAGAATAAAACTGCTGTAAAAAATTAACATACCAGTATATAGTATTTCTATTATTGTGAACATCTAATTTCCATCAGTCCCAGATAACATTTCACTTTAGATTACTAATGGGAGTTACTATCCAAATAAGTTATGAAAATTATACGCTGCCTTCCTCTCTCCTAAAGAGGTATTACATATTTACCGCTTCAAATGCTTTAAAAAAACAACAGACTGTAATGCTGTGAATGGGATCCAACTTTTGGAAAACCTTAAAAGGGGATAAAAAGCCCCCACACCCACATTGACCTTAAACTATTTACAAATCTTGGTTAAAGTCTTAGCTACCCCTAAGAATAAATAACATGTTTTGTAGTCAGAATGGGTTTCAGTGTCTTTCCGAGTTTAATAATTTATTCTGCTCACAGAAGTGGAATAAATTATGCACAATAGTATAAATGCTGAATAAATTATGCAAAATAGAAATATGCCAATAGTTTAATTTGCATACTTTTTCTAGGTGTAGGGTTTAGTTTTGCTAAATGCACAATTTGGTTTCATCTTCTTACAGAAATGTATTTAGTGTCTTGTAAAACCAAAATATGAGGCATTGTATAAAAACGTGCATATTGCTAAGCAATCCTTCATATATTTCCTAGAAATATAATGTACCGAATACAAATCAGTTAAATCCCAGATGATTTCAACAGTATCATCCTGTGCGTATGTACTCAGCAACAAGATCCATTGAGTTGAGCGAGGCCTACTCCCACAGAAATGGCTCCAACTTTCAGTCTTAATGTTTATTCTGATGGTCTTTCATTCAGACTGATGAATAGATCTCTACCTAATTTAATATAATATCAATTGTCTTGCTGACTGTGGTGCTCCAGAATGGGCGCCTTTCAAGCCCACTTGAAAGTGAAGTCCAGATTTCAATATTGCAAATATTCTATAATTTTGTCAGCTACCGTACTTTTCGGAGTATAAGACGCACCTTTTTCCCTCAAAAAAGAGAGTGAAAATCTGGGTGCGTCTTATACAGCATTTTTGGCCTCCCGCAAACCCACCCTCTATGCAATAATGGCCATGCATAGCCTTTAGGAGGCTTCCAGAGTGCTCCTGGGGGCTGGGGAGAGCAGAAATGAGGGGGAAATGGACCATTTTTTGCACTCTACAAGCAGGGGTGGGTTCCTAGGGGATCGGCCAGGATCGCGCGAGCCTGATCGTAAAATTTAGAGATCCTGGCCGATCCCGTTGGACGATGGACCCGGAAGTTACGTCTGGAACACGTGGCTCGCTCCGTCAAAACCTCTGTTTGAAGCTCTTTCTCTGTTGGGGCGGCTGGGGGGGGGTTCGCGCAGGCTAGCGCGCCTGCCTTCCGCCGCCCCTAGCCTGCCAGGCTTCAAAACTAAAGGGCGGGGGCCGGGCCTTGAAGCTCTTTCGTTGTTAGCATGGCTAGGGGGGGCAGCGGAAGGCATGCTAGGTGCGCGAAGGCCCCCCGCCCTCCCCAGCCGCGCCAACAGGGAAAGAGTTTCAAGGCCCGGCCTGGGCCCTTTAGTTTTGAAGCTGCCAGGGCCGGGTTGGGCCTTTTGCGCTTGGCGCGAATGCAGAGGCTTGGGGGGGCTTCGCGCAGCTATTCGCGGGCTGCGCGAAGCCATCCCGACCCCCTGCAGCCACGCCAGCAGCTTTAAGGGCCGAGCCGGCCCTTTCACGCTTGGCGCGAATGCAGAGGCTTGGGGGGGCTTCGCGCAGCTATTTGCGGGCTGCGCGAAGCCATCCCGACCCCCTGCAGCCACGCCGGCAGCTTTAAGGGCTGGGCTGGGCCTTTCGCACTTGGCGTGAATGCAGAGGCTTGGGGGGGCTTCGCGCCGAGCCGAGCCAAGCGCGCCCGGCTGGAGCGCACGAGCCACCCGCGAGCGCCATGGCGAGCCGGAGTGGGGCGCGGGGCGCGCTGCTGGTGTTGCTGCTCCTGCTGCTGCTGTGCGGGCCGGGGGTGCGGGGGTCCCGGGGCGCCGACAAGCAGAACAGCCTCCGCAGGGCGGCCAGCGGCGTCTACCAGGGCGCCAGCGGCTTCCTGGGTGAGGAGAACGTACGCGCCCTGCAGAAGGTGAGCGGCGCCCGGAGGGTCCCGGGCAAAGGAGAAGGGGGAAAGGGGAAGAGGAGGGGTCTGGGGAGGGAGGGGGGTCTGGCCTTGTGGGGGGGGAAGGGGTGCAGAAGGGGGTCCCCGACTTTGGCGTGGGCGGCCAGGAGGGAGATTGGGGAGGTCCTGGCTGAGCCACTTGGGTGCCCGCTGGAGAGGGTGACCTGGTAGGAATGATGGAGATGGCCAAAGATGTTGGGGAAGGGGGGGTCTTAGTCCTGGATGAGCCAGTGGGGAGACCCCACAAGGTGACCTGAGGGCACAATGCTGGGGATGATGATGATGGATGATGATGATGATGATGGGGGCTTCTGAGAAGTGAACCTGGTCATGGTGGTGAGGATGACCACAGAGGTTGAGGGTCCTGGTTGACTCATGATTTTGGGGGTGGGGGGGGAGGGTTTCCACAAGGTGATCTGAAGATGGGAAGGGGATGAGAATGATGCCTCACTGGAAAAGTAAACATGGTACATGTTTCTCCAGTCCAGTAGACCAGAGGTGTTGGGTGTCCCGCCCCAAAGGTGCTTTATTTTCCATGAGGCATCTGGACTTTGTTTTTTTTTCTTTGAAGACGTTTCGCTTCTCACCCAAGAAGCTTCTTCAGCTGCGACTTGGATGGTGGGGAATGGAAGGATTTATATTCTGGTCATTTGTACCCTTTTAGAGGTAGCAGCCACGCCGGAAGCTTTAAGGGTCGGGCCTTTTACATTTGAAGCTGCCGGGCACCAGGGCCTTTCTCAACATGGCTAGCCGCTAACTTGTTGAAAAAGGGGCCAGCAGATTCACAGCATGGCCCTTTAAATTTCGCGCTACTGGGGGGGGGATGCCAGTGCGTGAAATTTAAAGCGCCCTCTATGAAGCTGCCGGCCTGTTTTTCAACACGTTAGCGGCTAGTCATGTTGAGAAAGGCATGTTTTTCCACTGTTGTGCAAACATAATTCCAGCAGCTGCTAACATTCCCACCTGGTCACATGGCCAGAAAGCCACTCCCACCCGGTCACATGGCCAGAAAGCCACTCCCACCCGGTCACATGGCCGGCAAGCCACTCCCACCCGGTCACATGGCCGGCAAGCCACTCCCACAAAGCAGGCCACACCCACAGAACCTGTTCCAAAAATTTTGAAACCCACACCTGTCTACAAGCCTCCTAAAGACTATGCATGCCCTTTTTTCTGAAAGAAATGGGCCTGTTTTTGCAAAAAACAAGTCATTTTTTGCTCATTTTTGTCCCCACCCCCACCCGGAGCAATGTATAAGCCTCCTAAAGGCTATGCATGCCCCTTCTTTTGACAAAAAATGGGCCTGTTTTCATGAAAAATAGGCCATTTTTAGGAGGTCTGCAGAGTGTAAAAACTTTTTTTTGTAAATTTGCCTCTTCAAAAACTTGGTGCGTCTTACACTCCGAAAAATACGGTACTTTGGACAATTCAAAGCAGAATTTGCATATTTGGAATGATTGGCTAGTGGGCATAGCAAAAGCACTAGATAACGCTATAGTTGTTGTTTTTTCTGCCAGAAGATGATGTTGGATGGGAGGAAAGCAGGAATCCGTCATTCATTGCCATGAATCTGTCCCATGCATACTCCCTATCCTTGTTAGAGCAAAATTTGGCCATCAAAGCCTGCAGATCACATTTGCCAACTCACAGATAAAGGCAATGAATGTTCACGTTACTGTGAGAAACTGCTCATAGTAAAATCACCCTCTGAATGCTAATGTGTATTTTGTCAGAATACTACCATCCATTCAGCAGAAGGCTTAAAGAAAAACAAGATTTGAAAAAGGGAGAGATAGGCAAAGAAGAAGAAAGGAAGAAGAGCCGAAGAAATGAATAAGAATGAATCAGTGAGGGGGAAAAATACTAAATATCGGAGGAGTGGAGAGAGAGATGTTGGACAGAATGAAAAGTTAACAGCAACTATGCTAGCATAGATTACATCCAATAAGTCAATACGAACACCCACCACCTTTCTAATGGATGACATCTAAAAATATAATGTACTGTGTATTTCTCAAACAGATGGAAACTCAGCAGGAAGGAGAACACTTAGCATCACATTTTGACAAAGAAAGATGAGGAATGAGACAACTAAGAAACTGAAAATACTACATGGATTTTTGTGGGAGGCACTACATTCAAAAGAAAGGAATTATTATTTTCTATTAATAATGGAACACTAGGATTTTTCTAAATATTATTTAGTATAATCTCATTGACTATTGAAGTCTTTTCATGTACATTTATTGAATGGGGAGGATCAAAATTATATCCTAATCCTTTCAATGGTTTCATCCTAATGGTTTCATCTACTCATTCAAATGAACATTAGTGACCAGATTCAGTTTCTAATCTCCTTGCCTGGTTTTAATTTCAGTTTTTTTCTCCTTCGTCCCGTCCAATATTAAAATTATGATGCCAAGCCCTGCCTTCTAAGCATCTCTTCTCAAAGAATGGTCTTTTAAAACGTCAGTTCCATTGTAGAAATTAGCCTAGTACAGATGTGGCTTCAGCATATACCTCTCCAACATTTATTCAATACAATACAATAGCAGAGTTGGAAGGGACCTTGGAGGTCTTCTAGTCCAACCCCTGCCTAGGCAGGAAACTCTATACCATTTCAGACAAATGGCTATCCAACATCTTCTTAAAGACTTCTAGTGTTGGGGTATTCACAACTTCTGGAAGCAAGCTGTTCCACTGATTAATTGTCCTAACTGTCTGGAAATTTCTCCTCAGTTCTAAGTTGCTTTTCTCCTTGATTTGTTTCTACCCATTGCTTCTTCTTCTGCCCTCAGGTGCTTTGGAGAATAGTTTGACTCCCTCTTCTTTGTGGCAACCCCTGAGATATTGAAACACTGCTATCATGTCTCCCCTACTCCTTCTTTTCATTAAACTAGACATACCCAGTTCCTGCAACTGTTCCTCATATGTTTTAGCCTCCAGTCCCCTAATCATCTTTGTTGCTCTTCTCCGCACAAATTCAGCTACACAAATGTTAAAGTCCATGAGATGGCAGCCAAGATACTTTTAAAAACTTTTTTTTACTCTTCTCATCAGGTGGTTAATAGGTTGACTGGTCAACAGGTCAATAAACATTTTGGAGGACATATTTGGATGTTCCTCAAGAATGCTTAATCCACTGGCTGCATCTGAGCTGCACAAGTCCAGCTGATTAATACCTTGCATTAGGAAATGAATTAGTTTATTTTTTTATATCCAGCTAATGATCATGAATTAGCCAATAATCCTGGGGGGGATAGAAAAAAATAGAGTGGAGCACACAGATTTTATAACAATTATTACATTTATAAATCATTTATTACATTTATAAACCGCCCCCTCTCCCCAAAGGGACTCGGGGCGGTGTACAGGAAAATTAAAAAACCATCTAAAAACATACAATACATAACAAAGTTAAAAATGAATTAAATTACCCTGTACTAAAATTTAAGAACATTAAAATTGCAACCCATTAAAACCAAATAGACAATTTGAAAATACAAACTGAAGCGTAAATTAGGCCAAGCCGGCCTGATGGAACAAATAAGTTTTTACTTTTTGGCGGAAAGCACGGAGGTCTGTGGTCGTTCTAATATCCAGGGGTAGGTCGTTCCAGAGGGTCGGGCCCATCACAGAGTAGGCCCTTCCCCTGGGCGTCGCCCGCTGGCACTGCCTGGTGGACGGCACCCGGAGAAGTCCCTCTCTGTGTGAGCGAATCGGCCGAAGGGATGTATGGGGCAGGGCGGTTAGGAACTGCGGCAGGGCGGTTAGGGCGGCAGGGCGGTTAGGAACTGCGCTTGCGCGAGGATGGCCGTTCGGTTTTAGAGCTCCGAATGGGCCATGGAGCGCGTTGGCACTTTTTACGTGCCCCAGCCCTCCTAAAGCTTGGCTGAGGGCTGGGATCGATCGGGGGACTCACCCTGATGTTCTGGGTGTAGTTTGAAGACCCGAGGTTGCTCCGGAGGCTGCCCTGGAGTCGAGATGGCGGGGGCGGCGTCGGCGGCGTCGGCGTCTCCGGCGGTGGGAGCGCCGGAGCGAGGGCGGCGCCCGCGGCTTCCGCCGATGGCGGCGGGCGCTGGACCGCGTTGCGCTGGACCGCGTTGCGCTGGCCGCGTCGCGCCGGAGGCCCGGAAGGCCGGAAGGCCCGGGGAAGGCCCGGGGATGTCGGGGGGCTTGGAGAAGCTGGAAGAGCCCCCCCCCCAGGGAGCTGCACGGGAGCGAGGACCGCGCTGATGTCTCCGGCGGTGAGAGTGCCGGAGCGAGGGCCGTTGTCCTTGCCTCCGTTTGATGGGCCGTGTGGGAGAGAGGCCCAGAGAAGTTTGGGGAAGCTCAGGGAAATTGGAAGGAGCCCCCCCCCCCCGGGGAGCTGCAGGAGAAGGATGGTGGACGGTGGTGAGAGCACCGGGAGACCAGTGGCGAAGGCGGCGATGGTGGAGTGGCGGTGAGAGCGCCAACGAGGAGAGGGCCGGTATGCCGGGGCAGCGGTGGATGCCGGCCGGGTCGCTGGATGCCAGGCTGGTTGGAGAGGCCTGGTTGGCCTCAGACGGTTGTGGAATGGCGGTGAGAGCGCCAAATGGCGGCCCACATGGAGACGACGGCGGAGATGGTGGTGGGAGCACCGGAGCAGAGGTGGGTGCTCCCGGCGCCTCTGAGACGGCGGTGGACGCCGACCAGGACCGGATACCTGGTTGGGCTGGCGGTGGCCGAAGGACGCTGGGGAAATTCCCATCGGGAGATTGGACTCCCCTCCAGCGCCGAGGGCACCTGATTTATTTATGATCTGAACTGACTTGTGAGAACTAAGTCACTGGACGCAACCGAAGATTATTATTTTAGACCTTTTAAGACTCTTGTTGAACCTCCTCTCACGCGGCCCTTGTGAGGCCTGTAAGATTCTATCGACCCATAACCTTTAAGATCTTGGTTTGAAGCAGCTGTAATAATAAGACTCTGAACTTACCCCGATCGATGCACTGGTGCACTTTACCTCTATTCTTTAAGTGTCACCATTGTGTGTTTATTTATTCCATCTATTTAATTCTATTTATTCCACCTACTTATGAATTTTATTGTGCCAACGATGCCTGATTTTAACCATGACCCATTTTTTACATTTTATAATCACCATTTTGTACTCTAGAACCGATCTGCTACAACTGCGAGAGTCCCCGCTCTCGCAGGTTTGGCCCTCCACTTTAACGAGGGCCCACCTTGATGAAGGATTTATTAATCTGGAGAGGTGGAAGAAGCGTAGTCTTAGGGGTTTTTAGTTTGTAAGTTAATGTCTATTTTAGGGGGTACCAGGGAGGGGGGAGGGTATAGACAGGTAGAGGCGGGGGAGGGAAGAGAGAGCCAGGCCAGCGGGCGACGGAGGGAAGCGGAGGGTTCCGTTAGGAGGGGGGAGATTCTAGTCGTTCCGACAGAGGGCATTCCCATCCAGAAGGTCGTGGGGAGAGGCAGGTCCGAGGGGAGACAAGTGTTACCCTCCCGGTTGGGGGCGCGAAGCCGTTGGCTACAAACGGTCAAGTGCCTCAACCCCCGCAGGCTAGGTGGCCAGGGAGTACAGAGCCAGGGCCTGCGGCTGATGTTTTGCAACGCCAGGTCCGTTGTCAACAAAGCCCCCCTCGTTCATGACCTTGTGTCAGAGGGGGAGCCGGACCTGGTGGGAATTGCGGAGACCTGGTTGGGCCACGAGGGTGGACTCCCCCTCGTTGAAATGTGCCCACCAGGTTACCGCGCGTTTCATCAGCCCCGGGCCCTAGGTAGGGGCGGTGGGGTAGCGGTCATTGTAAAGGAAGGTCTTGAGCCGAGAGAGACCGTTGTGCCACAGACCACCGGTTGTGAGTCCCTCTGTGTGAAGTGGGGCCTAGGGAGGCAGTTGGGCTTGCTGGTTGTATACCTGGCTCCCCGCTATGTAGCAGCAGCCCTGCCCGAGCTCCTCGAGGTGATCGCTACGGTGGCAGTTGAGACCCCCAGACTTTTAGTCATGGGGGACTTTAATCTGCCATCGGTGGGCGAATCATCCGAGGCAGCTCGGGAGTTCATGGCTTCCATGACGGCCATGGACCTGACCCAACTAATTCAAGGCCCCACTCACGAGGGTGGACATACACCGGATCTCATCTTTGTCTCAGGCCAATGGAAGAGTGATCTGGGTATAGGGGATATAGTCATCACACCCTTGTCATGGACAGACCACTCACTTCTCCGGCTCGACTTTCCGACCGCTGCTCCCCTCCGCGGGGAGGCGGAACCTGAGTCACCAATCTGGTTCCGCCCCAGGCGCCTGATGGACCCGGATGGGTTCCAGACGGCGCTTGGGCCACTTCCTGTACCCCTGGCCCACGCCCCGATGGAGGACCTCGTGGCCGCATGGAATACTGCGACCACGGGAGCCTTGGATCGGGTCGCGCCCTTGCGGCCTCTCTTGCAGCGGCGAAACACCCTAGCTCCTTGGTTTTCCGAGGAGCTGAGGGTGATGAAACGCCGCAAGAGATGCCTAGAGAGAAGATGGAGGTCTACTCGAACTGAATCTGACCGGACACAGGTAAGAGCCCATTTACGGACTTACATTGTGGCGCTGAGAGTGGCCAAACGTCACCATTGTGCCACTCTCATAGCATCCGCAGAAAACCGCCCTGCCGCCCTGTTTAGGGTGACCCGCTCCCTCCTTCAACAGAGGGTGCGGGAAGCCCCGTTACAGGGTAGAGCAGAGGAATTTGTGACTTTTCTGCAGGAGAAAATCGCTCAGATACAGAACGAGTTAGCCCCCATTCATGGCCCAGTGGGATGCCACGAGAGAGATCTTGTTTGGGAGGAGTTTGACTCCGTTACTTCCGAGGATATGGACAGGCTACGTGGGCGACTGCGAGCCACCACATGTTTATTGGACCCGTGTCCCTCCTGGCTTGTACTGGCATCCTGGGAGGTGACACAAGGCTGGCTCCAAGAGGTTGTCAACGCATCCTTGAGTGAGGGTGCCTTGCCTGCTTCCCTAAAAGAAGCGATGGTGAGGCCCCTCCTTAAGAAGCCCTCTTTGGATCCAGCTCTTTTGAACAACTACCGTCCAGTCTCCAACCTTCCCTTTCTGCCGAAGGTTGTCGAGAGTGTGGTGGCACAACAGTTTCCCCGTCACCTGGAGGAAGTTGATTATCTAGATCCGCGCCAGTCCGGCTTTCGGCCCGGGCATAGCACCGAGACGGCATTGGTCGCGTTGGTCGATGATCTCTGGAGGGCCAGAGATGGGGGTTGTTCCTCCATCCTGGTCCTATTAGACCTCTCGGCGGCTTTCGATACCATCGACCATGGTATCCTATTGCATCGGCTGGGGGGGTTGGGGGTGGGAGGCACCGTTTTACGGTGGTTCTCCTCCTACCTCTCTGGCCGATCGCAATTTGTGTTGGCAGGGGGGCAGAGATCGACCGCGAGACCCCTCGCATGTGGGGTGCCTCAGGGGTCGGTCCTCTCGCCCCTCCTGTTCAACACATACATGAAGCCGCTGGGTGAGATCATCCGTGGTTTTGGGGTAGAGTACCATCTGTACGCTGATGATACACAGCTGTACATTTCTACCCCAAACCACCCCAACGATGCCGTAGCGGTGATGTGCCAGTGCCTGGAAGCTGTACGGATCTGGATGGGAAGTAACGGACTCAAGCTCAACCCGACCAAGACCGAGTGGCTGTGGTTTCCGGCTGCCCGATTCAACCAGCTCACTCCATCGCTGGCCATAGGGGGCGAACATCTTGCCCCTGTGGATGGGGTGCGCAATTTGGGTGTCCTCCTGGATGCCCGGCTGTCCATGGAAGATCAAGTGACAGCCGTGGCCAGGAGGGCGTTTTACCAGGTTCGCCTGGTTCGCCAATTGCGCCCCCTATTGGATCGGGACGCCCTTTGCACAGTCACTCATGCTCTCGTGACATCCCGACTGGACTATTGTAACTCTCTCTACATGGGGCTGCCCTTGAGGTGCACCCGGAGGCTTCAGCTGGAACGACCTTCCCCCCGATATTAGGACGACCACGGACCTCCGCTCCTTCCGTCTCAAATTGAAAACCTACTTTTTCCTTCTGGCCGGCTTGGGATAGCCTCCTTGTCCTGGGGTTTTAGGGTAATTTTAATTATTGTAGTGTTAAGGGGTTTTAGGGACAGTTTTTAGTTTTTATAGATGTTTTTAGCGCAGGATTTGTTTAATTGTGATTTTAAATTATGTATTCTGTTTGTGTTTATTGTTTTTTAATTTTCCTGTGCCCCGCCTCGAGTCCCTCTGGGGAGAGAGAGCGGGCTACAAATAAAATTTATTATTATACGATCCCGCAAATAACTAGATCCTGTTATAAACTGTATCCTATCACTGTATCCTATCGCACATTCTACATAGTGACTGATGATGGCTTTTCTCACAGTTGCCGATATCCAGTTTTCATTGATGCAGCCAGTCATTGCCCTTATAAGGTAGCCTGAAGGAGCTTTATGGACTGTGGCAAAGCATGGACTTTTTCCAGATGTGTGTAAAGGGCAAGGTTAGGCATAGAATAATGCAGACCTGGGCATTTTATGGCCCCTCGATCACATCCAGCCCTTTGGCTGTCCATATCTGGCCCATGTGGATTGCTTTTATTTTGAAGGTGACTGCAGTTTTTTGTTGTTGCAGTTTACGTATGTATGTATGTATGTATGTATGTATGTATGTGTGTGCATGTCCATGCACCTTCACAGCACTATTGGTTCAGCCCTTCACAAGAGTCCCACCTTCTCATGTGGCCCCTTGGGAAAATGAATTGTCTATCCCTGGCTAATGTACTGCATACAGACATTATGGTTTTGCAGTGAGAGGAAAGCATGGCGAAGTAGTTGTATGGTTAAACTTGTGGAACAATAATGCTCAAGTACAAACTTCTACCGCAGTGTTTCTCAAACTGTGAGGTGTCCTTCTTTTGGGGAGGTGCAGACAAAGGGCAGGGGAGGTGTGGAGAAACTTTTAGTTGTACAGTAGGACCTTGGGTGCCGACTGTAATCTGTTCCAGGGTTAGGATTAGGATTAGGATTACCAATTGTTTCCCAGGTTTACATGTGATACAATTATAGTGGAATTCTGATAAACATTTTGCTTCCAGAGGCTAATTTCCATGCATGCCTCCATAACACCACAATTAACAAAAGAGCAATTTACTGTATTTTTCAGAGTATAAGATGCACCTTTTTCCCTCAAAAAAGATGGTGAAAATCTGGGTGCAACTTATACACTAAATAGAGCATTTTTTGCCTCCTGAAACACCACCCTCTTTGCAAAAATGGACATGCAGATGGTTTGGGAAGCTTGTAAACTACTCCTGAAGGCTGGGGAGAGCAAAAAAGAACAAAAATGGTCCGTTTTTGTCCCCCAGCCCCGAGGAGCACTCTAAGAGCCTCCCAAAACTCTTGGTCAAAAAATGGCCTGTTTTTGCAAAAAAAGGGGCCACTTTTTGCTCATTTTTGCCCAGTTCCCGAGGAGCACTCTACAAGCCTCCCAAAGCTCTGCATGTCTCCCCTCCCCCCCCCCTTTTTTTTTTTTTTGCAAAAAAACAAAGTGTGCAGAGGGTTTGGGAGGCCTGGAGAGTACAAAAACTTTTATTTTATTTGCCTCTTCAAAATCATGGTGCATCTTATACTCCAATGCGTCTTATAGTCCAAAAAATATGATATGTTTTACATAACTACCATTATAAATGCTGCTGTTAAATGAATGAATGCATTTGGATATCAATTGTCTGATGTAAATACTGATGTATGCAAACATATGATGTTTTAAACAGCAGCAACATTCCCCCAAAACATGTGAATTGTGGCTCAGATTTAAGCTAGATGCAAAGCTTGACTACTTCCATTTTATTCTTCATTTCCTTTCACTGTGTTCTTTTTTTAAAGGTGGTTTTTCCGCCTCATTTAACTTTCCTGGTTTGAGGGAGTGATATCATTAGAGGAGTGCATGATCCCTGTTAGAATCACCATGTGACGCCCTCTTTTCTCCAACCGGTATTAGACGTTAGCACAGATTGGAGTCCATGAGATTGAAAACTACGGATAAATCCTTGTTAAATCCTACTCCCTCCTTTTGTTTTGGTTTTATTTTTTATTTTTTTAAAAACTACACAAGATGTCCTGTTGTAACTGCTGTGAGCTCTGTAATGCTACACTGCAGATCTGGGTCGACTAATGTCCAACTGATTATGCTGATGAAGCTTTAATTGTTCATTGCTCTTGCATCTTAATGAGCTTGCATGCACGGGGCTATCCATTTAACGGAAATGCTGAATGGAGATGTCTGTATGTGCACATTTAACAATGTGCATTTCAGCCTTGTTAATAAAGCCAATCTGTTCATGAATTAATCTTGCATTCACCCAACACAAAGACTGCCTAGTTGATAATGATAGGAGATATGCATGGATGGAAGCCTCCACAAACACACACCCACACAGAGACAGAGGGGAGAAGGGAGAGAATAAATCCTAAAATAGTAGTGGTTTTGTTTTGCTTTTTTAAGCACAAATTAAACCAACTGCATTTTGCTATTGTCCTGATTTTATCAAGCAATATCTTATGCCACTGTTTTCTATCAGTGATTTTTGCTTAGAGTTTTGAGGCTGAGAAGTTAATACACATATCATTTTAGAACCATTCCTAAGGGAAAATGAGGCATACTGTACATTGTCACAGACTCTGAATGTTTAGGAACACAGATTTACACTGACAGTTATTCATTTGCAGGAACCAATCTGGGTCAGTCACCAAGACCAGGGGAAGGGCCTTCTCTATGGCGGGTCCGGCTCTGTGGAATGACCTGCCCCCCAATATTCGCACCATCACGGACCTACGCCTCTTCCGTCGGGAGCTCAAATCACACTTTTTCCATCTGGACGGCCTGGCTTAGAGTTTAATAATGTACATTTAATTTTTAATAGAGGGTTTTATAGTTTTAATCTTTGTAGCACAGCTATATTTAATTTAATTCGGTTTTAAATTGTGGATTGTATTTATACGGTGTGTATGTTGTTGTTTTTACTTTTTATCTTCTGTGCACTGCCCCGAGTCCCACTGTGGAGATGGGGCAGTATAAAAATATGATTAAAATAAATAAAATAAATAAAAACCAGAGGTTTAGTCTTCTGAGTTTTCAGACTCATGCTGGAGCTCATCCTCAGGGAACTTCTCTCTCATCAGAATGATCCAATCTGGATCGGTCCCTGGGACCAGCCCAGTAGGGACCTAGAGAGACTAGAGAGAAATTCCCTGAGGATGGGCTCCAGTATGAGTTCAAAAGCTCAGAAGACTAAACCTCTGATCCTGGTGACCAACCTGGATTGGATCCTGAAACATTATCCTGGGACACATATATTGCCTTCATTCATGATAAATCATTCATTTAGTGTACCATTATAAAGACACCACATAATCTGACTGTTTATTTTATTAAATTTATACTCCGCCCTTCTCCTTGTTAGGACCCAGGGTGGCGCACAGGCATTATTTAAAACCACAAAATACAATATATATCAATTAAAATATATTAAATTAATTAAACCCGTGCTAAAACCCATGTTAAAACCTTACCAAATTATAATTTATTTTTAAAAAGTCAGAAATGGGGGGCTATCCTAGGCCGGCTTGTTAAAATAAATACGTCTTAAGACGTTGGCGGAAGAGGCGGAGGTCCGAGATAGTGCGAAGGTCGGGGGGTAGGTCGTTCCAGAGGGCCGGGCCCGCCACAGAGAAGGCCCTTCCCCTGGGTGTCGCCAACCGGCATTGCCCCGCCGACGGCACCCGGAGAAGACCCTCTCTATGGGAGCGGATCGGACGAAGGGATGTATGGGGCAGGAGGCGGTCTCGTATATAGCTAGGCCCACCTAGCTATATACGGATGCTTCCCCACCTAGTTTGCTCTGAAATTATTTTTAAAAGCCTCTGGAAATGGTTGACTATTTTTCTGGCAAATGTTGGTGGTGACATCTGAGTAACATAAAAACAAAGCTGAAAGGCCACAAGCAGTCCTTCAGTGTTACCTAGAACATAAAATAACAAGGTTGGAAGGGACCTTAGAGGTCTTCTAGCCCAAAGCCTGCTCAAGCAGGAGATCTTATACCATTCTGGACAAATGGCTGTCCGGTCTCTACTTGACAACATGAGATAAAGCCATAGGAATTCCATCCAAGCTTTGAAATGATTCAGAAGGATTTCAAAACAAAAGTATATTCCACTTTCCACACCATAGTTCTCTTTTCACTGACCAAGGCAGAAGTAGGAATGTGTTTGGGGGGGGGGGATCAGGGGGGACAAAAAGGTTGGATCTGAATTTCCTGAGAACCATCTGAATGAGAACGTATTGCATGTTTGGTGGTGTAGCTTGGGAGAATATGTTTCTTACAGTATACCTGCATCTTTCAATGCATATTTCTATGTGAATTTCTATATGGGTTTAGAATGGAAACTGGATCAATGTGGAAATAGGGCAAACAATCTATAAACCTAAGCAAATGTGTCTCTGAGAAATTTGATTGTGTAGGCTGTGAACGGCTGCACTGAAATCCGCAGATTTTGCTTAGCGATGATTACATCAAAGATCAGATTTAAAGACCAGGCTATTTTTAACAAGTTGCATACAGCAACATCTGTTCTTTTTTCCTGATCAGGAGTAAGCATGGAGCATCCAATCTGGACTGACCCTTAATAAAAATCAGCCATGGTATTATTTTAAAACACTGCATATTGTGCTGCTGCTAGTCTGGATAAGACTTTGTATACATTCAGTTTCACCTTCCTGCTTGGCAAAGTGTCCTTGTATATCTCAATGTCAGTAATAGAGGACCTGCCCCATACAGAGAACACAACGATGTTACCTACTTAGTTTTTAGATTTTTTTACACTGAATATAGATAACTCAAGGCAGCGGACATTGCCAAAACTCCTCCTTTTTTCCCTGTTGGGCTGAGAGAGAGAAGGACTGGCTCAGAGCCACTCAGCTGACTTTCATGCCTAAGGCAGGACTAGAACTCACAGTCTCTTGTTTCTAGTACTTGTTGTGGTCCGCCAGCAGCCTGTGAAGCTGACAGCAGAGTCGGATAGTTGGGGAGGAACATGGGCCAGTCATGGAGTCTGGGGAAGGCTTGGACGAGGGCTCTGTGTCAGAGGCAGAGAGGGGCCAGGGCCATCTGGGACTTATGTGCTGCTTCCAGAGTCTGACATCAGCAAGGCAGAGGAACAGGGGGAGCTTGTTCCCAGTGCACGCATGCACGGAGCTGCCAGAAGACAAGAATAGTTAAGACAAAAAGGGCAACCCAAGAGTAAGGCTTGGAAATGATTGGCCCCTCCCATAAGACATAAAAGAGGAGCAAACGGACGTGAGCTTTTGCAGGAAGCAACTTTGTTCGTTCTGGTCGGTTTTAACTCTGAAGCTCCGTTTTGATTCTGTGCTCCATTTGGCCTTGCAAAACTAATTGGCAGTTAGGTTTCTGGCAGCGTTTCAAGGGAGATAAAGGCGAGCGCTTATCAGCCTTATCCCGAAAGACTGTAGCAGACTTCTGTCAGACTCTCCATAAACTGTTTGTGATTCATTATGGCTGTGAATAAACATAATTCATAGCCGTTTAATTAAAAAGAGGGTTTTGGGGACTAAGCGTGTGATTTTCACTGTCTCAGGAAGCCTAGATCAGAACAGTACAGGTGCCTTAACAACTAGATCAAACTAGTGATGAAAGATGACAGCTCCCCAACTCTAGTTTGCTCCTTTCCTGCTTGCTTTTTAGCAAGGAAAAGAGCAGACGTCAACATTAACATTAGTGGGAAAATTAGCTGTTAAAGCCATTTTAATTCTTTCCGCTTCATTTTCTTGTTCATCTTAGATTACAAGCAATGGTCTTTTTCCAATATTACAAGCAATGTTGGAGGCATTGCCTAGCTTGCATTTCCGGGGACATTTCCAGGTACCTGCGTGCCAAGGAATCTGTAGCGCAACCTTCTGCTCTCTCTCCCTCCTTCCATCACATTAGTTGCATGTCTTGTCAGCACACAGGCCCAGCAGCTTGGAACTCTGTGCACTTTTGATCTCATTCACTTTTTTCAAATTCCCCAGCCTATAAAACTTGCATGTGGATGTGAACCAATAATATATAACCCTTTTGCTCTGATAGCTTGCTCACCCGTTTAAAACAAATCACATTAGGGCTGCAATTGAACAAGAAATTTCTTTACCATTGTAATTATTTCTTGGCAAAATGTTTTCCTACAGGCGTTGACTGCGGTAGAAACAATTTGCTCTTCCTATTCTTACACCAGTCATCTTTCTGACATGTCTAGCAGTATTGTGACATCTTGTAGATTTAGAAAGAGCAATGATTCCCTCCCCCCGCTCTTATATTTTTATAGTCAGAAGCATAATTTACAACTATCAATCAATTTGAGGTGGATTTGATCATAATTAGCAACATGTTTTGTAGTAATCATCTTATACATTGCTAATATCTGCAGCCAAAATGATCAAACTGTTCCTTCTATTAATTCCATATTACTTTTTATTTAAGGAACTTGTTTCAATTTAGTTAGTTAGACAAACATATGTTTCTGTTGGCCTTTGTTCTTGCTTCTTTTTCTTTTCTTTTCTTTTCTTCCATCTGCACCTGAACCTTTCTGCACGATTTAGTGGGATTTTGACACGTGCTATGGTAATTGGCTACCTAGGGAGTACATAACCAGTATACAATTCCCATTTTAATTATCATTTGTGTATCATTTTACAAACAGCCCTTCTATGTAGAATCATTTATAATAATTTTGGCAAACAGTAGTAAACACAATGAAATAATTTCTCATGTAAAAATTTTCTCCTTTAATGGTATCTTGTAAAGAATGACACACAGAAGCTCACGCTATAAAACATTTCTTAATTATCTGGCCACTAGTGTTCATTTTTCTTCCTCCCTCCCTTTTTTTATCCATATATACTGGAAGAATGATGAAACAAATAAAGATTTTCAAGATTCTCTACTGTCATTATGCCACTCTGAGACATCATAATGAGAGTGCCCTTTTTCTTTTAACAATCTGTCATCTATAAACAATACTAAGGCATAATTATCAGGGAATAAGCAATGTTTTGCTCAGACAGGTTTATTGTCCATGTTCACTGTATCATCTGGAATCAAACATACTGCATTTAACTGTTGACTACATTTCTTTTTTGAATCCAGATATTCACTATTTGTACATTTTTTCTTTTTTCCATAGTCTTTTCTGTAAGATTGAGCAAGTTTTAATATTAAGATAGAAAGGAAGAGAAGGGACCTGGAGTTTGACTTTGAAGACTTTTCTCTGCTTTTGTCACAAAATCAGTCACACCAAGATGACACAGAATAAACATGGAAAAATTCATAGTTAACAAAAGGTATCTCAAACATTATTCATAGACAAGAAATTAGAAGGCTCAAGGCAAAATCTAAACCTGTTCATATACAACAGATATGGTTTTAATCCTCCTTTAAAGATAATTCTCCTGCACTTCTTTCTATTGGTTGGCTGAATGCGGTATACATTTATCTGTGAGGAAGCTGAATGCTTTCCTTCAGCCATAAAAAAAAAAAAACTTGTTTTTTCTAAATGTACATCTTTACTTCACATGAATGGGGTACATAGATTAAATAAGAAAGTCCGATATAGGAATTAACAGCACATCCTCTGAGTCAATAACGTGAGAGGACGTCACTGTTCCAAAATACTTACACATTTGCTGTGTGTATCAAATGGCTTCCAAAGTTGAACAGTGCAGAGGGGTCAAACTCGCAGCCCGTATGCCAATACATCATGTATGGGCCATGCCCATGCCCGGTTTAGCGAAGGGGGGGGGGGGAAATCATGATGCATCACATGACGATGCCATGACACTGTGAATTTGACACCCCTGCCTTAGTGTGTCGCTACAAAAGAGATGCAAACCTGTCCAGTGGGGTTGTGCAACACTCTTCTAGGAATCCTCAGCTCTATCAGCTGCCATCCAGGTTGACCAGCCTCTGATCTCCTGACTATATGAAGATAACCACTGGCCTTGACAAAAACTTTCCATGACTTGCCACAGTGACTGTTTATTTAAAACTAATGCGCTGTCCTGATCCTCTGCAAGAAAGTCTGTCTGAGGATGCGTGGGAGCTGAGGATTGCCAAATACTAATCCAAGCTGAAATGAATGATAGAACCAAAAGGACCTTAAAAGGAAAGGGCAGCTCCAAAGTGGCAAAGTGTTTTCAGTGATGACTGCCATGCTCCCAGAGCTGCTGTCTAAAAACGTCCTAAAGCTACAAAAGTGGGCAAGAGAATAGAGGGCTCTGCACTTGTGAAGCCAAAAATCCTTTGGATTTGTTTTTCACTTTGAGTGGCTGTTGGATTTGTAAGAAAAAAGGAAAGAGGAGGGGAAGGAAAGGAAAAGAAATTTCAGAGAAGAAGAAGAATAAAGTAGAAATGGTTGCTCAAAGAGAAAGGCTAAGAAGTGTAGCCAAAAGGAAGTTTAGCAGCGGAAGAAGAAAACAAAGTAAGAGGAGGCAAAATTCAGGAGAGGAGCTACACTAGTAGAGATTAATGGAGTTGAGGAAGGAAGTAAAAAAATAAATGCATTCCAGACGGCAACTTGTGCTTTTACATGTCTTCATGGAGGGGAGGGTCGGTTCAGTCTGCAGAAATATTCCTTTCTTTCAAAACCAAATCTTCTCATTTCATGTTGGCAATCTATATAAATAAAAAGGTAACAAGAGTTTGTTCAAAACTGCTAATCTCCGAAAGTGCTGCACCAATCGCTTCCAAATGTTCACACAACGTTCCTTTGAAATACAGTACCAATGATATATATAGATTGTGTAGATGTCACACCTGTGCCAGGTACACGCAACTGAAATGTAAAAAAGGTAGGTAGATGAACACAGAGAGAGCAGTGGGCCACAGTTTTTATGTCATCCTTTATGTCATAAAATACTCTGAGGGAGAAATACAGTAGGTAGGTAGGTAGGTAGGTATGTAGGTAGGGGGATAGAGAGAGGGAGAAATACGGTAGGTAGGTAGGTAGAGGGATAGAGAGGGAGAGGGAGAAATACAGTAGGTACGTAGGTTGGGGGTTATATGGTGGTTGTGTGTGCGTGTCTGTGTGTGCAGGTGTAGATCTACACACAGATTGGTTGGCCATTTAACCAGACTGGGCCGCAGCAGCGCGTGGCCGGGAACGGCTAGTATAATATAATGTCTTGGGGTTATTACATTTCTGTCCTTTCTTCTATGCATGGAATCATATACCCCAGAAGTCTCCCCTGCAAGAATTAACCATTCCTAGTCCTTCTTCTTCAAGGCTGCTACTTCACATGTTTCCACAAGTTTAAAGTGCGTGAAATATTCCTTCCCAAGAATGGAATCACAGTCAGATACAATCTCTGAATGCTAGTGGAATGAAAAAAAAGGAAATATAGGAAAATCCCAATGAACTCTGTGACTTTGAATCTTTCCATGGATGTTAATATGTACTTATAAACAGGGACATGGTGGCTCAGTGACTAAGACATTGAGCTTGTCGATCAAAAATGTTGGCAGTTCGGTGGTTCGAATCCCTAGCGCTGCGTAACGGAGTGAGCTCCCGTTACTTGCCCCAGCTTCTGCCAACCTAGCAGTTCGAAAGCATGTAAACATGCAAGTAGAAAAATAGGAACCACTTTTGGTGGGAAGGCATTCCGTGCACCTTCAGCGTTTAGTCATGTTGGCCATGACCACTGGCTCTTTGGCTTTAAAACAGAGATGAGCACCTCCCCCTAGAGTCGGGAACGACTAGCACATATGTGCAAGGGGAAACTTTACCTTTACTTTATGTACTTATAAAGCAACAAATGTAATTTACTGATCATCCGAAAGGTGCTTTTTTCCAAAGACACCTGGACATTTTTTTTAAAGGTGTTTCGCTTCTCATCCAAGGAGCTTTACAGTTCTTGGATGAGAAGCAAATGTCTTCAAGGAAAAACAAAATCCAGTTGCCTTTGGAAAAAGCACTTTTGGGGCAATCATGACCTGGATGACTGAATCACCATAGATGTAACTTACTAATCCTTGTTTCAAACTGATAAGTAAGACCCAAATGTCCTTTTTTTTAAATTGCTTTGGTTTTTGAGTTGGAATCAAGGTGGACCACCGAGCCCATTTATCAGGAGAAACCAAGAGAATCCGAAGTATATTCCAGAGTCCACTGTTTATGCTGCACGTCAGCCAAAAGCATCCAATGTTAATGGCTAGGCAATGTTTATTATGTATAATAGCATTTCTTATTTAACTAGATTGACAATAATGTCATGAATATTTTTGTTCAGGAAGTAATTTATTTGTACAAAGGAAGTGCGGTGTAATTTGGCCTGGTGGTTTTGTCCTTGATATAAATTCTAAACACCGCCCAAAGATAATCATTACAGTATTCCATTTAAAATGGGTCAGGATAGGACTAAAGCAAATTCTTTTGATCCTCAGCCAGCACTGGCCATATGCTGCCACCACCACCGCTGTAACATTTGATTCTATTTAAGTGTTGATCCTCTTTGTCCTAGAGTACTTTATGCTTAGTCAAGCTTGACTTTTTATTTGCTTTTTATCATTTGCAGAGTTGTCCCTGCACAGTAATATATATCCAGATAAATGTGATGTATAGTGCAAAGGAACTGTGCGTTAGAAAGCAGCTTTGTCCAGTTACTTTCACTCTAAATTTGCCAAAGCAGCACATGCAGGACCCACCGCATATATTTCCATCCTGAAGTGTGCAGGGTATAATCCTCCCCTCCCCCAAGTTGTGGACAGAACAATATATTCTATTCATTTCTGTAGAAAATATTTGTTCCTCTTGATAATAAATGGAGGAGGCAGGCAACTACTTTTTGTGGTGCACGTTTGGCACAGACCTTTGGTGAGGGTTTTCTTCTTTCGTGTGCCTCTGATTCAGATATATGGAGGCTGAAAAATATCTGCTCAGTTTCTTTCCCGTCGCACATGTACAAACATTTAATTCTCCTGGTTGTGTCAGGAACAAAATACCAGATCTACACACGAAGGTTCAATTTAAATGATTTATTGCTAATCATGCTTATCAGAGCTGGGTTGCTCCTGGTTCAGCCTGAATTGGAGGAACGGGTAGTGGTGGCAGTGGGAGGTTCTGCCCACCCATCCAGACATTTCTGGACATGCGCAGAAGCATTGCTTGTGCCTGTGCGCACATGCACAAGTGAACTGTTAGTAAAAAAAAAATGGAAACCCACCACTGATCCTGATGCAGGAATCTTCAACTAGCAGTCAGCACCAGATTATAGTTAGATAACAGTTACGGCAATCAAGGGAGGTTGTGGCTATGTAACGATTCTAAGCTGATTCCTCTTTTTACTCCTTCCCCTAAATCTGCCAGTCCTTCTTTTAGAGTGTGTTCCATTTGTTCTGTTGCTATTCTTCCTTTCTTATGGAAGTGAAAATAAATTCAAAGTAGAGAGCCATCCCCAGCATTTAATGACTAATCATAGCCTTTATGTGAACCATTTTGTGATTACAATCATGACACTTTAAAAAAAAAAGATTTAACTACAGGATGTTGGAAGGGCAAAAATGAGCAAGAGATATATGTTGACAGAGTGTTCAGTAGCAAAGGAGGAGGGTTGGGCTAACAGCTGTGAAAACTGAAAGACATGCAATATGCCACAAATTCTGTCACCTCCCAGTTCTTTTAGCAGATTGCATGCACATTCATGCGCTTCTAAAAGCTAAAAGTCTTTCAAAATAAGCTTAATCGTGTTTTAATTATTTTGGCAATTTGTTCAAGTCAGGAAACAAATTAATCAATTTTCTTTTCCAAAGCCTAATTCAGTTGAAATTGCTAGCTTAATTAACCTCTTTTTCAGGATTTTAGAAACCAAGCAAATGGTTTGCCTTTTGCTTAAAAATGGTTTTAAACAAGCCTCAATAAAATTTTCATAGCTGGGTTCAAGATGATTCAAATGGTCTTAGGGTACATAACTGAAAGGAAACTTGAAGTAAAGTCTGAAATCTTAACACTGCATCACTAATTGTATTCGGAACTGATAGCTGATGACTAGCACTGATGATAGTTAGGGTAATGAAATGTCTTCAAGAAAACAAGCAAGCTCAGAGAGCAGAAAGAACTCCTCAGGTCAACCCCGACCTACAAATATTCTCCTTTATTGGGACTAATACCCTCAGATTTGAACTGAACAGAATCAGAGTGAATCTAGAACTGTGTCTAGAAGTTTTCCATTCCAGTACTACATGCAGAATTGGAAATGACTGAAGAGAGAGCAAGATCGAAGAACTGTGGTGGTGCAATGGTTAGAGTGCAGTACTGCAGGCTACTTTGGATTGCCAATAGTTTGGCAGTCCCAAGTCCCACCGGTTCAAGATTGACTCAGCTTTCCATCCTTGGTAAAATGAGGATCCAGAGCATTGGGGGCAATATGCTGACTTTGTAAAGTACTTAGAGAGGGCTATAAAAGAACTATGAAGCAGTATATAAATCTAACTGCTATTGCTATCACAGCTCAGTGGTGCAGAAAGTATAACAAAGTAGAATAAGCTCCCCACTTCAAACTTTATCATAATAAATAGCAAGAGCACTTAGACTTATATACCGCTTCACAGTGCTCAGTAGCCCTCTCTAAGTGGTTTACCGAGTCAGCATATTGCCCCTAACAATCCGGCTCTCATTTTACCAACCTCAGAAGGATGAAAGACTGAGTCAACCTTGAGCCTGGTGAGAATTCAAACTGCCAAATTGCAGGCATCCGGCAGTCAGCAGAAGTAGCCTGCAGTACTGCACTCCAACCACTGCGCCACCGTGGATCATGTACTTAGAAGAACCAGAACCAGCATAAAAAAAGTTATTTTTTTGATGCATAGTGGATAAATGTCCATAGCTTCACATCATAGCTCAGTATAATAAGTAAATTTACCATCACATGAGCCTAGGATGTTGCAGTCAATTCATGCCATTTGCCAGGTATCTGATTTTTGATCAAGGGACCATAAAGATGCTGCGAGGATTGTATCTGTGAGGACTGGGTGTAAGCCACCTTTTTCAGTGCCATTGCAACTTTGCTAAACGAAAGGTTGTAAGTCAAGGATGACTTGTGGTTGTGGTTTTTTTGCTTTGGATTTGGTCTTTTGTTTTCATTCTATTTGCACATTGCACACAATTCTTGAATTAGGGAGGGTTCGATGGCAGTCTTCAAAAGTTGGTATCTAAAGCAGGGGTCTCCAACCTTGACAACTTTAAGCCTGGCGGACTTCAACTCCCAAGAATTCTGGGAGTTGAAGTTGTCCAGACTTAAATTTGCCAAGGTTGGAGACCCCAGATCTAAAGCACAGCTGATCTAGAATAAAGGATCCAATTCAAGGTAGGTCATGATTATTTTGGAAGCCCACCACTACCACCACCAAGCACACCCATAGAAATTGCATATCAGCTGAGATGGCGCAGTGGTTAGAGTGCTGTACTGCAGGCTAATTCTTCTGACTGCTGGCTGCTGACTGCAATTTGACAGTTCGAATCTCACCAGGCTCAAGGTTGACTCAGCCTTCCATCCTTCCAAGGTAAGTAAAATGAGGACCCAGGTTCTTAGGGGCAATAGGCTGTAAACCACTTAGAGAGGGCTTTAAAGCACTGTGAAGTGGTATATAAGTGCTATTGCTACGTGACCTGCTGAACAGTTGATTCATGCATTTGTTCAGGAAGTCTTCAGCTAACAAACATTGCCAAGAGCTCCGTGTTCTGCCTTCGCCTTTATATTTTGGAGCCTCTCTTAGCAGCAGTGATCAAAATGGCCAAATGCCAACTGAACTGGCTCAGTTTCAGAGCACAGTGACAGTTGCCAAAAGATGAACTATACATTAATTAGCTTGCTGCTAGTAGTATGCAAATGCGGTGCAGAACATGTTGGGGATGTTAATCACCTCCTGGGTGAGCTCATTTTGCTCAGATTTCTGATGCCGTATGTGATGCAATCAGCCATTTTGCTTTCCAGCTCAAACTTACTAAGGGAAGCGGAACCGCCAGTATGCATACCTAGGCACATGCATGCTTCAGCTGTTCTATGTGCTTAGAAGTACTATTTTGGATTTGATTTTCTTACTTAAGTCATACTCTTATGTCATACTCTTTTTCTGGAAAAGTCATGAGTTACAGTCTAATGCTCATGTGGGGTGAAAGAGGAAAAGGGTCATTCCATGTCAAGTGGTCTGGTGCTCCCTACTCGACCATCACATCCCGTCCCATCACACTGAGGCTTTATACTCAGTGATGAAACACCAACTCTACATTTTTAGAGGGTTTGAACGATGCTCTTTCTAATGAGAATGATTTACCGTATTTATCGGCGTATAACACGCACAGGCGTATTCAAATTCAAATTCAAATTAAGATTTATTAACCGCACCCTCTCCCCACAGGGACCCGGGGCGGTGCACAGGCATAATTAAAACAATATACAAAATACAAACATTACTTAAAATAAAATTAAATACATCTACCTATGCTAAAAATATATAATTAAAACCCATTAAAATTTGTAATTAAAAGACAGAGAGAACTATTCAAGGCCGGCCAGTCGAAAGAGATGGGTATAACACGCACCTTCATTTTAAGAGGGAAATTTCAGGGGGGAAAATTAAATTTCAAATAAAGAACTTTGAAGCAAAATAAGGGTAGCTCAGAACTTTTTTTAATTAATATTATTACCACTTATAAGGTAAATAATGTAAAAGGACAGTAAAAGCAACTGTTTTAACAAAGAAACTTGGATATTCTGTTTTTACAAAAGTTTACTCAGAAATCGCTATCCCCTCCCTTCCTGTCTCTCTTTGTCATTCTCTCTGTGTCTGTCAGATTCTGATTCCCTTCCTTCCTTCCTCCCTCCCTCCCTCCCTCCCTCTCTCTCTCTCTCTCACTCTCTCTCTGGCGGGCAGGCAGGAAAGCAAGCAAGGTGGCTGGAGGAGGAGGAGGGGAAGGAGGAGGAGATGACGGGCACGGAGGCACGGAGCTCTTCCCCGCGGAAGAGGAAAGAGCCACCGAGTCAGTGAATGAGTCTGGGAAGCCAGAGATAGCAAAAAGAAAAAGAAAAAAGGAGGGTGGAAGAAAACTGATCCGGACTCTTGTTAGCGAGAGGGAAAAAGAAAAGAAAAAAAAGAGCGCTCGCAAGGGGAAAAGCATTCAAGGAAGAGTTGGCGAGAGAGGTTTAAGAGAATCTTCACGTTGTCCTCGAGAAATTCAGGGATTTAAGGTTTAGGGTCGCCGAACTGCTCTTTGCTTTCCTCCCACCCCGCCACATCTTTTCGATGGCTGTAATATCTTCTGGCTGTTTTTAATTTCATCTGTCTCCCCCCCTCCCCTCCCCGGGAAGAGGGAGGGAGAAAGAGCAGCTTTTCTTGGGTCGAATTTATTTTTCTTCCACCGAAGGGAGCATGTCCATCGGTTCTTCTGACAGCTTTCCCCCCCTCTTGCTCCTACAAGGAAGCCAACCCGAGGATAATCTTGAAATACACCAGTTCCCCTGGATTTGCTGCTGCGGGCGCCTCCTTCTGCGCTGGCTTCTCCCCTTTCCCCACTTCCCGGCTCTTTCCAAACCTCGGGAGCTCGCCGAGGGGCGGCGGCGGCGGCGGCGGCAGCAAAACAGCCGGGAAGTGGGGAAAGGGGAGAAGCCAGCGCAGAAGGAGGCGCCCGCAGCAGCAAATCCGGGGGAACTGGTGTATTTCAAGATTATCCTCGGGTTGGCTTCCTTGTAGGAGCAAGAGGGGGGGAAAGCTGTCAGAAGAACCGATGGACATGCCCCCTTCGGTGGAAGAAAAATAAATTCGACCCAAGAAAAGCTGCTCTTTCTCCCTCCCTCTTCCCGGGGAGGGGAGGGGGGGAGACAGATGAAATTAAAAACAGCCAGAAGATATTACAGCCATCGAAAAGATGTGGCGGGGTGGGAGGAAAGCAAAGAGCAGTTCGGCGACCCTAAACTTTAAATCCCTGAATTTCTCGAGGACAACGTGAAGATTCTCTTAAACCTCTCTCGCCAACTCTTCCTTGAATGCTTTCCCCCTTGCGAGCGCTCTTTTTTTTCTTTTCTTTTTCCCTCTCGCTAACAAGAGTCCGGATCAGTTTTCTTCCACCCTCCTTTTTTCTTTTTCTTTTTGCTATCTCTGGCTTCCCAGACTCATTCACTGACTCGGTGGCTCTTTCCTCTTCCGCGGGGAAGAGCTCCGTGCCTCCGTGCCCGTCATCTCCTCCTACTTCTCCTCCTCCTGCTGCTGCTGCTGCTGGAACTGGCGGCGGTGGCGGCGGCGAAACAGCCGGGAAGTGGGGAAAGGGGGGAAGCCCCTCGACCTTGCTCTATCTGCCAGCGGAGGAGGCGCCCACCGCGGGGAAGAGCTCCGTGCCTCCGGGGCCATCATCTCCTCCTCCTTCCCCTCCTCCTCCTCCAGCCGCCTTGCTTGCTTTCCTGCCTGCCCGCCAGAGAGAGAGAGAGAGAGAGAGAGAGAGAGAGAGAGAGAGAGAGAGCAGACGGCCGCGGCGCTTCGCTGAGGGAAATAGAAGACAGCGCAGCCACCTTGAGAACGCGGAGGACTTACGGTTCCCGGGTCCACGTAACCTTATATCGGCGTATAACGCGCATATCGGCGTATAACACGCATACATCATTTGCCCCCTATTTTCAGGGGGGAAAAGTGCGTGTTATACGCCGATAAATACGGTAATAGTTTCCAGAAGATGTTTGTGTGTGTGTGTGTGTGTGTGTGTGTGTGTGTGTGTGTGTGTGTGTGTAAAAGCGGGCTGAATACACTCTATTGTTGGTGTTTTTACAAAAAACGTCAACTTTGCACTCAATTTGTCAACTATTGGAAAGCAGTAGGAGAATGAAATTTTATATTAAAAAACCTTGTGTTGCTAAATTATTATGCACAAAGTTTCACATTTCTCATACCTTTCCTGCCAGAAATATAAGAAGCTAAACTTTACCCTTTTTTTGCACCACAATCATTTTTGGCCAATTATCTAGATGGAGATCACTCATGAGTATGTTTTTATTGTTTTGTTTCATAGAGCACAATAAGTTGTACGAGATGGACACATTTTGTTTCTCTCAACAAAATATTGCCAGAGATATTTTGTCTCAAAGTTGCTGAAACCTCAGAGTCATACTGTCAAAGGGGGTCAAACAAATGACTATATCTCCACAAGTATTGCATTAGTAAACATAACACTTTACCAATGTTCATTAGGGACATGTGTGCATGTTCACACCAACACCAAATTTCATCGAAATCCGTGATGGTCGAGCTGGGCACCTTTCTGAAATCAGACCACTTGACATGGAATGACCTAAAAGTTACTGAAAATCAATCCATGTCCTCAAACTTCAAAAATATTCTATAATACACTTTCATGGCATTGTGATATTTGGATATACTTTCAACCATCTTTTTGTCATGTAATTTCTTGTTCACTTAAAGATCTTCCAACAGGCCAGTACGCTCCCATAGAGAGGGTCTCCTCATGGTGCCATCGGCTAAACAATGTTGACTGGCGACACCCAGCGGGAGAGCCTTCTCCGTGGAAGCACCTGTCCTCTGGAACGAATTGCCCCTGGAGTTAAGAATTATCCCTGACCTACGCACCTTCCGCTGTAATCTCAAAATCTTTCTTTTCCAACAAGCCGGGCTGGCATAAATATGAATTTTTATTAATTTTAATTGGGGTTTGTTGGTTTTTAATCTTATGAGAGGCCAAATTATTTAATATTTTAATTGTTTTTAACTTTTATATATCTGTTTTACTTTGGCTGTACACCATCCTGAGTTCTTCGGGAGTAGGGCGGTATAAAAATTAATAAATAAAATAAATAAAATAAAATAAATTATTATCTCTGTGTTGAAGGGGCATGGTTCAGGGTGAAATTCAGCAGGTTCTGACAGGTTCTGGAGAACCGATAGCGGAAATTTTGAGTAGTTTGGAGAACCGGCAAATACCACCTCTGGCTGGCTCCAAAGTGAGGAGGGAATGGAGATTTTGCAGTATCCTTCCCCTGCCATGCCCACTAAGCCACGCCCACAGAACCAGTAGTAAAAAAAATTGAATTTCACCACTGGTGTGGTTATCCCATTTGGAATGATTTATTGAGAGGGGTTCTTTTAATGAGATTTAAAGATTTTTCTTGCATGATTATTTTTAATGGTTATTTGAATGAATGCTAGGACTTATTTCTGGGGATTGGGACTATTTGAAAAACACCTAATTTACTTGGACAGCATCATTTTTGTTTATTGTTATTCTGGAACTTAGCAGAAGAAGAAGAAGAAAAAGAAATAAACACCAAAATGCATAATATATAAAAGGATCACCATATAACCAGATTATCCATTATAAATGATTATTTAAAAAAAATAAATTTTAAAAGAAACAGTTCTCAGCAATCCATATCTTATTATAAAATTCCAATAGTAGATGTTACATACTGATACCCTTCTGATCCTGATAATAAAAAAAATAGATAAGTAGTAGATTAAAAGCTAAAGTAAGTGTTGCCCTATGGAATTAGCAGCCATGCAAAATTTTATTGCTATTTGCTATTTGACCTAGTTATCTGCGGGATTGGATCCTGCCCCATACATCCCTGCGGCCGATTCGCTCCCACAGAGAGGGACTTCTCCGGGTGCCGTCCACCAGGCTATGCCAGCAGGCGACGCCCAGGGGAAGGGCCTTCTCTGTGGCGGGCCCAGCCCTCTGGAACGACCTTCCCCCCGAAATTAGAACAACCACGGACCTCCGCTCCTTCCGTCAAAAATTGAAAACACACTTCTTCTGCTTGGCCGGCCTAGGTTAGTCTTCCGTCTTTTAATTGGATTTTAGGGGATTTTAGCGTAATTTTAATATAGGGGATTTTAGCGTAGGGATAATTCTGTTTAATTCGTATTTTATCTATTTATTTATCTATTTATGTATTCTATATCAGTATTTTTAATTTCCCTGTACACCGCTCCGAGTCCCTCTGGGGAGAGGAGGAGGTTTATAAATAAAATATTATTATTATTATTATTATTATTATTATTATTATTATTATTGTTGTTGTTGTTGTTGTTGTTGTTGTTGTTGTTGTTAACAAATATAAAAAATACTTTACACTTTCAGCTCCATTGATCTCCTGGAGACATAATCAGTGGTTGTGTAGTATTTTCATATACCTATTAGTTGATAACCTGGTGTTGTCCGGATATTTATTGATAGGGGGAAATGTCTGGACCAAACGTAATTTCTAATGTTGGATTTCTCCCTTACCAAAGGGATCCCTCTTGTGGAGTACTGTAATTTAATAATAATAATAATTTTAATATTTCTAAACCGCACCCTCTCCCCACAGGGACTCGGGGCGGTGCACAGGCACAGTAAAACAATAAATACATATAAACATTTCATTAAAAATAAATTAAATCTAAACCTGCGCTAAAATTCCCATTAAAACTAAGCAATATTATAAAACCCCAATAAAACCCCAAAGACAGAGAGACTATCCTAGGCCGGCCAGACAGAAGAAATGAGTTTTTAATTTGAGACGGAAGGAGTGGAGGTCCGTGGTCGTCCTAATGTCGGGGGGAAGGTCGTTCCAGAGGGCCGGGCCCGCCACAGAGAGAGCCCTTCCCCTGGGCGTCGCCCGCTGACAAAGTCTAGTGGACGGCACCCGGAGAAGTCCCTCTCTGTGGGAGCGAATCGGTAGTGAGGATGTATGAGGCAGGATCCGATCCCGCAGATAGCTAGGTCCCGAGCCATGGAGCACTTTAAAGATGATAATCAACACTTTGAAGCGCACCCGGAAGACGACAGGTAGCCAGTGCAGCTCGCGCAAGAGCGGTGTTACATGGGTAAACCTAATGGTCCCCATAATTGCTCGCGCGGCTGCATTCTGGACTAGCTGAAGTCTCCGGGTGCACCTCAAGGGGAGCCCCATGTAGAGAGAGTTGCAATAGTCCAGTCGGGATGTCACGAGCGCATGAGTGACTGTGCGAAGGGCGTCCCGATCCAATGACTGTGAAGTCATTACCATGGAAATTCCACTGTGCTGTACAGTAGAAGCCATTTTAAGGCACCAACAGGCTGTATCTTAACAGAACACATACCCCAAGGGATATTAGGGGTATCTTACCCCCACAGTATTTGTTTCCAGAGAGTAATTCATCTGTGTACAAGTTTGAAATTACTCAGGGTGTTCCAGAGTTATGGTGGAAGATAGGTAGGTAGGTAGGTAGGTAGGTAGGTAGATTTTTTAGCACCATAGAAGGGCAAATATCAAATATGGAGAGTGTGGAGAACTGGTGTCAGAACAGTATACAATGGACAATTAAAGCTGTTCATCATGTCCATTAATACAGAATATTTAAGGATGATACTTATTGTGTTTGTAACTTAGAATCCTATTTCTCTTTTTCAATTAAGTTCTCCTTTGGACAGAGAAGACAAATTCCAAGAAGAATTCAAGAGATAAAATGTATGTTAACATAATGTTCTCCCATCTAGACTTATGAACAAGAGCCAGATTTAAATGAATGAGGAATAACAAATGAAAACTAAACCAAATCTGAAGAAAAAGAACTAGCACTATGTCTAGATTAAACCAACTCTAGGTTCAGTGCAGCATTTTAGCTCACCACTACTGTAGGTATGGCCAAGACTGATTGAAGAATTTTGATCTGTCTGCCTCTAATGGGCTATAATCATTTCTACAAAAACTCGAGTGCTATATAACAACTATGCTATTACTGACTTTCGGAGCTGCAGGGATATAATAACCACCTTTGGATCAAAATACTTTTTGAATGACAGCAGCTCTTTTCACAACATGTTTGGCATTTTAATTGATATGTCCTTTCCATGTTGTCAAAAAAAACCTGTAAAACAACCACAAAATATGTATTTATATTTTTGATGGGACAAACAGTAAGTTCCTTTTTGTAGGGAAATTCACTGCTGCTCATTCCATCCAGATTGAGGGGGAGGGTTAAAAAGCATCCACGTATAGGAGACCAACTAAAGATCTTCAAGCCACGGTGTGGATGAAATAGCAGCTCTATAACTCCATCAACAAAAGAAGTTATCTAACAATTAAATAGCAGGCGAATGCAAAATATAGTCCTGTTTTACACCTCCCTGCATGGGGATTATTTCTGTAAAATGCCTTAGTTGAGAATTCCTTTATTCATTTTCACACAGATTCTGCGCAAGAATGTTGATCAGGGGTGAAATCCACCAAGTTCTGACAGGTTCTGGAGAACCAGTAGTGGAAATTTTGAGTAGTTCAGAGAACCAGCAAATGCTACCTGTAGCTGGCCTCAGAGAGGGATGGGATTGGAGATTTTACAATATCCTTCCCCTCCCATGCCCAGTAAGCCACACCCACAGAACTGGTAGTAAAAAAAACCCTGCATTTCACCACTGAGGTTGATATATGCATATCAATCACAGTATCCTCCCCAAATCTTTCACATTTAATGGGTTCCTTTGGGGCTAACCATGTATATATCTCAATAAGGTGGTTTAGTCTCAAGCTGTGTTCTAGGGCCGTGATGACGAACTTATGGCATGCAGAACCCTCTCTGTGGGAGTGGGCGCTCTCTCCCCAGCTCAGTTCTTGGCTTGTCTGCATCTGCCTCGTGCGTGATGAACAAAAAGCCAGGATTCAGTAACAACACCAAAGAGCTTTCTTTAATCAACAGGGCAGAGGCTTAGAACACCACGAGTACTTGAAGCAGTTTAAAGTCAGCGCTGGGAGCCTCTGCCTACCAGCACTTTTTATGTAGTCGCAGTCCACACTCTAACCCTTAGCCATCATCCGGTGCTCCCAACTCCCTTCCCCTCTCAGTTGTGTGGAGTGCTTTCAGCTGTACTTTCAGGTCGATGGGACGTCATCAGTATGCAGGTAGCCATCGGAGTCTTTTTGAAGTTCTCCTATAGCTGCTAGCCTTGCTCCGCAGTCAGCCTTCTTTGCTGGTATATAATGCGACACCAGCATTACAGATAGCTTTTTCTGCCACCACCACCCGAACACCCCTACCCCCCCCCCCGAGAATCAGCTCTCTGTGGAGTTTCTTTTGTGAACTTCTGTTTCCCTGCAAATGACAAAAAAGATCCCACCTCTGGCAAAGCTGCCGATGTTGAGTTACCTCGCCTCCTGCCGGCCAACTAGTCTTCAGGTCTCGGCTGTGTTTGTGTGCATGTTCACACATGCGTGCACGCCTTGCAATTTGAGTAAGTGCATGCGCGTGCCTTGCAGTTTGAGCACTCGGTGCCTAAAAGGTTCGCTATCACTGTTCTAGGGTCTACTAGATTTTGGTGGTCTAACCTTTTGGCTTCTTTGTGCTGCACTGAATGAAAAGAAATTGTCTTCAGTTGCATATAAAATATATAATACAGTTAATGTATATGCATAACGAACTTCATTTTTTAAATATATATTTTTATTATCTGGTGGGGCTAAATTACTAGCAATCCAGGGCCACAAATGGCCTGTAGGCCATGGTTGGGACATGTCTACCCTAGATCAGGGGTCCCCAACCCCCTGTACTTGGACTGAGCCAGTTCGCAGCATGCCAGAAGGCAGGGCATGCAAACAAGCAAAGCTCCATCCATGGGGTACAGGCAGCACATGAAAACATGCCCCCTCCGATCTGTAGAAAAACCTCACTGCAAGGAACTGGTTCTCTCTGTTTTTATACAGCAGCTTGCCTCTCAGTGTTGGTGGAAGTTTTATCAGGAAGTTATGATCTAGGGCAGTGGCTCCCACCCTTTTGGGCACGAGCCAATGCCCTAGACCATAACTTCCTGATAAAACTCAGCAAAAGTAATTGGTTTGTAATTTCTCGCCATTTTGAAAATAGGATCACCCAAAAGCCCTCTCTCAAATTTGGGAGGATTTTAATAATTCGATCCATGTGGATGAAGAGAGCTGCAAATGTGAATCCTACGACTCAATATTAACCTTAATTCCATGGATGAAGTTCTGTGACCTTATTATAGACTATTTAGGGGATTCCTCTGCAAATTTCCAATAAAGACTTGTTCTTGTTCTTTTGTGGAGATAATGGCTGTGTGATTATTCTTTTTCTCTATCTCTGATAGATCAGCACAGTATATGGGCCTCATTCTATGACTTCTCCACTAATTAATGTCCATGTTGAGGAATTACTCATTCAAGAAACCTCCATTTCTATCTTCTCTTAAACTGGACCCTATGTAATTTTGAGAGTTGTGGTTCAGAGGTAGACAGCTCCCGGTTTGGCCAAACTGGTAGTGGTGGTAGTGGGAAACCCGCCCACCTGCCATGGAGTGCGAGCGTGAGTGAACCAGTAGTAAACCAGATAGGAACCCACCACTGTTTTAACCTGAGATATGATCTTAATCAGAGATTTGGTTAGAATTGAATTTGCCCTTCCTTGGAGCTCTCAAGACTATTCACCCACCAGTCGCCATCTTTAACAATAAAAATCATGCCAACAAGAAAGCCTCCGAATGGAAAAAACATCTCCGCCACTGCTTCTACAAAAGTACATGGAATGTTTCAAAGCATATTGCAGGAAATAAAGCAGATTCGGAAAGACATGCCAAGCACAAGACTGGAACTGTTGGAGACACAAAGAATAATAACAGATGACAAACAAAAAATTAATGGGTTGGAGGGTGGGACGGTCGAGATGAACGAAGAGAGAAGGGAACAACAACAAAAATTTACAGACAGGGCTGGTCATATGTCTAGAATTGATTTTGAAAATAGAATTTGCTTTTTGAGGTTTCATAATGCTTTTGACTCAGATAACTTAAAATATTTAACAAAAATAACTTTAGCAGAATGTACCAAAAAAAGTAAAGAATATACAACTTTAACATATGCCAGAACAAATGATACATCCAGAGAGACAGATAAAAAAATTGATAAGAAGGTTAACAAGGGATGGGATCCTGGGAGCACAGAGGCTTTTGTTGCATCAACTAAAAGAAGTTGCCAGTTTGAAGCAGACCCCCGGAAAAACCCGAGAAGTATTTCTCCTCTTTAAAAAATTGTGCAAAAAAGGGGGGTGCTCCAAATGGTTAATGCCTGAAGGAATGTTGCTGTTTCGGGAAGGGGATAGAATAAGATGTAAAACAAATGGCAGAGGCGGAAGCTTCTCTTAAAAAATAACCCTTAATCCTGGTAGACTAAGATGACGGAGCGGGAGACGCTGTGGCTCTGCCCACTGGCATGAGGGAAGAAAAGAATTAAAGTAAGAGACTCTGATCATTAAAGTGATTTTTTTCTTTTTTATGTAACTGTAATTCCGTATTAGATGTTAACAAAACAAATGATTGAATGCATGGATTTAAGATACAATATGTATGTATTTCTTTTTACTTTTTATTGAAATTCTTTTTATATGTAACATCGGAAATGACCACCATCTCTGACATGAAAGCTCTAAAAAATTTCTATTTTAACCCTATATACCCTTATCCTTATAAAATTGTAAAACCAATAAAATTACTTTACAAAAAAAAAAGAGAGAGATTTGGTTAGAATTAAATACAGTCCTCAGAAATTACTCCTGATTTCACTTATAATTTTGCCAGCATACAATCAATGTTCATTACTATGAAAATAATAATTTCCCAGAGCTTAGTTGTTTTCTTGCAGATGTTTCATTACCCAGTTAGGTAACATCTTCAGCGCTAGAAGGAAGTAGGTTTTTTTCTCTCTGTTTTTATACAACAGCTTGCCTCTCAGTGTTGGTGGAAGTTTTGTTTTCTCCTTCGTAGTTTCTTAATTAATTCTTAATGTTGTTTACTGCTAGAGTTGCCACTTGACTATTTAAAATAATTTCTGTGTAATTCTCAACCTTGGGACTAAGATTGGATTTTAAATATAGACAGCGAGCTCCACAATTATATGAACTATTTTAACCCTCATGCAAAGTTGCATTTGTTTTCTCTGACATCCAGATTTGTTTCTCATCTAAGAGCGAACTAAGAACATAGTGGCAGAGTTTTTTATTATATACTTTAGTTTTACTTAGATGCCTTTTAACCCTTCTGATAAACATTTTTTGTAGAAGAGATAGACAGGCGGGCAAGCAGATGGGAGGAGAATGCTGGACATCAGTGACTCCCATTTTGCTACAGTCTGTACCAATTAGTTGCAGCATTTCATGCTGAAAGAAATCTATTTTGTTTTTAATATTCCAAAATTTATTTATTTATTTATTTGTTTGTTTGTTTGTTTATTTATTTATTTATTAGACTTATATAACCGCTCCCTCTCCCCAAAGGGACTCAGGGCGGTGCACAGGAAATTAAAAACATATGAATATCACAATTATAAATAATTAAAGCCGAATTAAATAAATTATCCCTGCGCTAAAATTTAAAATCATTAAAACTCTTACCCCATTTAAAACCAATTAAAACAATTTAAGGTACAGACTATAGGCTAGGTAAAATAAATTAGGTAAACTAGGTAAAATGGTACATACCGTCTATATATACCAATTTAACATCAGGAGAAGGAGAGGATGAGTCCTACACTTAGGAGGCAGTGCTCATCTCTCTTTCCTAGTGGAGGGTTGTCCCAAGAAGCTTCTTTACTTTACTTTATTTTAAATTTGCATACCGCCCTTTTCCCTTTCGGGACTCAGGGCGGTGAACAGGCATCAATAAAAACAGCAATAAAAACATCAAAATATATTAAGATACACTAAAAATGGTATTATTCTGTGGTCATGTTGCCGGCTTGACTATATGCTGAGGTACATGAAATGCTTCCGAAGTGGAATCTATTTATTTTATTTATTTATTTATTTAATTGGATTTATAAACCGCCCTATCTCCCCGGAGGGACTCAGGGCGGTGCACAAGAGACAATAAAACACTATTCAATAAATACAGTACAAAATAATTAAAATGAATTAAATATACAAGCCTGTGCTAAAATAAATTTAAAACCCTACTAAAAACCATCTTAAAATTATGCCAGGCCGGCCATCTGAAACAAGTGAGTTTTTAGTGTCCGGCAGAAGAGGCGCAGGTCCGTGATTGTACGAAGGTCAGGGGGCAGGTCGTTCCAGAGTGCGGGGCCTGCCACAGAGGAGGCTCTTCCCCTGGGCGCCGCCAGCCGGCATTGCCCAGCCGACGGCACCCTGAGGAGGCCCACCCTGTGGGAGCGGACAGATCAAAGGGAGGTGTATGGTAGGAGGCGGTCCCGCAAGTAATTTATCCATTCACATTTGCATGTTTTTGAACAGTTAGGTTGGCAGGAGTTGGGAGCTCGCTCCATTGTTCAATACTTTAACTGCCAAGGTTCTGGTCCAGAAACCCAGTGTCTTAACCTCTAGGCCAGTAATGGCTAATCTTTTTGTCCTCGCGTGCCAAAATTGTGCACGCGCATGCAATAGCACATGCATACCCACACCCATAATGCAATGCGCCCACCCCCTGAACAGGCACACATGACCTTGTCATGCTCCCCCATGCATGTGTGTGACTCCTTGCACTCCCCCCCCCCGTGAATGCGTGCAACCCCCCCTACCTCGTTTTGGGCCTCGGAGGCCTCCCCGAAGCTTCCTGGGACCAAAAACAGTTCCACCCTGCCCCCCGCACATGTGTGTGTGATCCCCATGCCCCCACACGCATCTCCAGAGTCTGCATGCATGGCAGAAACCTGAAAATCAACTGGCTGACGGGAGGCACTCGTGCATGCGTGTTGGAGCTGAGCTGGGCTATGGCTTGCGTGCCCGCAGAGAGGACTCCACGTGCCACCTGTGGCACGCATGTCATAGGTTCGCCCTCATGGCTCCAGGCCATTTAAATTGCTGTATAGTTCACTTCCTCAATCAAAGAAGTTGCTTTGGATCCAGCTCAGTCTGTTTGTCTTCCAAGTTTAAGATTTTATTCTGTTGCTTGAACAAGACTTAGTGACTCGGTTTCCCAAATCATTTTGATGTTTGTCTTCCAGAAACATACCAGTGTCCACCTGGAACATAAACTCCATTGGAATTCAGTCTAGTTGTATGCTCCTTCTGTTGTACTCTTTGTTTTGGTTGTCTTTAAAATTTCAAGAAGGTTGATTTCTTGCTGTTTACTGCTCCTGTGTGTGATGCTCACCGAATCATCAAAGCTTTCTCACAGTTGTAAATCTGAAGAAGCTAAAACATATTTACTTTTCACGGCAACACGCCCGGGGGCTTTGTTTGTAAATATCTTCTTTACAGTCAGGCAGCATGAATTCCATTTTTCTGCAGGTTAAACTGCATGACAGATCCTCTTTATACAAGGTTGGATTGTACTAATTTTACAAGAAACAAAAATGAATAGGTTTTTGGGAAAGGGTAGAAATAATTCCAAATCCAGGAGGAATTTGGAAAACTCTGCATTCAAGAGAGAATTCGCCTGATCTACAGTGTGGACTGAAATATTTATTCGCTAATAAAACTCTCATTGTCATGACCTTTAATTGGATGAAACAGTGCACCACAGGGCAACAATTCTTGAACCAAGACACCTTGAGTTGAGCTAATTTACAAAATGCATCCATAATCTGGGATCCATGATTTCCAAGAGAATGAAATTCGGGGGAGTTGTGCTATTGGCTGCTGTTGGGTTGCTGCTGTGGTCACATGATCTTTGTTTTCAACATTTTATGACAGTTTCCCAGCCAGTCTCATATTTCCTTGCTGTCTTCCTAAACCCTACAGCAGATATTTAACTTTGTGGTGGAAAGGGAATGGTAAGGGCGATTTCTGATGCTCTCTGCCAGGTTCCCACAAAGAAATTCAATGGGGAAGCTGGCAGAAAATTGGAAGTTCCTCCTGGATTGTTGGGGGGGGTGGGGTTGGCCATTTTTGATCATTCTATTTCTCTGTTTGGTAAGAAAAGATCTCTGAAACAAAGACCAAACAGGGCACAGGAACAGAATAAGGAATAAGGAATAGAACAGAACAGAATAGAATAGAATAACAGTTGGAAGGGACCTTGGAAGTCTTCTAGTCCAACCCTCTGCTCAAGTAGGAGAACGTATACCATTTCAAACAAATGACTGTCCAATCTTTTTTAGAAAAAGCTTCCAGTGTTGGAGAATTCACAACTTCTGGAGGTAAGCGGTTCCACTGGTTAATTGTTCTAACTGTCAGAAAATTTCGTCTAATGGGGTACTAAATTCTGAAAGTTGAACCAAATGATAGATCCTGCAAGAAAGCATAATGATTAGTGGCCAGCACCCAGCTTGAAATGAAACCAGAGATATCATGAGAGGTACAATCTCTAATCATGGACTCCCCTACAAAGGGGCCCTTTATTCTGGCTTCTTTTCAGTTTAGAAAGCAGCTGCTCTGCATCTGAGCTAATCCAAGGGACCAAAGAAGCAGCAAGAAAAAAACTCAAAACAGCTCTCAAACCCACTTCATGAATATAAACATAAATGCTGCACTCAAAAGTATTTTGTAAAATATAAAGCCTATTTTTATTTGTACATTTCCATGTTGGTCTCTTTTAAAAAGTGTGCAGTTGCAAAGGCATGCAATAAAATGTTAAAGAATTTTGTTTCTGGGGGAAAAATAGCACTGCTTCTCTTCCTTATTCCATGTTATTCCTTAGAAATTATCACAAATGGGGAGAAAGTCCTTAGTTCAAGAAGAGTTTGTCAAGACTTTAGGGAATCTAATCCTCTTTTGTTTATGTTCTCACTAAGAAATACCTGATACACTTTCAACCCGTTTAAAAAATTCCCCACTATTCCATTTTGAAAGCCATTGTCTTAAGATAGACTGGAGGGTAAATTGTTATTTATCATTATTCATCTTCAATGCCAGACATTTATCAATGGCCATTTAAAACCATGTCATGTGAAAGAAGTGCAAAGAGCTACAAGTTTGTAAAATATTTACAGCTCAAAATATCCCTGACATAGCAACTGCAACATCCTAAGGTTGTGATGGCAAACCTATGGCATGCGTGCCACAGGGGGCATTCAGAGCCCTTTCGGCGGACACACGAGCCATTGCCCCAGCTCAACTCCACTGCGCATATCCGTGCACCTCCCTCTGACCAGCTAGTTTTTGGGTCATTGTTGTGCATGCGCAGGGGGGTGGGGTGCATGCAGAGAGTTGCGCTGGAGGGAGTGTTGGGGGTCGCATGTGTGGGTGCAGGGCACACATCATGCTTGCATGTTCAGGGGCGGGGCACATCAGGGGGCCATCATGTGTGCATTGCATTATGGGTGTGTGCATGCTTTCGGCACACAACGACAAAAAGGTTAGTCATCAATGTCCTAAGGAGACTCCCATAAAAAAAAATCAAAGCAAATATTTAAAAAAAATGAAGCTTCTTAATTAATTTCTAATCCTTTCCCAAACTTCATCTCCTTTTTATAGAAACATCTGATTTTAGACATTCCTTCAGCACATGTTTTATAGACCAGGTGTATACCCTTCTCTCAGGTGTGATTTGTTAGAAGCAACTAGTCACCGAGTCCATTTTTTTTTCTAGGCAAGTGTTGAAATATTTTAGATTGTGCTGGGTACCAAATGAAATGTCACATATCATGCCCAGACAAAGGGAGCTGAAGAGATGTAAATCAAGGCTATCAGTAAACTGCAGGTGTCCTATTTTGAATTATTTTCCATGGCTGCAGCTTTTACACAGACTGAAACTTTGCATCCGAAATATGCTCTGTAGCTTTTGAAAATATTGTTTACATTTGGTTCTATTTTTATGAGTGGCAACTAGAGGAAACGGTGTCAAATTTGAGAGAAATTAACGGCAGACATACCTGAATAGAGGAAAACAAAGCCTATATGGAGGATTTTGTTTATAATACACGTTATGATAAAGTACATTGTTTCATGTCTTATTTCTTTAAAAGAATATTCTACAAAACCAAACACCCAACAATAGGAGGTGGGGTGGATAACTCTCTTCCTGTTTCAGCTTCATCCCATTGGAGCAGTTTCTCCATAGGTGCAGATCAATGATGTATAGGAAACATGTTTTAAGGGTAAACTGTCTGAAGATGCCAATAAAGGAGAATATTTGTAGCTCAGGGTTGACAGGAGGGGCCCTTGGTGCTCTCTGAGCTTGATTGTTTTCTTGCAGACGTTTCATTACCCTAACTAGGTAACGTCATCAGTGCTAGTAAGGAGTGTGGTTTGCTATCAGTTTATATTCTGGCGGCTTGCCCCTTCTGTGTGGGTGGGGGCGAACTTAGAGATTCTTTAGTTGGGCTGTTTACGGATGGCTCTTTGGCAGCTTCTTGATTGGAATATTGTGTATTTGATTGTTAGTCTGATGTTAACCTTGGAGTTAATCTACTCTGATCAGGGTGCTGGTTGCTGGTGGAGAGGTGCTTGTGTCTTTTGGTTCCCTTTGGGGCTGGTTGATTGTCCCTTTTGCATATAAATGTTAGTAATGTCTATGTCTAACCAATTTCATTGTAATTTTTACAATGACAATAAAGATTATTATTATGATGATGATGATGATGATGATGATGATGATGATGATGATGATGATGATGATGTGTCTATTGATGGTTAATTTGTCAGAGTTCCGATGTCTAGAGATACTTAATTATGTGCCATCAGAAGTGTCATCTCTAAGCAACCACATAAATAGGTTTTTCTCTTAAGAGTATCTGTCCCCAGAGAAGTCTCCCAGGTCTTCCAATCGTGCACATTTGGTCAGTATAGTTGAGACCATCCAGCTTGCTTCTGGTTGTCCTCTTTTTCTTTTTTCCTTCTACTTTTCCTAGTATTATAGATTTCTTCAGAGAGCTTGAAAAAGGATTTTTGAAATATCATAATTTGAGCCTGGTCATTTGTGCCTCGATTAAGAACCCTGAATTGATTTGTCCAGGGGTGGATTCCGGCATCTGTTGCTACCGATTTGCTCAGGGGCGTGCTTCGCGCACATGCACACTAGTAAAAAAAATTGCTTCTGCACAGAAGCAAAAAACCAGATGGTGCCGCCGATAGAACCAGTTCAGGGACATGGCCGGCCAAGTTACTACCTACTCGGCCGATCCGGGCTGAACCAGTAGGAACCCAATTCTGGATTTGTCCCATGAACTAGTTGTTTCTGTACTTCGGTATCCATGGTATCTTCAAGAATCTCTTCCAACACCAAATGCGTGATAGTTTTGCTTCCATAGAATGTAACAGGAAAAACAATTGTCTGCATGATTCTGTTTTTGGAAAATATATTCAGATACATCCTAGCATTTGAATATATTTTCCCAGGCTTTCATTGTTATCCTACCAACTGGGGAAAATAGTATAACCAAACAATTTTTTTAAAGGTATGATAGACACACAGCACTGTTCAAAAAGTTGAAATGGTGTGTTGAACCCAGTGGTGGGTTCACATATACATGTTCCCAGATCCAATGGGAATATTAAAATATGAGAGTTTCAAGGAGTAAAAAAAATATCTTCTACAGGGAAAAAAGATGCCTTACCATTACCACTAAGCTATAGCCAACCATGTTTATCTATCATTTAAAAAGATTACAAAATATAAGCAAAATATAAGATATCAAAACAAAGTTAAATTAAACAATCTTTAAACATAACAAAAAAGAAAAAACAAGTTAGAAGAAATAAATGAAAAAACAAGAGATCTAACTTATCCTGTATAACAAACTTAAAGATTGCTGCTGGATCAATACAAATATCATAGAATACTACAGTATAAAAAGATAAAAGTATCATTGAACAATATCATAAAATCTGTGCCAAGGCTCCATTCTTTGATTAGTGGAGAATATTGCTTTTTTTATAGTGTAGACAAGTTACTCATCTCCAAAGCCAGTCTTTCATCAGAAATAATATCACTGTTCTCATTTCTTAATATTATTTGTTTAATCACTTCTCAAACACAGTATAATCATAATTCCTCATAGATGGCTTTGGGATGTAATTAAACACCGTGTTAACATCTTTATTATGTTCCCCCATAAATTTACTTACAAATATTAAAACACTATTCCAGAAAAATGTCATATGTTCAGAGGACCATATCAAAGAGGTCAATGACCCTTCAAGTATTTTGCATCTCCCACAAACAAAATCTGATGTCCTTCCTTTCAGGTATATTCTTTGAGGAGTTCAATACACTCTAAATATATATTTGATTATTCAGCTTTAATCTCAAATCTGCCAGTACCATTTTAACATTTTTTAAGGACATGATGCATTGGTGTGATATTATGACAGATTCCAATTCTTTGGTCCATGCTTGAAATACCCCACTAGTTACTCATTTTAAAAATATTTTAAATTTTTTTGATGAAGATATTTTATAGATATAAACATCTGTCATGGATTCCAACAAATAGGAAAGCTTCTATTAAAACTTGCTTAAATTAAAAATGCTGTCGTTGTTGTAAGCTAAGACCAAATTCAATTCTTAAAATAATTATTATTTAATAATCAATTTAAAGTTGCTACCCTGGCTTCTACCCATACATTCCAATAAAATGTTTTACCAACTTTTTTAAAGTAGTTTTTTCCCGAAGCGTTGAATATTTGTGAGTCTCATTATGAAAACCCAATCTGTGCCCCATTATGGCCCAAAAATTTATTGCAGCCTATACTCCTGGGGGAAAAACCCCATCTTTTTTACTATGTGTTGTTCCAAGAAGCTGCTATAACCACAAGGCAAATAAATAATAATTTTCTAACATAGCTGGTGAAGATGATATTCCATGAAATTTTCATTCTGTATACTTATGGCGGATAAAATATTAGCCCAATGATATTTTCGCAAATCAAATATAAATTAAAGCCCCCACCCTATAAATCAGGGTTGTCAAACTGGCGGCCTGTGGGTCAGATGCATCGTGTGCAGGCCACGCTCACCCCACTTCTGGGAAGAGGAAAAACATCACAAAATGTCACATAACGGCAACATGATGCCACAAGTTTGGCATCCGTGCTGTAAATAGTAGTCTCAATTGAGCTAATCAAAACTCTTATCTAATTATTTCATAATTGATTTAAAGTTGCTACCCTGGTTTCTACCCATACTTTCCAATAAAATGTTTTAACAACTTTTTTAAAGTAATTTTTTTCCAAAGTGTTAAATATTTATGAGTCTCATTATGAACACCCAATCTGTGCCCCAATATGGCCCAAAAGTTTATTGCAGCCTACACTCCTGGGGAAAAAAACCATCTGGGTTTGGCAGTGTGCAGCAGCTGCCAAAAAAGCCAACACAGTTCTAGGCTGCATAAACAGAGGGATAGAATCAAGATCACGTGAAGTGTTAATGCCACTGTATAGTGCCTTGGTAAGGCCACACTTGGAATACTGCATACAGTTTTGGTCGCCACGATGTAGAAAAGACGTGGAGACTCTGGAAAGAGTGCAGAGAAGAGCAACCAAGATGATTAGGGAACTGGAGACTAAAACATATGAAGAACGGTTGCAGGAGCTGGGTATGTCTACTTTGATGAAGAGAAGGACCAGGGGAGACATGATAGCAGTGTTCCGATATCTCAGAGGGTGCCACAAAGAAGAGGGAGTCAAACTATTCTCCAAGGCACCTGGGGGCAGGACAAGAAGCAATGGGTGGAAACTAATCAAGAAGAGAAGCAACTTAGAACTAAGGAGAAATTTCCTGACAGTTAGAACAATTAACCTCTGGAACAGCTTGCCTCCAGAAGTTGTGAATGCCCCAACCCTGGAAGTCTTTAAGAAGATGTTAGATAGCCATTTGTCTGAAATGGTATAAGGTTCCTGCCCACGCAGGGGGTTGGACTAGAAGACCTACAAGGTCCCTTCCAACTCTGCTATTGTATTGTATTGTATCTTTTTTACTATGTGTTGTTCCAAGAAGTTGCCATAACCACAAGGCAAATGAATAATAACTTTCTAACATAGCTGGTGAAGATGATATTCCATGAAATTTTCATTCTGTATACTTATGGCAGATAAAATATTAGCCCAATGATATTTTCACAAATCAAATATAAATTAAATTCCCCCACCCTGTAAATCAGAGGTGTCAAACTGGCAGCCTGTGGGCCGGATGCATCGTGTGCAGGCCATGCCCACCCTAGCTCTGGGAAGAGAAAAAACGTAGCAAAATGTCACATGACAGCAACATGACATCTGTACTGTAAATAGTAGTCTCAATTGAGCTAATCAAAACTCTGCTGTAGTACTATCACAATAAATTTCTAGTTAACCCATCAATCTGAAGAAATATTTGGCATTAACATTGGGATACCACTGAGTTCATAAATCACGCAAGATTCATTTTAATAAGATCAACTTTGCCTCACAAACATATGGGCATTTTATCCCATCTATTTACATCCAATTCATCTTTTTTTCTAAAAGTTCAACATATTTATTTCCACATATTTAGAAACGTTTTGGGGATTATACAGTTCCCAGTATTTAATATAATCAGTGAAAGTCATAGAATCCAATTCTTTATGTAATTGTGTTGATGTATTAGAGCCTAAGGAAAAGTGAGCAAGATTTGTCCCAGTTAATCATCTAATCTAGCCAGAGGGCTTCCTGAAATTCTGTACTACTGTATCTTTATAAAATCAGGCAGAGAAGTAGAATAGAACATTCATCCAAAATTTGCAAAATGTCATTGGCATACAACATGAATTGATGAATTAATGTCCAAAAATCGCCTTACAACAATAGCTAGAGATACATGGACCAAGTTAAATAGAATGGAAAAAGTCAGCACCTTTGCAAGTGTCTCATTGTAACTCAAAAAAAGTCTGAAATCATTCAGTGTGTTTGAACAGGGTTACAATCAATTTCAATCCGATGAATTAAATCCCTTGTAAAGCCATTTCTAATTATCAGTTGTCTTAAAAATGTAAACAGGTAGTCCTTGACTTACAACAGTTGATTTAATGACTGTTCAAATTTACAACAGCACTAAAAAAAGTGATTTATGACCATTTTTCACAGTTACAACCTTTGTGGCCTCCCCATGATCCCTTGAGCAAAACTCAGATGCTTGGCAACTGGTTTATATTTATGACGGTTGCTGTGTCCCAAGATCATGGGCTCACCTTTTGCGACTTTCTGATAACCAAAGTCCACGGGGAAGATTCACTTAACAACTGGGTTACTAACTTATCAATTGCAGTACTTCACTTAACAACTAAGGAAAGAAAGGTCATAAAATGGGGCTTAACAAATTCACTTAACAAATGTCTCACTTAACAACAGAAATTTTGGGTTTAATTGTGGTTGTAAGTTGAGGACTACTTGTACAAACCAAGTCAAAGACTATTCATAAAATGTTCTAAAATATTAGTACACTACAGTCCATTCTGTTTTTACCTACGCAGTTTATCAATTCATAAATGTAAATTATCTGATAGTTGAGAGAGATGACTCATACATAGTAAAACTTACTGCAATTGCCTAGCCAATAAAGTAGTTAACATTTTAATAACTTGCATTAATTAATGAAATAAGTCTATAACCCAGATTTCAGGATCTTTGCCTGGTTTTAGAATCAACCTTATAGACATCTCATAAAATAATATAATTTACCAGTCCCTTAGAAATATAAATTACAACATTACAGGCCTTATAAATATCCATGGCTGAATTATAGTCAGTATCAAAAAATTGTAAAGTTAATTGCCTAACATATATTAAAAGTTCTCATCTTGTACAAAGATGTATTGAAAATACCACCTTCCATAGGCTGGCTTAAAGCTTTTAAATTGAATTTATTTATTTATTTATTTATTTATTTGTTCGATTTATATACCGCCTTATTTTCCCTGGGGGGACTCAGGGCGGTGCACAGAAAGATAAAAACCCAACAACACATACAAAATATAAAAGACTATTAAATTATTAAATCTGTGCTAAAATTTAAATAATATAAAAGATTAAAACCAGTAAATATCAAAATTTAAAATTATACCCTTGGTCTATATCAGGCTGGCTAGATGGAAGAAATGTACCTTTAACATCCGACGGAAGAGGCGTAGGTCCGTGATGGTACGGATATCGGGGGGCAGGTCGTTCCAGAAGGCCGGGCCTGCCACAGAGAAGGCCCTTCCCCTGGGAGTCGCCAGCCGGCATTGACTGGCTGTCGGCACCCTGAAGAGGCCCACTCTGTGGGAGCGGACAGGTCGAATTAATAAGAGTATGATCAGATAAAACAATAGTATGAATAAAAGAGTCTAAAGCCATGATGCCGAACCTATGGCACGTGTGCCAGAGGTGGCACACAGACCCTTTCTGTGGGCATGCACACCGTCACCAGCTGCTCTTCTAGTTTCTGGCACGCATGCTGGTCTTTGAGGGTGCTGGAGCATCAGAAAACAGCCTAAAAATGGCCAAAACCCAGGGTGTTTTTCGGACTGTTTTCAGGCCATTGTTCGGACTGTTATCAGGCAAAATGCCCTCCCCCCCCAAAAAAAACCTCAGCCTGAAAATGGCCTGAAAAACAGCCAAAAACAGGCATGTGAGCACTGGCCAGCTGGTCTTTGGTTTCTGATGCTCCGGCATGTGCACATGCATGCGCATTCATGAGCGTTCCGGCTTGGGCACTCGGCGCCAAAAAGGTTCGCCATTACTGGTCTAAAGTATATTTCAATAATGAAGAGGAAATGAAAAAATAATCAAATCTCATTAAAATTAATCATAAACTAATCCATGCATTTTGTCTATGAAATAAATCAGGATCATTTTTATACAATCATAACAAGATCTAAGTCAACATCAAATATCTTCAAATAAATAATAATAAAATGTCCATAATGATCAAAATTTTCTTGCATTGTTGCCTTAATCATTTTCCTAAAACACAACCTAACTAGCAGAATTAATGCTAATAACTTTAATATACAAAATACCCAATTTCCAGCAAAATAATTATCATCTCTGAGATTCCAGTTTTATATCTATTTATTACTTCAAATAACTTTCTATATGTACGTATGTTGCGTGTCTCTTTCACATTCCAATTCAATATCCTTAATCCTTTGCCATTCCCACCCGTTATGTAGAAAAACTAAAAATAATGTAACTATACAGAGAAATCATAACAAATACAATGCATTGAATGGTAACATGATATGATATGAATAAATAATATATGGTTATGAAGGATTATTGACAAATAATACAACCAGTGACTAAAGAAGCTATATTTAAAAAATGTAAATCAGAAATATGTAAATAAAAAGAAAGTGAAACAACAAAAATTAACAAAATGTATAATTTTCATTGAATTTCCAATCTAATTCCATAGATTTTGATTCCAAAATCACCACTTCCCCCACTCCAATAAATAACAATTCAAGTTAACCTAGATGCACTTACAACAATAGCCAGCACAGAGTAATGCTGACCAAGCAAATATAAGAAAAGGTCCTTTGTCCAGGAATAAGTAGGTTACAGATAGATTGTTACAGATGATTCCAAGATGGCCAAAATCAGCCATTGTACAAGCAAAAATGCCAATGCTGTGTCAGGATACAGAAAGTTTTGATCTGGTCAGAGATGAACAAACAAAAACAGCAGGAAACGAAGAAATGGTTTGATTTTTCTTTAGTCAAGGCCTGAGCCAAAGAAAAGTCCTTCAAAGAAATTGCAGCAGGTGGGAGTTCATGGAAAATAAATTTTACAATCTTTAAATTTCAGTGAAGTGACCTCACATATCTTTCTCAAAACCACAGATTACAATCCTCCAAAATTTAACAATGATCTATAAGTATTCTTGGGAAGCTGCAACCTGGATCTAACTCTGACTGCATAATTCATTTCCACATCTACGCCTGAGGACAAGGAGAGTATCTCTCATCACCATAAAAAAATTAAGGGAAATATTTAACCCTTCAATATCTACAGGGAGACTTTGTCATGCAAATCCATGTCCCCTATTTACTTTTGAATGGTAAATTCTGCCACCTTCAGCCTGGGTTCCTGGGAATGAGAGTTTACTGTTTTCATATCTTCCACCTCCTGTTGAAACTTGGTGAGATGCGCTTCCATAGAGTTCATGTCTTTTTGTAGTACTAATTCATGTTGCAATCCATAATGATAATATTCTTATCCGGTATGCTAATCAGTGGTGGGTTCTGGCTTCCTCTACTGCTGGTTCACTCATGGATGCGCTTGGGTGTGCACGCTTGGTGTGCGCTATGCGTGCATGTGCAGTAGGGAAAAATGCTTTTGTGCATGTGCAGAAGCAAAAAACAAGATAGTGCCGCCTATGGCACCGCCGATAGAACCAGTTCAGACAAGTTACTATCTACTCGGCCGAACCAGTAGAAACCCACCTCTGATGCCAGCGTCTTTACAAACATTAGCTATTTCAGAATATAATTTGTCATGAATTAGATTGCACACTTATGACAATTCTTCCATCGCTTGAAGAGTCAATTCTTCCTTGAGAGGATTCTCAGCCCCAGATTGAATTACTTCAGAAGATGCAGGAGGCATTTCAGTTTGAACATCAAGAATCTCAACAGCAGGAACAGTTTCATCCTGAGATTTGACTGTCAAAATGTACGCATCTACAAACCAGGGGCTGGGAATTTCATCCTTGGCTTTTTTCATCTTCATTTTATGAGGCAGAGTTAGCACTTCTCAAAACTTCAAACTTAACTTAGTAAAGTAATACCCCCCCCCCCCAAAAAAAAGCCCCTCCAAAATCTTACTCTGATTGAAGTATTTTGAATATAGGAGAAGGCAAGAGATCAAATCAGAAATCCAGATTAGATATGGCCATCCGATTTCATTTTAAAATTAAGGTTGCTATTGATACACAAATATATTTCCTGATATACCTAACATTACAAACTGATTCCTTTTATAGAAATGGCTATGGTAAGAAAAGTATCAAATCCTTATAGTTGAATATTATTATTTCTTTATGAGTGATGTTAAATGTTGACAGCTTCATGGACTATTGTAAAGTAAATACACCTTTTATAATTGGAAATAAAATAAATAAATAAATAAATAAATCATTCCAGAAATACCTTTTTTTTAAAAAAAAAAGTTTTTCAAATACAATTTTTCAATACAATATCCCCCCCTGCCCCTACCCCCTACCCCACCCCCAGTAATCCCACCCTCCTCCCCCCTCCCTGGAGCTTCCCAGAGCTGGATACAGGGTATCAGACTTTCAAATCTGCTTATTTAAAATTGCCTATTACAATCAAGCATTCCAAAAGAAAAGGAGAAAAAGAAGAGGAAAGAAAAAAAGAAAAAACAACCATAGCTATATTAATATTTTCCCTCCGAAACAAACACAGTACTTAAACAATCTCTATCTATGAACATTAATAATAAACCTTTTCCCTAGTAAGCTATAACAAGTTTATCTGATCCATATCTGTTTTGTATAAAACTAGTGCAGTTCCTCCATTCCAACAAATATTTGTCATGTGATTGATCCTTTAAATACGCAGAGATCTTAGCCATCTCTGCCAGATTTGAAACCTTAGAAATCCATTCCTCTACCGTACCTAGATCCTCCTTTTTCCAATACTGTGCTACAAGCAAACTTGCAGCAGTTATTAAGTTCAATATTAACCTTGTTTCAACAACAGTACAATTTGTGGTTATGCCCAATAAAAAAAATTGCGGGGTAAATTCTATTTTCCTTTTAAAAATCTTTTTTTGCATGATCCACCAAATTTTAATCCAGAAAGCTTTAACCTTTTTACAAGTCCACCAGATATGATAATATGTTGCCTCATCACAATCACACCTCCAACATTTCGGGCTCTGGCTCGGATACATAATTGATAATTTTTTGGGGTCCAAATGCCACCTATAAAACATTTTATAAAAATTTTCCCTCAAATTTTGCACTTGTGTAAATTTTACATTTCTTACCCAGATCTTCTCCCAATTATTGGTTGATTAATATTTTGTGCCCACTTTATCATACAATCTTTGACTAACTCCGGGGCAGAATCAATTTCTATCAATAAGTTATATAACCGTTTTATATGGTACTGCCCCGTATCTCTAATTTGTTCAATTAATTCTTCGTCCATTGTTGATATGCCCATTTTACAATCTTCTTTTAACCTAGATTGTAACTGTCCATACTCGAACCAAGACCGTACTATTCCCTCTTGTTTCAATACATCTATAGGTTTAAGTCTACAGACCCTATCATCCCAATCTATCAGTTGCTTATAAGTGATTAAATCATGTTTCTTTTGCGCGCTTACATTCCTTATCATATGCCTCGGTATTGTCCAACTAGGGATTTTTTGATTTAATTTATATTGATATTTCTTCCAGACCCTTATAAAGGCATTTCTTAATATATGAGTTTTAAATATCGTATCCACCTTCCTATCATAGACCAAATAGGCGTGCCATCCGTATATTAAATCATGCCCCTCTATATTAAATCATTCCAGAAATACCTTCCTTTTTAAACACAGAGTGAACTAAAGAATAGGCCAGATATTCAAGCTTTTCTGTTTTCTTCTGGAAAAAAACTTCTGGAAGGATTATGAACAGATGGTGTAGGGAGCATTTATAACAAAAACACATAAATCTCTTAAATGTCTGGAGAAATACATAGCTCATGAAGAGTTCTCCATCTCCATAATCAGTCATATAGTACTTGAAGTACAAAAGAAAAACAATTATGTGAAGAAAAACCAATTATTTTCAACTTTCATACAAGGAATAGAGGAAAACATATCATTGATTTGCTCCAGGCTACCAAGTTGAACAGTTAGAATAGAATAGAATAGACTAGAATAGAATAGAATAGAATAGCTCTCAATGTAAATAAAAAGACATGAAAAGATACATTCGTGAAGAATCATAAGGTACAACACAATGATAGTCATAGGGTACAATAAGCAAATGATGAGAAGTTTAATAATAATAGTAATGTAGTCTTAGTAAATAGTTTGATAGTGGTGAGGGAATTATTTGTTTAGCAGGGTGATGGTGTTAGGGAAAAAACTGTTCTTGTGTCTAGTTCAAGTGTTTATACTTTGGACCATGCAACATTCTAGTTCATTAGGTTCATACATTCATGGAGGAAATAGGAAGAGCAGAAATAATAGCTGCTGGAGACCTTTGTACATGTTTCTTAAACAGTTAACTTTGTAAAATACTTAAACATGTTTTGACATAGATCCTAAATTGTTCCTTCAGTCTCGTTTTATTATCAGGTTGGCTGCACAGTCAGGCAGGTGTTTAGATTGGATTTGGCATTTTTATCCACCTGTCGAGTCCTTCCCAAGGATGTGGAATAGGCAGATGTTGTTCTTTGATGGCGTTAAAGGTATCGTTGCAGGATGTTTCAAGTAAACTAAAGTGGGCTTTTGCAAATCAAGTAAAGTTGCCGTTTGCAATTGACTGATGGTTATTTCATCAATACTAACAGTGTTCAAGTGGTGCTCCAGTTGTTTTGGGATTGTACCTAAAGCAGTTTATTACTGGTGGCAATTATTATGGTTTGTTGCATAGTCAGCCAGATGTTTAGACTGGATTTGGCATTTTTATTCACTTGTCGAGTCCTTCCCAAGGATGTGGAATAGGCAGATGTTCTTTGATAGTATTAAAGATTGGGCCACAAGATGTAAGCTGTTCCATGTAAAGCTGCCTTTTCCAATTGACTGATGATGATTTTGTCTATTATTCCTATTTCTTATGGATCAAAAGGGACTTTCATTTGAGAGCAAGAGAAGTGGGTATTTTTCAGTACAAGGGCAGGTTGGCAGCTGGATATTATACTTTTCAGTACGTCGTCCCTATTTTCTGTTAAAAAGTTGTTGGGAATTTTTCACATCTTTTGAGCCACTTTTAATAAGATGAGAATTCAGAGATCCATTTTGGACACTTCTGAAAAGAAGAAGCGCAAATAGTGGGATCTTCCAGCCTGATGTACCTTAGAAAATTGATTTTAGATAGGTTGGTGAAGCAAAAGAAACAACTTATCCTTGTCAATTCTACCACATTCATACTTTCATCATGTGTAGAAATTGGTCTGAAATTCCCCAGTATTTGGAAGAAGAAAATAGAGAAGAAAGCTGGAACAAATAACTACAAATAAGAACTCTTATCATCACTGTGATGAGGATTTTCCTGGTTTTCATTATCTTTTATGTTGCTTCCTGATGGATACAAGATACAGGTCAGGTGGCTTTGTTTGTGAATTAGTCCGGAGAATAGTTGGTAAGATGAAGAGGGATCTGTGGCATTTTCTTCTGGCCCCAATCTATAAAAGATTGCTTATGTAAAAATGTATGTGTTTTTATAGAAGGGCATTTTTTCTATGTTTATAAAGGTAAAGGTTCCCCTCGCACATATGTGCTAGTCGTTCCTGACTCTAGGGGGTGGTGTTCATCTCCGTTTCAAAGCCGCAGAGTCAGCACTGTCCGAAGACATTTCCGTGGTCATGTGGCCAGCATGACTAGATGCCAAAGGCACACAGAATGCTGTTACCTTCCCATCAAGGTGGTCCCTATTCTTCTACTTGCATTTTTACATGCTTTCAAACTGCTAGGTTGGCAGAAGCTGGGACAAGTAACAGGAGCTCACTCCGTTAGGCAGCGCTAGGGATTTGAACCGCCGAACTGCCGACCTTTCTTATCGGCAAGCTCAGCATCTTAGTCACTTATAGTAGCCAGCTTTTTCATGTCAGTAAAACATTGCCATATTCTCATTTCTAGGAAAATGTTCCTTGGTGAAATAGTATCACTTGCACAGATACAGCAAAGGTAGTCAAAGGATATTGCAGAGTGTGGCATCGTATTCCCCAGATTCTCTTAGAATGAATAACAACAACCATAAAAGAACAATAGATTACACCATGCTGTAAACTAACTTCATAAGTTAGGAGCTTACTGCGGCAGTTTATGTCCTACTTTCCAGGACTTTTATAGCAAACATTTCTGCAACATCCTTGCTTATTAAAAAAAAAAACCAGAGCACAAAGATCAATATAGCAATATTTTATAGAAGGTAATTGAATTTATTAAATTGGCTTGGCATTTTCATTGGGATTAAATGCTTTCATATAGGAAATCAGAGAGATTTCAGAAATATTTGGAATGGAAAACAAAGAACATGTACTGTTATGAGCCCTGTGTACACTTAAGTAAAATAATAAAATTAATATGAGAGAGGGTGGGAGGGAGAGAGAGAAAGAGAAAGAGAGATTCTGTAAAAAAGTAAGTTCCTTTTCACCTCCCACATATTGCATTCAAAGTAAATATATTGTGTAGAATTTTATGAAGGGCTCTCATCTTTTGAAGAGTTCTGTTGGAATACAGTAAAGAACATGGAGGAAACTCCAATTTTAAACCAGAAAAACCACCCTGCAAGAATGGAATGGAAATGGAGTAATGATACAAGCGTGACAGCAGAAAACTAAAACCAACAATAGAGATGACGTTATCCTGAGAATTGAGAAAAAAACAACATCTTTATTTGGGATTTATGGAAAACAGGCGTGCCATGGAAGCATTCCTTCTACCAAACACTTGGGATGTCACTTAAAACAGGGGTCTCCAACCTTTGCAACTTTAAGTCTGAAAGACTTCAGCTCCCAGACTTCTCCAGCCAGCTTTGCTCTCTATATCAGGGGTCTCCAACCTTTGCAACTTTAAGTCTGAAGGGCTTCAGCTCCCAGACTTCTCCAGCCAGCTTTGCTCTCTATATCAGGGGTCTCCAACCTTTGCAACTTTAAGTCTGAAGGACTTCAGCTCCCAGACTTCTCCAGCCAGCTTTGCTCTCTATATCAGGGGTCTCCAACCTTTGCAACTTTAAGTCTGAAGGACTTCAGCTCCCAGACTTCTCCAGCCAGCTTTACTCTCTATATCAGGGGTCTCCAACCTTTGCAACTTTAAGTCTGAAGGGCTTCAGCTCCCAGACTTCTCCAGCCAGCTTTGCTCTCTATATCAGGGGTCTCCAACCTTTGCAACTTTACGTCTGAAGGACTTCAGCTCCCAGACAAAGCTGGCTGGAGAATTCTGGGAGTTGAAGTCCTTCAGACTTAAAGTTGCAAAGGTTGAAGACCCCTGACTTAAAAGACAAGTGTCCATGTTTAGAGCAGTTTTCAGATCGTCAGGGCAGACATTTTTATAAACAAACCATAATGCATACCAGTCTGTATGCAAATCTGAACTTATATCTACATCTGGACATACAAAAATTGCCCCAGCATAGATACCAATGCTGCACAAATGTACACCTCCTGCCTTTTAGATGACATGATAGATAAAACACTCCTGAGGCATGCCTACTCAATCCTGCCCATATGGTATTCATTAGTTTTCATAAGGGCCAAACAGGGCTAAAGTAATGGGTGATTTAATCTGAGGACCAAGCAGAATTAGCTATGGTACGGATAAAACTTTTCCCGGGAGAAGATTCGATTGTTTTTGGCAGAAAAATACATTTTACATTTATTGCAGGAGCTTTGGTGGCGCAGTGGTTAGGATGCAGTATTGCAGCCAAACTCTGTCCACAGCCAGGAGTTCAGTCCTGACTAGTTTAAGGTAGGCTCAGCCTTCCATCCTTCTGAGATCAGTAAAATGAGGACCCAGATTGTTAGGTACAATACACTGACATTGTATAGCAACCCAGAAAGTGCTGTAAATGTATGCGATCAATGATGGGATTCAACCGGTGTAACAACCGGTTCCCAGAGTGCGCAGAGTGCTACCTTCTACTGCAGCCCCGGTGAGTGAAACAGTTGAGGTGCGGCAATCCGTTCTGCTGGGTCTATCAGGTGGGTGGCAAACAAAGGAAATATAGGCCAGTATAGCTCAGGGGTGGGTGGCCAGGTGAGCCCACCTGATTGTCGGAGTGAACTGGTTCACTGATCGTTGGAGCTATCGGTTCACCAAAACTGGTCTGAACCAGCTGAATCTGTAATGTGATATATAAGTCTAAGTGCTTTTGCTATTGCTAATTACATTTTTTTCACTTGTTTCCTCTCAAAAGATGGCCATTATAAATAGATCTATGAAACTGGGAAAGAAGCTATTTGCCTATCCAGGATAGTTGAGCAAGGAAAAATACATTTTTCATATAACTTCCCTTAAACTCACTCATGATAGTGTGTTGAGCTGTTGCGTAGACTTTGGAGCCAAAAAGAGCCTGGTTCTGGTTTCACATTCCTTGAACTCATCATGGCATGCAAGGTCTATTGTGCTTTTGATCCTGCCCATTCCCAACTGAGTGGTTCAAACTACTAAAGACATTACTATCATAGTCACCAACAAATAAGAGAAAAGCATGCTCCAGGGCTTTTTGTTTTAATAATCTAACCTTGGCTAGTACACAATGCACAATATTCTCTTTTTTGCAGCTCACTTAGTTAGAGAAAGTAAATTATCTGTTCAACAGAATATCCCAAGTAATTCACAGTCATGGTTTCATACCCAAGTTGCTCAGGTTTTCACTACAGACATCAGCCAAAAAACTGTTTGTCATTTAAATAAATTTATAACGCCCATGGTTCTTCAGTGAAGCTAGTCATGATCTGTCCTCTAAAGAGAAGGTGTTTCTCCATAATTGGAAGAGATCCTCCACTAAATGTTCCTAATGACTCTACCGCTAGCAAGGCTTATCCAGAGAAACCCATATCTTTCATAATTGGTATAATAATAATAATAATAATAATAATAATAATAATAATAATAATAATAATAATAATAATAATAATAATAATAATAATAATAATAATAATAATAATAATAATTTAATTTTATATCCCAAGGGGACTCGAGGCGGGGCACAGGCAATTAAAAATACAAATAAAACCACAGACAAATACAAAATACAAAATTAAAAATAGATTAAATTGATCCTGCGCTAAAACCCATAAACTAAACTAAAAATTACCCCTAAAAACCCTTAACCTAAAAAGAGACTACCCAAGGCCGGCCAGACGAAAAAAGTGTGTCTTTAATTTTAAGCGGAAGGAGCGGAGGTCCGTGGTTGTCCTGATATCGGGGGGAAGGTCATTCCAGAGGGCTGGGCCCGCCACAGAGAAGGCCCTTCCCCTGGGCGTCGCCCGCTGACAAAGTCTAGTGGACGGCACCCGGAGAAGCCCCTCTCTGTGGGAGCGAATCGGTCGTGAGGATGTGTGGGGCAGGATCCGATCTCGCAGATAGCTAGGTCCCGAGCCATGGAGCGCTTTGAAGATGGTAATTAACACCTTGAAGCGCACCCGGAAGACGACAGGTAGCCAGTGCAGCTCGCGCAAGAGCGGTGTTACGTGGGCAAACCTAGAGGTGCCCATAATTGCTCGCGCGGCTGCGTTCTGGACCAACTGAAGCCTCCGGGTACACCTCAAGGGGAGCCCCATGTAGAGAGAGTTGCAATAATCCAGTCGGGATGTCACGAGAGCATGAGTGACTGTGCGAAGGGCGTCCCGATCCAATAGGGGGCGCAACTGGCGTACCAGGCGAACCTGGTAAAACGCCCTCCTGGCCACGGCTGTCACTTGATCTTCCATGGACAGCCGGGTATCCAGGAGGACACCCAAGTTGCGCGCCCCATCCACAGGGGCAAGATGTTCGCCCCCTATGGCCAGCGTTGGAGAGAGCTGGTTGAATCGGGCAGCCGGAAACCACAGCCACTCGGTCTTGGTCGAGTTGAGCCTAAGTCCGTTACTTCCCATCCAGATCCGCACGGCTTCCAGGCACTGGCACATCACCGCTACGGCATCGTTGGGGTGGTTTGGGGTAGATATGTACAGCTGGGTGTCATCAGCGTACAGGTGGTACTCTACCCCAAAACCACGGATGATCTCGCCCAGCGGCTTCATGTATGCGTTAAACAGGAGAGGCGAGAGGACCGACCCCTGAGGCACCCCGCATGTGAGGGGTCTCGGGGTCGACCTCTGCTCTCCTGCCCGCACAAATTGCGATCGGCCAGAGAGGTAGGAGGAGAACCACCGTAAAACGGTGCCTCCCACCCCCAACCCCCCCAGCCGATGCAATAGGATACCATGGTCGATGGTATCGAAAGCCGTCGAGAGGTCTAATAGGACCAGGATGGAGGAACATCCCCCATCTCTGGACCTCCAGAGATCATCTACCAGATTATTATCATCTAATAATAATAATAATAATAATAATAATAATAATAATAATAATAATAATAATAATAATAATAATAATAATAATAATAATAATAATAATAATAATTTTATTTATATCCCACTCTCTCTTGAGAGAGGAAGGTCTTGAACCGAAGGAGACCACAGTCCCTCAGACAACCGGGTGTGAATCTCTCTGCATGAGATGGGGCCTAGGGAGGCAGTTGGGCGTGTTAGTTGTATACCTGGCTCCTCGCTATGCAACAACAGCCCTGCCCGAGCTCCTAGAGGTGATAGCCGAGGCGGCAGTTGAGACCCCCAGACTGGTAGTCATGGGGGACTTTAACTTGCCGTCGGCAGGCGAAGCCTCTGGAGCAGCTCGGGAGTTCATGGCCTCCATGACGGCCATGGACCTGACCCAGGTAGTTTTAGGCCCCACTCACGAGGGAGGAAACACACTGGATTTCATCTTTGTCTCGGGACAGTGGAGTTGTGATCTGGGAATAGGGGACCTAGCCATCACTCCCTTGTCATGGACAGATCACGCTCTCCTTCGGCTGGACTTTCCAATCGCTACACCTCACCGCGGGGAGGCGGAACCGGATATTCCTATATGGTTCCGCCCCAGGCTTCTAATGGACCCGGAAAGGTTCCAGAGGGAGCTTGGGCCAATTCCTGTGACCCTGCCCTGCGACTCGACTGAGGACCTAGTGGCCGCATGGTTAAGTGCGGCCGCGGGGGCCTTGGACCGAGTCGCGCCCTTGCAACCTCTCTTGCGGCGGCGAATCACCCAGGCTCCTTGGTTTACCGAGGAGCTTCGGGGGATGAAACGCCACAAGAGATGCCTAGAGAGCAGATGGAGATCCTCTCGCTCCGAAGCCGACCGAACACTAGTGAGAACCCATATTAGGGCTTACTTAGTGGCGATAAGGGTGGCCAAACGTGAGTATTGTGCCACCCTTATTGCATCCGCAGATAACCGCCCTGCCGCCCTGTTTGGGGTGACCCGCTCCCTCCTTCATCAGAGGCCGCGGGAAGCCCCTCTGCAAGGGCGAGCAGAGGAATTTGGGATTTATCTGCAGGAGAAAATCACTCGGATTCGGAATGAGCTACCCTCCATCGACAGTGGTCCTGTGGGACTGTCCGAGACTAGTCTTGAGGTTCCTTCTTGGGAGGAGTTTGACTTTGTTACCACCGAGGATATGGACAGGTTGTCAAGGAAACTTAGGGCGACCACATGTTTATTGGACCCGTGTCCCTCCTGGCTTGTACTGGCATCCTGGGAGACGACACGAGGCTGGCTCCAGGGCATTGTCAACGCATCTTTGAGTGAGGGGTCCTTGCCTGCTGTCTTGAAAGAGGCAGTAGTGAGGCCCCTCCTCAAGAAGCCGTCCCTGTACCCAGCTTTATTAGAGAACTATCGTCCGGTCTCCAACCTTCACTTTTTGGTGAAGGTTGTCGAGAGTGTGGTAGCCCAACAGTTTCCGCGACACCTGGAGGAAGTTGATTATCTAGACCCGCGCCAGTCCGGCTTCCGACCCGGTCACAGCACCGAGACGGCATTGGTCGCGTTGGTTGATGATCTCTGGAGGGCGCGGGATAGAGGTTATTCCTCTATCCTAGTCCTATTAGACCTCTCGGCGGCTTTTGATACCATCGACCATGGTATCCTATTGCACCGACTGGGGGGGTTGGGGTTGGGAGGCACCGTTTTGCGGTGGTTCTCATCCTACCTCTCTGGTCGGTCGCAATATGTGTTGACGGGAGGGCAGAGGTCGACCTCGAGGCCTCTCTTATGTGGGGTTCCTCAGGGGTCGGTCCTCTCGCCCCTCCTTTTCAACACATATATGAAGCCGCTGGGTGAGATCATCCGTGGTTTTGGGGTGGAGTACCACCTGTACGCTGATGACACCCAGCTGTACATATCCACCCCAAACCACCCCAACGATGCCGCCGAAGTGCTGTCCCGGTGTTTGGAGGCCGTACAGATCTGGATGGGTGGTAACAAACTCAAGCTCAACCCTGCCAAGACTGAGTGGCTGTGGTTTCCGGCACCCCGGTTCAGCCAGATTACACCAACTCTGGCCATTGGGGGCGAAACACTGGCCCCCGTGGAGAGGGTGCGCAATTTGGGTGTCCTCCTGGATTCCCGGCTGTCCAGGGAGGACCATGTGGCGGCCGTGGCCAGGGGGGCGTTTCATCAGGTACGCCTGATGCGCCAATTGCGCCCCTTACTGGACCGGGCTGCCCTTCGCACAGTCACTCAAGCTCTCGTGACGTCCCGACTCGACTACTGTAATGCTCTCTACATGGGGCTTCCCTTGAGGTGCACTCGAAAGCTACAGCTAGTCCAAAACGCAGCCGCGCGGGTGATTATGGGAGCCACTAGATGCTCCCACATAACACCGATCCTGCGCGAGCTGCATTGGCTTCCTGTGGTTTTTCAAGTGCGCTTCAAGATTTTGACAACTATCTTTAAAGCGCTCCATGGCTCGGGGCCTAGTTATATGCGAGACCGCCTCCTGCCCCATACATCCCTTAGACCGATACGCTCCCACAGAGAGGGCCTTCTCAGGGTGCCGTCGGCCGGACAATGCCGACTGGCGACACCCAGGGGAAGAGCCTTCTCTATGGCGGGCCCAGCCCTTTGGAATGACCTACCCCCTGAATTACGTACCATCACCGACCTCCGCCTCTTCCGCCAATGTCTTAAGATATATTTGTTCCAACAAGCCGGCCTAGCCTAACCTCCCATGGGGACTTTTAGGTAGTTTTAAATTGGGTTTTTAAAATTTGGTTTTAGCGCAGGATAGGTTTATTTAATAGTTTTTTAAATTATATTTATTGTATTTTGTATGTTTTTAAATTTTCCTGTGTGCCGCCCTGGGTCCTTTGTGGAGAAGGGCGGGATATAAATTTAAATAAATAAATAAATAAATAAATCTCTCCCCGAGGGGACTCGAGGCCGGGCACAGGGTATTAAAAGCAACTAAAACCGAACGAATACAGAAGTAAAACCTTAAATATAAATAAATAACTAAATAACTAGCTTAAAAATAAATTAAACATATGTCCCTGCGCTAAAATCCCTCATAAAATCCCTAATCTTAACAGAGACTATACTATCCTAGGCCGGCCAAGCGAAAAAGATGTGTCTTTAGTTTCAGATGGAAGGAGCGGAGGTCCGTAGTTGTCCTAATATCGGGGGGAAGGTCGTTCCAGAGGGTTGGGCCCGCCACAGAGAGGACCCTTCCCCTGGGCGTCGCCCGCTGACAAAGTCTAGTGGACGGCACCCGGAGAAGTCCCTCTCTGTGGGAGCGAATCGGCCGTGACGATGTATGGGGCAGGATCCGATCCTGCAGGTAACTAGGTCCCGAGCCATGGAGCGCTTTGAAGATGATAACTAACACCTTGAAGCGCACCCGGAAGACGACAGGTAGCCAGTGCAGCTCGCGCAAGAGCGGTGTAACGTGGGCGACCCTGGAGGTGCCCATAATTGCTCGTGCGGCTGCGTTCTGGACCAACTGAAGCCTCCGGGTGCACCTCAAGGGGAGCCCCATGTAGAGAGAGTTGCAATAATCCAGTCGGGATGTCACGAGAGCATGAGTGACTGTGCGAAGGGTGTCCCGATCCAATAGGGGGCGCAACTGGCGTACCAGGCGAACCTGGTAAAACGCCCTCCTGGCCACGGCTGTCACTTGATCTTCCATGGACAGCCGGGTATCCAGGAGGACACCCAAGTTGCGCGCCCCATCCACAGGGGCAAGATGTTCGCCCCCTATGGCCAGAGATGGGATCATCTGGTTGAATCGGGCAGCCGGAAACCACAGCCACTCGGTCTTGGTCGGGTTGAGCCTGCGTCCGTTACTTCCCATCCAGATCCGCACGGCTTCCAGGCACTGGCACATCACCGCTACGGCATCGTTGGGGTGGTTTGGGGTAGATATATACAGCTGAGTATCATCAGCGTAGAGATGATACTCTACCCCAAAACCACGGATGATCTCGCCCAACGGCTTCATATATGTGTTGAACAGGAGAGGCGAGAGGACCGACCCCTGAGGCACCCCGCATGTGAGGGGTCTCGAGGTCGACCTCCGCTCTCCTGCCAACACAAATTGCGATCGGCCAGAGAGGTAGGAGGAGAACCACCGTAAAACGGTGCCTCCCACCCCCAACCCCCCCAGCCGATGCAATAGGATACCATGGTCGATGGTATCAAAAGCCGCCGAGAGATCTAATAGGACCAGGATGGAGGAACAACCCCCATCTCTGGCCCTCCAGAGATCATCAACCAACGCGACCAATGCCGTCTCGGTGCTATGCCCGGGTCGAAAGCCGGACTGGCGCGGGTCTAGATATTCAACTTCCTCCAGGTGACGGGGAAACTGTTGTGCCTGTATGCTAGTAATTGTTCCCCAGTTGTAGCAACCTTGACTTACCTCTCTCCTCTAGTTGTGCATTCAGTGTATCAGTAATTTTCTCAGTGTCAGGATTCATTTCTGATTAGAACATCCAGGTTCTTTAGTCTACACCTATGGTGGCTTCACTGTTTTGGGATCAGTTGAAAGGCTGCTTGGCCAGACTTCCTCATCTACAGGTGAATTTCAGAGTCAGAGTCAGAGTTTTGGTACAAATATTGCAGTTGTTTTTTCGGTTTGTTTGTTTTTCTTAATCTATTCTGGAGACTGGAGAATAGAGGGAAAGACAAAATCAAGCAGAGAAGGAAACAAGAACCATAAAATGTGTGGCTGATTCAATTTCATGAATTTCGATGTTGCAGATTGAAAGTAAGTTCTGGTGATTGGTGTGAACTTTCAGTGCTCCCTTTGATGATGATGTCAGGTTGGAAAAGCCACTATTATTGCTTGATTCTTTATTCCCAATAACATAATTACATTCTTCTGAGGTGAGCTTTCTGGAGTGACATGTGCAAAATAACAGCAGGCTGCCTTCTCCAATAGGTTTCAACACAATTGCCTCTAAGGCAGTGCTGGAGATATCGCTCTCTCTATTATAAATGAGGAACCAGATGTTATAGGGTAAAGTGGAAAGTAAACAGGCAATTCAGTTAACTTGTTGAATAGCTTCAATAGCTTGTTGAATAACTTTCCTACTGGAAAGTTAACTTGGGCTTTAGCTGATCCTTCGAGGGGATGAGAGGAATTTCAGCAAACAAACAGATAAACTACTAATACTAGTGGACAAAGCCAACACGCACACTCACACACACACCTTTAGAATCTGTGTGTGCATAGCCTGATCTTTAGAATGTAATGTATTTTAGATTAGCAACAGCACTGAGACTTACATACCGCTTCACAGGGCTTTACAGCCCTTTCTAAGCACTTTACAGAGTCAGCAGTCCCAGCAATCTGGCTCCTCAATTTACCAACCTCGGAAGGAGGGAGGGCGGAGTCAACCTTGAGCTGGTCAGAATCAGCAAAAAAAAACCATATATAAACTTCTAATAATAGTGGACAAAACCAAAACACACACATACACACAAACCACATTGGCATTCTTTAGTGTTCTGTGGGTGTTGCCGAGTGAACCTCACATATGTCATGTATGGTTCAATTCTGTGAGAGAAAGATGTGTTGATTTAAAGCAGGCATGTCCAAACCTGGCAACTTTGAAGACTTGTGCACTTCAACTCCCAGAATTCCCCAGCTAGGCAATGGGAATTCTAGGAGCTAAACTCCACAAGTCTTAAAATGGCCAAGTTTGGAGATCCCTGATCTAAATAATAAACTGCAAATGGGTGCAAAATGCACATTGTATATCTGTCATGGCAAACCTATGGCACATGTGGGCCTAGTTACATGCGAGACCGCCTCCTGCCCCATACATCCCTTCGGCCGATCCGCTCCCACAGAGAGGGCCTTCTCAGAGTGCCGTCGGCCGGGCAATGCCGTCTGGCGACACCCAGGGGAAGAGCCTTCTCTGTGGCGGGCCCTGCCCTTTGGAACAACCTACCCCCTGAATTGCGTACCATCTCGGACCTCCGCCTCTTCCGCCAGTGTCTAAAAACACATTTTTTTTCAGCAAGCCGGCCTAGCTTAACCCCGTTGGGACTATTTTAGATAGTTTTAAATTGGGGATTTTAAAATTGGATTTTAGCATAGGATTATAATTTAATATGTTTTTAAATTCTGTATTTATTGTTTTTGTATGTTTTTTAAATTCCTGTGCGCCGCCCTGGGTCCCTTGTGGAGAAGGACGGGATATAAATGTGATTAAAATAAAATTAAAATAAAAAGGTGACATGCGGAGCCCTCTCTGTGGGCATGTGAGCTGTCACCCCAGCTCAGCTCCATTGTGCGTGCATGCACACCTCCCACCAGCCAGCTAATTTTTGGTCTCTGCCACGGATGCACAGGAGCGGGGGCATGCAGGTGATGCAGTGCATGCGTGAGATTGCACATGCAGGCAGGGGGTGGGGGGCATGCATGCGCAGGGGGTAGGGGAGGATGAGGGTGTGCAGCATGTTTTCCTGTGCCCCATTTTTGGTTTCCAGGAGGCTGCAGGGAAGCCTGCTAGGCCCAAAATGGGGCTCAGGGGGGTGCAGCGCGCAAACAAACTGCAGCCCATTTATGGGCCCAGGAGGCTGCAGAAAGGCTTGCTAGGCCCAAAACAGGGCACCGGTGGGGGGGGGGGGTGTCACACATGCATGTGCAGGAGGTCATGCACACGTGAACAGGGGGTGGTGTGCAGGTGGGGGGGTCATGCGTGCATTGCATTATGGGTGTGGGCACATGTGTGTGCACTGTTGTGTGCACGTGGGTGCTTTCGGCACACAACAAAAAGGTTAGCCATCACTATCGTACATCACGCTATTGAAGACGGCCTTGGCAGAGCTGTGGATCTTCAGCTTTGTAGCTCCTTGGACATCAGCTTTAATGTCCTTTCTAAATTCAGGGAAAAAAACCATGAAGTAAAAGCATTGTTCCAACGAGGAATGATGTAGTCATTAGCAGCTGGCACCCTCCCCCCCCCAAACAAATTCAGTTTTCTATCACTCACAAACTCCTCCATTCAGAAGTGCTGGGAAATACGTTCGACTTCCCAAGATGGGTACAACTCAAATGATGTAAAAGAGAGCAACATTTACTTATTTGGGGTAGTGAAAAAATGTGTATGCCTGTCAGATATCTTCTCTCCCAAAGGAATTATGAATAAAATCAGGTCACATTATATTCTTTGCACTTGACTTTAAAAAAAAAAAACTTAGAAAACTGATTTGCATTTTTTTCAAAGGGTGTTTTATGGGAGTTTAAGCTCCCCTTTCAGCAAGCTAAGCATGAAAGCGCTCTCCAAGGTTCTGTTTCTGCCAGCTCTGGTGTTCTTGAAATGGCATTAAAAAAAAAAAAAGTTTGAAATTTCGACATTCCTCTCACAGTCCCATTTAAAAGGTAAGACTGCTGTTGAGCTCTGCATTTATTAAAAAGCATCAGCAGTAACAGGGGAGGAGGAGAATATATTTATTGTATCCTACTTTTTTTGTGTATCTGAGTTTACCCAAGTAAAGGAACGTGGTGCGAGGTGGGGTAGAGGGGAGGCAGAAGAGTGAAAAGAACAAGAGTTGAAAAAAGCCCAAATAATCCTGCTGCTGTTATGATGTGGAGAATGGGAGATAGATAAATAATAGATAGATAGATAGATAGATAGATAGATAGATAGATAGATAGATAGATAGACAGACAGACAGACAGACAGACAGACAGACAGACAGACAGACAGACAGACAGTCAGTCAGTCAGTCAGTCAGTCAGTCAGTCAGTCAGTCAGTCAGTCAGTCAGTCAGTTACAGACAGAAGCCTGCCTGATGATGGCAAGTGAGATCTTGCCGAAACGTTGCAATAACATCTCCATGCTATATACACGGGAAAATCCCCAAAGCCAGCAATGCCAGCATAGATAGATAGATAGATAGATAGATAGATAGATAGATAGATAGATAGATAGATAGATAGATAGATAGATAGATAGACAGACAGACAGACAGACAGACAGACAGACAGACAGACAGACAGATGAGAGAGAGATAGGAGAGAGGGGGGATAGATAGATAGATAGATAGATAGACAGACAGACAGACAGACAGACAGACAGACAGACAGACAGACAGACAGACAGATGAGAGAGAGATAGGAGAGAGGGGGGATAGATAGATAGATAGATAGATAGATAGATAGATAGATAGATAGATAGATAGATAGACAGATAGACAGATAGATAGACAGATAGATAGATAGAGATAGGAGAGAGAGAGATAAGAGAGAGGGGGGGATGGATAAGATGGATGGGTGGGTGGGTGGGTGGATGGATGGATGGGATTGTAAAATGAATGCTCTAAAGTACTGGCTTTAATCCAGAGTTGGGTTTATTGAGGTCAAATTTCAAGTTATTTAAAATGCAGATTGATCTCTTCACATATTTCTTTAATATCAGTCTTTCTCTCTCTTACACACACACACACACACACACACACACACACACACACGCACACCTATTTCACATTTGATGAGCCAGGAAAAGCCAGCTTGTTGTAGAGATGAAGGTGCTGGCCTAGAAACCAGGAGACTGTGAGTTCTAGTCCTGTATTAGGCAGGGAAGATAGATGACTTTGGGCTAGTCACTCTTTTGTAACCCAACCTTACCTCACATGGTGGTGGTTGTGGGGAAAATAGGAGGAGGAAGGAAGATTAGGTATGTTTGCCCCTTTGAGTTACTTATAAAGTAATAAGGGGTAGAATAAAACTCTAATAAATAAGAATTTGAGAACTGCTTTGCTGAGAGGAGGCCAAGATTAATCTAGTCCACTTTGAACTGCTGCCAGTAAAATGATTAGGGCCTTTGATAAGTGCATCCAGACTTAATATATGTTATATTTTCATAGTATCTAGGCTTCAGTTTGCCACCACAGAAATTTGTTATCAATTAGCATAATGTCTGTGAATTTGTCTATGTTTATCATTACTGTTTAAGCTGCCCAGTTTGGTCAATTTTAGAAGCTGTGTGTGCATAATCTGGTCATCTTTAAAATGGAGTGTATTTTAGATTAGCAGTAGGAATAGCACTTAGATTTATATACCACTTCACAATGCATTAGAGCCTTCTCTAAGTGGTTTACAGAGTCATCATATTACCTCCAACAATCTGGGTCCTCGATTTATCGACCGATAGAGCGCTGAGTCAACCTTGAGCCAGTCAGAGTTGAACTCCTGAATTGCTATACCAGTCGGCAGAGTTAGCCTGCAATGCTGCATTCTAATCACTGCACCCCCATGGCTCACCACAGTTTATTTAAAAATAAAATAAGGACAGAAGGAAGAAAGCCTATAGTCCCTTCCATTTCTTGTGCATTTCACCAGCCAATTTATGCGCGCGCATACTTTCAGCACTCTGTGATGAAAAGGTTAGCCATCACTGTGATATGACATAGGAGAGAGGGTGAATGCAGTTACCTTCTTTTTTTTTGCCAAAAGTTTTTTTTTATTTTTTTACAGATGTATAATACTGTATAATCCAAAGTATACCAATACATCTTAAACATTTTTTGAGTATTCAATAATACATCAATTCCTTTTACCATTAAGCCTCTTCAGTTTTTATTTGCTCTTCTGCTTTCCATACACCATATTACAGTCTATTTCATCTTCAGTGCTCCCTCTCTTCTCCTCCCTACCTTCTTTATGTAAATTTTATTACCTTTAAGCAATAAATATTACCTTAAGTGTGATACAATTTAGATTGCAACCAAGAACAGATGATATAGCTTGTTTCCCTCTTCACCTCTATCTAATAGATTGCTCAGATTTTGGGATGCAAAGAGGATTTATGTATGTATCTATGTATGTAATTAATTAATTAATTTATAGAGCCATTCAGCAGTGATTTTGGGTTGAAGGCAAAACTTAAAACCATCCTAGCAATATAAACCCATGACATCACAGTTAAACAATAATCCCCAAAACAACAGGCATGTCACCAAAAGTGCTTGCCTACCTGCCTTTTCAGAGCCCACAAAGGACTAAGGGGAATGGGATTGTCCAGATCTCTGGGTGATGCTGTTTTACATGATAGACATGTAATCATTTGGTCACCCAGACTCGGTGGCTACTATAATTCTTTTCAGAAAAATCCACAACTCATTGTGCCTTCTGAACATGCATCAAATAAAATTTCTACAAGCCAGAATCTGAAAAAATCCTAAAAACGTGCTGTCCATATAGTATCGTTCATGAATTATATTGGTTTGTTAAAAAAAAACATTTTATTAGATTATAGAATAAAATACAAATTATGAAAACAAATAATAGGACGTGGGGAGGAAAAGGGGGAAAGCAAAGTGAGGGGGGAAGTAGAATAAAGTAGAATAAAGCATTAATATCAAACCTCAACATTTGCAGTAGAATAAAGCATTAATATCAAACCTCAACATTTCCTTTTCCAAAACAATATAAACTCGCCATTTCTGTAATAACAAAACAGTCTAATCAGTAAAACCCCAAATCAAAGTTTCATTTTTTCCCCACCTCATGCATAATGTCCAGAAGCAGTCTCCATATAGCAACAAGAGTACTTATATTCCTTTTCTTTAATCAAAATAGTCAATTTAGCCGTCTCTGATAGCTCCACCATTCCTGAATGATATCGTTGACATGCATTTACTTTAAAGGAATCAGTTAGCAAGAGCAAAAGGTAATTTGGGAAGGAATGCAGATGACACAATCAGATACTTGGATTTGCATTGCAGTGCCTGCTTTGAATTAAATAACAAAACATATCTAAAGCCATTGTCTAGCTTCTTGATTCTCTTTGTAATTTACTAATAAATAGCATCAGCTATGTAAACTGGTGTACAACAAAACATTTGAATATTCTGCAGTGTCCAATACTTACTTTTTTCTAGTTGGGAGATTGCTGAAGCTAAAACTGGGGAGGGATGGAGGATGGGAAAGAAGAGAAGATATCTGTCTAGAGAATTAGTTACCAATAGTGTATTTTCTCAATGTTAAGCCACAAGAGAAAGCAGAATGCCATTTGAGTACTGATACTTTAGTAGCATATACTCTAAGCCAGTGATGGCGAACCTATGGCACGCGTGCCACAGGTGGCACGTGGAGCCATTTGGCAGGGCATACAAGGCCAGCTGTTTCAGCCATTTTTAAAGCCATTTTTCGCCCTCCCCAGGCTCCTATAAAGCCTATGGAGCCTGGGGAGGGCGAAAAAAGCATGTAAAAATGTGGGAGTGCCTGTCATGCACGCATGCGCACTGGGGTGCGCACATTGCATTATGGGTGCGGCACACCCGCACATGACCCCCCTGCATTCCCCCCTTATGGCATGTGAGCATAAAAAGTTTCGTCATCGCTGCTCTAAGCTTTTCTAGATGTGCCATAACCATGTACGGTAGTAACTAACAAGGGCCAACTGCTAGATTAATATGATAACAGTTCGATCTTTCTCTGACTCTCAGCCTTTTGAAAAATCGAACACTGATACTGGTTTTAGTGGTCCTGCTGTTTGTCCTCTTTGAAACTATTATATGGCAGCTCTTACCCATTAAGTGCCCCATTATCAATACCTCCTCCATTTACTTTTTAAGTCAAATTCTGTATTTCAAAAGCAACTTGGATTTTTGGCAAAAAACAATATGCACTGGGCATATAATTTATCAGATGGCCTTCAGGTATTCAAGTAGTTTGCTAGATTACACCCCAGAACCTCAAAAACTGAAGAGTAGATCTAGGAAGGAGGTATGGGATGCAATTCACAATTGTTTGATATTTCTACCTTTGCATCTTGAAGTCACAGATTATGGTGGGATCATTTACCCTAAATATTCATTTATTTCGTTCCTCTTGGTGCAAAGAAGTAAACACAGTGTGTATTTAATTATAAAGATGAAATGTTCTTACAGTGCTCTCTGCTGGATTTATTGCAGCATAGCATGCAGTGTACTTGAAAATGAATGCAATTTAGAAGAACTTTAGCCCACTGAGTCTGTAGATAGAATCAGTATTTTATCTGATTATTATATATATTCAATAATAATAATAATAATAATAATAATAATAATAATAATAATAATAATAATAATAATAATAATAATAATAATAATAATAATAATAATAATAATAATAATAATAATAATAATAATAATAATAATAATGCAGAAAGCTTTATTTTGGCAGCTCAAGATCAAGCCTTAGCCACAAACTGCATGAAAGCAAAATTCAACATGTTACCACCAACAGCAAATGTCGCCTCTGTAATGTGAAAGATGAGACAGTCGACCACTTGATCAGTGAGTGCAGCAAAATTTCACAAACTGACTACCTACAACGCCATGACCACATTGCTAAGATTATTAACTGGAAATTGTGCCAAAGGTTTGGATTTGAGTACAGCAAAAATCACTGGGAGCATCAGGTTCAGAAGGTTTTAGAGAATGAGAAAGTCAAGATCTTGTGGGACTTCAGAATTCAGACTGACAGGCACTTGTCCTACAACACACCTGACATAACAATAGTTGAAAAGAAAAAAGTATGGTTCATTTGCATTGCAATACCTGGTGATACACGAATTGATAAAGAGCAAGAAAAAATCACAAAGTACCGGGACTTGCAAACTGAAGTTGAGCGACTGTGGAAAAAGAAATTGTGTATTGTCCCAATTGTAATTGGAGGCCTTGGAGCAATACCTAAAGTGCTACCTCGCTATTTGGAAATTCTAAATTTATTTGGTATTTGGTATTTATTAAATTTATATACCACCCTTCTCCCTACTGGGACTCAGGGCGGTGTACAGGCAAGGTAAAATCGATAATTTAAAACATAAAATACATAAAAATACATTAAATAGTTGGCCTGTCCTAAAACCCCTACTAAAACCCCTGCTAAAACAAATTAAAAGCTACCACAGGCCGGCCGCACGAAATAAATAGGTCTTCAAGGCCCGACGGAAAAGGCGTAGGTTGGTGGTCGTCCGTAGGTGAGGGGTTAGGTCATTCCAGAGGGCAGGAGCTGCCACAGAGAAGGCTCTCCCCCTGGGGGTCGCCAGCCGACATTGCCTGGCCGACGGCACCCTGAGGAGGCCCTCTCTGTGGGAGCGAACTGAGTTTAGCATTCTGATTCTACAAAAAACCACCCTACTTGGAACAGCTTATATCCTCCAATGTTACCTTAACAGTTCCTAGGTCCTTGGTTAGGACTCGAGCTGTTGAGCTACCAACCAGCCCCAAAGGCTGTGAATCTCACCAAAGATTAACCACATAATAATAATAGGCATTTTGAGTGCAATGCCAAAACATCAAGAGCACTACTTGAACACCATTAGTATTGACAAAATCACCATCAGTCAGTTGCAAAAGGCAGTTTTACTAGAAACAGCTTACATTTTGTAACAATACCATCACACAACATCTGCCCACCCAAGGTCCTTGGGAAGGACTCAGTGGGTGGACAGAAATAACAAATCTAATTTAAATATCTGGCTGGCTGTGTGACCAATCATAATAATATCCCATAATAATACATATGAATTCTTGTGCATAATTATTCTGTCTAGGTTTGTTTATATGTTTAATAATTTATGGTACCCTTGTTTCAGGAAATTGTAGTACAAGCAGACAAGTATACTTAAACATTTATGTTGGAAAAGTTAGACTAAGTCAACCAGATTCCAAATCTTTGTGCTTAACAGTTGACCCAAAAGAGAGGACCTTTGTTTAGGTTGTGCTCTTTGATTTAAATCTGGGATGGTGTGCCACATTTTAATGCTATGCTCAGATGTTTATCCACTTAAAAATTAATTATAGAAGCTAATAAAGGGAGAGGACAAGGATTTGAAGTGTCTTCCTTCAAAGGAAAAGCTAAAGAATGTCATTCACTATATTTGCAAAATGCATGTTTTCAATTCTTTCTTAGAGGGTTCTTAACGTGAATCCCAGGGGAAGTAAAACTTAACTCTTTGCTACTTAACAACATGAAACATGGCATGTTCACAATCCTAAATTTTGATTCTCTTCCCCTCTGCTAAATTAAATTTAGCTGTTTAGCTGCAGTGTCTCCTGGGAGATATATGATTACATTACAGTACCCATGGTATAGGAAACCAGGTTTAGGTCAGGAGCAGACGTGGTATTCAGCCAGTTCTGACAGATTCTGGAGAACCAGTAGCAGACATTTTGAGTAGTTCAGAGAACTGGCAAATAGGCCCTGCAGCCTCCAAGCTGATCTTCTTTTGTTGCCCTGAACAGGAGAAAGGAGCTGGAAAGCAGGTTAGTAGGGTGGGGAGGGAATGGCGATTTTGCAATAGGGGAAACCCTTGTCATGGTCAGATCACTCCTTCCTTTGACTTGACTTTCCAACCGCTGAACCCCACCGCAGGGAGGCAGAACTGGAATCGGTGAGATGGTTCCGCCCCAGCCGCCTGATGGACCCTGAGAGGTTCCAGATGGAGCTTGGGCCGATACCTAAGACCCTGACCTATGACTCAACTGAACACGGGGCCCTTGGACCGTGTCGTGCTTTGTGGCCTCTTACCCGGCGCCAAACTGTCTTGGCTCCTTGGTTTTCCGAGGAGCTGAGGGTGATGAAGCATCGGAAGAGATGCCTAGAGAGCAGTTGGAGGGCCACCCGCTCCGAGTCTGACTGGACACTGGTAAGGTCTTATCTAAAGACCTACCTAGTGGCGATAAGAGTGGCGAAATGCAATTATTTCTCTGCTCTTGTCGCGTCTGCGGATAACCGCCCAGCCACCCTGTTTAGGGTGACCCGCTCCCTTCTCCACCTGGAAGTATGGGATGTTCCCTTGCAGGGTCGAGCAGAAGATTTTGGGCGTTATCTGCAGGATAAAATCGATCAGATTCGGGACAGGCTGGCCTCCGACTGGACTAGTTCAGATGGGTTGACTGAGGCAGGTCCTGAGAATGTTATCTGGGAGGAGTTCGATCCTGTGACTCCTGAGGACATGGACAGGATATTGGGGCGGCTGAACGCCACCACATGTTTATTGGACCCGTGTCCCTCCTGGTTGGTACTGGCCTCCCAGGAGGTTACACGAGGCTGGCTCCAAGGAATTGTCAACACTTCTCTGAGTGAGGGGTTTTTGCTGGCCTCCTTGAAAGAGGCAGTGGTGAGACCCCTCCTCAAGAAGCCCTCTCTGGATCCGGCTGTTCTGGCCAACTATCATCCTGTCTCTAACCTTCGGTTTATTGTGAAGGTTGTTGAGAGTGTGGTGGCGCGGCAGTTCCCTCAGCACCTGGATGAAGCTGTCTATCTGGACTCGTGCCAGTCCGACTTCCGGCCCGGGCACAGCCCGGAGACAGCTTTGGTCGCGTTGGTCGATGATCTCTGGAGGGCTCGGGATAGGGGCTGTTCCTCTATCCTGGTCCTGTTAGATCTCTCAGTGGTTTTCGATATCATCGACCATGGTATCATGCTGCACCGGTTGGAGGGGTTAGGAGTGGGGGGCACCGTTTTATGGTGGTTCTCCTCCTATCTCTCTGATCGGTCGCAGTTTGTGTTGGCAGGGGGGCAGAGGTCGACTTCGAGGTGCCTCACTTGTGGGGTTCCACAGGGGTCGGTCCTCTCGCCCCTCCTCTTCAACATTTATGTGAAGCCGTTGGGTGAGATCATCCGTGGTTTTGGGGTAGAGTTCCATCAGTATGCCGATGATACTCAGCTGTACATTTCTACCCCGGACCAACCCAACGATGCCGTGGAAGGGATGTCCCGGTGCCTGGAGGCTGTGCGAGTCTGGATGGGGAGGAACAGGTTTTGACTCAACCCATCCAAGTCCGAGTGGCTGTGGCTTCCATCGTCATGGTATAGCCAGTTGACGCCATCTCTGGCTATTGGGGGCGAGTCATTGGCCCCCACAGAGAGGGCTCGCAACTTGGGTGTCCTGCTGGACTCCCGGCTGTCTTTAGAAGAGCGCATGATGGCCGTGGCCACGGGGGCTTTCTATCAGGTCCGCCTGATATACCAATTGCGCCCCTTTCTGGATCGTGACGCCTTACGCACGGTCACTCAAGCTCTCGTTGCTCCCACCTGGACTATTGTAACGCTCTCTACATGGGGCTTCCCTTGGGGTGCACCCAGAGGCTCCAGTTAGTTCAGAATGCAGCCACGCGGGGGATTTTGGGAGCATCTAGATGCTCCCATGTGACACCTCTCCTACGTGAGCTGCACTGGCTGCCTGTGGCTTTCCGGGTGCGCTTCAAGATATTAGTGACCACCTTTAAAGTGCTCCATGGCAAGGGATCTGGTTATCTGCAAGACCACCTCCTGCTGCCAAATACCTCCCACCGACCAGTTCGCTCCCACAGAGAGGGCCTCCTCAGGGTGCCGTCGGCCAGACAATGTCGGCTGACGACCCCCAGGGGAAGAGCCTTTTCTTGTGGCAGCTCCTGCTCTCTGGAATGACCTACCCCCTGAATTACACACGATACGGGTCCCTCTGTGGGAGATGGGTGCGGGATATAAGTATGAAAAAAATAAAAATAAAATAAAGATATCAGACCTACGTCTCTTCCGTCGGGCCCTGAAGACACATCTATTTCATGAAGCCGGCCTGTCATAGCCTTTTTAATTAATTTATTTATTTATTTGTTCATACTTTTATACCGCCCTCTCTCCCAAATGGAACTCAAGGCGGTGCACAGGAATAAAAAATAAAAATAAAAATATACAAATATCAAATAAGTTTAAAATTAAATTAAATGAATTTGGCCCGTGCTAAAACCTAATTTAAAAACCCAGCTAAAAATTCAATAATATACATAGCTATGTCAGGCCGGCCGCATGGAAGAAGTGTGTTTTAAGTGTTTTAATTGGGTTCTTAGTATTGGGTTTTACCTGTGGGCCAAAGTATTTAATATATTTTAATATGTCATTTTAACTTTTGTATTTCCTGTTTTTACTGTAGCTGTTCACCGCCCTGAGTCCCGAGAGGGAGAAGGGCGGTATATAAATTAAATTAAATTAAATTAAATTAAATTAAATTAAATTAAATTAATTAAATTAAATTAAATTAAATTAAATTAAATTAAATTAAATTAAATTAAATTAAATTAAATTAAATTAAATTAAATTAAATTAAATTAAATTAAATTAAATTAAATTAAATTATTAAATTAAATTAAATTAAATTAAATTACCTTCCCCTGCCACACTCACAAAGCCACGCCCACAAAGCCACAGCCACAGAGCCAGTAGTAAAAAAATTGTAATCCCACCACTGGTCAGGAAGGGCATATTAGGAAAGGAGAGGCACTGTTTCAGGATCTACTTCCCTCCTGCTAGAAAAAGCCTCTGTTTCTCTGTATCCTATAATATACGTGGTTATATGCATAATTTTGCATTTTTTATTTTTATTTTTGTCATGTTTATGTAGTGTATATTAGAGCTGGTGGCCCTTTGAGAGCTGTATGCAACAAAATTTTATTTTGATATATGCCGACATGACAATAAGGTTGTTCTATATCTATCTATCTATCTATCTATCTATCTATCTATCTATCTATCTATCTATCTATCTATCTATCTATCTATCTATCTATCTATGGAAAGAATAAGCTTTGCATTTTATCTACCAGGATCTGCCAACATATTTGATTTTTAATTGAATTGACATCTAGGCACAAGTATTAGGCATATAGAGCAGAACAGACTTATAAACACTCCAATACAAAAATTTGCGTACTTTAGTGGAAAATGGCACCAAACACAGAGTACTGTAAATCATTCTCCATTCAGAAACAGAAAATTTTATTTATCAAATATGTATCTGAAAATGAGGTTTAATTCCAAAATCTGACATTTTAGAGAACGTAAGTTTTCATTATAGAACTTCCAGAGCATGACAGTTGTAAACCCTGACATTTTACATGGATGGTAAAACAGACCCAATTCATCCTAATCCACACATTTCTATCATAGTTTATGAGATGTTCTATCTCTGAGCTTGCCCGCCCCCTCAGAATGAGTTTTCTGAAGGGATTTACAGTAGGTAATTTATCTGTCTTACCTGTAAGGCCAAATAGGATACCAACCTCAATTTTATAAATGGAAAGGACATATTATTATATATTACAAATTATATCAGCTTAATGCTTAGAACTTGTTGCAATCAATGCTGACTTACTATGCAAAACCATGGAAGAGATGAGCTAGCATGGTTATTGACTATGATGAGAAATTAATCTGCTCTTTTCTAAAGGCATTTTGGAGCATTTCTTTAGTCACCCTGAAATTGGACTGTAATGCTTTGGACAGGTATGCAAATTAATTCTTGAAGGCTTTTCTACCCCTGGAACAGTTTAACATGGGGAATTTCTCGGCCTACATAAATTTATGTAGCTATTATCTATTTAGTACATGCGCTGATCCACATTACATGCTGGGGAAATATCTGAAAAATGTGCCTATTTTTTTTTTTTAAGTGAGCTACTGAATGACATTAATTGGTTTTATGCTGATAGAAATTGTAGATTAAAATAAGAATTATGTAGGAGCAGTTACTGGGGGGAAATAATAAAGCATCACTCTTATTTTTGAACTTTCTGGATTTCAGTTCTTATTTAGCTCAAGGCTGTGCCAATGTAAGTGATAGGCTGTGCCAGGTTTGGTATGTGAGAGACCTTTAAATTGGTCCCAGATTAAAATCATAAGCAGAAAAAAGATGCTAAGCATCAGACTTTTCTGTCAGGCTTACTTTCCTATTCCAAAATAGACAGATTCTTTTGAAATTCTACCACCAGTACTAACAAGGTAACATTTTAATTGCCTGGACTTAATTTCCAGTAATCTAAAAACACAGCTCCCTTAAAATGCATTAGAATAGCCAGACCTAACCAGTTAAATGACAGAATAACTATCGTTTAACTTTCTCTATCAAGCTGAATAAGTTGGAGCATAACTCAAAGAATCTTCCATACAAGTGTCAAATTTATTACACACCCATATAAACGCACACCCATAATTATCATTTTAACTGGACAGTCTGACATCTAGCAACTGCCCTTCCAGCCCCTTCACCTTCTCCTCTGTTGGCCATAAATCCCCTCATCTCATCATATTCTCTGCCCTGGCATCATATTTTGGCTTTTCCAGCAAGAGGGGGAGGGAGAGCAAAGGACTGCTATAATTTAAATGTTCTATGAATAGATATTAATATTTTTTTAAAAAAAAATCTTGACACCTTTGCATTACTCGGCTTCAAATACTTGGTTACATTTTGTTTGGCTTAAACAAAATTTAAGCCTTTTTATAAGGTACGGGGGGTCCAAACCAGAGCCAGAAAAATTGAAATGTTGAGTACAGTTTATTGACACGTCTTCCAGACACTCCATGCCGAGGAAGATCAAAGCAATAGTGAGGCATCGATTTCAGCTCTTGAGGGCAGTCAAAGTAGGCATGTGGAATCAGCTGCTGTTGAAATGGCAAAGGACTCCCAGAGGAGATCCTGCGTAGGTTCTTTAGAATTTTACTTGTTAAATTCCCCAAAGTATAGCTACTCCTGTGGCTCACTCCCCTTTGTTCTCCACAGAGAATTATTAGATTTATGTTAGAAATCAGTCAGACTATTTTAACTTCGAGAGAGAAAACAGGGTTCCTCTAATTTCAGATTTGCACCCAGCAGAGTCTGGAAATGGATTTTCCTTATATTTCAAACGTGCTCAGTGTCAAACAGAATATTCAGGGGCTTGTGTAATTTCAAAAAAAGCAAATCAGCAAAATGACTTTCCAACCAGTTGTTTTATTCCGTGTTTCTGTTTCAAAGCAGTAACACATACAGTAGGGAGCATGTAGGCTGTTCATTCCTGTATACACTGTTGGCCAGAAAGCCTGGTTGATCCATTCAATCTGGTGTGCGATAGCCAAAAGACACACTGAGTCAGGGAAGGTGTTTAAAAGCTCTATTTCTGAGCAGGAGCAAAGTGTATCTCATTGATCTTTTGACGAAAAGGGACAGTTGAGAATTGTTTCTGCATAACTTCTATACTTTGTTAAAACACAGAAAAAGTAAACAAAAAAATCATTCACTGAGCAGTGCAGACTCACAAGTTTAGCACTTGTGCATAAACTTTGCTATCCTAATATCCTATAACTGGGATGGCAAACCTATGACACGTGTGCCACAGGTAGCACGCAGAATCCTCTATGCAGGCACACCAGCCGTTGCCTCAGCCCAGCTCTACCACACATGCGTGCACATCTTCCTCTGGCCAGCTGGTCTTCAGGAGGCGCATGTGCGGAGGGGCGCTCGCAATGCATTTTGGGGGTTCGTGCATGTGCGCATGCCTCTCTTGCACCCCATTTTGGGCCTGGAAGACCTCCTGCACCAACCTGGAAGCCAAAGTGGGGCACAGGGGTGTTGTGCAAATCTCCCGTACTCCATTTTGGGCCTGCACCAACCTGGAAGCCAAAAATGGGCAAGGGAGCACACAAGCATGCCCCTCCTGCACCCTTTGGGTCTGGAAGACCTCTTGCACCAACCTGGAAGCCAAAAATGGGCAAGGGAGCACACAAGCATGCCCCTCTTGCACTCTTTGGGTCTGGAAGACCTCTTGCACCAACCTGGAAGCCAAAAATGGGGCACAGGGTGTTGTGCAAGCCCCTCCCCCATACTCCATTTTGGACCTGCACCAACCTGGAAGCCAAAAATGGGCAAGGGGTGCACGTGCATGTGCAGGGGGTGAGGTACATGAGCATGGCGCATGCACAAGGGGCGCTTGCATTGCATTTTGGGGTTTTGCACGTGTTCGTTTTGGGCACTCGGCACCAAAAAGCTTAGCCATCATTGTCCTCTAATATATTTAGCATGTAACATGTTTCCTTCATTATAATGCCGAGGGGTGCGATTTTTAATATTGGAACAAAATAGAAATGCAAAAGTTCATAAAAAGTTATCTTATCACTGGATTAAACCAGTCTGTTGTAATTAGCTGCCTTCCTTCTCTTTTGCCCAGATGTGCAGGCAAGTGTGTCTACACATACACACACACACACACACACACACACAGACTATTTCTCAAGAGCCCGAATACTGCTATCAACAGAGTAAGGCAAACTTCAAATAATGTTTAAAGTTAATCTTTTGATAATTATTATACACATTAACATCAACACATTAAACCAGAGGGAAAATAAAAAATTGTTCCGCTCATTGTGAAGGTATTTTTTTCCTTCAGTTATTAATAAATGACTTTATGTGACAAATAGAAACTTTCTTCATTTTGATTTGAAATAAAAAAGAGACCATAAACCTCCCCCCCCCCCCTCAGATTAATGAAGCAAAACTCTTGATGGCTGTTCTTAACTTCTCTTACAAAAAATCTCTATAACATAACATTTTTTACAAAGAAATAAGCAACAAAATAAGACCTTTAAGGACAGGAATTACTTATTACTGATCAAATTACACTGCAGCAGAGCTAATTATTATGATGCCAGTGAACTATAAAGTATAGTGTGTAATTGGCAAGGCGTTCCTTGCAAATTAAAGCCTAGCAAAGCATACTGTTGGTAGACTTTCCTCTGATTAATATAAATTATTGTAATCTAATGTTCTGTAACTATTCAGCCTAAGTATTTTTTTTCCCAAAGAAGTGCTGAAAAATGTGATTCAGAGTAATTTAGTAACAAGCCTTTTAGTATGTGAACAATGTATGTTAGAGAGTGCATGTGTGCGTGCATGCGTGACCATTATCTATTTCTAAGCCTCAAGTCACAGAAATGAGTAGCTTTATGAGACAGTTTTCAAGAATGGTAGACATTTGACTTAAACTCAAGGCAATGCCATCCTGGGAGGATTTGAAGGCAGATGTCTGGGGTTCACCTTTACAGAATAACCTGAAAGCCGCCTAGATTCCATTTTAAAAGCACTTTATTATTTATTAACAACACCTATAGAATATTCCAATTCTGAAGGACTCTATAACTGTGATGGTGAACCTATGGCACGTGTGCCACAGGTGGAACGCAGCGCCCCCTCTGTGGTCACACGAGTCCTAGCTCAGCTCTACCGCGCATGTGCGTACACCTCCTGCTGGCCAGCTGGTTGTTGGGTCTCTGCCATGCATGCACAGGTGGCAGGGTGCATGCAGGTGCGTGCATGTGCAGGGGGCACGATGCATGCATGGGGCACATGTACATGTGGGAGTGGGGCACATGTGGGCTGCACATTCATGCACACAGGATGGGGCACATGTGGGGGGGTGCATACACAGTGGGCAGGGCACATGCATATGGGGTGCGCACGGATTGCATTTTGGGGGTTCGGGTGTGCTTTGGGCACTCGCTCCAGAAAAGTTTAGCCATCACTGCTCTATAAGGGGAACAAGAACTCTGAAATGCAATTATTATAATCAAGCCACAACAACAACAACCTATAATGGTTGCCCTCTAAAGCAGGGGTCTCCAACCTTTGCAACTTTAAGTCTGAAGGACTTTGCTGGCTGGAGAATTCTGGGAGCTGAAGTCCTTCAGACTTAAAGTTGCAAAGGTTGGAGACCCCTGCCCTAAAGGACAACAGCCTGCTGAAATGGTACAGTTAGTTTGTTTTTTGCTCTTGCATGAAGTGGGCCTTATCCCCAGGGGTGGGTTTCTGCCGGCATTACTGCCAGTTTTGGTGTGCGCAACATACATACATACATATATACCTACATACATACATTGCCTTGTTGCTTTGCCTCCATCAGCATCATCTTCCTTTGAAATGAAAGTAACAAACAGTAGTTTGTATTTTACTTACTACTCAACTTCTGTTTTGTTAGTATGACTTGGATGAGCATATTGGACTTTCATACTGCAACTTACTGAGGCGTTCTAGCAGAATGCCATTCAATGACCCCGTTATAAAATCCAGAGAGTAGACCATTCACAGGTCATTTATACAGACCTAACCCTATTGTCCTTCATTACAGGAGTGATCATTCAGTGTTAGAGTCATAATGCCTTAATTTAATGCTATATGGTCAATACATCTTGTACAAAACAATTCAATCAGTTATGTTGAAACAATCATAGTTGGCATAACATTTTTCATCCAGAGTTGCTAAGAGTCCAAAAAATAGTGCCATTTCCTATTTTTTGGGATCCTTGTGTCTTCCAAGCTAGCCTTTTTTATTTTTTTATATGACATTTTCAGCAAGAATGAATTAGGGATTTTTTCACTGTTTAAGTATATTGTAAATAATATATATTTTCATGCAAATACTCACATTTCTGGGACTCAAAATTTGTTAATAAAGCAATGATTTCATTCTGAGCGAAGGAATGCTCTTACATTCTTACTTATTTAGAGACAAACACATCATATTTATTGTGTTTCCCATACACTCCCAGCTAACGTGTTCATATATCTTGAAGATTTTGTGCAGATTAAAATAAGTTAATGTATAGAAAAGTAGAAACCCTTAAAATAATGTTTCTCAATCTTGACCACTTTAAGACATGTAGAATTATTCTGGGAGTTGACGTCCACACATCTTTAATTTACCATGGTTGGGAAATACTGATTTAAAAGATTGTTAACGTGAAAGGGAAAATACAGAAGAAAAGATATAAGACACATAGAAAGAAGAAAAAGAGAAAAGAAAATTTAGAAATAGTAGAATAGTAGAATGATATGACCCAGTAGAAAGAGAGATTGTTAACAAGGTAAAAATATGTATTAATTAGAATGTGTGGGACATATATTAAGAACCTTAAAGCTGATATATAATTATTTATTATATAAAACTTGAAATTTGAAACTTTAAGATTTATATTGTAGATGGAAAATAGATGGAAAAGAAATGATAAATTGTTTATTTTTAAAGAGAAAGAAAACTACCGTATATTGTTTGTACATGTAGAAATTGGAAAATAGGAGAAGAAAAGTAATACGGCTAGAATTGGAAATAATGGAAATATAATGTAAAATTAAGTATGTCTTTTGGTGGGAATGTTAAAGGGGGAATTCAGACAACACTGTTCACAAAAGCATTTTTATTTCGTAACAAAAAAATTTAAAAAAAATTATAAAAAAATAAATAAAAGATTGTTAATTTCTTCCCAGCTTTTTTTTTTTTAATGTTTTATATACCATTCGTTTATATTCTGTTTTGTTTAGGTCAGTGGAACAATGTATAATACTGGGAGGCATGTTTCTCTACGCCTGGATAAAGAACATCTGGTGAATATCTCCGGAGGGCCGATGACATACAGTCACCGACTAGAAGAAATAAGGTTACACTTTGGCAGTGAAGACAGCCAGGGATCAGAACATCTGTTGAATGGACAAGCTTTTTCTGGAGAGGTATGTCAATGCATTGAAAGTTCTGGGGGTGGGGAAGTTAAACTATAAGGATGCCGATGAGAGGGGACATGTTTATTATATTATTGCTTTCAGAAATGGTTTGCAATACAGCACTTCATGAAGGGGAAACCCTTAAGTCTGCAATTCAAAACCCAACATTCTGCAGCTGGACTACACCAAATGTACCTGAATTTATTTGCTTAATCCATGTAATTTATTTCGCATAAAATTTGTTTAGATTTAGAGAAACACATTTGCATTACTGGTGAGGACGATCTGTTTTGAACTCTGTGAAACAATAATTGAATAGTAGTTTTGTTGCAATATAGTAGTTGTTTTCAATGTGAGATCCACTAACCAGAATATTTCCTGGAAACTTATGTAAAGTTGTTCCATAAAAAATTAAGTACAGTGGTACCTCGGTTCACGAACGCCTCTGTTCACGAACAACTCAGCTCACGAACAGAAAAGTTCATAAAAATATGCTCCGGTTCACAAACTCCACTTCGGTTCACGAACAGAAAAGTTCATAAAAATATGGTCCGGTTCACGAACTCCGCTTCGGTTCACGAACTCCGCCTCGGTTCACGAACTCCGCCTCGGGTCACAACCAATTTGGTTCGCGACCAGAGTCAGTTCAAGAATTAAAACCAAAAGAAAGATCAGAACGGATTAACCGGATTTACATTAAACCCTATGGGAAACTGTGCCTCGGGTCACGACCAATTTGGTTCGCGACCAGAGTCAGTTCAAGAATTAAAACCAAAAAAAAAAGATCAGAACGGATTAATCGGATTTACATTAAACCCTATGGGAAACTGTGCCTCGGTTCGCGACCAATTCGGTTCGCGACCAGAGTCAGTTCACGAATTAAGTTTGTGAACCGAGGTACCACTGTAATGGTGGTTTGGCAGAGAAGTTTTTAAGATCCTTTTTCTTCCACTACTAATAGGTCCTTGCTATTTCATAAATAAAGTAAAATACTTATAGTACATACTTATAGGCCTATATTAGGCATTACCGTACCTGCTCATCAGCTTTGGGATATGTATCAATTCTGCAGAATGCAGAACATAAACTGAATCTTAGTATACCACAGATTCTAGGAGTTCTTTGATAAACAAGCTGTTTTAGAAATATTTTCTGAGAGTCGGCATTTGAAAAATCACTGAAGCAGATTGCAAAAGGTAGGGCTCTTGCAATTTTAGGCAGCTTTCAGCAAGTCCAGGAACCTATTAAAAGAAATCTTGCAGTGCTCATGCATTTGATAGGTTTCTCTATAGATTTTCCAGCATTACTTCACAAATGAAATGAAATGAAGTAGGAACATTTCTTGTCCAAGCTGCAGAGAAAGGAATCGGATTTGTACTCAAAATGAAATTTTCCATTTTGGATGCAGCTGTAGCTTGTCCAGATTAGGTCATTTAATGAATTCTGAAATCAAAGCTTGAAGACAGGAGAGCAGCCCTGTCTCGAGTTTCAAATGTTACGCAGAAGTCATGAGACATAAAACCGCTTTTAAAAAAAGAGTTAGGGCATAAGATAGAATAAATCTGAGGGAGATGCCATAAAACAAATTGCCAAGGTAAATGTTTGATTTGGATCAACAGGAAGAAGAATTTTAAAAACATGAAGCAGAAGATCATAATAACAAGACCACATACTGAAACTGATCTCATGGCTAACCACTATTTATTTAACCACAATTTATTGAATAAACCACAAGGCTGAATTTGCACCACATGCTAAGCTTAAAAAAAAAAGTTTTAAAAACCCAGTTTGCTGGCATAATGCATTATGCCAAAGAAATACCCATAATTTAATGTAGTGTATAAATACAACCAAGGTCTATACAATTAAACGTATATTTCCAGAACCTTTACAAAGATAGTTTTGCATATCAGATATTGGTGGAAAATCAAAGGAATTGCTTGATAATTGTTACTCTACTTAACAATGGTTAGGCACATTTTGTAATTCAGTAGAATGCATAGTGCATCAAAGTTTAAAGTGTAAAACATTCTTGAAATGTATCGATTATAAAGTACAGCCCATATCAATTAGTGGAAAGTACTAAATGGGTATCCAAATAAAAATATGTTTGTCTGTTGCTAGACCAGCTGAGACCAAGAAATCCCTCTCTGATTTCCTTCCAAACATATATTTGATTGCTGCTGGAGCAAGGAAATGGCCATGTCTACTGATCTTAAAAGCTTGGGATAGGCTTGTGTGGCAGAATGCAGTTCCTCACTGAGCTGAGAGATAATTTACAGAGGGCATTTACATTTACAGAGGACGTTACATGAGAACATGCTGAGGGGTTTGAGTTTTTTTGGAAACTTAATCTACATTGGAAACTAAAGTTCATACTGTATCCATAACTGAAAAGACAAATCATTAGATCTGCATGATCTCTCAGGCTGAGGGAAAGGCCAAGAATTTGTTATTTTGTTGTTGTTTAAACCATTCAGTTGTGTCTGTCTTTTGGCAACTTGATGGGCAAGTGCTCTCCATGCTGCCCCGTCAAGTTGTTGTTCAGTTGTTGGATGCACATCTTTGTATCAGTTTTAATGTTATCAAGCCAGTGTATCCTTTGTTTGCCCCTTCTTCTTGTCCTACTTACCATTCCTAGGGTCACTGCCCCAATGAATTTGCATGCATGCCATGGCCAAAGTAAGTCAGATGTAATCTTGTGATTTTGGCTTCTAGTGATGTTTCTGGTTTTATACAGTTCAGCACAATTCTATTAGTTGTTTTGGCTGTCCACGTTATATGCAATAATTTATGGCAGTATCACAGTTCAAAAGCATCAATTCTTCTTCAATCAACTATTTTTAGTGTCCAATTCTCACCCATACATCATTTTAGGGAAGACTATTGCTTTAACTCAAGGATGTGAAACTCTCACATCATCACGGCAGTGGGTGTGGCCAGCCCACGGCCGGGAATTTGACAGCCCTGCTCTAATCTAGTCTGCTTTTTGTATTTATTTCAATATCTCTGTTTTTTCCAGATCTTATTCATGTTAACCATTGTAAGGTTATTCTAAGTTTAATTGTAGGAGTAAAACTACCATCATGAACAATTTTTTACCAAGGGAGATAAATTCTCAAACTAATTCAATTTGTTTGTTGATTATAAACATCTCATATCCATCAACAGCTGTTGTCATTATCTTTCTTTACCTGATGTTAAGACTCAATCCTACTTTTTCACTTTTTATATTTCTCAGTATAAATATATGTTTTATAGAACTTTAGATTGGCATTTCTTGTATGTAAATGCTGCATCGTGATATATTTCTTTATAATACATCCTATTGCAAATATTTATAAAACACTCCTTGAATATCCTATTGTTATTCTTTCTGTAACACTGGAGACATTGTAGCAACAAAACAGTTTATTCAACTAAAGATGAATAACTACTTTACATTCAGTACCATTTATCACTGCCTGGTGATAAGTCAATTAATGCCTGCCATTTTTTTTTGGCATCATGGAACAAAATTTAGGCTTTTTAAAAAAAGAAAAAAATTTAATTGCAGCCTTGTCAAAGGATGTTATTATAATTGATGGTGATCGTTTTCTTTACTTTCCAAAGTTCAGTAGCTGATATAGCAAAGTCAGGAGAGGTTTTTTAAAAGGCATTATTCATGTCTTGGACTCCTGACACTGATGCACCGCCTTTTAATATTGTGATAAGTGGACAGATTGGTGCATTTTTCTTTTCAAAAGTGAGAGAGACAAAAATATTTGAATGAATTTTATACAATAACCAATAATTGACAATAATTAGAAAACCAGTATTAGCGGGGGGGGGGGGACTAAGAATCTGCTGTAAAACAATACCATATTTCATTTTACATGGATGTAATTGAAGATCACAACTACAGTTACTGCTATAGAGAATTTTAGAGAACATAAAATGTTTGTTTTGAAGGAAAGATATGGCGTAACCACGTTTAACAGAATAGTTTGGCTATAGAAAAGCTCAAATTACTGGGTAGGCTTTTCAGAACTCATCTGAAAAGCAGGACCTCTTCACCATTGTAAGACTAATGACTGGAGACCAGGTGTCAAGAATTTCAAGCCTGTAAACTCCTATGCATCATACCCTAAAGCAGGGGTCCCCAACCTTTTTTGTACCAGGGACCGGTTTCATTTTAAAAAAAATTCTGCGGACCGGCTGACCTAGAGGAGGAGGAGGGGAGGGGGAACAGGCGGCGCATGCACATGCCGGGGGGGGGGGGGATCTTTAAATAGATCTTTAACCTGGTTAACCTAAAAGGTAGCTTGAGGTGGAAGGAAATAGGAAAATAGATTATTTCCTTTCCTTTCCTTCCTTCCTTCCTTCCTTCCATTGCCTCCCTCCCCCTTCCTCCCTTCCTTTCTTCCCTCCCTCCTACCCTCCATCCCTTTCCTTGCTTCCTTGCTTCTTTCCTTCCCTCCTACCCTCCATCCCTTTCCTTCCTTCCTTCCCTCCCTCCTACCCTCCATCCCTTTCCTTCCTTCCTTCCTTCCTTCCTTCCTTCCCTCCTACCCTCCTTCCCTTTTCTTCCTTCCTACCTTCCTTCCCTCCCTCCTACCCTCCATCCCTTTCCTTCCTTCCTTCCATTCCTCCCTCCTACCCTCCATCCCTTTCCTTCCTTCCTTCCTTCCCTCCTACCCTCCCTCCTACCCTCCATCCCTTTCTTTCCTTCCTTCCTTCCCTCCATCCCTTTCCTTCCTTCCTTCCCTCCCTCCTACCCTCCATCCCTTTCCTTCCTTCCTTCCTTCCCTCCCTCCCTCCCTCCTACCCTCCATCCCTTTCCTTCCTTCCTTCCTTCCCTCCCTCCTACCCTCCATCCCTTTCCTTCCTTCCTTCCTTCCCTCCCTCCCTCCCTCCCTCCCTCCCTCCCTCCTACCCTCCATCCCTTTCCTTCCTTCCTTCCTTCCTTCTTTCTTCCTTCTTTCACCCCTCCCTTCCTCCTCCCTCCCCCTTCTTTCCTTCACTCCCTCCCTCCCACCATTCATCTTTTTCTATTTTTCTTTCTTTCTCTTTCTGTTTCTCTCTCTCTCTCTCTCTCTGTATCTGTCGCTCTCCTCCCTCCACCCACCTCTGTCACTCTGTGTGTGTGTGTGTGATTCCCTCTCTCCCTCTCTCTCTCTATTTCTGCGTCTCTAAGTCTGTCGCTCTGTGTGTCTGTCATTCTCTCCCCCCCCCCTCCCAAGCAGCAGAGGGGAGGTTATCCCGCAACGGGCGAGCGAGCGGACGGAGGACCCAAGCTGCTGCTACCTTAAGTGTCGCCGAGGCCATCCGGGCGCCACACGCGGCTGGAAGAGAGGTGGGCGTGCGCGCCCGGATGGTGCTTAAGGTAGCCGCAGCTCGGGTCGTCCGCCTGCCCGCCCGCCTGGGATGAGGCAGCCGTAACCTCCTCAGTGAAATGCTGGGAAGCCCCGGAAAGTGCGCCGCCACCCCGTCGGAAGGAGCTGTTGGAGGCGCTCTCGGCCATCCTCTGCCAAGGGGGCTGCTCCCTTCTCCTCCTCTCCGGCCCTGCGGCCCGGTTCTTATGAAGCCGCGGACCGGCACCGGTCCGCGGACCGGGGGTTGGGGACCCCTGTCCTAAAGTAGTCATCTCAGTCACATGGGTCACCTACCTGCAGTCGACACATAAGGCCTTGCTACTAAAATAGCTGACAGCATTCCAGCCTCTAACCTGTCCTCTTCCCCCAAATTTTAGATTGTTGTTATACTTCAGAAATTTTCTATACTTGTTATACAAAGGAAATTTTTTGAATGGTGTTCAGAGCTCTTTATCTTTGTGACTCCGCCTTGAAACTTACTACTGGTAGCAGTGGTGGGTTCCGGATCCCGTTCCAACTGGTATGGTTGGAACGGGCCCGGTGGCATCCACATGGACGCGCGCAGTGTGCACGCACACACATGCAGCACGCGCATGCATCCTATGTCCAGCGATGCTTCCGCAAGCTTCCACAACGCTCCAGCTACTCGGCAGAGTGTCGCGCAGGCGCTGTATGTCCCATGCACGGAAGTGCCGAAGACTTTAAAGACAGGTAAGGAGCACGGGTGGGCAGGCAGGTGGAACTGTACCCGGTGCTCCGGGCAGGCTCCAGTATGCCCATACCGGGGTGTACTACCTGCAATTCACCACTGACTGGTACTTTCCTGATTGTCTGCATTCAACTATTATATTAGCCATACATTCACCCCTTTTCCTATTTGGAAAACAGCATTCTTATTAGTCATCATATTTCCCCTCTGGGGACATGATCAGATCATTGGTGATTACCAAATTTTACCCCCTCAACACCAAACGGGGAATGATGCACTATTTGGATCCCCCTGTGTTCTCCAAATATCCTGCCTCCATGTAAAGATGATGGACCATATGTGTAAACAGAGAGACTACCTTTCTGCAGCTGTAGTCCTTTGTGTGAATTCACACAATCTGCCCATCTTCTATGGAATTTCAGAATAGTGCCTTGGAGGGAACACTAGAGCAGTGTTTCTCAATCTTGGCAGCTTGAAGATGTGTAGACTTCAATTCCCAGAATTTCCCAGCCAATGTTTTCAAGCTGCCAAGGTGAGAAACCCTCCTCTACAATATGAAGGCATCATCTCCATATGGAGATCCTGCTCTCCTATGGAGATGATGCTGTGGAGTCATCAGAATTGTAGTGGTTAGCAGAAGCTCCACTAAGGAGGCCCCCTAGGAGGATGATTAAAGCAATAGGTCTTTAGTTTCTGCTTTACAGTTGTATGGTTTTTGTAGGTTTATAGTTGCTGTGAGGTTCCAGAGTTGTGTTCTGACAGATGGCCATACAAATCTTTTACAGACAGACAGACAGTTTTGTTGGGTACTATGGGTGGATGGAGCATCAACTCCATATCTCAAGCTCTAGAACACTGATGGCGAACCTTTTTTGGCTCACATGCCAAAAACGGGGGGAGCGCACAGGGGTCTTGTGTCAGCATGCCACACCCATAATACTTTGTGCACAACCCCAGTGTTCATGCATGCATGGCCAGCGCTCCCCACCCCTCCATTTTTGGTGTGCTTTTTTCGCCCTCCCCAGGATCCTCCTTTTACCAACCTCTGACGGATGGAAGACTGAGTCAATCTTGAGCCTGTGAGACTCGAACTCCTGGCAATGAACTGAATTAGCCTGCAATATTGCATTCTAACCATTGCGCCACCACTATAAGTCATACATATAGTGGTATATATCAGAATAAATCTAACAAATCAAATTGAAGCAAACCGTGACCAAATCAAAAAATGAAAAAGAGCCTCTGTGTATAGCTTAGTCTTTCTTTCCTAATCTTGCTAAAGATTGCTGGGCTCATATTCCTAAGTATGTTGAGGTTTTCTGTACTGAGCGAGCATAATTAGTACATATAAAGATCAGGGCATATGTATCTCACATAATATTCAGGAGTTCTATCCACAATTTAGAAGAAAGTTAAAGTAAGGAATGTTTTCAAAACGAAGTAGACCAGGGCTGTCAAATTCCCAGCCCACAGGTTGGATGCATTATGCGCTGGCCACGCCCACACCCATTTTAGTGAAGGGGGGGGAGTGCCATCACAAAATGAATTTGACACCCCTGACTATCTCCTGGAATTCTGATATATTAGTAAGTTTTCCATCCTTCTTCCCCAATTACATGAGCTGCATGTGAATTGGCTGGAGGCAGGGGATTCAGGAACAGACCTCATGGAAGTCCACAGTTTCTCCAGGAAACTCCTATGGAGTATAACATCTTCAGACAGAGACCTATTCTGCCCCCCCAAAAAAAGAATGGATATCAATTAGATAGATAGATAGATAGATAGATAGATAGATAGATAGATAGATAGATAGATAGATAGATAGATAGATAGATAGATTGATTGATTTTTCTATACCGCGTCCTCTCCCCACGGGGACTCGGAGCGGTGCACAGGGAAAATTAAAACAGCATAAAATATATACATAAATAAATACAATAAAAGCAAATTAAATCAACTGTCCCTGTACTAAAATCCCCATTTTAAAATTAACATTCCCTAACCCCTGAGGTAGAGACTAACCTAGGCCGGCCAAGCAGAAAAAGTGAGTTTTTAATTTCTGACGGAAGGAGCGGAGGTCCGTAGTTGTTCTAATGTTGGGGGGAAGGTCGTTCCAGAGGGCTGGGCCCGCCACAGAGAAGGCCCTTCCCCTGGGCGTCGCCCGCTGACAAAGTCTAGTGGACGGCACCCGGAGAAGTCCCTCTCTGTGGGAGCGAATCGGCCGGGAAGATGTATGGGGCAGAATCCGATCCCGCAGATAGCTAGGTCCCGAGCCATGGAGCGCTTTAAAGATGAGAACTAACACCTTGAAGCGCACCCGAAAGACGACAGGTAGCCAGTGCAGCTCGCGCAAGAGCGGTGTTACATGGGTATACCTTGCGCTACCCATTATTGCTCGCGCGGCTGCATTCTGGACCAGCTGAAGTCTTCGGGTGCACCTCAAGGGGAGCCCCATGTAGAGAGAGTTACAATAGTCCAGTCGGGATGTCACGAGAGCATGAGTGACTGTGCGAAGGGCCTCCCGATCCAATAGGGGGCGCAACTGGCAAACCAGGCGAACCTGGTAAAACGCCCTCCTGGCCACGGCTGTCACTTGATCTTCCATGGACAGCCGGGCATCCAGGAGGACACCCAAGTTGCGCACCCCATCCACAGGGGCAAGATGTTCGCCCCCTATGGCCAGCGATGGAGTCAGCTGGTTGAATCGGGCAGCCGGAAACCACAGCCACTCGGTCTTGGTCGGGTTGAGTCTGAGTCCGTTGCTTCCCATCCAGATCCGTACGGCTTCCAGGCACTGGCACATCACCACTACGGCATCGTTGGGGTGGCTTGGGGTAGATATATACAGCTGAGTATCATCAGCGTAGAGATGGTACTCTACCCCAAAGCCACGGATGATCTCACCCAGCGGCTTCATATATGTGTTGAACAGGAGAGGCGAGAGGACCGACCCCTGAGGGACCCCACATGTGAGGGGTCTCGAGGTCGACCTCTGCTCTCCTGCCAACACAAATTGCGATCGGCCAGAGAGGTAGGAGAAGAACCACCGTAAAACGGTGCCTCCCACCCCCAACCCCTCCAGCCGATGCAATAGGATACCATGGTCGATGGTATCGAAAGCCGCCGAGAGGTCTAATAGGACCAGGATGGAGGAGCAACCCCCATCTCTGGCCCTCCAGAGATCATCGACCAACGCGACCAATGCCGTCTCGGTGCTATGCCCGGGCCGAAAGCCGGACTGGCGCGGGTCTAGATAATCAACTTCCTCCAGGTGACGTGGAAACTGTTGTGCCACCACACTCTCAACAACCTTCGCCAAAAAGGGAAGGTTGGAGACTGGACGATAGTTGGTTAATAAAGCTGGATCCAAAGAGGGCTTCTTAAGGAGGGGCCTCACCATGGCCTCTTTTAGGGAAGCAGGTAAGGCACCCTCACTTAAGGATGCGTTGACAACCTCTTGGAGCCAGCCTCGTGTCACCTCCCAGGATGCCAGTAAAAGCCAGGAGGGACACGGGTCCAATAAACATGTGGTGGCTCGCAGTCGCCCACGTAACCTGTCCATATCCTCGGAAGTAACGGAGTCAAACTCCTCCCAAACAAGATCTGTCTCGTAGCATCCCACTGGGCCATCAATGGAGGCTAACTCATTCTGTATCTGAGCGATTTTCTCCTGCAGAAAAATCACAAATTCCTCTGCTCTACCCTGTAGCGGGGCTTCCCGCACCCTCTGTTGAAGGAGGGAGCGGGTCACCCTAAACAGGGCGGCAGGGCGGTTTTCTGCGGATGCTATGAGAGTGGCACAATGATGACGTTTGGCCACTCTCAGCGCCACAATGTAAGTCCGTAAATGGGCTCTTACCTGTGTCCGGTCAGATTCAGAACGGGTAGCCCTCCATCTTCTCTCTAGGCATCTCTTGTGGCGTTTCATCACCCTCAGCTCCTCGGTAAACCAAGGAGCCAGGGTATTTCGGCGCCACAAGAGAGGCCGCAAGGGCGCGACCCGATCCAAGGCTCCCGTGGTCGCAATATTCCAATTAATGTTGGTTTATCCCAGCACAAATGATGGTTGATGGTTTTGATAATTTATCTGGGAGTAAGAGGATTTTACATGAACTTCCAAAACAGATTATTGGCAGTATTCCTGAGTATCCACCTATTGTTACATAAAACTGGGGTTCTATTTTTTTAATTTGATTTGTCAATCGTTTACAAGATAACAGGTATAAGAATAAACATGAGTATGAATGAAATGGGCATGAATAAATGGGGACAGTAGGACAGGGACGGTAGGCACGATGGTGGACTTATGCACGTCCCTTACAGACCTCTTAGGAATGGGGTGAGATCAATAGTAGGCAGTTTAAGGTTAAAGTTATGGGGATTTGAAGATGTAACAACAGAATCAGGTAGTGCATTCCAGGCATTGACCACTCTGTTGCTGAAGTCGAATTTTCTGCAATCAAGTTTGGAGTGGTTTACATTGAGTTTGTATCTGTTGTGTGCTCTTGTATTATTGCGATTGAAGCTGAAGTAGTCATTGACTGGTAGGATGTTGTAGCAGATAATTTTGTGTACTACACTTAAGTAGTCAAGGTAATTGTAGGTTGTCCAAAATTTCAAGCCGGGTGGTATACAGTATTCTGTTGTGAGAAGAGGAGTGCAGTACTCTTCTTGTGAAACACCTCTGGACATGCTCAACTATATTAATGTCCAATTGTATTAATGTCCAATATACCCACAGGTGGCATGCAGAGCCATTTGTCAGGGCACGCGAGGCGAGGCGATGCCCTGTCAGCTGGCCGCGCAGCTGAATTCGCCCTTTTTTGCATGGTCTTTTCACCCTCCCCAGGCTTCAGAGGCTTTATAGGAGCCCGGGGAGTGCGAAAAGAGCCTCCCCCCCCCCGGAGGCTTCATGAACTTCCCTGAAGCCTCCGAGCACTCAAAATGATGCACCGACGAAACCGGAAGTGACGTCCGATTTGCTTGGAACGTTATTTTGAGTGGTCCGGCAGCTTTAGCAACCTTCAGGAGGCTCCTATAAAGCCTCTGGAGCCTGGGGAGAGCGAAATGAGCATGCAAAAAATGGGGGGTCGTATCTGTAGGGCACCCGTAGGCACTGGGGGGTTCGCGCATTGCATTATGGATGTGGCATGCCCTGCGCTCCCCCCACTTATGGCACGCGAGCCAAAAAAGGTTCGCCATCGCTGCAATATACAGTGCAGATTCCAGACAGATGAGCTGTATTCGAGAACTGGTCTAGCAATGCCCTAGTTAGCAATACAATATTACCAGAGGAGAAGCTTCGTAAGATTAGGTTAACTACTCTGAATGCCTTTTTGGTAATGCTGATTTCAGCTATGATTTGACATATGCCATTTATAATAATTTGTGCAAATGCTTTGATTTATCAAATTAATCTAGTCTCTTCCTGGAGAGGTTAGTGGCATAAAGAATTCTACAGGCTTGAAAGCGTTCAACATGTGCTAAGTTTGCTATTGTGGATTTTCAAATAAAAACCATCAGAAATCTTTTCTGAAGGGAGATGGAAGAAAAGAAAAACAAGTACTTAATTTTGTCAAGAAATTCATATGTAAATAGCCTCTTACTTAATGCTTAGAGATAGGCTTCTAACTACATAGATATCCATGCAGTAATTAATACTAATTACCATAATCAAGAAGAAAAATATATTGAATTCAAGCCCTCCGTGTCTGTTTTATTCCCATACTGCTATGGGTATTTTGCATATGAAAAATGACTGAATTCTAGCATTTTTATTTTTATTTTTTGGCTGAAACTTGTACTTGTAAAACTCTACAGGTATCTGCGATACACACTAGCAATTTTTACTGGAAAATAGCACAGGTCAATTTTAAGCATGTTGGCACAAAGATAATAAGCACTGAAGTGCGGTAAATTTAACAGAACATTAAGCCTCAGAGGAAAGAGTCAAAAGAGGGAACATATGTCTCATGTAAGAGCAGTTTAGTAAAACTTCGGAAGATTGCAGACTAATCTTCAGCTTCAGCAGAAAGATCAACGTGGCAGTTTAGTGAATACCAAATCAAAATATATTGGTGATATTTTAGGAAGCAAGTGGGGTTAGTCAAGCAAGTGGGATTGCCATTTTTAAATGGTTCTATGGAACATTAAGTTAGTTAGGTGCTACAGAGTCAGACCTGACCTCTGGCGATTGTATGAACAAATGTCCAACCTCTTAATTTTTCTTCAGTGGTAATTTTAACTCCTTCAAGGACATTCCGGTGCTTGCTAATCTTCACCTCAAGGGAGTATATTATTCTTTATTTGAGTCAGGACCAATTGATTGATTCCTCTTATACTCCATGATTCTTTTACTAACATTTTTCAGACTACTAATTCAAAGGAAACCACCTTCTTTCTCAATGTCCCGTTTTCACAACCATTTTTAGGTCATCTGATCGTTTTGTCATAAAAGCAACCTTAGGCTCTTTGATTTTTACTAACTTTGTCATTTTTCTCTTGAATAAATCTCTTTAGTTCTCTAGCATACTTTATTTAGCCCCAAAAAGCAAAACGTTCACTTTCATTTCTTCTCCCTCACTGGTAAGTTCACATCCCATATAGACTACTGTAATGCTCTCTACATGGGGCTTCCCTTGAGGTGCACCCGAAGACTGCAGCTAGTCCAGAATGCGGCCGCGCGGGCAATTCTGGTAGCCCCTAGGCATTCCCACGTAACACCGCTCCTGCGCGAGCTGCACTGGCTACCTGTGGTCTTTCGGGTGCGCTTCAACGTGTTGATTACCATCTTCAAAGCGCTCCATGGCACGGGACCTAGCTATCTGCGAGATCGCATCCTGCCCCATACATCCCTTCAACCGATTCACTCCCACAGAGAAGGACTTCTCCGGGTGCCGTCCACTAGGCAATGCCAGCAGGCGACGCCCAGGGAAAGGGCCTTCTCTGTCGCAGGCCCAACCCTATGGAACGACCTACCCCCCGAGCTCAGAACAACCTCAGACCTCCGCTCCTCCCGCCAAAAGCTTAAGACTCATTTCTTCCAGCAGGCCGGCCTGGCCTAATCTACCTTTCCAGCCTTTAGCCTGAATATTCAAATTGTTTTAATTGGGTTTTTAAGGGGTTTAGTTTTTAAGGTTTTTTGGTTTTTAGCGCAGGAATATAGTTGTTTCATTGATTTTATATATTTATAATGTTTTTATGTTTGTACGCTTTTTAATTTCCTGTGCACCACCCCGAGTCCCTTCGGGGAGAGGGAGCGGTCTACAAATTAAACTTGATTTGATTTGATTTGACTAAAATGCTTGACATTATCTTTGTTTATTTAATATTTAACATAACCCAGATTTTTATAATTAGCTCTTCTTCACTTTCAGCTAACAAGGATGTGTCATCTACATATCTCACGCTGGCTTTTCAAACTTCCTGATTTGATTTTAGCTGTCTTCTCTTACAGGCATCCCTTTTTTAAAATAATATATTCATTGTAAAAGTGAAGCAGATACAGGAATATTTATCTCACTCCTTTCCCTATTGCAAACCTATCTTTTTCAAGATAGCAGGGTTTGTTTGCCGACTATTTTAGGTTTTGCAGTAGCATTTTGTTCATTGCAAACAGTCTTCATAAAAGTAATCAGGTGTTCATCTTATCCATCCATGCACCCATTCCTTTAATATATTCCATAGTTTGGCATGATCTAGACCAGGGGTCTTCAACCTTTGCAACTTTAAGTCTGAAGGACTTCATCTCCCAGAATTCTCCAGCCAGCAAAGCTGGCTGGAGAATTCTGGGAGCTGAAGTCCTTCAGACTTAAAGTTGCAAAGGTTGGAGATCCCTGATGTAGACCACTACTGGCTTTGTTGTGGTCAATAAACCAAAGGTAATCCTCTTCCTTATATTCCTTAAATCTCTCCACTGTCCATGATTTATTGGCTGGTTTTTGTGTCTCTGTCTTTTCTTTTCTTTTTGAAATGTTTCTGTGCATCTGGCATTTCTCTGTTTACCTATGGATCAGAGATGGTATTCAGCCGGTTCTGATTGGTTCTGGAGAACTGGTAGTGGAAATTTTGAGTAGTTCGGAGAGCCGGCAAACACCACCTCTGGCTGGCTCTGCCCCAGTCTATTTGCTGCCTTCCAAGTCCCAGCTGATCGGCTGGGTATTCTTTTCTTGCCCTGCACAGGAGAATGGAGCTGGAAAGCATGTTAGTGTGGTGGAGAGGGAATGGGGATTTTGCAGCATCCTTCCACTGCCATGCCCACCAAGCCATGCCACACCCATAGAGCCAGGCCCACAAAAACGGTAGTAAAAAAAATTGAATCCCACCACTGTATGAATATATTCTTTTTTATAGGATCTTGAGTAAAACATGTGGGGGGGAAATAATGCTGTTCACTATCTGCACAATCTTGCCTGTCTCTTCTCTGATGTGAAGTTTCTAGGCTGACAGTCTTATTCCATATTTGCTGATTATGATGGCGGTTCCAAGATGGTGACATGTTGCAGCCTTATTTCATAAACATGTCACGGAAAGACAGTGGCAAAGTCTTTCCTTTTGGCTGCATACCCCTCAGCTGCAGAAAGATCCCGGTTGATTCATACAATGCAAACAGCAATTTCCCATCCATCCCTCCTGCTTTCTCCGAAAAGATCAGTATACATAATTAAACTGCATTTTTATCATTTGAGAAGTCGGTCTAGCAAGATATTATGACTAAATATAAGAACCCCATTCGGAAATAATTGATTCCTAAATTATTCTCATCTATGGCTTTTACTTGACCTCTTGCCTCAGCATCAAGCAATGCTACATATTTGTATCCCTTTAGATCATCTGTTTGTACATAATTAATGTATGTATAATAAATGTAAGCACATTTTATGTAAGTTATATGCTGACTGATTAGTGTGAGCAATTGATTAAATCTTAATGGCACATAAGTTATAAAAGGTCTCGTAGAGCAGATTCTCCCCTTCGGAAAATATCCTCATGTAAGAAGAGCCATAATCCAAGAAATAGAAAAATCAGCTAATTTGTTTGAGGTTTGCTATATATATCATTTTAGGAAGCAATTCTAACGTGAGTACAGGTAGTCCTCAAGTTAAGACCATAACAGAGCTGTAGGAGAAAGAGAGGTATATAGCTTGGCAGTGGAGTCAAGAGAGGAATCAATCTGGAGTCATAACATTCCCACAAGTGGCCCAAGTTCAGCCCCTCTTCAGTTCCATTCCATTAACTCTTATCTTGCACCAATTTAATGCTGACCATTCGTTGACTAGATTCTTGTGTATAGGCATGAGAAATTAATCAGCATAACTAGAACTTAACGTGTGGTCCTGATTCTTCATGCCTAACAGAAGCCTATTTCTTATGGTTGCATGTCACGGTGGTCATAAAACATGACCAACCCGATTTTTATGTTTTTTGTGGTGGTCATTGAGCAAATGCAAACCCATTGTTCGGTATTGTGTAGCAAAACCATCATAAAACATGGCTTTGTTGCTAAGTGTTTGCTGCAGTGGGGCCACATGACTTTGAGGGGCTGACCATCAAAACTTTAGATACAGATCATAATTCCCCTTTTTCAGATAGCTCATAACTTTGAATGGTCATAGGCAGGAGTTATTATTATTATTTTATTATTTATAAAATTTATATAACCGCACCCTCTCCCCGAAGGGACCCGGGGCGGTGCACAGGAAATTTAAAACAAACAAATACAAAATATAAATAATTAAAATCGAATTAAATAGTTTATCACTGTGCTAAAATTTAAATAGTTAAGACATAATCCCTTACAAACCCAATTAAAACAATTTATAATACAGACTGCAGGCTAGGTAAATAACTTAGGCCAAACCGGCCTGATGGAACAGGAGTGTCTTTAATTTCTGGTGGAAGGTGCGGAGGTCCGTGGTTGTTCTGAGGCCGGGGGGTAGGTCGTTCCAGAGGGTTGGGCCCACCACAGAGAAGGCCCTTCCCCTGGGCGTCGCCCGCTGGCATTGCCTAGTGGATGGCACCCGGAGAAGTCCCTCTCTGTGGGACTGAAGAGTGAAATCTACTTACCTTTGCTATCGGTTCGGTAGCAATATGAGCTCTCGCACGTGCACCCAATTGCGGGTGTACTTGCTTCACTTGCATGCACAACCTCCACACATGCATAGGTCCTTCCACGGGTGGGTGGAGCCTGCTACAAAACACACCTGAAAACAGCGGAAGGTGGTGTAATCCCCAGTGCCATGCGATTTAGATTAGCTAGAAAGCAGGAAATCTTGCTTTCTAGCTAGTATAAATTGTGTGTCACAGCTGATCGTCGGAAAAACAGGTTTGCCTGAAGCGGTAGCATTTTTTTTTACTACTGGTTTGAGCAAACAGGTAGCATTTTTACCGATTTGGGTGAACCAATCTGAACCGGTAGCATTTCACCCCTGGTCATAGGTCAAGGACTACTTATATTTGTGTGTGGTGATAACATGGAATAATACAGACTCAAATGACTTTTGTACTGCATAAGATGAAATTGTTGAATTGCTGTGTTTTTGTAAGATACTTTGAACCATCGTTTGAATCAACAAGACAGAACACAAGAGAATTTTACAAAAAAAGAAATTTGGGGAAAAAAGCCCTCAGCCAGAATCTTTTGAGTGGTTGATAGATTATTAAATGCGTTACATTGCAAGATATCTCTGTACATAAAGCAATTTCCAATTGCCTGAAGCAGTTAAGCAAGTGAATAACTTGAAACTCTCCTTAGCAATTTGAAGGGATGTACTTCAGGTGACATCAAACCTCTAAACCTGCCAAAAGTAATAACTTAAAGGTAAAATCAGGGATGGATTTGCAAGTAATGCAGAAATGATTTTAAAATAAAGATGCCCTCAAATCATGATGTTACTCATCAGGAGTTCTATGTAGTCTATATCTATGCAGTCTTTGTGGAAATAATGAAAAAGTGATGTGCCATAGCCACCTTTTTTAAACTAAAAAAATTTACCTGGTGGACTTCCATTCCAAATTATAACTAGGTCGAATTCTGCTTAAATTGGGGAGCAGAAGGGATCAGCCAAGATCAGTTAAGTACTGATACCAGCTGTAGGCATAAAAGTGGTTAGGCAGAACTAAAATTGCTGGAAGGGGAAGTTTAAATTAGTTCTAGAATAGTTGTGGTGACATAATGAGTTGGGAGAAGATTTGAAACAAAGGAGAGAAATAAATGAGAGAGAGAGAGGCAGGGTCATATATAAAAGCAACACTGAGCATGGTGGCACAGTGATTAGAATACAATACTACAGGCTACTTTTGCTGACTGCCAGCTGACTGTAATTTGGCAGTTCAAATCTCACCAGGCTCAAGGTTGACTCAGCCTTTCATCCTCCTGAGGTAGGTAAAATGAGGACCCAGATTGTTGTGGGGAATATGATGACTCGGTAAACCACTTAGAGTGGGCTGTCAAACTACTATGAAGTGGTATATAAGTGCTGTTGCTATTACTTTTATTAAAAAAAGCTTATTAGGGAGGCAACACACAAATCACCTGGATCCTTTGACTTCTTATCTCTTTAATTGCACTAAACCACAATGTGGATGGGGAGGTTGCTTGGTCTTGGTTTAGTTTAATGCATGGGCCAATGTGGTTTATCAGCCATGTTTTACAATGTGGCATTGTGAGAGAATCCAGTGGGTTTGTCAAAACAGTAAAGCAAGTCACATAACATAAGCTCCACCTCTTTTGCATGTCCATTTCATCAATGGGCATTGCAAAAGAGACAGAACTTAGCATCTTGATGTTGTAAAGATTGTTTCATCAATTTCCACCACTGACACATACCGTATTTTTCGGAGTATAAGACGCACTGGAGTATAAGACGCACCGGAGTATAAGACGCACCAAGGTTTTGAAGAGGCAAATTACAAAAAAAAGTAGGTAGGTAGATAGAGGGAGAAAGAGGGAGAGAAAGAAAAAGAAATACAGTAGGTAGGTAGGTAGAGTAGGTAGGTAGGTAGATAAAGAGATAGAAAGAGAGAGAAATAGAGAGAGAGAAATACAGTAGGTAGGTAGGGAGGGGGAGAGAGAGTGTGTGTAGGTAGATAGGTAGGTAGAAGGAAAGAGAGAAATACAGTAGGTAGGTAGGTAGAGAGAGTGTGTGTGTAGGTAGGTAGATAGAAGGATAGAAAGAGAAATAGAGAGAGAAATACAGTAGGTAGGTTGGGGGAGAGAGAGAGAGAGAGAGAGGGAGGGAGAGAGAGAGCGTAGGTAGGGGGGAGAGAGAGAGAGAGAGAGAGTAGGTAGGTAGGTTGATGTTTCCAGGTGTATTTATCCATGTCCTGGAGAAGGAAATCGCTGACAAACCTTAACACTTTGTTTCTCCTGGTACAGAAACAGTTAAAGAGCCTTCCAAAAGAGCTTTCCGAAAGTGTTCTAACTCAGGAGTTCCCAAACGTGGCAACTTTAAGACTTGTGGACTTCAATTCCCAGAATTCTGGGAGTTGAAGTCCAAAGTCTTAAAGTTGCCAAGTAACTAAACAGCCTTCCGAAAGGGGGAAAAAAGGTTTTTTTGCACTTTGCATACCTCCCCCAAACTGCTCTTTCTCCGCGAAAACATGGCTGTTTTTCTTCAAATAAAAAACATGACTATCCTTGTGGGGGCTTGCAGAGATCTCCTGGTGGGGGGTGAAAAATGAGCAAAAAAAATGCCCCATTTATCGTGAAAACGGGCCATTTTTGTGTCAAATAAATTGAATGCATAGCCCTATGAAGGCTTATAGAGTGCTGCTGGGGGCGGGGGGGGGGGCAAAAGTTCTGATTTAGGCTAATTTCTGCCCTCCCCAGCCCCCAGGAGCTTTCTGGAAGCCTCCATAAGGCTAGGCACAGCCATTTTGGTGAAGGGGTGGGGTTTCGGGAGGCAAAAAATGCTGTATTCGATGTATAAGACGCACTCAGATTTTCAGCCTCATTTTAGAGGAAAAAAGGTGCGTCTTATACTCCGAAAAATATGGTACTTATCTCGCCCAAGGATGCCTGTTGACTAAATAATCAATTGAACCATTGTATTGAACAAAATGTTGTGTTGGTCCGTGTTGTATGCAATGAGAATTCTTAATATGTCAAACATGTTTTTCTTAAAAAGAAAGGGGAGTACAGTGCTAACATGGACCAACAACTATGCTTGGTCCCGATTGCCTGCTTTCATTTTTCACTAAGATTTGTCATTGTGACAAATGCCTTGGAAATAGCTAGTTCCACTTCAATAGGTTTTATATTTTCTTGCCTTTTTTTGAAATCATGTCTCGTTCACCATTTATATATCAGCCATTGGTTTGCTGGGTGGCCTATGAACTATTTAAAAAACATGAAGAAAAAGTTCTGAATCTTAAGCGAGGAACAGATTCTTTGCTGTTTTCTTGTTTGTGCTTCTCATTTGGGTAGAGTCCAGGTATATTTCTTCTCTTTAAACTTGGTTTTAAAATCCAATAACAGGATAAGAGCCTAGGGCAGGGATGGCGAACCTATGGCACGGGTGCCACAGGTGGCACACGGAACCATTTCTTAGGCCACACGAGGCATTGCACACGGGCATGTGTGCCCTGGCCAGCTGACTTAGGCCTTCTTTTGAGGCCGTTTTTCACCCTCTGGAGGCTTCAGGGAAGCTCCTGAAGCCTCTGGAGGTTGGGGGGAGGCTGTTTTCACCCTCCCCAGGCTCCTAGAAAGCCTCTGGAGCCTGGGGAGGGTGAAAAAAGCACGCAAAAAGTAGGGGGTCGCGGACATAGAATTATTGGTGTGGCACACCCATGCACGATCCCCCTGCCTTCCCCCCGCTTTTGGCATGCGAGCCAAAAAAGGTTAGCCATCACTGGCCTAGGGTCTTACGGTATATACCGTATGCAGTACTGCTTTTGTCACCAAGCTGCTTGAGAAGAAAAAATAGGTTTTGTATACAGCTTTCATTATACAAAGACAGTTACATGGTATCTGAGCTCCTGCAGATAGCTGAACAAAATTGTGTCACGTACATTCGGGACTATTCATAGTGTACAAGGAAAGAACCAAATTAGTATCTTATTTGAGAGGGAAAAATACAAATTAGTATCTTTCTGGGAAACATTATTGTTTCATATTGAAAAACTAAATGTTCCTTTTATTGGAGAGCAAATGAAATTGAGAGAGTCTTGTAGTTTCAGTTGCAGCAAATTGGTGAGATATGTTTTGCTTGATTCTTCATGTAAACTTCTTTGTGATTAGATTTTTCAAGCCTGAAAAAAAAAATCAGTTGCCAAGAACCAGCATCAGAGCTCTGAGACAAGTATAGAGCAGAAATATATGTTGAGAATTCTGGTAAGGTGCCTATTATAAACCTGTTCTGGCAGGGGTGATAATTGAAGTGTAAAGCTCTGAGACCCAATCCTACAGAGAAACACTACTAAGATAATTGTAGATTTATTCGTCACATTTGTTTGAAAAGTATGCAGTAGGTCATATTTTCATTTGGATTAAATAATACTATTAAACCATTGTCTGTTTCAAATAATTGAAGTTTAGGTTTTCGTGCTGTGGGTGTTGTAAATGTTATGCTTTGCACGCTTGGAAAAATGATTCAGGAGTGCTACCACGTGAGCTGGAAAATTATTTGTAAATAGCTGACTTGTTAAGATTTGTTAACTCTTAAAGCAGCTCCATTGTTTCATATTTGCATGGAAGACTGAAAAAAGTTAAACTGATTTTAGCAGTAGCTGTATATGCCCAAGGTATCATATTATTATTATGGGGCTGGTGCATATTGAAGTCCTCCCTGTGCAAACTATCACTATCTACTGGACATTGTCAATTCATATTGCAGCCACCATTTCCCCCCATAAAGATGCTAGTTCATATAATCAGAACTTCCCTGTAATTTCTCCCTGGTTCCAAGTTTGCTAATGGTACTGCGTGTGTGATAAAAATGAGAAGATTCTGATTTATCAGTTGAATTACTGTGGCCCTTCCTGGATATATTGGAATACCTTTCCAGACTGCCCGTCTAGAGTTAGCTTTAGGGTAAGGTGACCAGATTTTCAAAGACCCAAAGTGGGACACTGTCGACGGGGGGGGGGGTGCACGCTCCGGCGCGGCACACGCCTGCGCAGAGGGTGTCAGGGCAGGGGCACTCTCCCACCCGCCCCCGTGTGGCCCTCTTTAAAGGCAGTGGCAGCGGCCCGGCCCGGCCCGGCCCGGCGGCGCTGAGAGCAGCCGGCTGGGGCGGGGAGGGGCAAGGCGGCCCGAGCTGGCTGCTGTCAGCCCATCATGCCGGCGTGATGGGCCGAGCTGAAAGCGGCCGCCTCGGTCTGCCTTCCCCCTTCCCGCCCGAGCCAGCGGCTCTCAGCACCGCTGGGCCGGGCCGCCGCTGCTGCCTTTAAAGAGGGCCCTGCGGGGGTGGGTGGGAGCGCACCCCCGCCCCAACGCCCTCTGCGCAGGCGTGTGCCATGCCGGAGCATGCCCCCCCTCTCCTCAGCTCCAACGCCTTCTGCGCAGGCACGTGCCATGCCGGAGCGTGCGCCCCCCTCTCAGCCCCGACGCCCTCCGCGCCCGAGCCGGCGCTCTCAGCTATCCACGCCCGCCGCCTGCCCGCAAAAAGCGGGACACTTTGAAGTGGCGGCGGGGTGTGGGACATCTGCTGGTTAACCGGGACTGTCCCGCCGAAAGCGGGACGTCTGGTCACCTTACTTTAGGGGCAGTTGGATGCCTTTCACATATGCTAGAATCCTGCAAAGCTGACAACAAAGGAAGTGTTGTATCACTAGTTTCAGGTTCACAAGCAAACCTTCCAGTAGCTATTACCCACTTCCTCCTGCAGGATTATTGTAGGTGAGAATCATGAATAAACCTGAATAAAAGCAAAAGACCAGGCTCAAATTATCATACATTGGACACATTGTGCAAAGACATAACTCCCTTGAGAAATTCACAGAGATGGGGAAAGTAGAAGAAAAGGAAGCCAGCAGTAAGGTGAATGGACTCAGTTACTGCAGAAAACCTGAAGGGCCAGATGAGAACTAGATCATTCTGTAGGCAGTCCATCTAGGTCGGTGATAGCAAACGTTTTTCTGCTCAGATGCCAAAAGGATGCACATGTGCATGGTAGCACATGTGTGCATGCCCACACCCATAATGCAATGCCCTCCCCTGGCACATGCATGCACAACCCCCTCCCATGCTCCCTCTGCGCATGCATGCAGACCTCACTGAAGCCTCCAGACTTCCTTTTGGACCATTTTTTGCCATCCACAGGCTCCAGAGGTGAGGGCGAAAACTGCCTCCCCCTGCCCTCTGGAAGGCTGAAAATTAGCTGGCCAGCATGTGCATGCGTGCTGGAGTTGACATAAGGCAACGCCTCGCATGCTCTCAGATATGGCTCCTGTGCCACGTGTTATAGGTTTGCCATCACAGATCTAGGTGATCCTTAAGAGCTGATATCAATTTGATGGCAGATAATTAAGCAATCAGTAGCTTAGAAATAAAGTCCAGTAACAACTGTCAGACCTGGAAGCCATCTTTTACTTTTGGGACTTCAGGCCTGCCACATTTTCTATTGTGGGAAAGTGAGAGGGAGGACTTTATAGAGTGTGGGTGATATATAGTCAAAATAACATTCTTTTCTCAGAGAGTCAAGGCCATCTTGCCATGCAGTTGCAATGAGGTGACTGGGAGGCATCTCCAGTTTTGGATGGTGCCTGATTGGATCCTGTAATGGACATGTGGGTGCTGGGCAGGGACTTGGACTTTCACTTGGGTGGGAAAAACCTGGAGACTTTTAGATTTGGGTTTTCCCACATGTGCCAATATGACATCTGCAATAAAATGGAACATTGAGGGAAATCAAGCCTCGGAGTCTTCTTTCATTCGGGGTGTTACTTAGAACCCTGACAACAGAATCAAGTTATGGAAACAGAACAAGTTTTACCAATAGATGGAGTAATGTTTGAACTGGAATCCAACACCGTCGTTCCTGCAAAGGTCAACAGTTTTTAAAATCTTGCTTCCCCAATTGCAGTTTTCAGTAGCCTCTTAGGAATAACAGCACAAGCAGTGTCCATTATCTTATTCATTTCTTATTACATTTATACTGTGTCTTTCTTTTTCCATAAACACTTAAGGTGGCTAATATAAATAAAAAATGCAAAATATGACCAATTCAATATGATTAAAAAGTATCCTAAAAATCCATTAACAATTAAAAGCTTAGTGAAAGAAATTTATTCTTGACATTTTCCTAAATACTGTGGGAAAGGGAGCCAAATTTGAAGAGGGTATTTCCATTGCTTGAAGCCACAGGGGAGAAGGCTCTTCTTCAGGCACCAGACCCCTGAGGTGTTTGCAGTGGTGTATCTTCACCAGAGCTGCTTCTGTTCTTTAACTAACACGTTTTAAAAGTAGAGTCTGGCTCTAAACCAGTGATCCCCAACCTTTATGGCTTGACAGCCTGGGGGGAGGGGGAGAGGAGCTGGCCCACTGTGGTCTGCACCGTTCCGACCTGAGACAGGACCTAGGCCTCCTGAGACAGTAAAAAGCACACGCTTAGTCCCCCAAACCTTCTTTTTATTTCAACAGCTGTGAATTATGTTCATTCCCAGCCCATAATGAGTCACAAATAGTTTGTAAAGAGTCTAACAGAAGTCTGCCACAGTCCTTCAGGATAAGGCTGATATGCACCCACGTTTATCTCCCTTGAAACGCTGTCAAAGACCTAATTGCCAATTAGCTTTGCAAGGCCACACGGAGCACAGAGTCAAAATGGAGCTTCAGAGTTTAAACTGATCAGAACGAACAAAGTTGCTTCCTGCAAAGGCTCACGTGCCTTTGCTCCTCCTTTATGTCTTATGGGACAGGCCAATCATCTCCAAGCCTTACACCCAAGTTGCCCCTTTTGTCTTAACTGTTCTTGCCTTTTGGCAGCTCTGCGCATGCGCACACTGGGAACAAGCTCCCCCTGTTCCTCTGCCTCGCTGATGTCCGACTCTGGAGACTCTAGAGGCAGCACATAAGTCCCAGATGGCCCTGGCCCCCTCTCTGCCTCTGACGCAGAGCCCTTGTCCGAGCCTTCCCCAGACTCCAGGACTGGCCCATGTTCCTCCCCAACCTCCCTCCTCACTGTCCAACTCTGCTGTGAGCTCCACAACACACACGTACCAGCCTGCCACTTACTTACTTACTAGTTAGCAGGTTGATTATTGATTTTGTACAGTTGCAGTTTCTGGACACTTTTGGAGTGTAAAGATACATAGAGCATACTACAATTCATGTTAAAATGAATTGTAACCAAGATATGGATAATTGTCACTATGTCTGGTGTAGATGTGTTCCTCACCACAGCCCCCACCCAAGTTTAATTTAAACTTGCTTTCCCTCCTTCAGCCATGTGTGTCAATGTAGAAAATCACAGAGATGACCTTGGAGAAGAAATATGACAGTTAGGAAAACATTAATTCCAGAAAAGGTGGGGGGAGCGGAATGTAAGAGACACTTAAAACTGGCTCCACTTAAAGCTTTCTTTGGTACAAGGTTTTCAAGATTTCTAGGACTTTCACCTTTCTGTCACTGTATCCTATATCAATAATATAAAGTTCCATTATGTCATGTGGAGTCTATTTCCCAATCAAGTCTGCTTCAAAGGACTGGTACTTATTTTATTCCTGTCTCACTATCTCTCATTAGACTGCCAGGAATTGCACTATTCGACACCGCCTCCTGCCCCATACATCCCTTCGGCCGATCCACTCCCACAGAGAGGGCCTTCTCAGGGTGCTGTCGGCCGGGCAATGCTGTCTGGCGACACCCAGGGGAAGAGCCTTCTCTGTGGCGGGCCCTGCCCTTTGGAACGACCTACCCCCTGAATTGCGTACCATCTCGGACCTCCGCCTTTTCCGCCAGTGTCTAAAGACACATCTCTTTCAGCAAGCCGGCCTAGCCTAACCTCCCGTTGGGACTATTTTAGATAGTTTTAAATTGGGAATTTTAATTTGGATTTTAGCATAGGATTATAATTTAATATGTTTTTAAATTCTGTATTTATTGTTTTGTATGTTTTTAAATTCCTGTGCGCCGCCCCACTCCCACTTAACACTTCCTGGCACACTTTTTTGATGCTGCCCGGAATATGTTCCATCACAGATGGGAATATTTTTCAAGAGAAGATTGGATATCTATTTGTCCAGGATGGTATAAGGCCATGATGGTGAAGCTATGGCATGCGCGCCACAGGTGGCATACAGAACCTTCTCTGTGGGCAGGCGAGTGGTTGCCCATCTCAGCTCCATCATGCATGTGCGTGCGCCTCTCGCTGGCCAGCTGATTTTCAGGTCTCTGCCACACATACAGGAGATGCACATGCATGTGCAGGGGGGTTGCCATGCACACATTCATCGGAGAGAGTGCAGGGATCATGTGCATGCATGGGGGCACGGGGAGTGGGGGGGTCATGCATGTGGGGTGCATTGCATTATGGGTGTTGGCGCACAATTTCGGCATGCGAGGAGAAAAGGGTTAACCATCACTGGTATAAGGACTCCTGCCTTGGGCAGGGGATTGGACCTCCAAGGTCCCTTCCCACCCTATGATTCTATAGAGCCAGGATAAGAATCAAGGGGTGATTACAAAGAATGTAACACTGGTCTTGCTGATTGGGTTTAGCATATCTTATTCTTGCCTTTTCACATAAGATACATTTATGTGTTTCTTTCCTTAGGTCAATCTGATGACCACAATCTTTGAATAACGTGCCCATAATTAAATATATTTCTATGGTAGTTCCCAATATCTACACGAACTTTTTTATTCCATCATATTAAAATTACACTCCAGTGACAAGTTTGGAGGGCTTCTAAAGACCACAAAAGGGGATCTGGAAGAATCGTAGCATTTCAGAGTTTAATATTGCACCTCCAAAGCAAATCTTTATGATAAAACACTTAATCAAGAGAAATGAGATTCTGAAATGTCTCCAAGGAGATTTTAAAACTTGCTACCTTGACTTGGCTCGTGTATCTCTCAATTGACTCCGGGAAAAGACAACATTTAAAAATGGATACGGGCAGGAATTAGAGACTGATTTTATTTGGCAGAAGCCAGCAGGAAGCATCGTGCAGCACCTTGAAATTAGATTTCTGAACAAACCACTGATTATAGTATTTTGGCAAAATGTTCCTAAGCTCTCAAAGACTTCTTGGTGCATAAAACTAATCATCCTTTCTGGTTTCAAGGCAGTAATCCATATATGTCGGGTGTCAGCAACCTGTGACTGCAGGGGTCATGTGACTGGGTGGGAGTGACAGACATTGAGTTGGCCATGGACAGCCAGGTTTTGTGGCTCCCGGTGTTTTCTTTTCTGTGAGAAATGGGTCCAAATGGCTTTTTGAGTGTTTAAGATTGCAGACCCCTGGTTTAGGTGGTAGTGCAAGATTTGAAATGAATATCAAGTTGTTTCTACTTATGAGTGAAGAAATTTTTGGAGAATCTAGATTTTGACTTCTGTGTTTATCATCCTCAAAGCTTGGCCAGAAATATTTTGCTGTATGAAGTTTCCTTTTTTTATTGTTATTATATTTAAGGTGTAGAGGAATGCTAAGATAGTCTTGAAGAAGATACATGGCAGCTGATAGAAAAAATAGGCAAGGCAAACAAGTGTGGTGAGGAAAAAGCTCAAATTTGATCAAGCTTTTCTTAAATGTAAAAAGGACAGAAGAGAATTACTGTCAAACTTCCAAGATAATATTGTTAGAGCCTATACCAGTGGTCGGCAAATCATACAATATTGAAAGAGAAAGTGGAAGGCAAGCAGAGGCAGTTTATAAATTTAAACGAGATATTTTAACACAGGGTAAAACATTTAATTTAGTTTTATTATTTATAATTGTTATATATGTATATGCTCTTAAATTCTTGTACACCGCCCCGAGTCTCTTCGGAGAGAGGGGGCGGTCAATAAATCCAAATAAATAAATAAATAAATAAATAAATAAATAAATAAATAAATAAATAAATAAATAAATAAATAAATAAATAAATAAATAAATAAATAAATAAATAAATAAATAAATAAATAAATAAATAAATAAATAAATTCCCCCACTCCCCAACCCCAGATATCCAGCTAGAAATGTAGATTTTCTGGAAAACTTGAATAGGGGAAAAAAAACCTATGCCAATGAATACAATTCCAATTAACTTATTCATCTTCATAGTCTGTACAAGTGTTTTGATTGGAGAGGAGGAAATCTGTTTTTCTCATGCACCTCCTCTTCCTCCTCCTTCCCTCCTGACACATATTGTAACTTTGAAACTGCAAAATTTCCCTGTGATGGAATATCTTGTGATTGAAATCTTATGATTTAAAATCATTTTGGAAAAATCTCCAGTTTTTCAAAAACTATCACCAGCTTTTTCATGAGAAGGAATGTGAGGCCCCGATACATTTTGATCATTATGTTGTTATGGTTTTATTAAGGCATTTTGATCTTTGGCATAAGGAAACCTGAAGGATTCTGAATCATTGAAAGAGAAGCTATAAATGATCAAAATAAGAGGGCAGCAGACCACAAGTTGCAACTAAATTTAAATAAAGAGACATATATACATTGATTTTTGTTAAGGAGCAGTAAGGAACAAAATATGTGTTAGGTTTCTAAGTAATGAAACCAATTCAAAAAAGAAATGTGCAAAGTCCACCTTCAAAAATAAATTTCTTTTATTTAGGTAGAAATCAAATTGGCAAAGTCTGTTGCAATTCCGAATCTGACACAAACCAGAATTACACCACATAATATAGTAAATTGGAAACATCCCTCAAAAGTCACCTTCTCCAATAAACACTCAATCCACATTGCCCCGTGTCTTCAAACTCCATCTTCCGTTCTCACCAGGAGCAAACCTCTGTTCCCACGGGAAAAAAGCTCACCTAGCCAAAACAATCCTCACTATCTATTCACTCCTTCCCCTCACCTTAAGAATGTGGCGAGCGCGGAAAAAAAACCCTTACATAGTAAAGAGAAAGAAAAAAGAAGAAAGAAGTATAATAGAGAGCTAAATAAAATGGCTACACATATGTCAAATTTGGACTCGACGATATGGTGGTGGGTGATGATGAAGCATTTCCTCACCCATAGACATTACACATTGCATTACCAATGAGCCTTTTTTTCCCACGCTCTTCCAAAGTGTACATAGGAAAGAAAAGGAAGCTATGGAAGTACAATATAATTCTTGATAATTGTGATCACAGGCCAGATACCATGGCATTTTGAGGGTCTTACGAGATTTAATTGATTTTTAAACTTGTTAAAAGTCTAACTGAGAAGCAGGGAATGGGTTTAAAACCTGCCTGCTTATGTTCTTCAGAAAGCAATATTGAGGGGTATAATGTCTCTGTTATTAGACATAATGTACAGCTATTATGAGTAATCATTTGGTAGTTACACTGGGTAACATATAGGCTGTCCCTGCTAGATGCAGTGTTCCTTTAAATGCTGATTCAATTAAACTAATTGGATAATTTCCTATTTTAGTTCATTTATTTATTTGTTCAGCTGCCAACTGTTCTGTTTATTTGAAATATTCAGTAGCAGACTCTCACAGATTGAAATTCTCTTTAGGGATCAGAATTTCAAACTTGCCAGCACAAAACTGAAAAAGTTTGGAGGGGATTTTCTTCTTCTGTTTGTAGTTTTTTTTTTTTTTTAAACCTGAATTTCCCTGAATTGTTTTCAGCCGCTGAAGGATTGCTTTTTCAAGCTTAAGGGATGATATGTCTTTAATTAAATAGCATGTTACCTCCACAGGCAAAACACTTTCAAGTATCACAATAAATTTTAAGTAATTTCTTGAATCCGTCATTACACTTTATTTTTCTTGTGTTTGGCCTCCCAGGCCCAAATCTAATATTTGCCCTGCCAGCAACTAAACAGCCATAAGGACAAAAGGTGTTGACAAAAGCAAATTTCTTGTAGGAGTAAGGACCAAGAGCTAAGCTCTCTTTTGATCTCATCACCAGTTCTAACAGAGTAGCACCAGAATGGGGTTCAAAAATATTTGCCAATTATATGGGATAATCCAACAATCCATATATTTGTGAAAACCAAAGACTGTAAGGCAAGTTCTTTGGATATTTGTCAAGTTAGAGTTAAAATGGCCATTGAGTTTGATGGGGGTTCAGTTCAGATCCATTAATCAGGCATGAAACTGATTTGTTGTTCAGGGGGCAGGTTGATAGTGAGAGTTGTGATCCCTTTGAGTAATCACCTTCTAAGACAGGGGTCCCCAACCTTTTTTGCACCAGGGACTGGTTTCACTTTAAAGAAAATTCTGCGGACCGGCCAGCATAGAGGAGGAGCGGGTGGGGAGGGGGAACAGGCAGTGCATGCGCATGTGAGGGGGGGGAGTCATCTCACTCGGCCCTCTAGGGCCTCCAATGGTGCAAGCAGCCGCGCCTGCACTCTCCCGCACCCGGTGCGAGCTCTGCCCAGGGGCCTGCCCCCTCCTCCTCCTCTCTGGCCCTGCGGCCCGGTTCCTATCAAGCCACGGACTGGCACCGGTCTGCGGCCCGGGGGTTGGGGACCCCTGTTCTAAGATGTTTAGGGTTTTGTTGGTAAATACTAACACTTTCAATTGTCCCTGATAGGAAATCCACAACCAGTGCTGATCTTTCAGTACAGGTATTCTGTTTCCTTTAACTTGCTCAACTGTCATTTTAAAGCACTTTTCAAGCATAGCTGCACAAAGAGCATGCTGGATTAGGAAAAGTGGATTGTATATAAAGTCCCTGTTGCTAATTCCAATCAACTGAGAAAGAGTGTGAATGAGAGGACTAACCATAATTATGTGAATGCAGTCCTGGCTACAGCCTCCATCTAAACATCTAGCAATATTTATATCATTTTAAGGATTCTGACCACCAGTAAGTAGTTTATATAAATTTCATTGGGGATTTGAACATTTCTTTTAATGAAGAATGGATTAATCATAACTAAATATGAGAATAATTCTTCCCTATTATGCTATGAGAGAATACGTCCATTTGATTAAACTATTACTATTTTTCATGGACAAAATCTTTAGGAAGTTAAGAGTATTTACTACATGTTTTCTTTAAAAACTGCCAAGGAAAGGACATTGAAATTTCTGAATTTCTATTTTTTAAGTTCGTTACATAATAATGTACTTTCGTTATTCCTCCACCACCACCACAAAAAACTAGAGGGAGAAAAATGTTCAGAAAAAAAGAGCAGAGTTGGGTATCACCTATTCTTGGTATCTCACTCAAAATTTCTTGATGACCTCTCCCAGCAGCCTCATATATATATTAAGCAGCACTGTGGATGAGATAGAACCTAGTATCCCCATACTTCCTGGCCATTTAGGGTTAGCAAACACTCAAAATTGACAGACAATCAAATACAGCTTCTGGCTATTGAGATGGTGTTCCTACAGACCAATGACGTTTTTGTTGTTGCATGCTGAAAGCATGTGCATGCACAAGTGTGTGCCCACGGTCATAATGCAACGCATGCAAGATCCCTCGGTATACCACGCCCCCCTATGCATGGGTGCACATGACACCCTGCATGGCCCCAAAATGCAATGCAAGTTTCCCCACACATGTGTCCTGCGCATGTGTAACCCGCATACTCTCTGGGAATGTGTGGCACAGACCTAAAGAGCAACTGGCCGGCAGGAGGCACGCATGCATGCACGGTGGAGCTGGGCTGAGACGACAGCTGGCGCGCCTGCAGAAAAGACTCTGAGTGCCACCTGTGACACACATGCCATATATTTGCCATCACAACTATAGACTTTAGACCAGAGTTCCCCAACCTTTCTGGGTTGGTGGCCCAGAGGAGGAAGGCAGGTGCATTTACATGAAGATGCATGCACGTGAACAGCGCCGTGAGTGTGAATGGACTGCCGGGGGGCATGGCATGCATGCACTGGCCAGCCACTCATGCAGTGGCCAAGAAGCCACAGCACAGTAATGGGCTGTGACCCACAAGTTGGGGACCCCGTTTTAGACACAGTAGCTTCCCACCCTCCGATAATAATAATAATAATAAAGTTGCATTTATTGACCGCACCCTCTCCCCACAGGGACTCGGGGCGGTGCACAGGAAAATTAAAAAACGAAAAATATACAAAATACATACAAATTAAAACGAATTAAACTCAATCAATCCTGTGCTAAAATCCCCTTAACTAAAAACATCCAATAAATATAGTATACATTTAAAAACCCATAGACAGAGAGACTACCCTAGGCCGGCCAGGCGGAAAAGATGAGTCTTCAATTTCAGGCGGAAGGAGCGGAGGTCCGTGGTCGTTCTAATATCGGGGGGAAGGTCGTTCCAGAGGGCCGGGCCCGCCACAGAGAGAGCCCTTCCCCTGGGCGTCGCCCGCTGACAGAGTCTAGTGGACGGCACCCGGAGCAGTCCCTCTCTGTGGGAGCGAATCGGCCGTGAGGATGTATGAGGCAGGATCCGATCCCGCAGGTAGCTAGGTCCCGAGCCATGGAGCGCTTTAAAGATGATGATTAATACCTTGAAGCGCACCCGGAAGACGACAGGTAGCCAGTGCAGCTCGCGCAAGAGCGGTGTAACGTGGGTGAACCTGGTGGTTCCCATAATTGCTCGCGCGGCTGCATTCTGAACTAACTGAAGTCTCCGGGTGCACCTCAAGGGGAGCCCCATGTAGAGAGAGTTACAATAGTCCAGTCGAGATGTCACGAGGGCATGAGTGACTGTGCGAAGGGCGTCCCGATCCAATAGGGGGCGCAATTGGCGAACCAGGCGAACCTGGTAAAACGCCCTCCTGGCCACGACTGTCACTTGCTCTTCCATAGACAGCCGGGTATCCAGGAGGACACCCAAATTGCGCGCCCCATCCACAGGGGCAAGATGTTCGCCCCCTATGGCCAACGTTGGAGAAAGGTGGTTGAATCGGGCAGCCGGAAACCACAGCCACTCGGTCTTGGTCGGGTTGAGCCTGAGTCCGTTACTTCCCGATCCTAGGCTGATGCATTGCAGCATTCGATAACACTGGCTAGAGCTTGGAAAGCTCCCCCTCTCTTCTTTTATTCATTTTCCATTATACATTTCAGGTCAGCAGGGATTACCTTACAGTTTCTCTCCCCGCGGATGTGGGTACTAAAATAAATTATAATAATCAGTTGCTAGCTGGTAAACAGGAGAGATTAAAATAGCAGAGAGGAAATTGATTAATAGATCATACTGCAGCACTGGGGCAGAAAATTAAGATTCCATTTAAAAAATGAAAACAAAAAGGACTTTGCCAGGCACTATAAAAGCGCTAAAATCACTCAGTCTCTCACAAGGCCACTTTCCAAACCTGGGAGCTATTTTGCCCAACATTCTATTTCTGCAAATGGAAAAAAATATGCCAAGGAGAACCTCCAAAAATTATTGTCAGATATCGAGTAGGAGTACTTGTGAAGAAGCATTCTTCCAAATACTACTGTTACAAACAAGGGAAGACTGTAGATTTGCACCAGTACTTAAAATTCAGTTTGGAATAAATCAACTGGGGCAGGAAAGATACCCTCAGTGAAATGAATGTTCAAATCGCCACGTTTTTGAGTAACTGACACTTCCCGACCATCTTCAAAGAAGAGAGAAACAAATGCAGTAGAGGACTTGGAAACTGCAATGCAGTAATCCCTAAAAGTTTGTTTCATTTTTCTTAAATTATGAGGAGCACACAAAATGAAATTTGTAAAAATAAAAAAATAAAGTTGTGTTCTTTTCAAGAGGATCGCTGGTTTATTGCCCCAGCAAGATATATAGCCAGATATCACTATTTTATCTTTTATTAAAGCCATTCAGATTAATAAAACATCCATCTCCTCAAAAAAAAATCAATAGAGCTTTGATTGGAAAGCATTTTATAACCACCTTCCTGGATAAGTTTCTGTAGTATAAAATTAGTAAACACTGTGCTTCAAAAGGCAATGCATTTGTTTTCCAGCAAAACTTGTGATCATGGTAACAATATAAGGCTATGAATTAGTGTTTACAATATTTTTAGGACTAGCAAAGGAAATTCGCTTTTCTTCCCAAATTATTGCACTGCAGCCATCCTTCAACGTACCTGCGGTTATTGCAAAACCAAACCTAGTATAAAGTTAATACTACAGATAGCCTGCATTTTAGGTTGGAGAGTTAGGATGTTTGGAAGACAGTTGAGGGAAGATTTTGGAGTTTTTTTTTTTTTTTGTTTTTTAATTTTTACAATATATCACCCGGTGCTGTACAAAACAAAAGGAAGAGTTGGTTTCAAGTGTCGTCTATTGTCTTTAAAATCTCCAAAATCCACGTTCTCTCGGTACAGGCGTCGAGACATCCAAAGTTCCAAGTGCATAGTCCACAAATGGCTTCCAAGTCTTCCAAAAAATATCATTTTTATAAACCCCCTCTCTAAATTTAATATCACACGTCATTTTATCGTTTAAGGCTAATTTCCACATTTCACAATACCATTCTTCTATTTTAATATTTACCTCTATTTTCCAATATCTTGCTATTACAATTCTACCTATTATAATCATAATTCTAATCAGTTCTTTCTCATATTTTGTTAACTCTGGTTCATCGATTATCAATAACAGTATAGTTTCCGGTCTCAATATTATTATTCTTTTCATCATTTTACACATCGTTGTTTCCAATTGCTGCCAAAACTTTTTAATTTTCACACATTTATACCACATATGTTCGTAAGTTCCCAATTCCATATTACATCTCCAACATTTATCACTCATTTTTTTATCTATCTGTGATAATCTTAAAGGGGTCCAATACCATTTCCAAACAACCTTAAAATTATGTTCTTTAATCCTTATAGATAAAGTCTTCATAATCCGACTCTTCCAATTCTCATTCCAATCCAAATCCAATATTTTAATCTTTAAATCTTCTTCCCAATTCCTTTTCATTACCATTTGTGGATTTCCATCAAAATTTATAATCTTGTATATCTTACTGACAAGTCCTTTTAACCCAACTTCATCCTTAATAATTTGAGATACTAAAATTTCAAATTTAGTTTTACTTCTATCTATGTTACATATTCCCCTTACCTTCATATTCCATTTTTCTACCTGTATTTTTTCAAACCAATTTAACTCCAGTTTTTGAATTATTTTTTTCTTCCTACTTTCAGTTCCTGAAGCTTTTAACCAATCTACTATATTTCCTATATTTTCATCCTCAATTACTTTGTTCCGACTTGAATTAGTTTTAATCGGCCAACTTTCAATTGTCTTTCCCAAAAACGTTATATCCGGAATCAATTTTTTAACAAATTTATTCCAAGTTTTGTTCAACCCCTTTAACCAATAACTATTAATTACCTTTTTTGTTTTTGCTCTATCTAGGAACCATGCAGACCCAAATCTCTTAATGTCTTTTAACTCCAAATCTCTCCAATGACCATCCCCACCTTTAAGTATTTTTATCACAGTTCTAATATTATACGCCCGATAATAATTAAGTAGATTGGGAATTCCCAATCCACCCTCTTTTTGATTTTGATACCACAGTTTCTTCATTAATCTTGGTCTTTTCCCACCATTACAAAATTTATCCAATTTCTTCTGATATTCTTCTATATCTTTCTCTGTCAAATTTAATGGTAGCATCTCAAATAAAAAATTAAACTTTGGTAACAACATCATTTTACACATTGCAATTCTACCAAACCAAGACAACTTTATCTCTTTATATTTATCTATCTTTTTCTCTACTTCCTTCAACATCACCTCATAATTAATTTTTTTTAATTCTCTAACTTTAAATGAGAGTGTTATCCCCAAATATTTCAGTGTGTTCTTAACTCTTATCCCAAATTGTTCTTGCATACTCTCCCACTCCTTACCATCTTTATTTATTAATAATTCAGATTTTGACCAATTTACCTTTAAACCTGTCATTTCTTCAAATTCTATCAAATGTTTATTTATCCTCTTTAAATCTTTCTCTATATCCTTCAAAATAATCAAAGTGTCATCCGCATATAAATTTATCTTATATCCCTTGTAACCTTCCAACTCTTCATCTACTTCTATCAATTTAATCAAGACCTCCATAACTAACAAAAATAATGTTGGAGACAAGGGACACCCTTGTCTCGTACCTGCTTCCAATTTAATCTCTTCCGTCATTGTTCCGTTCACCTTTACCTTTGCACTGCTTTTTTGATATAATTTTGAAATAACATGTATAAATTTATTACCAAAGCCTAATGCCTCGATAATTACTTTTATAGTATCCCATTGTACAGAATCAAAAGCTTTAAAAATATCTAACGATATTATACCTAATTCATCTCCATTATTCTCTGCTACATCTATAATATTCAATACTCTTCTAATTATATCACTCATATATCTACCTTTAACAAACCCTACTTGATTATAACTTATATATTTGTCTATAAAACTGTTTAATCTATTACTTATAATTGCTGTAAATATTTTAGCATCTTGGTTGATTAAAGAAATAGGTCGATAGGACTCGATCCTCTCAAGATCTTTATCCGGTTTAGGAATTAAAGATATTACTGTCTTATTCCATGACATCGGGACTTCTCCTCCATGTAGAATACCATTATATAATTTTTGCAGTTTTGGTATTATTAGTTCTTTAAAATCTTTATAGAATTCAGCAGGTAATCCATCTTCTCCTGGGGTCTTCCCTAATTTTAACTCTTGTATTATTTCGTTGATTTCCTCCTGTGTTATATCTCTTTCCATCAACTCTTTGTATGTTTGATCTATTTTCATACCATATTTCCCAAGATGATTCTTCAATTTTTCTAAATCAATTGATTTCTTTAAATATAATTTTTGAAAAAAATTCCTGGCTACTTCACATTTATCCAATCTCTTATAACACCTTATACCTTTTTCATCTATCAGAGAACCAATTTCTCTCTTTTGAGTTTTATTTTTCGCCATCTTTGCCAATATCCTAGAATTTTTATTACTAAATTCAAAAAAATCCCTATTCAAATATCTTAAATTTTTTTTAACCAATTCAATATCTTCTTCTATCAATTTAGTTTTTAGTAAGGTCAATTCCTCCAAACAATTTTTATCCTTCGTAAGTGAGAATTGGTTCTCCAATATCTTAATTTGTCTTGTATCCTGATCAATTTTAGCTTTGTATTCTCTATATTTCCTACTTGACAATTTAATACTTTCTCCTCTAAATATTGCTTTCATGGTATCCCAAACAATTTCAAATTTAATCTCTCCGTTATCATTCAATTCCCAACTTTCCTTCCATTTTTTGAATATCCATATTTTATCCTCCTCCCTTTTGTACAATTTTTCATCATATCTCCAACCTCTTTCCTTTTTCTCAAAATTAAAATCTATTTCCATCATAACTTCCGCATGATCAGAATCCTTAAAGATTCCCACATCTATTCTATCTACTTTATTCAACAAATCTTTAGAAACGAAAATATAATCAATCCTTGAATATGTATTATGTACTTTAGAACAAAAGGTATACACCCTTTCAGAGCCTTTCAACTCTCTCCAGACATCTACCACACTATTTTGAAACATCCATTTATTTAAAATTTCCCCTTTATTTGTTTGACTAAAGCGGGTAGGATTATTACTATCAATTCTATCTCTAATTAAGTTAAAATCTCCCGCCACAATTACTTTCCCTTCACTTTCTATTTCCAAAATCTTAGTAATTTTGTCCAAAAATCCCTTTTGTTTTTCATTCGGTAGATATAAATTAACCAATGTCACTTTTTGCTCGTTAATATTCCCTATAATTATTAAATATCTGCCTTCCTCATCTCTAACTCATTTTGGAGTTTGTGGGTTGAATGGGGAAGGGGGCGCTATGTTTGGGCTATAGGGATGCGGTGGCTTAAACGTTGAGCTTGTCGATCAGAAAGGTCGGCAGTTCGGAGGTTCAATTCCCTAGCACCGTGTAACGGATGCAAGTTAAAAAAAAAATAGGCGCTAACTTTGGTGGGAAGATAACAGTATTCCATGTGCCTTTGGCATTTAGTCATGCTGGCCACATGACCACGGAGACGTCTTCGGACAGCGCTGGCTCTTCGGCTTTGAAACAGAGATGAGCACCGCTCCCTAGAGTCGGGAACACCTACCACATATGTGCAAGGGGAACCTTTACCTTTATATTTGGGCTACTTTTAAGAATGTGTTGGGCTGTAAAAAGGCATATGGCAACTTTGAAAATATCTCTCTCCACAGAGGTTTTGATATGTAAGAAAACACAGGCTTGGCTCTAAATCCCTGCAAAGAGAACTTCATCTAAACTGTTAGGCTGGAGAAAAGGGAAGGCAATTTTCAGAATCCTCCTTCACCTTGGCTGAGAAACTGCTCTTTGAAGGATTGCAAGACCCTGTAAAATATTTTCAAAAGTGATAAGGGGGCTCTTGGGGAAAATCTATTAAAAAACCACCACTTACCCTTTGTCACTCTGTTTCAGCAAAGCACAGGTCCTTAATGTGTTTGCATTGCCAAAAGAAAAATGGGGCACAGAAGCTAGCAACATTTTACAAGGAAAATCACAGCTTAATCTGAACCCGTTACAGGTACACTGCCTTTTATTCCAAGGAGATCCTGGTTTCATGTAATTATAATTAGGATGCCTTTTAAATTGGGCTTGTGAGAATCCATCAGCCACTATTATGCAACGTAAAAGAAGACGGCCAGAAACTAAGAGTAGGAGAAAATGTTGATGGCTTGTGTTTTAGTATGAATCATCTTAATTAACCTTGAACTGATAATAAAAGGAGATAATATTATCCTTATGTTTTGCATTTCTCTGAATATTGCAGTTCAGTTCTGTTTATAAGCAATGGAAGAGATTCTTGTTCATCCAGAAAGAAAAAAAGAAAGAAAACGAGTCCTTCTTACTTCTTCCAGTTCTTTGCCAGTAGTGCATTTGGAAACTTCAGAATAAATCCCTCACCGGATTGAATCACATTTTTAAAAAGGATTGCTCTGCCTATAATTATATGAATGACCTGCAAATCAATTTCAAGGAGATAGGAAGATGTATATATGTATGTATATTCATATCTTCTTCTGAATATTTGTAGGTTATTTGTTATTGGTCCTCATTTCCACCACAGATCCCTCAGAGTACTTGGGCGGTTGGTACAAAGGCCATAAAAATCAACAAGGCTTGTCATCATTTGTACAAGCAGACACAGCAGCATTTCTTGGCATTTCTTCCCTGTCAGCAACCCACAATTACCTGGATTAATGGCTGTGTAAACTGCATAAACATTAGGGCATTCATTCATTTAAAACATTCATTCATTCAAAACATTCATTCATTCAAAACAGTCTTACGCCCCACTCCACTCCCATCCCCAGGGAGGCATATAACAATTAGAAGTACTTGCCTTGAGGCTAAAGAACATGGTGGAAGAAAATGACGATGGAGAAGAAATTAAAAATAAACCATTATCTGGCTTTTAAATACAATTTTGAAATACATATGTTTAAAACTGATTTTGGATTTTGTGCGTGTTGTCTCATTGGTGTTATCTCATGCCATAGGCATCATGATGTTGGGTTATCACCCCAACATAAATGATCTAGAAATTGAATTGATATTTCTGAATAGATTTTCTGATAAGAAAAACTGCAAAATTTATCCCTGAAATGGCTTACTGAGGGCCAGAAGGTAACTTGAATGTGCCCTCCAAGAACAGAGAGAGTTATACCCAAGTTCTACCTTAGAAGCCTTCTTTCAGTTATCTTTTAACATTTCATTTTCCAATGATGAAACTTCCATGCTGGGAAAAGCTAAAGGGAACTCAAACAAATATTGAATCATATTAAAATTTATGGCCTTCCCATTCATCCAACTTGATCCTGGGATTAAAGCAAATCATACCATTTCCAAGCAAGACAAGTGTTATTATAAGTTCCAATATTTATATAAGAAATATAAATGTCAATGACTGTGAACTGTTGTGAACTGTTATCACTTGGAGTGTAATTTCTCGGTCACATAAATTTTAATAAGCCTTTAAAAGATTCGTAGTATATTTACTTGAAGCATTAATATTAATTTCATTCGAGCATGTACAATGTATTTCTAATATTTGTGGAATGCCATTAGAGTAATTACCTAAAATATCTCTAAGCATCCCTTAAATATTTTGTAATTTTGTTGAAACTACAAGTGTATTGGACTATGTAATTAATTTGATGGAGTTTAAACTTTCCAGAGATTTTGACTGATTCCAGCCATAAGTTCTACTTCAGTAATTAAAAGATGTTAGCTTTTTCCCCTCTGAATGTTGCTAAAAAGAAAATAATAAAGAAGACCTTCATTTTCAATTTTCACGCATTGATTGATTCCAAATATAAGAATCATCTATCCCTCTTGGCTGTTGTTTATACCAATGATGGGTAGCTCATGGATCATCTCATTTGTACGGATCTTAGATACCACCAAGATTTTAGTGCATTTTTTTTGTTTCTTAAAACAAACAAAAATATGTTAAAAAGACAGTTAGTATGTGGTAGCCATAGTGAAATTATTTTGAGTAAGTTGATTCAACAACCACCAATTCTCACTTTCACATATAAAGAACAAACTATTTCATCTCCAACTTCTCCAGTCATATCATGTCAACCTCAAAGGTCATTCAGACAACATACATATCAAATTGATTAGATTTGAATATTTGACTTAATCTGGAAAAAATATTTCTTTCCATGTGCAAAAATTCAGGAAAATTGAAAAGCATTATATTTGTTTATTTGATTTGAAAATCAGTTTGATTTGAAGATGCAGTTGACTTATAATTAAATCACACCTCCCTAGGAACTATGCATTACAGGAGTCAAGTATTTTATCACTGAATTTTATCTTTTTAAATATCAGGTATAATATGACATCAGAACCACAGAGTGACATTAATGTATTCATTTTTACAAATAGCCCTCACTGATTACAATTGGGATCAGTAAAGTCTAATATCACATGATTGTATCAGCTGATGATGTCAATCCCAGCTGCAGTCATTACGTGAATCACCACGATTTGTTAAGCACAATGTCACATGACCATGACTTGCAACTTCTAGCCAGCTTCCTCATTGATTTTGCTTGTTGGAAGTCAGCAGTAAACGTCAGAAATGGCAGTCATATAACTGCGGAATACTGTGACTGTCGTAAATGTGTGTCAGTTTCCAAGAACAAAATCATAATCACGTGACTCTGGACTCAAGGACCAGTTTTAAATTTCCTTTTTCAGCACTACTGTAATTTTGAATGATCACTGAGCGAACAATTGGTAAGTGAAGACCTTGTATTCGTTTGGCATATGTATATATTGTCCCACAAGGGACGCACTGCCTCAGTGGCTAAGACACTGAGCTTGTCGATCAGAAAGTTCGGTAGTTCGAATCCCTAGCACTGCGTAATGGAGTGAGCTCCCGTTATTTGTCCCAGCTTCTGCCAACCTAGCAGTTCAAAAGCATGTAAAAATGCAAGTAGAAAAATAGGGGCCACTTTTGGTGGGAAGGTAACAGCATTCTGGCGTTTAGTCATGCCAGCCACATAACCAGGGAAGCATCTTCAGACAGTGCTGGCTCTTCGGCTTTGAAACAAAGATGAGCACCCACTTGAAAAGTCTTTCAGCTGGATGACTGCTTCCCACATTAGCCCGCATTAGCCAGGTACCCACCAGACTCTCTGAATCTAGTGAAGGAATGCCTCCTCTCTTTAGTGCACTCTTATGTTAAGAATGATGAAAAAAAATCCAACTATGGAGGCTTTTCTACATTCAAAGAGAGATGGCATTTTCTCCAAAAGGGAGAGCTTCACAATGAATCAGCAATGACCTTTTTTGAAGGAAAGCTGCCAGTTTTGGTTTTTGCTTGCTTAATTGGATTGTTAAGCCTTTTATTATCGCTCCCATTAACAACATTTAAGCTGGACTCTGAGCCTCTTCTCTCAAGGTCTTCCTATCACCCATTGTCCTACAATTGATAACAATTTGCAGCACTGACTTACAACTGTTACTTGAAACCACAGTATAGAACTGTGTTGAGTTTTATAACAGGCAGAGAGATGATTAGAAGATGCAGTTGTGTCTTAATTAAATTTCAGACATAAGGTTGTAACAACATGAATGAGTTGAAACAACACACTAAAGATATGGTTCAGGTATGTTATCAAATGAACTCCATTAACTATTGTTAGCAACTTGTGTGTGGGTAGGAACTATGCTCAGTAATTTAGGTACACCTACAAATTAGGGTCAGAGGCAGGGGTGGGTTACAGCCGGTTTGCTCGTGCATGCGCTGTATGCACAGTTCAATGGAAATTGTTCTGCGCATGCACCAAACTCCCATAAAAGAGGGCGGTGGTGGCAATCAGAGAACTGGTTCAGGGGCGTGGCCCGGTTCTGCGACCCAGGCCAGCATACCACTATCAGTTCGGCCGAACCAGTCTAAACCAGTAGGAACCTACCTCTGGTCAGAGGGATGTTGTTTCTTCCCTCTGAGAGTGCGGGAGGGACTCCATTTTTAAATAGATGACAGATCTAGTTATTGTTGACTGAGCATAACAACTGCAGAGTGATAAAGATTTTTCCTAACCAAAGGCACTTAGCAGAAAAGGATGTTGGGGGCATATTCATATTTATGTGTGAAGTGTCAGAGAAGTGGGTATGAATCAGCCACAACTTTCTTCTCTGAAAGATGGGGTACTAACCTAGGGGTCACGTGTGGCCCTCAGAGGCTCCAAGAATGATGCTGCTAAAAACAAGCTGTTATATTACAATTTTCAAGAAATTGACATTGTCTTTTTGTTATGATGATGTAAAGAGTTAAATATAGCTCACACACTTGTTCTATAACTCAGGGGTCTCCAACCTTTGCAATTTTAAGTCTGAAGGACTGGAGAATTCTGGGAACTGAAGTCCTTCAGACTGGAGAATTCTGGGAACTGAAGTCCTTCAGACTGGAGAATTCTGGGAACTGAAGTCCTTCAGACTGGAGAATTCTGGGAACTGAAGTCCTTCAGACTTAAAGTTGCAAAGGTTGGAGACCCCTGCTATAACTCATTAGTTGAAAGAGGTTGATCATTCAGCCCTTATACACCTGGGATGCCATTATATCACTGATACATAATCCCTGCAAATTTTGGAGATCCAAAATAATTTGGAGAAAACTGCTACTTCCAGAGGCTGTTTTACTCCTATCCATTTCTGGGTGTCTCTCAGTACGAAACAGCTTGACAGGAAGTAGGTTTTTACCGCTGACTTCCATGGCTGTCTTTTGTTGGCTGTCTGTTGTTTTTTAACTTGTCAAAATTATTGCTGTTTTGCCAGTCTGCAAAATCACTCTTTATATTTGGGTCATTTACATAAAACAACACCTGGAAAAGCTGCTGTGTTTCTATTATTATTTAATCGCTCACCAAGCCGCTCACCCCCCCCCCCCCAATGCTCTCTTATTGGTCATTATAGTCTTTAAGTCTTCCACTTATGGGAGAAAAGGAAAGAAATCAGAAGGATTTTTTTTTCTTTCTTTGTGTTTGAAACCGAATGATAATAGCCTAAAGGATTTCATCACTTAAATAAAACATTGGTGTTAAAATGCTGAGGGCTACCTTCAGTCTCGTGCTTCTTCAAACATGCCTTCCCTTGAGCCCTGTGCCCTAAACTCTATGCTAATATCACCCCATGTGTTTTATTTCCAGTAGTTTTAAAACCTCATTATCATTATTCATCGTGGTGAAAATCAGATGCCTCACAGATTCGGTAGCCTTACTTTCATCCCTTTGTTGGCATTCAGAGCCCTCCTGTCATAGTGCCGGAATAGACACCTTCAGTGCTAGATAAAGAAGAATCAGACACTTTTCACAAGGAGATGACTCTGTAGCATCGGAAGTCAATTCAGCCTCAGACCTAAAGTGCATAGACCTTTGCTCCTTACCTTAGTGGAGAAAGCAAAGCTAGGCATGTTAAAATAAAAGGGAAAGGCATTTGAATTCTGTCCAGGGCATATACAGCTTTTTATTTGGAAGAGTGGAGTGGAGAACCAACAAAGGTGCGTATAGTCAAGGCTATGGTTTTTCCAGTTACAATGTTTGGCTGTGAAAGTTGGACCATAAGAAAGGCTGAGCACCAAAGAATTGAGGCCTTTGGACTATGGGGCTGGAGAAGACTCCTGCAAGTCCTTTGGACTGCAAGGCAATCAAACAGGTTAGTCCTAGAGAAGATCAACCCTGACTGCTCTTTAGAAGGCCAGATCCTGAAGATGAAACTCAAATACTTCAGCTACCTAATGAGAAGGAAGGACTCACTGGAGAAGAGTGCTGGGAACTAATGTCCTAATGCTGGGAACAATTGAGGGCAAAAGAAGAAGGGGATGACAAAGAATGACGTGGCTGGATGGAGTCACCGAAACAGTAGGCGTGAGCTTAAATAGACTCCAGAGGGTGGTAGAAGAGAGGAAGGCCTGGAGGAACATTGTCCATGGGATCGCAATTGGTCAGACATGACTTCACAACTAACAACAACAGAATAGAATAGAATAGAATAGAATAGAATAGACTTTATTGACACTTTGAATGTACACTAATCGGCCTACATTAAAACAAAATTTCGTTCCATTTAGCTCTCAAAGGGTCACCACCTCCAATATACACTACGTAATCATGACAGAATACATATGGTACATACATACATACATGCATACATACATAATTATGCATTTATTATATGACAGAGAAACAACACAGTCTAGTTTGGATACATGTACATGGGAGAAAAGCAAATCTTGTGAGCTTACCAGATGAATAGCATAGGGAACAAAGAAATTCAGGAGTTTTTCTAGAAATGCGATGGAGCATTTCACTAAGACATGACCTTTTTCTCTATCGGTTTCATGCTAGGGATCAAAACTCTTCACTCTTTTGATTTGCCAAGCAGAGGCAGTGTTCCCGCAGTTGCAAGTTACAGCAGCCAGGTTCACAGGGGCCATAGGCATGTGTTGGCTTTTCAGTTGCATAGTAGTGTTTCCCTTCTCCAAACTCAGCAGAGCCTGATCAAAAATGGTATATGGCGAGAAAAAAATATTTCAATATGGAAGAACCAACTAAGAAGTGACTTGCAGAAAAAGATTACACTGGTCAGAGAAACAAGCATGAGAAAGAAACTCGAAATCACCCCAACTGGATTTTGTGTAGTATGAGACTAGTTGTCAAGATATTTTCAAGCATTCAAGATTCTGACTTTACAATAATAAAGTAACATGTCTGACTCTGGACTTCCTGCTTCTTGACCAACATCTACAAGTTGTGATCTGCTATAATAGTAACTTCTGTTCACTATATCCCAAAAATATTTTCCAGTGAATCATCTTGTTTTGGTCAGGGAACAGCTAGCTCTTCCATTAAAACTGAAAAGTTGTTATCATAGATCAACATACTAAATTCAAATGGTGGGACAGAAAATGAATTGCAGAGTATCTGATTGTTTTAAATTTCCCTTGTACATTCTTCTTTTTCATTTTCAAAGTTAAATGTTGGCAAAAATATATTCTTAAATATTATTTCTGGTTGTGTTGAGCTACATATTAAAATTAGGAGCCTTAGTCCCCTAAGACTGACTCTATTCATTTTCATCTCTTAAAAAAACTGCCATATTGCCAATATTTGTTGGATTGGTCTAAGAGGATTCATACTGAGATAAACAAAGATTTCCTACAGCATCTGGAAACTGCAGGAGAGAAAAGAGACATTTGTGGGATCAAAGCAGAATTTTTGAAATTATATTTCCAGCTTTACCACAGTCAAACAGATGTACTTAAAAAAAAAAGTTAGCCATCTGTTACATACACATACTAATAGCATGTATCCAGCAATAAAGCAGAAGTTATGAATAGGTAAACAGAATGCATGTACATGTTTGTGTGATTCTACATGCAAAGGAAAAGCTTCATATATTTTGGAATTTTAGGTTTCAGCAACAATGGTGGGATTCAAAAAATTTTACTACCGGTTCTGTGGACATGGCTTGGTGGGCATAGCAGAGGAAGGATACTGTAAAAGCTCCATTCCCTCCCCACCAGCTGGGACTTGGGAGGTGAATCCTTGCTGATGAATAAATGGGGGTGGGGCCAGTCAGAGGTGGTATTTACCATTTATCCGAACTACTCAAGATTTCTCCTGCCGGTTCTCCAGAACTAGTAAGAACCTGCTGAATACCACCACAGGTCTGCAACCCTATGAAGGATCTCTGACCTTGAAGGGACTGAGCATAATAAGCTTTACTTTGAGCCAGTTAGTCATTCCCTCTCAGCCCACTCCATCTTGCAGAGTAGTCATCGTAGGGAAAATAAGAGGCACAAACATTATATATCCAATCTTGATCCATACTAATAAATGACCAATCATGGTCGTCCCACGATTGGATTATTGCAATGCACCTGGAAACTACAGACCCATCGAAATCCAATGGCACGAACAGTAATGGGCATCTTTCAATGTACCTGTGCATCACTACAGTTACACAACCTTCCAAGTCAGCTTCTGAGCACAATCGAAGATGCTGATTGTTATTTAGAGCTTGGATATTGGAGGGACTGCTTGTCCCCTGTCGTTTCTGCCTGTCAAGTACATTCTGATAGAGTGAGTTTATTCCAGATCTCCTCTATTAAACATTATTATCTTGTGGGACTCAGGAAGTATGCTTTCTCATTCACAGCCCCCACCTTTTAGAACAGTATCCCTCCAGAGATAAAGACTGAAGAAAGCTTTGAAATTCTAGCTGGTGTATAGAAAGACAACCAATTAACCACTTGGGTGCTTCATTACCCAAGTAACAACCCAACCACCCACAAAGGAAAGCTGTCTAAGAATATTATTCAGATGAGCATGGCAGCATCCCAGAGCATTGGGAAAAGAAAACAGACCATCTATACAACATCTTCCAACAAAATGGATACCTATGCAACTTTATCAAAAATTGCCTGACTACTCAATGCCCCACAGCACAGCCAACATAAGCTATGAAAAAGATGACACTGTTATACATCAGAAACAACTTAGAAACAACCAACAGGCAATTACAACACACATCATCACTATAGCACAGAAAGCAACTAAAGCCCTCCAAAATTTCTCACGTAAAATAAAAGACGCAGTAGCCAAATAAGGAAGACACATCGATAACTTACAGGGAAGGACATTAACAACCATCATGTCAGACAGATAGGCTGAAGACTAGCATAATGTATTCATCATCACAACTAGCAGAGTTGAACTTTGGGCCAGATCTTTCCACATCTGTATTATTTCTTTGAGTCTTTCTATGCTCTGGGTTATGTCAATTTTGATAGTCTCCAGTCACCTTATTCTTTTTTGTCCTGGTTTCCTTTTACCGCTAACTCTTCCAAATGTAATTGCTTTCTCCAGTGAATTTCCCCATATGACATGGCCAAAATAAGTGAGACACAGTTTCATGATTTTGCCTTCTAATGACATGTCTGGTGTCATATGCTCCACTTCTTGCTTGTTACTCATCTTTGCTGTCCAAAGAATATGCAGGAGTCTTCTCCAGCACCACAGATGATTTTCTTCCTGTCTTGCTTTTTTAAGGTCCAGCTTACACAACCATAGATAACTACAGAGAATACAGTAGAATGAACTAACTTACAATTGGAACTAGTCTACATTTGATTGCCAGGCGGATGTCCATAACTTTCCATATTTGGCTTCTAATCATCATTACTGTCCAATGTTTTATTTCTGTGCTGCATTCACTGCCTTGAGGTATCTGCGATCCTAAGAAGTTGAATTTTTCCACACATTCTATCTCGTCACTGTCAATTTCTGGTTTGATGTTTCCCTTCCTTGCAGTGGTCATACGCTTTGTCTTTTTGATGTTCAGGAAGAGACCAGAATTCTCACTTTTTTCTTTGATTTTCTTGATCAGATGTTCCAGGCCTTTGCTTTCTGAGAAGAGAATTTTATTGTCAGCATACCGAAGATTGTGTATGTTTCTTCCACCAATCTTTACCACAATTTTTGATTCCTCAAGATTAGCTTACTCATGATCATTTCAACATGCAGGTTGTTTAAGAAAGGGAGAGAATACAACCTTATCAAACTCCTTTCTTTGTCTTAAACCAATCTGTGTCTCCCTATGGTGTTTGCATACTGTCTTCCTGATTTGTATACACTGATTGTACCAATTTGATACAGTGATTTGTACCAACCAGATGTGCTGGTGCCCCTAGGTCTTGTAAGGCTCTCCATAGCTTCTCCTGAGCAACACAATTGAAAGCTTTCTTGTACTCTATGAAGCACGTGTAAATGATCTTTGGATATTCATAAGATTTTTCAACCATAGTTTCAGCTGAGAAACTGCAAGCATCCTTCAACAAGCTAGATCCAAAAATACTAGGGAATTCCTGTAAGCTTGTCACTCAGACAAATCAGTTATCAATAAACATAATAGAGCTAAATGATTCAAAAGAGTCAATTAAATAGCTATGAAGGGAACAAAAAGTCCAGAAATCACCCTCTTCAGTAGCCAACAACTAGATAAACAGGGATTAATACCAGACCAACAATCAAGCAGAAAACAATGCCCTAATCAAGAAATTACCAAGGGGGGGGGGGGGGGACCGCATATACACACTAACACTAGCAGGGCAAACTACTGTATTTAAACAGGGAGAAAATCCCATGCTTATTTGTACTTGTGATGTTTCAGGTAATGAAACAACTGCAGGCAAACAACCAAGATCAGAGAGCACCCTGAACTAGATTTATCCTCTTCTACTCTATAAGGTATATCTTATATGACAATTTAGTTCCACTCATATCAAGACCAACTACAATATCAAAATGGTAACCACTGCATATTTTAAGAGCTGGTAAAGTTCTAAAGTATGCCACCATCCCAAATTCATAGTAAACTACCTTAAACTTTCCCCCACTTTCAATTGCCACTTGAGATAGGTAGCCGGAGAGCAGATGGAAGAAATAGAGGCTGTTAATACTGTAATTAATGCTCCATCTGCTACAATTTCCTGTCTCTACTCTAATGAGTTGTGTTGCATTTGTCACCTACACCAGTCTTAATTGGCTGAATATGGGAATGGAGAGAAAAATCATTAGAATTAATCATACTTTCTTATACATATTTACTTCTATGTGTGAACTAGCTCTATGGATATATAAATAGCTTTCTCCGAGATTTTAGCTAAGACAAAACTCAAAACTTCTATGGATTTTCAGGTGGAGATTAAAAGTGGGGCTCCCTCTTTTTTCCTAGGGACTAAGCAGTCTAGTCAGTCATACAAAATTGATTTCACCAATTTACTCTAAGAGGAAATAACTGCTGGAAATTTAATCATTAAAAAAGAACAAATGACAGATATATAGGTTAATTAGCAAACATCCTTAGAACTGCAGATACTTAATGCATAAAAAAAATAATGCTTTTTTGCCAGCTTAATGGATCGGCCCATGCATGCGTGTATGAGGAAAAGTGTCTTTGATTATGCAATCTGCTTGATCAATTTTTAAAACATGTAAGTAATTTGTATTTATTGTCAAGAAATGATACATTGCTATGATCTGATGTGGCTCTACCACTGAGCCACAGTCCCCCTCTGACAAGAGGCCAAAATTATTTATTAAACTGTAGAGTTCAGAGACAAGAAATCTAATTTGTAGAAGATGTGTTTTTGGTTTTTGCTGGTGATCTTAGTTCATATATTTTTTGATGCTTGAGAAACCTGCACTTTCTTTTTCACCAACAACAGTAACTGGACAAATTTCTAGGCAAGAGTATCAGTGTGAATCATTGAATCCAGTATGGTGAATGCAACCACACCATCAACAACTCATCTCTTTGTGACATGCAATGAACTTCTAAACAGAGGAGAGCCACCCTCATGACTTTTTTGTCCTCCATCGCAGTGGTGGGTTCTGGATCCCATTCCAACTGGTACGGTTGTAACAGGCCCAGCGTCACCCACATGGGCATGCACAGTGCGCATGCGCATGGTGTGCACATACGTCATACCTACCTGCGATGCTTCCGCAAGCCTCCACGATGCTCCACCTGCTCGGCGGAGCGTCACGCAGGCGCTGTACGTGTCTTGCGCGTGCACGGAAGCGCCAAAAGCTTAAAGCACAGGTAAGGAGCAAGTGTGTGCAGGTGGGCCCTCCGGAGCACCATACCGGAACGGTATCTGGTGCTTCGGGGAGGCTCCAGTACACCCGTACCATGGCATACCACCTGCAACCCACCACTGCTCCATCAGGACAGCTCCAGATCTGTGGTACAAAAATCTATCACATAGTTGACATGTGATGCTTCTTTTAAAGACATTTCTTGTCTCTAACTCTACTGAGATACCAAAACTCTTATCCCCAAATTCAGTTTATAATTTCAACCAGACCTAAATAGCTTTATTGGAATGACCAGAAAAATAGTGTACAATTAATGAATTAACTTAGCTTGTGTAACTAAATTGCTATGTTTTAATCCTTTCACCTTGTGAGAATTGGCAAGGATACGTTCTAATTTTGGGTTTCCACCATTCCCAGGCAAAATAGGAATAATTAAATTTAATACTAACCTTCTTCCTGGAAAAAAAAACAACTTTCCCTTTTGGTTTAACTTGTCTTGGTCTCCTGGCCAGTTAATGCTTCCATTATGTGCGCTTGTGTGTTCAAATGTTAAATAGGAACAGGTTCCTTGCAATTTGGCAGGCCTTATGTGGAGTGATTCACATTCCAAAGGAATTGAATGAGTGCTAAGAAATGTTAGGGAACTTCTAAGATTGTCCAGTCAGAATTGTGAGACTTCTAAGTTTGAGATGAGGAAATTTAATGTGTTTCGTGTTTGGATATTATCATTTTTTAAAATTCTTTTGCCTCTGGCCGTCTTCAGAGGGAGTTTCACTATGCAGATGAGTAGGCTGTATTTCTGCAATCTATTTTGCATCCTATTTTAATTCCTATTTTGCACCAGAGGCAGTGTGTTTATGAGATCTAAGAGGTTTGTGGATTCATTTGTGCTTGCTTCCTTTCATTTTCAAGCAGATTGTGGCAGCTACACAATATGGCATAAGCCATGCAGGATAATCATTCTTTCTCACATGCCGCCCAAACCTTATATTGTGTTTTTGGTTTTAGGTAAAATATTAATATTAATTGTTGCCCATGTATCTCTTTGGATCAGTCATTGTGTTTGTATGTATATAATGCCTTCTGTATACACACACAAGCACTCTTTGTGCCTGTTTCAAGTTGCTTTAAACTGTTTTTAAAAAGGCGAGAAAGGATCTGAGAACAACTTGCCCATCATATAGATCTAGAAGATTGTTTCTTCTTTATATGGAAATGGGAAAAGATGGCATTTGATTTCCATGGGGTAATATTTGGGCATGGGGACAACCAACTGAATCTGAGCCCCAGGTGATAATCTGAAATGCGAATGGGGTAGAAAAGCACGGGTTGAATAATTTAATATATTTTAATGATGTATATTGTATTTATTGTGGTTTTAAATCATGCCTGTGCGCCGCCCTGGGTCCTAACAAGGAGAAGGGTGGGGTATAAATTCGAATAAATAAATAAAAATAAATAAATAAATAAATCTCCTCAACTCAGAAGCTGATAATAGCAGCAGCAGCAGACAGGATAGGGCCATGATGACAAACCTATGGCACACATGCCAAAAGTGGCACCCAAAGTCATGTTGCCCGGCACGCACAGTCTTGCCTGTTTGTCTTCCGAATTTCTGGCATTCATGCACATGTGATGATCAGCTGTCCTTCGTGCATGTGGCAGTGCTGGAAACCATTGTATGCACGCGTGCTGGCCAGCTGATTGTTGGGTACGCAGGCTCACCAGAACCTGGACGTTTGGCTCTTCCAGAATGCGGCTCTGACAAGTGTGTGTGCATGACGTTTCCACCCAACGTTTCCCCATTCGGTGCCAAGAAGGTTCACCATCACTGGAATAGGACATAAACTGGGGGGGGGGGGGGATGCTTTATTCTGCAGAATATATGATGTCTCAAGAAGCTTGTTCTGTTAACCGACGCCAAACTGGGCCAATTTCTTGACTTCAAATATCAAAATACTATTTAAAAAAAATCAGGGATGAAACAGCACATTTTGTGTAACTTTGTAACCCAGAGAATTTTATCCCTTCTCAAACAAGCTAAAGCAAGTAGTAAAGATCACAACTCCATAGAATGAATTTATGAAAGACGCACATATTCTCACAATGTAACTGGCCATGCAAGAAGCCAGCTTTCCGGACTCAATCAATGATACATCTTTTAGACTTGAATCGATTGCTTCGAAAGGAATCAGGAGAGCTTTGAAATGTGTTGGTATCAAAATGCATTTCTAAATACAAGCACGGTACACTTTTTTTTTTTTTGTTCCAGAAAAGAATTTTCACAAAACTATCCTGCTCTAAAGTGGTGTCTTTCGGTTACCTTTGACCTCAGCTTTCACAGTGCTGAGCTAGATGGTTGAAAATTATGGGTATTAAAGTCCAACACAAATGGATGACACCAGCTTTGTGATACAGCATTATTTTCCTAGGTTATGGGGGGGGGAAACACTGACACTTGATAAAAATGTTTTCATGAGATTTTGTACATATTCTGCAATATAGGTATTTTTTATACATGAATCTGCTAATATATACTGTACAATTTTGACTTAAGGCAATGCATTTTTCTTTTTGTATCCTGACATAATGCATCTTTTCCTCTCTTCTTTTTTATTTCTCTCCCTTCGTTAATAAATCCCTTAATTCAACATGAAACAATTTAAAAGAAACGTAACCTAGACTCATTGCTTTGGTTAATTTATTATCAGTTCATCAAGGCTCTCTACTATCTCTAAGACAGACAGCAATAAGAGATTTGTATGAATGCCCAGAAAAGGGAAGGCAAGTGATTATAATTTTAGAGACCCCTTTAACTCTTCCTTCCACCATCACACACACAAGCACACAAACACACACACACACACACACACAGAGGGAGGGGGAGAGAGAGAAGGGGACTTTGGCCCACTTTTAGCCTACATTGTTTAGTTTTTCCTCAGTGGAAAGCAGAAGCCATGGAAATTCTCTGTTCCATTCAGCAAAGATCATTCACAGTTTGCAAGTTGGCCAATCAATAGATTGACAGGCTACCGGGAGCCAAGCATTAAGGGTATAAAATCTATGATAAAATGTGTACAAGTTCCGAGACCCCACCAGGTCCCACACAGGCCTACACAGGGGCAGGACTGGATGACAGTGGAATTGAACTCTCAGGGTCCTTCTTAGGCCTAGAAGTGATTGTCTTAAGTACAATACACGCACCTGGGTTGAAACATACCATTCGGATTGTGTCATGGTTACAAATGTATTTATTTAATAACCAGAGGCATCCTGCCGATAGTAAATGTACCTGTTCAGGATTCTTACTGTTAAAGTAAAATATATTGAGATAATTACACAATCTGAAGGCAGAGCATGCCTTGCTTTCAGCAGCTTTTCTTTTAAATCAAATGTTTGTCAGGCTGAGCATCTCTGCTGATCACTGTTGTGTTAAGAACAGCAGGGAAGGCTGATAATACATCAGAAGTGGAGTCTGAGCCATTGAGGTACAACTCTACAGGTGACATTATGCAGCAAAGGAACTGTGTGTGGATTTTTGAAGGGAAGTTATTTCAAATGGGGATGGCTACTTCAATGTATGAGTGGAAAACTGAAATGTCAAGCACAGAGCTTTTTTTTTTTTAAATACTCTATAATAAATAACCCGTTAACAATAAAGACGAGTGTGTTCCTCACGCTGGGAAAGCAAATTTTAATGCTTTTCCCCCCTGAATTTAGGAGGGTCCAATTTAGCTTTTCCAGATCCAAAATGCAACCCCTGTTGAGCAAGGTTGAGCGCATGCTTAATAAGGTTCGTGGAAGGCTGCCCCAATATGACTTGCTCCCTGAAGCAGTCGAAATGTATTCCCTCCTTTTGTGATTCCTCAAGCCAGCTGAGTGTTGGCTTTAAGAATTGTCTCCTTGACTTCCTTGAGAACAGTGCCCATCTTCCAGTAATGTGCTCATACATGCAACACAATCTCTCTGCCCAATTCTTTTTCTCTGCTGCATATATCAATTCTCTTGTTGGAAGAAATATTCTTCTGGGTTCAGCTCCAAGTGGGGAAAAAGACACTGGAAACATGGAGGCGGCTTGGAAAGATGGTTTTAATGGTGGGCAGGACCACATGGCTTGAGATCCTGGGGGAAAAGGTGATCACACGCTTCCAGATGTTGGGTGAAGGAGAAGAGAGAAAGAGATGCTGGAAGTTCCTGGTTTTATACCTCTCGGTTTTCTGTTCCTGTGTAAGAAATGTATTCTGATTGATTGTCAGACTCCCATGGAGCCATGCAGGGGCAACTCTCTAGGCTGTTTTTGAGTCCAGGTTTGGTTGAGCATTGCTTCTTCCCAGGTGCCCTTTGGTGAGATCGGTAAAGGGCTAATACTATCATGCCTTAATCCCATCACCCTGAATCTGAAGGGGAGAGATTTTTGTTATGTAAAATAGGCTGGCCCAGGCTTTTTTAATGGCCCATTAAAAGGCGGGGGCTATTAAGAGTGAGTCTGCTTCTGCCTAAAACATGTTTCTCCATTTCTGATCTGGAACTATAATATTCTGCCTTCTTAATATTTCCCAGGATATTTCATTTTTCTAGCTGAGGGTGTGTGTGTGCTAACTTCCTGCACTCTTCAACACTTTATTCTTCCATATTAAATACATTTCCTTTAGTGTCAATATTTTTATTTCTCAGTCCTCATGTTTTTCTCCCTCCTGCTCTCTTTCTCTCTTGTGTTCCATTTATTTCTTTTTTTAAAAAAAACAGGCATTTTAATACCAGTGAATTACCAGTGCTGTAATGAAATGGGAGTTACTACAATCCCCATCTGCTAAGTTGATTTAAAAGAGGTGGCCTTTCATTACAAATGGTGTTTAAATCTACTTGCCATGAGATTTGAAGTCCATATTGTTATTAAAATATTATGATTTATTTAACTCATTCAAGGAAAATCAACAGCAGAGGCAATCCATAGTCAGGTGGGAGTGGTGGAAACCCACAATCCTGAGAGTAAAATTAGATTAAGCAAATTATTTGGAGCAGAAGCAAAGAAGCAGAATTTCAATCAATGTACAGTACAAATACCTCTGTTAATATGATTGTATAATGCTACATTTGCTGTATTAACTTTTCTAAATATGGAAGGGTATTGTAGGTCATATTAAATTTCTCTGAGTTTCACATTGATTATTCAATATCTGCTTTAAATATAGATTAACACTGACTCGTTCAGAGGAGCAAAAAAGGAAGAACGAAACGTTTAGCCATGTTGATAGGATTAAAAACAAATTGTTGAAATGCGTTGTATGAATTATAAAGTGCTCAAATTCCAGGTATCCCCTGATACTTTTGTGTATTCCCAAAGCAATCTGACACACAGCAAAAGACTGCAGTGGATATGTGAAGAACACTACCACTGGAAATTTGTAAGGATGAAAACTTGGTTAATCAAGCCAAGTCTTTATTACCATTGGCCATTTATTTCATAAAGGCTAGATTTGCCTTGGGATTGCTGACATAGAAACTACAGGTGAAACTCAAAAAATTAGAATATCGTACAAAAGTTCATTTATTTCAGTAATGCAACTTAAAAGGTGAAACTAATATATGAGATAAGACTCATTGCATGCAAAGCAAGATAGTTCATAATTGTGATGATTATGGCATATATAGCTCATGAAAACCCCAAATCCAATATCTCCGAAAATTAGAATATTACATGCAATCAAGAAAACAAGGATTGTACGTAGAACAATATTGGACCTCTGAAAACTATAAGTGTGCATCACAGCACCAAAACCTGGTTCAATGACCCTGGGATTACTCTGCTTGATTGGCCAGCAAACTCGCCTGACCTGAACCCCATAGAGAATCTATGGAGCATTGCCAAAAGAAAGATAAGAGACATGAGACCGAACAATGCAGAAGAGCTGAAGGCTGCTATTGAAGCATCCTAGTCTTCCATAACACCTCAGCAGTGCCACAGGCTGATAGCTTCCATGCCACACTGCATTGAGGCAGTAATTGCTGCAAAAGGGGCCCAAACCAAGTACTGAGTACATATGCATGCTTATACTTTTCAGAGGTCCGATATTGTTCTATGTACAATCCTTGTTTTATTGATTGCATGTAATATTCTAATGTTCTGAGACTGTGGATTTGGGGTTTTTATGATCTGTACGCCATAATCATCACAATTATGACAAATCACGGCTTGAACTATTTTGCTTTGCATGAACTTTTGTACGATATTCTAATTTTTCAAGTTTCACCTGTACATCTTCTGGTGATGTACCACTATGGTTTTTATTGGCTGATGGGTGAGTGTATCCACATTGGCTTTTTTCCAACTGGTTCGTTTCAGCATTCTATAGAATAGAATTAGGGTCTGTCTACGTTACAGTTGCTCCAAAGATGCTGTTCAAAAGGCAAGAAAGTTCAGTTGCCTTTTGAACAACACCTTTGGAACAACAGGATAAATAGAAAGCCATGCCTGCCCCGCCCAATTTTTAGACCTCTCGAACAGTGGTGAAATCTAAAAAAAATTACTACCGGTTTGGTGGGCGTGGCTTCATGTGACTATTAAGTTTAGAAACTGGGGGATCAAAAGACAGAAACTCATTTTAACAATGTCCTGCTGGAGAGGGTTGGACTAGATGACCTCCAGGTACCTTCCAGCGCTGGATTATCCTCTGAAACTGCATCTAGTGTCAGGTTTGTAGTCCTTCCTTCCTTCCTCTCCTTTTTCCCTCCCTCCCTCCCTCCCTTCCTTTCTTTCTCTCTCTTTCTTTCCTTCTTTCTTTCTCAGCACCCCCCACTTCCTGTTTTTGGCCTAGCAGGCTTCCCTTCTTAAGGGAAGCCTGCTGGGATAAGGTGACCAGACGTCCCGCTTTTGGCAGGACAGTCCCGATTTTTAACGATTTGTCCCACGGCGTTTTTAAAAAGTCCAGATTTTTGGAAAGAATGCACAACAAGCTAGGGAACAGTGGGAGAACGGGAAGGGAATATACGGTTTTTGGCGGCCATGTAAGCTCGTCAGTGGATAAAATATTCCTGCGTTTTGCTTCAGGAGATAATATTTTGAGGAACTCGCTGGGATTAGACCAGAGGTTAAAGCTTCAATATGGTAAATAATTATTTTCTTCTGTATGAGGAAGAGTATTTGATTCCGCCTAATTGAGAGAATGGAAATGCCGTGCAAATTTGTTTCTTGTATGGAAAAAGCATTTGCTTCATTCTCCCCGCCCCCATCAATGGTGTCCCGCTTTACCAATGTTAAAATCTGGTCACCTTATGCTGGGATCAAAAGCAGACACCCGACCAACCCATCCCCGTTTTTGGCTGTATGCCGTGCGATCATAGGAACTTTTTTTTTAAAAAAACCTTTTTTAGTATTTTTTTACTACAGGTTCAGGCGAACCGGCCCAAACTGGTAGCATTTCACCTCTGCTCTCGAAGACTTCCACATCATGTTTGACATCACTTTATGATAATACAATTTTTTTTCTCTCTCCCCTTTTTTTAGTCAACTGAGCAACCAAATGGGTTGCTTAAGCCTCTGAGTAGTGTTGTATACCTATAATTCTTTCCATTCCCCAAATAAAACAGGCCTAACATTTCAGCCCCATATCTATTCCAATGATGCTATAATGTCACTCCTCCCTCTGAGGCTGAAAATTGCACACAGGCATATATAGGCCCTTCATGAATGGAAATGGCTTGTTTTCGTGCGGTAAAATAAGTGATGCTTTTGCCAAGTAGTGGCATTCCTTATTTTGGCCTGATGAGTTGCTCTCTGGATTTGATTTTCAATGCAAACACAACATCACCACTGTGGGCTGGCAGATAGTTTTCGATTCATCTGCCGTGGGCAAGTCATCCATTACAACATTCAAGAAGTTGAATGATCCTTTCTTGTCCATCCTGTGGTTCGGTTTTCATAACCTGTTCTAGAGATCTTTGAAAAAGATCAGGTTCCATAAACGAACTGCTCAAGAGGAGAGTAACTTATATTACTTCATATCTATATTAACCTGGATTTGCTGGTTCTATCTCTACCATTACATGCCCTTTTATGGTCCAGACATGGGTATTTGATAAACTGCTGCAAAATGCCAACAGAGGCATTTTTCAAAGTATTAAGGTGTTAGGAGCATTCAATAAAATTGGAAAGGGCTATGGTTAATGAAGTCTGCAACCCCTTTTCACCATTTAGTGAAGAATATCATTAATTCTTCTCAAGGGCACCATTAATCATCGCAATGCATCCAGCATTGCTACTGTTAGAACACTGTACATTATTTCATTGTCTTTGATATGTGTACTTCTTTTGTCCAGTTTATTTTAAGGTGGTGGTGGTGGTGGTTGGCTTTAGGTTCACTGTGAGTAAAAGTAAAAAAAGACTAATTGTTTAAATACTGAGAGAGAAGAAGAAAAGAAAGCAAGTTGAAGATATGATCATGACAGCCATTTTGTTCTTTCTATTTACGTCAGCTTTCTTTATTACAATGTACTTCTCCAGCTGAAGAATCAGTAGGGAGGCATTAGGCTTTCCAAACAGCTAAAATGCATCTCTCAAGGTTGCCTGGTCTGTGCCCAATCTGCTGCTTTATATCATAGTAAAAATATGGCCATGCAAAACAGCTGGTTTGGGTGCTTGAATGTGAAGTTGGCCAGATCTTTTGATAGTGGATTTTGCAATAGTGGATAGATCACATTTTTCAGATTCATTTCTGCATTCCCTCCTATTTCCCACAATTGCTTTATTAGTGAATATTGTAAGTTAGGGTTTATTATATAAAAAACACAGTGATGTCCATGACTAATAAGATGTTTGTACCTGTGTGACTTTGTACATTAAAATCAAAGAAAGAACATCCTTGCTCCTTTCATGTCCCCACTAAAGAACCTTAACAAAGTAGATTTTGCTATATGGCTGTTTCTTTTTTGCACATTTATCTGTACTTATCCAACACCTTGAGGAAACAGACTGTTGCAGTTCAAGGCCAGCAGGAGATAACCACCTTCCTAATTTTATTTCTTTCTTTTACAAACATTGCAGATAGCCTTTAGCACTGAATTCTTGAAAGCAAGTGAGAGCTATTTTTCACTCTTGCTGAAATCTTAAGCTCACACCTTCCCTTTCTTGTTGCAGGGGAAATGGCCACTCAAATGAATTTTTGAGAGGTTATAGTACACAAAAGTATAGGGGATGAGTGACTCACTCACATTTTCTTGCCACTTCATCGTGGGAGGTTTAGCTCTAGACTCAGTAGCTACATACAGACACAGTAGAGGACTTGACATCTTCACCAATTAGTAGCCTGATTGTGAGATGGCGGCTATAAAAATGTGAAAAATAAAACGAATAGTAGGAATTCAGAGGAGTTTCTGAGTGCTTTTAATGTCTCAATCTCTTACTAGCATATAAACTAACTTTGTGTCGTGTTTGCAATATCGTGATGTAAAATAGCATCCCCATCCACACTGACAGGCAAGCTACTATATATAACAGAGCACAAATCCCACTCCCTTCTAGTACTAAAGACAGGGGTGAAATCCTACCGGTTCGCCCGAACTGATAGTAAAAAAAATGCTACCGGTTCCAGTGAACTGGTTTTTCCGATGATCACCTGTGACACACAATTTATATTAGCTAGAAAGCAGGATTTCCTGCTTTCTAGCTAATCCAAATCGCATGGCACAGCGGATTCTCTCCCCCTCGCTGTTCGCTTACCTTTGCAGGTGTGCACCGTAGCAAGCTCCACCCACCCACTTGGACATCATCACGTCCATTTTTGATGCTCTACAAATGTGTGGAACACACACTCAAACACACACTCACATTGCTACCAAACCAGGAGCAAAGGTAAGTGGATTTCACCCCTGACTAAAGACGTTACCTAGCCAGGTAACAAAATGTCTGCTAGCAAGTAACTAAGCTCAGAAAACACTCCAGAGTTATCTCTTTCTTGCACTTTCTGAAAGGGGACAATCAAACTGAATCTCAAAGGATTTCAAACAACCTTACATAGCATAGTGGTTAAGGTATGTGAAACCAGGCTGAAGTTGGCACAATGAGGCAGGCATGTAATTATTGAAGAGACAAAGTCAGGAATCTTGTCTAAAAGATCCCTTGCTGGTCATAAATAAGAAGAAAAGAAGTTAAGAAACAAAGGGAAAGTGTCTCCTGAACCAGACAAAGGAAGCTGAGTCTGAACGAATAGAAAACCCTCATCCCAGCTAATGAGAAAGAGATTAGGTTAAAGGAGATCTGAAACTCATTTACTCCTTGAGTCTTATTTCCCCCTTTGGATCCAACTTACCCTAGGGATAGGCACATTATTTATTGTATATTATTTGTGTGGTACTTACTAAGCTGTTCTATCCAAGGACCGACCTACTAACCCAGGGGTCCCCAACCTTTTTGGCACCAGGGACCGGTTTCAAGTTTAAAAAAATTCCGCGGACCGGTGGCCATGGCTCGGCCGGTGTAGAGGGGGAGATGGGGAACAGGCGGCGCATGCGCATGGGGGGGGTGAGTCGGCTCACTCACCCCTCTCGGGCACCCAGTGGCGTGAGCAGCCACCCCTGCACTCTCCTGCCCCCGGTGCACACTCTGCCCAGGAGACTGCCCCCTCCTTCTCCTCTCCCTCCTCTAAGAGTTGCGCCGCTCACTGCGGCCTGGTTCCTATCAAGCTACGGACCGGCACCGGTCCGCGGACCGGGGGTTGGGGACCCCTGTACTAACCTACCTACCTACCTTCCTTCCTGCTTTGAACTCCAGAAAGAACAAAAATTAGCATTACTCTTATTTTATTTAATAGATAAAGGGATTCTTCATTAGAGACCCATTCCTGTGTCCATTTTGAGGATCTTATTATGCCGGGCTAAATCCTTTCCCTAAAGGAGCTAGCAGTGAGGAACTTGATTTACAAAATAACCATGGTTTTAAAAATCTAAAAATATTTTGTTAGAGAAATATAAGGCAGAGGCTGTGTGAGAAATGCTAATAGTGGGAATAAATGGATTATAATTCCTGACAAGAAGATTGGTATTTTTTCCTACACCATCCACACTTTTAGCAGCATGCATTTTAAAAAAAAGGTTTGTCTGAAATGCAGTGGTTATCATGAGGATGTAATTTGCATAGCCTAGATTTAAAACCGTTACTGCAGAAGAGGAGAGAAAAATATTTCCAACAATATCCAAGATCACAGGATAGAAGAGCTTCTGCACCTTTTTTTTTTTCATTATTAGAACAGCAACTTTATCTGCCAGAGCAAAATTTACCAGTGTTATAAAATTGTAAGCCTTAATTAGGATATTTGCAAGGAAGGGGTGCAAATACAGATTTGTGCACATATAGGCTTGGGGAGGGAGAGTTAGGAGATCACAAGTGTATGGAAGGAAGGAAGGACAAACAGATACAGTACGTGTGTGTACAAAAAGAATAGATACCAAAAATATATAAACAGTTAATCATGGTTCCCCTAATAATAACTGGATTTGTATAACGCTTACAACACTAGTGACCTAGAGTCAAAATATCATTTGGATATTTATTTTGGTCTTGCTTTGCAGGGTGTATAGGAAAGATTATGATTTAGCCTAGCTATATACGAGACCGCCTCCTGCCCCATACATCCCTTCGTCCGGTCCGCTCCCACAGAGCGGGCCTTTCTCCGGGTGCCGTCGGCTGGGCAATGCCAGCTGGCGAAACACCCAGGGGAAGAGCCTTCTCTGTGGCGGGCCCGGCCCTCTGGAACGACCTACCCCCCGACCTTCGCACTACCTCGGACCTCCGCCTCTTCCGCCAACATCTTAAGACGTACTTATTCCAACAAGCCGGCCTAGGATAGCCCCCCGCTTCTGACTTTTTAAATATAAATTATAATTTGGTTACGGTTTTAATAATGGGTTTTAGCACGGGTTAATTAATTTAAAATATTTTTAATTGATGTATATTGTATTTATGGTTTTATATAATGCCTGTGCGCCGCCCTGGGTCCTAACAAGGAGAAGGGCGGGGTATAAATTTGATAAAATAAAATAAATAAAATAAATGATTTGTGTAGGCAGTAATTATAGACAGTCTTCTGCATTTTTTATGTTATCAGATTATATTCCAAGAAGCTGATCACCAGTCTATTTGATTGTAAGTCCAACCAGTATGGTTCTTACCTTATGTAAATGGCTCATGTCTACTTCCAGACGTACTGTAATTCACAATCACTACACAAAGGAAAAATATTGCAAAATAAACATGATGCGATCAATGAGATCACGATGAGATCAAAATAAACATAAATAGGACTGGATAATGTCGAAAATGGTGTACCATTAGCCTCCCAATGTGTAAAGTGCTGCCAAGCATACATTTTCAGTGTGTGAGAAGTAAGAATTATCCCTGTAAAACAGGGGTCTCCAACCTTTGCAACTTTAAGTCTGAAGGACTTCAGCTCCCAGAATTCTCCAGCCAGCAAAGCTTCAGACTTAAAGTTGCAAAGGTTGGAGACCCCTGCTGTAAAAGATAGAGCAGTGATGATGCCATTTTTAGCTTCCAGGTGACCTAAGACACTTTACTGGAATATTAAGTAAGTCGTTAGGTAAGAATGTTCTCTGTAGTTACAATAACAAGCTTGTTTCGCACAACCTGGTTAACAATAGCTGGCAGGTTAGGCTGTCTGTAGTCATGCTAAAAGTAGCAATGCTGACTATAGTGGCAGCTGCCAAACAGGATGGAGAATATGTCAAATGGGATGCAGATTACTGGAAATGAGTAAAACAGATGGGATGGAAGTTATGGGAAGAGGACCCTTACATAACCAGAATTTAGCCAATAGGATGAGTGGGTAGTAATAAGGCCGAGCTTCTGAAAATGTATATAATAACTCTCATGCATTTCTATGGAAGGTGTCCCCCTTGGCTCTGCCATATGAGCATGGGGGGCCCTTTTGCAAAAGATAATAAATGGCTCTTTATTATTGATCAGCTGTCTCTTGGTAATTTCACACCAAAAGGGTTATTCCCTAGGGATTATTCTCGCACATTGTGCCATAAACTAACCCTTTCCAGCCTTCTGAGACTTTCTAGGTTGGAATTGTGGACAGGTTTGTTGGTACCAGCAGAAGTTTGTAAGAAGAGGACTACCTGTAGGGCCTGTGAAATTGAAGAATGTACATCATAGCACCTCATGGATTACTTTGGCACGTGATATCGTGGTGCTCGGGTTCATAGACTCAGAGGAATTTTGAATATGGCTTTGGAGGCTTTCTAGGGAGTTGCCATGTGAAACTTCACAGTGTGCGATTCAAAATAGCTACAGCTGGCACAGCTATTTCTTTTCTCTCACACACATGCAAGGATCCACCTCCAACTATCCCTGTACAGAGCTTGGGATGCTAAAGAAGTGCTAAGGAAAAGACATATTGCTGGATTATATGACTGCTTTTGCAGCAAAAGAGCCCTAACCTCTGTAGTAAATTCAGCATCTTAATGTGTTCAATCCAGAGGTTCAGGCGAACCGGTAGTGGTGGCGGCAGGAGGCTCCAGCCAGATACCATCATGGGTGCTCTGAGCATGCACCGAAGGTTATGCACAGAAGCGCAGCACACACTCCCGGTTCCAAACCGGTAGCGAACATGATAACATTTCATGTCTGGTTCAATCCACTCATTGACAATTGAGAAAAGGAATAACTGATGCACTCCTATACAAGCCAGATGACCACAGTGATTATTAAAAGTATGTGGACAGCGAAGCAATAATAATAATAAATTACCATAAAATGTACAAACTTGATGAAAATCAAATTGCAAACAGATATGCCCTTATAAAGAGGGTGTTTGTTGCTTTATAAGAGGAAAGTGGGTTTGATTCTCCACTATTTACTCTTCATTTTCCCCTCTATCCTTAGGTTCAACTAATCCACTATAACCATGAGTTATATACAAATGTCACAGAAGCTGCAAAAAGTCCCAATGGCTTGGTGGTAGTTTCTATATTTATGAAAGTAAGTATAGTAAAATTTCATAAATGTTTAATTACATTCTGCTGGGTGATTTTAAGAAATTAAGAGCGTTGGTGCATAAATCTAGAAAGTTTTAACTGCAGTCCTTTTCTACTCAAGTGTGTTGATATTACAATTTCCAGGCTCCCCCATCCAGCAAAGGAACGGTAATTCTGTGGACTATTTACAGGATGGGGAAGACAACTTTGAAGACAGCCTGCATTTAAAAACTGCTGGTTCTTTGGGGATAACACAGTCATGCTTTAGGATGAAAAGCAATTATATCACTTTGGAGAGAGACACAAATATTACACAAATCCATTTCCATCTATCTGCAAATAATGTAGTAATATGTTATATTGCTGTAATTGTGTTATTAATAATAATGCTCTTCAGCAGATGCTCAGAAAACATCACAAATCTTTTGGGGGCCTTTTTTCTTATCCCATTCTTGTGCTTTTGGGCGGGGGGGGGGCTGCTGGGGGTTCTCAGGGCTAGCTAAGATTCTGTGCAGTTCAGAGAACCCCCAAATCAAACTCCTGGCTGGCCCTGCCCACCCCACCTCTCCCAGGAGTCCCCATGTGGTCCATTTTTGATGCAGGTAAGTGCAGGTGAAATACAGGCCTAATGGAAGTTCAGGTAGGCCTCTGGAGTCTGGGAAGGCCGTTTTTGCCCTCAAAGAAAGCCTCCGGAGCCCAAGGAAGGCAAAAACACCACTCCCACACTACCGCTGTGGTGCAGGACGCTGACTAGGCCACGCCCACCCAGCAACCAGGTAGAGAGCCCCTTGCTAAAGGTTTTGAAGCCCCCCCCTGTTTTTGGGTTTCTTCCCACCATAAATATTTCTAGGATAGACTGTACTTAGTTTGTTTTTTGCACAAAGGAGAGTGGGATTACTCCTCAGTGAGCTATGCAACAGTCCCTGTACTAAATGGTTTACATACATTGAGGTAAAGGCAGAGATAACATTTGGAAAAAAATTATTTATACACGTTCCTTTCTGGGAAACAGGATTTGCAGACTTGCGGTCTCATTCACTTGGCACTAGAGAAATGGTCAGGGATAGTCAGAATTGCCAGAGGACATGAAGAGAGAAGTGGAAGCAGAACTTCAACCTGAAAAACGGATGGAGTCCAATATTTGCAGTCCTCAGAATAGATTGCCCAGCACATAGAGAGCTATCTCATATTTCCTAAATCAATATCATGCAGGAGACAATATGTCACCTGTTATATTGTTTAATAGGGCTGAATCTCAGAACAATCTCCTTCAAGAAGGCCTGTCATTCACTCCACCCCTATGAAGAAGAGATGGAGCTAATCTATATTAGCAACAGTTGCTTCTGTACATGTGTGATAGACACACAGAAACCACCATTTCTTGGTCAAACAACACAGTTTCTCCACTCCAATCCACTCCAGGAGGTGCTTCAAATGGGCTTTTTCTGCAAATTTCCATTCAGGTGTTACACCCTTCAAAGATTTGGTACAACCCTATTTTTTTTGTAGCAGGTATGAATCTGGACACCTTGTTCCATGCAAAGAGCTTAATTCTTTCACGCCGACTGCATTTTTCACTAAATGGCCGTTTTGCCTCTGGTGGGGGCTCTTTGAATGGTGGTGCTAAAACCAGCCAAAGGAGAGAGATGGGAGAGGTACGTTATAAAAGTGACAGGTAGAAAAAAATCTAAGCCGATTCTCCCCTGAGCTGCTGCCATTTTTATCTATTACAGGCAGTTAAAATTTCAGGCCTAATACAGTAATGGAACTAAAAGGTAGTTCGGCTTTCACATTGCAGCAGTTAGCTGATGCTGTTTTTTTAAATGTCACTGGGGAGAGAATAGAAGTCTACGCAGGCCTTTGACTTCCCAAAATGGCAGGCACAGTAGGAACAAAGATAGTGCATTTGGCTGAAATGGGGTTGTTGCATTTTGTATGATCATAAATCCTCCGAATAGAGGAGGATCACTGGTTGCTATAACCACTGAACCACATTCCTTATTTAAGGCTGGGGATAGCAAGGGTGGCCTACATGTCTCCATGCTCCAACCTTGATTATACTTTTTAACGTATTGGACGGTATTAAAAATGCAGAAACACTTTTTTTTTTCTTCAACCAGCACTTAAAAGGGTCATGTACTATAAGTCCAAGTGATGATCTGATATGCCCAGGATAGACAGAACACAAAAAAAACCCAAATCTGTATTTGCCCTTTTTCTTGAAAATCTCAGGAGGATGTTTTTTTGCTTTACAAAAACTTTGTATCACAATAAGTAAGTGCCCCTAGTTTACAAGAGAAATTAATCCAAATTAATCTTTTCATACTGTAGAATGCTTACAGTAAGAGTTTATTGAGTTATGGTAGCGCAGTGGTTAGAGAGCAGTACTGCAGGCTACTTATGCTGACTGCCGGCTGCCTACAATTTGGCAGTTCAAATCTCACCATGGTCAAGGTTGGCTCAGCCTTCCATCCTTCTGAGGTCGGTAAAATGAGGACCCAGATTGTTGGGGGCCAATAGGCTGACTCTGTAAACTGCTTAGAGAGTGCTGTAAAGGGGTATATAAGTCTTATTGCTATTGCTGTTTCAGTCCTCCCCACCCCACCGTATCCTGCTGTTCAGATAATAAAAGTAAAGGGAGGTGGGGAAGGAATAGGGAACAAAAACAATGTTAGTGGGCATTGCATTCTGAAGACTTCCTTGATGCATTTTTGTTTTGAATTATTCCCAGACTACATCTTGTATTTTGTTGTCATGCAGTCCAAGCGCAAGAGTAAACCTGACAAGTGCGGGCTAATTAATTCATGGTCAGGTTCCACTCTGTAACCTTCACACTGTTTTGCCTTGAACTATCACTGCCATGTATAAATGTAACCAAGCTTTGTTCTAAATGAAGGCAGAGAGCAGAGGACAAAGTATTTCTAAATGTTGCAGAAGAAGCCACAAAAAAGCAGACCCCAACCAGATTCATGCCTAAGCTCAAAGCAAGAGGACAAGGGCTTAATTACTTTTCTTGAGTTGTATTTTAAGGTCATGTTGATCTTTTCTGCATATTGGATGTGGGAGAATTTGCTGCTCTTCACTGGAGTGCAGGTTGATGCCCAGACCTCCTTCTCCTTACTATATGCTCCAGCTAAACATGGTTTTGAATCCACAGTTCATCTCATTAGAACTGCAGCATAGACGAGAATGCAACATGCTGTGATTTGAGGCAGAAAGTGTGATTTGAATACATCAAGCTGTAGTGATCACCAGAACAGACCAGGTTTTGCTCTGGTTTTTTTTTCCTAAATGAGTCTAGAGTATATTAGTCCACTCTGTCTCTTTTCCCCAGAAAACTGAGATCAAAAGTTGTGGTTAATGACCAGTCTTGCCTAAATGGATTGAAAGACATTCTTTATCTCCAGCATAACCATGTCAGATTATGCCTGTTTTCCAACATTATTAGTTAAATTTTCAGTTAGAACCAAAAATTAGGATGACAAGGTGCTAGTAACTACCTTTAAAGCGCTCCATGGCACAGGACCTGGTTATTTGCGGGACCGCCTCCAACCACATACCTCCCACCGACCAGTTTGCTCCCCCAGAGAGGGCCTCCTTAGGGTGCCTTCGGCCAGACAATGCCGGCTGGCGACCCTCAGGGGGAGAGCCTTCTCTGTGGCAGCCCCCGCCCTCTGGAATGACCTACCCCCTGACCTGCATACAATCACGGACCTGCGCCTCTTCTGCCGGGCATTGAAAACACACTTATTCTATGCGGCCGGCCTGGCATAGTTTTTAAATAGTTTTAATCTTGGTTTTAGTAGGGGTTTCTATTGTAATTTTAACACAAGTTTCTTAGTTTAATTTATTTTTAAGATATTTTTATTGTATTTATTGTCTACAGTATTTTATTATTGCCTGTGCACCGCCCTGAGTCCCACAAGGGAGATAGGGCGGTATATAAATGCGAATAAATTCAAATTCAAAGAAACTGATTCAACTCATGCTCATAGTATTCAGAATACAGCTCTCTTTCCTTTCTGTTTCCTGTTTTCCATTCCTGTACAAATACAAAGTTGAACTGCCATTACTCATTTCATCTGATTGCAGTACATCCACATTTTTGCTAATTCTGTAGTTGTCCCTTAATTCTCTTCCTCCTACTCCCCACTCCCACCCTGATAAATAGACATTTTCCAAAAATAAGAGATTCGTGCTTATTACTTTTGTTTTGACAATGAATTCTTTCCACCGCAGGTTTCTGAATCATCAAATCCATTTTTAAATCGTATGCTTAACAGAGACACCATAACAAGAATAACGTATAAAAGTAAGTTTCTTTTTGACTCCACCTCAGTGAATAATGGGACAATCTTTCAATATGCATATTTCAGATTGAAAGGAATTTCAAAAGCGAAAGATGGTAAAAGCATCTCTCAGAATTGCTGTATATGCTTTATTCTATGAGGCAATTAATCACAGAGTTGTTAACAAGAGAAATTCAAGCATCTTCCAGTTGTTATGTGGTAGTGGAGTGGAATTAATGAAACGCATATTTTTTCTTAAATATCTGAATATTTATAAGGATTTTCTGTCTAAGCATTAGGAAGCAGCAATAGTTAAAACATGATTAAAGCATAGTAAAATATGCCATAATGAAAAAAATAATCGCTGAGGTATTTTTAAAAATCTGTGAGATGCATAAAGCACAAGTAATCCATTTACTCAGTTCTTATTTAGGCTATAACTTGTGGCAAACTTATAATTGCTCTGAGTGTTTTCAACCATTCTGTATTATACAGTTCGTGTAAATGGAGATGTCAAATGCAACTGCTGACATTTCCTGAGATGTAAATGTCACCATTATCCTTTGTCAGTCAGGACCATGGACTCCTGCGTTCCATGTTCCATTAGCTGCATAAATTCCTTCTTCTACTGGGGTTTGCTAGCTATAGTTCATTGTAATACACAAATTGGCAATTTATGGCTGTTGTTTCTCCTTGTGCCATTATTTCATATCAAGTTTGTAGGAAGTTGGAATTGAGCTCATTCCTTCTTTGGCCATGGTGTAGTTTAGTTTATCCTTAGTTCAATTTGGAACTATTGGCCAAGATATTAGTGTGGGAGAGGGAACCTATTTGCCTCTGGTTGTGTGGCAAGGGCTTCTCTTACTGATCTTATACAGAGGGGCAGAAAGAGTTGTATCTTCCTACAATACACAACTGACAGATTACCTGCTAGCTGATGCTGTGGAGTTTAACGTCAGGACTAAACAAAAACATGTAAAATCAGTCCATGGTTAAATAGTAGAACCTGATGATGTTGGTCTTATTGTGTTCAAAGAGGTCCTTGACATCTAACAGGTTGTGGGCTGGCCACAATGTGTCTGCAGGTGGCTGGTAAGGCCTATAGGGGAACTAAATGTTCTGCCACATGTTGGGTAGACATGCGTGGGCACCATTGTTGCAGCACTTGTAGCTCTGGCTTTGCGGAGTGCTCGCTTCTCTTGTGCTGTGGTGGTTCTTCTGTCCTCAGATGTCTTGAAGCCTTGGTGGATCAGCGTGCACCATGTCGATCGATCTTGTGCCAGGGTTTCCCAGGAGGTGGTGTCAAGATCCAGGGACTTGAAGGAGGCTTTCAACGTGTCTTTGTATCGCTTCCTTTGTTCCCCTGTGCAATCGCTTTCCTTGAGACAGCTCACCATAAAGCAGCTGTTTGGGGATGCGGTGGTCTGGCATCCTTGCAACATGGCCCGCCCAGCCTGTCTGGGCTTTCATCAGCAGGGTGTAAACCGATGGCAGGCCTGCTCTGGAGAGGACTTCTATGTCTGGCACCTTGTCCTGCCCCCAGATCCTCACAATTCCACAGAGTACAAACCTAATCATCATGAACGAGGGATTTATTCTTTTCCTGGGAAACTGATAGAGAGCTGAAATAGATGGTAGCTGGAAGCAAAAGAAGAAAACAGATATGCCACCGGAAAGGAGAAACGGCAGGGGTGGAAATCAAGCATGGGCTCCCACATTCTGTTTTAAGAGCTCCCCTAAACGACATTGCTGAAATTTAGTGACAAATCATATTTTTGTGAAAGGCCTACTTAGGGAAATAGATTACCAACAAGAAAAATATTGTCATCTTCCCTGGAAGCTTTTATTGCACAAAAAAAGGGTTTAACAAAGGAGGCAGGGAAGTTACCAAGTTCACCAGCAGAACCTCTTTTTTTTTTTTTTAAACAAGTGATGGAAAAGTGAAATTGGAGCAGGCTTTCCTAATAGTGATGGGAGGAGTAAAGCAAGCCAGCTTTATCTTTAGGTGGTTTAGGAATCAGGTAGTGTAAGACTATGGTGCAGAAAAGCCCTTAGGACCATGATGGTGAATCTACAGCACGCATGCCAGAAGTGGCACACAGAGCCATCTCTCTGGACACACAAGCCATCCCCCTTTGCTCTTCCATGTTCTGGCGTGCCAGCCAGCTGGCTTTCAGGTGCATGGGAGCGCTGGAAAGCAGAAGAGCTCTTCCGGTTTCCAGTGTGCGCATGTGCACCGGCCATCTGGTCTTCTGGTTTTTGGTGCACATGCATGTGCAAAGACCAGCTGGTTGGTGCGCATGCACAAGCGGGAAACCAGAAGATCATCTTCCTGGCACGCACATGCACACTGGGTGGCTGCTCTTCCAGTTTCCAGCGTGCACACATGCGCTCCCGTTTCAGCACTCAGTGCTGAAAAGGTTCGCCAACACTGCCTTAGGATCACTTTTCTGTACATCAGAGGCATATAGGAAATATTACTCTCATCTAACACATTCATCTAACAATGAAAACATAAAATAATGTATACAATGCATAAATGTATAAAACTACAAAGGATAGTGGCCATCTACTTAATAACTGTGTGATTTGCTTAATCAGTGACACACCTGATCACATGGGTGCTTTGACTTATGACCACAATGACTTGGATTTCTAGTCCCAATTGCAGTCGTAAGTTGAGCAAAAAAGCAATGCAGAAAAGAGTTATGGAAAATAATTTTGCAACTGTCATGGATGATAGATTATAGCTTCATTGCAGGGGAAATTTAGTTTTGCTTCATGTATCAAGAGGAATTCTGCATTGCTCTTAAGCAGCTGTCTTTCAAAAACTCATATTTAGAAACCTCATTTGTACAGCTATTGCTTAGCTTCAGCTCTGAGAAAATCAAGGACTATCATTTACTTACTTGCTTTTAGAATAAATTGGGTTGATACAATAAGAGTTGTACACTAATTGAAGAATAGTTCTAAAAGCATCACATTCACAAGAGTATGAATCAGACTAACAAGTCAGACACGCTTGTGGAATTTCAACGTGGATTTTTAAATTGAACTTTCATTGTTTTAATAAGGATTCCAATTCAAACAATCCCCTGGACACACACAGACATACACAAAGGTATTTTCAATTATACGAAGGTATTGAAATGACTACAAGCCATTGAAACTCCATCAACAGTTTTAAAGGATATTTGATTTTATATTTGATTTTTTAAAACTCAAGAATTGACAGACTAATTACTATCTTTTTTTTAAGCATCTGAGCTGTATTTCTCGAAAGACCCCAAACCCAGGTTTTCTTCTGCATGTGTAAAACAGTCTTTAGTTTTCAGCCTTGATAGAAATATGAATGCATGTTCCAATTTTCAGTAAAATAAATGGTTCTAATTACTGTATAATATAATTACTTATATTTCCATAGCTCTTTTAACCTTATGAATCAAAGTTTATCATTCCAGGGATGAATCTTAAAGTAAAAACTTTCAGTTGTATACGCCTTGATGTGAACTAAAGTATTATTATTTTAGGCATGTAAATTGTTCTCTGTACTTTCTGCATTAATGTTCCATTCGCCAACTCAAAATTAGTAGCTCAAATAGGTTTTAAACCTTGTACTTCAAACACAAATGTTCAGAAATGAACATTTGGAGATAAAGCACATTTAAAATATTTACTATGAGAGGTATACAGTTTTCATGCAGAACTTTAGAAATATGATTGGATGGAATAGAATGACAACTCAAAATATGCAATTATTTCTGACCAGAAGTATTGGAGCTGTCTGAACACACAGTCTTCAGTTTTTAAAATCTTTATTTTGATAATGGAATTTGATTATTGAACCCTGCCATCCTAGGCTGAATGTAATCTGGTTGTAGCATTATACAGTGTATGCAATATTGTGTAAAGAAATGGCATGTGGAATATTATAGATGGTAACTTTATGACTACTTTAACAATATAGGTACATATGAATCTCATCTTTTATGAACCTCCATGCAATTCTTTCCTGTCCTGTTCCACTAAAGTCTACAGAAGGCTATATAAAACCAATAAACTATGTATATTACAAATGCTCACAAACTCAGAAATACTCCTAAGGCAGAAATGATTCAAACCAACAGTACAATCTGCTGATAGGAATTGTGCTTAGAGCCCAGCACTGTTCCATTTATAAGGAAGATGTATTGTGTACTGCAAGAAGCATTGAGAAGATATATTCATAGTAGTAAGTGACTTGCAGTAAGTTATTAAGTAGAGATGCAATGAAGAAGGATGACAGAGGCACCCACTGGTGTCCTGATAACTGGTGGCTATCAAGGATGTTTCTGTCTGTACATCGACCTCTCCTATAAAACAATTTGCTACAGTTCTATGCCCAGATTCCTGACAGCTCTCTGAAGTCTGGTGTTTCCTTGCTATCTGGTGTTTCCTTCTGCTTGTTCTGCAAGGCAGTCCAAGCAAGAAATACCATCAGGAATCATCATTATCCTTAGGTCCTGTGCAAAGCACATTGATCAGCAAGTGATTTCCAGTGTTTCTATCATTCATGGCATCTTCAGCATCATCCCAAGGGACATTAATCATCTTAAAATTTTCTATAAGTGTTTGGAGCCAAGATTTCTGAGACCGGCATCATTTCCTCTTTGGAGATATCCAACATAGTGCAATTTTTGGATGCCGGTCTTAAGCATATGAAAGATATGGCCAACAAGCCGCATAATGACAATCAGAAGTATTAGCTGTATATTTCAAGGTAATAAGATTAGACCTACTGATAGACCACTGATTACACCATGGATGTTCAACCTTAGCAACTTTATGACTTCTGAACTTAAACTCCCAGAATCTTGCAAGACTGAAAGTATTTCACCTCTCCTTTCCTATTATTATTATTATTATTATTATTATTATTATTATTATTATTATTATTATTATTATTATTATTATTATTATTTTATTGGATTTCTAGACCGCCCCCTCTCCCCGAAGGGACTCGGGGCGGTGTACAGCTAAAATTAAAAATTATCACAATCAACAATACATATACACTAAAACCGAATTAAATAACCCTCTGTACAAATTTATTAAAAACTTCCAGAGAGTAAAAAACTTTTACTCTCTGGAAGACCAGGGAGGGTCTCTTCTGTAACATTTCCCTCACCCTTCCACCTTCTATGAGCAGAGCAGAGGTAATATTCAGCAGGTTCTGACCACTTCTAGAGAACTGGTAGCACAAATTTTGTGTAGTTCGGAGAACAGGTAAATACCACCTCTGACTGGCGCTGCCCCTATCTATTCTCTGTCTCCCGAGTCCCAACTGATTCGGAGGAAATGGGGATTTTGCAGTAACCTTTCCCTGGAGTGGGGAGGGAATGGAGATTTTGCAGTATCCTTCCCCTGACATGTCCACCAAGCTATGCCATGCCCACCAAGCCACGCCCACAGAACCAGTAGTAAAAAAATTTGAATCCCACCATGGAGCAAAGACATCTCTTACATGCTGGTTTTCTAGTCTGCAGGACTCCCTCCTGTTTCCCCAGGTTTTTCCTGCATATCATTATGGAAACCAATGCATCCTTATATGTATCTTGCCAGTTTCAGATCAGGCCAGTGTCTTTGTATGGAAGAACCACCGTTTCTATGCTTAGGGAGATATGGATGTTTTGGTTTAGCCAGCTTACTTGCCACCAAGCTGCCTCGATAGTTGGATAGCTCCAACAGGGGGTTTCATTTGTCCATCATCACTGTCGCTACAACTCAGAAAAATGGATTTCTTTTTTTAAAAAAAACAATGTTTATTTATTTTTCTGTTACATTTCTGGTCCATATTTGATGCCAGGAATTCAAGGCAGCCTAAGTAAGATCTTATTTTTTTTCTAGATAGCATGAACGGAGAGGGAGACTATAACCCATGAGGTTTCTGTAGCTGAGGATCAGTGGTGAAATTCAATTTTTTTTACTACCGGTTGTGTGGGCATGGCTTGGTAGGCATGGTGTGGCTTGGTGGGTGTGGTAGAGGAAGGATACTGCAAAATCTCCATTCCCACCCCATTCTGGGGCCAGCCAGAGGTGGCATTTGCCGGGTCTCCGAATTACTCAAAACTTCCGCTACCAGTTCTCCAAATTACTCAAAATTTCCACTACCAGTTCTCCAGAACCTGTCAGAACCTGTTGGATTTCACCCCTGCTGAGGATGGACTTGAGCCTAGATTTCTTCAGCCCTAATCTAACACATTTAACCACTGCACTGCACATCAGTAACGACTAATAATACTTCTACATGATTATATCATTGTGGCAGAAGATTGGAATCCTTTGGTATTTTATTGACAGGGAACAGTAGGTTACCAACCTCTGCATAATTCCTTACGATTTAATTAAACAGGAGAGCAACTCACCCGTCTAGTTGCTGCACTGTAGCAGGCCATCTATTTTAAGCTCTCTGCATCTTTCTCTGTGAGTCAAAACCCTTCCTCCATCATTTCCTTGTTTTAATTTTGGTCTTAACAATCCTCCCTCGTGTTCTTTTTGCTCGTGATTCCCATCTACATGCTAATGCCTTTACTTAGACACTAAACTGGATTGTATGAAAGTAAAATGATGCAAAACTCTGGAAAGGAAAAAAAATTCACAGCGAACCAAAACCAAAAAACCTGCCATGGAATCTCAAAAGCAAAATTCTGCCTCGCTTATTATTCTGACAAAGAACAAATAAGATGAGATACAGCAAAACATTGCAATAGTGGTGAGTATCTGTAGTTCGGGTGTAGGATGAGGGTGAAGATTCCTTCTCTGAGCTTGTGGGTTGGTTTCCAAACGTTTTAGTACCAGGCTAGGTCAAATCTTCAGCAGAGTTTAGGGGCAAAATTGTATTTTATTTTTTTATTGAATTTATATTGCCGCCTATTCGCCCATGGTGACTCAAGGTGGCTTACAAAATATAAAACCACATTTAAAACAATAAAACTAATGAAAAGAGTCAAATAAATTAATATAGTATAATCTAATAAAATCACACACACCTGTCCTGGCAACAGCAGATCACACGAGCCATTTAATGGGCTCCACCCCCGCTCTGGATTCCCCAGGCCTGCTGGCAAAACCAGGTCTTCAGCACCTTCTAGCAGAGTAATAGAGTGGGAGCTGTTCTAATCTCTGGGGGAATGATGTTCCAGAGGGAGGAAGCCACCACGGAGAAGGCCCTTCTTCTGGGTCCCAGAGGTTTATCTCCCTCGGGGATGGGACCTGCAACATTCCTTGCCTCCCGGCTCCGATGGGTTGGGTAGATTTGACCATCAAGAGATGGTCCCTCAGATAACCTGGTCCCAAGCCATGAAGGGCTTTAAAGGTGACAACCAGCACCTTGAATTGCACCCAGAAGCAAATCAGCAACCAGTGCAGCTCCCGCAGAAAAGGTGATACACGAGCACATCGGGATCTGCACAAAACCATGCAGACCACTGCATTTTGCACCAACTAGAGCTTCTGGATGCTCTTCAAGGACCGCCCCGTGTAGAGTGTGCAGTAGTCAAGATGGGAAGTGACTAGGGCATGAGTGACTCTGAATAGGGATTGTTGGTCCAGGAAAGGGCGTAACTGGCACACAACCCGCAGTTGCGCAAAGGCTTTCCTGGCCACGACTGTCACCTGCTCCCCAAGCAGGAGTTGTGAGTCCAGGAGAACCCCCAGATTATGCACAGGGTCTGTTTGGGGTAGTGCCATACCACCCAAGACCAAAGATGGCAATTCTTCCTGAGCCAACGAACCCCAAACCTAGAGTCAGTCTTGCCAGGGTTTAATTTCAACCCGTTGCTCCTCATCCAGCCCCTAACAGCCTCCAGGCACTGTGAGAGGGAGGACATGGCATCACTTAACTCACCACAGGCCGAGACCTGTAGTATCTTGCCCATATGCTATCTGCCTCCTCTCTGCTCCTTATTATACTATATTATTACTGCAGGGGAAAAACGGATCCCTTTGTGATGGAAGGGAATAGAATGTCGTGATTTGCTGTGTCATTGATGATGGTGTCGTTGATTAATGTCTGCCAAAAAAAGTTGTTTTGCTTCGTGATTGATTGATTTGATTTATTGGATTTATATGACGCCCTTCTCCCAAAGGACTCATAATACAAAAGTTAAAAAGAGATTAAATAAAGAATCCAATAAACCAGGGGTCTCCAACCTTTGCAACTTTAAGTCTGAAGGACTTCAGCTCCTAGAATTCTCCAGCCAGCTTTGCTGGCTGGAGAATTCTAGGAGCTGAAGTCCTTCAGACTTAAAGTTGCAAAGGTTGGAGACCCCTGCAATAAACAATAAGTAATAAATTACTTAACAATTTACCCATTATGATATAAAATAAATTAAATTAGGAATTAAAATTAATAAGTTATTTTTTTCAGCCAGGCCGGCTTGCTGAAAAAGCCAGCTTTTTACGGCACGCCGGGAGGTCGGGAATTATGCGAAGCTCCGAGGGTAGTTCATTCCAAAGGGAAGGCGCTCTCACAGAAAAGGCTCTCCCCCTGGGGGTCGCCAACCAACACTGTCTGGCTGATGGCACCCTGAGGAGGCCATCTAGGATGTATCTGAAGAACTATTTCTCCCTCCCCTTTTTTTTTTAATATGAGCTCCTTGTTTAGAACAATGTGACAGGCTGTGAAAGAAGAAATCTTGAAGCCTACAATGCTTTGTCTTCCTCCCAGAATGGCGTTTTTGATTACTTCAATGCAGTGGTGGGATTCAAATGATTTCACAGTCAGTTCTCTGCCCTAATGACCAGCTGGGTAGGCAGGGCTTGGTGGTCATGTGACCGTATGGGCGAGGCCAATTCAACGTCACTCACGCCGATGGGCGCTTCGCGTTAGCTGTTATAATGTAATAAGGGTTAACCGGAAAGGCAGTTTCTGTAAGCAGGGCAATAAAGATGAGGCTAGAAACAACACCAGAATGTTTCCTTCCTGCCTTCCTTACAGGATTAGCCATGTCAAGTGGGGAAAAAAAATAAGATTTCTTTCAACAATCGGTTCTCCGAACTCCTTAGAAAGTTAAGTGGATGTCACTGCCCCAATCTGTATACAGGAAGAGTTGCAATCACCCAGTTTGTATTTCCCAACAGTTTCCAAATAGTGTTGGTTATTGCATCTGCAGCCTCAACTGTCTTAAACTCCATGTTCATCACCAGATTGTGATGTAGTTTTGCACCCTGTATGAGCATTTCCCTATTCTGAACATTAGCTTTGAAAATATGCACCCTCCATGCCAGTAGTCTTAAAGCTCAGATGTTATGACTCGTAGAAGTCATATTCTTCCTTTCGATAGGAAAATGCACTGGGTATAATTATAATTAATCGTACTGACAGATTGAATAGTGATAACCCCCGACTACTCCAGGGGTACCCAACCTTGGCAACTTTAAGACCTGTGGACTTTCTCTCCCAACTCTCAAAATTCCCCAGACAATTATTAAACTATAAAGCTATGCTGACTAGGGAATTCTGGGAGCTGAAGTCCACAAGTCTTAAAATCGCCAAAGTTGGAGACCCCTGGATTACACTAAAAGAAAACATTCAAAAGGCAAAAGAATTGTGGCCAGTTTAGTTATGGTTGCACTGCCTATGTATAATTTATTCTAGCTCTAGCAATGGCCTTATTGCTCTTGGCATTGACCAAGGGAAGTGAGCAAGGGCTGGAGGGCAGCAGAAGATGAAGACCTGACTGCTTCCTCAAGTATTCTGGTCAAGAGGTTAGGTTAGCTTTGCTGCTGTTGATGGGTTTCTTTTTAAGTGAGGTTATTCTTTTATCCTTGGCTGCCAGGATGTCATACACCGTGGTTTTGTGTTTTAATCCTTGTATGTCACTCAGCGTGAGATGGTCATAAAAATCAAAGACGGCCAAAGTTCCACTTCAAATGCAATTATCTTATTACATTGTTAAAACTGCATAGATCTGGATTACTTTAGCCTTTGTACTTACTCTTTGCTTTAGAGATACCTTAAGCTGAAATCCTTCAAGTATCTTTGGCATTACACTCCAGACAGATTCATATGCTAACTTTCAGGGGGTCTGAACTGGAAAACTGTTAAAGCCACAAACTACTTATCCAACCTTGCTTGCCCAGCACGCTGTGGAGCCATTTTTTGGGGCTTGTCTGAATGCTATGTCCTAAGCAGCACCAGATGGGAGATATAGCAGAATCCTATTCTGAGAGAGTTGTCTTCCCACTGGTCAGTAAGAACTAGAGATTCTTATTAGGTGTCTTATTCCACTGCCTTTTCTACACCAATTTAACGGCAGCCATTCCTTTAGGCCCCTCCTAAAACTCTTGCCTCCAGAGTGCTCTTGTGCGCACTCCATCACTGGATGTTTTTAAGAAGAGTCTAGATGAGGGATGTCAAACTGACAGCCCATGGGCCGGATGCGTCTCACACAACCCATGCCCACCCCAGACCATGAAGGCAAAAGATGGTGTGATACGTTATGTGATGGCAACGTGACACGGTGAGTTTGACACCCGTGGGCTAGACAGTCACTTATATGAAATAGTATAGGTTCTCCTGCTTGAGGAGGGGCCTGGACTAGAAGACCTTCTAGGTCCCTTCCAACTCATTCATTCTCTTCTAAATTCTCAGTCTTGTATAATGGAGAGCGGTTCATATCCTACTTGATCTGTTTCTCTCTGCCGTAATTTCCCTAAGCAGCGGCTTCCCCTTTTATTGCATATCCATTGCATTTCTGTTTTTTATATTCTTTACTGTATTTTGTTCAGTTTCCCCCTGTTTTGGTTTTTAAGTTTAGCTTTTACAAATCACACTGTCTTTGTAGTATTTGGTTATTGTTTCTGTAATTGGATTTTTCCCCCTGGCTGGTCATTGACCAAAATTAGTCCATACTTAATACATACTATATCTTAATTGTACCCACTAAAGGAAAATTAATCAGTCTGATACCTGTTATAGGTAGTGTCCAAAATAAACAGTTGATGCTTTAAAGCAAGATGGTGCTTGTTGTTTTTTATAGAAACATGGGTAGGGTGACCAGACATCCCGCTTTTGGCGGGACAGTCCCGATTTTTAACAATTTGTCCCGCGTCCTGCAGCGTTTTTAAAAAGTCCTGATTTTTTGAAAGAATGCACGACAAGCTAGGGAACGGCGGGAGAACGGGAAGGGAATATACGGTTTTTGGCGGCCATGTGTCTATTTCGCCAGGATATGAGTAATATTTTTGCGTTCTATGAAAATTTTTGTTGCTCCATATAGACCAAATTTTAAATCAAGACCCCCCCCCCCCCCCAGTCAATGGTGTCCTGCTTTACCAATGTTAAAATCTGGTCACCTTAGACATGGGCCATCAAGGAGGATATAGGAATTGCAAAAACATAGAAAGGATTAGCATGTATTATTTTGATAGAGGGTAGGTTTCTGTGCAGATCTCATCTAATGACTTGGTGAACTTTTTAAATATGTTTTATGTGGGTTGGGTTTTTTTGGCCTTTTATGTTTTTATTTTAGATGCTTTAGCATACTGTAGGTTTTTTTTTCTTTTTTCTTTAAATCTTATCATATCACTTTTTTCTTTTAAAATATAATGCATTATAAAATAATTGTTATCATTGATACATCTCTATAATGCACATATAACCTTACAGATGAATATGTAATGCCCTTTAGGAAAGTTTAATTATAGCATGCTTAAAAAAGCAATATTACTTTTAACAATTGCCGAAAATAATCATAAATGAAAATAGTAAAGTATTTTAGTAACGAAACACCTTTTGAAAAAGCGGTATAAAAATAATACCATTAGATAAATGCTTTACATTTAAAAGACCAGTTGAATTTCCTATATTTCTAATTTAAGACCGTCAAACAACAGGGCAAGAGAATAAAATCTCTAAGATTTTGGGAAGCTGATACCAGTTGAGAGAAATCAGCATTTAAAGCAGCGATCAGACCAAAGAGAAAATACTTTCCTGCATTTTAAGGAAAGACCTCCTAAACATCAAAACTAGCTGTGAGATTTTTTTTTTTAATCCTCTAATTTCTAAGATCAGACTTAATTGTATTATTGACTGCAACTCTTTATACGAAAGCATGGTCTTATGGCAGAACAGATGGAACAGTCACATGACCATGTAATACATTTTTGCATGACTCTGCTCCCAGAATCCCAGTTTGTAGTTTCATTTGTTAAATGGTTGTGCCTCCATTTTAAGTAGCTTTGCTAAGGACCTCATAGGGAGACAGCCTTTTAAAATTTGAAACACCTCATTTTTTACTAAACACTTTGATGCTGAGCATCACTCTCTATGCTTCATAAATAATGAACAGGTAAGGAGCGGAAAGAGAGAAGGAAGTAGGATGAGACAGAAACCAGTCAACAATTGCAAAATAAATCTGCCTTTACTGATCTGAGTTGCCAAGACAGTTGAGATGCATATGGTTAGTTCCAGCACTCTTCAGCGCTACAGAAATGATTTTGCTCACCTATTAGGCTTGGAAATAAAAGTATCATGCTGAGTCTTCAGGCCAAGGACCTACTGCTGTAACCATGCATCCGGAACAGTAGGAGATATGTCATCTTTGGCATGGATTGCCTGCCCATTTTTTTTTTCCATTGCCACAGTTCAGTCTCATCATTAGTGCAAAAAACATTAATATTGTCATTCCTTCAGACTTGAATAAATGTCCCATCAGTCATTTTCTCCCAAAAGGTTTTCGACATCATGTCAGGCTCAAGAATAAGTGTGGGCGAGCTGCTCAAAAACAGGAGTTGCAAGTCAACCGAGATCTGAGCCAAGACTCCTTCCCTTCAGATCTAAAACTCCCTGAAAAGTAAAGAGAAGGAAGTCAGGCCGGAGCAATCTTTAGCATCCGTGTAGTAGCGGCAGCTTTAGTAAACTGTGAATTGGTCTGTGAAGTAAAACAATATTGTTGCTGAGCAACAGAACAGGAGGAATGGTCCATACTAGCCAACATCAGGCAGAGCTATATATGAGACCGCCTCCTGCCCCATACATCCCTTCGTCCGATCCGCTCCCACAGAGAGGGTCTTCTCTGGGTGCCGTCGGCTGGGCATTGCCAGTTGGTGACACCCAGGGGAAGGGCCTTCTCTGTGGCGGGCCCGGCCCTCTGGAACGACCTACCCCCTGACCTTCGCACTACCTCGGACCTCCACCTCTTCCGCCAACGTCTTAAGACGCATTTATTCCAACAAGCCGGCCTAGGATAGCCCCCCGTTGCTGACTTCTTATACTTAAATTATAATTTGGTAGGGTTTTTAAATGGGTTTTAGCACGGGTTGAATAATTTAATATATTTTAATGATGTATATTGTATTTATTGTGGTTTTAAATCATGCCTGTGCACCGCCCTGGGTCCTAACAAGGAGAAGGGCGGGGTATAAATACAAATAAACAAATAAATAAATAAATAAACAAACAAACAAACAAACAAATAAATAAATAAATAAATAAATAAAATAAAAAAAAAGGTGAACAAAGACCCAGTGATCAATGAGAGGAATTTTCCTGCCGATACAACCCAATTGAGATCTCGCTTGGTTTTTGTTTTAGAGCCTTTTTAATACTGGTGATTTGTTTAAATTTGGCTCGGGATGGGCGGGGGGGGGGGAGTTTCCTTTCTGTTCAGGGCAGGCCTGGGAAATGGTGGAATCATTTGAGATGATGAGAAAGAAGATGAGGGTCATAAAAAGTGAACTACCTTCTAATGAATGCAGTATTACTTATCCAGGGGTGGGATCCTACCGGTTTTACAACTGGTTCGCTGGACGTGCACTGCACGTGCATGCACAGTTTAGAGAGTACTTACTTTTTGGATTGTTGCTTGGGGAGGAAAACAGCTGAGACATGGCATTCCACTCTGCCGTGCAACTCAGCTGAGAAGATAAAGGTAGGTAAAGCGCAGGGGTGGGCAGGCCCACTTGCTCATGGGAGCAAACAGGTTCGCTCCCAGCTGATCTTCGTATCTACAGGTTCGCCCGAATCAGTCCGAACCGGTAGAATCCCTCCCCTGTACTTATCTATATACCGTAACACAGGGGTCCCCAACCCCCGGTCCGCGGACAGGTGCCGGTCCGTGGCTTGATAGGAACCAGGCCGCAGGGCCGGAGAGGAGGAGGAGGGATGACGGGGCAGCCCTCTGGGCAGAGCATGCACCGGGGGCAGGAGAGCGCAGGTGCGACCGCTCACGCCATTGGGGGCCCTAGAGGGGCGAGTGAGCTGACTCACACACCACCCCGTGTGCGCATGCGCCGCCTGTTCCCCCTCTCCCCCCCCCGCTCCCCCTCTACGCTGGCCGGTCCGTGGAATTTTCTATAAAATGAAACCGGTCCCTGGTGCAAAAAAGGTTGGGGACCCTTGCCGTAACAGGTACTTAATTCACTTGTAGCAGTTTGGTACTGTGACTCTAGGCCCGGGATGGCGAACCTATGGCACGGGTGCCACAGGTGGCACCCGGAACCATTTCTTAGGGCACCCGAGGCATTGCCTTGTCAGCTCCAGTACGCATGTGTGCGCTGGGCAGCTGATTTAGGCCTTCTTTTGAGGCCATTTTTCGCCCTCTGAAGGCTTCGGGGAAGCTCCTGAAGCCCCTGGAGGTGGGGAGGGGCGGCTGTTTTTACCCTCCCCAGACTCCTAGAAAGCCTCTGGAGTCTGGGGAGGGCGAAAAAAGCGCGCCAAAAGCAAGGGGTTGTGCACATAGTATTATGGGTGTGGCACGCCCACACACGCCCCCCCCCGTGCTCCCTCCACTTTTGGCACACGTGTCAAAAAAGGTTAGCCATCACTGCTCTAGGCTGAAAGAAAAATTGTGCTGTTCTCTAAATTTTTCCTAAATTTTCTCTAATCCATCACAATGCCACAGCACCACGGAGATGGATGCCTGAGATTGGAAATGCTGCTTCCGGGGTGCCAAAATCTGTCTCAAAGAGCTTCCCCCTGTCCTGGACAATTGGGGAATTCACCAGAGTCTCTGAGGTCGGAAAGGAGCCCGTACCTTCCGACTGCTCCTGTTGTTTCCCTCTCTGTGAATTGTCATGACAAGCAATTGCACATGAACACACTTTCGGCCATGCTTGACTCACCTCAGGATTGAAAACCTAATTCTCTGAGGTTTTCAGGAACTGGACCTTCTTGAGCAGGGGATACATCAGAGTCACCCCTTGCAGATAGCATCAAGGGATTATTGTGAAGATCCAGTTCTACGCCGAGCATGCAATTTTCTGGTGTGTCGGAGACTCAAACAAGTATTGGACAAGGATTAAAAAAAAGTGGCTAGAGGACATGGTAAAACAACAACTAGACTTAAAGCCAGAACTGTTTCTATTAGGCATGCTAAGAGCAAAATATATTTAAAAACTCAATATTTAATGCTACATGTAATAACAGCGGCTAGAATTATATGTGCTCTGGGTCCTTTTGTAGGAGATAGGTGCGGGATATAAATATAATAAAATCTAAATCTAAAAATTGGAAAAATGGAAATATACCCACAGAAATGGTAATAAAGAAAATATTAGTCTGTGCTGAGATGAACAGTTGACAATGGAAATTAATGACAAAGGAGAAATAGAATACTATTTAATTTGGGATGTATGGTATAATTGGTTAGATAGCAGATGCAAAGATTAGAAAATTAACAATGAAAGACGATTAACAAATTAGAAATAAGTATAAGTCTAATGATAGATAGAAGAATATTTATTGTAAATTATATTATGGTAAGATGTTATAAAAATGTAAAATGTAAAATAAAACATCTAGAATGATACATATATAGAGATCTACGGAAACAATAGTTATGAACCTGATACTGTATACTAGGAAGCATAACAGTATGTGTAATGTAAAAAATTGTGGCTACAACCAGCATATTGCTGTTGCAAAGCTGAACGTGATGCAAAATGAAGAAAACTGTATAATAAAAATACTTTTAAAAAGAAAGAAAAGAACTTGGGATGAAAACCAGAGCTCAGCAGAGGAGTATACCTACCCTTTAAAAATTTGGGATAAGGGAAACTCCGATGTTCATCCCTTTGTATCTCCCATTAAAAAGGCAGCAGCACCAAATGATACAAAAGGCAAAGTCTCTTCCTGAAAACACTGAGAATTGCAGCCAGTTAGAACTGAATCGATGCCACCAGGCAAACAAACGATGTGGCCTGGCATAAGACAGATTCTGAGGACTTAGGAAACAGATTGCCACTAGAAGGGACAAAGACCCTTCGGTAGTGCCAGTGGGCACACCAAATGGGATTCCCATTTGCATTCATCTTTTCAAATTATCTGGGAGAAAAGCATATTTCAGGAAATGATTGACGAAGTAAACTTATAATGCCGATAGTTGCATTTTTCTAGAAAAAGGCAGACATAAGGGAAACTGAGATGGGAAAACAAGTGCAGACTTTTCCGTTCTAAAAAAAAAAAAGAATAAAAGTGTTAAATTGGGCAATGAGGAGGGAAACCTCAGGTGTAGGTTTTCCCCTGGTCCACCTGCCAGGCAGGAAGTTGCAGGTTTGAAGGGATTGGTTCACGCAGCCAATGGGAGCCTTCAAGGTATCTCAGTGGCTGAGCTGACAGACAGCTCCCTTTAAAAGAGGGAGCTGCCAAACAGCTCCGGCACTTGTACATAGGCATTTAATCAATAAAGAGCTGTTGCACTAGCCACGAGTCCTGTCTCTTCAATCTTCCCACTTACAACAAAAAGAAACAGGAAAAAGGTAGAATGCCACCTTGTGTCACATGAAGGTTATACATCCTAGCACTGAATAATGTGACTGCCTCACGAAACCATGGTTTCCTACTCTCCTTTCTCCATATGGCCAATAGTGAATATCTGAAGAGCTTTTACTGTTCTTCCAAATATTAGGCAAAGTAGGCCAGTATTGTCCTTAGTATTGGCAGAAACAACATATGTCGTGGCGGTGCGAATGAAACTGGTAAATTAGTCTACACCTTCAGCTTTACTAAAATGCTTCAATCAACCAAAGCCACAATGGGGAGCAGAAGGTCTATGTCTATGAGCTATCCAGTGAAACCATGGAATAAAAGATAGTAACTGTAAGGCAGGGATGTCAAACTCGATTTCTTTGAGGGCTGCATCAGGGTTGTGTTTGACTTTGGGTGGCCAGGGTGAGCGTGACACGAGTGAGCTCAACACCACTCGTGCCAGGGGTGCCTGTGGTGGCCTGAGAACTTTGGCAGCAAAAACGGGCTCCCAAGCTCCGTTTTTGGCTGTGGCAGCTCCCTGCAACCCTCTGCCAGCAAAAACGGAGCTCGGGAGGGCCTCCCGCAGTCCTCCCAAGCTCCATTTTTGCTGGCAGAGGCACCGTGGACTGGTCCGTTGCCGTTTCCAGGGCGACTCCATGGGCCAGATCTAAGCAGCCCATGGGCCTTGAGTTTGACACCCCTGCTGTAAGAGGAGCAATTGGTAAACAGCATTAATTCACAAACATCTACAGGCTTTGAAAAATATGGAAAGGTAATGAACTGAGTTGGTGTAAAGTAGATTTAGCTATATTTTGCTTTTCTTAATTCCTGTCTTTAATTCATTTGGCTTATACTTTGCATCACACTGTTTACCCTGAAGGAAACCACATGATGAGTGTGTGTGTGTGTTACTCACTACTGTCTGCTATCTCACTGTTGGTGGCTGAGCAGTATGATAAATCAATATTCCTTACTTTGTTCAGGATGGCAGTTGATTCTTTTAGAACAAGAAAGTATATGAAGAGTAAGTATCTTGTTGCATTTGGGATCAGTCCATTATATCTCTGATCATGCTTCCATGGTGTGTGTTCCAGTCCTGGTTGGGCTCTTGCTCTTAAATTATCTCATAAATTTAGCTCCTGGGTGCCTTCAATTTGCCTCCTATGATGATGCTCTGAAGCAAAATAAGAAATGTTCATTCTTTTAACTGTTCTAATCTGTCCTGCCGTTCATCAAAGAAATTAAGTAGTCTCTCTTTTGTCCTCAAACCAAGGGTGGAGTAGTGACTGTGTACGTGTGAAGCAAGCTGTACTTGTTGGCATAAAGAAAGCATAGCCTGTAGTTTTAAGCTGTGTGTGATATCCCTATGAATATCAGTAAATGTTTATTTTATTAGATTAAAAGCAGAAAGATCCTCATGTAATTCCTTCTGATCACATTTTCTTGTCCTCTTGTTTATTAGCTTTTAGTCTTAAGGATTATTGCAAAATCAGAATACTAGTGGCATTCTGGAAGTTTATTAGCAATAGGTTTGAGAAGGCCGGAGGACTTTTCCCACAACAGCATAATAATGCAAAATTGTTGCACCTTGTGCTTTCTATACATCTTTTTATGACTGCCTGCTATATAAATAGTACATTACAATGGAGTACATCATGAGGAAAAAGCTAAGTGAGAAGAGATCCTTCTGACAAACAAAATGCTTTCTATATAGTGTGGGTAGAATACAATGTAAAAAAAAACCAAATCCAGTTGGAATGAAAGTCCTACTAAAGAAGGAGAATGAAATTATGGGCAATGTGGAAAGGAACTAAGCTGATTATTGCTAATGTAATTACTCCCCACCCCCTGCCCTGTAATTTGTTTCTGTTTTTTTTGGCAGAACTTTCATTCTGTTTTGAATTTTTGTACATAATATACTGCTTCTGCTATATACAAACTAAGCCTTCCTTTCTGAGAAGGCCGAGATCTCAGAGCCACACAAGTTTTAGCAAATGACTATACCCACCCATACTTTTAGCCAGCTGTCAGATCTACATTTGTAGTGTGTGTGTGAGGCTTCATGCTCTTCCTACTTACTGGGAAGCCCCTGTCCACCATTCAGAGGATCCCCACATTATCTCTCCCCACTTGTTCTCACTCACCTATGTCAGTCAATCGCTTACCTTCTCACTCAATTTCCTTGCACACTTTTACATCTCTCTCACACACACTTTCTCGATCCAGCATCAACCAAAGCCACAGTGGGGAGCAAAAGGTCTATGTCTATGAGCTATCCAGTGAAACCATGGAATAAAAGATGGTGACTGTAAGACAGGGGTGTCAAACTCCATTTCTTCGAGGGCTGCATCAGGGTTGTGTTTGACTTTGGGTGGCCAGGGTGGCCAGCTCAACACCACTCGTGTCAGGGGTGCCTGTGGTGGCCTGAGAACTTTGGCAGTAAAAACGGGCTCCCAAGCTCCGTTTTTGGCTGTGGCAGCTCCCTGCAACCCTCTGCCAGCAAAAACGGAGTTCGGGAGGGCCTCCCGCAGTCCTCCCAAGCTCCATTGTTGCTGGCAGAGGCACCGTGGGCTGGTCCGTTGCCGTTTTGAAAAATATGGAAAGGCTTTGAAAAATATGGAAAGGTAATGAACTGAGTTGGTTTGTCGTTTTCCTTCCTACTTACTGGGAAGCCCCTGTCCACCTTTCAGAGGATCCACACATTATCTCTCCCCACTTGTTCTCACTCACCTATGTCAGTCAATTGCTTATCTTCTCATTCAATTTCCTTGCACACTTTTACATCTCTCTCACACACACTTTCTCGATCCAGCATCATTCGACCACATGAGCTACCTATTAGTCAGGACAATTTTTTCCCACACATCTTACAATGTCACACCAGACCATAGGTCTTTGTAGATAAGGAGTCTGTGTAATTCAGGCGTGTCAAGCTCGATTTCATTGAGGGCCGCGTCAGAGTTGTGTTTGACCTGCAGGGGGTGGAGGCATGGCCAGCTCAATGTCATTTGTGTCTGGGAGGCCTGTATTGCCTCGAGCGTTCTGCCAGCAAAAATGGTTCTCGAGCTCCGTTTTCGGCTGTGACAGCCTCCTGCAACCCTCTATCAGAGAAAGCAGAGCTCAGGAAGGCCGCGGATGAACCCACCCCACCCCCGAGCTCTGTTTTAGCTGGCAGAGGTACCATGGGCCAGTCTATCACTATTTTCAGGACATCCCCCTAGGCCAGATTAAGCACCCTGTGGGGTGTAGCAGTTGGAAAGTCCAGCCGAAGGAGAGAGTGGTCTGATCACGACAGGGGTATGGTGACTAAATCCTCTATTCCCAGATCACTCATCCACTGGCCAGAGACAAAGATTAAATCCAGCGTGTGCCCCCCCTCGTGCCTGGGGCCCTGACTTATTTGGGTCAGGTCCATGGCCATCATGGAGGCCATGAACTCCCGGGCCACCTCGGACATCTCGCCTACCGATGGCAGGTTGAAATCCCCCATGACTAAGAGTCTGGGGGTATCAACCGCCACCTCGGCGATCGTCTCAAGGAGCTTGGGCAGGGCTGCTGCTACGTAGCGGGGAGCCAGGTACACAATCAGCAAGCCCAACTGCCTCCCTAGGCCCCACTTCACACAGAGGGACTCACAACCGGTAGTCTGAGGCACAGTGGTCTCTCTCAGCTCAAGACCTTCCCTAACAATAACCGCCACCCCCCCCCCCCTACCTAGGGCCCTTGGTTGATGAAATGCTCGGTAACCTGGTGGGCACATCTCGATTGAAATCCTAATTTTTGAAGAGCAACTGTCATCTCTGTCCCGCAGTAGCTCCTCCTCTGACCTGCTGTTGGCACACCGGCAGCCCCAATATTGCAGAATATACAGCCTCATGCTATATAACTAAGCTCCATTTCATGTGGAATAAACTAAATTATTAATGTATCTTAAATCTCCTACTCCAAAAGCATTTTATTAAAAGTAAATTTGATAAAACTCCTATTTAAATTTTAAAAAATCAATTTAAAAAACATTTATTTTTATCCACCCTGTCAGACCATAAACTGTTCTAAGCAGTTCATGCAACTGGAGCATACTGGGATTCCCAGGAGAGAGCTTTGGACTTTTCTTCCTTTGTAAACTATGGTCTGCTACGCCACACATTTTGAAATGACAAGGAAATCACAATATCATTTTTTGCTCATCATGTGTGGAAGAGCTTTGCGGGACATGAGAAAGAAACCAGGATTTGCAGCTGCAGATTGCCCACTTCTAGAGACAGCTTAACCCACTCCAATGTATAAACATTGGCAGAGTAGTCTAGCAATTCAAACATTTTCCTGATGTAGATCCATTTAATTACCAGTTAAACTCTGACAGTTGCTGGTCTTCATCTCACAAATGTGAACGTTCTGTTCTCATGATAATTTTACCATAATTTATTTCCTAGATGATGCATACTTACTTCAGGGACTTAATATTGAGGAACTTTATCCTGAAACCTCTAGTTTCATTACATATGATGGGTCCATGACAATTCCGCCCTGCTATGAAACAGCAAGTTGGATACTAATGAACAAACCTGTCTACATATCAAGAATGCAGGTAAATGAAAACCTTTATCGGCTATGATACATTACCTTTGGAAATAATGAATTTGTCTCATAATTGCTGTGCCTTCAGCAATGTGTACTTATTTTTCTGGAAAGCCACGGTAAATTAGGCAGCCTCCAATAGAGGAGTTAAAAAGAATCCCACAACTTTCACACTTTGCATTTTTGAAGGTTATTATCACTGTTCTCCACCTCATAAGGAGGGAAAGAATGGGTGTAAAATGGGTGTTAACTGTTTTCAAGAGGAAGGCAAAATATTTGGGTGCTTCAGAGGGCTAAATGTGCAATGGAAGGTTCCCCACTTAAGTACTAATGTTTTTGTTCTTGTTTAAAATACCTTTCCAAACTGCTACAACAAAGTCAAAAGCCTTCTAAGAGGCAGAAGTAGTAATGACAGTTGGAGCACAATTATTATGCTTGGTAGTAAGACGAGACTATGAAAAGAAAAATAAGTTACAAGTGGAACTTTGAAAAGTGGAGAGAAGTACAAGACTTGCTTTTTTGTCAACCAACCTCACAGTACATATGTTGTGCACTGACAATTAAGAATTATTATTATTATTATTATTATTATTATTATTATTATTATTATTATTATTATTATTATTATTATTCTTTATTCATTAAACATGAAACTCAGTCAACTGAACATTCAAAACTGCATCACAAATACCATTGACTGGTGCTAATGGTTGATGCGGGTTGCTGCCAGCATCCTAGGTGGTACTACTACTACTACTACTACTACTACTACTACTACTACTACTACTATTATGTGGTTAATCTTTGGTGAGATTCACAGCCTTTGGGGCTGGTTGGTAGCTCAACAGCTTGAGTCCTAACCAAGGACCCAGGAACTGTTAAGGTAACGTCGGAGGTTATAAGCTGTTCCAAGCAGGGTGGTTCTTTGTAGAGTCAGAATGTTCAAGTCCGATAAACTTAGAATTTCCAAATAGTGAGGAAGCCTTTATTGTTGTTGTTGCTGTTGCTGTTGTTATTATTGTTATTGTTGTTGCGAGATTCTTTCAGTTTCTCCCATCACTGCCTATAAAATGAGACAAACCATTTCAATTTATCTCAGTCTTTAACATTACATTCCTGTATAAGGGAAAAACTTCACCATATCTCCTCTAATTCAGGGGTGTCAAATTCAAAGCTCGCAGGCCGAATCTGACCTGTGAGGTCCTTAGATCTGGCCCGTGGGGCTGTGCTGGAAACAGTGGAAGGGTGGCCAGTGGTGCCTCTGCCAGTGAAAACGGAGATCTGTTTTTGCTGCAGAAGGTTGAAGGAAGCCATCACAACCGAAAACTGAGCTTGGGAACTCCGTTTCTCTGGCAGAGCACTCTGGCTACCACAGGCACTCCCAACACAAGTGACGTCATGCTAACCACCACCACCACCCCGAGGTGAAATCCTGATGCAGCTCTCAATGAAATCGAGTTTGACACCCCTGCTCTAATTCAAGTGCAACAGTATTCCACCCACAGTTTTTGTTGGTCATAGCAGTGTTCCTTTTATAAAAAAATATATATCATGTATTCAAGGTCATTATATCTGAAAAAAAGGGAAGTGAGTCAGTATTTTGCCCTTCCTAATAATGAATTGCACTGGGATAACGCTAATCTATGCCTTCTATTGATTTGAGCTGCCACCCTATATTCACTCGTTCTAAAGTGAAGTGTATTGAAAATAATTCCATTTATCTTCAAATAGTTCAGCTCGTGGCAACATCAAGTTTCCTTTCACTGATCTGGATAAGCTAAGCAACATCAGATATGCTTAAAATGCTCATTAGAGACCCCAAAAAATAGGGCCACATGATAGACTGAATCCTGAATCCTGAAAGAAGTGGTAGCAGATAGTTGCCCATCAAGCCACACCATGCCCACCAAGCCATGCCCACAGAAACAGTAGTAAAAAAATTTGAATCCCACCACTGATTCAAAGGCTGCACAATTCATTCTCAAGAGATACTAAATGGCTCTGGCCTGTTCTTACATTGCTGATTTATTACCACCCTTACCATAATTGGCCAAATTCCTGTTCACCAATTGTCCCAGATTATAATTAGCTTCACGTTTTGCTCTCTTTGCTGAATAATTGTATTAAAGATTATGTTATGCATGTAAAACTGATATCATCTACTTAGTATAAAATACATTAAAAGAAAAAAATATTTTTGTATAAGAAATTAAATTGAAAAACTGCACAGAGAGAAAAAAAACCTCCCCCTTCATTCTTAGCAAGTATAATCAACATTAATATCCTATCACTACCTCTTAAAATAAAATCAACCATCTCTTCATTAAAAAAGGCATCCCCTTCTCTAACAACTAATTTTAAAAACCCCAACAAGCCATCTTAATCAGCAAAAGTCCATTAAGAATTATCAGAAATAACAAAATTAGAGGACTAAATCCTCGATTTATGACCACAACTGAGCCCAAAACTCATGTTGCTAAGTGAGACATATATTGTGAGTTTTGCCCTATTTTACAATATTTCTTAATTGTTGCAGTTGTTCAGTTAATAACACAGTTGTTAAGTGAATCTTGGCTTCCCCATTAACTTTTCTTGTTGGAAGGCCTCAAAAGGGGAGCACATGATCTTGGGACACGGCAACCGTCATAAATACAAATCAGTTGCCAAGCATCCAAATTTTGATCACTTTTTTCAGTGCCATTGTAATTCTGAATCAGTGGTGCAATTCAGCCAGTTCTATCCCGTTCATGCAAACCAGTAGCGGTGGCGGCGGGAGGCTCCACCCACCCGCCCGGACGTCATCACATCCCCTTATAGGCACTCTGTGCATGTGCGGAAGCCTGCGGTCACATTTGCGAACCGGTAGCGAAAGTAAGTTGATTTCACCCCTGCTTTGAATGGTCACTAAACAATTTTTTGTAAATCAAGAACAACCTGTATTGCAAATATCTAATGAACCCATTTTGAATCCTTCCTCTTACATTTTCTATTTTCTCCTTTTCTATTTAAACAAATACCCCAAATACCTTCTCTCATTAAATAAAGAAAGCCTTCATATCATCATCATCTAGTTCTAATCATCAAAAATCTGTGAAACATTACCCAAGTTAACAACTCATGTTTTGCTCTCAGACATTAAGATCTCACTCCGTGTCTTCACTTTTTATATTTACGCAGATGCATTCTTTACGGTTACTAAGCCAGAATCAGCCTTCACAGATTTTTCTGAGTATGAGTGATAACTTCAGACCAGTCCAGCCTCTCAACAATCGATGTATCCGAACAAACATCAACTTTAGTTTACAAGGGAAAGATTGCCCGAACAATAGAGCACAGAAACTACAGTATAGAGGTATGTCACCAACAATATATTCATTTCAAGGTAATATTTTCTGTTTTGGAATCCCTTCTGTCTTACAATGTCAATTTAAGAAGGTTTGATTCACTGGTTAAATTGTTTGTTTGTCAGGCCCAATATTTTCTACTTTAATAACCTCTCTTCACAGTCTCAGACAAGGATCTTTCTGGTGAGTAAGTGGAAATGCTAAGATTAAAATTGGGATTTTTGGATGTGGAAAATATATGTTCTGCCACTACAGAAGACAGTTCTTTCAGTATTCTAAGGAGGTTTCCAAACATTCAGAAAAAATAAGGCTTCCTGAGGGGGCCAAACAGACCTGGCATGGTTCTGGCTACTGAATATGAATGAAAGGAGCTGTACCAGAAATTGGAGTTGAAAATAAATATCCTTGAAAACAACTAAAGATATCATAGAGATACCTTCCTGAAGAATTCTGCATAACATCCACTGGGATAACCAGATTCTGTTTCAAAACAGTGGAATCATTTATAGGCAACAAAAGCCAGATTTTAAAGTTCAAGAACAAATGCCAGCAAGAGTTCACAGATTTAGTCCATTTCTCCAGGTTGGCCTAACTTATTTGGTGATCAAGCAGGAGAAAGTGGGTGTAGTTTTGTTTGGTTTTGATTTTTTTAGTAAGAAATCTTTTTCTTAAAAAGAAAAACACTGGCAACCAGGAAATTAAAAGCACAATTCTTTCTAGAACAATTGTTTCTCTTTTATTTTGGAATGCCAATAACACTCCCTTCCCTGATGAACCTTCTAATCCAGTTCCCCCCCCCCCCCAAATCTGGTTTCTTTAAGACTGTAGACTTCAGGTTCCTGATTTCTCCATGCTGGCTGGAGAATTCTGAGAGTTGAAGTCCACACTTCTTAAAGTTGCGAAGGTTGAAAATCACTATTCTAATTTAAACCAGTATTCCCTTTACAGTATCTTCCAGGGGTTTTAAACCTGAACTCCCATAACTAGCAGGAGCTGAGCCCAAGATGTCTGACATGCACTATGACATGCTTATTAGGACAAAATAATAATGATTCTATTACAAATATATACACAACAGGGTGGTATATGGGAAGACAAACATGAATACATCTGTTTTCCTGGAAGCCACCTTCCTAACAAGAAGTGTTTGCAAGGGACTGGAGCTTAGTAGAAGAGGCCATGCTTTTCATTTAGAAAATCCCAGATTTAGTTACTGTCCAGACACTAGCATAACCAATATCAAGTTAGATCAATGATGGCGAATCTTTTGGGCTCGGTATGTCAAAAATTCAAAAAAATACCTAATTCGACTCTGCTTGCATGTAAATAAGATGTGTCACCCAAAATGTCATGTCGTGTTACCTTTGACACACGTATCATAGGTTCATCACCACTGAGAGAGATGGATTAATAATCTGATTGAATGTAAAGCAAGTGACACATTTTGAGATATTGTGAACAATTATGAAATATTCCTTTTCTTTCACTAATCCTGAAAACTTTCTCCCCTCTGTAAGAACCAATGTTTGACTTCTTTTTTGAAATACCTCCACTTCTGACACGTTCCGACTCCAAAGCCTGATTTCAAGGCAAGGTTTGATTTCCCCTTCCAGCAGGACATCAGGATATATAATAACCTCATTATCTCATTGTTCCCACTATCCCACAGGCAGACATACCAGCATTTCAAATGCTGGGGAAAGCCCTGGGAATTGTATACTATTGTCCAGTTAGGATTTATTTATTTACACATTTATTTATTTATTTGGTTTTATCCTAAGGAACTGACTCCCACAATCTATCATTCAGATATTTCAGTGATCTTTAATTTGTAGAATAGAATAGAATAGAATTCTTTATTGGCCAAGTGTGATTGGACACAAGGAATTTCTCTTTGGTGCATATGATCTCAGTGTACATAAAAAGACAAGATATATTCGTCAAGACTCATAAGGTACAACACTTAATGATAGTCATAGGGTACAAGTAAGCAATCAAATCATACCAGAAAACAATCAATATAAATCATAAGGATACAAGCAACAAAGTTACAGTCATTCAGTTATAAGCGGGAGGAGATGGGTGATAGGAATGATGAGAAGATTAATTCTAATAGTAATGCAGGCTAAGTAAATAGTTTGACAGTGTTGAGGGAATTAATTGTTAAGCAGAGTGATGGCGTCTAGTTGTTCTGGTGTGCAGTGTTCTATAGCATTGTTTTGAGGGTAGGGGTTGAAACAATTTATGTCCAGGATGTGAGGGGTCTGTAAATATTTTCACACCCCTCTTTTTGACTTGTGCAGTGTACAGGTCATCAATGGAAGGCAGGTTGGTAGTAATTGTTTTTTCTGCAGTTCTGATTCTCCTCTGAAGTCTATCTGTCTTGTTGGGTTGCAGAACCAAACCAGACAGTTATAGAGGTGCAGATGACAGACTCGATAATTCCTCTGTTGAACTGAATCAGCAGCTCTTTTGGCAGTTTGAGCTTTCTGAGTTGGCGCAGAAAGAGCATTCTTGTTTGTGCTTTTTTGATGACGTGGTTATAACAAGAGAAAAATAAAGTGGGGGGTGGGGAAGAGTGTCATTGTGGGAATTTTTCCATGGTTATTGGGTGTTGTTGTTGTTTTCTCTTTCAGTAAACGAATGGCTCCTGAAGTAATTAAGACACTAAACGGGAAGATGTCTTCACCTCAACGGAATGCTACTACTGTGAATTGATATACTACAGAATGCCCAAGCCCCATTCAGTCCTTGGTCTTTGTACTTCATGGAGCCACACTTGAGAGGAAAGGATGCCAAGTTGGAAATTCAGCTCAATGAAATGTATTCATATGATCAGTCATAAGAGAAAAAAAAAAGACAATATCTGCCATGCCCATGATTACAATTTTGATACTGTTTTCCTGAAACTACGATCGCCCACAATGAAAAGACTGTTCAGACTTTGTATATATGAACTTCTTCCTCTGTTCCCCTTCTCCCTTCTTCTCTTTCCCATCATAACTCCATTAAAAAGGTGGTTTGCTGCCGCCATCCAAGTGGATTTGTGTTCTGTGTGCCAAGTAATCCTTGGAAAGCTGTCATATCACCCTCATTATTGGTTACTGGCAAAGCAGAACTAGGGAGATAGTAAGGGAGATTTATTTCTGGATCATAGTCTTTCCATTTGCTTAATAATGGACAGATACCAAGATAAGTATTGTAAATAGATCACTGAAGAATATAAAGGAAATTGAAATATTTTCCCCCTCATCACATACCTGTAGTAGGAACTGCCAAGACTGGAATTAATCCATTTTTCTGTTTCTTGTTTTACAAAGGTCATACACTGTGTTTGGTTATTGTTAACAATTCAATAAATGTGTTTAACAAATTAATTTACCACACTCACTTCAGTTTATTATATTTCTTCCCTCTTCGCCAAAAAAAAAATGGAAAGGACCTTGAATTCTTCTGGCATCAATCATCAGAATTGTATTTTTAAATGTTTATTATTGATATGTCAATATATAGTTAAAAGCTACTATAGGAATAATCACAAATACCAGAAGCACACAGACAATCATTTTTAAATGGCTTGGTAAACATTTTTTTGGACAATTTCTCTGGCATTTAAATTGAAAACTGGTTTTCATTGGATAGCAGAAAAACAGGAAGTTATCCCATTGGTTTCTTATATTTTTGCCTCCTATCAACATCAACATAGGTTGATGGGTAGATTTCCCTAACTCATACTCCCAGAACTGGAAAACCAGGTCAATCATACAGAAATAACTCAGAACCTTTCATACTTTCTTCTTGGACAAAGTCAGAACTTACACTGTTTGGCCTAGTGGTTAAGGCACCAAGCTAGAAAGCACACGATCGTGAGTTCAAGTCTTGCCTTAGCCATGAAAGCCAGCTGAGTGACCTTGGGGCAGCCACTCTTCCTCCGCCTAATCCACCTCACAGGGAGGGTTGTTGTGGGGAAAAGAGCAGGAGGAAATAGCATTGTGTGTATGTTCTTGAATTGTTTGTAAAAATAATAAAGCCAGGAAATACATACATATATGGTGAAATTCAAAAACTTTTACTACCAGTTCTGTGGGTGTGGCCTGGTAGGCATGGCAAGGGAAGGATACTGCAAAATCTCCATTCCCACCCCACTCCTGGGGCCAGCCAGAGTAGTATTTGCCAGTTCTCCAATCTACTCAAACTTTCCGCTACCGGTTCTCCAGAACCTGTCAGAACCTGCTGAATTTCACCCCTGCCTCAGATGCACTGTCCTTATTTTAAATCCCTGACATTTCTGAAAAGAGTTTTACAGGGCTAGTTGAGCCACCCAAGAGTCTATGACTGGGCTGGCCTAAATTATTTATCTGTTTATTTCCTTGGATAAGACTACACCCTTTTGCATAATTGGAGTTCCTAATAATGCAAATTTGCTCTCTCTTTCCCTCTCCCTCCCTCTCTCTCTCTCTCTCTCTCTCTCTCTCTATACATACATACAGTACATACATACATACACACACACACACACACACATACATACATACATACATACATACATACATACATACATACATATATGCCTGCATAAAATCACACAATGGAACTCATGGCTTTCTGTCTAGATGGTCTCTGGTGATGAGCCGAAAGGCAGAAGAGGAAAGCAGTATGCTTCCTCCCTTAATTGGGCCCCTAACAGGGTGTTGTGGAACAATTATAGATACTAATCCTCCTGTCTCAGCTGATGCAATAAGAGAATGGCTAAAGGCAATAAGAGAATGGCTAAATTGCCTGATATGCAATACAGCCCCGGTTTGAATCCCAGTAAGGATATGGCTAGCTGATGAGAGCTAAAAAGCTCGAAATAGATCTATACTAGTCTCCCTGATTTATTTATTGATCAGCTCATAAAACTAATTATATGTGTGTGTGTGTGTGTGTGTGTGTGTGTGTGTGTGTGTTACGTTTTTGATAAAGGAAACAGTATGTCTCCTCCCTTAATTGGGGCCTAACAGGGTGTTGTGGAACAAAGTATATATCTATATCTATATCTATATATCCAATAGGAAACTGGAAGAAGGTTTGAATGGGGCTTTGTGATATGTCATCTATGCAGCAATCTTAGGCAGAAAAAGAATTGTTTTCTTGATGAAGGCATCTGGATCCCAAATAATTGTATTTGTGGTCAGGTAAAGTGGGCATTTAGAAAAGACAATTGTCTCCATCCCATCTACATATATTGTTGAAGCAAAACAATGTAACCAATATATCTGATGGAGAAATACCTGCTTTTCTTAATGGACAAAACAAGATTTCACCAAGCCAAAAGCAGATTTCTTTGATGTTTTGTTTTAATTTTGTTTCATGGTTAATGATCATTTACCATATTGAAGTTTGGAGTAAATGTATTCAAGTAGAAGGGAGTGTGATGGTTCAGCAGTTAAGGACACTGAGCTTGTCAGCTGGTAAGTTGACAGTCTGGATTCAACACCCAAGCACCGTGTGAAAGTACCACCATGTTGTTGTTCTGCTTCTGGCTACCTACCAGTTCAAAAACATGCAAATGCAAGTAGATAAATAGGTACCACTTTCATGGAAAGATAACAGCATTCCGTGCTCCTCGGTGTATAGTCCTGCTGGCCACATAACCATGGAAATTGTCTTCAGACAACATTGGTTCCCTTAGACAAGAAACAGAGATGAGTACTGCCCCCTAGAGCAGTGATGGCGAACCTTTTTTGGCTCATGTGGCAAAAGCAGGGGGAGCACAGGGGGGTCGTGCATAGGCGTGCCACACCCATAATGCCATGCGCAACCACAGTGCATGTGCGCATAACCATTGCTCCTCCCCTCGTGCTTTTTTTGCCCTCCCTAGGCTCCAGAGGCTTTCTAGGAGCCTGGGGAGGGCAAAAACAGCCTCCTCCCGCCATAGGCCCTCCGGAGAGCTAAAATCGGCCCAATAAGAAAACCGGAAGCCTCTTCCTGAACTTCTGGTTTGCCCATAGGGCTGGTTTTTCACGCTCCGGAGGCTTCAGGAAAGCTCCTGAAGCCTTTGGTGGGCGAAAAATGGTACGCTGGCCACTGACAGGGCAACAAATGGCTCCGCGTGCCATAGGTTCGCCATCATGGCCCTAGAGTCTGTCACGACTGAACAGAGGAAACTTTCACTTTTATTCAACTAGAACCTGCCCTGAAAAAAAGAAATCCTCCTCCTCCTCTAGATCAAATCTGTTACCCATCCACCTGTGCCTGTCTCTCTTTTCCTTTCATCTTGTATTACTGGCCTCAGCAGTAATATTAAAGGTCTAGTTACAAATGAAATAACTGGGATTTTTTTTTTTATCAAAGAAGCATCACATTCTCCGTATTGGATAAATAGGAAAGAAATATGACACCGATCTGTATAGTGTTTTCTGAATAATAGATGGAACCAAAATGAGACTGTTGATCATATAAATTACTTTTTAAGAAATATCTAGCAGCGTCAAGAATGAGGATTAGAACATTTTTCACAGATCTGGAATTCATGCCTTCATATTCTAGTTAAAAAGAAAAAAAAAATGCTGCCCAAAGGGCACTTGTCTTCTGGTTCCTGTAACAAGAAGAGGTATTACTGAATATTTGGAAACCTATAAACATTTTTCATATATTCCAAGTATCACCTATATTGCTGATATATTTATTAGTATTGTTATACTGTTATCCATTAAACATGAGACTCAATCAACTGAACATTTAAAAATGTATCACAAATATTATTGGCACTGATGGTTGGTACGGGTTGCTGCCAGCATTCTAGGTATCGACAAATTATGATGAGTACGATTATTATATACTTTATTCATTAAATATGCAACTTGGTCGACTGAACATTCAAAAATGCATCACAAATACCATTGACTGGTCCTAATGGTTGATACTGGCTGCTGCCAATGTCCTAAGGTTTTATTATTATTATTATTCTGTGGTTAATCTTTGGTGAGATTCACAGCCTTTGGGGATGGTTGGTAGCTCAACAGCTCGAGTCCTAACCAAGGACCTAGGAACTGTCAAGGTAACGTCGGAGGATATATATATAAGCTGTTCCAAGCAGGGTGGTCCTTTGTAGAGTCAGAATCCTCAAGTCCGGCAAACCTAGAACCTCCACATACCGAGGCAGTCTCCTAGGTATTGCTTCAAGGGCTCCAATCACAATCGGGGCAGCACACAACTTTCTCTTCCACAGTCGCTCAACTTCAATTTGTAAGTCCCGGTATTTTGTGATTTTTTCTTGCTGCTTATTTTCAATTCGTGCATCACCAGGTATTGCAATGTCAATGAACCATACATCATCATCATCATCATCATCATGCTATTATATTATTTCTATTTTGTCCCTTGATTATCCAAAGCCGTAGACTAGAAATATCAGCAAGAGAGAGGGAGAGAGAAAGTATGATGGGGCAGCATGTTGCTGACATTAAATACATACATACAAGAGTATACATTATCAAGAGTCCTACCAGGAACCAATAATCTCTCTGTGCAATGTATTCCTAGAACCAAAACTTGAGGCATCTGGCTATGTAGTGACTGCCCTTTGGGAGAGGCCATTCACTCTTCCAAACTTTAACCTCTGATCCTCAGCTTGTCCTTACTTCTAATACTCTGCCCTGACAAACATAGCCATATGTACAAGTAGTCCTCAACTTACAACAGTTCATTTAGTCAACATTCAAAGTTACATCACTCAAAAAAGTCACTTATGACCGTTTTTCACACTTACGAACATTGCCACATCCCCATGGTCATATGATCAAAAGTCAAATGTTTGGTGACTGGTTCACCTTTATGACAGCTGTAGTGTCCTAGGGTCATGTGATCACCTTTTGCGACCTTCTGACAAGCAACAATGTTGAAGGCACATTTTCTAGTCCCTTCCTCTTACTACGGAGATGAATAGTGTGGTCCTAAAGAGGGCTGCTCGGTTGCTCAGGGAGATGCCAAATTCAGCTGTTGCTTTGGTCAACAAGAAGACGATCATTAGACCTGAGTCGCCTGTGTGCAGGTTCACTCCCAGTGTATCCACACCTGCTTGCTTCGTCACTCGCCCACTGCCACAGGACTTAGAAGGTTCACGGGAATTGGGGGGATGTCAAGACTTGCATGTGAATTGGATTAAAGTGAGGGAGAGGTGCGCATAGTCAGCCTCCCTCTCTTTCCCTGATTCCAACTTGTTCCAATAGCAGGACAAAAGTCGAGACAGTTGGAGATGGGCTGGGCGGAGTGGTTGACCAGGGCATCTTTTGTGTCTTGCCATGCTCTTGGTGTACCACATCACTTGCAGAGACCGTCTTCATGACCGTTGTCCTATTCTAGTAGGTTTCATCTGCTTAAACCACCAGAATCTGTCTTAACATGCTCGGGATAGACAAGTCCCTATCTCACCAAAGGTAATGACCCAACGTCTACTCTCTACCTGGTTTGGCCAGCCTCTCGAAGCTGTTGCCCAGGGTTTGGCTGCTGTGCATGCTACAGCTTGTAGGAGCCACAGATGAGAGCTGAGGGGCAGGTGGGGACTAAAGGTGGATGGTCCTAAAATGAGCTGCCCTAAAAGAACATGACATGCCGCTACACCAGAGGTGCTACCCCTCCCTGAACACCCCATGCACCCCAAGCAAAGTCAATGGGAAATCCAGATTCACTTACCAATTTGTTACTAACTTAAATGCCATGATTCACTTAACAACTGCAGGAAAAGTCATAAAATGGGGCAAACTCTCTTAACAAATGTTTCATTTAGCCACCTAAACTTTGGACTCGCTTGTGGTCATAACTCCAAGACTACCTATAGTTCAGTTCTGACACACTGACACATACCCTGCTACTCTGACTCTACTGTTACTTTGTTTATGATTTAAAAAAAATATTGACGCTAAACAAAACATGTCTCAGCTTTTCCCTGGGAATTTTAAAACATGCTTCAAAAAAATTGTTGCTTACATAGATTCATTGCGGCAACTACCACCCAACCAGATAAGCACCTACATGCATTCAAATTAAATATGTCTACATCATAGAGTAAGTATTGCCTTTTTACACGGCAAATAGGTGTGTCACATTTGTGACATCTTCCTTGTGTGCAGACAATCACCAAGAGACAAAAGCTTAGATTAGCTCATTTCTCTCTGGTGTACAAGGTTGAATGAAGAGCTGTCTTCATTCCAGAAGGCCTGAAGTCATGATGCACATTTAACATTATTTGGGGAATGATGGCCTTTCCCTACCAGAGTTAAAGTGCTACTTGTCCATTTCTGAGTCCGCAGAAAATCATATTAAAATTAAATTATCATTGGTAAGACCTCTCCTGCCTCAATCACTCTTCTGTTCTTTGACTTCGCTCCAAAATAATACACAAAGGCATCTGTGGAGGAGAAGGAAACAATTAGGTGATGTTTGGTTGCAGGACTGTTTTTCTTGCATCAAAAAGAGTTTCCCATCATGATGCTGGTACATACGTTCTGCTGTTTTTTCATTACTTTCTTCATCAATTGCCTATATCAGGGATGGTGAACCTTTTTGGCACCAAGTTCCAAAAAGGGAGTGTGCGTGGACGTGCCTCTGGGCAGAAACCCAGAAAAGGAACTGCCCAGGGGGGATGCGCACACTGGAAAATGAACTTCTGGTTTCGGGCACATGCATGTGTGCCAGTCAGTCTTCCGATTACTGGTGCGCTTACGTGTGTAATGATCAGCTGGCTGGCACACATGCTCACCCGAGAAAACAAAAGACCAGCTGTTCCAGTTTCCGGCACTGCAGTACACATGAAGGCCAGCTGATCATCACATGCACATGCGCACCAGAAACCCGGAAGAGGAACAGGCAACTCCACAAGTGCCAAGCAACATGACTCTGTGTGCCACTTCGGGCACACATGCCATAGTTTCGCCATCACGGGCCTGTATGAATGGGCCACTAAGCCTAAATTTTACACGTAACCTTCAGGTTTTCCTTGGACCATGTCAAAGAGGGAAATATGCTACTCCTTGCTTACTTAAAGTGGAATACTATGATACAATCTAGGAATCCTTACATTAAAAAAAAATATCAATACAGCCAAGGACGATTTAAATCTCTGCCATTGATGGAGCAGGAGTGTCAAACTCAAGGCCCATGGGCTGGATCCGCCCCACAGGGTGCTTAGGTCAGGCCCACAGGGCCATCCTGGCAACAGCAAAGAACCAGCCTGTGGTGCCTCTGCCAGTGTAAATGGCGCTCAGAAGAGCCGCACGCAGCTCTGCCAAATTCTGTTTTTGACTGCAATGGCCTCTTGCAGTCCTCTGCCAACGAAAACGAAGCTAGGGAGGGTGACGTCCGGCCCTCCTGAGCTCTGTTTTTGCTGGGACAGGGCTGCAGAACATCGAGATGGCCATGCCCACATGGCCATGCCCACCCCAGCCATAGCCAAGGTCAAACACAATCCTGATGCAGCCCTTAATTAAATCGAGTTCGACACCCCTGCTTTAGAGCAACGTTTTTCATATTTGTCCAGGTTGAAATGTGTGGACTTTAGTTCCCAGAATTCCCCAGCAAACGTGTTGGGTGGAGAATTCTGGGAGTGGAAGTCCATGCATCTTCAAGCTGACAAGTTTGCAAAGCTCTATCTGCCAATCCTTACTCTGACATCTCCAGATCTTGGCTTTCACATCCCAAGATTTCAGCTCTTTGTAAGTAGCTTTTATATATGCATGAGACCAACTGTTTGTTTACAATACAAATGCCAAGGTAGCTGAACTAAATCCGAAAGTCTGTTCACTTCCAGACTTGTTGACAAGCAAAGTTTGCTAATATTGCTAATCAGCCCTCAATCAAAATATTAAATAATTAGGAGAGAAGGGGCGCAACGGGAAAGTGCATGTGTGTAAACAGATAAAGACCAAAAGACGCAGGAGCTTAAGTAAAGAGAGATGCTTGCAGCATACTGACAAAGCTAAAGGGATGTTAATGTAAATGCTCTTCCCTCTCTAGTTGCACCCTCCACTCCAAATATTTCCTCACTGATTCTCATTGAAGAATGCAATCATACCGCAGCCAGAAAGTCCAACTTCAGCTCCCTGATTTCTTTTAGTCTTTGTTTGAAATATGACAGTAATAACTAACAAACAACATTTTCAGACTTGGGAGGTCAACATTTCCGCAGACCAAGAGTCATTAAACATTTATCTGCTTTGCCTGCGAGAACTTGTGACAAAGCTACAATGAAATTTGAAGACCTTTCATCCAAGTGCCATTCGCCCATCTACACTCGAGGAAATGTTCAAATGAGCCAGTCCTTCTTTCTTCCGTGTTAAATCACCCCTTATTTGACATACAGAGAAACGTGGCTGAGAATAGATGGCAGCAGTTCGTGCTTTCACTAATACAAAATCCTCTTTCAAAATTCTTTCAAGGGCAGCCTCTTTATTTTCTCCCCACCCTCACCCCAGAAGGGTCACTTTGATTATGAGAGCCATTTTGAAAAAGTGAAAATTGCTTTGCAAAACACTGAAAGGGGTTCTCCCATCAGCTTACAGAGCCTGTGGCCAACCTAGCCAAAAGCAATCTAAGCATAATATTCTGGGGCCTACAGGATTTTTAGCATCCCCTGTCATATATATATATGACTGTGTGTGTGTGTGTGTGTGCATATGTTCCAGCATAACCCTGGAACGTCTCAAGCAATTTTAATCAAACTTGGTACACAGATGACTTACGCTCTGGAAACAAATACTGTGGGAGTAAGACACCCCTAACATCTCTCAGGGTATGTGTTCTGTTAAGATGCAGTCTGTTGTGCCTTAAAATGGCTTCTACGGTACAGCACAGTGGAGTTTCCATGGTAACCACTTCACAGTACTCCACAAGAAGGCTCCCTCTGGTAAGGGGGAAAGTTCAACATTAGGAACTATGTTTGGTCCGGACATTTTCAACAAGGCTTTGATTATTCTAAACACCTGTAAATAAAATCACTTAGACTTGACACTATGCATATAATTCATTCCTTTTCCTACCTAATACAAGATTGGGATAAATAAATACCTGGGCAATTGCTGGGTTGTCAGCTAGTATTGTAATAAGAGTAAAGGGGAAAAATCAAGTCTGGAAGGTTATTTTCAATTTAAAAGATAATAAATTGCCCAGATCCGGAACTTCCTCGTATAAATTACATCTTGCGTAATTCTCAGAGGACATGATAACTTTCAGATACTGTAACTTCTTGGACTTGTACAAGGCTATCTACAAAGTCATTTTTTTCCAACTCTTGTTTGAAAAGTCAAACTTCCTCCTTGTTCTGTTCTTAAGAAACTGCTGTGTAGGGGGCAGCCATGTCTATAATTCTACTTCCCTCTGATAGTTAGACAGCAATTCCTCAAAATGTCGGCTGGCAACCCCCAGGGGGAGAGCCTTCTCTGTGGCAGCCCCTGCACCCTGGAATGACCCGCCACCCGACCTACCTATGACTACTGACCTACGCCTCTTCCGTCGGGCCTTGAAAACGCATCTATTCCATGCAGCCGGCCTGGTGTAGTTTTTAATTGATTTTAATTGATTTTATTTAGTTTTATTTGGATTTTACAACAGGCCCCCAATTTAATGCCATTTTAAAGTATTTTATATATTGATGTTTTGTACTGTTTTATTGATGCCTGTTCACCGCCCTGAGTCCCGCAAGGGAGAAGGGCAGTATACAAATTTAATAAACATTCATTTCATTTCATTTTTCATTTTATTACATTTATATCCCGCCCTTCTCCACAGAGGACCCAGGGCGGCGCACAGGAAATTTAAAAAACATACACAATAGAAGATAGACAAATAATTTAAAATATATATTAAATAATCCCCAATCCTGTGCTAAAAACCAATTATTAAAAACCCAATTTAAAACTTTCTAAAAGTCCCCATGGGAGGTTAGGCTAGGCCGGCTTGATGGAAAAAATATGTCTTTAAACATTTGCGGAAGAGGCGGAGGTCGGTGATGGTCCGGAGTTCAGGGGGTAGGTCGTTCCAAAGGGCAGGGCCCGCCACAGAGAAGGCTCTTCCCCTGGGTGTCGCCAGTCGGCATTGTCCGGCCGACGGCACCCTGAGAAGGCCCTCTCTGTGGGAGCGGATCGGTCTAAGGGATGTATGGGGCAGGAGACGGTCTCGCATATAACTAGGCCCCGAGCCATGGAGCGCTTTAAAGATGGTCGTCAGAACCTTGAAGCGCACCCGAAAGACCACAGGAAGCCAATGCAGCTCGCGCAGGATTGGTGTTATATGGGAGCTTCTGGTGGCTCCCGTAATTACCCGCGCGGCTGCGTTTTGGACTAGCTGTAGCTTTCGAGTGCACCTCAAGGGAAGCCCCATGTAGAGAGCATTACAGTAGTCGAGACGGGACGTCACGAGAGCTTGAGTGACTGTGCAAAGGGCAGCCCGGTCCAGTAAGGGGCGCAATTGGCGTATCAGGCGTACCTGATGAAACGCCCCCCTGGCCACGGCCGTCACATGGTCCTCCAAGGACAGCCGGGAATCCAGGAGGACACCCAAATTGCGCGCCCTCTCCACGGGGGCCAGTGTTTCGCCCCCAATGGCCAGAGTTGGAGTAATCTGGCTGAACCGGGGTGCCGGAAACCACAGCCACTCAGTCTTGGCAGGGTTGAGCTTGAGTTTGTTACCACCCATCCAGATCCGTACGGCTTCCAAACACCGGGACAGCACTTCGGCGGCATCGTTGGGGTGGTCTGGGGTGGATATGTACAGCTGGGTGTCGTCAGCATACAGATGGTACTCCACCCCAAAACCACGGATGATCTCACCCAGCGGCTTCATATATGTGTTAAACAGGAGGGGCGAGAGGACCGACCCCTGAGGAACCCCACATAAGAGGGGTCTCGAGGTCGACCTCTGCCCTCCCGTCAACACATATTGCGACCGACCAGAGAGGTAGGATGAGAACCACCGCAAAACGGTGCCTCCCAGCCCCAACCCCCCCAGTCGGTGCAATAGGATACCATGGTCGATGGTATCAAAAGCCGCCGAGAGGTCTAATAGGACTAGGATAGAGGAATACCCTCTATCCCGCGCCCTCCAGAGATCATCAACCAACGCGACCAATGCCGTCTCGGTACTGTGACCGGGTCGGAAGCCGGACTGGCGCGGGTCTAGATAATCAACTTCCTCCAGGTGTTGTGGAAACTGTTGGGCTACCCCACTCTCAACAACCTTCACCAGAAAGTGAAGGTTGGAGACTGGACGATAGTTCTCTAATAAAGCTGGGTCCAGGGACGGCTTCTTGAGGAGGGGCCTCACTACCGCCTCTTTCAAGACGGCAGGCAAGGACCCCTCACTCAAAGATGCGTTGACAATGCCCTGGAGCCAGCCTCGTGTCGTCTCCCAGGATGCCAGTACAAGCCAGGAGGGACACGGGTCCAATAAACATGTGGTTGCTCTAAGTTTCCTTGACAGCCTGTCCATATCCTCGGTGGTAACAAAGTCAAACTCCTCCCAAGCAGGAACCTCAAGACTAGCCTCGGACAGTCCCACAGGACCACTGTCGATGGAGGGTAGCTCATTCCGAATCCGAGTGATTTTCTCCTGCAGATAAATCCCAAATTCCTCTGCTCGCCCTTGTAGAGGGGCTTCCCGCGGCCTCTGGTGAAGGAGGGAGCGGGTCACCCCAAACAGGGCGGCAGGGCGGTTATCTGCGGATGCAATTAGGGTGGCACAATACTCACGTTTGGCCACCCTTATCGCCACTAAGTAAGCCCTAATATGGGTTCTCACTAGTGTTCGGTCGGCTTCGGAGCGAGAGGATCTCCATCTGCTCTCTAGGCGTCTCTTGTGGCGTTTCATCCCCCGAAGCTCCTCAGTAAACCAGGGAGCCTGGGTGATTCGTCGCCGCAAGAGAGGCCGCAAGGGCGCGACTCGGTCCAAGGCCCCCGTGGCCGCACTTAACCATGCGGCCACTAGGTCCTCAGTCGAGTCGCGGGGCAGGATCACAGGAATTGGCCCAAGCTCCCTCTGGAACCTTTCCGGGTCCATTAGAAGCCTGGGGCGGAACCATCTAGGAGTGTCCGGTTCCGCCTCCCCGCGGTGAGGTGGAGCGATTGGAAAGTCCAGCCGGAGGAGAGCGTGATCTGTCCATGACAAGGGAGTGATGACTAAGTCCCCTATTCCCAGATCGCGACTCCACTGTCCCGAGACAAAGATGAGATCCAGCGTGTTTCCCCCCTCGTGAGTGGGGCCTAAAACTACCTGGGTCAGGTCCATGGCCGTCATGGAGGCCATGAACTCCCGAGCTGCTCCAGAGGCTTCGCCCGCCGACGGCAAGTTAAAGTCCCCCATGACTACCAGTCTGGGGGTCTCAACCGCCGCCTCGGCTATCACCTCTAGGAGCTCGGGCAGGGCTGTTGTTGCATAGCGAGGAGCCAGGTATACAACTAACACGCCCAACTGCCTCCCTAGGCCCCATCTCACGCAGAGAGATTCACACCCGGTTGTCTGGGGGACCGTGGTCTCCTTCGGCCCAAGACCTTCCTTTACGATAATCGCCACCCCCCCACCCCTCCCTAGGGCCCAAGGCTGATGGAAGGCGCGGTAACCTGGTGGGCAGATGTCCACGAGGGGTATACCCCCTTCATGGCCCAACCAGGTTTCCGTTATACCCACCAGGTCCGGGTCCCCCTCTGACACAAGGTCACAGATGAGGGGGGCTTTCTGAACCACGGACCTGGCGTTGCATAACATCAGCTTCGGGCCCCGGGTCTGTGAATCCTGCCCACCTAGTCTGCGATGGGAGGACGGAGAGTTGGAGCGCGTGACCGCCTGTGTCCAGCGGCCACGGTCTTCCAACTGATGACGCCTATTCCGCCTCCCACCGCCCCTGCCCCTCCCTAAGACCAGATCGATGGAAAATGCCTCAGTGGAAACGACCCCCCCTTCCCCTCCCTCCGTTACTCCTCTTCCGCCGGCCGGCCCTCTCATTTGCCATTTTCTCCCAGGACTATTTCCCCCCCCCACCCTGGAACCCCCTAAAATCCGAATTAAAGATTTAAATAAAAAACCCCTTAATTTGCGCTTCGCCCACCTCTCAGGAGCTATCAGTCCATCCTCGAGGTGGGCCCGTGTTAGATAGGGGGGCCAGGCCTGCGAGAGGGGAGCCTCCCGCAGGCAAAGGAGATCACACCTGGAATACACTGCTAAAAACATAGAGGTCATCCAACCCAGGGGACATAGAGCAAGTTCACAAATAGAGTCCACAAATAGAGTCCAGGGCAAGTAAAGTGACAAGTGATAAAATTGTGCAAATGGACGCAGTTCTAAAAGAGCAGAGGGGTAAAACAGTTCAGACAGTCAGACTTAGCTCTTTCGGGTGGGGGGGGATCACAATTCAGTCTTAACACCACCCCATCCATCTGTCTTCTTCGGCAACACCGGCCTCAGTCCGCACTTAGTGCCGCACAACTAGATGGTCCCTTGTGCGGCCTGATGTAAAGTGCTGCCATGTGCTGCCACGGTTTACTCCCAAGTCCAAAGCACACACTTTGAGGTGTTCCTGGGTCATCTTCGGCCATGATCCACCAACGACCCGGCTGCTTGGCTTCTTCGTCCATCTCTCCCATCTCCTACTCCTTCTTCCACCACTTTCCTTCCTTCCTTCTCCTCGTTCCTCCTCTCTTCACTCCATCTACGTTCCTCTCATCCAATCTTCCTCTCCTCTCACCTTCTCCACTCCTCCAACACCAACTCCGTTCCATCAACAATCCAGCTCCACTCCATCAGCAATCCAGCTCCATTCCATCAGCAATCCAGCTCCACTCCATCAGCAATCAGCAATCAGCAATCCAGCTCCATTCCATCAGCAATCCAGCTCCATTCCATCAGCAATCCAGCTCCGTTCCATCAACATTCCATCAGCCATCCACCCACAAGCAACAAGCCTTAAAACACGCCAGCCGTTTCCACCTCCAGCCTCCAGCCTCAGGTCGGGTGGGATAAGATGGGAAATACCGCCGGTCGGGATCGGGTTATTGGGCCGCCAGGCCCAGCATAGGCCATGCGGCCTGATGGTAGTCCTCCCGGCCCGACCCGACATGGCCCGGCAAGTCTGTTTCTTCCGCGTCCCGGCTTCGCGGCCTGCTTCCTACCTCCAGCCGCGCCGGGACGCTCCAGGCCACAAAAGGCCGATTCGGGCCCGCCCTGCCCTGCTCTCCGTCCTGCCGTCACTCACAGGGCTCGCTCTTCATTTCCGAGCGGCCCGGAGTGGCGGCAGGGGTGTCCTCTTGCTGGGCCAGCCCTCGGAGATGACCGACGAGGGCTGGCTACGTCCTCCTAGGTCTAAACGACCCCCTGGCTTCAAGCCGCGTTTCGCGGCGCGACCTCCATCTCGCGCATGCGCAAATTTCCTCCTTTTAAACATTAAAAGCTTAAACGAGTCTTGAAGGGAAGCATTTCTAGCATTGTTTTGGTCCTCTGCACTTCAGAGAGCACCTATTTTTTGTTGGAGTCTTAATCCACTGAAAATAGCTTCACAACTATAGTGCTTGAGTGTAGTAGAATGTTCACTGCTTCATCTTTGTATCACAGATCTGATCCATCTTAACTGAACCTGGTCTAATTTGCCTTCACTGTTTTTTAGAACCGGGGTCTCCAACCTTTGCAACTTTAAGTCTGAAGGACTTCAGCTCCCAGACTTCTCCAGCCAGCTTTGCTGGCTGGAGAATTCTGGGAGCTGAAGTCCTTCAGACTTAAAGTTGCAAAGGTTGGAGATCCCTGTTTTAGAAGACTAAAGATAACCAACAGGATTATATTGGGATTTCTTGATCTTTTGTGATCCCTATCAACAAAATTACTTCAATGCCATTGGAAGTTAAAATCCATGAGGAAAAAAATCCACCACCACCAACCAAAAAGAAAAAAGAAAAGAAAACTGGTCCAGAGAAGCAGCAGTAGCAAAAACATTAAAAAGGAAGAGACGTTTTGAGGTTTGATCTGGCATTCACTGTCATCTTCTGACAGATACTTTGATTTGGAAGAAACTGAGGAATTTTTGAGAAGGTGGCTCTCAGCTTTATTTCATAGGTTAGAAGACAGGACGGGAAAAGGATTCTAATGAAATGATCTGGTTCATCAATCATTGGCTCGTGATCCTTTGAGGGAATTAACATGGGAGAATCTGAAAAAGTAACGCAGCCAAATCTAGCCAAGTCTCTCTTTTTTTCCTGAATGACATTTTGTGATGTGCTCGGGGAAAATTATTTGCCTTAATAAATAGCAGCCTGCTAACAAGATCTTATATCATTCTATCAGCAGTCCATTCCACCATGGCTTTCTATTTCCAGCCCACTGCTTTAAGATGCTGTGGTGCCCCCAAAATTGTATGGACATGTTCCTTGAGCCAGCAGGAGTTAAGGACATATTTAGCTGTACTTCATAGAAGCAAGCAAGCCACATCTTTTCCAGACAAGAACTTGGGTAGTGTTATCTGTGTTTAGTCTACTGTCTACTGCTCTTTAGAAGGCCAAATCCTGAAGATGAAACTCAAATACTTTGGCCACCTAATGAGAAGGAAGGACTCCCTGGAGAAGAGCCTAATGCTGGGAAAGATTGAGGGCAAAAGAAGAAGGGGACGACAGAGAATGAGGTGGCTGGATGGAGTCACTGAAACAGTAGGTGTGAGTTTAAATGGACTCCAGAGGATGGTAGCGGACAGGAAGGCCTGGAGGAATGTTGTCCATGGGGTCGTGATGGGTCAGCCATGACTTTGCAACTAACAACAACAACAACAATCTGTTTTCCCAAAATTAAGACAGGGCTTATTTTGGGGGGGTGTCTTTTTTTTCCCCATGCACAGGAGGTCCACTTCTGCTTGCTCGCAGCAGGGCAGGAGGCCCCATGGTGCACTGGTGCCTCTGCCATGAGGTGGGGGTGGAACTCTCTTCAGGGCTTACTTCAGGGCCCCCACAGCCAGGCCACCCATGCCCTAACACCTGCCTCACTTCATAGCCATGGCAGCAACACACTGCCCTGCCTCCTGTTCCATTGTGGCTGCAACACTGGAATGGGCAGCTGCCCAACTGCACAGGCTCTGAAGTAGGGCTTTTTGTGGGGGGGTAGGGCTTATATTACGTGCACGCATAAAAACATGTTAGGACTTATTTTCGGGATAAGATTTTTTTGGGGAAAGAGTATGCAGAATCCTGACATTAAATGAAACCCAGCTCAGTGGCTTTGCTGCCATTGCAATTCTTGAGTGTCACAAAGAATATCAAGTTTCAGTCCACTGGCAAAACTGGAACAGGCCAGTACAACTTCCAAAGCAAGTCCTCCCGCTATGCCACTTAAGAGTCTGCCAACTTTCTTGTTTATTTCCAGTCTAGGCCAGTAGCAGAGACCCAAGATGGATTACGTCGCCTTGTAGGACATAATACATGGACTATGTCTGATTAGCCTAATCTAGAATGATTTTAATGCTTTGTGTATCGTGGAGCTGTACTAATGGGGTAGCTATAAATAAGATTTAGAAGCATATTGATATGGCTTGAAGTTTATATAATATTTTCCATTTCAGGTAAGTCTGGCTAACAGAGATAAACTTCATACTGTTAGACATACTTTTCATATTGTAAACTGCTGTGTTTAATACATAGTTACACAACTTTTTCTCAACTGAGGACCATGCTTGACATCTGAGTGACATAGCAAAACCTAGCTTGTGGATTTAAATGGACAAAAATTACATTGGATTTCATTTACTTGACTTTACTTTGAAATGTAATAAATAATGTTCATATGATTACTTTTCTATCGGGGACAAGATACCTTTTTTTAAAGTAAAATAAAATTGAAAATTGCTTCTTGAAGACTGTTTTTTAGGGAGTTTTCAAAAGGTTGCTGGAACAGCAAAGGGAACAATCAGGTTGTGCACCTGTTCTATAACTATTGCAGATAAGAAACCAGGTGAGATTATTACAACAATCAAGTCAACACTTAGAAATGTCCCCAACAGGATAAAAGAGCCAGTTTGGTTTAGGTCAGGGCTGTTAAACTCACTGCCCACAGACTGGATGCATCACCCACTGCCCATGTCCATGCCTGGTTTAGCAAAGGAGGGAAAGTCTTGATATGTCATGTGACGCTGCCGTGACACCCCTGGTCTAGGTGGTTAAGACATAAGGCTAGAAACAAGGAGACTGTGAGTTCTAGTTTGCCTTCTGTGTGACTTTGGGCCAGTCATTCTCTCTCTGTCTCAGCCTAACCTATCTGACAGGATTGTTGTTGAGAGGAAAATAAAAGGAGGAAGGAGTATTATGTATGCTCACCACTTTGAGGTAATTATCTATATAAATAAAAATGTAACAAGAGTTTGTTCAAAACCGCTAATCTCTGAAAGTACTATACCAATCACTTCCAAATTTTCACACAACGTTCCTTTGAAATACGGCACCAATGATATGTATAGATTGTGTAGATGTCACACCTGTGCCAGGTACACACAACGGAAATGTAAAAATTGTTTAAAAGCTAGGTACATGGATACAGAGAGAGCAGTGGGCCACAGGTATTATGTCATCCTTTATGACATAAAATACTTTGTACATAAGATTCAAGGAGAAATACAGTAGGTAGGTAGGTAGGCAGCTATAGGGATAGAGAGAGGGAGGGAAAAATGCAGTAGGTAGGTAGGTAGGTAGGTAGGTAGGTAGTAGGTAGGTAGAGGGATAGAGAGGGAGAGGGAGAAATACAGTAAGAAGGTAGGTAGAGGGAGAGAGGGAGTAGGTAGATAGGTAGGTTGAGGGTTATACAGTGGTTGTGTGTACATGTTTGTGTGTGCAGATGTAGATCTACAAACAGATTGGTTGGCCATTTAACCAGACTGGGCCACAGCAACGCATGGCCGGGAACAGCTAGTAAACTAATAAAGACAGGATAAAAATTCAATAAATAAAAAAAGCTAAAGGCCACAGTTTACCATATTTCTTCTAGAGGTGAATTTCAGCAGGTTCTGACAGGTTCTGGAGAACTGGTAGTGGAGATTTTGAATAGTTTGGAGAATTGGCAAATACCACCTCTGGCTGGCTCCAGAGTGGGGTAGGAATGGAGATTTTGCAGTATCCTTCCCCCTGCCATGCCCACCAAGCCACACCCCCGGTAGTAAAAAAAAATGAATTTCACCACTGATTTCTTCATTTTAGGATTACAATATATGTGGATTCTCCAAAATGGTTGTAGGGGAAAGGATTCTTACAGCATCATCTTCCATCAGTTTATTGAAAGGGAAAAGAGATTAAGTTACAGAAATTTTGGCAATTGAATTCTTTTCCTCTAAGCATCCAATTGTTAAGTTCACTAGAGCAAAGACTTTATAATGCTCTTGCTAACAATTATGTGAAGGACAGAGGAGGTGGTTGTATGGTAACTATTTTCCTGAGCAAACATTCCAAGTTAGCAAATTTTTAAAAAACCATTGTTCTTTATTCAGAATTTGAGAAGGCCATGCCAAATAATTTATCAAATATTTTTTAGAAGTCGTGTGTGTGAGTGTGCATATGCGCATCACAAGTAGCTATGATTATAGATGGTAGAAGGCAGAGACTGAAGTTCTCGGTACTTCTTTCTTCACATGGTCTGTCCACACAGTTCCTGATCTGGGAAGAAACAAAATCACAAAAGATCACTTAACTTCCTTATAGGTCAGTGATGGTTAACCTTTTTGTTGTTGGGTGCCAAAAATGCGAGCATGCGCGCAATAGCTCACATGCATCCTGGCACCCATAATGCAAAGCATGTCCCCACCTGTGCATGTACACACAACCCCCCCTCACAAACACACACCATTCGCACCACCCTGCTCGCCTCCAAGCTGAGCTTGGTATTTCCTCTGGGAGTCCAGGGGAAGCCGTTTTTGCCCTCCCCAAGTTCCAGGAAAGCCTCTGGAGCCTGGGGAGGGTGAAAAATGGGCCCAACGGGTCAAATGAACTTCCAGTAGGCCCATTGGGCCCAATTTTTGCCCTCCCCAGGCTCAAGAGGCTTTCCTGAAGTCTGGGGAAGGCAAAAATGGTCTCCCCAAGCCCTCTGGAAGGCTTTCAGATGGCCTGTGCACACATGCGTGCTGGAGCTGATGGCTCATGTGCTGGCAAATATGGCTTCATGTGCCACCTGTGGCACGCATGCCATAGGTTCGCCATCGTGGTTATAGGTTTTCAAACAAATCAAAATTAAGCATGCTGCTGAATCTATGCAGACATATAGCAACCTGCAATAAAAATTAACACCTGTTAAATCCATGGTAAACATACAGTGTAAACAGTATATTACAATAAAGTGTCCACTATGCATAATAAAACAGCCACAAGTAAAAATTTTATTCATTATGCGCCACCAGGTTGGTGTCAGCTCTTATCAACAACATAAATAGACCTTACGTATGAAGGCAATTATACCTGTCCCAGCATAATGTTGCAGGAATCAGTCTGGGTCGGTCACTTGGACCAGAGGTTTTGTCTTCCGAGCTTTTGGACTCCTGCTGGAGCCCATCTTCAGGGAGCTTCTCTCTAGCAGAGTGACCTTCTCCAGGGTGATCAGACGCCAACCTGGATCTTCAGGTCTTCCAACAATGAAAGAATGAAGTATGGTATAAAGCAGTGATGGCTAACCTTTTTTGGCTTGCGTGCCAAAAGCGGGAAGAGCACAGGGGGGTTGTACGTGGGCGTGCCACACCCATAATTCTATGTGTGTGACCCCCTGCTTTTGGGGAGCTTTTTTCGCCCTCCCCAGGCTCCAGAGGCTTTCTAGGAGCCTGGGGAGGGTGAAAACAGCCTCCCCTCCCCACCTCCAGAGGTTTCAGGAGCTTCCCTGAAGCCTCCAGAGGGCGAAAAACGGCCTCAAAAAAGGCCTAAATCAGCTGGCCAGCGCACACATGCGCACTGGAGCTGACAGGATAACGTCCTGCGTGCCCTAAGAAATGGTTTCGCGTGCCATCTGTGGCACCTGTGCCATTCGTAGGTTCGCCATCACTGGTATAGAGGTAGGTTGCTCCCGGTTCCGCCCTGTTCAGCCAAACTGGTAGTGAAATTCAGCCCTGGATCATAGAACCGGCAGCAACCTAGGCCTGCCACACCTCTGAACCAGTTCCTTCGCTGCCGCTGGGCCACCACCATTTTGTTTTTTTAGTGACTATGTGTGCGCAGTTCACTGAAAGTTGTTCTGTGCATTGGCAAAGAACAATTTACATTGAACAGAGCACACACGTGCAGCAACCCACCTCTGGTATGGTAGAAGAATTAAGAAGGAAGCATCAGGAGGTGCAGCCAAATTTGTGGCAGCCAATTCTAACAATCTTTTTACAGTTTTTGAATTATTGCATCTTTTTCAATAACCCTTTTCAAGCTGCAACAGGAAGGAAACCCGATGAATGCCATGTGGCATGTTCATGTGAACATTGGTGTCAATATATACCTATCCACACTTTAAATAACAGCAAAATGTGACATTAAAGAAATTTGGTTAGCAAAACTGCAGAATAACAGAGTTGGGAAGGACGTAGTATTTCAAAGCTGGAATGGGCAAGCATCTGAAATACAGAATGGTATTTTAATTGGGAATATTAGAGAAAGACAAATACCAATTGGGTTTCATTCATACCAGCATCCCCCCTCTTGCCATGAATGAGAGTGAAACCCCCAAATTCACTCATAGCAAGTTCTGTGGTGAAGTTCTTTTACATCTATTAGCCTTCTTGTTTTTTGATGTACTGTATTTTAATTTATTGCTCTTAGTTGGATTTTTATGGTTGCCACATGAATGAGCAGGATTAAGGGAGGCTAAGCATTATTTTGTTTATTAAATAAAATGTGAAAAATACATCATTCATGGTCCCCAAATCTTAAAAAAAAAAAAAAAAGAGGAAAGAGAAGGAGAGACATAAACATACATTCAGAAAGAATATTAAAAAGAATCAGCAACCAGACAAATTGATTCATCTTAATGGATGTCTTAATGGTTAATTGATTATGATGTGGAAGTACTCGTCATTACATAAGCACTGACAGCCAAGTGGAGGCTGAGGTATTCTTTTATAGCATAAGCTGATATTTTTTTTTACAAATGATATAGTTATATATATATACTTTTATTTACGGTCACAGACCAAAACACAAGTGTTAGATCAGACAAAGGATTCCGACTCAGGCATGGTCAAACAACAGGAACGTTTATTCACACTATTTACAACACACACAAGATTCAACTGGCAAGGTTTCTTGTCAGGAGCCTCTTATATAGAGTTCCTTAAGCAGGAACTTCTGACAAGCACTTGCAACATTGTAAGTATTTTCCCGGGCAGATTCCAGACAGCTTGTCTCTGTTAATCACTGCAGCTGCTGGCTCAGCTCCGGATTGCGGTGACTCACAGGTTACCAGACGAGTTGTCTGGGACGTAGGCTTGAGGACACAACACTCCTTCCCCCATAGTCAGTGCGCATGTGTCTAGGTTCTCTGTCCAACACAGTACATGCGCACGCGTAGTCGTTCAGATAGGCGGGGCGGTGTCGGGTCCGCCCTGACCGCCTTAGTTCTTGAGGACGCTCCTCCCTGTGGGACACGGAGCCTTCGCCTACGTCATCGCGGCCTGCCCTCGGAGGTGGAGTCGCCGTAGGCAACAATGGCGACCCTAGCAAGTCCGGGCGAGGGGGCGTGGCGACCGGGCTTGAGGTAGTTGGCATTTGCTGGCGAGTATTATTCTGGTAGGGTGGTTCCCCGATGGGCGAGGCCCCCAGCTGAGAGTCAGATTGGGCTGTGAGGTCCTGGCGGTCTCACCGTGCTGTTCCCGCCGATACGAGGTCTGGACCGGCTAGGGACTCCGGGGTTCCAAACAACTGCTCGGCTTGAGCAGAGAACAACGGCCCAATGGGGGCCAACGGGCAGGAACGGCCTGGCGTGGTGACTGCTGTTTCGGGCAGGCGGCGCCTCAGTTGATCCAGGTGGCGCCGCCACTCGGATCCATCCTGAAGGCCGACTCTGTAAGAACAGGGTCCGGTTACGTCCAAAATGGTTGCGGCAATCCATTGCGGCTCCCCTGAAAAGTTCCTTGCCCAAACCAGGTCCCCAATTTCAAATAAACGAGGAGTGGGAATCTGCAGGTTGCCCCTCTGCAACCCATCGTAATCGGGGTGCAGTCTGTCCAGAGTGGTCCGCAAACGTCGGCCCATCAAGAGCTCCGCGGGGCTTTTCCCTGTGGCCGGGCAAGGTGTGACATGCTGTCCCAAAAGGTACGCAGCCACCCTTGCCTGCCAGTCCCCTTTATCCAAACGGGCCAAGGCTTCCTTGGCTGAGCGCACGGCTCGTTCCGCGCGTCCATTAGACGCCGGGTGATAAGGGGCGACCGGCGCGTGGCGGATCCCTTGGGTGGCCAGAAAGTCCAAGAAGGTGGAGGATTGAAATTGGGGTCCGTTGTCGGACACAACGACGTCCGGCAACCCGTGGGTCGCGAACAGACGGCGCAAGGCACGCACCGTGCTCTCCGCTGTGGTGGAAGCCATGAGAATCACCTCCACCCAACGTGAGAACGCATCCACCACCACGAGGAAATTCTGGCCATGGAAGGGACCCGCGAAATCCAAGTGGAGCCTGGACCATGGGCTCCTGGGGGCGTCCCACTCCCTCGGCGGGGAGACCGGCGGGACCGGCCGGGACGATTGGCAGGAGGAGCAGGCGGCCACCCATTCCGCCACTTCAGCGTCCATGCCGGGCCACCAGACATAGCTCCGGGCCAATGCCTTCATACGGACGATGCCTGGGTGGTTGGCATGGAGCGACTGAAGAACCATGTGCCGGAGAGGGGAAGGGACGATGACCCGATCTCCCCAACACAAGCACCCGCAATGGAGCGAGAGCTCCAGCTGGCGTGTCTTGTAAGGCCGAAAGTTTTCAGCCACACTGCCCGAAGGCCAGCCCCTCAGCACCCATCGGCAGACCTGGGCGAGGACGGGGTCTGCGCGGGTGTGAGCGGCAACGGCGGAAGAGGACAGGGGCAAGTCCGACTCCGCGACCATCAGGACAGAGAGAGCAGGCACAGGGGCCGGATCCGGCCCCGGGAGAGGGCAGCGGCTTAGGGCATCAGCATGCCCTATCTGCTTGCCAGGACGGTATAGCAGCGTATAGTCATACGCTGCCAGGAATTCCGTCCAGCGGGTCATCCTGGGCGACAGGATGGGGGGTGTCGGACGGTCACCGGCCAATAGCCCAAGGAGCGGCTTATGGTCCGTGACAACAGAAAAGGTCCGCCCATAGAGGTAATTGTGGAACTTCTTAATCCCGGACACTACAGCCAAAGCCTCCTTGTCGATTTGGCTGTAGTTTCTCTCCGTTTGAGACATTGTCCGGGAGTAAAAAGCAATGGGGGCTTCCGAGCCGTCTGGAAAGACGTGGCTAAGGACAGCCCCCAGGCCAAAAGGGGAGGCATCGCATGCAAGCGTCAGAGGAAGCCTGTCATGGTACTGGACTAGTACCGCATCTGACGTGAGCATGGCTTTGACAGCCGCGAACGCGTGTGCTTCGCGGCTGCCCCAGTGCCAGGCCGCGGATCGGTCGAGCAACCGATGCAGCGGCTCGGCTAGCGATGCCTTATGGGGAATAAACGGCGCGTAGAAATTCAAAAGGCCGAGGAATGCCTGCAGCTCTGTTTTGGAGGCAGGAGTGGGGGCCTTTTGGATGGCCTCGACCTTGGAGGGGGTTGGGTGAATTCCTTGGGCGTCAATCATGAACCCCAGGAATTCCACCCTAGGCGCAGCAAACGTACATTTGCTGCGTTTCAACTTTAAACCCGCGCCCCTGAAAACTCTGAGGACCTTCCGTAACGTTTTGGCGAGTTCTGATATGCTGGAAGCAGCAATCAGGACGTCGTCAAAATACGGTACAACGCCAGGGAGCCCATGGAGCAGTCGCTCCATGAGGCTCTGGAAGATCCCCGGGGCTACGGACACGCCGAATTGGAGACGGCGACAGCGGAAAGCCCCACGGTGGGTCACGATGGTCTGCGCTTCCGCAGCCTCGTCATCCACCGGGAGCTGTTGGTAGGCCTGCGCCATATCCAGTTTCGCGAACACTCGACCTCGTCCCAATGAGTGGAGTAGGTCTTGCACCACCGGAACCGGGTATGGGTTCGCCTGAAGCCCGAGGTTGATCGTCGACTTATAGTCGGCGCAGATCCTCACGGACCCGTCGGGCTTAATGGGGACCACAATGGGGGTCTCCCATTTCGCCTGATCGACGGGTTCGAGCACGCCCTGCGCCACCAATCGATCCAATTCCGCTTCAACCTTGGGCTTCAGCGCGAACGGCAGCCTGCGGGCCTTCAAGCGGACTGGAGCAACCTGGGGGTCCAAATTTAGGGAAACAGGAGTGCCTTTGTACGTTCCTAAGCTGCCATCAAAGACGTCGTTGAACTCTCTGATTACTTCGTCTACCGGAGAACTGGCTGGCACGCTGTGTACTCCTTGGACTGACAGTCCCAAGGCTGGAAACCAGTCCAATCCGATCAAGGCAGCTAGGGGTTTGGCCACTACCAGGATGGGAAGGGATCCGTGGAAGGGGCCGTAGTCTACTCTCACTCTGTGCAGACCTAGAATGGGAATTTGTGAGCCCTGGTAATCTTTCAGGATCGTCGCCGTGGGGCCGAGATCCCGCTTCCTGAGCTTGGGGCAAAGCTTAACTAAATGCGCCCAGGACATGAGTGATCTAGAGGACCCTGAATCTATTTCCATTTTTACCCCCACCCCCTCTAAGCAAACCACTGTTGACAGTCTCCTACTCTCTGCCTGGTCGTAGCTTAGAGCTGGGGACATCTCCGCCAGCGCGAAGCAGTCGGTCGGCTGTGGCTGGTAGCGTCCTGAACGCTTCTGCGACCCTCGTTGTCCTGGTGGAACGGTTCTGGAGGCGGCAGCTGGCGTTGTCGCTGGAGCGGCAGCACGGCACACAGCTGCTAGGTGTCCTTTCCTGCCACATCTGCGGCACACCGATGCCTTGAATGGGCACTCTGGTCTCTGGTGGGCCCCTCCGCAGCCTAGGCAGTTCCCGGACTTCTGCTGCGGTGTGAATGCGCGATTCGGCACGCGCCCGGTCACCCTCATGCAGTCCCCACGGTCTTCCTCCTCCAGCTCATCCAGCGGCGCTATTTCGTCTACCAGACACGCTCGTGGAGTGGGGAAAAGAGGAGGGCGCGCGCGGCCCATGTCGGATGTGGAGATCTCCGACAATTCTGTCGCGCGTGCTTCTTCCACCGCTTGCTCGAGAGTCAGGACAGTTTTTGAAAGCAAGCGGCGCTTTAGGCGGATGTCTCTTACGCCGCATACAAACTGCTCCAGTAGGGATTCCTCCAGGAAGCCAGCAGGGAACTCGCAGGGAATTGCGGTCGCTCTCAATTTCTGCAGGAACTCGGCTACCGACTGTTGCGGCTGTTGCACACATTGCCTGAATGCATAGCGATGCGCTATGCGGGAAGGCGCCGGCGCATAGTGTGCTCTCAGGCGGCCCAGGAGATCGTCCCACGGCACTTCGTGCACCGCTGCGGGTGCTGCTATGGTTCGGGCGGTAGCGAACAATTCAGGGCCGCCGCACTGGAGGAATAGGCTCAGCTTCCTGGCAGGCGCGAGTTCGCCGTAGTCGCTGGCTATCAAGAAGCACTCGAACCGGGCTAAGAAGGAAGCCCATTGTTCCTTCATCGGGTCGAACGGTGCAAACGGAGGCATTGTCGCCGTAGCCATGGTGAGGCTGTGCGTCGCGCTGCGCTCTGTTGTTGAAGTATTCGTTACCCGTTGCGTTCTAAGGCCACGGCCTGAATCCCACCTTCGTCGCCAGTGTTAGATCAGACAAAGGATTCCGACTCAGGCATGGTCAAACAACAGGAACATTTATTCACACTATTTACAACACACACAAGATTCAACTGGCAAGGTTTCTTGTCAGGAGCCTCTTATATAGAGTTCCTTAAGCAGGAACTTCTGACAAGCACTTGCAACATTGTAAGTATTTTCCCGGGCAGATTCCAGACAGCTTGTCTCTGTTAATCACTGCAGCTGCTGGCTCAGCTCCGGAATGCGGTGACTCACAGGTTACCAGACGAGTTGTCTGGGACGTAGGCTTGAGGACACAACAACAAGTACTACAGGAAGAAACGTTAATAATAATAATAATTATTATTATTATTATCATAATATCATAACAATGAATCGCCAATAGCTTAACTAAGGAAGGTTACAGCATTCTCCCCTAATGGTTACAGCTCTTAAGAAGAATTTTGAGACCTGGAAAGTGATATATGGAGAGCCATCTCCTAGGCAGTGGGAAATGATATAGTTGCAGCCCCAACACCTTTCACAGCCTAAGCATGCTCTGCAGAAAGTAAACAGAGCAGCCATAAATCAGGAATTCTACCTGCAGTTGTTCTTGTTCAAAAAGCCATAAATCACGCTTTAGCTTCTTACCTGTCTTGTAAGGGATCAGGCGGTAGCACTATTGAGAGTCAAAACTCCAGCCAACACCCCAGGTATAACGGGAAAGTCCAAGGATCAGCCAATTGCAATTGTCACATTCAGTCTGAAACTAGGCTGTCAGAAATTGTTCTAGTATTAAGCTCAAGGAACGCAGGCCAGATCTGGGCCACCAGCACTTAGATCTGGCCCACAGGGTTGCCCTGGAAACAGTGAACTGAGGCAGGGCATAAAGCGAGCTTTAGACATAAGAGTGAAATGAGTCAGGGTCAGACTAGATGATCTTTAGTCATTTTCATCTTTACGCTTTTTAAGGTACAAAATGCATCTTTGAGACAGGAAGCTTGAATTCAGGAAATTCAAGTGTCAAACCACAAATACCTGCTTGTAAATAAGTCGAGTTAGTTGGAAGTTCAAGTCCCTTGTAAGTCAGACATAGGGCTTAACCACATAAGTCAGAATGAAACTAGTGTTTCCTGCATGCTTCTCTGCCTAGCAATAAGGAGCTTAACCAATCAGAGATGAGTTGTATTTCTGGGTGATGCTGTCTTTGTCAAAGTATAAGAATGTGTGTTTGCTATCAGAAGACTGTTCAGAAGTTACATGCTGGCCTTTGACTAGCTTTCTGAACCTGGCAACCATAAATAAACTTTTCCTGATTCTGAGAAGTCCAAGCCTCGTTATTTCCTGCAACAGAAGGACTGGCCCGCGGTCCTCTGCCAGTGAAAACAGAGCTTGGGAGGACCGCATGTGGCCCTCTCAAGCTCTGTTTTCACTGGCAGAGGGCTGCAGGAGGCCGTTGCAGCCAAAAACGGAGCTTGGGAGCCCATATTCGCTGGCAGTGCTCGGGTCACCATAGGTGCCCTCAACATTTGTAACGTCAAGTGGCCATGCCCACCAGGACCACTCCCACCCAGCCCCCTGTAGTGAAACACAACCCTGATGCAGCCCTCAATGAAATCAAGTCTGACACTCCTGTTCTAGAGAATGCCTTAAATATGCAAAGGACTACTCTTCACAACCAGGCCTAGGGGAAGCTGAACAGCTATGACTGAAGGGAATCTGATTCTACTAAGCTTCTGCTTCCATCTGGTCTCCTTTCCTGCAAGTGTACGTCTTCATCTGGCTTTCCAGGCAGAACCACCAGTGCTCCCAAGGACTGGACTGGAGGTGGCAGAGAAGAGGGAGAGGGTGCACCTCCTGTTCCAAGATCAGAATTCTCTATGTCAGGTGTGGGAGCAGGGGTGGCTGCATTTGCTCTTTCTCCGCTGGTAATGAGTCTGGGTGCTTTGGTGTCCTACTTCACAAGTAGGTTTGCTTCTCTTCTACAGACAGTGATTTGTTCTGTTGGATCTGATCCCACCTCATGGTGAGATCAGGAATAATGATTGGCCAAAGCGACTACTCTGGAAACAGAAGATTGTAGGTGAAATAGAATAAGGATACTTCAGCATGGTTTTATGAATCTTATTGACTTGTAGTATGCTTTTTTATTATCATTTCAAGGAACTTGGTACCAATAATAATTTGCCTTGTGGGTAAGTATACTTTAGGTTTCTGTGTTGTTCTTTGATATTTATTTATCCTGCTTTTATTATATTTACAAATAACTCAAGGGAATTGGAGACTGAAGAACAGTTGCAGGGAAAGAGTATGGCTAGTTTAGAGAAAAGAAGAACTGGGGTGACAGGATAGCAATATTCCAATATTTGAGGGGTTGTCACAAAGAAGAGGGGTAAACCTGTTTCCAAAATACCCGGAGGGCAGGACAAGAAGTAACAAATGGAACTTTACTAAGATTTTAGTTCTTGGTAAGATCCAACCTAGAACTAAGAAGAAGTTAGAAGAAGTTAGAACAATTAATCAGTGCAACAACTTGCCTCCAGAAGTTGTGGGTGCTTCAACACTGGAGGTTTTAAAGAAGAGATTGCATAATCATTTGTCTGAAATGGTATAGGGTTTTCTCTTGAGCAAGGAGTTGGACTAAAAGACCTCTAAACTTCCTTCCAAATCTATTATTCTGTTATTCAAGGTAGCAATTGTATCCAACACCCCTGTACCACAACAATAACCTGTGAAGTGGCTTGGGCTGAAAGAAATTAGTATTTTCCTAAGTTTATCTTTCCTCTGTTATGTCTTAAATTGCTTCCCTCTTCCCTTTCCTTAATTTTTACTTTCCCTTTGGCATATTTAGCACAAGATATATATGAGTGCCTGGACAAGCCTCTACAATTTTCTTGGCAAAGTGTTTCAGAAGGGATTTGCCTAGAGCTGACAGAGAATGACTGGCCCAAGTCACCCAGAGCTGACCTAGAGCTGACAGAGAATGACTGGCCCAAGTCACCCAGAGCTGACCTAGAGCTGACAGAGAATGACTGGCCCAAGTCACCCAGCTGGCTTTGTGCCAAGGCAGGATTACAACACATGACTTCCCAGTTTCTAGCCCGATGCCTTAACTAGTGCACCAAACCAGAGCCAGGGCCTACGGCTGATGTTTTGCAATGCCAGGTCCGTTGTCAACAAAGCCCCCCTCATTAGTGACCTTGTGTCAGAGGGGGAGCCGGACCTGGCCGGAATTGCGGAGACCTGGTTGGGCCACGAGGGAGGACTCCCCCTCGTTGAAATGTGCCCACCAGGCTACCGCGCTTTTCATCAGCCACGGGCCCTAGGCAGGGGCGGTGGGGTAGCGGTCATTGTCAAGGAAAGTCTTGAGCCAAGAGAGACCATTGTGCCACAGACTACCAGCTGTGAGTCCCTCTGCATGAAGTGGGGCCTAGGGAGGCAGTTGGGCTTGCTGGTTGTATACCTGGCTCCCCGCTATGTAGCAGCAGCCCTGCCCGAGCTCCTGGAGGTGATCGCTACGGTGGGAGTGGAGAACCCCAGACTTTTAGTCATGGGGGACTTTAATCTGCCATCGTTGGGCGAATCATCCGAGGTAGCTCGGGAGTTCATGGCTTCCATGACGGCCATGGACCTGACCCAACTAATTCAGGGCCCCACTCACGAGGGTGGACATACGCCGGATCTCATCTTCGTCTCGGGCCAATGGAAGAGTGATCTGGGTATAGGGGATATAGTCATCACGCCCTTGTCATGGTCAGACCACTCACTTCTCCAGCTCGACTTTCCGACCGCTGCCCCCCTCTGCGGGGAGGCGGAGCCAGAGTCACCAATCTGGTTCCGCCCCAGGCGCCTAATGGACCCGGACGGGTTCCAGATGGCGCTTGGGCCACTTCCTGTACACCTGACCCGTGCCCCGATCGAGGACCTCACGGCCGCATGGAATAGTGCGGCCGGGGGAGCCTTAGATCGGGTCGCGCCCTTGCGCCTCCTGCGGCGGCGAGTCACCCTGGCCCCTTGGTTTACCGAGGAGCTGCGGGTGATGAAACGCCGCAAGAGATGCCTAGAGAGAAGATGGAGGTCCACCCGATCTGGATCTGACCGGACACAGGTAAGAGCCCATTTACGGACTTATATTGTGGCGCTGAGAGTGGCCAAACGCCATCATTGTGCTACTCTCATAGCATCCGCAGAAAACTGCCCTGCCGCCCTGTTTAGGGTGACCCGCTCCCTACTTCAACAGAGGGTGCGGGAAGCCCCGCTACAGGGTAGAGCAGAGGAATTTGTGACTTTTCTGCAGGAGAAAACCGCTCAGATACAGAACGGGCTACCCTCCATTGATGGCCCAGTGGGATGCCACGAGACAGATCTTGTTTGGGAGGAGTTTGACTCCGTTACTTCCGAGGATATGGACAGGTTACGTGGGCGACTGCGAGCCGCCACATGTTTATTGGACCCGTGTCCCTCCTGGCTTGTACTGGCATCCTGGGAGGTGACACGAGGCTGGCTCCAAGAGGTTGTCAACGCCTCCTTGAGTGAGGGTTCCTTGCCTGCTTCCCTAAAAGAAGCCATGGTGAGGCCCCTCCTTAAGAAGCCCTCTTTGGATCCAGCTCTTTTAAACAAATATCGTCCAGTCTCCAACCTTCCCTTTTTGGCGAAGGTTGTCGAGAGTGTGGTGGCACAACAGTTTCCCCGTCACCTGGAGGAAGTTGATTATCTAGATCCGCGCCAGTCCGGCTTTCGGCCCGGGCACAGCACTGAGACGGCATTGGTCGCGTTGGTCGATGATCTCTGGAGTGCCAGAGATGGGGGTTGTTCCTCCATCCTGGTCCTATTAGACCTCTCGGCGGCTTTCGATACCATCGCCCATGGTATCCTATTGCATCGGCTGGGGGGGTTGGGAGTCGGAGGCACCGTTTTACGGTGGTTCTCCTCCTACCTCTGTGGCCGATCGCAATTTGTGTTGGCAGGAGAGCAGAGGTCGACCTCGAGACCCCTCACATGTGGGGTGCCTCAGGGGTCGGTCCTCTCGCCTCTCCTGTTTAACACATACATGAAGCCGCTGGGTGAGATCATCCGTGGCTTTGGGGTAGAGTACCATCTATACGCTGACGATACTCAGCTGTATATTTCTACCCCAAACCACCCCAACGATGCCGTAGCGGTGATGTGCCAGTGCCTGGAAGCCGTGCGGGTCTGGATGGGAAGTAACGGACTCAGGCTCAACCCGACCAAGACCGAGTGGCTGTGGTTTCCGGCTGCCCGATTCAACCAGCTCACTCCATCGCTGGCCATAGGGGACGAACATCTTGCCCCTGTGGATGGGGCGCGCAATTTGGGTGTCCTCCTGGATGCCCGGCTGTCCATGGAAGATCAAGTGACAGCCATGGCCAGGAGGGCGTTTTACCAGGTTCGCCTGGTTCGCCCATTGCGCCCCCTATTGGATCGGGACGCCCTTCGCACAGTCACTCATGCGCTCGTGACATCCCGACTGGACTATTGCAATTCTCTCTACATGGGGCTCCCCTTGAGGTGCACCCGGAGACTTCAGCTAGTCCAGAATGCAGCCGCGCAAGCAATTATGGGAATCGCTAGGTTTACCCATGTAACACCGCTCTTGCGGGAGCTGCACTGGCTACCTGTCGTCTTCCGGGTGCGCTTCAAGGTGCTGATTATCATCTTTAAAGCGCTCCATGGCTCGGGACCTAGCTATCTGCGGGATTGGATCCTGCCTCATACATCCTCACGGCCGATTCGCTCCCACAGAGAGGGACTTCTCCGGGTGCCGTCCACTAGACTTTGTCAGCGGGCGACGCCCAGGGGAAGGGCTCTCTCTGTGGCGGGCCCGGCCCTCTGGAACGACCTTCCCCCCGACATTAGGACGACCACGGACCTCCGTTCCTTCCGTCTCAAATTAAAAACTCATTTCTTCTGTCTGGCCGGCCTAGGATAGTCTCTCTGTCTTTGGGGTTTTATTGAGGTTTTATAATATAGCTTAGTTTTAATGGGGAATTTTAGCGCAGGTTTAGATTTAATTTATTTTTAATGAAATGTTTGTATGTATTTATTGTTTTATTGTGCCTGTGCACCGCCCCGAGTCCCTGAGGGGAGAGGGTGCGGTTTAGAAATATTAAAATTATTATTAAATTATTATTAAACATGGTATAAGATTAGAGGTGGTATTCAGCAGGTTCTTATCCGTTCTGGAAAACCGGTGGTGGAAATTTTGAGTAGTTCGGAGAACCGGTAAATACCACCTCTGACTGCCCCCCCCCCATCTGTTCTCTGCCTCCCAAATCCCAGCTGATCAGGAGGGAATGGGGATCTTGCTGTAATTTTCCCCTGGAGTGGGGAGATTTTGAAGTATCCTTCACTTGGAGTGGGGAGGGAATGGGGATTTTGCAGTATCCTTCCCTTGGAGTGGGGAGGGAATGGAGATTTTATAGTATCCTTCCCCTCGAGTGGGAAGGGAATGGGGATTTTGCAGTATCCTTCCCTTGGAGTAGGGAGGGAATGGAGATTTTATAGTATCCTTCCCCTCGAGTGGGGAGGGAATTTTACAGTATCCTTCCCCTGGAGTGGGGAGGGAATGGGGATTTTGCAGTATCCTTCCCTTGGAGTAGGGAAGGAATGAGGATTTTATAGTACCTTCCCCTGGAGTGGGGAGGGAATGGGGATTTTGCAGTATCCTTCCCTTGGAGTAGGGAAGGAATGAGGATTTTATAGTATCCTTCCCCTGGAGTGGGGAGGGAATGGGGATTTTGCAGTATCCTTCCCTTGGAGTAGGGAGGGAATGGGGATTTTATAGTATCCTTCCCTTGGAGTAGGGAAGGAATGAGGATTTTATAGTATCCTTCCCTTGGAGTAGGGAAGGAATGAGGATTTTATAGTATCCTTTCCCTGCTATGCCCACCAAGCCATGCCCACAGAACTGGTAGTACAATTTTTTGCATCCCACCACTGGTATAAGATATACACTAGATATAAATATGGGAAATATATTTTGCATATTTAAATATATTTTTTATTTGATAATCCCAAAAGCAGAGAGAAAAAAAGCAAAAAAGAGAGAGAGATAGAAATAATCATATATTGCATTTACATTTAAGAGGCCATTCCGTCTAATATTTAAATACATTAAACCTTGACTGTGTGGAATAATTCCAAACAATCTTTCTTAAATATCAACAGAGAACCAATTTATAAACAGAAAGCAAACCTGAATAGGTAATTCAAGATTACTGGAGGCTAAATCTTCTTTTAAAAATTAAAGAATAATAATTTTATACATCCCCCCCCATCTCAATAAATAATTAAATTAGAGAGCGCAGATTGAATGTTCAAAGGCAACATTGTCTCTAATCCAGGGGTCTCCAACCTTTGCAAATTTAAGTCTGAAGGACTTCAGCTCCCAGAATTCTCCAGCCAACAAAGCTGGCTGGAGAAGTCTGGGAGCTGAAGTACTTCAGACTTAAAGTTGCAACGGTTGTAGACCCCTGTGTCTAATCGATAGGCCACGTCAATATTATTCCATCAACATTTAACAAGAACATTGGAGAATAACGTCCACAGGAGAATCTTCTCCAGGCTTTAAAATCGCACTTATATTATCCTTACTGATAATTCAAAATCTGCCTTCTGCCATTCGTTTGGCTAAACCTGTAAACTGGGAGCTTTTCCTCTATTTATAGATTTAATTATATGTATAATCTCTCAGAGAAATAATAAAGAAATAGTGAAATATCCAGATAGACAGCTTGATCAGCTTGAATTTTTAGAAGTGCTGTATTATTTAAAAATAGAATCAGTTTCTTCTCAGTTACATTTGACACTGTATTATATAATCAACATTTTACACAGAATTATATAATCAATAATGATTTTTTAAAAAAAAAATTATGTAATTTATTCTGGCATCTCTAATGCTAGAGATAATATTACACTGTTGCAATCATTGGTAGAAATTTATCAGGTCTTTTATTTTCCCCTTAATATCTTTGTTTTACACAATTCGGTGAATATTCTGTTTCACGTCCCTAAGGGCAATTAAGGTCCTACTTAAGACTCATTAAAACTGTATGTAATGTGGATTATCTTGCATATATAAGGAACACTTACAGTACATGATCAGCAAGAAAAAGAATGTAACTCAATGGGGGTTATAGTAGAATAGCTGAATATTCCTGCCAAGAATATTCTACTTATTTATTTATTATTTATTTTATTAAATTTATAGACCGCCCCCTCTCCCCCATGGGGACTTGGGGCGGTGCACAGGAAATTAAAAATCTGATAAATACGACAATATACAAAATATTAAAAAATATTAAAACCAAATTAAATTACCCCTGTGCTAAAATCAATATTAAAACCCCTAAAACCCTAACAATTACCCCTTAAAATTCTAATTAAGCAATTTCTTTCTGCGGCTAGGTATAAAAAGTTAGGCCAGGCCGGCCTGATGGAAGAAGTGAGTCTTTAACTTCTGGTGGAAGGAGCGGAGGTCCGTGGTTGTTCTGATTTCGGGAAGTAGGTCGTTCCAGAGGGTTGGGCCCACCACAGAGAAGGCCCTTCCCCTGGGCGTCGCCCGCTGGCATTGCCTAGTGCAGGGATCCCCAACCTTTTTTGCACCAGGGACCGGTTTCATTTTAAAGAAAACTCTGCGGACCGGCTGAGTGGCTCAGCAGTCATGTGACTGGGTGGGCGTGGCCAATTTGGAAAATGTGAAACTCACTTAACAATGGTCTTGGTTAGCAACCAAACTTTTGGGCTCAATTGTGGTCATAAGTTCTCTCTCTCTCTCTCTTTCTTTCCTTCCCTCTTTCTTTCTCTTTCTCTCTCTTTATTTCTTTCTCTTTCTCTCTTTCTTTCTTTCTTTCTTTCTCTTTCTCTCCCTCTTTCTCTCTTTCTCTCATTTTTTCTCTTTCCCTCTTTCTCTTTATTTCTTTCTCTTTCTCTCTTTCTCTTTCCCTCTTTCTCTCTCTCTTTCTTTCTCTTTCTCTCCTTCTTTCTCTTTCTCTCTCTCTCTCTCTCATTTTTTCTTTCTTTCCCTCTTTCTCTCTTTATTTCTCTTTCTCTCTTTCTCTTTCCCTCTTTCTCTCTCCCTCTCTTTCTTTCTCTTTCTGTCTCTTTTTCTTTCTTTCCCTCTCTTTCTTTTTCTCTTTCTTTCCTTTGTCTCTTTTTCTGTTTGTCTTTCTCTCTCTCTCTTACTTTCTCTCTCTCTCCCACTTTCTTTTTCTTTCTTTCTCTTTCTCTCTTTTTCTTTCTGTCTCTCTCTCCTTCGTCCGCCCATCTCTGTCACTCTGTGTGTGTGCGTGTCTGTCTGTCTCGCATTCAGGCACTTAATCATTCATTCTGTGCCTATCTATCTTTCTCTCCCTCCTTCCCTCCGTGTGTGTGTGTGTGTGTGTGTGTGTGTGACTCTCTCTGATTCCCTCCCACCCTGTCTCTCTCTGTGTCTATGCCTCTCTCTGTCGGTCTGTCGTCGTCCCGTTCCCCCCCCCCCCACCGCGGAGTCTCCTCAGCTCGGCTCGACTCGCTCACTAGCCTTAGCCTGCCCCGCCTGGGCGGCCGCTGCCGCGCTTGGTCCCTCGTGCGCTCGGTCAGGCTCCTTCCAGGAGCTTGAGAAGGCTCCGTGGGGTGGGGGTGGGGTGGGGGGGAGGAACCTCCGCAGCTCCTGGAAAAAGACGAGTGGGTGGCATGCCGGTTGGGGAAGCTCTGGGGGGGCAGGGAGGAAGGGAATCCGCGGGCTGTTTTGCTGCGGCGCGCAGGAGTCCCACCGTCGGCTGCCCCCTCCTCCCTCCTCCTTCTCTCCGGCCCTGTGGCCCGGCTCCTATCCAGCCACGGACCGGCACCGGTCCGCGGACCGGGGGTTGGGGACCCCTGGCCTAGTGGACGGCACCCGAAGAAGTCCCTCTCTGCGGGAGCGAATCGGGCGAAGGGATGTATGGGGCAGGATGCGATCCCCCAGATAACTAGGTCCCATGCCATGGACCTCTTTCCTCTGTAACTTTCTCATCCTCGCATTTCCTCCATATTGTCCTTCACTGTCCTTTGCCATTGAGCATGCTCAGTACTCCTTGGATTATTACTTTTTTTACAGTTCCAAAATTTATTTGCCTCCCAACTTTGGATTCTAAACATCTCAAAACAAGAAAACAACATGAAACAAACAAAAAAATTGCAGAGATAACAAACCCAGGCGGGATCAAAGTAAAAAAAGAAAGTTTCAATCATGTGAAGAGCCAGCTCTTCAGGGCCCTTCAAAACCCCAGGGGAGGGATGCATTTGAATCTCAGGGGGAAATTCATTCCACAGGGCAGGCACTGCTACAGTGGAATGTGCTTCCAGGATCCCAGTAGATAACATTCCTTCATCATAGGAACACAAAGAGTACCAATCCTGCCAGATCAGATCGTCCAAGCAGACACTGTGGCCGATGAGCAATCCCTTAACTAACCAGGCTCTATGCCAATGGTAGTCAACCTGATTCCTACCACCCAATAGTGGGCCTTCCAGCTTTGATGGTAGGCAGTAGGGGTTTTGTCCGATACTGAAGCACTTTCCTTTTTTTTATTTAATCGATGTCCCTACTTTATGACTCACCATTACTGTGGAACCGGTGGGCGGTTAGAAAATTTTACTACTAACAGAGATACAAAAGTGGGCGGTAGGTATAAAAAGGTTGACTACCCCTGCTCTATGCCATCGTTCATCATTCACAGTGGTGGGATTCAAAAAAATTTACTACCGGTTCTGTGGGCGTCGCTTGGTGGGCATGGCAGGGGAAGGATACTGTAAAATCTCCATTCTCTCCCCACTCCAGAGGAAGGTTACTGCAAAATCCCCATTCCCTCTTGATCAGCTGGGACTCGGGAGGCAGAGAATAGATGGGGGTGGGGCCAGTGAGAAGTGGTATTTACCGGTTCTCCGAACTATTCAAAATTTCCACTACTGGTTCTCCAGAACTGGTCAGAACCTGCTGAATCCCACCTCTGATCATTCATATCAATGAATAGTGCTGCTGTGGGTGCCAACAACATCTACAGGAGGCTGGGAAGGGTTCAGATCAGTGGTGGGATTCCAAATCTTTTCCTATCACGTCTATGAGAAAGCGCTTTGCGCGCGTGTGCAGCATTCCAAGACTGCCCTCAGCATTGGTGAGCTGAGCTGTTTTTTAACTCAGCTGAAGCACAGCAATCCACACTACCACGCAAATCATTGCATGTGTGAACATAGAGGAGAGTGTTTCCTTGCAATGCTGTGACTATCTCAGAAAGCTAGTGAAATACAAAGCCAAAAGTAAACAAAAAGAAAAGACAGGAAAAGGTGAAAGTTGAAATTATATTAAAGCAATGACAATACAGCTCAGTAATTGTGAAACTGTATGCAACCCTGAAGAACAAAATCCAGTTACAGAGAGGGAAACACAAGCTTTTAGTGACCTGCGAAAGTTAACCTTGAAGATTTTGTATATGAAAGATATAACACATCATTCTTCAGAAGAAAAGGAAATAGTTAGAGCAGGCATGTCAAATTCAAGGCCTGGGGACCGGATCTGGCCAGTGGGATGCTTAGATCTGGCCCACAGAGCCGCCCTGGAAACAGCAAAGGAATAGCCCACGGTGTTTCTGCCAGTGAAAATGCCCCTCCCAAGCTCCATTTTCACTGGCAGAGGGTTGCAAGAGGCCGTGGCAGCCAAAAATCAAGCTAGGAAGCCCGTTTTCACTGGCAGAGCCATCATAAGTGCCCCTGACAGGAGGGATGTTGAGCTGGCCATGCCCACCCCAGCCCTCCAAGGTCGCGGCTCCCTCTGGCAGGCACCACAGCGCACGTTCTGGGGCCGCGCGTCCACCTCCCTCCCAGCCACGCAGCCCCAGAACGTGCAGCTCCCGTCGCCTGGCAGGTCGCCCGGCAGGGGCGTCAGACAGGGAAGCCGTTCGCATCTCCATCGCGGCTCCCTCCGGCAGGCACCATGGCACATGTTCTGGGGCCACGCGTCCACCTCCCTCCCAGCCACGCAGCCCCAGAACGTGTGCCATGGTGGCTGTCGGAGGGAGCTAGTGGAGATGCGCCCGGCTTCCCTGCCCGACGCCCCTGCCGGGTGACCTGCCGGGTGACCTGCCGGGCAACGCCTCCTCCCGCAGCGGGCAAGTGAGCAGGCGGGGCGAGCACCCAAGGCTATCGTTATCTTAAGCACCACCGAGGCTGTCGCCCGGCAGGGGCGTCAGGCAGAGAAGCCGGTCATGTCTCCATCGTGGCTCCCTCCGGTAGGCACCACGGCGCACATTCTGGGGCCGCGCGTCCACCTCCCTCCCAGCCACACAGCCCCAGAGACAGAGGGAGGAAGGGAGGGAATCAGAGAGGGACTGAAGAGCCACATGCAAAGGGCCAAAGAGCCGCATGCGGCTCGCGAGCCGCGGTTTGCCAACCACTGTACTATACTATTTACCAGAAAAAGAGATAGAAAAATGTAGAAAAGGACAGATAATTGGCTGAAGAAGAAATGAATGGGAGTTTTTCCTTTTTGTTCATGTTTCTTTTTTCCATAAAATTCTCCTTTAAAAAAAATATGAATTTAAAACAGCAAATCATTCCCTGCACAGATTTGAATATGGTCACCAATAATGATGCAAAATGTAAACTAAACGAAAGCCCTAGAAATGTTCTTCTGGAAGACCGGCTTAAATAAAATTCTCCTTAAAGAAATCACTGTCAGTTAACATTCATTTTGCTGGCCACGAATAACATTCCTGCCTACCTCTAACAAGAAGCGTCTTCTCTATGCAGATTTGCATCCCAATTAATGAGTGTCCGGGTAACATTTTCTGCCATGACTTTGCATATAGCAGCTGCCAAAAAAAGAAGAAGAAGAAGAAGAAGAATAAGGAAAGGAAAGGAAAAGAGCAGGCTGGTAATAACCTCATTAAATTATTATATTACACTTTATAACATTATGCCAATTTCCTCTCCAACTGACCTCAGGTTTTCCTGAAACTTGTGTTACAGCTTAACTCTCACACAAATGCTCATTAGTTTGCAGGGAATCTAGTATTAGAGAAAAGCTGGGGATGATTTTCTCTCGTTTTCTTTGTGATCCCATACCCCAATTTATTCAAACATGTTTCATTATGTGATAATTACTCTGACTGCTAATGGTTGAAGAGAGTAATGTGTGCTGCAACCTCTGCTCTTTTCATAAAACAGAGAGGAATTTAGATCTCAGAGCTCCTGTGGCACAGATGCAACTGTCTCCTTGTTTTGTGTTTTCTCCAAGCCCTGAGGATTTTTGGTTTTTAAGTTGTTACAGCGATTTTTCATGCTGTCACCCCCAAACATGCATATTGACAAAAATGTCAAGGAATTGCCTTGCATGCATTTATTTTCTTTCCTGTAGGAAGAATAATGAGAAAGATAATTTATCCTTGAAAATGCACATATAAATCCATAGCGGAGAATGCACTTCAGTTTTTCCTAATACCGTAATTAGCAAAAGATGTTTCTTGGAGAAGCTTGCTTTGAATAGCCCATTGTTGCTCAGTTAATACCAAACTTTGGGTTCCAAGTTCAGGCAATATGAGAGTGACTCCATAGGGCAGGGGTCCCCAACCTTTTTGGCACCAGAGATCAGTTTCATGTTAAAAAAATTCCATGGACCGGTGGCCATGGCTCGGCCGGCGTAGAGGGGGAGCGGGGGGGAGGGGGAACAGGCAGCGCATGTGAACGCGGAGGGAGTGAGTCAGCTCACTCGCCCCTCTCGGGCCTCCAACGGCACGAGCGGCCGCGCCTGCACTCTCCCATCCCCAGCGTGCACTCTGCCCAGGGGGCTGCCCCCTCCTCCCTCCTCCTCCTCTCCGGCCCTTTCTAAGAGTTGCACCACTCGCTGCGGCCCGGTTCCTATCAAGCCACGGACCGGCACCGGTCCACGGCCCAGGGGTTGGGGACCCCTGTCATAGGGCACCCATTTTGAATAGTAGTGATGTATTCTTGGACCAATGTTAATCATACAAAATTTAATTAAAGCCAAAAAAAGTGCCAGTCTTATTAGAGGAGTAGTTGCTGTTTTCAGATTGCAAGAGCAAACACTTCCCTGCTGTAAGCATAAGAGTTTGGAAACACTTGACTACTTTCAAAAGAGGCAACTAAACAGAAAAGTTAAGCAAAGACTGAAAGTTGCTTGATCCCCTCCAAGTAGTGTGGTAAAGTGATACCACACTGAATCAGTGAACAAGAGGGACTGCATGGAAGATACTTTATCAGGCACCTAAATGCATAAATTGTGGAATCATCCAAAGAATATAAAGAATGAAAACCAACAGGATACATATACACACCCAGCCTGAAATACAGGGGTAACCTGGATTTGTGCTGACCAACTACAACTGCACAAGTATGTTGATGCATGAGGAGGAGGCAGCCTCTTGGTAGCCAAAACGGGGCCCATTGGAAGCGGTGGGGCAAGAAGGGGCAGGCCCAGCCTACAATTTAACAGTGGATTCACCCAAACCTGCCCGAACCGGTTGAATCTCACCACTGTCCAAGTGCTATTGCTACCCATTAAAACAAAACAAAGCACAAAAAGAAGCCACGGGCTTTAATTTTGCTCACAACCTACAGAGGTTTGCAGAAGACATGCAGAGTTCAGCGACCAAATAGAAAGCAGCCCCACCAGGACAAGAGTAGCAAAACAGATTGTTGACCCCAACTGTTATCTTAAGCCACTTCTCCTGGGTGCTTCACTTGTCTGCATGAAATGTTGTATGCCAGCTAATATAATATGAAAGATGCCATTGGGCTGATGATGAGATGTAGATAATGTCCTGAGAACATATCCTCAGGCAAGCGGAAGCTCTTCATATTATCAGTTATTGGATGGAAGGTGGAATCTTGTGAACAGAATCTGTAAGGTGATAGAGGGGTAAAAAGCATGACTAAGCAGACCATCGATGAATTGCAATCCCAACATCCCTCAAAACTGATGATACTGGTTTTTAATTACTACAGGACTACGAGTTTCTTGCCCCAATACCCATGTCTGAAATAGTCCCCAGCTCTCAATTAATGAAGTTCTTTAAACAGATTGGATTGGATTGTTGCTCATCTCATGTAGAGGCAACTTGAGGAGGCTCACAAACATTATTAAAATATAGATTATCACATGTGTAACTGGAAAGGGCAGGGCAGGTGCAGGGCCAGCAATTTTAACAACTGGTTCGGCTGAACCAGCCTGAGCCAGCCTGAACCAGATGGATGGATACTTGTTATAATTTTTTTATCTCACACATTGCTTTCTTCCTAATTCTTAAATAGGCAGTCACTGAATGGTAAAATTGTATAACAGTTGTGAAATTTCATATCAATTTCAATTTCAATTTATTCAAATTGGTATACCGCCCTTTCTCCCTTACGGGACTCAGGGCGATGAACAGGCAATGATAAAAAACAATAATAAAAACATCAATATAAATACCTATGCTAAAAACAAATTAAATACTAAGCCTGCTCTAAAATGCACAATAAAAACTCCAATAAAACCAGATTAAAAGCTACACCAGGCCAGCCATATGAAAAAGATGGGTCTTCAGGGCTCGGCGGAACAGGTACAGGTCCGTAGCTGTGCAGAGGTCAGGGGGCAGGTCGTGCCAGAGGGCAGGAGCTGCCACAGAGAAGACTCTCCCCCTAGGGGTCGCCAGCCGACATTGACTTGCTGACAGCACCCTGAGGAGGCCCTCTCTGTGGGAGCGGACTGGTCGAAGGGAGGTATTTGGTAGGAGGCGGTCTTGCAAGTACCTAGGTCCCTTGCCATGGAGCGCTTTAAAGGTTGTTAATAGCACCTTGAAGTGCACCCGGAAAACCACAGACAGCCAGTGCAGCTTGCGCAGGAGAGGTGTATCAATACACACACGCACACACACACACACACAGAGAGAGAGAGAGAGAGAGAGAGAGAGAGAGAGAGAGACAGAGAGACTCCCTTTATAAATAAAGACTCCCTTTATTTATTTATCAGCACAAAAAATTATTGTGTGTGTGTGTGTGTGTGTGTGTGTTTTCATAGATGTAGGTTTGCTGGTTTTGTTGTATTCGGATGTGTTCCCGTGTAAGAATGAGATTGTCTTTGCAACGTTTCAGCAAGGTCTCACTCGCCATCATCAGGCTTCCATCTGTGGCTTCGCAGCTGCCGCTTTTCTATAAATCTTGGGGGGGGGAGTGGGGAGTGCTGGCTTTGTTGCTGTGAGTGGGTTGATTGGCTGTGCAGTTGCATCATGATTGGTAGATTGGTGCTGATTGGTACTGTCTGTGTGTTCCTTGTTATTTTGTATTTTAACGGCCTGGGTGGTGGGTGGGGCTCGTCTGTTGGCCAGTGCTAGTTTCCAGATGTCTGTAGGCAGGAAGTATCATCATCTTTGTTCACATTGTGGGGTTGTTTCTCTATCTCGATGGCTTCCCTGATTATTCTCCTGTTGAGCTGTTCAGTTTTGGAGATTAATTTGGTTCTTTCAAAGTCAATATCATGTCCTGTAGCTTTAAAGTGTTGGGAGAGGGATGAGGTTGTAAGTTGCTTTTTTTACTGCTTTTTTATGTTCTGCGATGCATGCATTTATTCTCCTATTAATTTGTCCTATGTAAATTGCAGGGCAGATTTTGCATGGTATTTTGTGGACTCCTTGGTTTTCTAGCTGGATCTTGTCTTTGGGGTTTCTTAGGATGTTGGCTATTTTTTAGTCAGTGTTGAAGGCTGTATTGATATTATCCTTGTGGAGAATTTTGCTGATTTTGTCTGTGGTGTCTTTGATGTAAGTATCATCTTTGTAATTTGGCCACATGGGAAAGAAAAACTGGACAACTTCCTCACACCCTCAACAGCCTACACCCCAAAATACAATTCATCATGGAAATAGAAGCTAATAACCAATTTCCCTTTCTAGACGTCCTAATCTACAAAAAACCCAATGGCTCCCTAGGACACACCACCTACCAGAAAAAAAACACACACCAACCGCTACCTAAATGCCCAATCCTATCATCATCCTGCATAGATCATAGCCGAGACCCTCATCTCCAGAACCAAACGCTTAGCTGACAAAGACCACCTGAAAACTGAATTACACACTCTCACAAACGTATTAATCTCCAACGGATTCCAAAGAAAAACAATTACCAACCTAATCTGAAAAGAAACACATCCCAAGAGCCAAGGCACAGAACTGGACAATGGCCACGCCCTCCTCCCTTACACACACACACATACACACACACACGAGGGAGCAGAACTGCTTTCCTTTTCTGTTTTTCAGCTCACCCTAAGAAAAGCAGTTCTGTTCCCTCCCATATTTGGGGCTTACCAGGGTGTTGTGACACAATATATACTTATTCCCCTGGCTCAGCTGATCAGAACCTGTGGCCTAGTGGCAATTACAACTGCCTCACATGTAATACTTCCCAGGTTCAAATCCCAGTAAGGTTATGGCTAGCTGATGAGAGCTAAATAGCTTGAAATAGATCTATACTAGTCTCCCTTTATTTATTTATCAGCACAAATGTAACACACACACACACACACAGTAGTCATTAAAACACCATTAACATGTTTGTTTGTGGAATTGGTAATCTACTAACTTCAATCAAATTAAGTGATGCTTAAGTGGCTCCAAGTTGAAAATACAGAAATACGTTAATTACAAATATTTTTAAAACAGTAATTAAAAATAAAATCAATATCTGTACTCATCTTCAACTGCAAAAAATAGAATTGAACGGAAATAAAACAATAAATTAATTTTACAACAATAAATATAAATTACCAATAATTAGAGCTTTGCAAAAACTATTCATGGGATGGATTCAAGAGTGTTAAAATATCCCCAGATTGGTCAAGAGTAGCTTGTTTCAACTTATTTCCAATTCTGGAACATGATTCAGAAAAGTGAGCTCCATTTCATTTGGGAATCAGGAATACTATCCGATTCAGAATTTCATTTTCTTGGATATTATTTAAAGAGTGCCAATTTGGTCTAGTCTAGTGGTTAAGGTTTTGGCCTAGAAATAAGGAGTCTGTGAGTTTTAGTCCTTCCTTATGCATGAAAAACTGGCTGGGTGACTTTGGGCCAGTCATTGTCTCAGACCTACCAAGGTGGTTGTTGTGGAGAAAATAAGAGGAAGAAGGAATATTGGATGAGTTCACCGTTTTGAGTTGTTTATAAAATAATAATTGTGGGGAATTAAAATAAAATACTAGAAGGAGGGTTGTACCCAGTTCCTACAATGCAGCTGTGGTCTTTTTGGAAGCCCTTTTCCCCAGGCCTTCTGAATTCAACCTCTTTAGTCTAGACAGGAATTATCTTTTGGGGCTAAGATTACATCCTTTCTCCACCATAGGACTGAGCAAGTTTGTCAGAGAAATTGGAGGCTAAAGAATTAAGAATGTGAGCTCAGCAACAATTAGTGAAGCAAATTAGAATGCAGAATAATAAAGATGGAAGTGACCTTGGAGTTCTTCTAGTCCACCCCCCTGCTCAAGCAGGAGACCCTATACCACGCCAGACAAATGGCTGACCAATCTCTTCTTAAAAACCTCCCGTGATGGAGCCCCCACAACTTCGGGAGGCAAGTTGTTGCACTGATTACTTGTTCTGACAGAAAATTCCTGCTTAGTTCGAGGTTGGTTTTCTCTTTGTCTCTCTTTCTATGTGTTACTTCTTGCCTTGTTCTTATATTATAAACTAGCCGTTCCCGGCCACGCGTTGCTGTCCAGTCTGGTTAAATGGCCATCCAATCTATGTGTAGATCTACACCTGCACACACAAACACGTACACACAACCACCGTATAAGCCTTACATATCTACCTACTGCATTTCTCCCTCCCTCTCTCTATCCCTATAGCTGCCTACCTACCTACCTATTGTATTTCTCCTTGAATCTTATGGACAGAGTATTTTATATCATAAAGGATGACATAATACCTGTGGCCCACTGCTCTCCCTGTATCCATCTACCTACCTTTTTTACAATTTTTTACATTTCCGTTGCGTGTACCTGGCACAGGTGTGACATCTACACAATCTATATATATATCATTGGTGGTGAGACCCCTCCTGAAGAAGCCTTCCCTGAACCCAGCAGTGTTGGCTAATTATCGTCCGGCCTCCAACCTTCGCTTTCTTGCGAAGGTTGTTGAGAGTGTGGTGGCACAACAGTTCCCCCGGCACCTGAAGTAAACTGTCTATCTAGACCCGCGCCAGTCCGGCTTCTGACCTGGATACAGCACAGAGACGGCATTGGTCGGGTTGGTAGATGATCTCTGGAGGGCTCGGGATAGAGGTTGCTCCTCTATCCTGGTCCTATTAGACCTCTCAGCAGCTTTCGATACCATCGACCATGGTATCTTATTGCACCGGCTGGAGGGGCTGGGGTTGGAAGGCACTGTACTGCAGTGGTTCTCTTCCTACCTCTCCGACCGGTTGCAATTTGTGTTGACAGGAGGGCAGAGATCGACGTCAAGGCCCCTCACATGTGGGGTGCCTCAGGAGTCGGGCCTCTCGCCTCTTCTGTTCGACACTTATATGAAGCCGCTGGGTGAGATCATCCGTGGTTTTGGGGTAGAGTGCCATCAGTATGCTGATGATACTCAGCTGTACATTTCTACCCCTAACCACCCCAACTATGCCGTTGAAGTGATGTCCCAGTGTCTGGAGGCCGTGCGGGTCTGGATGGGGAGGAACAAGCTTCGACTCAACCCGTCCAAGACCGAGTGGCTGTGGTTTCCGGCATCTCGATATAGCCAGCTGGTGCCATCTCTGGCTATCGGGGGCGAGTCATTAGCCCCCGCGGAAAGGGTCCGCAACTTGGGCGTCCTCCTGGATTCTCTACTGTCCTTGGATGACCATGTGATGGCTGTGGCCAGGGGGGCTTTTTATCAGGTTTACCTGATATGCCAGTTGTGCCCCTTTCTAGATCAGGATGCCCTACGGACGGTCACTCAAGCCTTCGTCACTTCCCGCCTGGACTACTGCAATGCTCTCTACATGGGGCTCCCCTTGAGGTGCACCCGGAGACTCCAGCTAGTACAGAATGCAGCCGTGCGGGGGATTCTGGGAGTTTCACGGTACTCCCATGTAACACCTCTCCTGCGCGAGCTGCACTGGCTGCCTGTGGCCTTCAAGGTGTTAGTAACCATCTTCAAAGCGCTCCATGGCATGGGATCTGGCTACCTGCGAGACCGCCTCCTACCACATACTTCCCTTCGACCTGTCCGCTCCCACAGAGAGGGCCTCCTTAGGGTGCCATCTACCGGTCAATGCCGGCTGGCGATCCCCAGGGGGAGGACCTTCTCTGTGGTGGGTCCGGCCCTCTGGAATGACCTGCCCCCCAACCTTCGCACCATCACGGACCTACGCCTCTTCCGCCGGGCGCTCAAAACACACCTTTTCCATCTGGCTGGCCTGGCATAGATTTAATGATTTAATTTTAATATAACGTTTTTAATCTTTTTAATTATATTTTAGCACAGATTTACTAAATTTGATTCTATTTTATATTGTAATTGTATGTTATTGGTATTTTTATCCTTTCTGTGCACTGCCCTGAGTCCCACCAGGGAGATAGGGCGGTATAGAAATTTGATTAAATAAATAAATAAATATTTGAAAGGAACGTTGTGTGAAAATTTGGAAGCAATTGGTGCAGTACCTTCGGAGATTAGTGGTTTTGAACAAACTCTTGTTACTTTTTTATTTATATAGATTATTATTATATATATATACATTATAAATTATAGAGAATCATTATTTTATAAAGTGTGTGTGTGTGTGTGTGTGTGTGTGTGTGTGTGTGTGTGTGTGTGTGTGTGTGTGTGTGTTGGAGAAACTATTGAAGAAAAACGTTTATAAAAAACACATTATATGGTAGGCAAAGCCTAGAATTTGTTAACTCATTCTATTGGGATAGTTCAAAAGAAGGTGCTCAAGAAATGACCTGAGATTAGCACCGTCTTAGACAAGAAGAAAACAGAATGATTGACAAAGAAGGGACAGAATAAACCCTCAGCTCTCTAATAACATCCTACTGCTTCCTGAAATCAATAGGCATGAGATGGTGAAGAGTCAATCAAGTCACATCTCCAAAAAGAGACTGGAAACAGGATGTCGACCTACATCAAAAGAAGGAAGGGTAACATTTTTCTCCCAAAACACCCCTTTGATTCTTTCCTGCCGTCCTTTCGGATTGTATTGATCTAGCATTATTCCTAGGCATTTCATCTTCATCCTATAGTTTGGAATTTTGTCTCCAGACTCTTAGCAGCCATTCATTCAGATGTTTCACAAACCCTTCCCCAGATGTCAACAATCCTTTCTGACCACCATTTGACACATTCCCATCTTCCCTTCTTGATCTCTTTAGCCAGCGCTAAACTGAGTTGTCCTTACCTGAGAGAGTCTGTTCACAAGATTTCATTCCCATCCAAGTTTCTGCAAAAGGAACTTGGATGTCAGCCAACAGTGATTTGAAGGCAAGGGTGAGAAGAACTCTACATCATATCATTTTAGATCAATACTGAAAATTAGTAGTTTTACACTGCCTGGAGACATAGCAAAAGGAAGCTGATTTTTCATTATAGTCTTCTGCTTGTAGAATACTTCGACACCAGTGATTAGATTTGCTTTGACCCTATTAGTCATTCACGTGCAAGTTAAAATACAATTCTTTCAGAAGACTTATTTTAATTAGTTAAGAAAATGCCACAGAGTTGTTTATACAAACTGGTTTTCAGATAATTATTATATATTTTTTGAAATTGTTTTTGGCCTGAGACAGAGGTGGTATTCAGCAGGTTCTGACCAGTTCTGGAGAACCAGTAGTGGAAATTTTGAGTAGTTCAGAGAACCAGTAAATACCACCTCTGGCTGGCCCTGCCCCCATCTATTCTCTGCCTCCTGAATCCCAGCTGATCAGGAGGGAATGGGGATTTTGCAGTAGACTTCCCCTGGAGTGGGGAGGGAATGGAGATTTTACAGTATCCTTCCCCTGCCATGCATTCCAAGCTACACCCACAAAACCGGTGGGGAAGTCCATTCCTGAAAAGGCAAATAAGATAATATCTTCCAAGGTTCTGTTCAGAACTGGAGCCCAGCACTAACTAGCATTGTTACAGATATATGACCATCATCATTTGAGCCTTGTCAGATATATTTATGCTTTTGATGATGGCTGAAATTCATTCTGAAATTGAAACCGTGACTCTGGCAACCATCTCTCTCATTTTAATGATAAACAACAGGATGTCCACATTCATAATTGGCTACACAAGCCCAGTAACTCTTCAACTGCCAGTTTCTGCAAAAACTCAGAAGAGTATTCCATCCAGCTTGACAGGCCTCACCCTCACAATCTACGGCATGAGACGCTAATCAATACAGAAAGGTTCCTATAAAACTGCAGAAAGGGTTCAGTAGTGAAACTAGAGATGCAGACAACCCATTTGTTTTGTGAAATGACATGCTGTCAGACAATCTTGTTAATGACTTCTCAGGGCCCTTAATCTTAGCAGCCAGGTTTTCATGAATCATTTCATCAGAAAAACTTGGCTTCTCTATTGTCGACCTGCTGCAATTGGCTCATTACCAGGTAACATAATTTGAGAAAGGAGAGGGAGAATAACTGAGGTTTGCAGTAATTTTATTAAAAATAACAGTTAAACCTACAATTAAAAAGTAATAGAATATGATAAAGAAAAAGAGAAGAAATATACAGCAATAGTACTTAGCAATAGCACTTAGACTAACATACCGCTTCACAGTGCTTTACAGCCCTCTCTAAGCAGTTTTACAGAGTCAGCCTATTGCCCCCAACAATCTTCCCCAACCTCAGAAGGATGGAAGGCTGAGTCAACCTTGAGGCGGTGAGACTCAAACTGCCGAACTCCTGGCAGGCAGCAGCCGGCAAGCAGCAGGAGTAGCCTGCAGTACTGCATGCTAACCACTCTAACCATTGTGCCACCATGGTTCTATAACTGACTTTCCTCTTCATCACAAGTATAAATAATTTTAGTAACTCACCACCTTCTCTTAAAATATAACAAATGATCTCTTCTTTACATATCCCTTTACATATCTTCTTTACAAATCCATAAAGGCTCATCATTTCAGTCCTGATGTCAGCAAAAGTCTATTCAGGTTTATCAGAGGTAACAATATTTCTATTTTGACCTTGATCAAATAAGCTAATTTCATATTCTTTGTCTCTTGTCGCAAAAATTTTCAAAGTTTTAGCAAAAGTCCTTGTAAATTCAATATATAAAAATTATCAGGGTGACTCTCTTGGGTTATTATTTTTATGCCACTTTCGTTTATTAAAACATCCACCAGTTTCTTTGTTTTGAAAAAGTTTTATTGGTTTTTACAATTTTCCAAAGGGTAAGGTAGGGGTTACAGAAACATTTTGAGAACCTTTGCGTCGGAGTCCTTGGCCCTTCCCAGGCTACATAATAAAACATTGGTAAGAAAATTTATCAAAAAATACTACAAGATAAAGATAAGTGAATACATCATACATTTCCCATTCTACGCTGGCAGACTTGTACAAACATCCTGGTACAAAAAGGTTAAAAAAAAGTTAATAAAAAAATAAGAAAAAAGCAGGCAAAGTCATTTTTTGGATCTAAGCCTCTTGGCAATTGTATCTTCTTTTTCTCCCTCCTGGCCCCCAGTGGGCAGGGCCGTGGCCCCCTCCGTCCCCCCTGGATCTTCCCCCAGGATAGAGGAATGTTTTTTAAGAAAGGCTTCCGCCTCAACAACTGTTTTAATCCTTACTCTTCCTCCTTCCCAGAACACCAGCATCCCTTCGGGCATCGCCCACTTGAACCAAATCCCGTGATCAAACAATTTTTTAGATAAGAAGGAATACCTCCTTCTCATCTCCCTAATCTTTTTTGGGATCTGCTTCAAGATGACGACAACCTTTTGTTGGTAAATTAACGGCCCCCCTCTCTGCGCCTTCAAATTTTCCTCTCTGGTTGACCTTTTAACAAATTTAACATGAATCTCTCTGGGTACTTCATTTATCCTGGCATATGCAGAATTTATTCTGTAAACTAGGTCAATGTCCCCCCTGACCTCATCCTTAGGTTTATGCAAATAGTCTGCTAAAATTGTACTCATGAGTTCAGGGAGAAACTCACCCAGTTCCTCAGAAATATTCTGAAATCTTAAAAAATATGTCATCCTTTCCCTATCAATCCTAGACACATGCCCATTTATTTCTGCAACCTCATTAGTAACATTTTTAAGCTCTCCCTTTGCCCCAGCCAACCCCCCTTCCAACTCTTCAGTCTTCTGTGTGTTCTCCCGCACTTGCTTCCGTGTTTCCAGAAGTTCCTTCTTAAAGTTACTATTTTCTTCTCTCTGAGCCTTGATCTCTTGCACCAAAGTTTGTAATACAGATTCCAGAGAAGACATTCTTTGTTCCAAGCCTGCCAGTTCTGATTTTTGTGCCATGGTTAGCTGTTAAAGTCAGTGCCACTAAAATGGCGTTTTTTGGGTGGGGCCGCTGAGGCAAATCAGGAGATGAAAGTTTCAGATCAGGGTTGTAGAAAGTTCAAAAACCAGAAGAGAAACACTTTTCCAAATCAATAATTATAGTAGAAAAGGCACTCCAGACAAGGAATCAATTAATCCAAAAAATTCTTCATTAATGGCAAGAGGAAGTCCAAATCACAAGGAAATGCTGGTAATTTTCCATAAATGAAATAGTCATTCAGGAACAAAGAGTAGCCATTTTCCACCGCCCAAACTGAGAGCCAGCCGGAGAAAGTTTCCACCAGTTTCTTATGTATGTCCAGTATAGCATTGTTTTTCATATTATCCTTGCAGCAGCCATTTTGAAATCCATTTTAGATCAGTTTGAATCTTATTTAATCTTGTTAGATTAATCACAATCAAAAAGACAGACACTCATCAAATTAATCTCCATTATTAATTTTTCAAAAATATTCTTCAGTATGTCCAATGTTAAAATATTTTAGTTAATTCTGTATTAGTATTTCAAATTTAAGTGTTCTGTAATTGTAATCTTTAGTTTCTTCTTATTCCCTCTAGAGTCCAACATACAAAGTCTCATACTATGTTTTTTTAAATCAAAACAAAAGCATTTTCCCATAGCAAAGTTTCTCGTGATTAATTCCAAACTGTTATTTCAAATAAACCTCAACCCTTTGTATGTTTTTAAGTCCTTAAACTTTTATTTAAAACTTCTTTCACTAAGGATTGAAGGAAATTCACACAGTGCTTAAAACTTGTCAATCCAAATCTAATGATAGTTGAAAATTGCTGTTAAAAAGCAATATCCAAAATTTATTAGTAAAGGAAGTATGCAAACTCAATTTTGAAGGTGCTAACTGAGGTTTTAGCAAGATGGTTATCCTATTATCTCCCAGAGCTTTAAACCGACTGGAGACCCTTGTCTTGAAATCTCCCTGCAAAGAGCAAACTGGCTCACTTTTGGTGAGCTTCTTTGCAGAGGCAGCATTTATTATCTGTTGCAAAAGTGCAGTGGTTAGAGTGCAGTACTGCAGGCTACTTCTGCCGATCACTAGCTGCCAGCAGTTTGGCAGATCAAATCTCACCAGGTTTAAGGTTGATTCAGCCTTCCATCCTTCCAAGGTTGATAAAATGAGGACCCAGATTGCTGGGGGCAATATGCTGGCTCTGTAAACCATTCAGAGAGGGCTGTAAAGCAGGGGTCCCCAACCTTTTTGGCACCAGGGACCGGTTTCATGTAAAAAAAATTCCGTGGACCAGTAAGAGCCTCCAGCAGGTAAGTCGAGTCACGTGGGCCATGCATGCATTCGACGGTCACATGCAACTGGCTGGGAAAGCTGCCAGGGCTCCCGGGCGAAGGATTCTCGGCTGGGATAGGGAAGGATGGGCTGCGTCCCGGGCAGGAGGGCCTGGCAGCCCCTTTCCCCTGTGCAGGGCCAGGTGGTGCCCCGAACCTCCCCAATGCAGGCCGTTGGCCCCGTCCTGCCCCTGGGGAGCGCCCCAGCCAGCCGCCAGGATAGCGGAGCGTTTGCTACACTTTCCTAAGAGTTGCGCTACTCTCTCCGCCACTCCCTCCGACCTGGTTACTATCAAGCCACGGACTGGCAGCGGACTGTGGCCCTGGGGTTGGGGACCCCTGCTGTAAAGCACTGGGAACCGGTATATAAGTCAATGTGCTATTGCTATTTTCTGGTTTATTCTCTGGCTCTTCACTACGGTCGTAGACTCTGTTTTTAGCAAAGCTGTCTTCAGTAACCTTTTTTTTCTCTTGGAAGTCCCAATAATAATAGAGGTTTAGAAGAAAGCCGAAGTGCTTAAGGTTTATTTTTTGTTCTTTGTTCTACTCCTTTAGAAACATGCCAACAAATAAAGCATAATTAAAAATGCAAGAGCTATTGGAAAGTCAGGTTCATTCCTACTTGTGCTCTCTCTCTCTCTCTCTCTCTCTCTCTCTCCCTCCCTCCCTCTCTCTCTCTCTCTCTCTCGTACAAAATTGGGCCATTAAATCTTCATTTCTTTGCCATCTTTTACTTTTAGGTAAAAGGCAAATATGAATATTTAAAATATTTTAAAATTAATTTTAAGGTTTGGGAAGTAGTCCAGAATTTCTTAGCTATTTATCTAGGCATGATGTAAAGTATCACATAAAAACTGAGGTGCCTGCAGATAAGAAGATGAACTCAGAATAAATACTGTATGTGGTCAAGGGGAAGTTGGGGAGAACTAAGTTTTGCAAGATAATTGGTACAAAACAAATCCTTCTTACCCCTGAGGATCTCATGGTATGTATTTCTTTTTCCTACTAGCATTCCTGCACTATGAAAGTCTTCCTTCCTTCTTTCCTTCTGTTGAAAGAAATTCCTTCTGGATTCAGTTCCAAGTGGGGAGAAAGACACTGGAAACATGGCAGCTGTTTGGAAAGATGGTTTTTAGTGGTGGACAGAACCACATGGCTTTACTTTTTAACTTTACTTTATTTCGATTTATATACCGCGCCTTCTCCATCGAAATGGACCCAGGGCGGTGCACAGGAAATTAAAACCAACAATGATAAAAATACAATAAATAGATAAAAAGAATTAAATCGGAGCCTGTGCTAAAATTCCCCCTAAAAACCCAATGTCCATTTACGCTTGAGGTCCTGAGGGGAAAAGAGAACATGTGTGAGACAGAGAGAAACAGAGATTTATACCCTCTCCTGGGCCCCACTTTAGAGCTTCCTGTTCCTGTGTAAGAAATGTATTCTGATTGGTGGTCACATTCCCAGGGGGAGGGGGTCTTAGCTAATTTGGTAGGCTGTCCTGAGTACCAGGCTTGGTTGAACCTTGCTGCCTGATGTAATCTTCCCAGGTGCCATGTGGTGAGATAGGTAGAGGACTAATCCTATCATGTCCTGAGGGCCATGTCTTAATCCCATCACCCTGGAGCTGAAAGGGGGGCAGGGAGCTGCTTTCTCTTTTAAAACATTCTCCTATAGGGAACTATAATATTCTGCCTTTATAATATTTACTAAAATATTTCTTTTTTCTAGGAGAGTGATGGGTGCTAACATCCTAAACTTCCTTCTTTCCTTCTTTCTTTTTTGTCTTTCTTTCATCTGTAATAGCTAAAATCTTCCATCAGGGAGCCCAAAGTGAGTACTTTAACTCCAGTTCCTTCTAAGATGAAAGCAATGCCGGAAGAGCAAATGTGAAAGAAGTGATGCACCTGAAACCACAGAGCCAATCAATGGCCTTTGAAGTTTGCTATGGTTACCATCTGTTATAGCCCAAGTTCTTTAGCAACCTGATTCTTCAAATTAACACAATGGTTCACCTTGTGGCAATAGAAACAATACCCACCCTCTATAAATGGGACAGAGATACCAAACTTCAACTTATCTCCGATCACCATTTCATCTTCCCCAGGAACAATTTCTGATGCTCAATTAAAGCTCAGTTTGCACCACATTAAGTGACTTTTGTACTAAACCAGGACTCCAGAACTATTCTCCCCCCAGAGACCTTCCGAGGAGAATCTCTTCCATCTCACATAGTTATTTTCAGGAAGCTTTGCACCAAAACCTCTCTGTGGGGAAAGTATTCAATAAGACCACCCCCAAAAAACACCATACCTCTAATTATGAACCCTTCACAGCTTTTTTCATTAAGAAAGAGCAAACTAAAAGCAAGTCATGAATAACTCAAAAATGTTCAGCAACAGCAAGCTATTGAATGAACAGTCTCCTTAAAGGTACAGTATCTTTCAAAAACCTAGCATTTATTAAAACCGGAACAATCCCCCCCCACCCCCCAATATCTTTTTTCAAATAGTGTACACATTGTAGTGTTTGCTTGCATAAAGCATCCCTCTCCCTTTCTGCGCCATTTTTCGCTAGGTTAACTCTACTCTGGAGAGATTACTTACCTCTTCCTAAAATCTATGTTCCTTTAGATCATGAGTGTCAAACTCGTCATGTCGCATTGCTGTCACGGGATGTTTTGAGATGTTTTTCCCCTTCGTGAAGCTGGTGGGGGTGGCCTGCATGTGATGCATTTAGCCCATGGGCCGCCATCCTGCTTTAGATGTATCCATCTCAGAAAATCCACATTCTGAAGTGTTGGAAGAAATGTCCAACTAAGTTCAGTTCCAAGTGAGAAGAAAGACACTGGAAACTTGGAGACTGCTTGGAAGGATGGTTTTAATGGTGGACAGGACTGCATTGAGATCCTGGGCAAAAAAAGCACATGGTTGAGAGAGGAAGAGAGATTTATAATCTCTGTTGGGCTTTGAACTTGCTTCCTGTTCCTGTGGCAAGAAATGTATCCTGATTGGTTGTCAGACTCCCATGGGGCAGGGGTCTTAGTTAACTTTGTAGACTGCTTGTGTCCCAGGCTTGGTTGAGCCTTGCAATCTCCCCAGGTGCCATGTGGTGAGATGGGGAGAGAGCTAATCCTATCATGTCCTTAGGACTATGTCTTAATTGCGTCCAGAGGTGGGTTGCTCTTGGTTCAGCCCAATTTGGCTGAACCGGTAGTGGCAGTGGCAAGAGGCTCCACCCACCTGCCTGGATGTGCATGCATGCAAGCCCGTGTGCAAATGCAAGCAAAACAGTAGTAACCCACCACTGATCCCATCACCCTGAAGCTGAGGGGGGCAGGGAGGAAGTTGCAGGAAGCTGCTTTATCTTTAAAACATGTTTCTCCTTTTCTCATTCAGGGAAACATAATATTCTGCCTTTTTAATATTTCCTAAAATATTTCATTCCTCTAGGAGTGGGGGTGAGTGCTAGCCTCCTACAGCAGTTTACAGATATAGCTTCTCCTGAACTCTTTCTACCTCATGCTCTGATCTCACAAATTTTTAGAACCAGCAAAATAGAATACAGAATAACAGAGTTGGAAGGGACCTTGGAAGTCTTCTAGTCCAACCCCCTGCTCAAGCAGGAGAAATTGTAGCTTTCTAGATAATTGGCTGTCCAATCTCTTCTTAAAAACTTCCTGGGATGGAGCATACAATTAAAGTAGCCTCTGGGATTTCCAGAACTCTACATAAGTTGCACGAACTTTATCCTAGCTTCATAGACTGGACAAGCAATGCAAGAACACCAAAGCAAGTATATCTGATCACAGGGTCCAGATGTTTTTTAGGTTCTTTTAAGATGATTGCACATTGGTAAATGCATTGTTGTCAAGCTTTACACTGTGGTCACTTAGCTGACCCTTCTGTTACTTCCCCGTCACCTTAGTTTCCAGTGTTTGGCTGATTAATTCCATTACATTGCACTTTCACAAACTAGAAACCTAGCGAAACAACCCAAAACTAAACTTGCATTTTCTCCCAGCTTCATATCACCCATTGGAGCCTTTTTTGTAATGAATGCATCTGGGTTCATAACTTAGAAGCATGCTTAAGTTGCGTGGTGGTATCACTGTATGGCTGCCTTCCCTGCGTTGAAAGTATTTGTGGGCAGCTCAGGTTTTTTCCCAACAATAGAAAGAAAGAAATAGAAGTCCCCAAAGGGAAAATGAGAAGACTTTACGGAAGGCAGAAAGCAGATTATTTATCCTCCCTCTCAGGATGATTCCTCTGCTATCCCTGCCTCCTGCTGCTGAAAAGAACACAGCTACAAGTTCATCCCCCTTTGGCAGGCAGCTCTCCCTCTGGAGCAGGGGTCCCCAACCCCCGGTCCGTGGATCGGTGCCGGTCCGTGGCTTGATAGGAACCGGGCCGCAGGGTCGGAGAGGAGGAGGAGGGAGGAGGGGGCAGCCCCCTGGGCAGAGTGCACATCGGGGGTAGGAGAGCGCAGGAGCGGCTGCTCGCGCCTTTGGGGGCTGAGAGGGGCGAGTAAGCCGACTCACCCCCCCACGAGCGCACGTGTGCTGCCAGTTCCCCCTCCCCTCCCCCGCTCCCCCTCTACGCCGGCCGAGCCATTCCCACCGGTCCACAGAATTTTCTTTAAAATGAAACCGGTCCCTGGTGCCAAAATGTTTGGGGACCCCTGCTCTGGAGGGTTTTGCAGAAGTGAAACTAGACTCAGGAAAAAGTGGCCATCTTATGTACTATGTATAGTTGTCAGTTGAAGTTCTCAGTCTGGTCCTCTTTTGGAGCGGGAAAATATTCTCTCCTGATTGGTTGTGGGCTGAACAGCTTCCCTATAAAAGGAGCTGTGTCAGCCAGGGAGAAAAAGTTGCCTCACAGGCAGTATTGAATAAAAATCTGTTAGAAGTCACTCAGACCTCACCTCCATTCTTCATCCAGAACATAACAGGCAGTATACAAGAAGTATTTCTTTATTTCAGGGTTTTTCCTCAAGCTTGGCAACTTCAACTTGCTGGAATTCCCCAAATTCCACAGCCCAGCCATATGAGCCTGACCATAAAGATGCTGCAATGGTTGTGAGGGTGAAAAATGGACATGGGACTTTTTCAGTGCCGTTGCCATTTTGAATGGTCACTAAACGAACTGTTGTTAAATCGAGGACTATCTGTGTTTCTTCCCCCTTATCCATCTGAGGACAAATAATATGGCTATGAAGGATTATTGCACCCTGGTGGTGCAGTGGTTAGAATGCAGTACTGCAGGGCTAACTCACTGCTCACCCTAGGAGTTCGATTCTGAGCGGCTCAAGGTTGACTCAGCCTTCCATCCTTCAGAAGTCGTTAAAATGAGCACCCATATTGTTGGGGGCAATAAGCTGACTCTGTAAACTGCTTAGAGAGGGCTGTAAAGCACTGTGAAGCGGTATATAATTCTAAGTGCTATTGGTATCACTATTACAGTGCAACCATGTCACCTCGAGTTTCAGAAGTATGGGATGTACCCCATACATCCCTTCGGCCGATTCGCTCCCACAGAGAGGGACTTCTCCGGGTGCTGTCCACTAGGCAATGCCAGCGGGTGACGCCCAGGGGAAGGGCCTTCTCTGTGGTGGGCCCAACCCTCTGGAACGACCTACCCCCCCCCCCCGATCTTAGAACAACTACAGACCTCCTTCCGCCAGAAATTAAAGACCTATTTTTTTCCATCAGGCCGGTCTGGCCTAATCTATGTCACTTAGCCTATAGTCTGTAGATTAAATTGTTTTAATTGGGTTTTAAACGGGGTAACAGTTTTAATGATTTTAAAATTTTAGCACAGGGGATAATTATTTAATTCGGTTTTAATTATTTATAATTGTTATGTTTATATATTTTTTAACTTCCTGTGCACCGCCCCGAGTCCCTTTGGGGAAAGGGAGCGGTTTATAAATCCAAATAATAAAATAAATAAATAAATAAATAAATAAATAAAGTTCAGGTGGTATCTTCCAACCTCCTTCATGTTCAAGGCAGAAGACTGCAAAAAGAAAGAACTGGATTGGAAATAATTACTATCTATAGAAATTATACTAGTGAAAAAAGTTTGGTTCTTGGGAATATAGGCTGCCTTACTGGGCTGAAGAACTCTTGGCACAGGTTAAACTGAGCGTCGTCAGGATTGAGAAAAACTTGTTTGGACAAAGCATGACAAACCTGATTAAAAGAGTTTTCAAATAAATCCTTCACAGACTGACTAAGGATAAAACACCAGAGGTAAGAAGTTTGGGGTGGGGGAGACACTTCTGCATCTGATTCTGAAGAGCAATAAGTGACAGAATAACTATCCTATTGAATCCTCAGGGAAGCATCAGAAGAACATCCTATACTTTCAGAGCATTGTTGTCTATTTACTAATGCGTAAAGAAAAAATGGTAACATTGCTTGCTGATGCTGTTTTCTGCTTTTATGAGTATCCGTGATAGAGAAAGAGAAACTTTAGGATGTTTGTTTCCTTCTCTGAGGTTTGGGGAAGTTCATACATAAGAGGACTAGCATCTTTACTCCTGAGAATATCTCGAGGATACTTTAAGCTTCAGGTAAATATTGCTTGATTTTAACATGCATCCCGTTATGAAGTACCTTAGAGTAGAATGCGGAATCTATTTCCACTAGATTTCTCAAGATCCTTCTGTATCCTAAGCCTATCTTCTGGAGTGTTGGCTATTCCTGCCGGCTTGGTGTCATCTGCAGATTTGATGAGTTCCCCATTTATTCCCTCATCCAAATCATTGATGAAGATGTTGAAGAGTACTGGGCCTAAAACAGAGCCTTGGGGTACTCCACTGCATACTTCCCTCCATGTAGATGCAGTTCAGTGCTAGTATGAAGGTTGCTCTCTATTTATATAGAATAGCTTGATTGTCAATGTTGGTAGAAGAGCCCCCCTCCCCCCCCCTTTGGTAGTTTCTTCATTAGGCTATTGTTTAGTGCTTGTTTCCTGGGGTTAATTCTGGGGTTAATCCCTGTTTATCTAAGTACTGAGGAGGTGTTCTGGTCTTTTTGTTTCCTTTTTAGCATTTTTTGTCTCTTTTTGAATTGTGCGTAAATGTTGTTTATGTATATGTGCCTATTGATGGCTGATTTGCCTGAGTGCCATGCTTTCTCAGTACAGTATTTTGATCTTCCTAATATGACCAACATGCTGTTTGCCCATTGCAGTGGAAATGTAGCTAAAATAGAAATGAAACAAAAGATAACTCAACAGCTGTAGTGTAGATCAGGGGTCCCCAACTTTTGCAACTTTACGTTTGAAGGACTTCAGCTCCCAGACTTCTCTAGCCAGTTTTGCTGGCTGGAGAATTCTGGGAGCTGAAGTCCTTCAGACTTAAAGCTGCAAAGGTTGGGGACCCCTGGTGTAGATGCTGTTGTTGCTATGCGAATCATTCCTGCCATAGGTGTCACACTTTTCAGCAAGAAGGATTTCAGTGGTCCAAGTGTCGAGGCAAAGGCCGATGTTTCAATTAAAGCTTCTAAACCTTGTGTTTCCAGAAAAGTCCAATATTGCTGCTGTTAATCTCTCTTCCCTCTCCTTCAACATATCCTGGAAAGCTTGACCTTCAGTCTTTTTCTCTACTTCCTCTTCTTCATCTCTATTCAGCTCATGATTCTGGAGGTATTCAGTCTGGAAATAGTTCATGTTCACCATTTCCCCAGCAGATTTGCTCTCTGCACTTTCACAGGAGCTACATCTCTGCAGTAGGGGTGCAGTCTACATTTCTTACTCTCCCCTGCAGTTTGGTTTTCCCTGCATATGTATCCTGAATTTTTCTTTCCTGTTGCTCCATTTGGAAGGTGTGCATCATGCATTTTATCCTGCAGGAAAAGCTCTCCAAAATTCTTCAGAAATGAAGAGAAGGAAGATTGATAAAAGAGAAGCCAGAAGTGGCAGGCTGTGAAAACAAAGCACTTAGGGATGCTTTGGCACTTTGAGAAAATGTCCTGTAGTATTTAAGCATTACAAGGGATATCCTTGACTTATGACCACAACTGAGCCCAACATTTACGTTGCTGAATGAGACATTTCTTAAGCAAGATTTGTCCCATTTTACCATTTTTCTTGCCACATCACTGCAGTTATTAAATTAGTAACATGGTTGTTAAGTGAATCCGGCTTCCCCATTGCTTGTCAGAGGGTCAAAAAAAGGGATCACATGACCTCCTGGGATGTTGCCACCATCATAAATATTAACCAGTTGTCAGGCATCCAAATGTAAATCACATGACCGTGGGGATGCTACAATGAACATAAGTGACTTATTTATGTGCTGTTGTAATTTGAACAGGCACTAAATGAACTAAATTGAAGGCTACCTGTACCTCTTATTATGTAGCTGTGCTATCATGCACCTGTTCTGACCTAGGATTCCTGAGACAGTAAAGATCACATGCTTAGTCCCAAAACCCTCTTTTTATTTAAATGGCTGTGGATTATGTTCATTCACAGCCCGTAATGATTCACAAACAGTCTTGAAGAGTCCAACAAAAGTCTGCCACAGTCTTTCAGGTTAAGGCTGATAAACACCCACCTTGAAACTGTACCAGACACCTAATTGCCAATTAGTTTTTGTTAGGATATTTATCCTTATGCTGGGTTGACAATATATATAAGCCAGTATTCTTAAAGAGTATATGTAGCTTTAAGAACTATGTTGAATTCTAATTGCCTGTGATTCTCAGCTCTACCATATAAGCAAGCTCAGAAACACAGTCCATTCCCTTTTTGATTCCCTTTGATTCCTGTGTTTACTGTTTGCTGCTGAGACTGAAGACTGAAGAAGTATTTGTTTTGCATCACTGTAAGATAACTCTGTGTTTGATGAAGGACTGTTATTGTTTTAAGAAGTTAGTATCACTGGTCGGAAGAAGTATTTTAGTTGCTACAAAGTAAAGACTATTTATTTTCTTACTATCAGAGTTTTAGAGTTTGTTTGTGGTTAAAGCAACGTATCTCTTTACTGTCCGGTGTATTACACTATTCCGCATTTTTTTTTCAAACGGGTGTTTGTTACCCCAAACACTGGTTACGGGACCAGAGTTGTAACACTGGTTCTGAACCCAAAGTTGCTAACAGTTTTGCAATGCCAAATGGAGCACAAACAGAGCTTTAGAGTTTAAACTGACCAAATGAACAAAATTGTTTCCTGCAAAGGCTCACATCTTTTGCTCCTCTTTTATGTCTTATGTGAATGGCAAATCATCTCCAAGCCTTACTCCCGAGTCACCCCTTTTGTCTTAACTGTTCTTGCCTTCTGGCAGCTCTGTGCATGTGCGCACTGGGAACAGGCTTCCCTTATTCTTTTGCCTCCCTGATGTCATACTCCGGAGGCTCTGAAGGCAGCACATAAGTACCAGATGGCCCTAGCCCCCACTCTGCCTTCGATGCAGAGCCCTCGTTTGAGCCTTCCCCAGACTCCACAACTGGCCCATGTTCCTCCCCAACCTCCTCACTGTCAAACTCTGCTGCCAGTTCCTAACCCTAACCCTAACCCTAACCCTAACCCAGACCTCAACAGTGCCCGTAAACATTGCTTAAAAGAGAAAGACACTTCTAAAATTCATGCTCACCAGGGATCGGCAAATGAAAGGACTTTTATAAATGTACGAAACGGTTTGTGGAATTATTGAAGAGTGTCAATAAAGACTCAATGTCGATGAAGAGCAATGAAGAAACCCACCAAAGCATGAGTATAGCATTCTCCCTGAGCATCCAGCTAAGACAAAGGTATTCAGTCCCAAATTTGATTGCTTATCAGAAAGCAACTGCTGTCTGGTCTACAGTCTCATTACTGTCTTCATCAGTAAAATAGCTGCACTAGCTACAGAGAAGGTTTTAGGCCCAATGGGATAACAGCCTGCTCTAGGTCTTAAGCCCGTCTTCTCCAGAAAAAAGCTGTCAATTCTACACAGAGTGGATGACAAAGAGTGCTACAGATACCCATCTCCAGAGCACAGAACATAGAATAATAGCGTTGGAAGGGACCTTGGAGACCTTCTAGTCCAACCCTCTGCTCAAACAGGATACCCTATACCATTTTAGACAAATTGTTGTCCAGTCTCATTTTGAAAGCCTCCAGTGATGGAGCACCTACAACTTCTGAATGCAAACTGTTCCGTTAGTTCATTGCTCTCACCATTAGGAAATTTCTCCTTTGTTCTAGGTTGCTTCTCTGCTTGGTTAGTTTCCATCCATTGTTTCTTGTCTTGCCTTCTGGTGCTTTGGAAAATAGTTTGACCCCCTTGTCTTTGTAGGAACCTCTGAAAAGATGAGGGTAGCACACTATATTCCAAAGTATCAAAAGCAATCAGGGTGATGAATTCAAAACAAGGCATTCTCAGAGACATATCTCCTGCTTTGGAACAACTTAACCACGGAGGGCAGATTGCCCTGGCCCCTCATTCCTTAGGGAGCAGAAACTATTCTCTTCTACAGGGCGGTTGGGGACCAAAGCATTTAAAGATGAAAGCAGATGTTTTAAGACTATCTCACTCTACATATTTCTCATGTCAACCAAGAGTAGGCAGCAGGCAGATAATGTTAATAAATTATGACTGAATTGAATTATTTTATCAATTCAGTTCAACTTTATTGCCAGCACACATGTGTACAATGAGATTGGCTGAGCCCCACTTAGTGTACCCTCCCCCCAACATAAATACATATCAATAACTCACAGTGAAAGAAAGAAAATCCCTAACCCAATAAATCATACTAACAACACACAATCCTCTATACATATATGTGCGCAACATTGCATTATATATTATATAGGGATTTTTGAATTATTGATATTATTTATGTTGGGGGGTGCACTAAAGGAGGCTCAAACCACAAAAGCAGAATATATATGCCGATGCAGAAAGCTGTAAAAGTATATTATATTATTATGTTGCTTGTGTTTTTATCTATTTTGTATTTATTTTCGTATTTGTTTTTTCTTGTTCTTTTTAATAGTTTAAAAACTATTTTTAAAAAACAAATTGAATTGAATTAATAAAAATGTGGTAAATAGTAAAAATGCTAAATAAAATATGAAACATAAAAGCATATCATTATGGATCCTGGACAGAGAGAGATTAAAAGATCCATTTCTCAATAGTAACCCCCCCAAAAAAATCACTCCTTGAAAAAGTCCTTGGAATTGTCTTTTTTTCCTTCCCTTATGTTTTCCCATCAGATTTTCTTTGTTTTATCATGTATTGTTTTATGTATTACTGTTTTCTTACTTCAGCTAGTTTGATCTTATATTCTGTAAATTCATATCCAGTGTTATCAACTATTAACAAATAACTCAGGAAACATGATTAACTCTTTCCCTTAGACCGATACGCTCCCACAGAGAGGGCCTTCTCAGGGTGCCGTCGGCCGGACAATGCCGACTGGCGACACCCAGGGGAAGAGCCTTCTCTGTGGCGGGCCCAGCCCTTTGGAATGACCTACCCCCTGAATTACGTACCATCACCGACCTCCGCCTCTTCCGCCAATGTCTTAAGACATATTTGTTTCAACAAGCCGGCCTAGCCTAACCTCCCATGGGGACTTTTAGGTAGTTTTAAATTGGGTTTTTAAAATTTGGTTTTAGCGCAGGATAGGTTATTTAATAGTTTTTTAAATTATATTTATTGTATTTTGTATGTTTTTAAATTTTCCTGTGCGCCGCCCTGGGTCCTTCTTGGAGAAGGGCGGGATATAAATTTAAATAAATAAATAAATAAATTTTCCTACAAGAATGATTTATACAATTATACACTGTAAGTCTACCAAAGATTATTATTTGAGAGATGTCTACTTATGGCTCAAGATAATGCATTTAATTGAATTTAGTTAGTTTTACTGTGAAGGCATTGAGAAACTTTAGTAAATAATGTATATTTTTAACCTTTCTCAAGTCTTTCAAGTTGATGGTCTTTTTTACAGGAGACCTACCTAATAGACGAAGATAGAAATTCTTTGTTTCGAGACTGGGCTAAACAGGTATATTTGATAAATATTTCAACAAGGATAGAAGGAATAGTCATTCTGATTTATAAACAGGTTCAACAAGTTATGAATATATTGTTAAATTCTAATTGTTAAAGTATGATAAAATATCTTGTATAGTAATGCTTATGATCAACATCTACAGTTTTGACGACCATCTTCAAAGCGCTCCATGGCTCGGGACCTAGTTATATGCGAGACCGTCTCCTGCCCCATACATCCCTTAGACCGATACGCTCCCACAGAGAGGGCCTTCTCAGGGTGCCGTCGGCCGGACAATGCCGACTGGCGACACCCAGGGGAAGTGCCTTCTCTGTGGCGGGCCCTGCCCTGTGGAACGACCTACCCCCAGAACTTCGCACCATCTCCGACCTCCACCTCTTCCGCCAGTGTTTAAAAACACACCTCTTCCATCAAGCCGGCCTAACATAGCCTCCGCTGGGACTAGCCATAGATAGTTTTAATTCGGGGATTTTAATTGGTTTTAGCGCAGGATGGGGATCTAATAGGTTTTTTAAGTTTTGTATTGTGTTTTTTGTATGTATTTTAATTTCCTGTGCGCCGCCCTGGGTCCTCTTGGAGAAGGGCGGGATATAAATTTAATAAAAGAAAAGAAAGAAAGAAGTTCTTAGACTCATTTGCCATGTTCCATGATTATTTTTGTCACTTAAAATATATCTATTATTACCACATTACTGCAGCAGGAGGTTCTGCTGTAACTAGATGATAGAGCTGAATTAGATAGGAATGTGCCCTCCTGTAAAAGTCCATGGTTGTGAGAACTAGAATTGGATCATACATGGATGAATTTAATTTGATTGAACCCTGATACTCAAACAACAGGAGTATAATTTTCAATCAGCAGGGCATCAGAATTATTTTCTACTTGATTATTTTTAGTTTCTTCAACATTATTTCAACAAGCATACCCAACTGACATCTTCTAAATAATGGATCAAAGCCCAATTAGCTTAAATTTACAACTACAACAATTTAGTAACCATCTGGAAGCTGGTATTTTAAAGTCTCTGTATTAAATGAGAGAAAATGTAAAGCAGATGAATATCAAGCCATTGAAATTTTCACAGGAAAGACCAGTTTCTCCATTTTGGAATGGGAGAGTTAAAAGACTTTTGTTGTGATAATATTATTACAGATGCATCATATAAGAACAAAATAAAAATAAATACAAAATCAATTTGTAGACAAATGGAAAAACATTTAAACACAGATGTCCAGATGTCACATGATCCACTATAAAGGAAGTATGTATGTATGTATGTATGTATGTATGTATGTATGTATGTATGTATGTATGTATGTATGTATGTATGTTTGTATGTATGTGTAATGATTTAAAGCTGACCAGCCAATGTAAAGCTGATGCAACTGTAAAGCTGATGCAATGTAGATGAATCAGCATTGGTATAGCCATTTGAAGGTCTTTACCACTTTAAGAGGTTCTATATAAAGGAGGCCATGAGAGAGTGTATCTCTCTCTCTTCGTGTATCTCTCTGCTTGTGTCCATTGCTAAGTTCTCCATGTAGAGTTTAGAAGATGACTGATTACTTGTCAGGTATTAGCTACCACGTAACTTTCTGTATATGCCGTGTATATAAACATCTAAGTCTTTGTGTCCTGTGTTTTGCTCCTGGGTTGTCTCTTAATAGTCACATGGCGAATGCTCTGACAGGTTATGGGCCCAGTCCAGAGAGAAGGCCAGAGTAGCTCTAGAGTCTAGAGAGAAGAGTAACCCAGTGGGAGCTTGCACCAGAGTAAGTGGTTTAAATCATGGTTAGCAGGCAACATGGTGTCCGTCGGCGTAATGGGAGGAGGTTTCTTGGTGTCTCAGCTGAATGAGACAAACTACTTCTCTTCCTATATATGAGAGAGAAAGAGAGAGAGAGAATCTGTAGCCTTTGAGAGAAGTCAACAGGCTGAGCTAAATATTACACTACTCTTCAAATCCCTCTGTTAGCCATCTGTTAGTATATTTGGCATGTAGAATGTCCACAAACGGTTACCAGTCTCTTATATAGCTGTCTAATCCATTATATCTAATCAAAGCAGTTTAATTTCACCATCTCTGTTAATCCAGTTTCTGAATCTATTCTTCAACAGTCAGCATCTCTTTTTCATTTCAGAGTTTGGCAAGTACAATCCCTGCAGCCTTTTAAACATATAAGTAAATGCAAAGTACCAGGATTGGATGGCTTTCCAGTGAAATGACATAAAAGAGTCACTAGTAGTATTCCTCCTGAAATCCATTAAATTATATAATGCGATCTTTGCAAATGGATTTTTTCTTCTTTGTTTCATGAAGCATATATTATAGTTGTACCAAAACCTGGTAAAGATTCTACATTAAGAGCTAATTATTAGTCTATTTCACTCATTAAGGTAGATATTAAAATTTAACTGCTGTTTTAGCTAATATGCTTTGACAAGTAATCTCTTCAGTGGTTAGAAATGATCAATTGGGCTTTATCACAACTAGAACATGAATCAGATAATATCTGGCTGGTAGTAGACTTGATTGATTTAAAGGAAGCTCAGTTGGAATCTGTCCGCAAAGTTATTGGAATCCAAGGCATATATTTGCAGGTTCAACTTTCAACATAAGAAAGAATAAGCAGAGAAAGAAGGAAAGATGGGGTTTTCTGCAGCATCAAGCAACTCTTTCAAGATCAAATCATACATAGAAAGTATAACAAAAGGAAATGGTATATATTATATGTGAGTAACTATGAAATAAGGAGGTATATGTATAAAACAGTAGGCTTTAAAGTGAAAAACATGAAATTAGAAAAAAATAAAAATGAATAATACCGTAACGGAAAGCTGTAAAAGTGTAACTGTGATTTTAATGTTTAAAAAATGTTGAATAAAATTTTTTTTTTTTTTAAAAAGATCAAATCTGGGTTGGTCACTGCGACAAGAGGTTTATTCTTCCAAACTTTTAGACTCATGTTGGTCTTTTTATACTCTTTGGATTGTGTTTCCAGGAGACAGCATTTTGGTTCTAATAGAAGAAGAAAATGGTTAAAAACAAATAGAAAGTTTCACCAGCTGAGCTCACATTTCATGCAACATTTTCTTTAGGCTTTGGGGTGTGTTTTTAAGGCCATTTCTAGCAGTTGTTTTGCTTCTTGTTGTTGTTGTTTGCTTTGTTGTTGGCGTTGCATAGATAATGATGTTTTTATCATGGTGACATCTTCCCAGATCCATCATTATGTCACTGGAGTTAAACAATTAAGCAACTAAGAACATCATACTGCATCAATGAAATGCAAAATAAAATGCTCCATTGACTTTGGATGGGCACATTTTTGTCTTCACAGAAAAGCAATCGTAATTTGAATAAAGCTTCCGTTTGAAAATAAATGACAGAAAGTTGGGTCCAGAGATGGTATTCAGCAGGTTCTGGAGAACAGGTAGTTTGGAGAACCAGTAAATACCACCTCTGACTGGCCCCACCCCCATCTATTCTCTGCCTCCTAAGTCGCAGATGATCGGGAGGGAATGGGGATTTTGCAGTATCCTTCTCCTGGAGTGGGGAGGGAATGGAGATTTATAGTATCCTTCCCCTGCCAAGCCCACCAAGCCACATCATGTCCATCAAGCCATGCCCACAGAACTGGTAGTAAAATAAATTGAATCCCACCATTGGTTGGGTCCAGTAAGAACTGCTCTTGAACATGGAAGCAACCAAATATGTGAGTGAACATCTGAATTTACCAATAGCCCCAGTCTTTTTACTGGACAAAGTGAGCATACTATAAAAATAACTGTAAGAAGAAAAATGAACGCTCTAAAACAGGCACCTTATAGAATGGAGGAATTACTCAGTTGTAGCATATTTGTTCATTCTTCAGTACTAGTTCAAAGAGACCAACAAGCACTCTCTGGGAAGTTTACAATGTGAATGTTACATACTAGCAACTGCCAGAATGGTTTCCACCAAGGTCCTCTGATCAGGCGGGAATAGAGATTTAATCTGATTGGCTGAAAGGTCTGACAGCTCCCTATAAAAGGGCTGCTGTCAGACAGAACCTTGCTGGTTTGTTCATAGTTCATCTGTTACAATAAAGAGCTGTTTGTGCTGAAGCCCTAGTCTGCCTCACCCTTCACCCTATCTAACATTGGAGACGAGGATGGGATTTGGAGGTTACTAGGCATTCAAAAAGAGCGAACACATTCAGCAAGACAAACCCAGCCTGAAGCTCAGTGTGGCCTACAGCGGCATCTTTTAGATGGCAAATTCGAACGCATGTCTGAAGACACAAGATGACTACGCACACCCCACCGACTCCATATGACCCAGCTAACAAACACTGGGAGTCATACATGATGTGGTTCGACTGTTTCCTAAAGGCCAACAACCTCATGGGCCTTTCTGAAGGCTGCAATAAAAATATGTCCCTGTGTTACTGCGGGCAAGAGGTGTTTGAAACAGCAAAGGACTGTCTGAGTCAACGCCACTCCAGTCGGTCGCTTGGTCAGTCTTTCAGCAAACGCTGAGAACACACTACTCCACCAGGCCATCCAAGTTTATTAGGAGGCACGTCTTCAACCTCCACAACCAAAAAGAAGGGGAATATATTAATCAATACGTTGCCGCGCTCAGGAAGGCCACAGCCTATTGTGAGTTTAGAAACTAGGATGATTTACTTTTAGACCGCATTATTTTGGGTGTTAGAGACATTAATTTACAGAGGAGGTTGCTAGCCAAGACCAACCTCACTCTCCAAATTGCCCTCGAGGAAGCAAAAACCTGTGAAGCAGCTGCACAATCAACAGACACACTGCATCAAATCGTTCCAAGGAACGTACAAAAGATCACGAGTGTGCATCGCCAGAATACTGAGCTTCCTACTGCCGAAGAAGAAGATGACAGCTACCGCATGCGCAGTGAGCATCCCAAACTGGCGCGCAATTTTGAACCGCATTTCCCTCCCTGTGCCGGCTGCGGAGGAGACTATCCAAGAGTGCATTGTCGTTTCTGTGATGCCATTTGCCAACGCTGCAAGCGAAGAGGGCACCTAGCCAAAGTTTTCAGAAGCGATCGTTCCGTCACAGCCTGGCAACCCAGAAGCAAACCAACCCAGCAGAGGCCCATCCAAGGGGAATGGCAGTCACAACCAGGGTGCGCAAACAGTGATTCCAGAGTCACATTTTTTATTTCAATTGGCCAAGTCCGCACCAAGCGGCCAAAAAAGCTGAAAGACACAGTCCTCATCGAGGGCTCCCCATGTCAAATGGAGATAGATACCGGGTCATCATTGACCATTATGTCATGGGCTGCCATCAGCCAGCCTATCTCTAGCCTCAAGAAATGGCAACTACGCACCCCAGACATCTGCCTCTGAGACTACCAGGGGAACCGAGTCCCCATCATCGGCCAAGGCATGTTCCGGGTCCAGTTTAAAATTTTCAATGGAAAGATGCCCATCACTATTGTCCATGACAACCTGCTGAGCCTGCTGGGGTTCAACTGGTTTGAAGCCCTGGGCCTAGAAGTCACCAGCATCAACGCCATCTGGGACAATGACTGTGAGGCATTCCTTAAGGAGTTCGAGGACATCTTCAGCCCCGATCTCGGTAAGTATAAAGGGACTCCAATTTCTTTTAATTTGGACCCTAACGTAGCCCCCATCAGGCTTAAGCCCAAGAGAGTACCTTTCACTCTCCGCCCTAAAATTGATTTGGAACTCAATAAATTGATCGCTCAGCTTAGAGCCGGTCAATCATGCACGCTGGGAGACCCCTATAGTGACCCCGATTAAGCCAGATGGGTCAGTCAGAATCTGTGCTGACTATAAGTGTACAATTAATAAGGGGTTACAACAAAGCACCTACCCTATGCCCATTGTGCAGCATCTTTTACAATCTTTAGGCCCTGGAAAAATCTTTGCTAAATTGGATATGACACAGGCATATCAGCAGTTGCCTGTAGATGGCGCTACAGTGGAGGCCCAAACCATTGTAACTCACAGAGGTGCATTCAAATGCACCCGTCTTCAATTTGGAGTTAGTATCGCCCCTGGACTGTTGCAAAGCGTCTTGAAATGGCTTTTGCAGGGGATACCAGAAGTCGTCCCCTATTTTGACGATATTTTGGTATCAGCTGCAAACAGGGCGCAATTATTTAAAAGATTAGGTACAGTTCTGGCCAGAATTAGAGACACAGGCCTCCGCCTCAAAAAAGAAAAATGTCAAATTAACGTGCCAAGGGTTGAATTCCTGGGGTACTTTATTGACGGCTCTGTGATTCACCCGACTGATAAAAAAAATAAAAGCAATCCAGGAAGCCCCTACACCCCGCAATCAAACCGAGTTGCAGGTGTTCCTCGGATTCCTTAACTTCTACAGCGTCTTTCTTAAACAGAAAGCTACGGTCGCATAGCCCCTGCATCAGCTTCTAGCAAAAAACACCAAGTGGTCCTGGGGCAAAACTGAAGCTGCCGCATTTGCTGCAGTTAAAAGACTGCTGTCAGTGGACACCTTTCTTGTCCAATACAGCCAAACTCTACTGCTTGTTTTGACTTGGGACACATCTCTATTCAGCATCAGAGCTGTCCTAAGCCACAGAATGCCTAATGGGACTGAGGCGCCGATCTCCTATTACTCACGGACCTTATCTGCTGCAGAACGGAACTATAGCCAGTTGGACCGTGAGGCTTTGGCTGCTGTAGCAGGCATCAAAAGGTTCCACAAGTATCTTTATGGTTGTGACTTTGAACTAATAACAGACCATAAGCCGTTGCTGGGCTTGCTGGCTGGGGACCAATCTACTCCTGTTTCACTGTCACCGCGCATGATGAGATGGACTGTGTTTCTAGCAGCTTACAGCTATCAATTCATTCATTGGCCAGGCTCCACTCTAGGACATGCCTACGCTTTAAGTCGCTACCCTCTGCCTGAACTGATCAAGGACCCTACCCCCAAGACTCCAGTTCTTCTTATTGACTGTTTGGACTCTGGCCCAGTTTCACCTAACAATGTGGCTCGCCATACAGCTAAGGACTCTATTTTGAAACAAGTTTTAAACTGGGTGTGGAGGGGGTGGCCGAACGTACCTGTGGGGTCTGAATTAAAATTGTTTTATTCTAAGAAGGATGAGTTATCTTTTATAAATGGATGTTTACTGTGGGGGGACCGAGTCGTTGTTCCATCTAAACTGCGTAGTCCTCATGACCTCCACAATGGTAGAGGCGGTCATCAAGGTGCTACAGAGACTTTTCTCCACTCACGGCCTACCCAACGTCTTAGTCTCAGACAACGGGCCCCAATTTAAGGCCATGCCATTCAAGACATACCTAACAAGTCAGGGAATCAGGCATGCCCTTGTCGCACCATTCCATTTGGCCAATAAAAGACAAGTGGAGAGAATGGTCCGGTCAGCAAAAGAAGCCCTATCAAGGATGGGGCCGGGAGATTGGCAAACACGGGTTGATCATTACCTCCTCATACAACACATCATGCCAAGTGCTACCACTGGGAAAAGCCCCTCTGAGCCCCTCTGAGCTTTTAATGGGTCGCCGGCTAAGGTCCCACTTAGACTGGCTACACCCAAACTATTCTACTGATTTGCCCCCAGATTTGACTAGCAAAGTCAGACACTTTAGCATAGGAGATTCAGTATATGCCCACAACTACGCCAGGGGAGCTCTGTGGATTCCTGCCACTGTGAGTGGAATCACTGCGCCTCACTCTTATCTGGTAGAGCTTGAGGATGGTAGAAACTGGAGAAGGCACATTGACCAACTCCATGGTTGCCTCTCTCACTCCACTCTTAGGGAACCAGAAGTAACTCCTGCATGAGTAACCAAAGCCCTAACCAAAAGGAGCACAAAGTCACTCCTTTCACAGCAAAGTCAACCTCGAATACAACGGGATACTCATCTGGTGAAATTGCTAGCCCTCAGCAAGTTCCGAGTGAAGTCACCTCAGGAGCTCCAGCCGCAGCCGCCAAGCAGTTCCAGAAGCTTCCATCAGGAGGAGCTCTAGAGGACACATGTCCGTCCGACCTGACCAAAGATCACCAACAAACTGATCTGTGCAGGTCTGGGCGAGTCTCTAGAAAACCGGCCTACTTACGTGACTACGTAACTAGTAGGATTATCCCATCTAAGAGGGGAGGGGTGTTAAATTCTAGCAACTGCCAGAATGGTTTCTACCAAGGTCCTCTGTTCAGGCGGGAATAGAGGTTTAATCTGATTGGCTGAAAGGTCTGACAGCTCCCTATAAAAGGGCTGCTGTCAGACAGAACCTTGCTGGTTTGTTCATAGTTCATCTGTTACAATAAAGAGCTGTTTGTGCTGAAGCCCTAGTCTGCCTCACCCTTCACCCTATCTAACTGATTATATTGCCCGCAACAATCTGAGTTTACCGACCTCAGAAGGATGGAAGGCTGAATCAACCTTGAGCCACATCAGGATTGAACTCCTGGGTATGGGCAAAGTCAGCCTGAAATACTGCATTCCAACCACTACACCACCAGGACTTAAAACTGCTTTTGGCATGGACTGAAGATGTGATGAAAGCAATGAAGAAAACAGCAGAAAAAATGAGTTGTTCGGAACATCGGTGGGGAAGGCTCTCATAGAGGAAATGGGCTGGGCATCTGTTGGAAAAAAACCTAGGAAAGCTGAAGTTGAAATCTTAGTTCAATTTAAAGGTTAGTTGGTCTTTAAAAAAAAAACTAAGCTTGAACTAGTTATTAACTCCAAACCTTGTACATCTCAGTGGTTTGTTATAATGTTAAAAGGCTAAGAAGCCCATGCCCAACACTGGAAGGTGAAATAATAATTCAGTTAACATAATCACGAAGCACCTAACCTAATTTATCGAGAGGGCAAATCTTTCAGCAGTGCATAAGGTTTTGAAAGAAAGATGAGGATGCTTGTAAGCCTAATGAGCGGGATATGTCCATTCATTACTTGACTGTACACCCACCTAATTGCACTTAGAATCCTATACCACTTTTTCTTTTAGCGTTTCAGGTATATTTCCCAAAGTGTGATAGGAAAGAGATTAGATACATCATATTTATGAAATAAATTCAAAAGGTGTTTACATTAGTGAAAATTAATTATTAAAAACCAAAAGCAACCTGGGTTATAAATAAGGGATGAGCCCTGGGTATTTATTTTCACAATCTGGAGGAAAAAGACTCTAGTGGGAGATGGTATGACACATGCCATATCTTCTGCATATTATTTTATTAGTACAATAAGTCTCCCCAACTTCCTGATGTGTTAAAATTATGCTCAGGGTCCCACTGAACCACATGCAATAAAACACATGGGCACAAATTAGCAACACAGCCCGCATTTGCTCAATTTTGAGAGGCTGACTAAATACAGTTGCAAAGGGATGGGTCTTGTTCAAAGTGCAATAGGCAAAGGAAACTCTAAAAATGAGGTGCTCTACAAGCATTAACCATTTAGACAATAGACGGTACATTGGCAAGTTATCAATGTTTGAAAAACTGTAACAAAAGAATACTGTTAGGAACAGGGGTTGGTTGCTCTCGGTGTTACTGCTGGTTCAGTGCATGCACGACTTGCAAGGTTGCCTGTAAATAGGTCTGTGCATGTATAGAAGATTAAAAATGGCAAAAAAAAACATGCTGTGGCAACTGGGGAACCGGTTTGGGGGTATAGCAAGCCTGCCATCTGGGTGCAAAAAGCTTAATTTTTAAAAAGAGAAAAATACCATTTATAAGCATGAAATTTCACCCCAAATCAAGTCCCCTCAAGGGTTTTTCAACTTGGGCTCAAAAAAAATTCAGCCTCCAAAGAACCCATTTTCCTAATCGTGGGGTCAGGAGTTTTCCTCCTCTGGGTGCAAAAAGCTTGATTTTATCAAACAGCAAGGAACACCATTTTTAAGCATGAAATTCAACCCCGAATCAAGTCCCCTCAAGGGTTTTTCAATTTAGGATCAAAAAAAATTCGGCCTCCAAAGGACCTATTTTCCTGTCTGTGGGGTCAGGAGTTTTCCTCCTCTGGGTGCAAAAAGCTTGATTTTTTTTTAAAAAGAGTAAGAAACACCATTTTTAAGCATGAAATTCAACCCCAAATCAAGTCCCCTCAAGGATTTTTCAATTTGGGCTCAAAAAAAAATTCGGAATTCCAAAGCACCTATTTTCCTTACTGCGGGGTCAGGAGTGTTGCTCCTCTGGGTGCAAAAAGTTTTATTTTATCAAACAGCAAAAATACCATTTTTAAGCATGACATTCAACCCTAAATCATGTCCCCTCAAGGGTTTTTCAATTTGGGCTCAAAAAAAATTCGCCCTCCAAAGCACCCATTTTCCTGACTGCGGGGTCAGGAGTTGTTGTTGTTGTTGTTGTTGTTGTTACTGTTACTGTTGTTGTTGTTGTTGTTGTTATTATTATTATTATTATTATTATTATTATAATTATTATTATTATTATTAAAAAATTTATTCCTTCCAGGACTCAGGGCGGTGTACAGGCACTAATAAAAGGCAATGATATAAAACATAAAATACAGTTAAAAATCTATTATTTAGCTAGCCTTCTAAAATCCTGTTAAAAACCCTTACTAAAACAATTTAAAAAACTACGCCAGGCCGGCCACACGAAACAAATGGGTCTTCAAGGCCCGACGGAACTGGCGCAGGTCAATGATTGGCCGTAGGTAGGGGGCAGGTCGTTCCAGAGGGCAGGAGCTGCCACAGAGAAGGCTCTCCCCCTGGGGGTTGCCAGCTGGCATTGCCTGATATAAAACATAAACACCCAGAGGAGTGTTGCTCCTCTGGGTGCAAAAAGCTTGATTTTATCGAATAGCAAAAAATACCATTTTTAAGCATGAAATTCAACCCTAAATCATGTCCCCTCAAGGGTTTTTCAATTTGGGCTCAAAAAAAATTCTCCCTCCAAAGCACCCATTTTCCTGACCACGGGGTCAGGAGTGTTGCTCCTCTGGGTGCAAAAAGCTTGATTTTATCAAACAGCAAGAAATACCAATTTTAAGCATGAAATTCAACCCCGAATCAAGTCCCCTCAAGGGTTTTTCAATTTGGGCTCAAAAAAAAAATTGGCCTCCAAAGCACCCATTTCCCTGACCGCAGGGTCAGGGAAGTTGCTCCTCTGGGTGCAAAAAGCTTGATTTTATCAAGCAGCAAAAAATACCATTTTGAAGCATGAAATTCAAGTCCAAATCAAGTCCCCTAAAGGATTTTTCAGTTTGGGCTCAAAAAAAATTCAGCCTCCAAAGCACTCATTTACCTGACAGCAGGGTTAGGAATTTTCCTGCTCTAGGTGCAAAAAGCTTGATTTTGTCAAACAGCAAAAAATACAATTTTTAAGCATAAAATTCATCCCCGAATCAAGTCCCCTCAAGGTTTTTTCAATTCGTGCTCAAAAAAAATTCGGCCTCCAAAGCACCCATTTCCCTGACCAGAGTATTGCTCCTCTGAGTGCAAAAAGCTTGATTTTAAAAAACAGCAAGAAATATCATTTTTAAGCATAAAATTCCACCCCGAATCAATTCCCCCCAAGGGTTTTTCAATTTGGGCTCAAAAAAAATTTGACCCCCAAAGCACCACTTACTGGTTTGTCAACCCATTCACAATTTCCACTATCGTTTTACCTGAAAAAATGCGAATGTATAGATACTCAACTCTCGTTCGGAACAATCATATTTTTAGAAGGGGTAGGATATAAATGTTTTGGAAGGGAAAATATATAAAGTACTACCAACGTTTGTTTGCAACAGAACAGGTTTACTTGCTCCTTAATATGATGGAACACTGGAACCAAATTAATTTGCAATCTAGCATCTATAGAGAATGAGAGATATACGTACTTTCAAGTATGTGCATGTGATTTAGCTGGGAATAAGTCCTGGAAAACAAGGGAACCTGCAAGCAAAAAAAAATAGAGAGATCTTGAGGAACAGAGAGGAGAGAGAGAGAGAGAGAGAGAGAATGGTTGATAGAGTAAAAACTAAGTGGTAGAAACAGACAAAGGACCGAAGAAATTGAAGAAAAGTCTAATGAAAGGTATTAAAGAAAGGTACACCTCCATTGACCTGATGAAGGATTATACTAGCAACTATAGAAACTGGCTAAGAGACAAACTTTGCTTCCGGTTTCCGAAGGTGACGGACGTGTCCCGTCCGCCGCTTGCTGCACTGGTGGGCTCCCTTGGGAGCACAGGGGGTTCTGGAGGAACCTTCTGCTATAAGGGCGGCTCGCTGGGAGCCCCCAAATTGGCGGCGGCCAGTGGGGTGCTCCCAGCCTTGCCCCAGGAGCCGGTGAGCAGAAGGAGGGGCAAATCTTGCCTCTTCGCCAGATGGATCCCGGGAACAACAAAATGAATGAGAAGTGTGGCTGAAATGCCGGAGATCGAGGGCTCTCCCTAATCTCTTGGACTGCTGATGAAGGATAAGCGACAGGACATCGTGAGTTTCAGTTCAATCAATTTTAAACGGAGATTAGAGGGGGGAGTTTTTCTTTTTAACCCCCCCCCCTCGGACGAAGCGGCACTTAAACGATCTCTCTCCATACTGGAATGGAGAGAGTAAAGGGTCTAACTTGCTATTTGAACTAACTAACTATGGGAAAGAATTGTATCGTATCGCAGTTGCAACAATTTAGCGCGGAGCCTTCTCTAAAAAGTAAAAGGCAACTTTCACTTTTCTTCCTGTGAAAGGGGGAGGCAAGATGGCTTCTCTTTGTTCTCCACTTATAACTTCTTTACACCTATGAAGTTTTTCCCTCCATAACTGCCAGTGAAGGATTTTTAAAAAAAGTTTTTTAACATCTCCCCCAAAGGCTCTCTTTGTTTCTTCTACTACGTGGACTCCTAGATGTGGATTATATGGTTTTTTCTTTTTTTTTAATGCTCCTCCAAGATTTGAGACAGTGAAGGAGAATTAGATTCTTTTTTTTTGGACTGCTCTGATACCTCGACCTGCCTTTGACGCCATTTTCCTGACCAACTTTGAACTGAGACAATGGGTCCTAAAAAACCGCCCACCGGGAAATCAACATCTGCCCCATCCTCAGCAGTTTCCAGCCCAAGCATGCAACAGTCGAAGATTACTTCATTATTACAGTCGGTTACCCAAATGTTTCAGGAACTTATGAGAAACATGAATGAATTATGGAAAGAGATGGCAGACTTTAAAATAGGACTCACAGAAACACAACAATGCACAGAAGACAATAAACAAAGAATTATGACGTTGGAAGGGCGGACAGCTGAGATGGGGAAAGAGGTTAAAGAAATTCGAAAGGAAAATTTAGAATTAGGTGATTATATGTCTAAAATAGAATTTGAAAGGATGTCTTTTTTTCTCAGGTTCCAGAATATACCAGAGACAGAAAATGAAGATCTTAAAGGTGTTATGAGCACAATATTAGCAGAATACCTTAAAAGAGATAAAGAACAACTCTGGTGGGATATGGACCTGGTCTATAGAATTAATTCAGCATATGCCAGAACTCACAATGTCCCAAGAGAGGTCCATGTTAAATTTCTTAGGAGGTCCACGAGGGATGAGATATTGGGGGCCCAAAGGGGGGACTTTTAATGTATCAAGACAAAGAAATAACCATCTTGAAACAAATTCCGAAAAAAATAGGGAAACAAGAAGGAAATACTTGTCTAAGAAATTATACAACAAAGGAATTTGGTTCAAATGGTTATTGCCAGAGGGAATGCTCATCTTCTGGGAGGGGGGTAGAATAAGAATTAAAACATTAAATGAGGCGGAAGCCTTTTTTCAAAAGCACTCATCTCTCCTAGAGGACAGAGATGGGGTAACGAAGGGGGCGACAGCCCCACCTGGTGACAAGGAAGATGATGCAATATCGAAAAGGCTCAGATCACAAAAATGATTTTATTTGAAATTTTATTGTAATTGCCGATACAATAGAAAATGGCAAAGAAAGAGATGATCGAACACTTGGTTGATACAATGTAAACTCTGTATATGCTTATCCGTTATTTTTCAAAATTGTAAACTTATGAGGTTTGGGAGGACTGCCACCACTGGCATGGGAGCTACCAAAATTTTATATATACCCTATTCCCTTTCTTGTGTATATTTTGAAAACCAATAAAACTCTTTGGAAACAAAACTGGCTAAGAGACATGATGCATAAAAGAAGTGAGGAGCAGTCTGAAGAGAGAGTTACCAATAAAAGAGAATATTTGTAGCTCAAGGTTGAAATGTGGAGTCCTTGGTACTCTCTGAGCTTGGCTGTTTTCTTGCAGATGTTTCATTACTCAAACTAAGTAACGTCATCAGTGCTGAGTTGTGGAGTGGATATCACTGAAGCAGGAGAAAGCATGCGGTTGTATTCAGATAGAAAATGTCTACACAGAGTACAAAGATGTTCCAGTAGCTGGAGACGTGTCCTTACAACAAAGCTGCTATCCTGCCCCCCCCCCCCAATGAATCCAGTCTAAACAGTTCCAGCTTCAAAGTAATGAAAATTCCCTCCATCCTCGTAGTGTTCATTGTCATTGGAAAGGGAAGCAGATGGCAACAGGAAAAGGCAAGTGGAATTATGATTCCTAGTGTTGGAAGAAATATCCATCTGGTACAGTTCCAAGCTGGGAGAAAGAAAACTGGAAACATGGAGGCTGATTGGAAAGATTGATGAAGCAGAACTATATGGGTTCTGGGTAGCTGACCACATGGAGTTGAGAGTGAGTGGTATTTATACCTTCTCTTGGGTTTTGAACTTGAGCTTACTGTTCCTGTGCAAGAACATGTATTCTATTGGCTGTTATGGGAGTCATAGCTGGCTCTGTAGGTTGTCTAAGTCAAGCTTGGTTGAAGTTTGGTCTGCTGATGTAATAAAGGGGCTTGTTGGGCAATTCCTATTGCGGCTGAGGGCTAATCCTATCTTTGTTCAGACCTTGCTGCAGGGAATTCACTTATGAATAGAGTTAGCTGTCTCTTTATTTCTTAAGTGCTGACGTCTGCTGAGGGCTATTTAAAAAGGCGGGGCTGCTTTCTGCCTCCAAGAGCATGTTTCTCAATTTCTCATCCATGGAAATATAATATTCTGCTTTTTTAATATTTATCAAAATATGTCATTCTTCTAGGAGAGGAGTGGATCCTAACTTTCTACACTACATAAAGATTCAAGGCTAAGAGGAAAACTTCTGGCAGTGATTACTCCATTTATTGTGAGCACTACAAAAGAAACAGGAGAGGATTAGAGGTGAGCTATATCCAATGTATGCATTAACTGCTTAGTATTTTGGCTGAAGGGTTGTAAAAGAATAGAATAAATTCATCTCAGTTCCAGTTTTCTCATAACTAGAATGTTCTGGGAAATTAATTGAAATTAAACTTTTCCTCATTGTCTTTATGTAGGAATTTTAAAAAGCCTCCCTTCTGTCCAATTTTACCAGCCACAGATGGAAAAATAATTATTGGTAGATCTGCAATTTAATTTAAATTTGTCATACCTTTAAAAGTATGCCTCAGATTTTAAAGGGCAAATTATATTTTTGACTCATTCAAAGCCCATTTTTGAGATGCGGACAAGCAACTTTGAAAAGAGTCAGAAATCAGTGAACAACTAAATAACAATAGTTGGAAACATCACATATCATTGGATAGTTAATAATTTGGTTTCTGGTTTGATTCTCTTGAGTCATGCATTCCCATCCTTCCATCCTGTTTTCAAGATAAGATGTAGATATTATTTCAGGGATAGTGGAATGAAAGAAATCTGGCTCCCAGGATGGAGGATTTTGCTGGATACAGAAAAGGCCAGGTTTTTTGGAATTGCATGTAAGAGCCCATCCTACATTGTAGAAAGGACCAAAATGAAGAAGTAGGTGGGGCCAGAACTAAATAAAAATTTTAACTGACAATTACATTGATGAAATTGATACACACTCTTTTAATGACCTTATAATCCCTTGTGGGGTATAGTCAGGACAACAAAATGTTTACTGTTAAGGACCGAAATGTAGCAAGAGATATGTTGCTAGGTATCCACAGTCACAGACACTGAAGGTAAAACAAGTAGACTTTTACTTGCATTGGAAAATAAAGTAAGAGAAACTTCTTCACAAACTAGTGATATGTAGTCCTGAATCATATACACAGTCTATTACTCAAACGTTGGCTAACAGTTGCACAACTCACAATTCTTCTCACTGATCAATAACTGGCACACGGAGCAGCCATCATCCAATGGATCAGCGTCTAACACTGATTCTGGCTTCCTCTTATGGCTGATTGAGGAAACAGCAGCCAATCACATCTCACTGTAGAAGTTAAAGTTACAGATACCATATTCCAATCATGGCTTATATATATTGCCAATCCAACACTAGGATTACATTCCTAACATTTACTGGCCAGATGCTCTTCCTGTTTCTAATGCAGAGGTTTTTTTCAGCAGATATATTCCCAGTGTGCCAAGAGAAAGAAATATCTACCTCTACCTAGGATTGAATTTACAACCTCCTGATTATGCGGCAAGAGCTCCACCTCTAGGCCACTGCTCCACTCTATCATTTTCATCTTCTATTGCATTCAAATTGTAATACTTTTAAGAGAATCTGTGAGTTACCCAGCAGTGTCTATAGAAGAAATGAAAAAAAAATCAAGGTACTGTTTAAGGCTACATCCTCAAAGTCCCATTTCTTTGGTACATGCTTCTTTGCTGCACACACGTACAAAGGGCAGGGTTTGTGATATGATCTTGATTTTTTTTTAAATTCCCCTGTAAGAAGTTAAAACCCATCCCCCTGCTAGAAAACTGAAATATCCTAGGAAATATTAAGAAGGCAGAATATTATATTCCCCTGGATATGAAAAGGGAGAAATGTGTTTTTAAAGGACCGAGTAGCTCCCTGCAGCTTCCTGCCCCCTGCCTCCTCTGTCAATGAGCCATTAAAGGATGAGCTAGTCTACTTTACATAATAAAGGTAGGATCAGCCATCCTCGGAAACTCACCACATGGCATCTGGAAACTAAATCAAACTTGGGACTCAAACAACAGCCTAGAGAGTTGCTCCTGCATGGCTCCATGGGAGTCTGACAACCAATCAGAATACATTTCTTACACAGGAACAAGAAATAGAGAGGTGGGGTCAAACAGAGTATAAAAACCCCAGCAAGCCCCTTCTTGTCTCTTGTCTCTTCTTCACCCAACATCTTGAAGCATGTGATCACCTTTTCTGTTTAGGAACTCAAGGCATGTGATCCTGTCCACCATTAAACCATCTTTGGAAGCAGCCTCCATGGCTCCAGTGCCTTTTCCCCCACTTGGAGCTGAATCCAGAAGGACATTTCTTCCACCATCCCCACACCCAAGGCCTTGGGAAGGCAACAAGCTGACGCTACCAAGTTGTGGCTCCCTAATACAGACGTACAATACAATTCTTGACAAGTCATTCAGTATTTCCTTCTGACACGAACAGTAGCAGCAAACACTAAGTTCAATGTAGAGCACACCTCAGAACATTCTGTTTACTGAAACAAAAGCTAGGCCCAACAACTCCAATTGTTGGCTTGTATCAATTGAGAATCTAAATATAGGGGATCATTGGGACTTTTCATAACAGAAATGGTGACTTCATCTGCACCCTTCTCCAGTCCCTCAAATGATCTATACCAGTGATGGCGAACCTTTTTCGCCTCGGGTGCCTAAAACAGGGGTCTCCAACCTTTGCAACTTTAAGTCTGAAGGACTTCAGCTCCCAGACTTCTCCAGCCAGCAAAGCTGGCTGGAAAGTCTGGGAGCTGCAGTCCTTCAGACTTAAAGTTGCAAAGCTTGGAGACCCCTGGCCTAAAGCACACACGCTCACGCTATTGTGCATGCTTGTGTGCCCACCTCCATAATTTAATGCTTCCCATGGTGTGCCCCCTGAGAATACATGTGTGGCACCCCTGCTGTCCAGTGCATGTATATGCAGCTTTTTTGGAGCCCGGGGAGGGCAAAAATGGCCTCCCCCAGAGGCCGGATACAGCCCGTTTTCTGACTTCCGGTGGGCCCAGTAGGTCCATTTTTCACCCTCCCAAGGCTCCAGAAGCTTTCTAGGAGCCTGGAGAAAATGAAAAAAGGTGCAACACACAAATCAGAAGTTCAGGAATGGACTTCCAGGTTGCCCGTTAGGCCATTTTTCTCCCTCTGGAGGCTTCAGGAGGGCAAAAAATGGCTGAAAATCAAGGCCGAAAATCAGCTGGCCAAGCACTCTCATGGGCGCTGGAGCTGACAAGGCAACGCCTCGTGTGCCCTCAGAAATGGGTTCCTGTGCCACCTGTGGCACCTGTGCCATAGGGTCTCCATCATGGATCTATACAGTCTTTGGGCTTATATAATAATAATAATAATAATAATAATAATAATAATAATAATAATAATAATAATAATAATAATAATAATAATAATAACAACAACAACAACTACTACTACTACTACTACTACTACTACTACTATTATTATTATTATTATTATTATTATTATTATTATTATTATTATTATTATTATTATTACAATGAAATTGGTTTTAACTTCACTGGTGCAAAATTATAGGCACCATTTTTTAAGGGGATAGCGAACAGATTGATCTGCAGCAATATACAGTTGTAGTTACATCTGTTGGGATGTAAAATGTTTTAGGAAGGCTTCATTTTGAATGGGCAATTAAGACCCTTTAATGTTAATAAGGGCCAGCTCCTGGCGGAGATTAAATGAAAGATGTTGTGTCCTGCTGTTTGCAGTTCTGATGCTGTCTTCCTTGCCAAATGCAGGAATGGGCGGAGGGGGGGGGGTCGCGTTTTGCTTGTTCTGTTTTGTGTATGCTTCTTCAAAACAGCGTGTTCCCAGGGCGGTTGACTATGCATTCAAATTGTAATAAAATATTTTCCAGCTAAAAATGAGTTTAAAAAAGAACGTGTATAAACAATGCAAGCATCAGGAACAATAAGAATGGTAAAGTGCCTGCAGCAGAAAAATTTGTAAAACATATTGATGTGTTTAAAGCATGGGAGAATAAGGATTTTTTTTGTTTTTAGTCTCTCAAGGGCAAAGAAAGTTCCAGGACTGTTTTACTGAGGGGACAGAGAGGAAGGGCAAAGGTGACCTCCAGATGACCTTTCAATGGATGGCACTCCCAAGCCAGTGGCTACCAGTACATAAGGCAGGGGTGGGCAAACTGCAACTTTAAGTCTGAAGGACTTCAGCTCCCAGAATTCTTTGTATCACAGATCTGATCCATCTTAACTGAACCTGGTCTAATTTGCCTTCACTGTTTTTTAGAACCGGGGTCTCCAACCTTTGCAACTTTAAGTCTGAAGGACTTCAGCTCCCAGACTTCTCCAGCCAGCAACTGGCTGGAGAAGTCTGGGAGCTGAAGTCCTTCAGACTTAAAGTTGCAAAGGTTGGAGACCCCTGACATAAGGGAATTCCTAGAATCCATTCAGACATCTTAATGGTCTTAGTGTATGGAGAGGGACTTGCAAGAAGTGTTTTCTTTTCTTCCAAGGAGGTAGGTTGATATACACCCAGCTACCAGGCCTGGGCTGCTGAGGTTTCGGATGGGTTTGGGCGATCCTCTAGCCAGGATTCTTGCCAGTTCATCGAATCCCCAAATGACATCCCTGGCTGGCCACCCCCACCCCAGGAGTCTCCATGCAGCCTGTTCATCATGCCAGGTAAGTGCAGGGCCCAGACGGAAGCTCAGGGTGTGTGTGTGGAGAGAACACTCCTATCGGAGATTCTGAAAGTTGCTGGCCTCCGGAGTCCAGAGGAAGCAGTTTTTGCCCTCCTGGAGGCTCGAGGGGAGCCTTTGGAGCCTGGGGAAGGTGAAAAACGGGCCTACTGGCACTTCCGGAAGTCGAGAAATAGGCCTATTTCCGGACTCCAGAGAGTCTCTGGAGCTCGGGGCAAACAGTTTTCGCCCTCTGAGAGGCTTGAAGAAAACCTCTTGAACCTGGGAAGGGTGAAAAATGCCCCCTCCCGCTGTGATGCAGGAGGCCAACTAGGCCATTCTGGGCACCCAGCATGCAGCACGCCCACCCAGCAACGGGGCAGTGAACCTGTTGCTTTAAATGGGGCAGTGAACCCATTGCTGCAATTTTTGAAGCCCACCCCTGACAGCTACCTATATTTTTGGAGTTAGTCCTGATGGACTGATAGACTATATTATAAGACTGAACACTGTTCCTCAGAGGGCTAGGCAAAGAGAGAGATACAATAGGTAGATTGTGTGTGCTCAGATGCAGCAAGGAGTCCCCGAGTTTTGGAAAAACATATAAGGCACCTCACGCAATGCTCCAAAGGTGCTGCTGCTTGTGATACATTTTGCAAGCCACAAAAGGAGAAAGAGCATGGTTTTTGAGTTCATAAAAAAAATTAAATAAAAAGCTTTAGAAATAGACGTGGCAACCTTATTCCTGCATGTCAATGCCCATATCTCCTTCGCATCCACAGAGAATGTCATTCCCCCTCGTTGCTGTGATAGCTTATTCTGCCAGCTTTTTAGATAGCGTAATACAGATTGTAGTTCTATAGCATATTTACAGCTATTATCTTTGTGCCTTTTAACTTGGCACTCATTGTCCTTATCGTTTTTAGATACCGACATTGTTATTGCTGCTAAATTAATAATCTCTGTGTTTTTACTTGGGGCCAGTCAAAGATTAAAATGAAGACATTATGCTGTATTATGTTGTGATTTAAAATAAAAAAAAATAAGCCATGACTGGCATATAGCAATGAGTCAGGATAATTCTATTCACTTCCAAGGGTGAACCTCTGTGGAGAAACCCACAAAAATGTACAACTGACATCATAATAATAATAATTTAATAATTTATTAAATTTGTTGACCGCTCCCTCTCCCCGAAGGGACTCGGAGCGGTGCACAGGGCTAATAAAACAATAAATACATACATATAGTTAAAAACAAATTAAATATTTCCCTGCGCTAAAAATTCCAATTAAAAAACTAAAATCCCCATCTAAAATTTCTGGCAACCCCATCGAAGAGAGACTATCCTAGGCCGGCCAAGCAGAACAGATATGTTTTTAGTTTTAGACAGAAAGAGCGGAGGTCCGTGGTAGTTCTAATGTCGGGGGGAAGGTCGTTCCAGAGGGCTGGGCCCGCCACAGAGAGAGCCCTTCCCCTGGGCGTCGCCCGCTGACAAAGTCTAGTGGACGGCACCCGGAGAAGTCCCTCTCTGTGGGAGCGAATCGGCCGTGTGGATGTGTGCGGCAGGATCCGATCCTGCAAATAGCATATAACAAAGGCAGACTGTTACACTGGAAGGCAAGCATTTTGCAGCCATCTATTATTTATTATTTTTATTTTATTAAATTTATAAACCGCCCCCTCTCCCCCATGGGGACTCGGGGCGATGCACAGGAAATTAAAAATCCAATAAATACAACAATATACAAAATACAAAATATTAAAACCGAATTAAATTACCCCTGTGCTAAAATCAATATTAAAACCCCTAAAACCCTAACAATTACCCCTTAAAATTCAGATTAAACAATTTCTTTCTGTGGCTAGATATATAGAAAAAATTAGGCCAGGCCGGCCTGATGGAAGAAGTGAGTCTTTAACTTCTGGTGGAAGGAGCGGAGGTCCGTCGTTGTTCTGATTTCGGGGGGTAGGTCGTTCCAGAGGGTTGGCCCCACCACAGAGAAGGCCCTTCCCTTGGGCGTCGTCCATTCCATTGGCATTGCCTAGTGGGCAGCACCCAAAGAAGTCCCTCTCTGTGGGAGCGAATCGGCCGAAGGGATGTATGGGGCAGGATGCGATCCCACAGATAACTAGATCCCGTGCCATGGAGCGTTTTAAAGGTGGTAACCAACACCTTGAAGCGCACCCAAAAGGCCACAGGAAGCCAGTGCAGCTCGTGCAGGAGCGGTGTTATGTGGGCAAACCTGGAGGTTCCCAGAACTGCCCGCGCGGCTGCATTCTGGACTAGCTGCAGTCTTCGGGTGCACCTCAAGGGGAGCCCCATGTAAAGAGCATTGTAGTAGTCCAGACAGGATGTCACTAATGCGTGAGTGACTGTGCGCAAGGCGTCCCAGTCCAATAAGGGCCACAACTGACGTACCAGGTGAACCTGGTAGAACGCCCCCCTGGCCACGGGCTGTCACTTGCTCTTCCATGGACAGCTGGGTATCAAGGAGGACGCCCAAGTTGCGTGCCCTATCCACGGGGGCTAGGTGTTCTCCCCCTATGGCCAGCAATGGAACAAACTGGTTGAACTGGGGCGGCGGAAACCACAGCCACTCAGTCTTGGACGGGTTGAGTCTGAGTCTGTTCCTTCCCATCCAGACCCGCACGGCTTCCAGACACCGGGACATCACTTCGACGGCATTGTTGGGGTGGTTTGGGGTAGATACGTACAGCAGAGTGTCGTCAGCATACAGATGGTTCTCTACCCCAAAACCACGGATGATCTCACCCAGCGGCTTCATATATGTGTTGAACAGGAGCAGCGAGAGGACTGACCCCTGAGGCACCCCACATGTGAGGGGTCTCGAGGTCGACCTCTGCCCCCCTGCCAACACAAATTGCGATCGACCGGAGAGGTAGGAGGAGAACCACCGTAAAACGGTGCCCCTCACCCCCAACCCCTCCAGTTGATGCAATAGGATACCATGGTATCGATGGTATCAAAAGCCGCCGAGAGATCTAATAGGACCAGGATGGAGGAACAACCCCCATCTCTGGCCCTCCAGAGATCATCCACCAACGCGACCAATGCCGTCTCAGGCTGTGACCGGGCTGGAAGCCGGACTGTCGCGGGTCCAGATAATCAATTTCCTCCAGGTGACGAGGAAAATGGCTTCATCCAGGTCAGCTTCTGGGTTTACATTATACCCGGTTACACTGCAAATGAGAGATTATGAGACTCAACAGTGCCCTTTCTCATTATCTAAAGATAGTCCTCAATTTATGACCACAACTGAGCCCAAAATATCCCTCTCTAAACAAGCCATGCTTAAGTGAGCTTTGCCCGATTGTATGGCTTTTCTTGCAACAATTGTTAAGTGAACCACTGCAATTGTTAAATTATGAACATGGTTGTTAAGTGAATTTGACTTCCCCATTGACCTTGCTTGTTCAGAAAGTTAGAAACAAATGATCATATGACCCTGGGAGACTGCAACCATAATAAACATGAGTCAGTCACCAGGCATCTGAATTTTGATCGCATGACCATGAGAATGCTGTAATGGTCATAACTGTCAAAAATGATGTTGGAGATGTGACGGTGAAGATGCTACCTACTATCACATCTGGTGGACATGTAAAAAGATCAAGGCATTTTGGAGAAAGATATGGTGGACTATGCGGAATATCTTGAAGAAGAGGATTGAGTTTGCCCCGCAGTTATTTTTGCTAGGTATAATGACGGATTGCATAGTAATAGAGGCTAAATTACCGGCGCCCCGGTTCAACCAGCTGATTCCATCACTGGTCATTGGGGGCGAACATCTGGCCCCCGTGGATCGGGCACGCAACTTGGGCGTCCTCCTAGATGCCCGGCTGTCAATAGATGACCATGTGACAGCCGTGGCAAGGGTAGGCGTTTCACCAGGTTCGCCTGGTGCACCAGTTGCGTCCCCTATTGGACCGGGATGCCCTTCGCACAGTCACTCATGCGCTTGTGACGTCCCGTCTAGACTACTGTAACACTCTCTACATGGGGCTCCCCTTGAGATGCACCCGAAGGCTGCAGCTGGTCCAGAATGCTGCCGCGCGGGCAGTTCTGGGAGTCACTAGATACTCCCACGTAACACCACTCCTGCGTGGGCTACACTGGCTGCCTGTGGCCTTTCGGGTGCGTTTCAAGGTGTTGGTTATTATCTTCAAAGCGCTCCATGGCACAGGACCTAGTTATTTGCGGGATCGTATCCTGCCCCATACATCCCTTCGGCCGATTCGCTCTCACAGAGAGGGACTTCTCTGGGTGCCGTCCACTAGGCAATACCAGCGGGCGATGCCCAGGGGAAGGGCCTTCTCTGTGATGGGCCCGACCCTCTGGAATGACCTTTCCCCTGACTTTAGAACGACCACGGACCTCCATCCTTCCGCCAGAAACTCAAAACCCACCTGTTTCATCTAGCTGGCCTGGGCTAATTCCATGCTTCCCGCCTCAGTTTGTAATTTTAAATTATGTGATTAGGTTTTAAGGTTAAGTTTTAATTTTTATAAATTTGTACAGGGGATTATTTAATTCGATTTTAGTTTATATGTAATGTTGATGTCATAATTTTAATTTTTTACCTGTATACCGCCCCGAGTCCCTTCGGGGAGAGGGGGCGGTCTAGAAATCTAATAAACTAAACTAACTAAACTAAATTAATATTAAATTTAATAACGGCAGCTAGACTTTTGGTGGCACAATACTGGAAGAGGGAGCACCTGCCAACTATTGAAGAATGGACATTAAAAGTGGCCAACCTAGCAGAAATGGCAAAAATCTCAGCATATTTGAAAGATCATTCTCAAGAGAGATACTTACTGGAATGGGAAAGATGGATTGAATATATACAAAATGAATATAAGCCTGACAAATTTAAACTGGCTTTCGAATGACTGGAAATGGAATGTACTGCATTTACATTTATGGATAGTTAATTATTGTTAGCAACTGTTTGTTGGATGTTATATCCTGTATTTTGCTCTGGGAGGTCAGAGAGGGGGTGGGGGGAGAGAGAGGGAAATGTTTGTAAAATGATAAAATTAATAAAACAATTTAAAAACAAAAAAAATGATCATAAACTCACTTTTTTCAGTGCTGTTTAATTTCGAATGGTCACCAACTGTTGTAAGTCGAGGACGACCTGTATTCCCCAAGTATGTTGGAGATTCCAGGATTCCCAGTACACATAGCCTAGGAATTTCTAGGAGTTGCGGTCTCAATACACCTTCCAGGCAAGTTGGCAACAAAAGGGATTGTAACAGGAAGCTGCAGGATGCAGAGATCGAAAGAATTGGCAGTCCAGCCATTCCATTTCCCCCCCTGATTTTCTGTTTCTTTCTCTTTCACCAACTATTTCAGCTGTCAACTGTAGCCAATGGGGATGCTCAATCAATTCTCACCATGCTACGTTGGGTGGTTGTGCCAGGGTTACCTTTGCATTCCTGCAAAATTCAGGCTTCCCTCCCGCCTGCGGGCGCTCTTTCCTTATAAAAAGGTAGTGCTCTTCAAAGTGCTTCCTTGCCACTATTCATGTTGAGGCCTGCCGGCAGCCAGCAAATCTGGCAGCAGAGTCAGACAGTGAGGAGGTTGGGGAGGAACATGGGCCAGTCCTGAGGACTGGGGAAAGCTCAGACAAGGCCTCTATGTCGGAGGCAGAGTGGGGTTTAGATAGCAGTGAGGCAGAGGAACAGCTGGAGCCTGTTTCCAGTGTGCACATGCGCAGAAGTGCCGGGAAATGCTAAGAAAGCAGGGACAAGGGTAAAGCCACACCTTGGAGGTGATTGGCCCCTCCCTTAGGAAACAAAAGAATGAACGGGGAGTGGGCTTTTGCAGGAAACAAGTCATTCATTTGGTCCAGAAAGTTCTGTTTGTGATTATAAGAGACTGTGCCAAGTTTTGCTTTGCCCTGTGTTTGGAAACTAGTTATCTGACAGCGCTCTAAGATACGGTGCATGTTTATCAATATTCCTCTGAAAGATTGTTTGCTAAAGCAGGGGTCCCCAACCTTTGCAACTTTAAGTCTGAAGGACTTCAGCTCCCAGAATTCTCCAGCCAGCAAAGAAGTCTGGGAGTTGAAGTCCTTCAGACTTAAAGTTGCAAAGGTTGGGGACCCCTGCTAGTGAATGAAAGGAATTTACGGTTGTGTAAATAAAAGAGATTCTGTCAGGACCAAGATTTTGCTTCTTGCTCTCTAAGGAAGCCTGGGTCAGAACAATTCAGAGAATCAAAGATGAGAGTTCTTTGCCAGATCAAGCCAATGCCCACCTGGTCCTGCATTCTGGGTCAACTGCTGACCCACTTGATGCCTTCCCTAAGGTCAAACACTCAGGCAGGAAGGCCTTCACTGTCACTCTTTATTTAAAACGATTGAAAATCATGCAGAAAAGAGTTTTTAATCCCATATTGTGCTACTAGATGTACCAAATGGAGAATCAGCCAAAAATATCCCCCCACCCCCCGACATTTCTTTTCTCCTGGAGAAGCTTCAGAACTCCACCATGCTCGCCAACCATTACGGAGTCACTGTCTGAGACAAGAATTGCATGAGCCTCTAGGTCAGGGGTGTCAAACTTGAGGCCCATGGACCAGATGCATCACATGCAGGCCACGACCATCCCAGATCCGGGAATGGGAAAAAACATAGTGAAACATCATGCGGTGGCAACATGAAGCAGTGGTGGGTTTCAAACTTTTTTAGAACCTCTTCTGTAAGGTGTGGCCTCCTTTGTGGGAGTGGCTTGCCGGCCATGTGACCGAGTGTGACCCAGCCATGTGACGGGGTGGGCGTGGGCAACTTGTAAAATGTGGTGAAACTCACTTAACAACACTCATGCAACCAAATGTTGGCTCAGAAACTCTGGCATTGTCTTAAAGTTGTCAAGTTACAAGACCCTCGCACCCCTAACCCTTTAGGGGAGAAAAAACCCCAGGGGTGTTCAAACTTGACAGCTTTAAGACTTGTGGACTTCAACTCCCAGAATTCCTCCTTTCGCTCTTCATCTTGATGATGTGCGGACAGGCAGGGGGAGGGAGCTGGAACCGGTTCTAAACGGCACTGTAGATTTGTGGAACCTCTTCTATAGAAGAGACTAGAACTGGCAGAAACCCACCCCTGACATGAAGCCACGAGTTTGACACCCATGCTCTAGGTGTTCTGACCCAGCCTTCAAAAGTAATGATAAGCCATTTACTTGCAAGTAAAATGAACCCTTTTTTATAACAGGGCAGTAACAGTCTTTTATTCATGGGGATAAACAAAATATCAAATGTAATTAGTCCCAACAAACCTGGGTTTAGCCAAGACATCTGAATTGCTTGCTGTGTACTAGAAATGATTGGTTGTCTGTGACTCTCCCAGACCCCTCCTACTTATTTTCTAGCCAGGGAGGGGCTGGCTATCGCCTGCGTCTGCCTTTCCCTGAGAGCCAGCTTATTGTTTTCCTTTGCTCTCCTCTCTTTTCCTTCCTACGCATACGCACATCTGGGATTGGCCCCATGTGTACCTCCCACTCATTCAGCTCAGGCTCTGAAGACGGCTGCCTGTCCACCTGAAGGAGGACAGAAGGCCACTATTTCAGATCAGGAGTGAGTTGCTGCCAGTGTTACTGCCAGTTTGGTCCACACGTGTGTGCAGTTGCCTGTAAATAGGTCTGCGAATGTGTAGAACATTTTAAAAATGCCAAAAAAAAACCATGCCGCGGAGACCGGGGAACCGGTTCGGAGGCACGGCCAGTCTAGGTCGTTGCCAGTTCTGCGACCCAGGCCAATATTCCACTACTAGTTCAGCCAAACCGACGACACCGATAGCAACCTACCTCTGTCTCAGATGCTGTTTCCTTATCAGAGCCGATGAGCCTCAACGCTCAGTTGGGTCCTCCCGAAACATTAACTAAAAAAAACCCCTTTGCAATGTTTTTAACAACTGCATGGTTTACTATGAAGCCGATTCAGGAAGTGAATCCTAACTGGGAACCTTCACAGGAGGTAAGAATTGTGAGAGGTGCTACCTGTACCAGGTGAAAAGTGCTTGGTTTCCCCCCCCCCTTTTTTTTATCAACAAGAACTTTGTGATAATTGAATTTAGATGGTGCTTATTATTGGATATGGTAAATGTTTTTGTGCGTGTCTTGGAATTCCAATGTCTCCCATGGTGCCGTCAGCTAGACAATGTCGACTGGTGACACCCAGGGGGAGAGCCTTCTCTGTGGGAGCACCTGCCCTCTGGAACGAATTGCCCCCGGAATTAAGAACTATCCCTGACTTACGCACCTTCCGCCGCAGTCTCAAAACCTTTCTCTTTCAACAAGCCGGGCTGGCATAAAGCATGTTTTTTAAATGTTAAATTTAAATTTTTTAATTTAAATTTTTATTATTTTAATTAGGGTTAGTTTGGGTTTTTTCAACATTTTGGCCAATATTTTAATGATGTCTTTTAATTATGCCTTTTAAAAGCTTTTTCTAACTTTTATATATTTGTTTTTATTTTGGCTGTAAACCGCCCTGAGTCCTTCGGGAGTAGGGCGGTATAAAAAAACCAATAAACCTAAACCTAAACCTAAAAACATTCAGCCTACCAGTTTTTTAAAACTGGCACAATAAATAAAATATTTTGCCATTTAGAAAATACAAAGAAAACGCCATCCCTGTATGCTGTCATTATGTTGTATGGATTAGGTAAGAAATTGAGGACACTCAGGATTCAAAGCTTTTGACTTTTAATATTTGTCCTATATTTGGCTGTACCTTTGTGTCTCTTGACATCATGAATCCCGAACTGGGAAGTTGAGAAGCCACAGAACATGTCTCATAAAAGGCAGGTATGTTCCCTTTCCCAGCTGGCTTTCTAAATCCTCTGCCCTCGGAAAAATTATGTGAGCAATTGAAGTGTGGCTTTGTGAGGTTCACATTTGGACTTTGTTCTGGCATCATGGACTTTGTTTTGGCATTGTGGATTGTAAAAATGAAATACTGCTGTAGATAAGCAAAGTCCTTACCTGGATTAGTTGAGTGCTTTCTGGAAATGAAACCACTGGACTAGATAGAGAAATAGTCTAACTTCAGCTCTGAAGCCATTTGTGAAAATAAAATACAGGTTCTGGATCGAACACTGGAGCTTTCAACCTTGCAACCAAACCCTAGGCTGCATTGAGCCCCCAGCATTTTGTGGCCAGTAAATCACACGCTTAGTCCAGGGGTGGGTTTCAAACATTTTTACTATTGGTTCTGTGGGCGTAGCTAGGTGGGGGGGCATGTGACTGAGTGGGCATGGCCAACTTGACGTCCCTGATACCCACACTCAGTCACATTCTCCCCTCCTAGCGACCCACAGAACTGGTTAAAATTTCTGTTTTGCCAGCTGGAAGGTTGGCAAAGAACCTCACTTTCCCCACCATTGTGGCTCTCAGAGGAAAGAGGCAGGGATGCCAGCCCAGGGCACACTTCCCTTACTGCTCACCACCACCGCCTATGCCAAATGGAGCACTGGAAGCCACGCTGGTCTGACCACCTGCCGCTCAACCACTTAGCCACTCGCCTGCCACTTTCCTGGCTAGCCACCCAGCTGACCAGGTGGGGCTCGGGCTGCAACCAGCAGGGAGGAGGGCGTGCAGCAATGATTCACAAACAGTATGTGAAGAGTCCAGCAGATGTCTGCCACAGTCTTTAAGGTTAATGCTGATAAGCAGCCACCTTTATCTCCCTTGAAATGCTGCCAGAGACCTAATTGCCAATTAGTTTTGCAAGGCCAATTGGAGCACAGAGTCAAATGAAGCTTCTCAGAGTTTGAACCAACCAGAATGAACTAATTGCTCCCTGCAAAGGCTCACGTCTGTTTGCTCTTCTTTTATGTCTTATGGGAGCGGCCAATAATCTCTAAGCCTGAGTCGCCCCTTTTGTCTTAATTGTTCTTGCCTTCTGGTAGCTTTGAGCATGCGCACACTGGGAACAGACTCACACTGTTCTTCTGCCTCACTGATGTCAGACTCTGGAGCAGAGATGATGATGTACAACTATTCAACACTACTGACAAAGCTGCTACTCTACAAAAAGACCTTGACTATGTGTCAGAATGGTCAAACAATTGGCAACTCCAAATCTCAACCAACAAATGCTCTGTCTTACACATTGGCAACAAAAATCAGAACACAAAATACAAGCTGGGCAGATATGACCTCATAGACGATCCTCACTCTGTCAAGGACCTTGGAGTACTCATCTCAAATGATCTAAGTGCCAGAGCTCACTGTAACAGCATTGCCAAAAAGGCATTAAGAGTTGTTAACTTAATTTTGCGTACCTTCTTCTCCAGTAATATTGAACTGCAAAGTAGGGCATGCAAAACTTTGGCTAGACCAATTCTGGAATAGAGCTCATCTGTCTGGAACCCAGACTGCATATCAGACATAAATACAATTGAACGAGTCCTGAGATATTTCACGAGAAGAGTTCTCCACTCCTTAAGCCACCAGACTTGAAATTTTGGGCTTAGACAATTTAGAAATTCACCACCTTTGATCTGACCTAAACGTAGTAAAATTATCTGCTACAAAGTTCTACCTGTCAATGAATACTTCAGCTTCAACTACAAGACACAAGCTCACAATAGATATAAGCCTATGGTAAACCACTCCAAACTTGATTGCAGAAACAGTGTTGTCAATGTCTGGAATGCACTATCTGACACTATGGTTTCTTCCCCAAACCCCCAAAACTTTAACCTTAGACTGCCTACTGTCAACCTCACTCCATTCCTAAGAGGTCTTTAAAGGGTGTACATAAGCGCACCAACGTGCCTACTGTCCCTGTCCTAATATTCCCTTGTATTCATAGTCATTTCATGTATTCATAATCATGTCTATGATTGGGCTTTTGAATGCATGCTCTAAAATAAGTCCTCCCCCGAAAATAAGCCCTCCCCAAAAATATTGCAACACAGCAGCAGCCATGAGGTGACTACGCTCACCACCTCCTGCACCCCAAAAACAATAAGACCTCCCCGAAAATAAGGCCAAGCATTTATTTCGGGGGTCAAAAGAAAATAAGACCTGCCTTATTTTGGGGAAAACATGGGTAGTTTAAATTTTGGAGTCCTGTCACCAAGTTGCGAAAAGCAGGCAGAGGAATATTAAGTTTCCTGTTCAAACTCTTTCCCCAATTTGTTGGATTTACTCCTTTGAAATGTACGGGGTAACAAATCAGTCACTTAGGGTCAAAAATAAGAGAGTTGAAAATGGGCAAAGATTAGTAAGTAATAAATTCTCATTCTAAACAAAGCAATTCTTCTTTTTAAAATGAAAGACAAAAGGAGGGAGAATTGTATAAGGTACCTGTAATTACAGCTCGGTAATTAGCTGTTTCCAAAACCAGGAGAGAAGTGAAAATGACTTTTCTTTTCAATACAATAATACAATAGCAGAATTGGAAGGGACCTTGGAGGTCTTCTAGTCCAACCCCCTGCCTAGCCAGGAAGCCCTATACCATTTCAGACAAATGGCTATCCAACATCTTCTTGAAGACTTCCAGGGTTGGGGCATTCACAACTTCTGGAGGCAAGCTGTTCCACTGATTAATTGTTCTAACTGTCAGGAAATTTCTCCCTAGTTCTAAGTTGCTTCTCTCCTTGATTAGTTTCCACTCATTGCTTCTTGTTCTACCCTCAGGTGCCTTGGAGAATAGTTTGACTCCCTCTTCTTTGTGGCAGCCCCTGAGATATTGGAACACTGCTATCATGTCTCCCCTAGTCCTTCTTTTTATTAAACTAGACATACCCAGTTCCTACAACCGTTCCTCATATGTTTTAGCCTCCAGTCCCCTAATCATCTTGGTTGCTCTTCTCTGCACTCTTTCTAGAACCTCCACATCTTTTTTACATCGTGGTGACCAAAACTGAATGCAGTATTCCAAGTGTGGCCTTACCAAGGCATTATAAAGTGGTATTAACACTTCATGTGATCTTGATTCTATCCCTCTGTTTATGCAGCCTAGAACTGTGTTGGCTTTTTTGTCAGCTGCTGCACACTGCTGGCTCATATCTAAATGGTTTTAAACTAGGACTCCAAGATCCCTTTCACAGTTACTACTATTGAGCAAGGTACCACCTATACTGTACCTGTGCATTTCGTTTTTGTTGCCTAAATGTAGAACCGTACTCTTTTCACCATTGAATTTCATTTTATTAGATAGTGCCCAATGTTCAGGTTTGTCAAGATCCTTCTGTATCTTAAGCCTATCTTCTGGAGTGTTGGCTATTCCTGCCAGCTTGGTGTCGTCTGCAAATTTGATGAGTTCCCCATTTATTCCCTAGTCCAAATCATTGATGAAGATGTTGAAGAGTACTGGACCTAAAACAGAGCCTTGGGGGACTCCACTGCATACTTCCTTCCATGTAGATGCAGTTCCATTGAGGACTACACGTTGAGTGCGGTTGGTCAGCCAGTTACGAATCCATCTGGTGGTGATGCTGTCTAACCCACATTCTTCTACTTTATCTAGTAGCAGGTTATGGTCTACCTTGTCAAATGGCTTACTGAAGTCCAAGTAAACTATATCGACGTCATTCCACTGGTCCACTAATTTTGTCACATTATCAAAGAATGCAATAAGATTAGTCTGACATGATCTGTTTTTGACAAACCCATGTTGGCTTTTGGCTATTATTTTGTTTCTTCTAGCTGTTCGCTAATTTGTTGCTTGATTATTTTTTCCAGAATCTTTCCTGGTATTGAGGTCAGGCTGATGGGTCTGCAGTTTCCTGGATCTATCTTTTTTCCTTTTTTGAAGATGGGACCCACATCAGCTCTTTTCCAGTCCTCTAGTAGTTCCCCGGTGTTCCAGGATCTCTGAAAGGTATAGTTCTGTGGTTCTGAGATCTTGTCTGCCAGTTCCTTCAGAACCCTGGGGTGTAATCCATCCGGTTCTGGTGATTTGAACTCGTCTATGGTAGACATGTGCTCGCTTACTATTTTCTTCCCTATTTCAACTTGTGTTCCTAATCTGATTTTTGTAATGCTGTTTTTGATAGATTGGACTTTTTTTATCCCTTTGTGTAAAAAGAGATGCAAAATTTTAGTTTTCTAAAATGAACAGTTAGGCTTTTTAATATACAAGTTAGCTTTTGCTGGCTTGAACATAGATTAAAAATGGGAAGAAGCAACTATTCCAAAGAAAAGGCCATTCAGCTGCTGGATAAAAAGAGGAGGGGGAGAGGGAGAGGGAAAAGAAGAGGGGGGGGGGGAAGAGAGAATTTGAAACCTTTGCCTTTATCCTTATTGTAAACTAAATTGTTGACTTTATTATTGTGTAGGCTTCTATAAAAACATGACACTCCCAGAACAAAATGCAATTATAATAGCCTGAACCGTACTGATTCCTATCGGAGGCCAGAATTGCTAGTGCTGTCACAATGGGCAATAAGCCATAAATGATTGAATAGCATTGCATCCAAAAGCAAAATACTGAGACGGTGGAGCCAAATTAATAATTGAATGGAATCCTTTTGGCAAAAAAAGACATAGTTGTGTTGTTCCACGTTTTATTTAGATGGATTTCTTTATCCTGCTCTATCAAAAGAGCTACAGGTAAGAGGTCCTCTTCCCAGAGGATAGGTTGGTATTCTGGATTTTGTTTCCCTCTCTCACAGTTTGTATCAGCTTAGCACTGAGCTGTGATAATCGTGTTTGATAGCTTTGGCCAAGGTCAGAGATGCCTTCTTTATCCTAGTAACTGGTGCGTTGAGTCAGAATGTAGATTTTTTTTAGAATCAACATTCTATTAAGAATGGAAGCATCTGGCAACAAAACAGAGAGAAAGATAAGGTTCAGAAAACCACCTTCCAGTGTTGACCAAGAATGCTGTGCACCCAACACTTTGGCTAAGCTTTGTTTAGACTTTAACATTTTCCAGGTGTGTAAGAATCCTAATCTTAACCCTTTAACAAACCTTGTCTGCTTCTGTAACCAATAGCAACAGCAATAGCACTTAGACTTATATACTACCACATAGTGCTTTACAGCCTTGTCTGAACAGTTTACAGAGTCAGCATATTGGCCCTAACAATCTGGGTCCTCATTTTAACCACCTCGAAAGGATAGAAGGCTGAGTCAACCTCTAGCAAGTGAGGCTCAAACTCCTGACAGTGAACTGAATTAGCCTGCAATACTGCATCCTAGCCACTGCGCCACCAATAGATAGTTTTGCGGTGGTTCTCGTCCTACCTCTCTGGTCGGTCGCAATATGTGTTGGCAGGGGGGCAGAGGTCGGCCTCGAGGCCCCTCTTATGCGGGGTTCCTCAGGGGTCGGTCCTCTCGCCCCTCCTATTCAACACATATATGAAGCCGCTGGGTGAGATCATCCGTGGTTTGGGGGTGGGATATCATCTGTATGTATCAGCTGTACATATCCACCCCAGACCACCCCAACGATGCCGTTGAGGTGATGTCCCTGTGTTTGGAAGCCGTACAGATCTGGATGGGTAGTAACAAACTCAAGCTCAACCCGTCCAAGACTGAGTGGCTGTGGTTTCTGGCACCCCGGTTCAGCCAGATTACTCCAACTCTGGCCATTGGGGGCGAAACACCGGCCCCCATGGAGAGGGCGCGCAACTTGGGTGTCCTCCTGGATTCCCGGCTGTCCATGGAAGACCATGTGGCGGCCATGGCCAGGGGGGCGTTTCATCAGGTACGCGTGATGCACCAATTGCGCCCCTTACTGGACTGGGCTGCCCTTCGCACAGTCGCTCAGGCCCTCGTGACATCCCGACTTGACTACTGCAATGCTCTCTACATGGGGCTTCCCTTGAGGTGCACTCGAAAGCTACAGTTAGTGCAGAATGCATCCGGGCGGGTGATTACGGGAGCCTCTAGATGCTCCCATATAATACCAATCCTGCGCGAGCTGCACTGGCTTCCTGTGGTCTTTCGGGTGCACTTCAAGGTCTTGATGACCATCTTCAAAACACTCCATGGCTCGGGACCTAGTTATATGCGAGACCGTCTCCTGCCCCACACATCTCTTAGACCGATACGCTTCCAGAGAGGGCCTTCTCAGGGTGCCGTCGGCCGGACAATGCCGACTGGTGGCACCCAGGGGAAGGGCCTTCTCTGTGGCGGGCCCCGCCCTGTGGAACAACCTACCCCCTGAACTCCGTACCATCACTGACCTCCGCCTCTTCTGCCAGTGTTTAAAAACACACCTCTTTCATCAAGCCAGCCTAACATAACCTCCGCTGTGACTACTATAGATAGTTTTAATTGGGGATTTTAATTGGTTTTAGCGCAGGACTTGGTATTTAATAGGTTTTTTAAATTTTTTGTATTTTTGTATTATTTTGTATGTTATTTTAAATTCCTGTGCACCGCCCTGGGTCCTTTTGGAGAAGGGCGGGATATAAATCAAATAAAACTAAACTAAACTAAAACTAATACTTTCTAAGCTACTTATCAAAACACTGGCATTTTCCCAGGTGCAGAAAAAAGCATGTCAGTAACAATACAGATACTCACTGTTGAATCCTAAAGGCTGCAGCCCCACCTACTTTCTGTGTCCCATTCGATTGACACTGCCTCTTCAACTAGTTTGCCCTGGGGGTAATTACCATATTTTTGGAGTATAAGACACACCTTTTTCCCGCAAAAAAGAGGCGTCTCTTTTTTGCGTCTTATACACTGAATACAGCATTTTTTTGCCCCCTGAAACCCCACCCCCTTCACCAAAATGGCTGTGCATAGCTTTTAGAAGGCTTTCAGAGAGCTCCTGGGTGCTGGGGAGGCCAGAAATGAGCAAAAAAATGCCTGTTTTGTGCCTCCCCCCCCCCAGTCCCTAGCAGCACTATAGGTTTCCTAAAAGCTATCCATGCCCTTTTTTGACAAAAAAAATGGGCCTGTTTTCCACAAAAAACCGAGCCCATTTGTTGCTCATTCCCCCCCCCCAATTCCCCAGAAGCACTCTACAAGCCTCCTAAGGGCTATTCATGCTCTTTTTAAAAAAACAAATGGGCCCGTTTTCGCAAAAAATGGGTCATTTGGGGGAGGTTTGCAGAGTGCAAAAACTTCTTTTTACAATTTTCCTCTTCAAAACCTTGCTGTGCCTTGTACTCTGGTGCGCCTTATACTCCGAAAAATACGGTAGTCTTTCCTTGAAAAAAGTGTTCCACCTATGATATCAAACATAAATTCAACTATAAGAGAAATTGGGTGCTAGTATTTTTCCAGAAATATGTTCTTGTTTCCATAGACCAAAAAACAGAGGAACATTCAATGTATAATTCGGTTGTTTTTAGATGAAGTTTTTGAGGACACTTGTTTAGCAGGCAATTGAAAGGGGCATGACCACCAAAGCAAAATAGCACTTAGCAATAGCACTCAGACTTACATACCGCTTTACAGTGCTTTACAGCCCTCTCTAAGCAGTTTACAGAATCAGCCTATTGCCCCCAACAATCTGGGTCCTCATTTTACCAACCTCCAAAGGCTGAGTCAACCTTGAGCCTGGTGAGATTCGATCTACCGAACTGCTGGCAGCCAGAGATCAGCAGATGCACCCTGCAGCACAGCACTCTAACCACTACACCACTGGGGCTCAGTGTAAAATGTTAGATAAAATGGGGAGAAAAGAAAAAAGCTGCATTGATGCCAACCTGTTTCAGATAAAAGTGAATTAGCTGTTTAGCAGTAGCGTTTCCAGTTTAGTGCATTGTGGAGCAGAAAGGCAGGGAGAGAGGAAAGGAGACAAGTGAGGAAAAACAGAACTGTGGAATTCGATCCTCTGACATATCCCAGAGGCACATGGCAAGTTTCTCTTGGAAAGAACTTGCTGAATCAGACGTTTATTCAAGGGAAATGTATTGGCTTTCAGAATCAGCCATTTCTAACATTTCGTTTTTATACTGCATAGGATTCAGAACTCTTCCGAGTTGAGCTCAATTCTTTTTTAAAAGTTTTTTATTAGATAAATATAAAAAACATTGGACATAGTGCAACATTTCTGGCATAAACATTTCCATATAATTTTTGGATCTTACAACAATTACATTTTTATCCATTATGTGTGGTCAGTCAGATTACCTGCCCATTAATCCCTTCTTTTATCGGATTACTAACCATACAAATACATATCCGATTTCTACCTATTACACTGTCTTAATACCATATTTTCCAATTCTTAACTTGTTTGCGTTTTCCTGCCCGACCTTTTCCCCTCATTTTTAACCATTGGTACCATTTGTCCCACGATATTCCATCTCACCCTTGTCTTTGAAGTTGAGCTCAATTCTTGCTGACATACAGTGTGTCTATCTCAGGAACAATATGGAATGGTTTGCTGCCATTAGCTTGTTCCAGGTTTTTTTTATATTGCTTGTCTATTTGTCATCCTTGTCTAGATTTCCTAGAGGTTTCTCAGCCAAGTACTAACCTAGCCTGACTCTGCTTAGTTTCTAGAAAAGGCCAGAAAAGTTCAACTGCACTGGAGCCACTGATATCATTGTGTAGGAAGTTAAAACCCACCCCTCTCCTAGAAAAATGAAATATCCTAGGACATATTGAAAAGGCAGAATATTACATTTCCTTGCATGTGAAAAGGGAGATATATGTTTTAATTCCTGCAGCTTCCTGCCTACCCTCTTTTTGTCAATGGTCCATTAAGATGCCAAGCCAGTCTATTTACATAACAAAGACCCCTCCCCATCAGCTTCAGGGTGATGGAATCAAGGCATGCTAGTATAAGCCCTTTATCCAACTGACCACATGGCATCTTGAGAACTCAACCAAACCTGGACTCAGCCTAGAGAGTTGCCCCTACATGGCCCCATGTGAGTCTGACAACCAATCAGAATACATTTTTTACACAGGAATAGGAAACAGATAGGTGGGGCGGAACAGTTTATAAAAGCCCTGCAAGCGCCTCCCTCAGCCCTTCTTCTTATTCTTCACCCAACACCTGGAAGCATGTGATCACCATTTTCCCCAGGACCACAAACAAAGGGGGGGAAAGATAAATTTAAAAAGGAAAAGTCCACTCTCAATTGTGTCCTTTAAATTTAAAAGACATGCTAACCGGGTATTGATAAATTCTGTGCATCTCTGAAATGGTTATTATTCATGAGTAATTTCATTTTATAAATTTTAAATCTGAAAATTTATCATGTACCTTAATATCAATATCCCACAGTTCTCATCAGATATTTCAACATCAATCTCATTTCATTTCATTTCATTTATTCGACTTATTAACCGCCCCCTCTCCCCGAAGGGACTCGGGGCGGTGCACAGGAAATATAAAAACACAATATCTATTTCTTCTTTAAGAGTGTCTGTAGAACCTGACCACCTATTAACATCCCTTATTTACTCCCAACATACCAATATAAATTCAATAATAATATGAAACAATCTTGAGTTTTATAAGTAGTTATAAACTAATTAATAATTCTTCAACAACATTCTATAACCATCTAACTAATTGGTTAATTATTAATCATCTAAATATAACAATTTCCATTATCAACCAATATTAACTATCGTTTTTCCATTACTCTTAATGTGACTCATAATTCTATTCTTGTGATTCTTCAGTAATATCTAATACCACCTTAAATTTATTTATATCCAATCTTATATTCATAACTTTTCATCTCTAGATAAGTAAATATATATCATTAACTAAAACATTTATTATAGGTTAATCTTGTTGTAAGTGTCTATAATTGTTATTAACTGTTAATTAACTAATAATTCTTCGATGATATTTTAAACACAATCTAACTAGTTATTAATCATCAAAGGATAGTAATTTTCCTTATCAACCAGTGTCTTTCAGTTTTGAAAAAGTTTTATTGAGTTTTACAAGTTTTATAAAAATAGGATAAGGGAAAAAAAGGTATTATAAAGACATTTTGAGAACCTCTATGTCGGAATCGTTGGCCCCCTCCGAGGCTTCATAAAAAAGAATATAGATAATACAATAAATTTTCACTTGTGCTACAAAGTGGAAAGAAATACAAATGTATCATTTTAAAATCTATGCTAACAACCAGTGTCTTTCCAGTAATAGATTAAACTTGTCTCTTCTGTTATTTGTGGTCTCCATCTCTTTTTATTTCCTTTTCCGGATCTTTCATCAGCTTCTTTTTGCACTTTATTATTCAGTAAAACTGTCAAATCATAACGCTGACCAGCTCCTATCCTTACATATTGTTTGTTTTTAAATGGGAGGAGTATACCTGGAGAGATTTCTCCTTTTTCTTCTTTTCCCTTTTCTTTTCCTTGGCAGTCAAGCTGGGGTCCAAATCCCTCATATTCTTTTTGGGTTTTCCCCTTCTCTATAGGTTCTCCAGCATTTAATCAATTAACACCATCATTTTTTTCATTTGAAATAAGTTCATTGTCTTGATCTTTTTCCTCCTTTTCTTTAATTTGTTTAATTTCTGAAGTCTCCAAATGATCTTCGCTTGATAGAGTAAATAAAATTTTATCCAATGTGTCATTTATTCTTTTATTGCTTTGTTTTAATATATTCAAGATTTCAGCCAAAAGTTTTTGATTTTCTATGGTATCCTCTTCTATGTATGTGGTCATATTGGCAAATCCAAAAGATAGTGAAAGTTAATGAAAGTTAGGTCTAAGTGCCTCCCTGTTTGTTGGCTTATTCTTTCTTCAGTGCATCAGAAAACATAACTGCTCATAGGTATCCACCAACGACTTTCAGAGGTGATACAATGAAACAGAGTAGCCTAACAATGTTTCAATTTTCTTTGTTATCAAGAGGAGGAACAGAAATGGGGGGGGGGAAATATAGTCTTTGTTTAAATTCAGGAGTGCGCAATAAAACTTCAAAAATAATTATTAAAATTGTAAAAGTGATCCCAGATTCAAAAGTTTAGGTAGAGTAAATTAAAAGGAAGAGAAGATAAAAAGACCAGAAATAATCCAATCACTTTCAGCGCAAACGGAAATGGCTTTGTTCTTGCGCTTCAATCCACCATTTCAAAAAATTCTGTAAAAAGCAGAAATCTCTCAATTCAATTAAATCCACCGCTTATTTCAAAATTCAAGGCTTTAATAAAAAAAAAGTTTCTTTAGCAAAATGTTTCAAGAAAAAAGATAGAATACCTTCCCAGTGTTACACTTTCACTTCAAACAGTTCCTTCCGTTCCAAAGCTTTCCCGACACCTTGTCCACCTGCAGGAAGGCTTCCTATTTGTCGCCCTTCAGAAGCTTTTCCCTCGTGTCAAACAGGGGTTTTGCAATACCCCCTGTGACCAGCGAGGCTTGCTTCCTAATCGCCATCCCTTCAGGACGGTTTAGGTTCTATGGAACCAAGGGGGCGACAAAACTTCAACCGGGGTCTCTGCAGCATAGAGACCTCCGGTTGTGTCGGCGCGGCATAGCTCCGCCTTCCCAGACTGATTCTTAACAAACTAAGTAGGGGTCAGGGAGGAGCAAAAGGTACCATATGGAGGTTTTATGTATGTATTAGATTTATGTCCCAGCTTTTGTTCAGGAGCTCATTATGATATCTATCTCTATATCTATATAATCTACTGTATATCTATATCTGTCTGTCTGTCTGTCTGTCTGTCTGTCTGTCTATCTCATCTATCTATCTATACATGTCTATAGATACATAGATATAGAAATGATAGACATAGAGATATAACTACCTCTAGATATAGATATATCTATCTATCTATAGATGTAGATAATAGATATATAGATGTAGATGTAGAGATAGAGATAGAGATAGAGTTAGAGATAGCAGTCCTATCTTCCCCCCTCAGCTCTATAGGACATGTGGGCTAAAATAGACAGTGATGTCAAATCACCCAGTGAGGTTTTGTGGGTAGGAGCAGACTGGAACTTGGATCTTTCTATTGTTAGTCCAACACCATCACACTATACAGGTAGTCCTCAACGTACACCTACAATTGAGCCCTACATTTCTGTTGCTAAGTGAGACATTTGTTAAGGGAATTTTGTCCCATTTTACAACCTTTATTGCCGCAGGTGAATCGCCATAGTTGTTAAATTAGTAACATGGTTGTTAAGTGAATCTGATTTTCCCAATGACTTTGCTTGTCAGAAACTGACACTGCAACCATCATAAACATGAACCGCTGGCCAAGAGTCCAAATTTTGATCACATGACCATGGAAATGGTCAAGTGTGAAAAATAGTGATAAGACACTATTTTCAGTGCCGTTGTAACTTTGTCACTAAATAAACTGTTGTAAGTCAAGGACTACCTGTACTATACAGCAGACCACAGGTAACATACCTGATTCAGTGTAACATGGAATCTTGGTTCTGTTGTTAATGAAAACAGGCTTCACAGCTGAAAACATGGAGACCTTATGGCAGATGCTCAAAGGCTTTGTGGTAAGCAGGCTGATGAGGAAAGGATTACTGAAAGAGAGGAAATTTGGAGTTTAACAGGCTGTGTTGGCAATCTAACCAAAAATATTGAACAGAGGAGAAATGGGAATTTCTGGGCTTAATTCAACCGTATCAGTGTTGCAAAGACAGGAAAGCAAATGGTTATGAGCCCTGTCAGTAAGGAGATATTTACAAAGTCAGAACTTCCTCCGCTCCCGTCTCTCATTAGCCACCATTCCAAGGTGTGAGAAATAGTTTTCATGTTTTTTTTGTTCCCCTGCTTCACCTGGGAACAATATAACAATTTTTTCCCAGACAAACCTGTTTTCCCCCTAGAACAGCTGAGAGTCCAACACATTAATCACTTCACCAGTTGGGTGGGATTTAATATGTTTCACTGGGAAGATCAAGCAAAGAGGGCAGTTAGACCTCACTTGGATGACTTGAAGCTAAGGCAGAGTCTCACTAGAAGAACTGCTTTTCTTGCTTTAGTTCTGCTTTAAGAAGCCTTTTTAAGTTAAATTATACCTTGCAGAATTGCTGGAGGTATAGCAACAGAAATAAATAGATACTGCAATGCTAAACTGATTTCTCCTTTTACAATGCTTCAGTTCTCATGGCAAATGAGTGACTTCAAGAAGCTTACTTCATTCATTTTTCACAACGCATATCTAGTGTTCAGAGGTATGCTTGACATTCAAAACACGTGGCTCCCAATAGCCTTGGGTGCAGCCTCTGGAGGCTTTCCAGAAATGGCCACCAAATTGCAATTCTTTATTGATAGGTTTAAATGGTTTTCAAATTAAAAAATAATTTTAAATTACACGGGGAAGAACTCACCGCTCATACAATTATTAATTTTATTTGTCTTTTAATGACCCCTGAAATCCCTTGCATCGGAGGGGAATCAGGGCAACTGAATGGAGCTGAGTGTTTACTGGCCAGATACCCTCCCTGTTGCCAATGCAGAGTTTGCAGCTGATATTTACTCATTGTGCCCAGAAAGAGAAATATCTGCCACTACCTAGGATCATACAATTTAATTAATGTCATCATTTAATTATGTTTTGTCCCACCCAGAGTCCAGTTGTAGCTTTTAATTGCCAAAACATTATATGCTTTTGCAACAGTTGGTCTCGGCAACATTGGAGCTAATTTTTAGACCTGTTCTATGGATTGCTGAATGGGACACTCTATTCATCGATGCAAGTAGCCTCCTCTAGCTGATGGCAGGAGAGTTAGAGAGTCTGCACAGGACACAGAAGGTGACACCTTTGGAAAGAAGCATTGAACAAAAGCTAATGCATGTAGTTTGCTTATGGGACACCCCATTACCATTAGCTGAGGATCTATCCTCAAAATAGTGTCTCCAACCTGCAGACCATCTACTGCTAAGGTAGACGGTAGTAATATCAATAGCACTTAGACTTATATATCGCTTTGCAGTGCTTTACAGCCCTCTCTAAGCAGTTTACAGAGTCAACCTATTGCCCCCAACAATCTGGGTCCTCATTTTGCCCACCGCAGAAAGATAGAAGGCTGAGTCAACCTTGAGCCTGGTGAAATTCGATCTGTCAAATTGCAGGCAATTGGCAGTCAGCAGAAAGTAGCCTGCAGTACTGCCTTTTACCCACTGCACCACCACTAGTACACGTTTTTCCAGTATGAAGCAGTTTTCTCTGGGAAATTTTAAGAAAACCTCTATGGATAGCAGGACAGCATGGCCTCTTTCTGGGGTTGGGGGTGATTAAGGACAAGGGCAGTTCATGTCACTATGATTTCTTCCCTGCTCCAAGAAGGGAGCATGGAAGGCAAGGCAAATGTATGCATGGCTTCCAGTAAAGAGCATTGTGACATAAGAGTCATAGGTTTATGGAATATCTACCAATCTGGATTTTTGGCCTTGCAAGACCATCTCTTTCCCCCACACTTACGCTCTGGTGTAGTTGTATTTAACAGGACAATGGCCCTGCACCTCCCGCTTGGGCCGTTTTGAGCCAGAAGGATTCAGAAGTAGATTCTCCTTACTCACCCCTCTTTAAATTATTCTCCCTAGCAAATAATCCAAAGGCAGTCCAGGAGCAACAGAGACAGCTTAATTTCTTTGGGCTGAGAACGAATTAGAGTCCTCATCCAATGTTCCCTCTTCCAAACAAAATTACTCAGATCCTGGAACTCCCCGTGGAAAGATTAAGCAGAGGCATTATTTCTAAAGCGTGTAAACTGTAGCCATCAAGATGTCACTTAGAGAAATATCGTGGAGATCGTGAAAGATTGTGAGGCCGGCTTTCTTGAATGAGAGACCGAGCCATCCATACATCTCTAGTTCTTTGGGTGAAATTCAATAGATGATATATAGATTTGTGGCTGCAAAGTACTCAGTTCAGCTCCTGCAGACAGGATGTATATTGAATGGACAAACTCAGAGAGCCTTGCTTATTAGTTTGTTATCCCTTCGGCATCTAAAAAGAGCCCCCAAAGCAATATTTTGAAACTGCCATATTAGAAAATCTTGATTAAAAACTGGGATGCGGGGAGGGGAGGATTTAACAACACCCAGCAGTTCAATCCATCTCCATTTGTCATCAGAAAGACAAGAGGGAATAGTGGTCAACACAAGGTATCAAGCAATCAATGATAAAGTAGCAAAGAGAATATAGGATGGTATAGTCCAGGGGTCTGCAAAGTTGGCTCTTTGAAGACTGGTGGACTTCAACTCCCAGAATTCCCCAGCCAGCCATGCTGGCTGGGGAATTCTGGGAGTTGAAGTCCACCAGTCTTCAAAGAGCCAACTTTGCAGACCCCTGTATCAGTCAGTCAGTCAGGATAGGATAGGATAGGATAAAGCTTTCATTGGCTGACTCATCACAAATAATTCCTTTATTTTCTTGGTTTTTACCTTCCCCTTCCTCGCCCTGCTTCCCCCCCCCAAAAAAAAAATCCTCACATTTTTCTAAGAACTTTTTTTTAAAACATCAACAGAAACAAGCATAAAATATATTGAAGCAGATTCCAAAAAAAATTCGAGAGATTAGAAGGAAATATTCCTTCCTATCCAAAAAGCTATTTAAAAAAGGAATCTGGTTTAAATGGTTGATGCCTGAGGGATTGCTGGTATACTGGGAAGGGGGTAGAGTTAGAATTAAAACAGTAGGAGAGGCGGAGGCTTTTCTTAGAAAGCACTCCCCACTCCTAGAAGAAAGAGACGGAACAGGGGGAGCCACGTCTCCACCTATTGAAGAGAAAGAGCAAGAAGACACTATTGCTAAGAGACTTAGATCTCAAAAATAAGTATGTTTTGAAATTCACCATAACTAAGATGGATGCTTTAAAAAAATGATTGAATATATGAAATGTAATATGATATATATAATTCTCACCACTATACATGTATAATTTTTTTAAATGTATTTTTATGAACTCACGGAGGCGACCACCGACCCCGACACGGAAATCCTAAAATGTTATCATTGAACCCTACCATTTCCCCTTTTCCTATATAATTGTAAAAACCAATAAAATTGTTTGAAACAAAAAAAAAAAGCATAAAATATGGGTTTTGAAAATTGAATTGACGAAGGTACTGATTTTGAATGTTATGCTTATTTTATGATTTTGTTTAGGTTTATTTTTGAACTAGAGATTATTTTTACCATCTGTTTGATGATGGGAAAGTACTGGAAAAGGATTGGATTATTGGATTGATTTAAGTCTATAAACATATTGTATATGATGTCAAAGTTAGAGTTAGATACTATTTGTGTTATGTTTAACTTGGAGTAAGAGATTGGCTGATTCTGGCTGATTCTGATTCTGTCCTGATTCTGTCCTGCGGAATATTTTCTGTCCTGCGGAATATTTTCTCCCCCCTCCCTTTCTTCCTGCATTTTTTATCCTCTTTCCCTTTTGAATTTCCTCCCCCTTTTGTGCAGTTATTTTGTATTTTATATTTTTCTTGAAATTTAATAATGTTAAAAGGAAGGAAGGAAGGAAGGAAGGAAGGAAGGAAGGAAGGAAGGAAGGAAGGAAGGAAGGAAGGAAGGAAGGAATAGCAACAGAAAAAACAAATGAGTAAAATATACAGTAACAGGCAATTCTATTTGAGAAGCTAAGACAAAATGGCTGCCATTACTTCATTGATGTCTTCCTGTAGCCAATTGCTTTCCCCTGTTTTCATTTCATATTCTTTCTTTTGTCATCTCAGATGATATACACACTTTTTTTCTAATATATTCTTCTCCTTGTTTTATTTATTTTTATTTATTAAATTTTTATCCCTCCTATCCCCCCTACAAAGTGACTTTTTCCCTGCTTCATAAATGAAATTTAGTTCATGGATCCAATGTACTCTGGTATCTTAAAGAGATCATGCACTAATTTTGGTTATATAACATAAGCAATAATCTGCAAATCATGTTATTAAAAGTAGATCACCTACACTGCAAAATAAGAGGGGGAAATCTAACTTTCAGTACTTATTCATATCCAAGAAAGTGGGTCTTTATTTTGAGCCTTCCCAAATGCAATAGAAGAACACCCCTTTTCTGTGTGTCTGTACGTTTCTGTTACTATCCAGCCCTTACAAAGTCTTTCTAGTCCTTCATATTAAAGGGATAGGTAGGTGTGGGTCTACCACTGTAGATAGCAACTAAAATGCAATGTTGTGTTATGGTGTGTGTAGCAGTGGTGGGATTCAGCCAGTTTGCACCTCTATGGGAGAACCGGTTGTTAACTTTCTGAGCAGTTTGGTGAACTGGTTGTTGGAAGAAATCATTAGGGCAGAGAACCAGTTGTTAAATTTTTTGAATCCCACCAATGGTGTATAGGTTCATATTCTGTGGGATTGTTTGCCTTCAGAAGGCGCAGTCTCCATGCTTATTAGTTCACTCACTTGGGTGAACGTATACAAGACCTTCAACAAGGCTAGAAATAGGTGGGTCTTCAAAATATATATATATATATATGTTGCTCAATTTAGCAGAGCATTATTGGAGTACAAAACTTGATTACATAGATTTTTTTTTGTAGAATGAAGAACCATCAAACCCAATAGAGATAGATAGAAATTGCAATTAAGGTATTTTTTTACACACACACACGATATTTAAGATATCTCTTCTGGTTTTCTTTATTTAAAAAAAAACCCTGCTACACTTAAAGCAGCAGCAAACCTTTTGTTCCTGGATAGCCTAAGTCTCCATCCAACACCATTTCTTTCCACAGGCAGTCCATGAAGTGCCAAAGACAAAAAGAAGCCTCTTGGCAAAGAGTCTGCTGTAAGTATGCCAGATTTCTTAATTTATTTATTTTCTAAAAGCTGTTTGTATGAGGCAGTGGTGAGTTTCAAAATCTGTAGGTGTGGCCTGCTTTGTGGAAGTGGTTTGCCAGCCATGTGACTGGGTGGGAATGGCTTTCCGGCCGTGTGACTGGGTGGGAGTGGCTTTCCGGCCGTGTGACTGGGTGGGAGTGGCTTGGCAGTCATGTAACTTGGTAGGCGTGGCCAACTTGTAAAATGTGGTGAAACTCACTTAACAACGCTCTTGCTTTAGCAACCAAAATGTTGGCTCAGAAACTCTGGCATTTGAAGCACTCAAGTCTTAAAGCTGTCAAGTGACAAGACCCTCGCACCCCTAACCCTTTAGGGAAAAAAAACCCAGGGGTGTTCAAACTTGACAGCTTTAAGATTTGTGGACTTCAACTCCCAGAATTCCTCCTTTCGCTCTTCATCTTGATGATGTGTGGATGGGCAGGTGGAGAGAGCTGGAACCGGTTCTAAACGACACTGTAGATTTGTGGAACCTCTTCTATAGAAGAGGTTAGAACTGGCAGGAACCCACCCCTGGTACGAGGACAAAAACCTTAATCCACTCTGAGGAATTGCATTCATCTCGGTGCTCATCCATTGATCTTCTATGGATGGATAGCAATCAGCGCAGCTCGGAAAACCTTTCAAAATAATACAAAGAAGGCTTTTGTAAGGATGATTTATAGTATCCTCTCCCTGCCCTAGAATTTACAATGCTATTTATTTCTCAATGGATTTTTATTCATTTTACACAAATGGGCTAGTACCCCGACACACTGAAAAATGTGTTCCTTCCTTCGCAGGAGATTCTGAGCGCCTTGTAGATTGGGGGTCTCTCCAGCAGCACTTCCTTCATCAATCACTCCCTTTCTCCTACGTGCTACCCAATAGTCATTTGATAATGCTGTTTATTTATTTTTTAATGAAAAACAGAAAAACTAAAATAAAATGTGCTAAGGTCAACACCCCAGTAATAACAAGGAGCATAAAGTATTGAAACAAACACCCACCTCAGCATAAACCCCCTTGTTATTCTATGATAAAATCAGAAAGAAAATGGTGGGAGGGGAGAACAGCCCTGATAAACTCTCCAGCATTTTTAACCTTTTTATGTATGCTTTGCAAAGTGTTTACTATTGATGGATTGTGGCGGAAGCAATAGTAATAGCACGTAGACTTATATACTGCTTCACAGTGCTTTCCAGCCCTCTCTAAGTAGTTTTACAGAGTCCACATATTGCCGCCAACAATTTGGAACCTCATTTTACCGACCTCAGAAGGATGGAAGGCTGAGTCAATCTTGAGCCAGTGAGATTTGAACTGCTGGCAGCCAGATGTCAGCAGAATTAGCCTGCAGTACTGCATTCTAACCACTGTGCCACCGCAACTCTTCTAAAATGATTCTAAAAAAAAAGAACATGATTATGGATGCTGTATTAATTCCCCTCAGATGACTCTGTGGACATAAGAGGCAAAGTTCGTCCTGTTGAAATTCAACATTGTCAACAACTTTTTTTAGATCCAAAACAAACACCAACTTAGGAATGTCGGAGTCAGAAGTCATCACCCGTGAATGCATGGGAAATTCCCGAGACCCTTCCTGGGTTTTTCCAGGAACACCAAACAAAGATTTAGTACTCCTTGGCTTAGAGCAGGGGTCTCCAACCTTTGCAACTTTAAGTCTGAATGACTTTGCTGGCTGAAGGACTTTGCTGGCTGGAGAATTCTGGGAGTTGAAGTCCTTCAGACTTAAAGTTGCAAAGGTTGGGGACCCCTGACTTAGAGCTTAGAGCAGGGCTATGAAACCCGTGGCCCGCAGGCCAGATGCATCACACGCTTGCCACACCCATGCTCTTGCCTTAGCAAAGGGGTAAAAAGTCACGATACATCACATGATGCTGCTGTGACAACATGAGTTTGACACCCCTGGCTTAGAGGATCTTAGAAAAGAATTGTCCTATGTATCATTTCCAAATCCATTTTACCCATTGGGTTCACATATTGCTTAAGTTATTATTTATTCATTATTTATGTTTTGTTGAATAAACCAGCATTTTCTGGAAGGGTGTGTGTGTCATCCAATCTATTGTTGGAAGAAATGTCCATCTGGGTTCAGTTCCAAGTGGGGAAAAAAACACTGGATTCATGGAAGTTGCTTGGAAAGATGATTTATTGATGAACATGGTCACGTGGCTCGAGATCCTGAGCAAAAAGGGCAGAGAGGCAAGAATGCCTGGGTTTTATGCCCTCTCTGGGCTTTGGAATTTGAGTTTGTATTCTGATTGGTTGCCAGAGTCCCATAGGGCTATGCAGGGGTAACTTTGTAGGTTGTCTTTTGAGTCCTAGACTTGGTTGACTCTTGCTGGGTGATGATGAAATGAAAATGCTTTGGGATTCCTATTCTGGCTCTGCCTGAAGGAGGTAGATCTTTGTTATGTAGAATAGACTTGCCCAGGCCTTAATGGCCTATTAACAAAGGGGGGGGGTGTACATTTCTGTCTCCCTTTTAGGAGAAATATTCTGCCCTTTTAATATTTCCTAAAATAGCTCATTTTCCTAGGAGAGTGGGGGGTGCTAAATTTCTATACTACCAACCAGTCAAGTTCAACCCGTCCAAGACTGAATGGCTGTGGTTTCCGGCACCCCAGTTCAGCCAGATTACTCCAACTCTGGCCATTGGGGGCAAAACACGGCCCCTGTGGAGAGGGCGCACAATTTGGGTGTCCTCCTGGATTCCCGGCTGTCCATGGAAGACCATGTGGTGGCCGTGGCCAGGGGGGTGTTTCATCAGGTACGCCTGATGCGCCAATTGCACCCCTTACTGGACCGGGCTGCCCTTCGCACAGTCACTCAGGCCCTCGTGACATCCCGACTCGACTACTGCAATGCTCTCTACATGGGGCTTCCCTTGAGGTGCACTCGAAAGCTGCAGTTAGTGCAGAATGCAGCCGCATGGGTGATTACGGGAGTCTCTAGATGCTCCCATATAACACCGATCCTGCGCGAGCTGCACTGGCTTCCTGTGGTCTTTCGGGTGCGCTTCAAGGTTTTGACGACCATCTTCAAAGCGCTCCATGGCTCGGGACCTAGTTACATGCGAGACCGTCTCCTGCCCCATACATCCCTTAGACCAGGGGTCTGCAAAGTCGGCTCTTTTAAGACTGGTGGACTTCAACTCCCAGAATTCCCCAGCCAGCTATGCTGGCTGGGGAACTCTGGGAGTTGAAGTCCACGAGTCTTAAAAGAGCCGACTTTGCAGACCCCTGCCTTAGACCGATACGCTCCCACAGAGAGGGCCTTCTCAGGGTGCCGTCAGCCGGACATTGCCGACTGGCGACACCCAGGGGAAGGGCCTTCTCTGTGGCGGGCCCTGCCCTGTGGAACGACCTGCCCTTGAACTCCGTACCATCACCGACCTCCGCCTCTTCCGCCAGTGTTTAAAAACACACCTGTTTCATCAAGCCGGCCTAACATAGCCTCCGCTGTGACTAGTATTAGATAGTTTTAAAATGGGGTTTTAATTGGTTTTAGCGCAGGTTTGAATATTTAATAGCTTTTTAAATTTTCTATTTTGTATTATTTATATGTTATTTTAAATTCCTGTGCGCCGCCCTGGGTCCTTTTGGAGAAGGGCGGAATATAAATCAAATAAAACTCAAAAAACTCAACAACCTTTTGGTGGCCAGGGATTGCATTTAACATTTTGAGAGGCTGAAATTGAATAGGATCACATCTACTAGTTGAAGGGGGCAGTTTCCTTCTTTATATATATATATATTGTGGAGATATGCATAAGTTACACTACAGTTTTCATGTCTTGCTCCCCTTTGAATTGTGGAAAGTACTGCCAGCTTTCAGCAATTATAGAATGAGGGCCCTGTAAAGGCTGAATAAAAGGCCTCAGAGACCACAGGTTGCCTACTCCTGCACTAAACCACACACTTGTATGAATCACAATGCCTAAATTCAACAAGCTGCTAAGCAAAAAAAAAAATTAGCAGGATGAGTAAATCTAGTCTTTAACTTGGGATGTCAAGCATATTAGAAAGGAGAATTATGGGTGCCTTTCAAATGTCTCCCAAGAGCCTAGATCTAGGAACAATTACATTAATTACTCTGAAAACCACATAACCTCACTCAGTATTGCCCATCTATCACTCACCAAGCACCTAGGTAATGACTGAATTATGAATGAACATATGCAAAGCCAACATGGTGCAGAAAGAGACGGATCAGTCTATTTTCCTCTGCGTCAAGGAAAAAAACCCAGCCAACTCTATAGAGACTTGGGTGGTTTCAACCAACATACCATTAATTCTGCCTGCTAATTTTCTAATGACAAAATCTCCTTGGCAACCTGGTTTCACACTCTCTGTCTTCTTGAGATCCATTGAGCAAATATATAGAGTGTCCAAACAGCATCTGGAAAGTTCATGAAGGGGAAAGGGGTTATGTTGAAGTGAATAGCTCAAAGCATATGAAAACTGCTGGCAGGTTCTTCTAGTTGTTCAAAGATTCAGAAATGTTCAGTCTTTCGCTGAGCAACTTTTGCCAAGCATTGAGTTGAGCAGGATCCTACTATTGTAGTGACTGAATCTGTAGTAGCAAACACCACCAGACAGAATGGCACCTACAGTAGTGAATCGGGTCTTTTCTTATAAACTGTAACTTACTAAAGTGTAAAAAGTAAATTAGTAAACTATAATTTACTAAATCTATCCCTTTGTTCTCTTGGTAGACTATACATCTTCTATTACACAGGTGTCAAACTCGCAGCGTCATGTTGCTGTCATGTGACGTATCACGATGTTTTCCCCCTTCACAGAGCTGGGGTGGCACATCTGGCCCACGGGCCGCCAGTTTGTATGGCGCATCTGGCCCGCAGGCCGCCAGTTTGACACCCCTGTAAATCTATTGCCATTAAAACAAAAAACAAAAAAAGAACACCCAGATAAAGATCTGTTTCTTAGGCATGTGGAACAATTCTTCTCAACTCCCGTCTTCTTTCCCTCATACGACCTAGACCAGTGATGGTGAACCTTTTGTGGCTCGCGTGCCAAAAGCAGGGGGAGCGCAGGAGGGTCGTGGGCAGGTGTGCCATACCCATAATGCTATGTGCCTCCCACGTGCTTGAGCCCATGACCAGCGCCCCCCCCCCTGCTTTTGGCACTGGTTTTTTTGCCCTCCCCAGGCTCCAAAGGCTTTCAAAGAGCGCGAGGAGGGCAAAAACAGTCCCCATGCCACTCCCCGCAGGTTGCTTCCAGTTTGCTTGTACTGTCGTTTTTTGCCCAGGAGGGATGCTCCTGAATGCTCCGGAGGGCTAAAACCAGCCCTACGAGCAAACCGGAAGTCCATTTCTGAACTTCCGGTTTGCCCATAGGGCCGGTTTTTCTCACTCTGGAGGCTTTAGGGAACTCCTGAAGCCTCCAGAGGGTGAAAAATGGCCTCAAAATAAGGCCAAAGTCAGCTGGCCAGCACACACATGCTGGCCAGCAGACAGGGCAAGCCTTGCGTGTCCTGACAAACGGCTCCATGTGCCATCTGTGGCACGTGTGCCATAGGTTCGCCATCACAGACCTAGACTTTGGAGAGATAACTTTAGCTGAAAAGACTTGAAACTCCATGGGAAAGCTCTGCTCCCACAGAAGACTTGGAGGAGCCTCCAGGTATCCATTGTCTTTCTCACCACAGAGATACCATACCTAAGCCATCTATGTCATTCTATCTAGGTTTTTGCTGTGTTCTTTAATTTTTGCTTTTCATTATGGTGATGGTTGACAGGCAGGCCAACCATTAATTTGACTCAAGGATGCTCTGTCTCCAGGATCATGATTGAATGATTCACTTGACAAAAAGTAACTAATTGGGGAAAAGCTGCAAGTAAAGAATCATGAAGAGGAGTGGTTTAGATTTTCTAAAACTGGAAGGGCTTCTCTGCCGCTCTATACTTCTATATTAATCCCATTAATTCTGTACCTCTCTTTTGAATTCATTAAATCTAGTAACTTTTATAGCTTACAGATGCAAGATCTGGTTTAATGGAAAGTTACTCCAGCAAAGGAACACCCTTAACCGATTTATATGGAAATAGTAGTGGGCAGTGTCACTTCCTACATCTTCCTTTCATTTTAAGCTAATTTGAGGAAAGAGGAAGCACTTCCTTCTAATTATGTTTTCTTCTACATGGTTTATGATATTTGTATTCTTTCTATTATTTTTTTATTAGTGTCTTAGTCCAAAAACTTTTTACATGTTCACTTCTAGAAATTGAATGCGTGCTGATCAACAAACTGATTTTTTGTTGGGTTGGAAAAAGTAGAACGAAATTTAAGTTAAGAAAAGACAAATAGTTCATAACAGTTAAGAAGAATGACTTATCGATTGAAGAAGTGTTTTTAATCACTTCATACATACTTAGAATGCAAATACAAATAAAAAGCATAAAATCATTAGTGGCCATGTTAGGAACCATGCAGAATGTAATTAACTAGGACACATTTAGTCATTTTTAGAGTAAACTCTTTTCCATTGATACCATTGAATTCAAGTTTAATTAATTTTATTAATTCATTAATGAAGAAATTCATTATTTTCTGTTCTAAATAAGATTAGTCCTAAATCCAAACCAAAATAGATAGTTCTAGGACATATAATCTCTAATCACAAAATTATTTAAAGGTAGCATTTAAGTGAAATATGCTCCAGTTAATGTATCTGCTGTACTACCCATAAACACAAGGGGGCTGTGAGATATCCAAAGAATGAAACAATTTTGCTGTCACAGTGCTGTGGTTGCTGTGTGTGTGTGTGTGTGTGTGTGTGTGTGTGTGTGTGTGTGTGTGTGTCCCTTGAAATAAAAAAAAAATGACAGAGTTTACCCCATCTGCATTATGAGTTCAGAAATGTCTGGCAGGTTTTGCAGTTCCACTGTACTTTGCTTTGTTCTTTCGATATTTGGCGCCAGAGAATCCAATACTAGGACTGACAGATATTCCACCTTCATCAGTCAGCTCTGAAAATTCTCCCCATTAATCAGCTGTGCAGAATGACAGTTTGCAAATATCCCTACCCTCTCCTGTCCAAAATACTTTCCATTTTATAGCATGGCCTCTGTTATAATGGCCGGAGGACATGCTACTGTAATACTGAAAACCGCTGTGTGCAAAAGCTGTAGGCAATATACGCGTATACACTGGGGTGCCCTAAAGAAGCTTAATGAAGCTTGGCACAAGTAGACAAGAATCAGAACAAGCCACCAACATTAGTTATAACCTTGCTAGTCGCATTAGATTACAGTCACCGCACATTTTGCTACGGCTATATATCTTCCTGGCTCTATCACCCTGCAATGATTTATTTATCACATAATATGTCAAAAAGAACTCTGCCTTTCTTCTTCCCTAACAAGTTCAGGTTTGAAAAATATTCGCTCTTGATTCATTCAAGATACATTTGAATCTCCGTCAAACAGTGCAGGTGAGGTCAAGAATTCCAATTTTTTTTTAAAAAATATCAGAATAATGTAAGCAATTATTGGCTGGGCCTCAGAACGTAGATTTCCTTTATTAATTTTAATTTGTTGTTTGATTGAATTTAGAAAATGGCTGAATCCAACCAACCCTGACACTTCACCTCACCAAAAATATAGGTGTTGACGACCATCTTCAAATCGCTCCATGGCTCGGGGCCTAGCTATATGCGAGACCGCCTCCTGCCCCATACATCCCTTCGCCCGATCCGCTCCCACAGAGAGGGTCTTCTCCGGGTACCGTCGGCCGGGCAATGCCGGTTGGCGACACCCAGGGGAAGGGCCTTCTCTGTGGCGGGCCCGGCCCTCTGGAACGACCTACCCCCCGACCTTCGCACTACCTCGGACCTCCGCCTCTTCCGCCAACGTCTTAAGACATACCTATTCCAACAAGCTGGCCTAGCGTAGCCCCCCGTTTCTGACTCTATCTATAAATTTTAATTTTCAGGGTTTTAAATGGGTTTTAGCATGGGTTTTAATTTAATTTAATATGTTTTTAATAGTGTATATTGTCTTTTGTTATGATTTTAATAATGCCTGTGCACCACCCTGAGTCCTAACAAGGAGAAGGGTGGGGTATAAATTCGAAAAATAATAAATAAATAAATAAATAAATAAATATAACAAACAATAAAAAAAGAAATATGCATGCAGAAAAAAACAGCTTCTGCCAACCTAGCAGTTCAAAAGCATGTAAAAATGTGAGTAGAAAAATAGGGACCACTTTGGTGGCAGGGTAACAGTGTTCCGTGCACCTTTGGTGTTTAGTCATGCCAGTCACATGACCACGGAGATTTCTTCGGACAGTGCTGGCTCTTTGGCTTTGAAACGGAGATGAGCACCCCCCGCCCCAGAGTCAGGAACGACTAGCGCATATGTGCGGGGGGAACCTTTACCTTTTATGCAGAAAAAAACATGTAAAAGAAAACAATTCCTGGAATTTAATTGCATATTGTATATTTCAAATAAGACTAGTGGCAACAAAATGCTTGTAAGTCACACTCAGAAAGGAAGATCAGAAAACCCACGCAATGTTAGAAAAGTCCAAATGAACACCTGCTCCTTTCTAGAATTCCAAGAGAGCGATGTATTGATAACATTTTACAATTCGTTAAAAACTTAACGAATATTGAAGCTTTTTTTTTTCCAAAAAAGAAAAAAAGTGTAAATTTATTTATTTTATTTATTTTTGGAATTTATACCCCGCCCTTCTCCTTGTTAGGACTCAGGGCGGCGCACAGGCATTATTAAAAACCATAGCAAAACAATATATACTATTAAAAACATATTAAATTAAGTTAAAACCCGTGCTAAAAACCCTTTAAAACCCTAAAAAATTAATATTTATCAGTAGAGTCAGAAAACGGGGAATAACTAAAGAAAAAGTCCCAGGTGCAGCTTGTGAGATGCTAAATTCGGAAAAATATCAAGAACCTTTACTTTTTTTAACCTCACAAAGCAAAAAAAAAAGAAGAAGAAGAAGACGAAAAGTAAAACAGTGAAATATGAAAAAAGAAAAAAGAAAATACCCCGAAAATAAGACAGGTCTTATTTTCTTTTGATCCCCAAAAGAAGCACTTGGCCTTATTTTTGGGGAGGTCTTATTATTTTTGAGGTGCAGAAAGCAGCGAGCATGGTCACCACATGGCTGCTGCTGTGTTGCAATATTTTTAGGGAGGGCTTATTTTAGCACATGCACTCAAAAACCCGATTGGGCTTATTATCTGGGGTAGTCTTATTTTTGGGGAACCGGGTATCAAAAATAAACAAAGAAAAGAAACTTGCAATTTTGTATTAGAAAAATAAGTCCATCTTTTCAAATTAATCAAAAACTGGACATTGGGAGGCAACCCATCCTTAAAAGTATTTTTGTTTATGTCATTTTTCCTGTTGACCATTCCAATTGGGCAGTTCCTTTATGGCAAATTGATTTCTTTTATGGCTGGAATATCCAGATGTCATCATTGTACATTTCAGTGTCTTAATGGCAAATGTATTTAAGAAATTGAAAATCTAACTGTGCATTCAATAGTTTTCTTAAGTGATGAAAGGTTCGTGCATATAATCTGGGTATCATTTGATTGTCGAAAAAACACTAAAAATAATGTTTTCTGGAAGAAAATACTTTTTATGAATCGATTTTGACCCAAAAGACATTTCCAAAGGAAGAGAATAGCCACAGAACTATTACACAATTATTGTGTTAGTTTCCCAGCCTTTGAGTCTGGATTCAAATTGCAAGATCAAAACTCTTTCCTTGGAATGTATTGAAAAGTATCCTAGAACTGTTCCCATTTCTGATCAATAAAAAGTATTGTCCAGTCCAATTATTTACTGGATTCTTAATCTGAGAATACACTTAAAGTAGTTCAGGTTTATAACCAGTATAAATATACAAGTATAATTATTGCTAATATAGAGCAAGATACAAATTCCTGTCTATGCCTTCGAGAAGGAAGAAGAAAAGAGAACAATCAATGAATTTAGAAGGTGACTAACAGAAATGATACCAATGAGATACCCATCCATGAACATGTATGAGAACCTAACAAACTGCTCGTTTATCTTAGATTACAGCAAGATTACAGTTAGTAGACAACTTTTTCTTGTGTGGTTAAATACAGATTGTTGAGTACTACCTTTATTTGCCAAAAATCATTCTGGTATTTAAGAATTGTCACTCGTTAACATCTAAATGTTTTTTTAAAAATTATTTTTAAGTCAGGTATGCTAAGAGAAATATCTGCAAGTATCTTGATTCACTTTCTTAACTTAGCTGAAATTAGTCATTGGAAATGAGTCATTGAACATTGGCCAAGCTTATCGTGCCCATTTTTCTAGAAGGACTCCTACAACATTCTGTAAACTTCAATTTTGCCATATTCTGGACATGGCTCATATAGGCCATCCATGTCAATGACAGAAGTAATGTCTGGGGAAAACCTTAGTAGCTTTCAGTTAAGTTGGTCAAGGGAAATCCCAGTATATTTTAGTCTATTTCTTTCCATAGTATGTAGATAGGACTAGATCTTATAGAGAAGGGCAGAGTATCCAAATTTTAAAAAATAAGTTTATTTGAATATTTATGACTACACGCAGCTGTTAGCAATCATGAAACCAGAACCTCTGGTTCTTGCTAACTTTTCTTGGAAAGGGAGAAAAGGAGAAGAATTGAAATCGGAGAACTGCTGATACAAATTACTTCAAGAAAGGCTAAATATTCTAAGGTAGAATTTAGTTGGCATGGTCTACTGCTTGCCTTTCCCAACACCTACCTCATTAGGCTCATTTCCAAGGCAAGAATAAGCCACTGAACTCCACTAATTAAAAAGAGACTAACTACCTCTTAGATTTCCAAATGCTCAGCAAGCAGCACCATAGACATTATGTGTGGGGGTACTTTTTACAATTAGTTGTTCAGTGAAGGCATGTCAACAAAGGCTTTCTGGAGCTTTGCTTAATTTTGCATTGGGAAGCTACTCTCAGTAGCTCAAGTCCTCAAGGTGCCATGACATCATCTCGAAGGAGACAGTGCGGGACTTCTTTTATAACTTATCAAGCCTGCAAAGAAGAGTTATACAAATTAAAATGAAATTGTGGGATGGTGCTTTGTTTATAAATCTGCACAGCACAGCACAGCACATAATCCCAAGAAGGAAGGCTAGGCAAAAGTGAATCTGTCTAATTGTAAGATGCCATTGATAGAAATGAGATGACGATGATGAGACATTGAGGATGCTATCTGTTCAGTTGTGTCTGACTGTTGGCAATTCTATTGTCCTGGTGTCTCCACATCTTCTGATCTTGCATTACTTCTTTGGAGTTTTCCTATGGTCTGATTGATGTCAGTTTTGATTCTGGAATCAATGAATATGTGTTCTACAAAAATGAGGCTGCGGCATAAATCATTTCAAATTATTTGAGAAATTTTAAATGGCTTAAGATCTAGAGCCTAATGGTTGGCTACAGTCCAAGTTATATCAACATTTTTAAAATGTTCATGTTAGTAGGACCAGAGAGAGGAAGAAGGGCCCACAGGCCTTGAGAAGCAGGTCAGAAAAATAAAATTTAGAGAGAGAGAGACAGAGACAGAGAGAGAGAGATAAAGAAGCATGTCAGATACCATGTTCCCTGGGCAGTTGTCATCCTGTTTTTAAATCATGTGAATAATTTTGTCCAATCCCTCCAGATTTGAATCTCTCAAGGTAAAAATATTTAGAATTTCCAAGCAAACAGCATGGACTGAGCAGCCACAGCTAGAAGAGATATTCTAATCCTATTATTTTAAATTGGTAAATGACCCTTTTTTAATTACCACCTCATGTATCACCACAAAGGGTTATCATGATCCCCCCTAATTTGTCTTTATTCTACATTGCTCAAACATTGATTCACAATAGACTATACCAGCATTAATCATATACTTTTCTCTAAAAACATGCTATAAATGTCTTGAGTGATAGATTATATTGAGCAATGATGTAGCAATTTAAATGCCTCAGGCAAATCAGCTCATATTTCCATTACTCCACATCTCTATTTCTACAAAGAATACTTCCCGTTAAGCCTATAATAACAGTCTTTGCTGGAAAAATCCTTTTTTTTATAACTTCAAATATTTAATGTGTCATCATTTAAGAGTTATTTCTCTCCATTTTGTCCTGATAAGCAGCATTAGGGAGCAGATCTCTGTCATGAAATATATGATGAGCGTTATTTCCTCATTTCTGAAAAGAGATTAAGTAGGTGTGAACAAACTTTTAAAATTATTATTAAGCAAGAGCCTGAGGGCTGTAATATATATTTTCTTATAAAAGGGAGTCATATATCTTTCCCATGTACCCAAACTAGATTTCTATTCATAAGAAAAGAATGCATATTTTCTGGGAATAAAATTATAACTCTGTGCAAAGCTAACTTATCCTTTTGACAGGAGTGCTTTTTAATGCTTGTCTGTTAAAAATTGATTAGGAAGAGGAAGCGCAGTGGTGGGTTGCCAATCTTTTTACTACTGGTTCGGGCGCACACCTGCACACGCTCACACACCTTTGTGACACTTCTGTGCATATCCAGAAGCATCTGGGTGGGTGGGTGGGTGGGTGGGTGGAGCCTCCTGCCACCGCTACTACCAGTTCACCTGACTTGGGCCAAACTGGGAGCAACCCACTTCTGAGGAAGGGGTCCATCTCAACTTGACTGAATGCTGAAGAGATTTTATTTTGAAAAGAAAAAAGAAATGGGAAGCTAACTAGGTATGGATATTATGGCATGGTACTACTGGTAGTCCTCAGCTTACAACCACAATTGAGCCCAAAATTTCGGTTGTTAAGCAAAATGTATGTTAAGTGTATTTTGGCCCATTTTCTCGACAGAGATGGGAAGTGAATCACTGCAGTTGTTCACTCAGTAACAAGGTTGTTAAGTGACTCTGGATTCTGTTATGTTGGATGAAGGATTCCGACTCAGGCATAGTCAAACAGCAACATTTATTAAACACCTAACTTCAAATACACAAGAATCAGTACAGGCTGAAATCTCCCGCCTGACAGCAGTTTATATACAGCTTTCAGGCGGGAAAACCCTTCAGCAAGGCAACTGCAACATTGTTTCAGTTAACTAGACAGAATCCGGCCAGCCGCGTCTTAGCCAATGAGACGCGGCTGCTTGCTCCATTCCGGAATGCGGTAACTTAAAGTTCACCAGACTTACTGGCACGGTCGTAAGTCTGAGGATTTAACAGATTCCCCATGGATTTTGCTGGTCAGAAGGTTACAAAAGGTGATCGAATGACCTCAGTTTCAGTTTCAGTTTATTTGGATTTATATCCCGCCCTATCTCCCCGAAGGGACTCAGGGCGGCTTACAGGCAAATATAAAAACAATACAATAAATACAATACAGTGTTAAAATGAAATTAAATTAACTAGCCTGTGCTAAAATATAACTAAAAACTGTTAAAATCCCCTACCTCAGGGCACTCCAACGGTCATAAATATGAACCAGTTGCCAAGCAGCTGAATTTTGATCACATGACCATGGGGATTCTGTAATGGTCGTAAGTGTGAAAAATGGCCAAAAGTCAGAGCTATTGTAACTTCAAATGGTCACTAAACAAATGGTTGTAAGTTGAGGACTACCTGTATAGGACAGGCACTAAAAAGTATGCTTAGCAAATCTTTGAAATTAAGACAGAGCTCCCCACAGGTACTTATGGCCTGGATCCAAAGTTCCAGTGGCTTCCCTCCCCAGTCATGTGACCACATTTCAAGCGCCTAGCAACCAGCCCCCATTTATAGTTTACAGTGTCCCACGATTGTCCTCATGAGTTTTATCAGTTTAATAGAACTTTTGCCAAGTCAAGGGGACTAGGTTTTCTTAAACTGCTATCACTGCCAGCTGAAGGACCCCATCTTCTCTTTGCAAAAGTTCCACTCAGCACTAGTCCAGGCAGGCAAGATCATCTCCTTCTATTGTCACTATGTACAAGTTGTTAAGGGAAGGCTCCAGTATGGGATTCAAAAAAATTTACGACCAGTTCTGTGGGTGTGGCTTGGTGGGCATGGCAGGGGAAGGATACTGCAAAATCCCCATTCCCTCCCTGCCTCACTAACTTGCTTTCTAGCTCTGTTCTCCTGTACAGGACAACAAAAGAAGACTCAGCTGATCAGCTGGGACTTGGGAGGCAGCAAATAGATCGGAGGCAGAGCCAGCCAGAAGTGATAATTGCTGCTTCTCCGAACTACTCTAAATTTCCACTATCAATTCGCCAGAACCTGGGTCCTGTTGGAGAAGGGCGGGATATAAATTGAATAAATAAATAAATAAATAAGAACCGATCAGAACCGGAGGAATACCACCTCTGGAAGGCTCATTAATTAAATAAGAGTCTCTCTTGAATGGACCTTAACATTACCTTGAATGGTGTTTACTTCCAGGAATGTGAGTATGGGATCGAAGACTAAATGGCCAAAGTTTCCAGCATGGGAATTCTGAGACTTGAAATCCTTACATCCTAAAATTGCCACATTTGAAAAATACTGGTCTAGAATATTGTCACCAAGTTGGCGAACTAGACTTAAAAACAGCTTGTAATTCAGCAACTTGTCTAACAAAATGTTCTCACCAAACAAAAACAAGGACAGCTGGCATCTGTGGGATTGGGCAGGTACACAGAACTGATAAAGAATAACTTTTATGACTCCAAAATGTGCAGAAGGAGGTAAGAAACAGATTCTTACTCATGACATTCTCGTTTATTTATCTCATTTTGAAGACTGTCTACATAACCCTTGGAACAGGTGCAGCTGGGAGGATATACAACGTCCTCCTGAACACAACCCTCAAGAGGATGGCTTTGTTAACTGTCTGGGATTTCAAAAAAATCTGGGAAAGTTAATGTCAAGCACTAGCAGGTGACAACATATGCCTAATGGCCAGCATTTGTTTTGGCAGATCGGATTCGAGGCAGGTTTGCTGTAAATACATTATGCAAGGCTGGTATCAGCAGCTGGTATTCTAAGACCCAACATCTTGGCAAGATACCAGGCCCGGATTCTCTCCGCATCTAAAAAAAAATGAAGATGTACCAGCTGGCTGGATTTAGCAATATCTTTAATTTCTCGTAATATTATGGATACACCACTGCCTGCAGCGGTATTACTCCAAGTGTGGACTGAGACCCCCAGAGGGTACACAATGAATTTGTCTTGCCAAAAAGTGTCTCTTTACATGCCTTTTCAGAGCGTTCCAGTTCCGTGGAAAATTATGCATTACAATCCAAACCAAGTGACAGTTCTAGAACCTTCTGAGTGAAGCCTAAGCGTCCTTTTTGTTGTTTGTGTATACTGAGTTTGCCTTTCAAAGGAGTAAGAAGCATACCTAGAGGGGATGATGCTTTTCTGTCAAGCTTAACTTCTCACCTGACCTTCCCTTTTTAATGGAGGGAAAGATAAGTGAGGAGAAATAGAGACAGTTGTTATTGTATCCGTACAGCTAAGCTGGGAAAGATTGCCGAAAGCAATTTACAGCCTTACAATGTGCTGCAAGTTGCACCCTTTTAAGAGCAGTTTAAGAGAAGCCAAGTTAGAGCAAATAAAGTCTTTTTCTTCACCCCTGCCCAGTTTTGATGAATAATATTGGCTGTCTTCTGATCATTGTCATTAATATTGGCTGTCTTCTGTCAATGATATTATTGACAATATCATTGTTCTTGCGGCAGCAATGAAATGGCATACAATATTTATTTGTATAAATAAAGGTCAGATTTCAAGAATGATAAAAAAACGCGAAGATCATCCTTCCCATTGGAAACATGCTTTTATTAGTTTATTACAGGTCTTAATCTTTCTTAATCTTTATTGTATTTCTATACTGCCCTCTCTCCCAGACGGGACTCAGGGCGGTGCACAGGAACAATAAAAATATAAAAATATATAGACAATCAAGTAGTTAAAACTGAATTAAATAAAATTTGGACCCGTGCTAAAAACATAATTAAAACCCAAATAAAATCAGCCATAAAACAGGTGTAGTCTCTCTGGGCATATTTCCAACCAAATTGTTTTTATTTTGTAAAAGTATAAAGTTAGATTATTGTTTAATACAAAGAATAAAATTAATTCATTTAAAGTAAAGGCTGTATTTATTTCTTGCTCAAATCAGACCCCAATGAAATCATTACTGTGTTTCCCCAAAAATAAGACAGTAGTTACTGTGTTTCCCCAAAAATAAGACAGTAGTTATTTACTTTTGACCCCCTAAATAAGCACTTCGCCTTATTTTCGGGGAGGTCTTATTATTTTTGAGGTGCAGGAGGCGGCGAGTGTGGTCACCTCATAGCTGCTTCTGTGTTGCAATATTTTCAGGAAGGGATTATTTTCAGGGGAGGGATTATTTTAGTGCATGAGCTCAAAAACCCAATTGGACTTATTATCTGGAGAAGCCTTATTTTTAGGAAAACAGCCAAGGAATGTCAAGGCACATTGACAATGGAGACAGCCCTCCAGAATGCATTTGGTCCAAGTCGAAATCAAACTTAAAGTCAGGCTCAATCAATCAATGCCATTCTCTTGAAATAAATGCAACTTACAGTTGTCCTCCTATTTAAATATTATACTCTTCCTAATCAATCCAGATTGCTCTTGAAACACTGGGCCATTCTCCAGTAGACAGAATGCTGAAAACCTAGACCACCTTAACTGAGGTATTTGCAAGGCCACCTCACAATTGGACTGATAGAATAAGCATTTTACTAATGAATACAATCATCATCCTTCTAAATACACCATCTAACAGCCCGCAAAAGTCATTGTCTGCTCTTAGGCTAAATGAAGTGAGATGCAAAATTATATCCTGAGTTTGTGGGAAAACACATAACAGGAAATCCCTTGAACCTTTCATCGGCTCAAAAGCTGATGCTGCTGGTTTGTTCTGGCATCACAATTACAGCAGAGGCTTGGAAAAGACTAATGAGTTTCTGAAAAAGGTCCCGATGACCTCTGCAGCAATGAAACAGCATACAATATTTATTTGTCACACAATATTCCATTATTTCTCCAAGGAGCTTAGAGCGGTGATACACATGCCACTTATTTCATCCTTACAACAAATCTAAGGTCTAGCATAATTTTCCAGCTAGCCAAGTCATTTTCATGTCTGAGCAGGATTTTGAACACATGTTTCTCATATCTCAACCCAAGGTTGAACTCTGTTCTATCAAAAATGCATTATATTATATTATTGGCTTTTTATTTGCTGAATAAATGAATCAAAGAGCAGCTGCTTAAATCAGTGAGGCTTCCTTCCTGAAATGATCTTTCAGAAGAAAGATCATTGGTAACCTTAAATCATGAAAACATAGAGGATCTTAGGTACACAAGTATATAAATATTTGCTACGTGATGTTTTTAAATTTCCTGTGCGCCGCCCTGGGTCCTCTGTGGAGAAGGGCGGGATATAAATTTAAATAAATAAATAAAATGTTACAGAGGAAATTGTGCTAGGATTATCAGTCCTTTTTAATTCTGGTTATAGTATTTGCATTCCAAGTTTAGTCCAAAAAAACCTAGGGAAACGCTTGCCTACTTACTACTAGAGTGCAAAGGACTCGTGGAGATTAATCACAAATACAAGACAGCATTATATATTAAATTAAAATATCTACAGTATAAACCAGTACAGAACAAGCTATAAATAATCCACACTCTCAGCCTCACAATTTCCCCACAGGTACATAACTTCCTAGTAGCTACTACTTAAATTGCATCAATCATTCACCATCTACTTTCTGTAAAAGTACTGCTTTTTAAAAGCTTCCAAAAGGACAGTAGTATGTGCGTGAAAGTCTAATACAGGTACTCCTCAATTTACAACCATTCATTTAGTGACCGTCTGAAGTTATAACAGCACTGAAAAGTGACTTATGGCCATTTTTCACACACTGTTGCAGCATCCCCATGATCACATAATCAAAATTTGGACACTTGGCAATTGGCTATCTCTGTCCCATTCCTGAAGTCTGGTTGGAAGAGATCTTCATAGGTGTGTTTTCGACCCATTTTATCAATAATTTAGCCTGAGAAAAAGAATTATAGGAATGGACAATGCAAGTATGGTCCCACTGCCTAAGTTGTTCGCTATTCCAGTTATAGGCATAGCCAGTGGTGGGATTCCAAATCTTTTCCTACTGGTTCTATGAGAGCACACTTCGCAAGTGCTGCACTTAGTGTCAGCACTGGTGAGCTGAGCTTTTTTTTAGCTCAGCTGAGGCGCGGAAATCTGCTCTGCCACACAAATCAGCTGAGCTAAAAAATAAGGGAATACAGGGCAGGGAATGACAGGGGTTGGAGGGCAGGGCCAACCAGAGGTGGTATTTGCCGGTTCTCCAAACTACTCAAAATTTCCACCACCAGTTTGCCTGAACCAGTCTGAATCGGCTGAATACTACCACTGGCCATATCCATAGTCCTCACACAAAGTATTAGTTATTCTATTCTAAAAATACATTTTTCCTGGCTATAATATTTATGCATCAGTAATAATCTTAACATCAAGCTTCATCTTGGGAGCTAAAACTTGATTGTAGTTTCCCAGAGTCTTTACATAAAAAAGTTAAGACTGGGACTTTGTTGCAATTCATGAACAGTTGCCAGGATCTCGCTATTAAGACTCAGACCCAAATTTATATCCTCCTGGATTCAAAATCCACTGATTTTCTCATCCCACTATATCCTCTGCCTAAATTAGTTCTTTTTTTTTTTTCCTAGATGTGCTTGTGGATGAAAGTTGCCTGTTTACATTTTTCACATTCCTACCCTGGGAAACTCCAGTTACTAATGGAATTCAAGCCTGTAGATCTCTTTCTGAATCATGAGAATATTTACATCTCAAATGCAAACCCAGATATCATGGTTTTAATATTTATGAATCACCTTATGGAACATTATTTCTCATAGGGACGTAGAAAGCCAACATTTTCCCATGTTCCATCAAATTTATTCTAGGCATCACTTTTACAGAGTTACAAAACTTCCCTGTCTGCTTTCTCTCCAGGCTTTGTTTAAGCCCAATGTTGGGAAAAGAGCCCACAATAGACATGATTGGATATTGTTTGCTTCTTTTACAGATAATCATATTGGTTTATCTCAGGGGTCTGCAAAGTTGGCTCTTTTAAGACTGATGGACTTCAACTCCCAGAATTCTCCAGCCAGCCATGCTGGCTGGGGAATTCTGGGAGTTGAAGTCCACCAGTCTTAAAAGAGCCGACTTTGCAGACCCCTGGTTTATCTAAAGTAGACTAAAGTAAAGTAGAATCTTTCCATAACAGAATCCAAAGTTTAGTTGGCAAATGAATCTCAAAAGAAAGTCATCCGAATTCTATACAGAGAAGAACATTTGTCAGGGTTCCAAATAGCATCCAAAAGTAAATCAGAGTTCAAGGCAAAAGTTTCCTCAATGTTCCAATTTATTAAGGGAACCATGTTGGCATATCTGGGAAAACCCAAATCTGAAAGCTTCCAGATTTTCCCACCCAGTTGAAAGTTCAAGATCCTGCCCCAACACCCACATGTCCATCACATGATCCAATCTTACACTGCCACGAAGACAGAGTTCACCCATCCAGTTCCGGCCAGGTGCAGAGACAAAGGATGACCTTGAGTTATTATGGCTACATATCGCCCAACTCCATATAATCCCCCCTCCCATTTTCCCACAATAGAAAATGAATAGTAGAAAGGGTGGCAGGCCCAAAGTCCAAAAGAAAAGATGGCTTCCAGGCCTGACAGCCTTTGCAACAGATGGAGGACCTTGGAGGAGAGATATCAGAAGTCCAGACTGCTCTCTTTCTAGTACAGTGATTATTTTTACATCCACAGCACTGTGTGTCATACCACAAAAGACTTAGTGCTTTAACTTTGAAACGTTTAATTACTGCAGGGACATTGTTTTTCCATTACAGTTTGTGTATCTGCTTATTGCGTTAGAATCTTTTTGTGCATAGAGCATATGATTTGATTTGAGGGCTGAAGTTTCCAAGAGACACAAGACTGGAAATAGATACCTAGGTATTCAAGGTCTTTACCTGTTCAATTTGGATGCTGTTGATCGTCCAAATATAAAGGTTTTTGCATGGTTTGTTCCCAGCATTTTGGTCTGGTAAAATAACACCAGCTCATGGAAGTTTCATCACAGCATCACTTGCATGTCGGCATCAGTATCATATACTTAATAGCATGGACATTTATTGAGAGCTGGAGATGGAAGATGGAATTTGGCTCTAGGGAGATTAAAATTGACATTAAATAACAGTGGGTGCGAGAAGATACATGCCTTTTGGCTCCCTTGGAAGCTGGAATAGATGCAGCCAGTTCTCCGATGTCCACCTATCCAGATCTACATTGCACTATTTTCATACAGAATCATTATTGATCTAAAGAGCTGCAAATTTATTAAACAGAAGAAGCTGCCAATTTGCACCATAATCTCTTGTTGGCAATTGAATCACTGTTTTATTTCATATTATGTTATATTTATTTTGTATTGTTTATCAAATTCATAAGGTCATCCAACTGATTGGACTTCAGTGCTCTAGCAATGGTAACTGGAATTAAAAGTACTTTTACTGGTTATGAAATGAATAGCATAGATGCTAAGCAAGGTCTGAAGCATTTTATTTTTGTTACACTCCCTTCAGAAGGTGTTAGCTCTGAGATGAATGCGTAAGGTGAGACCTTGCTTAATGTCAGGTCTGCTTCATCGATAACCAAGAAAGAAACCCCTCGACTCCATTTTTAGTGGAATTAAAAGTACTTTTACTGGTTATGAAATGAATAGCATAGATGCTAAGCAAGGTCTGAAGCATTTAGGCGCGAAAGCATACATATCAATATATGTCCAACCCCCTTTTCCCAGTAACCCCCACCCCATGGTCCAATGTGCAAAGCCCCTAAGTGTCATGTGGCTTCATCTTCAAAGAGCATCATCAGGTTGGCATGTAAAATCGTTGACCTTGACCATAACATGGCCCGAGCCACTGGTATGCGAAGTAGATGGCAACGGTAGATGGCAACAGAGTACTTCCTTCTGCAATTCACTCTCCTGCACCATGCAGTCCCAATAACCCAAATGCAAAGCCCTTCCCTCCCCGTTTCATATGGCAGCCGAAGCGAACAGGAAAGCGGAGGCTGACAGTAACTGAAATTGTTGGGTCTGAATGTGACACAGGAAAGCTTAGCTTCTGCTCTAAGTAGGCATTTTATCTTATGGTATTGATTTCTTTTCTGTTCTTTTTCTTTTGTCCTATAACTGTAAATTCTCTAATAAACACATTTCAGGATTACAGGCAGGTTTTTCCACAGTTCTTTGAATGCCTGAGATCTTCTGCATACAATCAAGGGTGTTCCCTCTCTTAGCTGAAATTTGACAACGTTTGATTGAATTATCTGGTTCACTGACATCTTCTCAATCTTTCTTCGGTGATTCGGGGTTTAGATATTTTGATACAAAGAAAGAGAGAAAGAGTCCCGCAAGGGAGATAGGGCGGTATATAAATACGAATAAAATCAAATAAAATCAAATCAAAACTCTTTGGATTCATAAGTGCCAAGGGAAAAAATATGCAACAAAAGCAAAACAATCTTTATTTGGACAAAAACCACCTATTACAATGCTAGGAAAATACCTAGAACCATGATGGACAACCTATGGCATGGGTGCCACAGGTGGCACCAGAGCCCTCTCTGCTCAACCGTTGTCCCAGCTCAGCTCCACCGCATGTGTGCATGTGCCTCCAGCCGGCCAGCTGATTTTCGATCTCTGCCATGCATGCTTGGGGGGTGGGGCACATGTGAGAAATGTACCTGCATGCATGGGGGAGGGGAATCACACATGCATGTGCAGGGGTGGGGGGAGTATGGGGTGTGTGGTGTACACATACACATGTGGCCCATTTTTGGTCCCAGGAGGCTGTAGAGAGGCCTACTAGGCCCAAAACGGGGCACAAGGGGTCGCACGTGCATTCAGGCGGGACGAGGGGAGCACAGGGATGTCACAAGCCCATTGCATTATGGGTGTGGGTGCATGCACGCTTTTGGCACGCAACGACACAAAGGTTAGCCATCACTGACCTAGGAACAACATGAACTGAAGAAGGAAAATGAATGAAGATGGATTAACATATGATGCATTAAGGCAAATCACATATTGGGAAAGATAGCTCCACTCCTACAACATAAGGCAGTACTGATCTCTACAAAGAAACATTTCATACAAAGTATATCCAGCATGTTACCACTGCCAAACATGGTCACCTACAACGAAACATATATGAAAGTTAGTCACCATGGAAATGAGAGTCTATAAAGACTCAGTCATCCAGGTCATGTTTGTCCCAAAGGTGGTTTTTCAAAAGGCAACTGGACTTACCGTACTTTGTTTTTCCTTGAAGACGTTTTGCTTCTCATTCAGAAATTAAAGAAGTTTCTTGGATGAGAAGCAAAATGTCTTCAAGAAAAACCAAGAAGTCTAGTTGCCTTTTGAAAAAGCACCTTCGGGACACTGAAATGAGATGTTTGAGCAAAGAGGCTGAAGTGACCAGAACAGATAGAAATGAGATCATAAGAGAAAGAATTGGCATAGAACAAATCCTAAACTACATACAAAAACAGCAAATAAAGTGGTTTGTTCACCTGGAGAAAATGTCTTGGGATTCCATGCCATATAAAGCATGTATAAAAAGAGGAAAAGGCCAAAGAACACAAGGCAGACCCAGAAGAAGATGGAGAGACAGCATCAAATACCAAAGGTTGAGGCTGTCAGAGGAACTAAAACCCGAACTTTATATCTCTCTCGACACCTGAAGCAGTTAAAGAGGAAGTAAAGAAGTAGAAAAAGGAATTCACCACTCTTGAGGAGAGCCAGAAGTAAAAAAATAAAGGGTTCTTTGGGTTAAACAAGAAAGAAAAAGCACAAAGCAACTGTGCCAGCCCAATTTCTAAGAACGTATCATTTGCCAAAAATGCTTTTGTCTATGCAGCTCAGATTACATGTCATCTTCATTCAACTGCCTCATTCAGCTACCCTTTGATAGCATTGAAAAAGTAGCTTTATGACCTGTCCTTAAACTTACAGTAGTTCCAGCGTAGTCACATGATTATAATTTGGGTGCTTTGGAAAACATTTATGACTATTGCAGGTCCCAAAATCACATGATCACTATTTGCAATGTTCACAACCAGTTTCCAATAAATTCAATGGGGAAGCTGGCAGGAAATCGCAAGTTGCAATCAGGTGATGTGATGCTCAACAACCCATGGTGGTTCACTTAATAGCTTCAGCAGAAGTGACTGTATGAGTCTGGCATGATCACATGGTGCTTCTCCTGACAACTGCATCACTGGTCTGAGTTGCAGTAGTCAAATCAGGGTTATCTACACTTCCAGAGACCATGAGTTTTTCAGGAAGGATGGAATATCAAAACCAATTAGGTAAATAATCAAATAGAAGAGAAGAGAAGATAGTGAAGATATACAGTAGTCTTCCTTGGTTCTGCCATGTTATGTAACTCAAGAAAAATAAAGTATCTGTCACAGACAAAGCATTGTCTAACCAGCCTCAGTATGAAGGAGAAAATGGTATTTTAAAAACTATGGATTTGAAGCATTCTCCTTTCATCACTTAGGGTAGGAACCACAGACTAGATTTTTGATCCCATCTGGAGTATTGACATCTGATATGACTTGCTTACCTGAAAATCAAAGCTCACTGCAAGGAGATAGGTTTGCATGCAGCCAAGGGAATCTCAGGTTGGAGGTGAGGATCAACAGTGTTAACATGGCAGCCATAATTGGACAATTGAAATTCTTGCCAGTTTTTGTTTATGCAACTCATGTAAAATGAGGTGGGATTCCAACCATCTAGTCACACCTTCCCTTTTTATCACATTGACTCTTTTTCTCTCTCACACACACCTACAGAAATCCAGTTCCCTCACTGGCTTAATTTGATCGAGCAAAGTGTAAAAACAAGGCCATCGCCGGGTTACCACAGTGTAACAAGGTGAGAAACAAACAGTAATTCCCTGGCATCTCAGGTGGAAAAAACTATTTGCATAAATCCCATTATAATTTTGGCCTGCGGTTTTGATTACATTTAATGCAGTGCCTTCCCATCCATTGCATTTCAGCAGAATTCTTCTAAGAAGCAAGCCGTGAGCTCAGGTGGAGGCAAGTGCAACCAATTCCCTTTGCAGGGTTCTGCTTACACAGGTAGAAAGGATGCTGGGAGATTTCTCCTTGAACTTCCACATTAGCAGGAAACTTGGGAAGGAAATTTAGTGAAGCCAAAGCAGAGATGCCATTGCTTAAAGGCATATATTGCAGATCGACTGCTCAGGTTACAGATCTAGCATTGTCAAATGCAGGGATGGGATTCTACCAGGAAATCAGGGATGGGATTGAACAACATTAGCAACTGGTTCTCTGCCCAGTTGCTGGGTGGGTGTGGCCAGGGTGGGTGTGGCCTACTCAGCCACCTTCAACATAGGGTGGGGGGCTTGTCCTCCCCAGGCTCCAGAGGCTTCCAAGAAGGCAAAAACAGCCTCCACCGGGCTCCAGAGGCCGGAAACAGGGTCACTTTTGGACTTCCGGTAGCCCATATTTAGCCTCTAAGAGAGTGAAAATGGCCTTCCCTGGGCTCCAGAGGCCCTCCGGAGGTCAAATAAGGCCAAGTGTTTATTTCAGGAGTCAAAAGAAAATAAGACCCTAGCTTATTTTCGGGGAAGTACCATATTCCATTACAATCGCCAGAACATAGCCTAAATCTCTAAATAACATGCGTATAAATTGCAAGTAAAATCAAGTCTTTAATCCAGTGAATAACAGGGCCCAGAAACGTTTCTTTGCAAGCCCCCTCATTTGAGAGGCTATTATATAAAGAATTTTTGTAGTTGTTTTGTTCTTTTTTTATTCTCTTTTTCTTAATCCGTTCTGTGTAATTAAATAAAGCCAAAATAATAATTATAAATGCAGCTATCTCAGATAAATTTCAAAACAGTCACAGGAAATAACTCCAGAGTTCTATTTTAAGTTCTTAAAATGGACTGCAGGATAAAAATATAACACACGAATAAGATATTTGGAGAAGAAATTAATACATATAACTCAAGGTGGTAAATGTATCTAATACTATGCTAGCATGGTATAATGGTAAAGATGCTGGTCTAGAAAATAAGGAGATCATGAATTCTAGTCCTGCCTTAGGCATGAAAGCCAATAAGGTGAATTTGGGACAGTCACTATCACTCAGCCCAGACCAACTCACTGGGTTGTTGTTGTGGGGAAAATAGGAGGAAGAGGGGTTTTGTATATGAGTTGCTTATAAAATAATAAAGGCAGGTTAAAAACCAATAAATACATACAATCCTGCCTCGTATTTTCACCACCACCAACAACTTGTGTTGGATTGAGAGACTGCAACTGGCTCAATCTCACCCAATCACCTTTCATGACTACAGGAGACCTAGATCTGAAGTGTGTCAGAGTTCCCGGAATTCCTCAAAGAGCAAGTTTATTGAATATATCATATTGGTACAAGATGGTGAAAACCAACTCTGAATGTTCCTGTGGTTTTCACCTGATTAAAAGTAAAAGTTGCCCCCCTTCCCAAACAATCAGTCACATGGTCTAATCACGGTGTCATCCGGTTGCCTGATAACTTCACTCCTCCTCTCTCCAACCACCTGTGGGAATGTCCTTGGTTCCAAGGAGAAAGTATTTTGTTTTGGCTACAAGCCCCAGCTATTTCTATTACCCCCTCCCTATCCTTCAATTCCAGTGTGGCAACACTGAAGCATCAAAATGGCCTCAGTCAGGTCAGCTTCAGGGTTGACAAAGTGTATGTATTCACAATTGTGTATTCTGACCAATCATAGCCAAGTTTGTTAAGGAATCTCACAATTTTTACATTTCCAGGGCCACATCATTATTGGTAAATCCGATTGCTACTTTTCTCTCCAGATGCCAGACATGGAATTTTAAATTTCTTTGTTGTATCTCCTGGACAGATAATAAAAACTTGAATGGAGAAGTGCGAGGGGAGAAGTAACATGACCTACCCTCCCTGTTACTAGACTAGGAGATACTGAAGGCCTGTGTGTAATCAGCATCTCTAACACAAAGCAATTGGTTTCTCCTTAATGCCTCACTTTCCCATTTCTCTGTTCCAAGTGCACATTTCTTTAATACTAATTATCTCGCTTCCCCGCCTACCCTGTGCACCCTGGAGCTATTGCTGTGTAAGAGAGAAAAGATGTCTTTAATTCAGAATTGTCAACACTCTTATCAAACTACAAAGCCCAGGATTTGTAAGGAGGGGTTTGCAAAATTATAATTTATAGTTTACAATAGTCTTTTCAGGTTACACTGAAAAAAATATGCTTAGGCTTTAAACTGAAGGGTTTTCAAAGGAATGGAATGGAATGGAATAGAATAGAATAGAAGTCTTCTAGTTCATGGCAGGAGACCATATCATCCTGGACAAATAATTGTTCAATCTTTTCTTTAAAACCTCCAGAAGGTAAGCTGTTCCATTGATTAATTGTCAGGAAATTTCTCTTTAGCTCCAGGTTGGGTCTCTGTTTAATGAGCCTCCACCCATTGTTTCTTGTCCTATCCTTAAGAACTTTGAAGAATAAGTTGATTCCCTCCTCTCTCGGTACTGGCAGACCACTATAATGTCACTCCTGATTTTTCTCTTCATTAGGCTAGGTATAGCTAGTTCCCTTAACAATTCCTCATATGATTTATCCTACTGACCCCTTATTATCTTAGTTACCCTTCTCTACTCCCTTTCAGCATTTTTTGGATCGTGGTAGCCAGAATTGGATGCAATATTCCACGTGTGGACTCACTAGTGCAGGATAAAGTCATACTATTACTTTTCATGGTCTTGATACTGGGCATCTGTTGATGCAGTCTGGGGCTGCATTGGCTTTTTTGGCAGTTTGCAACACGCTGCTGGCTCATACTTAAGAGGTGATCCATTACTGTTCAGCCAGATATTGCCTATTCTATAGCTTTGCATTTGGTTTTTTTCCTGCCTAGGTTCTCACTACTGAACTACCTCTTGTTGTCTATGGCCCAATGTTCAAGTCTGTCAAGATCCTTCTGAATTTTGAGTCTATCATCCAAAGCGTTAGCAGTTCACTCCAGCTAGGTGTCATCTACAAATCTGATGCGTTCATCTTCTAATCACTCATCCGGCTCATACATGAAGATGTTGAAGAGCACTGCCCCAAAACAGAACCTTGAAGTACTCCACTGCCTGTGTTCTTCCCAGGGGTGGAGTGCTGCCGGTTTTACTACCGGTTCACAACCCACGCGCAATCCGTGTGCGTTCACTGTTCAATGTAAATTGTTATTTGCACATGCACAGAACAATTTACAGTGAACTGTGCTTGTGCAGTCACTATAAACCAAAATGGCAGCAGTCCAGTAGCGGCGAAGGAACCGGTTTGGGGGACTGGCAGTTCTGTGACCCAGGCCTGAATTCCACTACCAGTTTGGCTGAACCAGGAGCAACCCATCTCTAGTCCCTCCATGTAAATGTAGTTCCATTAAGGACCACACTGACAAACCAATTAGAACTGTATTCCTTTTTTAAAAAAAGTTGTTTAAAAAAATTAAATATAGCAATAACATTCTCTCTTACCCACAGGCACATAATGCTAGACAACTTGTAACAGCAATGACAGCCAACACATCTGCACAATGTAGGATCACCAATTCAGCCTTTATCTGTAAACTAACATTCATTTTAATACTCAGGGAATTAATACTCAAGAATCTAGCTATTACGTGATCTGCTGGTATAAAAATGCAGCTTTCAGCTTGACCCTGATGACTTCATCGGCAACACCTTGCAATTTGGCAACATGATAGAAACAGTTTGCCATTGCCGTCTTCCAGGATGTTTGTCGGCTATCCAAGTAGCCTACAGTTCTGGACTCTTTAAAAACTTTGACATCTAAGTTCTAACAGGGATGAGCCAGTTTGTCATATTTTGAGAGGACAAATGGAGCAAAATTAAGCCAATACCATCTCACATCATTATAAAGTCGACCTGGTTCCCAATAAGCTCTTTTTAAACACTACTTTATCTAGTACGTATTTTGGGGGACTGGCGTTAGAAGTGAAGGAAATTAGCACGGACCCCTCTCCTAGGAAAAAAAGATATTTTAGGAAATATTAAAAGGACAGAATATTTCCCCTAAAAGGGAGGCAGAAATTTATCCCCCGCCTTTTGTTAATAGGCCATTAAGGCCTGAGCCAGTCTATTCTACATATCAAAGATCTACCTCCTTCAGGCAGAGTCATAGGAAGAATTGCCCAAAGCCTCTTCATTACATCTGTTGGGGATATCTCCATTGGAAGACAGAAAGTTGTGCAGTGGAATGTGCAGCTAGAGAAACCCCATTGCTAGTATACACACGAATAGAGTCTCAGACACTGTTAGTAAAAAACAAGTAGCTTTACTGGTGTTGTAAAACTAAACTACTGCTTCACAAGCAGTGATAGTAGATAGTGAATCAAACAAAGTTCTTAACAAACAAACAATTGCTTACAGTCGCAGTTCATGATTCTTCCTTCTTCAAACAGTCAATCACGGTCGATCAATCAGGGAGCAGTAAAGTAGAAAGCAATCAGCAGAGAGAGAGAATGCACTCTCCTGACTTCCTCTTATTGCTGAGATAATTACAGCTTCTAGTTGCATTCAAACATCTTAAAGCAACAAAGACCATTTGTCATCATGGTATTATATATTGCCTACCCAACACTAGGAGTATATTCCTAACAACATCATCACCCAGCAAGGCTCAACCAAGCCTGGGTCACAGACAACTAACAAAGTTACGCCTTCATGGCCCCATGGGAATCTGACAACCAATCGGTATACATGCTCAAATTCAAAAGCCCAGAGAGGGCATAAAACCCAGGCACTCTCAGCATCTCTGCACTTTTTTCTTCACCCAAGATCTTGAAGCCATGTGATCCTGTCCATCAATAAACCTTCTTTCCGAGCAACTTCCAGGAATCCAGTGTCTTTTTCCCCACTTGGAACTGAACCCAGATGGACATTTCTTCCAACAGAAGTAGGGAGAGTTGTTTTAAAATATGGATCTATGCTTAAAAAGAGCTCGCCACACTGTTTACTATCAGACTGCAGTAAAATTCAGGTCCATCACACAAATTCAGGTCCATCACTTCTTCCAGACAACAAACGTTAGGAGAGATTCTTTTAAACAGGGATCCTGCATTCTTCTGGAAGACTGCAGGGCGGACACACAACAGTAGCTCCACCTGTTCTTACCTACCGGCCCCCAAAAAATCTGATCACAGATTGGCAGTCAGTGAAATTCTGTTTTATACTTGCTTCTCACCTATTTCTGAGATGGCAGAACAAGTGAGGAGAGCTGTTTACATGGGGATCATAGACAAACACAATATCCAAGTTTGAACATTAGTCCTTTGTTTGGAAAGTGTGGCCTTCTGTCAAAATTATCCAGTTATAGCATACACACACATACACACACACACACTACATGCACTAGAAAGTGTGGTTGATAGATTTATATTTCTTACTAGCCGTTCCCGGCCACCCATTGCTGTGTCCCAGTCTGGTTAAATGGCCAATCAATCTGTGTGTAGATCTACACCAGCATACACAAACACATACACACAACCACCATATAACCCCCAACCTACCTACTGTACCTACTCCCTTTCTTCCTCTCTCCCTCTACCTACCTACCTACTGTATTTCTCCCTCTCCCTCTCTATCCCTCTACCTACCTACCTACTGTATTTCTCCCCCCTCCCTCTATATCCCTCTACCTACCTACCTACCTACAGACAATTTTATGTCATAAGGATGACATAATACTTGTGGCCCACTGCTCTCTCTATATCCATCTACCTACCTTTTTTACAATTTTTTACATTTCCATTGCATGTACCTGGCACAGGTGTGACATCTACACAATCTATATATATCATTGGTACTTGAAAGGAACGTTGTGTGAAAATTTGGGAGCGATCGGTGCAGTACTTTTGGAGATTAGCGGTTTTGAACAAACTCTTGTTATTTATATAGACTAGTAGGGGATCCACCAATCACTTCTGTTACTTTCTCTCAAAGGAAAAAGATAAAGGAGGAGAAAATTTGTAGCTCAGGTTGAAATGAGGTGTCCTTGGTGCTCTCTGAACTTGTTTGTTTTCTTACAGATATTTCATTACTCAAACTAGGTAACATCATCAGTGCTACTGTAGTGAGGAGTATGGTTTGCTCTCAGTTTATATTCTAGTAGCTTGCCTGTCAATGTTGGTGGGGGCGGTCTTCAAGATTCTTTGGTTGGGCTGTTTACTGTTGGCGTTTTGGCAATTTTGTGATTGGGGTATTGCTTACTATATTATTGATCTGAAGTTAACCTTAAAGTCAATATATACACATCTGGATGCTGATTGCTGATAAGGAGGGGGTTTGGTGTTTCTGTTCTCTTTTTGGCTGGTCGGTTGTCTCTTCTGCATAATCTATAGATGTTGTTAATGTCTATGTGTCGATTGATGGTTAATCAGTCAGAGTTCCAAGCCTTCTAGTGGTGTTTTTATCCCAGTGAAGAAACAGTCAAAAAAAGCCAACAGTAAATAGACCAACCAAATAATCACCAAGACCACTCCCACCAACCCTAACAGGGCAAACTGTTAGCAACCCTGGGTTCAGAACCAGTATTAGATCTCTGGTCCCATAACCAGGGTTAGCAAATAAATGCGGAATAGTGTAATTCACCGGACAGTAAGGAGATATGTTGCTGTAAACCACAAACAAACTCTAAAACAGTGATAGTAAGAAAATAAATAGTCTTTACTTTGTAGCAACTAAAATGCTTCTTCCGACTATCTTCTCAAACAATGATAACAGTCCTACATCCAACAGAGTTTATTTTACAGTGATGCAAACAATACTCCTCCTTCACAGTTCAGCTTCTCAAACGACAATCAGGTAACACAAGGAATCGAACAGGGATCAAACAGGGAATGCGTTGCGTTCCTGAGCTTCCTTTATAATAGAGCTGTATAATTACAGCCAATCAAATTATACTTAGTTCTTAAAGCTACATAACTCCTTAAGAACATAGGCTCATATATATTGTCAACCCAATATAAGGCTGAATATCCTTACACAAACCATCAAATTTTAAACTGACAGAAAACCGTAGTGATGATGTTACCTATGATGTTTACATCTCCCAAAAAATAACCAAGCTCAGAGACCACCAAGGACCCCCGCACAGCAGCACTCACAGGGACCTTGATGCAAAGGCAGAACTGGCCTTAGCAGTGGCCAACACTAAGTATGTTGACATTCACATTTACAATTAACCTTAACAACCTGTTATAGTTAGGAAAATAATGAAAAAGTAACTTTGCCATCTATCTGTGGAAGATTAACGTAGCACAGGGATGTCAAACTCTCATCTTCATGGCAGCATCACATGACATATCGGGACTTTTTCCCCCTTCGCTAAACTGGGCGTGGACATGGCCAGCGTGTGACGGATCCTGCCCGCAGGCCAGGAGTTTGACAGCCCTGGCATATCACAATTGCAGCCATCTTTGCTGCCTTCTTCCTTCTCCTATGAGCCTTTCCCTACAGAATTGGTGCAATAAAGCTGCAACCTTCAAACAGGTGTGGGAGGAGACCGGGAAGAGAATAAAGGTTTGGAAGCTCTACTACAGCCTCCGGGATATAGTGGGAAGCAGCTGAATAAAAGAAGGCATTGTTCCTTCAAAGGCAGTGAATGGCCCAGAGGAAAGGAAGGATAGAGAGGCACAGCAAGGCAAAGTACAAGCATGAAAGCACAATGTGGAAAGTTGCAAATATTGTATGTGCTGGCCAGAAACGAGGAAAAACACAGCACAAGTAATTCCAGAGAGGGGAATTAAGGCAGAACTGTGTTTGTAAGGGGAAAAAACATTCTAATATAACAATTTTACTATAGAGTGCAGTATTGTTAGAATAATAGAGCATAGTAGTTGTTGTAGTACTCCTAATTAGTACAGTAATGTTGAAAGAATGGAATGGTCAATGGGAAAAAGAAAAGAGGCTACCAAAAAGCACTGTGGCTAAATAGCATCAAAGCTAACACCAGCCGGAGCATACATAAAACAATTGAAAGAAGCTGTAAAAGATTAGACAATGTAGAGACAGCTGCCCCATACAATTGCCAAGAATCAGACATGATTGAATGGATGGAGTAGGGTGGTGGTCTAGACGTGGAGCTTTCACCTTACAGTCAGGAGGCTGTGAGTTCGATCCTAGGTAGAGGCAGATAGTTCTCTGTCTGGGCACAGTGAGAATATATCTAATATAGTTTTAATGAGTCTTTGTATTTTGTATTTTTGTGTTTTTAATCTTCCTGTGCACCGCCCCGGGTCCCTTTGTGGGAGTTGGGCGCGGGATATAAATTTGAAAAAATAAATAATAAATAAATAAATAAATATCTGCTGAACAAGACTTCGTATTGGCAACAGGTAGGGCATCCAGCCAGTAAATACTCTGCTAGCAGTGCACATCAAGCATGTGTGGGTGTGTGCACAAGTTCCAGCATAATTCTGGAAAGCCGTGAGCAATTTCAACCAAACCTGGTACCCAGATGACTTACTATCTGGGAAAAAATACTGGGGGGGGGGGGGTAAGACACCCCTAACACCCCTCAGGTTGGTTGTTCTGTTAAGATACAGCCTGTTGTGCCGTACTGCCATACTGGCTTCTACTGTACAGCGCACCTAAATTGCTATGGTAATGGCCTTACAGTACTCCACAAGGGGGCTCCCTCTGGTAAGAAGGAAAATCCTACATTAGAAATTATGTTTGGTCCAGATATTTCCCCCCTATAAATAAATATCCGGGGAACACCGGGTATCGGCTGCGGGATCGCATCCTGCCCCATACATCCCTTCGACCGATTCGCTCCCACAGAGAGGGACTTCTCTGGGTGCCGTCCACTAGGCTATGCCAGCGGGTGACGCCCAGGGGAAGGGCCTTCTCTGTGGCGGGCCCGACCCTCTGGAACGACCTTCCCCCCGAACTTAGAACAACTACGGACCTCCGCTCCTTCTGCCAAAAACTAAAAACTCACTTCTTCTGCCTGGCCGGCTTGGCTTAATCGACCCATTTACCTCAAGCTGAATACTCAATTTGTTTTATTAGGGATTTTTAGGGGTATTAGTTTTTAGATAGTTGGGGATTTTAGCACAGGGTATAGGTTTAATTCATTTTAAATTTGTATGATAATGTTTGTTGGTTTTAATATATGTGTATTTTTTAATTCCCTGTGCACCGCCTCGAGTCCCTTCGGGGAGAGAGAGCGGTTTACAAATTAAATTATTATTATTATTATTATTATTATTATTATTATTATTATTATTATTATTATTATTATTATTATCAGTTAGTGCTATATAAAAACCTGAGGAAATCTTTTTACTCGGCTCATGGTCTTTGACGCCAAGTCAGTGAAAGCAGTATTTCGTCTACCTGCTTATCTTATGATCCTGAATTCCTAAAAAGTGTCTACACATGCACACATACACCGCCACCCCGTTTATCCTTACTTTCTTTTTAAGTACTGTAAATGTTTACATTTTAGTCCTTGCTTATTTTTCAATTTTTTACACTCATTTTCCTTTCTCACTTTACATTTTAGGACCTGGTAACCTTAGAATTTGTGCACAGAGAACTTGTCTTCCCAAATAAAGTTTGCCCATTGTTTGGCCTTGGTAATATTTCCACCACATATTGGATTTTTTTTGTTGGTGGTAGTTTCACTTATTTTTTTTCATCCTTTAAAAAAAAGGGGGGGTTGGAATTACCACAATAAATATTAATTTGCCTTGTGCTGATTTGGGTCGCTCTGTCAAATTCAGTTGTCTCTATACTGTATTTTGTCATCATTCATAAATACATGCAAAATTTATCTTAAAAAATCCTTCCTCTATAATCTACTGCTAATTTTTCTTTGTAAGCCTCCTGCAGTGTGTAGTTGTCTTGAGAACAATGCCATCTGGTTACATGAAAACATCTGTTGGTATGCTGTTAGAAAACACATTAGTTTTGCCCATCCATTAATTTTTTTCCCCACTAAAAATTCTTCCCAGCGTCTTCCCTACAGCAACCTGAATATGGGCAGTACAAAATAATAATGTTCATATTCTGCTGATAATATGCACTGATTTTCTTCAACATTTAATAGTGTATGAATCTCTTATTGTTGCTACGTTAAACTGATTTCATCTCATTTTATTTTTCTACGCATGCTTTTTCAATAATATAAGTCATTTTGCATACAATTATGCTTAATAGATGCAATTTCACACTCTTTCCCTTAATGCATTTTCATACATTTCTTTTGCTAATATATGCATTTTTGGTGCAACTTGCCTAAATATATTTCTGCATACAGAAAACCACTTTGGAAAATCACTGTTAGTGCAGTGGAACAACTGCATTTTGCTTAGTGTCCGGGTGCAGAAAAGAAGAATGCAGCATGTTCACATATTAATTGGCAAACCAAAGGAATTTATCTTGCAGCTTGAGAACCACTGTGCTAAACCATATACAGAGCTGCACACTTAATGTTTGATTTTCCCTTTTCCAGCAATCTGCTGTTGTAATTGATAACTGGAAAAGACTTAACACCGACTTAAAAATGCAACTATTATTAGCATATTTGCAGGACATGCTAATCTTGATGGAGATAGGAGCGGTATATAAATCGAATAATAAATAAAAAAATAAAATAAAAATATTGCTGTGCTTTTAAACATCTTCCATTAAATGTCTAACCAGCACTGAATATTAACCGTTCCAAATAATCAAATTGAGAACTGAAGGACCATGAGGTTTTCTTTGTCGAAAGAAAGAAAGAAAGAAAGAAAGAAAGAAAGAAAGAAAGAAAGAAAGAAAGAAAGAAAGAAGGAAAGAGAAAGAAAGAAGGAAGGAAGGAAGGAAGGAAGGGAAAGGGAGGGAGGGAGAGTGGGGGAGAAAGAGAGAAAAACAGAGAGGAAGAAAGGAAAGAAGGAAGGATGAATGGAAGGAAGGAAGGAAGGAAGGAAGGAAGGAAGGAAGGAAGGAAGGAAGGAAGGAAGGAAGGAAAAAAGTAAGAGGGAGGAAGAGAGAAAGAGAGAAGGAAACAGAGAGGAAGGGAGGGAGGGCGGAAGAAACAGAAAGAGAGAGAGAGGAAGCAGGGAAAGGGAGAAAGGGAGATGATGGATGGAGAGAGAGAGATACAATAGACAGATGATGAATGGATGGATGGATGGATGGATGGATGGATGGATGGATGGATGGATGGATGGATGGATGGATGGATATAGATAGTTAATCTAATCTGTGAATCTTGATCTGATTATCCACCTTGTAATTAGTATTGTTGCAGATTCTGAAGCCAAATTAAGAAGAACTTGTAAAGCAATTAATTTGCTTCCACTCTGGGAAAGGTGCTGTTATTTGGAGGTTGAGCACCAATGTTTATTTGCTATAGAATTTCTAATACCGGCACAGATTCCAAAGATTTTGCAAATACCTTCTCCAAAGAGATCAAGTGTTTTCTATAATGCCTTGATTCAAACGCACTCCCACTGTATCCTCTGGAACAACACTTTCTCCATTCCTATATCCCTGGTGCTGTTCGTTGCTAAGCAACACTTCAAAGGCCACTGTCTTTCCAAGACTAATTAACAGATTTCACCTCAACTTCCAAAAGATTGCTAAGCAACAGCCATGCTGACACTTTCCTTGACTCCATTAGGGATGCAAAGCAGGTGCCTCCCAAATGAAGTGAGTGGCCAGCATACGTGCTGGGTTAAATGATCTCTGGATCCTGAAGCACTGGCAAATATGGATTCCTAGGCCCAGCAGGGAAGTCAACTGTCATGTATACTGTCTCATTTAACATAGTTCAAGACTTTTCATTACATGTAATTAGTGTCCATCAATGGGAAAGGAGTTTATATCAGGGAGGAATAATACTAGGTGATTCTTCAGGTCCTTCTAACTCAGTGGTGAAATTCAAATTTTTTTACTACTGGTTCTGTGGGCGTGGCTTGGTGGGCGTGGTGTGGCTTGGTGGGTGTGGCAGGGGAAGGATATTGCAAAATCTCCATTCCCACCCCACTCTGGGGCCAGCCAGAGGTGGCATTTGCCGGTTCTCTAAACTACTCAAAATTTCTGCTACGGGTTCTCTGAAATACTCAAAATTTCCATTACTAGTTCTTTAGAACCTGTCAGAACCTGCTCTAACTCTATACAGGAAGTCCTCAACTTACAACCACAATTGAACCCAAAATTTAAGTTGCTAAGTGAGACAGTTGTTCAGTGAATTTTGTTCCATTTTACAATCTTTCTTGCCACAGTTGTTCAGTGAATCACTGCAGTTATTAAGTTAGGAACACAATTGTTAAATTGTGAATCTTGCTTCCCCTTTGACTTTGCTTGTCAGAAGGTCGCAAAAGGGGTCACATGACCTCAGGATACCGCAACCATCATAAATACGAGTCACTTGCCAAGTGTTTGAATTTTGATCACATGACCATGGAGATACTACAACGGTTGTAAGTGTGAAAAATGGTTGTAAGGCACTTTTTTCAGTGCAGTTGCAACTTCAAAGGGTCCGTAAATGAACTGTTGTAAGCCGAGGAATACCTGTACAGGAAATGAGGAATGAGGAAACACGGGTTACTGAACTTGTGTGACCTTCCAGACCCACATTCGGAGTCTTAGAATCCCAAAATCTATTGCCCCGAATCAGCCATTTTAGCAGCACGTTTGGTTGCATGTTTTAGTGGAGGGAATAACCAACATACTGTAGTTCACACACATGCTAGGTTAAACTGGCCAACTTATCTTAAGCTACCTTTGCCTTCCCAATAGAAAAGCAGCGAAAGAAAAATCTGATCCCGGTTTGTATGAAGTCTTACTATTTGTCCACCTAGCTTAGCACTGAGCAGCCAATAACTTCCAAGGAATTCAGCAGCATTCATTTTCTCCTCTGCTTATTATCAAAAATACATCAATTGCTGGTCAACTCACAAGAGTCAAGCTTGGGGAAATAAAACCAAAGGAGAAAACCCTGAAAGCCTCCTCACCTTCTGCATGTTTCCTCAGTGTTTGAACAGTTTTGGGTGATTAAATCCCTCAGTGAATAAGACCCTGTTTAACACATATATGAAGCCGCTGGGTGAGATCATCCGTGGTTTTGGGGTAGAGTACCATCTCTACGCTGATGATACTCAGCTGTATATATCTACCCCAAACCACCCCAACGATGCCGTAGCGGTGATGTGCCAGTGCCTGGAAGCCGTACGGATCTGGATGGGAAGAAACGGACTCAAGCTCAACCCAACCAAGACCGAGTGGCTGTGGTTTCCGGCTGCCCGATTCAACCAGCTGATTCCATCGCTGGCTATTGGGGGCGAACATCTTGCCCCAGTGGATGGGGCGCGCAACTTGGGTGTCCTCCTGGATGCCCGGCTGTCCATGGAAGACCAACTGACAGCCGTGGCCAGGAGGGCGTTTTACCAGGTCCACCTGGTTCGCCAGTTGCGCCCCCTATTGGATCGGGACGCCCTTCGCACAGTCACTCATGCTCTTGTGACATCCCGACTGGACTATTGTAACTCTCTCTACATGGGGCTCCCCTTGAGGTGCACCCGAAGACTTCAGCTGGTCCAGAATGCAGCCGCGCGAGCAATAATGGGTACCGCAAGGTATACCCATGTAACACCGCTCTTGCGCGAGCTGCACTGGCTACCTGTCGTCTTTCGGGTGCGCTTCAAGGTGCTAGTTCTCATCTTTAAAGCGCTCCATGGCTCGGGACCTAACTATCTGCGGGATCGGATTCTGCCCCATACATCCTCCCGGCCGATTCGCTCCCACAGAGAGGGACTTCTCCGGGTGCCGTCCACTAGACTTTGTCAGCGGGCGACGCCCAGGGGAAGGGCCTTCTCTGTGGCGGGCCCAGCCCTCTGGAACGACCTTCCCCCCGACATTAGAACAACTACGGACCTCCGCTCCTTCCGTCAGAAATTAAAAACTCACTTTTTCTGCTTGGCCGGCCTAGGTTAGTCTCTACTTCAGGGGTTAGGAAATGTTAATTTTAAAATGGGAATTTTAGTGCAGGGATAGTTAGATTTAATTTGTTTTTATTGTATTTATCTATGTATATATTTTATGTTGTTTTAATTTCTCCCTGTGCACCGCTCCGAGTCCCCTCGGGTAGAGGACGCGGTTATAGAAATAAATATTCTTATTGAAATAAATATTCTACCCAACCCAAACACTCTAAAATGGGCTATCTTTGAACATTATCTGGAAGTTACTACGAGCAATAGCATTCAGACTTATATACCATTTCACAGGGCTTTACAACCCTCTCTAAGAGGTTTATAGAGTCACCCTATTGCCCCCCACAATCTGGGTCCTCATTTTACCCACCTCGGAAGGATGGAAGGCTGAGTCAACCTTGAGAAGGTGAGATTTGAACTGCCCAACTGCTGGCAACAGGCAGTCAACAGAAGGAGCCTGCAGTACTGCATTCTAACCACTGCACCACCACGGCTCAAACTAACTCAGCATCGGGCGACATTTACACAGCATGAGCTGCACTAACTTCTAATTGCCTTGTGAGTGCAGTTCAAGATGCTGGTAATCATCTTTAAAACCTTACATGGCATAGGACCAGGTTATTTGTGAGACTGCCTTTCCCTAGGGGCATCTAGTCTCCAACCTTCCCTTCTTGGCGAAGGTTGTTGAGAGTGTGGTGGCACAACAGTTTCCCCGTCACCTGGAGGAAGTTGACTATCTAGATCCGCGCCAGTCCGGCTTTCGGCCCGGGCATAGCACCGAGACGGCATTGGTCGCGTTGGTAGATGATCTCTGGAGGGCCAGAGATGGGGGATGTTCCTCCATCCTGGTCCTATTAGACCTCTCAGCGGCTTTCGATACCATCGACCATGGTATCCTATTGCATCGGCTGGGGGGGTTGGGGGTGGGAGGCACCGTTTTGCGGTGGTTCTCCTCCTACCTCTCTGGCCGATCGCAATTTGTGCGGGCAGGAGAGCAGAGGTCGACCCCGAGACCCCTCACATGCGGGGTGCCTCAGGGGTCGGTCCTCTCGCCTCTCCTGTTTAATGCATATATGAAGCCGCTGGGTGAGATCATCCGTGGTTTTGGGGTAGAGTACCATCTGTACGCTGATGACACCCAGCTGTACATATCTACCCCAAACCACCCCAACAATGCCGTAGCAGTGATGTGCCAGTGCCTGGAAGCCGTGCGGATCTGGATGGGAAGTAACGGACTTAGGCTCAACCCGACCAAGACCGAGTGGCTGTGGTTTCCGGCTGCCCGATTCAACCAGCTTTCTCCAACGCTGGCCATAGGGGGCGAACATCTTGCCCCTGTGGATGGGGCGCGCAATTTGGGTGTCCTCCTGGATACCCGGCTGTCTATGGAAGAGCAAGTGAGATCGGATCCTGCCCCACACATCCTCACGACCGATTCGCTCCCACAGAGAGGGGCTTCTCCGGGTGCCGTCCACTAGACTTTGTCAGCGGGCGACGCCCAGGGGAAGGGCGCTCTCTGTGGCGGGCCCGGCCCTCTGGAACGACCTTCCCCCTGATATTAGAACGACCACCGACCTCCGCTCCTTCCGTGTAAAATTGAAGACCCATCTCTTTCGACTGGCCGGCCTTGAATAGTTCTCTCTGTCTTTTAACTACAAATATTTTAATGGGTTTTTAATTTTATATTTTTAGCACGGGTAATTCTATTTAATTCTATTTTAAGTAATGTTTGTATCATTGTATATTGTTTTTAATTATGCCTGTGCACCGCCCCGGGTCCCTGTGGGGAGAGGGTGCGGTTAATAAATCTCAATTTATTATTATTATTATTATTATCTGCTTGTCTCACCAGACCAGCGAAGGTCTCTTCCCTAAGATGTTGCCAACTGGTGAGACCTCCGAGGCACACTTTTCCCCAACTTATTAGCCTCTCAGAGGATTTTAAAAAGCTGACTCTTTACCAAGGTATTTGGTGAGGATGGAAGTGAGCCCACAAATGAAAATTTAAATGTGGCGTAGTGATGGGTTGAAATATGTGATGTTATTGTGGCGTTTCGTGCATTTTATTTAATTTTCTGAGTATTCTTGCAAACCACCTAGGAACAAAGGTGCTATAAGATAGCAGGCCATATATTTTTTTCTAAATGATGAATAAAATTCTTTTCTACAAATGAGATTGTGTGCTCTTAATGGCTTTCAGAAAATGGGAACACATGGAACAAAGGAATGAGTAGAGGGGAAACGAAAAGGAACAAAGATTTCCTTCTTTTTTGTGTTGCTATGTCTATAAAAACTTCATTGTGGATTTCATTTGCTCATTATATGACTTGGCCAAGGTAATACTTTCATGTTGACAGTGTGTTTTTTTTCCCCTGTCATGCTCTTCATCCACACAGTGATGTTGACAAACTACTTATTGAAGAAAATAGATGGGTGGGGAATGTTGCAAGTACACCAGACGGTTGAAGAAGAAGAAAGGGCATTGGAAGAATATCTGAAGGTCAGTGAAGAAGATTATGCTTGAAGCTAGTATATCACGAAGACTTACTGAGTACTGGAGACCAGATGAAGAACAGAAAAGAGACATAGCAAGACAATGGATTATATGTCCAGTAGACAAAACACTAGCAGGTCAACAAGACCAGGCAATGGCTAAGAACAGGAAAGTTGAAGAAAGCTAATTCTGGCTCCACAAGACCATACCTGAAGAACAAATGAATACAAAGCAGAGGTGGGTTTCTACCAGTTTGCCAGTTCGTGCATGAGCAAACCAGTAGTAAAATAAATTAAATCCCACCACTGATACAAAGCCAGAACTGAAATAGCACTTAGACTTATATACCACTTCACACTGCTTTTGCAGCCCTCTCTAAGCAGTTTACAGAGTCAGCATATTGCCCCCAACAATCTGCGTCCTCATTTTACCCATCTCAGAAGGATGGAAGGCTGAGTCAACCTTGAGCCTGGTGAGATTCGATCTACCAAATTGCAGGCAGCCGGCAGTCAGCAGAAACAGCCTGCAGTACTGCAATCTAACCACTGTGCCACTGCGGCTTTTGTAAAAGATAGTAAATGTCACCTCTGCAAATAAGCTAAAGAAATAATGGGCCACCAAACTATATGGCTGCTGGAGGATTGCATAAATTCGCTACAAACAATAGCACAACCAAATAGCAACCATGGTGCATTGGAATTTCAGCAAGAATTTTCCTGCAAACAAGAATTGGTGGGGCCCCCAAACGGACAATAGAAAATGAAAAAACTAAAGTTCTCTAGGACTTTAGAATTCAAACAGATAGGCACCTGCCATATAACACTTAACAGAATTAACAATTGTTCGTAAGAAAGACAAAAAAAGTCTGGATAGTTGTTGAGAAAGTGACAGGCTGGAAGGAGGGGTCAAGCGAGAGCCTAGCTTGGAGTCTTTGTGCAGCTGAAAGCAGCATAAGCTTGACCTCCCCCAAGATCCATGAAGCCTTATCCAAGGGAAGGGAAGCAGTCTGATGAGAAGAATAAAGTTACTGACTTTCTTCACAAGTGGCCCTAGTTGCTTGCAGCTTACATTAGTGGTCATTGCTGTATCTGGAGACAGTAGAATAGAAGAGACAGAACTGGAGAAAATGACAAAATGCAAAAATCTTCAAGTAAAAGTAGAATGCAATCACCAAACATCTGGAACACCATTTGGATACTATTGGCATTGACAAAATCAGTGTCAGTCAATTGCAAAAGGCAGCTTTACTTGGAAGAGCTTACAAGACCATGAAACAACATTTGCCTACCCCAGGTCTCAATTGGTGGATAAAATATGAAATCCAGTCTAAAGACCTAGCAACCATAACGATGCTATTATTTGGCTACACTCAGGGTAACCAAATAATAGCATATTATAATAGCAGTACACAGAGAACCTTCGATTTTCTGAGTATTGCACTACAACTGATAGGTGGAATATCACAGATTACCTGTCGCAGAGTTGCATGCATATGGCTATTCAATGTAGCATTTGTAGCTTTGGTATATAGTAAGACCATATTTAGAATACTGCATCCCGTTTGGTCACATTATAAGAATCTGGGAAGAGTGCAGAAAAAAAGCAACAAAGATGATTATAGGGCTAGAGGCTAAAACATATGAAGAATGGTTGCAGGAATTGGGATGTCTAGTCTAATGAAAAGAAGGACAAGTGGTGTTCCAATATATTTTTTTTAATTTATTATTTGATTTATATACCGCTCCTATCTCCATCAAGATGGACTCAGGGCGGTGTACAGGAAATTAAAAATCACACCAACAAATAACAATAAATACAATGATAATATTAAAACGAATTAAATTAGGTAGCCTGTGCTAAAAATATTTCCCATTAATAAAATTATAAATCCAATTACTAATTACCACAAGAGATGCCTAGAGAGCAGATGGAGATCCTCTCGCTCCGAAGCCGACCGAACACTAGTGAGAACCCATATTAGGGCTTACTTAGTGGCGATAAGGGTGGCCAAACGTGAGTATTGTGCCACCCTTATTGCATCCGCAGATAACCGCCCTGCCGCCCTGTTTGGGGTGACCCGCTCCCTCCTTCATCAGAGGCCGCGGGAAGCCCCTCTGCAAGGGCGAGCAGAGGAATTTGGGATTTATCTGCAGGAGAAAATCACTCGGATTCGGAATGAGCTACCCTCCATCGACAGTGGTCCTGTGGGACTGTCCGAGACTAGTCTTGAGGTTCCTTCTTGGGAGGAGTTTGACTTTGTTACCACCGAGGATATGGACAGGTTGTCAAGGAAACTTAGGGCGACCACATGTTTATTGGACCCGTGTCCCTCCTGGCTTGTACTGGCATCCTGGGAGACGACACGAGGCTGGCTCCAGGGCATTGTCAACGCATCTTTGAGTGAGGGGTCCTTGCCTGCCGTCTTGAAAGAGGCGGTAGTGAGGCCCCTCCTCAAGAAGCCGTCCCTGGACCCAGCTTTATTAGAGAACTATCGTCCGGTCTCCAACCTTCACTTTTTGGTGAAGGTTGTCGAGAGTGTGGTAGCCCAACAGTTTCCGCGACACCTGGAGGAAGTTGATTATCTAGACCCGCGCCAGTCCGGCTTCCGACCCGGTCACAGCACCGAGACGGCATTGGTCGCGTTGGTTGATGATCTCTGGAGGGCGCGGGATAGAGGTTATTCCTCTATCCTAGTCCTATTAGACCTCTCAGCGGCTTTTGATACCATCGACCATGGTATCCTATTGCACCGACTGGGGGGGTTGGGGTTGGGAGGCACCGTTTTGCGGTGGTTCTCATCCTACCTCTCTGGTCGGTCGCAATATGTGTTGACGGGAGGGCAGAGGTCGACCTCGAGGCCTCTCTTATGTGGGGTTCCTCAGGGGTCGGTCCTCTCGCCCCTCCTTTTCAACACATATATGAAGCCGCTGGGTGAGATCATCCGTGGTTTTGGGGTGGAGTACCATCTGTACGCTGATGACACCCAGCTGTACATATCCACCCCAAACCACCCCAACGATGCCGCCGAAGTGCTGTCCCGGTGTTTGGAGGCCGTACGGATCTGGATGGGTGGTAACAAACTCAAGCTCAACCCTGCCAAGACTGAGTGGCTGTGGTTTCCGGCACCCCGGTTCAGCCAGATTACACCAACTCTGGCCATTGGGGGCAAAACACTGGCCCCCGTGGAGAGGGCGCGCAATTTGGGTGTCCTCCTGGATTCCCGGCTGTCCATGGAGGACCATGTGGCGGCCGTGGCCAGGGGGGCGTTTCATCAGGTACGCCTGATGCGCCAATTGCGCCCCTTACTGGACCGGGCTGCCCTTCGCACAGTCACTCAAGCTCTCGTGACGTCCCGACTCGACTACTGTAATGCTCTCTACATGGGGCTTCCCTTGAGGTGCACTCGAAAGCTACAGCTAGTCCAAAACGCAGCCGCGCGGGTGATTATGGGAGCCACTAGATGCTCCCACATAACACCGATCCTGCGCGAGCTGCATTGGCTTCCTGTGGTTTTTCGAGTGCGCTTCAAGGTTTTGACAACTATCTTTAAAGCACTCCATGGCTCGGGGCCTAGTTATATGCGAGACCGCCTCCTGCCCCATACATCCCTTAGACCGATACGCTCCCACAGAGAGGGCCTTCTCAGGGTGCCGTCGGCCGGACAATGCCGACTGGCGACACCCAGGGGAAGAGCCTTCTCTGTGGCGGGCCCAGCCCTTTGGAATGACCTACCCCCTGAATTACGTACCATCACCGACCTCCGCCTCTTCCGCCAATGTCTCAAGACATATTTGTTTCAACAAGCCGGCCTAGCCTAACCTCCCATGGGGACTTTTAGGTAGTTTTAAATTGGGTTTTTAAAATTTGGTTTTAGCGCAGGATAGGTTATTTAATAGTTTTTTAAATTATATTTATTGTATTTTGTATGTTTTTAAATTTTCCTGTGCGCCGCCCTGGGTCCTTCGTGGAGAAGGGCGGGATATAAATTTAAATAAATAAATAAATAAATAAAATAATTGCTAAAATTATGTCGCATCTGAGCCCTAAGCTCTAAGCTAGACCGGCTTGGTGGAAGAAGTATGTCTTAAGTGAGCGGCGAAAGATTTGAGGGGTTGCCACAAAGAAGGGGGGGTCAACCCAGAGGTTCTGAAGAACTGGTAGCAGAAATTTTGAGTAGTTCAGAGAACCAGCTAATAGGTTGGCCCCACACCCGCTGCCTCCCAGCCTCCCAGCTGATCTTCATTTGTTGCCCTGAACAGGAGAACGGAGCTGGAAAGCAGGTTAGTGGGGTGGGGAGGGAATGGGGATTTTGCAGTATCCTTCCCCTGCCATGCCCACAAAGGCACACCCACAAAGCCACACCACCCCCACAAAGCTGCACCCACAGAACTGGCAGTAAAACAATTTAAATCCCACCACTGGGTCAACCTATTTTACAAAGCATAAGAAGGCAAGATAAGAAACAAGGAATATAATGGCACAATATGAGCTGCAAATGTAGATGTCATATTCTCAATACTGAGTTATTTACATGGGCCATTAGCTACACTTGTTGATGCCAGCTTAGCAGAGAGGATTATTCTGCTTTTTTTCAGGTCATACTTCTTTATTTACCACAAAATCTTTTACGGTAGTGCCTGGATCACTTACATTTCAGCTAAGACAAAAATATAATCAGAAGATAAAAACACAATTAGCTCACAACTTTGGATTCCAATATTCCTGGTCTTCAGAAGGAACCAGATACAAGAAGCTTAGGGACTTACATTGGTTTTGTGATTCTAGTAAATCAGCGATGGCGAACCTTTTTTGGCTCATGTGCCAAAAGCGGGGTGAGCGCAGGGGGGGTCGTGCGCAGGTGTGCTGCACCCATAATGCTACGTGCATGCGTGCACGACCAACACTTCCCCCTATTTTTGGCATGTTTTTTTCGCCCTCCCCAGGCTCCAGAGGCTTTATAGGTGTTGGTTATCATCTTCAAAGCGCTCCAAATGTGTTGGTTATCATCTTCAAAGCGCTCCATGGCACGGGACCTAGCTATCTGCGGGATCGCATCCTACCACATACATCCCTGCGGCCGATCCGCTCCCACAGAGAGGGACTTCTCCGGGTGCCGTCCACCAGGCTATGCCAGCGGGCGACGCCCAGGGGAAGGGCCTTCTCTGTGGCGGGCCCGACCCTCTGGAACGACCTTCCCCCTGAAATTAGAACAACTACGGACCTCCGCTCCTTCCGTCAAAAATTAAAAACACACTTCTTCTGCTTGGCCGGCCTGGGGTAACTAAACTGTTTTTAGGATTTTTAGGGGCTTAGTTTAGTTTTAATATGGGATTTTAGCGCAGGGTTTTAGTTTAATTCATTTTAATATTGTATTATGTCTGTGGTTTTTATATGTATTTTTAAATTCCATGTGCCCCGCCTCGAGTCCCTTCGGGGAGAGAGAGCGGGTTATAAATTAAATTATTATTTTTTTATTTTTTTATAGGAGTGTGGGGAGGGTGAAAACAGCCTCTCCCCCCCCCCCCCGGAGGCCCTTTGGAGACTTTAGGAGCTTCCCTGAAGCCTCTGGAGTGTGAAAAACCGTGTGCCCTGACAAATGGCTCCGCATGCCACCTGTGGCACCTGTGCCATAGGTTCGCCATCCCGGTACTAAGTCCTCCAACCTTCCCCCACCCCTTTCCCTTTATATAGTAAAGTGCCTCTGTCTTTGAAACAATGACAAATAATGGCGATATAAATATTAATATCGCATTGAGAGCTTGGTAGAGATTTTTAGGTATTTTTTGAGATGATACTTATAAAAAGCATAGTTCCATACTTTTAATTATTCAATTAATGAAGTAATGAATTTTAAATTTAATGTCTACATTTTTGTTTAAACATTCATCTTTTATTCATCCACTGTCTCTTTCATAGAGAATTACTAATAGTTACTATTGGTAACTATGTTGGTACTTCAAATGTTTTAATAAGTAATATTATATTAATAATAATATAACAAGTAATAGAAGAAGCAGCATTGTGGGGAATGACCGCCAGAAACTATTACCGTAGTTGCTTTTTTTACATGGAAGTTTTCACAGTAAACCTTTAATGCTCTTGCTTCATCTCGTCCAGGGGAGTCAAACTCGATTTCACTAAGGGCCCCAGAGGTCTGGGGTGGGCGTGGCCAGGGTGGGCGTGGCCAAAATGATGTCACTCATGTCGGCCCTGTGGCGACCCAAGCGCTCTGCCAGTGAAAATGGGCTCCTGATCTCCGGTTTCAGCTGGGGTGACCATTTGCAACCCTCTGCCAGTGAAAACAGAGCTCAGGAGGGTCTCAGACGGCCGTCACTAGCTCCGCTTTTGACTGGGACAGCCTACGACCCTCTGCCATTGAAAACAGAGCCTCTGATCCTTCACTGTTTCCAGGGTAGCCCCGCAGGCCAGATCTAAGCACCCCACGGGCCTTGAGTTTGATACCCCTGATCTAGTTCTACAATTTCGTACAGAGTATATACAATTTCATACAGAGGAAGGTATCACCCAGCCCTCTCCTAGAAAAATGAAATATCCTAGGAAATATTGAAAAGGCAGAATATTACATTCCCCTGGATGTAAAAAGGGAGAAACATGTTTTAATTCCTGCAGCTTCCTGCCCCCACCCCCTTTGTCAATGGGCCATTAGTTCTTTTACATAATAAAGAGTTCTCCTCTGACTTTCCAGGGTGATGGGATTAAGGCATGACTAGCCTTTACTCAGCCATCACATGACATCTGAGAACTCAACCAAACCTGGACTCAGCCTAGAGAGTTGCCCCTGCATGGCCCCATGTGAATCTGACAACCAATCAGAATACATTTCTTACACAGGAACAGGAAACAGATAGGTAGGGCTGAACAGTTTATAAAAAGCCCTGCAAGCCCCTTCCTCGGCCCTTCTCTTCTTCTTCCCCAAGATTGAAGCATGTGATCACCTTTTCTGTTCAGGACTCAAGCCATGCAGTCCTGTCCACCATTAAACCATCTTTCCAAGCAGCCTCCATGTCTCCAGTGTCTTTTTCCCCACTTGGAGCCGAACCCTGCTATAATTTCAAACAGTCACTAAATGAATGGCTGTAAGTCAAGGACAGAGGTGGTATTCAGACAGTTCGGACCAGTTCTCCTGAACCAGTAATGGAAATCGCAGGTGGGCCCACCTACCTGCCCTGGCTCTATTATATCCTATTTATGGATTTTTTTGAGCAAAGTGCATGCTTTGCCAGGCACACACATTTGCAAATTAGTAGGGAAGGTAAGTGAAAACCACCCCTGGTCAAGGACCACCTGTATACTGCTTCAGGAAACTTACCACTGCACTTCTTCTAGATTCTTTCACCTGCAATTGAGAAGTTTGTTAACTGTTCACACTGAATTCAATTTTAACATTGCTACAGGTAAGTGAATCATTGCATTTGCTAAGTTAGTAACATATTTGTTAAGTGAATCTGGCTTCCCCCTTGATTTTGCTGGTCAGAAGATCTCAAAAGGTGATCATGTGACCCAGGGACACTGCAACCCTTCATAAATGTGAGTCCATTTCCAAGCGTCCAAATTTGTATCACATGGCCTTGGGGATGCCGCAATGGTCTTGTTAGTGCATGAGAGTTCATGACTTGGAAGACATGGTAACAAGGTCAGGAAATGAATAGGCATAGCAACTAAGTCAGCCAACGAGGGCTGTTTGGAAGCTGAAACAGTATTTGCTGTCTGAGCAACAAGGAGACAGCAAGGAGCCTAGGCGTGGCTTATTTCAACTCTTCTGTACTAAAGCTCTGGGTCTGTGCTGAGCTCTAAAGTAGTCTGCTGCTCTGAACTAAAACTGAAACTGTTAGTTAGTAGTTAGTTAGTTAGTTAGTTAGTTAGTTAGTTAGTTAGTTAGTTACTTAGTTACTTAGTTACTTAGTTACTTAGTTACTTAGTTACTTAGTTACTTAGTTAGTTAATTGGTTTTTTATACCGCCCTACTCCCAAAGGTCTCAGGACGGTGTACAGCCAGAATAAAAACAAATATACAAAAGTTTAAAAAGCTTTTAAAAACATATTAAATCTTGGCCGAAATGTGGAAAAAAACCAAACTAACCCTGATTAAAATTAATAAAAATTTGAGTTTAAAAATCACGTTTTATGCCAGCCCAGCTTGTTGGAAGAAAAAGGTTTTGAGACCACAGCGGAAGGTGCGTAAGTCAGGGATAGTTCTTAATTCCGGGGGTAATTCGTTCCAGAGTACAGGTGCTCCCACGGAGAAGGCTCTCCCGCTGGGTATCACCAGTCAACATTGTTTAGCCGACGGCACCATGAGGAGACCCTCTCTATGGGAGCGTACTGGCTGGTGGAACACCCTCGGTGGCAGAAGGCGATCTCGTAAGTACCCAGGTCCTAAGCCATGGAGCGCTTTAAAGATAGTAACCAACACCTTGAATCACACCCGGAAAACCACCGGAAGCCAGTGCAGCTTGCGCAGGAGAGGTGTTACATGGGAGCGTCGCATCGCTCCCATAATTACCCGTGCAGCCGCATTCTGGACCAGTTGGAGCCTCCGGGTGCTCTTCAAGTGGAAGCCCCATATAGAGAGCATTGCAGTAGTCCAGACGGGAAGAGACAAGGGCGTGAGTGACTGTGCGTAGGGCATCCCGATCTAGGAAGGGACGCAACTGGTAAATCAGATGAACCTGATAAAAAGCCCCCCTGGCGACAGCCGCCATATGATCTTCCAAGGACAGCCGTGCATCCAGGACACCCAAGTTGCGAACCCTTCCTCCTGTTCTCTCCTCTGCCTGTATTTTGCTTGTGTATTGCATATTTACTTCTTGTGTTATATTATATATAAAGAGAAGCTAATGAATCCTGCTGAATTAATTACCTGTGTGTGCTTTCTGGATGTGTTTGGTGCAACAAACTCTGATAGGTCTTAAGTGTGAAAAACAGTCATTGTTCGCTTTTTTCAGTGCCGTTGTGACTTCAAATAGTCACTAAATGAATGGTTGTAATTTGAGGACAACCCATAGTAAAAGCCTTGCTAAACATATCACTGCTTTTACAGGTCAGAGAGAGACATTTTGCTCACATTCCTGCTTCATTTGAATGCCTTGCACAACCCTAGTGAGTCTGTTTGTGGCCCAGCGCTCTAAAGGAGGAATCAACTTTGATGGGTTCTTTTCCCTCATTTGTTTCTTTGTTTAATTAGCAATCCTATCATATGGGCGTCTGATCATACTTTAACTGAATCAATGGGGCTTAACGTGGAAACACATTTATTAAAAAGGCTCCTTCTCACACACTCTGCAGATGCACCAGTTTAGCTCCTCTAGTTGAGGGTTGATGTTGGTATGATTAAAAAAAAAATTCAAAACATGTAGGCAGGTACTCATAGCTTGCATCTGAGCAGAAAAAAATTGAAATGCAAAAAAAAAAAAAGTCCCCAAATAAGAAAAGAATCCTGTCGTATATTAGCTTCTCAAATGACTCCTGTTCCTCAAATGTGTGCAAAGGTATTTTGATCACATTGAAATAAAATCAACCAGTATTGTGATTTAGTACAAATAAACTGATTCCACCATTTATTGTTACAGTCCTAACCAACAGCAGACGTGTGTGCCAATCCTCATAGTATAGTTATGCAATATTACATTTTGGATTCATGGTCTTACAGTAGTTTCTCTTCATACATGGTAGGTGTATTACAAGTAGTCTTCAATTTAACAACCAAAATGGAGCCCAAAATGTATGTTGCTGAGACATTTGCTTAGTGAATTTAGCCTCATTCAACAACTTGCCACAGTTGTTAAGTGAATCACTGCGGTTGTAAGTTAGTGACATGGTTGTGAATGGAATCTGGTTTCCCCATTGACTTTGCTTGCCAGAAGGTCGAAAAAGGGATTGTCAGGTCTGCAGCCATCTTTTCTTTTGGATCTTTGGCCTGCCACACTTTCGATTATTCTGCTAGGCATGTTCTATTGTGGGAAAATGGGAGGGGGGATTGTAAGGAGTCGCATACTATGTAGCCATAACAAAATTCTTTCTAGAAAGCCAAGGTCATCCTTTGTCTCTGCACCTCTGCACCTGACCAGAACTGGATGGGTGGAACTGCCAGCCATGGGAGTGGGAGATTGGACCATGTGATGGGCTTATGGGTGTGGGGGGCAAGATCTTGAATTTTCAACTGGGTGGGGAAAACTGGGAAGCTTTCAGATTTGGGTTTTTTCAGATGTGCCAACATGCCTCTCTGAATACATTGGAATTTTGAGCAATACTTTGCCTTGGACTCTGATTTACTTTTGGATGCTATTTGGAACCCTGACAGGGATCACATGACCCCGGGACAGTGCATTGGTCATAAATATGATCCAGTCACCAAGCACCTGAATTTTGATCACGTGATCATGGGCATGCTGCAAAGGTTGCAAGTATGAAAAGCAGTCATAAGTCACTTTTTTCAGTGCCGATTTAACTTTGAACAGTCACTAAATGAACTTCGTAAGTTAAAACTATCTGCCTTAAGGACTGAGAGTATCCACACAGGATAGTTCTTGTTTTCTTCTCCATGCTTATTTCAATGATTTCCATATTTTTCATCAGAACAAATTTCCTTTAGAACACCAAGCCTGTCTGACAAGAGAATTTCTTATTTCTTCTCCAAAGTTAGGGCTTGATTTCCACATACAAATTTACTGTTGTGCTGGACATTGGATAATTGAATTCATTTTTAGAGTGATCTGCATTTTGATGAAGTGAGCTTCCCTGCCCCGTTCTAAATCAAAGTCCGTTCTCTAATTTTGTATTTGAAATCAAACAGTTGTGGATCAGCATGCTCTGAATTTTAATAAGTCCCTTCAGGGCAGTCACAGGTTATGAATTCAGAAAACATGTTCAGGTTAGTGTACCATCGCTAGTAAGCTCATTTAGCCATTCTTCCATTTGCTGCACTCAGATTCAGAGCATAAAAACATCCTTGCCGCCTCACTCCTGAAAAAACATTGCACCAAACCAGATAAACTTCAAAAGCAGAATACACGTTTGGCCTCCCTATAAATCATCTGCCTGGCTGAATACGTTCCATGGTGTTCCCTTCCCCGGTGCTGTCAACACGCCAGCTGCAAAGGCAGAAAAGTTGGATGATGTTTCGGCATTCTTTCCTTCATCTGAATTTGACTACATTCCTAAAATACACACAGCTCATAAACAAAATAGCAGGAAGACGTGGCTAAGTTATAATTTATAGCAGGATTCACAAGCTCTGGGATCTTGAGAAGCTCCAGAAAGCTTTAGATGTAGCCATTTTTGAATTTATTTCAAAAACAGAAAGGACAGCTGGTTGGGTGCAGTGGTTAAAGCATCAGCTAGAAACCAGAACACTATGAGTTCTAGTTCTGCCTTGGGTACAAAGCTAGCTGGATGATTTTTGGGCCAGTCACTCTCTTAGCCCTAAAAAGCAGGTAAGGGCAAATTGCTTTCAAAAGGCTTACCAATGACTTCTCCATGGACTCTTGGAAAGTGAAAAAGATGAAGATACCACCCCCACTCCCCAAAAGCAGAAAAATACAACAGATAGGGGAATAATTTTATTAACGTTCAACAGGGTGCAGCAACCAGCCCAACTTGGCTTCTCTGTCCTCCATGCTGATTCCAAAAACTGAGCAGAGTTGGAATTGGTTAGGACTGTACTTGAATGGGAGAGTACCAGGAAACAAGGCGGTTACAGTGATTTTGGAAAAAGTCCATGGAAACAACTTCCACAATATTCCACAAGAGAACTACATGGATATAATTATACAATCACCAGGAGTGGATTCTGACTTGAAGGAGTCTTTAGCAATACCAATAAGTCTGATAGACTACTCTAGTGATGGCGAACCTTTTAGACACCAAGTGCTCAAACTGCACACATGCATGCCCAAACTGAGAGGTGCGTGCATGCACATGTGAGGACATGTACATGGATGCGCAACAGAGACCCAAAGACCAGCTGCCCAGCAGAAGGCAGGGCATCCAAACACTGGCAGTGCGGCAAGAGATAAGATCTTTTTCTTTCATGAGGTTTCATCATCAGGTTTGCCTTCATGGGACTACTCCATAGTGCTTTACAGCTTCTTTATCGGAGCGTCTTGATTTTTGTCTGCTACATTAAACATATTTAATCAAGTTAAATCTAAGTATAAATTAAAATTTTGCCTATTTGTCACACCTGCCCATCTTTTGAAATGTGATCCCCCCAAATCTCTCGGTCCCCAAAATGTTACATACCCCAAACATTTGCTACCAATCTGCTTTCCTGAATCTGGGCTCCTCCATTTATGTTGAATGATAAACACCCAGAATTCTCAAATCATGTCGTCTTTGGCACTGGGACATACGCTCCAGTGCTTCTATAGAGTGGGAAGATGCCACGAAAGTCAATAAACAAAAAGTACTATATTTCTTATAACAGAGAAAGTTTGTTCTTCAATAATTGTGGTTAAATCATCTTCTTTCCTTGGGCTCAAATATGTTATGTATATTCATGTGCGTTTCTTCCTTGTTCTTGGTTTCTCTGTTAATTTTATATGCTTCTTTAAGGCTCTCCGAAGACTTGGTTCTACTTGGTTGCTCCGATGCCTAACTAGTTTCAGGCACAAGAGTTTCAAAATGATCTACTGGCTCCAGGCCCAGAGAGAAGAGTACAATAATTAATTGTTCTATGTAGCTGTCTCCTAAGTCTCTGCAGTGAGAAAGTAACAACCCATTTCTGTTGTTGGAAGAAATGTCTATCTGGGTTCAGTTCCAAGCGGTGGAAAAGACATTGTAAACATGGAGGCTGTTTGGAAAGATGGTTTAATGGTGGATAGGATCATATGCCTTGGAGCTCCTGGGTGAAAAGGGAAGAGATGCTGAGAGTCCCTGAATTTTATGCTCTCTCTGGGTTTTGAACTTCCTGAGGCACAGGAAAAGTATCCTGATTGGTTGCTGTCAGAGGTCTTAGCTAGCTTTGTAGGTTGTCTGTGTGCTAAGTTTGGTTGAAACCTGGTGGATGGTGCAATGAAGGGCAATGAAATGGTTCTACCTGAAGGGGGTAGATCTTTTTGATGGAGAATAGGCTGGCTCAGGCCTTAATGGCCCATTGACAAAGGGGGGGCTATTAAGAGTGAGTTTGTTTCCTGCCTAAAAACATGTTTCTCCATTTCTCATGCAGGGAAATATAATATTCTGCCTTTTTAATATTTCCTAATATATTCCATTTTTTTAGTAGAGGGGTGGGTGCTAACTTCCTTCATTGGGGCTTTTTATCAGGTTTACCTGATACGCCAGTTGCGCCCCTTTCTAGATCGTGACGCCCCTACGCACGGTCACTCAAGCCCTCGTCATCTCCCGCCTGGACTACTGTAATGCTCTCTTCATGGGGCTCCCCTTGAGGTGCACCCAGAGGCTCCAGCTAGTCCAGAATGCGACTGCGCGGGGGATTTTGGGAGTTTTTAGATACTCCCATGTAACACCTCTCCTGCGCGAGCTGCATTGGCTCCCTGTGGCCTTCTGGGTGCGCTTCAAGGTGCTAGTAACCATCTTTAAAGCGCTCCATGGCACGGGACCTGGTTACCTGCGGGACCGCCTCCTACCACACACCTCCCTTCGACCTGTCCGCTCCCACAGGGCGGGTCTCCTCAGGGTGCCGTCGGCTGGGCAATGCCAGCTGGCGACGCCCAGGGGAAGGGCCTTCTCTGTGGCAGGCCCTGCCCTCTGGAATGACCTGCCCCCCGACCTTCATACAATCACGGACCTTCACCTCTTCCGCCGGACATTAAAAACTTACTTGTTTCAGATGGCCGGCCTGGCATAATTTTAAGATGGTTTTTGTAGGGTTTTAAACTTATTTTAGCACAGGCCCATATATTTAATTCATTTTAACTATTTTGTATTGTATTTATTGAATTTTGTTTTATTCTCTCATGTGCACCGCCCTGAGTCCCTTCGGGGAGAGAGGGCGGTTTATAAATCCAATAAATAAATAAATAAATAAAAATTGTCATGGAATGTGTTTTACTGGTGGACCTTCTGCTAGACATTTGGTACTGGGAAGGAAACTTCAATCTATGGGCCTATCTTTGAAGTCTGCCTTCTCTCTTCCAAACAATTAACCTGAATAGAGTATTTTTAACCACCCTAGAATACTCCAATAAAGATTCTTCTTCCTAGTTAATCATTGCAAGGTAACATATAAGAAGTTGTGATATTCAGTTGGTAACAAAGAGCTAGAGAGGAAATTACTTTTAAAAATGTCCCAAAGGTGCTTTTTCAATAGGCAACTAGAGTTTCTGGATTTTCTTTGAAGACATGTCATCCAAGAAGCTTCTTCAGCTGATTGTTGAAGAAATGTTGAAGAAACATCTTGGATGAGAAGTGAAACATCTTTAAAAAAAAAAAAAAACCAGGAAGTCCAGTTGCCTCTTGAAAAAGCACCTTTGAGAAAACTATGACCTGGATGATTGAGAATCTCCATAGACATTTAGTGATACTTTTAAAAATCTTAAAAGGAACATATGATACTTGAACCAATAAAATCTGCAATATTCACTTCACACACTGCACAATGTGATGCAAAGAATTGCCCAAACCATCTTTACAAAACTGAACTATCTTCCCCAATCTTGGATGCTCCCCAGCTACATGAGTTCCCATTCAGTCAGGACGGCCACTGTTGTAAATTCTGAATGTCCTGAGTGTGGGTAAGTTCATGGCACATACCTCCTAAAACATGGGTTGTTTTGGAGAAATATGTTGACTTGCAAGGTAGTCTCTAGATTAGAGATACTAATTTGTATAGAATAGCATGTGCATGCTGGGATAAAGTGGAGGTTTAGTTTAGTTTAGTTTTATTCAATTTCTATACCGCTCCTATCTCCCCAGCGGACTCAGGGCGGTGCACAGGAACTTAAAATGACACAACAAATACACAATAAATACAGTCGCAGCGATTAAAATACAATTAAATTAAATAAACTGTGCTAAAATATTGCCTAAAAATGTTAAAATCCCCTACGTAATCAATTAAAATTATATCTAATCTAGACTCTAAGCTAGGCCAGCTAGGTGAAAGAGGTGCGTTTTAAGTGATCGGCGGAAGAGGCGAAGGTCCGTGATGGTGCGAAGTTCGGGGGGAAGGTCGTTCCAGAGGGCTGGACCTGCCACAGAGAAGGCCCTTCTCCTGGGCGCCGCCAGCCAGCATTGACCGGCAGACGGTACCCTGAGGAGGCCCTCTCTGTGGGAGCGGATCGGTCGAAGGGAGGTGTGTGGTAGGAGACGGTTCCACAAGTAACTAGGCCCTGTGCCATGGAGCGATTTAAAGATGGTGACCAACACCTTGAAGCGCACCCGGAAGGCCACCGGTAGCCAGTGCAGCTCGCGCAGGAGAGGTGTTATGTGGGAGCGCCATGAGGCTCCCAAAATCCCCCACGCGGCCGCATTCTGCACTAACTGGAGCCTCCGGGTGCACCTCAAGGGTAGCCCCATGTAGAGAGTATTGCAATAGTCTAGGCGGGACGTAACCAGCGCTTGAGTGACTGTGCGAAGGGCGTCCCGGTCAAGGAAGGGGCGCAATTGGCATACTAGGCGAACATGTGACTGTTTTTATGGCACACTGCTTCCAAAACACCAAAACTCACTTATATTTCATCCCTACCATTTTCAGAGAATGCTGCTCATGACATAAGTAAAACTAAAGTTACTAATAGGTCTACTCTTTTTCTATCTTACTAAAAAGCATTGTGTGAAAACAGTAAATCAAGTCATCATGAGCAGCTGTAGTCAATGTCTATGGACAAATCTGGTGACAACCATGGCAAGACTGATTTGCAATGGAAGAAGAGTAAATGATAAAGAGCTTGAAGTGTTAAGTCCCCAGACTTGCGACCGGTGCCGGGCAGAATTGAAGCCTGGGAAGTTGATTACGTTGTTGCCAAGCGCGGCAAAACTGGCTTCAACTCTGCCCGGCACCGGTCGCAAGTCTGGAGACTTAACATGAAGTAATGGCTGAAAGAAAAAAAAAGAAAAATAGTGATGCATATCTGTGAAATGAGGGGAAATGGGAATAATGATAAATCTGAACGAAGATTGTCTGGGTTGATGAAGACTTGTATGGAAGTGAAGGTGAAGCCGAATGAATGAATGAATGAATGAATGAATGAATGAATGAATGAATGAATGAATGAATGAATGAATGAATGAGCTAAAATGTATGTTAGAAAGAAAGAATTGGGGTCATCTCAATTGTTCTAGCTGCATAAGAGAGCATGATATAACCCCATGATGGCAAACTTATGGCATGTGTGCCAGAGGTGGCACACAAAGCCCTCTCTATGAACACATGTGCTGTCACCAGCTGCTCTTCTGATTTCCGGTGTGCACATGTGTGCCAGCCAGCTGGTCTTCATGTGCACCTGAAACCTGAAGACCAGCTGGCCAATGCGCATGCATGCTCTGGCCATCTGGTCTTTGGGTTTCCGGCACACACACATGCATGCACATGCACACATTCCAGTTTGGACACCGGTGCCGAAAAGGTTCACCATCACTGATATAGCCCATTGTGGCTAGTTAAGAAAAGAAGAGCCTTAAAGCCCCTGTTCTCCTGAAGCGCTGAGCAGCATATCATGTGAACTCAGCACCAAATGGGAGGCTGTTTTCAATTGTTCAGTTGAGGTTTTCCCTGGCAGAACCATTCTGTATCACTATCTAGATTCAATTAGGTGATATGAACAGATGGGTGGAAATGAGGTAAGAGAATAGAATACAGTGATTGGGCCATTTGGAGAATAAAAATGGATCCTGCTTGGAAAATATTTGCTTCAAATGTGTGTTTTAAATAAGTCTCTTCATGGGTACACATGGCAAAGGAATGAATGTAGAAGCATAATTGACTTTATTGTTTCTGTTGGAAGACTAGGTGACTTTATGAGCAAGCAGAAAGACAATGCAAGCTTTGGAACGTTCAGATAGCTTTAAAAAGGATTTTTGAGGGGGAAATGCACCTGGAAGGAAAGACAGGGAAGAATTAAAAGTCAAACCAGAACAATTTCAGGAAGAGAAGTCGGAGTCATCTATGAAACAATATTAAAGAAAAGATTACTCTTCCAATAGAATGGATGGAAAATGGAAGAAGGAAGACATTTGGAACAGATCAAAAAATATATATATAGAATTATAGAAGACCTTAGAAATGTGTGGGCCTGCATTAATAAGAAGAGAAGAGAAGGAGAGGATGGGACAGGAGAGAAGAGGACAGGACAGAAAGAAGAGAAGAGAAGAAGCTGGAAGGGACCGTGAAGTTCTTCTAGTCCAGCCTCTTCCTATACCAGTGATGGTGAACCTTTTGTGGCTCGCTTGCCAAAAGCAGGGGGAGCATAGGAGGGTCATGTGCGGGCATGCCATACCCATGCTATATGCCCCCCATGCGCTTGCGCACATGACCAGTGCCCTCCCCTGCTTTTGCCCTCCCCAGGCTCCAAAGGCTTTCAAAGAGCCTGGGGAGGGCGAAAACAGCCCCCGTGTCCCCCCCACTGGAGGTTGCTTCCAGTTTGCTTGTAGTGTCGTTTTTTGCCCAGGAGGGAAACCTCCTGAGGGCTCCTGAACATTCCGGATGGCTAAAACCAGACCTACGAGCAAACTGGAAGTCCATTTCCGAACTTCCAGTTTGCCCGTAGGGCCAGTTTTTCGCACTCCAGAGGCTTTAGGGAACTCCTGAAGCCTCCGGAGGGGGGAAAATGGTCTCAAAATAAGGCCAAAGTCAGCTGGCCAGCACACGTGTGCTGGCCAGCAGACATGGCAAGCCTTGCATGCTCTGGCAAATGGCTCTGCATGCCACGCGTGCCACAGGTTCGCCATCACAGTCCTATACCATTTCTATACTATACAAGAAGGGAGACCCTTTCTGACATCAAATCAAATCAAATCAAATTTAATTTGTAGACTGCTCCCTCTCCCCGAAGGAACTCGGGGCGGTGCACAGGAGATTAAAAAGTGTACAAACATAAAAACATTATAAATATATAAAATCAAATTAAACAACTGTATCCCTGCGCTAAAAACCTAAAATCCTTAAAAACTAAACCCCTTAAAAACCCAATTAAAACAATTTGAATATTCAGACTAAAGGCTGGAAAGGTAGATTAGGCCAGGCTGGCCTGCTGGAAGAAATGAGTCTTAAGCTTTTGGCGGAAGGAGTGGAGGTCCGAGATTGTTCTGAGCTCAGGGGGTAGGTCATTCCATAGGGTTGGGTCTGCGACAGAGAAGGCCCTTCCCCTGGGCGTCGCCCGCTGGCATTGCCTAGTGGATTGCACCCGGAGAAGTCCCTCTCTGTGGGAGCGAATCGGTCGAAGGGATGTATGGGGCAGGATGCGATCTCGCAGATAGCTAGGTCCCGTGCCATGGAGCGCTTTGAAGATGGTAATCAACACCTTGAAGCGCACCCGAAAGACCATAGGCAGCCAGTGCAGCTCGCACAGGAGCGGTGTTACGTGGAAATGCCTAGGGGCACCCAGAATTGCCCGCGCGGCCGCATTCTGGACTAGCTGCAGTCTTCGGGTGCACCTCAAGGGAAGCCCCATGTAGAGAGCATTACAGTAGTCTAGACGGGATGTCACAAGGGCATGAGTGACCGTGCGAAGGGCATCCCAGTCCAATAGGGGACGCAACTGGCTATAATTTATTGAAATTAGCCTCTTTCAACATCTTTTGGGATGAAAAATCCTTAATGATATATCATTCTAATCTAGATCTCCAAATGGGAAAGTAATTCGGAGCAAAAGGAATGTATAAAAAAGTATGTTGTGAAATGAAGTGAAAAAAACCATAGGAGAAAACAAATACAACTCAAAGAACAATTGTTGCGAAAAAGGAGGAGGTCTGGGACAGTCCCTTCAGGATGTGTATTGAGAGAAAAGAATAGTGACCAAGATTGTCATCAAAGGTTTTATAGTTGGGAAGTGGGAGGAAGAAGGATCATTTTGAAAATTGGTGAAACTACTAAACAGCTGTCAATTGGTATTAAAGATAAAAATACTTAATGATTTGGGATGAAATTGAAATGAAAGCCCTTGGATCATTTTGAAGATTTGCGTGAGTATAATAATATTGCGTAGAAAAGTGGAATTAAGTTCTGAAAATCAGAGCTTCCCAACCACCAGTCTGCAGCCCTCTAACAGGCTGTGGCCCATTTGAAATGGAAGTGGGGGGTGAGTGCATGCAAAGAGCTCCATTTGAGTGAGCAACAGAAACATGTGCCTGCCGCTCATTCAAATGAAGCTGCACACACTCACCTACCATTCGCGTGTAACCGTTCCCTCTCCCTCCCACCCCACACTAATCAGTAAAGCCAAAAATGTTGGGGATCACTGCTGTATATGTCGATGATCAAGAAAATACTGTGTTTCCCTGAAAATAAGACAGGGTCTTATTTTCTTTTGACCCCCCCCCCCCAAAAATAAGCACTTAAACTTAAAAATAGTAGTTACAAGAGGGTTTAGAATAGTGAAATCCAAATGAAATATAACAGAAGGGGAAACAATATAAGATAAGCGGCTTCGCTTGACAATTGCTATTAAGAAAGAACAGGAAGTTCCTGTTCGTATTGTATGGTGTATGTCTAAGTTTTGTGTGAATGTATTTTACACGTTTGTAAATAAAATTAAAAAAAGAAAAGAGAAAATACTGTGTTTCACCAAAAATAAGACAGGGTCTTATTTTCTTTTGACACCCCCCCAACAAATAAGCGCTTGGCCTTATTTTTGGGAAGGTCTTATTATTTTTGAGGTGCAGGAGGCGGCAAGCGGGGGCACCTCATTGCTGCTTCTCTGTTGCAATATTTTTGGGGAGGGCTTACTTTTGGGGAATGGCTTATCTTAGTGCATGCACTCAAAAGTCCAACTGGGCTTATTGTCCAGGGAGGTCTTATTTTCGAGGAAACAGGGTAACTGATAAAGAATTTATAAGTACTGTGAGACTCTTTGAAAATGGAAAGTCTGTTACTGTAGATGGAACAATTGGAGCAATGTTAAAATATGAATGTGGCCTGTTTCTGGAGTTCTGTGCGATTTCTTTTACATTGTGTATGAAGGACATACCTATGCATGTCTATTGGAAAAAAATGTCATTATTGTTCCCTTCTACTAAGATAAACTTTGCAAAAACTCACAGAGGATTCTGTTTAATAAATGTGGGTTTGGCAGAATAGTGATTGAAAGGGTACAAGCAGCAACAAAGAGCAGCATGTGGGAGGTGCAGCACAATGGAGCTATGAAGACCAGATGGCTCCTTCTCAGTGAGTGAGTAAGTGACCAAGAAGAAAGAAAAGCATATGAAAAAGTAAGTTCATTGTGTATTTGTTGATTGGGTTGCTGAATACAGTGAGTGCAGCTTAGGATGGAAGGAGACCTACTTGAAAATAAATGGAATGTTTAATTCAAATTATCCTACTTCACATTATGCAAAGACCTAGCCCTATGGAGAAGAGTTTAATGTTGGGAAAGCTGGAAGGAAAGAGAAGGAGAGGATGACCAGCGGCAAAGTGGGTGGACTTAGTTACACTGAGTCTGAAATAGCAGGCTAGAGATAGATCATCCTGGAGAAAATTATCTGTGTGGTCGGTAAGAGTCAAAAATGACTTGAAGGCGTATAATCAATCAATTAGCTCAACACTAAGCAGAGAGTAAGAAAAGAAAGGGTGATACGTCAAAGCTGCAGTAGAAAAATCACAGGATCTAACAAAGAGAAAATTAAATGCTGCACAGTGTTTTCTGGATTCATAGAACATAGTGGCCAATTACTGCATCAGTTTAAATTTATATGAAGTATGAATTTCATACTTGTGAAACATTGACGTGCAAGTATAAATGCCAATAATTGAATCAATGGAACAGTTTGTAAAAACAACTTCGTAACTAATTTTAGTTTCTTTCTTTAGTTTCTCCAAAGCCAACTTTGTCACTTTTTTTCCCTTTTAAAGACCCTGTAATCTCTTGCATAGGGTTGGAATCAGGACAACCAAATGGAGCTGAGCATTTACAGGTGCCCTTCCTGATCCCTACCTGGAGTTCGAAGCAGACAATTATTCATTGTGCCAGAGAGAGAAATATCTGCCACTACCTAGGATTGAACTCACAGTCTCCTGATTGTGAGATGAGAGATCTACCTCTAGGCTACAACACCACTCCCATTTGTCTTTATCCAGCTTATATTTACAATTAGCCGTTCCCGGCCACGCGTTGCTGTGGCCCAGTCTGGTTAAATGGCCAACCAATCTGTGTGTAGATCTACACCTGCACACACAAGCATGTACACACAACCACGGTATAACCCCCAACCTACCTACCTACTGTATTTCTCCCTCTCTCCCTCTACCTACCTACCTACCTACTGCATGTCTCCCTCCCTCTCTCTATCCCTATAGCTGCCTACCTACCTACTTACTGTATTTCTCCTTGAATCTTATGGACAAAGTATTTTATGTCATAAAGGATGACATAATACCCGTGGCCCACTGCTCTCTCTGTATCCTTTTTTACAATTTTTACATGTCCGTTGTGTGTACCTGGCACAGGTGTGACATCTACACAATCTATATATATCATTGGTGCTGTATTTGAAAGGAACGTTGTGTGAAAATTTGGAAGCGATAGGTGCAGTACTTTTGGAGATTAGCGGTTTTGAACAAACTCGTTACATTTTTATTTATATATAGAGAAGATGGCAAAACTCAAGAACAAATACTAAATGATGTTGACTTACATGCTGAAACATGGATTCTTATAGCATAGATAAGAATGTTCAGCATTAGAGGATTTAATATATATGTATTCCAAAACTGTCATTTGAGAAAAAATTGCTGCAGAATATATATTTCATGTTTCAAGGGAGGCAGGGAGGGAGGAAAACAGGGTTTTTTTTAATGGAAAAAAAAAAAACCAAGAAGAGAAAGATAAAAGATGGGACAAATAGAACTCTGCTACTATAGACAACAGTTTTTCTAAAGAATGTATTACTGAGATAATTTGAATTAAGGTCTTTTAACAGAAGCTATTCTTTGATATGTCCTTGGACTTAGGTTTTCCACTTATTGTTGAGATTATTTTTAAAATATGAGAGTTAAACTGAAAAAAAGGGGTTCATGCATATAAATATATCTAGATATACCCTCTTGAGCAAGCTCTTTATTCCAACGGTGAATTTCTCTTTTTCAATGAACCAAAGTCATTTCCATTACTGCCTGTTTTTACCCCAATTTATTGCTACTGTGGCACATTTGTAGCCAAATTCCATTGTTACATCTATGCTAAAAATTCTTACAAGGTTTGTCAATCACCGGATTTCGATTTCTGGTTTTCAATAAAACTTCATATCATCCATATAAAGCCAACGTGAAATTTTATTAGCATTTTTTTTCTGTTTGATAGCCAAGGTTTGTTTTCTTCAATATCTTCAACATCACTGAAAGTGGGCTTATAGCAATGACAAATAATAATGGGTGATGATGAGTCACCTTGGAAGAGGGTTCTCCTCGTGTTGACAAGCCCATAGTTTTCATTTACAACCACCAATTCTGCCTTCCATTACTTCATTATTTCTGCTATAAACATTTTAGTGTTTTTACATATGCCAGTAGTTTCCAAACAATTGAAGATCCAAAACTATGATAATGAATCAGATGGCTTTTTATAATCGGTCCAGCCCATATGTAATTTGGGGCAATGGTGAAATTAATTTTTTTTTTACTACTGGTCCTGTGGGCGTGGCTTGGTGGGCATAGCAGGGGAAGGATATTGCAAATTCTCCATTCCCACCCCACTCCAGGGGAAGGTTACTGCAAAATCCCCCTTTCATCCCCACTCTAGAGGAAGGATACTTCAAAATCTCCATTCCCTCCCCATTCCAGGGGAAGGATACTGCAAAATCTCCATTCCCTCCCCACTCCAGAGGAAGAATACTGAAAAATCTCCATTCCTTCCCCATTCCAGGGGAAAGTTACTGCAAAATCCCCATTTCCTCCCCACTCTAGGGGAAGAATACTGAAAAATCTCCATTCCTTCCCCACTCCAGAGGAAGGATACTGTAAAATACCATTCCCACCCCGCTCTGGGGCTAGCCAGAGGTGGCATTTGCCAGTTCTCCGAACTACTCATAATTTCTGCTACTGGTTCTCCAGAACCTGTCAGAACTTGCTGGATTTCACCCCTGATTTGGGAGGATTTTGAAATTTTCCAAAGCCCATTTTATCAATCAGAAGTCAATCTTTTATATCTCTGCTTTTCTTTTTATTTCCTTTCTGTAAAGAGTCAGGTCTTTGTGGCCTTTCTAAACAACAACAGAGCAGGAGCTGACCTGATTTTGGGGGAGAACCTCATTTCCGAGGGCAGGCACTGCTACAGAGAAGGCATGCTTCCAGAGTCCCAAGAGACAGCATTCTTTAATTGATGGAACTTGGAGCAGGCCAAGCCTGCCAGCCTGAAGTGTCAAGGTGAATGCTATGGGAGACAGGTGGTATTTCAAGTAACCAGGCCCTTGACAGCCTTGTGTGGACTCCAGTTGCGTTAACTACAGTCAGGTTCACAAAGCTGCCAAAAGAAGTAGTACTGAACTGGCGTAATCAGTTTTGCCATGAAACACTATTGCTGCTGTTGCTGCTCAAAATGCAATGAGATGCTGCAACACCTCTTCAAATTGTTGGTAATGGAGAATCACTAAATGAGAGTTCAGATGCAATTCATTGTAGTGCATTATCAGTTTAACTGAAAATTAATCGTTGAATAGACTTTTTAATTGAGCCGTAATTGAGCCCACCCAATTAACTGAGAGGTTAGATTATGCAGGATAGTGTGTTTTATATGTAGGACTAAATGTTTTAGCTAAAAATAGGTGAGTGTTTTCTTCTATCAGAGCCTTTTTAGTTTACAAATTGTGCTAGAGGTAGGAAACGCAGAGCAATGAATCTTTTGTGAATCTCGGCTTGAATTCATGCTATTCCTCATTCCTGCAGTCAACCAAAGGCTTTATCTGCACAACTATTTCCAGAATCCCTTCCAAGTAGTTTGTAAGAACAACTACAAACACCAAGTAGGATCCAAGAAAGATACTCAGTGAGAAGCCAACTTAACTGGTTTTTTGAAGAATTAGATCAGGGAGGAAATCCCAATAAAAACTAAGAGTCTACTCTAGACTCTTTCTTCTGCAACATGACTGATGATGGGGTAATTGGCCATAGAAGAGTAACACAATACCCCACATTCATACCTTACATGAAAGCTCCCATAACTTGGTCTTGAACTGTATGAATACTGCATACAGTTTTGGTCGCCACGATGTAGAAAAGACGTGGAGACTCTGGAAAGAGTGCAGAGAAGAGCAACCAAGATGATTAGAGGACTGGAGGCTAAAACATATGAAGAACAGTTGCAGGAGCTGGGTATGTCTAGTTTGATGAAGAGAAGAACCAGGGGAGACATGATAGCAGTGTTCCGATATCTCAGAGGGTGCCACAAAGAAGAGGGAGTCAAACTATTCTCCAAGGCACCCGGGGGCAGGACAAGAAGCAATGGGTGGAAACTAATCAAGGAGAGAAGCAACTTAGAACTAAGGAGAAATTTCCTGACAGTTAGAACAATTAACCTCTGGAACAGCTTGCCTCCAGAAGTTGTGAATGCCCCAACCCTGGAAGTCTTTAAGAAGATGTTAGATAGCCATTTGTCTGAAATGGTATAAGGTTCCTGCCTACGCAGAGGGTTGGACTAGAAGACCTACAAGGTCCCTTCCAACTCTGCTATTGTATTGTATTGTATTATTGTATTGATTCACAGTGGTTCAAAGTGTGTAAGTCTATGGGAGTTTCTTTAGCAACAGTAGGGAAGTGTTTTACTGCTGGATTCTTCTGTGGGTTGTTTTTGATTTTTACTTCTCAAATAATCTCAGCCTAAGTAAAACATGAATGCTTCCCCATCTAATACTTAGCAAAGCTTATTCTTTTTTTTTTTCAAGCTTATCCAAGTTAGTAAAATGCTGTTCCCTGCTTGTTGGAGTTGATTCATTATTCCTAGCATTAGCATTCTGCCTTGAGTTGTGTTATCCAAGGGACAATAGACATGGGTGCACCTTGCAGTGTGGAAGAAATTGGAAATGACTTATTCATCCAATTCTTAAGAAGGGGGCTTCCAACTTCCCTCTGGAACAACCTACCTCCCGAACTCTGCGTCATCTCTGACCTCCGCCTGTTCCGCCAGCGCCTAAAAACACACTTTTTTCATCTAGCCGGCCTGGCATGACCTACCCGGTTCCGAACCTGACTTTTAGTGGATCGATGTTTTTAATTGGGGGTTTTAATGTGGTTTTAGCGCAGGTTGGTGGTTTAATATAGTTTTAATAGTTTTAATGGGTATTTATATTTTGTATATGTGTACTTCTATGTTTTTAATTTGCCTGTGCGCCACCCCGGGTCCCTTAGTGGGAGATGGGTGCGGGATACAAATTTGAAAATAAATAAATAAATAAATAAATAAATAAATAAATAAATAAATAAATAAACAAACAAACAAACAAACAAACAAACAAACAAACAAACAACTGAGGGACTGAATCAGAGAGTATCTTTCTCAGCAGGCAAATTTGAATGCCAGTTCTAAATGTTGTTTCTCATCTCTTGCTCTCCTGGAGGGGATCTAGGACAACTCACCGTGGGACAATTCAAAGTTCAAACCTAAAAACAAGACAAGAACCACTGCGATTCATTTGTCCCTCTCTTGAGTTAACCTGCACTGAATTGTCCCATGAGACATTGCCCCAGGGCACATGGTTCACGGTGAATCAGGCTGGGTGAGTTGGCTGTGGCAAGCCAGCCAGAGTGAGCTGGCTGGCCAGGGTGAGTTGACCCATTCTGTTCCTTGGGATGAGTGCTGCTATCAATGAGAAGAGATATTTTAATTGATATTTATTGTATTTTGTGTTTTTAAATAATGCCTGTGCGCTGCCCTGGGTCCTAACAAGGAGAAGGGTGGGGTATAAATTTAATAAAATAAAATAAAATAAAATAAATAATGTAGCGACTTCTTACATTCTTAAGACTTAAGATCAGAGATATGCAATTTCATTGTGCCTTTGATATTGAAAATTTAAAATTTAAATAGCCTATTTAAATTTGGAGAGAGGATAAAATACAGGGAGAAAAAAAGGGGGAGAAAGATTTCTGACTTTCACCAGTACAGATACAAATATGTAATCAAGTATTATCTTACTCAAAGATAAGCATAACATAACCAATATCTAAGTTTAACAGCATATACGGTATTTCTACAATCTGAAAAATACGAAATGTTTTCTTGAAAAGACAGAGTTCACGTTCCTTTTATATTGAAAAAGTTTTATTGGTTTTACAGTTTTTCAATAGGATAGGGTAAGGGATACAAAGAAATTTTGAGAGCATTCACGTCAAAGTCGTCGGCCCTACCGGGACATCAAAATAGATGATTAATAAAAAACATTTTCCATACACTACAAAGTAAAAGCAAGTACATATTTCTAAGTTCTCAGTTCTATGCTGTCAGTCATTTACAAAAATCCAGATGCACATGTTATATTATACAATATTATTCAAAAAATCAAGGCAAAGTTATTTTTTAGATCTAAGTCTCTTGGCAATTGTATCTTCTATCTCTCCTTCCAGGCCCCCAGCGGGCGGGGCCGTGGGCCCCCCTGCCCCCCCTGGATCTTCCCCCAGGACAGAGGAATGTTTTTTAAAAAAGGCTTCCGCCTCAGCAACTGTTTTAATCTTCACTCTTCCTCCTTCCCAGAACACCAGCATCCCTTCGGGCATCACCCACCTAAACCAGATCCCGTGGTCAAACAATTTTTTGGACAAGAAGGAAAATTTCCTTCTTGCTTCTCTAATCTTTCTTGGGATCTGCTTTAGGATAGCAACCTCCTTTTGTTGGTAAATTAACGGACCTCCTTTTTGCACTTTCAAGATTTCCTCTCTGGTTGACCTTCTAACAAATTTAACATGTATCTCTCTGGGTACTTCATTTATCCTGGCATATGCAGAGTTAATTCTGTAGGCTAGGTCAATGTCCCCCCTGATCTCATCCTTAGGTTTATGTAAATAGTCTGCTATAATTGTGCTCATGAGTTCAGGGAGACATTCACCAGTTTCCTCAGAAACATTCTGAAATCTCAAGAAATATGTCATCCTTTCCATATCAATCCTAGACACATGCCCATTTATTTCCACAACCTCATTAGTAACATTTTTAATCTCTCCCTTAGCCCCCGCCAGCCCCCCTTCCAGTTCTTCATTCTTCTGTGTGTTCTCCAGCACCTGTTTCCGTGTGTCCAATAATTCCTTTTTAAAGTTGATATTTTCTGCCCTCTGGGCCTGGATTTCTTGTACCAAAGTTTGTATAACAGATTCAAGAGAGGCCATCCTTAGTTCTAAACTTGCCAGTGCTGATTCTTGTGCCATGGTTAGCTGTTAAAGTCAGTGCCACTAAAATGGCATTTTTTGGGTGGGGCTGTTGAGGCAAGTCAGGAGCCAAAAGTTCAGTTCAGAGTTGTAAAGTTCAGGAACCAAGAGAGAAACAATTTTCCAAGTCAATAAGTATAATAACGAAGGCACTCCAGAAAAGAGATCACAAATCCAAAAAAAAATTCTTCTTTAGTAACCAGAGGGAGTCCAAATCACAAAGAGACGCTGGAAATTTTCCATAAGTGAAATAGTCATTCAGGGACAAAGAGAAGCCATTTCCACCGCCCAGACTCAGAGCCAGAAGGAGAGAGTGGTAAAAAAAAAATGTTTCAAATCAGCCAGACCTAGATACATTGTTTCAAAGACAAACCGCAGACCACTTTCCCTTGTTTCAAACAGTCCAGATTAAAGATATCCGCTTCCTCGCAGCGAGGAGCCATTCTTAAGTGCCGCTTTAGTCCGAGGGGGGGTTTAACAAGCAGACACCCCCCTCCAAGTTCTTTCAGCCAAGGCTGACAGCAGGAAAAAAAATGTTTAAAACCACTCACTTTCACCCTCGCAGCCGAAGCCCCGGGAAGCCTTCCGACTCAGACGGCCAGCTCTCTTCTTATTTTCAAAGCGATGCCGCCCGCCATTGGCGAAGGAAAAAACCCCCGCAGCATGTCCTCCTCCACCTAAGCCGAAGACAAGGGTCGCTTCCCAGCTGCCGCTGGGGGAGGACGACCCAGGCAAGCCGGCTTTACGGGAGACCCCCAAAAACGGGGCGTCTCGCTCCCGTGGGGGGACAGGAAAAGAAACAAAGCGGCGAGCGAGCCCTAGGCTCACCCGTCGCCGCTGGAGCCGGAACCGGAAGACCTTCACGTTCTTGACTAATAATCTCATCTAACAGAGGACTGGGGTGTTAGATGAGTTCTGCTGTATGTAAGCTCTGTATAGGATATAAGTTTCTTGAGCATCTCGGCTGCATTATTTTAATGTTATAACCACGGGTTGTTTTTCTTTTAATTTGGATTGTTTCATTCTTCTATTTTCTTAATTAGGGTCAGATATGCAGCCATATTAAATTGTTTAATAATTTAAAACATTATTCAGTTCAGTCCCAGTCAAACTTTAACCATTATAGCACATATAATTGATCTTGAAGAGTTCTACTGGAAGAGGATTAGAATAACAGAATAAGAGAGTTGGAAGGGGCTTTGAAGGTCTTCTAGTCTAACCCCCTGCTCAAGCAGGAGACCCTATACCATCCTGGACAAATGGCTGCCCAATCTCTTCTTAAAAACCTCCAGTAAGGCCACACTTGGAATACTGCATATAGTTTTGGTCGCCACGATGTAGAAAAGACGTGGAGACTCTGGAAAGAGTGCAGAGAAGAGCAACCAAGATGATTAGGAGACTGGAGACTAAAACATATGAAGAACGGTTGCAGGAGCTGGGTATGTCTAGTTTGATGAAGAGAAGGACCAGGGGAGACATGATAGCAGTGTTGCGATATCTCAGAGGGTGCCACAAAGAAGAGGGAGTCAAACTATTCTCCAAGGCACCTGGGGGCAGGACAAGAAGCAATGGGTGAAAACTAATCAAGGAGAGAAGCAACTTAGAACTAAGGAGAAATTTCCTGACAGTTAGAGCAATTAACCTCTGGAACAGCTTGCCTCCAGAAGTTGTGAATGCCCCAACCCTGGAAGTCTTTAAGAAGATGTTAGATAGCCATTTGTCTGAAATGGTATAAGGTTCCTGCCCACGCAGGGGGTTGGACTAGAAGACCTACAAGGTCCCTTCCAACTCTGCTATTGTATTGTATTATAGTATTGGAGCACTGACAACTTTTGAAGGCAAGTTGTTCCTATTTATAATATTGGAATTATCTAATATTGGAATTAGAAGAAGCAGATCTCTTCACATACCAATAGTCAAAATTCAAAGTCAGATGCCTGGGACAGATCCAACATTCCTTCATTGGCTGTCTTCCCCTGAAATAAAGCTATTCGTTCTTGCAGGTGGCATAAAAATGGATAAAGTCATTCAGGGAAATGTCCTCAGGACCAAGACGCAACATGATTTAAGCTCATTCTTTGGAGGAATAGAAGCATGGGAAGGCTGATTCCACAGCTCAGGCAACCATGGATTTACTACATGACCAGAGGCAAAAGTCATATTCATTTTATTAGAAATGTGAAAACTCATTGGCACTAGAAAGCACTGCTACAAAAGTTCAAATCTTAAATCAAGTGTTACTTCGAATAATGTCATTAAGTGTCAGGGCTGAAATGTTGCAGAGATCTGTTAACCTGAATTATCTACAGTTGCCTGGCAAAGGAGCAGGGGGAAAAGAAACCATGAATGGCTCAAAAATGGAAAATAGAAGCATGGCACAAAACTGCCTTTTCTCACATCCTGAGTTACAAATCACTCCCATGTCGCTATATTCCATCTCTGAGCTAGGTTTTGCCTTGTTGAATGCTTGAAAAGGAGACAGGTCAAATCTGCACAGGTGATATTAAGCCGGTTCGGACCAGTTCGCACAAACCAGTAGTGGAAATCGGGGTCCGTCCCCCCCATGGCTCTATGCCATCCTATTTAGGCACATTTGCAAGCCAAAGCGCATGCATTGGACGGGGAAGTTCAAGCGCATGGGCACGCTAACATTTGCAAACTGATAGTGAAAGTAAGTGAATAGCACCTCTGGTCCCTTGAAAAGAGAATCATACACTTGCATGATAGAAAAAAAATGAAGTAAATGCCATGTGTTAAATATCATACTCTGCCAAGCAAAAGAGTCTCATAGGACACATGAAGAGAGATCCTGTATGAGACTTCCAGACGGGAGGAACTGCCATCACATTTGTTTTGGATAGGCACAAATGCTGATCTTCCAGTAACCTTATAGATCCAGGGTGCACATAGCATGCTAAAGTACTGGACCAACTTTTTCTTACCATGCCTTGGGTCAGTGGTTTTTCAACACTGGCAACTGTAAGGTTGGAGGACTTCAACTGCCAAAATTGGCAAGCATTTCAGATGCTTAGATATCAACATCCCTCCCTCCCCAAGTGCTGCTCCCCTGAGATTTTCAAAATCTTACTGAAATCTGCAGTTCTTGCCATAGATCCAGTGGTCGGATTCAGCCAGTTCGGATCGGTTCAGGCAAACCGGTAGTTCCAGTGAGCAGCTGGCCCTGCCCACCTGCCCCTACCCTTTCCTGTCCTATATTTCCATGTTTTTTAGCTCAGCTGATTCATGTGGCACAACTGTTTTAATTACCAGCACTGACATATAAGTTACGCTTTTAAGCTTAAAATGGGCAGTTTTTGAACGCTGCATGCGTACACTCGCTGAACCAGTTGTTAAACCGGTTGCATTCCACCAATGCAGATATCATACAAGAGGATGGCCTTCTTGATTGATTGATTGATTGATTGATTGATTGGGGAGATAACGCACCCCAATTCTTAGACTCTTAGTAGTGTATAACTGGGCAAAAATAAAGAATAATAACAGAAAGAAAGCCCTACACTTAATAAACTCTCCAGCTCCTCCTATAGCCACCAGATTAAGATGCATTCAATCCGATTTCAGAACATTCCGGAAGAATCTGGTGAATGCCTTCCTGATCTTATGAGCACAATTTTAGCAGACTACTTACACAAACCTAAGGAAGAGATCAGGGGGGACATTGACCTGGCTTATAGAATAAATTCAGCATATGCCTGGATAAATGAACTACCCAGAGAGATACATATTAAATTTGTTAGAAGGTCTACCAGGGAGGGAATATTGAGGGCGCAGAGAGAGGGTCCGTTAATGTACCAACAAAAGGAAGTCACTATCTTGAAGCAGATCCCGAAAAAGATTAGAGAGGTGAGGAGGAAATATTCCTTCTTATCTAAAAAATTGTTTAACCAGGGGATTTGGTTCAAGTGGGTGATGCCAGAAGGGATGTTGGTGTTCTGGCAAGGAGGAAGAGTAAGGATTAAAACAGTTGCTGAGGCGGAAGCCTTTCTTAAAAAATATTCCTCTATCCTGGGGGATGAAACTGGAGAAGCGGAGGGGGCCACGGCCCCACCCACTAGGGGTCAGGGAGGAGAACAAGAAGACACAATTGCCAAGAGACTTAGATCTAAAAAATGACTTTTTTAATACAGTATAACTTTTGTTTGGATGTTTGTACACGATTGCTAGCATAGAATTTAGAATTTACAATGATGTATGCACTTCTCTTCACCTTGTAGTACCATTGAAATATGTATTATCTATGTTTTGTTAAGAAGCCCCAGAGGGGGCCAACGATCTCAACATGAAAGTTCTCAAAATATTTTCTCAATTCACCTTACCCTACCCTACTTAAAAAATTTGTAAAACTCAATAAAACTTTTTCAATTAAAAAAAAAAGATGCATTCAATCCCGGTTAAAAACAGGGTGCGAATTGTGTTGTTTTCACAGCTTTGTGTCACGCCAGAAGAAAAGTTGTTGCTCAAACAACCAGAGGATATTCCAAAAAAGAAAGGCTACAAGAGAGAAGGCCTGACAGCAGATCCATATTCCCTTCACCCTACATAGAGACCTTTTCATGTGAAATTCCATGAAATCCCATTCAATAGCGACAGACTGTTAGTATCCTTGAACGTAATGTTGTAGAGAGACAATTAAAAAAATAATAATACAGGAGATACCCTCTTGTCATATCTCATCTACATCTATACATGAGGAAGAGTCACATAGATTGTAACCTTGTTGTTGCCAAACTTTCTTTGAAAACTTGAGAACCCCAGGTTAATTTTTGATGCTAGTATTATAATCCCGCTTGACTCCTCCTTCTCAGCATGCTGCCTTAAAAATAATTCACAAAATGCAATCCATCCCAAAAGGTACTTCCAGATGGTAAACTGGGGCTCCAGCATTGTAAGCGTGTAATTCTGCCATACTGATTTTGTTTTGTTTCCAGGCTCAATTTAAAAGAGTACAGACAGCAACACCGCAGGAGTAATAAAACTCTCTTTTCTCTGGGGTAATACAATCAGCGACATTAATACCAAAGGCCAATTCTCATTTCATGTGCATGCACTAGATTTGATGCGTGAAGTTGTGCAAGTATAATGGATGGTTTTAACTGCTTCTCTACCTTAAACTATCTGTGCAACAATAAAGTCACCCTGGCCCAATCGAATGAATCAAAAGCATGGGGAGAACACTGACATCCAAACATCAGAGTTGGTATTCAGCTGGTTCTGCCCGGTTCTGCCGAACTGGTAGCAGAAATTTTCAGTAGTTCAGAGGACCGTCAAATACCACCTCTGACTGGCCATGCCCCCGATCTACTCACTGCCTTCTAGCCTCCCAGCTGATCGCTGGGTCTTCTTTTATTGCCTTGCACAGGAGAACAGAGCTGGAAAGCAGGTTATTGGGGTGGGGAGGGAATGGGGATTTTGCACTATCCTTCCTCTGCCAAGCCCACTAGGCCACGCCCACCAAGCCACACCACACCCACCAACCATGCCCACAGAACCAATAGTAAAAAAATTTGAATCCCACCACTGATTCCAGTCCTATAATCTCAGCATATATCGTGACATGAAGGCGACTGCAGGCAAGCCGGTGTTTCAGGTGTTTCATGAGCATGCAACTATAGATCGTGGATTTGCTGTTGGCATTTGCACAGGCTTCATAAAATCAGTCCAAAACATCTTGGACTCAGTTAATCTCTGGTGCTGCTTCCAATTCTTTCCCTGCTTTATCTCTAGATTGAATATTGAATCCAGGAGATGAGGTGCCAAACCTCCTGTTTTAAGAGACTGAGTCAAATTATTAATAAATGAAGCTCTGCACCTGCCTGTAACGCTCCAAGGGTGGGAAAACTGCAGGCCCCATGTGACCATATCATTCTCCCACTACCCTAAAACAGCCCCAGGTCTCAGAGCTATAATTTGGTGGCCAAATACAGAAATTTATCAGTGCTGTTTCTGATGTTTTCAGTGGAGGGTGGAGTGGGGGGGGGGATCAAGGAAAATAGTTTTATTCAGCCAACACTTGACTTCATACAACTTTTTTTTTCACTTTCTGCCCAAAATCCATCTCTCTGCAAAAAGCGGAATGTTTTAGCCTTGTTCTCACTGTCTATGTCACTTAATATGGTGGCTGCAGTGGTGAAATTCAATTTTTTTTACTACCTGTTCTGTGGGCATGGCTTGGTGGGTGTGGCAGGGGAAGGATACTGCAAAATCTCCATTCCCACCCCACTCTGGCACCAACCAGAGGTGATATTTTCCAGTTCTCCAAACTACTCAAAATTTTCGCTACTGGTTCTCCAGAACCTATCAGAACCTGCTGGATTTCACCCCTGGGTGGCTGTACTAATAAACTAGCATCCAAAGCTGCAACAAAGGGGCTACAGGAGAGAAGGCCTGCCAGCAGACCTTGCAGACTTTGGATGCTGGTTTATTAATATAGCCTCCAGATACAGAAATGAAACTAGCTTCTGGGATATATCCTGAATAAATGGAGACTTTATTGAGCTTTATCCAAAATATCACTGGGCATCATATTGATAATATCCATCCATCCATCCATCCATCATGTTTCCCCGAAATAAGACAGGGTATTATTTTCTTTTGAAAATAAGCGCTTGGCCTTATTTTCGGGGAGGTCTTATTATTTTTGAGGTGCAGGAGGCAGTGAGTGTGGTTACCTCATGGCTGCTACTGTGTTGCAATATTTTCAGGGAAGATATTATCTGGGGAAGTCTTATTTTTGGGAAAACATATCAATCTATACCTATCATCTATCTATCATTTATTTTTTCTATTATATCTATCTATCTATCTATCTATCTATCTATCTATCATCTATCTATTTTCTCTTTCTATCTTTCTTTCTATCATATTGATGATACCAAATGCCGAACCCCATGGCTTCATGCAAATCAGGAGAGAAGAGAGCATTGAGACCTGAGACACCCCACAAGTGAGGGGCCATGAGTTTAACCCTAACCCTTTCCCAATCAAGCATAACTGGAACTAGCCACAAATAAAATAGAATTTAGTTTATTATCATCATAATAGAGCGCCCCCGATTCCCTACAGTTTGTAGTCATTTGTAAGATGCTTTAGCTGCATTTATGGAATTGCATTGTGTGCTTTAATGTTTGATTGCTCTTCATTTGATTTTAGACCATACTTGAGCATTTGTATTTCATTTCTAGTTTGAGTGTTACTAATTTTGATTAGTGTGAAGCTTCCTATTCTGTCTTGATTAGTAAGCTGCCTTTGGAATTTCTTTATAAAGATGGAAAGGCAGAATAAAAATATCCTCACCGAGGAAATGGCAATTATATAAACAAAGGGAAAGATTACAGAGCTAAGAGCAATACAAGACGGCATCATTTTACAATTCCCCAATCATATCAATTTTAAAAAATCTCTACCACACAAAATAACAGTGGAAACTCTGCTTTTTGCGGGGAGGGTGGTGTTTTACAAAGTTAGTAACTGGGAGGGGGGGTCATTTAATCCCACTTCAGGGTTATAGTTTGTTTGTTCGACCAAAAGAACATGATTCGGAGGCAAGCGGCCAGCACCTTTGTGTTCAAAGGAAAGTTGCCAGCACCTTTGAACTCATCAAGCTGGCACAAGGCATCACCACATGAGCGCTGGCAAGGGCAGCTCATGCTGGATTGCATTTCAATGAGACTCCAAATTGCACAGCAGTTGGTTGACAGTGGAGCAGGCAAACTGAATTACTGGTGAAGAGCAGGTGCAACCTCCAGAGTCTGTCCAAATGATCTGGATTAGCTTTGATAGTTAAATGAGACAGCTAAGGCCTTGCATAAAGATGAATCACTGAGGCAGACAGAACTGGGCCCTTCACAGGGAAATCGATTGTATCATCTTGCCGGTTATTCCTCTTGCTAAGAGTTGGGTTCTTTCGTTAAGCAAAGAAGACGGATTGGTAAATGATCTTGAATCACTCACATCCTTCTTCAATGGTGCTTCATTAAGTCATAAGATATTGGCTTCCTTGAAGCTCTTTCGGTATTTGGTTCAAAGCCCTTCTTTGCAGCCTCTTCACATAATAAAATAACAGAAGCAGCCCTTGTGCTTATGGCGAACATTGTCTTAAACAAACCACCGACACTTGTTAAATAAGCCATTGTGTTTTTATATTGTTTTTAGACAAAGCACCCAAAGAAGTTCACATCTTTATAGCAGTGGCATTCTTCCCTGGCATGGTGTTCTCATTGTCCCTAGGCAGCAGTCACTACAAGAAAGAAAGAAAGAAAAGAAAAGAAAAGAAAAGAAAAGAAAAGAAAAGAGGGAGGGAGGAACAGGAACAAATGCAGGTACCAACGCTGTCATACTGTTTCAGAATGAAATATCGTCATGACCAAATAGCCTGTCCCCAAGAATGGCAGCTACCATCATTCTGAGCCATTTTCTTCTCCCTGACATTATCGTTAGAATTTATCTAACACATTTTCTTCAAATTCCAAGCATCACATATTTTATTTTCAGAGTAATATTTGCAATTGCCCCTTGAGGCCAGAATCATTACTCTGATTTTATGAGTCAGGGAGAAGGTGCTGCAGCAAATGGGCTACAGCTTTAGGAGGATTTTCAACTAAGGAACAAGTTGAATTCTTCTCCATTCACATGCCTCTATCTGCCTGTCTATCTATATCTATCTCTGTATCTATCTCTGAATCTATCTATCTATCTATCTATCTATCTATCTATCTATCTATCTATCTATCTATCTATCTAATCTATCTATCTATCTATATGTATCTTTATCTATCCATCTATGTATCTCTCTCTCTCTCACTCTCTATCTATCTCTATCTCTATCTCTTTATCCATCCATCCATCCATCCATCCATCCATCCATCCATCCATCCATCCATCCATCCATCTATCTATCTATCTATCTATCTATCTATCTATCTATCTAATCTAGATAGAAAGATGCATATAACTATACATGTGTACACAATTATAAGGATCCATGTTATTATTATGGATAATAATATTATCCATAATATTAACATCCACATATTAAACACAAGAAATGCCACTCAGGTTTTGGACCTGACAACATAACCAGACTCCAAATGGACCAGGGAGGGAGGTGTATTAATTTTTCCCCCTTTTTACTACATTTATTTTATGTGAATTAGTATAATATATGTAAGATTTTTCCTTCGTTGTATAAACACTACTGCATTTTTTGTTGATGGTGTCATGGTTGTTCTTGGTTGTTTTAATATAATAAAAAATAAATAAAAGCTATAATACTTTAGGATTCCATTGATAGGATTCAGTTGTCATTTGGGTGTTCATTCATTCGTGAGCTCTTTAATACGAGTAGTTATGCAGCTGAGAAATCTCAAAATAACTAATGGTGGTTATGAAGTAGAAAAGGAATGGCTGTTATAAATTTACAAAGCAGACTAGGGATGTCTCAAAGGTGCTTTCTCAAGAGGCAACTGGACTTTTTGATTTTTCTTTGAAGACATTTTGCTTCTCACCCAAGAAGCTTCTTCAGCTCTCAGACTAGAGATGGGGTAGACTTTCTAGGAATCTACAACATAGGACCTCAAAGTGGAAGTGCTATGTTTCATTTTGTAATTAAAAGTCATCTTGTTCCAACATGCATGCTGAATGGACTGCACTCTATAATATAAATCTAAGCAATGGGTGGAAACTAATCAAGGAGAGAAGCAACTTAGAACTGAGGAGAAATTTCCTTGACAGTTAGAACAATTAATCAGTGGAACAGAAGTTGCCTCCAGAAGTTGTGAATGCCCCAACACTGCAAGTCTTCAAGAAGATGTTGGATATAAATTTGTCTGAAATGGTATAGGGATTCCTGCCTAGGCAGGGGGTTGGACTAGAAGACCTCCAAGGTCCCTTCCAACTCTGCTATTGTATTGTATAATCATGCAGTCTAAATATGTAAGATGAAATGAAGTGTAACTATGTCACTTGTTGTCTCCAAGGACACTACGCAGGATAAAATTTTGAAATTATATTATCATATTGTAAGCTGAGAAAAACAAAGTTCAATATAGTTTTGCACGATCATTTACGAATAAGAAGAAACTTATAATACATTTACGGTGCAATTTGAGGGAGTATAGACTTTAAGGATGACTAATTTGCAACAAGAATAGATGTTTACTTCATGCTATGCTACATGGTGTAAATATAAGCTGAAAACACCTCTTGGTGCATCCTCTTAAGCAGTAGGCCTTGAGATCTGTTAATAAACAGTAGCAGCTCCACTTATCCTGTTGTCTTAATTTCTTTCTAGTTTTCTCTTAACTTCTACCAATATTTGCACATGATTTTGAGTGTCACACTTTGCACTTTACACATCGGATCCATATAATCTTGGATCTCACTTTGAGTGGCTGGAAAAACAGAGCTATGAAAAAAAGAGGGGAAATGATATATGCAGGTTGACATAATTTGCTTAATTGTGCATGTTAGCTATTCATTTGGCAGAATTTCATCCAAAGGAGTGAGCCTACAGATTTTCCAACACGGTTCCAGCATCCAAACAGAATCCTTGGGCAACTATTATTTTTAAGAATGAATGATTGAGCATCTCTCTGCTTTTCTGAATTCCAATTCAGCTCAGCAGGAAAAAAATCATAATATGACCACTGATTGAAAAGAAGAAGAAAAAAGCACAGCAACCTTTTTTTTCCAAGACTTGAAACTAAAGCAAATACAATTACGCAGTTTTGAGTGAAAGTGCTAAAATTGAAACAAAACAAATTAATGTATCGTACAACAGAGCATGCGGAAATTATGATAGCTACGTAGGAGCACGAAGCATAGCTTCCATCTCATCATCACAGCTCCACATACACCTACCACCTATTTCAAATTTCCAAGCCTTTTGCATTTTTTCAAAATGCATTCCTGCAGGACAATCTTTATGTAAGATTAATTATTACCATATTTTTCAGAGTATAACATGGAACTTCGCCCCCCAAAAGATGTCTTATACTCCAAATGTAACTTTTTGGAAGGGTTTTTTTTCCAGCCCTAATGGGGTGCTAACGAGTGAAGCTCCATTTCAGGCAAAGCACAGAAAGCTTCACTCATTAGCACCTCATTAGGGCTGAAAAAAAGCTTCAAATGTCTTATACTCCGAAAAATATGGTACTTCTTTCATTCTCTTAAGGAGACTGCAATTGTGGTGTCTGATAATGAAACATATCGAATTGAGACAGAATTCTTCTGAATGGGAGTGGGTTTGCAATTCCAACATTGCAAACCCAACTGGTCATGTACAGGTAGTCCTTGACTTATGACGGCAATTGAGCCCAACTTTTCTAACATTTAACATTTGTTAAGTGAGTTGTGCCCCATTTTACGCCCTTTCTGCCCCTGTTGTTAAGTGAATCGTTGCAATAATCAAATTAGCAATGCAGTTGTTAAGTGAATCTGGCTCCCCCCATTGACTTTGCTTGTCAGAAGGTCACAAAAGGTGATGTCACACACACACACACGCAGGGACACTGCAAACGTCATAAACACGTGCCAGTTTGATATGTACATGTTTGCGCCTTTTTGGCTCAGATCTTGCTTTCCTTTTCGCTGCTTTCAGTTCATATCTAGTAAAAATACTTTATCTCTATTCAAATGGAGTTGAGGTTTTTCTTTCTTGGATATTGAAGGAGGCATGCCTGACCGGGGGCATCAGGAGTTTAGATATGTTTAGGTGGGGCATGGCCAAAAAAAGGTTGTGAACCATTGTGGGGCAATTGGCGCAGGGTTGGGCATGCCTTGTTTGCTCTGTAGGCCAGTGAGGTAAATCAACTGCTAATTCTTTCCTTTGGAGCCATACAGTAAACAGAGAGGGCAAATTTTGAGAATGATACTGAAGAAGCAAATTGGATTTTGTCTGAGTACAGCTCCTCTTTCCTGCTCATTAAAGCAGCTTCTCCTTTTCTTCAGGTTCTGTGGAAGACCCAGCCACTTGAATGCATCAACTTAGGAGAGAAGCTGCATGTCATAAATGTGGCTCTTAATATGGTGCATCGCCTAGGAGCTCATGCGGCTCTTGAAAGTTTGAAAAAAGATGCAGTTGCTTTAATGATATAAATGCTAAGTGCTACTCTTAAAACCACTTTTTTTTAAAAAAAGTTCTGCAGACACCTGAAGAAAACCTAGGATGCTTTAATGAACAGCAGAGAGGTTAGGATGCTTGTGAAAGTGCCAAATGCTATTTCCAAGTCATTTCTTAAATATGCTCAGCCCTAATAAAGTGTTTAGTACTACCCATTTCAGTAGGGTTTTGGTAACTCAAAAAAATAATAATAACTCATTGCTTGGCCAAACAATTTGGTCAACGGAAAGGCTAGCCATGTAGGATCCTTGAGTTTTAATATTCATTCAGAGAAGTAGCTTTTTCAGTGAATACCCTTACTGGATGTTGTAGAGGGCAGAGGGAATGGCCTTGAGGTAGGGGCAGGTTCCAGCTGCCACTACTGCTGGTTCACTCAGGGATGCGCCCCCCACGTGCTACATGCACATGTACAGTGCAACAAAAATTGCTCTGCATAGGCGCAGAAAGTCAAAATGAGAGAACTGGTTCAGGGGCGTGGCAGGCCTGGGTCTTTGCTGGTTCCAGCAACCCAGGCCACCAAGTTACTAATATTTCGGGTGAACCGGTTCGAACCAGTAGGTACCCACCTCTGCATTGAGGTAGCTTGAGAAAACATCTCAGACAAGTCCCTAATTCTCACAAAGAGAAAATTTATTTTATTTTATTTTATTAAATTTATACCCCGCCCTTCTCCTAAAAAAGGACCCAGGGCGGCGCACAAATGAAGGAGGGAGAAGCACATTCAGATTTGTAAGATGTGTTTCAGTAAAAGTAGTCCTGACCTGCTGAATATGACATTTGCTTCTTAAAAGGTGCTAGTTGTTCCTGACTCTAGGCGTGCTCATCTATCTTTCAAAGCCAAAGAGCCAGCACTGTCCGAAGATGTCTCCGTGGTCATGTGGCATCATTAAGCACAGAAGGCGCACGGAATGCTGTTACCTTCCCACCAAAGGTGGTCCCTGTTTTTCTATTTGGGTTTTTTACATGCTTTCAAACTGCTAGGTTGGCAGAAGCTGGGACAAGTAATGGGAGCTCACTCCGTTACGTGGCGCTAGGGATTCAAACTGCCAAACTGCTGACCTTTCTGATCGACAAGCTCAGCGTCTAAGCCACTGAGCCACTGCATCCTTAGCCTGGTCTAATTTTTGGACTGACATTTGTAAAATAGGCATGCAAGAAAATAATTGTGCAACTGATGTGCAGAAAAGTGATGCACACCAGCAGTGCCTCTGCATATTTTGAATTATTTTTTTCACTTTAGCTCTTCAGAATAGGAACGTAGCTCCTGAAGCCTTTTCAAACATTATGTTGCTATATACTCTGTGTGTGTGTGTGTGTGTGTGTGTGTATGTATATAAAATATTCTCAATATAAGCATAATGAGGTATATCTCAAGGAATCGATATTTGCAGGTTGTGTTTAAAGATTGAATCTATTGAAAGAGTATCCTTTTAGGAATGGAGCATGTGTTTGTCTTGAGGATGAAGGGAAGGGCAAAAAAAAAGTGTTTGCATTTGTTTATTTTATTTTATTTATTTATGTGTGGTGTGAGGCTAATGGCAATCAGCATGTCCTCTTTCGGATTCTGAAATGTCAGCAGAATGAAGAAGGAAACATCTTCTTTCCATATTGAGAGGATGAAAACAAATGACAAGTTACCCTTTGTAAATTATTAAATGTTAAGGCTTCGTAATGTACACGAACACAGTTGGCTTTGTCGCTGCACTTTGAAAGGAAAAGAGCACCTTTTAGGCAAATATATGCATATTTTATATCCCAGGCTACACCAGTACCTTTCTCAAGCTGGTGAACCTTTTTCTACTTTATTATCATCTTTGTGTTTGAAGGAGTGGAGTACTAATTTAGGCTATGCATTTTGCTGTGGAGAAAAAGAGAGAGAGAGAGAGAGAGAGAGAGAGAGAGAGAGAGAGAGAGAGAGAGAGAGAGAGAGAGAGAGAGAGAGAGAGAGAGAGAACAAAAATGTCTGCATTTTCTTTGTGGTTTTGCTGCCATCTTGTGGCACCAAAGCTCTCACTGAAATACCTCCATTATTTTGCACACCACTGCGATTTCACTATTCTTTGAAATGCAATGGATAAATCTTAGCTTTTTGCTGCAGGATCCCAGGCTGCAAAGCCCAGCAGATGAAGCCGAGAGACATCTCCCCAAGGGCAAACAAAGGCAGAATATTTATTTTTCTCGTCTCTTGAGAATCAATAGGCCTTCCGGATGGTTAAATATAAATAAGCAGAAAGGAGCCGTATGAACTGCCTTTCCCCCTTCAGCACAGATACACCGTCTAGTCCCCTACTTCTCTCCATTGCTTTAATTTGATACAGTATTTGATGGAAAAAAGATATTTGCCCTTCGGATTTTCTACATCATACATTATAATGTAGATTATTTAGTCAGGCTTTTCATTGATTTCTTTTTTTTTTTAAACAAAAACGCACACCCTATTCTGTTCCAGAGAATGATCTATTTTATAAATTATAACAAGCCGTCGGTAAAGCTGCCTCTTCTCAAGAGACCGGTTAAACCAGAGTTCTCCAAAACAGTCAATATTGAACCAAAAGTTGGATGGGAGTATCCCTTGCTGCTGCTGCTGCTGCTGCTGCTGCTATTTATAGCACTGTCAGTTAAAGCGGCATTTATTACATTATTTCCAGATACTAAAAGGGGTTTGGGGTGTGTGTCTGTCAATGAACAATCTGAGACCTCATGAAAGAGGCTGATGGGATGAAGAGTTTGGGGAACCCAAAGTTAAGCTAAGCAGTGCTGATGTCACAATGGCTATATCTATATATCATTTGCATTATTGTACAATGTATAGTAATACAATAATACAATAGCAGAGTTAGAAGGGACCTTGTAGGTTTTCTAGTCCAACCCCCTGCGTGGGCAGGAACCTTATACCATTTCAGACAAATGGCTATCCAACATCTTCTTAAAGACTTCCAGGGTTGGGGCATTCACAACTTCTGGAGGCAAGCTGTTCCAGAGGTTAATTGTTCTAATTGTCAGGAAATTTCTCCTTAGTTCTAAGTTGCTTCTCTCCTTGATTAGTTTCCACCCATTGCTTCTTGTCCTGCCCCCGGGTGCCTTGGAGAATAGTTTGACACCCTCTGAGATATTGGAACACTGCTATCATGTCTCCCCTAGTCCTTCTGTTCATTAAACTAGACATACCCAGCTCCTGCAAACGTTCTTCATATGTTTTAGCCTCCAGTCCCCTAATCATCTTTGTTGCTCTTCTCTGCACTCTTTCCAGAGTCTCCATGTCTTTTCTACATCGTGGCGACCAAAACTGTATGCAGTATTCCAAGTGTGGCCTTACCAAGGCATTATAAAGTGGCATTAACACTTCACATGATCTAGAGTCTATCCCTCTGTTTATGCAGCCTAGAACTGTGTTGGCTTTTTTGGCAGCTGCTGCACACTGCTGGCTCATATGTAAATGGTTGTCCACTAGGATTCCAAGATCCCTCTCACAGTTGCTACTATTGAGCAAGGTACCATCTATACTGTACCTGTGCATTTTGTTTTTCTTGCCTAAATGTAGAACCTTACTTTTTTCACAATTGAATTTCATTTTGTTAGATAATGCCCAATGTTCAAGTTTGTCAAGATCCTTCTGTATCTTAAGGCAGAAGATAGGTTCAAGATACAGAAGGATCTTGACAAACTTGAACATTGGGCACTATCTAATAAAATGGGCAGTGAGCCGTGCTGAACATCTAAGGAAGACGGAATGAAAGCCATGTGACCAGAGGTGGTATTCAGCCGCGCACATGCAAACTGGTACTAAAAAACATGGTGGGTTTCCATTTTTTACTACCAGTTCGCTTGTGTGTGTGTCTGCATGTGCATGTGCGCTTGTGACACTTCTGCGCATGCACAGAAGCATCCAGGTGGGTGGGCGGAACCTCCCATTGCTGCCACTACCATTTTGCCCAATCCGGGACGAACCGGGAGCAACTCACCTCTGAAACCCACCACTGGACAAGTACTATTGAAAGAAGGGGTCTCCTGCTCAAGCAGGATGTTGGACTAGGAGACCACCAAGGTCCCTTTCGACCCTATTATCCTATGTTCCATGTTCTAAATCTGTTGTCTGTGAACATCAATTCTGTGAGTCATGTGTAGTAGCAGCCAGGCTTTCATCTTGGTTTATAGGACTGTGATTCATTGGCTCATAACAACGTGAGAAGGTTGGGGTTTATTTATTTATCACATTGACCCTTCTCACAATAAGTGACTAGTTGGCTTTCAATAAAGCAATTATAAAATCAGAATATTAAAATAACTACAATTAAAAGCACCATCAAACCTGATGTCAGCCAGAGCATTCAACAACTCAAAGAAGTAGTGCAAGATCGGAGGAGATGGAATTGTCAAGCATTGGAAACAATTGAATGGACATCATCATCATCACCATAATTAAAAGACGTCAACAATAGTATCAATAACAAAACAGTGGAAGAAATCCAGATAAACTGTTGCATGTCGTGAAAGGCTTTAATGGTCACCAGCTGCTCTTTGAATTGGACCTAAAGCAAACAGAACCAGTGGAGTTTGTGGAGCAGATGTGTAACTAGTGCCCTTCTAAGAACATCTGTAACTGCCCACAGAGCTGCATTTTGCATTAGCTGAAGCCTACGGATACTCCTCAAGGGTAGCTTCACATCAAGCACATTACAGTAGGTCACTTTGAGAACTGAACAGGGCATAATGACTGTGAGCAGAGCCTCCTGAGGCAGGAAGGGCACAACTGGCGTACAACACAAAGCTGTGCATGGCTGTCACCTGCTGTTTGAGCAGAGGTTATGAGCTCAGAACTCCCCAGATTGTGCACTGGGTCTGTTTGGGGCAGAACAATTCCATCCAGCATCAAAGATGACATAGTCCTTGAGCCCAAGGACTTCAAACCCAGAGCTACTCTGTCCTCCTGAGGTTCAGTTGAAGCTTTTGTTCCCGTCCAGTTCCTTGCAGGATGCTTCAGACCCTACTTCCCAAAAAGACATTGAAGTCCTCCAAGACCATAAGATGGAAATGGAGACAAGCAGCTCTAGGCGGGGAGATGCCTATAGAGCAGAGAGGCTGGTATAGAAGCAACGATCCTAACTGATCATATAAGCCTACGTTGATGAGCAGGACCTCACATTCCTCAACCTTGTGAAATAGCACCCCTGAAAGCCTTAAGAAAGGAACCATAAGTCAGAAGGTTTGTCAGATGGTCTATAGTGGGTGTTATTTATTAGGGTGATGACTCAATGCAGTGCCAAATGCCACATGCCAATATCTGCCTGCAGTGACTTCATCTGTAGATAATTTTGGAACCCTATTATTTCCCCGTCAGAATTTCTACTCTGACTCTATTGTGCTTCCACCTCTTGAATTGCCTCCTCCAGTAACCAATGAGTAAGAAGAAAGGACAAGAAAGATGGAAACGTTTGTTTGGCTCCAGCTTTCTAGTATTTATTCTACACTTGAAGGGGAAAGACTTATCTCTTCAATCGGATAAATTTCATTGTACGAGGTGCAATGATAATAAATTTAACTTAACTTAACTTAACTTAACACAGCGTTTGGAGCAGAGGGAAGCATTGGCTCTTTGCTTGGTCAGAATGACTAGAAAGGAACTTTTCGGCATGCTGCCTTCCGTTCTGAATTTCTACCTTCCACAGATAAGGCCAGCATGTTATATTACTAGAGGGCCATTAATACACCCATCTGCTTTCAGTGGGATGCTATTCATTTCTTAAGGATCTGCAGCAGGCCTGTTCCATCTAATAAATTAAATAATGTAAAATAGAATGATTGCTTTTCTGAGAAGTAGTGCAGGGATGAGAGATGGGTCTCACTAGGTTTACCACTGGTTCTCCCTGCACGCATGCGCACTCGCTTTGTGAGCATGTGTGCCTTCTAGGCATGTGTGTGCCCTTTCACACATGTGCTTTGCTTGTGCGTGTGGCTTAGAAAACATGGCTAAATAAGGCAGCATAGAATTGGGGGGGGGGGGGGGGACACCCGCAGTTTGCCACTCTCAGTTTGCCTGAACCATTCTGAACTGGCTGAAAAACATCTCTGGCAGGGAACCCAAAAACCTTCAAGGTTTGCCTCCAGAATCATCAGGAAAGTGAAGGGTCACTGGTCTATCACAGGCAGGTGACCCAAGTGGATGGAAGACCCATAGCCTTGGAGAGGGAAAGCCAAGCCATGCAGAGATGAAAGAGGAAGGACCTACTTGGCTGACAGTCATGGAGGGCAGGAGATTTAAAAATCCAGATGGGTATCTTGATTGATCTGGGCTTTTCCCAGGAGAATCCAGAACTTTTTCCTAAAGTCTCGAATGTTAATTATTGTTAATTATTAAGTGGGGATCCTTTTCCCCAACATTTTTACCTTGTGCCTTCATTCCAGCAGTACGTTACATTAAGATGTGAAATGTTGGAATGTATATCTAGTAAAGGAAGGGGTATTCCTCGCAGGGATGTGGCATACCGAGAAATAAAATTATACCTTATGACCTTCCTATTAGGTAGCAGACAAACTACTGTGAAAATCTTACAGCAGTTGAATTATTTGATCCTTCTTGCTTCAGATTATCTATCTCACTGATGTGCTTAAGGACTTTACCCAGTGGTGAAATTCAATTCACCACTTCTCTGTGGCGGGCCCAGCCCTCTGGAACGACCTACCTCCCATCCCGAACTCCGCATCATTGCTGACCTCTGCCTGTTCCGCCAGCGCCTAAAAACGCACTTTTTCCATCTAGCCGGCCTGGCATGACCTACCCGGTTCCGAACCTGAACATGAAGCCTCTTCAATGGTAACTCGGGCTAATTTGAAACTAGATTAGGGTTTTTTGCCAGTGGATCAATGTTTTAATTGGGGGTTTTAATGGTTTTAGCGCAGGTTGGTGGTTTAATATAGTTTTAATCGGTATTTATATTTTGTATATTTGTATTTCTATGTTTTTTAATTTTCCTGTGCGCCGCCTCGGGTCCCTTGGGGGAGATGGGTGCGGGATACAAATTTGAAAAATAAATAAAAATAAATAAATAATAATAATTTTCTTTTACTCCGATTCTGTGAGGGTGGCTTGGTGAGGGTGACAGGGGAAGGATACTGCAAAATCCCCATTCCCTCCCCACTCCTGGGGGAAGGATACTGCAAAATCTCCCTTTCCACCCCACACTGGGGCCAGCCAGAGATGGTATTTGCCGGTTCTCCAAAGTGCTCAAAATTTCTGCTACCGGTCTCCAGAATCTGTCAGAACCTGCTGAATGTCACCCCTGGCCTTACCCAAATCTTCCTCTGGGTACAGGACAATTCTGTGTATTTATCCACGCAAAGCAGTCAGCCCTCGACTTACAACAGTACATTTGGTGTACAAAGTTACAATGGCACTGAAAAAAGTGACTGACTTTCCCCACAATCACAAGTGTGCAGTATCCCCATAGTCATTTTGATCAAAATTCAGATGCTATGCAATTGACTCATATTTAATAATATCCCGGTGTCATGTTTTGGGTCCTTCTGACCAGCAAAGCCAATGGGGAAGCCAGAGTCACTTAACAACCGGGTTACTCACTTAACAACTGCAGGGACTCACTTAACAACCGAAGCAAGAAAAGTTTTAAAATAGAGCCAAAAGTCACTTAACAAATGTTTCACTGAACAACAGAAATGTTGGGCTCAATTCAGAGGTGGTATTCTGCTGGTTTGGACCGGTTCATCCAAACCAGTAGCGGAAATCGTGGATGGCCCTGCCCACCCGCCCCGTCTCTGTGGTATCACATTAAGGCCCTTTTTTAAAGCTAAAGCGCATGCACGGAAGGCTATGTGCATGTACAGACGTGGCCACATTTGTGAACCAGTGGGGAAGGTAAGTGAATGCCACCCCTGGCTCAATTGTGGTCATAAGTCAAGGAGTACCTGTACATGACAAGTTCAGCTACAGCCCTTCATCTAAAGAAGGCACTCTAGGTCAAATAGGAGGAAAAAAACAGCCACACACATTAAGCAGGGTTCTCCAACCTTTGCAACTTTAAGTCTGAAGGGCTTTAGCTCCTAGACTTCTCCAGCCAGCTTTGCTGGCTGGAGAAGTCTGGGAGCTGAAGTCCTTCAGACTTAAAGTTGCAAAGGTTGGAGAACCCTGCACTAAAGAATAGAGGTGCTTTTTCAGCAAAATATCTGCCTTGGTAGGTTACATCAACAGCATGAAGCCTCTTCAATGGTAACTCGGGCTAATTTGAAACTAGATTAGGGTTTTTTTTTTCCTGAAGTGGCTATAACATTTATTACAACATGCATAAATACATCCCTCCCTCCCACTGAGCAGCTTCCTCCCTGCTTGCAGGCTTATTGTGTAGTTCAGTGCGTCTCGAGCATGAAACATGAATTTGCTCTTTCTTCCAACAATCGCAAAGCACAGAGGTAGGAGCTTGGAAACGTTCCCAGTTTTTTAAAAAAATGAAGGAGATAAGAAAACAACAGATTTGATGGGGTTCGTTTAAAGTTGCAAAATTTAAATTTCACTGATGAAGGCTAAGAAGGATTAATATAAAAAGCTGTGTAGCTCCAAGAGTTACCAAAAAAAAAACACCCTTCGGCAGCATCAGACTTCCCATTCAGGTTTCAACACATTTAATTACACCAACCCCATCTTTCTCTGCACTGGAGTCACCAAATATTTACTAGCCTGCAGAATTCCTCTGAATGTTGCCAATGAAATGAAATTATTAGCATACCAAAAAAAAAAAAGTGACTACATATGCAGGAGCAATAATCTATATAAATAAAAAGTTAACTAGGAGTTGGTTCAAAACCGCTAATCTCGGAAACTACTGCACCAATCGCCACCAAATTTTCAACATTCCTTACAAGGGTAGCACCAATGATACGTACAGATTGTGTGGATGGCGCACCGGTGCCAGGTACACGCCACACAAATGTAAAACTGCAGCTCTTCTGTGTGTTTCCCTCACTCACTCACTCGCCCCCCTCCCCTTCGCGGCCCCTCCCACCCGGCCGCTTTTCAGCTCACCTCACTTGCACGAGCGGTGGAGCGGTCTGCGTCATATCTGTGATGGTCGCCTCCTCAGCGCCCTCTCTCTCCTCCGCCGCTGCTGCCACCCCCTCCACCAACTCCCCCCCACAAGGCTGCTGCTGAGTCAGTGGCCTCTCCTCCTCCACTGCTGCCCCCCTCCGCCAACTCCCCCGCCCACAAGGCTGCTACCGAGTCAGTAGCCTCTCTCACCACTCCTGCCACCAACTCCCCCACCCCACAAGGCCGCTGCCAAGTCAGCGGCCTCTCTCGCCGCCCGCGCTGCCAGCTCCCCCCACACAAGTTCGCTGCCGAGTCAGCGGAATCTCTCTCCTCTCTCTCTAGATAAGTAGATAGGTAAGTAGGTAGGTAGGTAGGTAGAGGGATAGAGGGAGAAATAGAGTAGGGAGGGAGGGAGGGAGGGAGAGGGAGGGAGAGAAAGAGAGGGAGAAATACAGTAGGGAGGTATGTAGGTAGAGGGATTGAGAGAGAGAGGGAGAAATACAGTAGGTAGGTAGGGAGGTAGAATAAGAGAGGGAGGGGAGGAAGAGGAAGGGGTAACCGAGGCAGAGAAGAAAGGGGGTCATTGAGAGGGTCTATGAGGGGAAACTTTTTCATTTAACCAAACTTGGCCACAGCAACGCGTGGCAGGTACAGCTAGTATTATCTATAAAATAATGGATTTATTTGAGTTGTGATTGGGCAGTCTTCTGTAGACCCAAAGGTCCCGTCCCAGGAGGCAACTGGACCAGGAGGCACCTTTTTTCTTTGAAGATGTTTCTCTTCTCATCCTAGAAGCTTCTTCAGCTCTGACTGGATAGTGGGGAATGGAAGGATTTATATTCTTTGCAGACAACTGGCTATTTGCATCCTTTTAGAGAGTCATTGAGACCACTTGGGGGTTTATCTGGGCCCCCAGAGTCACCTGAGTAGTGCAAGTGGTTCCTGTGGTCTGCAATTCTGTTCATACTCCCACACCATTTGAAGGGTGTTCATCCCAAAGTGCATAGCTAAAAGTCTCTGGCAGTGATGGCAAACCTTTTTCTTATGGCGTGCCAAAATTGAGCGTGTGCATGTTATCACCCCCGCGCACACGCCCACACCAATTCAATCTTCCCTGCCCACCTGCGCATGTGCGTGCAACCCCAACCCCCCTGCGCATGCGTGCATGACCCCTCCCCAGGCTTTCCTGAAGCCAGGGGAGGGCGAAAACATCCTCCCCCAGCCCCCCTGGAGGCCCTCCGGAGGCCGGAAACAGATCATTTCTGAACTTCTGGTTGGCCCATTGGGGGCGGTTTTTGCACTTCCCAGCCTCCAAAGGCTTTCCTGAAGCCTGGGGAGGGCAAAAATGGCCTCTCCCACCCTCCGGAAAGTCAAAAATCAACTGGCCTGCACATGCATGTGTGCTGGAGCTGACAGCGGGCGTGCCAGCAAATATGGCTTTGAGTGCCACCTGTGGCACGCGTTCCATAGGTTTGCCATCACAGGTCTATGGAGATTCTCAGTCCTCGAGGTCATGGTTGTCCCAAAGGTGCTCTCTCATGATGCAACTGGACTTTCTTGTTTTTTTCTTTGAAGGTGTTCAAAGTGCCTCAATGACTCTCTAAAAAGATGCAAATGACCAGCTGTCTGCAAGGAATACAAAATCCTTCCATTCCCCACCATATAGTCGGAGCTGAAGAAGCTTCTTGGATGAGAATTGAAATGTCTTCAAAGAGAAAGCAAGAAAGTCCAGGCACCTCCTGGGAGAGCACCTTTGGGACAGCCATGACCTGGATGGCCGAGAATCTCCATAGACTTTCAGTCTAAGACTGTACAGTTTTCTTAGCAACAGTACAAAACCAGTATGCTACTGTCTTCTTTCAAGATGAAGCTGACATACCTAGAACTTCCTGGCAGCGTTCCATCAAAGGCAGGTCCAACTCTCTTTAGCTTTTACAATCACTCACAATTGGCTAGTGCAACAATCACCTGGGGTCATATTAATAAAAGTGAATCAATGATTATAAACTGCATGTAACTCAAATGTAAGTTTTCCTATAGCTTTGCCCTTCCCTAGTTTTGTTTTTTGTTTTTTTAGAATTGGACCCAGGAGAAGTGCAGACACAATCCTAAAAAAAAAAAAAATACAAACTACAGATTTATTGCATGCATGTACAGTACATTATCAGAGTTTTGGCAGTGTGATTAGTATTATGATATAAACCCAGGAGTAAAACAGAGAACACAGTACACAGAGCCTTTAGACAATTAATAGAGGTTTATATACAAATATATACAAATATATATCAATGTTTATGTCAGAGCACCTGGTATGCCCAAATATGGGAGGAAGGGAGCTTACTGCTACCCATTTTGCCTTTCAGCTCCAACCTAGGAGCCTTTCAGGCAGAAAACCATTTCTATCAGTACAAATGCACACAAATATATATTTGAGATAAAAATCCCTTACCACTCAGCTCAGACACAAGGAGAGAAATGAAAATGTATGATAAGAAAGAGAAACGGCCTCTAATGATCACATACATACATACATACTTGTGTGCACCACCCATCAGAGAAAGGGTTGTACCATAGCTGCAATGAATCAGCCTCATTGCATCAACCACATTGCATCAGCTTACAGATTACACCTTACAACCTTACACCAGCTGGCAGCTGTTAAATCCTCAGTATCTGACATACATCTTGCTTCCTGTCCGAGAGTTCAGCTTGATTTACATGGCTTTCTTTCTAATATGAAGAAGTCATGCTGAAAAATAAGAGCTGAGCCAAAATCATCTACTGAGGTTCATTTGCAACTTAATTGTGATGGCACAAGATATTTGAAAACAAACTGAAGCATGTATCCTCATTGGATCGGTAAAGTACCAGCATGGCTCCCCACTCAGATATGCATGTGAATCTAATTCATGCAGTTGCTCAGGTTCCCCTTGAGATCTAGCGAGACACTCACACCCCTTACACAGTTTGCTGCCCAGTATCGATCCCCAAACAAGTCATTTTTTTCCTATTAAAATGTAGGGATTTGTATTTGTGCCTATCGAGACTCTTTTCCCTAGTTTTTGCTAATTGTTCAAGCTGGTTCACATCCTCCTGAATCTTGACACTAATAAATAAACACATGCTGGCTCCTTCCAAGCAATTCATTCTTTTCTAAACAGTCATAAAGTGGTTACTTAATAATTGCTCCAGAATAGCAGCATCAGGCTGACCTATCTGTGGTTGTCTGGACACTCTTTTCCATTCCTTTCTGAAGATCCTTGCACTTCTCCAAATTCTCCAGCACCATGCCTGACAAAAATTAAAAAAAAGGAGATCCACGAGGGACGAGGTGCTGAGGGTACAGAGGGGGGGCCACTGAGATATCATGACAAAGAAGTAGTTATTTTGAAACAAATCCCGAAAAAAATAAGAGAAACAAGGAGGAAATTTTCCTTCCTGTCTAAGAAATTATATAATAAAGGGATTTGGTTCAGATGGTTGCTGCCAGATGGAATGCTGATCTTCTGGGAGGGAGATAAGATTAAAATTAAAACAATAATTGAGGCGGAAGCCTTTTTGAATAAGCACTTTTCCCTCCTAGAAGACAGAGATAGTGGAGCCGGAGAAAAGACAGAAGGAGCCATGGCCCCGCCTGGAGACAGGGAGGGGGAGGAAATGATATCGAAAAGACTTAGATCACAAAAATGAGCTCAGTAGAACCATTATCATAACTGTTGATACAGAGAAATGGCAAAGAAAGAAATGATTGAACATACGACTGACAATGTGAAAATCTGTTTTTGCTTATCCTTTACACTATTTTTAAAATTGTAATTTTGTATCTTTAAAATATTTTTAAAATTGTAACTTGCGAGGTATGGGGGGGGGGGCACCATTGCCGGCATGAAACCACCAAAATTTTCTGTATACCCTATTCCTTTTTCCTATGATTATTTAAAAAACCAATAAAATGTTTATTCAAAAATAAATCAATAAAAGGAGTTTTAAAGGTTGACATCTGCATTATGTACGATTTTCAGATAATCTGGTGCTGAAAATTTAAATTTATTCATGGTAGTCAAGCATTCACTAAATTTCTCCTTTAGTTGCCTTGTTGCCACTTTCCACTTGGTTCCCTTGAAACACAGATCCCCTTTGTGGAGAAGAAGGAAGACAAGGATGAGTTGGGTCCTCTTGCCATCACCTGTTACTATCCACCATCTTCTCCTAGTGGCAGGCCCATCTTTTCTTTTTTCTTCCTTTTATTACTGACATCGAAGAAGTCCATTTATTCAAACTTCCATTGTGAGGACGGATTATTGGGTAGTTATTGCAGGGTGGTCATTGCCATCTATGGGGTTTGCCATTGTGGTGGATCCCTACATGGAACAGGGGGTTGGCATAGGTCAGGGGTCTGCAAAGTCGGCTCTTTTAAGACTGGTGGACTTCAACTCCCAGAGTTCCCCAGCCAGCATAGCTGGCTGGGGAATTCTGGGAGTTGAAGTCCACCAGTTTTAAAAGAGCCGACTTTGCAGACCCCTGGCATAGGTGATCTCTTAAGATCTCTTCTAATCCTTGCATTCTGGGACTTTCAGTGGTAGCTCAATTATTACACTATTCTTTTAATGGAAGACTGGAAACAAAACAAAAATGATTCTTGGATTGGATTTGATCATTCTGCTGTTACATTATATACATTATTACTGTGTGGGTGGGTGACCTTGGGCCAGTCCCTCTCTCTCAGCCCCTAGGAAAGAGGGAATGCCAAAACAGTTTTGAAAAGTTGGCAAGATAATTGTAGGGACTAATCCAAATAGTCACCAGGAATCAAAAACCTGGCGTGAAGCCACAAAGATAGATAGATTAATACAGGAGGGAGGGAGAAAGGGAGAGAGAGAGAGACAGAGAGAGACAGAGAGCGAGACAGAGACAGAGAGAGACAGACAGACAGATAGACAGACAGACAGACAGACAGACAGAGACAGACACAGAGAGACAGAGAGAGAGAGAGAGACACACAGAGACACAGAGACCGAGAGAGACAGACAGACAGACAGACAGAGACAGACACAGAGAGACAGAGAGAGAGAGAGAGAAAGGGGAGAAACACACACACACACACACACACACACAGAGAGAGAGAGAGAGAGAGACAAAGAGACAGAGACAGAGAGAAACAGAGACAGAGAGAAACAGAGACAAAGAGAACTTGTTATTGTTTTTATGTCTCTTTGTAAGAATAGCTGGCAAATATTGTTACAAACAGCCAACCTCCTGTCTCCTGATATGTTGGACTTCACTCCCTATAATTCCTAGTTAGTGTTTACTTGCTCACTGCCAACTGCAAAAGCCAGCCAAAATCAGTAGGAGAGGGGGGGGGGGGGCAAGTGACAAATCCAGTGTCACACTGATTCAGCCCACACAAGTTCCATCCCTTTTGTACATGTCATCACATGCATTAAAAAAAAAGGAGTGGAGTTGGCATTGTGATAACACACTGCTGCTTCCTCTGATGTCCAACACATTTGGGAGTGTCATGTTAGAGAAGAGGGTGAGAAATAAAAGTGGGGCACTTTTTATAGCACTTTCACAAAAGATGGTTGTATTTGGATGTTTAGAAATTCTGAGATTTTAAAAAAAAAATTAACTTTAGCATAATAGATATCAAGTAGCCAAACCTGGCACCTATCAGTCTTTCCTTGTCTTTTTTTTTTAACCATTGTTCAATCTTATGCTGTGGTGTAGCTACAATAAGTCCAATTAGCACAGTGCGGTGTATCAATATGGTACCATTCCTGGGGCACTTATGGTTTTAACAATGGCAGTGAAAGAGGTTGACCTGCATTAAAATAACCCAATTGTGAGAAAGTCAAAGCAAAGTCAAAACAGTCTTTTATCATCTCAAAATCTGGAAAGGCTACTAACAACTCAATGTTTTCTGAACTACGGCTGTTTTATCCTACACACCAGTGATGGAAAGAAGGAAGGAAGGAAGGAAGGAAGGAAGGAAGGAAGGAAGGAAGGAAGGAAGGAAGGAAGGAAGGAAGGAAGGAAGGAAGGAGAGAGAGAGAGAGAGAAAGAGAGAGAGAGAGAAGAGGGAGGGAGGGAGGAGTCTCAGTGGTGAGTTGAAAAGTTAAAACTGACATACTCAGCTCTTTAAAAAAATATTTGGATTAAAACATTGAGGCAGGCCAAGGTTTCTACATTTTAGAGAAATATAAATTCAGTCATCTCTACCACTACTAGCCTGTGATGATGGAAGACGTATTCATGCTGCATTTGGAGACTTAAGGTGAAGAACCTCAATGTAGGAAATAGTGCCACTGATTTGTTTTGTTCTGTTTTGGGGTTTTTTTTGGCTCCAGCCACGTCTATATTTAGCTACAAATATTCAACATTTATGGTGATTGACTTGACCCTGAAGTAGAATAGGAACCACCACATTTGCAGGCAACAGCAAAGAACCAGGTCTGGCTCCATAAGATAACAGCAAAGTTTTCCTTTAGAGCACATAGAAATTACAGATTGTTATTTGCAAGGTCACTGAAAATTAAATGTTTTCGTTATCAAGGAAGGAAGGAAGGAAGGAAGGAAGGAAGGAAGGAAGGAAGGAAGGAAGGAAGGAAGGAAGGAAGGGAGGGAGGGAGGAAGGAACGAAGGAAGGAAGGAAGGAAGGAAGGAAGGAAGGAAGGAAGGAAGGAAGGAAGGAAGGAAGGACCCATCATGGGGAATTGTTTAGAAACGAAAGGAACAGCTTCAGTTTTTCCTGTATCAAAACTCTGATCCTCACAACATTGTTACATGGGAGATGCAGTAGATTTACCGCAAGCTGCTCTTTCTCCTTCAGCTCCCATGATCCCCAGCCAACTGATCTTACAAGATATGGAGCAACATAGCTAAAAAGCACCACACTAGGAAATCTGGGATACACACAGGAGTACTAACAAATATACACAGCAGATGATTCTCTCCATGAAACAAGAACAAGGCAGCTTCTACAATGGGAAGCAGCCTCTATACCTCAAAGAATTTGAACATGGCAATACAATTTGTAGTTCCCTCTCTCCCAGTTGTGTAAAATAGCCACAATTAAAATTGCTGCTCTGCTCACAAGGGAGTTGTAGCTCAAAAGCTTATGTTTCAGTTCAGTGGTGGGTTTCAATTTTTTTAGAACCTACTCTGTAGGTGTGGCCTATTTTGTGGGCGTGGCTTGGCAGTCATGTGACAGGGTGGGAGTGGCCACCTTTTAAAATGTGGTGAAACTCATTTAACAACGCTCTTGCTTAGCAACCAAAATTTTGGACTCAATTGTGATGATAAATTCTTTCTTTCTTTCTTTCTTTCTTTCTTTCCTTTCTTCCTTCCTTTCCTTTCTTCCTTCCTTTCCTTTCCTTTCCTTCCCTTCCCGTTGGGTCACTGGCAGCGGCAAGCCAGATTTACTTCCAGGTACGCCGGTGGAACCCCCTCTCACCGATTCTCTAAATTTCACCAACCGGCTCTCGCGAGTAGGTGCGAACCTGCAGAAACCCACCACTGTTTCAGTTCCTTGGGCATTCCAGTAAGAAGGAATTCTTGACAATAAGTTTGGAAAAGATAGAACAGCTGAGGAGTACCTGAGTAGCTTCCCAACCAGAAATGGCTTCAGCGTCTGGCATCCCAGGTCAGAGGTGGGGAATTCAGGAATCACACAATCACCGAACCAGTTGTTAAACTGGGAGGATCCCACCATTGCTCCTCCCCCTTTTTTATCAGCTTAATGGCTCAATTCCTTAAAGGCATTCTTGGAAGGAAGATGGCGGTGACACAAGAACTCTGGTCCAGCTTGCCCTTCCCCATTATACCTCTCCTTCTTTTCTCGTCTCTTTTTTCCCCCTTCTAAAAACTAGGAACAGTTTTCGGTTGTTCTTCATTTGGGGATTTCCCCACCTTCCCACTGACTCACTCAACCTATCCAACCCATGTTGCGATTTTCCTGGTTTAAGAATCCTCTCCAAAAGCCAAGATGGTGGATCTTACCATGGGTAGGAAGGGAAGAGAAAGCAGGCCATTTTTAAGAGCATCGGATCACGAGAACATTTTGAATATCATAGCATAATAGAACTTAAATTAATGTGCTTAATGCCCCAGGAGACTTGAGCCTGTTAAAATGCAAGATTTTCACAAGTGACTGAGCAGCAGTGGGTAATATACTCAGAATAAAATATTGGCATATTATTCTCCAAGAATTAACAATTTGGGGTGTAAAATCATTAAAGCATATAAGATACATCAGACAAGTTAACAGCAAAAGAGTGCAATTAAGTATGTCAGTGCAACTGTGGAAGAAAGGAGAAACAAGGAAAAATAAAACCCTGAATAGAATCATCTGCCTCAACTACTGGCTTGGTTTACAGTTCAAATCCTTTGCTATTGCACGCATTGTCTGTGAGATTAATATTTAGCCCCTGTCGCTTCCATGCCATTTTTGACAATGCTTTGCACATCATTTACAAGGCCATATCTGCCAAGTTGCAAGAAGCGGAACTGATGAAAGACTTAGGACTGTAATGCCACTATTTAAACAGGACCAAATGCATCAGAAAATGGCTATTTTGCTATTCTTGATTCAGAAAACCAACCTGTTCCATCAATGAAGCTGAGGTGGTGCAGTCAGTGGTGGGTTCCTACTGGTTCAGACCAGTTCGGCCAAACCGGTAGCAGTTTGATGGCCTGGGTCACTGGAACCGGCAGTGACCCAGGCCTGCCATGCCCCCGAACCGGTTCGCCAGACAGCACCTTAGGTGACGCCATCTTGTTTTTTGCTTCTGCGCATGCGCAGCACATTTTTTATTGAACTGTGCAATTTATTGCAGAGTGCGCACGCATGAAGCACCCATGAGCAAACTGACTGCTGGAACCCACCCCTGGTGCAGTGGTTTGAATGCAGCACTGCTGCCTGCTAGCTGCAGTTCAGCAGTTCAAGTCTCACCCGGCGCAAATTTGACTCAACCTTCCATCCTTCCGAGGTGGGCAAAATGAGGACCCAGATTGTTTGGGGGCAATAGGCTGACTCTGTAAACCGCTTAGAAAGGGCTGTAAAAGCACTATGAAGTGCTATCCCTCAATCATGGTGGACCCCGGTGCTCCTCACCTACCAGCTGACAACAGCCCAACCTCAGGATACACCCCAATCAAAGTCAATGATGCTCTCAGGAGAATTTTTTTCAACCATATTACTTTTAACATCAGTAGGCATCCTTTTCTGCAACAAAATACAAGTAGTCCTTGAGTTACAACAGTTCATTTAGTGAAGTGCAGTGTTCCCAAAGGAATTTGGCTCATCAATCTGTAAGAAAACACGGGACGGTAGCATTTGACTAGGCTGAGACTTGGTGTTGGGCACAGGGTTTGGCCCAAAAGTTGATATCCTATTGCTGTCTAACAGACCAACCAGTTATACTCAAGCTTGCCTTCCCTCCGATAAATGCTGTACTTATTTACTTTACCATTACAGGTAGTCCTCGACTTACAACAGTTTGTTTAGTGACCATTCAAAGTTACAACAGAACTGAAAAAAGCGACGTATGGCCATGTTTCATACTTACAACCATGGCAGCATCCCCATGGCGATGTGATCAAAATTCAGATGCTTGGCACTTGTATTTATGATGGTTGCTCTGTCCCCAGGGTCACGCGATCAGTTTTTGTAACCTTTTGATAAGCAAAGAATTTTGCTATTGAGCAAGGTGGCACCTTGCTCAATAGCAGTAATTGTGAAAGGGATCTTGGAGTCCTAGTAGACAACCATTTAAATATGAGCCAGCAGTGTGCAGCAGCTGCCAAAAAACCCAACACAGTTCTAGGCTGCATAAACAGAGGGGTAGAATCAAGATCACATGAAGTGTTAATACCACTTTATAATGCCTTGGTAAGGCCACACTTGGAATACTGCATTCAGTTTTGGTCACCACGATGTAGAAGAGATTCTAGAAAGATTGCAGAGAATAGCAACAAAGATGATTAGGGGACTGGAGACTAAAACATATGAAGAACGGTTGCAGGAACTGGGTATGTCTAGTTTAATAAAAAGAAGGACTAGGGGAGACATGATAGCAGTCTTCCAATATCTCAGGGGTTGCCACAAAGAAGAGGGAGTCAAACTATTCTCCAAAGCACCTGAGGGCAGAACAAGAAGCAATGGGTGGAAACTAATCAAGGAGAGAAGCAACTTAGAACTAAGGAGAAATTTCCTGACAGTTAGAATCAGTGGAACAGCTTGCCTCCAGAATTGTGAATGCCCCAACACTGGAAGTCTTTAAGAAGATGTTGGATAGCTATTTCTCTGAAATGGCATAGGGTTTCCTGCCTAGGCAGGGAGTTGGACTAGATGACCTCCAAGGTCCCTTCCAACTCTGCTATTGTATTGTAAAGTCAATGGGGAAGCCAGCTTTACTTAACAATTGTGTGACTACCTCAATGATTGCAATGATTCCGGTAACAACTCTGGCAAAAAAAGAAAAGGTCGTATAATGGGGCAAAATTCAGTTAACAAACGAGTCATTTAGCACCAGAAACTTTGGGCTCAATGGTGGTCATAAATCGAATACTACCTGTAGTGTATTTTTGAATAATAAATTATAAATAGGCTCTCGATAATTTAAAGAACAATTCTGGACAGAGGGTTGCTTTTTTTTAAAAAAATAGAATAGAATAGATTTTAGAATAGATTTTATTTTTCTATACCGCGTCCTCTCCCCAGGGGGACTCGGAGCGGTGCACAGGGAAAATTAAAACAGCATAAAATATATACATAAATAAATACAATAAAAACAAATTAAATCAACTGTCCCTGTACTAAAATCCCCATTTTAAAATTAACATTCCCTAACCCCTGAGGTAGAGACTAACCTAGGCCGGCCAAGCAGAAAAAGTGAGTTTTTAATTTCTGACGGAAGGAGCGGAGGTCCGTAGTTGTTCTAATGTCGGGGGGAAGGTCGTTCCAGAGGGCTGGGCCCGCCACAGAGAAGGCCCTTCCCCTGGGCGTCGCCCGCTGACAAAGTCTAGTGGACGGCACCCGGAGAAGTCCCTCTCTGTGGGAGCGAATGGGCCGGGAAGATGTATGAGGCAGAATCCGATCCCGCAGATAGCTAGGTCCCGAGCCATGGAGCGCTTTAAAGATGAGGACTAACACCTTGAAGCGCACCCGAAAGACGACAGGTAGCCAGTGCAGCTCGCGCAAGAGCGGTGTTACATGGGTATACCTTGCGGTACCCATTATTGCTCGCGCGGCTGCATTCTGGACCAGCTGAAGTCTTCGGGTGCACCTCAAGGGGAGCCCCATGTAGAGAGAGTTACAATAGTCCAGTCGGGATGTCACGAGCGCATGAGTGACTGTGCGAAGGGCGTCCCGATCCAATAGGGGGCGCAACTGGCGAACCAGGCGAACCTGGTAAAACGCCCTCCTGGCCATGGCTGTCACTTGATCTTCCATGGACAGCCGGGCATCCAGGAGGACACCCAAGTTGCGCACCCCATCCACAGGGGCAAGATGTTCGCCCCCTATGGCCAGCGATGGAGTCAGCTGGTTGAATCGGGCAGCCGGAAACCACAGCCACTCGGTCTTGGTCGGGTTGAGTCTGAGTCCGTTACTTCCCATCCAGATCCGTACGGCTTCCAGGCACTGGCACATCACCGCTACGGCATCGTTGGGGTGGCTTGGGGTAGATATATACAGCTGAGTATCATCAGCGTAGAGATGGTACTCTACCCCAAAGCCACGGATGATCTCACCCAGCGGCTTCATATATGTGTTGAACAGGAGAGGCGAGAGGACCGACCCCTGAGGGACCCCACATGTGAGGGGTCTCGAGGTCGACCTCTGCTCTCCTGCCAACACAAATTGCGATCGGCCAGAGAGGTAGGAGGAGAACCACCGTAAAACGGTGCCTCCCACCCCCAACCCCTCCAGCCGATGCAATAGGATACCATGGTCGATGGTATCAAAAGCCGCCGAGAGGTCTAATAGGACCAGGATGGAGGAGCAACCCCCATCTCTGGCCCTCCAGAGATCATCGACCACCGCGACCAATGCCGTCTCGGTGCTATGCCCGGGCCAAAAGCCGGACTGGCGCGGGTCTAGATAATCAACTTCCTCCAGGTGACGGGGAAACTGTTGTGCCACCACACTCTCAACAACCTTCGCCAAAAAGGGAAGGTTGGAGACTGGACGATAGTTGGTTAATAAAGCTGGATCCAAAGAGGGCTTCTTAAGGAGGGGCCTCACCATGGCCTCTTTTAGGGAAGCAGGTAAGGCACCCTCACTTAAGGATGCGTTGACAACCTCTTGGAGCCAGCCTCGTGTCACCTCCCAGGATGCCAGTACAAGCCAGGAGGGACACGGGTCCAATAAACATGTGGTGGCTCGCAGTCGCCCACGTAACCTGTCCATATCCTCGGAAGTAACGGAGTCAAACTCCTCCCAAACAAGATCTGTCTCGTGGCATCCCACTGGGCCATCAATGGAGGCTAACTCATTCTGTATCTGAGCGATTTTCTCCTGCAGAAAAATCACAAATTCCTCTGCTCTACCCTGCAGCGGGGCTTCCCGCACCCTCTGTTGAAGGAGGGAACGGGTCACCCTAAACAGGGCGGCAGGGCGGTTTTCTGCGGATGCTATGAGAGTGGCACAATGATGACGTTTGGCCACTCTCAGCGCCACAATGTAAGTCCGTAACTGGGCTCTTACCTGTGTCCGGTCAGATTCAGAACGGGTAGCCCTCCATCTTCTCTCTAGGCATCTCTTGTGGCGTTTCATCACCCTCAGCTCCTCGGTAAACCAAGGAGCCAGGGTGTTTCGGCGCCACAAGAGATGGCCATCAATTATTATTATTATTTTTTTAATGAAAAAAGCATCCGTCCAATGTTGATGTGTTTTGTTTTTTCTTTTACGTCTCAGGAGCTGTACTTGGAAAATAGATAATGATGGTGGTTGTTTGTTATATGTTTCACAACTGAAATAAATCATCCTGGACATCTATAAAAAGCTGGGTCTTTTTTTTAATTATATTTCTTGAAATGTCACTGTACATTCAGATATATATTTACTTTCACAACCCCTGCCTCCATCCCAACTTTTTCACACTGAAATTGGTCTCTTGCCTTGCACCTTTAAGGACTCTGCTGGCTATTGCTGAAAACGTAGAGTATTTTCCTCTCTGATTTCTCTCTCCCTTTGCAGGGGGTTATTAAATAACAAACTACCTGTTAAATGAAAGAGAGAAACCCCTTTAAACCAAGCATTTATATATATTATATTTGTATTTATTCAATTTTTATCCCGCCCTATATGCCAAAAGAGGGACTCAGGGCAGCGCACAGGGACTTAAAAACCCACAATACAAATAGTACAAATTCTACAAAATTTAAAACTATTATTAAACAATTTAACCCGTGCTAAAAAGAGACATTTAATTTAAAACCCAAATCTAATAAAACATGGTTAGCAGTTATGCCAGGCTGGCCATACGAAAAAAAGTCTGGCGGAAGAGGCGAAGATTGGTGATAGTCCAGAGGTCTGGGGGGAGGTCATTCCAAAGGGCGGGACCTGCCACAGAGAAGGCTCTTCCCCTGGGCGTCGCCAGCCGGCATTGTCCAGCGGACGGCACCCTAAGGAGGCCCTCCCTGTGGGAGCGGACAGGTCGAGTGGAGGTATGTAGTAGAAGGCGGTCCTGCAAGTAACCAGGCCCACTGCCATGGAGCGCTTTAAAGATGGTCACTAAGACCTTGAAACGCACCCGGAAGGCTACAGGCAGCCAGTGCAGCTTGCGCAGGAGAGGTGTTACATGGGAGTATTTGGTGCTTTCACAGCCCGAGGTATCCTGGGAAAGATTCAAACAAGTCAAATAGTGACCATGATCATGTGATTAATGCCCCACCCCTTTCAGCTAAAAGGGAAGTGGCTTTGATCACATGATCTCATTTACTCCTTCCTCCCCAGTAGTGGGATTCAGAATGTTTTACTACCAGTTCTGTGGGCATGGTTTGGTGGGCGTGGCGTGGCTTGGTGGGCGTGGTAGGGGAAGGATACTGTAAAATCTCCATTCCCTCCCCACTCCAGGGGAAGGTTACTGCAAAATCCCCATTCCTTCCCCATCAGCTAGGGGCAGAGCGGGACAGAGGTGGTATTTACCAGGTCTCCAAACTTCTCAAAATTTCCGCTACCGGTTCTCCAGAATTGGTCAGAATCTGCAGAATACCATCTCTGTTCCTCCCTCTCTCCCTCCCTTCCTTCCCAAGATGTTCAGAAAACATCTGTATTTTCAATGCAACCATACTGAAGTCATCTGCTATTACCTTCTTGGGAAATGTTTCTTTCAACTTCCCACTTGTCTCCCATCCAACTATGAACCAGGATTAGACAAAGTCAGCTAAGTGCTGCACTTATTGAAGATGGCTGTGCAGGCCTGTAATTCTATGGCCTAAAACTGATCTAGCTGCCTCGCTGAGTTTCAGCAGGTATTATAATGACAGAGCCAAATTTCTTAATCCTATAAATATTTCCTGAAACTTCAAATATATAGAAGCTAGGAATGTGCGAAGTCTTTTCCCCAAAATAAATGAAAAGAGACCTCTTATCGAGGGGTGAAATCAACTTACCTTCGCTACCGGTTCACAAATGTGAGTGCATGCACCACCTCTGCACATGCATGGGACCTTACGTGCATGCACCGTGTGTCAAAAATGGGACTTGATGACATCCAGGCAGATGGGTGGAGCCTCCCACCACCAGCGCTACCAGTTCATCCGAACTGAATAGAACTGGCTGAATTTCACCACTGCTCTTATCTCCTTCTGATGCAGAGATGGGTTGCAAATCCCGGCACTATCGGTTTGCATGTGCTCGGGCAGGTGGGCAAGAGCCTCCTGACGCTGCCACTACCGGTTTGCCTGATCCAGCCGAACTGGGAGCAATCCACCTCTGTTCTGATGTCTTATTCAGTTTTTCTTCTCCATTCTACTCTGGCAAGCAGCCTCAATTGAAAGTTCCTTTCAATTGAGCAAGGACAAAAGTGTGCAATCTTGTCATTTTGCCCCCAATCATGTATGCACAATCCTGGGGAAATTTCTATTACAGTTAACAATGCCCTATAATATAAGACAAGCCCGCTTTTAAGCAACAGTGATGCCTATACGAACTGAAGTCAATTTGTGAGTTCCTGCCTATAGCAGCCTCTCTGAAGTGCAATCTTTTGCTATGGGTTGCTCTTAGTATAAACACATCATTGTGTCCAGGACTAGCTTTCTAAGGGCTGCCACAAGCACAGAGATACGTGGAGCAAACCTGAAAAGTAAAATCTTCCCTTCCTGCCTGCAGAAAAAGTGCTTGAAAATATCTGAACAAGGGTTAGTGAAACCCAAGGGAAAAGGAGCAGCTGAGTCAGAAACCACCCAAGTTTCACCTCAAAAAGTACAGCCAAAGCTAAATCAAGACTCCCACCAACAGGATACATGTCAGCAGGAAGAAAAGCCGTAGGCGGATGTGCAAAAGGATGTTTTTAGAGACAAGGCTAAAACAGGAGTGAACCCTAAAGAAGTTCACAGAGACATTCTTACTAATCCCTAATAATCTTACTACAGGCAGATAAAGAATTACAGCAATTAATTTGCACGCAAAAACTAATTCAGTTAAATAAACCAGTGGAGGGACCTGTTTTACAGTACCATTTAACTGCAAATATTAGAGCTAGTTTCTTCATTAATTAGATCTATGGAGGGAAGCTAATCCCAATTTGTCAATAGTAACATAATTATTAGCTAGTTCAGGCAAAGAGAGATATATTGCCCAAGATCTGTAGTTTCTTGCTGTATATTTCTATCAAGTGGGCACAATTGCAAAGCTGCCTTTAATTTGACTCTTCTTATTTAGTGCTGTTTTTTTCCTTGATTTTTTCAGACTCCCTGGTTTTCCCTAGATTTGGAGGGGAGGATGTAAGATTTTCTTCATTCCACCTTTATTTATTTTTTTATAAATAACTCAAGGTGGTAAACTCCTTCCTCTTCCTATTTTTCCCTGTGAGTTGGGTCAGGATGAGAGGGAAATCACTCAGCTAGCTTTCATGCCTGTGGTGGGACTAGAATTCACCTTCTCCTGGTTTCTAGCCTGGTGCCTCAACCATTACATCAAACTGGTTCCCTGGTACTTTTGGATCCCTTCATATTTGTACCCAATAAATGTCAGAGTTGGCAATGATGCCCTTTGTCAACATGAATATTGTTTCTTTCAACTGCTTCCTCTCCTCAGATCCAAGAGGGTAATTTGTAGACATCTTGTAAACATCTTCCACACTGAAGCTCAACACAGGCTCCTCTCAGGGCTGTGTGCTCAGCCCCTACCTCTACTCACTGTATACATATAACTGCATATCCTCTGATCCATCCAACATCATAATAAAGTTTGCAGATGACACAACGGTGGTGGGTCTCATAACTGGAGGGGACGAATCAGCATACAGGGAAGAAGTCCAGAAGGTATCCGCATGGTGCTCAAGAAACAACTTAGATCTAAATACTAGCAAGACAAAGGAGATGGTGCTAGATTTCCGGAGGCACAGAGAGGAACCTGCCCCACTGTATATTGAGGGGGGTTGTGTGGAGAGGGTTTCCTCTTTTAAATTCTTAGGAGTGCTTATTAGCCAAGATCTCACCTGGAAAAAGAACACGTCTCTGGTGATTGGAAAAGCTCAACAGAGACTTCATTTCCTTAGAGTCCTGCGGAAAAATCAGGTGGAACAACGGCTGATGACCTCTTTCTATCGGTCCATCATAGAAAGTGTCCTCACATATTGTATCACAGTGTGGTATGCTGGTTTAACAGTTGCGGAGAGGAAGGCACTACAGAGAGTTATCAATTCGGCACAAGAAACCATCGGTTGCCCTCTGACATCACTGGATAACATCGCCAGATCTCGCTGCTTTAGCAGAGCAAGGAAGATTCTCAAAGATGATTCACACCCTGGTTGGTATCTCTTTGCCAGAAGAAGATATCAGGCAGAAGATATCAAAGTATAGCCAGCCGAACAAAAAGGTTTAAAGATAGCTTCTATCCTTGGGCTGTGAGACTTTTAAATTCAACCACAATCACTCCATGCACATGCTAGTTTTTCGTTTTTCTTTTCTTTTTTGTTTCTGTTATAATTTTGCACTAGTGAAGTTAAAACCAATTTCATTGTAATTTTTACAACGACAATAAAGATTATTATTATTATTATTATTATTATTATTATTATTATTATTATTATTATTATTATTATAATACAAAACATCACATCTACAATTATCCAAATGCAATCTTACTGAAGATAGACATTTGGTTCTTGGTTCTCGATTCCTTATTCATCACAGAAACATTCCAGTAGATGCAACAAAGGGCTGAAATGTATAACCCTCTTCCATAAAACAAATGTTTGTCTCGTATTAGGATAATCATCCTGATGTTGGGTTGACAATATATATAAGCCAGGATTCTTAAAGAGTATATGTAACTTTAAGGACTATGTGGAATCTGATTGGCTGTGCTTCCCAGCTCAATCATAAAAGGCAGCTGTAAACACAGTTCATCCCCTTTTGCTTTCCTTTGCTTCCTGATTGCCACTGGGGAAGAAGCTGAACATGAAGACGGAAGAGTATCATTGTTTTGAATTACTGTAAGATAACTGTGGTTTTGGTGAAGGACTGTTTATTGTTAGAGGAGTTAGTATCATTGTTTGGAAGAAGTATTTTAGTTACTACAAAAGTAAAGACTATTTATTTTTTCTACTATCAGTGTTTGATAGTTCTTGTGTGGTTTAAGCAACGTATCGCTTGCTGTCCGGTGTATTGCACTATTCTGTCTGTTTATATTCCAACAGGGGTGTTTTTACCCCTAACATCTCCCATTGATTTCATTCCGATTGATAGAAGTAGTTCAATATTTTTTTTAAAAAAATAAAAAAAACAAAAAAACCAGAAGAGATGCTAAAGGCACCTGCAAGTCTGTTGGGTGTTTGGGAAGGCCTATTCCAGAGATGGGTTTCAAATCCCAGCGCTACCAGTTCACATGTGCTCGCACGCATGACACTTCTGTACATACACAAAAGTGTCCAAGTGGGTGGGTGGAGCCTCCTACTGCCACCACTACCGCCTCTGGCCTAGTCTTTCCTAAACTGAAAACACAACAAGAACTAATGGATTGCAATTAATTTAAAGAATATGCAAGTTGAATATAAGTGAGATCATTGTGATGCTACAACTATTACGATCAAATGGTCTCACTAGATCATTATTTTATTTTATTTATTCATTTATTTATGTCCCGCCGATATTATTTTCACAAATAACTCAAGACGGCAAACATATCCAAGACACTTCTGGTTTTATTGGGGTTTTTATTGTGCATTTTAGAGCAGGCTTAGTATTTAATTTATTTTTAGCATAGGTATTTATATTGATGTTTTTATTATTGTTTTTATCATTGCCTGTTCACCGCCCTGAGTCCCGTAAGGGAGAAAGGGCGGTATACAAATTCGAATACAATTACAATTACAATTACTTTCCTCCTCCTATTTTCTCCACAATAACAACAACTTTGTTAGATGAGGTGAGAGTGATTGGCCTAAGGTCATCCAGGAAGTTTCCTCATCTGAAGTGATAGTGTCCTGTGACTCTGGACACACAGAAACAACAATTTTTGTGTGCTTTTCCAGGGCCTGCATTACAGAGACATTCCTACTAGCCTCATTTCACCATTAGTGCATGCACAGGACAATTTCACATCTCCTTGCTGCTTTCAGATCCCGACCTTGCTACCACATACAATATTGCCAGTTTCTCCCTAGCAGTGCTGAAAATTTGTCTGATAATGGCCTGTGCCATAAACTAGAGTTAATGAGCACCCAAATCACCATAATAGAATGCTCTATAATTTAATATCAGTTCCACATACTAACCTTCTATGATCCCCTATACCCATCAAATGCTCCTACCTCCCTTTTTTTAGATTATTTGACTTGTATATATACAAGTCAAATAATCTGCAATAATAATTATATACAAGTCAAATATTTGGCTTCATGTTTGTGTGAGTAAAGCGTGGTCGGAGCTGCTATCTTTCTATAAATCTTGGGCGGGGGTGGAGTGCTGGTTTTGTTGCTGTAAGTGGGTTGATTGGCTGTGTAGTTGTATCATGATTGGTAGATTGGTGCTGATTGGTGCTAACTGTGTGTCTGTTGTTCTTTTGTGTTGTAACGACCTGGGTGGTGGGTGGAGCTTGTTTATTGACTAGGGCTAGTTTCCAGATGTCTGGTAGGTGGGAGATATCATCACGTTTATTCATGTTCTGGGGGTGTTTCTCTATTTTGGTGGCTTCCATAATTATTCTCTTGTTGAAGTGTTCAGTTTTGGAGATTAATTTGGTTCCTTCAAAATCAATTTCATGTCCTGTAGCTTTAAGGTGCTGGAAAAGGAAGGAAGTTTTTTCTTTTTTTCTTACTCTGTTCTTGTGTTCTGCGATGCATGCATTTATTCTCCTGTTAGTTTGTCCAATGTATGTTGCAGGGCAGATTTTGCATGGTATTTCGTAGACTCCTTGGTTTTCTAGCTGGATCTTGTCTTTGGGATTACTTAGGATGTTGGTTATTTTTTGGTCAGTGTTGAAGGCTGTCTTGATATTGTGCTTGTGGAGAATTTTGCTGATTTTATCTGTGGTGCCTTTGATATAAGGGAGGAGGGCGATGTCGTTGTCCTGTTTTGTGTCTTGGTTCTTGGGGGGTTTCTCCTTTTGGATTAGGTTGGTAATTGTTTTCCTTTGGAACCCATTGGAGATTAATATCCAGATGAAGCCAATAAAATCAGAGTTGAAGTCACCAATGTCCTCTGCTCCAGCAGTCCAACCAGAAGCAACTTACAAAAAGAAGAACAAGAGCCGAAGAGCCAGTACTGTCCAAAGACGTCTCCATGGTCATGTGACCGACATGACTAAATGCCAAAGGCACATGGAATGCTGTTACCATCCTACCAAGGGTGGTCCCTATTTTTCTACATGCATTTTTACATGCTTTTGAACTGCTATGTTGGCAGAAGCTGAGACAAGTAACAGGAGCTCACTCCATTATGCGGCACTAGGGATTCGAACCACCAAACCTTTCTGATCGACAAGCTCAGCATCTTAGCCATTGAGCCACCATGTTCCATATGTGTGTGTGTTAGTTTTATGAGCTGATCAATAAATAAATCAGAGACTGACCAGCACTGACCAACAGACGAGCCCCACCCTCCACCCAAGCCGTTGAAATTCAAAATAAGGAGAAACACACAAATAAGGCATCAATCTACCAATCATGATACAGCTGCACAGCCAATCAACCCACTCACAACAACAGTCAGCACTCCCCACCACCACCAAGATTTAAGGAAGGGCGGCACCTTCGTAACCCCAGACAGAAGCCTGAAGATGGCAAGTGAGATCTTGCCAAAACGTTGCAAAAACAATTTCATGCCTACACGGGAAAACACCCGAATACAAAAATACCAGCATACCTACACCCGTGAAAATCTACTTTACTTTACTACATACTATATATGTCTTACATCTTCTAACTTTTCATAATTATTTTAAGCGCTGATGTACCTTCTATCCTTTTTAATTGACTGTATCCCACAGTCGCCTTATGCTGGTCTAAGACCATAATAAAGATTCTATTTCATTTGCTTTATTATCTTCTCATTCTGGGAAGGAATCGATACCTTTTGATAGCCGTCTAGTGGGCTAGATTTATGATGAAAACTCCCTTGAATGGAATAAGAGCCAGTCATAGGAGGACCAGCTTGTCCAGAGTACAATTTTCAACATGCACGTTTAATGGGCACCACTAGACAGCAGTGTGATTCAAGAAACAGAAGTAGAAGAAACAGAAAACAAAATCCATGGACTGAAAAATAGGTGTTTCACAATACAAGTCAAAGCTCTTATTCAAGACTGTGGTGCAGACATATTACCAAACAAAGTGATTTGAGAAATTAAAACCTGACCTCTAGGCATAAGCAGAAAACATAACAAATTGCCAAAAATTAGAAATGCTTCCAGATGACCAATGGCATGATTAAAAATTATTTTACTTCCAAGAAAACACCATTCTTCATCCATAAGCCTATCCTGGGATGATAAAAAATTAACACAATCATAATACTACTGACAACATGGTGAAGTTTGTTGAAGTTTGTGAGGAACCTGTGATTCTCTAAAGTGGCTAAACTATAACTGTAGCCTGCATGATTGGGGAGGGGGAGAGTCTGTTTAACAGAGAATTGGGGAGGGGGAGGGTCTGTTTAACAGAGAATTGGGGGGGAGGGTCTGTTTAACAGAGGGCAACTCCATCAAAACTGTGTGTGGGAGGGGCAGGTATGGCGGGAGCAGAGGGCCATATCTTATCAGGGGAGGGCGCACCCGCTGTTTGCGAGCGGTGGTGCGCTCCAGCCCTCATGGTTCCTCATGGCTCCTATTGCAACCCAGGGGGTTCTGGATCTCAGGGCCTGGGCCTTCGGCTGATGTTGTGCAATGCCAGGTCCGTGATTAACAAAGCCCCCCTCCAAATTTTGCCTCCAAATCTGAGCACAGGATACATTCCCACAAATTCTAATGCCTGCTTTTGCCATTGTGCATATGCAATTTATTATCTCCAGAATGAGCAACCACACACACTAACCGTAGGAGAACAGTTGAGTAGGAGTGTGCTCTGTATTCATATCCCTTTCTATTTGGTCACCATGGAAATTGGTTTATGCCTTAAAAAACTTTTGGTCTTATCTAGCACAATTCTTATATTTTTCTAACCTAGTCTACTTACAGATAGCCATCACAAACAGGAAGTATAGCAAAGGTTCCGTTAAGCCAAAAATCCAACTTCAATTAATGATAGCAGCAGGGGTTCGACCTTCCACGCATATGCAGAGCATCAAAATCGGGACGTGATGATATCCAGGCGGGTGGGCAGAGCTGATAGCAGTCTTTAGATACCTGTTCTGACCCCCCTTTCTTCAACTAATTACAAGACACTTGGCTGCTTGCCTGAATGACAGAGACAAAGCTTCTTCACACGAACTCAACTCAAGACACTCGAACCTAGAAATGACACATTATTCTCTGCAAACTTCCTTAGCAGAGGCTTCCTTTTAAACCCTCTTGGGAGGGGCCAGTCATTAGGTAGCTGGGACTAATTCAACTCCTCCGAGTTCGCCTCTGCTGCAACTGAAGCTTTCTTTATTCAGCCCGTCTTAACCTAGCATCAGAGACAAACTGACCTTGATCCTCCCCACTACTCCAAGGCCCAGGTGCCTCCTGATGACTAGGGCTCTCTGCTCTCTCAAGGTCGCCCTCCTCCTCCAGAGCAGACTCATAGGACTCCTCACTAGAGGAGTCCATCAGCAGCTCATCCGGAGCCAGCTGAGCCACAACAGATACCTATTCTAAAAGGCAAGAAAAGCAGAGGTGGATGAGTTGGGAGGAAGAGATGGATGAGTTGGGAGTTTTACGTTGTTCGCCGCCCTGAGTCCTTTGGGAGAAGGGCAGCATATAAGGCCAATAAAACCAAACCAAACCAGTTTTCACTCTCATCCTACATCTGAGCTCCAGATATTCACCACTACTGCAAATAATTCCTCCCATCTCTCCCTCCCTCCCTCCCTCTCTCTTTCTCCCTCCCTCTTCTACTTGGCGTTTGAACCCTGAAAATGCCTCACTTTTATTTTGTAAATTATTTTTTAAGGGTAGTTATCCTCAGTGCACTACTCTACTAATCTACTGGAATTGCAATTAATAGAATTGTATTGGCTGGAAATTGGGGTAAGTGTTATTATAGTCCCAACACATCTGGGAGATGCCATTTTGGGAAGAACTTTCTAACATGTTGGTGTGACATTTTTCCAGAGCCCCAGAAGTCACTAAGAAGACCAGATGCCATGATCTCATCCTAAGAGTTCCAGATGAAAAGCTCTGAAGTCTGCCAACAATCTGAGATTTGCTTTATTGTTGGTGTTTAAAGAATTATTTTGATTATACTACTTCTTGTTCCAAAGAATTGCATCATCCTAAAATGTTTTAGAATAAAAGCAGAGTAGAAATTGTTAGGATATTCATCTTTATGTTGGGTTGACAACATATATAAGCCAGTATTCTTAAAGAGTATATGTAGCTTTAAGAACTATTTTGAATTCTGATTGGCTGTGCTTCTCAGTTCTACCATATAAGGAAGCTCAGAAACACAGTCCATTCCCTTTTTGATTCCCTTTGATTCCTGTTCTTACTGTTTGCTGCTGAGGAGTTGAAAACTGATTTGTTTTGCATCACTGTAAGATAACTCAGTGTTTTGGTGAAGGACTGTTATTGTTTTGAGAAGTTAGTATCACTGGTCAGAAGAAGTATTTTAGTTGCTACAAAGTAAAGACTATTTATTTTCTTACTATCAGTGTTTTAGAGTTTGTATGTGACTATTTTTAAGATCATGGGCGTAAAGGAGTCATATAGTTGAGAACATTTGTTTGTATGTTTGTTTATGGGACATATGGCCTCTTATCTCGTACAATGAGTCTAGATAGTTCATAACAATCCTTCAAAAGATAGACCAGTGTTTCTCAACCTGACTGGCTGAGGAATTCTGGGAACTGAAGTCCACATAGCTTAAAGCGGCCAAGGTTGAGTAACACTGACATAGATTAAAAACGTAAGTGGTCTAACCAACCCCACCCCAGCACCAGCTAAATATAGCAATAGCAATAGCACTTACACTTATATACCACTTTGCAGTGCTTTACGGCCCTCTCTAAGCAGTTTACAAAGTCAACCTATAGCCCCCAATAATCTGGGTCCTCATTTTACCCACCTCGGAAGGATGGAAGGCTGAGTCCACCTTGAACCTGGTGGGATTTGAACTGCCAAATTCAGGCAACCAGTGATCAGCAGAAATAGCCTGCAATACTGCACTCTAATCACAGTGCCACCACGGCTCAACAAATACCCTGCTAGCTAACAAATTTTGGGAAGTGTACTACGAAACATCTGGAGGGCACTAGGTTTATTCTTGATGTAGGCTTAGGAGCATCCCTTGGCATGTCCATTGATATGCATTGGTTGCCACCTTCACATGCAGCTAGTCCTTGTTTAGTGACCACCTATTTTAGCAACCATTGAGTTACATGGATGATGAAAAATTGATTTTATGACCAATCCTTGCAATGTATGACCTTCACAGTCTTTCCTTTCAAAGGAAAGCTGAAATAAGATCACCAGTTCAGTTGCGGTTTCACTTAATAATGCCCACTTTGCTTAATAACCAAGCTGTTCTCTCCCCCCCTCCCCCACACCCAATAGGGGAAAAATTGAATTTCACCACTGCACTGCACACAGACTTTTACTGGATTTGTTCAGTGATTACTCAGAAGCTTCCTTGCACATTGGCTTCATTAGCACTTTACCAGAAGAATGCTGACTTGGTTGCTTGGTTGCCATCATGATGTTGGGTCTTCGTAGCTGTTGATGGATGGCACTTAGCTGTTTCCTTCAGCAAGTACCTACCGGGAGGCGATCACTCATAGCTCCCCACACAAGGAATAGATTATAGAGTCACAGAGTTCCATCTAGTTAAAGCTTAAACGGGGCGTGTAAACTGAGACCTAAATATATCTCCTGCACTCACAGTTGAGGTTGTCAGTTGATCACAGTGGCAATATTAAAAAAGGAAGTGTATGCCTTTTTTTTAATGTTTAAGAAGCATTACTGCAGCAGGTGCTTGGCCCTTAATTTACATGATTTGCATCTTTGATATGCTTGTTTTTTTAGTAATTGATTTCTATTATTTGTCTGTGTGTGTATCTTTGGAGTACTTTCAGAGACCAAGCGTTGATCTTTTACTCCAGCCTGCGTCTCTTAGGATCTTTTACTCTTAGGATTGAAGATGCTTTCATATTGGAAAAATAAATTAATAAATAAAACTGACCCACCTTTTTTTTTTTTTTTTTTTAAAGCCAAGATAGCTATAGCCCCATTATGGCAAACCTGTGACACAGGTGTCAGAAGTGGCACATAGAGCCCTCTCTGTGAGCATACGTGCCATCTCCAGCTGTTTTTTGCGGGTGCCAGAGTGCCAGAAAACAGCCTGAAAATGGCTAAAAAATGACCAGAAACAGCCAAAAAACAGGGTCTTTTTCAGGGCATTTTTCTGGCCATTTCAGGCCATTTTGGGGGTCTGAAAACAGCCACAAAATGGCCAAAAACAGGCATCTGCATGCTGGCCAGCTGGACTTTGGGTTTTCCAGTTCCGGCACATGCAAACACCAGCTGGCTGGCGCATGTGCATGCAGAAACCTGGAGTCCAGTTGGCTGGCACATGCATGCACATTGGCCAGCTGGTCTTTGGGTTTCTGATGCTCCAGCACGCGGACGTGCACGTACATGCGCAGGCATTCCAGTTTGGGCCCTCAGTGCCAAAAAGGTTTGCCATCACTATAGGCAATGTTTCTTTCATCGGCTGAATGTTAATGCCAGCATCACAGTCTGCTATGATGTTGTTGTATTTTGCAGCATATTATTTGGTTTTTATCCTGCCTTTATCCTTTTAGCGAATGACTCAAGATGGTGAACTTACCTGTTATGTTTGCAGGAACTCAGTTCGACACAGGCTAGTCAATAGAACAGTATTTATTGGATTCAACAGGAATCACTCATTCAACTATTTACAGGTTCAAAAGTGCGTTTCGAATCGAAGCTTCCCTGCTTGACAGCTATTTATACTTAGCTTTCAAGCGGGAAAAACTTCAGCCAGGCAGACAGTCTAATTCCGGGCATCCGCATCTTGGCCAATCAGACGCGACTGGCTGTTAACAATGTAACCGGGTCAAGTAAAGTTTACCAGACTGAATGGCTTGGTCGTAAGTCGAGGATATAACATTACCTAACTCAACTCCCTCATCCTGTTTTCCCAACACAGCCATCATGCAAGGTGGGTTAGGTTGAGAAAGCCCAGGTGGCTTTCATGACTCAGGTGAGACTAGAACTCATGGTCCCACAGTTGTGTACTTTAAGCACTAGACCAGGGATGGGCAAACTTTGCAACTTTAAGTCTGAAGGACTTCAGCTCCCAGACTTCTGAGAATTCTGGGAGCTGAAGTCCTTCAGACTTAAAGTTGCAAAGTTTGCCCACCCCTGCACTAGGCCAACTGATTCTCAGGTTAAAATTATACAGGTAGTCCTCAACATACAAAAGTTCATTTAGTGACTGATCAAAATTACAACAGCACTGAAAAAAGGGACACATCCCCATGTTTCACACTTAAGACCGTTGTAGCATTCCCCACAGTCATGTGATTTCCATTTGGATACTTGACAACTGACCCATATGACAAGCAAAGTCAATGGAGAAACCAGCTTCTCTTAACAACTGTGTTACTCATTTAACAACGGAGTGATTCACTTAACAACTGGGGCAAAAGAAGTCGCAAAATGGAACAAAACTCACTTAGCAAATGTCTCACTTAACAACAAGAATATTGGGCCCCATTGTGGTCATAAATTGAGGACTATCTGTACATTGTTTGGAAAACTTTTTTAAAGAATATTTTTTATTAAACAGTTTTAAAAAAACAATTTTTTTTTGCAATTTTCTTCTTTATAACATTTCCAGCTCAGTAGACATCCATTGTAAATACATTTCTCCCCCTTTATTTCAGTTTCTCTTTGTCTATGCATGTGATACTATTCCTTAATTTCCAGTCCTTCATTATGTACCGTTTCCATTTATACATGTTTGTTCATCTCTTCCTATACATTGCTATTTTCTAGCTCCTGTGTCTTCTGTGCTCTCTACATGGGGCTCCCTTGAGGTGCACCCGGAGGCTCCAGTTAGTGCAGAAGGCGGCCGTGCGGGGGATTCTGGGAGCCTCGAGATGCTCCCACGTGACACCTCTCCTGCGCGAGCTGCACTGGTTGCCTGTGGCTTTCCGAGTGTGCTTCAAGGTGCTAGTGACCACCTTTAAAGCGCTCCATGGAATGGGACCTGGTTACTTGCAAGACCGCCTCCTGCTACCAAATACCTCCCTCCGCCCAGTCCACTCCCACAGAGAGGGCCTCCTCAGGGTGCCGTCGGCCAAACAATGTCGGCTGGCGACCCCCAGGGGAAGAGCCTTCTCTGTGGCAGCCCCTGCCCTCTGGAATGACCTGCCCCTGACCTACGTATTTAGTTTTATTTGGATTTTAGAACAGGCCCCTAATTTAATGCCATTTTAAAGTATTTTATATATTGATGTTTTGTACTGTTTTATTGATGCCTGTTCACCGCCCTGAGTCCCGCAAGAGAGAAGAGCGGTATACAAATTTAATAAACATTTCCTTTAGCCTTTTTCCTTAAGCTTTACACCTGTCCCCTAGCCATTTGTACCATTCGTTCCATAGCATGCAATATTCTGTTTCCTCCTTTTGTTTTATTTCTTTTGTGAGCTTGTCCATCTCTGCACACTCTTAACACTTGCTTGGAAAACCTTAAGAGGCAGGAAAAATGATTTCCACCTTTGTATACCAAGATGATGATATCTTAATAAGAGATGTGGAAGCTCGGAGGGATTTTATTTTAATTATTTAAAAGATAGAGGGCTTTGGTTCTTGCTTAAAAAAAAAGTATTTTTTTGGTTAAAGAATATGTAACAATTGTAAAGAGGAACAGGTAAATGAATTAAAGTGCCCGTTTGGTACAAGCTAGGACAAAGGTCCCCAAACTTGGCAACGTTAAGACTTGTGGACTTCAACTGCCAGAATTCTGGGATTTGAAGTCCACAAGTCTTAACGTTGCCAAGTTTGATGACCTGTGAGCTAGGAAAAGCATAGGATAGCTCACCTGAAGTTGCAACATTGTCTTTTGACACTAGATAAAAATGTTGTTTCCCACAGGTACAGATAGTTCTTGACTTTTGATCACAATTAAACCCAAACTTTGTGTTTGACATTTGTTAAGAGAATTTTGTCCCATTTTACGACCTTTCTTGATACAGTTATTAAGTGAATCACTGCAATTGTTAAGTGAATAACATGGTTGTTAAGTGAATCTGGCTTTCTCATTGACTCTGCTTGTCAGGTCACAAAATGTGATCACATGACACACACACACACCCTGGTACACTTCAACAGTCATAAATATGAACCAGTTGCCAAGCATCTGAATTTGGAGATGCAGCAACAGTCGTAAGTGTGAAAAAAAAACTTGTTTTGAGTGCCGTTGTAACTTTGAATAGTTGCTAAATGAATAGTTGTAAATTGAAGACTACCTGTCTATCTGACAATAAGAGTTCAGTTTAGTAAGTTTTAAAATGGTAACAGGCACATTTTATATTGAAGTGCTCTTCCTCATAAATGCTATTTAGTATTGTATTTTATTGTCCATTTTAGTTTGTGACTAATTCAGAAAACAAGAAAATAAACAAATGCCCATGGTAATTCCCACAAAGGGTATAGTGGGAACATTTGGGATGGCTTGGATTGCAAAAGAAAATTTTTTTCAAAGCAATCTCATCCAGGTTTTACTGAATGTACAATTTACAATCTGAGAAATACCCAGAAAATCAATTCTTGGTTTTAAGAGTTGGCATTTATTATGATTTGAGCTGATTATAATACTTACCGTAATTTACGCAGCTGAAAACAAGGTAATCTCATTGTTTTGCCACTAGATGGTGATCTTCGCACAATCTTTGATTCATAAAGGCCAGGGAAACAGGAAGGGTTGAGTGAGAAAATCTTGCTGACCAATTTTTTTTTTTAATTTCTTCGAATTTATGCCCTGCCCTTCTCCATTGTTAGGACCCAGGGCGGCGCACAGGCATTATTTATTTTATTTTATTTTATTTATTTAAATTTATATCCCGCCCTTCTCCACGAAGGACCCAGGGCGGCGCACAGGAAAATTTAAAAACATACAAAATACAATAAATATAATTTAAAAAACTATTAAATAACCTATCCTGCGCTAAAACCAAATTTTAAAAACCCAATTTAAAACTACCTAAAAGTCCCCATGGGAGGTTAGGCTAGGCCGGCTTGTTGAAACAAATATGTCTTAAGACATTGGCAGAAGAGGCGGAGGTCGGTGATGGTACGTAATTCAGGGGGTAGGTCATTCCAAAGGGCTGGGCCCGCCACAGAGAAGGCTCTTCCCCTGGGTGTCGCCAGTCGGCATTGTCCGGCCGACGGCACCCTGAGAAGGCCCTCTCTGTGGGAGCGTATCGGTCTAAGGGATGTATGGGGCAGGAGGCGGTCTCGCATATAACTAGGCCCCGAGCCATGGAGCGCTTTAAAGATAGTTGTCAAAACCTTGAAGCGCACTCGAAAAACCACAGGAAGCCAATGCAGCTCGCGCAGGATCGGTGTTATGTGGGAGCATCTAGTGGCTCCCATAATCACCCGCGCGGCTGCGTTTTGGACTAGCTGTAGCTTTCGAGTGCACCTCAAGGGAAGCCCCATGTAGAGAGCATTACAGTAGTCGAGTCGGGACGTCACGAGAGCTTGAGTGACTGTGCGAAGGGCAGCCCGGTCCAGTAAGGGGCGCAATTGGCGCATCAGGCGTACCTGATGAAACGCCCCCCTGGCCACGGCCGCCACATGGTCCTCCATGGACAGCCGGGAATCCAGGAGGACACCCAAATTGCGCGCCCTCTCCACGGGGGCCAGTGTTTCGCCCCCAATGGCCAGAGTTGGTATAATCTGGCTGAACCGGGGTGCCGGAAACCACAGCCACTCAGTCTTGGCAGGGTTGAGCTTGAGTTTGTTACCACCCATCCAGATCCGTACGGCCTCCAAACACCGGGACAGCACTTCGGCGGCATCGTTGGGGTGGTTTGGGGTGGAAATGTACAGCTGGGTGTCATCAGCGTACAGATGGTACTCCACCCCAAAACCACGGATGATCTCACCCAGCGGCTTCATATATGTGTTGAAAAGGAGGGGCGAGAGGACCGACCCCTGAGGAACCCCACATAAGAGAGGCCTCGAGGTCGACCTCTGCCCTCCCGTCAACACATATTGCGACCGACCAGAGAGGTAGGATGAGAACCACCGCAAAACGGTGCCTCCCAACCCCAACCCCCCCAGTCGGTGCAATAGGATACCATGGTCGATGGTATCAAAAGCCGCCGAGAGGTCTAATAGGACTAGGATAGAGGAATAACCTCTATCCCGCGCCCTCCAGAGATCATCAACCAACGCGACCAATGCCGTCTCGGTGCTGTGACCGGGTCGGAAGCCGGACTGGCGCGGGTCTAGATAATCAACTTCCTCCAGGTGTCGCGGAAACTGTTGGGCTACCACACTCTCAACAACCTTCACCAAAATGTGAAGGTTGGAGACCGGACGATAGTTCTCTAATAAAGCTGGGTCCAGGGACGGCTTCTTGAGGAGGGGCCTCACTACCGCCTCTTTCAAGACGGCAGGCAAGGACCCCTCACTCAAAGATGCGTTGACAATGCCCTGGAGCCAGCCTCGTGTCGTCTCCCAGGATGCCAGTACAAGCCAGGAGGGACACGGGTCCAATAAACATGTGGTCGCCCTAAGTTTCCTTGACAACCTGTCCATATCCTCGGTGGTAACAAAGTCAAACTCCTCCCAAGAAGGAACCTCAAGACTAGTCTCGGACAGTCCCACAGGACCACTGTCGATGGAGGGTAGCTCATTCCGAATCCGAGTGATTTTCTCCTGCAGATAAATCCCAAATTCCTCTGCTCGCCCTTGCAGAGGGGCTTCCCGCGGCCTCTGATGAAGGAGGGAGCGGGTCACCCCAAACAGGGCGGCAGGGCGGTTATCTGCGGATGCAATAAGGGTGGCACAATACTCACGTTTGGCCACCCTTATCGCCACTAAGTAAGCCCTAATATGGGTTCTCACTAGTGTTCGGTCGGCTTCGGAGCGAGAGGATCTCCATCTGCTCTCTAGGCATCTCTTGTGGCGTTTCATCCCCCGAAGCTCCTCGGTAAACCAAGGAGCCTGGGTGATTCGCCACCGCAAGAGAGGCCGCAAGGGCGCGACTCGGTCCAAGGCCCCCGCGGCCGCACTTAACCATGCGGCCACTAGGTCCTCAGTCGAGTCGCGGGGCAGGGTCACAGGAATTGGCCCAAGCTCCCTCTGGAACCTTTCCGGGTCCATTAGAAGCCTGGGGCGGAACCATATAGGAATATCCGGTTCCGCCTCCCCGCGGTGAGGTGTAGCGATTGGAAAGTCCAGCCGAAGGAGAGCGTGATCTGTCCATGACATTATTAAAATCATACAAAAAACAATATACATTATTAAAAGCATATTAAATTAAAACCCGTGCTAAAAAACCCATTTTAAAACCAGAAGATTAAAATGTATGGATAAAAGTCAGAAACGGGGGGCTATAAATAAATAAATAAATAATTTAATTTATAGCCCGCTCTCTCTCCCCGAAGGGACTCGAGGCGGGGCACAGGGAAATTAAAAATGCATATAAAATCACAGACAATACAATATTAAAAAAGAATTAAACGAAACCCTGTGCTAAAATCCCCAAAGCTAAAACAAACCCCTAAAAACCCCTGAAAACAGTTAAGTTATCCCAAGCCGGCCAAGCAAAAGAAATGTGTTTTTAATTTTTGACGGAAGGAGAGGAGGTCCGTAGTTGTTCTAATATCGGGGGGAAGGTCGTTCCAGAGGGTCGGGCCCGCCACAGAGAAGGCCCTTCCCCTGGGCGTCGCCCGCTGGCATAACCTAGTGGACGGCACCCGGAGAAGTCCCTCTCTGTGGGAGCGAATCGGCCGCAGGGATGTATGGGGCAGGATGCGATCCCGCAGATAACTAGGTCCCGTGCCATGGAGCGCTTTAAAGATGATAACCAACACCTTGAAGCGCACCCGAAAGATGACAGGCAGCCAATGCAGCTCGTGCAGGACCTGTGTTACATGGGAAAACCTAGAGGTTCCCATAATTGCCCGCGCGGCTGCATTCTGGACAAGCTGAAGTCTTTGGGTGCACCTCAAGGGGAGCCCCATGTAGAGAGCATTGCAGTAGTCCAGTGCTAGGCCGGCTTGCTGAAATGATGAAAAAAGATGAAAAAAGATGAAAAAAGATGAAAAAAGAGGGAGGGAGGGAGGGAGGGAGGGAGGGTGGAAGTCATAGCAGTACAGCATCAGAAGAGACCTCTGACTTGCTCTGAGGGGACTTCATCAGATCTTGCAAAAAAATAATAATCAACAACCGTAAAACTGATAAGAAAAAAAGCAGACAAGTAGGAAAAGGATAGCTTTCCCTTCTGAGTAATGCCAACCATTTTTCCCCTGGGGAAAGGGAAAAACTAATGCTGACCTATTTATTCAGCATCTCACACTAACCTTTCAAGCCCAAAAGGATGTTCATCCCTTGTGCTTCAAGGTGCTGACGACCATCTTTAAATCGCTCCATGGCTCGGGGCCTAGCTACATACGAGACCGCCTCCTGCCCCATATATCCCTTCGACCAATCCGCTCCCACAGAGAGAGCCTTCTCTGGGTACCGTCGGCCGGGCAATGCCGGTTGGCAACGCCCAGGGGAAGGGCCTTCTCTGTGGCGGGCCCAGCCCTCTGGAACGACCTACCCCCCGATCTACGCACCATCTCGGACCTCCACCTCTTCCGCCAGCGTCTTAAAACGTATTTATTCCAGCAAGCCGGCCTAGCATAGCCCCCCGTTTCTGACTTTTATTCGGATACATTTTAATTCATAGGGTTTTATAAGGGTTTTTAGCACGGGATATAATTTAATAGTTTTTAATAATGTATTTTTGTATTTATGTATGGTTTTTTAATATTGCCTGTGCGCCGCCCTGGATCCTTGTTGGGAAAAGGGCGGGGTATAAATTTGAAAAAACAAAAAATCCCAGCTGCATAATGCAAAGCAAACTCTGATGTAATTCCAAACAGGAGCACAAAAAGAGACATGAAAGAAGTCTGCAAAAGATGCATACATTTGGAAAAGATGCAAGCAAAAAAGCATACCATGTGCCAAAATATGCACAATAGGATTTTTTTTTTTTATTAAATTTATACCCCGCCCTTCTCCGGAGAGGACCCAGGGCGGCGCACAGGAATTTAAAAAACATACAAAATGACAAAATACAAAATTTAAAAGACATATTAAATTCCTATCCTATGCTAAAATCCAATTAAAATCACCAAATTAAAACTGTCTAAAATAGTCCCAGCGGAAGGTTACGCTAGGCCGGCTTGGTGAAAGAGATGTGTCTTTAGACACTGGCGGAAGAGGTGGAGGTCCGATATGGTGTGAAGTTCAAGGGGTAGATCGTTCCAAAGGGCGGGGCCCGCCACAGAGAAGGCCCTTCCCCTAGGTGTCACCAGTCGGCATTGCCCGGCCGACGGCACCCTGAGAAGGCCCTCTCTGTGGGAGCGGATCGGACGAAGGGATGTATGGGGCAGGAGACGGTCTCGCATATAACTAGGATAAGGACTGACGAAATGGTTTGTTATAAGAATTCAAAGAATTCAAAATTTTATGCACCTTTCAGGGTATGGTACCTGAGAAGATTGGTGCCAGGTCTGCACAGCCTCAGGCAGAGAAGGGCAATTCTGCACCCCTCTCTCAAATGTTCTTTAAAATACAGAGTTTCCCAGCATTCCTTTAAGACCTCCAACATGCAAACTGTGGTTACTCATCCTAAAATGAATCTTCTTTAACTGGAGCTTCAAAAATTGCTGTTTGCTGGGGAGGTGTGTAGCTAAAAGTCAGTCTACAGTTAGTGTACATCTGTCTTTGGGGATATTGTTTCGTAATCAAACAAAAGTGGGTTTTCTGTGCAGTGCACACCCCTTGCTCGCTGGATCTGGATGTCACAAAGCAAAGCCCATGTTTTGTAATTAACCTCCACACCCTGTTTTGGCTGGCAGAGTGCTGCAGGAGGCTGAGTACTGTCAGGTCCCCTGGCCACACCCACCCTGGCCATGCCCCCCCCCCTCTGCCACACCTACCCAGATGGTCATTAGGGCAGGTTGCTAAATTATTTGAATTCCACCACTGGCTAAAACATACAATGAATGGTTGCAGGAACAGGGCATGGCTAGTCTTGTGAAGAGAAGGACCAGGGGAGACACGATAACAGTGTTCCAATATTTATGGGGCTGCCACAGAGAGGAAGGGGTCAAACTATTTTCCAAAGCATATGAAGGCCAGACAAGGAATAATGGATGGAAGCTGATCATGGAGAGATTCAACCTAGAAATAAGGAGAAATTTTCTGACAGTGAGAGCAATCAACCAATGGAACAGAAGTTGCCTTTGGGAGTTGTGGGAGCTTCATCACTACAAGCTTTCAAGAAGAGACTGGACTGCCATCTGTCAGAAATGGTGTAGGGTCTCCTGCTTGGGCAGGGGGGTTGGAGTAGATGACCTACAAGGTCCCTTCCAGCTCTGTTAATCTGTTTTTAAAAAAAGCTAAAAGAACACATGCTAGGAATGACCTGCAGAATACTGGATTCAGTAGATCACCTTCTTTAGGTGACCTAATAGCAAAAGCCTCCAGCTATTTTATAGTATATTGCAGAATAAAAATAGCAGTTACACAATGCAATGAAAGGCAGAACACATGAAAAAATGTATCCCTTAAAGAAAAGATCCAGATGATGATCCCAGGAAGTGGTTAATTGATAATGGTGGGGAGAACCAAGCTCCAAACTGTGATAATCTTTAAAGATCAAAAGTCTTGGTCCCCAAAAGGGATGAGAACTTACAGGGAAGATAAAATACTAGCACACACATTGTCACTCAGGTCTAGTTAGCAATTAAGCTGCCATATTCTGTACCAAGTGGGTGGTGTTCTAAAAGGCATCACAGGCTGTAGTTGCAGCTGCCCAAATGCCAAAGAACTGTACAATGAAAAACACAACCCAGTGACACTATGCAGCAGGTCTAAATTCATTAGTACAGTATTTCAGATTGTCCTATACCTAGTTCATTAGTTTTGCCCTCTGTTCTCCCATGTTTAAAATGGCTGAAACAATAGAAGCGTTTCCTTGTGAGGACTCAGATTATAAAGCACTTTCTAACAAGAGATCAGATCTCAAATCCTGCCAACCAGAGCTGGGTTCCTACTGGTTCAGTAGAAGGGGTGGGTTCCGGCAGGCACTTCTGCCGGTTCACTCATGGGCGTGCACACTTGCATGCACAGTATAATAAAAATTGTTCTGCGCATGCACAAAAGCAAAAAACAAGATGGCGGCGCCTATGTCGCTGCCCGGAAAACAGATTTGGGGCGTGGCAGGCCTGGGTCGCTGCCGGTTCCAGCGACCCAGGCTGTCAAACCACTACCAGTTTAGCCAAAACGGTCCTAACCAGTAGGAAGCCACCACTGGTTCAGACGAAGCAGTAGTGGTAATATGTCCTTGGTTACAGAATCGGCAGCGACCCCAGGCTGGCCACGCCCCCAAACCATTTCTTCGGTCTGTTGTTGCTGGCGTGTTTTTTATTAGTTTTTCATGCTCTTTGCCCATAGGCAGAACAATTTACAGTGAACTGTGCTCGGGCACGCAGCGAAGCGTGCACGAACCGAATCGGTACCAACATCGGTAGGAACCCACCCCTGCCGCCAGCCCTGATTAAGAGGGTTGCATCTTGAGGTCAGATTGAAGCCCAGTAGCTTCTCCGCACTGAGATAATTGAGGACTTGGGTGTTGCATCGCATATCTGCCACGTGACTGCCTGCTCAGCATTTGTCAGCCAGAGTTCCCTGAAGCTGAGTTGAGAAAATGAAGTTTGAAAATCCCATGAGATGCTGCCTAACCTACAAGGTGTCCTATTATTTTTATATAATACCATGACCTAGCATTTTCAGGCTTCTGCTGAGAGACCCAAGGTTTTTAGTGCAGGAGATGGGCCTCATAAAGAAGATAAGATTGCTTTAAAACAAAACAAAAAAGCTTTGGATACATCTCAGTGGATCAGTCTCAGGCAGGGACAGGGAAACCTTTGCCCTTTTATGACTTATGGACTTCAACTCCCAGAATTCCTGAGCCAGTGGCTGTTAAAGGTATAAAATTGCCCCACATAAAGGTGCCTTTTGCAGTTGAGTGTGGGTGATTGTGTCAACGATGATGGTGTTCAAGTGGTTTTGGTATAGTTATTATTTAACAGAGTTTGAAACCAGTCCCCGGTGAATTTCCACAAAATTTGTCTTAATTAAAAATTTAGATTTAGATTTATTTGATTTATAAACTGCAACCTATCTCTCCGAAGGGACTCAGGGCGGTGCACAGGAAGTTAAAAACGAGTATAAAAAATAAATAAATAAACACATCATACAAAATACATCACAATAAAAACTAATTAAATTTAGGAAGCCCTGTGCTAAAAATTTAATACAAATCCCACTAATTAAAACTCTCAACCAATTTGGAACACAGTCTATATAAAATGGGCCTGAGGGCTAGGCCAGGCTGGCTTGATGGAATAGGTGCATCTTCAACCGCTGGCGGAAGAGGCGGAGGTCCGTGATGGTCCGGAGTTCGGGGGGAAGGTCGTTCCAGAGGGTAGGGCCCACCACAGAGAAGGCCCTTCCCCTGGGGGTCGCCAACCGGCATTGCCCGGCCAACAGCACCCGGAGAAGACCCTCTCTATGGGAGCGAATCGGTCGAAGGGATGTATGAGGTAGGAGACGGTCTCGCACATAACTAGGCCCCGTGCCATGGAACGCTTTAAATGAAAGAAACTGTAAAAATGAAAGAAACTGTATTTTGTAAGGTAAATATTAGTTTTGTTGTTTTTACGTAATGTCTTTTTGGCTCGTTAAGATAAAACTATAAGCACTGAAAATATGATTAAAACAGTTGAAGTCACTGTTAGCAGTTCATAGTAGTTATGTTTTGCTAAGTCATCACCTCTAAACCTAATCTCTTTTGACAATGGGAAGGGAAAAAGCAGAAAATAGTTATCTGTTCGAACTGAATCCTTTGTCATAATATTACAGAGCTGTCCCTATTATATAGTTGTATGCAGTTGCTGTGCCAGATGATATTTAAAAAAACATGGAATTTAAGATCATTTCCTTACAGGAGCCTGGTTCATACATCACATAAAGTAAAGGCAAAGTTTTCCCTTGCACATACCATTGTTAGTCGTTCCCGACTCTAGGGGGCGGTGCTCATCTCTGTTTCAAAGTCGAAGAGCCAGCGCTATCTGAAGACATCTCCATGGTCATATGGCCAACATGACTAAACGCTGAAGGTGCATGGAATGCTGTTACCTTCCTACCAAAGTTGGTGCCTATTTTTCTACTTGCATTTTTATGTGCTTTTGAACTGCTACGTTGGCAGAAGCTGGGACAAGTAACAGGAGCTCACTCCGTTACGCAGTGCTAGAGTTTCGAACAACTGAACCGCCAAACTGCTGACCTGTCTGATTGACAAGCTCAGCGTCCTAGCCACTGAGCCACTATGCATCACATACAACATGCTATAACATAATTTCTTGAGATGTAAGATTTAAAGTCCAGTTTTTATGTGGGAAGCCCATAAGCTAATGTACTTCAGAGTAAATCTAATTGTGCTTTCCAAATAGTTAACGTCAGTGATAGACTTTAATTCTTGATGAATCTAGCTTCTTTTAAAGCCATGTAGGCCAGTAGTCATTATTATATCTGGTTGTGGCAAATTAAACTTCATTATATCCTTTATAAAGTAGATCTATTTTTCATCTGTCCTAAATTTCCACAGTTCAGCTTCACTTCACTTCGGTGAGAAATTGTAGGGAGGCTGGGAAGGTTAGAGGTGAGTCATAAATGGTAATTCAGGCCAGGTGGGGATACACTGAAAGCATTTCAAACAGACTCCATCATAACTAATTCACTATAAAGAGAGCTTGGAAATTCCTATTACTGTTTCCAAGATTCTGTATTCAGTCCGGGATACCATTCAAGGCATGTAAGTGATGTTGATGTTAGTCTTGCTCTCATTGTCATGCCAGCTACACGGGGCTTGATACGTTCTAGGGAGAGAGGAGAAATTATTTTCTTGTCCATGCAAAATCCTATAAAAATTCTAGCTAAATAAATTATACTCCTCCCTGGTTGTTTTCTAATGAAACAGATTTCATCTCAAGGGGTAGTGCACTGATGGTAAACCTTTCCCTTATGGCATGCCAAAATTGAGCGTCACCGTGCTATCACCCCCACGCATATGCCCACACCAATTCAATCTTCCCTGCCCACCTGCGCATGTGTGCGCAACCCTCCCTCCCACGCATACGTTCATGACCCCTCCCCAGGCTCCGGGGGCTTTCCTGAAGCTTGGGGAGGGCGAAAATGTCCTCCTCCAGCCGCCCCTGGAGGCCCTCCGGAGGCCGGAAACAGATCATTTCTGCACTTCTGGTTGGCCCATTGGGGCCGTTTTTTGCCCTCCTCAGCTACCAAAGGCTTTCCTGAAGCCTGGGGAGGGCGAAAATGGCCTCTCCCACCCTCTGGAAGGCCAAAAATCAGCTGGCCAGCACACGCATGTGTGCTGGAGCTGACCGCTGGCGTGCCAGCAAATATGGCTTTGTGTGCCACCTGTGGCATGCGTGCCATAGGTTCGCCATCACAGCAGTAGTGGAAGCATCTCTCAGACTGAAAGCAGAACCAGAGATACTAGGTAATGAATTTGGGATCTTCTATTGGTGAATCAGAACAGAGCTGGAAGAGACCTTGGAGGTCTTCTAGTCTGCTCAAGTAAGAGACCCACCCAGTACCACTTCAGACAAATGGCTGCCCAGCCTCTTCTTAAACGTGGACCTTGGTCACCACCACACTACAAAAATGATGTTGAGACCTTGGAAAAAGTTCAGAGAAGAGCAACCAAGATGAGCAAAGGCCTGGAGACTCAAACATATGAAGAACGGCTGCACTGCAGGATTTGGGGTTGGCTAGTCTAAAGAAAAGAATAATTAGGGGCGACATGATAGCAGTATTCCTGTATTTGAGGGACTGCCACAAAGAAGAAGGGTTCAAATTACCCTACAAAGCACCAGAGAGCAGGACAAGAAACAATGGCTGGAAACTAACCGAAGAGAGACGCAACCTGGAATTAAGAAGAAACTTCTTAATAGTGAGGACAATTCAGTGGAATAGTTTGCTTTCAGAAGTTGTTGCTCCATCACTGGAGGCTTTTAAGGTGAGCTATAACGGTGGGGTATAAATGGGAGTAGGAACGGAGGGATGGAGGGAGGGAGGGAGAAGGAAGGAAGGAAGGAAAGAAAGAAAGAAAGAAAGAAAGAAAGAAAGAAAGAAAGAAAGAAAGAAAGAAAGAAAGAAAGAAAGAAAGAAAGAAAGAAAGAAAGAAAGTCAGACAGACAGACTAGGGAAGTTCTGAATGCCTTGCCCTATTCACTATCAACTGTACCTTATACTGTTGCTTATCCATCTATTCCTTTGGCTGCATCCTTTGGTCCAGGCCCCCAAAATCTTTCCCAAATACCATTACAGATGGTTCTTATTGGTCCCCCATGAGTACAGATGTGCATGCTGGGTACAACAAGGAAGGTTTTCTCAGAGAAACCCTGGAGATGATTGAAGGGTGTTTCTGATACAAGCCAGAATGTGTCCAGATGTTGACACATGATAGATGCTAGGTTGCTTGGATTTCGGTGGCTTAAGAATTTCAGGAGACCATGATTTCTAATTCATGACCTCAGATAGTACAGGTTCTCCTGCTTGAGCAGGGGCCTGGACTACTGTAGAAGACCTCCAAGGTCCCTTCCAACTCTATTCTATTCTAAAAACCTGTTCTGGAACTGCTGAATAAACATCTTTCAGATCATTTCTGACAGTGCTTCCATGTTGAGGTCATCATGCAAGTCCACAACCAGCTTCACACTTGTGTGGTTTCACCTGGTGTCTGTACTCAAAAGGTAAGCCAATTATTTCCAGCTCAGTTGTGAAGTATCTGATCTTTCCTTTGAAAAAATTAAGGCTCAGTTGATGGGCTGAAACTAATTAGCCGAGCTCATAAAACCCAGGAACTTTTGAGAAATCGTTGTACACAAAGTAAGAAGCCATTCTGGAAAAAGAAAACCCTAGCAACTTTTGTGTATCAAATACAGTACAAGATATACAAATATAACCTGGGTCTTCTTCTCTCCGCCCATTGCATGTAAGAGGGTAGAAGGGATTTTCTTTTGAATGGGAGATGCTGTTGCCATTTGCTTTGGGTATCAGCTTGCAAACCATCACCATAACGATTATCAAGCTGACATAGAGAAGTGTGAATTCCAAACATTCCTGTGGTCAGAGTGGAATCTCAAGATGACCTGTGAATGTGCATGCATAGATTTAATTTCAATGCTAATTGAGTAATGTGATTTATGACCAGGCAGAGGGGAGGGGGCATAGGGGGGTAAAGTTCAGAAGCCATTAAATGATTTTCAGTTTTGGCTCCACCGGAGGCTCAGCCAAGATGTTAATCCTAATAAATGGATGTTTTTTGAACTTTGTCTCGAGGCCCGTGAATTAATTGGGGCCCCACTGGGTTTTGGTAAAGATATAGTTCGGCTGTGTGAAAAATATATTTCCAAGCATTTCATCCATTGCTATGTTATTCCATATGGTCAGGAAAAAAAGATCAGGCCATTTATTGGCTAGATGCCCTTTATGCTGAAGCTAAAGGGCAAACTGCAATTTCTTTCTCTTTATGACTAGAAGGGCATGAGAGAATTTTTGCAGCTCTGAGACCTGCTATAATTGAGGATTGGTGAGTCAGGAGAGGTTGGGCCGTTTGAAGATCAGCTGGAGGAAGAGAAACAACATTTTGAGGCTCATGGACATAGAGACAATGGCTAATTTCACATTTTTCACACGTGTTCCAGCATTTATTTCTTTATTTTATTTTATTCATTTCGCCAAGCATGTATTCGATAACATATCTATATAAATAAAAATGTAACAAGAGTTTGTTCAAAACCGCTAATCTCCGAAAGTACTGCACCGATCGCTTCCAAATTTTCACACAACGTTCCTTTCAAGTATGGCACCAATGATATATATAGATTGTGTAGATGTCACACCTGTGCCAGGTACATGCCATGCAAATGTAAAAATTTTTTTTAAAAGGTAGGTAGATGGATACAGAGAGAGCAGTGGGCCACAGGTATTATGTCATCCTTTATGACATAAAATGCTCTGTCCATAAGATTCAAGGAGAAATACAGTAGGTAAGTAGGTAGGCAGCTATAGGGATAGAGAGAGGGAGGGAGAAATACAGTAGGTAGGTAGGTAAGTAGGTAGGTATGTATGTAGGTAGAGGGATAGAGAGAGAGGGAGAAATACAGTAGGTAGGTAGGTAGGTAGAGGGATAGAGAGAGGGGGGGGGGGGAGAAATATAGTAGATAGGAAGGTAGGGAGAGGGAGAGAGGGAGAAATACAGTAGGTAGGTAGGTAGGTAGGTACTGTAGGTAGGTAGGTAGGTAGGTAGGTAGGTAGGTAGAGGGATAGAGGGAGAAATACAGTAGGTAGGTAGGTTGGGGGTTATACGGTGGTTGTGTGTACGTGTTTGTGTGTGTAGGTGTAGATCTACACACAGACTGGGTCACAGCAACGCATGGCCGGGAACGGCTAGTATAAGTATAAACATGATTTTGGATACATGAAATGGATACAAATAAAAGGAAATATTAAGATAGGAATGGTAGGCACTTTGGTGCTTTTATTGGAATGGGGTGAGGTCGACAGTAGACAATCTAAGGTTAAAGTTTTGGGGGTTGGGGAAGAAATCACAGAGTCAGGTAGAGCATTCCAGGCATTGACCACTCTGTTGCTGAAGTCGAGTTTGGAGCGGTTTACCTTAAGTTTCTATCTATTGTGTGCTTGTGCATTGTTGTGGTTGAAGCTGAAGTATTCATTGACACCTGGGACATTATAGCAGATAACTTTATGTACTACGCTTAGGTCAGACTGAAGGCAGCATAGTTCTAAGTTGTCTAAGCCCCAAATTTACACTTCATGTGATCTTGATTCTATCCCTCTGTTTATGCAGCCTAGAACTGTGTTGGCAGTTCTAGGCTGTTCTAGACTGTTCAGTTCTTTTTTTGCAGCAGCTGCCAAAAAAGCCAACACAGTTCTAGGCTGTATAAACAGAGGGATAGAATCAAGATCACATGAAGTGTTAATACCACATTATAAGGCCTTGGTAAAGCCACACTTGGAATACTGCATTCAGTTTTGGTCACCATGATGTAGAAAAGATGTGGAGACTCTAGAAAGAGTGCAGAGAAGAGCAACAAAGATGTTTAGGGGACTGGAGGCTAAAACATATGAGGAACGGTTGCAGGAACTAGGTATGTCTAGTTTAATGAAAAGAAGGACTAGGGGAGACATGATAGCAGTGTTCCAATATCTCAGGGGTTGCCACAAAGAAGAGGGAGTCAAACTATTCTCCAAAGCGCCTGAGGGCAGAACAAGAAGCAATGGGTGGAAACTAATCAAGGAGAGAAGCAACTTAAAACTGAGGAGAAATTTCCTGACAGTTAGAACAATTAATCAGTGGAACAGCTTGCCTCCAGAAGTTGTGAATGCCCCAACACTGCAAGTCTTCAAGAAGATGTTGGATAGCCACTTGTCTGAAATGGTATAGGGTCATGATGGCGAACCTATGGCACGGGTGCCACAGGTGGCACACGAAGCCATTTCTGAGGGCACGCGAGGCGTTGCCTTGTCAGCTCCAGCGCACATGAGCATGCTCTGTAACGCTCTCTACATGGGGCTCCCCTTGAGGTGAACTCGAAAGCTACAGTTAGTACAGAATGCGGCCGCGCGGGTGATTATGGGTGCCTCAAGGCAAACCCACGTAACACCTCTCCTGCGCGAGCTGCACTGGCTGCCTGTGGCCTTTCGAGTGCGCTTCAAGGTGCTGACGACCATCTTTAAATCGCTCCATGGCTCGGGGCCTAGCTATATACGAGACCGCCTCCTGCCCCATACATCCCTTCGTCCGATCCACTCCCACAGAGAGGGTCTTCTCCGGGTGCCGTCAGCGGGCCTTCTCTGTGGCGGGCCCGGCCCTCTGGAACGACCTACCCCCCGACCTTCGCACTATCTCGGACCTCCGCCTCTTCCGCCAACGTCTTAAGACGTATCTATTCCAACAAGCCGGCCTAGGATAGCCCCTACCTCTGACTTTTTAAAAATAAATCAATTTTAACATGGGTTTTTAGCACGGGTCTAGTAATTTAATATATTTTAATTGATATTGTATTTTGTGGTTTTAATAATGCCTGTGCGCCGCCCTGGGTCCTAACAAGGAGAAGGGCGGGGTATAAATTTAATAAAATAAATAAATAAAATGCTGGCCAGATGATTTTCAGCCTTGATTTTCAGCCATTTTTGCCCTCCTAAAGCCTCCAGAGGGAGAAAAATGGCCCAATGGGCAATCTGGAAGTCCATTCCTTAACTTCCAGTTTGTGTTGGGCCTTTTATTTCCCTCCCCAGGATCCTAGAAAGCTTCTGGAGCTTTGGGAGGGTGAAAAATGGATCTACCGGGCCCACTGGAAGTCAGAAAATAAGCTGTTTCCAGCCTCTGGGGGAGGCCATTTCTGTCCTCCCCAGGCTCCCAAAAAGCTGTGTGTACATGTACTGGACAGCAGGGGGTGTCACACATGTATTCTCAGGGGGCACGGCATGGGAGGCATGAAATTATGGGGGTGGGCACAGGAGCATGCACAATAGCGCGAGCGTGTATGCTTTAGGCACCCTAGGAGAAAAAGATTCGCCATCACTGGTATAATTTTAATTTAATTTAATTTATTTAGACTTATAAAGGGAAGGGACTCAGGGCGGTCCACAGGAAGTTAAAACAGTTATAAATATAAATAGATAAATACAACCATACAAAATATACCAACAATAAAAACTAATTAAATTTGACAAGCCCTGTGCTAAAAATTTAATAAAACCCCCTAATTAAAACATCACCCAGTTTAACACAGTCAATATACAATGGGCCGGAGGACTAGGCCAAGCTGGCTAGATGGAATAAGTGCATCTTCAGCCGCTGGCGGAAGAGACAGAGGTCCGAGATGGTCCGGAGATCGGGGGGAAGGTCGTTCCAGAGGGCTGGGCCCGCCACAGAGGGCAGGCTTCCTGCCTAGGCAGGGAGTTGGACTAGATGACCTCCAAAGTCCCTTCCAACTCTGCTATTGCATTATAGCGCTGGCTCAAATTTCAAGCCTGGTGGCATAAGGTATTCTGTAGTGAGTAGAGGATATTGTGAAATATCTCTGGACTTACCCGATTGTATTAATGTCCAATATGCAGTGTGGGTTCCAGATAGATGAGCTGTATTCGAGAATTGGTCTAGCATCCCTGTGATCATATGATCAAAAGTCAGACGCTTGGCAACTGGCATGGATTTATGACGGTTGCAAGGTCCCAGAATTATGTGATCGCTTTTTGCATCCTTCTGACAAGGCAAAGTCAATGAGGAAGCCTGATTCATTTATCAACCGTGCTACTAATTTAACAACTGATTCACTTAAAAACTGTGGCAAGGCAGGTCATAAGATGGGGCAAAACTCCCTTAACAAATGTCTCACCTGACAACATAAATTTGGGGCTCAATTGTAGGGATAAATCGGGGATTACCTATAGTTGCATCAATTGGGCTTAAACTATGGTGCATAGATCACCTTTCATCCAGGACTTTAAAAATGGTTAATTACAGAACATTGAAAGATGGAGTCTGTTGTATAGTTCCTCCAGGCCAACTTTCCAAGCTCCCATTCTATCCTTCATTAGGGTGATCCTTAACGTACAACCACAATTGAGCCCCAAATTTATGTTGCTAAGTGAGAAATGTGTTACGTGAGTTTTGCCCCATTTTATGACTTTTCTTGCCCCATTTGTTCAGAGATTCACTGCAGTTGTTAAATTAGTAACATGGTTCTTAAGTGAATCTGGTTTCCCCATTGATTGTGATTGTCAGAAGGATGCAAAAGCGGATCATTGGACACCTGGACACTGCAACCGTCATAAACATGAGTTTGTTGTCAAGCATCCGCATATACGTCACGTGACCATGGGGATGTTGCAATGGTCGTAAGTGTGAAAAATAGTCATAAATCACTTTTTTTCAGTGTCATAACTTGGAATGCTCACTAAATGAACTGTAGGCTATCTGTAATAGACTCTGTCTTTCCTGCTCACAAGGGACGCTCAGTGGCTAAGAAGCTGAGCTTGTCGATCAGAAAGGTCATGTCAGCCTTCGCTTTACTGCTTTACTGCTTGCTTCGGCTGCCATTGAAACGGGGAGGGAGGGGCTGTGGGCATTGGACATTGGACATTATGTGTGCTGGTGGAGAATGGAGCCAGGAGTTGATATTGCCAAGGCCAAGGGTCTCGCATTCCATTCTGATGACCGCTCTGGACGTGCTACCCACCTGACATCGGGGATGATATTGCATTGGACACTATTGTGGGGGGTCATGGGTTATTGGGGATGGGTTATGCTTTGATATGTATGCTTCGCGCCCAAATTCCTCATTCCTTGCTTAACTTTCGCTGCTGTCCTTTCATAATCAGTAAAAGTCACCTTAAACTTTCACAAATGGTTTGAGCGTGGTCTTTCTTGATTAATGGAAGAAGCAGGCCTGACAGGTCAGAAGTTTGGTGGTTCAAATCCCTAGCGCCCCAGAATGGAGTGCACCCCCATTATTTGTCCCAGCTTCTGCCAAGCTAGCAGTTTGAAAGCATGTAAAAATGCAAGTAGAAAAATAGGGACCACCTTTGGTGGGAAGGTAACAGCGTTCCATGTGCCTTTGGCCAGCTTTAAAGCGCTCCATGGCAGCGGGCCTGGTTATTTGCAGGACCGCCTACTACCACATATCTCCATTCGACCTGTCCGCTCCCACAGGGAGGGCCTCCTTAGGGTGCCGTCTGCCGGACAATGCCGTCTGGTGACGCCCAGGGGAAGAGCCTTCTCTGTGGCAGGCCCCGCCGTCTGGAATGATCTCCCCCCAGACCTTCGTACTATCACTGACCTTCGCCTCTTCCGCCGGACACTGAAAACATATTTCTTCCATATGGCCGGCCTGGCATAGCTGCTACAGTTATGCTATTTTTAGAGTTGGGTTTTAAATTAAATTGTTTTTTAGCACGGGCTAAATTATTTAATATTAGTTTTAACTTTTGTAGAATTTTGTATTGTCTGTATTTTAGATTTTTAAATTCCTGTGCGCCGCCCTGAGTCCCTTTTTGGGAGATAGGGCGGGATAGAAATCTAATAAATAAATAAATAAATAAAATAAATTTAGTCATGCAGGCCACATGACCATGGAGATGTCTTTGGACAGCACTGGCTCTTCGGCTTTGAAACGGAGATGAGCACCACTCCCTAGAGTCGGGAACGACTAGCACATATGTGCTCTATCTTTACCTTCCTGCTCACTGGATATAGATGGCAGATCATGATAACAACACCAGCCATAACGTTCTAATGAGCTTGGCAATAAGTTAACACATTAATTTTAGAACTGAGAAGGTAGTGTGTTGCCTTCAGTGTTTTAATTGCCTTTTTTTCAGTGCACACCTGCAGGAATCAATAGTATGGCGCCTTGTTTGCTTAGCCCACCTCTCCTTGTCCCTTATAAATCTTGCAGTGGCCCAGTTTTCTAACCTCAATAGTGTCTTCCACCTGCACCTTACCTCACTAACTCAGCATTTCAGCTCAAGAACCCTCATAAATCCAGAAGGGCTGTCAGAGATCTGATGGTGGGTTGTTGTTTTTTACATTCACCGATTTTTACAGGCAATAGCCTCCATCTCTTTATATATTTGAAAAGGGTTTCTATAAAAAGCAGCTGCGCTTGTCCCAGGAAATGCTCTACCCAAATTTCAAATCACCCTTTACGCTAAATCAACAAATTCTGAATCATATTAAACAGTAATGGCTCATTAAGCTGAGAACCATCTGTCTGTTTGGGGTGATTTTGGCTGGGTGGAGTCAGGGAAGCAGCCCCATGCTTAACACGTGGAGGAAGTCTACTCCAAAGCAGAATTCAATATTGGAAACTGGATGGATCAACTTAGTAAAAACATCAGTTAAAATATAAGTCCAGTGTAGGTAGTCCTTGGCCTATGAGCACAATTGAGTCCAAAATTTCTCTTACTAAGCAAGACAGATGTCAAGAATGAGTTAGCCCCCATTGCTGGTCCAGTGGAATGCCGCGAGGCGGATCTTGTTTGGGAGGAGTTTGACTCCGTTGCTTCCGATGATATGGACAGGTTACGTGGGCGACTGCGAGCCACCACATGTTTATTGGACCCGTGTCCCTCCTGGCTTGTACTGGCATCCTGGGAGGTGACACGAGGCTGGCTCCAAGAGGTTATCAACGCATCCTTGAGTGAGGGTTCCTTGCCTGCTTCCCTAAAAGAGGCTATGGTGAGGCCCCTCCTTAAGAAGCCCTCTTTGGATCCAGCTCTTTTAAACAACTACCGTCCAGTCTCCAACCTTCCCTTTTTGGCAAAGGTTGTTGAGAGTGTGGTGGCACAACAGTTTCCCCGTCACCTGGAGGAAGTTGATTATCTAGACCCGCGCCAGTCCGGCTTTCGGCCCGGGCATAGCACCGAGACGGCATTGGTCGTGTTGGTCGATGATCTCTGGAGGGCCAGAGATGGGGGTTGTTCCTCCATCCTGGTCCTATTAGACCTCTCGGCGGCTTTCGATACCATCGACCATGGTATCCTATTGCATCGGCTGGGGGGGTTGGGGCTGGGAGGCACCGTTCTGCGGTGGTTCTCCTCCTACCTCTCTGGCCGATCGCAATTTGTGTTGGCAGGGGGGCAGAGGTCGACCTCGAGACCCCTCACATGTGGGGTGCCTCAGGGGTCGGTCCTCTCGCCTCTCCTGTTTAATGCATATATGAAGCCGCTGGGTGAGATCATCCGTGGTTTTGGGGTAGAGTACCACCTGTACGCTGATGACACCCAGCTGTACATATCTACCCCAAACCACCCCAACGATGCCGTAGCGGTGATGTGCCAGTGCCTGGAAGCCGTGCGGATCTGGATGGGAAGTAACGGACTCAGGCTCAACCCGACCAAGACCGAGTGGCTGTGGTTTCCGGCTGCCCGATTCAACCAGATGATCCCATCTCTGGCCATAGGGGGCGAACATCTTGCCCCTGTGGATGGGGCGCGCAACTTGGGTGTCCTCCTGGATACCCGGCTGTCCATGGAAGATCAAGTGACAGCCGTGGCCAGGAGGGCGTTTTACCAGGTCCGCCTGGTACGCCAGTTGCGCCCCCTATTGGATCGGGACGCCCTTCGCACAGTCACTCATGCTCTCGTGACATCCCGACTGGATTATTGCAACTCTCTCTACATGGGGCTCCCCTTGAGGTGCACCCGGAGGCTTCAGTTGGTCCATAACGCAGCCGCGCGAGCAATTATGGGCACCTCTAGGTTTGCCCACGTAACACCGCTCTTGCGCGAGCTGCACTGGCTACCTGTCGTCTTCCGGGTGCGCTTCAAGGTGTTAATTACCATCTTCAAAGCGCTCCATGGCTCGGGACCTAGTTATCTGCGGGATCGGATCCTGCCTCATACATCCTCACGGCCGATACGCTCCCACAGAGAGGGACTGCTCCGGGTGCCGTCCACTAGACTTTGTCAGCGGGCAACGCCCAAGGGAAGGGCCTTCTCTGTGGCGGGCCCAGCCCTCTGGAACGACCTTCCCCCCGATATTAGGACAACCACGGACCTCCGCTCCTTCCGCTTAAAATTAAAGACACACTTTTTTCGCCTGGCCGGCCTTGGGTAGTCTCTTTTTAGGTTAGGGGTTTTAGTGGTAATTTTTAGTCTAGTTTATGGGTTTTAGCGCAGGAATAATTTAATTCACTTTTAATTTTGTAGTCTGTATTCTGTATTTTGTTCTTTGTATTTTTAATTGCCTGTGCCCCGCCTCGAGTCCCCTTGGGGAGAGAGAACGGGATATAAAATTAAATTATTATTATTATTATTATTATTATTAAGTGAATTTTGTCTAACTTTATGACCTTTCTTGACACCCTTGTTAAGTGAATCGCTGCAGTTGTTAAGTTAGTAACATGCCTGTTAAGTAAATCTGGCTTCCCCATTGACTTTGCTTGTCAGAAGGCCGCAAAAGGTGATCACACAACCATGGGTTGGGCTGCTACGGGTTCACCTGGGTTCAGGTTTCACCGCTCACTCAAGATGTATCTTTTCCACCAAGCCGGTCTAGCTTAGAGCTTAGAGCTCAGACGCGACAGAATCTTAGCTAACTAGTAAATGGATTTTAGAATCTTAATGGGATTATTTTTAGCACAGGTTCTTAATTTAATTTCATTTTAAATATTATTATTGTATTTATTGTGATTTATTGGTGATTTTTAATCCCCTGTGCACCGCCCTGAGTCCATCTCGATGGAGAAAGGAGCGATATATAAATTGAATAAATAAATAAATAATGTTATGTCTGGCATGGTGGCCCATTTTGGATGCGAGGTAAATGCAGGGCCCCCACGGAGGTTCTGGGAGGGGGAAAAATGGGCCACCCGTGTTACATACTGACAGTCAAATGGTAAGTTCCACCAAGGTCCTCCGATCCGACGAGAAAATACTGAAAGCCGATTGGCCAAGCTGTTTGGCAGATCCCCTATAAAAGAGCTAGCTGTCAAACGGGCCAGTGCTGGATTTGTAAATCGTTGTCTAGTAAAGAGTTGTTGTTTGTCACTGAAGCCTGAGTCTGTCTCATCCATTCATCCAATCTAACATCCCAGAAGTTCCCGAAGGCCAGAAACTGAAGGCCATTTCCAGCCTCCAGAGAGCCTCCGGGGAAGCAGTTTTCGCCCTCCAAGAGGATCAAGGAAAAACTCCGGAGCCTGAGAAAGGTGAAACTACTCCCCCCCCTCCGGCCGTGGTGCAGGAGGCTGACTAGGCCACGCCCATCATGGCCACGCCCAGCCAGCAACCGAGCAGAGAACCCGTTGCTGAAATTTTTGAAGCCCATCCCTGCACATGACCCATCATAAACACATGCCAGTTGCCATGCGTCAGATTTTGTTCACGTGACCCTGGGGATGCTGCATGGGTCGTAAGTGTGAAAAATGATCATAAGTCACTTTTTCAGCTCCTTTGTAACTTTGGTCACTAAATGAATAGTTGTAAGTCAAGGACTACCTGTAATTCATTTAGTATGTTTGCAGGATTGATACATCCACCCTAAACTTTTCCATTTGCTGAGATATTGCCTTCCTTCGTCGTCGTCCCCCCAAAAAAACAGTAGGGAAAAGTAACCGCATTGATAAAGAATGCGGAAAAAAGAAAGTGAGGGGGATGGGGGTTCCAATGAATCTCTTTTGTCATTAAATTCTCTCCAACTGTTGCTATAAAATTTGCGAGACCGCCTCCTACTGCATACCTCCCTCCGTCCTGTCCACTCGCACAGGGAGGGCCTCCTCAGGGTGCCGTCTGCCAGTCAATGCCAGCTGATGGCCCCCAGGGGAAGGGCCTTCTCTGTGGCGGGTCCGGCTCTCTGGAATGACCTGCCCCACAATATTCGCACCATCACGGACCTGCGCCTCTTCCGTCGGGAGCTCAAATCACATTTTTTCCATCTGGCCGGCCTGGCTTAGAGTTTAATAATGTAGATTTAATTTTAATAGAGGGTTTTATAGTTTTAATCTTTATAGCACAGTTATATTTATTTAATTCGGTTTTAAATTGTGGATTGTATTTATACGATGTGTATGCTGCCCTGGGTCCGTTTGGAGAAGGGCGGGGTATAAATTTAATAAAATAAAATAAAAAATAAAATAAAAAAATAAATAAAATAAAATGCTGTTGTTTTTACTTTTCATCTTCTGTGCACTGCCCCGAGTCACATTGTGGAGATGGGGGGGGGGGGGGGTATAAAAATTTGAAAATTAAATTAAATTAAATTAAATATAAAAGTGGAAAGCCACAATTTCATTCTGAGGGGGGGGAAATAAGGTTAGCTGATATTGGGCAATCCCTGATAAAATTATCATCAGAAGTGGTATTCAGCCAGTTCTGACCAGTTCTGAAGAACCGGTAGTGGAAATTTGAGTACTTTGGAGAACCGGCAAATGCCACCTCTGACTGGCCCAGCCCCCATCTATTCTCTGCCTCCTGAGTCCCAGCTGATTGGCTGGGTCTTCTTTTGTTGTCCCGCACAGGAGAACAGAGCTGGAAAGCAAGTTAATGGGATGGGGAGAACCAGTAGAAGAAATTTTGAGTAGTTCGGAGAACCAACAAATGCCACCTCTTGCTGACCCTAGAGTGCAGAGGGAATGGGGATTTTGCAGTATCCTTCCCCTGCCACGCCCACCAAGCCACGCTCACAGAATGGGTAGTAAAAAAAATTGAATACCACCATGTATATTTATTTAGTTTATTTATATTCCCAATTTCTATGGCGACCCACTGGCAAATAATATTACATATACATTGGCTTCATTTGTCATGGTGCGACTGATTATTATTAACTAAATGTATATATTGCCTGACTCCCTGAAATTCCAGGTGCTTTACAAATGATTGAAAGCTTGAAAAACATGACCAGAAAAATGACAACAAACCAAAAAAAAAGGGTAGATGTGGAAGAATAACAAAAAACCCAAAGAGAGGGAAGTTGCTGTGATAGAAATGGTGCCCTTTCAGGGTCCTGGTTGTTTGCATTGCTTCATTCATCAGTGTATTGATGATAAAGATAAAGGTTCCCCTCACACATATGTGCTAATTGGTCTTGACTCTAGGAGTGCTGCTCATCTCTGTTTCAAAGCCGAAGAGCCAGCGCTGTCCGAAGACGTAGTAGTCATGTGGCCGGCATGACTAAATGCCAAAGGCACATGAAGCACTGTTACCTTCCCACCAAAGGTGGTTCCTATTTTTCTACTTGCATTTTTACATGCTTTCGAACTGTTAGGTTGGCAGAAGCTGGGACAAGTAACAGGAGCTCACTCCATTATGCGGTGCTAGGGATTCAAACTGCTGAACTTCTGATCAACAAGCTCAGCATCTTAGCCACTGAGCCACCGCATCCCTATGTGGTATTATTTGGTATTGATGATACCAAACCCCCAAACCGGTCGATGATTCAGTTTCATGTAAAAGTTGAAAAAAGGGGGGCCAGAAAGCTAGAACCTTGCAGTATCCCACATGGAAGGAGCAAGACACTGATCTCTCCCGCTCAACCAACTGGAACAAGCCGTGGAAAAAGGAAGAAAGCCAACATAAAACAATACTCCCAATCCCCAAAGAGCCAACTCTTTGAAGGATATTGTGGTGGGTGGTGTTGAAAGCCATCAAGAGATAAAGGAGTACAAAGATGGATGTATTACAACCATTCCAGGTCCACCATCCCAATTCCAGCATGATCAAAATTAACTCAGCACTAAGTCCCAGCCTGAGATCTGACTGAAATGGATCTAGACCAGGAGTGTCAAACTCACATTGTCATGGCATTGTCACATGACATATCGGGACTCCCCCTCCTCGCTAAAACAGGGGGTGGGGGTGGCCAGCGAGTGACACATCCTGATCTAGGCAGTCTATTTCCTCCAGTCCTCATCAGATGCAAATGGATCACTTTCTTAACAACCTTCCCCAGAAATGGAAGGTTGAAGACTGGTTGATAATAATTGAAAATGTTGGATCCAAGGATGGCCTCTTCAGGAGGGGAAGATTCCAGTGCCTCTCTCAGGATGGGGAGCACCACCTCCTGTGTCAAAGTTTGCTGTTGGTCACAAAGTATTATTTCCCCAAACTGAACGGTTTCTAATTCTATATTAAAGTTTTCTTACGGGCTACACAACAGCTTTCTTGTATTTGATGGAAACTGGAAATATAGGCATTGTGGGATCATTCCTATTTCTGTGATTTCCAATCCATCTTCCCAATGTCTTAGACATTTATTACTGAGTTTGGTTTGCATCCCACACAGGAACACAATCCCACAGTTTCTCCATCTGTTGTGCAAGGTATGATTCTAATTTCTCAACCTTCCATGTGCATATCTCTATGACAGACTGCTTCCCCCTTCCCCCAACACAGCAGGAAGCTCCTTGGGACAGACAAAAGACTAGATAAAACTTCTCGCAACCTAAATTGCAGCATTAGAGGAGCAGGCCTGATGGCAAATGGAGAAGAGGGTAAAACTGCTTATTCTAGCAGCATGATTAGATATTCTGGACTTATTTCCAAGTAAAAAAGGATGGATGGATGGATGGATGGATGGATGGATGGATGGATGGATGGATGGATGGATGGATGGATGGATGGATGGATATAAATAGATAGAGGAAGAGAGATGATGGGGAGAGGGAGGGAGGGTTCAGGAGAGAAAGAGAGAGAGAGAGATCATCTGGTTTGTTAATCTTATACTAACATTCCAGTGGAAAAATAAATATCCTTTGGTGTAATGTTATTTTCTGCTTGGTGAAGCATGATCAAAGTGAATTTGAGGTTTATGTATTCCATGTAGTTTTTGTTAGGGGTAAAACACCCCCGTTGGAAAATAAAAACAGGCGGAATAGTGCAATACACCGGACAGCAAGTGATACGTTGCTTAAACCACACAAGAACTCTCAAACACTGATAGTAGAAAAATAAATAGTCTTTATTCTTGATGTAACTAAAATACTTCTTCCAAATAGTGATACTAATTCCTCCAACAATAAACAGTCCTTCACCAAAACACAGTTATCTTACAGTCAGTCAAAATAATGATTCTCTTCCGACTTCAGTTTCAGCTCCGTCCTCAGTGGCAATCAAGAAGCAAAGGAAAGCAAAAAGGGATGAACTGTGTTTCCAGCTGCCTTTTATGATTGAGCTGGGAAGCTCAGCCAATCAGATTCCACATTGTCTTTAAAGATACATATACCTTTTAATAGTCCTGGCTTATATGTATGTATTGTCAACCCAACATCAGGATAATTATCCTAACAGTTTTACCTAATTACCTCACTTCGGGTCATATAAACCATTCTATATTGAATCAGTTTAACATTGGCCCACATCTTAGTAAAAACCTTAACTCAGAGTAACTCCATCTTTTTCTAAGCTAACATAGAGGTTCCAAAGTTTACATCCAACTGAGGTTGTTGATCATGTAATTTTCCTGTAGATGATTTCATAAGTAGCCCAAGGGATTTGGCTGGCTGTTACCAGCTATAACAGTGGTCGGCAAACCACGGCTCGCGAACCACAAGTGGCTCTTTGGCCCCTCGAGTGCGGCTCTTCCACCACCCTCGCCAACAGCAGGACTCCTGGGCCACAGCAACCCTCCCTACTGGCCACCGGTTCCATCCCTCCCCCCGCGGAGCCTCTTCAGCCCAGCAGTGGCTACCCAAATGCCAAAGAGGCAGCTGTAGCCTCCCAAGCCGGTCACTGGTCTACTTCCAGGGGCTGCAGAGGCTCCGTGGGCGGAGGGAGTGAATCGGCCTCTGGTGGGTGAACCAGTGGGGCGGGTGGGTTGTTTGTTGGGTGCCGCTGCAGCAAGTTTCCTTGGCCGGCCGGCCGCCCACCGGCCACAGTTGCTCGCTCGCTCACCCACCAGACGCCAGGTTCCTTCGTCCTATGGGTGGATGAGGAGCAAGCAAGCAAGTGCGGCCAGCGAGCGGGCGGGTGGGCAAGGAAAGTTGCTGCGGCAGCACCCAACAACCTGCCCACCCACTGGCCACGGTTGCTCGCTCGCTCACCCACCCACCGGACAAAGGAACCTGGCGTCTGGTGGGTGAGCGAGTGAGCGAGCAACCATGGCCGGCGGGCGGGTAATGAAAGTTGCTGCAGTAGTGGCCAATGGCCCGCCAGCCACGATTGCTCACTCACCCACCGGACACCAGGTTCCTTCGTCCGGTGGGTGGGTGAGTGAGCAAGAAAGCGCGGCAAGTGGGTGGGCAGGTGGTTCCAGAGGGCAGGGCCCGCTACAGAGAAGGCCCTTCTCCTGGACGTCGCCAGCCGGCGTTGCCCGGCTGACAGTATCCGGAGAAGGCCCTCTCTGTGGGAGCGAATCGATCGAAGGGATGTATGAGGTATGAGGCGGTCACGCAAATAGCTAGGTCACGCATGTGCCATGGAGCGCTTTAAAGATGGTGATCAACACCTTGAAGCGCACCCGAAAGGCTACAGGCAGCCAGTGCAGCTCGCGCAGGAGAGGTGTTACATGGGAATGCCGGGAGGTGCCCAGAATCCCCCGCGCGAGGATTAAACACCTTTAAGGCAAGTCTAAAACTGTCTTCTGGTTTCTAAGCCAGCACCTTCACTATTTCATCAAATTGCCTCTACAGTTCATGCATGTACATCACATTCCCAGACTTAGGCACACACAAAGCAACCTATAGCAATTATAGTTTAGTTGTAAGTTTATGATTTGAATACATTTTTATTTAGTCCCATATTTATTATTTCTTACTCGCCAGGCACTTGGACACACTCTTCTCATCAACCACAAGGCGCCAGAGGAAGCTTCGGGAATAATTATGCAGAGGTTTTTTTTGCTGTCAAATTGATTGGAGACTTCAAAGTAGAAAATCTTTTTTGCTTGTACCAAACTCACAATTGCCATAGGAAAAAAGCCAGGTGCTGTGCAATGGAAAAAAATAGCCCACCACCAATGCTCTTCACTAACTGGCAGAGGCTTCTGGACTGGATCTGAAGTTATAGCTCAGTGGTGGGCAAACTCATTAGTCAACAGAGCCAAATATCAACAATACCACAATTGAAATTTTTTTTGAGAGCCAGAAGGTGTGGCCTGTTTTGTGGGAGTGGCTCAGTGGTCATGTGATCGGGTGGGCGTGGTCAACTTGGAAAATGTGAAACTCACTTAACAATGGTCTTGCTTAGCAGCCAAACTTTTGGTCTCAATTGTGGTCATAAGTTCTTTCTTTCTTTCTTTCTTTCTTTTTCTCTCTTTTTCTTTCTGTCTCTCTCTATTTCTGTCTCTCTCTCCTTTGTCCGCCCATCTCTGTCACTCTGTGTGTGTATCTGTCTGTCTCGCATTTACTCACTTAATCACTCATTCTGTGTCTCTGTCTATCTTTCTCTCCCTCTCTGTCTCTCCCTGTCTCTCTGTGTGTGTGTGTCTGTCACTCTCTGATTCCCTCCCTCCCTCCATCTCTCTCTCCGTTTCTGTCTGTCTCTCCCCCCCACAAGCCTCCTCAGCTCCTGGAAGTAGCCCACCTGCCCACCCACTTGCCCCCCACTCTCAGGAACATCACGGACCTCCGCCTCTTCCGTCAACATCTAAAGACACACTTCTTTCGGTTAGCTGGCCTGGCCTAATTCCCCAAGATTATTTTACCGACTGATTTTAAATTAAATTAAGTTTTAACAAATGGGTTTTACACTGTTTTTAGCACAGGGTATAGTTTAATTTAATAAGATTTTATCGATTATTTATGATGTATTTATCCTTTTTGGTATATGTTTATATTCATGTTTTAATTTCCTGTGCACCGCCCCGAGTCCCTTTTTGGGAAAGTGGCGCGGTATAGAAGTCCAATAAAATGAAAATGAAAATGAAATGAATGTGTGTGTGTGTGTGTGTGTGTGTGTACATTCAGTGGCCTAATGGTTAAGAAGGTTGGCAGTTTGAGACCCAAGCACTGTGAGATGAGGTGAGCTCCTGTTACTTTCCCGAGCACCTGCCAACCTAGCAGTTTGAAAGCATGCAAATATGAATAGGTAAATAGGTACAACTTCGGGTGGGAGATAACAGTGTGCCTTGGTGTGTAGTCATGCTGGCCACATGACCACAGAACAATCTTCGGACAAAGCTGGCTCCCTTGGCTAGGAAACAAAGATGAGCACCTAGAATTGGATATGACTGGACAGGGGAAACCTTCACCTTTACCTTTTAAATATGAAAGCCAGCTGGGGCATTTGAGGCCCATCCCTCTCTCTTGGTCCAACCCACCTGAGAGGTTTGTTGTTGTGGGGAAATAGGAGACATCTTCAGGAGGGCATAGTGAGGCAAAGGACAAAAGAAGAATCATTCCACTTAGTACAAACTCCATCCCTTTAGTGCAGGGGTGTCAAACTGGATTTCTTTGAGGGCTGCATCAACACTGTAGTTATCCTCAATAGGTTTAGGTTTAGGTTTATTAGTTTTTTATACCGCCCTACTCCTGAAGGACTCAGGGTAGTGTACAGCCAAAGTAAAACAGATATATAAAAGTTAAAAAACTGTTTCAAAAGCATATTAAACAATTTGGCCTCTCTTAAAATTAAAAAACCAAACAAACCCCGATGAAAATGAATAAATAATCATATTTTAAAATTCATTTTTATGCCAGCCCGGCTTGTTGGAAAAAAAAGGTTTTGAGAGCACGGCAGAAGGTGCGTAAGTCAGGGATAGTTCTTAATTCCAGGGGCAATTCGTTCCAGAGGGCAGGTGCTCCCACGGAGAAGTCTCTCCCCCTGGGTGTCGTCAGTTGACATTGTTTAGCTGACGGCACCATGAGGAGACCCTCTCTATGGGAGCGTTCTGGCCAGTGGGAGGCTCTCGGTGGCAGAAGGCGATCTCGTAAGTGGGCCAGCCATGGGCGGGGAATGGGAAGATGGGACAGATGCCTCCTGCAGCACTTTGCCTGCCAAAATGGGGCACAGGGAGCCATGCATGCCACCCCCTGCACCCCATTTTGGCTGCCAGAGGCACCACAGGCCAGTCCTTTGCTATTTCCAGGTTGTCCCGCACACCAGATTTAAGCACCCCCTGGGTCAGATCCGACCCAGGGGCCTTGAGTTTGACACCCCTGCTTTAGTGCATGCATCATGAGATCACAAACACATGTGAAAGCGGTACAGTTTTTATCATTCTGGCGAAAATATTTCCTCTTGCAAATGTCTTTGGGGCATAGAGGGGGATAAGGACTAATATGAACATGGAATTGCCTGAGGTAATCATATAATGGTGTGTATAGTCCATAGAGCGCTCCATGGCTCGGGACCTAGCTATATGCAAGACCGCCTCTTGCCCCATACATCCCTGGGACCGACACGCTCCCACAGAGAGGACCTCCTCAGGGTGCCGTCAGTCGGGCAATGTCGACTGGCGGCACTCAGGGGGAGAGCCTTCTCTGTGGCAGGACCAGCCCTTTGGAACGACCTGCCCCCTGAAATCCGTACCATTCCTGACCTCCGCCTCTTCCGCAAATGTCTTAAGACTCACCTCTTCCAACTAGCCGGCCTTGCGTAACCCCAGCACCGCCAGTTGTAAATGGGGATTTTAAAATGGTCACAACACAGGCACCTAATATCTCTGTATTTATGTTTATTGATGTAATTCTTTGTTCGCTGCCCCAAGTCCCTTTGTGGTGAGATGGGAGCGGGTTATAAATGTGAAAAAATAAATAAATAAATAAATTTGAGCCAAAGGAGACCACGATCCCTCAGACGACCGGGTGCGAGTCCCTCCTTGTGAAGTGGGGCCTTGGGAGGCAGTTGGGCGTGTTAGTTGTATACCTGGCTCCTCGCTATGCAACAACAGCCCTGCCCGAGCTCCTAGAGGTGATAGCCGAGGCGGCGGTTGAGACCCCCAGACTTTTAGTCATGGGGGACTTTAACCTGCCGTCGGCAGGCGAAACCTCTGGTGCAGCTCGGGAGTTCATGGCTTCCATGACAGCCATGGACCTGACCCAGGTAGTTTTAGGCCCTACTCACGAGGGCGGACACACCCTGGATCTCATCTTCGTCTCGGGACAGTGGAGTAGTGATCTGGGAATAGGGGATTTAGTCATCACACCCCTGTCATGGACAGATCACGCTCTCCTTCGGCTCGACTTTCTGATCGCTGCACCTCACTGCGGGGAGGCGGAACCGGACATTCCTATATGGTTCCGCCCCAGGCTCCTGATGGACCCGATAAGGTTCCAGAGGGAGCTTGGGCCAATTCCTGTGGACTTGCCCCGCGACTCGACTGAGGACCTAGTGGCTGCATGGTTAAGTGCGGCCACGGGGGCCTTGGACCGAGTTGCGCCCTTGCGGCCTCTCTTGCGGCGACGAACCACCTGGGCTCCTTGCTTTACCGAGGGGCTTAGGGAGATGAAGCGCCACAAGAGACGCCTAGAGAGCAGATGGAGATCTTCTCACTCCGAAGCCGACCGAACACTAGTGAGAGACCATATTAGGACTTACTTAGTGGCGATAAAAGTGGCCAAACGTGAGTATTGCACCACTCTTATTGCATCCGCAGATAACCGCCCTGCCGCCCTGTTTGGGGTGACCCGCTCCCTCCTTCAACAGAGGCCGCGGGAAGCCCCTTTACAGGGTCGAGCAGAGGAATTTGGGATTTATCTGCAGGAGAAAATCGCTCGGATTCGGAACGAGCTACCCTCCATCGACAGTGGTCCAGTCGAGCAGGCCGAGGCTGTTCTTGTGACACCATCCTGGGAGGAGTTTGATTTTGTTACCACCGAGGATATGGACAAGTTGTCAAAGAGACTTAGGGCTACCACATGTTTATTGGACCCGTGTCCCTCCTGGCTTGTACTGGCATCCTGGGAGACGACACGAGGCTGGCTCCAGGGCATTGTCAACGCATCTTTGAGTGAGGGGTCCTTGCCTGCCGTCCTGAAAGAGGCGGTGGTGAGGCCCCTCCTCAAGAAGCCGTCCCTGGATCCAGCATTATTAGAGAACTATCGTCCCGTCTCCAACCTCCACTTTTTAGTGAAGGTTGTTGAGAGTGTGGTGGCCCAACAGTTTCCGCGACACTTGGAGGAAGTTGATTATCTAGACCCGCGCCAGTCCGGCTTCCGACCCGGGCACAGCACCGAGACGGCATTGGTCGCGTTGGTTGATGATCTCTGGAGGGCGCGGGATAGAGGATATTCCTCTATCCTAGTCCTATTAGACCTCTCAGCGGCTTTTGATACCATCAACCATGGTATCCTATTGCACCGACTGGGGAGGTTGGGGTTGGGAGGCACCGTTCTGCGGTGGTTCTCATCCTACCTCCCTGGTCGGTCGCAATATGTGTTGGCAGGGGGGCAGAGGTCGGCCTCGAGGTCCCTCATATGTGGGGTTCCTCAGGGGTCGGTCCTCTCGCCCTTACTGTTCAACACATATATGAAGCCGCTGGGTGAGATCATCCGTGGTTTTGGGGTGGGATATCATCTGTACGCTGATGATACTCAGTTGTACATATCCACCCCAGACCACCCCAACGATGCCGTCGAGGTTATGTCCCGGTGTTTGGAGGCCGTACGGATCTGGATGGGTGGTAACAAACTCAGGCTCAACCCGTCCAAGACTGAGTGGCTGTGGCTTCCGGCGCCCCGGTTCAGCCAGATTATTCCAACTCTGGCTATTGGGGGCGAAACACCGGCCCCCGTGGAGAGGGCGCGCAATTTGGGTGTCCTCCTGGATTCCCGGCTGTCTATGGAAGATCATGTGGCAGCCGTGGCCAGGGGGGCATTCCATCAGGTACGCCTGATGCGCCAATTGCGCCCCTTACTGGACCGGGGTGCCTTACGCACAGTCACTCAAGCACTCGTCACCTCTCGACTTGACTACTGTAATGCTCTCTACATGGGGCTTCCCTTGAGGTGCACCCGAAAGCTGCAGCTAGTCCAGAACGCAGCCGCGCGGGTGATTACGGGAGCGCCTAGACACTCCCACATAACACCTATCCTGCGCGAGCTGCACTGGCTCCCTGTGGTCTTTCGGGTGCGCTTCAAGGTTTTAACGACCATCTTTAAAGCGCTCCATGGCTCGGGGCCTAGTTATATGCGAGACCGCCTCCTGCCCCATACATCCCTCAGACCGATACGCTCCCACAGAGAGGGCCTCCTCAGGGTGCCGTCGGCTGGACAATGCCGACTGGCGACACCCAGGGGAAGAGCCTTCTCTGTGGCGGGCCCTGCCCTTTGGAACGACCTACCCCCTGAACTCCGCACCATCTCTGACCTCCGCCTCTTCCGCAAGTGTCTGAAGACACACCTATTCCATCTAGCCGGCCTAGCATAACCCCCATTACTGACTCTTAGATAGTTTTAAATTTGGGTTTTTTAAATTCGGTTTTTAGCACAGGGTCTATTAGAATAAGTTTTTTAAAATTTTATATGTTTTATATGTGTTTTAACATCCCTGTGCGCCGCCCTGGGTCCGTTTGGAGAAGGGCGGGATATAAATTTAATAAAATAAAAATAAATAAAAAAATAAATAGGTGAAGAAGGTATCATGGTTCCTGATAAAAGGTATTTATTTAAAAAGAAGATGTGGAATCATCACAATATGTTCCTGTGGCGTTGCTCCTGTGGAAGCTATTCTGACTACCACTGAGCTTCTAAATGCAATTCAAAGTCCTGGCAGTTACCTATAAAGCTCTACATGGCATCGGGCTTACATATCTTCAGGTCAATGAGTCTCCACTTGTCTCTATTCAGCCTACAAGATCAGTCAGGGTTGGCATGTTCTGAGTCCCATCAATTAAACAATGCCACCCAGATGTGCCCTCTCTTCCTAATCCTGCTCTGTGAAATAAAATTATCCCTGTGATCCAGACTACCCTAATCTTGCTAACCTTTAGAAGGGCTTTAAAGGCACTGGACAAGGAGATTACATTACCCTGTGCCAGCAGCATGGTATGTTTTTATCGAGATGTTATCTGGTCTGGTGATTTTTAATTATCTGTAAACCAGTTCTCTAAAATAAAAATTAAATAAAGAAATAAGATATGCCATTCATATGACTCTGATGGTTTCCTCTATGGCTTCATTCATGCATGTGATGTTTGCAAACTTTAGCCAAAAGTATGGGGAGAGAGCTTCCTGCCCTGAGAATTTTTATAATTAGAAATACAAAAGAACAGGAGCCAGGGGAGTGAGCAGATTGGGATGAGAGAGGTATTACTAGACTGTGGAGAATATGAGTAAGTGGGACAAATACTGAAATTGCAATCCAAAATTTAGCCTCTTGAAACATACAGAATAGAGGTGCTCTTTAGCCGGTTCAGACTGGTTTTGGCAAACCAGTAGCAGAAATTTTGAGTAGTTCAGAGAACCGGCAAATACCATCTCTGGTTGGCCCCGCCTTTCTGCCCCCGCCATTCGATGTCCTATATTCCCTTGTTGTTTTAGCTCAGCTGATTCACGCAACAGAGCTGATTGCTATGCTTCAGTTGAGCTAAACAACAGCTCAGCTCACCAGCGCTGACACCGAGGGCGGTCTTTGAGTGCTGCGCCCGTGCGCAAAGCACGGGTTGAGCATGCGTGCACACAAAGCGCATTCTCATGGAACCGGTAGGAAAAGATTTGGAATCCCACTGCTGATAAAGAACTGACTCTTGGAAGATTGTATTCTTAAGATGTGTTTCTCACTAACTTTACATCATGCAAAGTTGCCTCCTTTGTGTATTATTTGCAATTGTAGGCGCATGTATATTTTGTCTGACGGATGCATGGGGAGAGGAAAATCTGGAACGGGAATCATGCTGTACAGAGGAAATGCATTTGCAAGCAAATAGGCAAGAAACCAAGGCTGCCAAACGAAAGGAACAGATACGGTAGGTAGCTAGAACCGCCTTCATGTTGCTTACATGCCTAAACCTGGATAATCGGAAAAGGTGAGGCTTCTTTGGCCTGTGAGCACAACTCAGAAACTGGGCTGCACAAGAAAGCTTGGTTGGTAAATAATTAATTGGATTGGCATGGCGCTTGTTTGATAAATGCACTAAATTATAGATAAATAAATCTCATTGCCAGCCAAAGCAGAAGGACAAGGACCTTTCCTTGGGTTCATTGCTATGCTTATTATCTTGGTGGTTCATTACAAGAAAAATGATTCAAGGCTCCAGCTGATCTTTAGCTTCTCCTCTCTGCCCTTCTCAGTATTTTTTACTCAGTATTCATGGAATCATGTTTGGCATATCAGGAGCCATAATAATGATTGTCAGGCAACCGAAGGGCCCATGACAAGGTATGTGGTTGGGTGATATCCATGGACAGGACCCAGAGCAGTATATAGGACCAGATAGCCCTCAATTTACAACCATTCATTTAGCAACAAGTTACAATGGCACTGAAAACAGTGACTTAGGACTGGTCCTAACCCTTAAGGCAGTGATGGCGAACCTATGGCACAGATGCCACAGGTGGCACGAGGAACCATTTTTTAGGGCACGTGAGGCATTGCCCTGTCAGCTCCAGCACGCTTGTGTGTGCTGGCCAGCTGATTTAGGCCTTCTTTTGAGGCTGTTTTTCGCCCTCTGGAGGCTTCAGGGAAGCTCCTGAAGCCTCGGGATATGGGGATGGAGGCTGTTTTCACCCTCCCCAGGCCTCTAGGAAGCCTCTGGAGCCTGGGGAGGGCGAAAAAAGCGTGCCAAAAGCAAGGGGTTGCGCATATAGCATTATGGGTGTGGCACGCCCATGCACGACCCCCCTGCGCTCCCCCGGCTTTTGGCACGTGAGCCAATAAAGGTTAGCCATCACTGCCTTAAGGCCATCACAGCATCTCCACAGTCCAGGGGTAGGCTGCTACAGATTTGCCTGGGTTTAGGAGAACCCATAGCTAATGTTATGGCTGGTTTGGAGAACCTCCAAATCCCACCCCAGGCTGGCCCGTCTCCTCCCTGCCCCTCCCCTCCCTGCCCCTCCCCTCCCTGCCCCTCCCAGGAGTCTCCACGCAGAACATTTTGGATGTGAGGTAAGTCTCAGCATGTCTTTGTCTGCCTCAGGTAAACAATGCCACACCTACACTGTGAACATATATTTATTTAAACCAAGCTTTGAAAAAAGGTGGAAGAAAAGGTTCCGGTTCATTCTTTTTCAACCACTCTAGACATCGATGATGACCAAGAATGGCCGAGAGTTGAGGATTAATTAAGCTTAGTTAACAGAATAGCAGAACAACAGAGTTAGAAGGGACCTTGAAGGTCTTCTAAGCCAACCCCCTGCATAGGCAGGAGACCTGATACCATTTCAGACAAATGGTTGTCCAATCACTTATTTAAAACCTCCAGTGTTGGAGCACCCACAATTTCTGGAGGCAAGCTGTTCCACTGAATAATTGTTCTAACTGTCAGGAAATTTCTCCTTGGTTCTAGGTTGCTTCTCTTCTTGATTAGTTTCCACCCATTACTTCTTGTTCTGCCCTCAGGTGCTTTGGAGAATAGCTTGACTTTCTTTTCTTTGTGGCAACCCCTGAGATATTGGAACACTGCTATCATGTCTTCCCCCAGTCCTTCTTTTCATTAAATTAGACATACTGGATTCCTGCAACCGTTCTTTGTATGTTTATCCTCTAGTCCCCTGATCATCTTTGTTGCTCTTCTCTGCATTCTTTCTAGCATCTCAACATTTTTAATATAATTTTATAAAAATTATAGTTATCCTATTTTTCGGCACACAAGATGCTCCGAAGTATGACGCATCTAGCTTTTGGGGAGGAAAACAAGAAAAAAAATCTACCTCTGCCTCTGCTGCCCAGCAAACAGCAAACAGCCAGTTTCAGTTTCAGTTTAGCCTGATTAGCACAAGAAAAAAAATCTGCCTCTACCTCTGCCTCTCAGCAATTTGCCTCCTTGCAGCAAACAGCCTGTTTCAGTTTCAGTTTAGCCTGATTAGCACAAGGGGGAAAAAATCTGCCTCCCAACAATTTGCCTTCTTGCAGCAAACAGTGGCTGATCCAACTAACAATCAGCTGCTTGTGCTAATCAAGCTGTGTTGCTGAAACTGAAACAGGCTGTTTGCTGTTTGATGCAAGGAGGCAACTTGCTGAGAGGCAGGGGCCAAAGGGTGGGGGCTGGCGGGTGGGCGGGACTACATTTGGTGTATAAGACACACCCAAATTTTCACCCTCTTTTAGGGGAGGAAGTGCATCTTATACTCCAAAAAGTACTGCAATTTTTGCAGTGATTACAGTAACCCAAAGGGACCTTCCTGCACTCTGCTCCTAAAAAGACATTCCTTTGGTGCAGAATGACATTCCATGCCCTTTGCTTCTGGCCAATGACAGCTGGGTTTATGACAATGGCTTTTGCCTATTGCAAAGGCAAGCTGGCATGTTATTTTCTCGGTACTTGAGGATCAGCTGAATTAAAACATATGGGTATCGTCCAGCTTTCCATTTCCGTATGGATTTAATTGTGAGGTACATTTTATTATTCCAAGGGCATATCAATGCTGCCTAATCAATTGTAATACAGAAGAGGAAATCCTTCCTTATAAGAGATTTTAAGAAAGCAAATCCAAAATACTTCTGCCACAATACATGTCTGCAAAACGAACTAACTGATAATTCCCAGAAAAACATGCTTACGCTAAAGGCTATCTTTTCTCTGAGTATTTGTATGGCAGAATTCTTCCAAGGATTGTCCCTCATACATATGTGTGTTGACATGTGATAATTTTATTTTATTTATTTTATTTTATTTTATTTATTTTATTTTATTCGAATTTATACCCCGCACCTTCTCCAAAAAGGACCCAGGGCGGACCTCCTCCAACAGGAGCCATAATCAAACATCCGTGGAAGAAGCACTGGCACGTGATTTCCACCTACAACTCAAGGCCCACTTTCCTTGAAGAGGGAGTCAAACTATTCTCCAAGGCACCTGGGGGCAGGACAAGAAGCAATGGGTGGAAACTAATCAAGGAGAGAAGCAACTTAGAACTAAGGAGAAATTTCCTGACAGTTAGAACAATTAACCTCTGGAACAGCTTGCCTCTAGAAGTTGTGAATGCCCCAACCCTGGAAGTCTTTAAGAAGATGTTAGATAGACATTTGTCTGAAATGGTATAAGGTTCCTGCCCACGCAGGGGGTTGGACTAGAAGACATAATAAAACCACAAGACATCATATACAAATACTTTAAAAATTGACTAAATTTGGGGCCTGTTCTAAAACCAGGTAAAAATTGATTGCTAAAATTACTTAGAATCAATTAAAAACTACAATTAAAAATGACAATTAAAAAACTATACCAGGCCGGCCGCACGGAATAAGTGCGTTTTCAAGGCCCAGCGGAAGAGGCGCAGGTAAGTAATTGTGCGAAGGTCAGGGGGCAGGTTATTCCAGAGGGCCGGAGCTGCCACAGAGAAGGCTCTCCCCCTGGGGGTCGCCAGCCGACATTGTTTGGCCGACGGTACCCTGAGGAGGCCCTCTCTGTGGAAGCGGACTGGTCGGTGGGAGGTATTCGGTAGCAGAATGCGGTCCTGCAAGTAACCAGGTCCTATGCCATGGAGCGCTTTAAAGGTGGTTACTAGTACCTTGAAGCGCACCCGGAAAGCCACAGGCAGCCAGTGCAGCTCGCGCAGGAGAGGTGTCACATGGGAGCATCTTGAGGCAGAGCAATCAATAAAGAAGTCTGCCATTGAAAGCTGAGTTTGTACAAAGTGTAATAGTTTATGCCAGAGGTCTACAAAGTTGGCTCTTTTAAGACTGGCGGACTTCAACTGCCAGAATTCCCCAGCCAGTTTCTGGGAGTTGAAGTCCACCTGTCTTAAAAGAGCCAACTTTGCAGACCCCTGGTTTATGCACAATGTTAGAGAAATTACCAAAGGCAAACAGCAGACCCAGAATGCCTGTGAAAGTAAATTAGTCTAGTCCCATGATGGTGAACCTATGGCATGCAGAGCCATTTCTAAGGGCATGTGAGGCGTTGCCGTCAGATCCAGCATGCATGTGTGTGCTGGCCAGCTGATTTTCAGCCTTGATTTTCGGCCATTTTTCACCCTCCGGAGGTTTCCCTGAAAGGTGAAAAATGGACCTACCTACCAGAAGTCAGAAAATGGGCCGTTTCCCGCCACCAGGGGGTGGGGGATGCTGTTTTCGCCCTCCCCAGGCTCCAAGTAAGCCATGCACAGTGAGCATGGCATGGGGGGGCATTAAATTATGGGATGGGCATGTGAGCGCATGCAATAGTGTGCACACGCATGCTTTTGGCACCTGAAGCGGAAAAGGTTCACCATCACTGGTCTAGTTGCTTTGGCTTCCAGTACTCCCAGAGACACTTCTGGAGCTTTATCAACTCCCATTCTAAATTCCTCCATCCAGAAAATGAACTTGGAGAAATTGTAGTTCTTGAACTGTCCTTCAAAACATGGAGGTGGTGGGTTTGCTACCATATGATTTGCCCTTGCAACTTTGGACTGGAAATGTGGTTAAAATTTTGTAACCGTTTCTTAGAACTGATTCCCAGAAAACACAGAGCCTTATTTTGGTGTTGTGAAAGAGCATGTGAGATAGGCTGGTCCAGAAGAGAATGAAATAATGATTTGGCGGAAGCTTCATCACTAAAGTTCTATATTTTTATTTTTATTATTATTCTACTAACTATTTTTTAGAGGGTTCTAGTGTTTTAAACTTTTTAGCACAGTTATTAATTTAATTTGGGTTTAAGTGGTTGAATGTATTTATTGAGATGTATGTACTATTTGTATTTTACCTGCTGTGCACCGCCCCGAGTCCTGCCCAGAGAGGGGGCGGTATAAAAGTCTAAATAAATTAAATTAAATTAAAACTATATAACACAGAAAGAATGTGGATCCCAGTTTTTGTTTTCCAAGCCTCTGTTTAGAATACTGAACAAAAGAGGTTCTTTCCAGATTTAGATATACCCAGGATAGAAATATTAAAACAAGTGGGATAACAGATAGAAGAATACTTTGTTGACAGATTTAAGAATAGTTTTAATCCCATGGATTTTAATGTGTATATTCAAATAAAATCTAAATACAATCGTATATATTTTCTTTTTAACCAGGTGTGCTTAAAAGGCCAAATAGTTAAAGCAAGTAGAATAAAATGTCATGACTGGTACATCTTCTTTGCTTTGGCTCATTCTGTGATTAATTAAATCTCATTCTGCTAAGCAAATTAGTTGATTAATAAGTATAATGTGCAGCCATGTAAATTTTTGATTTTTTTTTTAAAGGATATTATATGTATAATTGCAAACATTTTCTTCTTAGATGCATCCATCCTCCTTACAGCAGCTTGGCCATTTGGAGTTTTTATAAAAATCCTTGGACTGTATCTTTTTGAGAACTGGTATATTTTTTTAGTTATCAAATGGGTTTAATCAATTGAACAATTCAATTGCCTAAATATAGCAATCTTTTTGTTACTATCATTATTGCTTTCCAGACCTGTTTTCTACAGGAGAGAATGAATCCTCAATCTATTTAAAAATTAGGAGTCTGGTAACCATTTTCCAAATAACAAATTTAGTTAGTTAATTAATTAATTAATTTCATAAGCTGCAGTTCACAAAATCTTTTAATAAATCTAGTTGGGTGGAAAAGATTCTTGACTTTTTGTCACCATGGACACCATCCTTCTACAACGTTAATCTTTAATAATGTAAAGTTCATCACTAGACAGTTGCCTAAAACTTTTTCCCCTTTTCTTTTCCTTCTGTTTTGCCTTTTTCTGCCTTTTTCTGAGAACAACACATCAACCTTTTAATTAAAGAATGACTGCACTTTGCCATGATAGTTGTGTTAACAAGTACACCATTTGTTAACTACTGGTCAAAGATCACAGTGAACTTTTGACCAACTGGTCCAGTTGAGACCAGTTACTTCAACTGTAGCCCCAGGAATAAAACTATCTCTCCTCTGGTTAGCTTCGAGTTCAGAAACTGTTGGACAGCTATTTGTGTCCAAAACTGTTTTGAAAAGACATGGCTCTCCCAGAATTATTTCACAAACCATGGCAGAAAGAGAGGCATTTCGATGCTTCTGCTGGAGAAGAAATAGGATTGATATTGGCACTCCTGTTTTGCCTCTCCAGAGTTTTGTTCATCAGTCCTTGAACTTCTTTCCACCCAGCCCCACTTCCTTCTCCATTCCAATTGACTTGGTTTCCAGCATATTTTGACAAGTGCATTTGTAATGAATGGGGAAGGAAAGGGGAAGGAAAGGAAAAGGAAAAGACAGGACAGGACAGGACAAGGAAAGGAAAGGGAAAGGGAAAGGAAAGGGAAAGGAAAGGGAAAGGAAAGGGAAAAGGAAAAGAAAAGACAGGACAGAAAAGGAAAGGAAAGGAAAGGAAAAGAAAGGAAAAGGAAAAGAAAGGACAGAACAGGAAAGGAAAAGAAAGGACAGAACAGGAAAGGAAAGGAAAAGGAAAGGAAAAGGAAGGACGGGAAAGGGAAAGGACAGGACAGGAAAGGAAAGGAAAAGGAAAAGGGAAGGAAGGTGTGATTTCCTTATGTTTCCATTTACAGCAAACTTTCTCAGCCTGGTCACATCTTAACTTATTCCGCCCTCCTTCCCACTTCTGCAGAGCGCCTCTTTGCAGTTCTCCTCGGAGCCCCATCCTGGAGTTCAGCTTTACGGGGCCAAGCCAAGAATAGATCCAACGCTGGGTTCGAAATGCCAGATCCTCCTCCTACACCCCTGGGCTCCGCTTGATTCCTTCCGCGAGGAGGAAGGGAACCGCTTGGCAAACAGAGCCCCCACCCCCACCCCGCCGCCGCCGCCGCCGCACTCTCTCCAGTGGCGCGCATGGGGGAGCCTGCCTGCCCCACTCCGCCTCCGCCTCCTAGGGCATTGCCCGACGGCGGGAGAGAGGGGAATCCCGGTGCCTCCTCTCTCCCGTGTACAATTCGGTAAAGGAGCCAGCCCTGAACGCCGGATCGGCCGCCCGCCCGCCCGCCAGCTGCGGCGTCTCCTCCATGACCTAGGAACTTCTCCAAAGTGAGTGGGTTTCCAGTTCTCACGCGAGACCCTTTCTTTTTTTTCCCTCCTGGAGGTCTTCCAACTTTTCTTTCTTCTTCTTTTTCCTCCTCCTCCTCCTCCTCTTCCTCTGCCGCCGCCGCCGCAGCAGCCGCGCCAACTTTGCGGGGTTTGGGAGGGCCTGCCTGCCTGTCTGCCTGCCTGCCTGCCCGCTTGGCTGCCTTGTGCCTGGGCTGGGCCGGGGCTGGAGGCGAGGATGGCGAGCGAGCGCCCCGATCTCCGTCCCGCTGCTTAACGCGTTCTGCTGAGAGTCATCAATTATGCAAGGGAACGGCGCGCTGCACTGGGGGAAAGGCAGGGGAGGCAGCGCACCAAGATGGCGACAACCGCAGTTTCTCCTGCAGCCTCCCCACCTCTGCAGTCCAGCAACGCCTTGTAGGAGTCGCGCTAGCGCCGCAACCTCAGTAAGTTGCACCACTGTCCCGCGAGGGGGTTCACTGTTACCTGTAGGAAGAGGTGGGGAGGGGCGCGCGCGGGTAGACCTCAGATCTCAAGTCCCTCGTCCGGGTTTCTTTCTTTCTTTCTTTTTTTACAAACTCCCCCCACCCCCTTTCCACTTTTAGGTAGATTTTGTCGCAGAGCGATTTTCTTCCAGCTCCGAAGTCTGAGCTGCTTTGAAATACGCTTTTCTTCACTTCCAGCGCTTTTGGGGGAGTGGGGGGTGTCCACGGGCCGCGTCTTAATAACCCCAGTCCACTTCCAGGCATGCACTCAGGTCTTGGAAACCATTTAACAGACTGGGGAGGGGGAGGGGGCTCCGGGAAGGGGGCTACTAAGGCTAGCTAATGTTCAACTTCTGGTATAAGGTTGATTATTTTAATGTCTTCTCCCCCCCCCTCCCAAACACACACACACTCACATACACACACGCTTAAAAAAATACAGAGAGAAACTAGTCTTTTTTTCTAGTTTGAAGAGCCCTCGGTAGATGGGGGCGCTTGAAGCCCTCTGGTTCAGTGCTCTAAGCAACTCCCTCCTTTTCCTAGCTGGGGAAACCGATCCTTCTTCGCCCACCCCCGCCACCCCCAGCAGCAACCTACGGAGCGTCTTTTCTGCATTGAGGGAAAAAGAGCGCCTGCTCTCCGCTCTTGTGGGCAGACTGGAAGCCAGGTTGCGGGAGGAAGGGGGGAGGGAGTTAAAGGTGGCTCGGGTGGGGATCAGGACAGGCGGTGGTAGCAGGTACAGCCTTTTTTTTCTCCCACTCAACCCCCCCCCCCCCATTATTAGCAGGCCACCTTTTCGGCTAGGCTGCCCATCTTTGAATCCCAAGCCCTCTGTCTGCATTGGTAGCTTCAGCATTAGGGGCTCACTTTGCGCCACGTCACAACCCAGCCCGTCCCTCCCTTCAAGATCCGCCGCAAAGTCCAGGTCTGGAGCTTTCGCCAAAAACCTTCCTGTCTTGGTTCTCCCTATTCTTTCTTGGAGGAGTGAGGGGGGGGGGGCGAGAATGAGGAGAGAATGAAGAGTGGTGGAAGCTGCTCTTTCGGATCGTAGAATTGACGGGTTCTCCTTTGTACCTCCGCGTGCAGGCGGACTGCAAGTTTATTTGAGTCAAGGAGAAGGAGAAATAGGGCTGGGCTCTTGCAAATATCCTTGGCGAGGGCCGACTGAAGCTGCTCCCCTCCTCCGGCCAGCTTTGGCCCAGGTGGGGAGGACTTCGGGGTGGGGGTGGGGGCGTGAAGGACGGGGAGGAAGTTGAAGGAGCCGGCCAGAAAGATCCAGGAAAAGAGGGGCTGAGAATCCGCGGCTGAGAAGTCCAAAGGTACTTTAATCAAAACATATGAATGAAAGAGCGACAGGGGGAGAGGGGAGGGGGGAGTCTCGACCGTTACAACTCTTCTGGAGTTAGGGACGGGGGACAGGCAGACAGGCAAAAGACTGCGGGCTTCATAGATTTGCGCCTACCCCTCCTATCTCCATCTTTTGCTGAGCGTTTTGCAAAGGTCTGGCCTGGCCTGTGCCGAGCAGGCTTTCTCGGGTGCGTGGATGCGGAAGGAAGACGAAGAATGTTTCCCTTTTCCTTCCTGGCACGCGGGTTTTCGTGGTGAGCCAGGTTCTGTTAATACTGCAGCGTTCTTCTCCGGGGAAACGCGTGACCCCTATGTCCTGGACTTTGTTCTGAAAAAGGAGACGCCAGTAGGGATGTAGGGAGGGGAAGGGAGACGAGACAAGGGGAGGAGTTACAGCGGCTTCCCCAAGGCCTCTCCTTTGGAGGGGAGAGGGGAACCATTCACTTTTGCTTTCTCTCACCCGCCGCCTTTCCCTTCTCCTCGACCGATTGCGGAAGCAGCTGGGTATCATATGTACTGCTCTAAAGCTAGGTAGAGAAGTAATTTAAAGCAAGTAATGCTATTCAATGAGTTTCTTCCCGTTTCTCGGCAGTTCCCCCCCCCCTCTCCCGCTCCCACTCCTATACCGAGAGGAAGATTGATTATAACGGCTTTTATTTCCGGTTCTGCTTTGCTTGTAGCTTGCTCGGCTGTAATTTTCTTGGCGCCGGGTGCCCGTGGTCTCTGGAGCGCGTTTCAGGCATGTGGTGCTGAAATGGACAGCTCCTTGACCTCGAAATAACTGGCAATGCCTTAAGTGGATGGCGATCCCTCCGCCCCCCGTACTGTATGGCTTTGATTTTTCCATTAGTATCGAATGCACAATTGTATAAGCTTTTAGTTTTGCTGGGGAGAATGCCAGGAATAACTCCCCGATGTTTTTATTTGGCCCCAGTTGTGTTAAGCGGCTCTGAAATTATTCCACCATCCTTGTCAAACAGAAGAATTTGCACTGCTGTTTAATTCTAGGGTACAGGTTTCTAAAGAAATTAACAACGGGACTTTCTAGAAGATTGTATTATGGTACATTGGGGGGGGGGGGAATGCCAGGAAACTGGCCAATGTTACCTGAGGCAAAGGATACAACTTGGGAAGTGGATTGAAAGTCCAACTTCACCTCTGGGCCTGACAGGTTTCTTGATTTGCTCTGCTGCACCTCAAGTCTGTAGCAGAAAAGGAATGATCCAATGAACTTACATTACTGTTATTTTGAGCCAATAATATAAGAAATGAATTGAAGCCCCCTGCAGAATGGAAGTTTCTTATAAAGTCTTAATTACAATGAAATGTTGATCATAATGGAAATAGCAGGAATTTTTATTACAAATATGTGTTTTTCATAAACATGCAATATGAAGGGCATGTAAACCATAGACAGCATCTATTCTGTGTGTTGAGTCATAATTGATTATCTTGCCACATGGCTCAGTTGCTTTCAATATCACTTTGTGTTATTAAAAACTGTCTATTTATATTTAAGATAAAGACATAAAAACATGGTCAAAACTGTCTGTCCATCTTGCATGCATGGCTACAATAGATGTCGTATCCAAATAGTCTCAGTATTAAAGCTCCATTACTCAAATCAATCCTTACTGGGGTCAATTTTGCAACTTCCACTTTGAAATCTTTTCTACAACAGGATACATGCACTCTGTAGCTGATTGTAGCTTTAGAAATATAAAGAAATATAAATACTCTTCTTTGCTGTCATCCCTAATATTGTCATCCTTAGCAAACAAGACATCTGGGCATCTGATTCACACAGCTGGAAATCAGAGCTGCCATAACTATGTGATTTTACCACAAACTAGGTTTAGGAAACAATACCAGGTTTGTGGTAAATATTGATGTCTCGCTGCTGCTATGTACAATACCTCCAGGTGGCATTAACTGTGAATAGGGATATGACTTATAGTGCAATAACAAATTGAGCAAGGTCTGTAAAGGGTAACTTAACTATATTTTAACTGATAGTTATCTTGCCTAAACTAGTTTTCTGCTTGATTCAGCACATTTCATCTCACACTAAAACTAGCAATTCTTCACATTATTTGAAAACAAAGTTTTCAGTTCATAAATAAGTTTAATGGACATTGAGGTGAAATGTGATGAGATATTAATGATAATGACTAGATATTAATTTTTATCTTTTGGGTTGCTTTTGAACGTTTTGAAATATATCAAAATATTTGCAAGGTTTTCATATCTTCAAGACTATTAAATGAGTTAACATAGACATAAGCTATGTTAACAGATGTTGTAGATGAAGTTAATGGTCTCTAGACAGATATGTGTATACATGCAATGTAACAGATTAAGTGAAACCTCATACTGGCCAAAGTATACTCTATTGGCATCCTTGCTTTCTTGTCCATTACATTCAAAATTATTTCACCATATACAGTAATTGTGGGGTTTGGGGATGGGTGGGAAGTGACATGATACCAGCAACGTCACTAATAACTCCATTGATGTATTTCTATAGCTAAAATCCACTGCTTTTGGATTAAGATCCATTAACATGACATATTCAGAAACAATTTAATTATGAGTAGAAATTATAATGAATTGTTTCCCCTTTATGATAGGATTTGCCAGTAGTTATTCATCACTGAAATTAGAACTGTGTCTCAAATGCCTAGAAAAAGGTTGCATGATTTGGAGTGGTTGAGAATTTGGCTGTCAAACTGGCTCTCTTTTCATTCCTATTTAGAAGCAAGGTCTTCTTTTACTATGACTTAAGGCCAACCCTCTATTATACACAGAGGTATCTGTTAAAACTATTTTGCAGAAGAAGCCAACCTTTAGAGAATACAGGAGGACCATCTTCCTTCTTAAATCCCTATGGTTTGATTTATATTCATACGATTCTTTCAATAATATTCTCACTCATGTTTATTGCTTTTTTCCTGTTATGGTAAAGATGTAAAATCTCCATCTCCATTTTAATTGTACAGAATGTATGCAAATCATATTATTTCCATTCATTCTTGTGTACCTTCCTTTTAAATTACCATATTTTTCGGAGTATAAGACGCACCGAAGTATAAGATGCACCAAGGTTTTGAAGAGGCAAATTACAAAAAAAAGTAGGTAGGTAGGTAGATAGAGGGAGAGAAAGAAAGAGAAATACGGTAGGTAGGTAGATAAAGGGATATATAGAGAGAGAAATAGAGAGGGAGAGAGAAATACAGTAGGTAGGTAGGGAGAGAGAGTGTATGTAGATAGGTAGGTAGGTAGGTAGGTAGGTAGGTAGGTAGGTAGGTAGGTAAAGGGGGAGAGAGAAATGCAGTAGGTATGTAGGGGGAAAGGGGGAATGTGTGTGTGTGGGTAGGTAGGTAGGTAGAAGGATAGAGAGAGAAATAGAAAGAGAGAGAGAAACAGTAGGGAGGGAGGGAGAGAGTGTGTAGGTAGGTAGGTAGAAGAATAGTCCCTTTGTGGGAGATAGGGCAGGATAGAAATTTAATAAAAGTTAAAAGTTAAAGAAAGAGAGAGAAAGAGAGAAATACAGTAGGTAGGTAGAGAGAGAAAGAAAGAGAGATTAGGTAGGTAGGTTGATGTTTCCAGGTGTATTTATCCATGTCCTGCAGGAGGAAATTGCTGACAAACCTTAAGATTTTGTTTCTGCTGGCACAGAAACAGTTAAAGAGCCTTCCGAAAGGTGGAGGGGGGAGCCTTTGCACTCAAACCTCTCCAAAACAGCCCATTTCTCCGTGAAAATGGGCCCGTTTTTTTTCAAATAAAAAGCATAACTAGCCTTGGGGGGGGGGGCTTGCAAAGTGCTCCTGGGAGGTGGGGGGATCAAAAATGAGCAAAACCCCTGCCCCATTTATCGCGAAAACAGGCCATTTTTGTGTCAAATAAATTGCATGCATAGCCCTATGGAGGCTTATAGAGTAATAATAATAATAATAATAATTTAATTTTATAACCCGCTCTCTCTCCCCAAGGGGACTCGAGGCGGGGCACAGGCAATTAAAAATACAAAGAACAAACTACAGAGTACAAACAACAGAATTAAAAGTAAATTAAATAATTCCTGCGCTAAAACCCATATACTAAACTAAAAATTACCCCTAAAAACCCCCTAACCTAAAAAGAGACTACCCAAGGCCGGCCAGGCGAAAAAAGTGAGTCTTTAATTTTAAGCGGAAGGAGCGGAGGTCCGTGGTTGTCCTAATATCGGGGGGAAGGTCGTTCCAGAGGGCTGGGCCCGCCACAGAGAAGGCCCTTCCCCTGGGCGTCGCCCGCTGACAAAGTCTAGTGGACGGCACCCGGAGCAGTCCCTCTCTGTGGGAGCGTATCGGCCGTGAGGATGTATGAGGCAGGATCCGATCCCGCAGATAACTAGGTCCCGAGCCATGGAGCGCTTTGAAGATGATAATTAACACCTTGAAGCGCACCCGGAAGACGACAGGTAGCCAGTGCAGCTCGCGCAAGAGCGGTGTTACGTGGGCAAACCTAGAGGTGCCCATAATTGCTCGCGCGGCTGCGTTCTGGACCAACTGAAGCCTCCGGGTGCACCTCAAGGGGAGCCCCATGTAGAGAGAGTTGCAATAATCCAGTCGGGATGTCACGAGAGCATGAGTGACTGTGCGAAGGGCGTCCCGATCCAATAGGGGGCGCAACTGGCGTACCAGGCGAACCTGGTAAAACGCCCTCCTGGCCACGGCTGTCACTTGATCTTCCACTTGATCTTCCAGAGTGCTGCTGGGGGAGGGGGAAACAGCCCGTTTGAGGCTAATGTCTGCCCTCCCCAGCCCCCAGGGGCTCTCTGGAAGCTTCCATAAGACACAGCCAGTTTGGTGAAGGGGGTGGGGTTCCAGGAGGCAAAAAAAATGCTGTATTTGATGTATAAGACGCACCCAGATTTTCAGCCTCTTTTTAGAGGAAAAAAGGTGTGTCTTATACTCCGAAAAATACGGTAAGCAACCTGAATTAAAACAATTCAGTGCTTCGCAAACTTTATTTATTTACCAATTTATATAGCCATCCAACGTATACATAGGTAACTGGATGGCTTACACATTTTTTTTTAAATCCATCCTATAATAAAACCCATTAAAAAAATACCCAAACCCCATGGCACATTTATATGACAAATGGCTATTCATAAGTAGCTCACTGATCATACAAGGTTCATAATATCTTATCCAACTTCCAGTGATGAATCCCAAGGCACTATAAATTGGATAGTCCAAATTACTTTAACATTACTCAACTAAAGAAATGTGCAACAATAATTTTCAGGGGGCTCCAAACCTTTCAAATACTTTATTTAATATTTACTAGTGCTAAGGTTAGAAATCTTGCATAGTATTTACATAATTAAGAAAGATGCAGATTTGTATTCATATAATTCACAATTTTCAACATTTCAAATGATTGAATTAAGAATACTCACAATTTGGAGCACTATTAAGAAGAACCCAACCTCAAAGTGACCATCTAACTCTAAATTTTGCTTTACCAGAGCTCGAAAAAGCAATTGAAGAAGTGCTTTGCCAAATAAGGGAAACACTTTCAAGTATCACTGGTGCCATTTGAGAAAACATGGACTCTTCTGTTGAAATTGGGATTGAAATTGCTCACCAGTAATAATAATGGCAATATAGTATCTTTTGGCCTTATCCACTCATGTTCTAATGACATGGGAAGATGCCCAAAACAGCCACAGCATGCCCTTGAGAGGGTATAATGACCTTCTCCACTCTGATGGTCATCAAGTTCAATACGATATTAAAACACACGCCTGCTGACTGCCCTGTTTCCACAAAAATAAGACCTCCCCAGATAATAAGCCCAATTGGGCTTTTGAGTGCATGCACTAAAATAAGCCCTCTCCCCTAAATAAGTCCTCCCCTAAAATATTTAAATGCATGTACAGCCAGTCCCTGCTATTTCCTGGGAGGGAAGGGAAAACATGCCCCATGCACCCACATGCCCCTGCCATACATGAGGAATGGCCTCGCAGAGGCCACTCTTGCAAACCCTAGCTATCATGCCCCTTGTCTTAGTGTCTTAGTGGCGGCTGCAAAAAGAGCAGCAGGCCCAGCGACACTAGGGCTGGCAGAGGGTGCCAGAAAGAGAGACAGAAGTTCCAGCCCTCTCTGGATTTACAGTGGGTGAGTAATAGTGCACTTGCCACTTTTCTTTCGCTGTAATATATTTTTGAAATTTTTCTCCTTTAAGGAAAATGTCAACAAGATGGGAAAAGACATGGGAAAAGGCTACCTAAGCACTGTTTAAATACCCAGGCAAGGAACCTATAGAGAGGTTGTGCTGAATGAATATGCAGAAACTAACTTCAGTTTAGAAATAGCTTTCAAAAATGTAAAAATAAGCTGTTCTTTACTTACTTTTCTGAAGCCCCAAATTGGGCAAGGCATCGAAGAATGCCCTATCAATTTATACCTTGGGGTGGTAGGCCTTGCTACTCTGATTTTGTTTTTGTTTTTTTTTAATTGAAATTTTTATAGTATTTTACAATATTTCACCCAGTGCTGTACAAAACAAAAGGAAGAGTTGGTTTCAAGTATCTTCTATTATCTTTAAGATCTCCAAAATCCACGTTCTCTAGGTACAGGCGTCGAGGCATCCAAGGTTCCAAGTGCATAGCCAACAAATGGCTTCCAAGTCTTCCAAAAGATATCTTTTTTATAAACCCCCTCTCTAAATTTAATATCGCACGTCATTTTATCATTTAAGGCTAATTTCCACATTTCACAGTACCACTCTTCTATTTTAATATTTACCTCTATTTTCCAATATCTTGCTATTACAATTCTACCCATTATAATCATAATTCTAATCAATTCTTTCTCATGTTTTGTTAACTCTGGTTCATTAATTATCAATAACAATATAGTTTCTGATCTCAATATTATTATTCTTTTCATCATTTCACACATCGTTCTTTCTAATTGCTGCCAAAACTTTTTAATTTTCACACATTTATATCACATATGTTCATAAGTTCCCAATTCCATATTACATCTCCAACATTTATCACTCATTTTTTTATCTATCAGTGATAATCTTAATGGGGTCCAATACCATTTCCAAACAACCTTAAAATTGTGCTCTTTAATCCTTATAGACAAAGTCCTCATAATTCGACTCTTCCAATTCTCATTCCAATCCAAATCCAATATTTTAATCTTATGGTCTTCCTCCCAATTCCTTTTCATTACCATTTGTGGATTTCCATCAAAGTTTATAATCTTATATATCTTACTAACGAGTCCTTTTAACCCAATTTCATCCTTAATAATTTGAGATACTAAACTTTCAAATTTAGTTTTACTTCTATCTATTTTACATATTCCCCTTACTTTCATGGTCCATTTTTCTACCTGTATTTTTTCAAACCAATTCAACTCCAATTTTTGAATTACTTTTTTTTTTCTACTCTCAATTCCTAGAGCTCTTAACCAATTTACTATATTTCCTATATTTTCATCCTCAATTACTTTATCCCGACTTATATTAGTTTTAATCGGCCAACTTTCAATTGTCTTCCCCAAAAAGGCTATATCCGGGATCAGTTTTTTAACAAATTTATTCCAGATTTTACTCAGCCCCTTTAACCAATAACTATTAATTGCCTTTTTTGTTTTTGCTCTATCTAAAAACCATATAGACCCAAATCTCTTAATATCTTTTAACTCCAGATCTCCCCAATGACCATCTCCACCTTTAAGTATTTTTATCACGGTTCGAATATTATACGCCCGATAATAATTAAGTAGATTGGGAATTCCCAATCCACCTTCTTTTTGATTTTGATACCACATTTTCTTCATTAGTCTAGGTCTTTTCCCACCATTACAGAATTTATCTAATTTCTTCTGATATCCTTCTATATTGAGCCGAGAGAGACCATTGTGCCACAGACCACCGGTTGTGAGTCCCTCTGCGTGAAGTGGGGCCTAGGGAGGCAGTTGGGCTTGCTGGTTGTATACCTGGCTCCCCGCTATGTAGCAGCAGCCCTGCCCGAGCTCCTTGAGGTGATCGCTACGGTGGCAGTCGAGACCCCCAGACTTTTAGTCATGGGGGACTTTAATCTGCCATCGGTGGGCGAATCATCCGGGGTAGCTCGGGAGTTCATGGCTTCCATGACGGCCATGGACCTGACCCAAGTAATTCAAGGCCCCACCCACGAGGGTGGACATACACCGGATCTCATCTTTGTCTCTGGCCAATGGAAGAGTGATCTGGGTATAGGGGATATAGTCATCACGCCCTTGTCATGGTCAGACCACTCACTTCTCCGGCTCGACTTTCCAACCGCTACTCCCCACCGCGGGGAGGCGGAACCAGAGTCACCGATCTGGTTCCGCCCCAGGTGCCTTATGGACCCAGATGGGTTCCAGACGGCGCTTGGGCCACTTCCTGTACCCCTGACCCGCGCCCCGATGGAGGACCTCGTGGCCTCATGGAATACTGCGGCCACGGGAGCCTTGGATCGGGTCGCGCCCTTGCGGCCTCTCTTGTGGCGGCGAACCACCCTGGCCCCCTGGTTTACCGAGGAGCTGAGGGGGATGAAACGCCACAAGAGATGCCTAGAGAGAAGATGGAGGTCTACCCGATCTGAATCTGACCGGACACAGGTAAGAGCCCATTTACGGACTTACATTGTGGCGCTGAGAGTGGCCAAACGCCATCATTGTGCTACTCTCATAGCATCCGCAGACAACCGCCCTGCCGCCCTGTTTAGGGTGACCCGCTCCCTCCTTCAACAGAGGGTGCGGGAAGCCCCGCTACAGGGTAGAGCAGAGGAATTTGTGATTTTTCTGCAGGAGAAAATCGCTCAGATACAGAACGAGCTAGCCCCCATTGATGGCCCAGTGGGATGCCGCGAGGCAGATCTTGTCTGGGAGGAGTTTGACTCCGTTTCTTCCGAGGATATGGACAGGTTACGTGGGCGACTGCGAGCCACCACATGTTTATTGGACCCGTGTCCCTCCTGGCTTGTACTGGCATCCTGGGAGGTGACACGAGGCTGGCTCCAAGAGGTTGTCAACGCATCCTTAAGTGAGGGTTCCTTGCCTGCTTCCCTAAAAGAGGCTATGGTGAGGCCCCTCCTTAAGAAGCCCTCTTTGGATCCAGCTTTATTAAACAACTATCGTCCCGTCTCCAACCTTCCCTTTTTGGCGAAGGTTGTTGAGAGTGTGGTGGCACAACAGTTTCCCCGTCACCTGGAGGAAGTTGATTATCTAGACCCGCGCCAGTCCGGCTTTCGGCCCGGGCATAGCACCGAGACGGCATTGGTCGCGTTGGTGGATGATCTCTGGAGGGCCAGAGATGGGGGTTGTTCCTCCATCCTGGTCCTATTAGACCTCTCGGCGGCTTTCGATACCATCGACCATGGTATCCTATTGCATCGGCTGGGGGGGTTGGGGGTGGGAGGCACCGTTTTACGGTGGTTCTCCTCCTACCTCTCTGGCCGATCGCAATTTGTGTTGGCAGGAGAGCAGAGGTCGACCTCAAGACCCCTCACTTGTGGGGTGCCTCAGGGGTCGGTCCTCTCGCCTCTCCTGTTCAACACATATATGAAGCCGCTGGGTGAGATCATCCGTGGTTTTGGGGTAGAGTACCATCTTTACGCTGATGATACTCAGCTGTATATATCTACCCCAAACCACCCCAACGATGCCGTAGCGGTGATGTGCCAGTGCCTGGAAGCCGTGCGGATCTGGATGGGAAGTAACGGACTCAGACTCAACCCGACCAAGACCGAGTGGCTGTGGTTTCCGGCTACCCGATTCAACCAGCTAACTCCATCGCTGGCCATAGGGGGCGAACATCTTGCCCCTGTGGATGGGGTGCGCAATTTGGGTGTCCTCCTGGATGCCCGGCTGTCCATGGAAGATCAAGTGACAGCCGTGGCCAGGAGGGCGTTTTACCAGGTTCGCCTGGTTCGCCAATTGCGCCCCCTATTGGATCGGGACGCCCTTCGCACAGTCACTCATGCTCTCGTGACATCCCGACTGGACTATTGTAACTCTCTCTACATGGGGCTCCCCTTGAGGTGCACCCGGAGACTTCAGTTAGTCCAGAATGCAGCCGCGTGGGCAATTATGGGTGTTTCTAGATTCACCCACGTAACACCGCTCTTGCGCGAGCTGCACTGGCTGCCTGTCGTCTTCCGGGTGCGCTTCAAGGTGCTAGTTGTCATCTTCAAAGCGCTCCATGGCTCGGGACCTAGCTACCTGCGGGATCGGATCCTGCCCCATACATCCTCACGGCCGATTCGCTCGCACAGAGAGGGACTTCTCCGGGTGCCGTCCACTAGACTTTGTCAGCGGGCGACGCCCAGGGGAAGGGCCTTCTCTGTGGCGGGCCCAGCCCTCTGGAACGACCTTCCCCCCGATATTAGAACAACCACGGACCTCCGCTCCTTCCGTCTGAAACTAAAAACACATCTTTTTCGCTTGGCCGGCCTAGGATAGTCTCTTCTGATTGTTTAGGGATTTTTAGTAAATATTTGGGAATTTTAGCGCAGGGTTTTCTGTTTAATATGCCTTTTAGTCAGTATTTATGTATGTTTATTGTTCTAAATTTTGTATTTTTTCTAACTTTTTAATTCCCTGTGCCCCGCCTCGAGTCCCTTCGGGGAGAGAGAGCGGGTTATAAATAAAAATTATTATTATTATTATTATTATTATTATTATTATTATTATTATTATTATTATCTTTCTCTGTCAAATTTAATGGTAGCATCTCAAATAAAAAATTAAACTTTGGTAACAACATCATTTTACACATTGCAATTCTACCAAACCAAGACAACTTTATCTCTTTATATTTATCTATCTTTTTCTCTACTTCCTTCAACATCACCTCATAATTAATTTTTTTCAATTCTCTAACTTTAAGTGAAAGTGTTATCCCCAAGTATTTCAATGTATTCTTAACTCTTATCCCAAATTGTTCTTGCATACTCTCCCACTCCTTACCATCTTTATTCATTAGTAATTCAGATTTTAACCAATTTACCTTTAAACCTGTCATTTCTTCAAATTCTATCAAATGTTTATTTATCCTCTTTAAATCTTTCTCTATATCTTTCAGAATAATCAAGGTATCATCCGCATACAAATTTATCTTATATCCCTTGTACCCTTCCAATTCTTCATCTGTTTCTATCAATTTAATCAAAACCTCCATAACTAACAAGAATAATGTTGGGGACAAGGGACATCCTTGTCTCGTACCTGCTTCCAATTTAATCTCTCCCGTCATTATTCCATTCACCTTTACCTTTGCACTACTTTTTTGATACAATTTTGAAATAACATGTATAAATTTATTACCAAAGCCTAATGCCTCAATAATTACCTTAATAGTTTCCCATTGTACAGAATCAAAAGCTTTAAAAATATCTAACGATATTATACCTATTTCATCACCATTATTTTCAGCTACATCTATAATGTTCAATACTCTTCTAATTATATCACTCATATATCTACCTTTAACAAAACCTACTTGATTATAGCTTATATATTTATCTATAAAACTATTTAATCTATTACTTATAATAGCTGTAAATATTTTTGCATCTTGGTTGATTAAAGAAATGGTCGGTAGGACTCAATCCTCTCAAGATCTTTATCAGGTTTAGGAATTATAGATATTACCGTCTTATTCCATGACATCGGGACTTCTCCACCATGTAAAATTCCATTAAATAGTTTTTGCAGTTTTGGTATTATTAGTTCTTTAAAATCTTTATAGAATTCAGCAGGTAATCCATCTTCTCCTGGGGTCTTCCCTAATTTTAACTCTTGTATTACTCTGATTTTGTGGGGTTCCAGAAGACTTACCATTGGTTTCTGATCCCTAAGAAAAACCTATAATCTCTAACAGACCTTGGTTGTGTCAATATTGGGGCTTTCTAGCAATGCTTTATTTAGTTAATTTTTAGATGTAACAGAATTGTGCTTACACAGTGAAATTCAATGCTACAGCAGTGGACAGGTCACAGAGAAAGAGACTGGTACAGAATAAGTGTCAATTCTCATTTTGCCCATCCTTATTTTTAAGAGTAGTAAACATTTAGGCCAGCATTTGTAAGTGTTAACTTGATCCCCTTTCTCTTTTCACCAAAAGATAATAATCTGCCCCATACATACAAACTTTACAAATAGTGATGGATTGTAGACATTTAAGAACCTACCATGGAACATCAGATCAAATATCTTTATTACATGGTCTTTGACCAGCCTTTACAGTAAAAAGAGGAATGGTTTGATGTAAAAATCCTTTTATTGAGAAAGGGAAAAATAGAACAGAACAATGAAGTGACGTATCAAAGCTTTGGGCAGATGTATAACTTGGTGAAGATATTTGGCCATCTGATATGTGAGCATAGGATTAGCATCCCTTTAAAATAATAAACATAAGGCTTATCATTTTTGCGTTTATATTTGGAAATCATTGGGAAGGTCAGAGCACATTTTTGGGACATCATGAATAAGACACCATATTGGGACTTGAGTAAGAGTTTCTACCTCTCTGGATCCAACAAGGGCAAAGTCTAAGCAAATAAGGAACTCCAAGGAATTTTCCTGCCAGTAAAGCTAAATGGGAGAACGTCAAATTGGGCTTTAGAAAAAGCCCATCTATAGTTACTGAAGGTGAGATTGTATGAATATCCCACAATAGAGAGTTTGCGACTATCTAACATTTGGCAATAGAATTCAGGGGCACTGGAGATATCATATTGACGATCAATGTCCTCGATTCTCTCCATTACTATTGATTTGGCCTTCTCCAGGGTTAATTGGCCTAAACATCGTCAATACAGGAGTTTTGAAGAAAGGTTTATTGGCTGGCAAGGATTATATATTTTTTTGGCCTGCCTCCTTTGTGTTTGCTCGGATGGTCCTGTGGAGGGATGCTGTTTTCACAAGTGTTTGATGCTGTGTTTTGGGTAGATGATTTATTTGGCTGAGAAGATGATTGGTACCGTCTTGCTGATGTATTCGCTGCTTCCTGTGCAGTAGCTGTGTGATGGGATGGCTTGTTGCGAGAATAGTGTTCTTTTTCTATGATGGCAGTATTATGGCTGGTGTTGGATTGTGAAGGAAATAGTATCGCTTGCTTTGTGCTGGGGCGAAGAATGTTGTTTTCGAAGCATCAAAAACCAACTCAATTCACAACCTTCTTCACCCTGATGGTTGTCAAGTTCAATAAGATGTTAAAACTCACGTCTGCTGACTACCCTGTTTCCCCAAAAACAAGACCTCCCCAGATAATAAACCCAATTGGGCTTTTGAGTGCATGCACTAAAATAAGCCCTCCCCCCAAAATAAGTCCTCCCCTAAAATATTTAACAGCATGCACGGTCAGTCCCTGCTATTTCCTGGGAGGGAAGGGGGAACATGCCCCACGCGCCCCACATCCACCTACTATCCATGAGGAATGGCCTCACAGAGGCTACTCCTGCAAACCTAGCTACCATGCCCCTTCTCTTAGTAGCGGCTTCAAAAAGAGTGGCAGGCCCAGTGATACTAGGGCTGGCAAGAGTGTGCCAGAAACAGAGACAGAAGTTCCTGCCCTCTCTGGATCAGCTGATCCACAGGCCGTGAGCTGAGGTTAAAGGGCCTCCTGCACCTCCAAAGTAATAAAATAATAAGAATAAAGCACTTATTTCAGGGGTCAAAAGAAAATAAGACCCTGTCTTATTTTTGGGAAAACACGGTATTCATTTTAGTATCAGGGAATCCCCCTATTCAACTCTCCTCAGCCATCCCAATATTTGTGGATGAAAGACCTCATTGCCTTTCACAAAACCAGAAGCTGCAGAAAAGTCACAAATAAAGAAGCAGGAGGCCCTTCAAAGAGATCTGATTCGGTTTCCGTCTTTGAAGTCAGACTGCATTTCACAGATTGGTTCGGAGGGGCTGATTTCACTCAAGCTTCATTCATTTGGACTCTCCTTCAAAGCTTTGCACAACCCTGGTACTTTTCATCTTCATTTTAAAAAAAATCAATGTGTAAAGAAAATGGCAGGCAAAAGTCATACTGCATATCAATTTACAAAAAGTAAAAATCAATAACTGAAAATTTCACTTCTCAATAAGCCCCACCCAAATGAGCTGTGCCATTTCCTGAACTCCCTTGGATCTCCTGAGTCACTTTTCTTTTCCCCTTTAACTCTGGACTTCTATCCCACCCAAGTGAATACAGGTAGCCCTCGGCTTACAACAGTTCGCTTAGTGACTGTTCAAAATTATAGTGGCACTTATGACCATTGTTCAGACTTACGACTGTTGCAGCATCCTCATAGTCACAAGATTTACATTTGGATGCTTGACAGCTAACTTGGGCTTATGACGGTTGCAGTGTCCCTGGGTCATGTGATCACCTTTTGCAACCTTCTGACAAGCAAAATCAATGGGGAAGCCAGGGTCCCTTAGTAACCAGGTTACTAATTTAACAACTGCAGTAATTAACTTAACAAACGTGGCCAGAAAAATCCTAAAATGGGGCAAAACGCACTTAACAAATTCCTCTCTTAGCAACATAAATTTTGGGCTCAGTTGTGATTGTAAGTTGAGGATTACCTGTATTACTGTGTTCATGGAGTTGGGGAGGGCTATTTAAGCCATCCAATTGCAGGGATTCCATTGAAGCATCTCTTATAGAAGATTATCTCCATCTCCAGGGAAGGGAACCTACCTCTCTGGCTCTGCTCTGCAGCTGTTTTGGCTGGGTATATTTTCCCCCTAACATTCTATCAGAATTTGCTTTCTGTCAAATCAGTTCCCTTTGTTACATTCTTGAGAAACAGAGAACAGTTTTGACCTTTTGTGTGACACTCTTTAGTTCATATATCTATCATTTTTACCCAGAGGTAAAATGCTCACCTTTTCAATCTCTCTTCACAGCGTTTTGTTTCCAGTACATTAATCATCCTCACAGCCAGTTTCTCTGACTCCATCCTAAATTGCGATGCCCCAAAACTAGAACTAGAACTAGAAGTTAAGACAGGTTCTGACTGCAGCAGCATCAAATGAAGGACTTACTTTTCATGATTTAAAAACTGACCAGATTTGCCTTTATTGCTGCTGAACTGCCCTGCTGACTCAAATTCAATCAACTGGTATTCCAAAATGTTTTCACCCATATTATTACCAAATCAGGTATGCAAGCTATACAGGTTCTCTTTCTGAAGTTTTTCTAGTTTTTGAATAGGTTCAACAGCTGTAGTCTAATTAAAGGGTTCTCGCATTATGCATATTCGAGACATACGTAACCTCTTATGCTAAGAGCCCAGATTTATTTTGTTCATTTCCCATATTCTTAGCATTAGTGTATGGGCAAAAAAGTCATGAATTTTAGAAGTCAGCTTCTTTTTGATTTTAAAAGGCTTAAAAGTCATGATGATAGCATATATATATTTGCTCAAGGTTTTTACTTCAGGATTTTCATCTTTAACACCGATCAAATTCAAGTTTAAATCACACTAGTGAAAACCACAAATACTTCAGCCATATACATTTTTTTATCAATCCTGTGTTGGGCAACTCATCTCATCCAAACATCCCATCTAGCTAACTCAGATCATGGTGTCAGTAATCAAATCCCTTATGTTAACAAGATTTGCATAGTTATTTACTTGCAATATTCTTTTTCAACCCTTTTCCATGAGAAAGCTCACCTGATCTTATTGAATTTCTTTCCTAGAACTTAAAAATCTACAGTGATATAACTGTAGCCCTTTTTAAAAAGTCCAATACAAAACAGCAGGAAGGGAGATTTTATTAGTGGGCTTGGTAATTCTTGGAAATTATTTAATCATATTCCCAATAGCACATTCTATCATCTAATAGGTCTTGTCAGCATATACTTGATTCATTTCCTTTTACTAGCGAGTCACGGTATAGCCAGTTGGTGCCATCTCTGTTTATTGGGGGCGAGTCATTGGCCCCTACAGAGAGGGCTCGCAACTTGGGCGTCCTCCTGGACTCTTGGCTGTCTCTGGAAGATCATATGACGGCCGTGGCCAGGGGGGCTTTTTATCAGGTTCGCCTGATACGCCAGTTGCGCCCCTTTCTGGATCATGACGCTTTACGCACGGTCACTCAAGCCCTCGTCATCTCCCGCCTGGACTATTGCAACGCGCTCTACATGGGGTTTCCCTTGAGGTGCACCCGGAGGCTCCAGTTGGTTCAGAATGCAGCCGCGCGGGGGATTATGGGAGCATCTAAGCGCTCCCATGTGGCACCTCTCCTGCGTGAGCTGCACTGGCTACCTGTGGCTTTCCGGGTGCGCTTCAAGATATTAGTGAACATCTTCAAAGCGCTCCATGGCAAGGGACCTGGCTATTTGCAAGACCGCCTCCTACTGCCAAATACCTCCCACCGACCAGTGCGCTCCCACAGTGAGGGCCTCCTCAGGGTGCCATCAACCAGGCAATCGAATCGAATCGAATTTTATTTATAACCCGCTCTCTCTCCCCGAAGGGAGTCGAGGCGGGGCACAGGGAATTAAAAACAGTTAAAAAAGAATACAAAATTTAAAACAATAAACGTACATAAATACTAACTAAAAGGCATATTAAACAATGTTGGCTGGCGACCCCCAGGGGGAGAGCCTTCTCTGTGGCAGCCCCTGCCCTCTTGAATGACCTACCCCCTGACCTACGGACGACCACGCCACTTCCGTAGGGCCTTGAAGACCTATTTATTTCATGCGGCCGGCCTGTCATAGTTTTAAACTGTTTTAGTAGGGGTTTTTAGCAGGGGTTTTAAGGACAGGCTAATTATATAATATATTTTAATATATTTTATATTTTGTATTATTGATTTTTATTGCTGCCTGTACACCGCCCTGAGTCCCGAAAGGGAGAAGGTGCGGTATGCAAATCTAATAAATACTAAATACTAAATACCAACTACCATAAGACTTCTCTTTGTCTTCTTGTAGGACACAATTGTATCTTCTCTGCCCCCACTCCCCCACCCCCCAGGGATTTTACTGTTCAAATTCAAATTAAGATTTATTAACCGCACCCTCTCCCCACAGGGACCCGGGGCGGTGCACAGGCATAATTAAAAACAATATACAAAATACAAACATTACTTAAAATAAAATTAAATAAATCTACCTATGCTAAAAATATATAATTAAAACCCATTAAAATTTGTAATTAAAAGACAGAGAGAACTATTCAAGGCCGGCCAGTCGAAAGAGATGGGTCTTCAATTTTACCCGGAAGGAGCGGAGGTCGGTGGTCGTTCTAATATCAGGGGGAAGGTCATTCCAGAGGGCCGGGCCCGCCACAGAGAGCGCCCTTCCCCTGGGCGTCGCCCGCTGACAAAGTCTAGTGGACGGCACCCGGAGAAGCCCCTCTCTGTGGGAGCGAATCGGTCGTGAGGATGTGTGGGGCAGGATCCGATCTCGCAGATAGCTAGGTCCCGAGCCATGGAGCGCTTTGAAGATGATAACTAACACCTTGAAGCGCACCCGGAAGACGACAGGTAGCCAGTGCAGCTCGCGCAGGAGCGGTGTTACATGGGCAAACCTGGAGGTGCCCATAATTGCTCACGCGGCCGCATTCTGAACTAACTGAAGCCTCCGGGTGCACCTCAAGGGGAGCCCCATGTAGAGAGAGTTGCAATAGTCCAGTCGGGATGTCACGAGGGCATGGGTGACTGTGCGAAGGGCGTCCCGATCCAATAGGGGGCGCAATTGGCGAACCAGGCGAACCTGGTAAAACGCCCTCCTGGCCACGGCTGTCACTTGCTCTTCCATAGACAGCCGGGTATCCAGGAGGACACCCAAATTGCGCGCCCCATCCACAGGGGCAAGATGTTCGCCCCCTATGGCCAGCGTTGGAGAAAGCTGGTTGAATCGGGCAGCCGGAAACCACAGCCACTCGGTCTTGGTCGGGTTGAGCCTAAGTCCGTTACTTCCCATCCAGATCCGCACGGCTTCCAGGCACTGGCACATCACCGCTACGGCATCGTTGGGGTGGTCTGGGGTAGATATGTACAGCTGGGTGTCATCAGCGTACAGATGGCGTATCTCCTATTTCACAATATTTTCTTCTTCTTTTTCTGAACTCTAAAAACTGTTATTTCAATGAAGGCATCAAACTACTTCTGAGGTCCAATTGTGAAGAGTATCTTCTGGTCTGTATTTCATGAATAACAAATTTGCTCCTTTGTTCGGCTTTATGGAGAATTGCTTCCACTGTCAATTTTTTATTTTCTTTACAGTGTTCTTGTTCCAGGCTAACAAAACTTTGTTTGATATTGGAAGATCAAGGCTATAGAGCAGTTTGATTCTTAATTTTTAGTTGAACTAAAATATATATGTACTGTGTTTCCCTGAAAATAAGACCTCCCCGGATAATAAGCCCAATTGGGCTTTTGAGCGCATCCACTAAAATAAGCCCTCCTCAAAAATATTGCAACACAGTAGCAGCCATGCGGTGACCATGCTCGCCACTTCCTGCACCTCAAAAATAATAAAACCTCCCCGAAAATAAGGCCAAGTGCTTATTTCAGGGGTCAAAAGAAAATAAGATCCTGTCTTATTTTCAGGGAAACACGGTATCTATGCTTTTGAGTCAATGTGGACACCTAAAAACTGCCTGGATAAGTCCCTGCAATTTTCTTAGCAAGGTCAGAAGAGTTTGTCACTGCCTCCTTCCTACGGCTGAGAGAGGAACTGGTGCAAGATCACCTAGCTGGCTTCATGTCTAAGGATGGGACTAGGACTCACAGTCTTCCAGTTTCTAGCCAGATGTCTCAACGACTACACCAATTGGTTTTCATAATATTATGAGATTATAATGAGTAGTCATTATAATACCCACCTGTATTAAACAATTATACTACTGGTATACTATATTATACTATGCAAACTATTGTTAAACAGTTTCCAAGAACTTGCAATGATTTTCAATAGAATTTTTCCAGCTTAAGAGCACTTTTTCTTTCAATATCCCCTCTGAAAATGAGAACAAACGACTTCTTTCATTTCTTTGTGATGAGGCTGGTTTTAGTTTTAATACATTTAAAATGTGCTGGGTTGAAATTATGGCTATTTGTGGGGGAAATCATTTGTCATGAACCCACTCTTAATCATATTTGTGGTGAGCAAATAGGTCCTGCAAATTTGATTGTATTTCCCACAAGATTATTAAGAATTTAAAACAATTTTAATACTGTAAGGATGTTTCGCAATAACAGTAATTGACTTTCCCAAAAAGGTACAGCCAATGTTTATAGAATTGCTAGAGGAAATGTTTTGCCCCAGTGGATGGGGTGCGCAACTTGGGTGTCCTCCTGGATGCCCGGCTGTCCATGGAAGATCAAGTGACAGCCGTGGCCAGGAGGGCGTTCTACCAGATTCGCCTGGTTCGCCAGTTGCGCCCCCTATTGGATCGGGACGCCCTTCGCACAGTCACTCATGCTCTCGTGACATCCCGACTGGATTATTGTAACTCTCTCTACATGGGGCTCCCCTTGAGGTGCACCCGGAGACTTCAGCTAGTCCAGAATGCAGCCGCGCGAGCAATTATGGGAACCTCAAGGTTTACCCATGTAACACCGCTCTTGCACGAGCTGCACTGGCTGCCTGTCGTCTTCCGGGTGCGCTTCAAGTTTCTAGTTATCATCTTTAAAGCGCTCCATGGCTCGGGACTTAGCTATTTGCGGGATCGGATCCTGCCTCATACATCCACACGGCCTATTCGCTCACACAGAGAGGGACTTCTCCGCGTGCCGTCCACTAGACTTTGTCAGCGGGCGACGCCCAGGGGAAGGGCTCTCTCTGTGGCGGGCCCAGCCCTCTGGAACGACCTTCCCCCCGACATTAGAACAACCACGGACCTCCGCTCCTTCCATCTAAAACTAAAAACATATCTGTTCTGCTTGGCCGGCCTAGGGTAGTCTCCCTCCTATGGGGTTGTTAATAATTTTAGATGGGGATTTTAGTAATTTTTAACTGGGAATTTTTAGCGCAGGGATATCATTTAATCTGTTTTTATTATGTGTGTATATTTATTGTTTTATTTGCCCTGTGCACCGCTCCGAGTCCCTTCGGGAAGAGGGAGCGGTCAACAAATTAAATTTATTATTATTATTATTATTATTATTATTATTATTATTATTATTATTATTATTATTATTATTATTATTATTATTATTATTATTATTATTATTATTATTATATAAATCCTGGCTGAAACACTGTACCTAAGGAGGATTTTCTTTCTTGGAATATATGTATTTTTCACTAACTTTCCTGGGACTCATGCATTCTGCAAATGAAGTGGAGGGAATGAAAGAGACCTTATCATGTTTTTGACTTCAGGTATCCTTGACGTATGACCACGATTGAGCCCAATATTTTTGTTGTTAAGTCCTATGTTACTAACTTAAACAATTCTAGTCGTTCACTTAACAACCATGGCAGGAAAGGTCGTAAAATGTGGCAAAGCTCACTTAAGATGAGTTTGCGCATGCGCGGAATGGAGGTCCGATTCTGAAGGCAGGGGGGGGGGCGGGGGCTGTTTTGCCCCAGGGGAATGTCGCCAGCCCTCACTGACCATCTCCGAGGGCTGGCCCAGCAAGGCTACATGCCAGTCGTCACACCGGGCCGTTTTGGAGACGGAGGGTGAGCCGAGTGTGTGACGGCGAGGCGAAGAGCGAGGAGAAGGCCCGAATCGGCCTGTTCGGCCTAGCGCGTCCCCGGCTTGCCAGGAAGTAGGAGGAGGCAGGCCTGTGAGGCCGGGACGCTGGAGGCAAGCGAACGGCCGGGCGGAAGGGAGGATTTTCCATCGGGCTGCACGAGTGGATGGGAGATCGTGCAGCCTACATCCGACCCCGACCCGAGTGTTCCCTACCTGATCCGGGGATGGAGCGGCTGCGAACAACGGCTGCAGATGGAGAAGTTGGAACGGAGAGAGGAGGTGAGAGGAAGGAGAGAGGATGTGAGAGGAGAGATTGGAAGAGAGGAAACGTGTGGAGAAGGGATGGAAAGGAGGAAGGAGGAAGAAGGAAAGAAGGAGAGGAGAGATTGGAAAGAGAAAGGAGAAGGAGAAAGAAGGAATGGAACGGAAATAGAAACGGAAGGAAGGAGTGAAGGAGCGAATGGAAGGAGAGGAGGCCAAGCAGCCAAGCAGCCGGATCGTGGAGTGGTGGAACTTTGGCCGAGGAGGACTGGGAGTGAGTGCATGGGACTGGAGGAGGTAAGCCAAGCCTGCACATGGCAGCATTGACCATCAGGCCGTGCAGTGGACCATCTAGCTGCACGGCACTAAATGCAGACTGAGGCCTGTGTGGCTGAAGAGGGCAGATGGATGGGGCCCTTTAAAGGGGCTGAACTGCGATCTTTCCCATCTGCCGGACTTTCTTTTGGACTATCTTTTGGACTATCTGACTTTACCCCTCCTACCCCTATGGATTTACCTCTATGGACTTACCATCTCCTATTATTTGCACTGTACACTGCCACTTTACACCTGCACTTTATCTGGACTCTTTCTAACTAACTAACTAATTAACTAACTAAACATTAACTTGCAATTACGTTCCCCTGGTTTATGCAGCCTCCATGTTCCCCTAGAAATGTATTCGAGGCGTGACCTCCTTTGCCTGCGAGATTCTGCCCTCTCGCAGGCTTGGCCCCCTAGTTTAACTCGGGCCCACCTCGAAGATGGAGTTATTGCTCCTGAGAGGTGGGCGAAGCGCAAGCTCAGGGGGTTTCTTTGTAATTTTTTAATTCGGATTTTAGGGGGTTCCAGGGTTGGGGTGGGGGAGGGGTCTAAAAAAAGATATAGACAGATGGAGACGGAAGCAACGATCAATAGTAAGGGCCAGGATAGCAGTCGACGGCGGGAAGCGGAAGGCGAAAGGAAGGGGGATACCCGAGTCGTTCCTCAGGAGGGCTTACCAATTCAGAGGGTCGTGGGGAGGGGCAGGACCGAGGGGAGACAATTCTCATCCTCCCGGTTGGTGGCACGCAGCCGTTGGTTACAAACGGTCGGGTGCCACAACCCCCGCAGGCTAGGTGGCCAGGGAATACAGAGCCAGGGTCTGCGGCTGATGTTCTGCAACGCCAGGTCCGTTGTCAACAAAGCCCCCCTCATTAGTGACCTTGTGTCAGAGGGGGAGCCGGACCTGGTAGGAATTGCGGAGACCTGGTTGGGCCCCGAGGGAGGTCATCCCCTCGTTGAAATGTGCCCACCAGGCTACCGCGCATTTCATCAGCCGCGGGCCCTAGGCAGGGGTGGCGGGGTAGCGGTCATTATTAAGGAAGGCCTGGAGCCGAGAGAGTCCATTGTGCCTCAGACCTCCGGCTGTGAGTCCCTCTGCATGAAGTGGGGCCTAGGGAGGCAGTTGGGCTTGCTGGTTGTATACCTGGCTCCCCGCTATGTAGCAGCAGCCCTGCCCGAGCTCCTCGAGGTGATCGCTACGGTGGCAGTGGAGACCCCCAGACTTATAGTCATGGGGGACTTTAATCTGCCATCGTTGAGCGAATCATCCGTGGTAGCTCGGGAGTTCATGGCTTCCATGACGGCCATGGACCTGACCCAAGTAATTCAAGGCCCCACCCATGAGGGTGGACATACGCCGGACCTCATCTTTGTCTCGGGCCAATGGAAGAGTGATCTGGGTACAGGGGATATAGTCATCACACCCTTGTCATGGTCAGACCACTCACTTCTCCGACTCGACTTTCCGACCGCTGCTCCCCTCCGCGGGGAGGCGGAACCAGAGTTACCAATCTGGTACCGCCCCAGGCGCTTGATGGACCCGGACGGGTTCCAGACAGCGCTTGGGCCATTTCCTGTATCCCTGACCCGCGCCCCGATGGAGGACCTCACGGCCGCATGGAATAATGCGGCCGTGGGAGCCTTAGATCGGGTCGCGCCCTTGCGGCCTCTCTCGCGGCGGCGAACCACCCTGGCTCCTTGGTTTACTGAGGGGCTGCGGGTGATGAAACGCCGCAAGAGATGCCTAGAGAGAAGGTGGAGGGCTAGCCGCTCTGAATCTGACCGGACACAGGTAAGAGCCCATTTACGGACTTACATTGTGGCGCTGAGGGTGGCCAAACGTCACCATTGTGCTACCCTCATAGCATCCGCAGAAAACCGCCCTGCCGCCCTGTTTGGGGTGACCCGTTCTCTCCTTCATCAGAGGGAGCGGGAAGCCCCGCTACAGGGTAGAGCAGAGGAATTTGTGATTTTTCTGCAGGAGAAAACCGCCCAGATACAGAGTGAGCTAGCCCCCATTCATGGCCCAGTGGGATGCCACGAGAGAGATCTTGTTTGGGAGGAGTTTGACCCCGTTACTTCCGAGGATATGGACAGGCTACGTGGGCGACTGCGAGCCACCACATGTTCATTGGACCCGTGCCCCTCCTGGCTTGTACTGGCATCCTGGGAGGTGACACGAGGCTGGCTCCAAGAGGTTATCAACGCATCCTTGAGTGAGGGTTCCTTGCCTGCCTCCCTAAAAGAGGCTATGGTGAGGCCCCTCCTCAAGAAGCCCTCTTTGGACCCAGCTCTTTTGAACAACTACCGTCCAGTCTCCAACCTTCCCTTCTTGGCGAAGGTTGTTGAGAGTGTGGTGGCACAACAGTTTCCCCGTCACCTGGAGGAAGTTGACTATCTAGATCCGCGCCAGTCCGGCTTTCGGCCCGGGCATAGCACCGAGACGGCATTGGTCGCGTTGGTAGATGATCTCTGGAGGGCCAGAGATGGGGGATGTTCCTCCATCCTGGTCCTATTAGACCTCTCGGCGGCTTTCGATACCATCGACCATGGTATCCTATTGCATCGGCTGGGGGGGTTGGGGGTGGGAGGCACCGTTTTGCGGTGGTTCTCCTCCTACCTCTCTGGCCGATCGCAATTTGTGCGGGCAGGAGAGCAGAGGTCGACCCCGAGACCCCTCACATGCGGGGTGCCTCAGGGGTCGGTCCTCTCGCCTCTCCTGTTTAATGCATACATGAAGCCGCTGGGTGAGATCATCCGTGGTTTTGGGGTAGAGTACCATCTGTACGCTGATGACACCCAGCTGTACATATCTACCCCAGACCACCCCAGCGATGCCGTAGCGGTGATGTGCCAGTGCCTGGAAGCCGTGCGGATCTGGATGGGAAGTAACGGACTTAGGCTCAACCCGACCAAGACCGAGTGGCTGTGGTTTCCGGCTGCCCGATTCAACCAGCTCTCTCCAACGCTGGCCATAGGGGGCGAACATCTTGCCCCTGTGGATGGGGCGCGCAATTTGGGTGTCCTCCTGGATACCCGGCTGTCTATGGAAGAGCAAGTGACAGCCGTGGCCAGGAGGGCGTTTTACCAGGTTCGCCTGGTTCGCCAATTGCGCCCCCTATTGGATCGGGACGCCCTTCGCACAGTCACCCATGCCCTCGTGACATCCCGACTGGACTATTGCAACTCTCTCTACATGGGGCTCCCCTTGAGGTGCACCCGGAGGCTTCAGTTAGTTCAGAATGCGGCCGCGCGAGCAATTATGGGCACCTCCAGGTTTGCCCATGTAACACCGCTCCTGCGCGAGCTGCACTGGCTACCTGTCGTCTTCCGGGTGCGCTTCAAGGTGTTAGTTATCATCTTCAAAGCGCTCCATGGCTCGGGACCTAGCTATCTGCGAGATCGGATCCTGCCCCACACATCCTCACGACCGATTCGCTCCCACAGAGAGGGGCTTCTCCGGGTGCCGTCCACTAGACTTTGTCAGCGGGCGACGCCCAGGGGAAGGGCGCTCTCTGTGGCGGGCCCGGCCCTCTGGAACGACCTTCCCCCTGATATTAGAACGACCACCGACCTCCGCTCCTTCCGGGTAAAATTGAAGACCCATCTCTTTCGACTGGCCGGCCTTGAATAGTTCTCTCTGTCTTTTAATTACAAATTTTAATGGGTTTTAATTATATATTTTTAGCATAGGTAGATTTATTTAATTTTATTTTAAGTAATGTTTGTATTTTGTATATTGTTTTTAATTATGCCTGTGCACCGCCCCGGGTCCCTGTGGGGAGAGGGTGCGGTTAATAAATCTTAATTTGAATTTGAAATTTGAATTAAGACCTGTCTTGCTTAGCAACAGAAATTTTAGTTTCAATTGTGCTCATAAGTTGAGGACAACTTGTATTACATCATGTGACCATGTTAAAAAAGAAAAACGCCGTTAGAATTAAATGTTAATGTTGTGGGATTTTCCTTTCCTTCCTTGCATAAGCCTATAGGAGATAAGGGACAATGGGAAAAAATGGAGCTGGCAGGGAATGAGAAAAGAAATTTATTTTTAAAAAAGTATGGGCTGAAATGTAAGGTTTCCCAGGCAATATGCTAATAATATACATTTGTAATTATTGCTGGCTTCCTTTGAAGATATTTCTTATTCTGGAGGTCTTTAAAAGGCATTATGATTTTATCATACTTTTGTTCTTTTTTTAAAAAAAAATCACTGCTGTAGGGTTCCACCATTAAGCATATACACACTTACTGTTTAAGCTGTTCTTGTCCTGTGCTCATACCAGCTCCGCTCTATGCCATTTTAAGAAATTTTTTTTATTTTATTTTTATTTTATTCAATTTATATCCCGCCCTTCTCCAAAAGGACCCAGGGCGGCGCACAGGAATTTAAAAACAACATACAAAGATAATACAAAACTTATAAATTTAAAAATCTATTAAATGGCAACCTGGGCTAAAACCAATTAAAATCCCCCAATTAAAACTATCTAAAATTAATCGCAGTAGAGGCTATCTTAGGCCGGCTTGGTGAAATAAGTGTGTTTTTAAACACTGGCGGAAGAGGCGGAGGTCGGTGATGGTGCGGAGTTCAGGGGGTAGGTCGTTCCACAGGGTAGGGCCTGCCACAGAGAAGGCCCTTCCCCTGGGTGTCGCCAGCCGGCATTGTCCGGCCGACGGCACCCTGAGAAGGCCCTCTCTGTGGGAGCGTATCGATCTAAGGCAGCGTTTCTCAAATAGTGGGGCGCGCCCCCCCAGGGGGGCGCGAGGCTCCGTAAAGGGGGGCGCGTTTGATAGTCAGGAGCCGCACACCCAGAAAGGCCGATACTGCCGCCGCCGCCGTCTTGGCATCCCAGGCCCACTCCGCGGCGGCGGCGGCGGCGGCGGCTGTAGGTAAAGCCCGAAGGCGACTGAGAAAGGCGTCAGAACTGGACGAGGCAGAAAGCGGACGCGGGGATAAGGAAGGGGATGCGCTTCGGGCCAATCAGCGTGGAAAGGTGAGGTCGAAGGAGGAGGGGCCAGCCCCCTTGCAGAGCACGCAGCCAGGCGGCCGGGGCAGGCTAAGGCTAGTGATCGCGGCGGGCGGGGATGGGGGGCGGGGACGGGGACGCCAGGTTCCTTCGTCCGGGGGGTGGGTGAACGAGCGAACAAGCAAGCGCGGGCGGCCAAGGAAGCTTGCTGCAACAGCGCCCAACAACCTGCCTGCCCACCGCCTGCGGTTACTCGCTCGCTCACCTACCCACCGGACGAAGGAAGCTGGCGTCCGGTGGGTGAGCGAGCGAGTGAGTAACTGTGGCCGACTGGCCGGCGGGCGGGTAAGGAAAGTTGCGGCAGCGCCCAACAATCCGCTGGCCCGCTGGCCGCGGTTGCTCGCTCGCTTGCTCACCCATCGGACGCCAGGTTCCTTCGTCCGGTGGATGGGTGAGAGAGCGAGCGAGTAAATACAGCCAGCGGGCTGGCGGGCCGGTCAGGCTACTTCCAGGAGCTGAGGAGGTTTGTGGGGGGGGGGGAGACAGACAGACAGAGAGAGGCACAGACACACAGAGAGATAGGGAGGGAGGGGGGAACCAGAGAGTGACAGACACACACAGAGAGACAGAGAGTGGGAGGGAGGGAGAGAAAGATAGACAGAGACACAGAATGAGTGATTTAAGTGCCTGAATGCGAGACAGACACACACACACACACACACACACACACACAGTAACAGATGGGCAAACAAAGGAGAGAGAGACAGAGAGAGAAAGAAAAAAAAGAAGGTGGGAGAGAAAGAAAGAAAGAGAAAGAAAGACAGACAGAGAGAAAGAGAGAAAAAAGAAAGAGAGACAGAAAGGAAAGAAAGAGAAAAAAGAGAGAAAGAAAAGAGACAGAAAGAAAGAGAAAGAAAGAGAGAGAGAGAGAAAGAAAGAGAAGGAGAGAGAAAGAGGGAAAGAAAGAAAGAGAGAGAGAGAGAGAGAGAAAGAGAAATAGGGAAAGAGAGGGGGGGAAAGAGGGAAAGAAAGAGAAAGAAAAAGAAAGAGAAAGAAAGAGAGAGAGAGAAAGAGAAAGAAAGAAAAAGAAAGTGGGAGAGAGAGAAAGAAAGACAGACAGAGAAAAAGAGAAAGAAAGAGACAAAGGAAAGAAAGAGAAAAAAAGAAAGAGAGAGAGGGAAAGAAAGAGCCAGAAAGAGAGAGGGGGGAGAGAGAAAGAGGGAAAGAAAGAAAGAGAAAGAAATAGAGAGAGAAAGAGGGAAAGAAAGAAAAAATGAGAGAAAGAAAGAGAGAAAGAAAGAGAAAGAGAAAGAAATAAAGAGAGAGAAAGAAAGAGGGAAGGAAAGAAAGAAAAAGAAAGAGAGAACTTATGACCACAATTAAGCCCAAAAGTTTGGTTGCTAACCAAGACCATTGTTAAGTGAGTTTCACATTTTCCAAATTGGCCACTCCCACCCGGTCACATGGTTTGACATGTCCAATCAAAAAATGTTTATAGTTTAATTAAGAATTTAATGCACTTTAAATCTTTTCTGCTACAGTTAATAAAGCTATTCTTTGTTGTAAATTGATCCACATTTCTTTCTTTTTTTTATTCTCTTATACGTTAATAAGGATACAGTGTTATGCAGAGGTGTACTAACAATTTTATAGACAAATGATACTATTTACAGTCGCGCGGGGGGCGCGAAATGTTTTCTCCTTCCTAGGGGGGGCCTGACAGAAAATAATTGAGAACCACTGGTCTAAGGGATGTATGGGGCAGAAGACGGTCTTGCATATAACTAGGTCCCGAGCCTAAAATGCATAGATGAAAACACTTTGGCAACAGCTTGCAACTTACCATGTCTTCTTCCAATTGGATAATTCCCTTGCTGCTCTGCCCTCTTACCCTTCTCATTCAGGAAACCTTTCCTTTGAATGGGTCAAAAGCCGAGGTGTGCAGTGGTTAGAGTGCAGTACTGCAGGCTACTTCAGCTGACTGCTAGCTACAGTTCAGTAGTTCAAATCTCTCCGGCTCAAGATTGACTCAGCCTTCCATCCTTGCGAGGTGGGTAAAATGAGGACCCAGATTGTTGGGGACAATAGGCTGACTCTGTAAACTGCTTAGGGTGGTCTATAAAGCACTGAGAAGCAATATATGTCTAAGTGTTATTGCTATTGCTGTCTTACAAGACATATGTTCTACTATATACATGTGTATACACGCAACTACAATGTAATACTTTTTTTAAAGTTCACTATTTTTACCCCACCTTTACTGTTTTTATAAATAACTCAAAGTGGCAAACATATATAATATTTCTTTCTCCTTCTATTTTCCTCCCAACAACAGCCTTGAAAGTTATTTGAGTGGGTGACAGGTCCAAATTCATCCAGTTGGTTTTCATGCTTAAGGTGGGACTAGTGTCAGGGTCCCCAATGAAAAAAAGACTCCAAGGCTTGATTTCCCTCAAAGTTCCATTTTATTAGAAAGGTCATATTTCCACATCTGGGAGAACCCAAATCTGAAAGTTTCCAGGTTTTCCTCACCCAAGTTGAAAGTTCAAGTCCCTGCCTAGTACCCACATGTCCAGCACATTGTCCAATCAGGCACGGTTCAAAATTGAAGATGCCTCCCAGTCATCTTATTGAAGCTGACGGGCAAGATGTCCTTGACTCTCTGAGAAAAGAATGTTATTTTGACTATATATCACCGATTCTCTATATCACCCCCCTCCCATTTTCCCACAGTATAAAATGTGGCAGGCCTGAAGGCCCAAAAGTAAAAGATGGCTTCCAGGTCTGACAACTAGAACTCCTGGTTTCTAGCCTGGTGTTTTTCCTTATATGTCAGAGGAAGTTGCTTCAAATCCAGCAGAAATTGTTAGTCCTTTCCAAGCTCCTTGCCTATTTTGTTTAATAAGTGCAATTGCATAATTCATTATTTTTCTAGTCACTCGAGAAAAAAGGGCTTCACTCACAGATCCTAAATAATCCATAGGCTAACTGGCTATTTGGGAGCTACCTTGAAAGCCCTTTAATTGGAGACATAAGGTCCTGAATTTAGGACCATATGCATATGAATCAGCTGAGCTTCTCTTACTGGGAGATAGACACTAAGATCTGACCTCTGTTCCCCAGGGAAGTCTAGAAACCAAAAGATTTCACACCCAAAGTGCAAAATCATTCTCTCAGACGACACTTGTCTGATGTAAATAAAGAATTTGCTGCAAATAGAGATTTTGCTTTTAGAAGATTCCCACACTTAAAGGACATGAAGCCTCTCTTATTCAGGTTTAGATACTTTTGCACCTATTATGTTGACAACCACTGAGAACAAGGGGCATCTGTTTTAACAGCCATAGACATCATTCTTGTGTGCCAGTAGTCATATCTGGGCAGGTTGCTTCTGGATAAGAATGGAGCAAAAATGAGAAGTAGCAATCTCTCCAATTTGCAAAGGAAAAAAAATAAGGGCCCATTTTGTTTCTTGGACTTTTATTTTGTAATGTCAACATCTGGAGGACATTCTGATGGCATCTGACTGGTCGTCTCCTTTCTCTTAAATGCTACAATAAGGAGCTCCTTCGTCCTTCCTATGATTTCCCATTTTTTCTCCAGCATGTATTACTAATTTTCCTCAGAGGAGTCTCTGAGTATATGGAAGAAAGGCAAATTATAGAATCACTTACTGTGATTAAGGATGTCGCCAGGAGAGAACAGTGGGCTCAGCAGAAACTGGTCTTATTTGAGAGAGACTGCAGAAAACAATGCAGTTGTAGACAAAAGGAATATGTTGAGGGTATAATAGCAAATATTTTTAAGAGGGGAAAGAATAGAATGCAAGAGAATGTGAGAGATAATGGGAGAAAGAGGTATTGGATACAAAACATGCAAATTTAACACAATTTTACTGAGGGAGAAACAATATGAATATATTATAATACAGATAGTCCTCAACCTACGACCACAATTGAGCCCAACATTTCTGTTGCTAAGCAAGACATTTGTTAAGTGAATTTTATCCCATTTTACAATCTTTCGTTGTTAAATCAGTCACCACAGTTGTTCAGTTAGTGACATTGTTGTTAAGTAAATATGGCTTCCCCATTCACTGCTTGTCAGAAGGTGGTAAAAGGGGGTCACATGACCCCAGGACACTGCAACCGTCATAAATATGAACCAGCTGCCAAGTGTCCAAATTCTAATCACATGACCTCAGGGACACTGATTCGATGGTGGTGAGAAAAATGGTTATAAGTCACTTTTTTCAATGCTATTGTCACTTTGAACTAAACGGACTGTCGAGGACTACCTGTATATAAATTTTCCCATCTTTACTATGCATAAATACGCTAAAAATTGAGCAGCCTAGTTAATGAAGATGAACATGATATAATAAAAATAGCAGGTGTTTGATCTACTCAAAAGTGCCACAAGGCTATTGTTTTTATTCAATTAATATGGTATAGGCTTAAAGGCAGCAAACATTGAAAGTTTTTTAAAATGATAAAGTCACATTAATCTCCAATATATGAGGTTTTCCCAAAGGAGAAATGTGAAGTAAGTTACAAACATATTTGATTATAGCTAAACATGGCATATCAAGGGAAATTGCATGTGCTGCTGAGGAAATAGGAATCATATCTCAAAAAATGCATCTGTTCATTTATTTTGAACAATAGCTTTTAATTATTGATAGTCATAAGTTCTTAACGCTCAGGTGAATGAACTATAGGGGACAATTAAAGCATTGTCATGTTAGTAGTGGAAGGCCTGGTGGTACAATTTTGCTCACAGTCACAAATTTGAAATTCACATACAACAATCTCTTCACATGTGGCACCATTGTGAGTGAATGAAGGTCAGCCAAGGGGCTGTTTGATGCTGTGGCAATGTTGCTCAGTCTCCAAAGAAAAGCTCCCATATCAAATATCTTAAATTGGAAGCCCCCAATAACTCCAATAACTCCTAAGTCACCTCTTCAGTGCTATTGTAACTCGTTGTATTGCCGTCCAATGTACTAAGACATCAACTCCCATTTTTTCTCATGGCAGGATGGCTGAGAAATCTGGGAGTTGATATCTCAACATATGTAGAGGTTATCTCACTGGGGAAGGAACCATCTTCCCATACAGAGGAAAATTAACAGGTCACAGTTTAAACCTGATGAAATCGTGGTTCTCAACCTCTGAATGGACTACAGAATGGACTATACCAGCGATGGCGAACCTTTTTAGGCTCACGTGCCATAAGGGGGTGGGAGCGCAGGGGGAGTCATGTGCCAGTGTGCCGCACCCATAATGCAATGCACGTGCCCCCAGTGACTTCCGGTTTGCTTGTAGCGTCGTTTTTAGTCCTCCGGAACATTCAGAGAAGCTCCTGAAGTCTCCGGAGGGCCTCTGAGGGGGCGGGGCTCCCTGTTTTTGCCCTCCCCATGCTCATATAAAAGCCTAGGGAGGCTGAAAAATGACTTGGATGGATGAAACAGTTGGCCAGCACACGCATACATGCTAGCCAGCTGACAGGGCAACACCTCGCGTGCTCTGCCAAATGGCTCTGCGTGCCACCTGGACTGCACCTGAAGACTATAGCTAGTTCAGAATGCAGCTGCGCGGGCTATATTGGGTATGTGTTCCCATGTAACACCGCTCCTGCGCGAGCTGCACTGGCTGCCTGTGGTCTTTCGGGTGCGCTTCAAGGTGCTGGTTACCATCTTCAAAGCGCTCCATGGCATGGGACCTAGTTATCTGCGGGATCGCATCCTACCCCATACATCCCTTCGCCCGATTCGCTCCCACAGACAGGGACTTCTCCGGGTGCCGTCCACTAGGCAATGCCATCGGGTGACGCCCAGGGGAAGGGCCTTCTCTGTGGCGGGCCCGACCCTCTGGAATGACCTTCCCCCTGAACTTAGATCTATCACGGACCTCCGCTTCTTCCGCCAGCAACTAAAAACCTACTTTTTCCAACAGGCCGGCCTGGCCTAACCTACCGTATTCAGCCTTAGTTGTTTAGCAGAGAAATTTTATATTGGGCTTTAGGGATTTTTAATGGGGTAGTTTTTAGCACAGGGTGTAAATTTAATATAGTTTTAAGTATTTATGTATTTATGTATTTGTGATATATTGTGTTTTTATATTTCCTGTGCACCGCCCCGAGTCCCTTCGGTGAGAGGGGGCGGTTAATAAGTCGAATAAATGAATGAATGAATGAATGGACTATACTATAGCTTGGAAAAATTGCCATGTGGTGAATCTTCTTATCAACTTTATCTGGGTTTAAGAAAAGCCCCTGTCATGAGCATCCTTAATCCCATTCTGCATTCAGGTAGAAATGATGTGTCATTGACTTTGTCTTTCTGCTTTATCCATTCCAATTGGTTCTATCAATGCCAATGAAGCCATAATAGTGCACAAGAAGAAGTCTAAATCAATAGCCTTTCCAATACAGATAAAGTGTCTTCTCAGTCTTTAAGGTAAAGTATCCTAAAATCCAAACAGAATAAAATACCAGCCTTTCAACTTCTTACATCTTGATGGGGAAAAGTAAGTGTAAGGGGGCATTTTCACTTTTTGAGAAATAGTGATGCTTGGCAGAAATATTTCTTAGTTGCCATGTAGCCACGTGTACTCACAGAGATGGTTCTTGTTATGATTATTATATTGCACAAAAATAAAGTTTTATTAGGACTGATATTTCAGATGTTGAGACTGAATTAACGTGGAGTAATAACGAATTATTATGATTTTCATTGTTTTATTTTTCTTCCAATAGTCTTTTAGACAGTGTACTGTAGTCAAGAAATATAGTCTAAACACATTGATTGTTGTTCTTTAACATATGGGAATATATTGTGTTATTTATTTTAAGTGTCCTTAGGAATCCTTCCTGAGTCATAAAATAACGTTATAAATAATAGAATATATAAATAATAGAATAGCAGAATGCTTATCTACCGTATTCCTTTGAAAAGATAGGAACTGGTGCCCTTGGCTGCAATTTCAACAGACTTTCCACCATCAAGGGAATACATAAACAGAGGTGACAGTGGTAAATGGTTAGTTTCAGGAAAAATTGCAGCAAGTACACCCCAGGGCTATTGTTCATATTTCATTGGTTTTAATTGCACCTGGACTTGCATTATTTTTTAAGGCATCTGTCTTTTGTTTAGTTGAAAACCAGTTTGTAGATTCAGTAAATACATACTGGACATACTTGCAGCACTTAGAGTTATGCCCAGTCTTAACACATACATTGGCCATATATGGGTGGGCATTTGTTGTGGTTGAAAATCATATCTACACTTTTTATTTATTTATTTTTAATGTTCCTAAAGGTGTCTAGCCTGTGATTATGTCTTAAGGGTAAGTTGGTCTGTCCGTGTAAGCAGGTTGTAAGGGGAGAAATAAGTCAGTAAGCCTTTCAAAAGATAATGCGTTTATTTTTTTCTATTTCTAAAAATAAGAAAAGAAAAACGTCATCTAGAAAGGTCTATTTCTAGTCATTATAAAAAGGGGCTTGGTGGCTCAGTGGCTAAGAAGCTGAGCTGGTCGATCAGAAAAGTCGGCAGTTCGAATCCCTAGCACCGCGTAATGGAGTGAGCGCCCATTATTTGTCTCAGCTTCTGCCAACCTAGCAGTTTGAAAGCATGTAAAAATGCAAGTAGGAAAATAGGAACCACTTTTGGTGGGAAGGTAACAGTGTTCCGTGTACCTTCGGCATTTAGTCATGCTGGCCACATGACCATGGAGATGTGTTTGGATAGCGCTGGCTCTTCGGCTTTGAAATGGAGATGAGTACCGTCCCCTAGAGTCGGAAATGACAAGCACATATGTACAAATACAAATACAATAGCAGAGTTGGAAGGGACCTTGGAGGTCATCTAGTCCAACCCTCTGACTAGGCAGAGACAAATGGCTATCCAACATCTTCTTAAAGACATGCAGTGTTGGGGCATTCACAACTTCTGGAGGCAAACTGTTCCACTGATTGATTGTTCTAACTGTCAGGAAATTTCTCCTCAGTTCTAAGTTGCTTCTCTCCTTGATTAGTTTCCACCCATTGCTTCTTGTTCTGCCCTCAGGTGCTTTGGAGAATAGTTTGACTCCCTCTTCTTTGTGGCAGCCTCTGAGATATTGGAAGATTGCTATCATGTCTCCCCTGGTCCTTCTTTTTTATTAAACTAGACATACCCAATTCCTGCAACCGTTCTTCATATGTTTTAGTCTCCAGTCCCCTAATCCTCTTTGTTGCTCTTCTCTGCACTCTTTCTAGAGTCTCCACATCTTTTCTACATCGTGGCGACCAAAACTGAATGCAGTATTCCAAGTGTGGCTTTATAAAGTGGTATTAACACTTCCCGTGATCTTGATTCTATTCCTCTGTTTATGCAGCCTAGAACTGTGTTGGCTTTTTTGGCAGCTGCTGCACACTGCTGGCTCATATTTAAATGGTTGTCTACTAGGACTCCAAGATCCCTTTCACAGTTACTGCTATTGAGCAAGGTACCACCTATACTGTACCTGTGCATTTCAATTTTGTTGCCTAAATGTAGAACTTTACTCTTTTCGCCATTGAATTTCATTTTGTTAGTGCCCAATATTCAAGTTTGTCAAGATCCTTCTGTATCTTAAGCCTATCTTCTGGAGTGTTGGCTATTCCTGCCAGCTTGGTGTCGTCTGCAAATTTGATGAGTTCCCCATTTATTCACTCATCCAAATCATTGATGAAGATGTTGAAGAGTTCTGGGCCTAAAACAGAGCCTTGCGGTACTCCACTGCATACATATGTGTGAGGGAAAACTTTGTCTTTACCTTTAGTTACTATAGAGACAAGAATGGAAAGGATCTCTCATTACCTGCCACTTTTGTCAATCTCTTTGTTTTCTGTGATGAGTACATTCAGGCGACATTATGTAGATCCAGGGAAAAGTGTCCAATACTCATACTTTGCACAATGTGTCATAATCACACAGTGTCATTGTGTGTAATCAAAGCCCAACAGGAAGAGTCACCTAGAAGTGAAAGTCCTTCCAACTTCCAATGATGCAAGAGATCTGACTGACACACATCCTATAGTACCACCACATCACTGCATTATACACCTGGCTAGAAACAAGATAGTAGAAGTAGAAGCAAAAGCGTAGGATGACGTTTCTAAAAAAAAAACATATGGTATGGCATGAAACTGGATAACAAATAACATTAGAAGGCTACCCCTCTAAAACAGGGGTCTCCAACCTTTGCAACTTTAAGTCTGAAGGACTTCAGCTCCCAGACTTCTAGGAGCGGAAGTCCTTCAGACTTAAAGTTGCAAAGGTTGGAGACCCCTGCTCTAACAGTAAACGTTCTTCATGTAAACATTCGATGCAGTTGGTGTTCAAAGTATCACAAAGACAAAAAGGTACAGCCCTACTTGCATTCCACTTACACATATGCAAACTTGGGGAAATTATCTACAATCAGCAATGGAGAGGAGGCTCCAAGTATAGATTTTTGGTTGCACAATTATTTCCCCTGCCCTCCTTTTTGTTTGATGCCTTCAAGCCAGTTTTTTTTTTTATTCCTGGTTGTTGTCTGGACTAATCCCAGTAGATTTTTTTGCCAAGGGTTTTTCAGAAGAGCCTTGTCCTTCCCTCTTTCCCACAGCTGAGAGAGAGGGACTCACCCCATTGGTTTCATGTCTCAGGTGGGACTACAAGTCACAGTCTCCATTTTCTAGCTTGGTGCCTAAACTACTAGACCAAACTGGCTTTCTATTTTCCCCGTGCAAGCTGCTTATATAAAGAGGATAATCATTTATCTGATCATTTAAAAGGCCTTTTAAAAATAATGATTTAAATGTATATTTACATGTATGTGGTATAAAAAGATGCAAGGTAAACAGTTCTCACTATCCTACTCATCAGTCCAAAAAAAGGCTTAGGTTTCCATTTTTCTTTTATCTTTCCGGAGGTGTTTTTATTGGGGAAATCTAAGAAAAGATATCCTTAGAATTTTAATGGTGAGAATAAAGTTGAGAGCTATTCTCAGCACTGACATATTTTTTTTTGCAAGCAATCTCTCATGATTGGTTTTGAAAAATGCCAAAAAGATGACAACAGTCTCATTTTACAAGGAAAAGATAATATAAAAGTGAAGGAGATGGGCCGCAATCTTCCAACTATCTTATGGGGTTATAGCACCAACATTTGCTATAATAAGATATAAGAAGGGCTACTACTGTGTCTCCCTGAAAATAAGACAGGGTCTTATTATTTTTGAGATGCAGGAGGCCCCTTAACCTCAGCCTGCAGCCCACGGATCAGCTGATCCAGAGAGGGCTGGAACTTCTGTCTGTTTCTGGCACACTCTTGCCAGCCCTAGTATCACTTGGCCAGCCACTCTTTTTGTACCAATAAGAGAAGGGGCATGGTAACCAGGGTTTGCAGGTGCATGTGGGGTGCGTGGGGCATGTTTCCCCCTTTCCCCAGGAAATGGCGGGGACCGGATGCACATGCGTTAAAATATTTTAGGGGAGGGCTTATTTTAGCGCATGCACTCAAAAGCTTGATTGGGCTTATTATCTGGGGAGGGCTTATTTTGGGGAAAACAGGGTAGTTTAAATGGTTTTTAGAAAATCATTTCTAAATGGGGGTGGAATAAGCTATTACAGACTGTTGCCATAATGGCTAACAGTGAATCTTTCGTGGTCAGAGATAACATATTCCTAAAAATAAGAACATTTGTGGACCGACAGAAACACTGGACCACTGTCTTCAAGTTTTGCTTGCAACTTTTCAGCAGCCAATGGAAGGAAAAGGTCTGGATAGATAATTTTGTCTGATCCAGCATAATTTTTCTGCTGGGAAGGAAAGACTGTGATTTATTTGATATGTGCCCTTCATGAGTCATTTAAATGTTATTTAGAATGTTGGAATCAATACACAACCATTTTTCACATCAAGTATTTTTGTCCTGGGGTACAGCTACATGCAGCAATAAGCAAAATAAAAGAGAAAGCGGGTTTATGGTTATTTGTAAAATCTTAGTGGAGAGCACACCAGGTAGCCCTGACAAATTTGGATTTTGTGGTGTTTTTCTTATTGGTTGAATAATGTACATCTGTTCTGGAAACTTTTTAAAAGTGATACAATACAATACAATACAATACAATACAATACAATACAATACAATACAATACAATACAATACAATACAATACAATACAATACAATACAATACAATACAATAGCAGAGTTGGGAGGGACCTTGTAGGTCTTCTAGTCCAACCCCCTGCGTGGGCAGGAACCCTATACCATTTCAGACAAATGGCTCTCCAACATCTTCTTCTTCTTTTTTTTTAATAGAAAAAGTTTTATTGAGTTTTACAAATTTTTAACAAAAAAGGGTAGGGTAAGGTGAATTAAAAAGATATTTTGAGAACTTTCACATCGGGAACGTTGGCCCTCCTGGGCTTCTTAACAAGACATTGGTAATACATTTTTCAATAATACAACAAGGTGAAAATGCTTACATATAAATTCTGAATTCTATGCTGGCAGTCGTGTACAAACGACTCCAACATCTTCTTAAAGACTTCCAGGGTTGGGGCATTCACAACTTCTGGAGGCAAGCTGTTCCAGAGGTTAATTGTTCTAACTGTCAGGAAATTTCTCCTTAGTTCTAAGTTGCTTCTCTCCTTGATTAGTTTCCACCCATTGCTTCTTGTCCTGCCCCCAGGTGCCTTGGAGAATAGTTTGACTCCCTCTTCTTTGTGGCAACCCCTGAGATATTGGAACACTGCTAACATGTCTCCCCTGGTCCTTCTCTTCATCAAACTAGACATACCCAGTTCCTGCAACCGTTCTTCATATGTTTTAGCCTCCAGTCCCCTAATCATCTTGGTTGGTGGTAAACCTTTTAGACACGGAGTGCCCAAACTGTGCGTGCATGCATGCCCAAATGGGAAAGTGAGTGCGCACAAACATGCACATGCGCTGACATGCAGGTGTGCACAGTCCGACGTGTGCATGCACATAATGCACATGCACGGACATGCAAGCAGACATGCATGGACATGCGCACATGTGCAACAGAGACCTGAAGACCAGCTGGGCAGCAGGAGACATCCCAACACGGGCAGCGTTGGAAGAGGTAAGATCTTTTTCTTTCGTGACCTTCTGTTTCATTGTTTGCAGCTCACGAAAGAAACGCCACGGAGATCTGACCTGGGACGGCAGTATATCTGCCAGCAGAGAGGGCTCTCTCTTTTGCCACAGGGCTTTATAATGTGTATTTATGCAAACATATTTGACAAATGTATGCATCAGGTCAAAGATAGTCCTTTCCTGCCCATTCTGGGGGATGTACTCATGGCAGAGCTCAAAGTCACTAGAAAAAAAGTTTGTCGCTAAAATGTGTGACCTTAAGCTCAGGTGAGCTGCCCTTGTGAAATTCCACATGTTCTTGCCCTTTACCTGATCTGCTCCCTTGCTGAACAGCGAGCAATTTGTTTTCCTTTTTTTCTTTTGCCATTGTTTAAAATATGCACAAATTACCAGCACGCCCTTTTCGCTATTTTATTGCTGCATGTATTTAGAACCAGTGTAGTGGTTAAGATAAAGGACTTAACTATTATCGTGGGAGAAATCCTCAATTATGGAAATGTGCTAGATGACTTTGCACCAATTGCTCCCTCTCAGCCTGAATTGCACAGGTTTATTGTGGGGAGGAAATGAAGGGAGATTCCCTATGTAAGTCACCTTGAACTCCTGTACATATCACAAACACATTTTATTGGTTGGTTGATTAGTTTAAAATAATTTATTTAAAATACCTTTAAACATTCTGTCACATGACCTGAATTCTAGACCTTATCTGTTGATTTCTTTCTTGTACATTTTTCCCTATAGTCTTTTTACCATGAACAGCTAGAATTAAGATGCATTTTGCAGTTTGATTATTTCAATTTCAATTTATTTCAATTTGTATACCGCGCCTATCTCCATCGAGATGGACTCAGGGCGGTGCACAGGGGAATAAAAAAACAGAATAAATAACAGCAAATACAATAACAATAATTAAAAAGAATTAAATTAAGAAACCTGTGCTAAAAATTCCCATTAATAAAAACCCACCATCCATTTACCCATTGGCTAGAGCTGTATCGCACCTGAGGTCTAAGCTCTAAGCTAGACCAGCTTGCTGGAAAAAGTATGTCGTGAGTGAGCGGCGAAAGAGGGGAAGGTCCGTGATGGTACGAAGTTTGAGGGGTAGGTCGTTCCAGAGGGCCGGCCCTGCCACAGAGAAGGCCCTATCCCTGGGTACCGCTAGCCGGCATTGACCGGCGGTTGGCACCCTGAGGAGGCCCTCCCTACGGGAGCGAATCGGTCAAAGGGAGGTATGTGGCAGGAGACGGTCCCGCAAGTAACTAGGCCCCGAGCCATGGAGCGATTTAAAGATGGTGACAAGCACCTTGAAGCGCACCCGGAAGGCGACCGGTAGCCAGTGCAGCTCGCGCAGGAGAGATGTTACATGGGAGCATCGAGAAGCTCCCAGAATCCCCCGCGGCCGCATTCTGCATGATTAAACTGATTATACAGTTCTCCTGTGAGCTGCTTGGAGAGTCCAACGATGGGTTAATTCTGCCTGATTGCCCTGGACTGGATTGATTTTCTTGAAGCCACGCCTCTTCCTGTGTGCTTGCCAGAATTTCAATCCAGTCTGAGCCCAATTGGACATGTTCTGTTGGTTCTCCTAAAGATTATTCTAACAGACCTAGTTGGACTCTCCAAAAGCAAATTTTTTATGTTTGTTCCTTTTATTAGTTTTTACTTCTACAGCTTCGTTGGTGAGTTTTCCTCTTTGGAGCTCACAGGAGGGAGATTCCCGACGCGTCCTGGGTTCGCCCGGGCGCGCGCGGGCTCCGCTGACTGACCCTAGGCTTGGAGTGCCTAGGGAGCCTGGCAGCGCTTCGGTCAGTGGCCAGAGTGCCCTGCCGCCTAGCGCTGCCCCGCTGGAGCGACGGATCCTTCCCCCGGCTTCAGGAACAGCCGGCTTGCAAGCGAGCGGCTTCGCGCCGCTCGTTCAAATCGCGCCTGCCATTTTTGTGCCTTGCAGCCATTGGCGGGCGCTGTTTGCAACAAGAGGAAGGCGGGGGCGGTTTGTTTCGGCGCGAAAGCTGCCGGAAGCCCCGGATCCGCTCCTGAGCAGCTGCTTCTTGGCGCCGTTTCTTGCAGGAGTGCGGAGGCGCGAAGTGAGAATTGGTTTGCTGCTTCTTCCAGCTGCATCTGCAGGCTACAGAGGGAGGCTTAGGAAACGCTCCTGTCCGGCCACGATCCGGCAGGCTCTCCTTTGCTTCTGAGCAATCCCTGCTCATTGGAAGGTGGTTTTTTCAGTCTCTCAGGAGCTGATTTACCGCTTTTCTCGTTGCTGCATCTTCCCCTGCTGCCCCGTGATCGTCCTGCTGTGAGCCCTTCATTGTCTTCAGGTGGTGAGTTAACAACCCCGGGATGTCTGAAAGAGCTGCCCAAGATCAGGAACAGCCAGGGCCATCCTCCAGCAGGGGGCTTGTTAGGCAGGCCAGCAAGGCTGCCTCTGAGGCCCTTAGCAAGACCGGGGGCAAGAAGCAGGACAAGGCACAGGACAGGGCTGCCTCCAGGCGCCAAAAAGCCCTTGACAAAGAATTTGACAAGGCCCAACGTAAAGCCAAAGACAATACCAAAGAAGTCACTGAAGTGATTGTTCAAGAAACACAAGTGGCTGAATCTGAGGATGTTCCCTTGATTGGCAGAGATGTTACAGAGGATGAGGAAGAACAGGAATTTTCTTCGGATGACTCCCCAGAACCTTCCTTGGGGGGTGATGATGACCTATTTCAGGAGGAGGGCACCCCTATTTCCAGGCCAGTTTCTCCTCCCCCAGTTCATTCTAGGCCTCGTAAGAGGGCCAGGCCAGTTGAAGATCAGGGGCCTGCCATTTCGGCTGAAATGCAGGCAATCATTGATAGGGCCATCTCCCAAGGGATTGCTGATGGCTTGAAGCATAAGAGCAAGCGAGCCAAGGGGCCTAGTGCCCCCAAGGTAGTTGAGCGCCAGGCCTTTCGCAGGTCCCCCTCTCCCCATTCGTCCCTGGATAGTGGAGACTCCTCCGTGGAGGATGACCTTGCTCCTGAGCAGGAGTTCTCTGGGGATGAGCAAGCTGCCCCGGAGAAGCCCGCCTTCAAGGGCCTTTTCCGCAGTTCCACCTTCAAAGTCATTCTAGGCAAGGCTAAGGTTTCCACCCGCATGAAGGTCACAGCGCCCGCACCGACCCCAGAGGTGGTCTCTGATAACGATGAGGGTCTTTTTGAGGAACCTGAGGAAACTCAGGAGATAGTGCCAGTGCCCAAAATGTTTCTCAATCTGGTTCAACGCCAGTGGGCCCAGCCGGGCACTGCAGCATCACACAGTAATATAGACAAGCAGCTTTATACAGTAGATGCCCCACTGGAGGACCTGCTTAAGCTGCCTCCAGTGGACCCGCCGGTACAGGCCCTCACCTCTACATCGGTCCTACCTCCAGATCTCCTGGAGGGCCTTAAGGCGGAGGACAAAAGGTCAGAGAAGGCCTGCCATAAGACCCACACGGCGGCTGCATGGGCAATTAAGACTGCCACCTCGGCCTCCTTTATGTCAAGGGCCACACTCAAGTGGCTTAGACAGCTCCTTGCCAAAGTACCAGCGGGCGACTCCAAAACTAGACAGGAGTTACGTAAGATCATGGCAGGTGTTTCATACACCGCCGATGCCACCCTCAGTTCCGCCAAGTTCGCCTCCAGGGCCTTGGCATCTAATGTTACATCTAGAAGGCTCCTTTGGCTTCGTCATTGGAACGTTGACATGCGTTCCAAATGGAAGATCGCTTCTGCCCCCTATAAAGGGGAGAAGCTCTTCGGGGAGGTCCTTGACCCCGTGCTAGTGGAGAACAAGGACAAAAAGAAAGTCATGCCCTCTGTCTCCAAAAAATCCGATCGCAAGGGCCCTGCTTCCTTTCGGAAGCAGCCCTTTCGTGCCTCTGAGCCCTCCACCAGTTCAGGCCAGTACCATCGGCCCTACCATCAGGGAGCAGATAGAGGTCAGGACAGACATTCTTTCCGTGACAGGGGTCGCTCATCTTATTCCAAACACCCCTTCCGAGGTGGGTCCGGCTCCCGTCCCTTCCGCAAATTTAAGTGACCCGCAGAGGACAGCTCCCATAGGGGGTCGCCTCCAACTGTTTCAGGCGGCCTGGGAGCAGACCACGTCCGATCAGTGGGTCCTTCAGACCATTCGGATGAGTCTCACCCTGGAGTTCACCTCCCTTCCTCCCAGGCGATTCATTCGCTGCCCCACCCCCTCCTCTCCCCTCAGAAGGTCCCTCATGGAGCAGGAGGTAGCCCACCTGAGAGAGATAAACGCGATAGAACCGGTGCCAGTGGAACATCAGGGGTCAGGGTTTTACTCGATCCTATTCCTGGTCCCCAAGAATTCGGGAGGCTGGAGGGGAATCCTAGATCTCAAACACCTGAATCAGCATCTGGCATACAAACGCTTCAAGATGCAGTCCCTCCAGTCCATCCTGAGCTGCATTCGACCGGGGGATCTCTTAACATCCATAGATCTCCAGGAGGCTTACCTCCATGTCCCGGTTCGAAAGGCGCATCGCAGGTTCCTCAGGTTTTATTACGCAGGCAACCACTACCAATACAGGGCCCTCCCCTTCGGTCTGTCCTCCGCCCCGAGGACGTTCACGAAGGTTCTGGCGGCAGTCCTGGCATCACTCAGGTCGCGACCGGTTCGTCTCCAAGCATACCTAGACGACATAGTCGTTCAATCGTCAAGCCACCGACAGGCGATCAGGGACCTACGTCTGACCATGTGAACCCTCGAACAACACGGGTTCTCCATCAACCTGAAGAAGAGCCACCTGACTCCCACTACCAGGATAATTCATCTGGGGGCGGTCATCGACACCATCACCTGCCAGGTCTATCTGTCCCAGGAACGTGTGACAAGTCTGCTCAACCTTGTACAGAGAGTGAGGGCATCCAGGACTGCACCCATTGTCCTCTTGTCGCAACTCCTCGGCAAGATGGTCTCCTGCTTCTCCATAGTACCCTGGGCGAGGCTGCACTCTCGGCACCTACAGTGGTGTCTGTTACCCTACCAAAGAGCCAAGGACAGCGACTCTCCCAGACCGGTTCCGGTTCCCAGCCGGGTACGATCGTCTCTGAAGTGGTGGAGGATGGCGTCCTTGGCCAAGGGCTGCCTCTTCCGCGAGCAGGACCGAGTGGTCATCACCACCGACGCCAGTCTCTTCGGGTGGGGAGCCCACCTGGACAACCAAGTCGCCCAGGGGACGTGGTCGCAGGAGGAGCTCAAGCACAGCATAAACTGGCTGGAGCTGAGAGCGGCTCGCCTCGCCCTTCTTCACTTCCATCTGACCATTCAGAACCGACATGTTCTTCTCCTCACAGATAATGTGTCCGCCAAGGCCCACATCAACCGACAAGGGGGCACTCGCTCCAGGTCGTTGATGGAGGAAGCCGAACGCTTGGGTCTCTGGGCAGAGGCCAACCTGGCCTCCATCAAGGCGGAACACATATCGGGAGAGAGCAACGTCCAGGCGGACTGGCTGAGCAGGGCCACCATCGACAACTCAGAGTGGCAGTTGCATCCGGATCTGTTCCTAGAGATATCACGGAGGTTCGGCCTGCCAGCAGTCGACCTGTTCGCCTCTGCGGCAAATACGCATCTCCCGAGGTTCTTCACCAGGTACAGATGTCCAGGGGCGGAGGATACCAATGCCCTCATGTGCCGATGGCCCCCGGGTCTTCTATATGCATTCCCGCCTCTCCCCCTGCTTCCCGGTCTGATACGGAAGATCCTCACGGAGCAGGCGGAGGTGATCGTCGTCGCTCCCTACTGGCCCAGGAGGTCATGGTTCGTGGACCTGGTGAGTCTGTCTGTCAGCAAACCGTGGAGGATCCCTCCGGAGGAGGTGACGCTGATCCAAGGCTCCATTTCGCACCCGGAGCCACAGTGGATGCAGTTAGCCGTTTGGCGTGTGAGCGGCGGCTCCTAGAACGTGCCAATTTTTCCGAGGGCGTCATACGTACCATTCAGGCCTCACGTCGACCCTCCACCACCAGAATCTATGATGCCACCTGGTCGACCTTCGTCGCCTGGTGCGAACAGCGCCACCTCGACCCCGTTTCAGCCTCCATCTCAGAGGTGCTGGACTTCCTTCAGCGGGGGCTTGAACAGGGGCTGGCGGCTAACACTCTCCGCCGTCAGGTGGCTGCACTTTCCACCGTGCTCACCTTTGGGTCCTACTCGTCCTTGTCCAGACATCCTAGCGTGAAGAGTTTCCTGCGTGGGGCCACCAACCTTCGCCCTCCGGTCATTCACAGATATCTGACATGGGACTTGCACATCGTCCTCAGGGCCCTAATCGACCCGCCCTTCGAACCGTTGCGACGGTGCGACCTCAGCCACCTCACGTTCAAGACGGTGTTCCTGGTGGCCATCACATCCGCCCGTCGGATTTCGGAGTTGGCGGCGTTGTCGGTCAGGGAGGACCTCTGTGCTATCCATGAGGACAGGGTAGTCCTCCGACTCGATCCCACCTTTGTCCCGAAGGTCAACTCCATGTTCCACCGTGGCCAAGAAGTTATCTTACCTGATTTCTGCCCACGGCCAGTACATCCCAGAGAGCGCCGATGGCATAAGTTGGACGTGCGACGTGCGCTCAAGACTTACATTAGGCGTACAGCTGATTTCCGGCGTTCGGAAGCCTTGTTCGTCACCTTCCAGCCTCACAACATGGGTAGGAAGGCCAGCTCCGCCACCATTGGCAGGTGGCTGCGGTCCTGCATCGCCTCGGCCTATGCTCACCAGGCTCAACGGGTGCCCCCGAACATCACGGCACACTCGACCAGGAGCGCGGCGACTTCAGCGGCCTGGGCTACTCAAGCATCACTTGGTGAGATCTGCAGGGCGGCCACCTGGGCCTCTCCGTCCCAGTTCGTCCGCAATTACAAGTTGGACAAGTTTGCTTCCTCTGAGGCGGCCTTTGGTCGCAGAGTCTTGCAGCAGGTTCACTTAGAGGCGGAATCTACCGGTGACTCTACTTCCCGCCCTGGGAACGTTTAGCTTGGGCACTTCCCATCGTTGGACTCTCCAAGCAGCTCACAGGAGAAGTGTCGTTGGCTTACCTGAACGATCTTCTCTGTGAGCTGCGAGGAGAGTCCAACCCCGCCCTTGCTCTAGCGTAGATTCCTTACACCTTGGTTGTTTGTACTGTTTTTCACCTATTTACTATCTTGACAGACTGTTAACTTGCACCAGGAGTGCTGGACACCTTGAGACCAACAAGAACGGACTACTGGTCCACGCCTATATTGAAATTCTGGCAAGCACACAGGAAGAGGCGTGGCTTCAAGAAAATCAATCCAGTCCAGGGCAATCAGGCAGAATTAACCCATCGTTGGACTCTCCTCGCAGCTCACAGAGAAGATCGTTCAGGTAAGCCAACGACACTTTCCTTCCATCTCTCTATTTGTTTTTTAACTATTTTGAAGAAGACTTAGGTTCCTCACTCCTGTTTTGTTTGCACGGTGTTAGTTGCCACCAAATTAGTTATTCATTCCTGTTCCTCATTCCTGTTTTACTTGCAGTTTTAGTTATTATCTAATTAGTTAACTCTCAATTAGGCTGTGACTCGCTAGTGATAAGAGCTCTTTTAAGGCATACTGTGGTGTTTATCTGTTTCTTCCTCACATAAAATGAGTGATTTCTTTCCTTGATGCCAAAGAGCATTGGAATTAACCCTAGAAAGCTTCACTGTGCATTGAACTACTGTGCAAACCAGCAAACTCAATTTATGACAAACAATCCAATGATCCATTTATGGCAGTGGTGTCCAAACTTTTTTCAAAGAGGGCCAGATTGGATGAAGTGAACATGGTGGAGGCCGAACATTTTTCCGAACATTCTTTGAACCATTACAATTAAATGCAAATAAATTATTTTATGCCAAGTTAATTGCAAATGACATACTTTTCATTTCATAACATTAAGATCAACTGACAGTTGAGTTTTCACAATGTATTGAAAATAAATTAAAAAAAAAACTTACCTACCTCTTTCTCTCTTTCTTCCTCTCTCTCTCTCCATTTCTCTCGCTCTTTCTCTCTTTCTTTCTCTCTCTCTCTTTTTCTCTTTCTTTCTGTCTCTCTTTCTTTCTCTCTCTCTCTCTTTCTTCCTCTCTCCCTCCATTTCTCTCCCTCTCTTTCTTTCTCTCTCTCTTTTTCTCTTTCTTTCTGTCTCCCTTTCTCTCTCACTCTCTCTCTCTCTTTCTTCCTCTCTCTCTCCATTTCTCTCTCTTTCTCTCTTTCTTTCTCTCTCTCTCTCTCTCTTTCTCTTTCTTTCTGTCTCTCTTTCTCTCTCTCTCTCTCTTTCGCTCTTTCTTTCTTTCCCTTTTTCTCTCTCTCTCTCTTTCTTTCTCTCTCTCTTTTTCTCTTTCTTTCTGTCTCTCTTTCTGTCTCTTTCTTTCTCTCTCTCTTTCTCTCTCTTTCTTTCTCTTTCTCTTTCTTTCTTTCTCTCTTTCTCTTTCTCTTTCTCTTTCTCTCTTTCTCTCTGTCACTCTGTGTGTGTGTCTGTCTGCGTGGCTGGGAGGGAAGTGAACGCGCAGCCCCAGAGTGTCTCCATCGCGGCTCCCTCCGGCAGGCACCAAGCGGACGTTCTGGGGCCACGCGTTCACCTCCCTCCCAGCTTCGCAGCCCCAGAACGTGCAGCGATGGAGGCGCGACTGGCTTCCCTGACTGACACCCCTGCCGGGCGACAGCCTCGGTGGTGCTTAAGATGACGGTAGCCTTGGGTGCTCACCCCGCCTGCTCCCTCGCCCGCTGCGGGAGGAGGCGTCCGTAACCTCCGTCCACCTCCCTCCCAGCCACACAGCCCCAGAGACAGAGGGAGGAAGGGAAGGCCACATTTACCCAGAACAGGGAGGGCTGTTGGAGGGCCATATTAAACCGACCCCCGGGCCGCAAATGGCCCACGGGCTGGACTTTGGACATGCCTGATTTATGGGAATCAACTATCACATTCAGACTGCTTGGAGTGGGTTCCCATCAGCACTAGCGTAGCTTCTATTATTCTCTTTCTTCTTCACCACACGAAAGAGGACAATTTGAGAGAATGTTTCTCTGTCATTTCACAGCTCCCAAGAGTAACATGTAGTTCAGGCCCAGGAGATGCCATCAGTAAGGACTTTTTAAGGGATGTCATTAGCAAACGGCTGGTCTTCATACATGTGAAGCTGCTGTTCCACAGTGGATTCCTTACATGACAAGGTTCTAGCATGAGTGTTGATCTATTTGAGATTGTTAAGAGTTCCTTTAGATCCTCTCTATTGGGGAAAATCGTGGATAAGTCTGGGAAGTTGACGTTTTTCACTAAGATTTAGCTTGAGCGTTTAGCTTTTCATTAAGATTTAGATTTGTTTTCTATTTTCTCTGATAAATCCCAAATAATTCAAAACATAGACATAGAGAGAAAATCCATGCTGTTACATGGTTCATAAGGTGGTTCTGGGAGATGCCAAAAGATACAAGATACGCATGGTTAACTATTCATTTTTAAGAAGGCTCATGTTTGGACTGGACTGAATTGGACTGGAATGCATTGCATTGCAGCAGAGACCTATTAACTTTCTTTGTCCAGGATTGGGTGGAACTCTCCCTTTATGTTATTTCAATGCTAACTCGTGGTGGTATTCAGCCAGATCAGACCGGTTCAGGTGAACCGGTACTGGGCAACTTCCACCCACCTGCACTGGCTCTATGCCGTCTTATTTAGCCATGTTTTCTAAGCTGTGCAAATGTGTGTAAGCCCCCACCCCATGTGAGCTAAGTGTATGCGCGGAAGGCCATGTGCCTGCAAGGAAGGTGCATGCGCTCACAGTTTTGGTGCACGGCAAACCGATGGTAAAAGTATGTGAAACTTACCTCTGCTCCTGCACAAGACTCACAACGCAGCATAATGGAAAATAGAAGCTAAGTTATATCACAAACCTGGATTCTTCAAAATTATACAATTGGGGTAGGGAAGAAAAACAGTACACATGTTTTGTGTCTTAATTCAGAGGAAAAATTAGCTCTATTTCACAAAGGACTAGACTCAGGCAGTAGGGCTAATCTCTAGGATTGAGCCATCAGTAAAATATCCTTACATTCAGGAGGACATCACTTTTCAGTTATTTGGTTCACTGATATACAGTAGCTACACTGGGAACCTCAGGATTTTGTTTTTCTTCTTTACTAATCACCATCCAGGTGAAAATACACAGCAGGTAGAAAGAATTTTCACAGTAGCATGGTGCATACCAAGGTGTTAACTACCATCTTTAAAGCGCTCCATGGCTCGGGGCCTAGCTACTTGCGAGACCGTCTCCTGCCCCATACATCCCTCCGACCGATCCGCTCCCATAGAGAGGGCCTTCTCCTGGTGCCGTCGGCCGGGCAATGCCGGTTGGCGACACCCAGGGGAAGGGCCTTCTCTATGGCGGGCCCAACCCTCTGGAACGACCTGCCCCCTGAACTCCGCACTACCACGGACCTCCGCCTTTTCCGCCGGCGTCTTAAAACGCATTTATTCCAACAAGCTGGCCTAGCATAACCACCCGATATGGACTTTTATTAGCTATAAATTTTAATTAGAGGATTTTAAAATGTTTTTAGCACGGGGTATCTTAAGTTTAATTGGGTTTTAATAATGGCCTATTTATGTATGTTTTGATTTTTAATTTTCCTGTGCGCCGCCCTGGGTCCTTTTGTAGGAGAAGGGCGGGGTATAAATTTAATAAAATAAAATAAATAAATAAATACCTACATAATAGGCAGCCTAGAGGGACATGTAGAGCTATTCCACAATATGGTTTTGGTCATTTTTGCCTTAATATGATATGGACAGCCAGTTATTGTATAGCAATTTATAGCGCATGCAACAGAAAATAGCTGAATAAAGTATAGTTTAGCATGATATGTGAACTTAGACATAGCCCATTCAGGCTTTCGGATATCATCACCAGTCTTAAAAGAGCCGACTTTGCAGACCCCTGGTATAGACCAATAGTATAGAGCTCTGGATATCACCTAAAGTTAAAATCAACCCAATGTTCATAAACTAGGAAATATCTATGTTTAATTAAAGTTTAAACATACTGGGCAAATCCTTTTATCAGAAAATTATTTTACTTTATTTTTCTCAGAATTGTATCTGAAGTATTTCCCCCCCACCCATAAGCAACTGAAGTGACCAGAAATGAAGCAAATTTGTCAAAGATATAGTACACTCCCATATTAAATGAAGTGAGAAGTTTCAGTTCACTGTTATTTTTTAAAAAATAAATAACGAATAGTTTTAGCATTTTTGGGGTTTTAGTCATAACTTCCCAAAACAAAGTAGAATTATTTGATGTGCTATATCAAATAATTACATCCATTAAACAGAGTATGAATAGGGGGACTGAGTAATCTCCGACTCATTATTAGGTAAATGAGAACTTCTTACTGATTATAATATTATTAGTATTGGTTTCTGCCAAATGTTGTTATTAAAGGATCAGAGATTATTTTGTGTGTTCTCTCAAAGGATTTTGGAATCCGGGGTCTTGTAATTCCTTTAGCATTTCAGGCTGCACATATCCAAATAGGGTTTCTTGTACACCTTCTTGGTTTGTTTGTTTTTACCAGCCATCTTGCAAATGTTGAGCCCAAATTTGGCATATGTGTAGCCATTTTATTTAGCTCTCTATTATGCTCATTTATTCTTTCTCTTTACTTGTAAGGGGTTTTGTAAGGGGTTTTGTAAGGGGTTTTTTCGGGCTCACCACATTCTTAAGGTGAGGGGAAGGAACAAATAGATAGTGAGGGTTGTTTTGGCTAGGTGGCCTTCTTTCCTGTGGGAACAGAGGCTGCTCCTGGTGAGAATAGAAGGTGGAGTTTGAAGACACTGGGCAATGTGGATTGAGGGAGGGGTTGGGGTTTTTTGGGGGGGAGAAAGTGACTTTTGAGGGATGTTTCCAATTTACAATATTACGTGGTGTAATTCTGGTTTGTGTCAGATCCAGAACTACAACAGACTTTGCTAATTTGATGTCTACCTAAATAAAAGATATTTTTTTTCGAAGATGGACTTTACACATTTCTTCTTTGAATGGCTTTCATCACTTGGAAACCTGACAGCAACTTTCTCTCCATCTACCTGTTACAATCCTAACCCCAATTTCTCTGAAAATTGAAAGCTGGAAAACTGTGGTTCTGAAGATGATCTAGGATTTGATTTGATTTGATTTATTGAATTTATACCCCGCCCTTCTCCAAACGGACCCAGGGCGGCGCACAGGCATATTAAAAAACATACAGACATATAAAACTTTTTTTAAAAAACTTATTCAACTAAAAAACCTGTGCTAAAACCGAATTAAAATCCCCATTTTAAAACTATCTATGAGTCAGAATTGGAGGCTACGCTAGGCCGGCTAGTTGGAATAGGTGTGTCTTCAGACACTTGCGGAAGAGGCGGAGGTCGGAGATGGTACGGAGTTCAGGGGGTAAGTCGTTCCAAAGGGCTGGTCCCGCCACAGAGAAGGCTCTTCCCCTGGGTGTCGCCAGTCGGCATTGACCGGCCGACGGCACCCTGAGGAGACCCTCTCTGTGGGAGCGTATCGGTCTGAGGGATGTATGGGGCAGGAGGCGGTCTCGCATATAACTAGGCCCTGAGCCATGGAGCGCTTTAAAGATGGTCGTTAGAACCTTGAAGCGCACCCGAAAGACCACAGGAAGCCAGTGCAGCTCGCGCAGGATTGGTGTTATGCGGGAGTGTCTAGGCGCTCCCGTAATCACCCGCGCGGCTGCATTCTGGACTAGCTGTAGCTTTCGGGTGCACCTCAAGGGAAGCCCCATGTAGAGAGCATTACAGTAGTCGAGTCGAGACGTGACGAGTGCTTGAGTGACTGTGCGTAAGGCACCCCGGTCCAGTAAGGGGCGCAATTGGCGCATCAGGCGTACCTGATGAAACGCCCCCCTGGCCACGGCTGCCACATGGTCATCCATAGACAGCCGGGAGTCCAGGAGGACACCCAAATTGCGCGCCCTCTCTACGGGGGCCAGTGTTTCGCCCCCAATGGCCAGAGTTGGAATAATCTGGCTGAATCGGGGCGCCGGAAGCCACAGCCAGTCAGTCTTGGACGGGTTGAGCTTGAGTTTGTTACTACCCATCCAGATCCATACGGCCTCCAAACACCGGGACATAACCTCGACGGCATCATTGGGGTGGTCTGGGGTGGATATGTACAACTGAGTATCATCAGCGTACAGATGATATCCCACCCCAAAACCACGGATGATCTCACCCAGCGGCTTCATATATGTGTTGAACAGGAAAAATAGCTCCTGAAAGAAAATAGGGACATCATATCCTAAGTTGGGAAGGGTTTGTGAACTGGTTATATACGGTTAATTCAATAAGAGACAGATTATGTGTCCTTGGTAGTAGAACAGTTTAACAGAACTTGGTTAATCTTATTCAACTTTTGCTGTCTTCCTTCCATAGGAATGAGGACTGCTTACTCTGCTGGTTTTATAAGACTGAAGGTGAGATGCTATCAAAACCATTACAGCAGTAGCTATAGATGTTTCCCTCCATTGTTTAGTTGGATAAGTTCCAAATCATTTACTGGATACTTATTTCATGCTTAGTAGGGTTGGTTAAATCTTCTTGCAGTTGATTAAGCATCTGTTTAAATCTTACTTCAAAAATTAAATACATTACTAATCAGATTTAAGACTGACCAATATCTCCATATAGAAGGCTCCACTGTATGCCAGAGCAATTGGAAGTAACTTAAATGTGAACAGTGAAAACTATAGATTCATTGGTTAAGGGGTCTAGCAATTTTTGTCTGTTAACTACAGCAGAAAAATATCAAAGTTTAAAATAGCTTCAGAAAATGAGCAAATCGGCTTTTTTCAGCAATAGCAAACATTTAATGAAGTAAAGCTTTGATTATCTACCTTAACTTTGCACTCATACTTGAATGTCCAAGAAGATTTGGGGGAAATCATAGAGCTTCCTAGCAGCAGTCTAAACTTTCTCTCAGAAATTGAAATGTTGGCATGGTTTTGTCTGTGTGTATGTTTGAGACAATCTTGACACCTGGTGATTTCCTGGGCAAATCCCTGCAGTTTTTTTGGCAAAGTTTTCAGAAGTGGTTTGCCATTCCCTCTTTGCTAGGGCTGAGAGAAAGGGCTGGCCAGATAGTTTTCTGTCTAAGGTGGAACTAGAACTCACAGTCTTCCAGTTTCCAGCCTGGTGCCTTACCTAGTACACCTAGTACTTACCTAGTACATCAAACTGGCTCATCATTTTTGTGTATACCATATGGTTGCATTTTTAACTAGACAGTATTTTCTCCAAGTATTTTCTTCAAGATAGCATACATTACCTCTCCTGGTTTTAATTTGACAACATTGTGAAATAGGTTAAGCCAAATGCCAGGTCCAAGATCTCTTCAGCTGTTTCATGGTTGAGGGAACCTCTGAACCAGGATATCTCCAATCCAATCAACATTCCAAAACACTCAGCTGTTTTTAAATGTTTGCTTCTCTTAGGTGATTTTAATGAAGAACGATTCTGATCAGGGACCATAATAAAAATATGTATTTCTGGTAAAGAATGGGTGAGAGAGGCAAGAAAGCAAGTTGGATTTCTCAATGGGAATGATGACTGACTTCTTGCTGGAATAGCCACATCATAATGATTTGGCCTTGTAGGGGTTCATTGGCTTCAAACAATCTATTGAGTCATCCTTCTTTATTCAAGAAATCCTTGCTAGTCACTCATTTATGGGAAGATGTGTGCGTGCGTGTTTGGGCTGAAAGAGAGGATGGATTAAAATCTCCTACGCCTCTGCATTTGTTTTTAGAAATCACCCTGTCTGTGAAAGGTGTGTAGCAGGATCAAAATTTCTGCACTTCAGACCTTCTGCCCACTCAACAGCTGGATTCCTCCCTTCAACGCCAGAGCCGATGTGCTCTGTTGTATTTCAGTCTGCAGTGCTGCAGTGCCATTGCATCAGTGCACCGCTTCCAGAACTCCACTCCCCTTCTTCCTTCAATGTAAAATGCTGTTGTGAAGGGAGCCACAGAGCGGAGAATCCAGACTTCCTGCTTCCCCTGCAAAAGTGTCAATCTGCAAAGAAAGGGTGCTTGTGTGTCTTGGCGTCTCTACATGCATGCTTGACAGAGGCATTTGATGCAGATAAACTTCGGGGCGTGTGTGTTTCTGACTCATGCATTTATTTTATCTGAGAGCACGTCATACCTGACCGGTGCCCTCTTTGTTGGGACACGGTGCAGTCCCTGCTGCATGCAAACTTATTTCTCCAGACATAGTCTTTCAACCGTATGTGTTTCTTTGCTTTCCTTTTAAGGATTTCCTTCCTTACATTTAATCAGCATCTTTCAAAAATTCTAGTTATAGATAGATAGATAGATAGATAGATAGATAGATAGATAGATAGATAGACAGACAGACAGACAGACAGACAGACAGACAGACAGACAGACAGACAGACAGACAGACAGACAGACAGACAGACAGACAGACAGACATATAGATATAGATATAGATATTTGGAGGACTTGCTCAATTTGGTGTAAGGAAAATAGATTTGATGCTAGACAGACAGACGTATTAAAAAGGATTGCCAACTGATTAGGAAGAAGTATCAAATGTACTTTTACCAAGAGCAGCAACTTAATATTCAGAAAGACCCAAATGAAGGTTTTACTGCATTTCTGAAAGACCAGTCCTGCTGTGAACCTTCCCTGATATAGCTCATATAACCAGATATTCATTCTGGAGCCATTTCTCCTATCCAGGACTTACAAATAATACTGAAAAAGTCAGCTAGCCATTCATATTTCTCAAGCATGCCAACAGATTTTGGATTCTGGAAAATGGTTTTTTTTTAATCGGTCATTTTTATTTGCTGAAGGGGCAAACAAAGATCTTTCATCTTTTTGCCTGGAAATAAAATCCCAGATCTCTTTCAACTAAACCCAAGGTTTGGGCACTGCAACAAGTTACTGTATGGTTTTAAAAAAAAAAAAAACCACAATCTGTTGAACAAATGGCCATTTTCACTCATAATGCCAAGCCACTGTGGCTGAACTTGCACATTGTGCTATACGGCAAACAACCACAGTGAAGTCCTCCTCTTAGAAACAGAAAGGGTAAGCCTGTTGTGCAAACAGGCCTCATACATCCTCACGGCCGATTCGCTCCCACAGAGAGGGACTTCTCCGGGTGCCGTCCACTAGACTGTGTCAGCGGGCGACACCCAGGGGAAGGGCTCTCTCTGTGGCGGGCCCGGCCCTCTGGAACGACCTTCCCCCCGATATTAGGACGACCACGGACCTCCGCTCCTTCCGTCTTAAATTAAAAACTTACTTTTTCCGTCTGGCCGGCTTGGGATAGTCCCCCTGTCTTGGGGTTTTACTGGGTAGATTTTAGTTCAGTTAGTTTAATGGGAATTTTAGCACAGGTTGAGTTTAATCTGGCTTTTAAAATTGTTTGTATATTTTATTGTTGTTTGTATGTTTTTTACTGTTTTTATTCTACCTGTGCACCGCCCCGAGTCCCCATGGGGAGAGGGAGCGGTTTATAAGTATTAAATGAAATGAAATGAAATGAAACACTGCAACCTACATTAACTACACCAAGGGTCACCAACCTTTCGGACCTCAGGGACCACTAAATTCATAATTTTAAATCCCGTGGACCACTAATATGAATTAGTGATGGGATGGGGTCCTTCAGCCACTGAGCTTGGCCGTCTGTTAGCGGAGAGAAGCACCCGGGGGGTCAATCCTAGGTTTGCTGTCCATTGCAGCTTAGGAATCTCAAATATGGCCAAATATGAATGTTTGTCTTGTAGCCAGCCCGGATGCTAGATTGGACCCCTGCAAACTCTGTCGAGGACCCTGGCCAAAGTTTCACACACCGCTCACTAAAACACCTGGACTCCCAGGGCGGGAGGGAAGGGCTGGAGCTACTAAACAGGCAGACAAGCTAAGTGCCTGAAGGACCCATCCCATCAGCGAGTGGGGGCTGTCGTTTGAGGATCCCTGATTTAGTGCAATATAAAAAATGCAAAAATGCAAAGATTTTTCTGCGGGCCACCAACATTTTCTCGCAGACCACCAGTGGTTCACGGATCACCAGTTGGTGACTGCTGAACATCCATCTACCCACTTTATATGAATTACTTTCTAGGCGGTTAATTGATGTTTCTTACTTCTGAGACTGAGATAATAGCCTAATTTGGGGAGGGGACACTTTTGCCTGTGTTTTTTCACCTTCCTTTTCACACCAGCCAACTCCAGCCCAGACACTGAAAGGGTATATGGTCTCTTGCTCAAGCAGCGGGTTGGACTAGAAGCTCTCCAAGGTCCCTTCCAACTCTGTTATTCTGTTGTTATGTAGCAGAGAGTAAGCTCTCTCTCAGTCCATCTGCAATGTAACTCAACCCAGTTGTGTAACTGCAGAGGCCTTGCACACAAACATACACAATCACACAGGGAAAAAAGGCAAGAGTTGAGAAGCGATAGTCTTTTTCACAGAAGCTGAGAGGACTAAAAATATAGTAACCACATGACATATCCTCCCATCTTTGCCATTTGCTACCAGTAGAGGAAAATTAATGGAGCAGAGTTATTCCTGTTATGTTGGGATAGCCTATGGCATTGCAAATTATATGGATCTATAGCATGGCAAATTATATGAATGAAATCCCAGAATGATATGTGCCCCAACCTAGGGCATATGTGGATATCTAACATTTTTAAATCGAAAGCCCTATGCTTTTAGCCTAAACGTACCTGCAACTCGTGGTTCTTTCACATCTGCAAAGTGTTCACAGGCAAGTACAGAGCAGGTGTATGCTAGAGTTGTGTGAGTCAGAAGTTGGTGTGATCTGTCAGTTCAAATGCCAAGTGAGAATGAGGGCAAATAAGATTCATGCCTTGCTTATTGCCATATATGATCTCCAACAGACAGTTCAACGTGGAGAGAAGATGCATTGGAATAGGATAGGGTAGGGTGGGTAGGGTAGGGTAGAGTAGAGTAGGGTAGGGTAGGACAGGACAGGACAGGACAGGACAGGACAGGACAGGACAGGATAGGATAGGATAGGATAGAAGAGTTGGAGGGGACCTTGAAAGTCTTCTAGTCCAACCCCCTGCTCAGGCAGGAAACCTATAGCATTTTACACAAATGGTTATCCAATCTCTTCTTTAAAACTTCTAATGTTGGAGCATTCATAATTTCTGGAGGCAAGTTTAATTGATTGATTCATTAATTAATTGTTCTAACTGTTAGGAATTATATGCCATCAAGTAGTTTTCAACACCTAGCAACCACATTTTAGATACAACCAGATTTTAACTTTACAGGTAGTCCTCAATTTATGATGACAATTGAGCCCAAAATTTCTGTTGTTAAGTGAAACATCTGTTAAGTGAGTTTTGCCCCATTTTATGACCTTCCTTACCAGCAGTCGTTAAGTTAGTAACACGGTTGTTAAGTGAATCTGGTTTCTCCATTGACCTTGCTTGCCAGAAGGTCACAAAAGGGGATCACATAACCCCAGAACACTGCAATCATCATAACTATGAGTCAGTTGCCAAGCATCTGAACTTTGATCACATGATCACAGGGATGCTGCAACAGTGTGAAAAACATTCCTGTCACTTTTTTCAATGATGTTGTAGCTTTGAATGGTCACTAAATGAATAGCTGTAAGTCAAGAACTACCTATATTTTAAACACCTCCCAGGTGTTTTATTGAAACTTGTTTGTTGTTGTTTTTTTAGAATCAGATTTGTTTTTGTTTGGTTTCATTTTGTAGCGTGGAAGAATTAATGTTTCCTTTATTTAAAAAAACCCTCAGAACTTACTAATCTTTGCACATTTAGGGACAAATGCCTCTTGAATCATACTTACACTTCTTGTTGGTTGTAAAGTCATGTCCGATCCATCGTGACCCCATGGGCAACATTCCTCCAGACCTTCCTGTCCTCTACCATCCTCTGGAGTCCATTTAAGCTCATGCCTGCTGCTTCATTGACTCCATCCAGACACCTCATTCTCTGTCATCCCCTTCTTCTATTGCCCTCAATCTTTCCCAGCATTAGGCTCTTCTCCAGTGAGTCCTTCCTTCTCATTAGGTGGCAAAAGTTTTTGAGTCTCATCTTCAGGAACTGGCCTTCTAAAGAGCAGTCAGGGTTGATCTCTTCTAGGATTGACCAGTTTGATCACCTTGCAGTCCAAGGAGCTCACAGGAGTCTTCTCCAGCACCATAGTTTAAAGGCCTCAATTCTTTGGCACTCAGCCTTTCCTATGGTCCAACTTTCACAGCCATACATTGCAACTGGGAAAACCATTTGCACTTAGAGCTACATTTTGGAGAGTTGATTCCCTGCGTAGATCAAGGGGAAATGCTGCTTTGATAGCTGTCTGTAAATTCTTCACTTTTGTTGCTGGGTAGTTTCTTGCATACAGAGCTGTCTTAATATACTCAGAAAAGAACCATGTTCTTATGAGGAGCTCTGGTTTGCACAGTGGGATTCCAGCTTTTTTTCTCGTTCAGGAAATCCTTTGAAATGGGCTTATCTGTCAAGAGACCACTGAGCATCTAGCATGAAAGTGTCCATGGAGATTCTCAGTCATCCAGGTTATGGTGATCCCAAAGGTGCTTTTTCCAAAAGGCAATTGGACTTTCTTGACTTTTTCCTTGAAAACGTTTCATCCAAGAAACTTCTTCAGTTCTGACTCCATGGTGAGGAATAGTAAAGGTAAAGGTTCCCCTCGCACATGTGCTAGTCATTCCCAACTCTAGGCCAAAGAGCCAGCGCTGTCCAAAGACATCTCCGTGGTCATATGGCCGGCATGACTAAATGCCGATGCTGTTACCTTCCCACCAAAGGTGGTCCCTATTTTTCTATTTGCATTTTTTACATGCTTTCGAACAGCTAGGTTGGCAGAAGCTGGGACAAGTAATGGGAGTTCACTCTGTTATGTTGCACTAGGGATTCGAACCACCCAACTGCCGACCTTTCTGATCGACAAGCTCAGTATCCTAGCCACTGAGCCACTACGCCCGTTTCGTGAGGAATAGAGGGATTTAAATTACTTTTGGAGAAGCATCTTTGGGACATCTGGCATACAAATTCTGGAACACCCTTGGTGGGTCATGCTTAATTCAGGCTGCATCTGGTTAAACTACAGAAAGGGAAACCAAACAAAACTTTTGGGAATCTGTTGTTCAAACACTCTGAGGTGGATGCCAGAAGGCCATTGGTCATCTTCAGTATTTAAACAAAAATCAAGTTTATTAAATGTGCCAAAAAAGATAAAAGTTCCACACAAAATTATAAATATATGCACACTCACTCACACACACATACCCTATTTCCCTGAAAATAAGACCTCCCCGGATAATATAGCAACACAGCAGCAGCCATGAGGTGACCACGCTTGCTGCCTCCTGCACCTCAAAAATAATAAGACCTCCCTGAAAATAAGGCCAAACGCTTATTTCGGGGGTCAAAAGAAAATAAGACCTTGTCTTATTTTCGGGGAAACATAGTACACATACAGTATGTACACACAAGCACCCTAACATAATTCTACTCTAGAACAAAATAATTCCTCAGTGTTCAGTGTTGCCTGAGGTAACTCCCTCACCACCAATCCAGGACTAAAACCAACTCTAAAAAGTGTTTCTTGTCCAAAACCTGACAGGAACCCTTCTTTTCCTCTCAGAGATTAGATAACTGCTTCTGAACACATCAGGCTGCAGTGGCGTAGCGTGGGTTGTCAGCACCCGGGGCAAGGCAAGTAATTTGCGCCCCCTAACCCTTAACTCTCATTATTTGACTTCAAGTCTCAGGAGGGGGCAACCATTTAACCAACCTTGTGTGAGCTCAGAGGCACATAGAATCAGGCCTGAATCATTCAGAGATAAGATACTACCAGAAGATATCAAGACTGTAGAGTAGACCAGAATTCCAGAAGAAGTCAATAGCAAACTATTTCCATACTAAGAAAATGAGTTTGGCATAGTCCTCAATTTATGACAATTGTCAGAGGAAAAACAGCACATTCTTCAGCTGGAATTTTTAGACCTTTTGAGGACATGAGAGCAGTGGGACATGGTGGCATACTGCAGGAGGAAAAAGGACCACCGAACCAATGCATCATTTTTCTGTAGTTACCCAAGCAGCATTCAACCATTTTATCACAAGGAGCAAGTTCACCAACACTTGACCAGTTTACAAGAAGCAAGTTCACAGAAGTCATTCAAAGCACCAGAACAGAGTTCACAAGATAGAGCTTATCGTTTCAAAGGAGGCAAAAGAAAGGCTTCTTTCCCATTCAGAAACCCCACCTTCAACACAGTCTGCTCATTCAGAATTTGTGTTCTTGTAGGCTGTATCATCCAATTTCTGTTTCATGTGGATACTCAGGATTTACATAGGCCTAGCAATTAAAATAATGTTGGCGTCTTGGAATTTTAACTGCCCTTTCAAACCTTACCAAGGGAGGTATATAGAACAGTACAGTACAAGTAATGGGAGTGGTCAAAGTACACAGTACTTACTTATCTATATCACAAACTTAATAGCACATACAAGTGTAGTTGGGTAAATATCTACAACAATAGGCATGCCTTTAAAGCCTCAAAGTAATCAAGTTATGACTCATTTCTGCTAGGTTACTCTGAAAACCGACTAAAACACAACCTCAAAGTCTTTAAAAAAACCCAACTAATTTTCATTTATCCCAAGTCAAAAAAAAAGTATTCAGGCAGAAAATGTCAGAAGGGACAATAATAAAAACTTTTAAGGAAAAGGTGTAAGTTCCCACCTTAAAAACAATGAAACCAATGCAAGTTCCTTCATATTGGCATGAAATTCTGAGAGGAAGAACAAGGATTGCTGAGCTCAGACTGTCTTTTTGAAAAAATTGTTTCAAATACTGCACCTTTAAATTTGTTTTTAAAAATATGTGTGCTTACTGCAAAACATCAGCAAATCAGGATGTTGTTCAGAATTCAGTTCGCCTCTCCGAGCCTCCCCCTGCGGCCTTTGGGTTCGCTTCCCCCGCTCTTTTACCTGTCCTCTTTGCAAGCTGCGCCTTCCCGGGCCAGACGCCGCCGGTGTGTGTGTGTTTGTGTTTGTGTGTGTGTGGGGGGCTACCTCCCGCGCGCGCTAAGCTCTTTTGCTGAGGGGGGGGGGTTGTTGCAAAGCGAACTCTTCCTCCACCCCCAGCTCGGCGCCTTCACTCTTTCTCTCTCCCCAGCCCCGTTATTTCATCGGCGGGGAGAGGGAGGGGGGCGGTGGCCGAGGCTGCTCCACAGCGACCTCTGCTGCCCGCAATAGGCGAGGCGAACGGGTGGGTCGAGCCCCTTCCTCTCCTCCGCTTGTCATCTGCATATAGGCGATTTTTGCAGGAGGTGGCGGGGGAGCTCTCGGCTTCCTGACTTCCCTTCCCCTCGCCTCAGCTCGGCCGGCTCGGATCGGATTCGCGCGCCCCCCCAGATGTTGCGCCCGGTGCGGCCGGCACCCCCTGCACCCCCCACGCTACGCCTCTGTCAGGCTGGTTTGTTATGTAAAGGGCCAGCTGTTCCCTACTATACCATAACAAGAAAATAGAAACGACGTTATAACATAAACTAAATCAAATACAGGAAGTCTTCAATGTAGGAGCACAATTGGGACCAGAATTTAGTTTTTTTTACGAAAAGTGAGCTGTACCCCATTTATGGCCTTTTTGCCATTAAACCATAGGACGCAACAACCATAGTAAATACATGCCAATACACCTGAATTTGATCACTTGATCCTGCAGATGCTGTGATGGTTGTTAAGTGTGAGTACCGATTACAAGTCACTTTTTTCAACGCTGCTGTAACTTCAAATGAATGGTTGTAAGTTGAGGACTATCTGTCATAATACTATTCCCATTCAAAATGGCACTGTGAATAATTCACCTACTCCAGCACAGTAGTCCACTGTTCTATTTATTCTATTTATACTCCCAAGTCCTTCTGGAAATGCCATATTTTAGGGATTATCTTAAATGCCAACAGAGTTGGTAATGCTGTGACCTCAGATGGAGCATTATTTCAAAGGAGAAGGGCAGCACTGGAAAAGGCATGCCACCACAGTCCCTGAAGTGGTTCGAAAGGGATTCAGAGGATGTCGGGTGGGCCAAAACCATTGAGAGAGAAAAAAAATCCTGAACCTTAAACAGGACAACCAGGGCTTTGAATTGCACCTAGAAGCAACTTGGCAACTAATATCCTTCTCCTAGTAGTGGTGTCACTTGAGCAAATCAGGGATGCACTTAATTGACTTGTTGCATTCTCAACCAGCTTTAAGTGATGCGCTTCAAAGGCGTCGCTATCAGAGGTGGCATTCGGCAGGTTCTGACCAGTTCTGGAGAACCGGTAGGGGAAATTTTCAATAGTTAAGAGAACTGGTAAATGCCACCTCTGAGTAGCCCTGCCCCCACCTAGTCTCTGTCTCCTGAATCCCAGCTGATCGAGAGGGAATGGAGATTTTGCAGTAACATTCCTCTGTAATTGGGAGGGAATGGGGATTTTGCAGTAACATTCCCCTGGAATGGGGAGGAAATGGGGATTTTGCAGTAGCCTTCCCCTGGAATGGGGAGGGAATGGAGATATTGCAGTAACCTTTCCGTGGAATGGAGATTTTGCAGTAGCCTTCCTCTGGAATGGGGAGGGAATGGGGATTTTGCAGTAGCCTTCCCCTGGAATGGGGATTTTGCAGTAGCCTTCCCCTGGAATGGGGAGGGAATGGAGATTTTGCAGTATCCTTCCCCTGCCACACCCACCAAGCCATGCCCACAGAACCAGTAGTAAAAAATTGGAATCCCACCACTGATCGCTATATATAGTGTGCTGCAATAATCCGATCATGAGATGACAAAATGTTCTTTTGAAATCATTGATTTAGCATCTCAAGTCTTGTAAAACTTTCCATGTTTCTTAGTACGAGCCCCTGAAATTGAAAGAGAAATGTTGAACATAGCATACAAACCAAGATGAAATTGCCCAGAATGGAAACAGGATTTTTTTTAAAAAGAGAAATATCAGATTAATTTGTAGTTGAGGAGCTGATTCTTCAGAAGAGGCAGAGCCATCAGAGCATGACAAAACACAGTAAATTCCTGCAATAAAAGCTGCTATTTCCTACTGTTTTGATCATGGGCTATTAAACGGAGTAATCTCAATAATTTATTCTTTATCTGAAGAACTCGGAACTTGTGGGAAAGGTCAGTGTCTCAAATGTCCCCAAAAGAACCCAAAGTTAAATGATATAGCAAAGCATAGTCCGTGAAAGTTGACGCTAAATTTCGGCATGCTGTAATGCTTTTCCTTTTTTTATTGTTTATGCTACAATTGACAAAACTGATTACTCCATCGGGGAACGTAGGAAGTGATGTTTGTTTGTTTGTAACTTCAAAGGAGTCTCAGTTGGCTACGTCAGTGGGGAAAGGGCTGGACCGGATAAATTCTTTTCTAGGGAAGGTCCCCAACTCTCCAGCCAACCTTGATATTGAAACTGATTTGTGGTTTTCTTTCCTTTTCTTTTTGTGCTTCCAGAGTTGACCTATCCTGGGCGCAACCTAACTGAACAAGCTTCTGCAGGATGAAAAGATGGCAGGGCGGTTGCTTGCACCACCAGGCCCTGACAGTTTTAGGCCTTTCACTCCGGAATCTCTGGCTAACATTGAGAAGCGCATTGCAGAAGAGACGAAGAAGAAGCGTCCTAAGCAAGACAGCAGTCACAGAGATGACGATGAAGAGAACAAACCAAAACCAAACAGTGACCTGGAGGCAGGGAAGAGTTTGCCTTTCATCTATGGGGACATCCCCAAAGGCCTGGTCGCTGTGCCACTGGAGGACTTTGACCCTTACTATATGACGCAGAAAGTGAGTCAGCAAACAACCAGCTATGTAAAAGTCAGCCTTCTGATGGTCAAAGGAGTTACAGATTTGGGTGGCCAGAGGTTTCACGTGAAAAGTGGGTGGGGGGCAGAAAAACAACATCTGTATGGCCTTTGTTTGCAAAGATGTCTCTTGTCTTTGGGTTGGTGGGGGATGGGAGGAAAAAGGAAGAGGGAGAAAGTTAAGGGAGCAATCGCTTGGGCAGCTGAGATTTTCAAAACCACCACATAGTTTATGCCATTGTATGAGTCAGGAGATTTAATGGGGAGGCAGTAATACATCCAAGAAAGATGGCAAATGAGACTGAGACGAAGATTGGCTTTTATTAGCAAATGGTCCATCGAAATGAGGATAAGCTAAAAGCTGTCCTTTCGCACCATGGTTATATTCCCAGAGGAAAAAAGGAAAATAGGATGAGGTTAGTGGTTCAATTATATTTGCAGATATGTTTTGAGGCACCAAGAGATGCCCCAAAATTTTCTAGGGAAAACAATGATAGTTACTCCCACTTTAAAAAAAAAAACAGGAAATGTGGCTGTTAAATATTAAAGTCTAACTTCTTAGGAAAATATGTTGAATAGAGGTGAACCGGAGTGCAATATGGAGAGAAAGAATTAATCTCTCACCTGTATGGAAGCATATAATCCCTATAATTGGTGACTGTCAGGCTAGAGTAGCTTGTATAAACTGGCTAAAAAGAATGAGATGAGTGGAATGTCTTTTTTTTTTTCCAGTGGGTGCATACAAATGAAACCAAGTTCCAGCATTGGGGATTCTAAGTAGAAAACCAGCATATAAATGATATCCTCATATGAAATATGACAAGACAGAGCTTATTTGTCTGGTAGCAATTGCAGATGCTCCCGTGTTTGTAGAGAATGCTAAGCAGACCGAGGAAATTACTACTAGGGTTAAGATTAATACCACTATCCACACATTGCTCAGATTTCTACCTGAATCAGTCTTGTTTCTTATTTCAGAGATCATTTAAATCTTGGGCAATGTCTGTGAGCAGGAGGGAGCAAATAACCAGTTTAAGGTGTTGGAATCTAGAACACTTATCTCTCTTCCCATGGTTTCCAGGCTCTTGATTCCAGCATCTTACACTACCACTAGACTGGTGTCTGGGGAATTCTGGGAATTGACCTGGCTGGGGAATTCTGGGAATTGAAGTCCACCCAGCTTCAAGTTGTCAAGGTTGAGAAACATTGCACTAAACAATATCCATCTCATGGCTTTATTTTATATTCATTCCAGATACTTGGCTATGTTTACCTCACATGCCTAACTTGGAGACTGAATAACGCACTTTCTGAGTAACACAGGCTGGATTCACACAGTGTACACAGGACAAAAAAAGCCTAACCAAGATTAACCCCAAGTCGGGTTTAGCCTGAGTAAATTATCTTCTAACCTTTTATTTGAGCTGCCTGTTTGTGTTTTGTTATCATTTGCAGTGCATCGGTGTGAGAACAAAGAATTGCATTGTCAAGGATGCTATCTTACATATATTCTCACAAGTTGGTTTCTTACAATATCATGAATAGGAGCCTCTTTCACTCTTCCTCCACCTTCTTCAATAGATGCATTTGGGTGTGTTTTGGATTTTTATTATTGCAGATCTGAAGGCTGAGTTCCAGAGTATATGGTTAGCGAGGGATCCTTGGTGTTCTCTGAGCTTGCTTATTTTCTTGCAGACATTTCATTGCCCAAACTAGGTAACACCCTCAGTCTAGTAAGGAATGGTGTTTGCTCTCAGTTTACATTCTAGTGGCTTTCCTATCTGTGTGGGTGGGAGTAGTCTTGGAGGTCCTTTGGTTGGGCTGTTTACTGATGGCTTTTTTGGCAGTTTCTTGGCTGAGGTATTGCTTACTTGATTGTTGGTCTGATGTTAACTTTGGAGTTAATCTATGCTAGTTAATATTGTATTTATGCTTGTGGTTTTATACATGTATTTTTAAATTCCCTGTGCACCGCCTCGAGTCCCTTCGGGGAGAGAGAGCGGTTTATAAATTAAAATTATTATTATTATTATTATTATGCTGATGGCACGGGACCTAGTTATCTTCGGGATCGCATCCTGCCCCATACATCCCTTCGGCCGATCCGCTCCCACAGAGAGGGACTTCTCCGGGTGCCGTCCACTAGGCAATGCCAGCGGGCGACTCCCAGGAGAAGGACCTTCTCTGTGGAGGGCCCAACTCTCTGGAACGACTTACCCCCCCCGAACTGAGAACGATCACGGACCTCCGCTCCTTCCGCCAGAACCTTAAAACTTCTTTTTTCCAACAGGCCGGCCTGGCCTAACTTACATCACCTAGCCCACAGTCTGCAGTTAAATTGTTTTAAATTGGTTTTAGGGATATTGTTTTAATATATTTAAATTTTTAGCACAGGGATATTAATTTAATTTGGTTTTATATTTTGTATATTGTTGTTTATATATGTTTTAAAATTGCCTGTGCACCGCCCGAGTCCCTTTTGGGAAAGGGTGCAGTATATAAATTAAATAAACCATAAACCATAAACCATCTGTGTGCTGATTGCTGGTGGAGAGGTGCTTGGGTCATTTTGTTCCTTTTTGGACAGGGTGATAGTCTTTTGTTTATTGTGTCTATTGATGGCTGTTTTGTCAGGGTGCCAGGCTTCTAGAAATTCCCTGGTGTTTTTGGACTTGGCTTGGTCAAGGATGGTCCCATTTTCCCAATTAAAACTATGGTTAAATCTGTCCATATGTTGTGAAATTAAAGAATCTTCATCATGTCTCCTGACTGCTAGTTGGTGTATTGTAGATACGTTCTGCCAGTCTTCTGCCTGTGTGTCCTACATAGTGGTTGTTGCAGTCCTTACTTTGTTTATTGTAGATGACTCCTGTTTTTCCTTCTGGGGTTTTTGGGTCTTTTGATGTGCTTAGAACCTTTCTTTTTAGAGAAACAACTCATCTCTCACAAGGGAAGCTGTGTGAGGACTTTATTTAAACAAGGCTAAACACACCGCAGCAACCCAGAATAGCAGAAGAAGAAAATAGAGCAAATAGAATAGAATAGAATAGAATAGAATAGAATAGAATAGAATAGAATAGAATAGAATAGAATTCTTTATTGGCCAAGTGTGATTGGACACACAAGGAATTTGTCTTTGGTGCATATGCTCCCAGTGGACATAAAGAAAAATAACTAAAAAACATTCATCAAGAAAAATAAGATACAAGACTTATTGATAGTCATAGGTTACTAATAAGCAATCAAATTATATTATGAAACAAATAAAACAATATCAATTTTAAAGATACAAGCAACATGGTTATATCATAAGTGGGAAGAGACAGGTACTAGGAATGAAGAGAAAAATAATAGTAATACAGTCTTAGTAGGTAATATGACAGTGTTTGTGGGAATTAGTTTGTTTAGCAGAATGATGGCATTCAGGGGAAAACTGTCCTTGTGTCTAATTGTTCTGGTGTGCAGTGCCCTATAGCATCGTTTTGAGGGTAGAAGTTACAACAATTTATGTCCAGGATGTGAGGAGTCTGTAGTTATTTTCATAGCCCTCTTTTTGACTCGTGCAGTATGCAGGTCTTCGATAGAAGGCATGTTGGCAACAATTGTTTTTTTCTGCAGTTCTAATAATCTGTTGAAGTCTGTGTCTGTTTTGACAAAATGGATATCCATACAACTTTTTCAAAAAGTCCCTGACCACTCAACCTTATACAGCACAACCAACACAAACCCTAAAAAGAACCATACAGTACATCAAAAATATCTCAGAAATCAACAACAACAGACTACTACAACCACATGGAATCAGCCTAGCACACAAGGCAACTAAAGCCTTTCAAAACATCCTAAGGAGACCAAAAGGAAGCTGGCAGTGAAAAGGTCTTGAGGAGGCTTTGCTTCAAAATCTTCCTGTAAAATATATACATAATGCACATTCTGTGTTGACTATAGAGTCTATAGAGTTTAGACTATAGACCAGGGGTCCCCAACCTTTGCAACTTTAAGTCTGAAGGACTTCAGCTCCCAGACTTCTGGGAGAATTCTGGGAGCTAAAGTCCTTCAAACTTAAAGTTGCAAAGGTTGGAGACCCCTGCTATAGACTATAGAGTCTCTATAGAGACTATAGAGTTTGGATATTGGCCTAGGAATGAACATGTTTTCCTGAGCTTAAGGGGTCACTGGTAGTTATTTGCCACATGCTGAAAAGTGCCCTCTAGAATTGGTGAAGCCAAAAGAAGGGGAAAGATTAGAGCAATAAATAAATATGGTGTGAGTATTGAATAAAGAGAAGACATCAGTGAATAATAAAGCCGCCTCTGAGCAAATGTTTCCAATAGGCTCAAAACAAAGTCATGAAAGCCTTTAGCCAATTAATAGTGCCCAACGGCTTTTAGGGAAACTGAAGACACACTGTAATAAACCAAGTAACATGAGTGCACACCCACACACATAAACCACTGGTCATCAAGTGAGAGATTGGAATGGAAGAAAAGTGACATTTTAAAGGCAACTGGGTCAATCTGAAAATTTTCTCGGCATTCAGTTTAACAGATTACTCTGAAGTAAAGAATAGTCAGAACTTTTGTCCATTTTTAAAGTTTTAAAACTACATTCTTAGTCTTTTCTTAAGAGCCGTGGTGCACAGTGGTTAGAATTTATTTTTATTTTTTTTATTTTAATCATATTTATATCCCGCCCTTCTCCACAAGGGACCCAGGGCGGCACACAGGAATTTAAAAAACATACAAAAACAATAAATACAGAATTTAAAAACATATTAAATTATAATCCTATGCTAAAATCCAATTTTAAAATCCCCAATTTAAAACTATCTAAAATAGTCCCAACGGGGTTAGGCTAGGCCGGCTTGCTGAAAAAGATGTGTTTTTAGACACTGGCGGAAGAGGCGGAGGTCCGAGATGGTACGCAATTCAGGGGGTAGGTCGTTCCAAAGGGCAGGGCCCACCACAGAGAAGGCTCTTCCCCTGGGTGTCGCCAGACGGCATTGCCCTGCCGACGGCACCCTGAGAAGGCCCTCTCTGTGGGAGCGGATCGGCCGAAGGGATGTATAGGGCAGGAGGCGGTCTCGCATATAACTAGGCCCCGAGCCATGGAGCGCTTTAAAGATGGTCGTCAGAACCTTGAAGCGCACCCGAAAGGCCACAGGAAGCCAGTGCAGCTCGCGCAGGATCGCTGTTATATGGGAGCATCTAGAGGCTCCCGTAATCACCCGCGCGGCTGCATTCTGGACTAACTGTAGCTTTCAAGTGCACCTCAAGGGAAGCCCCATGTAGAGAGCATTACAGTAGTCGAGTCGAGACGTCACGAGAGCTTGAGTGACTGTGCGAAGGGCATCCCGGTCCAGTAAGGGGCGCAATTGGCGCATCAGGCGTACCTGATGAAACGCCCCCCTGGCTACGGCTGCCACATGGTCCTCCATAGACAGCCGGGAGTCCAGTAGGACACCCAAATTGTGCGCCCTCTCCACGGGCGTACTGCAGTACTGCAGGCTACTTCTGATCACCGGCTGCCAGCAGTTTGACAGTTTGAGTCTCACCAGCTCAAGGTTGACTCAGCTTTCCAGCCTTCCGAGGTCGGTAAAATGAGGACCCACTGTGAAGCAGTATATGTGCTATTGCTTTTCAGAGAGTTAGAAACCATTTCCAAGTGGTTTCTTCCTTTGTGCACTAATCATAGTAGTCAATGGAATTATGGACCACAGTTTGCATCTCGTTAACCATCTATGTATCCCTCTATTCTAAGTTCCAATTATCGAGTATCACATTGTTTGCTCAGTAAATTTATTTGCCACCCATCTCACCAAGGGGCTTTACTATGCTGCGTGGTTTAAATTAATTTAAAAAGTGAATAAATTAAAAAATGAATGCAGATTAGATAGACATCACATATGCAACTGAAAATGTACAAGTCACATTTATAGCTAAGAATGGCACCTCCATCTATTCTTGGTGTCATGCTTATTTGAAACTAGCTGAAAACATGGCATTGTCTGGGTATCTACTGTATTTATAGGGGGGAAATGTCCAGACCAAATGTACTTTTCTTGTGTGGGATTTCTCCCCTTACCAGAGGGAGCCGCCTTGTGGAGTACTGTGAAGCTGTTACCATGGCAACTCCACTGCATTGTACAGTTGAAGCAATTTTAAGGCAGTGCAGTAGAAGCCATTTTAAGGCACAACAGGCTGTATCTTAACAGAACACAAACCCTGAGGGGTGTTAGGGTTGTCCTACCCTCCACAGTATTTTTTTTCCAGAGAGTAAGTCATCTGTGTAAGTTTGGTTGAAATTGTTCAAGGCGTTCCAGAGTTATGCTGGAACATGAGCGCACGTGCACATACACACACACACACACACACACAGAGAGAGAGAGAGAGAGAGAGAGCGAGAGAGAGAGAGAGAGAGAGAGAGGGAGAAATATTTAGAAAACAAGAGTGATCAGAAACCAAAGCTGCCCATAATACTGTTTTTAGCTGGGGCTTTGGATATTGGCGCCTTCTTCTGTAGAGAAGTGAATGCTTCAGGAGCTTAAGACATATTATTTCAAGGAATTTTGAGGAGATAATTGGAACTACAGTGGGAGGCATTTGCATTCTTCAATAGCTTAGGGACATGCTTTGTGCTTTTACCTGTTTTATGTGTTGGTGACATTTATGTTTTAAAAACAAAACCAACAAACGCATCATATAGCAAACAATAATAGACATCCACAACAAAAATTGGGGGGGGGGGGCTCAGCCCCCAGAGAATCATCGAAAAGAGATGAAGATGGGAGATATGTGTTCTGCACCCATGGAGAATAACTAACAACTCTAGTTATTCCCCAATAGACTAGCAGTAGGTTCTCCAGGTATAAATCTGCTGGCAATAGGAAGCCCCAAGATATTTCAGGACTGGTGCGGAAATAGACAGCCTTGGATTCTTTAGATAATTACTCTTCCTTTCCCCAGTGGATCCAATAGATTTGGATCTTCCACCAGAAAGAAAAATGTGAGTAGGAAACAACAAATATAAGTATCCTCTCCCCACTGCCCCCAACTTTCCAATCCTAAAGAATATATTGTATTTTCAATCATGAACCATATCAACTAGCAAGGTTTGGCGCATGATCTGCCACTTCCAATTCCTTGTACCCTCTTAGGATGATATAATTGTCAAGCAATAAACTTCAGGCTCCAAAAACTAGAAGGCTTTCTAAATACAAATATTTTAATACTGTGACAAAAGGCCAGTTAAGCAAAAGTAAAATTTACATCCAAAGACTGCTTGCCTGAAAGTGATCATAAATATGTTGATGTTTCCCAGTAGATACCCAATAAAGTATTTCAACTTAATCCCATGTTATTGCATGCTTACGTTGCACCCTAACATGAATTTGCTTGGTAATGAGGCTCACAGAAGAGAATATTTGTAGCTCAGGGTTGAACTGTGGAGTCTCTCCTGATGCTCTCTGAGTTTGGTGATTTTCTTGTAGATGTTTCATTACCAAATCAGGTAACATCAGCAGCGCATTGATGATGTTATCTAGTTTGGTAATGAAACATCTACAAAAAAACTACTATGTTCAGGGAGTACCAAGGACCCCACAATGAGTCCCACAGAATTCAATGAAGATGTACCATATTTTTCAAAATATAAGACACATCTTTTTTCCTCAAAAAAGAGACTGAAAATCTGGGTGTGTCTTATACACCAAATACAGCATGTTTTTGCTTCTGGTAACCCTGCCCCTTCACAAAAATGGCTGTGCATAGCCTTTAGGAACCTTGCAGAGTGCTCCTGGGGGCTGGGGAAGGCAGAAATGAGCAACAAACAGGCCATTTTTTGCTCGTTTTTGGCCCCTCCACCCCCCAGGAGTACTCTACAAGCCTCCTAAAGTCTATTCATGCCCTTTTTTTGGAGAAAATGGGCCTTTTTGGGAGGTTTACGGACTGCAAAAACTTTATTTTTAACTAGCTGTTCCTGGCCACGCGTTGATGTGGCCCAGTCTGGTTAAATAGCCAAGCAATCTGTGTGTAGATCTATACTTGCACACATAAACACATACACACAACCACTGTATAACCCCCAACCTACCTACCTACTGTATTTCTCCCTCTCTCCCTCTACCTACCTACTGTATTTCTCCCTCTCCCTCTCTATCCCCCTACCTACCTACCTACCTACCTACCGTATTTCTCCCTCAGAGTATTTTATGTCATAAAGGATGGCATAATACCTGTGGGCCACTGCTCTCTCTGTATCCATCTACCTACCTTTTTTACAATTTTTTTACATTTCCATTGCATGTACCTGGCACAGGTATGACATCTACACAATCTATATGTATCATTGGTGCTGTATTTCAAAAGAGCGTTGTGTGAATATTTGGAAGCGATTGGTGCACTCCGCTAATCGGAGATTAGCAGTTTTGAACAAACTCATAGTTACATTTTTATTTATATAGACTTGCCTCTTCAAAACCTTGGTGCGTCTTATACTCCAGTGTGTCTTATATTCCGAAAAATATGGGTAAATCAGATTGCAGTGTTACAGTATTAGGTATGTAATAGAACTGAGCTTGTAATTGATACCATGGGTCAGCTTTGGTGAACAAAAGTACAGAAATTGGTATTTTTGAAGGATGAAGGGCTGCAGGCTAAGTAAAGCTATGTCATGGATCTGGTGCGGCTAAGGTTTTGGGAGGATTCTTTATTTGTACATTGTGATATTCTATTTCCACTTGAAAATAGCAGAATCTGCCATCAGTTTTCAATAGCTATGGTCAGAGAGACACCAAGGACTGCCCCAAAGACTTGAAGGTCACAGGCCCATCCCAATCATAAGCATATAATACTAGCAGATAACCCAGCATTGTCTTGGTATTTATTTATAGGGGGGAAATGTCCAGACCAAACATAATTTCTAATGTCAGATTTTCCTCATTACCAGAGGGAGCCCCCTTGTGGAGTACTGTGAAACCATTACCATGACAACTCCACTGTGCTGTACAGTAGAAGCCATTTTACAGCAGTACAGTAGAAGCCATTTAAAGACACAACAGGCTGTATCGTAACAGAACACACACCCCGGGGGATGTTAGAGGTGTCTTACCCCCACAGTATTTGTTTCCAGAAGTAAGTCACCTGTGTACTAAGTTTGGTTGAAATTGCTCGAGGTGTTTCAGAGTTTTGCTGGAACACACACACACACACGCACACACGCACACACAGCCATTTATATATATATATATATATAGATTGTCCATTTCTATATAGGCAGCCTATATGTTGTTTTAATGCCTTTCTGTCATATCTGATATTATTAAATGCCCATATCTGCCTATTGTATAGATAGCTACTGTATATGTCAATCAGACTGAACCCATGTGCTTCTGATGTAAACCCTTCTAATGAAGAGAATGCTGTAAAGATTTTTTAAAATCATTGTATACATTACATGCCACTATTCCATTACTTTTGAGATTTTGATAGTCATGCCAGTTGTTTATTTACTGCAGAGTATTTTGATGGATATGAGAAACATTTTCTTTTTGTTTCTATATTGGGCCTTCCTTAGAAAAACAATCTCAATTTTTAGCTGAACCGTAATCTCCATCTCATTTTTTTTGTATCAGATTAATGTAGAAACATTATGGAATGGGCATAGCAGGGCTGAAATGTTATCATGAATTACTTTTCGTCTCTGCTTTTAATCATGATTTTAAAGACCATACAATCTTTGTTAGTATGATTATTTGGTTTATTTTTTAATCCATTCATTTTGCATACAGGAAGATATTTGCAAATTCAAGTAAAAAGCCTATAAAATTCATGTAATTTTAATGTAATGTTTTACTTTCCCAAAACGAAGCAAGATTTCTTTGGCTTTTTGATCCCCATAAGAAAAAGAAATTCTTTTTAAAAAAAAAAAAAAATCATCCATGTGCATTATAAGGTAAAATAATAAGAAATGGCTGCCATTTGGAAGATTCTTGAAATATGATGCAAAAATTATATAAAAGGAGCAGTAAGAAAAAGAAATGAGTGCCATGTATATTTGCGGCATCTGGCATTTATGGGATTTTAGATTTCCATGGCAACGGATGCTTTCATTTTATATTTGCTCATTTCAGAAACAACACAGACACTGATGATAAAACTTGATCATACTTTTGTATGACCAACAAAGGAAGCCAAAGTTTGGCTGAACCTACTGGGCTGTCTCTGGTTTTCTAACACAGTCAACAATAACTTGCAACAAATCCAAATGTTGACAAAATCTGCTCTACAATTTAGACCTGGGATCTCCTAAATGCTTTTATATGCCTGAATAACCACCCTGTATTTACGGAAAGTGAATTGACAGAAATTATAATTACCCGCCAGCCTATATTATTATTAATATATATGAAATTTACAGTGTATGGACCTTCAAGCAATAAACACTTTGTGTGAACAAGTGCAATTTGCTCATTGTAACATGAGCACTTCCATTCGTATAGAACAATCAACTGCAGCCCACTCAAATATGTGTATAAATGTTAAAATAACACTATGTTTTTACACAACAGATGATTGGCAGCCATATTGTTCTTCTCAGTATTATCATAGTGGGGGGGGGGGAGAAACTACACAGGAAGGGAGGGAGCCAAATTTCTCAGTTGAAGTGTTGAAGTTTTGCAGAGGGAGGCAGACTGTTTTTCTATTGATAAGAAAAACTACTCAGCTTGGCCCCTGTCTGATGACCTTCCCTTTCCCTTCATTTCCTGTGGAAGTAAATCTATAGTACCTTTTGCCATACCATGATTTTTAATTGATCAAAAAGATAGGTGATATTCCGCCCGTTGGCCCCAATTCGTGTGAACCGGTAGTGGCAATGGTGGGAGGGTCCGCCCACCCACCCAGATGTCATCATGGATGCTCTGCGCATGTGCAGAGGTTTTTGCGCATGTGCAGAAGCACTACACATGAGCGAGTGAGCACACACACACACTCCCGGTTCGGAACCAGGAGCGAAGATTGGAGCATTTCATGCCTGAGATAGGACTCTGAAAGCTTACAGCTCTCCCTTGTTGTAGATCAGGGATGTCAAACTCGATTTCATTGAGAGCTGCATCAGGATTGTGTTTGACCGAGGGAGGGTGGGGTGGGGGCGTGGCCAGGGAGCATGGCCAGCTCAACATCACTCCTTTCGGGAGTGTCTGTGATGGTCCGAACTCCTTTTTTTGGCTGCGATGGCCTCCTGCAACCCTCTGCCAAGTTATACAGAGCTCAGGAGGGTCGCCACCCAGCTCTCCCGAGCTCCATTTTCACTGGAAGAGGCACCTGGGCCAATCCTTTGCTGTTTCCAGTGTGGCCTCCTGGACCAGATCCAGCCCACGGGCCTTGAGTTTGACACCCCTGTTGTAGATACTCAGACTAATCCCCATGGTACAGTGATGACAAACCCATGACATGTGCGTCAAAGGAAATACACCGTAACATTTTTGTTAATATGCCAGCATTCATTAATACATAACAAAAAATATTCTCAAAAACCTACTCTTTCTTACACAATTTTCAAAGATTGCAGAGGCTGCACGAGAATGGGATGTGCTCATCCATGGCCTCCAGACCTTCTGAAAGTTGCACGAGATGGCCATGCTTTTGCACAGTCTTTGTAGCCTCCAAAAATTGCACGAGAACAGAACATGCTTTTATGTGGTTCTCAGAGACTGCAGGGGCTATGAAAGAGCATTCTCCAAAGCTCCTTCAAGATTGAAGACCTTGTGATTCCCGGAGCAGCCTAAGGTAGGCCACAGAGCCTGTCAACAGAATAGAGAACGTGGCCTAAAGATAGATGGTGCGTGGCAGATCCCAGAGGATGCTGGGCTATGGGTGCAATCACACCATTCCTCAAGGCTTGTGCTTCTTGGGAAATGGTGTGAGGCAGCCTTTTCAAGTGGCAGCAGTGGTGCTGTGGCTGAAGCCAAGGCCCAGCTTCTACTTAAGGCCTCGTCTTGGCACTGCTCCTAACTGCCGCTGTTCTGAGTGGTCCAGATGGTAGTGGTGAAATAGAGAATTGTTTCTCTTTTGTTGTGGGTAAGGATGCCGGCAGAGCAAAATGTTTCCAAAATGTTGATATGCTGAGCCCAAAAAGTTCATCATCACTGCCGTAAAACAAATGTATAAAAGTGTGGTTGAGTTTCACTTTTTGCACTCTCTTAGTAGTCAGCTGAAAGGCAAACTGGTTGATGTGGTTTTCTTAGCATTTTGAAAATGGCGGTGAAGATGACCGCATGTTAGTTTGAAATTCTTTCTAAGACTTTGCAGACTACACTCTTCTCTTCATTCAACTCAAATTTATCATACTTGTTGCACCATTTATAACTTGGAGAAATTGGAGTAATTTTTCAATATTTATTTAGTGACCATATTTTTCGGACTATAAGATGCATCGGAGTATAAGACGCACCAAGGTTTTGAAAAGGCAAATTTTCCAAAAAAGTTTTTGCACTCTGCAAACCTTCCAAAAAAGGCTCATTTTTCATGGAAACGCCCCCCCCCTTTTTTTTTTAAAGGGCATAAATAGCCTTTAAGAGGCTTGTAGAGTGTTCCTGGGGGGCGGAAGAGCCAAAAACGAGCAAACAATGGCCAATTTTTCACTCATTTCTGCCCTCACCAGCCCCCAGGAGCACTATAAGATTCCTAAAGGCTATGCACGGCCATATTGGTGAAGGGGGTAGGGTTTCGGGAGGCAAGAAATGCTGTATTCAGTGTATAAGACGCACCCAGATTTTCAGCCTCTTTTTTGAGAGTAAAATTTTACTCCAAAAGTACAGTAGTTAGTTGCTTGCTTACACATTAGATAAGCATTTTCTAATCCATCAGTGGCAATGTTCTTCCAGAGCTTTACAAAAACAGGGGTAGTTCCATTTCTTTCAGTCGTCTTTTATTCTCCATATGGAGATAAGCCTTGTGGATGCACTTGAAGCATCCATTACTAACTTCAGGTCAAGTTGTACATTTGCTGGTCAAGTAAGTCCTGTTTTGGGCATCAAAATTGGGCAGTTCTCTGGATCACAGCAAAGGAAGATTTCAAGTGTGTCCATGGAATCTTCCGTACTACTGTAGGATTACCATTGTACAGTTGCAATGACTAATTCATAGAATTTTATGTAGTGATCCTAAATGCCGTGGGTCCTTTTCCATTTGGAATCTTCCAGTTTTTTCCTGTCACTTCCTTCTTTTTTTCTTTCTTTTTCATTTTCTTTGCTACAATAAGGAAAATGGATTGGTAATATGAGAAGTCATTCATAAGGAAGTATGGGGTGTGTGGCAGAGGTAGATTCCGGCAGTCTACTACTGCTGGTTCGCTCATGGGTGCATTGTGCACACATGCTTGATGAAAATTTGATAAAAAATTGTTCTGCGCATGCACAAAACAAGATGGCGGAGTTCAGGGGCATGGCAAGTCTGGGTCGCTGCCGGTTCCAACAACCCAGGCCACCAAATCACTACCGGTTTAGCTGTTCATACCACTGGTGTGTGAGTATGTAGGGGTGTAGGGGGTGTTTAGGGATGGGAATTATAAACTATCCATGTGTCTGGGCTCCAGGAGTAGAGATTTTGCACTTGCATTGTTTTCCAAAGCATAACAGAAAGGGCTTTGCAGAGGACCAAGATCACTTCTTCTCCATGATTGGGCAGGCACTGTATATTCTTTATTCCAATTTATAAAATGGCATCTAACGCAAGTCCATATGCTACAGAAATACTGGAAGAGGAGTAAAAATGCATGCAAAGCAATATGACTCACTGGATGGAGAAGAAACTAAAATGTTCTAGTTATTTTTATTAAGAAAAAACATGTTCCTTGACTAATTGTCTTCCTAAGGCTTCCCTGTTGATGGCTGTGATAACTTTCACTGAGCTACATACTGATATGTTTTAAATAGTTAAATAACAGGTGTGATCCTGTTTTTTTGAAAGCCATTCTGTGCACAATACAGAAAGAAACAGGAGCAGTAGTTGCAGAATTCTAGTCTGTTCCAGTTAAACTCCAGAGAAAGCGTTTGGACCAATCTTGGACTCTCCCCTCTATATAGAAGAAAAATGTTTCATAGTGTACAACATGCAAATATAATGTGCAGAGAGTAACTCTCAAAACAAGATGGCAGCTTGACTTGCAGTCCTAGGTGCCATAATGTAAGCCCTTAGAGCAGGGGTCTCAAACTCAATTTAACTGGGGGCCACTGGAGGCAGAGGCTGGGTGAGGCTGGGCCGCATAAGGGATTCCTTATATTAATATGAATATGAATATTATATTTTCATATCATGGTGGGGGCCACAAGATACCGTCCTGCGGGCCGCAATTGGCCCCGGGCTGCGAGAATGAGACCTCTGCCTTAGAGACAGATTAAACTTTAAGACCAAAGTCATGAATGGTAAAGCTATTTTTATTATAGTAACAGAACTTTGCAACCCTGAATTTCTCTCTCCTCTCCCTGCCTTAATCCTAAAGGAAACTCATTCCTGCTTTGGACTGAGATTTCTCTTATCTTACTGTTGCCTTGGCTGTGTCACTTCTTCCTCAAGGTTATTTTCACAGCCCATTACATCTAGTCTATTCTTTCACTCTCGGGGTGCTACTTCATTCCTCCTTTTCTGGGGTAAAGGCTGAGAAATGTCTTGTAATACAGTTATGCACATTTCACGGTGAGACCTATTCTCAGGTAAATGAAGCATTAATACATAAATTTGCTTTAAGGGTGTACGCTACTGTTGTTGTTAATATTATTGTTGTTATTCATATTATTATTGCTGTTGTTGCTGTTTTTATGTACTGTTCTAACAGAGCTGTCAGATCAATTAAAGTAAAAGTATATTGTGGAATAACTTCAAAATGATTTCAACAAAGAGAATCACCCAGTTAACAAGATTCTTTGTAAGAATGATATAGTCATGGTTTTTGAATTAAATATGTATGCTTTCTTCCTAGGCATATGAATGTATAACATTTTCTTCTCTTTCTCTTTCTCTGCAGACCTTTGTAGTACTAAACAGAGGCAAAACACTCTTCCGATTTAGTGCCACGCCTGCCTTGTACATTTTAAGTCCTTTTAATCTATTAAGGAGAATAGCTATTAAAATTTTGATACATTCATATCCTTTTCATAGTAATGTGTACCACTTATTCTGAAGTCATTATTTCCTGTTTTGCTGGATTAATGTGCTGCCTTTAAAAAAAAGCATTATTTGGATTTAAAAACATATTTTATAGAAATAGCCTGCCTCAGGGAGATATTTCCCTAAGCAACTGTAAGAGTAGGTGAATGAAAGTGAATTTAATAGGGATGATGTTTCATAATTAGAGAATGTATGTATGAGATATGTCCGTAGATTTGAATATAGGCTGTCTTTGACTTACAACCATTCATATAACAATTGTTTGAAGTTTTGACTGCACTGAAAAAAATGACTTACCACCAACCCTCATACCTACAACTGTCACAACATCATCACGATCACGTGATCAAAATTTGTGCCTTTGGCAATCAACGTGTTTTATTACAAGGTCGCATGATTGCCATTTGCCACCTTCCCAGAGAATTTCTGACAAACAATGGGAGAACCCAGGTTTACTTAATAATGGTTGTGATTCACTTAATGACTGGGGCAAAAAAAGGTCATAAAATCAAGTGGGATTCACTCCAACAGCCACATCGCTGGTCATTAGTCGAAAACTACCTGTATTTGATATTCTGCAAGAAGTGCTTACTATCAACTCATACTAGAAAAAACTTGAAAATGCTACTGTTTTCTCCTATTCTCTATGTCAGCCAGTGCCTCTGCTTAGCACGTAGATTAAACATACATCCCAATGCATTCTATATATCTCCATATTCAGATGCCACAGGAACCAGAGAGGAGACTGGGAGAGATCTGCCCATTGTTACGTGGGGCTGCATCTTGATTCTCTCTCTCTCTCTTACACAGTGAGGTGTAATATGGAATCTAAATATTATGAAATGAATCAAATTATTAATTTCAAAAGAGAGATACATATTAATTCTAAATGTGTAGTATTGCCTTTCTGGGTGAGTCCATAAATAGTCCATAAAACTATCTTGCAACTAAGGTATAATTCTCAAATCTAAAAGCTGAATAGTCAGAATTCACCTTTTCCAACTGTACCATTTCTAAGTACAGTATGTACAGATTTAGGATGTTGTCTGATTATATGATAACCTTCAGTCAAAGACATTCATTTTGCCTATTTACTAACTGGGTCTTGATTGTGATCGTTTTTCTGGATCTAATTCAGTTCTTATTACTTCCTCTTTTTCCCCCCAGCAAACTTGCAGGCCACTTTTTAGATCTTCTCATCTGCCTGCAGCAACTGCCTGAGAAATGAATAGTGACATACAGTTGCCCTAGACCAGAGATGGCTAATCTTTTTTGGCTCCCATGCCAAAAACGGGGAGAGTGCAGGGTGGGCATGCATGGGCATGCCACACCCATAATGCTACCCCCCCCCCTGCTTTTCGCCTTCCCCAGGCTCCAGAGGCTTTATAGGAGCCTGGGGAGCCCCCTCCCCCTGCCCGGAGGCCTGCCACAGGCTTCAGAAGCTTCCCTGAAGCCTCTGAAGGGTGAAAAACAGACATACAGGGAACCCGGAAGTTTGGGAATAGTGACTTCCAGTTTGTCTGTAAGGCCGATTTTCAAGCTCTGGAGCCTTCGGGAGGCTTCCTTGAAGGCTCCAGAGGGCAAAAAATGGCTTCAAAAGAGGTGATAGGGCAACACCTTGCGTGCCCTAACAAATGGCTCCATGTGCCACCTGTGCCACACATGCCATATGTTCGCCATCATGGCTCTAGACAGACCTGGATGGTCAATTGTCCTTCCCCCCCCCCCTTTTGCAACCATATATGAAACTCCCCAAACCAATTCACTTTAAAATACATGGGGTAGGTTCACCCATTATACTAAACCATAATGTGTTTGATTTGTTTCTAACTTAGCATGAGGTATAAATGAAGCTAACAAACAAATTGTAGTTCCATAACTACATAATTTGGAGTTTTCTGATTTGTTTTGTGTTCCAACCAAGCTTCTGTCCAGTCCATAGAAGGGCAAAAGCAAAAAGTTTTTTAAATTGTTGAAATTCTTTTTTTCCTTTTTAATCCAGAAAAAAATGTTTGACTCACGAAGTAGAATTTTCTTCTACTCAGAAAATCTCTGTTTAGCTCTAAATTATTTAGAGCTAAATAAATCTAAAAGTGTTTAAGAAATGAGGATTGTCAAACCATGTGTTCACATAGGCTGCATTACTGGTGTGAATTAGATTGAAACCCCTTGACTCCCAGTCGCTCAATTTATGAGCCAATTATAAAAAACCCAGTTCCTGCAGTTTTCTCATGAGGAGTAGCTGTCCAAAATGCAAGTCGCCGATGTCAAAATCTCTCCTTTATCCAGAAAGACTGGAGCAGCTAGTATTCACTATCCTACCACCAATCACCACTGCAGTGCTATCCCTGCTCCTTCAGGGACATCTAGTCCACAATAAATCCTCACCAGAAGACCAAGACATTTTTACATTTGAGATGGTATCAGTTTGACATGTGAATAAGAAACCACCACTGGTTAGTGTATACAGTATTCCAAATCAGATAGGCTTCTTTTTATTTTATTTTTCTTGAACATTCATATGTGAAAGGATTTTTTAAAATGTATTCCTTAAGCCAGGAAATGTCCTAAGTGCATAGGTATAGTTTGCACTCCTGATGTTGCTGAAATACTGGACCCATTGGCTGCAGTTTCTAGGGATGGTTGGAGATGTAGCCAAGCAGTTTCAGGAATGACAAGATGTTGTTTTTTTCTACAGACTTACACTGGATCCTTTTAAAAAAGTAGGAAGTTAAACAAACTAATTAATGAATTGATAAATGAACTGATAAATGAATTAATGGAATTTAATGGAGTCTAAATCATTTATGAATTAATGCTATGGTCCTACATGGACTGAAAACCATTATGATTAGTCGTCTCTGGGTGTCCATATTCTGCATCTTATTATGAGAAACCTGTGTCTCCTCAGTAAATTGAGCATAATTCAATACAATTGCAGTGCAAGTGAGTTCACTTCCAGTTAAGGTTCCCAAAGCACTCCTTTGCTCTCATGTGGCTGGGTTCAATGTAATCTAAACTGTAAAAAGGTGTAAATCCTTCTCAAACCAAAATCCAAATTAGGCATATTGTCATATTTGTTATCAGGAAAGTTTCAAATCTACACTTTTATTAATACTATTTCTTGGGGGGGGGGGGAGTGTTTGATTTGTGTTCCCAGATTTAAACAAGTTATACCAGGGGTCTGCAAAGTTGACTCTTTGAAGACTGGTGGACTTCAACTCCCAGAATTCCCCAGCCAGCAGAGCTTGTTGGGGAATTCTGGGAGTTGAAGTCCACCAGTCTTCAAAGAGCCAACTTTGCAGACCCCCTGAGCTATACCATCAGCTTGATGTTCTTTTGTTAATGTCAGTAAGAAATTTCTTACCTTTTGTGCTTCCTTGACTTTGTTTTACAGTATTTAGCATGATCATTATGTGCACTATTTTGACGAACTGTGTGTTCATGACTTTTAGTAACCCACCAGAATGGTCGAAACAGGTGGAGTAAGTAATAATATTTTTGTTTGTTTCACTTTGATTGTTTGTAATATCTAGCAATTCTTTAAAGTAATAGCTGCCAATAGCTGCCAATTTTGAAGGAAAAGTGGGCCATATATAAACTCCCTGCCCAATATGGTTTAAAATATCAAGCTGGGAGTTAATTGAGCATGTTCTTAGTCTTGTCATTAATGTCTCTCAAAAGAAAGACAGGATGACTTCTGTTTAAAATAGATAATTATTAGATTTATTTATTTTTTTAGTATACATTGAATCTCTCCAAGATGAATAATTTTAGAAATTTTTTAATGTTTTTTGGTTAGGCAACATAATTGAGAGGATTTTGACTTCTTGTATAAGCATATGAATTAGATCTCCTTTCAAACAAGATTAATATACTGTGATGGCATTAATAGGCTTAATGGATTTTTATCTAGAATCTGATGAAGGGGCTATTTTCTTGGGTCAGAAATGGCTTTCAGTAACAACAATGGCGCCAAGCCGACCATTTATAATAGTAAATAATAGGCATTGCTACCGTACTTGAATCTTAAATTATGGTGCGTGAAATCTGTTGCTGGAGTCTGCTGGGGAATTGTGATATGGAGTTCCTACAATTCATCCACTCTCCAAAGATTTTCCACTTTATATTAAACCACTGGAGAAGATCACCAGGAAATCTGGTCCATAATGTTGCTGATATGCAATTTTTTTTTCTTACCACCTGAAGGGGAAATAACAAACAAATCTCTCCTAATGTTTACCTTCAGGCATTCATTGGTTGAAGGAGATATAATAAATTAAAACTGAGACCTCATCTTAAATGTCTTAGGCCTGGATTACCTAAGGGAATGCTAACTTTTACATCAACCTTGGCAATTTTAAGATGTGTAGATTGCAACTCTCAGAATTCTCCAGCTAATATACTGGCTAAGCAATTCTGGGAGTTGAAGTTCATGCTGCTGTTGTCAAAGTTGCGAAACATTGTACTAGATTATGCCAACCTAGCAGTGCCTTCTCCGCTGATTTTCCTAAGCTCTGGAACGCACTGGAATGCACTCACTTTTGAAAAACTGTAAAGGACTGTTTTTATCCTTTAAAAATTCAAAGGTGTGTTTTTCAGGATTTTTAAATAGGGATTAAGATAAGTTGAATAGTAGTATTTGCATGTGTTACGTTTGTTAATTGCTAGCCTATATATGTTTAAACAAAATAATTAATGACTTTTGTTTGCATGCATCAACAAGGTAAACATTCTTTAAATTTCTATTTATTACAAATGATCAACCATGTTCTTTATGCAGTCTGATCACTCTATCTTAATTCTTCCTGGCAGTGGAACAGCTAAAAAAACAACTTGAATGGTTCCATTTGTGATTTGTTTAGCTTATGTATGAGCAGGATATATTATGTGTTTCTGTTTTAACAAGGCCCAATCTTAAAGCAAAAATATATTTTATTGTATTTATTGATCTAATTTATATAGCTGCCCATCGCTGGGTGGATTGCCAGTGTTGTAAATCTTCACTTATAACTTTTTGGGATGGGAAACGGAGGAACCAGGATCCTGAGTTACATTATAATGCTGAAAGAGATACTGATGAAGCAATCCAGGTTGTTTTTTTATCCACTTCTGTTGCCTGAAAGCACAAACAGATGTTGTCAACTAGATCCCTGTGATGTCAGAATTCTCAAAAAATTTAGTTTATTGTTGGTACAAATACCAACTAATGCCATTTCAGTACACGTGATTTGTATGCATATTTTTACACACACACACACACACACACGTGTGTGTACGCGTAAAAATATGTATGTATGTATGTATGTATGTATGTATGTATGTATGTATGTATACACATCCATAAGAACATAAAGAACATAAGAATAGCCTTGCTGGAACAGGCCACAGCCCATCTGGTCCAGCATTCTGTCTCACACAGTGGCTCACCATTTGCTTCAGGGTATTCCCAAGCAGATGTCTTCACCTGCTTATGATTCCCTGCAAATGCCATTGAGAAATATCCTGCCTATCTCTCCAACCCGGAGGGTGTCCTTAGGCATCCATCATGATAACCATTGATACCCTTGTTCTCCATGAACTCGTCTAATCCTTTCTTAAAGGTGTCGAGGCTGACAGCTGTCACCACTTCTTCTGGTAGGGAGTTCCATAGACCAGTGATCCTCTGGGTGAAAAAGTACTTCCTCTTATTTGTTTGAGGTCTAGCTTCCAAAAGTTTCATGGAGTGCCCCCTAGTTCTAGTGTTGTGCGATAGGAAAAAGTTTTTTGTTTTACACACAGTTTTGCATGACTTCATGCAGATTTTAATTAGATTCTAAGTAGCATCACTTCCTGAATGTGGCAAACATGATTGCAGTCCGAATATTATATCAGCCAAGATCTGTATACTTCGATCTTGTATTAAGATCTAAGAATATAGATCTTTTATTAACTCAGCAAAACATTTTCTCCTCCCCTTCATTGCTTGTGCAACACATGGCAGCTCTGTAGCAATACTGCAAGTCTGTTCTGTTAAAATGTTCCTTAACAGATCCACTTTGGTCAGCAAGATTTTGCAGTGTCATCCAGAAACCTGAAAAAGGGTTATGAAATAATTACTGTCAATAAATACTCAGAATCTTGGCTTTTAAAATTTAAATAGATATTTCACCTTCCTTCATTATAAATATTATTCATCATTATTCTTTACTTTCAACAGGTACACATTCACTGGTATATATACATTTGAATCCCTTGTGAAAATTATTGCAAGAGGCTTCTGCATAGATGGTTTCACTTTTCTTCGTGACGCATGGAACTGGCTAGACTTCAGTGTCATCATGATGGCGTAAGTGCCGCAATTAGTGTTATTCTTGTGAGGAGAAGCCATATAATAACTATAAGTGAAAAGAAAAAATATATACTTTTGAGGTAATCCAAAAAATCAGAACAAAAATCAATCATTGGGTTTTTTAATTATTATTCTGGACTAATGACTGGTAAGTTATTTAAAATGGCTTCACATGTAAGATATGAAGATCTTCACATCTAAGATACAACATTCTGACATTAGCTGCAGGACTGAGAAACTTCCTTCTCCATAATATAACTATGGCAATATGTATTTTGGAGTAGTTTTAGTTGACAACCTGCTTTGCAACCAGTCTTAATTTTTCTTACCCTAGATATTTCAGATGAGTTGGAAAATGTATCTGATACCTGGATTTGCCTCCGGTTTTTCTATTTATTTGTTTGTTTATATTTTGCATTTCTTTTTACGTTTGTAGTATATAACAAGTAAGCAAAAAGGAAAACAATTCTATTATACCTAAAATGTTATATAATGAATAAATATAATTTAGTTGATTCATTTCATATATAGGTATCTCTTAACTAAATGAAGAATCAAAATCTATGTTGTCCAGATATTTTGGTCAGCAACTCCAATTATCTTTGATACTTAGGCATTGGTTGGGTTTGTATGGGAGTTATAGTCCAAAATATATGCAGACCACAAGATTGTTAACTTTTGGTTTAGGTGAACTAACTTTAATTGAAGTATATACAGCATTCACAGGGAGAAAATTCAAAATTTCAGGATTTTTTAAAAGTAAAACTCTTTTTTAATGTTAGCTAACCCCAGCATTTAGCCAGTAATGGAAATATTTTTTTGAAAATCCACTAATTTGGTTTTTTTTTTTGAAGTTAATACTTTACAACATGTTTAAGAATACAGACCTTAATTTTAGCTTCCACAGTCAAATCCACTATAGGTTTAGTGAAAAACTGGTCTCCAAGTACAGGAATTTGTGATGTTCCTTTGAAGTCCAATTTTTCTCAGATACGTACCAATAAACCTAGTTTAGCCATTCCAATTGCAACTAGCAACTTAGTTGTCAAGTGAAATACCGTATTTTTCGGAGTATAAGACGCACCGGACTATAAGATGCAAAAAGGTTTTGAAGAGGCAAATTACAAAAAAAAGTAGGTAGGTAGATAGAGGGATGGAGAATAAGAAAGAAATACAGTAGGTAGGTAGGTAGAGAGAGTAGGTAGGTAGATAGATAGATAAAGGGATAGAAAGAGAGAGAAATAGAGAGAGAGAAATACAGTAGGTAGGTAGGAAGAGAGAGAGTGTGTGTGTAGGGAGATAGGTAGGTAGGTAGAAGGATAGAGAGAGAAATAGAAAGAGAGAGAAATACAATAGGTAGGTAGGGAGAGAGAATCTGTGTATAAGTAGGTAAGTAAAGGGGGAGAGAGAGAAAGAAATAGAGAGAGATAAGAGAAATACAGTAGGTAGGTAGGGAGAGCGAGAGAGAGTGTGTGTATGTAAGTAGGTAGAAGGATAGAGAGAAATAGAGAAATACAGTAGGTAGAGAGAGAGACAAAGGTAGGTAGGTAGGTTGATGTTTCCAGGTGTATTTATCCATGTCCTGGAGAAGGAAATAGCTGACAAACCTTAAGACTTTGTTTCTCCTGGCACAGAAACAGTTAAAGAGCCTTCCAAAAGAGCTTTCCGAAAGTGTTTTTGCATTCTGCAAACCTCCCCAAAACTGCTCGTTTCACCGCAAAAGCGGAGCCATTTTTCTTCAAATAAAAAGCATGACTCGCCTTGGGGGGGCTTGAAGAGTGCTCCTGGGAGGTTGGGGGGTCAAAAATGGGCAAAATAACCAGCCCATTTATCACAAAAACGGGCTATTTTTGTGTCAAATAAATTGCATGCATAGCTCTATGGAGGCTTATAGAGTGCTGCTGCGGCCTAGGGGGCAAAAAACGGCCCGATTTAGGCTAATTTCTGCCCTCCCCAGCCCCCAGGAGCTCTCTGGTAGCCTCCATAAGGCTAGGCACAGCCATTTTGGTGAAGGGGGTGGTGTTTCGTGAGGTAAAAAAGTTGTATTCGATGTATAAGACGCACCCAGATTTTCAGCCTCTTTTTAGAGGAAAAAAGGTGCATCTTATACTCTGAAAAATACGGTAGTTGCTAAATGAAATCACAACAGTGCTTATCATCTGATTTCAGCTTTCCTTTGTTTTACAGACCTGAATAGGTCATAAATGGGAGGACTGGTCACAAAATTACTTTTTCATCAAAACGAGGCAGTCACTAAACAAAGACTACCTGTATAGCCAACTGTTCTAAATGCTCAAATTCAGGCATCTCGTAAATTTTCTACCAATTCTTGGGTCAGGGGAAGAGGAATCTGAGATAGCAAATGTCAATCTAGCCGACACAGCTGTTTGCTTTTTCAGTGACTTTGACTTTAAAACATGAGACAGTCTTGTTCCTTTTTTCCTGTGGCGCTGAGGTTATGCCCCTAGATGAGGAAAGCAGACAGAGAAGGTAAATCGTAATTCCTATGTAATATCACAGTGGCACTTTCCCACTTTAGGGCGACGACTTAAAAAAACACTGAATCAATCATGTCTGCAGTGAACATCCCTTGGCCATGTAAGATATTGCAGAATTTGCCTGTGACCAAAGTCCCTCACCCTCATCAAATGAGAGGGCCAGCAGAACCAAACGAGAAATTTGCAGACAATGATCCTGTACTTCCGTTTCTATATGGCACATATGCTGGTGTGCTGAGCAGGTGTTCTTACAGAAACAGACTGTTAGTAGAGCTGATCTATTGCATTACAGTTCTTTTCCAGGAAATAAAGGACAGCCATGTGATTTCAAGCAAAAACAATAATAATCTCATGTCAACTGAAAGACTAACATATTTTTATGCCATTTCTTTTATCCCACAAAAATAATAGTTAGATTTTTTGTCAGTTTTATTTTTAATACCAGAGATGACCATCTTTTGGAGTCCACATGCCCTGGATAATTGATTCTTACCTCACCTTACCTCAGTTTTCTCTAGAGTTGGAAGCAATTTTTTGTTACTTTATGCTCACCCTAATCTATTAAGAATTTTGTTTTTCCCACACTGTCCATTGAAAATGGATGAGTTTTTAAAATATCATGTTCTAATTGCTATTATCCTGGTTAGTTTCTCTCATTATTTTTGTGATGCTAGATCACTTCTTTTTCTATCTTCTACTTCTCCCCATGACCACATTTCTACAGCTGATGAAGATAGTCAGTCATTCATGCTTGGGCCCATATGTCAGAGAAGTCCTTGTCCAATTATCCTTATTAAATTAGCTGACATGTGATAACTGAAACACTTCCAAATGTCTTATTTACATCTTTGTTTCTTCTCTCCATTTTTAAACACTTCAAAGCATTTTACGTTTGAAAGTTGTTTCTCTGCAACTGAAGATTACACTCTTCATTTCGAGGCAGGTGACCCCAATGGTGCCATTAACTCTGGTTTAATTCTGCAGGTATATAACAGAGTTTGTAAACCTAGGCAATGTTTCAGCTCTGCGCACCTTCAGGGTACTGAGAGCTTTGAAAACTATTTCTGTAATTCCAGGTAAGGCAGTTTGGTGTTAGGTGTTGGGTTGCAGCTCCCTGTGAGTGATGTACTGCTGTTTGTAGTTGTTGTTTTATTCCTCGTTCCCTTTTTGGTGTGTGTTATTGTCATTGTGTCTCTTTTGTGTGTGACCTCCCTCATTGCAGATATGTCACAGAGTTTGTGGACCTTGGGAATGTGTCAGCCTTGAGAACTTTCAGAGTTCTCCGAGCTTTGAAAACTATCTCTGTCATTCCAGGTGAGAAATGCTCTAAGAATGACCATGTCTTACATTTTCCTTTGTCTCCCTTTGCCTTCCTTGTCACATTTTAAGAATGGCTGTGGCACATTTCTAATAGGCCTTGTGATTTGCATGAGCATAAAATATAGTATGATTGATCCTCAACCAATCAACTCAAAGCACTGTTGCAAAACAAGGGATTAGAATTCTGCTAGTGGAATAGCTTTATAGTTTCAAGTGTTTGGTAACTTGGATGCATTCATCTTTACCAGTTATGCTTTCCTATTATTATTATTTACTTTATTCATAAAACATGAAACTCAGCCAACTGAACATTTAAAAATGCATTGCAAATACTATTGACTGGTGCCAATGGTTGATACAGTTTGCTGCTAGCATCCTAGGTATCAACCAAGTATATTATTATTATTATTATTATTATTATTATTATTATCATCATCATCATCATCATCATCATCATCATCATTATTATTATTATTATTATTATTAAATTCAAAGATAAGAAAAATGTGAACATTGTGAAACTTTGGCACGAGTATTTATTACTCCATAAGCACATAATTTGGCTTCCCAATTAAAATTTCCATTACATATTAAAACTCATCATGTCACAACTTTATCCATGATAAACAGGACATTTTCTTATATTACATTCACCTTTAATGGGTGAAGCAATCCTCAAGCAAGGCAATGATACAATGCTTAGGCTGTCAATTCAAATGAGCTTTCTAATTTCAGATCTCTGATCTGATGCAGAGACTGCTGTTCAAAATCATAAATGATTGAAATGAAATGTGAGCTCAAATAAGTAAATATCCCTTTTGCTTGTCACTTAAAGTTGAGTCACATATTCTATTCTGCCTGCCCTTCTTTTTAAATGGTCTGACAGGTAACAGAATAATTGAAACATTGCCTGGCTCATTGATGGCAAAACTATGACTTATGTGTCAAAAGTGACAGACCATGATACACTAGAGTTCACCAACACCTGACAACAATTCTCAGAAGTACACCATTTTTAAAGCAATTTTTGGAGCCTGTGGAGCCTGTATGAAAATGGGGTGTGCTCTTGTATGGTCTCAAGACCCACCAGACATTGCATGCAAGAGCCATGCTCTCTTGGGACATCCAGAACCTCCGAGAAATCACATGAGAATGGGGTGTGCTTTTGTGCAGTTTTCAAAGACCGCAGAGGCTGTGAAAGAGCTTTCGCCACTTCAAAAATGAAGGCCTCATGTGACCTAGAGCTTCTCTGAATAGGGGCCTATCAAGAAAACACCTCCTGATGATAAGCGGTGCATGGCACATCCTGGGGCCACAAGGTGGCCTTTTTGATGGTAGTGCTAGGGTTGAAATTGAGGTCTGGGCCTCTACTTCAGGCCCAACCTTGGTGCAGCCACTGCCACTGTTCAAGAGGAGGGCTAGATAAGCGGGATACAGAGAACTGTTTCTCTTTTGCCCAGGGGAAGTGGTGATAAACCGGAAGAGTCCAGCTAGGTATTTTCTGAATTTTTGACACAAAAAGCCCAAGGTTCAAAATCAGTTGCAAACATACTAAGCTTCCTTCACTCTCCCCACTTTCCCCGTTGTGCAGTTGATCAACTTGGCAGCAGGTAACAGGAAATATAAAGTTACCACAGCTGAAGAAACTGGTATCTGATATCTGGAGAAATATCTCTGAGAAAGGAAGCACAAGGGAGACTTCTCCTCTGCAAGACTTGTGATTTGAAGGTACATTTTTTTAAAATTGTGCCTTCAAGTCGCAACTCAGTTTTTGATTCCTGGTGACTGCCTGGACAAGTCCCTGCAGTTTTCTTGGCAGGATTTTGGAAATGGTTCCTGGTGGCCGAAATGGGCCAACTCACTACGGCCAACTTACCATGCGACAACTCAGCACAGGACAATTTAATACAGGAAAATGCAAGAGCAGGATAAGTGAATTGCTTGTCCCTCTCTTGCTTGTACAAGTGACAGGCCTGAGGTCACCCACCTGGATTTGTGGCGAAGGAGGTACTAAAACTCACTTTCTGGGTTTCTAGTCTGATATCTTAACCACAATATTTAATAGGCTGCACTGCATCTTCGCTCCCATTTGTTCTTAATAGTAAGGCCGTTTTTGCAATTAAGCAAGTACTTAGATCCATTTCACAAATGATAGGGCAATCACATGTGGCTATTGGTTATTCATTTTGTTAAAATTATCTACTCCTATTTTCCTAGTGAAAATAAAGTTCCCAAAGCAGGTAATGGTGTAAATATAATAATAATAAAAATAAAATAATAATAAATTTTAATTTGTAGACCGCTCCCTCTCCCCATAGGGACTCGGAGCGGTGCACAGGAAGGATAAAAAACAATAAATATACAAACATATTTAAAAACAGATTAAACGATATTCCTGTGCTAAAAATTCCCCATTAAAATACTAAGATTCCCCATAAATTAATATATTAAAAACCCTATAGAAGAGAGACTACCCTAGGCCGGCCAAGCAGAAAAGATGTGTTTTTAATTTTAGACGGAAGGAGCGGAGGTCCGTGGTCGTTCTAATGTCGGGGGGAAGGTCGTTCCAGAGGGCTGGGCCCGCCACAGAGAGAGCCCTCTGTATAAAGGACATAATTAAATTATAAAGGTGCATATAAAAGCACAATAATTAAAATTGGATCAGTAAACCAAGGACAAGAACATCTACTGGAACAAAGCCAACTTTAAAAAAGCAAAACAATGAGCACAAATGATTGTTTTCCCAACAAATGTAACCCCAACAAAACACATTAAACTTAATTCTATATATTGAGTAGTGGCAGCAAAATTGTAATAGCAAAGCAGTGACATGTATCCAATAAGTGACAGTAGTCCATATGCTTGCAGCTGCAGTTTTTCAAAGGCACCCATTACATTTACTTTGGGTTTGTCACAGTAGCCCAAACAAGATATAAGAAGGAATATGCAATTTTAAAAATTACAATTCAGCAAAGCCTGTTTTCTTAGTGGGGACTGTTCGTTTTAACTGTTGACTCCCTTGAAGTTATGAAAGGAATACATACAGATCCCTAATGTCAAAACAACATTGGGTTCTAGAAGAGTCATTCATTGTCACTTATGAAAGGAACCATTGCAAAAAGGTAATTACAAGTTTAAATCAGAATAAATGGGAATGAGTAGCACCCTCCCAAATCCTTCTGAAGTGGAGAGCTTTGGGAATTTTCTTGAAAGCAACAGTCTGGAAATATCAATTAATATCCATTACAGCTGAGGAAAATTGTGAAAATAAACTGAGGACTTTGAATCAGGAAATGAATGAAATGAAGAACTGGGAATAATAAAGACATATCCAAAAATGCTTGGGATAAAGTGAGAAATTAATAAATTAGGCCACTTAGTGGCTCATTGCTGTGCATATTTCATGCATAGTAAATTATAAATTAGAATAAATGTTAATGCCCATAAATTAAAATAAATATACATATGAATTAAATGTGCAAATAAATTAAAACAAATACATTGAAAGATATGGCTTATAATATATATCGGTTGGGTATAAATATTTTGATTAATTTAATGAGAAGTCTGCTGGCTGAATCATTTGATCCAAGTACTATCCAACTTTTGATTCAGTCAGAAAGTGGCATTTTGGACACAATAGCATCATTTCCCCCCAGCTCATTGTGTCCAAAATGCCACTTTCTGACTTTCTCTTCTCCCATACATTTGCACAGATATGTGTACAAGCACATGCATGAACACACACACAGAATCTGAATGCATCCTGGAACCCTTGGAATTATCAAACAACCTTAACAAACCCTCAAGACGGGTGATTTGCTTTTAAATCCTATGTTCACCAAATATAAAAACAAAAAAACACAACTAAAAATACAAAAAGTACAGTTTGGGCAGTGAATTTAGTAGTAATATGCCTGAGTCAAGTAACTTATCCATTATTAAATATGGAAATGCAAAAATCGGTGCAGTTTTTTAAAAATAAGTGTCTAAAACTATTACCAAATAATCCAGAAAGTACATCACAGTGTACCTATGCTGTTCTGGGGCATCTCAAGCAGTGCTTTAGTGTATGGTTGTTACTGTGGGTTCATCATTTCTCCTGAATGTGTTTATAGGTAGAGATCTTGATAGTCATATTGTAATTGTGTTAAAGGGCACAGAAAGCCTCAAAGCCAGGCACAATCCTTCATTTTTGCAATATGCACTTGTGGACGACACCTGGCTATAATCACAGTAATCTAATATGGTGGGTTATCTGCTATAACCCAACAGATTTGGAGGGCAGAAGATTGCAATACAGTAATTGATTGATCCAAAAATACAGTGAAGCAGAAATGCTGATAAAGCATATAACCCACTCCCAGTTTTTAACACCTTTTGATTGTTAATTGATTAGGTTCTTGCAATCTATCTCACACCTAACTAATTGCCCTGGCTTTCTTCTTCCCCCTCCACCTTTTCCCTATTTACATTCATATTATCACCTTAGCTATTCCATGCATGTGAAGAGTTATAACTGAAATGTATTTATTCTGACATGTTCAGTATACTTTCCTATATCTTGCAAATCTTTTCGTAAACTTTCAGAAAGAGGAGCAATAGCTGGGAGCATGTTGAAGGGGAAATCTGTTTAAGCTCTCAACAATTTGGCATTCTACAAGTTGATGCTGTTCATTCCATTAAAATGAAATGTTTCATCCCTTTGGGCATGCCAAAAGTGTAGCATAGTATCATTTTTGGATGTACATTCTTAAGGCAATCCCAGAACCAAAACATTGGGCCCTTTCTTAAATTATTTTCATGCAGTAGGATCAGTGGCAGATTAAGGCTCACTGGTGCCCTAACTACTGACAAATCTTTGTGCCCCCCCTCCTTTTTACATACTGTACAAATCTTCATTGGTTTTTTTTCTCTCTCAACTTTGTGATGGCCCCTTTGGGCCTGGTACCCTAAGCACATGCTTTGTCTGCTTAATGGTTAATACACCACTGAGTAGGTTTGAGTGGGTAAGGAGACTGTGTGCCTGAAGCCTTGTAGTGTAGATGCTTAAATCTCTAAAACCCTTTTCCAACCCTCTGCCTTAAGACCTGGTTTCCAAAAGAACATCAGATGAATCAGAAGCCTTTTTGATTAATTGATTTGCTGTGATTAGAGGATAACAAAGGCTTTAAAAAAATATTTCCTTCTTCATAGTGGTTCTAATAAAAACTCCAACAGCTGTTAATATAAAAGCCAAACTCTCCTAGATATAGCTAGCTTCTGTCTATGTGCAGAGACTTTGACCTGCATATAGTTTAAGAAACATAAATGTGAAAGGAGGCATCTTACGCAGAGTATTTTCAGTTTTTATCTGTCCAAGATTTGCTGTCTGAGCCATTTATACAGTGTCCCTCAGTTCTCTGAACAAAATGACATGAAATTTGTCTCATTTGGAATCCTGAATATATGCTTACATGTAAGACTGTGACATTTGGAAATTGATTGGGGCAGATATGCTCTGAATGCTTTGTTAACTTCTTTCACCCTTCTTTTTTCATTGTTTAAACAAATTAACACTATCTATGCTCGGCATTCATGACACTGATTTCTTAGAAAAAAAGAAAGTGAAGGTGATTTTCATATAATTTTCTATGAATGACTGGGGAAGTATATACCAGCACAATTGAATGTTGTACTGTGTAAGAAAGTTCTCACTCCTGGCAATGATGCATTATTATCTAGAGAAATCCATCTTGGTGGAGGAAAACTTCCTTTCCTAGCTTCCTTTTTAACCATTGATGTGACCAACTCTATTAAGATGAGAATATTTTATCTAATAGCAATTGTAGGCAGCTTCTAATAAATCTATCAATCTTCCATGTTTTCCATCCTGCTCCCTCCTATTAATATAGATTTCTTTGAACAATAAAACAACATTCCAAACAGTCAGGAAATGTTGGTGTATTATTCAGTTGAGTTGATAAGTATATCCATCACCACTTACTGAAAGTTAGACAAACGTATGCTTTCTTTTCCATGGCACTCTTATATTTTTATTTGTTGCTTTGTATCTTGCCAGTCCTTACAGATCATTCTGTTTGTCTTCACTTATAATCCGATCACCCTAAAAGGCTGTTTTGTGCTTAGGTCTATGTTTCCACATAAATATCATTACTGGTTTGTTTCCTATTTTCAGGCCTGAAGACTATTGTGGGAGCCCTGATCCAGTCTGTGAAGAAACTCTCTGATGTGATGATTTTGACTGTGTTTTGCCTCAGTGTATTTGCTTTAATTGGGCTACAGCTATTCATGGGGAATCTAAGGAACAAATGTGTCATCTGGCCCATCGATCTCAATGAGACCTACCTAGAAAATGGCACCAAGGGATTTGATTGGGAAGAATACAGCAACAATATGTGTAGGTGCTACCTTTTGCTGCTATCATTTTCTCTGTCTATATTAACTGTAATATTTACTGGATTAGCCCCATGAATACTTTGATTAAGACCAACAATTACTGTACTTTGAAGGCAAGTACATATCTTGACCTCTACTTGCTTATCTTCTCCTTAACACACTATATTTGCATATTGTCTTCTTAAAATTCCTTTGATGTTCTATTAGTTTTAATCCCTTTAAACATGCTATCTATGGGTATAATATTACTTTTATAGTCATTGTTCCCTTGATTTGGCAAAGTGTATGTGTTTATTAAAAATGATTTAAACCAAATAATGCCTTTATAACTGATTATAAATGATTGCTGGAATGGCTTTATACTTGGGATTTCAAGACTGGTTTAAAAGGTAAATGCAAGAGCACAATATAACTGGCATTAGAAAATCCCGTGTCAGAATAGTGCTTGGTATTTACAGGCTGGTAATGGATAATTCAGCCATAGATGATCATGGACATGTAGCCTTCCCAATCATACTTGCTTTATGAAATGGCAAAGACTCAAAATAATTTTTGACATTGAGGTGTCTGAAAAACTAGCACTTTTTAAAATTTATTTGGTGTGATTTAAAACCCAAATGTTTTCGAGGAAAATTATGAGAAAATAAAAAGCTAAGGAAAATCAAGGATAAAATCTACAGCAAACTCCAAGTAATACTTAGAGGATATCATTCCTCCATTCCACCAATTTAAATTTGCAGACTGTTTCTAGGGTTTAATTCCTAAAATGTACAAGAAAAAAAAGGATATTTGCAGAGGAACTAAAAAGTAGCAGTCTAGGCATCAAGTGGTATTCTTTCTTATTCCAGTTTAAGAAACTTTAGATCAAAAGTGTATTTGGTCTAAATGTCTGTGTTCTTCCTCAATATGCTTATTCTTACATGTTTTTCTTTATCTCCTCCAGCAAATTTTTACACAATACCTGGATTTCTTGATCCATTGTTATGTGGTAATAGTTCTGATGCAGGGTAAGTTTTCAGCTCAATTGAGCTTTCTTCTCTCTTCTCCACAGCCAGTCTTCCTCCACTAATGGGAAAATAAATGCCAGTATACATAGATTAATCCATATATAGACATAATGGATTTATTTGTAAAGCAATGTGTCTACCCAGTGCTGAGACACCTTAGGCTATTTGAAAAATTAACCTGTTTCTTTTTTTAATGGGAATCTTATTAGTAATAAACTATCTGAGAACCATGGTGGCATAGTGGTTAGAATGCAGTATTGCAGGCTAATTCTGCTGACTGCCAGGAGTTCAATCCTGACCGGCTCAAGTTTCCATCCTTCCAAGATCGATAAAATGAGAACCTAGATTGTTGGGAGCTATATGCTGGCTCCGTAAACTGCTTAGAGAGGGCTGTAAAGCGATATATAAATATAAGTGTCATTGCTATTGATGTCTGTCACCATTAGCTTTGTAAGGCATGAACTGCACCTTGCTATAGTACAGGATTAGGATTGGATTTGCACTTGTTCTCTTCACCCACATTCATTTGTGACCTCATATCTGAATAGGATGCTCAATCTTAATTACTCATTGCCTCAAGTCAAAAGAAACTGAGTATTATAATTGTTGGTAACTACACCGTCATCTTATGTTGCAATCAATCTTTCAGATGGTGAGCCTATGCTTAACATTAAGCAATATTAAGAGACATTGCTTAAATGGGAGGCTTTGAAAATTAACCCTTTCTTGAATATTTCTGAAATATTGATGCAGAAATTAGCACAGTCTAAGTGGTCTTTTACTTTGTTTTTGCGTTAAAGTTGCATTTACTTCTTTCTGAGATGGCATATTGGCTTGGTACAGAAGGAATTAAGGTTGCCATGACCAATCTGTATCTACTGTACATGTCAGCCTTTTGAAATTGACCAGATGAGGTTTCACAACAGATTTTTTGTGTTAGGCTAAAATAAAGAGAATTTATTTTAGACGTTTTTTATCTCACCTTTATTATTTTTATTAAAAACTCAAGGCATCAAGTATACCTAATTTATTCCTTCCTCCTCCTATCTCCCCCCACAACAACCCTGTGAGGTGAGAAAGTGTGAGTGGTCCAAGTCATCCAGATTATTTCCATCCCTAAATCAGGATTAGAACTCATAGTCTCCTAGTTTCTAACCTGGTGTCTTAACCACTAGGCCAAATTGGCTTCATAAATCTGGTTGTGTTTACCCTTTATTTGGTCTTATAGTCCAGGGACTCAGAAGAAATCAGTCCAAGTCTCTTCTTAATAATTTTCCTGTTTCCATTTTGGACATGTTATTATAACCTACTATGAATAGTTTCTCCAAGGTCATCTCTGTGGTTCCCTACAATATGACATTTGCATATTTGCCTATAGTATATACAAAATTTCTTATTGGATTGATTACAATTGGGTTGAACACCAACATCTGGGACTTATCAAAAACAACCAAAATGGGGGATGCTGTCCTAGATGAAATCATCCCACCTTCGTCGCCAGTGTTAGATCCTGAGATAGAGGGAGTCCAGACACAGGCTAGTCAGAAAAGAACAGCCGTTTATTGGCAAACTGACAGCAAAAGGTAGAACGTATTTACAAGCAGGCAAAGTGCGGTAGACAGGGGCTTTCCCGCTTGACAGCTATTTATATATGAGCTGTCAAGCGGGGAACCAATCAGGGCGCCCATTGACCTAATTCCCGCCAGTCGCGTCTGAGCCAATCAGGCGCGACTGGCTGTTACAGACTGTTACAGGCTGTTACCACGGCTATAGGGGGAAGAGGTGGAAGAGTTGCGGCTGGTCGTAAGTCGAGGACCGGTCGCAAGTCGAGGACCTCAACAATTCTAATAATGTTGAGTCAGTAAAAATAGTTGAATCAATAAAAACTCCCAAGAGCCATGCTGACTGCAAGCCTTTGCCTCACTCCTGTGGTAATATCAATCAGTTTTGCACAAAGCCGATAGTCAAAAGAGAATTGTGAAAACGATTGTAGTCAATCTTTGCTTTTGGAATTGGATATTTTCTACTCTCCCAAATCTGAAACATCTTCTTCCATCTTGTCTGCAGCCAATGCCCGGAAGGATACATGTGTATGAAAGCAGGGAGGAATCCAAACTATGGCTATACCAGTTTTGATACTTTTAGTTGGGCTTTCCTGGCCTTATTTCGCCTCATGACTCAGGACTTTTGGGAAAACTTGTATCAGTTAGTAAGTATGTCTATCCATGATCATGTTTCTTGCCTTAAATTAGGGACAGGCAGCATTTTAATGGCTGGAGCTGAGTGTCCAGAGGCTGCAATAGTTAGATTAACACTGTAAAGAAGGTGGGAGCCAGAACTGTCTCTTTTTTCTCTATTGCAGGAGGTGAATTTTCTTGTCTCTGTTTTGGGATTTGAATAGAAATAAATCCAAGGCTTGCACTCCAGGTTTAGAGGTTCTTCTCTCAAAATTGCAAGAAACTCTGCCCTTTTTCCAGCAGGATTTGCTTCTAAGTTCACAATCAGGGCCTTCTGCCCTGCTTTGCCCTGCCCTGTCCTGCCCTATGTATCATTTACAATTTGAAGAATGTAAGGCTTATGGATGCTTGACAAAAGCAACTTCTAATGCTTGAAACATTAACATTAAATGGTAGCTGGCACTTGGTATCAGCCAAGGGTTAGTGAACAGGACACTTGCTGTTATTAGGTACAAAATAATGTTTTTACTAGACCTATGTGATGATTTGACTTGAATTAGCTGCTGCAAAACTTCAGCTGAGGTAGAGAGGTATAGAAACATATACATTATGGCTCTTTCATTCTTGAAAAGATTATCAGCTATGGTGGGTTGAGATGACGAATGGTTTTCCCAACAGAAATGTCAATGAGAAATGAAGCTCCTAGCCACAGTGGCCAGGCAGGACAGCAGAATGCTTCAGACAAGGAACAGGGTCTTAGAAGTCCCTTGTAGACAAAGCGAAAAGTTAATTCCAAGTATCAGGAATACTATGGTAGAGAGATATGCAATGAGGAAGAGACAGTAATAATAATAATAATAATGTTGAATTTATTGACCGCTCCCTCTCCCCACAGGGACTCGGGGCGGTGCACAGGGAAAATAAAAGCAATAAATATACAAAATACATACAAATTTAAAACAAATTAAACTTATTCCTGTGCTAAAATCCCTTAACTAAAAATCCCCACTAAATATAAATATACATTTGAAAACCCATAGAGAGAGATAATTTCTTCTTTTACTTGATGGTGCCATCAGGAAATCTTACAACTGCTCTCCCTTCTTTATAGACATTGCGAGCAGCAGGAAAAACCTACATGATCTTTTTTGTCCTCGTTATTTTTGTTGGGTCATTCTACTTGGTGAATTTGATTTTGGCTGTAGTGGCTATGGCCTATGAAGAACAAAACCAGGCTACATTGGAAGAGGCAGAACAGAAGGAAGCAGAATTCAAGGCCATGTTGGAACAACTGAAAAAGCACCAGGAGGAAGTCCAGGTTTCTTTCTTTCTTTCTTCTACCCCATTGTTTAAACAGTGTTAACTAACAATACCCAAATTTTGTTTCCATCTAAAACCTATGCAAATATTTTGATCCATTTAATTCCACCCATTATTTAAATAATGGTGTTACTTGTTCTTTCTTGCCTCTAATCCCAATAATTCAGAAAGTTGCCTGTATATCTAGTCCTCAACTTACAACCAAAATTTCTGTTGCTAAGTGAGACATTTGTTAAATGGGTTTTGCCCCATTTTACCTTTCTTGCCACAGTTGTAAAGTGAAACACTGCAGTTGTTAGGTGAGTAACCAGTTGTTAAGTGAATCTGACTTCCCCATCTACTCTGTTTGTTATAAGGTGGCATAAGGTGATCACATGACCCCGGGACACTGCAGCCATGATAAATTCATGCCAGTTGCCAAGTATCTGAATTTTGATCACGTGGCCATGAGGATGCTGCAAAGTCATAATTGTGAAAAATGGTCATAAGTCACTTTTTTCTGTGCCATTGTTACTTCAGTCACTAACTAAAGGGTTGTAAATTGAGGACTACCTGTAATCCTAACAATAAAGAATGATGGGCTTCCGGTTCCGGCTCCAGCGGCGACGGGCGAGCCTGGGGCTCGCTCGCCGCTTTGTTGCCTTTTCTGCCCCCCCCACGGGGGCGGGACACTCCGGTTACCGGAGGTCTCCCGTAGGGTCGGCTCGGAGGAGACGTTTCTTCTCACGGCGGTGGGGAGAGCGATCCCCTCCACGACCTAGGTGAGGAGGAACATGCTGCGGGGGGTTCTCCCTTCGCCAACGGCTGTCGGCACCATTCACTTCAATGTAGAGGGCTGAGCGGAAGAGATCGGAAGGCTTGCCGAGGCTTCAGCTGCGAGGGAGAGTGAGTTTAAAAAGACTTTTTTTTCTTGCTGCCAGCCAGGCTGAACGGACTGGGAGGGGGGTGTTTGTTTTCAACCCCCCCCCCTCGGACTTAAGCGGCACTTAAAAATGGCTTCTCTGGAAGAGAAAGCGGAAATCTTAAATCCGGACTGTCTCTAACAAGGGAAAGTGGTATGCGGCTACTTGCAACATTGTTTCTAGGTCTGGCTGGTTAAAAAAAAATTTATTTTTCTACTCTCTCCTCTGGGCTCTGAGATGGGCGGTGGAAAGTGGCTTTTCTTTGTCCCTGCCTGACTATTTTAACTATGGAAAATTCCCAGCGTCTCTTTACAATTGGGACTCTCTCTGGATATTAATGAAGAATTTTTTTCTTGTTGGATTTGTGATTCCTTTCTGGATTACCTTCGCTATTATAACTATTGAGCTGGAAAATTGTCTCTCTCTTGGTTCCTGAATTTTACAACGTTTCAACCTTGATCTGAACTTTTGGCTCCCGGTTAGTCTCACCAACCCCACCCTGAAAACGCCATTTTGGTGGCACTGACTCTAACAGTTAAGATGTCTCACGAAACAGCACTGACAAGTTTAGAACAACGGATGGCTTCTCTTGAAACTGTTATACAAACTTTGGTAAACGAAATTCAGGCCCAGAGGGTTGAAAACATCAATTTCAAGAAGGAGCTATTGGACACAAGGAAGCAAGTGCTGGAAAACACACAGAAGACTGAAGAATTGGAAGGGGGGTTGGTGGGGGTTAAGGGAGAGATTAAAAATGTTACTAAAGAGGTTGGGGAAACAGATGGGCATGTGTCTAGGATTGATATGGAAAGAATGACATATTTTTTTAGATTTCAGAACGTTCTTGAGGAATCTGGTGAATGCCTCCCTGATCTTATGAGCACAATTTTAGCAGACTATTTACAAAAACCTAAAGATGAGATCAGGGGGGACATTGACCTAGCCTATAGAATTAACTCAGCATATGCCAGGATAAATGAAGTGCCTAGAGAGATACATGTGAAATTTGTTAGAAGGTCAATCAGAGAGGAAATCCTGAGGGCGCAGAGAGAGAACCCTTTAATTTACCAACAAAAAACGGTCACTATCTTGAAGCAGATTCCTAGAAAGATTCGAGAAGCAAGGAGGAAATTTTCCTTCTTGTCTAAAATTTTATTTGATCATGGGATTTGGTTCAAGTGGGTGACACCCGAAGGGATGCTGGTGTTCTGGGAAGGAGGAAGAGTGAGGATTAAAACAGTTGCTGAGGCGGAAGCCTTTCTTAAAAAATATTCCTCTGCCCTGGGGGAAGATCCAGGGGGGACGGAGGGGGCCACGGCCCCGCCCGCTGGGGGCCAGGGAGGAGAAAAAGAAGATACAATAGCCAAGAGACTTAGATCGAAAAAATAACTTTGCCTTGATTTTTCTGAACGATTTTGCATAATATCTGTATCTGGATTTTTTGTAAATGTCTGACAGCATGGAATTGAGAATTTAGGTATATGTACTTGCTTTTACCTTGTAGTGTTATGAAAAATGCTTTTTTTTTGTTATCTTTTTATTGTGTATTTTGAGGTCTCGGAAGGGCCGACGACTCTGACGTGAATGCTCTCAAAATTTCTTTGTATCCCTTACCCTACCCTATAGAAAAATGTAAAACCAATAAAACTTTTTCAATATAAAAAAAAATAAAGAATGATGATACTGAAGGAGTATCTTTACCAATGCAGACCTGGAAGTTGGAGAGTATTCAGTTCATGGTTGGAATCTGATTAAACAGTGATCTTGTTCACACAACGTGCTGTGCAAACATTTGGTTAGGAATGTGGCCGGAACCTAAGCCAAATCTGTGACAGAAATTAAAGCAAAGAGTCTTAACCACCATCTGAATTATGGCCTGCAAAAGTAAACTCTTTCTGCAGTAGTGTATCTAGTACTCTGCTTTTCACAAGCCCCATCCTACTGATGGCACCACACTAAAGAACTGCTGGAAATCCCTAAGGAAAAAAAATTAGAATAGTCACTAGGCCCTCCATGAGGAAGTTTGGAAATCTGCCCAGAAACAGAGAAGAGCCCACCAAAACTTATGGTGCATTATGAGGTAAATATCTTCAACCAATCAAAACCACTGATGTAATTTGTAAGGTGTTATGTCTGCACCGACGTGCCCATGCAGAGACTCCTCCAATTGGCTGAGGGTTTGACAACCAGAGTGGGAGAATGGAGCGATGTGATTGGTTGCCCATTTGACAGCGAATATATAAAGAGCTGTCAAATGGGATTTCCCTGTTGTTGGTTCCAGAGTTGTCTCTTGTTTTTTTTTTTTTTTTTTTTTTTTTTAATTGAAAAAGTTTTATTGGTTTTACATTTTCTATAGGATGGGGTAAGGGATACAAAGAAATTTTGAGAGCATTCACGTCGAAGTCGTCGGCTCTTCCGGGACCTCAAAATACATTAATACAATTTTAAAAAAAAACATTTTTCATCACACTACAAAGTGAAAGCGTGTACATATATCTAAATTCTCATTTCTATACTGTCAGTCCTTTACAAAAAATCCAAATACAAATATTATGCAAAGTTGTTCAAAAGAAAAGTCAAGGCAAAGTTATTTTTTTGATCTAAGTCTCTTGGCAATTGAATCTTCTTTTTCTCCTTCCAGGCCCCCAGTAGGCGGGGCCATGGCCCCCTCCGTCCCCCCTGGATCTTCCCCCAGGATAGAGGAATGTTTTTTAAGAAAGGCTTCCGCCTCAGCAACTGTTTTAATCCTCACTCTTCCTCCTTCCCAGAACACCAGCATCCCTTCGGGTGTCACCCACTTGAACCAAATCCCATGATCAAACAATGTTTTAGACAAGAAGGAAAATTTCCTCCTTGCATCTCTAATCTTTCTAGGGATCTGCTTCAAGATAGCAACCGTTTTTTGTTGGTAGATTAATGGACTTTCTCTCTGCAGTTTCAGGATCTCCTCTCTGGTTGACCTTCTAACAAATTTCAGATGTATCTCTCTAGGCACTTCATTTATCCTGGCATATGCTGAGTTAATTCTATAGGCTAGGTCAATGTCCCCCCTGATCTCATCCTTAGGTTTTTGTAAATAGTCTGCTAAAATCGTGCTCATAAGATCAGGGAGGCATTCACCAGATTCCTCAGGAACATTCTGAAATCTCAAAAAATATGTCATTCTTTCCATATCAATCCTAGACACATGCCCATTTGTTTCCCCAACCTCTTTAGTAACATTTTTAATCTCTCCCTTAACCACCGCCAACCCCCCTTCCAATTCTTCATTCTTCTGTGTATTTTCCAGCACTTGCTTCCGTGTGTCCAATAACTCCTTCTTGAAGTTGATGTTTTCTGCCCTCTGGGCCTGAATTTCTTGTACCAAAGTTTGTATAACAGTTTCAAGAGAAGCCATCCTTTGTTCTAAACTTGTCAGTGCTGTTTCCTGAGCCATGACTAACTGTTAAAGTCAATGCCACTAAAATGGCGTTTTCAGGGTGGGGTTGGTGAGGCTGACCGGGAGCCAAAAGTTCTGATCAAGGTTGTAACGTTGTAAAATTCAGGAACCAAGAGAGAAACAATTTTCCAACTCAATAAGTGTGATAGCGAAGGTACTCCAGAAAAGAAATCACAAATCCAAAAGAAAAAAATTCTTCATTAAAAGCCAGAGATAGTCCAGATTGCAAAGAGACGCTGAAATTTTTCCATAAACAAAATAGTCAATCAGGAACAAAGAGAGGCCATTTTCCACCGCCCAGCTCAGAGCCCACAGGAGAAAGTAGTGAGAGAAATTGTGTCAGCCAGACCTAGAAACATTGTTGCAAGCAAGCCGCAATCCACTTTCCCTTAACGCAAACAGTCAGGATTAAAGATTTCCGCTCCTGGCCGCGAGGACCCATTTCCAAGTGCCGCTTAAGTCCGAGGGGTTTTTTTTAAAAACAAACACCCCCCTCCCAGTCCTTTCAGCCCGGCTGACAGTAAGAAAAACAAGTTTTTGAACACTCACTCTCCCCTTGCAGCTGAAGCCTCGGAAAGCCTTCCGACATCGACGTTTAGCCCTCTACATGGATGTGAATGGCGCCGTCTTCCTTTGGCGAAGGGAGAACCCCCCGCAGCATGTTCTCCTTCACCTAAGCCGAAGACAAGGGTCGCTTCCCCCACCGCCGTGGGGGGGAGCGTCCCAGGCAAGCCGGCTTTACGGGAGACCCCCAAAAAAGGGGCGTCTCGCCCCCGTGGGGGGGCAGAAAAAGCAACAAAACGGCGAGCGAGCACTAGGCTCGCCCGTCGCCGCTGGAGCCGGAACCGGAAGCCGTCTCTTGTTTGTTGTTAGCTGTTACCCTCATTAAGGGCAGTTGTTTCACAAGCCTGCCTCGCCTCAATCCTTGCCCGCCTGGTTCTCCCTACAGAACATAAGGCATATATGCCAGTTGTCGGGCCTGCAGGGGCCATTTCCTTTGCCACTCTAGTCCAGTGATGGTAAACCTATGACACATGTGTCAAAGGTGACACACCTTAACATTTCGGGTGACATACCAGTGTTCACCAACTCCTGACAACAACTATTCTTAAAAGAATGGGATGTATTTTTGTACAGCCTCCAGACTTCTCTTTTGTTCAGGGTTTGTATGTGACAGGCCAGTCGAATCAAGTTATGGGTTCTTTAAAAATTTTAATAACAGAGCCCAAAGGGTTTGCCATCACTGCTCTGGACCCAAGTGTAAGCTCTACAGAAAAGAAATAAAGTTTTGAATATGTTCCTACCCACCTTTGTGTAATTATTAGCTAACTCACACCAGTGAAACAAACCATCCAGCTTTGGGCTGGGCCAACACTACAGGGCTTATACAAGTTCTAAACTTTATCTGATAAGCCTCTGACTCTGATCAAGCCACTATATTCCTGCATTCTTGTTGTGAAGGAATGATTATCCACACATCACGAGTGGTTCGCATATTAACCAAAGGGAAGATGACATAAAATTGCTTTCAATTAAATAATCTGTGATGTGTCCTATATAGAAGTTAGTACTATGCGTCAACACACTCAGATTTAAAGATTGGAATGTGTTTTCTCCCCAGTTCAGATAGGCCCAAAGCCTGTTTGGATTAGGTAAATCACCGTGAGCTTTGTCAGTTGTGAGATTGTCTGAAAAGAGGTGGTTTTCAGCGGGGTCTGACCAGTTCTGGAGAACCAGTAGTGGAAATTTTGAGTAGTTCCGAGAACCAGTAAATACCACCTATGACTGGCCCCACCCCCATCTATTCTCTGCCTCCCAAGTCCCAGCTGATCAGGAGGGAATGGGGATTTTGCAGTAACCTTCCCCTGGACTGGAGAGGGAATGGAGATTTTACAGTATCCTTCCCCTGCCACGCCCACAGAACTGGTAGTAAAAAAAAATGAAACACCCCCTCTTCCCCCCCCCCCCACTGGGCTAGACTGAAAGGGCCAGTCTCTGACAAAAAATATGGAAGGTGGCTTCTGCCTTGTAGAAAATATTTTTCCCTCTTCTACAGAAATTTATTTTCATGCATAATTCATGCCTTGTGACTTCACTTAATTCCAGCATTATAATTTATGGTGATAGGAACATTATTTGGTTGCTGTATTACTATACTTAGAAAACTGGAAAGAGACATCATTTTTGCTGATTTATTGAATATACCATATATATCTACCAGCAGATTCACTCTCCTGAATGCCTACTCCTTTGTTAGTCTATCACTTTCCTGTCATTTAGAACTTCATGTTTTAACATTTCCACATTTTTCTTTTTTTCGAAGGCTGCAGCCATGGCTACCTCAGCAGGGAGCGTGTCTGAAGATGCTGTAGAAGAAGATGGTGGGGGAAGGATGTCTCACACCTCTTCTGAGTTCTCCAAGCTCAGCTCTAAGAGTGCCAAAGAGAGACGAAACAGAAGGAAAAAGCGGAAGCAAAAGGAGCTCTCGGAAGGAGAGGAGAAGGGAGATCTTGAGAAAGTATTTAAGTCAGAATCAGAAGATGGAATGAGGAGGAAGGTCTTCCGCTTGCCAGACAGCAGGCTAGGCCGGAAGCTCTCCATTATGAACCAGGTAAAGTCTCCGTTCTCTAAGCAAAATTTCCACATCTGAACTTTATATTGTGCCAAGACTGTGTGAGAGAAGGACAGCCTGGCTTCTTTATCCACCTAGCAGAGCAACATGTTCCCCTCTTATAATCAGTGTTTTAATTTGACTCTGCGCATGCAGCAATCTTTGACACAATGTAGGCCTTGCTTCTGTTCTGTCTCCATGTTGCTTAAGCTTTGCAGCTGCTACTACAGGTAGTCCTCGACATGCAACAGTTCATTTAGTGAACATTTGAAGTTACAATGGCACTGAAAAAGTGACTTCTGACCATTTTTCACATGACTGTTGTAGCATTCCCATAGTCATGTGATCAAAATTCAGACACTTGGCAACTGACTCATATTTATGACGGTTGCAATGTCCCAGGGAGGGAGTGGGGCATAAGTGATTACCTTTTACAACCTTCTGACAAGCAAAGTCAATGGGGAAGCCAGATTCACTTAACAACAGTTTTACCAACTTAACAACTGCAGGGATTCACTTAACAACTGTGGCAAAATAGGGCAAAATTCACTTAACAACTATCACTTAGCAACAGAAATTTTGGACTCAATTGTGGTGTCCCAAGTAGTAAATGGGAACAAGAGAGGAGTAGAATGTAAATTATATATTTGATTTGAAATACCGTATTTTTCGGAGTATAAAAATGCACCTTCCCCCCCCCCCACACACACACACCCAACAATTCTACACAAGAGTGTGGAAATGTTGGTGCATCTTACACACTGAATGCAGCCATTTTTTTGCCTCCCAAAGCCCCACCCCTGCATCCCATTTTTGCAAAAAACAAGCTGTTTTTCACAAAAACTGAGGCATTTTTGCCTTCCCCCAGCTCTGCTGAAGCCTACAGAGTGCCCCTGGGGGCCAGGGAGGACAAAAGCTATTTTTCTTACATACCTCTTCAAAATCTCGGTACATCTTATACACCCGTGCGTCTTATAGTCTGAAATATACAGTAATTGTCCAATTGCTTGACCACAGACCAGTTGTATATTTACGAGGTATTTTCATGAAGAATTTATTTCCTTTCCAACTTTTTTTTAATCAAGGATGTCATTTCCTTCAGTAGTAGCACTTTATGGATTCTTGTCTCTGTTGCACAATTCCAATTTTGTCGTCTTTGTTTTCCTTTTCAGTCACTGCTTAGCATTCCAGGATCCCCATATCTCTCTCGACACAACAGCAAAAGCAGCATTTTCAGCTTCAAGAGAGGGTTCCGAGATCCTGGGTCAGAGAATGAATTTGCTGATGATGAGCACAGCACAATGGAAGAGAGCGAGGGCAGGAGGGATTCACTCTTCATCCCAATCCGAGGCTACGACAGGAAAAGCAGCTACAGTGGTTACAGTGGTTATAGCCAAGGAAGCCGGTCATCACGCATTTTTCCCAGCATCCGTCGGAACGTGAAGCGGAATAGCACTGTAGACTGTAATGGTGTCGTCTCCCTGATCGGTGGCCCAAACTCCAACATCCCCAGCGGGCGTCTTCTGCCTGAGGTGAAAATAGATAAGGCAGCTACTGATGACAGTGTAAGGAAGTCAGTGAGTAGATAGTCTAGGCATGGCGGTCTGCCCTTCTTTCTGCTTTCCTGTATGCCGCCAAATGGATCCCCGATGGAATGACTAGAAATTGGTTTGACATATGATCGTCTGAACCCTCTTTCCAAATTATTCTGCTTTTAATCCTTATTTTTCCTTCTACCTATTCCCATTTTCTTCTACCTCTTCCTTTGGACTTCTAAGAAAATAATGGCTTGGAAGATTTTTTTTAAAGGAATATAATACTGATAAATGTGCTATTTGTTACATCAAAAATGTGAAATTATCTAAAAAATACCTAGAAAAATATCTGGGTATGAATGAGATAGAGTAGATATTTTTAAACCCCACATGTATAAATAGAATTAATTCTGTGTAATGTTTTCCTCACAAATTATTTATTTCCTTTTCCACCAACTTTAGTTCATAGTTTAAAAAGCAAGAGGATTGAAATAAAATATAGTGCAGGACCCTGTACTGTATACCAGGAAGTCCTCACTTAATGACCTATTGCTAACAACCATGTGGGGTTTCAACAGACACACCAACCCCAAATAAAATTAGCTATGACCCAGTTTTGAAGTTCTGATAGTAATGCACACACGTGCACACATACACAAGCACAAACACATAGTCACACAATCACATTTTGGGTGCTTAGTAACCAGTTTGCAAATATGGCTGTTTGCAGCATTCCTTGATCACTTGACCACAATTTTCAGTGGGTTATTTTTGCCAGTTTCTGGTACTAACTTCTGGTTTCCGGTAAAAAAATGCCCATTGGATCAAATGGATTTGGTTAACAACTGAGGTGTTCACTTAATGACCACCTCAAAAAATGTTATCAGATCATGTGATAACCCACTTAATGATTTCAACTTATGGTGATAAGTTGAGGACTATATGTATCTTGCTGGTTAAAGCTTGCACCATACAATTAACTTATAGCTATACAGGCTGCAGATATCAGCAGCCTGAGTTGAGTTGTGGGATGGGATGGAGGGACAGAGATTTCCCTTCACTGCTCTGTAATCCACAAATAATGGCATTATTTCAGAATGTTCAGGGTACAGAGAAAAAAGATGATCTTCTCATAGTGAAAATAAAGAGACTACCGGTTGCTCTTCGCTCATAATATGTCAGGTTGAATCCCAGTGATGAGACAGTAAAATACAATTGAGTTTAATCCTTTATTTGCTTGCACCTAATGGACAGAATCTTGCCAAACTAAAGTTATAAGCTTCTATACTACTAGACACAATTTGAGAGATTCTAGGGTGAGGCTACCCTGAACTTCTTCCCCCTTTCCCTTCCTCATCCAGCTTGGAACTATGCAGTCTCTTAATCTGGGCCACTTTCTGGGACAGCTCTGAGTTTGCAAAATACGCCTTCTCCCCCCCCCCCCCTGATGCTGCAGGTGCACATTGCATCACCTAATAGTAGCTCTTGTAATTTAGAACACTGTAGAATCTCCTTTAAAAGATGATCAACAGAGTTTTTTCTAGGACACAAAATTATGTTGGCTATTAAAAAGAAAGAAAGCTTTGCCTACGATAGCTGGGTGAAAAAGAAAAATTGCAAAATTTTCAATTAAAAAAACTGTTATTTATTATCTCTCATCCTTAATTAAAAGACACACATTCCTTCGTGGATAGAAATAAGTAAGAATTTGGAACATATGTATATTAACAAAGGTGGAATGGGGAAAAGTGGAATGGGGAAAATATTAAGAGATTTCATTATTTCATCTGTTTCTGCTATTTCCCATACATATAACAAAATATAGAACAGGGGTGTCAAACAGATCCAGTCCTCAGGGTACTTAGATCTGGCCCACAGGGCCATCCTGGAAACAACAAAGGACTTTGTTGTGCTTCTGCCAGCAAGAACAGAGCTTGGGAGGGCCGCATGCAGCTCTCCCAAGCTCTGTTTTCTCTGGCAGAGGATTGCAGGAGGCTGTGCCAGCTGAAAACGGAGCTTGGGAGCCCATTTTCACTGACAGAGCACTTGGGCCACTACTGGTACCCCGACATGAATGATGTTGAGCTGGCCACATACACCCTGGCCACGCCTAGCCCAGCCCCCGGAGGTCAAACACAACCCTCATGCAGCCCTCAATGAAATAGAGTTTAACACTCCTGATATAGAAAAGTAAAACACACCCACAAAATTACAACCTATTGGCATATATACTTAAAAATAAAAAAGTAAAGGAGAAGAAAAATATCAGACACATCCATCACCTACACACAGCAAACCTTATTGATATAAACATTTAATACAAATTTATATTATTTGTATTAAATGTTTATACCATTGATATATGGTTTATTATCCCTATACCAATGGTATAAATACTATTATTAATATCCAGATACAATTTAGGCTGACAAAAAGCACATGAGTCGGGAATCCCAACTTGGACTAGAAAAATGAAAGAAGGGGATTTATTTTGTTGCCTAAGACAACTTTTCCAATCAAGTTCCTTTCTCACTTTCTTAAAGCTTCATTTTTTTTCAATTCCAATTTATAGTAATACAGCTACTTTACTACTAAAGTAAAGTGAAAACTTCCCCAGTGAGCAGAAGAAACACTAAGAAAAAGTTATTTTGTCTGGCTTTTTTGCATAACATCGGTCTTGCTTCTCGTCTGTGAACTCCAAGCTCTTTTTTTCCAAAACACACACACACAAAAATGAAATCCCAAATGTTTTTAATTCTTGCAAGAAAAATTAAATTATTCCTCCCTGAGAATGTTTGAAGCCTTTCCTAATTAATTTCAGTTTAGTTCCCACCCTTTTCCCTAGTTAGCATGTTAATATACTGTGTTGTTTTAGAGTTTATTTCTCTAACAGCATGCAAAAATTACAAGTTGCTAACAACAGCATGATGCATGGAAAAACATTATGAGATATATTGCTATGTTACATACCAGTTTCCTGATATTTTCCTTGCACAGGGACTTCCCAAGCAGTGCCTTTGTTCAACTAATCACTACATATGAGAAACCATTTAGGGAATATTGAATATTCGCCAAGTAAACAGTGGATTCCAAACAGCAACATATGTAGACCCTAAGCAACAGATAATGAATTTGCTTGTCTTAAAGCAATAATGAATCAAATTATCTGTAGTACAATATAGCTGTGTTTGCCTCTAATTACAGAGAAGTATGGAAGAAACCAGTCAAAATTAAGTTGCTACTAGAATCAACCATAGACAAACGCAAACAATATAATACTCTGTTCTATTTATACTTACTTAATTTTCTTTAATTTCATAGATATAAAAGTGCATTCTAAATGATGATCTAGTGATATTTAGGATTAAGCTTGGAATGCCCAATTTGAAAAATTCTTCTAGTTTTTTTTTTTTGTTAACTGCTGATTTTGAATTTGACTAGAACTAAAGAGGAAGATTGTTTAATCTTTCCTTATGAATACTTTTTATGATCCAAGTTTTCCCATTAATTGTTTTTATTCTTGCAGGGGAAAAGATTTCCCTGCAGCAAGAAAAGAAACAGGAGGAAAATTTTGACAGTGGAAGCAACATGTGCTATATAATCCAAATCCGATAAGAGGAGTAGAAAACAAATTCTATCTTTTCAGGCAAAAGTCTATTTAAAGAGTAACATTTTAAAGAACATTAATAAATTTTGCAGGCAACCACAGAAGTAGAAATTAAGAAGAAAGCCACTGGGTCACTTCTGGTGTCAATGGACCAACTGAATGCTTCATATGGAAGAAAAGATCGAACCAATAGTATAATGACAGTCATAACAAATACCCTTGTAGAAGGTATGTGTAATAGGAATGCATCCATTTCAATTAGTTCATAAGGTCACTATATTTCTAAAGATTATTCCCTTTTCTGTTACTTAATCAACCAGAGCAAAACATCATAATAAATACAAGACCATTAAAAGTATGCAGGTCTTACAAAAGTTACAAAGTTCAATCGACATCCAACTCTCAGTTTATTTGCATTCTTTGATTTATCAGACATTTGTATTTTGTGCCCCATTTTTGTGCCCCATTTTTAACATGCTCATTGTTATATATGTTTTGATTTTATTTAATATCCCCAAAAATAAATCTGTAAAACTGAATTAGGGGTAGAAGGGCCAGCAGATTAAGAATGAGTCAGTTCTGCCATTAAGTTTCTTTGAATAGTTTGAATTTTTGATGTGTCCATTAATGTTAACTTGGTTCTCATTTTGTTGTGATGATATAGAACTGGAAGACTCCCAAAGAAAATGTCCCCCTTGCTGGTACAAATTTGCGAACACCTTCCTCATTTGGGAGTGCCACCCACACTGGGTGAAGTTAAAAGAGATTGTCAACCTGATTGTCATGGATCCTTTTGTGGATTTAGCAATTACTATCTGTATTGTTCTAAATACTCTCTTCATGGCAATGGAACATCATCCCATGACTCCAACATTTGAACATGTCTTGTCTGTAGGAAATCTGGTAAGCAGTTTTTGTGCTAAAAGTTTCCCAATGGGAGGTGGAATGATTAAGAACAGTATATTTTTATTTATTAGGTTTTATTACTTTTATTACAAGTAATTCAAGGCAGCAAAGATACTAATACTCCTTCCCGTCCCTATTTTCCACACAACAACAAACATGTGAGATGGGTGGACTGTGAGAGATTAACTGGCCCAATCTGGCTTTCATGTTTAAAATGGGACTCTGTCTTCTGATTTCTATGCCAACACCTTCAAACACCATCACCACCACCACAAATCCAGGATACCTGATTACTATTTTGTAATTGTAGAAGAGTGATTGAATTATTCATAATCTCTTCATCAGCTAGAAAGCTATACTGTATTTTTCACACTAAGTGTCCATCAAAAAAGTGGGTGGAAATGCCTGTTTATAGAGCGAATATTGTGGTGGGGGAGAGGGTAGGTGCATGTCACCTGTCACTGCAGCCACCAGGGAACGCTGAAGCCTTTGCTGCTGAGCAGATGATTGGCCTCCCAGAATACCACCAATCAGCTGTTCTAGATGGTAGGAATTGCCACCGCTGATCACGCTGCCGTTTGCTGCTGGCAATTGCCACCGATCGGTGGCAGCGGTGATAGGTGGTGACTATAGGTGGCGCCGATAGGCAGCGATAGGTGACGGCAGCAATAGGCAATCCCTGCCACTTGGAACAGCTGATCAGCGGTATTCTGGGAGGCCAATCCAACCGACAATCAGCTGCTCTGCAGCGAAGGCTCCAGCATTCCCCAGCACCAGCTCAACTCAGTTGACTGGTGTGGCCGCAAGGGAGCAGAGCCCTGACGAGCCACGTGCTGAGGCTGTGATAATGTGCTGAAGCTGATCATTGTGTTTGCTGTTTGCTGCAAGGACTCTAGCCAGATGAACACCAGATGGATGCTGGAAGGCAGAGGCAGATTTTTTTTTCTTGTTGTCCTCCTCTAAAGCTAATGTGCATCTTATTGTCCGGTGCGTCTTACAGTGCGAAAAATAACAAAATACTTAGACAAATTCAGAAAATTAAGGTTTCTTTGGTTCCACAAAACTCATTTCATACTATTGCCCCCAGGGCTATTTTGGGACCATCACAGTTTTAAATAAGATGATTTTGTGATTTTTAAATACTCATCAAATCAGATAGAGAAAGGCCAGGATTGTTTACAATTTTAATATATGAGATGACTAAGAGATTTCTTCCAGTTTGTTTTGCCATTAAGGACAGCACATTTATAGCAAAATCATTTAGAGCTGTTTGGTGAAGAGGGTTCATCCTGCATGTGGAATAACCCTATATGATTTTTTTTTAAAAACCCAATGTACTCAATATTACTTTTACTTTTATTTTATTATTTTATTTTACTTTTGAGAGATGGTCGAATATCTGCTGTGCTTCTCTTCTTTATCTCACAATGGGATTTCTTTGGAAGACTAAAACCTCAAGTTGGCTCCCGGGAGAATTCTTGGCAGATTTCCTGTTTCTTGCAGTGAAACAAGCATTCAAATTATAGAAAAAAATAATTGCCTTGTTATCAAACTGCAGCTATTTATTTATTTATTTTAATCATATTTATATCCCGCCCTTCTCCACAGAGGACCCAGGGCGGCGCACAGGAATTTAAAAGCATACAAAAGAATAAATACATAATTTAAAAACATATTAAATTATTCTAGTCCTATGCTAAAACCAATTTTAAAATCCCCAAACTCTCTAAAATAGTCCCCACGGGACTAGTCCCCACGGGACTAGGGATTTTTTTTTCGTCCCTTCAAAGTTGACAAACCTACGTTAATTCAGTTTAATTGTTCTCTTTCTTTTCAGGTTTTTACTGGAATTTTTACAGCTGAAATGTTCCTGAAGCTGGTAGCAATGGATCCCTACTACTATTTTCAAGAAGGGTGGAACATTTTTGATGGATTTATTGTCTCACTCAGTTTACTAGAACTGATGCTAGCAGATGTGGAGGGGCTTTCCGTGCTGCGATCTTTCCGATTGGTATTCCTTATTTATTTTACACATTGAACATTGCCTGTAATGTATGTTTATCTAGATATAAACATAAGAAACTGCTGTTAGGTTCCATGCAAACAAATTATTACGTGCTAATGATGCTTGAGAGATTAAAATTTGTTAAATGCTTTAATTCGCAACCCAAAAATGTTCCAGGGGGTGGGGGGTGCCTCTGTGATTTCTTTCTATGGTTTCTGTAATTATAGTGCTTCATTTCAAAACTTCTATAGATGAATGAAATAAACATGGTTGCTTTTAATGGTGCCCTCTTTCCAACTGTTCTCTTTTTCATCCAATAGAATAAGAAATATATAATTGTCATGATTATCCCTAACCAGTACAGGTCTTTGGGTAGTAAAGCTACAATACTGAGGATTCCCCAAACCATGTGTCTCCATCTTTTATATTAGTGTATCTGATCTTTCTCAAGTAGCGCCTATGGCCGTGATTGCGAACGCCTAGCCATATCTGCCGGCACGTGAGCTATCAGCTCCAGCATGCATGTGCACACCAGTCAGCTAATTTTTGGCCTTCTGAAGGGCTGGGTTCTTGCCCTCCCTGGGCTTTAGGAGAGCCTCTGGAGCGTGGGGAGGGCAAAAAAAAGGGCCAATGGGCCGACCAGAAGTTCGGAAATGATCCGAAAAATGAGCCCAATGGGCCAACTGGAAGCCTGGAAATGAACTTCCAGTTGGCTCGTTGGGCCTGTTTTTCGCCCTCCTCGGGTTCCAGAGGATTTCCTAAAGCACGGGGAGGGCGAAAACGGCCTCCCCTGGGCCCTCAGAGGAAATACCAAGCTCAACTTGGAGATGAGTAGTGTGCTGCGCGTTTGGGGCAGAGCGTGGGGTGGTTGTGCATGTATGTGGGGGCGGGCTTTGCATTATGGGTGCCGGAACGCACGCACACTATCGTACGTGCACCCTCGCATTTTTGGCACCCAACAACAAAAAAGTTAGCCATCACTGGCCTATGGGAATGATCTGAGTGCCATTATAAATATTCATGCAATTGAAACTAATAAAAAGGAGTGTCCACGGGAGAAAATTCTATCTGTTATTCATTCATTCATTCAAATTTATTTTGTATACCGCATCCTCTCCCCAAGGGGACTCGGAGCGGTTATGCAGAGAATAGGAGCAGAGTAGTTAAGCAAAGTGGAAAGAAGCAATGTGGTGAAAAACAGATTGTCTCTTGAGTGTTATTATTATAATTATTAGCATTATATATATTTCAGAAGGATACCAGTAGTTAAAAAGAACCACTTTGTTTATCAAAATGAACTGAATTAATTGACAGAAAAAATATTTTTACAGCCTGTTAAAATTGCGTTTATCGTGATATATGATAATATGTAATATATAGAAGAATATTCCTGGAAGAATAAAAATATTCCCACTCCTTAAGGTCAAATGGATCTCAAGACTGGATTAAAGAATACTCCCAAATTGCAATTATATGTTTTCATGTTGGGCACGATGTACAATGATAATGATTGACTGAAAGGTTTAGTGATGAGCCTTTCCAGCTGAAAAATCATAGTTATAATTCTTTATCTCCAGAGGCGTCCTGTCCAGTGTTTAATTAATGACAGTCTGTTAACCTCTCTTGAAACGGATTCCTCTGTTTCTATAAATATTGTTTTATTGGTCTCTCCATGTGTGTTCCTCCCCACCCACCCAATTTAATTAAGTATGTATGTCTTCTCCTTCATCTTGCAGCTGAGAGTCTTCAAACTGGCAAAATCCTGGCCAACTTTGAACATGCTGATAAAAATCATTGGTAATTCAGTGGGTGCCTTGGGGAACCTGACCTTGGTGCTGGCCATCATTGTTTTCATATTTGCTGTAGTGGGGATGCAGCTTTTTGGCAAGAACTACAAGGAATGTGTCTGCAAGATCAGCCCTGACTGTGATCTTCCACGATGGCATATGCATGACTTCTTCCACTCTTTCCTTATCGTCTTCCGTGTACTATGTGGAGAATGGATTGAAACTATGTGGGACTGTATGGAAGTGGCAGGACAGGCAATGTGCCTTATTGTCTTCATGATGGTGATGGTCATTGGAAATCTGGTGGTCAGTAAATATCTATGGTTCTTTTTAAGTGGGAAGTGAATAGCTGTCTATTTAATAATCCAATTTGTCGTTCAGATAGAAGACTAGGGGTTCTATGTAATGGGACTGAGCTACTCATGTAGGTATTCATTTCTCATGAGTAGCATCATTCTGGGATATTGCGAGAAATTTAAATTACAGTTCCCATACTAAACCACATTTTTAAAAAAGCTTGTAAAGAAGGCTTCCAAAGGGAAGATCTATCATGATCCTCGAATTCTTACTGCCCATGAATGCTAAATCTAATGCTGAATTTGAACTAGCAAGACATTTAAATGTTCATGTCTTTTTAGAAAATGAATATTTTACTACTCTATAGGTTTTATTCTTCCCCTCCAAGCTGTACAAATTTATTCCTGTATTAAATGTTTTAATTAAGCCAGCCCATTCACAATGTGAAAGCTTTCACATTCTCCAGAGTTATTTATCAGGAAAAATGACAAAAAGTATTGGGGGCTTGATGTCTAATTTTCACATAAAAACTCATTTTATCTGGCTAATTTTCAATTACTTGTTTTATCTTTTTTCTTGAATTCACGTTTGCCTTTGTAATTTTTTTACAAAAGTGTCTTTAAGAAGAGCAGTATCTAAAATGACAGAAATAGGTGCCATCGAGGATAAACTAATAAGTTTAGATTGACTCACTGATTAACTGATTATGTTCTATCAAGTAAGTGTTCTCCGGGACAATCTGTCCCCAATCTGGTTGTTCAGATTTACTTATGGTGCACTCATTGCCACTGTAATCAAGTCCATTTACCTCTTTGCTGGTTGTTCTCTTTTTCTTTTCCCTTCCATCTTTCTCAACATTTTAGGTTTCACAATGCAGCTAAGTCTTCATATAACATATCCAAAATGTAATTCAACTCTGGTCAAATGTACCTCAGAGAGAATTCTAGTTTTATTTGTCCTATGATTCCTTTGTTTATTTTATTGGCTATCCATGCTGTCTTTTCCAACAGTGAAGTTCCATAAAGTTACAATTATTTCTACACTGCTTCTAATTTCAAATTTCTATAGGATCTTACAGTAAAAGACATTGTCTGCACAATTCTGATTTTTGCAGCTAATGACATATCAGAGCACCTAAGTATCTTTTTTCAAAGCCTTCATTGTTGTTCCACTCATGCGGCATACTTCTTGACTAATAATTCCTTTACTGTGATGTAAACGAACTTAAACAGCAGAAGCTATTTTCCATCTTAGTATCTTCACAATCAAATATAAGGCTGGTTGGTGTACCTTTTGACATTCTTTTCTTCTTTATATTTAGTCTTTCTTCTATTCTTGCACACTTTATTAAAACTCCTTTCTTGGGTATAGGGTATCTAAACTGACCCAATTTGTTGGTCAATATGTCATTCTCCAGATTTGCTGGTATAGTGTGTTTAAAATCTGTATTGATTGTTCATTTGTTGTTTGCCATGTTTTGTGGATATGATATCAATTCCTGCAACCTTATGACCCAGTATGATTGAAGAATTTGTCTAACTTTATCTGGTGTTAGACGTTTTTGTAAGTAGGGAATATTTTGTAAGGTATCTTGGAAGTTGAATATTTGTCCATAACAGCCTGTAGCTTACTACCACAAAGTTTAAATCTCCTTCCAAATTTGAATATCATTTGAAAGACTTTCCTTATTTTTCTTTTTTTTTAATTTAATTTTATTTATTCATTTTTTAAAAAAATTTTCTATGTCTGCTAAATCCTTCCTTTGAGATCTTGTATTATTTTTTTACTTTGGCTTCTCGTCAATTTCCACTGTTTGTTCTAACACCCAGTTTCCTTTCTTCTGTTTCTTCATCTTTGGCAACCTGTGTTCACAGTCATCCTTAACAGCCCATTGGATTTCATTCCACAGTCCTCCTTATTCAGTATCAGTGAGGTTCAAGATTCTGATCTGATTGCTGATATTCTCCTTGAGAATTGTGGATAGAATTTCAAGATTATTTTGGCTGACTTTCTTCTCCCACTTTAGCTTGACTTAGAACTTACACATGATAACTTGGTCCACAATCAAATCCAGGCCATGTTTTTGCTATTACAACTGAGCACCAATATAAATTTGTGTGTATGTGATGGCTGGTGATGATCACGCTTATAAGCATTATTTTGGTTGTTTGAATGATGTCATTCCTCTGCTTCTGTTTCCTAAGTCTTACAAATAGAATAGAATAGAATAGAATAGAATAGAATAGAATAGTTGGAAGGGACCTTGGAGGTCTTCTAGTCAACCCCCTGCCTAGGCAGGAAACCCTATACCATTTCAGACAAATGGTTATCCAATCTCTTCTTAAAAACTTTAAGTGTTGGAGCATTCACAACTTCTGCAGGCAAGGTGTTCCACTGATTAATTGTTCTAACTGTCAGGAAATTTCTCCTCAGTTCTAAGTTGCTTCTCTCCTTGATTAGTTTTCACCCATTGCTTCTTGTTCTGCCCTCAGGTGCTTTGGAGAATAGTTTGAGTCCCTCTTCTTTGTGGCAACCCCTGAGATATTGGAACACTACTATCATGTCTCCCCTAGTCCTTCTTTTCTTTAAACTAGACATACCTAGTTCCTGCAACCATTCTTCATATGTTTTAGCCTCCAGTCCTCTAATCATCTTTGTTGCTATTCTCTGCACTATTTCCAGAATCTCAACATCTTTTTTACATCGTAGCAACCAAAATCAAGCGTGGCCAAGGCATTATAAAGTGGCATTAACACGTCACGTGATCTTGATTCTATCCCTCTGTTTATGCAGCCTAGAATTGTGTTGGCTTTTTTGGCAGTGCTGCACACTGCTGGCTCATATTTAAATGGTTGCCCACTAGGATTCCCAGATCCCTCTCACAGTTGCTACTATTGAGCAAGGTACCACATGTACTGTACCTGTGCATTTTATTTTTCTTGTCTAAATGTAGAACCTTACTTTTTTCACCATTGAATTTCCTTTGTTAGATAGCGCCCAATGTTCAAGTTTGTCAAGATCCTTCTGTATCTTAAACCCATGTTCTGGAGTGTTGGCTATTCAATTACATTTCTTTCTTAAGACTTCCAACTTTGGGACTCCAGTCGCTTGTTCGCCTGATCTGTTGATTTCAGATTGAATTTGATCATAAAACACATTAAACATCTTTATGCATCAGTGTTTGGAGCATCAACCTGGGTAATCATCACATTAATGGGTTGTCTACGAAGTCTAAGTGATATTATTGACTGTGTTGTAGCCAAATGCATACCATTTCTGAGTATGAAATCAATGCTGTTCCTTTTAAGTTTTTTGAACAATAAACTATATTATTTTCTGACTGAAAGGGTCCAATTCTAGTCGACTTCAATTGACTGATGCCCACATTCCAATGTGTAGTCTATTGATTTTATCGTTTATTGTATTGAGCTTTACCACTTTCAAGCTTACATTCCGGGGTCCCATTAAAACAAGTCTCCAAAAGATCCTCAGCTTTTTCCTCCAGAGCATTTTGAGTGCCATCTGAACTGAAGGACCCATGCCCCAGCATTATATTGTCCACAACCGTATATTGACTATCCATGTTTTCTGGGTAAAAATAGAGGAGTGGTTTACCTATTGCCTTCTTTCATGCAGTATGAATTTATGTCTTTGCTATTCTCACAAAACATCTGCCTCACATCCTCCTATATCATCTGCTATCCAATAAAGAGTTCTGTTTGCTTTAGCTGGCAGCTACAATGATATTCAGCCATAGGTTACCCTGCTGGGGTTATATACTTTTGGAATACACACCCAATGTTTTTTACTCAACCATCCTGGGGACACCCTCCTACCCCACCCATCCCTGTGATGAGGCAGGTCTCTTCACTTGAGGAGATACAGTTATGTACTGTATCTTAAAATGGGGAATCAAATAACATGCTTAATTCCCTATATTAAATATGCTAGATTTAAGAATGGTTTCATCGCTAATTTTCCAGTGTTATTAGGAGAAACAAAGTGGATCACCTAACTGTTCAAATGCTGAATAGCAAACTGCATTGAATATCTATATAATCACCCTCTCTTCAATCATGATTCCAAAATTTGCTTTCTTTCCGCATTGCTTCTTGAGACGCTTTTACTTGAATGAGTTGAAAATAGGAAAAAAAAAAGGAATATGTATGAATTACAGCTGTGCCATGCTTCAGATTCCAAGGAAAGATTTTGCTATTCTAGGAAAAGAGTCAGTTGTTTCAGGGAGCTGCAGATAGAGGCCATGTTTGTACCTGCACAATAAGAAGCATCTTTTTGCCCTTGAATTCCAAATGTTTCACAACCTACTATGCGTGCATAGTGGTGGGGAGAGTAAATTAATTAAAAATTTGGTCACCTTCAAACTTGTACCAAAATTAAAGTCTTTCAAGGGTGGCAGGAGAAAAAAAAGAGAAAATATATAGTTCCAAATGTTGAGGTTTATGATGCAGATGCTGTCTCTAATCAATAAGATTTCATGCTGCACCCAGGTAGCTTCTATTAACTTCACAGGTTTTTTTAAACTATGTTTTCTTATAAGAACGAATGAATACATATCTGAACGACTGAATGAATGAAATACACACAGAGAGACATACTATGTATATAATGTGTGCGTGTGTAAGATTACGTACTTAAAAATGTATTGTATTATAGGAGTATCTATACACACACATATATGCATGCACACACACACACACCATATATATGTGTGGCACTGAATCACAAAATGAAAAGGGGAGACAAGAATCAATAAGCAAATTCATTCTTACTTAGCAGCTATCAGAGAATTATTGTTGTTTTACTACTATTATTGAAGGAGCCTACTGGCAATTTGGTTCCCAGCAAAGCTGTCTCACTTTCCCTTCTACTGCTAGGTGAAAACAAACAGTGTTTTTGTGGGACAAATGCAGCAATTGTCCAAAGAGAGCTCATTAAGAAGCATTGCCCTAATCTGCCTTTTCTGTTCATTCAGGTGCTGAATCTGTTCTTGGCCTTGTTGCTGAGCTCTTTTAGTGCAGACAACCTTGCAGCCAGTGATGATGATGGTGAGATGAACAACTTGCAGATCTCTGTCATCCGGATCAAGAAGGGCATTGCTTGGACAAAGATTAAAGTGCATGAATTTGTGCAGACGCACTTCAAGCAGAGGGAGGCAGATGAAGTGAAGCCACTGGACGAGCTGTATGACAAGAAGATGAACTGCATTGCTAACCATACAGGGGTGGATATCAATCGGGAGATTGATTATCAGAAGAATGGGAATGGCACCACCAGTGGCATTGGCAGCAGTGTAGAGAAGTACATCATTGATGAAGACCACATGTCCTTCATCAACAACCCTCACCTCACTGTCCGTGTTCCCATTGCTGTGGGTGAGTCTGACTTTGAGAACCTCAACACAGAAGATTTCAGCAGTGACACTGACCCTGACGGCAGCAAAGAGGTATGACCCGATGCTCGCTCAAACCATGTTGTTATGCCACCATCTGGGGTAGCCATTTGTATTCCAAGGGTGAAAAATGAAGACTTGTGGCTAGAGAACGAAGCTTCACAATGAAGTGGATTGATGTTTTGATCGGAGCACTAGGTTGTTGTTGTGAAGCATAATGGGGGTTGATGGCTATAGCATAGAGCCTTGTAATCAGCAGATGCCCATAAATTTGGTGTTGTTAGCCATATTTGGAAAAATGCATCTTAAAATAATGAAATACTTTGTACAGTATTAATATGTCACTCAAGGAATTAAAGGAAAGACCAGCTGGAGCAAATCAAAGATACATTTGGGAAATGCAGAAGCTGGTAGATAATTAAATTCCTATTTGCATCTTTTCCTGCCTATGCTGTTCAAGTCAGAATCAATTTCCTCAATCTGAAAACCAGGTGTTTTGAGTAAGTAAGTCAAGAAAATATAAAACTGTGAATACTGAGTGGCATACTTCTTCAGAAAAATGAAAGTCTGTTTTATTAATTTGTCTAATACAGTTTGACCTAGGGCTTATTTTATCATCCCTATCTTGGCTCTTTCTCTCAATTTTCTCAAGGCTAATCATTCTTGTTCCCTTAGTCTCTTCTTTTTAAGATTTCATTTTGAGTCCCCAGAATATCCTTGTTTTGTTTCTATGAAGAATCTTACCTGATGTTCTTGCTATCATTTTTATTCCAGAAGCTGGATGATACAAGCTCATCAGAGGGGAGCACCATAGATATAAAGCCAGAGGCAGAAGAGGTACCTGTGGAAGCACCAGAAGAGTACTTGGATCCTGATGCATGCTTCACTGAAGGTGATACTAAATATGGGGTATATGTAAAAGTCCTCAGGACAATGGGAAGAATTTATCATTTTTCATTTGCTGCCAAGTCCACAATGTAATATCATAATACAATGTAGGGGCTTTTGTGGACAGCTCTTACAACAACTCTCTTCTGCATGTGTTCCTGGGTGCAGTTTTTGCTTTAATTTGTTTTGAGACAATAGGAATTTCAAGACAAACTTACCAAAACAAACAACTGAAAAAGGGAAGGTGGTGTTCTGACCCAGCCTTAGCAGAAGCAAGAAACAGACTCCTTCTCATGAAAACCCCCTCTTTATTTATTTCTTGTGAATTAATTGCATTCACCCCCTTAAAAGTCCAGGCAATAGTCTTTCAAAGAGTTAACTGCAGTAACAGACTTTATCAATTCCTTGCGATAATTCTACGGCCCTGAGCTCCCTGCCGAAAGGCTGCAAATTAAGTTCTGGCAAGTAGTCTTTATGGCACAAAACACAATGAGCAAAATCTTCAGAAATATGAACTGTTGTCTCCTACGACAACTACTCCCTTTTCTTTCTATTTATTCCCCAGCCAGGGAGGGACCATTCAGCGTCCATGTGTGCTTTGCTTCCCAAGTCAACTCCTTGTCCTCCGTTGTTCACCTCTCTTAACTGCTCTGCGCATACATGCATTTGGAACAGGCCCAGATGTTCTTCTTCCTCACTCATATCAGCCTCCAGAGGCAGCTGCCTCTCCAGTGGCTGGGAAATGTCAGACAGCCCTGGCTCTATCTCTGTGTCCAACACAGAGCATTGATCAGAGCCTTCCCCAGACTCCAGCACTGGCCAAATTCCTTCCCAACCTCCTCATCACTGTGGAAATATTCAAAAAAACTGTTCAAAGGATAATAGTTATGGGCAAGGAACTTCTTCTTCACTATGACCTCTATATAGTGAAGATAGGGCTAAGTGGCAAGTGCATCAAATGGTGGTCGGCAGGCACACCTTCTATGATAGACGTGGTGGAGAATGGCTTCATGCCCAAAATGCATGACTGAAAGATTTATTTGTTCAAGACTGAATATTGTATCATGATAATTCTGGTGAGCAAAGGTCAAAGGCCTGGGCCATGTACCATGCTTGGAGTTACATTGGAATTAGTGATAATAATTGGAGCAGAGGAACTGCACAAAATGACTGAGCTGTGAGTCATTCAGGAATAAAGATCATGCACATTTGGCAGTGTCTTTCTCACAATCTGCTTTGCCTCTGAATGGACAGGACAAGGGTTTTGCATAGATGCATCACTCATATGGGAGATGCGCAGAGACCACAACAAAGAATCAACTTTATATTTCTGTTCTTAGCCTTTCAATTTGGTTTAGGTATTCCTTCTACCTTCAGTTGTTCAATGACCTGATTAATCCCATTTGGAGGCAAGGGTGAATGTAATAAATCCAACCCTTATGTTTGCCTGAGCCGCACTGAGTAAAGAGGAATTTTCTTTGGGCTGCATATAAAATATATTCTTTTATCATATAAAATCACATAATAATGTTAAAAGTTTACAATCTCCTGAGGTCACATTGCTAGTTGTCCAGGGCCAAATGTGAACCATGGGTTGCAGATTGGAGACATTTGTAATAAATCAAATGGAATTTGAAATTATACTACTATTATAAATTTTCACCAATCTCTAAAATATCATGAAGAAGGTGCAAGGATGCTATTTAACCACGTGATTGAAACTCATTATGCCTCTTACATTTATAGAAATATTTTACTATATTATTTTATCAAATCACTGACTAGTTTCCTTTTGATGGCATGTTATGAAAGGTTTGAGACTTAACTATGAAACTTGCACAACTCTATAGAAATATACATCTGTAAAATCATTTGTAATTCAGTGTTAATTTTAATTGACAGCATTTTGTAATGAATGAATGAATGAATAATGGGAAAATACCTTACAGCTGGAAAATGTCTGACTCTTGGGATTGTTATCTGTAACAAAATTAATAACAAAATTAATTTTACCTTGGTAGGCTGTGTGCAGAAGTTCAAGTGCTGCCAAGTCAGCATAGAAGAAGGACTGGGAAAGTCTTGGTGGAACTTAAGAAAGACGTGTTTTCTCATTGTGGAACATAACTGGTTTGAAACCTTCATTATCTTCATGATCTTGCTCAGCAGTGGAGCTTTGGTGAGCAACATTTTATTTTGTTAGTCAAACTGAACAGTATGTGAAATTAACAAATCAGCTGAAAATGCCTTCTCTTTTTTGGGAGGAAAAAATGTTAGGTAGCAGCAACCAGAGGTGTTCTAGTTGCATGGTAGGAAATTTATTTTTATTTTATTTTATTTTATTAAATTTATACCCCGCCCTTCTCCTTGCAAGGACCCAGGGCGGCGCACAGGCAATATTAAAAACCATACAAAATACAAAAATATATCATTAAAAAACTATTAAATTATTCCCGTGCTAAAACCCATTTTAAAACCCTAAGAATTTAAAATTTATCCACATTTAAAAGTCAGAAAACGGGGGTTATGCTAGGCCGGCTTGTTGGAATAAATAAGTCTTGAGACGTTGGCGGAAGAGGCGGAGGTCCGAGGTGGTGCGTAGTTCGGGGGGTAGGTCATTCCAGAGGGCTGGGCCCGCCACAGAGAAGGCCCTTCCCCTAGGCGTCGCCAACCCTCATTGCCTGGTCGACAGTTCCCCAGAGAAGGCCCTCTCTGTGGGAGCGGATTGGTCGAAGGGATGTATGGGGCAGGAGGTGGTCTCGTATGTAGCTAGGCCCCGAGCCATGGAGCGATGTAAAGATGGTCGTCAGCACCTTGAAGCGCACCCAAAAGGCCACAGGTAGCCAGTGCAGCTCGCGCAGGAGAGGTGTTATATGGGATTATTATTAGATTATTATTGTTATGTGGGATTATCTGGACTATTGTAACTCTCTTTACATGGGGCTCCCCTTGAGGTGCACCCGGAGACTTCAGCTAGTCCAGAACGCAGCCATGCGAGCAATTATGGGAACCGCCAGGTTTACCCATGTAACACCGCTCTTGCGCGAGCTGCACTGGCTTCCTGTCGTCTTCCGGGTGCGCTTCAAGGTGTTAATTATCATCTTTAAAGCGCTCCATGGCTCGGGACCTAGCTACCTGCGGGATCGGATCCTGCCTCATACATCCTCACGGCCGATTCGCTCCCACAGAGAGGGACTTCTCCGGGTGCCGTCCACTAGACTGTGTCAGCGGGCGACGCCCAGGGGAAGGGCTCTCTCTGTGGCAGGCCCGGCCCTCTGGAACGACCTTCCCCCCGATATTAGAACGACTACGGACCTCCGCTCCTTCCGTCTGAAATTAAAAACACACTTTTTCCGCTTGGCCGGCCTAGGCTAGTCTCTCTTTCTATGGGGTTTTAAACTTATTCATAGCTGCTGGGTATTTTAGTTTAACGGGTTTTAGCACAGGAATAGATTTAATCTGTTTTTATATTATGTATTTATATTTGTATATTTATTGTTTTTACTTTCCCTGTGCACCGCCCCGAGTCCCTGTGGGGAGAGGGAGCGGTTCTACAAATTAAATTTGAATTGAATTTTTTTGAATTGATTGCCTTGAGGCACCCATAATCACCCGCGCGGCCGCATTCTGGACTAACTGTAACCTTCGAGTGCACCTCAAGGGGAGCCCCATGTAGAGAGCGTTACAGTAGTCCAGCCGGGACTGGAATTATTGCGGGAATTATTGCTCCCTGGCACATTCACAATGAAAATCGTCCCTTACTAAAGCTACTGCAGAAGGATTTTGTACTAATATATTTGGCTGCTTTTTAGGATATTCCAGATACTCCTCCAGGACCTTACACTGAGGTTGAGGGGTCTTTTCAGGAAGGATTGACCTGTTCTCCCCTTGCAACAATATTTCATGTTCATGACAAGGCTTAAGGTGCTTAATTTTGTCTCAGGCGCACTTTGTAATAAATACTAAATGGCTATTTGGGCTTTACCAGAGAAGCATGAGAATTATGCACTTTAAATCCCTATCTGAAAACAAGACTGTATTCTTTCCTCTGCTGGCATTGGTCCTTCCTTAAGACTGGGCAGTATGGAAGCAAAGAGAAGATCTCAGACAGGTCAAATCGGACCAAAATGATAATGTTTGATTTTAGGAAGGAAACATTGGTAGTAATTGGGCTCTAAAGATGTGAGCTTAGCTCCTTTGCCTCTTTAGGCAGGCTTTGAATTAATACAGGTGTATTGATGTATGAGGGGATTTCTGGTCATAAGCCTTTATGGCAGAGTTGGGTTGCCAATTTTTCTACTGCCAGCTTGGGTCCGCTCCTGTGCGCACTTGTCCAGACGGATGGGTGAAGCCTCCCACCACCACTACTACTGGTTTGCCCAGTCTGGGTTGAACCGGCAACAACCCACCTCTGCTTCGTGGTCATAAGTCAAGGCAACCACATAAGGCGGGGTCCCCAACTCCAAGACTGTAGCCTATTTGCAACCAAGTGGCAGGCTGGCCCACACACACGGGCATGTGGGTGCAGCTTGACTTACACAAGCAGCGGGCCTGTGCACATGCATATCTCGACTTGCTGTGTGTGCATGTACGTGCACACCAGTCCTCCACTCGCAAAAGCCAACCTTGTAAGTCAAGGCAATATGTAGTTAAATGCTGGGAGATCACAAATAAATATATATGTGTACACTGAATTCATCTACAACAGCATCCTCCAGAAGAACCTACCGTATTTTTCGGAGTATAAGACGCACATTTCCCCCCCCCCCAAAAAAGAGGGAGAAAATCTGGGTGCATCTTATACACTGAATACAACGTTTTTGGCCTCCCAAAACCGCCCCCTTCACAAAAATGGATATGCAGAGGCTTTGGGAGGCCTGCAAAGTGCTCCTGGGGACTGGGGAGGGCATAATGAGTGACAAATGGGCCATTTTTTGCTCATTTTTGCCCCCCCCCCCAGCCTCCAGGAGCACTTTTCAGGCCTCTCAAACTCTTCATGCCCCATTTTTCACAAATAATGAGGCACGCAGAGGGTTTGGAAGGCCTGCAGAGTGCAAAAACTTTTTGAAAACTTTGAAAAGGTTAAAAAAATGACTTTCTCGAAATCTTGGTGTGTCTTATACTCCGGTGCGACTTATACTCCAAAAAATATGGTAGATCAAAACAAAACACCTTTGTAGCTCTCTAATGCCAAGACTAAGATATAATAACAATTACTGTTCTTTTGTTCCTTAGGCCTTTGAGGATATTTATATAGAACAGAGAAAAACAATACGCACCGTCCTGGAATATGCTGACAAAGTCTTCACCTACATCTTTATCCTTGAAATGTTGTTGAAGTGGTGTGCCTATGGATTTGTGAAATTTTTCACAAATGCCTGGTGTTGGCTGGATTTCCTCATTGTAGCAGTAGGTATCTTTTTTTTTCCTTTTGCTGTTTTCCTGAAGATCTGAGATTGTGCCTCTATCTCAATAAATAAGACCTAACATTTTTACCCTTGTTTCTTTCTAAATCTTTTCTAAGGCAAAACATTCTGTTGTTTCCATTCTTACTCGCTACAACCCAAAATGTTAATTGTTGAGGTTTTCCATATTTCACTTTCAGGTCCACTTTTTCACTGAGATTCGAATGGGGGATAAATGAGAAAATGCCACAGAAATAGTAAAGACAAATAGAAAGAAACAGAAGTGCCAAGCAAATTTAACTTCTATTGGTCTATTAAGATGCATTAATTTTCCTTCCATCAAAAATCTCAAATAAAGAAATGAATCAGTGGGCTGAAATAGTGAGAACCCACTAGAGCTATCTTTCCCATATAATAAAATGCAAAAAAAAAAATGAATTGGGGAAATTGAAAGGTTCGCGTTCAAAATTTATCTTGATCTATCTTGGTCAAGAGTGAAAGACAAGTTTGCACCACTAAACAATATAATGTTTGCTTTTCCCTAAGAGATAAGATATTTGGTGAAAAATGCAGTCTCTTTCAATTCCACTAGAGAAGGTTTAAGCTATTGCCTTTTTGGTTCTTTTCCCCCTGTGCTTCTTTCAGCATCTCTTGAACAATGTGGCCTTTCCTTCAAAATCTTTAGTTGAGATACAATACAATACAATACAATACAATACAATACAATACAATACAATACAATACAATACAATACAATACAATACAATACAATACAATACAATACAATACAATACAATACAATACAATAGCAGAGTTGGAAGGGACCTTGTAGGTCTTCTAGTCCAACCCCCTGCGTGGGCAGGAACCTTATACCATTTAAGACAAATGGCTATCCAACATCTTCTTAAAGACTTCCAGGGTTGGGGCATTCACAACCTCTGGAGGCAAGCTGTTCCAGAGGTTAATCTTCACCAGTCATAGGCACAAGATATGGAGGAGACAAATTATGAACAGTTACAAATATTAGATAATATTCCCAAAGCCACTTTACAGAAGTATTGTCTTTTTTGTCACAATTTACCCTTCAAAAGACTGAGATCCAAAAGGCAAACTGAACACATACTTGCCCTCATGCATGTCACTTACATTTATATACCTAATTTTTACATTCTAATTTAATATACTTTGGGTCTCAAAATACTATTTTTGTGGAATAGAAGACCTGAAAGTGATGTAATATTTTTGATAGTGCCCTTATTTTCTGGTTCTTATTTGTATATAGTGTTATTGTTATTGTTGCTGTTTAAATGAAACTTACAAAACAATGCATTAAATGTTTTTAAATTGTGGGAAGAAGCAAAATGAAGTTGACCTTGATCTTTTAAAACAAAAGTTATCCTACTCTTAGCTAAAAAGACATTAGAGGTCTGCATGATTTGATGTTGCATTGTTAATGGGAAATACTGTGATCACTAATATTTTTGACATTTGGGGACAATTTTCTTTTCTTGTTCTCTTCAGATTTCCACAGACATTGAATATCTTTCTGCATTTGTTTCCCCACATACATCTTCAGTATAGTTTGTTACCACTGTGCTGCCATGTACTGTTTATTTTTTTGTTTCATTCTTTAGGAAAAAAATATTATAACTGTTAGTCCAATATCTAAATATCAAATCGATATATGAATTTATCATTTGAAAACTAACATATTATCTTGTGTAAATAATCACTGTTTCTAATTAGTCCAGAGTTAAGTTTCAAGGTTTAGAGAAATATATCCTAGATCTTTTTTTAAAACAAAAATAATGTTCAGTGTCTGTCTGTGTTGAGAAAAGTCATCTCCTTAACACAACTGTCGTTCCCTTAGTGTATTTTTTTTTCTCCAAGGGGATCTTTAAGCTCCAAAATGTAGATTTTTATAAGATTTATCCTTTTCTTTCCTACATTGCTTGTCTACAAATGCAAACCATAAATGCAATGCAAGATCATTCCTAATTCCTATCCATCAGTATTGTTCTAAAATTGGATCCTCAGCACTCTTGTTAGAGAGAAAAGCTCATTGAACATAGTGGACATTGTTGAGTAAATTATACATGGATTTGTTCTTTTGGACAGATGCTTATATTATATTTACCCCTAAATTTGAGTGAATAGTATTTTCAAAGTGTGAGCTAACTTCATTCACCTCAATACCTGTTCTTCATTAACAGTTATTTACCCACAACTGCTAATATTCAGAGGGATTTCTATATTGTCAGAATCATCTGGAGAGAAGCCAAAAAAGTCAAGATATGGTCATGACTACATGATTGAAAGCTCATCCTTTTGCACATGTGTCAATGTCTCTCACACACAAATAAAACACTAGGGCTTTGATCATGTAATCATGGCCATCACCCTGAAAAAAATGCCATGACTCCACTTATTCAAGTTCCTGCAACTCATAAGACATCCACATCATTTTGTTTCAGTATGTTGGAGATGTGTGAATAAAAAGTCCAGTCGCTTTAATGAATTTCAGAGAGCAACTGAAATTGAAAGAGCTTCTTCTAAAATAGCATTGCCCAGTTATCCTCCTTCAAGAAAGAGGAGAGGTTTCTTCCTGCTCAGATCTATAATTGCTGAGACAGGAAACATTCTCATTTATAGGGCTCTACAGAAGAGACTCTCCTAGAAAATAACATTTTTTCATCAATTTCTCCTTGCTTAAGAGAGCAGTTCTGTTTCAAACCCCTAGCATTCATGCAGGATTGGCTAAAAGACCAGTTTTCAAAGTCTGAAGTCTGTTCCATCTGACATATTCCAGTGGAAGTGATTAGGCACATCTATTATTTTTTTATTGAAATCAATGAAATTTAAAATATAATCGTATTCATGTCTACTAAGAAGTAAGTTGCATTGAGTTCACTGGCTCTTACTTTGGGTGTAATTATATCATATTAAAGGAATATTTCCCATAGTTACATTTGTCTATTGAGATATTTTATCTTTCAGTGCTTTTGCATCGATGGGCAAAATATTGTTGAAGTACAATTGTGAATTGTCTGACATTTTAAAAATAGAATGACTTTTTAAAAATTAGATATTTTATAGTTTTTATCCCAACACTGATACATTTTCAAATACATTTCTGGTTTCATTTATTGTAAGCTGATGTCTTTATCAGTTTACCTATTTTTTATTTATTGACTTATTCCCACTTTTCAGTTATTAGGTTTTCAAATTTTCTTTTATCCACCCTGCATTTAGTTCAGGTATTCTAGTGCTCCTTGACCAATTTACAGAATCCATCTATCATTTCCTTAACCAATACAAAATAGATAACCTATTGGGCCCATGAAACATTGGCATTTTGAAAACATGCAATGGAAATACTGACAAAATAGTTGCGATAGGATATTTGCTTATTAAAAAATGGCTTCATGTTAGACACGGCAATTGGAAGTTCACTTGGACAAGATTAGGATGAACAACAGTGAAACAATCTGAAGACAGATCCATGTTGCCTTCCTTATAATTATTTATTTTTTTCACATTTATGTCCTGACACTATCCTACACAGACTCTCTGGGGCTCACCAAATAAAAGAAAATAGCAATAATATTGAAAACATTATAACATAAAACCAGAAGTCAAAACAGACAAACCTAAACTTTGAAGAATATTTGGTTTCAGTTCCCAATGCACTCTGGAACTGAAATGCTTCTGGAAGGGGACCAAGTCTGGGGCCAAACACACCTGGTAGAAGCCATCCCAGAAGGCCAACCCTACAATGGACAAACTGTCTATGGAGCGAATCTTCCCCAAATGGGAGACAATCAGTTGTCTATGGAGATTCTCAACCATCCAGGTCATGATTGTCCCAAAGGCTTTTCTGGACTTTCTTTGCTGACCAACCAAGAAAGTCCACTTGCCTTTTGAAGAGCACCTTTGAGATAATCAGTTGCTTCTCCCAACCAGATCAAATATATATTATTAGACTTTCAAAGCTTCAGCATATTATTCTCCAGGCTGGTTGTCAGCCCTGAAAAAACAGTGTCCTTAACTTTAGTTCTTTGGCAGTGGCTTAAAAGTATTGCCCTCTCCTTTGTAGCATTCCAGGGAATACTACTGTATTCCATTTAATTAACATAAACATTAACTAAAATTAATATTTTTAAAACAGTCTCCAATAAAGCATGCTTTACTTATGGAAGGTTAAGTTTCAAAATGATAGACAAGATGTTTTAGGGAGACATAAGTGAAAATATTTCTCTTAAAAGTAGTACAGTACTGAAATTTCTGTGTACCCTCATATGTACATATGTGCAGTACATCCCATAATATGTATCAAAAGAGAGAATGAGAGACAAAGAGAGAGAAATTCTAATCTATCCATATTTCCTCCTTGTGTTACTGTAAAAGCTTAAGTGCTATGCAGGACACCACATTATTATTACAGTTGGTTGCAGCCAGCCAAATGTTTAGATTGGATCTGGCACTTTGATCCACATACTCAGTCTCTCCCAAGTTCATCTGTTAGCAAATGTTATTTTTATTATTTTCCCAAATACACTGCAGGTTGAATGGCTCTACATTGAATGTTGTGGACCTGTAATTCTGTTGTTACAGTGCAGGTCAGTAGATAGAATATATACCCTATAATTAGATATTATAGAAGCAGATATATGTTGAGCCTGGTCATTTATTTGTGCTTATTCCAGAGCTTCCAGAGCAAAATGGGAGCCAATCCTGGAAGCAACCGTCATACTGCACATGGTACTGTAATTTATGAACTGGCTCTCAGAATGCATTATCAGGCATCAGAACAGGAACTGGCATCTTATGCTGAACGCCAATTTCAAATGTTGTAGAACCCCAATTCTCATCAGTCCTATCATGTATAAACACTGGCAAGAAGCTAACATACTGCATTCCAACATGATGCACACTTTGCAATAAAGAATGTCTGTGGAGATTCTCAGTCATGCAGATTATAGTTGTCTCAAAAGTGCTGTTTTTTCAAAGTTCTCATTGCTTTTTGAAAAACACTCCAGTTGCCAATTGAAAAAGCACCTTTGTGCAATAAAGCGTACCGCATCCCCAAACTGGGCCCAGCTACCTATTATTCTGACTAGGATAATAGGCTGGTAGCTGGACACATATAGATGGTACCCGAATTTGGAAGCCTGAGATAAAGAATGCACTGTATCTTATTTAAACTCCTAATGGGAGAAAAGAATCTTAGCCCTCACCACTAGTACAATATAGTCCTATTATAACTTAGAATAAGAGAAAACAATACCCTTCTCCACTAGATGGCCTTCAGATTCTTTGGATTGCAATAGCTATTCATGCCACCTTATCCCCACACCAAGAAACAGAAAGCTGATATGAAACTTTCAGAACGGTTTTGCTCTGACACAGGTGGTTGCAAACTCTTAAGAGACAAACTGCTCTTTCAAAGGAGAAACACGGAGAACTAGATTTTTTTTTCTCTTAATTTTATGATGTGATGTCAATGGGTCATCCCCACATACCCATCCCCACCCGAATGAGAGAATTAAGGAGGTTTGGGCAGTGTGTGTATTTATCTGTATTCTTTTTCATAGGTCCTTTAAAAATTTGTCTGGCTTAATTTAATGGGAGCGGCTGGGATCCTGCAGACTGTTAAGAGGGCGAGGGTAAGGTTCTTGTCATCCGTTTGGGCTCCTAATCTCCAACAGACCCTGTTTCCGTCTGTGTGTGTGTGTGCCTCTCTTTCTCTCTCTCTCTCTCACTTATTTTTCCCCCTTTGTTTTATACTTATGCCTCTTTCAACTGCATTATTTCCTTCCAGGTCCTTTCAGTGAAGTGCTGTAGGCAGCTGATGGCCATTGCCTTCTTCGGTGTCACTGTAAACGGGGGTGGCTCGGGCCTGCAGTCCAATTTGGGGGATGAATATACTGCCAGTGCTAGGGGATTTATGCTAACAGTCTGGAACCTCTTCTTTTTTCTTTTTTGTTTTTCTTTCTTTTCCTGTTTTCTGTGTAGGTCTCTTTAGTCAGCCTTATAGCTAATGCCCTGGGCTACTCGGAACTAGGTGCCATTAAATCCCTTAGGACACTCAGAGCCTTGAGGCCTTTAAGAGCGTTGTCCCGATTTGAGGGGATGAGGGTAAGATGCCATTAGCGAGCTGATCCTTCTGCATGCCTGTGGATTATGGGTTTTTTTTTTAAAAGCATGCTAGAACCGATCAAACTGGTAGAAAGACGTAACAAACAGAATCATGATGCAGCTGCTGACGTGATCACTTCCCTCTGTTTATGATTCACCATCACCATGCTGCACAGTTCTCCCTTTTTTTATTTGACGATTGCCGTAATAATAGCAATACCATACTATTTTTTTTAAAAAAAGGGAGATATATTAAGCTGCCTCATTATTGGGCCAAACCACATGTCATTCGTAGATTCTTTGTTGGCACTTGGCTGCTCTTTTTTGGCCTGGCTTTTAATACCTGTAACATTCAAGGGGGCATTTATGGCTGTAAATCTGGAACAGGGAGAATCACCAGGTGCAAAGAATCAGAATTTGAACCACCTCGAGTTTTTCTTCTCCCTTCCCTCCAAAGTTATGATGGATCAAAAAAGAGATCAAAACACAACGGTTGGTTTTCACGTTGCTCCTTCCTTGTTTGGAGGTATATTCAGGATTGCAGAAAAAGGATGGATATGGGGAGGGGGAATCTAGTGCTCCCCCCAAATAAAAGATTTTGGTTTAATTCCTCTCATTTGCACCTCGTTGTTCTCAGTCCAGTCCGTTCATGACTGGCAGCCTTGACTGATAGCTCAGCTTTTCTCCCTCTTTTCCGTTTCCCCATTGACATGCTTTATGCCCCCACTCCACTCTCCCCTGCCACTGTGATGTTAGCAACAAATCACAAGCAAAGCATAGAACCTGAACTTTCTAGAAATTATTGCAATGTACCATTTTATACATATTGAACTTATCCATGTTTTAAAGGAGATTGCTAATTTAATTTTTTGTAATGTAATTTTGTAACATATAAAAAAAGATACAACTTTGAAAGCTGTGAGCCTATATTTTATTAAGGAATGAGCCCTTCTGAATGCATAGGATTGGGCGGTATGTGTGGTGCATTCTCACACAATCTCTTAATTGGAACAATATTGATAGAATGAAAAATAGGAGAGGTTGCAGGAAGGAGATTCAACCTTCATTCAAAAATCTGAAAATATCTGTGTTCAAAACAGAGCCTAAAAAAAAAGTCAGGGATTATTAGTCATTAGCTCAGCCTGTACAGAAATTTTGTTTAGCCAGAAAGTTTCAATTAAAACCCAATGTTATCCCGAAATTGCATATTATACTTGCTTCAAGGACATTGAAGTGGGTGCATTACATAATTATGTTTACTAAATTACATTGCTAAAGTTCCATCAGTTTGGTTTTACATGGAAATTATATGTTACTTCTTATCTCTTCCTGTGTTGTATAACTGTAAAAAAAAACCCATCATTTAACTTTCTCCACATACTAAAATATACAGAGATGGGGAGTTATTCACACAGAGAAACAATATGCAACATTTTGAGACCTGGATATATATAACTGTATAATAAATTGTGGCCAATTCTAAGAAAATTGTGGTTTTCAATGGGATTTCAAAATGATCATGTTCAGTTATCATTTCAGGTTTGAGTTTGTTAGTCTAGGCCAGCGATGGCGAACCTTTTTAGGCTTGTGTGCCATAAGAGGGGGAGCACAGGGGGATCGTGTGCGGGCGGGCGGCACCCATAACACAATGCGTGACTCCCCAGTGCGCATGTATGCACTACAGAAGCACCCCCCCCCATTTTTTACATACTCTTCGCCCTCCACAGGCTCCAGAGGCTTTATAGGAGCCTGGGGAGGGCGAAAAGAGCCTTCCCCCCCCCCAGAGGCCCTCCAGAGGCTTCATGAACTTCCCTGAAGCCTCCGGAGCACTCAACATGATGCTGCAAGCAAATTGGACGTCACTTCCGGTTTCGGCGGCACGTCATTTTGAGTGCTCCGGAGGCTTCCGGGAAGTTCATGAAGTCTCCGGAGGGCCTCGGGGGGGGAGGCTCTTTTCGCCCTCCCCAGACTCCTATAAAGCCTCTGGAGCCTGGGGAGTGTGAAAAAAGCATGCAAAAAAGGGCAAATTCAGGTGGCCAGCACGCGCATGCCCACTGGTCAGCTGACAGGGCATCGCCTTGCGTGCCCTGACAAATGGCTCTGCGTGCCACCTGTGGCACGCGTGCCATAGGTTCGCCATCACTGGTCTAGGCATCAAGCAGAACTAAATTAACAGGACAGTTTTTAAAAAAAATTGAAATCAGTCCCACTGGTTTTGGTGGGCTTAACTTTGTAGTAGTAAGCATGTCCGGGATGACAGTATTAGACCTTGACCAAATTCAATGGAATGTACTTCAGATATGAATGTGGACCAACATTTGTTCTGACCTGTACAAATGTTACTTTTTTTAAAAAAAAGTCTCAACAGCTGCTTTTATTGTAGTTACTTCCAAGAGAAACTAGTGTTTCTAATCAAAGTATTGTAACATAAATTATCAGACATTTTAGCTAACTTGGCTTGAAAAATTGTTTCCCAGCATCTTTCTAACAGAGAATGACTCTTTTCTGGTAGGAATTTTAAAGCTAGTTAGAAATCATTTAAATCTATATATGATTCAGGCCTTACCTGCTTTTTGCCATCAGTATAAACTGACTTAATGAGAATGAAAAAAAACCAAAAAGGATTTTTTTTCTAAACAGCATTAAATATAGTTCTTTACTTTTCTCTATGGCTTAATATTTTTTTTTTAAAAATATCCTCAACTCTTTATATTTGCGGGGAGGGAATTAAAATATTGTTATGAAATATGCATGCCCTACTTTACTATTTCTAATACATAGTTGTCACACAAAAGCCATGTTCCCTTTCTCATAATAATTTGCAGTGGTTTTGATAATTTGTTTAAACTATGGGCATAATGATTACATTGTAAGTGAATGAGCAGAAAAGTAAGAGATACATTTCGTCCTGTTATACAAGACAAATACAAAGCAAATCAAATGCAACATAGTGTGAAGTCATAATAATATGACCAATAAATTTACTTGGTTTTTATTTCATTCATTATCACTCATCTCAAGGATAAAGAATGAGTTTTTTGAGTTTTGAGTTGTTATCTGAAATATAGGCTGATAATGTTGAGTTTAATAGTTTCTGTTATTTCTGATAGGCCTCTATTCAGAAGTCAATGGGCTGTTGATTGCAATAATTTTTCTGCTTCATACAATGCCTAACTTTTGCAGAGGATTATGCATCTAAACACAAATTATGCTATGTCACCATTGTGAAACTTAACATAAAATAATGGCGCCATCTGTTGACACTTTAAAAAATACAGCAGAAAGTAGATGAGGGTTTTTGACTGGAGGAAGTTCAGGAGACAGAGTTGACAGAAGAAGACAGGGAGATTACATTGCTACGAGAGATAATTCCTACTGCTGACATGCATTTTGACCTTGCACTAGAAGCATGTCTAGTCAATGAGAAAGGCTCTATGCAGAAGTTTTCCATATTCAACATACAAACAACATTTTATTTTACATCCAGATTAGGGGGGTCATTTTTTTACTATGGGAGTGGTTCATAGGGAGGGAGAACTTGGGATACGGTGGCTCAGTGGCTAAGTTGTTGAGCTTGTCAATCAGAAAGGTCCACAGTTCGGCAGTTCGAATCCCTAGCGCTGCGTAACAGAATGAGCTCCCGTCACTTGTCCCAGCTCCTCCAACCTAGAAGTTCAAAAGCACGTAAAAAAACCAAGTAGAAAAATAGGAACCACCTTTGGTGGGAAGGTAACAGCATTCTGTGCACCTTCAGCATTTAGTCATGTCGACCACATGACAATGGACAGCGCTGGCTCTTTGGCTTTGAAACAGAGATGAGCACTGCCCCCTAGAGTCGGGAACGACTAGCACATATGTGCAAGGGGAACCTTTACCTTTAGGGAGGGAGATGTGCCTAGTTCTCCCATTTTCAGGAATTTGTTGTAAAAAATGTCTAATGTGGCATTTCTTTTAAAAGAAATGTCATTGCCTAAAAATCGGTGTCATGTTAGAAATTAACGCTGAAGGCAACAAAGGATGCCAAATACTAGATCTCTGCAAATCATTCTAAAGATTGATCATAGCTGGCAAAATAATGGAAATACATTCTCACTCAAGTGGAGAAATGTGAGGGACAGCTTTCAAAATATTGTGTAAATTTAAAAAATTGATTGACGTCTTAACATCTTCAAAATAAGTGCATCATGCTTGTTTCTGTGTGTTTCAGAGAATCTGTTTGGCAGGATGTGCATAATCCTACCATAGCCCTACCATAGCCCTTTCTCTTTAAGAATGAATGGTACACTATGTATATTAATAGTTTCCTGCTCTGTAAATTAAATTATTTCAGAATGACAGCTTTAATTTTCTCATTCTGAAACAAAAGAGATGTTTATTGATTGTCTTATATGTGTTCGACCAACAACTACAGATGACACATGTCTTCATTTCTGTTTAAATATTGAGATAAGAAAACATTATTAAAGCGAAGTCTAAGTCTATAAACACTTAAGGTTGAAGTTATCGGTTTTGAAAGAAGATAGAAATAGTTATAAGCTGGAGTACATTTCCTACATCCAAATATTATGGATGGATGGATGGAAGTAAAGAAGTAAGGAAGGAAGGAAGGAAGGAAGGAAGGAAGGAAGGAAGGAAGGAAGGAAGGAAGGAAGGAAGATGTAAAACATGAGTTTCATTTGCTGTGAAGCAGAGAAGGGAATATGGCTTTTTTTCTTTTCGAGCTTGCAAATATGCATGCTCAGCTCTTGGGACACTTCTGGCCTTGCTTACTAAAGAATATATAGTCCTGATTAATTTTATATTAAGCACTGTCTTAGAACAAGTTTGGCACCCTTTCCTACTCCCATTTGAAACATGTGGCTAAAGTTCCTCATTTATCTTCATGGGAGTAGGAGTAATAGGGCCCACAAATTTATGAACCTGGTTTTAAAATGGGGAAAGATTGTTGGCTAAATTAACTTACATGTGTCTGATTCAAAAAAATATGATTCTGACTTGGATATTAGACTTGCCTGGACATTATCAAGGCAGGTACCCCCTCCTTTTCACAATCTTTTTTTTTTAATTAACCACCTATTGAATGGCAAAAGAAATAAGACCAATTGCTAATATTTGTTTGGATAAATTATTTAATGAAAGATTTTTGAAAAACATGCTTGGAGACACATGATTTTTTTAAAAAATTAAGACGAGTATTATGAGACTAGCCTTGATTCTGTTCCCCTTACTAAAACTAGGCAAATGGATGTTTTACTTGTAAAACCTAAGTCATTAAAGTTTCTGTACTGAAACATTCTCTTCCTTCCTTTCCCTTCCAATACAGGTGGTTGTGAATGCCTTGGTGGGTGCTATACCATCCATTATGAATGTGCTGTTGGTCTGCCTTATTTTCTGGCTGATTTTCAGCATTATGGGGGTTAATCTTTTTGCTGGGAAGTATCATTACTGCTTTAATGAGACGGCTGAGTATCGATTTGAAATAGAAGAGGTGAACAACAAGACAGAGTGTGAGAAGCTGATGGATCCCAATGGAACAGAGATTCGTTGGAAGAATGTGAAGATTAATTTTGACAATGTTGGTGCCGGGTACCTAGCCCTCCTACAAATTGTAAGTTCTATTTTTGCTGCTTGACGTCTATTGTATAATTGCCAAAATGTTGAAATCTTAAAATGTTTTTCCTTTTGTAAATCCCATGCATCTTTTCCCATATTCAGATGGATCAGCCAAATGTTTTTGCTTTTTTATTGTACTTTGCAGCAATTATAAGGAGCCAATCAAGAACTCATTTCCATTTTTGAAGTAATTAGCATGGGAAAGAATCTAGTTATTTTCGCTTGCATCCCCTTTATTAGTGAGGATTTAAGAACAGTTTATTCTTTAAGCACTGAAGGTAGAAATAGCAAGGATCTGTTCCTACTGTATAAGGAGAAGTCTGAGCTAAGTAATTGGTAATTTTAGTTTTGAGGGAGGAGTAATATATAGCTTCCTGAAGAATTCTTAATTCCATGTTGCTGTTAGAAAATGAGGGGGGCAGGGGGCAGGTGTTCCTAGTTTAAATATATTCTAAGCAATACAGTCTCTGTTCACTTTTGTTTTTGAATTTTACCAACTGACATTTAACCGTGGTCATCTTGAAGATAGGTTGTGATCCAAGTGATCTTATTTCATGCATGCAGTCCACCTGTTCTTCCAGGAGCAATCTTTTGCACTGCCTATGAGTCATTCACAACTTGGATGATATTCTATAATTAATCTTTGTGTATATTCACGAGAAGCAGAGGTGGGGTAGGAGAATAAATCACTTGGAAATGAATCATAGAGCAACTTCACTGAGGATTTTTTGTGTGTGCGATTGAAAAGGGTAGTATGTCTATCATTTTATAGTTTCAGGTTTTCCTGCAAATGTATTTGAAGATTTCAGGATCTGAGGTGCTATTTTTTTTAAACAAGGCTGATTGTATCCATTAATCAGAAAGTTTTAAAAATTGGATGAAGTTTCCTTTCATTATTTTAATTACAAAAGTGATATTTTAAAAACATAAAAAAACATGCTGAAAATGGGTGGGGGCGGGGCCAGCCAGGGATGGAATTAACCCTAACTGGCTGAATCCTACCTCTGTCTTTGAGGTGAGTGGCCAGCTTACAATGGTTGGAAACAATAATGTTTCAAGTCCTGGGATTGCAATCTAAAAGACGTGACAAGAAGGAGAAAAGTTGGGGTGGGGAAATGAAATCGATATTAAATCACAAAGTGGAAAGATATATATATATATGTAGGTCTTTGGTTGTTCAGGTTTTCTCCCGTGTAGAATTGGAAGTATCTTCACGACATTTCGATGAAGTCTCATTCATCATCTTCAGGCTGGTGCTTCCGGTTTGGTGCTTCCAGGAGCAAAGCCGGAAGCACCAGCCTGAAGATGATGAATGAGACTTCATCGAAATGTCGTGAAGATACTTCCAATTCTACGCGGGAGAAAACCCGAACAACCAAAGACCTACATACAAACACCCGCGAAAACCTCAGAAAACATATATATATATGACAAATGAGTATTCCTAGGCCTAAATAAAAGTGAATACAGCATTTCAGATCTTGTTTGTTAAATAAGCAAAAAAATACATGCTGACTATTCATGTTGCTCTGTGCTACTGTTATCCTGCTTTGCTTTTTCCTCCTCTTTAAAACAAGTGTGCTTTTTCCACAGGCTACTTTCAAAGGCTGGATGGATATAATGTATGCAGCAGTAGATTCGAGAAAGGTAATATGGCTATGAACCTAGCACTGCTTTTAAAGCAAAGAATTGTGATCAACCCTTGATCTTTGCACAGACCCAACTGTTTACTTTGCTTGGCAAACAATATGTAGGTGATTTGCCTATTGCCTTAGTTTGGGATATTTTTCAGCTTTCTGGTCAAATCCATAGCTCTGATTTCCCTGATAGCTTTTTATCAAACATACTAACCAAGTTAGTCGGTTGCTACTGCTTGCAGGGATTTAGAAGCAGGAGTGATTTTATTATTTTACATAAGAAAAAATGCTAATCGTCTCAAGGGAAAGTAAAAAAAAAAGGTGTCCAATTGTCAGATGCTAGCTGCACCTTCTATGTACAGGGCCTGATCTCTTTTCTGCACAGAATATTCAGCAATGGCCCCAGAATTAATTTAATTAGAGTGAAATTAAAGAGGATTTATGTACCTAATGGATCCCTATGAGCCTTTGAATCAAAGGGCAATTTTTCTAATCATTAGATTTTACATAATGTGTAAATTACAAAGATTTCCCAGAAGAGAACATCATTTAATCATTTAATTCTTTATTATGTGTGAATTTAACCAGAAGCAAAATATTTAAACTGCCCTATTTATTAGATGCATGTAAGTTTGAGATAAAATAGGAAAAATGTGAAAATAGTTTGAATGCAGTGAAAATATGACATAACACAAGATATAGTTGACATTAAATGTCAAATGAATCTAAATGCAGTACAGAAGTGAACAGTACAAAATAAATATGAGAGGTATATGGATTATATGGAGAGAATGAATAAAGATCAAAACTCAGAAAAATGGAAGAAAAAATATTAAAGGGTGAAGAGAAGGGGAATGAGTAAATTGTAGGTGGGTAGAGTTAATGAGATCTTCAAAAGTAATGTTTAAAGAACAAAAAAGTCAGTGTATAAAGTGGTGCCTGGATATAGTATCAATGAGAGTTATTTGCAACAATAGAAAGATTTGCAGTACTATAGTGGGTGCTAATAGTATAAATAAGATTTACCTTATTTATCGGCGTATAACACGCACTTTTTCCCCCTGAAAATAGGGGGCAAATGATGTATGCGTGTTATACGCCGATATGCGTGTTATACGCCGATATAAGGTACATGGACCCGGGAACCGTGGACCCGGAAGTAAGTCCTCCGCGTTCGCAAGGTGGCTGCGCTGTCTTCTTTTTCCCTCAGCGAAGCGCCGCGGCCGTCCGCTCTCTCTCTCTCTCTCTTTCTCACTCTCTCTCTGGCGGGCAGGCAGGAAAGCAAGCAAGGCGTCTGGAGGAGGAGGAGGGGAAGGAGGAGGAGATGACGGCCCCGGAGGCACGGAGCTCTTCCCCGCGGCGGGCGCCTCCTTCTCCGCTGGCAGATAGAGCAAGGTCGAGGGGCTTCCCCCCTTTCCCCACTTCCCGGCTGTTTCGCCGCCGCCACCGCCGCCGGTTCCAGCAGCAGCAGCAGCAGGAGGAGGAGAAGTAGGAGGAGATGACGGCCCCAGAGGCACGGAGCTCTTCCCCGCGGCGGGCGCCTCCTTCTCCGCTGGCTTCCCCCCTTTCCCCACTTCCCGGCTCTTTCCAAACCTCGGGAGCTCGCCGAGGGGCGGCGGCGGCGGTGGCGGCAAAACAGCTGGGAAGTGGGGAAAGGGGGGAAGCCAGCGGAGAAGGAGGCGCCCGCCGCGGGGAAGAGCTCCGTTTCTCCGGGGCCGTCATCTCCTCCTACTTCTCCTCCTCCTGCTGCTGCTGCTGCTGGAACCGGCGGCGGTGGCGGCGGCAAAACAGCCGGGAAGTGGGGAAAGGGGGGAAGCCAGCGGAGAAGGAGGCGCCCGCCACGGGGAAGAGCTCCGTGCCTCCGGGGCCGTCATCTCCTCCTCCTTCCCCTCCTCCTCCTCCAGCCGCCTTGCTTGCTTTCCTGCCTGCCCGCCAGAGAGAGAGTGAGAAAGAGAGAGAGAGAGAGAGAGAGGGAGGGAGGGAGGGAGGGAGGGAGGGAGGGAGGGAGGAAGGAAGGAAGGGAATCAGAATCTGACAGACACAGAGAGAATGACAAAGAGAGACAGGAAGGGAGGGGATAGCGATTTCTGAGTAAACTTTTGTAAAAACAGAATATCCAAGTTTCTTTGTTAAAACAGTTGCTTTTACTGTCCTTTTACATTATTTACCTTATAAGTGGTAATAATATTAACTAAAAAAAGTTCTGAGCTACCCTTATTTTGCTTCAAAGTTCTTTATTTGAAATTTAATTTTTTTTCCTGAAATTTCCCTCTTAAAATGAAGGTGCGTGTTATACGCCTGTGCGTGTTATACGCCGATAAATACGGTAGTTAGATTTCCTTTCTCTTTTACCTTTGCCTATGCCTTTTAACCATTATTTCATTATTTTTCTGCACAGTGTTGCATGCTTTAAAACAGAATACACTGTGATTTGTTACATTAAATCACATTAATTCCCCCCCCCCCAAATATATAATTATTTTGTCTCTGCTTATAGCAAGAAGAGCAGCCCAAGTATGAGGACAACATCTACATGTATATCTATTTTGTCATCTTCATTATCTTTGGATCCTTCTTCACCTTGAATCTCTTCATTGGTGTTATTATTGACAACTTCAATCAGCAAAAGAAAAAGATAGGTCAACTTTTCATATTTTCTAAGACACAAGAAGAAGGAAGAGAAGAGAGAAAGACACACACTAGAATAATTATTTAATTATCAACTTACAATGGTAGAGGAGAGACTCTCCCAAATCTTGCTGCTGCTCATCCAAAATGTAAATGATTAAAAGCAATCAATCAATCTGTGGGAGCACCTTCCCTTTGGAATGAGCTTGGTATAATTTGCAACCTCTGGTCCTTCCAGCATGCCCTAAAAAGCTGCCTTTTTCAGCGTCGGCCCGGCCTGAATAGAATAAAATAAATTATTAATTTTAATTGTTAATTTTGACTTAATTTTAAATTTAAATTGTAAATTGTTTAATTCAGTCATTGGATTTCTGTTTTATTTTTTAGTTTTTGTAATATGTGTTTTTAGGTTGTACGCTGCCCTGAGTCCTTCGGGAGAAGGGCGCCATATAAGTCCAATAAACTGAACTGAACTGAACCATAATCTTCAAGCAAGGTTGAATGGATTGTAACCAACTTCCTTTTCTTCCCCTCTTCCCCTTTACTTTGGAGGTCAGGATATCTTTATGACAGAAGAGCAGAAGAAATACTACAATGCCATGAAAAAATTAGGGTCCAAAAAACCTCAAAAGCCAATTCCCAGGCCTCTGGTAAGTTTTTCAATTTTTTTCTAGCACGCCATTCCTTGTATAGTCAAGTGGAATCTTTCATCCCTCTTCACCCATTGAGATGATTCAGGAATCAAAAGCAAAACTATTATAATTGGTAATGGGTGAAAATATCAATTGGGAGATTTCTGATTCAAATGTCCACATTAGGCAGCCTTGAGAAACCCACAAATCCTTTAGCTTCCATTTCATTATCCCACTCCTGGAACTATGGTAGTATCTTCCATAGTTCTTGTAAAATTTATGTCCGAGAAAGAAATTAATGCCAGATGAGAAGGTCCCTCTAGCAAAATGCTATTGCAGAATCATTTTCCGAAATCAGGGCCTGACCTCCACCCAGTCAGCCATCTATGATCTTATCTGGCAACAGCAGGTAATTTTGACTTTCCTGTATGCTGTATTCAGATATGAACCCTTGATAGGTGTGGCCACCTCATCTTATCCCAACAATTGGGTGAAAAGCCAAGTCTTCAGTACTTTATGGGAGAACAGGATGGTAGGAGCATGCCAAACTTTAGGGAAAAGGGTGATCCATAGGACAGGTGCTTCCATGGAAAGAGCACGCCTCCTAGCTTGGTAACGTTTAAAAGATGGGACTATCTAACTTGGTAGGATGGGTAAATGTTCTTAGGGAAAGGCAGTTCTGCAGAAAGCCTGACTTAGTGTCATATAGGACTTCAAAGGTAATGACCAGCATTTTGAATTACATCCAAAGGAAAATAGAAGCCAGTGCAGCTCACGCAACAGAGAAGATTTAAGTACTGAACATTGAATTAAAAGCTGGATACTATACCATGTTTTTCAGTGTATAAGCCACACTTCCCCCCCCCCTCTAATTAGGTGGAAATGTGTGTCTTATACAGCGAATGTTGCCGAAGCCCCACCCACCTGCTGGCTTCTACCCTCTGCCTCCCAGCAATTTGACTCCTTACAGCAAACAGCCTTGTCAGCTTCAGCACAGCCTGATTTAGCACGAGCAGCTGATTGGCGGTTGGATCTGCCTCCTGAAATATTGCCAGCAGCTGTTCCAGGCTGCAGGGATCACCACTGCCATTGCCGCCCATCACCGCCTATGGCTACCTTCACATGCCCCATTTTTGGCCTCCATGCAGTGGCGTAGCGTGGGGGGTGCAGGGGGGGCCGGCCGCACCGGGCGCAACATCTGGGGGGGGCGCTTGCACTCGCAGCTCTCTGTCGCTTCGGGAAAGGGGATCGAGCAAGGCAGGAACAGCGGCAGCCGGGGAATGTGGCCACCGCCGCGGGGACCGGAGAAGCGTCGCCCGAAGCAAGAGCGGCTGCAAGAGGAGGCGTTTTCTCCCCGTCGCCCCGTCTTCTTCCTTGGGGAAAGGATCTTAGGGGCTTTTTCATATTTTTATTAGTATTATTTCTCGGGCGGGGGAGGGGGGATCCGGAATCCAGGAAACCGGGAGGGGGCGGGAAATCGCAGGGAAAAGGAAGAGAGCTCGGCGGGCGGAAGGTGGGGAGAGCTCGGGCGTTCCAGCTGATTCACCAGCGGTCTTGTGAATGCGCGGAGATGTAGCTGACAGGGCGGGAGAGGCGTCGCGCTCTCCGGATCGAAGGGAGGCCAGCTCTTTCGGGTACCTGCCGGCTGCGGCTGCCTCCCCTACCCCGCTGCCGTCGGATCTTCCTGCACCCCTCCTCTCCCCCCTTCCCGTTTCTCGCTTCCCCGCCGCTCCGCATGCTGCACCCTCCCCGTCCTCGATGCCGCTGCTTCCCCCCGGGGGAGGGCTAGAAAGGCGCCGAGAAGGATGAGCGAAGGGGTCGCCTCGCCACCGGGTGCCGCAGCCGCTGCCGAGGAGGGGGCGGGGGCGGGCGGGGGCCCTGTGGCGGGCGATGGAATGGAAGAGACTCGAGTGCTAAAATTCACGGGTTAGGGGGCGCAAATTACTTGCCTTGCCCCGGGTGCTGACAACCCACGCTACGCCACTGCCTCCATGTGCCTCATTTTCAGCCTCCACGCACCCCATTTTTGGCTCATTCCAGGTGATGGGGATCACCACTGCTGCCACCTATTCCTGCTGCCTGGAACAGGCTGAAAATCGGATGCGTGGAGACTGAAAATGGGGCGCAACAGCGGTGGTGATCCCCGCAGCCTGGAACAGCTGCTGGAGGTATTTCAGGAAGCAGATCCAACCACCAATCAGCTGTTTGTGCTAAATCAGGCTGTGCTGAATCTGACCTGCCCCCCCGACTATCACTTCGTTCTATCACGGACCTGTGTCTCTTCCGTCGGGCATTAAAAACACACTTATTTCATGCGGCTGGCCTGGTATAGTTTTAAATGGGATTTTAGTAGGGTTCTTAATGATAATTTTAGCACGGGTTCTAAATTTAATCTATTTGTAATATTTCTATTGTATTTATTGTTGTGCTTTTATTATTCCTGTGCACCGCCCTGAGTCCCGTCAGGGAGATAGGGCAATATATAAATGTAATGAACTTGAACTTGAACTTGACCAGCTGTTTGCTGTTTGTTGCAAGGAGGCAAATTGCTGGGAGGCAGAGGTAGATTTTTTTTCTTGTTTTCCTCCCCAAAAGCTAGGTGTGTCTTATAGTCTGGAGTGTTTTATAATCTGAAAAATATGAGTATTTTTATCAATTGTTTAAACCTACTGTTCTAACTGCAAATTTCTATGAGTTTTCTTTAACGGGAAACAGTTTATAAATGTGTCAGATAAATCTAATAGCCTCTTCAGGGATAAATAGGAGGTACCTTGCTATTTACTGATAGTTTATCTACTTACTTTGGCGACTGAAAAAAACCCCAACAAGGGGATTTCTCTACCATTTCCTTAAATTATCCTACCTGATATTTGCTCTGCAGCAAATAAAACTGAAGAAAGGCAACATCATGACAATTTAAAGGAGAAAATGAATCTGAATGTGAAGTTAATCATATTATAATCTTATATGTACTTACATGCAGCTAAGCTTCATTAAATACCATGCTGACTGAAAATTTTTCAATCTGCCTTTAAGCATCTTCAAAATGGGAGGGGGAAAAACTTCTGTTGCCATCTTATTAAAATCTTCTTTAATCGCATAGTACCAAAGGTACAGTGTTGATACACATTTTTTCTGTGTCTAATAGAACAGAATCCAAGGCGCTGTCTTCGACTTTGTCACCCAGCAAGCCTTCGATATACTAATAATGCTACTCATCTGTCTCAACATGGTGACTATGATGGTTGAAACCGACACACAAAGCAAACAGATGGAGGAGATCCTCTACTGGATCAATTTGGTCTTTGTTATCTTTTTCACTTGCGAGTGTGTGCTGAAAATGTTTGCCTTACGTCACTATTATTTCACTATTGGATGGAATATTTTTGATTTTGTGGTTGTGATACTCTCCGTTGTAGGTAAGTATATGGAGATATTTTCATGTATCTAGCACAGTAATCAAAGTACCTGGAGAAATGGACAATTCTAATGTTCAGTTGCAAACATCAAAATGAAAACATTCTTGTTAATAGTGAAACTGAGACTCATTAAGAGCTGAAATTTTGGTTCTTTCTATCATTAATCAGCTTTTTTATAGCCATTAAGGGGGCGCAATAGTTCAGCGGTTAAAGATGTCAAGTTTGTCAGTCGGAAACAGTGGTGGGTTTCTGCAGGCTCGCACCTACTCGCGAGAGCCAGTTGGTGAAATTTAGAGAACCGGTGAGAGGGGGTTCCACCGGTGAACCTGGAAGTAAATCTGGCCCACCGCTGCCAATGACCCAACGGAAAGGAAAGGAAAGGAAAGGAAAGGAGGAAGGAAGGAAGGAAGAAAGAAAGAAAGAAAGAAAGAAAGAAAGAAAGAAAGAAAGAAAGAAAGAAAGAAAGAAAGAAAGAAAGAAAGAAAGAAAGAAAGAAAGAAAGAGAAAAAAAGAATTTATCATCATAATTGAGTCCAAAATTTTGGTTGCTAAGCAAGAGCGTTGTTAAATGAGTTTCACCACATTTTAAAAGGTGGCCACACCCACCCTGTCACATGACTGCCAAGCCACGCCCACAAAATAGGCCACACCTATAGAGTAGGTTCTAAAAAATTTGAAACCCACCACTGGTCGGAAACTTCAAGCGGAGTGATGGGGTGAACTCTTATTACTTGCCCCGGCTCCTACCCACCTTGCAGAACCATGCAAAATGTAAGCAGATAAATAGCTACCACTTTGGTGGGAAAGTAACAGCATTTCATGTGCCTTGGCGCATAGTCATGCTGACCACATAACCACGGAAATGTCTTAGGACAACGTTGCTTCCCTCAGATAAGAAATAGAGATGAGTGCCATCTAGAGTTGGATACAACCAGGCAGGGGAAACCTTTGCTCTTTATCTTTATGGTCACTAATCTTTTTTGGATTATATTACTTTACAATGTAATTTGAGATTGCCTCTTAAAATTGCTACTTATATAGAATAACTAAGTTTACTTTTAAAATTTATTGAGGAGCGATGGAAATATTCCTGGAATATATTAAATTCCATTGATTCTCATTTTGCCAGTAGACTCAATTCAAGGTACTGATACTGACTTTTAAACCACGACTGAGCTTGGCATAGTTCAAAGGACAACTGTGATGACCGGGGGCATGGTACGAAAGCAACACAGCCAGAGAACAGGAACCCCCCTCCCTTATTGCTCCAACTTTGCCCCCAAATGTCCCCACGTTTACTACAAGTCCTGGAGCAAAACTCTCACATGCACCTTCAGCAGCCTCTGGCTGTGATTAGTCCAGTAAGCAAGGTTAACCAAACAGTAACCAAGGCCAGCAGTCCAATAAACCAGGTTAGCCAAACAGTAACCAGAGCAAGAAGTTCAGTGAAGCAGGCAAACTGGGCAAGCCCCACAAGACAAAGCCCAGTAATCTCCAGGTGTCGGCAAGTGCACACAAAGTTCTCCAGATTCAACACTTGTTCCCAACAAATGCCTCTCTCACCGGCACCTCTTTACATCTCAGTCCCCAAATGTGCCTTGTGAAAGGGGGCAGGGCACTTTCCTTCCTCGTAGCCAACTCAGTCTGTGTTCGTCTCGCCTTCTCTCTTCTCTCTGTGCTCTAGGATCAGGAGGGGATGGTCCTTGCTCTTCACCTGAGTTCTGTCTCTTCTGCTCCTCCCTATCTGCAAGCCTTTCTAATCCTGAAAAGCCTTGCTTGGACTGTCTCTGCCCTATCCCAGTTTCCTCCAATGCCAACAGAGCCACCCTCTCAATCTCTGTCAGCTCTTCTTCCAGCCCATCTTCCCCTGCAGATTCAGTCTCTGACGTGGGCATGACAGACAACTATTTATATGAACTAGCTTGATACTTTGAGATGTTCCTTAGCATTCCTCTGTGTCTGCTTTCTGTGTGTAACAGAATAAGTGGTCATGTAGAGAGGCTATTTCAGTACTAAAGTACCTCTTGCTCTTGCCGCCACGTAACACTTTAACTGACCATGGGGCATTTTTAAGGATTTCTAGTTGCTTATGGTAATTTTAATCAACTACGGTTACCGTATATGAGTGTTGATGTCAATTTTTACTGTGCTGTTTGAATTGTATTTGTTTTGAATATTTGGCAATGACCTTTATAGGCAGTCCTCAAGTTACAACTTTAACAGAGCCTGCCCATTACAGTTACAAGTCATAACAGTCATAAAATTTGCCAGTAATATGTGACCGACATAATTGTACATTTTTTGCATTGTTCACTTAGTGAAATACCATGGTCATAAGTTGAACCCACTGTTTGCTAGGAGTATGCTTTTGCAGAAAACTGGAAGTAAGTATCAGTTTTTGGCAAAAGTGTTCTAAAATGTGGTCACATGCCAGCTGTAAGTGCAGGTGTGTTGCTGAGCACCTGAAGTGCAGTCAGGTGGCCATGACTTTTGATTGTCAGAACTATAGAGCTAGGTCCCATTTTTCAGGCAGGTCATAACTTTGAATGGTCACCAAGCAACTGGTCATTAGTTGAGGACTTTATCTGTAGTAATTACTAAAAGGACCTATTGACCAAGAGATGCTCACTTTTAAAGCCAGCTGTGATTTTCTTAGTCTCATGTATTGTCTCTTAAATGTGCCCATTATTTCCATGCTTCTGAAAAAAAAATGTGAGATGACTTGACACCATTATAACTCTCTTTTCTCTCCTCAATATTTTTAAAGGTATGTTTTTGGCAGACATCATAGAGAAATATTTTGTGTCACCAACTCTCTTCAGAGTCATCCGCCTGGCCCGTATTGGTCGAATCCTGCGCCTAATCAAAGGAGCTAAAGGGATCCGCACCTTGCTTTTTGCCTTAATGATGTCTTTGCCTGCCTTGTTCAACATTGGCCTCCTGCTCTTTTTAGTGATGTTCATCTTTTCCATCTTTGGAATGTCAAACTTTGCTTACGTCAAGCATGAGGCTGGTATTGATGACATGTTCAACTTTGAGACTTTTGGCAACAGCATGATATGCTTATTCCAGATCACTACCTCAGCTGGATGGGATGGGTTGCTCTTACCCATCCTCAACCGTCCTCCAGACTGTGATTTGGAAAAGGAACATCCTGGGAGTGGCTTCAAAGGTGACTGTGGGAATCCTTCCGTAGGGATCTTTTTCTTTGTTAGCTATATCATCATCTCCTTTCTGATTGTGGTAAATATGTACATTGCCATCATTCTGGAGAACTTCAGTGTGGCTACAGAGGAAAGTGCTGATCCACTGAGTGAAGATGACTTTGAAACCTTCTATGAGATCTGGGAGAAGTTTGACCCCGACGCTACCCAGTTCATTGAATACTGCAAGTTGGCAGACTTTGCAGATGCTTTGGAACACCCTCTTCGTGTTCCTAAGCCCAACACCATTGAACTCATTGCCATGGATTTGCCAATGGTCAGTGGGGACAGAATCCATTGTCTGGACATCCTCTTTGCCTTTACCAAACGTGTACTGGGTGACAGTGGTGAACTAGACATCTTGAGGCAACAGATGGAAGAGAGATTTGTGGCTTCTAATCCTTCCAAAGTGTCTTATGAGCCCATCACAACCACGTTAAGGCGCAAACAGGAGGAGGTCTCCGCAGTGGTGATCCAGAGGGCTTACAGGGTCCGTTTAGCAAGGAGGGGATTTGTCTGCCGAAAAAACGTCTCCAACAGAATAGAAAATGGAGGGACAAATAGGGAGAAAAAAGAAGGCACTCCATCCACAGCTTCCCTCCCATCTTATGACAGCGTAACTAAGCCTGAAAAAGAGAAACAGCGGGCTGAAGAAGGGAGACGCGAAAGGGCAAAAAGGCAAAAAGACGGCAGGGAATCCAAATGCTGAGATGATTCTATAATAATAATAATATTAACTGTAGAAAAGTCGTGAGCAGAAAAGATTGTTTACAAACTTCCTGATAAAATATATATCAATAGCGAACAGCTGTGGAGAAACTTTAAAGATCTTATACCAAACATAGTCTGCTTACTGTGTGACCATGTTGCATCTCAAAGCAGTGATCTACCACCTGTTTAATGGACCCATCTAGACAAATATATTTAAAAAAAAACAGGAAACAATGCAAAGGAGAACAAGGATTTTATACAGTCTGGGCAGGTGGATACTGCATGTTCCACATCAGTCAATGCAACTTAGGACAAAAAAGCAAAATAAAACACACACACACAAACAAGGGGAAAAAACTGCTGCTTGAGGATTCATATTTTTTCCAAAGCAGCAAAAATTGATTTTTATTTATTTATTTATTCATTTTATTGAAAGGAAATCTGGAAAAATATCACTTAAAGGGTTGTTTTAGTTCATGCAAAACTAGATTTTCATACTTGACATTTAGTTTAAGCAGCAAAAAACAAAAACAAAAAAAGAAGGAGGGGAAAAAAACACCAAGTAGAGCATCAACAAAAAGCTGAAATGAAATGACACGTATTTAGCCCATATCATTTAATCACCATCGTTTCTTTAGTACTTATTATCTGCATACTTTTTATTCTATGGGCTTCACCATGGTTTGTGAGAGATGGGGGTAATCAGGTATTTTCAGTTTGCCAAACTCGCTCAGGCTGATTCCAAAAATAAATTAAATAAAATTGTGCTCGTTTCAATGCATAGAAATGATTTGCATGATGGCATGCTGTGATCAGGAATCATGCATGAGGAATCATAAAACCACAAGACACTCAATATGCTGTCCAGGCCGTGTGTTAAGCCATATGTTTGAGGCACTCCACTGACTACGGCTCACTGTATTTGGAGAGTTACTCTTAGCTATTATTATGCTCTTCACCTAGTTTCCAAGTGTTAATCTTTCCATGCACCCTCCCATAAGAGGAGAAAAGTTAAACCAGTCAAGGAGTTTATGTGTATTTTTAATAAGCTTCATGCAGTCAACTTCTTCTTTTCCACTTTTTAAAAGTAACTCCCCAAATCCACACCAAAATGCTGCTCTAGCACCCTTCCAATTCAGGAAGTGGTTGTAGTACAATCTCAATATCTGGAACATTAGGGCTTCGAGAAAACTCACCAAGTAGTTCTGTATCCTGCAATATTTACAGTTCAGTATCCATTCTGCCATATGCACTTTTTTTTCTGTTAGAAATAAGCACTGTAGAAAACAACATATTATCTCTCAAAGACACATTTTGGCAGTTATATAAAGGAATCTTATTGCAGGCAGGCTTATGACAGGAGTTTACAGCATTGTGTGTGCCATATATACTGGCAAAACGTTGTGCTCCTTTGGAGTGCTGTGATGTGAGAAATGTACTCGGCACAAGTGGATTTGTTCTTTCACTGACCGTTTTCTGCAGCTACACGGTTTTATCCGATTCTTTGAGCTGTATTTTTCCCCCTAAGGAAAGCAAACCAAAAATATTTTAAATGATTATGAAAATAGTTTAAATGTCTATGAATATACAACATCCTACTTTTGGTGAGCAAAGTAGCAGTGTGACATGGATACAGCACTGAGGAAAAGTGACATGTGCCTTCACCAGTTCCACATTTCATCCCATATTGTTGTATGGTGGTAATTTTAATGGTCGTGCATATTCAGGGAGGGATGAAGAGCTACCTCTCAACTAGTCTTAACTCTAACATGATGAGAATTCTAAAGGGAGGGGAACTAACCTTTATGTTTCTAAGAACTACTTTGGCATGTTTCATTCTTTTTTTTAAATGTCCATTATGTCCCCTTTTAATAAATCGATCCTCATAATAATTCATCTTCTAAGGGCACAGGTATATGGAATCGTTGTCTTGGGTCAATGTCGGCATTGCACTACAGTCAAAATTGTTCAGCCATACAGCTTTAAAAAAAAAAAGTTTGCAGAAGGCTGTAAAGAAATATGTTGAATTTCTGCAACATGGTGAAAGACACTGTTTGAATGTGGACCAAAACCATTTTATCTATAAAAGGGCAAAAAATATTTTTTAAAAAAAGATTTAAAATATTCCACAATTAAAAGAAAGCTAAGAAAGTTAGCAATGCCTTTTAGTTTAGTGGCAGATGCTTGACATTTAGAAATTTGCAACTTAGATACCTATTACAAGGTTAATCAGAAAGTAAGCCATTTGATAGATATCTGTGCCAAGTTGAGCTTTTTAAAAATGCATAATCTAGCTACCACAACATCAGTGGAATAATTCTGCTGTACCAGATACCACAAGGAGCAAAACATTTCTTTCTTGTTACGTTTTATCCCAGCTACTCATAAAATATGTGTGATAAAATTACATGCATTTGTATAGGCAACATTGTAAACAGCACAACAACAACAAGAGCTGAAAAGTGTGACTGAACTTTTTAAGACAATAATATAAATACTGTAATATATCATTTTATTTTACTGGCATGCCTTTTTGTACATGACAAAGGACTACAAAAAATTAAATAGAGTGGCTTCTGGCTTATGCCACTGTCCATATTTAATTTTCTATCTCTCTTTAAAAAAAAATTCTTTTCCACTTTTCAGATGATGTCAATTTAAGTACATCCCTTCAGAGGAAAAATATCCTCTCAAAAGCTTTATTGCAAAAATGTATTTACAACAAAACTACTTAGATTGTATTTTGGTTCTGAGGTGCAATACATTTTGACCACTCTATGCAAGATTTGGCTAAATGTCATATTTATTCTTCAGCTGGACTACTGTTCCATATGAAAAGCTTGGCACATATAGTGTTTGTGCTATCAAATTTTATTAAGCAAATTTTAGTAAAAATGCCCGCAATCTATATTTATATTTGCTTATTATTTAAGAATACTTGAATTTTCATATATTATTCGAGCTTTGCTTAAGAAAAAAGCTGTTAAGATAAAGCTTCAAAACTGTGAATTATGTCCTAACTAAAATTAACATTTTTTTCTAGTTTCTGCACAATGTTTCTTCAAGTTTCTTTCATTTTAGATTTCTTTAACAAGTTATCCCAATTAACCAGACTTTATTGAGATTAGGAGCCTCAATCTGGTATTTTTACATATCAGCATTACATTTTGGAAATCTTCTTTAAACATGAATCATCCTATAATGGTTTATTGAGATATAAGAACATCATATAAAGATATACCTGAACTTTTAAAAAAGAGATAAAAGAGAAAGAAACTTATTATTTTAGCAAAAACAGCCAATGGTTTTTAGAAAAACATGGTCCAAACTAGGAATCAATCAAATAAATCTCAAACTTATTGAGAAACATTTGAAAATGTAAATTTAATTTTAATAACATTGGTTTTTAAATCTCATTGTTTCACTCCACCTACCTTCCTCATGGCCAGAATGGTCAAAATAGTTTTGGTAAAAATTAATTTTAATAAAAATAACATTACATTTAGTGCATTTGTTTATAAACTCCTTTCCTTTTCTAAAATTGAAATAATAAAGATAACCTCTTTAGGGGGTTATCTTCCTAGCGAAGTAATGATATTTGGAAAAGGACTGAAAACAACATATATGGGGGATATCCAATGCAAACTGAAATGAATAAGCATTCATAATTAAATAATTTGACATCCCTTTGATTTCTTTAATTTTTGTCAATGACCAGCACAATAAAAGAGGCCAAATACAATAGTCATAATGCCAAAACTAGGGAAAAGGAAAATTTGAATACAATGCAGTAAAATGTTAAGATAGTGAGATAACATAAAAATGGAATGAAACTGGAATACAATAGATTAAAAGAAAGGGAGAAAACCTTTCATAATGCCATGACTCCAAGATTAGACTATTCTATGTCTTCTTATGGGAATCACTGTAGATAGAAACTTAGCGTCTTTACTTAGGGTGGTGGCAAGGTTGAGATGAGCAGGAAACAAGTTATCATTTGACATAAATCTTATGACCAGGTTTTCAACTTCCACTGCAGAAGAGGTAAAGATATGGCTAAAAAGTTGCAATATGCTTCCCATGTAGGGTAAAACTAGAGGGACAACCTATTTTTTCAGCTCTATCATTCTGATAATGTTCTTTAAAATAAAGAATCCTATAACTAAAATATTCAAAAAGTATTTTATGAGATTCATGGTAGTTTAAGAGCGATGGTTGTTTAGATTGTTTATGTGATGACATTGACAGTTCAGTAAAACTGGATTATCTGCAGCTAACTTTGGTATGGATAAATTATCAGTCAAACCAAACAAAGCAAAAGTAAAACAATTTTTTGTACAAAGGGAAGAGAATTCTCAAATGTAAAATATTTGATGATTGAGGGGGTTGAACAACCGTCTAATGTGTTCCCATAGCGATCAGCTAATTTTGTTCAAGAATAATGGACTTTTGATATTTGAGTATTGAAGGGAAGGATGCAATAATAGACTGAGTCCACATATCACTTGCCTAGGTTGGCAATTAAATGTGCCTATTCTTGCTTACAGGCTTCTTTGGTAAGTGGCACAGCTGACAAACCACCTATTTTTGGTAGCTAAGAATTGGACACATTGTTAACACTACGCAGCCAGAAGAACAGCCCATAGCCAAGTTCTCTGGTTACTAGGCATCAGTAAAAGAAATCTTAACTCCATTGCAAATAATTGTACCACTCATCACTCATCAATTTCCCAATGAATCAATTTTCCTTAGCTTAGATAGCGCAAAAAGGGGGAATATTCTCCTATCTATGAGAAATTACATTGAAATGTTTTTAATTTACAGTACTGCTCTCTTTTTTATATTTTGTTTCATAAAAATAATGCAGCCTATATTATCTTGCACTTGGTCTTCTTTTTGAACCTTCTGAATAAAGAATAAACAGAAAGTAAAGGAATCATACACTGAATTAATCCTGAGACAGTTGTTGAAGTTTCCACAAATCCATCTGAGTTTTTACTTTGTTTCAAGTATTATTACAAGAGCAGTTAACCAACCAGTGGAGAAGATCTGAACATTATCATTCTTGGGAAAGGTCCATAGTCATGCATATGGGTTGTATGTAGGCAGATGGTCTTAGTTCAGTCTTGGTTCAATTAAAGAGGATGTATAGGAGATGGTAGGGATGCAGTGGCTCAGTGGCTAAGATACTGAGCTTGTCAATCAAAAGGCAGTTTGGCAGGTCAAATCCCTAGTACCGCGTAATGGGGTGAGCTCATGTTACTTGTCCCACCTTCTGCCAAACTAGAAGTTCAAAAGCATGTAAAAATGCAAATAGAAAAATAGGGACCACCTTTGGTGGGAAGGTAACAGCATTCTTTGCACCTTTGGCATTTAGTTATGCCGGCCACATGATCACGGAGATGTCTTTGGACAGTGCTGGCTCTTCGGCTTTGAAACAGAGATGAGCACCACCCCCTAGAGTTGGGAACAAATAAGCCAGTAAGACTAAGAATTTATACTGAGTTCTCTTGGTTTTTTTTTCCCCAGTGGATATTATGGACATTTAGAAATGGCCAGTTTCAGATTGAGTATAGTTTTAGACTATTAATGCTTTGATGAAAAACTGGTGGAAACGTTTGCTAATATTGCTAAATTAATATTATCCTACAAATCTTTATGGGTTTGATGCTTCAAAATCCAAGAGAGTAAAAAGCAAGGACCAGAAAGATTGGGACAAAGCAAAGGACTGAGCGTTGTTACTCAGCTACAACATTCCCTGTCATACAGGGTACATTCAGGTATAATGAACTGGGCCAGATTTGGTCCAGTGAGAATATTTCCTTGGGCTGAGTTTTGGATGTATATAATATTGTCTCTTGGCAACCAGTATTTGCAACAGAGTAATCAGATACAGATAGATATAACAGAAAAAATGCAGCCTCCTATATGCAACTGGGGAGGGCACATTATATTTCATGGTACAAGGTGTTTAAATGTGTACATAACTCCTTTTGGGAAAAAAGTGATATACATGATTCCTAGGTTGGGTTTGTATATATTTTCTCTTCAAATGCTTTGGTGTTTTTGAAGCATTCCCCATAATCAGTAATTGGGGGGGGGGGGGGGAAGAGAACTGTTAATAATCTGAAAGTGGTGGGTGGGAATGAAGAGAATTGATTCAAGCTGGTTTTTGTTTAGAAGGTTATAAACAGAAAGGGCTTAAATATTAGGTTGACAAAGATGATAAGAACATTAGCTTGAACGACTATCTGGTCTCTTATGACATTAAGAACCTCAGCCTCGTGCACTAGTGTGCAAACACCCTTATCTGCTAAGACAGGTAAGCTCTTGACAAAAGCTAGTGTCTTTTTTTTTTGAAGCATAACAATCACTCTTTCACATATAGAAGGTTCTCAGGTGGATGCTGCATTTACCTTGGCACAGGAAATGGGTAGTCTTGCAGTACTCTTGTTTCATGCTTTTCCCCCTCTTACCTAACCTTTGTGTACTAGTAACGCTCTCTCCAGAAACAGTCATGTGCTAAGGTGTTAGCTATGTGATTGTCAGTGGACACCCAGACCTTGGCTTCTGCAGTTCTGTATCCATCCAGTGTGCCAATGTCTTATTCTTAAGTTCCTTGTTCCAATTGACGTTTTCTTTAAAGCTTTCTGTTTGAAGGGCTGAGATGAGACATCCTTGCTTTATGCACTTTCTTTACTAGGAGTTAAGAGCAAAAGAAGACCAGGTGTTGTGTTTTTAAAGCTAAGGGAGGCAGTTCATGGTCCACTTGCTCTCTCTGAACATTTGTAATATGTGGCAAGAAAAGAAAATTTCTTCTGAGCTACTTCTCCCATGTGGAGATGATCTCTGTCAACAAACAAATGTATGCTGTGTTGCTGTGGTGCCTATTTTGTCATCAATACTTCGATTGGGAATCAAACTATGATTGGGAAGAATTGCATGAGACTTGTGTAAGTTGCCCTTCTGAGAGGAAAATAGCCAATAACCTTTTCTGCATATAATTTACTTTTGTTTATGATATTGCTGAGAACTGACATTTGCTTTGAAACAGGTCTGTTTTGTATGGGTATGTGGCACACGTGTCTGCAGATCTCATTCTCCCTTTCATACTATGGTTTTTTTTCTATCCTAGTCTTCTTTCCAAAGTTCACCATATTAACTACAATAAGAATACAGTCACAGAATGCAAGAATTGTGTTTGTTGAAAGGAGCACTGAGTAGATGTTTTGTCCACCCCCTTTACAAAGAATCAGTACATGTTGGACTTTAGAGGAGATGCACTAATAGCAAATTAAGCATTCACTGTTTTAAAGTTGGAATCCTTTTAAAAGGGCAGTTAATGGTAACAGTCCACTCAGCCATTCACCAGAATGCCAAGAATTATTTTTAAAGTGTGTATTTACCAGTGAAAAAGAGAGCTTTTCAATTTAACTCTGGTGTTAAACTAGATTGGAGCGTTTTGATGGAGAGAAATTCAAGACAACATTCATACGGATTTCAATGTCTACTAGAATTGTGTCACCTTAAATATGAATCCATACACAAATTTCTCATATGTTGCATGTTGCATTTACATAGGGAGGTGTACATGTGTGTTTATATTTTTGTGGGAATGTGTGGGGAAGAGAAAATGAGAGTGTTAGAGGGCGCGGTGAGAATGATTTTGTAAAAGAATGGGGGAAATGTCTTTTTCAGGTATTAGACTTCTCTTAACAGGATTCTAGTGATTTCTGCTTTCAGCTTTGTGTGAATGAGTGACCGAATGGCAGATTGATCTCGGGCAAATTATCTAACCTCTCTGTGCGTGCCTCAGTTTTACCCATCTGTATAATGGGTAATTACCTACCTCACAGGGGTGTTGTGAGGCTCGACTTAATTCACATCTGTTCAAATGCTTTTCTGAGGTTCACATGGACATTGTGTTCTAGATGTGTATGTGACAGAACCATGAACTAAAGGAAAAATATAATGAGATGGTGTGGTTAATGCCGCTAAAACCTCCACGAAAACTCCCCCCCCCCCCAAATAGATATCAGAGCAAATACTTTTTTTTTTTTTGGCTGCATTCTGCTTGCAACACCATCTCAGGAATGTGTTTATTGTCCACATCTTTAAACCCCAGCCTGTAGGTTTGCTTGGTTTAAGATGACAACAGCAAATGGGAGAAAGATGATTTGGGGAAGGGAGAAGCAGCGGGAACAAAATAACATGTATTTTAAAAGTAACAAAAAAAAGGTTGAAAGAACAGCATTCTGACTTATCTGATTTCCTTTGTACTGTACATCTTTTTACTTTGGAATTTGCAATAAAAAGGTATGTCCATCTTGTTTTACCCTCTTCTCTTGGATTAAATGTTATTCTGCATCTGAGGCTGAAAGGTTAACAGGGCTGGTTGCAGGTTCTCATTTCAATAGTGCCACTTCAGTTGCTGGTTTCCCAGGAAATGAAGTCAAGGATAACAAAATAAAATGGAAAAGAGCTGATGTGGTTCCCATCTTCAAAAAAGGAAAAAAAACAGATCCAGGAAACTATAGACCCATCAGCCTGACCTCAATACCAGGAAAGATTCTGGAAAAGATAATTAAACAACAAATAAGTGAACACCTAGAAGCAAACAAAGTAATAGCCAAAAGCCAACATGGGTTTGTCAAAAACAGATCATGCCAGACGAATCTAATTGCATTCTTTGACAAAGTGACAAAATCAGTGGACCAGAGGAATGCTGTTGATATAATTTACCTGGACTTCAGTAAGGCATTTGATAAAGTAGACCATAACCTACTATTAGATAAAGTAGAAAATTGTGGGTTAGACAGCACCACCACCAAATGGATTCGGAACTGGCTGACCAACCGCACTCAACGTGTAGTCCTCAATGGAACTGCATCTACATGGAAGGAAGTATGCAGTGGAGTCCCCCAAGGCTCTGTTTTAGGCCCAGTACTCTTTAACATCTTCATCAACGATTTGGATGAGGGGATAAATGGGGAACTCATCAAATTTGCAGACGACACCAAGCTGGCAGGAATAGCCAACACTCCAGAAGATAGGCTTAAGATACAGAAGGATCTAGACAAACTTGAACATTGGGCACTATCTAATAAAATGAAATTCAATTGTGAAAAAAGTAAGGTCCTACATATAGGCAAGAAAAACCAAATGCACAAGTACAGTATAGGTGGTACCTTGCTCAATAGTAGCAACTGTGAGAGGGATCTTGGAATCCTAGTGGACAACCATTTAAATATGAGCCAGCAGTGTGCAGCAGCTGCCAAAAAAGCCAACACAGTTCTAGGCTGCATAAACAGAGGGATAGAATCTAGATCACGCGAAGTGTTAATGCCACTGTATGGTGCCTTGGTAAGGCCACACTTGGAATACTGCATACAGTTTTGGTCGCCACGATGTAGAAAAGATGTGGAGACTCTGGAAAGAGTGCAGAGAAGGGCAACCAAGATGATTAGGGGACTGGAGACTAAGACATATGAAGAACGGTTGCAGGAGCTGGGTATGTCTAGTTTGATGAAGAGAAGGACCAGGGGAGACATGATAGCAGTGTTCCGATATCTCAGAGGGTGCCACAAAGAAGAGGGAATCAAACTATTCTCCAAGGCACCTGGGGGCAGGACAAGAAGCAACGGGTGGAAACTAATCAAGGAGAGAAACAACTTAGAACTAAGGAGAAATTTCCTGACAGTCAGAACAATTAACCTCTGGAACAGCTTGCCTCCAGAAGTTGTGAATGCCCCAACCCTGGAAGTCTTTAAAAAGATGTTAGATAGCCATTTGTCTGAAATGGTATAAGGTTCCTGCCCACGCAGGGGGTTGGACTAGAAGACCTACAAGGTCCCTTCCAACTCTGCTATTGTATTATGTTGTATTGTAAAATTAAACGCTGCCCAAGGGCAGCTGAGGCAACTTAGGAAAGAGGTGAAAATTGCTCCTCTACAGCAGGGGGCTCCAACCCGCCTGGCTGAGGAATTCTGGGAATTGAAGTCCACAAGTCATAAATTTGCCAAGGTTGGAGATCCCTGTTCTATGGGAAGGAAAGCTGCTGCTACGTTCCCAGAAAGCTTTGTAGGCAAGTGAGTCTGGGATGACTTGCCTGAAAGAGAGGATTGAAACAGGTCTGGGATCTCAGATCTGAAAAATCTTATTCTCTGAACAGATCCAGCTCTAGCCACAGACCTTCTTTGATCTCAAGCTACCACTAGGCTTCTGCATGCATGTTAAAGGCACACTTTGGGAATCTGAGCATAAGAGATACTCCTAAACTAAACAAATTGTGCCTTATACCTTTTCTTCCAATTGATTTCAAAGAGAAGAAAAAATTGAAAGGAAAATAATTGTTTTAAAAAATAAAGAATTATATTCTGGTCATTAGACGTATCACTGGTTGTCTGCGAATTCTCACTTCCTTTCCTTATATTTATTTGCTATTGTTCCAGACTGCCCAAGTGATTCTCCAGATCATTTATAAGCCAGACTGTGTGATTATGAAAACACAGCTTCTTTTCTTCTCTGGTAGTAATTTCCAAGCTTATCCATTAATATACTAGAATATACATATATAGCAACAGCAATAGCAGCAGCAGTCAAAATGAAATACTACTGATTAAATCCACTTCAGGATGAACACCTCTTTATTAAAATTTTTAGGCCACAATCTAATATGCTTGTCTAAAGTGCTGGCCTAGAAGTCAGGAGATAGTGAGTTCTAGTCCCACCTTAGCCATTAAAGCCAGCTGGGTGACCTTGGCTCAGTCTTTCTCAGCCCAACTTACCTCACAGTTGTTGTTACAGGGAAAATAGAAGGAAGCAGCAATATTTATGTTTAGCACTTGAGTTATTTATATAAAATAATAAAGGTGGAATAAAAATCTAACAGATAAATAGACTGATAGATATTTGTTGAGGCTGAGAGTATGACAACCACCCAGCATCTTTGCCCAATGGAGGATTATAATATCCAGTTTTAAATAGTTTTGGAAGCTTTGATCTGTGAACCAGCCATTGATTGTTTGGAAAATATAGGTAAACAAATACAAGTATGTCATGGTTGTCCTAAAATAGAGTGATATTGATATTGTCCCCAAAGGACTGCCACATAGTAGGTCAAAAATGTTGAGAATTACAATACAATACAATACAATACAATACAATACAATACAATACAATACAATACAATACAATACAATACAATACAATACAATACCAGAGTTGGAAGGGACCTTGTAGGTCTTCTAGTCCAACCCCCTGCATAGGCAGGAAGCTTATACCATTTCAGACAAATGGCTATCCAACATCTTCTTAAAGACTTCCAGGGTTGGGGCATTCACCACTTCTGGAGGCAAGCTGTTCCAGAGGTTAATTGTTCTAACTGTCAGGAAATTTCTCCTTAGTTCTAAGTTGCTTCTCTCCTTGATTAGTTTCCACCCATTGCTTCTTGTCCTGCCCCCAGGTGCCTTGGAGAATAGTTTGACTCCTTCTTCTTTGTGGCACCCTCTGAGATATCGGAACACTGCTATCATGCCTCCCCTGGTCCTTCTTTTCATTAAACTAGACATACCCAGTTCCTGCAACCGTTCTTCATATGTTTTAGCCTCCAGTCCCCTAATCATCTTGGTTGCTCTTCTCTGCACTCTTTCCAGAGTCTCCATGTCTTTTCTACATGTGGTGACCAAAACTGAATGCAGTATTCCAGGTGTGGCCTTACCAAGGCATTATAAAGTGGTATTAACACTTCACGTGATCTTGATTCTATCCCTCTGTTTATGCAGCCTAGAACTGTGTTGGCTTTTTTGGCAGCTGCTGCACACTGCTGGCTCATATTTAAATGGTTGTCCACTAGGATTCCAAGATCCCTCTCACAGTTGCTACTATTGAGCAAGGTATCACCTATACTGTACCTGTGCATTTTGTTTTTCTTGCCTAAATGTAGAACCTTACTTTTTTCACAATTGAATTTCATTTTGTTAGATAGTGCCCAATGTTCAAGTTTGTCAAGATCTTCTGGAGTGTTGGCTATTCCTGCCAGCTTGGTGTCATCTGCAAATTTGATGAGTTCCCCATCAATCCCCTCATCCAAATCATTGATGAAGATGTTGAAGAGTACTGGGCCTAAAACAGAGCCTTGGGGTACTCCACAGCATACTTCCCTCATGTAGATGCCGTTCCATTGAGGACTACACGTTGAGTGCGGTTGGTCAGCCAGTTGCAAATCCATCTGGCGGTGATGCTGTCTAACCCACATTTTTCTACTTTATCTAATAGTAGGTTATGGTCTACCTTGTCAAATACCTTACTGAAGTCCAAGTAAATTATATCAGCATTCCTCTAGTCCACTAATTTTGTCACTTTGTCAAATAATGCAATTAGATTAGTCTGGCATGATCTGTTTTTGACAAACCCGTGTTGGCTTTTGGCTATTACTTTGTTTGCTGCTAGGTATTTGCTTATTTGTTGCTTAATTATCTTTTCCAGAATCTTCCCTGGTATTGAGGTCAGGCTGATGGGTCTATAGTTTCCTGGATCTATTTTCTTTCCTTTTTTGAAGATGGGAACCACATCAGCTCTTTTCCAGTCTTCTGGCAGTTCCCCGGTGCTCCAGGATCTCTGAATTGTCCCAGAAAGAACAGAAACTACTGGAAACAATCGGTTCAATTTATAAGGAAGTAGATTTTGGGTTGACATCAGGAAAACATCTTAATGGTAAAAAGATGTTCAGTAATGACAGAAACTGTCTAGGGACATGGAGGATTCTGCTTTGTTGAACTGGCTGAAAGGCTCTCTGTCAGGAATGGAAAAGCAGAGGCTTCTTGCCTAGGGTGGCAGATTTAATACGGATCAATGGGTTCCCTTCCAGCCTTTAAATACAAATGGACTGCTGAATCTAGTCCTGATGTGTTTGTTCTCCTATGTTATGCCATGCATTTATGAAGAGCATCTGAAGGATGGTAGAACTACTAAGGAAACCAACGTCTAAGGAGCTGCCACAAAGAAGACGGAGTCAACCTATTTTCCAAAGCACCTGAAGGCATGACAAGCAATGGGTGGAAACTAATCAAGAAGAGAAGCAACCTTGAACTAAGGAGAAATTCCCTGACAGTGAGAACAATTAATCAGTGGAACGATTTGCCTTCAGAAGTTAGGGGTGCTGCAACAGAGATTTAAAATCTTTTAAAAAGAGATTGGACAACCATCTGTCTGGGTACATGCTTAAGCAGGGGTTGGACTAGAAGACCTCCAAGGTCCCTTCCAATTCTGTTATTTTGTTGTGTTCTGAATTTAGACTACCTCTCTGGCTTCATCAAAAAGCTTCTCCGATTCCACTTTGCCACTTACTTTTTCTTAAATTGTTCTAGACAACAATTTTTTACAATGAAATAATTAATGGAATGCCTAGATACATGCATTAGTCCAATTTATTTTTAAAAATCTTTCTTGCAACTCTTCTCTGTACCACCACACCTCCTTTTCCCAAGTTTCTCTATCCCAAAGTAGGGTACAAATTTTCAAAATTACTTTTGCAGGGACCATAGAGCCTATATTATAAAGGACAGCCCTAATTTATTTAATTATATATATATATATATATATTTGCTCTAAAATTTTCTTTTGTAAAGCTGTTTTCAGTGCACATGCACACAACACATAGACACACACAAGTGTGAATCTGTTTCTGATTTGTCCATTTTTTAGATTTGTCCTTTATTTTTTTCTAAGAAAATATTGTCATTGTATTTTTGGGCACAACTCCAGCTTCCTTAATTCTCAAACATCTCCGCTATCAGTTGTTTCTCTAAAAAATCTGCAATAAGAGCTATTAATGTTAAAGAGACCTAATTTCTTTCTATTCGATATGGAGTTTTATGCTATTAAAGTTTATTATGATACTCAGCTGTATATATCTACCCCAAACCACCCCAACGATGCCGTAGCGGTGATGTGCCAGTGCCTGGAAGCCGTACGGATCTGGATGGGAAGAAACGGACTCAAGCTCAACCCGACCAAGACCGAGTGGCTGTGGTTTCCGGCTGCCCGATTCAACCAGCTGACTCCATCGCTGGCCATTGGGGGCGAACATCTTGCCCCAGTGGATGGAGCGCGCAACTTGGGTGTCCTCCTGGATGCCCGGCTGTCCATGGAATATCAAGTGACAGCCGTGGCCAGGAGGGCGTTCTACCAGGTTCGCCTGGTTCGCCAGTTGCGCCCCCTATTGGATCGGGACGCCCTTCGCACAGTCACTCATGCTCTCGTGTCATCCCGACTGGACTATTGTAACTCTCTCTACATGGGGCTCCCCTTGAGGTGCACTCGGAGACTTCAGCTAGTCCAGAATGCAGCCGCGCGAGCAATTATGGGAACCGCAAGGTTTACCGACGTAACACCGCTCTTGCGCGAGCTGCACTGGCTGCCTGTCGTCTTCCGGGTACACTTCAAAGTTCTAGTTATCATCTTTAAAGCGCCCCATGGCTCGGGACCTAGCTATCTGCAGGATCGGATCCTGCCTCATACATCCACACGGCCAATTCGCTCCCACAGAGAGGGACTTCTCCGGGTGCCGTCCACTAGACTTTGTCAGCGGGCGACGCCCAGGGGAAGGGCTCTCTCTGTGGCGGGCCCAGCCCTCTGGAACGACCTTCCCCCCGACATTAGAATGACCACGGACCTCCGCTCCTTCCGTCTAAAACTAAAAACACATCTTTTCTGCTTGGCCGGCCTAGGGTAGTCTCTCTTCGATGGGGTTGCTAGAAATTTTAGATGGGGATTTTAGCAATTTTTAACTGGATTTTTAGCGCAGGGATAAGGTTTAATTTGTTTTTAATTATATGTGTGTATTTATTGTTTTATTTGCCCTGTGCACCGCTCCGAGTCCCTTCGGGGAGAGGGAGCGGTCAACAAATTAAATTTTATTATTATTATTATTATAAAATAAAAATACAAAAAAGAAACCAAAGTTAGAAAACTAAGAGAAATAACTATGCAGAGATAGAAAAAAGTGAATTCTGACTTTTTTCAGAGGAGTAAACTACAAAAAAAAAGCATTACAATCAACTTTTTACTTTGCATTTCTGAACATTTGAAACTGTCTCTAGAACAACAAAATCATTCTAATCATCAAAACCTAAAATCAAAGTTTCATTTCTTTTCAATTTCAAGCAAAGATGTCTAATTTATTTTCTTAAATGCATAATCCCTGACATTTCCTCAGAAACAGACATATTAAATTTGTAGACGATTTGGGAGGCAATTCATTACCTGAGCCAGTTTAAAATTGGAGGTTGGACTAGAAGACCTCCAAGGTCCCTTCCACCATGGGAACAATTTGCATTTTAAATCAAATTGAATCAAATTCAAATGTTGTAAATTAAAACACCCACTGGGTCTTTTTTTTTTTCCCAACAAGTGACTGAAAGTCCCAAAGATGCTTTTTCAAGAGGCAACTGGACTTTCTTGTTTTTGCTTTGATGATGCTCCACATCCAAGAAGCTTCTTCAGCTCTGACAGATAGTGGGGAATGGAAGGATTTATATTCCTTGCAGACAGTTGGTAATCTGCATCCGAAGCCTGGTTCCTGTAGTCTGCAATTTTTCTCTGGAAATCCATTCCTATTCCCACACCATTCAAAGGGAGTTCATCCCAAATTGTATGGGTCTGCAAAGTTGGCTCTTTTAAGACTGGTGGACTTCAACTCCCAGAGTTCCCCAGCCAGCTATGCTGGCTGGGGAACTCTGGGAGTTGAAGTCCAGCAGTCTTAAAAGAGCCAACTTTGCAGACCCCTGGATAGCTGAAAGATATTTTTTTTTTAAGTGACAAAGAGTCGCTGTCGCTTTAACGAAGAACTGGAACAGATCACAACTGAAGACCGGATGTAGACGCTTTACTTACGATAGGCTATTAAAGGAACGGGAGGTAATAGGGAGTATTTAAAGCAAATCGTTGAGGGAATCAAGCAGGAAAGGTTGGTTTTCCCGTAGTCCGGCGATGATGCTGGTTCTCATCTTCCAACAATGCCTAAAAATCCTCGCCCTGCCCATCTACGTGCTTGCCTATTTGGGCTTATGGGATCCTGTTTGCAAAAAAACGTTCCCATTTTTCATAAAGAAGATGAGCAAAAGCTACAATGAAAAAATGCGCAAGGAAAAGGAGACGCTGTTCCAGAACATGCGGGACTTCGCCGACGCCTCGGGAAAGCTCCACCTGCTAGAGATTGGCGTGGGCACCGGCCCCAACTTCCAGTTTTACCCCCCCAACTCTCGCGTGACCTGCGTGGACTACAACCCCAACTTTCAAAAATTCCTCCTGGAGAGCATGGCTCAGAACCCGCACCTCCAGTTCGAGAATTTTGTGGTCGCCTCGGCCGAGAACATGTCTTCAGTGTCGGACAACTCTATGGACGTGGTGGTTTGCACGCTCTTGCTTTGCTCTGTGAACAGCACCCAGGCTGTCTTGAAGGAGGTCCTGCGAGTGCTCAGACCGGTAAGACAAAAAGGGCGAAGAGGGAAAGTTAAGTCTGGTCTGTCCGGGAAAACCACGGGCAGGTGTGCATCTTTTGAAAATAATGGGCACTATGTAGGTGCGCACGCACACTAGGCAGGTGTGCATGGGAGCAAGGGCTTTGGATCCCACAAAAACAGCCCCCCCCCCTCTTTATGCTGCTCTTTATGCTGCTGATTTTGAGCCTTAACATAATCTGGATCCCTTCTTAAGGCAACTGCCTACCTTGCAATCATTTTCAGACTGTACAATAGCTTTAATGTTAGTTAGTGAATGGCAGCAACCTTCAGGCTTGAGATAGGAATCTGGTTGGTATGTCAATCTCCAGAAAAAGATTAGGTTGAAGCTAAATTGAAGAGTTAAAACAACATACCACATCCGTGAAATAACAAACCACTTTGGAGTGGTTTCCAAAAATGCTCTCCCCATGTGGAAGTCTGCATGAAATCACCAGGGATTAAGTTTGATTTGGAGGAGACTGGAGTAGGAACCAAAGTAGATCAAGCTGACACAGTAGCAGGAGGACAAGGAGGGTTACAGGAAGAAAACATTGGGGGGGGGGGGGAGCATTATGCTGTCACAGCACAGGCTGTGCCCATTTGGTTAGGTCTGCTGTGGCACAAACCTACCTTGGGGTGGGTTTGGCTAGTCTCTGATCCTGAAGAAGCCTTTGTACAGCATGCTGTCTTAGGTAAATAGACAAAAAGTGCCCGTCACCTTTAAATAAAAGTTAGAAATAATGTCCCAAATCTGACCTTTCCCAGCAGAATTTCAAAACTCTGTTCTTCTGGTGATAAGAAGTAAAAACAGAGGATGGGGATAGTGTGCAGTCCAGTGGCTTTGGGATGCTGTATGTATATTGATATATTATGCAGTTTGAAAAATGTATCCAGGCCAGGCCTTACATGGTTGCTGTACAGAGAAAATTAGCAGTCATTTCCATGGGTGGAATAGTTATTCTGTGCTGAGCTCTGTAATCAAATAATAATCCAGCAAAGCCAGCATTATCTTCCAAATAGGAATTGTGGGTATGTTCCTAGCACCTGGAATAGGACTAAAATTCAGATATTCTTAGCAGGGTATTTGTCCATCTAGCTAGTTTTTCTCCAAAGAAACACATTATTCACTGAGCTTTGTTGTTGTGTTTATTGCATATCCTCAGCTTCATTTTAATATATCCTGCCTATCAGGATCATCTGAAGAAGATATAAAAGTATCATAAGATGTCCCATAATCTACTCAAAGAACGAAGAGACTAGGGCAAACAGTCAAGAGTCGCCCAAAACCAAGCCAAGGAACTGAAAATCAAAAGGCATAGAAAAGTAGTGGTAAGAAATGATCAAACATAGCAACAATCCTGGGGAAAAGTTCAAGAATGAAACACAAGGCTCACAAAGTTCCAATGCACTGGGATTTTTTTCCCCAGGAAAAGATTCAATGCCAAGTTCCTTCTTTTTTTATTTTTTTTATTTATATTTATATCCCGCCCTTCTCCACAGAGGACCCAGGTTTTGTATAAACCAAGTCATGATTCAGGCATATTGCTATATAAGAGTAGCCCAGCTCTAATTTTATGTAATGGTATATGAAAATAACCTTGGAGACAGATGGAAGAGCCTATGCATTAGAATAATTAGACAATGTTTAGACAAGAGGCAGATGAGTCCCCAGAAGCAACATGGACGTGGCAAACTTCCCTAGTTTCTTAGACTGGAAATATATGCTTTCAGACCTGAAAGGTTTTGTTACTTTAACATTACAATAAATCTAGAGCTAGTACTTCTGGGTGTGCTTCTTGTCTTGATTATCTTGCAAAGCTTATTTTCATGATATAAATATATATGCATATACATACATATACATACATACATACATACATACATACATACATAAACATACATACATACATACATACATACATACATACATACATACATACATACATAAACCTGGCACCAAATTCTCCACTAAAAAAGAAAAAGGAAAAATAATACCATACATCAGCTTGCTGCTGGAGGTGGCTGATGAGATAAGACCTCACCCAAGTCCCGTTCATCTTTTAGCTCTCTTAGTTTTGGTTTTAGTACAAATTAGTACAGTTTTTAATAATATTTTAATCTGTGTAACTTTAATATTTTATATTTTTTACTTGTTTTGTAATGTGCAAGCCACCCAAAATTTTAGCAGTGTGGGCAGGTGCCAAGTCCTGCTGGAAAATGAAGTCTGCATCCCCATAAAACTTGTCTGCAGAAGGAAGCATGAAGTGCTCCAAAATCTCCTGATAGATGGCTGCGTTGACCCTGGACTTAATGAAACACAGTGGACCAACACCAGCAGATGACATGGCTCCCCAAATCAACACAGAAGTGGAAACTTCACACTGGCCTTCAAGCATCTTGCAGTGTGTGCTTCTCCGTTCTTCCTCCATACTCTGGGTCCTTGGTTTCCAAATGAGATCCAAAAGTTGCTCTCATCAGAAAAGTGGACTTTGGACCACTGTGCTTCATTAAGACCAAGGTCAACGCAGCCGTCTACCAGAAGATTTTGGAGCACTTCATGCTTCCTTCCATAGATGAGCTTTATGGGGATGCTAACTTCATTTTCCAGTTGCCCACACTGCCAAAATCACCAAAACCTGGTTCAATGACCATGGGATTACTGTGCTTGATTGGCCAGCAAACTTGCCTGACCTGAACCCCATAGAGAATCTATGGGGCATTGCCAAGAGAAAGATGAGAGACATGAGACCGAACAATGCAGAAGAGCTGAAGTGGTTTTGAAGCATCCTGATCTTCCATAACACCTCAGCAATGCCACAGGCTGATAGCGTCCATGCCACACCGCATTGAGGCAGTAATTGCTGCAAAAGGGGCCCAAAGCAAGTTCTGAGTACAAATGCATGCTTATACTTTTCAGAGGTCTGATATTGTTCTATGTACAATCCTTGTTTTCTTGATTGCATGTAACATTCTAATTTTCTGAGATTGTGGATTTGGGGTTTTTATGATCTGTACACCATAATCATTACAATTATGACAAATCACGGCTTGAACTATCTTGCTTTGCATGTAATGAGTATTATCTCATATATTAGTTTCACCTTTTAAGTTGCATTACTGAAATAAATGAACTTTTGCACTATATTCTAATTTATCGAGTTTCACCTGCATTTGTTAAAATAATGGAGGATAAAAATTAAAAAGTTAAAGAATAAATTATTCAAATTTTGAGTTTGATATGCAGAAATATGTTGAACTGGTTCAGCTACTTAGTCACCACCCTTAAATTTAAAAAAGGCCAATTCTGCAGTTTTCCTACAAGTTGAATCTCCTGTAAATCATTAAGGGCTAAATTGCATTCCAGCTTCATTTTGTCTGTATACTTAATTATTGCTTCATGTTCTCTCCTTCTTGTGCCATATTCATCATCGGATGTTGGTGATTATTTTGGCAATCCTATTTTGATCAACAGCTGCATGAAAAAGTACTGCTGAGTTTTGTCCAAACCAGTCCCTTAGATTTTGAAGCCATGATGTTCTTCTTCTCCCTGGACCTTGTTTGCCTTCAATCTTTCCCTGGAGGATTTAAGTGAAATATGGCATATTTTTCCAAGTGTCACATCACATATCCGAAATATTCTAACTTTCCCTTTTTAATGGTTTTGATTATTTCTTTTGGCTTTCCCAGGTGCCTGATCAACTCATTTCTGATTTTGTCAACCCAGCTTATACTTAACAGCCGTCTGTAAATCCACATTTCAAATGCTTCTAGTCTCTTCAAGTGGCTTTCTTTCAGAGACTAACTCTCTACTCCATAGAACAGGATAGAAAAGATACAACATCTGACAAGCCTGATTTCCAATCTTAGGCTTATGTCATGACTGCAGAAGACCATTTTTTATTTTGAAGAATGCTGTTAGAGCTTTCTCTATTCTTGTCTTTACTTCAGTGGTCATGTCCCAGCTAAATTAGAACCGAGGTATGTGATCCTTTCAACTTTTTCTAGTGGTATTTCTTCCGAATTTTCAGTGATAAATTAATGGGTTGTTTGCTGACAACCACGATCTTGGTTTTTGAGGTGTTAAGCATCAAACTATTTTTCAGATATTTCTATGATTCTGTTGATGAGGAGCTGAAGGTCTTCATGCTTACTGGCAATCAGAATTGTATCATCAGCATATCTTAAATTGTTGACCCGAACATCGTTTACTTTTAGGCCATTATCAATGTTTTCCAGTGCTTCATTGAAATTTGACGCACAGTAGTTATTAAATAACAGCGGAGACAAGATACATCCCTGTCTGACCCTTTTCATATTTCAGTATCATCTGAGTATTTTTGGCCTAGTCTCACATTGTGAGGGAGTGTCACAAAGGTTGATACAATCATTTGATATATTTCCTATTTCATATATTCAATTGAAGACCTGCAGGAAAAATTTCTTCCCATTGTCTTCCAGCAATTTCTACTGGGATATCATCAGGTCCTGTGGCTTTTCTTGTTTTTGCTATTTTTATTGCATGCTCAACCTCCTCCATAGTGATGTTTGGTCTAGTTGTTATTCTTTCCTTATTAATATCATCCCTAGTGTCCTCACAAAGTTCTTCAATGTATTCCTTCCATCCTTTTAGTTTTTCATCCTCATCCAAGATAATTTTCCCGTCATCAACTAAGTTGTTGGTTTTCTTTTTGTAGAGCATGCTGCTTCTTTCACTTATTAAATTATCATGCTTAGGTTCCGTCTCTTCCATTTCTGTGCATCTCTTTGCAAGCCACTTTTCTTTCGCCAGTCTAATTTTTCTTCTGATTGTTTTGTGCACCCCTTGAGGTGCACTCGGAGACTTCAGCTAGTCCAGAATGCAGCCGCGCGAGCAATTATGGGAACCGCAAGGTGTACCCACGTAACACCGCTCTTGCACGAGCTGCACTGGCTGCCTGTCGTCTTCCGGGTGCACTTCAAGGTTCTAGTCATCATCTTTAAAGCGCTCCATGGCTCGGGACCTAGCTATTTGCAGGATCGGATCCTGCCGCACTCATCCACACGGCCGATTCGCTCCCACAGAGAGGGACTTCTCCGGGTGCCGTCCACTAGACTTTGTCAGCGGGCGACGCCCAGGGGAAGGGCTCTCTCTGTGGCGGGCCCAGCCCTCTGGAACGACCTTCCCCCCGACATTAGAACTACCACGGACCTCCGCTCCTTCCGTCTAAAACTAAAAACATATCTGTTCTGCTTGGCCGGCCTAGGATAGTCTCTCTTCGATGGGGCCGCTAGAAATTTTAGATGGGGATTTTAGTTTTTAATTGGATTTTTAGCGCAGGGAAATATTTAATTTGTTTTTTAACTATATTTATGTATTTATTGTTTTATTAGCCCTGTGCACCGCTCCGAGTCCCTTCGGGGAGAGGGAGCGGTCAACAAGTTTAATAAATTATTATTATTATTATTATTATTATTATTATTATTATTATTATTATTATTATTATTATTATTATTATTATTATTATTATTCTTTATTTTTATTTTTATAAGAGCTCCTTTCATCCATGCCATAAAGAATTTCATCCGTCATCCACTGTTGTTTCTTGTGGTACCCCTCTCTCTGTTTTGAGTTTGTTATCTCTATTATTGCATTTTTAAATTTATTCCAGTTCACTTCTACATCTTCATTATTTAGATTGTTGGTTTCTCTTAAATGAATTTTCTAGTTCTTCTTTTATCTTATCTCCATATTTAATGATGAAGTCATTGTCAAATCTTGGTTTAGGAGGATTTGGGTTTTCCATCCTTTTTAGTTTGAGCTGGATTTTGGCAAGTAGTAGATTACATCTGCACCTGGGTATGTCTTTACTGATTTTACCGAGTTTTTAAATCTTTTGTTTATTGTAAAATAGTCAATTTGGTTCCTTACTAATGTGTTTCCCTGAAAATAAGACAGGGTCTTCTTTTCTTTTGACCCCCAAAATATGCACTTGGCATTATTTTTGGGGAGGTCTTACTATTTTTGAGGTGCAAGAAGTAGCATGTGTGGTCACCTCAGGGCTGCTACTGTATTGCAATATTTTTGTGGAGGGCTTATTTTTGGAGGAGGGCTTATTTTATTGCATGCGCTCAAAAGCCCAATTGGGCTTATTATCTTGGGAGGTCTTGTTTTCAGGGAAACAGGGTATATTATTTTGTGCATTTGCCAGTGTTGTCCAATTGTTGTCTTTTTGGTAAGTTGAAAAAATTATTCCTCACACATTGTCTATGTTCCTTGCAGAACTCTACAAATCTGTCTTCTCTACCATTTCTGATTCCTAAGCCAAAGTTTTCAACTACAGGAGCATCACTTCCACTTTTGCATTGAAGTCTCCCATGAGTATTGTGATTACATTACTTTTTAGCATTTTCAGTACACTGTTTATATCTTCATAGAACTTCTCGCAATCCTCCTCATCACTGTCAGCAGTAGGAGCGTAAACCTGTAAACTGGAGTACTATTTATTTGGATCATCATCACACTATCGGATACAGCAATAAAGGATTTGATGCATTTATTTACAAGATTGTTTACGATGATAGCTCCTCCACTTCGATGATGTTTACTATTTTCACCATAGTAGTAGATAGTATAATCTCCTATTCTACACATTACATTTTCAGGCCAGCGCATTTCACTCACTCCCAGTATAGAGATATTGTATTTGGACATTTCTTTAATACTGTTGTGTATTTTTAAATAGGCTTCTCGGATTCCAGTTCATAGTTTTGGGTTTATCTTTTTTCCCCCCAAATTTTTTATTTTTTATGTTTTACATATCAGTATTTGAACAGTGTAATACCTGAGTATCATACATTTCATACAAGAAAATTAATGTTAATCATATTTATTTCATTTAACAAGCTTATATAATACTAGTAGTAATACACATCTTGATATTAAATTTTAATCTCTCATTGTTTAGTTATTCAATATTTCAATGTTATTTTTATACCGATCACCCTATCTTAATTATACCTTTTGGTATGAATATTATCAATCATTTGTTGCATTTAACAAACATATAACTAATATTAATACCAACATTTATATTACATTAAGATCTTCCATTATTGTTTATTCAACATGTTATTTGGTTATTCAATATTTCAATATATTGTTTTTATATCAATCACCATATTCTACATAATACAACTGTGATATTATTAATCATATTTGTTACATTTAGCATACATATTCATATTCATATTGAATTTTCATTTTTCATTTTTTGTTTAGTCAGTAATTCTATGTATTGTTTTTATGCCAATCCCCATATTATTTATGGGGGTTTATCATGCTTCTAGCAGACCGGGAGATTCTGAGCACTGCTGCCCAATTTAAGGGGCATCCATACTCAGAGCCATTGTTAGGTTTTGCCACCATTAATATGATTTTCCTGGGAAATATATAGTGTAATAAACTTCCCTTTGCTTTCTACACCCTGTGCACGTGCTGTTCAAGTGGCTGGCATCACACCATGTGCTATCCTTCTGAAGCCATGCTGACCGATGTGGTCTCCGCTTTCAGTCAATACTGATGAGCCATCTGCCACTCACCAGGTTAGGAAGCATTTAGTCCAGAACGCGGCCGCGCGGGGGATTTCGGGAACATCTCGAAGTTCCCATGTAACACCTCTCCTGCGCGAGCTGCACTGGCTACCGGTGGCCTTCCGGGTGCACTTCAAGATGCTTATTACCATCTTTAAATCGCTCCATGGCTCGGGGCCTAGTTATTTGCGGGACCGCCTCCTGCCACATACCTCCCACCGATTCGCTCCCACAGAGAGGGCCTCCTCAGGGTGCCGACAGCCAGTCAATGCCGGCTGGCGACGCCCAGGAATAGGGCCTTCTCTGTGGCAGGGCCCGCACTCTGGAACGACCTCCCCCCCGAACTTCGTACTATCACGGACCTTCCCCTCTTCCGCCGCTCACTTAAGACACATCTTTTTCAGCAAGCTGGACTGGCATAGAATTTAAATCTTGGAACGATAGAGCGTCAGCTAAATTTTAGCACAGGTTTATTATTTAATTTCTTTTTAACTTTGTATATTTGTTATTTATTACTCTTTAGATTTTAATGTCCTGTGCACCGCCCAGAGTCCGTCTCGACGGAGATTGGTGTGGTTTATAAATCGAATTAAATAAATAAAATTCCCTCAAATCAAATACCTTTGTTGGGTTCCAGGCTCCCCTTAAGATAGTGATGGCGAACCTATGGCATGCGTGCCACAGGTGGCATGCGGAGCTATTCGGCAGGGCACACAAGGCGTTACCCTGTCATTTATTATTATTATTTTATTTATCAAATTTATATACCGCACCTATCTCCTGATGGGACTCAGGGCGGTGCACAGGAAAGGAATAAAATGTAAAAAACAATAAATACAGAAATATTAAAAATAAATTAAATTAAGTTGAACCCATGCTAAAATTATTAATTAAAACCCATTTCTAAAATAAGATTAAAATTTGGAGCTATGCCAGGCCAGCCTCGTGAAAGAGGTATGTTTTTAGAGCCTGGCGGAAGAGGCGCAGGTCAGTGATCGTGCGAAGGTCGGGTGGTAGGCCATTCCAGAGGGCAGGGGCTGCCACAGAGAAGGCTCTCGCTCTGGGGGCCGCCAGCTGACATTGTCTGGCAGACGGTACCCTGAGGAGGCCCTCCCTGTGGGAGTGGACAGGTCGAAGGGAGGTATGTGGTAGGAGGCGGTCCCGCAAGTACCTAGGTCCCATGCCATGGAGCACTTTGAAGGTGGTTACCAACACCTTGAAGCGCACCCGGAAGGCCACAGGCAGCCAGTGCAGCTCGCGCAGGAGAGGTGTTACATGGGAGTATCTCGACACTCCCAAAATCCCCCGCGCGGCTGCGTTCTGGACTAGCTGGAGCCTCCGGGTGCACCTCAAGGGGAGCCCCATGTAGAGAGCGTCAGCTGGCCAGCGTGCATATACATGCTGGTCAGCTGATTCAGCCATTTTAAAGCTATTTTTCATCCTCCCCAGGCTTTAGAGCCAAAAGCAGCCCTCCGGAGGCTTTAGGGAAGCTCCTGAAGCCCCAGGAGGGCCTCCAGGGGGGCTGTTTTCGCCCTCCCCAGGCTCCTATAAAGCCTTTGGAGCTTTGGGAGGGCGAAAAAAGCATGTAAAAAATGGGGAGTGCCTATCATGCATGCATGCACACTGAGGGGGACACATTGCATTATGGGTGCGGCATGCTGGTGCACGACCCCCCTGTGCTCCCCCTCTTATGGCATGCGAGCCTAAAACGGTTTGCCATCACTGCCCTAAGAGTTCATGTCCCTAGGATAACAACAATCTTGATTACAGTGTGAATTTCAAAGCATTTTGTTTTATATTATTCTTTTTTGTATTATTTTACTTTTTCCAGGGTGGTGCATTCTATTTCATGGAACATGTAGCAGCTGGCAGAACAACCTGGACCTACTTCTGGCAACAAGTCTGTGACCCTACTTGGAGATATGTGGGAGATGGGTGCTCTGTGTTAAAAGAGACCTGGAAAGATTTGGAGAATGCGGGGTTTTCTAAACTGAACTTGCAACACATCATAGGCCCGTTGTTTCTCAGTATAGTTCGTCCCCATATATATGGATACGCTGTGAAGTAATTTAAGAGAAAGCATCTCTCTCTGAAAATCAGATTTCAGACTTTAAAGAATTAATCATGACAATCCATACACTGCAATAAGAAAAGTATTGTATTATTCTATACAATTCGGAGTGGAGAAAGGCTCCTAAAAGTTCAGGCCACCCTAAACCTAAATCAGGGATGTCAAACTCAAGGTGACTCAAGGGGACCAGATCCAGCCCATAGAGTGTTTAGATCTGACCCGCAGGGCCACCCTGGAAACAGCGAGGGACAGGCCTATGTTGCCTTTGGCAACAAAAATGGAGCTTGGGAGGGCCGTGCACGGCCTCCTCGAGTTCTGTTTTTGCTGGCAGAAAGTTGCAGGAAGCCATTGCAGCCAAAAACAGAGCTTAGAAGTCTGTTTTTGCTGGCAAAGCACCCTCGACATGAGTGACATTGAGCTGGCCAGTCCCCCCCTTCCCCTCCCCCCAGGTCAAACAACCCTGATTCGGTTGTCACATCTGACCTAGATGGGTACCTTGGATCAGGTTTGGAGGGAGGACAAATAAATGTGAAAATTAATATTAATGAATATTAATATATAATAATTAATATAAAATATAAAAGAAAAACAATCCTACTAGCAAAAGACCATGTGGGGATGAAAAAAGCCGACCACCATTTTGCTGTGGCATCACTCAGTCCACCATGTCATCTTCCCGGGAAGGAAAGCTAGAGGAGGCCTGTGTTTGTGTACTACTCTCAACCTGTGTGGAGTTCTCTAAGAACAATGGTGATGGACAAAGCTCTAACTTAAGCACAAGCAGAGCAGGGAATCTTGCTTAAATAATACTTCAGGCAGAAGGCTTTGTTGGCCTTCAGGAGAGGCCTATGCAGAAAGATTTTGCTCAGCTTCTTATCCCCCGTAGTTGCAGAGCGGCTAAAATTGCATATGTTGGCATGGGATTAGATTGAAGGCTAAGGCTTAGAATGTAGACATTGATAATGTATCCAAGCTTGCTAACTGCTGGATTATGTATTATTTTCTTGTTTTCTTATCATGCTTTTCATTTTTCAATAAAAAATGGCTTGATGTTTTGCTGGGGGGTTTTTTTGTCTCTGGAAATCCTTGTCTGGTGACTTTTTCTGAATATGGGAAATGCAAACATCAGATAGACATAAAACACAAGGCTTTAAAAAATGCACAGAATATTACAGGAAAAAGGGGACTTGTAATCCAGATCTGAATTTCCAATGGTTGGCCACACATCACAGTCACATGACCACAATTCAGCTGTATTGGCAACACAGCTGCATTTTATTTATTTATTTATTTATTTATTAAATTTATACCCCGCCCTTCTCCAAATGGACCCAGGGCGGCGCACAGGGATGTTAAAATAGATACAAAATATATAAAATATATCAAAATTTAAAATACTTATTCTAATAAATAAGTATTTTATACTTATTTATACTCCTTGTTCTTGGGTGTCCCATTTTCTAGGATTAAACCTTTCTGGCAGATCAAAACATAAGCCTTTGGAACACTTAGCCATCCTAGTTATGTGAGTTATTATAATACTATTAGTCCTACCATTAGGAAAATGAACTATTATTTTCATACAGGAGCACTATCCAGGTAATGCTTGATTTATGAGTGGTTACTTAGCAACCGTTCAAAGTTACCATGGATCCACCTAAGGGCTGCTTATGACCTAGATTAGAAGTTATGACAGTCCCATTCCATCCATGGTGAAATGACCAAACTTTGGGTGGTGACCTCGGAACCCATATCTGTGGCTGTGGGTAGTGTCCTGAGGTCAAATGACTTCATTTTAGAACAGTTTTAGCAAAAGCCAGCAGTTTTCAGATGAACTCTTAGTTTGTTTTAATGACCATGGCAATTTCTTAATAACCCAAAAAAAATGTACAACCAAAAAAAGTTGTAAAACCATTTTATGATTGTCAGGACTTACGGTCTGGATGCATAGGCTCCATTATGGTCGTAGGTTGCACACTACCAGAGGTGGTATTCAGGTTCTGACCAGTTCTGGAGAACCAGCAGTGGAATTTTTGAGTACTTTGGAGAATCAATAAATACCACCTCTGACTGACCCTGCCCCCATCTATCTCTGCCTGCTGAGTCCCAGCTGATTGGGAGGGAATGGGGATTTTGTAGTATCCTTCCCCTGCCATGCTCACCAAACTCTGCCCTCCAAGCCTTGCCACGTCCACAGAAGTAAAAAAAAAATTTTAATCCCACCACTGCATACTTCCTGAATGAATATACAGATTAGGTCATCTAGTCCAACCCCCTGCCCAAGCAGGAGATCCTACATCTACCTCTACCTAGGATCGAACTCGCAACCTCCTGCTTGTGAGGCAAGAGCTCCACCTCTAGGTCACAAATCACAGACCTATTGGATTGTTGTTTCCTGAAATTCTTGTCTTGCTGGCGAATTTGCATCATTCTACTTTGGATACCAAAAGCAGATGCCAGGGCTAAAACAAGCAGCATCAGGTTTATTTAAATTGTCCCCATTTACTTACAGCACCAGGCGCCCTTCCCTAATTGCAAGACTACCTGCCTAATTGCTAGGCAGTCTCTGGACTTTGGAATTCCACTCATAAAGGGGTGGCTCTTGTTGGGCAGCTGTTAACCTCTCCCCCACCCCCAGCCATTTAGTTTAGGCATTACCAAGGGAAGGTTATACATTAATGAGGATTAAGAGAAAATAGAGAAGAGATTGGAGAATATGTTATACAAAACAGAAAAATTGGATGGACAAACCAAGGATGTTTATCAAACAACGAAAGTGGAGACAAGAGTTCAAAAAATGGAAGAAGAAAAATGAGCAAATAAGAAAATAGTGGATACTGACAACAAAGTGAGCATGGCTGGAAATGGCAAGAGTGGAATGTCGAAACGGGAGATAGACTGACTGGAACTCTACCCCAGACTTCAAAGTACAGAAGAAGAAAAGAGGAAAATCAATGGAGATGTGGAGAGAAATCTTGACAGAAGCACTAGTGATAACCAAAGATAAGCTGATAGAAGGAACAGATTGTGCGTTTGAGCTTTTATGAGAAATGAAAGGAACAACATGCTCCAAAGAGAAGTTTATGCAAAATCTATCAAGAAATTAACTAGAATATTAATGTAACAAATGGCAAGAGATATGACTGCATTATTACTGGAAAGATACAGGTTGATGCAATGAAGGTATATAATAAAAAGTAAGCTAAATTTAGTTATTAGTAGTAGGTATAAAATGAAGTGTTAATAATTATAGTTAAATAAGGATTAATAATACATATATAGATATTAATTTGATAATATGGAATGTTATATAAACTATAAATAGAGATTATGAGAGGAAGTCTAAAAAGCTTGGTTATTAAATATAAGCAATTTTTACATAGAATATGTTATAAAGTATTGTTATTGGATGATTTTAGGAAGAGCTAATAGAGTGCCATTATATAATTTTATTTTAGATTTTGAATATTACATATAAAAGGATGTAAAAACAATCATAGTCAAATTAAGGTTGAGATATAATAATTGTAATATTTGACATGAAAAGCAAGTGATGACTATGGAAGAGATGCATAGAAATTTGTAACCAACTGACACACTTTCTATAATTTCTAATGGAAGATGGTTTTTTATGTTTTTTCTTATCTCTTTATTTTATTTGTGTTTGTTTAAAAATAAATAAAAATTTATCTTAAAAAATATTTTAAAAATATTCTCATCTCTTCCTTCCATTCTTTCTGTTCTTTGTTCTATAATCTACAATCGCTTTTCAATGTTCTCTGTCCTCATTAATATTTTTTGAATTCCAAACATTATTATTTGCAATGTTAAATCTTTTTCTTCTTCGTGTTGTGCCATTCTTCCAAATTGTAAACACTGCCACTACAACCACCGAGGGCTTTTACTAGATTTCAAACAAATTCACTATAATCTTTCAAGTCAGAACTTTCTCCCATCCAGTTACTGATAGCATTCCAGAAGAGCCCCTGTGTAAACAAATTCTTCCCACTATCCCTTCAATAAACAAATTCTGAAGCCTTGCAGCATGAGATGTACGTCAAACATATTTTAAAAAATAATATTTCAAAGCCTCCAGCCTCTAGATGGCGGTGTTACTTCTTTTTCTTCTACTTTTAGACCTCTCTAATGTTTCTTTAAGTTGAGTAAAAAAAATGGTTAAAAGGCTCAGTATCGAAGACTGTTTTTACAGTCTGAAATTTTGCTGAAAGTAGTGAGAGCTGAGACGCTGAATTGGAATTGACAGCGTGAATAACTTGAAAGGAAGCAGCCAGAGTGGAAACCCGATACGAGAGGGAGGAGAAAGAACTAAAACCCGGCTGGGACAATAGGAGTGGGTTATAGTAGTGGCTAAGAAGACTTGGAAAACACAAAAGGATTATATAACAGTTGGGGGTGGTTGTTGATTATCATTCTTTTCTTCTCTCCCGACTCTTCCTTCCACTCCTCTGTCTTTCCAAAGAATAGTTGAATTTTGAACTGTGAGTAGCTTCAATCGTGAACATCCTTTTGGAGGGGACACTTTGCAATATCCACTCTCTTCGGAAGTTAAACTGTACCAGAGACAGTAAGGAGAGAGTTGTTTTGGAAATGCTGGAGGGCTTCCTTAACCCTCTCCCCCCTTCGTGTTTTGATTTTGCCTCTGGGTTTACGATATTAATTAACTGTAACTGATAGAACGGACAGTGATTCTGAGGAGAGGGTGACACCTAGTGGATTATAATTTTGAACCAGGAAAGCTGATGCAAGAAAACCAACGGTGACATAACTTGGAGTATAACAGCATAACTTTAAAGCGCTCCATGGCTTAGGACCGGGATACTTACGAGATTGCCTTCTGCCACCGAGAGCCTCCCACCGGCCCGTACGCTCCCATAGAGAGGGTCTCCTCATGGTGCCATAGGCTAAACAGTGTCGACTGGCGACACCCAGGGGGAGAGTCTTCTCAGTGGGAGCACCTGCCCTCTGGAACAAATTGCCCCCGGAATTAAGAACTATCCCTGACTTACGCACCTTCCGCCGTGCTCTCAAAACCTTTTTCTTCCAACAAGCCGGGCTGGCATAAAACATGATTTTTAAATTCAAATTTTTATTGATTTTAATCAGGGTTGGTTGGGTTTTCTTTTTCCACTTTTTGGCCAAAATTTAATATGTTTTTTAAAAGCTTTTTTGATCTTTTATATATTTGTTTTTATTCTGGCTGTACACTGCCCTGAGTCCTTCGGGAGTAGGGCGGTATAGAAAACCAATAAAACTCAAACTCAAATTCAAGCTGAGAGACATTTATTTGTAGAAGATAATAGCATGGTATAACTCTATGGCATATAATAATTAATAATTAAGGATTAAAAACAAAATAGAACAATATAAGGTTAATTATTGTTAAATAGCAAGATAGTTATTGATACTGTTGAAACTGTTGATATTGCTGATAGGGTTGATAAGCGAGACAGAATTTGCATGCGATTGTAGGCAAGGTTATATAGAGTTTTAGCTGCTCTAGAACTCCAGGGGATAAGAAGCTGAGCAAAATCTTTCTGCATAGTCTTCTCCTGAAGGTCAACAAAGCCTTCTGCCTGAAGTATTATTTAAGCAAGATTCCCTGCTCTGCTTGTGCTTAAGTTAGAGCTTTGTCCATCACCATTGTTCTTAGAGAACTCCACACAGGTTGCGAGTAGTACACAAACACAGGCCTCCTCTAGCTTTCCTTCCCAGGAAGCTGACATGATGGACTGAGTGATCAAGAGCAAAATGGTGGTGAGCTTTTTTTCACCCCCACATCGTCTTTTGCTAGTAGGATTGTTTTTCTTTTTATATTTTATATTAATTATTTTATATTAATATTATTAATTAATTTTACCATTTATTTGTCCTTCCTCCAAACATGATCCAAGGTACCCATTTAGGTCAGAGATGTCAATTTCATTGACGGTGTGTTTGGGGGGGGGGGGCAGGAGGGTACGTGGCCAGGGGGGGCATGGCCAGTTCAACGTCACTCATGTCAAGGGCACCTACGGTGGCTTGAGCACTCTGCCAGCAAAAAGGGGGTTCCAAGGTCTGTTTTTGGCTGCAATGGCCTCCGGCAACCCTCTGTCATTGAAGAGGCCATACGTGGACCTCCCAAGCTCCACTTTTGCTGGCAAAGGCACCATAGGCCAGTCCTTTGCTGTTTCCAGGGTGGCTCCATGGGCCAGATCTAAGCACTCCATGGGCCGGATCCAGCCCCCATGCTTTGAGTTTGACATCCCTGATTTAGGTTTAATGCAGCCTGAACTTTTAGGAGTCTTCTCCACTCCAAATTCTATAGAATAGAGCAGCGATGGTGAACCTTTTTTGGCTCATGTGCCCTAAGGGAGCAGCGCAGGAGGGTCATGCATGGGCATGCCACACCCATAATGCAATGTGCGACACACACCACACCAGCACATGTGCAAACATGACAGCACCCCCATTTTTACATGCTTTTTTCGCCCTCCCCAGGCTCCAGAGGCTTTATATGAGCCTGGGGAGGACGAAAACAGCCCCCCACACCCCAGAGGCACCTCCGGTTTTCTCTTAGGGGCATTTTTAGTCCACCAGAACTTTCAGGGACGTTCAGGAGGCTTCCCTGAGGAGTAAAATACAGCCCTACGAGCAAACCAGAAGTGACTTCCGGTTTGTTGGTTGCGTCGTTTTTCGTCCTCCGGAGCCTTCAGGAAAGCTTCCGGGAGGCCCCCGAAGGCTCCAGAGGGCTTAAACCAGCCCTACGAGCAAACCAGAAGTTCGTTCCTGAACTTCCAGTTTGCCCGTACGGCTGGTTTTTTGCACTCTGGAGGCTTCAGCAAAGCTCCTGAAGCCTTTGCAGGGCCTCCGGGGGGCAGGGGACACTGTTTTCGCCCTCCCCAGGCTCCTGTAAAGCCTCTGGAGCCTGGGGAGGGTAAAAAATGGCTATAAAAAAGGCTGAACTCAGCTGACCAGTGCACGCATGTGTGCCCTGACAAATGGCTCCGCATGTCACCTGTGGCACACGTGCCATAGGTTCGCCACCCCAGGAATAGAGGAAACATTTTTCTTATTGTAGCGTATGCATTGTTAATTCCATAAAGTCAAAAATCTGTTTTTAAGAGAAAGATACTTTCTCTTAAATTACTTCACAGCATATCCATAAATATGGGGACAAACTAGATTTACTTCCAACGGGGCTGAGAAGTGTTGCATGTTCAGTTGAGAAAACCCTGCGTTCTCCAAATCTTTCCAGGTCTCTTTTAACAAGGAGCATCCATCTGTCAAATATCCCCAAGTAGGGTTACAGACTTGTTGCCAGAAGGAGATCCAGTTCGATCTGCTAGCTGCTACATGTTCCAAGAAATAGAATGCACCACCCTGGAAAAAGTAAAATAATACAAAAAATAATAATATAAAGCAGAACATTTTGAAATCACACAAAAAAATTCCCTTCGACCGATCCGCTCCCATAGAGAGGGTCTTCTCCGGGTGCCGTCGGCCAGGCAACGCCCAGGGGAAGGGCCTTCTCTGTGGTGGGCCCAACCCTCTGGAACGACCTGCCTCTCGAACTCCGTGTCATCTTGGACCTCCGCCTTTTCCGCCAGCACTTAAAAACGCATTTTTTCCACCTAGCCGGCCTAGCGTGAACCACCCTATACCAACTAAATATTAGTTTACCAAAGTTTTAATTAGTGGGATTTTAATTATGTTTGAGCACAGGGTTTTGAGTTTAATGTTGTTTTAGGATAATTTATAGTATTTTGTATATTTGTAGTTGTTTTAATTTTCCTGTGCGTTGCCCCGGGTCCCTCTGTGGGAGATGGGTGCGGGATATAAGTATGAATAAAACTATAAACTGTAATCAAGACTGTTGTTACAAAACTTCCTGCGGACATGAAGCAATAGTTAAGTATAGAGCCAAAATGAAGCTGGAATGCAATTTAGTCATGAATGATTTACAGGAAATTCAAGTTCTAGGAAAACTGCAGAATAGGCCTTTTTTATTTAAGGATGGTGACTAAGTAGCTGAACCAGTTCAACATATTTCTGAATATTGGGTTGCCTTTATCTCGGTTTAGAATTTATATTGAAATTCGAAAGGGTTCACAAAATTTTAAGCATTATTGTGTATTTACTAAATTTTTATGCCACCCATCTCTCTTACAAGGTGATTTTGGGTGGATTTCAAGTTATAAAACAAGTAAAAATATAATTAAAATAATAAAATTACACAGATTAAAATATTATTAAAAACTGTACTAAACTGTACTAAAATCAAAACAAAGAGAGCTAAAAGATGGACCGGATGGGGATGAGGTCTTATTCCATCAGCCACCTCCAGCACCAAGCTGGTGCATGGTGTTATTTTTCCTTTCCTTTTTTTAAACAATATAGTGGAGATTTTGGTGCCAAGTTAAAAAAATATGCTTTTTTATATCACAAAAATAAGCTTTGCAAGATAATCCAGACAAGAAGCACATTCAGAAGTTCTAGCTCTAGATTTATTGTAATGTTAAATTAACAAAATCTTGCCTGTCTGAAAGCACACATTTCCACTCTAAGAAACTAGGTCGTTCCAGAGGGTAGGGCCTGCCACAGAGAAGGCCATTCCCCTGGGCGTTGCCAACCGGCATTGCCCGGCTGACGGCACCCGGAGAAGACCCTCTCTGTGGGAGCGATTGGACGAAGGGATGTATGGGGCAGGAGACGGTCTCGCATATAACTAGGCCCCGAGCCATGGAGTGCTTTAAAGATGGTAATCAACACCTTGAAGCGCATTCGGAAGGCCACAGGCAGCCAGTGCAGCTCGTGCAGGGCTGGTGTTATATGGGAACACCGTGAAGTTCCCATAATCACCCACGCGGCCGCGTTCTGTACTAGTTGTAACCTTCGGATGCACCTCAAGGGGAGCCCCATGTAGAGAGCATTACAGTAGTCCAGACGGGATGTGACCAGTGCTTGAGTGACTGTGCGAAGGGTGTCCCGGTCTAGTAAGGGATGCAGCTGGCGAACCAGGCGAACCTAGTAAAATGCCCTCCTGGCCACAGCTGCCACATAATCCTCCAAGGACAGCCGAGAGTCCAGGAGGACACCCAAATTGCGTGCCCTCTCCACTGGGGCCAATAATTCGTCCCCAATGGCCAGTGTTGGACTTACCTGGCTAAACCAGGGCGCCGGAAACCACAGCCACTCAGTCTTGGATGGGTTGAGCTTGAGTTTGTTACTTCCCATCCAGACCCGTACGGCCTCCAGACACCGGGACATCATCTCAACACCTTGAAGCGCACTCGAAAGGCCACAGGCAGCCAGTGCAGCTCGCGCAGGAGAGGTGTTATGTGGGCATGCCTTGGGGCACCCATAATCACCCGCGCGGCTGTGTTCTGGACTAGCTGCAGCTTTCGAGTGCACCTCACGGGGAGCCCCATGTAGAGAGCGTTACAGTAATCCAGCCGAGAAGTCACAAGCGCTTGAGTGACTGTGCGAAGGTCCCCCCGGTCCAGTAAGGGGCGCAACTGGCGTATCAGGCGAACCTGATAGAACGCCGTCCTGGCCACTGCCGCAACATGGTCCTCCATGGACAGCCGGGAATCCAGGAGGACGCCCAAGTTGCGCGCCCTCTCCATGGGGGCTAGTTGTTCGCCCCCAATGGCCAGTGTTGGACTTATCTGGCTGAACCGGGGAGCCGGAAACCACAGCCACTCATCTTGGACGGGTTGAGCTTGAGTTTGTTACTACCCATCCAGAGTGGGAAATTTTACTACTTCTAAGTACTTCCAAATCCAATAAGAAATTGATTATCTTTCCTTGAGCCTCTTTATGAGGGGACAGGTGCTGAAAAATCCTTCAAAGAAATGGAAACAGTGAGTGAGTTTCCAGCATTGTGCAAATGCTATTCTAGCTGTGGTTAGCAGATGTATTACTATATACTTGATTTTCTTTGTATATTTCCCTTTGATTATTCCCAGCAGAAAGATTTTGGGTTTGTATTCTATTTGTTCTCCTGTAATTTCTTGCACCCATTTCCAAATTTTTATCCAATATTTTTGTGTTTCTGGGCAGGTCCCCCATATGTGATAAAATGTCCCTTGTGTTTTTTTACACTTCCAGCATGTCGGATTCATGTTTGGGTACATTTTAACCAATCTTGTTGGTGGTAAATGCCAACGATAAAACATTTTGTACGTATTTTCTTTTAAGTGCTACTGATTGTGTTATAATTTTTGTTCCAAATTTTTTCCCAATCCACTAGATCAGGGGTCTACAAAGTTGGCTCTTTTAAGACTGGTGGACTTCAACTCCCAGAATTCCCCAGCCAGCATAGCTTTTATTGTAGATTTGGCTGAACTGAGTCATGAAAAGTGGGAAAGATCTTTTACAAATAGGATCCCATAAGCCAAAATAGGCAAGCACATAGATGGGCAGGATGAGGATTTTCAGGCATTGTTGGAAGATGAGAACCAGCATCATGGAAGAAAAGAAACCCTTCCTGCTTGATTCCCTCAATGATTTCCTTTAATTACTCCCAGGTACTCAATGTTCTTTTTAATGATGTTTCTTAAGCAACTCCTCGGTTTGAATCTGTTCCAGTTCTTTCTTAAAACCACAGTGACTCTTTTAGTTATATTAAAAAAAATCTTTCAGTCATACAATTTGGGATGAACACGTTTTGAATGCTGCAGGAGTAGGAATGGATAGATCCAGTTTGTTTGTGGGTGTAATTCAAGGGGTTTGTGTCACCTAAAAAGCCCGACATGGCTTCCATGGCCTAGTCCTATGGCCGTGAGGACGAACCTATGGCAGGCATGCCACAGGTGGCATGCAAACCATTTTTCAGGGCACGCGAGGCTGACTTTGGCCTTCTTTTGTGGCCATTTTTGGCCTGTTTGGCCGTAGTTCCATTTCTTGCCCTCCAGAGCCTTCAGGATCCTTCAGTAGGCTCCTAAATGCTCCAGAGAGTGAAAAATGGCCCTATGAGCAAACCAGAAGTCCATTCCCAAAGTTCCAACTTGCCCATAGGGCCGGTTTTCCATGCTCTTGAGGGAAGCTCCTAGAGAGGCTTCACTGCAGCCTGGGGAAGATGAAAAAGGACTTTCAAAAATTCCTCCTGAAGAGCATGGCTCAGAACACGCACTTCCCGTTTGAGAATTTTGTGGTGGCCTCTGCCAAGAACATGTCTTCAGTGTCAGACAACTTTGTGGACGTGGTAGTTTGCACATTTGTGTTTTGCTCTGTGAAGGGCACCCAGGCTGCCTTGAAGCAGATCTTGTGAGAGCTCAGACAGGTAAGTCAAAGGGCTCAGAGAGAAAGTTAAGTCTGGGATGTCCAGACAAATGAATAATGGGAACTAGGTAGGTGCACATGCACACTATGCAGGTGTGCATGGGAGCAAGGGCTTTTGATCGCTCAAAAACAGCATCTCTCTGCTTTTCTTTATGCATGCTCATTTCCGGACTTAACCTAAACTGGATCCCTTATTTATTTATTTTTATTTATTTATTTTGTACAAGGTAACAGGTATTAGTATAGACATGGGCATTATTGCATGAGATTGGTTCAAATAAATGGACATAAATAAGTATTACATGGCCATGAACACATAAAATGTGCACATATCAAAGGGGACAGTAGGACAGGGATGGTAGAAATGCTCGTGTGCTTATGCACGCCCCCTTAGGGACCTCTTAGGAAACGTGTGAGGACCACAGATGACAATTTAAAGTTAAAGATATGGGGATTTGAGGAACTAACAACAAAATCAGGTAGAGCAAAGATGTGGACGCTTTTTTTAAGGGCATGGCAAAATTGTGTGTGCTGGGCATATACGTGCATGCACACAACACAATAGAATGCGTCCCACCCATCTGCACATGTGCGCACAATCCGCATCTGTACAGAGAAATTTCAATGGGTGAAATAGTTATTCTGCAACATTATCTTCCAAATAGGAACTGTGGGATTTTTCCTAGCACCTGGAATATGACTAAAATCCAGATATTATGTTTTTTAATGTTTTGTGTTAAACAATGTTTAATGTAATGTGGCTTGGTGTGGGGGGTGTCATGTGACTGGGCGGGCATGGCCAACTTTTTTCACTTTTTAAAGCATTTTTTCCAATCGTTGGAAGCTTTCTTAATTTGTTTAGCTTTCAAAGCATTTTTCGCTGCCGGTTCGCCCAAAAAAAGGGAGAAAACATTTTAAAAGGTAGAAACGTTCCAACTCCTTAAATAAAAGAGAACAAGTTCTTTTTAATCAGTGAAGGAACAAGGTGTTATGGCACCAAATCCTGAAACTATTTATTAGGTTTCAGTCTCCCATCAGTTAAGAAGACAAGAACTGCAAAGCAGATGGTTGCGTGCAAATATCATAAGTATTTTGGGAATGCATCTGTGATGCTACCATTATGAATTTCTTATTAAGAACACTTATCAAGTTTTAATATTATGACTGTCTAACTTATTTAAAGTGCAAGTGCTTGCTTGTTACAGTAAAGTACAAATGCCATAAACAAAATACCTGTTTACTCAGAGGTATATTCCTGCTTAAATTGCTTGACAGCAGTGTGCAGAAACTTTAAATCGTATAGGTCACAGCACTAAAGAAACCTTATATAGCAGTGACTACTCTTGAGGGTCCACATTGGTTGTTTCTGCTTCCAAGTGATATTTTTGAAATCTACTGGAACATATTCTGGACCTAGCTATCTGCGGGATCGGATCCTGCCTCATACATCCTCACGGCCGATTCGCTCCCACAGAGAGGGACTTCTGAATTTAATTGGGAATTTTAGTGAACGTCAATTGGGAATTTTAGCACAGGAATAATGTTTAATTTGCCTTTTAATTATGTTTGTATATTTGTATATGTATATTTATTGTCTTTTATCTTCCCTGTGCACCGCTCCGAGTCCCCTGGGGGAGAGGGAGCGGTCTATAAATAAAAGTTTATTATTATTATTATTATTATTATTATTATTATTATTATTATTATTATTATTATTATTATTATTATTATTATTATTATATTAGGGATTTCTGCACCGAGAAGCAGGAAGATGGGCTTTTGAGACACTGGAAAGCAGTGGGAAATTTTACTACTTCTAAGTACTTCCAAATCCAATAAGAGATTGATTATCTTTCCTTGAGCCTCTTTATGAGGGGACAGGTGCTGAAAAATCCTTCAAAGAAATGGAAACAGTGAGTGAATGAGTGTATGTGTGTGTTTGGGGGGTTGTTTCTGTTGTGTAGGATTGGAATATAATTTATTGGCCCTGGATTTTGAGGGTGGAGGGAAGTTGCAGAAGCTGAAATGTGGTTGGGACACACTTGAGAGTCCTATGTTTTATCTTTTTTACATTTTCAGAGATTATATACGGTATAGTTAACAGTTGCACCGATTGTACTTTATATTTCTGTACACAAAACAAAGAATAGGTAGTTCAGCACATGACAGCCTGTCAATCTGAAAATACTCTGAAACAAATAGGTATTGTTTCTGGTGCACAGAATTCCAAGCCCGAGATTTTAAGAGGGTGGCCAATCCAAGTAGTTTCCCCTCTACATACACAGTATATTGTATATTATACTCTACAAAGTGGTTTAAACAACAAAGGCAAGTGTGTGAGAGCACCCTGTTCTGTTCTTCAAATAATCTTACTAGCCTTTTGTATGGTGCTTATGTGTAGTGGCGTTAGTAGTAGCACAAAATAAATTATATTTACAGACTGCATTTTCCTGTAGATTGTGATATGAATTTCTTTTTTTAAGCAACAGACCAGAACCTGTTCATGTTAATAAGTAGGAATTCTTTAGGACATTAAACTTATTTTAAAAGTCTCATTATGTAGAACTCTTTTTAGTAGTCTGGATTATGGAAGAATTGCAGGAAAATATCAGATAAGACAGAAACAAGCTAAAATAGGGGTGGTAGTGGTGAATCAACGTCTTGTTTATTGCCCATGTTTTGTTACAAACTACTCTAACTGCTGCCTGTTTTTTTAGCAATAATGATTTTTTTTATTTTGTTTTTTATTTTTTCCTTCTACAACACATTACAATCATTATATCAACGTTTTTGTGTCATCATACCTGTACATGTATATATTATTTCACTCCTATATTTACACACTTTTATACACAGTTACTTATGTATGTGTGTGTGTGTGTGTGTGTGTGTGTGTGTGTGTTAGTTTTTATGAGCTGATCAATCAGCTCATAAAAACTAACACATATCTAAAAAAAAATATATTACACAACGTAACTAAAAAATGGTTCTCTGTCTAGATGGTCTCTGGTGATGAGCCAACAGGCAGAGAGGGAAACAGCATGTCTCCTCCCTTAATTGGGGCCCTTACAGGAAGTTGTGGAAACAATTATACATACATAGATACATAGATACATAGATACATAGATACATAGATACATACATACATACATACATACATACATACATACATACATATATATATGTGTGTTTTCGTAGATTTCGTAGAACAATATATATATTGTTTTTGGCTTAATTGGTTTTGTTCTGGTTTTGCAACCATTTATACCAAATGTTCCAAATTTCATAATATTCTGACTCTTCTTTGTCTTTTAATTTTAGTGTTAATTTGTCCATCTCTGTACAGTCCAAAAAATTTTGTATCACTAATTCGTCCGAGGGTGCATTATTTTGTTTCCAGCATTGTGCAAATGCTATTCTAGTTGTGGTTAGCAGATAAATTTAATTATAAATTTAAATAAATAAATAAATAAATAAATGTATTACTATATACTTGATTTTCTTTGTATATTTCCCTTTGATTATTCCCAGCAGAAAGATTTTGTATTCTATTTGTTCTCCTGTAATTTCTTGCACCCATTTCCAAATTTTTATCCAATATTTTTGTGTTTCTGGGCAGGTCCCCCATATGTGATAAAATGTCCCTTGTGTTTTTTTACACTTCCAGCATGTCGGATTCATGTTTGGGTACATTTTAACCAATCTTGTTGGTGGTAAATGCCAACGATAAAACATTTTGTACGTATTTTCTTTAAGTGCTACTGATTGTGTTAACTTATAATTTTTGTTCCAAATTTTTTCCCAGTCCACTAGATCAGGGGTCTACAAAGTTGGCTCTTTTAAGACTGGTGGACTTCAACTCCCAGAATTCCCCAGCCAGCATAGCTGGCTGGGGAATTCTGGGAGTTGAAGTCCACCAGTCTTAAAAGAGCCAACTTTGCAGACCCCTGCACTAGATCTATATTATAACCAAAGGTTTTGGCCCATGCTATATGCAACCTTTAACTTTTTCTTCTTCTAATGTTACTTCTAATAAATATTTGTAAATTTTTGTTATGAATTTATTTTCGGGGCCGATCAAAAATTTATCGATTTGTTGTAATTTTGTGTATATTCCATATTCTTTTACATCTTTTTCATATCTCAATTGTAGTTGGAGATATGGCCACCAATCTATATTTATATTTTGCTCCTTTAACTCCTTATTTGTTTTCAAGTTTCCTTGGATGTCTAAAATTTCACTATATCTAACCATTTTCAATGGATCTAGTGCAGGGGTCTGCAAAGTTGGCTCTTTTAAGACTGGTGGACTTCAACTCCCAGAATTCCCCACAGCATGGCTGGCTGGGGAATTCTGGGAGTTGAAGTCCACCAGTCTTAAAAGAGCCAACTTTGCAGACCCCTGATCTAATGTATTGGGATGTGTCATGGCTTCCATAGTGGGAAGCCAAGTTGGTATTTTCATATAATGTTTTTCTCGGATTTTATTCCAGACCTGTGCCAGTGCATCTCTAATATAGTGCCTGTGAAAGTATTTTTGTTTCTTTTTACCCCCTTCCCATAGGAAGAAATGCCATCCCGTCTGCAAGTCGTGGCCCTCTAATGTTAGTATTCTTTTATTTTTTTTAATTTTATCCAATCCCTAATCAATGCCAATGCAGCTGCTTTGCAATGAAGCTCCCAGTCAGAGAGTCCCATACCACCTCTGCTTCTGTCATCCTGTAAAGCTTTCAACCTTATCCTGGCTTTCTTCCCTTGCCATATAAATTTTAGTATAATCTTATTCGGTAAAAAAATGTTTTTCTAATTTTATGGGGATTGTTTGAAACAAATATAGTATTCTCGGTAATACATTCATTTTTATCACTGCTATTTTCCCTAATAATGATAATTGTAGTTTCCCCCATAATTCTAGATCTTTTTTTATTTGTTGCACTAATTTTGTATAATTATTTTCTTTTATAGTTGAGCACTTTGCAGTTAGCCATATTCCAAGATATTTAACTTTCTTTGTCACTTGCAATCCTATTATCCTTTCTAATTCTTTATTTTGTTCTTCCTTCAAATTTTTAGTTATCATTTTCTCTATTAATCTTTAACCCTGCTACATCTCCATATTTTTCTAATTCTCGCATTAAGTTATTTCCTGTTTCTAATGGGTCTTCTATAATGAATACTAAGTCATCTGCAAAGGCCTGAATTTTATACTCCTCTTTTTTAATTTTAGTTCCTCTTATCTCCAAGTTTTGTCTAATTCTTAAGAGATTTTCAAGCGTCAGGATGAAGAGCAGAGGTGATAGAGGGAAATCCTACCTTACTCCTTTCATTATTTTTAAAGGTCTCTGTACTTTCCCCATTTAATAATATATTTGCCCTTTGGGTGGAGTATATAATTTCTATTAATCTTTCAAATTGGTCCCCTAATTTCATATTCTTGATTTGTTGGATCATAAATTTCCAATTTAAATTATCAAATGCCTTCTGTGCATCCAGAAAGACAAGTGTCACTTGTTTCTCTGGATGTGCCTCATAGTACTCTAGGATATTTGCTATTATTCTGGTATTATTCCTGATTTGTCTTGTTGGGAGAAATCCATTTTGGTCTGGGTGTATATAGTCATTTAATAGTTTTTTCAATCTCTCCGCTATTATTGTTGTAAATATTTTATAGTCGACATTTAACAATGAGATTGGCCTATAGTTTCGAATCTGCTTTTTATCTGCACCTTCTTTAAATATTAATGTAATATGTGCTTCCCTCCATGAATCCGGTATTTTGGCTTTCATCAGTGCCTCATTACACATCTCCAACATCAAGGGTTCTATCAATTCATTCAGTTCATCTATTATTTTGTACCATTCTTCTGGGAATCCATCTGGGCCTGGCGTTTTATTATTTTTCTATTTCTGGATTGCCAGTTTCAATTCTATTTCGTTATTTTTTTTGACAACATTTCTTTCATGTCTTGTTATTGACGGTTTTTTTTCTTCATTTAGATATTCTTTTATTTGCTTTTCATCTACTTGTTCCCCTTTATACAGATTCTCAAAATATTTGTATGCAATCCTTTTCTTACTTTCAATTGTATGTTGTAATTCACCAGTTTCCTCTTGAAGTTGATATATTAATCTTTTTTCTCTTTCTTTTCTCAATCTGTATGACAACCACCTCCCCGGTTTATTTGCGTGCTCAAAGAAGTTTTGTTTTGCTAGTTTTAGGCCCGTTACCATTTCTTCCTGATCTAATATATTTAATTTATGTTTTGCTAACATCCAATCCTTTCTAATTTTGTGGCTTATTTTGTAATTTTATTTCTAAATTTATAATTTCCTCCTCTAATATCTTCTGTTGTGCCCATTTCTCTTTGTTTCTTTTTGCTGTATATGCTATTACAGTGGTTGGCAAACCGCGGCTCGCGAGCCGCATGCAGCTCTTTGGCCCCTTGAGTCTCTTGGCCTCTTCCTCCACCCTCACCGAGGGTGGGACTCCTGGGACCCGCTGGAGCAACCCTCCCTACTGGCCGCCGATTCCCTCCCTCGCTCCCCGCGCGGAGCCTCCCCAGGCGGCATGCTGGCCACTCATCTACTTCCAGGGGATGTGGAGGCTCCGCAGGCGGGGGGAGGGAACCAGCGTCCAGTGGGTCGCCGTTCCTTCCCCACCCCACACAGAGCCCTGGAAGTACCCTGAGCGGGTGAGCGGGCTGGTGAGCCAGGCTACTTCCAGGGCGATTGGAGGGAACAGGTGTCCAGAGGCTCGCCATTCCTTCCCCACCCCACACCGAGCCCTGGAAGTACCCTGAGCGGGCGAGCGGGCTGGCGAGCGAGTGAGTAACCACGGCGGGCTGGGCTGAGGAGGCTCCGCAGGGGGGCAGGGGGGCAGACAGAAAGACAGAGAGAGGCACAGACACAGAGAGAGACAGGGAGGGAGGGGGGAATCAGAGAGTGACAGACACACACAGAGAGACAGGGAGAGACAGAGAGAGGGAGGGAGGGAGAGTGTCACGATCTATTTCTCCTAATACTCAAGAAAGACCACTCTTAGACATTGTTTGAAATGAATAAGGCTACTTTTACTGAGTACCGGAGATCAACAGACCATAGTGAAGCAGGAAGTAACTAGTTTAGGTGCGAACATAGAGTATTAAAGCTTAAGCCCATCCCAAGAGCCCTAACCCGCCCTGGGTCCTAACAAGGAGAAGGGCGGGGTATAAATTTAATAAAATAAAATAAAATAAATAAAAATAACCCCCCCTTGCAGTGTCCAATGTACGTTCTTCTCCGACATCAGGTGGGCAGGTCATCACCAGCATGGAATGTGAGACCGTTAGTCCAGAGATAACACCAGCCGGCATCATCTTCCACCAATCTACCACCAGCATAACAATTGAATCCCAGCGCCCCACCCTCCCCGTTTCCATGGCAGCTAAGCAGTCTATGCGAAGGCTGACAGAGAGAAAGATAGAGACACAGAATGAGTGATTAAGTGCTTGAATGCGAGACAGACAGACACACACACAGAGTGACAGAGATGGGCAGACGAAGCAGATAGAGATAGAAAGAAAGAGAGAGAGAGAAAGAGAAAGAGAGACAGAGAGAAAAAGAGACAGAAATAGAGAGAAAGAGAAAGAGAAAGAGGGAAAGAAAGAAAGAAAGAAAGAGAGAGAGAAAGAGAGAGAAAGAGGAAAAGAAAGAAAGAAAGAGAGAGAGAAAGAGAGAGAAAGAGGAAAAGAAAGAGAGAGAGAGAGAGAGAGAAAGAAAGAGAGAGAGAGACAGAGAGAGAAATGAAGAAAGAGAGAGAGAGAGAAAGAGAGAGAGAGAAATGGAGAAAGAGAGAGAGAGGAAGAGAAAGAAAGAAAGAAAGAAAGAAAGAAAGAAAGAAAGAAAGAAAGAAAGAAAGAAAGAAAGAAAGAAAGAAGAAAGAATTTATGACCACAATTGAGCCTAAAAGTTTGGTTGCTAACCAAGACCATTGTTAAGTGAGTTTCACATTTTCCAAGTTGGCCACGCCCACCCAGTCACATGACCGCTGAGCCACTCCCACAAAACAAGCCACACCTTCCAGCTCTCAAAAGAAATTTCAATCGTGGTATTGTTGATATTTAGCTCTGTTGACTAATGAGTTTGCCCACCACTGTGCTATTATAATTCCACGGGAGTAAGCTTTCATGGTATCCCATAAATTTTGTATAGATGTCTGTTCTTTTGTGTTTTCCTTAAGGAATAACTCCAATTTGTTTCTATAATTTTGAATGAATTATTTTTCTTTTAATATTTGCAAATTTAACATCCATCTTCGTCTAGGAAGTAGGTCATTCCAGAGGGCAGGAGCTGCCACAGAGAAGGCCCTCCCCCTAGGGGTCGCCAGCCGACATTGCCTGGCTGACGGCACCCTGAGGAGGCCCTCTCTGTGGAAGCGAACTGGTCAGTGGGAGGTGTTTGGTAGCAGGAGGTCTTGCAGGTAACCAAGTCCCTTGCCATGGAGCGCTTTAAAGGTGGTTACTAATACCCTGAAGCGCACCTAGAAAGCCACAGGCAGCCAGTGCAGCTCACGCAGGAGAGGTGTCATGTGAGAGCATCTAGATACTCCCAGAATCCCCCGTGTGGCTGCATTCTGAACTAACTGGAGCCTCCAGGTGCACCTCAAGTTGGGACCTTCAGGTACCAACCACCTAAATCAGGGGTCCCCAACCCCCGGGCCGCGGACTGGTGCCGGAACTGGGCCGCAGGGCGGAGAGGAGGAGGAGGGAGCAGCCCCCTGAGCAGAGCATGCGGAAGAACGCTGGCGCGGCTGTTCGCGCTGTTGGAGTTGGGCTCTTCCTCCTCCCTCATCGACGGTGGGACTCCTGGGCGGCGGCGCCCCTCCCTACCGGCCGCCGATTCCCTCCCCCCCCCACACACACATACGGAGCCTTCTCAGTGAGTGAGTGAGCAAACGAGCAACCAAGCCCGGGCGGCGAGGCAGGCTAAGGCAAGTGAGCACGGGCTAAGGAGGGTCTGCGGTGGGGGGGGGGGACGACGACAGACAGACAGAGAGAGGCAGAGACACAGAGAGAGACAGGGAGGGAGGGGGGGAATCAGAGTGACAGACACGCACACAGAGACAGGGAGAGAAAGAGAGACACAGAATGGGTGATTAAGTGCGTGGATGCGAGACAGACAGACACATACACACACATAGAGTGTCAGATGGGGGGACGAAGGAGAGAGACAGAGATAGAGAGAGAGTAAGAAAGAAAGAAAAGAAAGTGGGAGAGAGAGAAAGAAAGAGAAAGAAAGAGACAGAAAGGAAAGAGAGAGAAAAAAAGAGGAAGAGAGGAAGAAAGAGACAAAAGAGAGAAAGAGAAAAAAAGAGAGAGAGAAAGGGAAAGAAAGAAAGAGAAAGAAATAGAGAAAGAGGGAAAGAAAGAAAGAGAAAGAAAGAAAGAGAGAAAGAGGGAAAGAAAGAAAGAGAAAGAGAATGAAATAAAGAGAGAAAAGGGGAAAGAAAGAAAGAGAAAGAAAGAGAGAGAGAGAGAGAAAGAAATAGAGAGAGAAAGAAAGAGACAGAGAAAGAAAGAAAGAAAGAAAGAAAGAAAGAAAGAAAGAAAGAAAGAAAGAAAGAAAGAAAGAAAGAAAGAAAGAAAGAAAGAAAGAACTTATGACCACAGTTGAGGCCAAAAGTTTGGTTGTTAACCAAGACCATTGTTAAGTGAGTTTCACATTTTCCAAGTTGGCCACGCCCACCCAGTCACATGACTGCTGAGCCACTCAGCCGGTCCGCAGAATTTTCTTTAAAATGAAACCGGTCCCTGGGGCAAAAAAGGTTGGGGACCCCTGACCTAAATAGTATATTTCGTTTGTGTTGCCAGAGATCGATAGTCTCTCCTTTGCTCCCTCACTCTTTGTGGGATTTGCTTCAGTGTTTGTATCTCTTTCCCTTTGTACACCATCAGCTCGTCTCTTGTTATTCTATAAATTATATCTCTTATTTTTTTCCTCACAAATCTGATATGCACTTCTCTAGGCAATCAGTGTCTTCTGGCATAATTGGTACTTACCCTGTATATTTCGTCCAATTCATTTAGAATCTCATTTCTGTCTCTTTTTAACATCTCTGCTATTAATCCCGACATTATCATTGGTAAATCTTCCTCTTTTGTCTCTGTTACGTTCTGGAATCAAAGGTAAAATGCTGCACGATCCATTTCCAGGATGAGTGAGTCTTCTAGGTTTTTATTTGATATTTTCATCTGCTGTTTAACTAATTCTAGTTTCTTCTCTGTTTGTTCTGTTCATTTTTCTACAGCTTTTATTGACTGTTCATTTTTTTCCAGTGTTTGTTGTATAATTCCCATTCTGTCATCTAATTTCTGTATGTCGTTTTTAACTTCATTTTTCATTTCATTCATCTCTATTTTCATTTCATTCATATCCGTTTTCAGTTCACTGTGGTTTTTAGCTACTGCCTCTTGAAGTTTGATCATATTTTCTTGGATAATTAGCAATGTTGCCTGCACATTTTCATCATTCGATCCAGAATTTGGTTTTCCCATTGTAGCCATTTCTTCTGTTGACCTTTGGGATGCTGGAGAAGCAGTCGATACCTTTGTTGCTGGGTTTACAGTTGTTTTTTTCCTGGCTTTCAGTGATGATGTTGTGATACTTGTCATCCTTTTAAAAATTTTATCTTGTTCTTTTAGTATCTTATATATGCTAATCCCAAATTAACATCCAATCTTTTTCCCTTTTTAAAAAAAAAATAATTTCTTAACTTAGCTTGTTATATCTATATACTCTCTCCTTCGGCTGGACTTTCCAATCGTCACACCTCACTGCGGGGAGGTGGAACCAGAGATTCCAAGATGGTTCTGCCCCAGGCGCCTGATGGACCCTGAGAGGTTCCAGACGGAGCTTGGGCCATTACCTGTGACCTTGACCCGCGACTCGACTGAGGACCTAGTGGCTGCATGGAATAGTGCGATCATGGGGGCCTTGGACTGGGTCACACCCTTGGGGCCTCTCACGCGGCGCCGATCCACCCAGGCTCCCTGGTTTTCCGAGGAGCTGAAGGGGATGAAACGCCGCAAGAGATGCCTAGAGAGCAGATGGAGATCCACACAGTCCGAATCTGACCGAACACAGGTAAGATCCCATTTGAGGACGTACCTAGTGGCGATAAGAGTGGCCAAACGTAACTATTGTGCCACTCTTATCGCATCCGCAGATAACCGCCCTGCTGCCCTGTTTGGGGTGACCCGCTCCCTCCTTCAACAGAGGCCGCGGGAAGCCCCTTTGCAGGCAGAGCAGAGGAATTTGGAGACTATCTGCAGGATAAAATCGTGCAGATTCGGAGCGAGTTGACCTCCACAGAAAATAGTCTAGAGGGACCATCCAAGGCAGGTCTTGAGACAGTATTATGGGAGGAGTCTGACTTTGTCACTTCGATGATATGGACAGGTTGTCAAGGAGACTAAAGGCCACCACATGTTTATTGGACCCGTGTCCCTCCTGGCTTGTACTGGCATCCTGGGAGGTCACACGAGGCTGGCTCCAGGATATAGTGAACGCCTCTTTGAGTGAGGGGTTCTTGCCGGCCGCCTTGAAAGAGGCGGTGGTGAGACCCCTCCTCAAGAAGCCTTCCCTGGACCCAGCATTGTTGGAAAATTATTGTCCGGTCTCCAACCATCACTTTCTAGCGAAGGTTGTAGAGAGTGTGGTGGCACAGCAGTTCCCTCGTCACCTGGAGGAAATTAATTATCTGGACCCGTGCCAGTCCGGCTTCCGACCTGGGCACAGCACCGAGACAGCATTGGTTGCGTTGGTGGATGATCTCTGGAGGGCTCGGGATAGGGGTCGCTCCTCTATCCTGGTCCTATTAGACCTCTCAGCGGCTTTCAATACCATCGACCATGGTATCCTATTGCACCGACTGGAGGGGTTGGGGATGAGAGGCACCGTTTTGTGGTGGTTCTCCTCCTACCTCTCCGGTCGGTCGCAATTCGTGTTGGCAGGGAGGCAGAGGTCGATCTCGAGGCCCCTCATATGTGGGGTACCTCAGGGGTCGGTCCTCTCGCCACTCCTGTTCAACACCTATATGAAGCCGCTGGGTGAGATCATCCATGGTTTTGGGGTAGAGTACCATCAGTACGCTGATGACACTCAGCTGTACATATTTACCCCAAACCACCCCAACGATGCCGTTGACGTCCCGGTGTCTGGAGGCCGTATGGGTCTGATTGGGAGTAACAAACTCAAACTCAACCCATCCAAGACCGAGTGGCTGTGGTTTCCGACGTCCCGGTTCAGCCAGTTCACACCAACACTGGCCATTGGGGGCGAATTGTTAGCCCCCGTGGAGAGGGCCCACAATCTGGGTGTCCGCCTGGACTCCCGGCTGACCATGGATGACCATGTGACAGCTGTGGTCAGGGGGGCTTTTTACCAGGTTCGCCTGGTCCGCCAGTTGCGCCCCTTACTTGACTGGGACGCCTTTCGCGCAGTCACTCAAGCACTCGTGACATCCCGTCTGGACTACTGCAATGCTCTCTACATGGGGCTCCCCTTGAGGTGCACCCAAAGGTTACAGCTGGTACAGAATGCGGCTGCGCGAGGGATTATGGGAGCCTCACGGCATTCCCATGTAACACCTCTCCTGTGCGAGCTGCACTGGCTGCCTGTGGCCTTTCGGGTGTGCTTCAAGGTATTGATAACCATCTTTAAAGCGCTCCATGGCACGGGGCCTAGTTATGTGCGAGACCGTCTCCTAACTCATACATCCCTTCAACCGATTCGCTCCCATAGAGAGGGCCTTCTCCGGATGCTGTCGGCCGGGCAATGCCGGTTGGCGACCCCAAGGGGAAGGGCCTTCTCTGTGGCGGGCCTAGCCCTCTGGAACGACCTTCCATCAAGCCGGCCTGGCCTAGCCTTCGGGCCCATTTTATATTGACTGTGTTCTAAATTGGTTGAGGTTTTTAATTAGTGGGATTTGTATTAAATTTTTAGCACAGGGCTTCCTAAATTTAATCAGCTTTTACTGTGGTGTATTTTCTATGGTGTGTTTATTTATTTATTTTTTATACTTGTTTTTAACTTCCTGTGCACTGCCCTGAGTCCCTTCAGGGAGATAGGTTGTGGTATATAAATCAAATAAATCTAAATCTAATCCACAAATAGTAGTCCTAAGGCAGTGTAAGCATAAGTACAAGCAACTTAAATAACGTCTATATATATCTCTAAGTTATTCAATAACAACCAGTAATAGTAAAGAGGAAAAAGCAAGTAGAGAGAGGGAAGGACAGAGAGAGAAAGTCTCAGTGCTTATCCATATCAACAGTACTATATCTTAAAAGTGTGATTATTTCGTTATATCCTTAATATGATTACTGCAATTAACTCAAATAGACCTTTATAACTATAGACATATATATATAAGGATATCCACAAGCTTTCCACTTACTTGTTTATAAATATAAATATTAATTTTAATACTTGTTTATAGGTATTTCATAGGTATTACTGTATATATAGATATTGTATATAGTTGTAACTTATTTCACTAAACTATTAATGCAGTCAATTCATTCACCACTTTTCTTTTACTTTTTTTTTTTTAAGTTCTGGGTTGAGTTACTTTTCTTTTCAGTCTTTGCAGAAATTATCCGCGTTCTTCTATTCTAAATAGTTCTAAGTAATTTCAGCACAGCTGTTGCATCAGCCTCTTCCCCTTCTGTTTCACTATCCTCTTCTTTTTCCTAACTGCTGTCTGTCAACCGCCGCCCTCAAGCACACCGAAGTTCTCCAAATCCTCTTTCCTTCTCAGTTTCTTTCCCACTACTGGGTCTATATATCTTAGAGTCAATTCATGCTCTTTCTTGTTGTCTCCCCTCTGATCGCTCACTTGTACCGATTGATTCTTTGGGCTGATCTTTGCCTCTAAAAATCTGCCGCTCTCACTCCTACAAGTGGCCTCTCGGTTGTAGGGCTTTCACCCAATCTCTGGAGACTCACTGCTTGCCCGTTCTCCTCTGCGATCTTTCCTTTCTGCCAACACTCATCGCTGTTTCCACACACAAGGCAGTCCGCTAAACCACTCGATGACACAGCAAGTTGATTAAATTCTTCCTTCCCCTTTTAGATAGTTTGTCGAGACTTCAAGTCCACCATTGAAACAAGGCAGACGCTTGCACACCCGATTAAAAGAGTATCCCCACGTCCTAGCGGGCGGTCGCCCTCCGCCTTGTTAGTCCTAGGGTTTCCCTACTCCTCCACATCTCTCTCCAAGATCAGCGTACCCCCGCAGGTGTCCTCCAAACATGTAGATTGAGATAAGAAGTCAGAGCCCTGAATTCTTCCTCACACTCGTCTCGACGTCACCACTGGAAGTCCAGCAATAATGATTACATTGAATATGATATTAATATATAAAGCATGTGATATGTCGAGGTAGCCCTCGACTTACAACAGTTCATTTAGTGACTGTTCAAAGTTATGACGGCACTTTAAAAAGCAACTTATGCCCGATTTTCGCAGTTATGACCTTTGTGATTATGTGATCAAACTTCAGATGCTTGGCAACTGGTTTATATTTATGACGGTTGCAGTGTCTCAAGCCCACGTGATCCCTTTTTGCAACCTTCTGACAAGCAAAGTCAATGGGGGGTGGAGTCAGATTCACTTAACAACCATGTTACTAACTAACCAACTGCAGTGATTCACTTAATAACTGTGCAAGAAATGTCGTAAAATGGAGCAAAACTCACTGAACACACGTTTCACTTAACAATAGAAATATTGGGCTCAATTGTGGTCATAAGTCGAGGGCTACCTGTAGTTGTTTGGACTATAGTGAGAAAAAAATGAATCTTTTGATGGAAGTGCAACATTGAACGAGAGCATGGGACTTCCGCAAGAGCTGCCTTTCCTAATCCTTTCTTCTGATTTCCCGTTTCTAGCATTACTACACTAGGTGCTCCATGAATCCAGCCAGAACCTTTGGTCCTGCTGTCATAACTGGGGATTTTCATCAGCTGTAGGTAAAACCCTCTTCTTTCTGTATCCTTCCTCTCCCCAATTATTCCAGGGTGTAGGTGGAAGAAAAGTGGGGTAAAGAATTACCCAATTGGCCAGACCTTCAAAGCCTAACTATCAGTAGGATTTAATTGTATGCACTCTGAACCCAAGGAGCAACAGCACTGGTCTGGGATTATTAAAACCAAAAATGACCAATCTGTATTACAAGTCCACACGTTTCTTTGAACCCCCCGTAGAGTGCTGCTTAACTTGCTGCCATCTGCAAGAATTTACTGGCAGATATTTGGGAGGGGGCTTGGCTATCATGGGATTTTAAGTAGCAAGGCTGCAATGCTTCTCAGAACCACTTTCCACAAAAGCCTCTTACTGATCAGGATTTTGTTTAGACATCTTAACTGTAGCTCAGACTGGCAACAAAGCTGGGAGGTTATAACCATCTTCTGGTTGCATATGGCAGACCAGTTTTGGTCTCACCCAGCTCCTAAGATAAAAGTCAGAGGCAACATGCTAGCAGTTGCATAAATAGTTTCAGTTGCTGACATGATAATAAGGGTAACCAGCTGTGAGCCAAGGAATTCCAGATTTGCCCTATAAGCCCAGCAAGGCGATACAAAACTCCCTGTAAATCCTTGCTGCCCTCTGGTGGTGGTCTGTGTGGTTGCTAGCAGTAAAAATAAAGCACATAAATCAAGTGATTGTTTAACAAAAAACACATATCCTTACAGGTGAAACTCGAAAAATTAGAATATTGTGCAAACGTTCATTTATTACAGTAATGAAACTTAAAAGGTGAAACTAATATATGAGATAAGACTCATTACATGCAAAGCAAGATAGTTCAAGCTGTGATTTGTCATAATTGTGATGATTATGGCATATGGCTCATGAAAACCCCAAATCCACAATCTCAGAAAATTAGAATATTACATGCAATCAAAAAAACAAGGATTGCACATAGAACAATATCAGACCTCTGAAAAGTATAAGCACGCATATGTACTCAGTACTTGGTTTGGGGCCCTTTTGCAGCAATTACTGCCTCAATGTGGCCTGGCATGGAAGCTATCAGCGTATGGCACTGCTGAGGTGTTATGGAAGACCAGGATGCTTCAATAATGACCTTCAGCTCTTCTGCATTGTTCAGTCTCATGTCTCTCATCTTTCTCTTGGCAATGCCCCATAGATTCTCTATGGGGTTCAGGTCAGGCGAGTTTGCTGGCCAATCAAGCACAGTAATCCCATTCAATTCATGGTCATTGAAACAGGTTTTGCTGCTTTTGGCAGTGTGGGCAGGTGCCAAGTCCTGCTGGAAAATGAAATCAGCATCCCCATAAAGTTCATCTGTGGAAGGAAGCATGAAGTGCTCCAAAATTTCCTGGTAGATGGCTGCGTTGACCCTGGACTTAATGAAGCACAGTGGACCAATACCAGCAGATGACATGGCTCCCCAAATCAACACAGACTGTGGAAACTTCACACTGGACTTAAAGCATCTTGAGTGTGTGCCTCTCCATTCTTCCTCCATGCTCTGGGTCCTTGGTTTCCAAATGAGATGCAAAAGTTGCTCTCATCAGAAAAGAGGACTTTGGACCACTGAGCAACAGACCAGGTCTCTTTTTCTTTAGCCCAAGTAAGACGCAGGAGCCTTTGTTGCCCTGTGATTGGAAGCTGCCATGTGGGTAGCTAAAGCACTCTATTCAGGAAATTGAAAAGGGCTACTTTCAGCATAAAGCGAATATGAACTTGACAGCTATGAACTGCAGTGCCAAACAAGCAGTTTGCTTGAGGTTTAAATTTGTCTTTTTCTAGGCAGATTTTTTTTTTCAGAGGATAAGCAAAAGTTACTTGGATAAACAGCCTGGATGCTAGCGGGATCCTAAGCACAAGAATGAACCATTTCACCAATGCTGCATCTCATGTAGTATAAAGGTAAAGGTTCCCCTCGCACATATATGCTAGTCATTCCTGACTCTAGGGGGCGGTGCTCATCTCTGTTTCAAAGCTGAAGGGCCAGCACTGTCCGAAGATGTCTCCATGGTCATGTGGCTGGCATGACTAAACCCCAAAGGCACATGGAACGCTGTTACCTTCCCACCAAAGGTGGTTCCTATTTTTCTACTTGCATTTTTACATGCTTTCAAACTGCTAGGTTGGCAGAAGCTGGGACAAGTAACGGGAGCTCACTCCATTATGCAGCGCTAGGGATTCAAAGCACTAAATTGCCGACTTTTTTGATTGACAAACTCAGCGTCTTTAGCCACTGAGCCACCCCAAAATCACGCTGCATAAAATTATGCTGCCTTCACTGCTGGGAAACAAGGAGCCAGAAAGGCAGGATCAGGATCTCACCTCCCTAAGCCAGTCTATTCTACATAATAAAGATTTACTTCCTTCAGGCAGAGCCATAGGAGGAATCCCAAAGCCCTTTCATTGCATCATCACCCAGTAAGAGTCAACCAAGCATGGGATTCAAAAGACAACCTACAAAGTTACCCCTGCATGGCCCCATGGGAGTCTGACAATCAATTAGAACACAAGCTCAAATTCAAAGCCCAACAGAGGGCATAAATCCAGGCACTCTCAGTATCTCTTCCCATTTTGCCAGGATCTCAAACCATGTGGTGATCCTGCCCATCGTTAAACCATCTTTCCAAGCAGCCTCCATGTTTCCAGTGTCTTTTCCCTACTTGGAACTGAACCCAGATGGACATTTCTTCCGATATTTGTTTATCAGATTTATATTCTGATAATCACACTCTTGGTGGCTCACAATAACAATGAACATAAAAATACCCATTTCATCTTTTTCTGGAAGCAGATAATGCCAGGGATACAATCCAGACGTTGAGTAGCTGATTGCACAGCACTTTTTGCAAATGTTCTTACAGTAACAAATGATCAACTTTATAATTGTGGCAAGTTGGTTTCAGTCCCAAGGTTGATCAGGGACCATACTGTTACAGTCCAGTTTGCAAGGGCTCCTCTAAATTGAAGAGATAATCCATACAGTCCTAAAATCCATACAGTCAGTTCAATAGAGAAAGTTAATTTCCGTCTGAGCTGGCCAAATGCGAGCCTTCGGTCCTTCATGGTTCCCATTTAAGACACAATCTTTCACCCTGCTTTATAGATTCCTCCTCTGATGCCAACATCTAATTGAGGAAGGTTTTGCTCAGAAGACAAATTTAATTTTCTCCCATCATCGACACAACATGAATAATCTCAGGGATACCGAAATGTTCTGGCTGTATGCAGATCCATTTCTGTTTAGTTCATGTTACCTCAAATGGCAAAACCTTTCCTTTAAGTACCTCATGAAATGGCAGTGGGAAGACTCCAGAATTTTGGGAACTGGAAGAAATTTCTATGTGACAGGAATGCATGGACTGTTTTGGCCCAAAGATCACACCTGGTCTTGACAGATCTATTGGAGTGGGGAGACTACTTTAAAAAGTGTGTAATGCCAGAACAAAAATTAAATTTAACTAAATTTAAAACACAAATGAAATCAACGTGGAATAAAAGTACCAAGTTTCCCCGAAAATAAGACAGGGTCTTATATTCTTTTGACCCCTGAAATAAGCTCTTGGCCTTATTTTCAGGGAGGTCTTATTATTTTTGAGGTGCAGGAAGTGGCGAGTGTGGTCATCTCATGGCTGCTAAGAGGGCTTGTTTTATTTGGGGAGGGCTTGTTTTCGGGGGAGGGCTTATTTTTAGTGTATGCAATCAAAAGCCCGATTGGTCTTATTATCTGGAGAGGTCTTATTTTCAGGGAAACAGGGTAGGTAAAGCTCAATATGATAATTCTCCACATATTTAGCTATAGCCCCTTCTGTCATATTAAAGATTGCATTTTTATGGCAGTTTTGACAGCATCTTTGTTTCTGAATGACCTCAATTTTCTTGGTTCATATGCTACATTTAATCGAAAGCTAACTGGGTAACTTGGATTTTTTTCTTTTAGCTCATCTTTGAGCCACGGTTGTGCAGTGGTTAAGAGTACCGTGCTGCAGGCTACTTCTGCTGACTGCTGGCTGCCAACAATTTGGCAATTCAAATCTCACCAGGCTCAGGGTTGACTCAGCCTTCCATCCTTCCGAGATCGGCAAAATGAGGACCCAGATTGTTGGGGGCAACAGACTTACTCTTTAAACCTCTTAGAGAGGACTGTAAAAGTACTGTAAAGCAGTATATAAATTTAAGTGTTATTGTTATAATTTTAACAAATAATTCAAAATAGCAAACATATCTGATATTCCTTCCTCCTTGTGCCTTCCTCCTCTTACTTTCCTCACAAAAATCACCCTTTGGTGGCATCTGTTCTCTGGAACGAATTGCCCCCGGAATTAAGAACTATCCCTGACTTACGCACCTTCCGCCGTGGTCTCAAAACCTTTCTCTTTCAACAAGCCGGGCTGGATAAAGTATGATTTTTAGATTTTTAGATTTAAACTTTTAAATTTAAGTTTCTATTATTTTAATCAGGGTTAGTTTGGGTTTTTTCCACGTTTCGGCCAATATTTTAATTATATCTTTTAAAAGCTTTTAAAATATATAACTTTTATATATTTGTTTTTATATATTTATATATCTGTTTTTATTTTGGCTGTACACCGCCCTGAGTCCTTCGGGAGTAGGGCGGTATAAAAAACCAATAAACTCTAAACTCTAAATTCTTTTCCATTGACTTTGCTTGTCAGAAGATCTAAAAAAGGGATCAGATGACTCTTGGGATAAGGCAACGGTCATAAGTATAAACCAGTTGCCAAGCATCTGAAATTTGATCATGAGCATGGGGATGCTGCAAAGGTCGTATCTGTGAAAAATGGTCATAAGTCACTTTTTTTCAGTGTCGTTGTAACTTTAATATTTCATTAACATTATATTAACAGTAACTTTAACATTCACTAAAGGAAGTGTTTTAAGTTGAGAACTACCTGTATATGTATTATAAGCTTCAGAACATTTACCACACTTTCCCCCAAAATCCAAAAATCAAGAAAAAAGCAACCTGAAAAAAAATGTTCTCTGTGTATATAAATGCTTAAGACCTAGTGACATCAGAGGGACAGGTGACTTATATCTCTTAGGACAGGGGTCAGCAAACCATGACTCTGGAGCCGCACGTGGCTCTTTCCACCCTCTGCTGTGGCTCCCTGTTGCTCAAAATATGCATCACAACCGCCAATGTGCAGCAGCATGATTTATTGAGTTTTTCAACCCCCGATAAGCCAACCATGGTTAAATCCAAGAAAAGAAAAGTTTCAGAAGAAAACAGAATGTTTAATTCAACTACAAATGCTAGTTTTGTGGCCGCTCAGGAAATAGTCAGGCATGGGAAGCGTTTTGTGGCTCCCGGTGTTTTCTTTTCTGTGGGAAACAGGTCCAAACGGCTCTTTGAGTGTTTAAGTTTGCCAACCCCTGTCTTAGGATGTTTAGTAGTAAGTCTCTTTTGAGAAAGTTTTTTCTCCTGCATAAATATGGCTTCTTTATCTGAGCTAAGAAAAAAAAATCATACAATCACTAGATGGCAGTAAAGAGGTACAGAAAAATTATCTCTTTGCTGCCTCTACAGCAGGGGTCCCCAATCTTTTTTACACCAGGGGCCCGTTTCATTTTAAAGAAAATTCTGCGGACCAGCCGGCATAGAGGAGGAGCGGGTGGGGAGGGGGAACAGGCAGTGCATGCGCATGTGGGGGGGGGAGTCATCTCACTCGGCCCTCTAGGGCCTCCAATGGCGTGAGCAGCCGCGCCTGCGCTCTCCTGCACCCGGTGTGCGCTCTGCCCAGGGGGCTGCCCCCTCCTCCCTCCTCCTCCTCTCTGGCCATGCGGCCCAGTTCCTATCAAGCCACGGATCGGCACCGGTCCGCGGCCCGGGGGTTGGGAACCCCTGCTCTACAGTATTTAATATCTAGATTTTTGCAGCCCAGACCTGGTACCCTACCTTTCTACCGAATATCAAATATCGAATATTTATTTGTATAACCGCGTCCTCTCCCCTAGGGGACTCGGAGCGGTGTACAGGGAGGAATAAAACAGCATAAAATATATACATGAATACAATAAATACAATAAAACCAAATTAAATTTGACTATCCCTGCACTAAAATTCCCATTTAAAATTAACAATCCCTAATCCCTGGGTAGAGACTAACCTAGGCCGGCCAAGCAGAAAAAGTGAGTTTTTAATTTCTGATGGAAGGAGCGGAGGTCCATAGTTGTTCTAATGTCGGGGGGAAGGTCGTTCCAGAGGGCTGGGCCCGCCACAGAGAAGGCCCTTCCCCTGGGCGTCCCCCGCTGACAAAGTCTAGTGGACGGCACCCGGAGCAGTCCCTCTTTGTGGGAGCGAATCGGCCGGGAGGATGTATGGGGCAGAATCCGATCCCGCAGATAGCTAGCCACTAGTCAATACCACTATGGAAAGAGTGCTATTCTGTATTGTCACTCAGTGAACTTCTGTAACAGATGCAAAATAAAGCAAATATTTGTTACTGAGCAGTCCTTATTTGTGAACAGCAAAATCTGTTCCAATGTTTCTCTCACAGGAAATAGAAAAATTTATCTCCACAGTAATAAGATTCAAAAGGTAGCTGCATGCGCTTTTGAAGGGAGTCCATACTTTGCATATCCAAGAAGGCAAATCTGGGATAAATACTAATCTAAAAATTGGACAATATGAATTTGGCTCCCATTGCTGAGAATTCGATTTAAAATTCGTGCATTCCAGAATGGCCAGGTTGGGGAAATCTGGAAACTGGGAAGGGAGCAACTTTTATGCAAGTTTGGCAAAATTCTATTTAGATTTGGTGCACTGTAAGGTATCTCACATCTTGATCTCTCAGAAATGCTACTTTGTCTTGTTCTGGTGACTGAAGAAGCTGAAGTTTAAGAGTTGTGGTTGGTAGGATGATGTCTAAGAGACTTGCATTACTGGTTTTGTTATGAGGGACATGTCACTTCCTGACGGTTAGAACAGTTAATCAATGGAACAATTTATTTCCAGAAGTCATGCACTACCTGACTCTATTATTACATCCTCAAACTCCCAAAACTTCAACCTTAAACTGTGTATCGTGGACCTCACTCCATTCCTAAGAGGTCTGTAAGGGGTGGTGCATAAGCACATCAGCATGCCTACCATCCCTGTCCTACTGTCCCCATTTATTTGTATTCATTTCCTATGTATATATGTATTATACAATACCTGTGTATACTTAATATATTTATATGTTATATTCATACTTATACTTGTTTTCTCTTACATGCCTGACAAAGCAAAATAGATAAAATAAAAATAAATAAAATAGTAGTGCTGGACAAATAGCCCTTCTACTGAATAAGCTTTTCAAAAAAGCTTGTTTTAGGTTGTGAAACCACAAAGGCATCACTTCCCAATGACCGCCTTTAGTCAATAGGTTATGGGAGTCAATAAAAAATTCACAAAACTTATTTTCTCTCATGGGCTTAAGGAAGGAGTTGAGAAACAAGCTTTGATGTCCACTTGTCGTGCAAAGAACCCAATTCAGGAGGATGGTCAAATCTTCACAAAATGCATACCTGACCATCCTGACTATGGAGGGGATGTTTATGTTTATTTGGATTTATATGCCACCCTTTCTCCCTTACGGGACTCAGGGCGGTGAACAGGCGATAATAAAAACAACAATAAAACATCTGATTCAGTAACTATACTAAAAATATACTAAAAATAAATTAAACACAGGCCTATTCTAAAATACCCTCTAAAACCCCTAGTAAAAGCAAATTAAAACTACGCCAGGCCGGCCGCACGAAATAGATGGGTTTTCAGGGCTCGGCGGAAAAGGCGCAGGTCCACGGCTGTGCGTAGGTCAGGGGGTAGGTCATTCTAGAGGGCCGGAGCTGCTACAGAGAAGGCTCTCCCCCTGGGGGTTGCCAACCGACATTGACTGGCTGACGGCACCCTGAGTAGGCCCTCTCTGTGGGAGCGGACTGGTCGGAGGGAGGTGTTTGGTAGGAGGCGGTCTTGCAGGTACCCAGGTCCTTGAATGTATTTGAAATACATTGCTGATTTTAGGAAGAAGGTAGAATTAACAGGCATCAGTTAATTTGGATCAATGCTGTTCTTGTCATGAGGGCTTAAACTGGAGATTGACATACCCAGCTCCTTTGTCCCAAATTTCTACAATTTTCTTCCAAAATTTGTATTTGCCAATATAAAGAATGGCTTGCAGCTATTTCCCCTCCAGAAAAATATATGAAGCAGAGCACTGAATTTCTCCTGTGACTGTTTTCTTTAACTGAAATTCTCAAGAGAATATAGTCAGTAAGCAAGAGGAGCAGAGATCTGAGCATAATGGATTGTAGATCCAGGGAATTAAATCAGGCATAGATCTGTGTGACTCAAAGTTTAGCCATAACGTTCATTTCATCCCCATTTACTTCCTGATCTTCCAGCTGGTGAAACATGCTTGTAAATCTTTACTGTGTTTGTAAACTTCTATTAGCTAATTGCTATTACAGATTTTAAGATTTCTTTCTTTTTTTCTTCCTCTTGCCAGCATGGCTACCACAGGAGAACCTATGAAAAAAACAGATTTTCTCTAGCAACTCTGCTGGCATTTCTCCACACCAGATGTCAGTTGTGTTGATCTCAATATCCAGTTGCATAGAGAGCCAAGAGGTGCCCTCCACCCACAGAAAATAGCTGGCAGTGCGTTGATCATATTAGGAAGATGCATCAAAAATATGGAAGGCTTTATGAGATTGTTTTTAGGCCAAATGCTGCACTTGAGCTTTGAAATGCATTCAACAGAGGGAAAGTATTGAAATAGAATTTAGTACATTAAAATTCAAATGCTTCAGCTCCTAGAGAAAAGAAAAGGAGCCCCTGTGGATTTTACTTTGCTACTCATAACTGACTATAGATACACTTATCTCAGTGGTGGGTTTCTGCCAGTCTGGCCAAATAGTAGAAATCGGCCAACCATAGCGTACCGTTAGGACTGATGTCCTGGCCACGCCCCTATACCAGTATGGTCCCCTGGCCTGGGCCCGCTCGCTTCCCCTGCCCACCAAGTTGCCACTCGCTCGCTCACTCACTCACTCACCCGTCCACACCATGCTTGCCCGCCCACCCACTTCCTTTGCCCAGGCTCCGAGGCTGCAGGCACCCAGGGAGGGAATGCTGCCCATCTGCTTGCCCCCTCCAGAAGCAACCGGGCAGGCCCTGGGATGGTCAGCAGCAAAATTTCAAAGAATATTTCCCATGCTGGAAAATGGATTCAGAAGATGGAACGTACTTCTTTCCTCCCTTCTCTATATCTACCTACCTACCTACCTACCTACCTACCTATCTATCATCATCATCATCTATCTCTATTTACCTAGCTAGCTCTGTCCAAACAGTATTAATACCTTAATAGGGTACCCGAGTTGATAAAATGTCTGTTCCTCTGAAACTGTTTTTTTTATCCAGACAAATAAGGCACTTGCATTTATATTGCGCGGATACAAGAGACAAAAATATTGGTCCCTCACTTCATTCTTTTCCATCACCAGTTCAGAATAACCACTATTTCATCAGCTTTGGATGAAAAGGAAAGGTAAACCTGGCTGTCCCCTCAAATTAACAATGCAACCCACTTCTGCCAGCTGATCTCTCTCTTCCCTTATGGAAATAAATATGTTTGTAAAGCCTATAAAAGGTGGAATACTAGGTATTACTAATACTAACCTTTTTAGTGAAGGTTGTAAGAGTGTGGTGGCCCAACAGTTTCCGCGACACCTGGCGGAAATTGATTATCTAGACCCACGCCAGTCCGGCTTCCGACCCGGTCACAGCACCGAGACGGCATTGGTCGCGTTGGTTGATGATCTCTGGAGGGAGCGAGATAGAGGACATTCCTCTATCCTAGTCCTGTTATACCTCTCAGCGGCTTTTGATACCATCGACCATGGTATCCTATTGCACCGACTGGGGGGGTTGGGGCTGGGAGGCACCGTTTTGTGGTGGTTCTCGTCCTACCTCTCTGGTCGGTCGCAATATGTGTTGACAGGGGGGCAGAGGTCGGCCTCGAGACCTCTCCTATGCGGGGTTCCTCAGGGGTCGGTCCTCTCGCCCCTTCTATTCAACACATATATGAAGCCGCTGGGCGAGATCATCCGTGGTTTTCGGGTGGGATATCATCTGTACGCTGATGATACTCAGCTGTACATATCCACCCCAGACCACCCCAACAATGCCGCCGAGGTGATGTCCCGGTGTTTGGAGGCCGTACGGATCTGGATGGGTAGTAACAAACTCAAGCTCAACCCGTCCAAGACTGAGTGGCTGTGGCTTCCGGCACCCCGGTTCAGCCAGATTACTCCAACTCTGGCCATTGGGGGCAAAACACCGGCCCCCATGGAGAGGGCGTGCAATCTTGGTGTCCTCCTGGATTCCCGGCTGTCCATGGAGGACCATGTGGCCAGGGGGGCGTTTCATCAGGTACGCCCGATGCGCCAATTGCGCCCCTTACTGGACCGGGCTGCCCTTCTTTCAGTCACTCAAGCACTCGTGACACCCGACTCGTCTACTGCAAAGCTCTCTACATGGGGCTTCCCTTGAGGTGCACTCGAAAGCTACAGCTAGTCCAGAATGCAGCCGCGCGGGTGATTACGGGAGCGCCTAGACACTCCCATATAACACCAATCCTGCGCGAGCTGCATTGGCTTCCTGTGGTCTTTCGGGTGCGCTTCAAGGTTTTGACGACCATCTTTAAAGCGCTCCATGGCTCGGGACCTAGTTACTTGCGAGACCGTCTCCTGCCCCATACATCCCTTAGACCGATACGCTCCCACAGAGAGGGCCTTCTCAGGGTGCCGTCGGCCAGACAATGCCGTCTGGCGACACCCAGGGGAAGGGCCTTCTCTGTGGCGGGCCCTACCCTCTGGAATGACCTTCTCCCTGAACTTCGCACCATCTCCGACCTCCGCCTCTTCCGCCAGTGTCTAAAGACACATTTTTTTCATCTAGCCGGCCTAGCGTAACCTCTGCAATTGACTATTTTAGACAGTTTTAAATTCATGGGGATTTTAATTTGGTTTTAGCACAGGACGGTTATTAAATAAGTTTTTTTAAATTTTTTATTGAATTTGTATGTATTTTAAAATTCCTGTGCACCGCCCTGGGTCCGTTTGGAGAAGGGCGGGGTATAAATTTAATTTTAAAAAAAGGTAAACACAAGGAATATTTTTCACAGCAGTGAAGTGTCTGTTGTTCAGTTGGTGAGAGATGATGCAGAGAGAGATAATAAAAGTGACTTCTGGCTTTTTTCAGAGCAATAAACTATTTAAAAAAAAGAATTATGATCTCAACTTTTTGCTTTACATTTCTAAACATTTGAAGCTGTCTCTAGCAAAACAAAATCATTCTAATCAAAATGTCTGTAACGAAAACCTAAAATCAAAGTTTCATTTTTTCCCAATTTCAAGCAAAGATGTCTAATTTCTCTTCCTAAAGGCATAATCCCTGAGATTTCCTCAGAAACATGCAAAAATGTCTTTTGTGGATTTACTTGCCTGCCAACATTGTAGACAATTTTGGAGGCAATTCATTACCTGAGCCAGTTTAAAATTGGAGGTTGGACTAGAAGACTTCCAAGGTCCCTTCCAGCCCTAAAATTCCATGAGAACAATCTGCATTTTAAATCAAATTCAAACTATGTAAATTACAACACCCACTGGGTCTTTATTTTTTTCCCTAACAAGTTCCAAAGGTGCTTTTTCAGGAGGAAACTGGACTTTCTTGTTTTTTCTTTGAGATGTTTCACTTCATATCCAAGAAGCTTCTTTAGCTCTGACAAGATAGTGGGGAATAGAAGGATTTATATTCCTTCCAGACAGCTGGTAACCTGCATCCAAGGGTCATTGAAGCACTTGGAGGTTTATCTCTGTCCTCAAGATCACTTGAGTAGTGCTGCTGCTATAGTCTGCAATTTTTCTCTGGTGTTCATCCCAAATTGTATAGCTCAAATATGTTTTTAAGTCAGTGTTTTTCAACCTTTTTTGTGCAAAGGCACACTTTTTTCATGAAAAAAATCACGAGGCACACCACCACCATTAGAAAATGTTAAAAAAATTTAACTCTGTGCCTATATTGACTATATATAAAGTAATTCTCTTGAATAGGAATCAAATAAACACAAATAAATTATTTTATAATTACTTTATTATGAAATAATAAAGTATTTTATAATTGTTCATATTTCTGTTAACCTGGGCCTGTTTGGCTGAACACAAAGCTGATATTCTGGCAGGAATTTTTCCCACGGCACACCAGACAATATCTCACGGCACACTAGTGTGCCACAGCACAGTGGTTGAAAAACGCTGTTTTAAGTGACTAAAAGAGTCGCTGTCACTTTAAGGAAGAACTGGAGCAGATCCTAACTGAGGATTGGAGGTAGATACTTTGCTTACCAAACAACATTAAAGAAACAGGGAATAGCCAGGCAGTATTTCAAGGAAATCATTGACGGAGTCAGGAGCAGGAAGGGTTTCTTTTCTTCCATTGAAGATGATGCTGGTTCTCATCTTCCAACAATGCCTGAAAATCCTCACCCTACCCATCTATGTACTTGCCTATTTTGGCTTATGGGATCCTATTTGTAAAAGAACTTTCCCATTTTTCATGACTCAGTTCAGCAAAATCTACAATAAAAAACTGCACAAGAAAAAGGAGATGCTGTTCCAGAATATGCGAGACTTCGCTGATGCCTCCGGAAAGCTCCACCTGCTAGAGATTGGCGTGGGCTCCGGCCCCAACTTTCAGTTTTATCCCCCCAACTCTCGTGTGACCTGCGTGGACTACAACCCCAACTTTAAAAATTTCCTCCTGGAGAACATGGCTCAGAACCCGCACCTCCAGTTCGAGAATTTTGTGTTAGCCTCCGCCGAGAACATGTCTTCACTGTCGGACAACTCTATGGACGTGGTGGTTTGCACACTTGTGTTTTGCTCTGTGAAGAGCACCCAGGCTGCCTTGAAGGAGATCCTGCGAGTGCTCAGACCGGTAAGTGCAAATAGGGAAAGTTAAGTCTGGTCTGCCCAGACCACTAAATAATGGGCACTAGGAAGGTGTGGATGGGAGCAAGGGCTTTATCTCCCACCAAAACAGCATCTCTCTGCTGCTCTTTATGCTGTTGATCTTCGGCCTTAACCTAAACTGGATCCCTTATTTAGTTATTTTTATTTATTTATTTTGTACAAGGTAACAGGTATTAATACAGACATGGATATTATCGCATCAGATTGGTACAAATAAATGGACATAAATAAGTATTACATGGCCATGAACACATAAAATGTGCACATATCAAAGGGGACAGTAGGACAGGGACGGTAGGAATGCTGATGTGCTTATGCACACCCCCTTAGGGACCTCTTAGGAAACATGTGAGGTCCACAGAGGACAATTTAAGGTTAAAGATAGGGGGGGTGTTTAGGAACTAACAACAAAATCAGGTAGAGCAGAGATGGCGACGCTTTTTGTAAAGGCTTGCCAAAATTGTGTGCCCGTGCGCTATCAGGCACATGTGCACATGCCCACACCACAATAGGATGTGTCCCACCCACCTGCGCATGTGCGCATAACCCGCGCCTGTATAAAGAAATTTAGCGGTCATTTCAATGGGTGAAATAGTTATTCTGCAGCATTATCTTCCAAATAGGAACTGTGGGATTGTTCCTAGCATCTGGAATATGACTAAAATCCAGATATTATTTTTAAAAATGTTTTGTGTTAAGCAATTAATGTAATGTGGCTTGGGGGCGGCATGTGACTGGGTGGGCATAGCCAGCCTTTTTCACTTTTTAAAGCATTTTTTCCCTGCTAGTTCGCCCAAACGGGCAGTGAAAGAATGCTTTAAAAAGTATCAAGAAAAAAAAGCTTCCGAGGATCACGCAGCTCAGCTATGAGCCGCATGATCGTCGAAAGCTGCTTTTTAAAAAAAGTTTTTAAAGCATTTTTCGCTGCCGGTTCGCCCGAAAAAAGGGAAAAAATGCTTTAAAAAGCCAAAAGGTTTCAACTCCTTAAATAAAAGAGAACAAGCTCTTTTTAATCAAGGAAGATACAAGGTATTATGGCACCAAATCCTGCAACAAATATCCAATTCTCTATAAAACTCTATTTGTATCCAAAATCATTCTTATTGAGTGGAAACTTACTACTCCATGTCCAAATTATTCCACTGAAATTACAATCTGACCCACAAGCAGGAGAGTCTCCTTTGTTTGTTTGTTTTTCTTATCCCCACAATGGATAACTTTATCCACAAGTAAGCCAAGGTAGACTTGCTTCGTGCATCTATTTTAGCAAGAGGTCTTATATCTTTATATATTTATTCATTATCTATCTTCTGTCTGTCTATCATCCATCCATCCATCCATCCATCTATCATCTGTCGATCATCAACTATTTAAAAGTTACAAGAGGGAATATTTAGTCTTTGCTCTAGGATCTTTGCAAATATCCTTCCCACATCTATTTTTATTTTTTCTCCACTCTTGAACCCAAAAGAAATGTTGATTTGGGGTTTATAAAACTCTCTTAATCAAATTTCCCCCATAAAGTCATGGTGGGTAGGAAGAAAAAGATGGATGGATGGATGGATGGATGGATGGATGGATGGATGGAAGGAAGGAAGGAAGGAAGGAAAAAAACTAATACTAGCTAATATATGCCTTTTGAAATCCACACATCAGCTGAATCCAAACATCAATAAAGGTTTTGTTAAATTAATTATTTTATTTTATTTTAAATATTGTTATTGTTGTATTGATATAAGTTTTTAAGTCCTGTGCACCGCCCCGAGTCCCTGCGGGGAGAGGGAGCTGTCTATAAATCAAATACATAAATAAATAAATAAACAAAGGTAATGAGATTTTATTTATTTATTTATTTATTATTCGATTTATATACCTCTCCTATCTCCATCAAGATGGACTCAAAGATGTTACAAAGACTGTTTTAGAAGGTAGCTCCTGCCGTAAACTTAAAAAGGGGTCTGAGTTCCTTGGAAATGATCCAAGCGGCGGGTGGGGGGGAGAGCTCCAATCGGGGGGACGGGGACGGGACGGGACGGGGCGGGCGGGTTCAGGCGAATGGTCGGGAGGCTGGAGCAGGGAAAAGCCTGAGCGCACAGAGGACAAGCAGCTTCCTTGTCTCGCTGCAGTTTGCGCCGTTGCGTGTCGCCGTGGAATGAAAAGTCCCCACTGAGTTTGAGCCGGATTCAGCGGGTGCTCCAAAATCTTTCCCGAAGAGGCTTGGGGTAATCAGCAGGTAGGGTGGGTGTGACGTGTGCTGTAACTACCCCTTCAAAGCCAATCCGCCAAGAGTGCAACCGGCGATCGCTTACCCGGCTGTCAGGTACACAGTGTCAGGGGTCTCCAAGCTTTGCAACTTTAAGTCTGAAGGACTTCAGCTCCCAGAATTCTCCAGCCAGCAAAGCTGGCTGGAGAATTCTGGGAGCTGAAGTCCTTCAGACTTAAAGTTGCAAAGCTTGGAGACCCCTGGTGTAAATGACTAGATAGGCTGTCACTACAAAGGGCCTTTCTGCCACCGGCCTGTTGAGCCTGTGGGCATCCTGCTCCCGGAGCTGCTCTCTGGCCGGCGGCTGCTACCACTGCAGCTCCCAGAAGTCGCCACGGCATCTCTTCGACCGCTTCACTGCGCCGGAGAATGTCTTCACTGCGCTCTTCGACCGGAGGATGCGAGGCCAGGCATGGGAGCGAGACGGCCGTCCAGGAGGCTCTTGCCTTCCGCGGTGTTCACGTGGCTCTCCCAGAGAGGGAGAGAGACGCTGCCTGGCTCTGAAGGAACTGGGGGGAGCAGTGGGAGCGGCTCCCTCGGGACCTCCGGGAGCTGCAGTGGGAGCGGCTGCCGGCTAGAGAGATGGGAAGGGCAGCCTGCAGCCTCACCAAGCCGGTGGTGGCTGGCAGCTGGCTGCAGAAAGGCCTTAGTGCCTTAGCGACGGCCTATCCAGTCAACGTGGTCATGACAGCCAGGTAAGCGAAGTCTTGGCGGCGGGCGAGCTCCAAGCGGCGCGGGGGTGGGGGTGGGGGGTGGAGCAAGCTCCAAGCGGCAGGTAGGGGTGGTGACGGTGAGTAGAAGCGCTGAGTCCTCGACTTGCGACCGGCCTCAAGTCCTCGACTTACGAATGACAGCCAGCAACAGCTCAGCCGCATCTTAGCCAATCAGACACTGGCTGAGCTGTTGCTGGCTGTCATTCGTAAGAGGACTTGAGTTACGACTGGTCTCAAGTCGAGGACTCAGCACCAAGAAGCGGGCAGGGCGGCAGGGGTGAGCTCTCAGCACTCTTTCCCCAACAGGCCTGCTAAGTCCTCGACATGCAACCGGCCCTAAAAGGTCCTAACAAGGCCCACGTGGTTTATAGTAGACCAGCAGCAGGAAAAGCTCTGGCGATCCTTGCTCACCTTTCGCTTGCCGCCTGGAGCTCGCTGCCGCTGCCCGCCACCTTGAGCTCCAAACGGAGGGGGGGTGGCAGGCAGGGGGTGGCTGCAACACTGCCAAAACTAGTCCAGCAGGGAGGGGAGGGTTAGGGTTAACCCCCCAACGCCCCCCCCCATGCTGCTTGGAGGTCACGGGCCCCCGCTGCTGCTTGAAGCTCCAGGCAGGCGGGGCGGCGGAGGTGAGCTCTCAGCACTTTTCCCCAACATACACAGGTGGTTTACAGCAAGCGAATGGTGGAATCCTCACTCATCTTTCACTGGCTGCCTGGTGCTTGCCGCTGCCACCTGCCAACTGGAGCTCCAAGCGGCGGAGGCGGCTGCAACACCGGCGGCTTTGGGAAACCCTAGCCCAGCAGGGAGGGGGGGGAAGCCCCTGAAGCTTCCCAGTCACGCAAAGGGCTGCCAGCAGGCACAAGAAGGCCTTCCAGGATGCCCCAACACCCCTGAGGATGACCAGCTGCAGAGCCCGCCCAGCTAGACTGTGCCCAGAGGAGGAGACTCTCCACCCCAGCTGCCTCCTCTGACGGTGGCCCCAGCGCTCAGCACTCCCCTGTTGAGGCCCATGGGAGTTGTGGTCGGCCTCGTGGCCTTGCTCCCCACTGCCCCTCCCAGGCAGGCACCGCTCACCTGGGCCAGCTCCTCTTGGCAGACGGTGCAATAGCAGACCTCGCCAAGTGCCAGCATTCGCACCGAGCACTGGTAGCAGATGGGGTGCTCGCAGTGGACCAAGGGACAAGGCCACCACCACCACCTCCAGCTCGCCGCAGCAACCAGCAACAGAGGGACCTGAGTCGGGGGCTTGGCGCAAACAGGTGCAAACCGGCTGAATACCACCTCTGATAAGAGATAAGGGGTTGGGTGATTTTTTCCCAGGAAAAGATTTGATGCCAGAAGTTCCAACTTTCATATAAACCAAGTCACGATTCAAACATATTGCTATATGAGAGCAATAGTTCTAAGCAAGCTGTAATTCACAAAATGCCACCCTTGAAATTTGGTAGTTCTGCTCTCCTATTTTTGAGTCAGTCAGCTTGGCACATACAGAATTTTGTCCTGACCAGAGTGATCTGAAGTCTTTGGTGAGATCATCTGGCTATTGGGAATTTTAAAAAAGTTAGCAACTTGATTGCAAGATACTATAGGCAGGGATTTATGGCCTTTCTATGGCATGACAAGATTTGGTGGTATCAAATAATATCTTTCTTTAGCACAACACAAATCAAATGGATGATTGAGGAGCTAGAAAGGGAATTTTCAAGGTGATATGGTATCTAATGCTATACATAAATTTAAGATACAACACAACTTTCTATTAATTTTTATTTCTACAGAGGGTGAAGTAAATGAGTCTTCTCTGCCCAACTAATAGTAATATTTAGCAACTCAGGTTTGAGACAAACATCATTCAGTACTTTTTTCTTCCTGCAAAATGGATAAAAATCCCAATGCATTTTCAAAGTCTTGTTCCCAACATTTGTTATTTATACTTCCAATTGTCACTTTGGGGGAACAAATTCAAAGCACATGTGAGCAGAATGCAAAGGGATGAGCTACTCCATAGTTTTTGGATATATTTTTTCTTGCATCTATTGCTCCAAATATGTATTTTCTTACAGTTTATTAAATTTATATGCTATCCATCTCATGGTTCAAGGTGACTCTGGGCATATAAATAAGCTCTGAGCTTTATTTAAAACTTTAGTTAACAATACAGCAATTTATTTATTTAGAGAATTGAATGCTGCACATCTTGAGATTTAAATTGACTCTGGGTGGTTTTAAAATGTCTTTAAAACTTTAATACAGAAATTTATAAAATGTATAAGCCATCCATCTCAAAATTCAAGGTGGGTTTGGGTAGCTTTAAACTTTGTTTAAAACTTTAACAATAATATAGTTGTTGCTAGTTGCAAAGTCATGTCTGACCCATTGCAACCCTATTTACAACGTTCCTCCAGACCTTCCTGTCCTCTTCCATCCCCCAAAGTCCATTTAAGCAAGAGCTATGCATTAGGGGACTAGAGACTAAAACACATGAAGAACGGTTACAGGAACTGGGCATGGCTAGTCTAGTAAAGAGAAGGACCAGGGGAGACATGATAGCAGTGCTCCAATATTTGTGGGGCTAACACAGAGATGAAAGAGTCAAGCTATTTTCCAAAGCACCTGAAGGCCAGACAAGGAATATTGGATGGAAACTAACTAAGGAGAGATTCAACCTAGAAATAAAGAAGAATTTTCTGACAGTGAGAGCTATCAACCAATGGAACAGAAGTTGCCTTTGGAAGTTGTGTAGGGGCTTCATCACTTGAGACTTTCAGGAAGAGATTTGACTGCCATTTGTCAGAAATGGTGTAGGGTCTTCTGCTTGAGTGGGGGGTTGGACTAGGTGACCTATAAGGTCTCTTCCAACTCTGTTAATCTGTAAAAGAAAAACTAGACAATGTTTAGACAAGAGGCAAATGAGTCTCCAGAAGCAATGGGGACATGGCAAACTTCCCTAGTTTCTTAGAGTGGAAATAAGTGCTTTCAGACAGGCAAGGTTTTGTGAATTTAACATTACAATAAATCTAGAGCTAGAACTTCTGGGTGCGCTTCTTGTCTGGATCATCTTGAAAAGCATTTTTATGATATAAAAAAGCATATTTTTTTAACTTGGTACCAATATCGCTACTATATTGTTTAAAAAAGGAAAAGTAACACCATACACCAGCTTGCTTCTGGAGGCAGCTGTCTTGTCCATCTCTTAGCTCTCTTAGTTTTGATTTTAGTACAATTTAGTACAGTTTTTAATAATATTTTAATCTGTGTAACTTTATTTATTTATTTATTTATTTTATTAAATTTATACCCCGCCCTTCTCCTTGTTAGGACCCAGGGTGGCGCACAGGCATTATTAAAACCACAAAATACAAAATACAAAATCGATTAAAATATATTAAATTATTAGACCCGTGCTAAAAACCCATTTTAAAACCATACCAAATTAATTTTAATTTTAAAAGTCAGAAGTAGGGGCTATCCTAGGCCGGCTTGTTGGAATAGATACGTCTTAAGACGTTGGCGGAAGAGGCGGAGGTCTGAGAGGGGTAGGTCGGGGGGTAGGTCGTTCCTAAATTAAAACTTTAATATTTTAATTATTTTTTACTTGTTTTATAACTTGTAAGCCACCCAAAATCACCTTGTAAGGGAGATGGGTGGCATAAAAATTTAATAAATAGACAGTGATGCTTGAAATTACTAGCCATGAAATCAGCTGAGTGAATTTGGGTCAGTCACTCTCCTTGACCAAGAAACCTCACAGGGTGGTGGAGAACATAGGGGGAGAAAAGTGTGTTTGGATGTGTACTCCGCCCTGAGTTTGTTAAAATAATGGAGGATATAAATAAAAAAATAAAAGAATAAATTATTCAAAATTTAAGTTTGATATGCGAAAATATATTGAGCTGATACAGTACTTAGTCACCATCCTTAAATAAAAAAGGCCAATTCTGCAGTTTTCCTAGAAATTGAATCTCCTGTAAATCATTCGTGGCTAAATTGCATTCCAGCTTCATTTTGTCTCTCAACTTAATTATTGCTTCAAGTCCCTAGGAGGTTTTATAACAACAGTTTGATTACAGTGGCACATTTTTTGTGCAATTTCAAAATGTTCTGTTTTATATTATTCTTTTTTGTATTATTTTACTTTTTCCAGGGTGGTGCATTCTATTTCATGGAACATGTAGCAGCTACCAGATCAAACTGGACCTCCTTCTGGCAACAAGTTTGTGACCCTACTTGGAGATATTTGGCAGATGGATGCTCCTTGTTAAAAGAGACCTGGAAAGATTTGGAGAACGCAGGGTTTTCTAAACTGAACATGCAACACTTCACAGCCTGGTTGTACCTAAGTGTAGTTGGTCCCCATGTTTATGGATACGCTGTGAAGTAATTTAAGAGAAAGCATCTCTCTCTGAAAATCAGTTTTCTGACTTTAAGGAATTAACAGTGACAATGCATATGCTGCAATAAGAAAAGTGTTTCCTCTATTCCAGGGGAATTCTGGGAGTTGAAGTCCACAAGTCTTAAAGTTCCCAAGTTTGGACACCCCTGCTGTATTCTATACAATTTGGAGTGGCGAAAGGCTTCTAAAAATTCAAGCAGCACTAAACCTAAATTAGGGGTGTCAAACTCAAAGCCCGGGAGCCGGATCTGGCCCATGGAGCTTAGATCTGGCCCATGGGGCCACCCTGGAAACAGTGAAGGACTGGCCTGTGATGCCTTTGCCAGCAAAAATGGAGCTTGGGAGGGCCGTGCATGGCCTCAAGCTCCGTTTTCTTTGGCAAGGGGTTGCAGGAGGCCATTGCGGCCAAAAACGGAGTTTGGAAGCCGGCTTTTGCTGGCAGAGCGCTCGAGCCACCGCAGGCGCCCTCAACATGAGTGGCATCGAGGTCGCCATACCCACCCTGGCCATGCCCCCTCCTGCCCCTCCTCCATCAAACAGAACCCCGATGTGGCTTTCAATGAAATTGAGTTTGAAACCTCTGACCTAAATGGGTACCCAGGTTTGGAGGGAGGACAAATAAATGGTAAAATTAATATAAATGAATATTAATATAAAATAATTAATATAAGATAGAAAAGCAATCCTACTAGCAAAAGACCATGGGGGCAGGGTGAAAAAAGCCCACTGCCATTTTGCTGTGGCATCACTCAGTCTACCATGTCAGTCTCCCAGGAAGGAAAGCTAGAGGAGGCCTGTGTTTGTGTATTACTGGCAATCTGTGTGGAGTTCTCTAGGAATAAACTGGTGATGGACAAAGCTCCAACTTAAGCACAAGCAGAACAGGGGATCTTGCTTAAATAATATTTCAGGCAGAAGGCTTTGTTGCCTTTAGGAGAGGCTACCCAGAAAGATTTTTCTCAGCTTCTTATCCCCTGTTGTTGTAGAGTGGGTAAAACTCTGCATAAATTGGCATGGGCTTAGACTGAAAACTAAGGATTAGAATGTAGACGCTAATAATGTATCAACGCTTGCTAACTGCTGAATTGTGTATTTCTTTCTTTTACTTATACTTTTCAATTTCAATTAAAAAAAAAGGGCTTGGAGGTTTGTTGTTGTTGTTCTCTGGTGAACTTTGTCTCGTGGCTTTTTCTGAATATGGCAAATGCAAATATTAAGTCTCATGTGGGTTGTGTAACTGACCCTTGGAAAAAACTGATCCTCAGTAATCAATTTTAAGGGGAGACTGCGAAGAGGTGTGTTCTTAAACCTTAACCTGATACTACCACGTTTTGGTACATTTGTTTAGTGCCACCCCACACTAATTTTAGATTTCTTGGGGTGAACCTTGATAAAATTTCATGTTGAGCATTGTGAATTTTAGCTAGCGAATTAAGTTGCTGTAACTGCAAATTTAGAATCAAAAACCAAATCCTGCTTTGTTTATGCATTAAAGGTTTCTTATGCTTTTGAATTATTCAAAATCCAATTGTGGACTGAATTTTCCCCTGCTTTTCTTCTTAAGCCTAATATTGGGAACAACATTTCCATGCAGGTTCTGTTTTTTAAGGTACATTCGACAGATTTCTTACATGCCTTGTAAACAGATTTATATACTGCCTTCTTACAGTTGTTTTAAAGTTATTTACTATCTACCCAGTGGTGGGTTTCAAATTTTTTAGAACCTACTCTTCCATTTTGTGGGCGTGGCTTGGCAGTCATGACAGGGTGGGAGTGGCCACCTTTTAAAATGTGGTGAAACTCATTTAACAATGCTCTTGCTTAGCAACCAAAATTTTGGACTCAATTGTGATGATAAATTCTTTCTTTCTTTCTTTCTTTCTTTCTTTCTTTCTTTCTTTCTTTCTTTCTTTCTTTCTTTCTTTCCTTCCTTCCTTCTTTCCTTTCCTTTCCTTTCCTTTCCGTTGGGTCACTGGCAGCGGCGGGCCAGATTTACTTCCAGGTGGAACCCCCTCTCACCGGTTCTCTAAATTTCACCAATCGGCTCTCGCGAGTAGGTGCGAGCCTGCAGAAACCCACCACTGTATCTACCTAATAGGTAGATAAGTAATATTTTCTGTTGTCTTCTAGTAAGGAAATTTTTTAGATCACACTTTTTTTAAAGGCTCGTTTTAATGTTTTAATCTCTCTCCTTTTTTAAATAATTATTTTTTTTTATTAATTTTCTTCAGAGTTGGTATATTTATTTCCTGCTCATTCATAAAGTTTAAAAAAACTCTTATTCAAATTGCCAATCCCTTTTCACTCTTTCCAGGTGACAAAAAAAGCAATGCCATCATATTCTTTACTTTACTATTTTTATTTCCTATCTCTATAAAATGTTTCCCCCTGGCTTCAATTTATTTATTTAATGTATTTTGCTGCTACTTCCCATCTCTTCATCTTGATATAAATACAAATAATAAAATATAAAAGATTTAAATTAAATCAAGCACTTCAAGACATATATATTCAAACATAAATATTATTAAAATATTATGGAAAAATAGGGAGAAAGACCCATAAGCTTCACAAGGAAGGCCTTATTTATATGTATATTTTATTTATATTAAAAGTTTATATTAGTGACATGGTGGCTAATCCTTACTATCAGATGCAATTTAGAGCCAAAGAAAAGACATATATGATGTTAATACTGATTTATACTGCCTTGGTAACACTATACACTTGGAATATTGCATTCAGGTTTGGTCACCATGATATAAAAAAAAATGTTGAGACTGTAGAACAGGGGTGTCAAGCTCGCATCATCATGTCATCAAATGACATATCACGACTTTTCTCCCTTCACTAAAATAGAGGTGAGCATGGCACATCTGGCCCACTGGCCTTGAGTTTGACACCTCTGCTCTAGAAAGTGCAGAGAAGAACAACAAAAATGTTTATGGGGCTGGAGGTTAAAACATAAGAAGAAGAATTGCAGGAATTGGGTGTGTCTAGTTTAATGAAAAGAAGGACTAGGGGTGACATGATAGCAGTGTTCCAATATTTGAGGGCTGCCACAAAGAAGAGGGGTCAACCTATTCTCCAAAGCACCTGAAGGCAAAAATAAGGAGGAAAGGAGGAAACCAGCTTAGAACTGAAGAGAAATTTCCAGACAGTGAGAACAATTAATCAGTGGAATGACTTGCCTCCAGAAGTTGTGGGTGCTCCATCAGTGCAGATTTTAAAGAAGATATTTAAGAAGTCATTGCAGAAAGATATTACAAGCTGCTAATCTTTCATAAGCTTCAATTCAATTGGTGCCTGTCCCTTTAACTGAAGTTAACATATACATTAAAATTCACACAAGTTCTAAATACAATTCTAATTATTGTTATTTAACCCTTATACAGGGAGTCCTCGACTTACAACAGTTCATTTAGTGACCATTCAAAGTTACAGCGGCACTGAAAAAAGTGACTTATGACCATTTTTCACACTTATGACCATTGCAGCATCCCCATGGTCAAGTAATCAAAATCTGGATGCTTGGCAACTTGTTCATGGTTACAGTATCCCGGGGTCATGTGATCACCTTTTGCAATCTTCTAACAAGCAAATTCAATGGGAAAAACAGATTCACTTAACAACGGTGTTCCTAACTTGACAACTACAGTGATTGACTTAACAAATGTGGCAAGAAAAGTCATAAAATGGGGCATAATTCTTTTGACAAATTTCTAACTTAATAGCATAAATTTGGGACTCAATTGTGGTCATAAATTGAGGAGTATTTGTAGAGAATATGTACTTTACACAAGTTAAAGATTACTTACAAATACAATTTTCTCTTGAAAGATGTTTGGGAAGCTTTGAAGTTTTCTTTAAGTTCCTCTTCTGTTTTTCCTGTCTCTCTGAGATCTGTAGATCCAATGACACCATTAAATAAACAGGACCTGGTACATTCTACTTGATCTAATTACTTGCATAGGGATTATTCTTTATACTATTTATGTCGTTGTTGTTTTTTGTCATCAATTGCACCAGTGAGGCTAAAACTAATTTTGTTGTATACATGAAATACAATGACAATAAAGGCTATATTATCTAGTCAATAAGCAGAAATAATTGGCGAAAGGCTGTCCTGCAAAAAAAAATCGCCCTATTCCATATTGCATCCAGAAATCTATTGGGAGTTAGTGCAGGTTTTCTAACGCACAAAATTATATAACACTGCATACCAAGGGAAGTGCCTAAGGATACAACAAGCTGAATTGTTTTTTGGATTTAATCATTTCTTTCCTAACTTTGAGAGCATTCCATATTCTAGCTTTAATGTGAGTGAGGTAGCAACAGAGATACCGAGGTCTAAGGCTGGCCTAGGCCTCGAGTATGGATCAGCAAACATTGGTCAAGCAACTTTGGTTGAAGAAAGTTTGCTAACGAAGCTCTTTTGGTATTTGCTGGGAAATGCAGAAGGGTCGTTGTGACCCAGACAGATGTTTGCTGTAACTGACCCATTCTCATGCTCTGTATGTCAGCAGTTAATAATAAATAATAATAATAATAATAATAATTTAATTTCTATCCCGCTCTCTCTCCCCAAGGGGACTCGAGGCGGGGCACAGGCAATTAAAAATACAAATAGATCACAAACAAATACAAAATACAAAGTTAAAAATAAATTAAATAAATCCTGCGCTAAAACCCATAACTAAACTAAAAATTACCCCTAAAAAACCCTGACCTAAAAAGAGACTACCCAAGGCCGGCCAGACGAAAAAAGTGCGTCTTTAATTTTAAGCGGAAGGAGCGGAGGTCCGTGGTTGTCCTGATATCGGGGGGAAGGTCATTCCAGAGGGCTGGGCCCGCCACAGAGAAGGCCCTTCCCCTGGGCGTCGCCCGCTGACAAAGTCTAGTGGACGGCACCCGGAGAAGTCCCTCTCTGTGGGAGCGAATCGGCCGTGAGGATGTATGGGGCAGGATCCGATCCCGCAGGTAGCTAGGTCCCGAGCCATGGAGCGCTTTGAAGATGGTAACTAACACCTTGAAGCGCACCCGGAAGACGACAGGTAGCCAGTGCAGCTCGCGCAACAGCGGTGTTACATGGGCAAACCTAGAGGTGCCCATAATTGCTCGCGCGGCTGCATTCTGGACCAACTGAAGCCTCCGGGTACACCTCAAGGGGAGCCCCATGTAGAGAGAGTTGCAATAATCCAGTCGGGATGTCACGAGAGCATGAGTGACTGTGCGAAGGGCGTCCCGATCCAATAGGGGGCGCAACTGGCGTACCAGGCGAACCTGGTAAAACGCCCTCCTGGCCACGGCTGTCACTTGATCTTCCATGGACAGCCGGGTATCCAGGAGGACACCCAAGTTGCGCGCCCCATCCACAGGGGCAAGATGTTCGCCCCCTATGGCCAGCGTTGGAGAGAGCTGGTTGAATCGGGCAATTCCCCAATTCATCAAGCCAATATCTACAAATAGCCTATTCAAACATATATCTTGTTGCTCTAAGCATTTTTGTCTCAACTAGGACCATTACTGCCCCTGAACTCCATATTGGGCAACTATATGTTAACAGGAATGTATACGCAATCAAGGGTATAAGAACGGACCCTTTTCTGATTATCGGTGTTTAGACATGTTTGTATGGGCTGCAGGCCCATCTCTGAATCTGTGCACAATAAACTCTTTGCTGCTTTGAAGAGCTTGTCTGTGTGTCTTGGCTTTCCTACAACATGAGGGGAATTATGAATTTCAAGAATCTGAACAGCTATTTAGCAATCCACTTTCTCTTGAATTATCAGATCAGAATATATAATGGCATTTATTTTTATATATCAGCATATATTTATTTAAGTCATTTATTTAGTCAATTTATAGTCCAATGTAATCACTAAACTCTACGCAATAAGTAATACATTAAAAACAGAATAAAAAATAAGCCTATAGCAAAACCAATATTAAACTGTCTCATTAGGGAAAGAAAACACCACAATTATTAAATCAGTAATAACATTGGTGCAAAGTAAATAAATATTTCAAGGACTTGCTAAGAAGTCTTGTTTTTAAGACTTTCCTAAATGACAGCAGAGTCAGGGGCATGCAGATATTAAAAACTGCCTTGGAAAAACCATGTTTATGAGTCCCACAATCATCAGTGGTGCGGCAGTTGCGTCCCTTATTGGACCGGGACGCCCTTCGCACAGTCACTCACGTGTTTGTGACATCCCGGCTAGACTACTGCAATGTTCTCTACATGGGGCTCCCCTTGGGGTGCACCCGAGGACTACAGCTGGTCCAGAATGCGGCCGCGCGGGCGATCTTGGGAACGTCCAGGTATTCCCATGTAACACCGCTCCTGCGTGAGCTGCACTGGTTACCTGTGGTCTTTCGGGTGCGCTTCAAGGTGTTGATCACCATCTTTAAAGCGCTCCATGGCACGGGACCTAGCTACCTGCGAGACCGCATCCTACCCCATACATCCCTTCGGCCGATCCGCTCCCACAGAGGGACTTCTCCGATTGCCGTCCACTAGGCAATGCCAGCGGGCGACACCCAGGGGAAGGGCCTTCTCTGTGGTGGGCCCAATCCTCTGGAATGACCTACCCCCCGACCTTAGAACAACCACGGACCTCCGCGCCTTCCGCCAGAAATTAAAGACACTCTTGTTCCATCAGGCCGGTTTGGCCTAAGCTATTTACCTAGCCTACAGTCTGTACCATAAATTGTTTTAAATGGGTTTTAGATGGGGTCATGTTTTAACATTTTTAAATTTTAGCACAGGGATAATTGATTTAATTTGGTATTAATTATTTATATTTGTGATATTGTGTGTTTTAATTTCCTGTGCACCGCCCCGGGTCCCTTTGGGGAAAGGGTGCGGTTATATAAATCTAACAAATAAATAAATAAATAAATAAATAAATAAATAAATAAATAAATAAATAAATAAATAAATAAATAAATAAATAAATAAATAAATAAATAAATAAATGAGAGCTGGAGCATGCCAGCCCTACTAGTTATAAGAGGACAGGGAGACATAGCTATAAATATAGGATACTGCAGTCCCACAACTGTGGCATAGCGGTTAGGGCATCAGGTTAGAAACTGAAAGACCACAAATTCTATTTCTGCCTTAGGAAACATAGCAGTCTGGGTACTTAAGTCCAGATACTTTGTCTCAGCCCTCGAAAGGAGGCAATGGCAAACTGCTTCTAAAAAACTCTGTGAAGTGGTCAAGGATTGTATGATTGCTTGGGGATGGAACATAGGACATACACTTGATTTTCAAAGCTGGGAGGAAATTTGGTTTAAAAACATGAAACTGACAATGGCAGCTTCGTATAGAGCGAATATATACAAAATGATTTATCAGTGGCATCTACCCCCAGCAAGACTTGCAATAATGTTCCCTGGAACAGTGCCCAATTGTTGGAAATGTAGCCACAGGGAGGGGACCTAATTTCATCAATGGTGGACCTGCCCGATGGCGGTCAAATTCTGGAAAAAGATAAGACAGTGGCTAATAGAAATTATCCAATATCGATTGGAACTGAAACCGGAAACCTTCCCCTTAGGACTTAAGCCCCCAGATATTTGTATGGATATATGGTTTCTGGCGTTGCATATAATTATTGCGGCAAGATTGGCATTTGCCCAGGAGTGGAAAAGTGAACAAATACCGACGGATAGGGCAGTAATAAACAAAATCAATGAGTGCACAGAATCTGACAAGATTAACAAAATTACTTAAAGGGAAAAAGGATTCAGAATTCTATAATTCATGGAGGAGGTGGTATAATTGGATACGGAAACGATGGAATAGCAACGACTGAAGCAATAATACATGCTTAATTTGGATATTTGTTAACTATATTAATAGGAAAATTAATCATGAATACAAACTGATGAAGTAGTAGGTAGTTTATCTAGATGGGTTGTATATAACATAAATGCTGGGGTTAAATATTATGGCTACTATTAGGATTTTTATGTTTAAAATTATGTTTTTTACAAGAATAAATAAAAATTAAATTAAAAAAAAAACTCAGCGAAGAAAACTCCAAGAACCAGACTCTGAGAATCACAGGATTGCATGGAAGAAAAAACATTTCTTAAGTGTCTAACAAGGTTTATTAAAGTTCCTACTCGGTTTCATTAACCATCATAAAGTATTATTACTGTAACCAATTTAAAGTATTATGAGCCATGGTGGTGCAGTGGATAAAATCCAGTACAGTTATAAACATAAAAAAATATGATTGCTTACTTTTTAAATTTAAATTGTAATGTCTAGAATGTATTAGTTTTAGATTTAAAAAAAAATCATTTCAAGATATGTATGCTTTGTTGTTATGCATAGTATATTTAAAATGGATTCTTTATTATTTTTATTTTGGTGATGGATCGCTGCCCGCAGACAAACATGATTTGCGATTTGACGTGGACTGTAAATAAAAAGTATGTGAAATGAACAGACTCTGCACCAAGAATCCATGTTCTGCCGAATAGTGAAGTCAAAAGTGATTGAATAGCTTTTATTTGATGATAGTTTTAGGTTGATTCTTTGTAATCTGTGTTTGGTTTCATTGATCTTTTACTGTTTTCCTATTTAAAGATGGGTGCAAAAGATCGGATTCTGTTTAATTCCTAGTACACTCTGTTCTGTTTACTTTTGCAGAACAAATTGTGAGTTACATTCTTGGCTAGACCGATTAAAATAAACATAGACTTAGAATCCATCTTTGCTGTACCCAAAAAGATGCTTTCTGTCCATTTATAATAGCAAATAGGGGAAGGGACCACTATTGAGTTTTCTGAATGTATAGAAAATCGAATTATGATAGAACAATCTTAAGGCATTTCCAATTGCTTGTCCCGATAGCTAGTTAACTGCCAACGAGTACAAGTGAGTTTCTCTCTAACAGAATTTGGAAGCAAATAATGCTTAGTTGCAAGGATAGGGAACTGCCCCGCCTGGATAGAGAACTTGCTTTCCTCCCAAAGTTTTGAACGGCAACATCCCGTCAATCCCGGTCCGCACGTTCCAAGACGCCGAGCGTAATAAATTCTCGCATCTGCCACTCTTCTTGTATCATTACTGATGGCTGCTTTAGAATCGAGTCTGAGGATTTTTAGCATCATTAAAGTCAGTAATTTTATTGACTCTGCAGACCATTTTAAATATACTATGGGTAACAACAAAACATAGATATCTTGAAATGAGATGTTGGTTTTTTTTTTTAATCTAAAAGTAATTCATTATAGGCCTTACAATTTGAATCTAAAATCTAAACAGTGTGGGTCCGAGGGAAGTAAGGTGAGCAAACCCCGACTACAGAAAGAAAGAAAGAAAGAAAGAAAGAAAGAAAGAAAGAAAGAAAGAAAGAAAGAAAGAAAGAAAGAAAGAAAGAAAGGAAGGAAGGAAGGAAGGAAGGAAGGAAGGACGGAAAGAACGAACGAAAGAAAGAAAGAAAGAAAGAAAGAAAGAAAGAAAGAAAGAAAGAAAGAAAGAAAGAAAGAAAGAAAGAAAGAAAGAAAGAAAGAATCGCGTTTCCGCGTGCTGAAACCGCGAAGCGTTCGCGTCGCGTGAAACTCGCCCCGCGAGACGCGCTGCACCCGAGACGGACAACCGCAAAAGAAGCCGTCCAGAGGACCAGCCGCCATTTGCTTCCTGGATCGAAGATGATCCGGAGCTTTCCTTCGTCCACCCTTTCTTTGTGGCCGCTCTTTCTGCTGTTGGGGCTCCTGCCCCCCGCCTCCCTCACAGACGGTGAGAGCGAGGCTACCTTGCTTGAGCAGAGGGGGTTGGACTAGAAGACCTCCAAGGTCCCTTCCAGCTCTCTATTCTGAATTCCACTTCATTCCATTTAACTTAACCTGTTCGGTGCTCCGCAGGGCAATGGCCCTAGAATGAGCTTGCTCTCAAAAGACCGAGTGGCAGAAAGCGCCGCTGGTATCAGGAAAGCTGCTCCCTGCAGCCCCAAGGGCGTTCAGGGAAGCTCTAACCGCCGCCGCCACCACCCTCCGCCCCAGCTTGAAACCTCCGTAAGGAAAGAGCTCCGCTCGTCCTGCTGAGATTTCTACAAATCTCCTGTCAACAAGTATCAGATTCCTGTCTCCTCTTCCTCTCTTTGGGCTGCGAATGGGAGCCCAGAGCCCGGAATCTCCAGCTATTTCTCTCTGGGCAATTTGGAACAAATTCAAAACTAGACCTAGAAGAACAGATTCACCACACATAGGCACAATGTTCTCTTAGATCATTCCTAAGCCATTGTTTCCTCTTGCCCAGAAGATAAGGGAAGGGTTGCTGAGGAGCTAATTGTCTAACCTGAAGTTGGCTCCTATCCGGAGGAGGTGGAGATAATAGCCTGGAACTGAGTTTTCCTGCTTCACTTTGAAAGTGTTTCCAACTTGGGTTGACAGGAGCCCAGTTCTGCCCTTTCACTGTTGTGCTTTCATTCAACTTAACGACAGCAGTTCTTTTGGGGGATGTGGGGAGCTGCCATCACACCTCCTGCCCAAGGGAACACTAATCACACCCTGTATTGCCAAATCCAGGGTATCTGTGTCCAAGAGGTAAGATGTGGTGATGTGAACGAGTCCCATTATGGTTTGTGAACTAGATCTCCACTGTTAGGCAATTTCTACATCTTCAACAAGCAGAAACACTGGTTGTGTGGTTAGGAGCTCCTTGGCTCCTAACCACACAACCAACCAATGGTTAGCTCATAAAAGAAGTACTGAGCAAGGATTGATGAATCACTGCCCCAAGATAATGAATTGGTGAATTTTTTTTTTTAAAGAGTGAAAATGACAAGTATTCTGCCAATTTATCCTTCTAAGTCAAACCACAAGCAGGTAAAACTGATTTCTTTAACCAGTCAGCTACGGTAGTACACATGCCAAATGGGATGTTGTTAAGTACCAGGAGAAGTTGGTGAAGGAGTCTCACACAAAAACTCTATCAGTGGAAACTGCACACCGTAATAAGTATCCTATTATTCCCCACTGTTTTGTTACAGACAAAAGAAATGTACAGGTGTTAAGCAGTGACTGCAGGAAACTTCACAGGCACATACTGCAGACCATCTCTCTTTCAACTTTCAATTGATAACTTGGAACTGGGGGTGGGAGGGTGTTTGGTCAGAATATTTCCAAGATCAGAATATTTTTTTAACTTGCATATTGTTGAATATAGCCCCATTATGTATTACAATCCCAGAATTACTTGAACAACAAAGCATTAACAATACAATTTTTAAAAGGTTGTTCATGAGGAGATACAATACTGTATGTCTATGGAGAGTCTCAATCAACCAGGTTATGGTTCTCCCAAAGGTACTTTTTCCAAAAAGCAACTGGACTTCCTTGGGGTTTTTTTTGTTGTTGCTTGTTTGTAAAACGTTTCACTTCTCATACATTGAAGAAGCTTCTTGGCTAAGAAGCAAAATGTTTTCAAAGGGGGAAAAAATCAAGCAAGAAAGTCCAGTTGCCTTTTAGAAAAAGCACCTTTAGGACAAATGTAGAGATATCAAAGAAGCTCTACAAAATGGAAAATTACATGATGTAGGACTAGTGCTCCTTTCCAGTACAAAGCAGATAAGTCTTGCTAGCATACCTTGTTGTATCATGTGGATAAGGTATCTTTAAAAAGAAACTGCAAAGGCATACTTGTTAGGTTCAAGTGGAGAAAGATCTGTCATTATGGCCGTATTAGCTCTATAAACGCTTTGAAAGTGTTTATGTTGTTAATCATACCCTATTTAACATGACCTTAAGCATTTCACTCGGCTCAAGCATTTATTCCACATTTTCAAGCACTAGGAACAATCTAGCAAAAAAAGAAGTATGCGCATTGTATTAATTACTGAATAAGAGATGTGCTAGTCTGGATAACAAAAAGTCAGAAGGGACCTGGTTCTGACTAACTAATTTTAATAAAAGTCATTAGCTTTTGTGAGTTGCAGCCTTTTAATAGATGTGATTAATCAGAAAAGGTACTACCAGGCACCTTATTCCAAGCTGTTGAATTTTTAACATTTATATTGTTATGCTCTGAAGAAGAAAAGTGGTAATTCTCCCTCCCTCCCCCTTCCCCGCCTCCATTTCTAGTACAAATGATTCTTACAGCAGTTCATTTTTCAAAGTTAAAACAGCACTGAAAAAGTGACTGACTGTTTTTCACTTAAAATCATTGCAGTATCTCCATGGTTATCAAAATTTGGATGCTTGGCAACTTGTTCATATTTATGATTGTTGCTGTGTCCCAGGATCATGTGATCACCTTTTGCAACCTTTTGACAAGCAAAGTCAATGGGGAATGGGGATTCACTTAACCGTATTACTAACTTAAGAATTGCAGTGATTCACTTAACAACTGACAAGATAGGTCGTACAGTGAGGCAAAATTCATCCAACAAATGTTTTGCTTAACAACAGAAATTTTGGGCTCTATTGTGGTTTTAAATAAAGGACTTACCTGTAATTTCTAGTTCTCAGGAGCTAGTTTTAATATATTGTTGAACATTGGTTTTGTTTTAATCTTTCATTTCTCACTATTAAACTATTTTGATTTCTAGAATGTGGAACAAGGCCTGCGGTAGATGAGTCCACAATGGGCTCCCGGATTGTAGGTGGACATGATGCTGAACCTGGGGCTTGGCCATGGCAAGTCAGTCTTCAAATTCATTACAGTGACAGAGCATATCGTCATATATGTGCAGGAGTTTTAATCAGTAACAACTCAGTGCTGACTGCAGCACATTGCACTCAAGAAAATCCGTATGTATCTTTCAGTTCGAAATGGTATTCTGTCCATTTTTGATGCATGTGTACATAGAAATAGTAATAGCACTTGGACTTACATATCGCTCTAGAGGTGGTTTGCAGCCCTCTCTAAGTGATTTACAGTCAGCATGTTGCCCCCAATAATCTGGGCCCTCATTTTACTGACCTCGGAAGGATGGAAAGCTGAGTCATCTTTGAGCTGATCAAGATCAAACTGCTGGCAGTCGGCAGGGTTAGCCTGTAATACTGCATTCTAAGCACTATGCCCCACCACAGCACTGGTGAAGATGTGTATATACACACAGACACACATTGAAACCTGGATTTACAAGATCAGGTGGCAACAAACTGATTGAGGAATTCATCCTCCAAAGGAAGAAGGAATGTTTTGGCAAAAGGAAATGAAAACAGGAGACTTCCTCTTCCCATTAATTGGTACACAATATACCTGTCATATTTGAAAGGGGAAAAATAGGAACCAGGGAAACAAAACATTTTAATTAATTCCTGTAAAATAAACAAAAATGAAAAGAGAAGGAAAAGAAGGAGAAACCTGTTTACGTATTACAGAAAGACACAAAACTGTATGATACATATAATTTACATTACAGAGTGTGTGCGGCATTATGCTCGTGGCAAGTACCTAAAGGAAAGGGCTGGTTTAACTCTGAGAGTGCTGTCATAAGTAACACTGATCTGCCAGTTATTTATTTATGAATCTCCTTCCTATACTATGTCCTTCTTACACATACCTTTTGCTTATAAAGGCAGGAGATATTCTGATACCTTAACCCAGGGATGTCCAAACTTGGGAACTTTAAGACTTGTGGACTTCAACTCCCAGAATTCCCCAGCCAGCTATGCTGGCTGGGGAATTCTGGGAGTTGAAGTCCACAAGTCTTAAAGTTCCCAAGTTTGGACATCCCTGCAGTCTTAACCTATAGATTGAACTTAATAAGTGTAAAAAAAAAACCAAACCCTTAAAAAGCATTTATTGTAGGCTTCAGTGTTTGTAGGCCAAGTACCAAAAAAATACATAGCACAAATTGCAATTAATAATATAAGTTTATTAATCAAGTCCAGTTGTTTACTGTTTTGCATCAATCTCTGGCATTCAAGAGAAATCTTCAAAGCTTTTATCAGCTAACTTTGTAAATTCCACAAAGAGACATTGTCCAGACTTTCTTGTTGCAGCTAAAATACATTTTATTGTTGTATGTCTTTTCCAAGCCTGAAAGCATTCAACATCTAATTTGGGATGAGGGGGAATTATAATAAGTTTCAATTGTTTATGAATCCATTATCTTTTCAACTGTCAAATCAGGATAGAGAATGGGACTATTATTTCCCCTGTGAGATTTCACAGGTTACACTCATCTGCCATTTTAAGTTCAGAACAAATCCTGCAGATCACAAAATAAGCTATCTTCAGGAAAGGCAGATGGAAGAAATATAGACTACTTGTGTGCAGCTGTTGCATCCTCAGGGGCCAGTAAATGTATCTTGTTGCATTTTTGTAAATCAGTGTCCAGATGTGGGAGATTGAAGAGCAGTGATACAGTGATACAGTAGATATGGAGGAAAGAAGAGTCAAGAGATAGGAAAGTAGGGAAAAATATTTAGGAACCTAGAAAGATCAAAGCAATTGGGGATAAAGCAAGTGGTGGCAAAATAATCAAAATAACTACAGTATTGAGGACTGGCAACAAGACAGCCATTGAAGAATGGAAGAAGTCAAGGTGGAAAAAAATGGGGTGGGGCAAAGCATCTAGCTTCAAGAAAAAGAAGCTGGATTTGGTACTTTGTGCTTCTTGCTCAATACTGGTATTAAAATTCTGTAGAAGTATCTTTCCTGGATTCTCACAAGCTTAAGTACTGCCAATAACATACTTCGATGAGTATTAATTCTGAAACCTCTTACTAGCAGCGAAAATTATTTCTATAGTTCTTTGCATTAGTCCTCACTCTATGGACAGTTTCTAATAGGAATTCCTTGCTTAATTTTGAACAGAATTTCCAAGACAACTGCCTTCATTTTAATGACATAAATAAGAAGATTGCTTTTGGCAAAGATTAGCTTTGATTTAAGATTTCCAAACTGAACATTCTTGAAGTGAAATTACTGAATTATTTTGACTCTGTTATCAATATCTCTGATGTAACAATTCTATAGTATCTATTGACACTTATGGACCTTTGATTTCCCCCCCTAGGAAACCAGACATGTGGAAGGCTGTAGTTGGTTTGCATCACCTTTATATACATTGGCCTTTTTCTAAAACATATCTAATCAAAGATATCATTATCCACTCTGGTTATGAATTTGGAACTTTTGAAAATGATGTTGCCTTGTTCAAACTGATGCAATTTGTGAAGTACAATGATTATGTCCGGCCTATCTGCTTACCTGACTCTGCTCACTTTCTGAGTGACAAATCTAAGAATCCATGTTATATAAGTGGGTGGGGAAGCACAAAGGAAGAAGGTAAATCTATTCTTATTATTTTAATATTAAGATCAGGGTTTTACTTATTTTAAGCTGCAGTCTTATTCACAAATTAAATTAAATCATGGCTGCTAATAAATGGACTCACTAAAAAGTTACCAGCCATAGTGATAGTACCTTTTTAATCACCTTTTCACCAAACATTCTAGATACATATCCATAAATAACACAAATCTATTCATTTTTTAAATTTTCTTTTCCCCCCTGGATATTGAACTATTAAAAGTAATCCTTTTCAGAAACATTATATAAGTGATGTTATTATCAAATAAATCAATTTTGTCTGGATGTAACGGTAGTGGAATTTTCTTCTCTTGTTCTTGCATGCATTATTGACAAAACCTGGATAGGACAGACTAGTAGTTTACTTTAACAAATGGAAAATTTTTAAAGGTGCAAAACCTGTGGGCTTCTATATATTGCTAAGTGAAAGCTTTATAAATACTTTGGTAATGGTAAGAGATGCTGGGAATCAATACTATAACATCTGGAGGGTCAGAATTTACAATCTCTCAAGGTCCTCCAGATGTTGTTACACTTTGATTCCCAGCATTTTTTCATCATCACAATGTTACTCTTACCCATGCCATAGGCATGCCTACCATGCATCCTATGCTATTAGTATATTGCCAATAGCATAGGATGCAGGCTAGCCCATTACTATTAGACATTACCTACAGTAGCTAGGATTGACGGAAATACTATTACCACTAAATGATCAATGAAAATTGAAAGCAAACTCATTCCAAATGCAATAATCTGACCTAAAAACAAAACAATTATTCAATACTTGAATTTTATGACTTACCATGATGGTGTAACGCTTTATGAGATGATGGCTTACTGCACAGATAACACGAATTTTAAAATTGTCTATAGTGAGATTTGACCTTAATACGGTCACTAAAGTGCTGCAGTAATTAAAAGATGAAAGTGAATAGATTGACAATATAGCTGTCAAACAAATAATATGGATTTGTTATATAAAATTTGCAAAGATTGTCAATGACTGTAGATACGGTATGAAGTATAGGGGGCAGGAAATTTGACTTATGGTCCAAAAAACCTCAACATTCCATCAGTTTTTCCTACCAGATTCCCTACCCTATCCCTACATGGCACAAATACAAACATACTTCCAAATTTATTTTATGCTTTCATTACAGGTAAAGGTGAACATATATTACAAGAAGCCCAGGTTGACATTATTCCATTGCAAATCTGTAATAGCTACGATTGGTATGGAGGCACAGTATCTCTGAAAATGATTTGTGCTGGCTCTGAAAGTGGACATGTTGATAGTTGCCAGGTAAATTGTTAATTATAAAATATTGTGAAACAATCTTTGCTTGATCAATTTTTAATAAGTAGAAACACAGAATTGCCAAAATTATAAATAAAATCAGTTTGGGAAGGAAAACAATAGTTGATGACAGTAAACGTCACAAAATGATTATTTGAATTTATTTTAGTAAAATTCAAAGGATAGTTTGCTTTTTCTAAAATCATTAGATAGTTACAAAAGTGACGGTTAATGCCCACAAACAGAAAAATAAGTCAACAAACTCATTAAAAAAAAATTCCTGAAAGCAAAAAGATGTTACAGGAAAACTAAATTTCTTATAGAAATGTGTGAGAAAGATCTTTAATTTATGCATACGAACATGAATATAAATAAAATAAATAATTATTTTTTCACAGTCTTTCAATTAAGGTTTTAGCAGTGGCTGTGACATAGCAGTAGGACATCCCTTCCATCTCCTAGTTCTGGTTTCAGTATAGTTTTTTAAAAATATGTGGCTTTAATGTTTTAATATTGTAATTATTTTTTATAACCTTATAGGGGAGATGGATGGCAAAGAAAATTAATAAACTTGATGCACTATAAATTGCACTATAAAATTGCACTATAAACTCAGCATGTTAGGGGCTTATCTACATAAGCCCCTAACATGGTGAGTTTATAGTGCACTTTTAGTATAGTGTAGTCACTAAGATGTTGGGCTGACACTAGGAAGACACAAGTTCCAGATTGCCTTCAGCCATGGAAGCTCACTGGGCCACTTTATTCTACTCAGTATTTGTAGTATCTTACTTCAGAAAGCTGTTGTGGGAAAAATAGGAGAGACTATTATGTATTTTGCCTTGATCTTATAATTGAAATGCATCTTATAAATAAATAATCTGCAATTTACCCAATCAAGGTATATGTATGTATATTTAAAGTAATTAAAATTTAAATCTTGCGGTCCAACAAAAACAAATATTTCCCCTTCCGGATATTCAAATGTCCAAATGATCAATATTTTCATTTGATAAGTCATGGCAAGTATAACTCAGACTAATAATAATAATAATAATAATAATTTTTATTTATAACCCGCTCTCTCTCCCCGAACGGACTCGAGGCGGGGCACAGGGAATTAAAAAGTTAGAAAAAATACAAAATATAGAACAATGAACATACATAAATACTGACTAAAAGGCATATTAAACAGAAAACCCTGCGCTAAAATTCCCAAATATTTACTAAAAATCCCTAAACAATCAGAAGAGACTATCCTAGGCCGGCCAAGCGAAAAAGATGTGTTTTAAGTTTCAGACGGAAGGAGCGGAGGTCCGTGGTTGTTCTAATATCGGGGGGAAGGTCGTTCCAGAGGGCTGGGCCCGCCACAGAGAAGGCCCTTCCCCTGGGCGTCGCCCGCTGACAAAGTCTAGTGGACGGCACCCGGAGAAGTCCCTCTCTGTGCGAGCGAATCGGCCGTGAGGATGTATGGGGCAGGATCCGATCCCGCAGGTAGCTAGGTCCCGAGCCATGGAGCGCTTTGAAGATGACAACTAGCACCTTGAAGCGCACCCGGAAGACGACAGGCAGCCAGTGCAGCTCGCGCAAGAGCGGTGTTACGTGGGTGAATCTGGAAACACCCATAATTGCCCGCGCGGCTGCATTCTGGACTAACTGAAGTCTCCGGGTGCACCTCAAGGGGAGCCCCATGTAGAGAGAGTTACAATAGTCCAGTCGGGATGTCACGAGAGCATGAGTGACTGTGCGAAGGGCGTCCCGATCCAATAGGGGGCGCAATTGGCGAACCAGGCGAACCTGGTAAAACGCCCTCCTGGCCACGGCTGTCACTTGATCTTCCATGGACAGCCGGGCATCCAGGAGGACACCCAAATTGCGCACCCCATCCACAGGGGCAAGATGTTCGCCCCCTATGGCCAGCGATGGAGTTAGCTGGTTGAATCGGGTAGCCGGAAACCACAGCCACTCGGTCTTGGTCGGGTTGAGTCTGAGTCCGTTACTTCCCATCCAGATCCGCACGGCTTCCAGGCACTGGCACATCACCGCTACGGCATCGTTGGGGTGGTTTGGGGTAGATATATACAGCTGAGTATCATCAGCGTAAAGATGGTACTCTACCCCAAAACCACGGATGATCTCACCCAGCGGCTTCATATATGTGTTGAACAGGAGAGGCGAGAGGACCGACCCCTGAGGCACCCCACAGGTGAGGGGTCTCGAGGTCGACCTCTGCTCTCCTGCCAACGCAAATTGCGATCGACCAGAGAGGTAGGAGGAGAACCACCGTAAAACGGTGCCTCCCACCCCCAACCCCCCCAGCCGATGCAATAGGATACCATGGTCGATGGTATCGAAAGCCGCCGAGAGGTCTAATAGGACCAGGATGGAGGAACAACCCCCATCTCTGGCCCTCCAGAGATCATCCACCAACGCGACCAATGCCGTCTCGGTGCTATGCCCGGGCCGAAAGCCGGACTGGCGCGGGTCTAGATAATCAACTTCCTCCAGGTGACGGGGAAACTGTTGTGCCACCACACTCTCAACAACCTTCGCCAAAAAGGGAAGGTTGGAGACGGGACGATAGTTGTTTAATAAAGCTGGATCCAAAGAGGGCTTCTTAAGGAGGGGCCTCACCATAGCCTCTTTTAGGGAAGCAGGCAAGGAACCCTCACTTAAGGATGCGTTGACAACCTCTTGGAGCCAGCCTCGTGTCACCTCCCAGGATGCCAGTACAAGCCAGGAGGGACACGGGTCCAATAAACATGTGGTGGCTCGCAGTCACCCACGTAACCTGTCCATATCCTCGGAAGAAACGGAGTCAAACTCCTCCCAGACAAGATCTGCCTCGCGGCATCCCACTGGGCCATCAATGGGGGCTAGCTCGTTCTGTATCTGAGCGATTTTCTCCTGCAGAAAAATCACAAATTCCTCTGCTCTACCCTGTAGCGGGGCTTCCCGCACCCTCTGTTGAAGGAGGGAGCGGGTCACCCTAAACAGGGCGGCAGGGCGGTTGTCTGCGGATGCTATGAGAGTAGCACAATGATGGCGTTTGGCCACTCTCAGCGCCACAATGTAAGTCCGTAAATGGGCTCTTACCTGTGTCCGGTCAGATTCAGATCGGGTAGACCTCCATCTTCTCTCTAGGCATCTCTTGTGGCGTTTCATCCCCCTCAGCTCCTCGGTAAACCAGGGGGCCAGGGTGGTTCGCCGCCACAAGAGAGGCCGCAAGGGCGCGACCCGATCCAAGGCTCCCGTGGCCGCAGTATTCCATGCGGCCACGAGGTCCTCCATCGGGGCGCGGGTCAGGGGTACAGGAAGTGGCCCAAGCGCCGTCTGGAACCCATCTGGGTCCATAAGGCGCCTGGGGCGGAACCAGATCGGTGACTCTGGTTCCGCCTCCCCGCGGTGGGGAGTAGCGGTTGGAAAGTCGAGCCGGAGAAGTGAGTGGTCTGACCATGACAAGGGCGTGATGACTATATCCCCTATACCCAGATCACTCTTCCATTGGCCAGAGACAAAGATGAGATCCGGTGTATGTCCACCCTCGTGGGTGGGGCCTTGAATTACTTGGGTCAGGTCCATGGCCGTCATGGAAGCCATGAACTCCCGAGCTACCCCGGATGATTCGCCCACCGATGGCAGATTAAAGTCCCCCATGACTAAAAGTCTGGGGGTCTCGACTGCCACCGTAGCGATCACCTCAAGGAGCTCGGGCAGGGCTGCTGCTACATAGCGGGGAGCCAGGTATACAACCAGCAAGCCCAACTGCCTCCCTAGGCCCCACTTCACGCAGAGGGACTCACAACCGGTGGTCTGTGGCACAATGGTCTCTCTCGGCTCAAGACCTTCCTTAACAATGACCGCTACCCCACCACCCCTGCCTAGAGCCCGGGGCTGATGAAAAGCGCGGTAGCCTGGTGGGCACATTTCAACGAGGGGGAGTCCACCCTCGTGGCCCAACCAGGTCTCCGCTATTCCTGCCAGGTCCGGCTCTCCCTCTGACACGAGGTCATGGATGAGGGGGGCTTTGTTGACAACGGACCTGGCGTTGCAAAACATCAGCCTCAGGCCCTGGCTCTGTATTCCCTGACCACCTAGCCTGCGGGGGTTGTGACACCTGACCGTTTGTAACCAACGGCCACGTGTCCCCAACCGGGAGGATGGAACTTGCCTCCCCTCGGACCTGCCTCTCCCCACGACCTTCTGAATGGGAATGCCCTCCGTCGGAACGACTCGTATTCCCCCCCCCCTCACGGATCCTTCCGCTTCCCTCCGTCGCCTGCTGGCCTGGCCCTCTCTTTCTGACTGTTTGTACCCTCCCCCCTCCTCCCTGGAACCCCCTAAAATCCTAATTAAAAACCTCCCTAAAAAACCCCTCAACCTGCGCTTCGCCCACCTCTTAGGAATAATCAATCCATCATCGAGGTGGGCCCGTGTTAGACAGGAGGGCCAGGCCTGCGAGAGGGGAGACTCCCGCAGGTCAAGGAGGTCGCGCCTAGAGTACATGTTAAAAACCTCAGAGGTAGTCTAAGTCCAGGAAGGCAACAAACACAAGTCCGCAAGCAAATAAAGTGGGTAAGTGCAAGGATATTCTTCCGGGTGGGGGGTAAAGTCAGAATCCAGAGTCTTATGGATGGGGAGATCGAATCCAGTCCCATTACAGGCCCCATCCATCTGTCCTTCCGACCAAAAGGGGCTTAGTTCGTATTTAGTGCCGCATGGCTAATTAGTCCATCACGCGGCCTGATGTAGAATACTGCCCTCTAAAGGCCCAGATGTTGTCAGCCACCTCCTCCAGCCCCGTGCACTCACTCCAGATATTCAGATGTTAAACGATCTTCCTGGGTCGTCCTCGGCCAGGTCCACCAATCCACAATCTGGCTGCAGATGTTCCATGCCAGACTGCTCAAACCAGCATACACATCCTCGATCTCCATCCATTACTCCTTCCATCTCTCTCATTCTCTCTCCTTCTTTCTCTCTCCTCCTCTCCTTCTTTCTCCTTCTCCATTTCTTTCTTTCTTTCTTTCTCCTTCTCCTTCCTTCTCCATCTCCTTCCTCCAACACCACCTTCCTTCCAAGCCTCCGCCTTCTTTCCAAGCCTCCGCACCTTCTCTCACCTTCTCTCTTCCATCCAGCCTCACTTATGAGCAGCCTCGCCAAACACGCCGATCGGAACATGGGGATATTTCGGGCACAGGCCAGGGTAGGACCGCACGACCTGCCACTGGTCGTGCGGCCTGATGGTAACTCTCCTGGCCTGGCCCCATCTCGCAGCCAGCTGATCTTCTTCCGCGTCCCGGCTTGCGGCCTACCTCTCTTCCTTCCGGCCGCGCCGGGACGCTCTAGGCCGCAAACAGGCCGAGTCGTCTCTCCGTTTCTTCTTCGCTCCTCATTGTCGCCCGGATAGCTCGCCCTTCAGCCTCGGGCGGCTCGGCGCGACGAGGAGCAGTTCGGCTTGCCAGGCCAGCCCTCGACGATGGAAACTGGGGGCTGGCGGCATCTTCCTGGGGGTGAAACTATCCCCCGGGCTTCTCCCAGCCTCAGAACGCGACCGCCATGTCGCGCATGCGCAGGAAATAAGATTATATGCTAAATAACCACATGTTTATTGGACCCGTGTCCTTCCTGGCTTGTACTGGCATCCTGGGAGGTGACACGAGGCTGGCTCCAGGAGGTTGTCAATGCTTCTCTGAGTGAGGGTTTCTTGCCTGCCTCCCTTAAAGAGGCCATGGTGAGGCCCCTCCTGAAGAAGCCCTCTCTGGACCCAGCTTTATTAGTCAACTATCGTCCCGTCTCCAACCTTCCCTTCCTGGCGAAGGTTGTAGAGAGTGTGGTGGCACAACAGTTTCCCCGTCACCTGGAGGAAGTTGATTATCTAGACCCGCGCCAGTCCGGCTTCCGGCCCGGGCATAGCACCGAGACGGCATTGGTCGCATTGGTAGATGATCTCTGGAGGGCCAGAGATGGGGGTTGTTCCTCCATCCTGGTCCTATTAGACCTCTCAGCGGCTTTCGATACCATCGACCATCGCAATTTGTGTTGGCAGGAGAGCAGAGGTCGACTTCGAGACCCCTCACATGTGGGGTGCCTCAGGCGTCGGTCCTCTCGCCTCTCCTGTTCAACACATATATGAAGCCGCTGGGTGAGATCATCCGTGGTTTTGGGGTAGAGTACCACTTCTACGCTGATGACACGCAGTTGTATATATCTACCCCAAACCACCCCAACGATGCCGTAGCGGTGATGTGCCAGTGCCTGGAAGCCGTGCGGGCCTGGATGGAAAGTAACAGACTCAGACTCAACCCGTCCAAGACCGAGTGGCTGTGGTTTCCGGCCGCCCGATTCAACCAGTTGACTCCATCACTGGCCATAGGGGGCGAACACCTTACCCCTGTGGATGGGGCGCGCAACTTGGGTGTCCTCCTGGATACCCGGCTGTCCATGGAAGATCAAGTGACAGCCGTGGCCAGGAGGGCGTTTTACCAGGTTCGCCTGGTACGCCAGTTGCGCCCCTTATTGGATCGGGATTTATTTATTTTTTATTTATTTTATGCAATTTATATCCCGCCCTTCTCCAAAAAGGACACAGGGCGGCGATGCCCTTTGCACAGTCACTCATGCCCTTGTGACATCCCGACTGGACTATTGTAACTCTCTCTACATGGGGCTCCCCCTGAGGTGCACCCGAAGACTTCAGCTGGTCCAGAATGCAGCCGCGCGAGCAATAATGGGGACCTCTAGGTTCACCCATATAACACCACTCTTGTGCGAGCTGCACTGGCTGCCTGTCGTCTTTCGGGTGCGCTTCAAGGTGCTAGTTGTCATCTTTAAAGCGCTCCATGGCACCGGACCTAGCTATCTGCGGGATCGGATCCTGCCCCACACATCCTCACGGCCGATTCGCTCCCACAGAGAGGGACTTCTCCGGGTGCCGTCCACTAGACTTTGTCAGCAGGCGACGCCCAGGGGAAGGGCCTTCTCTGTGGCGGGCCCAGCCCTCTGGAACGACCTTCCCCCCGACATCAGAACAACTACGGACCTCCACTCCTTCCGCCAAAAACTCAAAACATACTTTTTCTGCTTGGCCGGCCTAGGTTAGTCTCTACCTTTGGGGTGTTAGGGAATTTTAGTGTTATAACTTGGGGATTTTAGCGCAGGGATAATCCTAATTTAATTCGTTTTTATTCACTGTATTTATTCTATGTATGTTTTTTTTTAATAGTATTTTAATTTTTTCCCTGTGCACCGCTCCGAGTCCCCTTGGGGAGAGGATGCGGTATACAAAATAAATTATTTATTATTATTATTATTATTATTATTATTATTATTATTATTATTATTATTATTATTATTATTATTATTATTATTATTATTATTATTATTATTATTAAATCTTCAAAATAGCCATAAAGCAACACTTAATTTGTCTTATCTATTTTTCACATTGTAGGGAGACAGTGGTGGTCCTCTGGTGTGCTATTTCACAGATACAAACAAATATTATTTAATAGGAATCACCAGTTCTGGTGTTGGCTGTGGCAGACCAAAATTTCCAGGACTCTATGTGCGTGCTGCAAGTTACAAAAAATGGATACATTCATATTTATCTAACAAAACAAATATTGTAAGCCTTCAACTTGTCCTAATTTTGGGAACTGCTGGATGGATAACTTTCCATAGTGCATAAAATTAAATTTTTATTTTAAATAGGGTAACTGCTGATTGATTATATTTTAGGTTTTTTCCTTTCTACTGCAAACAACATTTTTCAGAAAATGCTCAGTAATGGAACTAATTGATTTAAGTGGTAATTCAATGTAATAAATTTAGTATTCTAATCTTAGTATTGTAATTTGCTACTTATGCACTCATACTTAGAAGTTAACATTTACTTAATCTATATTTTAAATATGAGCACCACTGTTATGTATCGCTTATGAGCTATAAAATATATAAAATCTATCGCACTATTAAAAAGATTATTTATTTAAAGACTCTATGATCGCTTAATGAATTATAAGTCCTGTCTTACACATGTTCCTAACATTTCCATACTTTTTACAGCATTTCAAAAGTAACCGTTACATTACAACTGTGTGAAATTGCAAAAGAAAATACAGAATAGCCATTCTCTTTCAATTGATTACTTAGAAGTAAAAACAGAGACACATATATAAAATAATAAAATAATAAAGTGACTAAATTAGTGGATCATAGAAATGCTGTAGATATAGTTTACTTGGACTTCAATAAGGCATTTGGCAATAAACCACAACCTTTGCCTTGGTAAGTTAGAACAATGTAAGATAGACACATGTGGGATGGATTTGCAGTTGGCTGACCACCACACTTAGTGTAAGGTCCTTAATTTACATCTACATCTACATGGAGGGAAGCATGCAGTAGGGTATCTCAAAATAGTGTCTTGAGTCCAATGCTCTTCAACATCTTCATAAATGATCTAGATCAGGGGTCCCCAACCTTTTTTGCACCAGGGACCGGTTTCATTTTAAGGAAAGTTTTGCGGACCGGCTGAGTGGCTCAGCAGTCATGTGACTGGGTGGGCGTGGCCAACTTGGAAAATGTGAAACTCACTTAACAATGGTCTTGGTTAACAACCAAACGTTTGGGCTCAATTGTGGTCATAAGTTCTTTCTTTCTTTCTTTCTTTCTCTTTCTCTCTCTCTTTCTTTCTCTTTCTTTCCCTCTTTCTCTCTCTCTTTCTTTCCCTCTTTTTCTTTCTTTCTCTGTTTCTTTCTCCCTCTTTCTTTCTCTTTCTCTCTTTCTGTCTCTTTTTCTTTCTCTCTTTCTCTTTCTCTCTTTTTTCTTTCTTTCCTTTCTGTCTCTCTTCCTCTCTCTCTCTCTCTCTCTCTGTCTGTTTTTCTTTCTCTTTCTCTCTCTTTCTTTCTCTCTCTCCCACTTTCTTTTTCTTTCTTTCTCTTTTTCTTTCTCTCTCTCTCTCTCTCTCTGTCCTTCCTCCGCCCATCTGTCACTCTATGTGTGTGTGTCTGTCTGTCTCGCATTCACGCACTTAATCATTCATTCTGTCTCTCTCTCTTTCTCTCCCTCCCTCCCTCTCTCTGTCTCTCTGTGTGTGTCTGTCACTCTCTGATTCCCCCCTCCCTCCCTGTCTCTCTCTGTGTCTGTGCCTCTCTCTGTCTCTCTGTCGTCCCCCCTCCCGCAGAGCCTCCTCAGCCCGGCCCGCCGCGCTCACTCGCCTTAGCCTGCCCCGCCCGCCCGCCCGCCGCGCTTGATCGCATGTTCGCTCGCTCAGGCTCCTTCCAGGAGCTGAGAAGCCTCCGTGTGGTGGGGGGGAAGGAACGGCAGCCCCTGGAAGAAGACGAATGGCCGGCATGCTGGCTGGGGAGGCTCCGCGGGGGGGGGGGGAGGAAGGGGATCGTGGCTGCTGCGCCGCCGCTCAGGAGTCCCACCGTCGACGAGGGTGGAGGAAGAGCCGCACTCCAACGGCGCAAACAGCCGCGCCTGTGCTCTCCCGCGCGCTCTGCCCAGGGGGCTGCCCCCTCCTCCCTCCTCCTCCTCTCCGGCCCTGCGGCCCGGTTCCTACCAAGCCACGGACCAGCACCGGTCCGTGGCCCGGGGGTTGGGGACCCCTGATCTAGATGAAGGATAGAAGGGGAACTCATAAAATTTGCAGATAACACCAAGCTGGAGGGGAACTTGGGGGGGAGACTTGGCAACACCTTGAAAGATAGGCTCATGATTCAGAAGGATCTTGACAGACTTAAGCCTTGGGCCCTAGCCAATGAGATGCAATTCCGTGGTGAGAAAAGCAAGGTTCTGCACCTAGGCAGGTAAACTAAATGCATAGCTATAGAATAGGTGGCTCAACAACAATAACTGCAAGAAGTATCTTGGTGTTCTAGTGAATCATCATCATCTTTGAGCCAGCAGTGTGCTGCAGCTACAAAAAATGCAATCCCGGGCGGCATCAACAGGACAGCATCGAGATCACAAGAAGCGATAGCACCTCTTTACACTATGAATACTGCATCTAGTTTTGGTTACCACGCTACAAAAAAGATGTTGAAACAATAGAAAGAGTGCAGAGAAGAGCAACAAAGATGAGAGGCTAAACTATACGATGAATATTTAAGGGAACTAGGTAAATCTAGCCTAATGAAGAGAAGCATTAGTGATGACATGATAGCTGTCTCTACTCGAAAAGTACACACAGGGAGGAGGGAATCAACTTAACTCTTCAAAGCATCTGAGGACAGGGCAAGAAGAAACGTGGATGTTCATTAAAGAGGGATCCAATCTGGAAGAGGTATTCAAAAAAAGATTGGACAGCTATTTGTCCGCTCAAAATCATAAGCACAATTGTAGTTTTACTTAGAGACCACTTTGCTTAATGACCAATTGTGGTAGCTAAACAATGACTGCCACATCATTATTTCTTTTCATACAGTAAAGTACCATTCACTTAGCCTGGAGCCAACAGAAAAATGATACTATAAAAAAAAAAGTATGTCCTCATTGCCAACCCATGTCCTGATGCAATGGCTTCTGTGCTGGTTTGTTACCTGATGGCATCCCAATTTCAGGTGTCCCGGCCATTTTAATCCAAATCATTCATTAAAATTTCTAAACTATTCACCCTCTTACTGAATATCACCAAAAAGAAAAATCCACCAATCAGAACATTTGGAAGTTTAACCAACTGTCAAAATGTGCAGCCTCCTCAAATATGCTGACCAGTTAATCCACAGAGTAAGAACGCTAACCTATAAAGCAGGAGAGGTCTCCTGCTTTTACTAGGCAGTCTGCCTTCAGCTCTGCAAGTGGGTTTATTTTGACAGTGGGATTGTAATCTTTACAAAGAACACTAAAGTCATACTCAAAACTATAGGAAAGCTGAGCCATGGTGTGTGTGTGTATGAGTGTTGCCTGATAAAATGAGAGAAGTTGTTCTGGTGTTGCTGTATTCTGAACATGATTGGGTTAATTTTAGAAGTTCAGACAACTCACGTGGATAGTGAAAGCTAATCAATATGGAGAAAAGTTGGTATTTCTGAACCCATCACTTCCAGTATAGTATGTATTATGTATATATACAGATAATCCAATATCTCCATAGATAGAGCTGAAGAGCCCAGTGGAATAGTTGGGATTTCTGATTCTCCAAGAGGAAAGGCCATGAAGGATAGTGCCTAAGATTGAGAAGGGAGGGGGATGCATGATCACCTTTCTGTGTATGTGTGTATGTATGAAAATTCCTGTGTTATGGAATATTGTACAAACATGGATTTCTGAATTAAAGGCTACACATTGGAAGATATAATGAAAATAAGGCAATGCCTCTTCTTCAATGGATTGCTTCTCGCAAATTAAATCTGTAAGAAGAGCAAACTATCTTCAGGCTAACTTTAACCGTAACCGTAACCCTAACTTGGGTTCTACTGTGGAGAAAGCACTTTCGTACTTACTCAAGGACTAGAGGAATGCACATTAATGTGACCATGAGGAAGACCTAATTCTTTGTTCTGAGTTTGCCATATTGGGCTTATAGCATCAGAACCCTAAATGCCACTGAAGATATTTGGCTGCTGTATGTTCACTAGAAAACTAGTGGTGAAATAGCCATTATGCATGCATGCTTATAAATAATATGAATCACTAATTGCTCTTTTTCATTTTTCAGGGAGATAGTGGTGCTTAAATGTTTCTTTTTCAGATTCTAACTACTTCATTATAGGAATCACTAGCTATGATGTTGGCTGCGGTCAACCAGTGAGGTCAACTCTATGGATGTTCTTTATTGTTGTAGGATAGAAAGCTTTCTGCCCCATATTCTGCCCCGCGCCAGTCCGGCTTCCGACCCGGGCACAGCACCGAGACGGCATTGGTCGCGTTGGTTGATGATCTCTGGAGGGCGCGGGATAGAGGATATTCCTCTATCCTAGTCCTATTAGACCTCTCAGCGGCTTTTGATACCATCGACCATGGTATCCTATTGCACCGACTGGGGAGGTTGGGGTTGGGAGGCACCGTTCTGCGGTGGTTCTCATCCTACCTCTCTGGTCGGTCGCAATATGTGTTGGCAGGGGGGCAGAGGTCGGCCTCGAGGTCCCTCATATGTGGGGTTCCTCAGGGGTCGGTCCTTTCGCCCTTACTGTTCAACACATATATGAAGCCGCTGGGTGAGATCATCCGTGGTTTTGGGGTGGGATATCATCTGTACGCTGATGATACTCAGTTGTACATATCCACCCCAGACCACCCCAACGATGCCGTCGAGGTTATGTCCCGGTGTTTGGAGGCCGTACGGATCTGGATGGGTGGTAACAAACTCAGGCTCAACCCGTCCAAGACTGAGTGGCTGTGGCTTCCGGCGCCCCGGTTCAGCCAGATTATTCCAACTCTGGCCATTGGGGGCGAAACACCGGCCCCCGTGGAGAGGGCGCGCAATTTGGGTGTCCTCCTGGATTCCCGGCTGTCTATGGAAGATCATGTGGCAGCCGTGGCCAGGGGGGCATTCCATCAGGTACGCCTGATGCGCCAATTGCGCCCCTTACTGGACCGGGGTGCCTTACGCACAGTCACTCAAGCACTCGTCACCTCTCGACTTGACTACTGTAATGCTCTCTACATGGGGCTCCCCTTGAGGTGCACCCGAAAGCTGCAGCTAGTCCAGAACGCAGCCGCGCGGGTGATTACGGGAGCGCCTAGACACTCCCATATAACACCTATCCTGCGCGAGCTGCACTGGCTCCCTGTGGTCTTTCGGGTGCGCTTCAAGGTTTTAACGACCATCTTTAAAGCGCTCCATGGCTCGGGGCCTAGTTATATGCGAGACCGCCTCCTGCCCCATACATCCCTCAGACCGATACGCTCCCACAGAGAGGGCCTCCTCAGGGTGCCGTCGGCTGGATAATGCCGACTGGCGACACCCAGGGGAAGAGCCTTCTCTGTGGCGGGCCCTTCCCTTTGGAACGACCTACCCCCTGAACTCCGCACCATCTCTGACCTCCGCCTCTTCCGCAAGTGTCTGAAGACACACCTATTCCATCTAGCCGGCCTAGCATAACCCCCATTACTGACTCTTAGATAGTTTTAAATTTGGGTTTTTTAAATTCGGTTTTTAGCGCAGGGTCTATTAGAATAAGTTTTTTAAAATTTTATATGTTTTATATGTGTTTTAACATCCCTGTGCGCCGCCCTGGGCCCGTTTGGAGAAGGGCGGGGTATAAATTTAATTTAAAAAAAAATATTATATCAAACAGAATCAAGGTGGGGTTGAGTTAATGGCTGTATTCAGTTGCCCAGAAGAGGGAATGAAAGTGTGATGATGTGATTAAGGTATCAGAATGGCACCTGGAGACCCAGGTTCCAGTTTACCCTGAGCCACGGAAACTCGGAGGGCGAGTTTGGGGCCATCATTTCCCCTCAACCCAACCAAAGGGCTGCTGGCAGGATTGTGGTGAGGAAAATGGGAGGAGGGAGTACTACTGTGGGTACATTGAGTCAAGTTCCTGAATTAAGGACCAAATATAGATCTAGCTTATAAATACATTTATTGGTTACCTTCCATGCCTATTAAAAAGATGCAGGAAGATAAATGGTGTATAAATCGTTTACTTCACGGGGATTAGAATCGCATCTCGACAATTGGTAAATAACCGCAGGGGAGCGGATTAAAACCTTTCTCCCTTTCTCTCCCGCCGGTCGAAAAACCCGGACTTTTCACGCGTCGGCGAAGCCTGTCGGAGGCCGAGTTCCAAGAACCTGATGCGGGAGGGCGCGCGAACCACTTCCCTAGGCCTGGTTCAACCGCCTCGCCGGCTCCTTCCAGCCTCCTCCGCTGCAGACGTCGAGCGGGAAAAGAGGCCGCTATTTTCTCCCTTGAGAGGATGATCAACCGGAGTTCTCTACTCTCGGTCGTTTCCCTTTTTTCCCTGGTGCTATTCTGCGCGACCTCTTCCCGTGCGAGCGATGGAAACGGTGAGGCGACCTTCTCCCGCCTTCGGGTAGCGGGTTGGGCGGGCGCTTAGCCTAGGCAGGCTCGGCTCCTGGGACTTCGGGGCGAGGCCAGCGACCGAGCCTGAGTACAACGACCGCAGGCCCTCCCAGGAGCCTTGGGAAGGGGTGTAGGCGCCAAGCGCTGGCGGTTCGCTCCCGGCTCTTCCTTTACGGCATCTCTGACTGGCCGGCTGGTTCGTTTGATATACTGCTACGTTCAGGAACATACATTGGCTTTCTTTTTTAATCTTACTTTGGACCTTCATAGAATCAGAAGGCTGAAAGTAACCTCGGAGTCTTCTAGTTCAACCCCCAGCTTGCCCCACAAGCCTCAGTGAATCTCCAGTGAAAAGCACCCACAACTCCAGGAGGCAAGCTATTCCACTCACTGTCAGAAAATTTCTTCTTACTTCTAGATTGGATCTCTCTTTGGCAGGTTCCCCTCATTACTTCTTGTCCTGCCCTCTGGAAGTACTGGAAGACAGCTATCATGCCCTCCCCCCCCAACCCTTGGCTTCAGGAGGCTAGATATGCTTAACTCCTCCAACTATTCACTGTACAATTTAGCCTCCAGATGCTATCTTTTTTTTAAATTCTTCTGTGCACACTTTCCAGGGTCTCAACATCTTTATTGTATCATGGTGACCAGAACTGGACAAAGTATTACACAAAGCCTCTGGAGCCTGGAGAGGGCAAAAAAACCACACCAAAAATGGGGAGGAGTGTTGGTCATGCACGCATAGCATTATGGGTGTGGCACACGTGTGCACGACTCCCCCTGTACTCACCCCACTTTTGGCATGCAAGCCAAAAAAGGTTCGCCATCGCTGGTCTAGACCAATCCCTTGCATCATTTCAGACAAGTGGCTGTCCGGTCTCTTCTTAAAAATCCCAGTGATTAAACATAACTTCTGAAGGCAAGTGTTCCACTGGTTAATTGCTCTTACTGTTAGGAATAGTGCTATCATGTCACCCCTAGTTCTTCTTTTCGCTACACAAGCCAACTGTTCTTCATACATTCTCACACTTAGTGATGTGTAGTGGTTCACTTAACCAGAAATTAATCCAAAGACCCAGATGTGTTTTCGTTCTGATACAGAAGTACCAAAGTTTCTCTTTCAGTAGTTTCAGAGCACCCAGAGGGGTTTTTTTTTTGGCTGCTTTTGATGCTCCATGAAATCATTAGCAATAGGTTGTCCTGCTATACAAACTAAGTAATTTTTCTGCAGTATAAATGAATTAATGAGGCCTTTTTATTATCTGTGAACAGCTTTTATTCTATCCTAAAAACAACTTTTTAAAAAACTGAAAATGAAGAGAATATATGCCTTAATTGTTTCCCACTGAGTTATTTTCAGATCCACTTCTCATCTCCACTCAAGGTAAATGAAAATAAAATGAAGGAGGAAAAGAAATTGTTTTCTATCATATTGAAGTAGAGCAAGTAATTATAAGCAATGATGTTAAGAAATAGTTTTAAAATATCTATTGAAATCAATTCTTTTTTACTATGTATGTATGTAGGTGTGTTTACTGTATGGATTTATGAGAAAAAAATGCCCTACAATTTGCATTGATAAAGTCAAATCTAACAATTGTGATTTCATTTCTAGAGTGCGGAATAAGGCCTGCTATAAGCACATCAGGGAGTCGGATTGTAGGTGGACGTGAATCTGAGGAGGGGGCATGGCCATGGCAAGTTAGCCTACAAGTATATGTATATGGTGGAGGATTTATGCATTTATGTGGTGGAACTTTACTTAATAACCGCACAGTATTGTCAGCTGCACACTGCCGTATAAAAAAACCGTATGTATTACCTATCCCTATACTTTTATAGATTTTAGTGTAAGAAAAATGCATGGATAAAAAATAGGTGATAAATTTAGATATTTATATTTTTAAATATCTATTTTGAAACCATCTTTACCTGAACCGTTTTCCGGATTGAGAGAAGTATCTGGAATCTTCATCTGAGTTCTCAGATTAGAAATTAACTTTAGGAACAGGAAGAGTAACGGAAAGCCATTCTATCTATTTTTGTGATCTCAGAAGCCGACAGACAAGATCTTCCATCAATATCAATACCAATTTCTGTATTTGTACATTATCACCATAAACTCCAAAGCAAAGAACAACATTTCCTCATTTCTCTTGCCACCCTTGCTAGACCCAGGCTGCTGGGGCTTACAAGGATCCCAAGAAAAATGGTGGTAAAAGACCCTTTCTCCAATTAAACCTCCAATCTCAGAGTGCCAAGGATGACTCATGGTAACAGCACTTAACAACTTGCCTAAAAAAACAGATTCCACTTCATTGTCCAAAGTTACAATAGACATCCCAAAATATATAAATATGTTCCCATTTCAAAGTTATGACAGTTACAGTACCTCTGTAGTCATTTGTCCTTATAAACCACCACCTTCTCCCCCCCCCCCCCCCAATGCCTCCCCACCAGGACCCTGAGCACTTGCGGCTGCTTCCCATGCCTCCTGGAAGTGGCTGCCATGTTCAGCACTCTGGCAATTCCTTGTGGAAAGAACAGCTGCTTTCAGAACTGTTTGCCCCAATCAGCTGACCGTTGGGATGCTCCAAACTCCCTTCTGGCTCTTGCTACTCTTTGGGAAGCCAGCCCTCGCATGCAAAGGCAGCAGCTGCAGGACAAGCATCCCAAAACCTTTCCCTTGCTTTAACCACCTTCTCCCTCCCCCAGAAAGCCACATTTGTTCAATTAAAAAAAATATGTGGGAAGGGCAGACTTTTCTACCCCTTCTTATTAGGCAGTGGTAGTCAACCTGGTCCCTACCACCCACTGGTGGCTGTTCCAGTTTTTATGGTGGGCGGTAGGGTTTTGTCCGATACTGAAACACTTTTTAAAAAAAATTTAATTGACTTCCCTATTTTATAAATCACCATTATTGTGGAACTGGTGGGCGGTTAGAAGATTTTACTATTAACAGAGATACAAAAGTGGGCGGCAGGTATAAAAAGTTTGACTACCCCTGCTATTAGGCGTTAAAACTAAAATCACCATCTCTGCCCTCAAACTCTGTCCCTTTTAAAAACCTTACTTTGACTCATGGCTGACGAGTAGAAGAAAGGAAGCAAACAAGCGAGTACAGAAAATCTTTCTGCAGCTTTTTGTCTTGAGGAGTTGAAGAAAAGTGGCTAAAGCAGAAACAGTCACAACAGAAGCTGGGTCCTAAAGGGAGTCAGAGAGGTTTTCAAGCTCTTTGCTTGCTTGCTTGCTTGCTTTCCACTACTATGAAGAGATTGGATTTTGAAAAATGGGGATCCATGGGCCTAGTCATCTATCAAACTTTGCCTCCAGTTGAGGGAGTGAATTATGGATGCTTTTTTGCCAGCACTTTTTTTAAGCTACTCCATCTTAAATTGGTGATAATAATATTCCCTTGCTGTCCTTATTCCTGAAAAAAGAATAGGGCTCAGTAATGTGAGAAGTGAAAGTATTCTAGCATATCTTTGTGTTGCTTTCTAGTCAAGGGGAAAAAAGTGTATAAATAAGATAGATAATCTTAGGTAGAGAACAGGAAAGAGAGAGAGATATGAGATAAGAAAGAAACCTGTAAATAAAAACTAAATGCAAGAAAAATACTGTAGCTCCTAGGAAGGAAAGATTTTGTTAATAATGCTATGCCTATAAAGTTGATGTATGTTTTTATCTGCATGATCAGGGCTTTTTGATTTTTTATGAGTGTTGTCACAATAATACTGTATATACTTGTAAATAAATTGACTCTTAAATTTTTGACCAAAATACCATGAAAAATGCACCGTCCACAAATGAGCCAACCCACATCTGATTTTAATCTGATTTTAATCAGATCTCCCCCACCCCGCCCCCGGCTAGATCCTTAGAACCTTCAGACACTGCTTCAGGACTTCCTGGCATGTCCAGATTGGCCCAGTATACCAAATGGGTTATTATTACTTTATTTATGACACCTTATCTTGAACTGATAGTTGACTTCCCTCACAAGTTTCATATAGATGTTAAATAACATAGTGTCCCAAGGGCTGGAACACTGCCTCCCCCAATCATTGACTAATACTGGCCACTTAGGTGCCAATGCAGCAGCGGTGGGGGTTCTGGCCGGCACAACTGCCGGTTCGCTCATGTGCGTGCTTTGCGTGCTTGATATGTGCTGTGTACTAGAAATTGTTTTGCGCATGCCCAGAAGTGAAAAATAAGATGGCGGCAGCAGAGACCAGGGAACCATTGCAGGAGTGTGGCAGGCCTGGTTTGCTGCCAATTCCAGGGACCCAGGCCACCAAACCACAAACAGTTCTGCAATGCAGCCACCACCAAATGTGCCCCAAACTGCTATTTCTTAAAGGCAGTTCAGAAGGTTATCATGGTTGATGGTACCAAGCTCACGAAGAGGTGTATAGATGGTAGTATACGCTATTCCAAAGAAGCATTGAGTATCTCTCAGAAATAGCCATTCCTACTCCACCTGGCCATTCAGAGGAATGCATGGATCAAAACTGCATGTTGCAGAATTGCATTGCAGAAACTCAAAAAATCCCAGATTATACAGAATCTGGGATTTATACAGAAATTATTATTTCTGTCTCGATCTCCACTACAGTGTAGGTCTCAGAAATCCATCACAGCAGGTGGTGTCCAAAATGTCTGTCTGCCTTAAGCAGAGTTTGTCTTTTATACAGTTTCAACAAGCAAAGCAAGGGCAAAGGTAGAAACAGCATCTTATTGGCTTATTCTCCTGGTCAACTGCTAAAACCATCCCAGCCAGGGTAGAATCTTCACATATCCATATAGTTCCTAGTACTGACTGGCTATACTAATTAGGTGAGCTCATAGGTTAAGAGGTAACCAGCTATTGAGATCATTGCAGTTTCCTACATCTCACTCTTTTTTATTTTGTTAGAAAAGGCATCGTAAGAGGGTTTAGTGAAAGAATCATAATCAAAAAGGAACATCCTTACAATTACTTATACAGGGCATATACTTGACCCTGAGTCAGTGTAACAGAGGTTTTAGCGCAAAAAGCTGTGATACATATATTTTACAAAGCGAAGGAAGATACTGAACAAAACAGCATCCACCAATCAGAATAGCACAAATAATAACTAAATAATGTAGGTGTCAAGTACCCTAACAATGCCTCTTCAGAATATGTGACCTGATATTATAATACAAAAAGCAGTGATTTATTAACAGCTTCATTAGGCATTCCTCATTAGGCATTTCTTATTTGCAGCCATCTTTTTTGCTTTCTTTATCTGTTTCTGAACTTTGCCTGCATTACTGTCCTCCCTTCAGCCTTCATCATAAATCACATTAGCCAATGAGAGATGGTAGTTTAGACATGCGCATTCACAGGCCAGCTTGAGATTCCATTCTGACCACAGGTATGTATGGAATTCTCCTCTCTATGGCAGTTTGATAGTAGTCATAGGGATGCTTTAGAAACTGACAACCGGCTCCCCTCACTTCCTGAAAGCAACCTATGGGAAGCAAAACTATTTGAGTACAGGTGTAAAACTTAGGGATGCGTTCCTCCCCCAGGCTTGCCTGGATTTTCTGCATGGAATTTTGCTATAAGGCGATCAGTCTGGATGTTTCTACTTTTCACCCATTATGTCTCCTGTGCCACCTCGAATCAAGGATTCATTGAACTTTATAATGAGTGTGGTTCCCTATGACCATAGGGCCTGGGGGCTCCCGGGGTAGCGGCCTCAGGGCTTACAAAAAGGATTCAACTCTGCAACATAAATCTGACACAAAAAAGAACTAAGTAAACGTGTAAATCAACCAATGAAATAACTTTGGACATTTTGCTTTTGGTTTCGACCCTTGGTGGAAAAGGCTGTGAGAGGCTGCAGACATACCCCTCCCTGGATTTTGACATTCCAAATTACTTCAACCAGAGGCAGTTTCTATATCTTGACACACTGTAATATCTGCCAAATCAGGATTGTCCCCAAGACTAATAATTGCCCTTCGGTATTCGCAGGTAGCATTTTCTTTTGCTAATTTCATCAACAACTTTATCTGAGCCTTAGAATTGTCTATCTGTTGTCTTAAAGCATCCTGCAATCTGTTAATAAAATCAGGATACTTATTTTTTTTATTTTATTCAATTTATATCCCGCCCTTCTCCAACAGGACCCAGGGCGGTCCGACTCAGTAGCCTTCAGCCTGATATTAGAGAAGGCTTGCCAGAAACAGGCACAGTAAAAACAAACTCTTCCTTATCAGGGGGGCTGAGGGGGAAAGAGAAAACAACCGGCATAGTGAAGACAAATTTTTCCTGATCAGGGGGCAGAGAGGGATAGAGGAAAAACAATTCTTTAAGCCAATTACTTAATGATCTTGTGGAATCAATTTAGGCGGTAGAAAATATAGGTTCTTAGACTTTGGGCATCTGTTATATTGATAGTCTTTGGTTGTTTTGGTTTATAATCTTTTGTTCATTGTAAGATAGTTGGCTGTATAAAATCTATTTAAATTATAAATTTCAGATACATTATTTGAGAATTCTTGAATTAGGAATATTACAATAAATTGTTTGAATCTGATTTTCTATTTCTATTTCTATTTATTAAATTTTTATACCGCCCTTCTCCCTGCTGGGACTCAGGGCGGTGTACAGGCAGGTAAAATCAATAATATAAAACATAAAATACATTAAAAATACATTAAATAGTTGGTCTGTCCTAAAACCCCTATTAAAACTCCTGCTAAAACAAATTAAAAACTATGCCAGGCCGGCCGCACGAAATAAATAGGTCTTCAATGCCCGACGGAAAAGGCATAGGTTGGTGGTCGTCCGTAGGTCAGGGGGTAGGTCATTCCAGAGGGCAGGGGCTGCCACAGAGAAGGCTCTCCCCCTGGGGGTCGTCAGCCGACATTGTTTAGCCGACGGCACCCTGAGGAGACCCTCTCTGTGGGAACGAACTGGTCGGTGGGAGTTATTTGGTAGCAGGAGGCGGTCGTGCAGATAATCAGGTCCCTTGCCATGGAGCGCTTTAAAGGTGGTTACTAGTACCTTGAAGTGCACCCGGAAAGCCACAGGGAGCCAGTGCAGCTCGCGCAGGAGAGGTGTCACGTGGGAGCATCTAGAGGCTCCCAGAATCCCCCGCGCGGCCACATTCTGAACTAACTGGAGCCTCTGGGTGCACCTCAAGGGAAGCTCCATGTAGAGAGCGTTGCAATAGTCCAGACGGGAGGTGACGAGAGCTTGAGTGACCATGCGTAGAGCGTCACGATCCAGAAAGGGGCGCAACTGGCGTATCAGGCGGACCTGATAAAAAGCCCCCCTGGTCACAGCTGTCATGTGATCTTCTAAAGACAGCCGCAAGTCCAGGAGGACGCCCAAGTTGCGAGCCCTCTCTGTAGGGGCCCTCTCTGTAGGGGCCAATGACTCGCCCCCAATAGCCAAAGATGGCACCAACTGGCTATATCGTGGCGCCGGAAGCCACAGCCACTCGGTCTTGGAGGGGTTGAGTCGGAGCTTGTTTCTCCCCATCCAGACTCGCACAGCCTCAAGACACCGGGACATCACTTCCAAGGCATTGTTGGGGTGGTCCGGGGAATGTGCAAATGCTACATTTTTAAGTCAGTCTAAATGACTATTTAAACTGGTTGTATTTTCTATAACAGCCTGCCATGTTGTCATCATTTGAATAAAACCTGGCTTCAAGTTCTATCCTCCCGGTTGGGGGCACGAGGCCGATGGCTACAAACGGTCAAGTGCCACAACCCCCGCAGGCTAGGTGGTCAGGGAATACAGAGCCAGGGCCTACGGCTGATGTTCTGCAATGCCAGGTCCGTGGTCAACAAAGCCCCCCTCATCCATGACCTTGTGTCAGAGGGGGAGCCGGACCTGGTAGGAATTGCGGAGACCTGGTTGGGCCACGAGGGAGGACTCCCCCTCGTTGAAATGTGCCCACCAGGTTACCGCGCTTTTCATCAGCCTCGGGCCCTAGGCAGGAGTGGTGGGGTAGCGGTTATTATTAGGGAAGGTCTAGAGCCGAGAGAGACCATTGTGCCACAGACTACCGGTTGTGAGTCCCTCTGCGTGAAGTGGGGCCTAGGGAGGCAGTTGGGCTTGCTAGTTGTATACCTGGCCCCCCGCTATGTAACAGCAGCTCTGCCCGAGCTCCTCGAGGTGATCGCTACGATGGCAGTTGAGACCCCAGACTTTTAGTCATGGGGGACTTTAATCTGCCATCGGCGGGCGAATCATCCGGGGTAGCTCGGGAGTTCATGGCTTCCATGACGGCCATGGACCTGACCCAACTAATTCAAGGCCCCACTCACGAGGGTGGACATACACCGGATCTCATCTTTGTCTCAGGCCAATGGAAGAGTGATCTGGGTATAGGGGATATAGTCATCACGCCCTTGTCATGGACAGACCACTCACTTCTCCGGCTCGACTTTCCAACCGCTGCCCCTCACCGCGGGGAGGCGGAACCTGAGTCACCTATTTGGTTCCGCCCCAGGCGCCTGATGGACCCTGATGGGTTCCAGACGGCGCTTGGGCCACTTCCTGTACCCCTGACCCGCGCCCCGATGGAGGACCTCGTGGCCGCATGGAATATTGCGACCACGGGAGCCTTGGATCGGGTCGCGCCCTTGCGGCCTCTCTTGTGGCGGCGAAACACCCTGGCTCCTTGGTTTACCGAGGAGCTGAGGGTGATGAAACGCCACAAGAGATGCCTAGAGAGAAGATGGAGGGCTACCCGTTCTGAATCTGACCGGACACAGGTAAGAGCCCATTTACGGACTTACATTGTGGCGCTGAGAGTGGCCAAATGTCATCATTGTGCCACTCTCATAGCATCCGCAGAAAACCGCCCTGCCGCCCTGTTTAGGGTGACCCGCTCCCTCCTTCAACAGAGGATGCGGGAAGCCCCGCTACAGGGTAGAGCAGAGGAATTTGTGATTTTTCTGCAGGAGAAAATCGCTCAGATACAGAATGAGTTAGCCTCCATTGATGGCCCAGTGGGATGCCACGAGACAGATCTTGTTTGGGAGGAGTTTGACTCCGTTACTTCCGAGGATATGGACAGGTTACGTGGGCGACTGCGAGCCACCACATGTTTATTGGACCCGTGTCCCTCCTGGCTTGTACTGGCATCCTGGGAGGTGACACGAGGCTGGCTCCAAGAGGTTGTCAACGCATCCTTAAGTGAGGGTGCCTTACCTGCTTCCCTAAAAGAGGCCATGGTGAGGCCCCTCCTTAAGAAGCCCTCTTTGGATCCAGCTTTATTAACCAACTATCGTCCAGTCTCCAACCTTCCCTTTTTGGCGAAGGTTGTTGAGAGAGTGGTGGCACAACAGTTTCCCCGTCACCTGGAGGAAGTTGATTATCTAGACCCGCGCCAGTCCGGCTTTCGGCCCGGGCATAGCACCGAGACGGCATTGGTCGCGTTGGTCGATGATCTCTGGAGGGCCAGAGATGGGGGTTGCTCCTCCATCCTGGTCCTATTAGACCTCTCGGCGGCTTTTGATACCATCGACCATGGTATCCTATTGCATCGGCTGGAGGGGTTGGGGGTGGGAGGCACCGTTTTACGGTGGTTCTCCTCCTACCTCTCTGGCCGATCGCAATTTGTGTTGGCAGGAGAGCAGAGGTCGACCTCGAGACCCCTCACATGTGGGGTTCCTCAGGGGTCGGTCCTCTCGCCTCTCCTGTTCAACACATATATGAAGCCGCTGGGTGAGATCATCCGTGGCTTTGGGGTAGAGTACCATCTCTACGCTGATGATACTCAGCTGTATATATCTACCCCAAGCCACCCCAACGATGCCGTAGCGGTGATGTGCCAGTGCCTGGAAGCCGTACGGATCTGGATGGGAAGTAAAGGACTCAGACTCAACCCGACCAAGACCGAGTGGCTGTGGTTTCCGGCTGCCCGATTCAACCAGCTGACTCCATCGCTGGCCATAGGGGGCGAACATCTTGCCCCTGTGGATGGGGTGCGCAACTTGGGTGTCCTCCTGGATGCCCGGCTGTCCATGGAAGATCAAGTGACAGCCGTGGCCAGGAGGGCGTTTTACCAGGTTCGCCTGGTTTGCCAGTTGCGCCCCCTATTGGATCGGGACGCCCTTCGCACAGTCACTCATGCTCTCGTGACATCCCGACTGGACTATTGTAACTCTCTCTACATGGGGCTCCCCTTGAGGTGCACCCGAAGACTTCAGCTGGTCCAGAATGCAGCCGCGCGAGCAATAATGGGTACCGCAAGGTATACCCATGTAACACCGCTCTTGCGCGAGCTGCACTGGCTACCTGTCGTCTTTCGGGTGCGCTTCAAGGTGTTAGTTCTCATCTTTAAAGTGCTCCATGGCTCGGGACCTAGCTATCTGCGGGATCGGATTCTGCCCCATACATCTTCCCGGCCGATTCGCTCCCACAGAGAGGGACTTCTCCGGGTGCCGTCCACTAGACTTTGTCAGCGGGCGACGCCCAGGGGAAGGGCCTTCTCTGTGGCGGGCCCAGCCCTCTGGAACGACCTTCCCCCCGACATTAGAACAACTACGGACCTCCGCTCCTTCCGTCAGAAATTAAAAACTCACTTTTTCTGCTTGGCCGGCCTAGGTTAGTCTCTACCTCAGGGGTTAGGGAATGTTAATTTTAAAATGGGGATTTTAGTACAGGGACAGTTGATTTAATTTGTTTTTATTGTATTTATTTATGTATATATTTTATGCTGTTTTAATTTTCCCTGTTCACCGCTCCGAGTCCCCCTGGGGAGAGGACGCGGTATAGAAAAATAAAATCTATCTATCTATCATGCTTATTAGCCATGCACATATTTTGAAATAAACAATTTCATCTCTCTGGAATTACATTTACATAATAGTTACTAATTTTTAAAGAAACTTTTTTTCCCCCTAGGCGTCCAGAGATGTGGAGGGCTGTGGTTGGCTTGCATCATCTTTTCAAACATAATAAGACACACACTATAAAAAGACGCATAGAAGCCATCAACATCTATCATTACTATGACTCAAGAAAATATGACGATGATATTGCTGTGTTTCATCTAAGCAAACCTGTCACATTTAATGACTATGTTCAGCCCATCTGCTTGCCTAATGCTAATCTTTCCCTGAATTCTGATATGAAATGTTTTATAAGTGGGTGGGGAATGAATAAAGAAGAAGGTAAGTGTTTTATTTTTGCTTTAAAATAAGCTATTGTTAAAAGTTAAAATGAGTTTAGTGACCTCAGAAAGTTTATTTGCACTGTTGGAAGAAATATCCTTCTGGGTTCGGTTCCAAGTGGGGAAAATGACACTGGAGACATGGAGGCTGCTTGAAAAGATGGTTTAATGATGGAAGGGACCACATGGCTTGAGTCCTGAAGAGAAAAGGTGATCACATGCTTCGATGTTGGGTGAAGAAGAAAAAAGAGAAGGAAGGACTGAAAGTTCCTGGCTTTATACCCTCTGTTTGGCCCCACCTCTCTATTTCCTGTTCCTGTGTATTCTGATTCGTTGTCAGACTCCCATGGGGCCAGGTTTGGAGTTTCCAGATACCATGTGATGAGTTTCTATGGAAGGCTAATATTATCATGCCTTAATCCCATCACCCTGGAGCTGAAGGGGAGAACTCTTTATTATGTACAATAGACGCGTGGGCATTTTAATGGGCCATTAAGGAAAGTGGGGGCTATTAAGAATGAGTCTGTTTCCTGCCTAAAAGCATGTTTCTCCATTTCTGATCCAAAGAAATATTTAATAATTTAATTTAATAATATTTAAATTTCTATACCGCCCTTATCCCTTCCGGGACTCAGGGCGGTGTACAGCCAGCAGTAAAATCACGAATAAAAACATAGAAAGCAATTAAAAACCTATTAAAAATACATTAAATAATGAATAGCCTGTCTAAAACCTGTTAAAATCCCTACTAAAACCATATAAAACTAAAGCGTTTAAAAGTATGCCAGTTTAGAAACTATGCCAGGCTGGCCGCTCAAAATAAATGCGTCTTCAAAGCCCGATGGAAAAGGCGCAGGTCTGTGATTGTCCGTAGGTCAGGGGGTAGGTCATTCCAGAGGGCGGAGGCTGCCACAGAGAAGGTTCTCCCCCTGGGGATCGCCAAACGACATTGCTTGGCCGATGGCACCCTGAGGAGGCCCTCTCTGTGGGAGCGAACTGGACGGTGGGAGGTATTTTGTAGCAGGAGGCAGTCTTGCAGATAGCCAGATCCCTTGCCATGGAGCGCTTTAAAGGTGGTTACTAATACCTTGAAGCGCACCCGGAAAGCCACGGAGCCAGTGCAGCTCGCGCAGGAGAGGTGTCACATGGGAGCATCTAGACGCTCCCAGAGTCCCCCGCGCGGCCGCATTCTGGACTAGCTGGAGCCTCCAGGTGCACCTCAAGGGAAGCCCCTTGTAGAGAGCATTACAATAGTCCAGGCGGGAGATGACAAGGGCTTGAGTGACCGTGCGTAAAGCGTCACGATCCAGAAAGGGACGCAATTGGCATATCAGGTGGACCTGATAAAAAGCCCCCCTGGCCACGGCCATCATGTGGTCTTCTAGAGACAGCCGAGAATCCAGGAGGACACCCAAGTTGCGAGCCCTCTCTGCAGGGGCCAATGACTTGCCCCCAATAGCCAGAGATGGTACCAACTGGCTATATCGTGACACCGGAAGCCGGAAATATAATATTCTGTCTTTTCACTATTTCCTAGGATATTTCATTTTTATAGGATAGTTGGGTGCTAACTTCCTACAGCACTAAAAATAATATTTTTCAGTAGGGGGAAGGGGAATCTTCAAATCATCCTGACTCCTGGTGACTGCCTGGACAAATCCATACAGTGTTCTTGGCAACTATATTTTCAGAAGTGGTTTGTGGTTGCCTTATTTCTAGGGCTGAGAGAGAATGACTGACTGTCAGGCCTGCTTCTTCGTTGACTTAGGAAAGACCACGCTTAGACATTATTTTGAAATGAATAAGGCTCCTTTTACTAAGTAACAAAAGTGTACAGACCAAGTAAAGCTGAGAATGAATAGTTTAGGCGCGAACAGAAAGTATTAAGCTTAAGCCCATCCCAATCCCCAAACCCCCCCTTTGCACTGTCCAATATGCTTCCATCTCCAACATCAGGTGGGCAGGTCTTCACCATCCTGGAATGCAGGTCCGTTAACCAAGAGATAACACGAACCATCAACATTGTCCACCAGCAGAACACACACATCCCAACGCCCCCCACCCTCCCCGTTTCCATGGCAGCGAAGCAGGAACTAGCGAGACTGACACTGACTCAATGTCACTTACTGGCTTCACGCCAAAGTTGGGACTAGAACTCAGTCTCCCAGTTTCTACCTTGGTGCTTTTAACCACTACAGAGCTCCTTTTGGATACTATTCTCAGACATACTTGATATTCACAGATGTGCATTTCAGTATTTTCAAATTTACACACACACACACACACACACACACACACACACATATATATATGTAGGTAATTGTTTCACAACAACCTGTTATTAGGCCCCAATTAAGGGAGGAAACATACTGTTTCCTTTCCTGCCTTTCAGCTCATCACCAGAGACCATCTAGACAGCAAGCCAAGAATTACGTTGTGTAATATTTTTTTTTGATATGTGTGTTAGTTTTATGAGCTGATTAATAAATTAGAGAGAGACCAGGATAGATCTATTTCGAGCTTATTAGCTCTCATCATCTGGCCATACCCCTTACTGGGATTCGAACTGGGGCTATGTTGCATGCTAAGCAAGTAGCCTAGCACTTTAGCCAAATATGTAACAGTAGACATTTCAAGATGGAGAAAATTGTTCTGATTAGAATTGTAGCCATTAAAGTGAATATATTACTGAAACTCACATTTCTGTTCCCAATGATTCCAGTAAATATTTTTTAAAGGTATGAAATGATTGCCACAAATAACTCATGAGCAATAAAAGACTCAGAAATTCAAGATTTTACATCACTCTGCAATTAGGCACACAGGTCGTTTTAGTTTAGCAAGCACAGTTGGTTTTGGCAATTTGGAAAGTGAAGTAGTTGCTAAGAGAAAAATCCCACAACCACAATTGTGCTTATGAGTTTACTTCAGTTTTCCTTTGCTTTACACTGTCAGAAGTATATGACTCCAAACAATTGGATGAAGCCAAATGATGAATATATTTTCTGAAATTTGACTCATGAGTAAGTTGGATTAAGGGACAAATCCTATAGCCTTTTTTCCCCACTCCCACCCTCAGGGTTGAATGCTAACCCTGGCACTGGAATAATTAGAAGAGAATTTATGTTTGAATTTACATTCATTGACGAGGAAGAGATTACAAGAGAGTAAGCAGGCACAAAATGGGGAATGCACATTAAAGAATGCGCCAGTTGAGCTGTATTGCCAAGCAAGCTACCAGGCTTAAGAGGCAAAAAAAAGCCTTCAGTGGGAAGGCTTTGAGAATAGAACCTTCAGGTCTAGTTCAGGTAGCCACACAAGTTGGCAAAAGGTTATAATCAACTAATTAAGCCGACAGAGCTGAGCTTGTTATCTTGTAGTTAACATTTTTCAGGGACGCCTTGTGCTTTGGGAAGAAACAGCTGGGGAAAAAAGCACTTGTTTAGGCAATCACTCCACTCTCTGAGAGGTGAAAAGGGGGAAGAAAGGGGACCTGGCACGTGTATTAACTGATTGTAATGAGACACATGTGACTCAGATGTTGCAAAGGTTATAAATGTGGAAATTGGTCACAAAACTACTTCATCAGCACTGTAACTGAACAATTGCTAACCAAGTCAGTTGCTAAATGAGGACTACCTGTAGTAATAGATATGCAATGGACATTTCATTGGATGAATACATTTAATTGTTCTAATTGCTGTGAGGATATGTTATATCCCTTAATGAAAAAGATGTCTGATTCCCTCCATAGAATAATGGCTAAATTGATATCAGCAAACCGTGTAAATTGATATTCACAAACACATGCTTGTGAATCTATACAGTTTGCAAAGACCCCCCCCCCCAGGTATTCAGTATTTGTACTTTCTGCTTAACCTCCCCCCACCACCCAAAGTTCAGGTAACTGTCAGCCAGACAGTGCTTTCTTGCCAACTATTAACAGCACCTCATCCCATCCCTCAGACTATGCCTAAACATATGTTTATTCTCTCTTCTCACAAAAGGAATAAAAAATATATACATACAGCCATTGCTTTCAAAATTCATAATACTAACACGTGTGCTCTTCTCTTGGACTATACAATCATGACAATATTTTTCTCTAATGAATTGTCAGAAACTAGAAAGAACAAGCCAAAAATCTTTTCAGTAAGCACAAGGCAGTAATTGTTGTTTCTGAAGTGGCAGTGTTAAAACCACTTTTTCCTTATTCACAGATACCCTGCTACCAACACAAGGATAGGTCAGAATTGCTTACCGTTGCAAGTTCTTACTTGCATCATAGAAATTGCAGCATAGATAACAGATTCTATTAAACTATTAAAATGTGTAACTATCAAATTTGCATGTTTTTGTAGTTTTTCTAAATAACAAATGGTTCCTCAGTTGTTTGCTTTAGTCATAACCCTATATATCATTAGATCTTGCACATGATCAATTTTCTGTGTATGTATGAACATTCCTGTCTTGTATTGTCCTGTATTGTTTAAACATAAATTTCTGAATTAAAAGCTACATATTAGAAGATATAATGAGGCATATTCAAGGATAAATGATATTCTCCCAATGTTGCAGTTTTAATCTGCAGACAATAGCTGGCAATTAGGATTTGGCACATCTCTAAACATAAAAATTGTGGCAATTAATATAGGTCCTCCCAATTGCATAGGATAATTGGACTGGTGTCTTAGCATTAGATCAAGAACTGCCAATTCATCATTTTTACATACAATTCTGCATTTTTGTTACAGTTTAGAAAGAAATAAACTAAAAGCTATTGCTTTCCTTACAGGTAAAGGCAGCCTCACATTGCAAGAAGCTCAGCTACAAATTTTTTCATTAGAAACTTGTAATCGATATGACTGGCATGCAGGAACAATACCAGATACTGCTTTCTGTGCTGGCTCTGAAACTGGAGATGTTGATACCTGTCAGGTAAATGGACCTAGATCTATCTCAAATCACATGCACTTAATATCAAGCTAGGTTTACTAGATTAACAATTTACAGATGCACTACAGCAGATAGGAAATTTTAGAAAAGAAAATTAAAATTGATGTAATTTTAGGATTTTATAAGTGGGACATTGGTGAATTGAGAGAAAAGATCAATTACCACTGCTTTTTGCTATTTTAGAGTCCAGCCAAATAATGCTTTCATTCTAATATAATCTGAGTCAAGTTGACTAATTTATCCTACTGATTTCAATACAAATAAACCAGAGGTAATTTATGAAAACAACAAAATGTTAAATTACAAAAAGTACAAAGTAAGTACAAAAAGCATTTTTGTACTGTTGAAAGAAATGTTCTTCTGTGGGTTCAGCACCAAGTGGGGAAAAAGACACTGAGACATGGCGGCTACTTGGAAAGATGTTTTAATGGTGGACAGGACCACATGGCTTGAGTCCTGAACAGAAAAGGTGATCACATGCTTCAATATTGGGGGAAGAAGAAGGGCTGAGATGCTGAAAGTTCCTGGTTTTATGCACTCTCTGGCCTTTGATCTTGATCCTGTATTCTGATTGGTTGTCAGACTCCCATGGGGCAATGTAGGGGCAACTCTAGGCTGTGCTTTGAGTCCAGGTTTGGTTGAGTTATTATTATTATTATTATTACATTACATTTATATCCCGCCCTTCTCCGCAGAGGACCCACGGCGGCGCACAGGAGATTTAAAAAACATACAAAAATAGAACATAGATAAATAATTTAAAATATATATTAGATCCCAAACCTGTGCTAAAACCAATTATTAAAACCCAATTTAAAACTTTTCTAAAAGTCCCCATGGGAGGTTAGGCTAGGCCGGCTTGATGAAAAAAGTATGTCTTTAGACATTGGCGGAAGAGGCGGAGGTCGGTGATGGTCCGGAGTTCAGGGGGTAGGTCGTTCCAAAGGGCAGGGCCCGCCACAGAGAAGGCTCTTCCCCTGGGTGTCGCCAGTCGGTTCTCAAGATGCTATGTGGTGAGTTTCTGTGAAAAGCTGATATTACATATTTATTATGTAAAGTGGACTAGCTCAGGCTTTAATGGCTCATTGACAAAGGAAGTGGGCGCAGGGAGCTGCAGGGAACTATTCTATCTTTAAAACATGTTCCTCCCTTTTTCACATCCAGGGGGAATGTAATATTCTGTCTTTTCAATATTTTCTAGGATATTTCATTTTTCTGGGACAGGGATGGGTGATAATTTTCCACAGTACTTACTCAAGTCAGGAGAAATGCACACTAATGTGGCCATGAGGAAGATCTAATTCTTTGTTCTCAGTTTACCATAATGGAATGAGAACCATGAATGTCACTGAAAATATGTGGCTGCTGTATGTTCACTAGAAAACTAAATAAGAGGAGGGTTAGCCTTTATGCATGCATGCTTTCAAATACTATGAGTCACTACTCATTGTTATCTTTTTCATTTTTCAGGGAGATAGCGGTGGACCTCTTGTATGCTATTTATCAGATTCTAAATACTACATTGTAGGAATCACCAGCTATGGTATTGGCTGTGGCCGACCAAAATTTCCAGGAGTTTACACTAATTTGCCTAGATATATCTTCTGGGTGAAGAGACAACTTAGCAAAACCAACACTGTGAGCATTCAGCAAGTTCCTTTTTTGTTTGTGGTGTGGAACATTTTCCAATTAATTGTATGAAGTGGCTTTTTGCTGTGCTATAAATATATCAGATTGCTTTTTAAATAGTGAATCCTCTTGCAGTCTCATTATTTCTGGAAAAATATTATTTCATAGTAGTTTGTAATTTTAATTTTCTCATTGATATATTAAAGTGTGTATTTTCATCGCTATGAATACTCTTTATTGTTGTAGGATAGAAAGCCTCTGTGTTTCTTTCTGTCCCATATTATATCAAAGAAAATCAAAGTGTGGTTATCTTGAGTTTCTTTCTCATACTTCCCTCCAAAGGAGTTCATCTCCCTTAATAGTTCACTGCTCTCTTCCCAAGGCCAGAGCTACACTTCATGAAAAACATCTGGAAGAAAATAATGGCAAGCCACTTCTGTGCTTTTGCCAAGAGAGTTGGGCCAGCATCTATCTCCCTGTGGTGATAACTAGTAACTGATCTTGGTGCTTCAGTTCCAAGTGGGAAAAAAGACACTGGAAACATGGAGGCTGCTTGGAAAGATGTTTTAATGGTGGCCAGGACCACATGGTTTGAAGTCCTGGGGACAAAGGTGATCACATGCTTCAAGAAGGGACAGATGCTGAAAGTCTCTGGTTTTATGCCCTCTCTGGGCTTTGATCTTGTATTCTGATCATTAAGACTCCCATGGGGCCATTAAGGGGCAATTCTGCAGGGCTGTCTTTTGAGTCCAAGTTTGAGTCCATGTTTGTTTGAGCATTGCTTCTTCAGAGGTGCCGTGTGGTGAGATGGGTAAAGGGCTAATACTATCATGCCTTAATCCAATCACCCTGGGGCTGAAGGGGAGACCTTTGTTATTTGTATTTGTATTTATTAAATTTATATACCACACCTTCTCCCTACTGGGACTCAGGGCTGTGTACATATAGAATAGACCTTTTAATGGCCCATTGACAAAGGTGGGGGCTATTAAGAGAGCCTGTTTCCTACCTAAAACGTGTTTCTCCATTTCTTATCCAGGGAAATAGAATATTCTGCCTTTTCAATATTTCCCACGATATTTCATTCTTCTAGGAAATGGTTGATGCTAACTTCCTACAGTGCAAAAGCATCTTTACATTGTCCTCTCAAGCACAGCCTTCAGTTAAGTAATACGTACATTTATTCAGAATGTGTAACGGCTGTATTCAGTTGCCCAGATGAGGGAATGAAAGTGTGATGTGATCAGAATGGCACCTGGAGACCCAGGTTCCAGTTTACCCTGAGCCACAGAAGCTCGGAGGACGAGTTTGGGACCATCATTTCCCCTCAACCCAACCAAAGGGCTGCTGTGAAGGATTGTGGTGAGGAAAATGTGAGAAGGGAACACTACTGTGGATACATTGAGTCAAGTTCCTGAATTAAAGACCAAATATAGATCTAGGTTATTGGGTTACCTTCCATGCCTATTAAAAAGTTGCAGGAAGATAAACGTCGTATAAATTGTTTACTTCACGGGGATTAGAATCGCATCTCGACAATTGGTAAATAACCGCAGGGGAGCGGATTAAAACCTTTCTCCCTTTCTCTCCCGCCGGTCGAAAAACCCGGACTTTTCACGCGTCGGCGAAGCCTGTCGGAGGCCGAGTTCCAAGAACCTGATGCGGGAGGGCGCGCGAACCACTTCCCTAGGCCTGGTTCAACCGCCTCGCCGGCTCCTTCCAGCCTCCTCCGCTGCAGACGTCGAGCGGGAAAAGAGGCCGCTATTTTCTCCCTTGAGAGGATGATCAACCGGAGTTCTCTACTCTCGGTCGTTTCCCTTTTTTCCCTGGCGCTATTCTGCGCGACCTCTTCCCGTGCGAGCGATGGAAACGGTGAGGCGACCTTCTCTCGCCTTCGGGTAGCGGGTTGGGCGGGCGCTTAGCCTAGGCAGGCTCGGCTCCTGGTACTTCGGGGCGAGGCCAGCGACCGAGCCTGAGTACAACGACCGCAGGCCCTCCCAGGAGCCTTGGGAAGGGGTGTAGGCGCCAAGCGCTGGCGGTTCGCTCCCGGCTCTTACTTTACGGCATCTCTGACTGGCCGGCTGGTTCGTTTGATATACTGGTACGTTCAGGAATTTACATTGGGAACTGGTTGCCTTTCTTTTTTAACCTTCCTTTGGACCTTCATAGAATCAGAAGGCTGAAAATAACCTCGGAGTCTTCTAGTTCAACCCCCAGCTGAAGCCACAAGCCTTATCTGTCAAATGGTTGTCTGATCTGTTCTTGAATATCTCCAGTGAAAAAGCATCCACAACTCCACTGATTAATTCCTCTCACTTATCAGAAAATTTCTTACTTCTAGATTGGATCTCTCTTTGGCAGGTTCCCCTCATTACTTCTTGTCCTGCCCTCTGGAAGTACAGAAAGACAGCTATCATGCCCCCCACCCCAACCCTTGGCTTCAGGAGGCTAGATATGCTTAACTCCTCCAACTATTCACTGTACAATTTAGCCTCCAGATGCTTTTTTTTTTTTTAAATTCTTCTGTGCACACTTTCCAGGGTCTCAACATCTTTATAGTATTATGGCGACCAGAACTTGATACAGTATTACACAAGCTGTGCAGGTTGTCTTTGACTGATGGTGGTTTGCAGCACTGGAAAAAGAGTCTTATGACCATTTTTCACATTTAAATCTGTTGCAACATCCCCATGGTCACTAGATTAAATTTTAGGTGCTTTGCAAGTGGCTTGCTTTTATGCTGTTTGCTGTTTCCTGGGGTCATGTGATCTGACAAGCAAAGTAAATGGGGAAGCCAGATTCATTTAACAACCATGTTACTAATTTAACAACTGCAGTGATTCACTTAACAACTGTGACAAGAAAGATTGTAAAAACAAAGCTCACATAACAACTAACTTGCTTAGCAATAGAAATATAGGCTGCAATTGTGGTCATAAATCAAGGGCTACATGTATATTAACATTAGCTTGAGTGACAGACGAAACCCACTGTGGAATGCTCTGACTCTATACATGTCTTACCTCACACTTCAATTTTTATATTAACAGTCTAGGCAGGTTAGGATTTTTGTCCTAATCTGTATGTTTACATTACTTACACTAACACGTTTTTCACTTTAATTATGATCACTCAAGAAATGGGAAATAACTTTGGAATTCTTAACCCAGATGGCATAGCCAAGAAATTTGATAATGTTGCTTCTCATTCCTTTAGTTCTAAATTATTGCCAAATGTTTTTGAAAGATCAAGAAAACAAGCCCAGAGCAAATGGGAGAGATACCCAATATAGAATGCTCTAAGCCCTGTTCTAAAAAAATTAGACATCCATGTATTCACAATTGTTGCAAATTTAACAAAGAGAAGGAACTGAAAAGAACAGTTGGTTTTAGACAAATGTAAAAGTGGTCATGCAGAGCGAAAATCAAAGCAATCCATATAGCTAGTTATACTAGAGTAGCATAATGAAGTATCACAAAAGAGTAGAAACCATTATCTTTACTAGGCAAAATATTAGAAGAAGGGAGGGAAGGAGGGGGGATTAGGTGCAGCTGGCTCCAGACAGATAGGAAATCTGATCCACATAATGCCTTTGTGTGGGGTGGGGTGTGATTGTGATAAAGTGAGACAGACTGCCCTGGAGTTGCTATATTCTGTACATGATTGTGTTAATGTTTGGAGTCCATCAGATTTTGCCAGGACGGTTTACACTATGTCCAACGTTTTAATTTGTGTTTAATAAAAAAAACACCTTTTATTTAAAAAAAGAGTATTTGAAAGCTACAATTGGTCCAGAATGCAGTGTCATGAACACTTCATGCAAACTGACAAACCCTGAAATATAGACAAGAACCTAGTAAGTCAGACAAGCCTGTGCCAGCCCAAATAATCTTAAAAGTCACCCTACAGCCATGTAAAGATTTCTCCTTTTAGTAGTTATTCTGAAGTGTTATATTCTAAAGTCTTCTGTTTTTCAAAAACAGTTGAATTATTGCAATGTTCTCCTACATGGGGCTACCCTTTAAAAGTATTTGAAAGCTACAATTGGTCCAGTATGCAGTGGCATGAACAGTTCGGAAGGTGCCTAGGGTGGCACACATAATAGCACTGTTAAGTGAGCTGCAATTAGCTGCCAATCTCCTTCTGGATGCCTTAAACCAGGGATCTGCAAAGTTGGCTCTTTTAAGACTGGTGGACTTCAACTCCCAGAATTCCCCAGCCAGCATGGCTGGCTGGGGAATTCTGAGAATTGAAGTCCACCAGTCTTAAAAGAGCCAACTTTGCAGACCCCCCCGCCTTAAACCAACATAAACCAAGGTGTGGGTTTAAAATAAGCCCGTTTAAAGCCCTTTTTCTTATATGTTCAGGATATCTGCAGAATTATCTTTTCTCAATGGGATTGGCCCTCCTACTCCTGCTGACAGTAGGGGCCTACTGTGGATCCCATTAGCCAAGGAATTTCGGCTGGTGGGATCTAGAAGAAGAGACTTTATTGCTACAGCCCCCACGCTTTGAGAAATCTTGTCACTGGAGGTGAGATCTGCCTCCTCTTTTTTGACCATCAGGTAAGCCTTAAAACTTGGCAGTGCCAGTTGGTTTGGAGTACTAAAGGAGAAGTTCTTACCTGGAGGTGGTTGATGTAGTCATAAGAGAAGGCAGTACCACCTCTCTGCTCCAAACCCAGGGTTTTTGGTTTGCTTGAATTTTTGTTGTTCATTGTAATCTTTTTTTACATTTAAAATTGTTTTGATATTGACATATTTTATTACACTGTAAGCTGTTTAGAGTCACCTCGAAGTGCAAAATTGCAGGCAGATAAACACTACAAAGGAGCTTTACTTGGAACAGCTTACATCCTATGACGAAACCTCTGACACCAGTGGGGGAATTAGTTTTCCAAGAGGCCACATGCGAAACTGGGAATGTTGTGGAGGACCAAACCAATAGGGCTGCCGTTGTTGCAGCCCCTACATTGGGCCGGATAGGAACAACCAAAAGGCTAGATGTTGCCCATGGGCTATAATGGACAGGATGTGGCCTGCAGGTCATAGAAAGCTGAAATCCGTTTATGTTTCAAATATAAATATGTACCTATCCCAAATCCAAATCTGGGATATGCCAAATCCAGTCTGAAAATTTGGCTGACTATGCAAAGAACCATAATACATTGAGAAAACAAGCAGAAACAGCAAATACTATGTCTGCAAAGAAGCTAAATAAACAGTGGACTAGCTGGTTAGCTATTACAAGAATATCACACTGATAAACTACAAATAACAGCATGACAAAGTAGCAAGAACACTCCATTGGAAGGTTTGCAAGAAATACCATTTGCCTGCAAGTAAGAACTGGCAGGACCATAAAATAGAGAAAGTAATAGAAAATGAAGAAGCTAAAGTGCTCTGGAACTTTAGAATTCAAACAGACAGGCACTTGCTACGTTAACACCCCAGACTTAACAATTGTCGATAAGAAACAAAAATGTAGATAGCAGATGTGGTTGAACCTGGTGGCAACAGAAGAGAAGAGAAAGAACTGGAGAAGGTAAAATACAAAGACCCACAAATAAAAATAGAATCACTGGCAAAAGAAAGCAAAGGTACTAGTAATAGGTGCTTTGGGTACAATCCCAAAACGACTGAAGCACTACTTGGACACCAACGACATTGACAAATTCATCAGTCAATTGGAAAAGCACCTTTATTCAGAACAGCTTTGTTACTGCAACAATATCTTTAACACCATCAAGCATAAATATATGCCTATATCAGGTCTTTGGGAAGGACTCAGTAGGTGGATAAAAATGCAAAATTCAGTCTGAACGTCTGGTTTAGTATGCAATGAATAATAATAAAAGTCTGTGCCTATATATATATATATATTGTCTTTGCAAGATTGATATATATATATATCAATCTTGCAAAGACAATATATATATATAGGCCCAGACTTTTATTATTGTAAGATTGAGATTGTCTTTTATTATTGTAAGATTTTATTATGCACATACACACACACACACACACACAATATATATATATATATATATATATATATATATATATATATATATTGTGTGTGTGTGTGTGTATGTATGTACCGTCTTTCCAGCTCCGAAGCCGAAAACACCAGCCTCAAGATGGCGAGTGAGACCTCGCCGAAACATTGCAAAGACAATCTCAATCTTACATGGGAAAAGACTTGAATATAAGACCAGCGTACCTACACCCGTGAAAATCTACAAAAACATATCATCAATGAGAAAGTGGGCTCGAAGTTGCAAGTTACGGTCACATTAGTCAGAATGGAATAGAGCTGGATGGGACCTTGGAGGTCTTCTAGAGCAGTGATGTTAAGAAATAGTTTAAAAATATTTATTGAAATCAACTTGATTCTTTTTGACTATATATGTATGTAGGCATGTGTGCTGTATGGATTTATGAGAAAAAATGCCAACTGATAAGTATGGCTATTCAGAGAAACCCTAAAGTTTGCATTTATAAAGTCAAATCTAACAATTGTGATTTCATTTCTAGAGTGCGGAATAAGACCTGCTATAAGCACATCAGGGAGTCGGATTGTAGGTGGAAGTGAATCTGTGGAGGGGGCATGGCCATGGCAAGTTAGCCTTCAAGTATATGTCCATGGTGGAGGATTTATGCATTTATGTGGTGGAACTTTACTTAATAACCGCACAGTATTGTCAGCTGCACACTGCTGTATAAAAAAAGCGTACGTATAACCTATCCCTATATTTTTATAGATTTTAGAGTAAGAAAAATACATGGATACATGAATTTGCCAAATTTAGAAATTTATATTTTTAAATATCTATTTTGAATCATCTTCACATAAACTGTTTTCCAGATTGAAAGAAGCATCTGAAATCTTCATCTGAGTTCTCAGATTAGAAATTTAGGAATAGGAAGAGTAACAGAAAGCCATTCTCCAATTAAACCTCTAATCTCAGAGTGGCAAGGATGACTCATGGTAACAGCACTTAACAACTAGCCTAAAAAAACAGATTCCACTTCATTATCTGATACTTCCCAAGCTATCTGAAACCTATCATGTTGTGGAGAAGAGGCAGATTCCATTTTATCATATGCCCCCGTTTGTCATTTTATCATATGACCCTGAGCACTTGCGGCTGCTTCCCATGACTCCTGGAAGTGGCTGCCATGTTCAGCACTCTGGCAATTCCTTGTGGAAAGAACAGCTGCTTTCAGAACTGTCTGCCCCAATCAGCTGACCGTTGGGATGCTCCAAACTCCCTTCTGGCTCTTGCTACTCTTTGGGAAGCCAGCCCTCGCATGCAAAGGCAGCAGCTGCAGGACAAGCATCCCAAAACCTTTCCCTTGCTTTAACTACCTCCTCCCTCCCCATAAAGCCACATTTGTTCAATTAAAAAAAATATCTGGGAAGGTCAGACTTTTCTCCCCCTCCCTATTATGTGTTAAAACTAAAATCTCCATCTCTGCCCTAGGAAGGAAAGATTTTGTTAATAATGCTATGCCTATAAAGTTGATGTGTGCTTTTATCTGCATGATCAGGGCTTTTTGATTTTTTAAGAGTGTTGTCACAATAATACTGTATATATTTGTAAATAAATTGACTCTTAAATTTTTGACCAAAATACCATGAAAAATGTACCGTCCACAAATGAGCCAACCCACATTTTTCATGGTGTTTGATTAAAAAGTCCATGATCTACTTAACCATCAATAGACTTGTGTGCAGGTATATTACATGTTATATGGGTGCTTTTGAAAAGTTATTACTGCATACGCCCACATAAAAGCCATCTGTGGATAAGCTGAATGCCATTTTTAGGTGCATTTTGGCACCTAAAATTTTTGGCTTCTCCACAAGTATCTGCAGTAATAATATTTTTCAAGCGCTATTTGTAAAAATGTGTGTGAAGATAACCTTCATTCAAAGTAGGAATTTCAGTAATATATACGTAGATACTAAGAATATATATGGCTTTATAGTTTTTTAGATTTCTATGTAAGCCAAAAAGCTTTTCCAAGCTAACTCAGGTTGTTATTTATTATCACATCCGTATAGACTCTGGGCATTGAACAATAAAACTAAAACATATATAATTAATACTGGGCATGGTTTGATATTTTCCGATCATGCTGACCAACATAGGATTTTAACTTTTACACTAGCCAAAGACCCAACCAAGCATCCACAAAGAGCCATAAACAATTACCGGGTTTCCCCGAAAATAAGACAAGGTCTTATTTTCTTTTGACCCCCAAAATAAGCACTTGGCCTTATTTTCAGAGAGGTCTTATTATTTTTGAGGTCCAGGAAGCAGCGAGTGTGGTCACCTCATGGCTGCCTCTCTGTTGCAAAAAATTTTGGTGAGGGTTTATTTTCAGGGAAGGGTTTATTTTAGCACATGCGCTCAAAAGCCCAATTGGGCTTATTATCTGGGGAGGTCTTATTTTGGGGAAAACAGGGTATTTGAGGAGTACAACCCTTTCCAGACTAACTGCTTTGATGTTTGCATAGCAATAGCAGTTTCATCTTGGTAGGATTTAATCTGATTTTAATCAAATCTCCCTCACCCCACCCCCAGCTAGATCCTTAGAACCTTCAGACACTGCTTCAGGACTTCCTGGCATGTCCAGATTGGCCCAGAATACCAAATGAGTTATTATTACTTTCATATAGATGTTAAATAACATAGTGTCCCAAGGGCTGGAACACTGCCTCCCCCAATCATTGACTAATACTGTCCACTTAGGTGCCAATGCAGCAGGAGTGGGTTCTGGCTGGTATTACTACCGTTTCGCTCATGTGTGCGCTTTGAGTGCAACATACACGCTGTGCACGTGTGCGCACTGCAATGTAAATTGTTCTCTGCATGCGCAGAACAGAAAAAAAGATGGCGGGTTAGAGGAGGAGCCTGCGTCACAACAATACGACGCTTGATCTCGCCGCTGCGAAATCATTGTCGATTCTTCCAATTGGACCTAAACTGTCCTGAAGGGACAGCAAAGATGAAACCGAATTTTTGCTGATCACAGGGACATCGCAAAGTCCCTGTTTGATCCAAAGGAAGGGCTACAAATCCACGGTAAACAGACACACACACACACACACCAGGCTGGCAAAGTTGCCGACGGCTCCAGAAAGAAGGAGACGAGAAAGTGAAAGTGGATTCTAGCTGGGAAGCTGTGTATTGGCATAAAAGAGACTGCTTTAAAAGAGTTTGCCGGTAAGAACTTTTTAAACTAAGCTGAAACTCTTTAAAAAAAATAAAAGTAAGCGGCGAAATTAAGCACTGGAGGACTTGGTCAGTGGGTTATCACAATTTCTTCAATTGATACTTTAAATGGAACCTAGGAAGAACTGTTAAAAGGAACGGAGTAAGTTTTTCCTCTTCTATGTTTTTTTTTTCTTGTTTACAACCTATGGACTAAATCTCTTCCTTTTCATTAGTATGTGTGACTTTTAAAAAATTTTCTCTTCTTTTTACTACATTTAAGAATACCTAAGAATTTGATTTCTTTTTGAAACAACTAAGATATAAAAAGAAACAAGAAAAATTGTAATGATTGAAACAACAGAAGAGAAAATGGCGCTGCTACTTGCAAGTTAAAGTAGGTGGATATGTTCAAAGAACTGCAGTTTGCTTAAAAGTGAAAGGAGAATTGCTTTTTTTTCTTTACAAATGCTTTTTTGAAGCCTAATTTTAACTAGAGATTGTGAATTTGAGTTTGTTAAAAGCATTCCCTAAACTAGGGTAGCAGTCCTTTTCTTCAACAATTGGAGACAATGGTGTATACTGAACAACAACAACAAAATGTTACCTTGCAAGAAATAATGGATGCAATACAGCAATACCCTAATTCATTTGGGGGGGGGGGGGAAATAGAACATTTAATTGGAGAATATGAGGAAAAGGATGGAGTTACATATAAAATGGAAAAAACAGGTTGGTTCCTTAAGCACTAAAAAGAAAAATAACCACAAAGAAACTAAAATGGCTGATCCTTTCGATGAGTGACTTATGTCCGACAATGGGAAAAGTAGAACATGGTAAGATGAATCAGATGGATGGGAACTCCACCTCAGATGGCAAGATATAGAAGAAGAAACAACAAAAGAACCTATGATATTAAAGAAAGAAACTTTACTAGTAACACCATTGATAACAATCCTGACACTTAAAGTTAAACTGACTAAGGAAGAAGAAGGGTTCCAAAACGACAGGAAAGAACTTAAAAATGATGGACTGCAAAGAGAAGTCCACACAAATTGGATTAAGGATATGATCAGAAGAATTATGCCACAAATGGCAGAAGATGTGATATTGTTTTATTACTGGAAAGATACAGGCTGATAGATAAAAGATTAACCTAAAACCAGTTGAGATTAAGGAAATTTAGTGATAATAGACATAATTAGATAAGTAATTGAAAGTGATAATAAATGTATATATATGCATAGTTATAAGTGGTAATTGGAAATGAATATTGAATAGCATTTATTAAAGGAGATGAGTAAATATTATTGATGTTTGGTTAAAATAGGTTACAGGGAATAATGATTTTGGAGGATAGTAGAATTAAATATGATGCCAACACGTGACTGTGTTCTACGTTTTTATTGGTATGCTTTAAAATGAAGGACGTGTAATACAATTATAATTATTAATAATAATAATAATAATAAATTTAATTTGTTGACCGCTCCCTCTCCCCGAAGGGACTCGGAGCGGTGCACAGGGCAAATAAAACAATAAATATACACACATAATAAAAACGAATTAAATAATATCCCTGCGCTAAAAATTCCCAGTTAAAAATACTAGAATCCCCATCTAAAATTATTAACAACCCCATAGAGAGAGACTACCCTAGGCCGGCCAAGCAGAACAAATATGTTTTTAGTTTTAGACGGAAGGAGCGGAGGTCCGTGGTTGTTCTAATGTCGGGGGGAAGGTCGTTCCAGAGGGCTGGGCCCGCCACAGAGAGAACCCTTCCCCTGGGCGTCGCCCGCTGACAAAGTCTAGTGGACGGCACCCGGAGAAGTCCCTCTCTGTGTGAGCGAATAGGCCGTGTGGATGTATGAGGCAGGATCCGATCCCGCAAATAGCTAGGTCCCGAGCCATGGAGCGCTTTAAAGATGATAACTAGAACCTTGAAGCGCACCCGGAAGACGACAGGCAGCCAGTGCAGCTCGCGCAAGAGCGGTGTTACATGGGTAAACCTTGAGGTTCCCATAATTGCTCGCGCGGCTGCATTCTGGACTGGCTGAAGTCTCCGGGTGCACCTCAAGGGGAGCCCCATGTAGAGAGAGTTACAATAATCCAGTCGGGATGTCACGAGAGCATGAGTGACTGTGCGAAGGGCGTCCCGATCCAATAGGGGGTGCAACTGGCGAACCAGGCGAACCTGGTAGAACGCCCTCCTGGCCACGGCTGTCACTTGATCTTCCATGGACAGCCGGGCATCCAGGAGGACACCCAAGTTGCGCACCCCATCCACTGGGGCAAGATGTTCGCCCCCTTATTAAAGGAAGGCATGAAAAAGATAAAGTTTATAAATATATTTGATGTGATGTACTTGAAATAATATGAAATAATATGAAACTTGGATGAATATCGAAGAGATGTATGAAAATATTTTGTAATCAGCAGATACACATTTTATAACATGTGAGATGAAGGATTTTTATGTTGTGTTTAAAAATAAAATAAATTAAAAATTGATTAAAAAAAAGAAAAAAAAGATGGCGGTGGAGACCAGGGAAACATTTTGGGGGCATGGTAGGCCTGGGTTGTAGCCACCACTGAATGTGCCCCAAACTGTTATTTCTTAAAGGCAGTTCAGAAGGTTATCATGGTTGATGGTACCAAGCCCACCAAGAAGTCTATAGATGGTAGCATGCGCTATTCCAAAGAAGCATTGAGTATCTCTCAGATGCAGCCATTCACACTTCATCTGGCCATCCAGAGGAATGCATGGATCAAAACTGCACGTGGCAGAATTGCATTGTAGAAATTCATGAAAATCCCAGATTATTATACAGAAATTATTATTTCTGTCTCGATCTTCACTACAGCCTTTGTACACTATAGACTCTGTCCAGGGGTGAGATTCTACCGGTGAGATTCTACCGATTTGGTAGAATCCCGCCATGGAGGGATGATCACGGAGACATCTTCAGACAACGCTGGCTCTTCAGCTTTGAAATGGAGATGAGCACCGCCCCCTAGAGTCGGGAATGACTAGCACATATGTGCAAGGGGAACCTTACCTTTATCTTTTATAAGGATCCAGAGCATCTGTGAGCTGTTGTTTGATGAGAAAGTGATCTAATTATGGCAAAGGACAGATATTAATGACCTCCATCTTCAGATTGCATATCATCTGCTCTGAAGTAAAGATATGGTTAAGTGTGTATTATCTTATGTTGGCCACAATTAGTTATGATAAATCCCTACCATGTTAGAGTATAATATGGAAATAAAATAACAGTAAGATCTGGCTAGAATGAATTCATATTTATAAAACAAATAGAGTCTGTCTCGCTTTATGCTCATGTGGTAAGGAAGGAGAAGAAACAAGACTTAATAATTTAAATAACCAGGGTCAATTTTAAAGGTGAATTGAGTAGGACACAAACTTTTAACACAATTCCAAATTTAAAAGAAAATATTTGGTATTGTCTTTCTAGTGTCCTTATTCCTAAACATATTGATTATGCACCTGCACAAAGTCTCTGGGAATTATAAAATCGAACTAAGTTCTGACAGTTTCCCTGGCCCCAACTCTCTCTGCATACGTTTCCTATCTGGTAATAGTAAAAGTAGCAAAATATATGTGATTTTCCACCCTTGTTGATTTCACAAAAAGTTAGTCAGTGGCTCTTTTTAAGGTTTCCCAGCCTGTCATGAACAAGGAGGAGCCAGGGGAATATTTACAGGGCTGCTCTGAGATTGCTCTTGGCATCTGTTGGAGAAGGTAGAACTGCATAGGTCCTATGGAGTTGCCAGAAGATAGTCTTAACTGATTAGCTGGGAAGAGTTTGAACCTTTTAGCCTGATGAAATGAACAGGATCCTCAAAGCTATTAATTAGGGTATCTGTTTTACATCTATATCTCTGGTGGCCTGTTAAGGCCTTCTGGGAGGTGATGTGGTTGGGTCCATCTGGTAGTTAATGCTTCTTTACAAGATGAAAGGGTTCTGCTGATCTTGAAAGAAGTGTACCCTTTTCCCAAGAAGCCTATGCTGGACCCAAAGGAACTGGACAAATTTAATCCAATCTCCAACTTTATCTTTTCAAGATAAGGTTTTATCTTTTCAGGATAAAGCTCAGGATGAAGGAATTATCTTTTCACTCAGGATTCAGATTTGTTGAAGCACTGGGATAGTATTGGATGTGCCTATTAATTTCCTCTGATGGGTCCTGAATTAATCCTGGCCTTTACTGATTTCTCAACAGTCTTCAGTGCTATGAGCCATGGCTTCCTTCAGTAACAGCTCAGGAGATTTGGATCAGGGAGGCACCATCTCTCTGGAGATCCAGTTCGATCCCACTCTGTTCGTCTCTCACAAGGCAGTTAAACCTGGTTGTTCCCTTAGGCATTGGGGCCAGAATAATAATAATAATAATAATAATAATAATAATAATAATAATAATAATAATAATAATAATAATAATAATAATAATAATAGTAATAATAGTAATAATAGTAATAGTAATAGTAATAGTAATAATAATTTTAATTTAGAATGCCAAGCAATCTCTGCTATTGAATGGGTTGGTGGGTGTTTTTTAAACTAATTGTGAATATATGTTATTAGATCTTGGGCATGTGTTATATTGATGGTCTTTGGTTGTTTTGTCTTTTGTTCACTGCCTAGATTTATTATTGTGAGAAAGTTGGCTGTATAAAAAGTATTTAAATTATAAATTTCAGATAACATTATTTGAGAATTCTTGAATTAGGAATATTGCAACAAATTGTTTGAATCTGATTTTGCAAATGTTACATTTTTAGGTCAGTCTAAATGACTATTTAAACTGGTTGTATTTTCTATAACAGCCTGCCATGTTGTCATCATTTGAATAAAACCTGGCTCCATGCTTATTAGCCATGCACACATTTTGAAATAAATAATTTCATCTCTCTGGAATTACATTTACATAATAGTTACTAATTTTTAAAGATACTTTTTTTTCTCCTAGGCGTCCAGAGATGTGGAGGGCTGTGGTTGGCTTGCATCATCTTTTCAAACATGAAACATATACTATGAAAAGACGCATAAAAGCCATCAAGATCTATTATTACTATGACTCAGCAAAATATGAAGATGATATTGCTGTGTTTCAACTAAGCAAACCTGTCACATTTAATGACTATGTTCAGCCCATCTGCTTGCCTAATGCTAATCTTTCCCTGACTTCTGATATGAAATGTTTTATAAGTGGGTGGGGAATGAATAAAGAAAAAGGTAAGTGTTTTATTTTTGCTTTAAAATAAGCTATTGTTAAAAGTTAAAATGAGTTTAGTGACCTCAGAAAGTTTATTTGCACCTAGAATAATTTTTTTTGGGGGGGGGGGGGGATCTTCAAATCATCCTGACTCCTGGTGACTGCTTAGAAAAATCCATACAGTTTTCTTGGCAACTATATTTTCAGAAGTGCTTGTGGTTGTCTTATTTCTAGGGCTGAGAGAGAATGACTGACTCGATGTCACTTAGCTGGCTTCACGCCTAAGCTGGGACTAGAACTCAGTCTCCCAGTTTCTACCTTGGTGCTTTTAACCACTACAGTCAACTGTTTCTCTCTTATATTACACACAGAAAAGTACGATCAGGAGGGAGCTCCTTTTGGATGCTATTCTCAGTTAGACATACTTGATATTCACAGATTTGCATTTCAGTATTGACAAATTTGTATATACACAGAGTCAAGGTAGCTGGATATAATGGGAGTTGTATGTACGACTTCTAGAAAATAATAAGATGGGAAGGACTGATATAAACAATAGATAATTTTTACTCACTTCTTTTCCTAGATATCGGTCTTAAAAGTCTCTTTGCAGGGCATTTCTTCCTCTTTACTATGTCCTTCTCTTTGCAACAGGATAATATGTCATGAAAATAAAATTTAGAAGTTAAAATACCAAGATTCTATTGCATTCTGAATATAAATTGGAATTAAACATTGATAATATTGTACCCAATTACCCAGCAAATTGACTAAATTGGACTATATACAGCAATACGGTTTTGTCAGATTATTGGATCAGTAAAAAGAAAATTCAAATTCTGACATGTAACCTAAAGAAGAAGAAAAAAAAACATTTCCATCTAATTATAATAATAATAATAATACAATAGCAGAGTTGGAAGGGACCTTGGAGGTCATCTAGTCCAACTCCCTGCCTAGGCAGGAAGCCTTATACCATTTCAGACAAATGGCTATCCAACATCTTCTTAAAGACTTGCAGTGTTGGGGCATTCACAACTTCTGGTGGCAAACTGTTCCACTGATTAATTGTTCTAAGTGTCAGGAAATTTCTCCTCAGTTCTAAGTTGCTTCTCTCCTTGATTAGTTCCCACCCATTGCTTCTTGTTCTGCCCTCAGGTGCCTTGGAGAATAGCTTGACTCCTTCTTTGTGGCAGCCCCTGAGATATTGGATCACTACTATCATGTCTTCCCTAGTCCTTCTTTTTATTAAAGTAGACATACCCAATTCCTGCAACCGTTCTTCATATATTTTATTCTCTAGTCCCTTAATCATCTTTCTTGCTTTTCTCTGCACTCATTCTAGAGTCTCCACATCTTTTCTACATCGTGGCGACCAAAACTGGATGCCGTATTCCAAGTGTGGCCTTACCAAGGCATTATAAAGTGGTATTAACATTTCACTTGATCTTGATTCTATCTCTCTGTTTATGCAGCCTAGAACTATGTTGGCTTTTTTGGCAGCTGCTGCATACTGCTGGCTCATATTTAAATGGTTGTCCACTAGGACTCCAAGATCCCTCTCACAGTTGCTGCTATTGAGCAAGGTACCACCTATATTGTACTTGTGGATTTCATTTTTTTGCCTAAATGTAGAACCTTACTCTTTTTGTCATTGAATTTCATTTTATTAGATAGTGCCCAATGTTCAAGTTTGTCAAGATCCTTCTGTATCTTAAGCCTATCTTCTGGAGTGTTGGCTATTCCTGCCAGCTTGGTGTCGTCTGCAAATTTGATGAGTTCCCCATTTATTCCCTCATCCAAATCATTGATGAAGATGTTGAAGAGTACTGGCCCTAAAACAGAGCCTTGCGGTACTCCACTGCATACTTTCCTCCATGTAGATGCAGTTCCATTGAGTGCGGTTGGTCAGCCAGTTGCGAATCCATCTGGTGGTGATGCTGTCTAACCCACATACTTCTACTTTATCTAGTAGTAGGTTATGGTCTACCTTGTCAAATGCCTTACTGAAGTCCAAGTAAACTATATCGACGGCATTCCTCTGATCCACTAATTTTGTCACATTATCAAAGAGTGCAATAAGATTAGTCTGGCATGATCTGTTTTTGACAAAACCTGGTTGGCTTTTGGTTATTATTTTGTTTGCTTCTAGGTGTTCACTAATTTTGTTGCTTGATTATTTTTTCTAGAATCTTTCCTGGTATTGAAGTCAGGCTGATAGGTCTGTAGCTTCCTGGATCTATTTTTTTCCCTTTTTTGAAGATAGGAACCACATAAGCTCTTTTCCAGTCCTCTGGCAGTTCCCCGGTGTTTCAGGATCTCTGAAAAATATAGTTCAGTGGTTCTGAGATCTCATCTGCCAATTCCTTCAGAACCCTAGGGTGTAATCCATCCAGTCCTGGTGAATTGAACTCGTCTAGGGTAGACAGGTGCTCACTTACTATTTTCTTCTCTATTTCAACTTGTGTTCCTAATCTGATTTTTATGGTGCTGTTTTTGATAGATTGGAATGTTTTATCCCTTTGTGTAAAGACAGATGCAAAAAATGAGTTAAATAGTTCTGCTTTCTCCCTGTTGCTTGTCACCTTCTTGCCACTTTCTCCCAGCAATGGACCAGTGGTGGGTTTCTGCAGGCTCGCACCTACTCGCGAGAGCCGGTTGGTGAAATTTAGAGAACCGGTAAGAGGAGGTTCCACCGGCGTATCTGGAAGTAAATCTGGCCCGCCGCTGCCAATGACCCAATGGGAAGGAAAGGAAAGGAAAGAAGGAAGAAAGGAAAGGAAAGGAAAGAAGGAAAGAAAGAAAGAAAGAAAGAAAGAAAGAAAGAAAGAAAGAAAGAAAGAATTTATCATCACAATTGAGTCCAAAATTTTGGTTGCTAAGCAAGAGCGTTGTTAAATGAGTTTCACCACATTTTAAAAGGTGGCCACTCCCACCGTCACATGACTGCCAAGCCACGCCCACAAAATAGGCCACACCTACAGAATAGGTTCTACGAAATTTGAAACCCACCACTGCAATGGACCAATTGTTTCTTTAACTTTTTTCTTGTTTTTAATATATTGAAAGAAGCTTTTTTTGTTATTTTTTACTTTTGTGGCAAGCCTTTCTTCATTGTGAGCCTTAGCTTTTCTCACTTCACCTTTTTAGGCTTGGGCTATTTGCTGATATTCTGCCTTAGTTATGTCCCCCTCTTTTATACTTATCTTTTTTGTCTTTCAGTTTGTCAATTTAATGCAGCCAGCTGAGCTGTATTGCCAAGCAAGCTACCAGGCTTAAGAGGCAAAAAAGCCTTCAGTGGGAAGGCTTTGAGAATAGAACCTTCAGGTCTAGTTCAGGTAGCCACACAAGTTGGCAAAAGGTTATAATCAACTAATTAAGCTGACAGAGCTGAGCTTGTTAACTTGTAGTTAACATTTTTTAGGACGCCTTGTGCTTTGGGAAGAAACAGCTGGGGAAAAAAACTTGTTTAGGCAATCACTCCACTCTCTGAGAGGTGAAAAGGGGGAAGAAAGGGGACCTGGCACGTGTATTAACTGATTGTAATGAGACACGTGACTCAGAGATGTTGCAACGGTTATAAATGTGGAAATTGGTCACAAAATTACTTCATCAGCACTGTAACTGAACAATTGCTAACCAAGTCAGTTGCTAAATGAGGACTACCTGTAGTAATAGATATGCAATGGACATTTCATTGGATGAATACATTTATACAAAATATACTTAAGGAAACCTTTTTAATCATTGATATATTACCCAAGACCTGTTTGCTAACTAAGCCTTATATTCTTACAACATCTTTTGAACTGACTTAGCATGTTCTAACTGCTGTGAGGATATGTTACATCCCTTAATGAAAAAGATGTCTGATTCCCTCCATAGAATAATGGCTAAATTGATATCAGCAAACCGTGTATGTTTACATGCTTGTGAATCTATAGAGTTTGCAAAGAGCCCCCAGGTATTCAGTACTTGTACTTTCTGCTAAAAAGCCCCCTCAAAGTTCAGGTAACTGTCAGCCAGACAGTGCTTTCTTGCCAACTATTAACAGCACCTCATCCCATCTCTCAGTCTATGCCTAAACATGTTTATTCTCTCTCCCCACAAAAGGAACAATATATGTATTGTTATATATATCAGCGTTTTTCAACCACTATGCCGTGGCACACTAGTGTGCCGTGAGATATTGTCTGGTGTGCCGTGGGAAAAATTCCTGCCAGAATATCAGCTTTGTGTTCAGCCAAACAGGCCCAGATTTCGCACTGAGTAAGTAAACAGAAATATGAACAATTATAAAATACTTTATTATTTCATAATAAAGTAATTATAAAATAATTTCTTTGTGTTTATTTGATTCCTATTCAAGAGAATTACTTTATATATAGTGAATATAGGCACAGAGTTACATTTTTTTAACATTTTCTAATGGTGGTGGTGTGCCTCGTGATTTTTTTCATGAAAAAAGTGTGCCTTTGCACAAAAAGGTTGAAAAACACTGATATATATATGTTATATATTCAGCCATTGCTTTCAAAATTCATAATACTAACACATATGCTACTTGGACTACTCAATCATGACAATATTTTTCTCTAATGAATTGTCAGAAACTAGAAAGAACAAGCCAAAAATCTTTTCAGTAAGCACAAGGCACTAATTGTTGTTTCTGAAGTGGCAGTGTTAAAACCACTTTTTCCTTATTCACAGATACACTGCTACCAACATAAGGATAGGTCAGACTAGCTTACCGTTGCAAGTTCTTACTTGCATCATAGAAATTGCAGCATAGATAAAAGAGTCTATTAAACTATTAAAATGTGTAACTATCAAATTTGCATGTTTTTGTCGTTCTCTAAATAATAATTGGTTCATCAGTTGTTTGCTTTAGTCATAACCCTATATATTATTACAATACAATACAATACAATACAATACAATACAATACAATACAATACAATACAATACAATACAATACAATACAATACAATAGCAGAGTTGGAAGGGACCTTGTAGGTCTTCTAGTCCAACCCTCTGCGTAGGCAGGAACCTTATACCATTTTAGACAAATGGCTATCCAACATCTTCTTAAAGACTTCCAGGGTTGGGGCATTCACAACTTCTGGAGGCAAGCTGTTCCAGAGGTTAATTGTTCTAACTGTCAGGAAATTTCTTCTTAGTTCTAAGTTGCTTCTCTCCTTGATTAGTTTCCACCCATTGCTTCTTGTCCTGCCCCCAGGTGCCTTGGAGAATAGTTTGACTCCCTCTTCTTTGTGGCACCCTCTGAGATATCGGAACACTGCTATCATGTCTCCCCTTCTTTTCATTAAACTAGACATACCCAGTTCCTGCAACTGTTCTGCATATATTTTAGCCTCCAGTCCTCTAATCATCTTGGTTGCTCTTCTCTGCACTCTTTCCAGAGTCTCCACGTCTTTTCTACATCGTAGCGACCAAAACTGTATGCAGTATTCCAAGTGTGGCCTTACCAAGGCATTGTAAAGCGGTATTAACACTTCACGTGATCTAGATTCTATCCCTCTGTTTATGCAGCCTAGAACTGTGTTGGCTTTTTTGGCAGCTGCTGCACACTGCTGGCTCATATTTAAATGGTTGTCCACTAGGATTCCAAGATCCCTCTCACAGTTGCTACTATTGAGCAAGGTACCACCTATACTGTACCTGTGCATTTTGTTTTTCTTGCCTAAATGTAGAACCTTACTTTTTCACAATTGAATTTCATTTTGTTAGATAGTGCCCAATGTTCAAGTTTGTCAAGATCCTTCTGTATCTTAAGCCTATCTTCTGGAGTGTTGGCTATTCCTGCCAGCTTGGTGTCATCTGCAAATTTGATGAGTTCCCCATTTATCCCCTCATCCAAATCATTGATGAAGATGTTGAAGAGTACTGGGCCTAAAACAGAGCCTTGCGGTACTCCACTGCATACTTCCTTCCATGTAGATGTAATTCCTTTGAGGACTACACATTGAGTACGGTTGGTCAGCCAGTTACTAATCAATCTGGTGGTGATGCTGTCTAACCCACATACTTCTACTTTATCTAGTAGTAGGTTATGGTCTACCTGTCAAATGCCTTACTGAAGTCCAAGCAAATTATATCGACAGCATTCCTCTGGTCCACTAATTTTGTCACTTTGTCAAAGAATGCAATAAGATTAGTCTGGCATGATCTGTTTTTGACAAAACCTGGTTGGCTTTTGGTTATTATTTTGTTTGCTTCTAGGTGTTCACTAATTCGTTGCTTGATTATTTTTTCTAGAATCTTTCCTGGTATTGAAGTCAGGCTGATAGGTCTGTAGCTTCCTGGATCTATTTTTTTCCCTTTTTTGAAGATAGGAACCACATAAGCTCTTTTCCAGTCCTCTGGCAGTTCCCCGGTGTTTCAGGATCTCTGAAAAATATAGTTCAGTGGTTCTGAGATCTCCTCTGCCAATTCCTTCAGAACCCTAGGGTGTAATCCATCCAGTCCTGGTGAATTGAACTCGTCTAGGGTAGACAGGTGCTCACTTACTATTTTCTTCCCTATTTCAACTTGTGTTCCTAATCTGATTTTTATGGTGCTGTTTTTGATAGACTGGAATGTTTTATCCCTTTGTGTAAAGACAGATGCAAAAAATGAGTTAAATAGTTCTGCTTTCTCCCTGTTGCTTGTCACCTTCTTGCCACTTTCTCCCAGCAATGGACCAATTGTTTCTTTTTTTTTTTAATTGAAAAAGTTTTATTCACACAGATTTTCCCCCTTTTTACCCCCCCCCCGACATATAATATAAATCACATACAAATACTATACCCCCCCTCACCCCATCTTAAAATGAGTTTCTCATTCAGATATTATACCCCCTCACCTCCCAGCAGACACAATATAAGTTTCTCTTAGTATATCAATATCCCATTAACACCATCTTCTAAGTTAATTAAAGATATAAAAAACATAATATAAATTTCTTTTTTAAAAAAACCCTATCCCATTATTCCCCTCTCTAAATTAATCATATATATGTATTACCCCACCCTCCACCCTAACCCTCCCCCACCTCCCATTCAAACCCACCCCCCTGACTTCCGCTATACACCACTCTAATAATTCCCAGCATCCCAAATATTATTTACTCTATTCACCTATCAATCTAAGCATTCTTACCTAAAAGCTACATAGTATTTCCTAATCTGATATTTATTCTGTATATAATCAATCCATTAGAAACCTTATAACAAACTCAACATAAACACCCACACCTTTAACCTTATAGTTAAACATTAAAATACATAGAAAATAATTCTTAAGATCTAAATACCGTGTCATATAACCTAACACTTATAAAACTTAAACCATATGTCCCTATCACAGGAAGGATACAGTAAATTGCAAGAAAATTTCTACTTCATTACATAGATGATGATAATTTCTTGGAATGAAGATACCATCTATAAAATATAATATAAACTTCTTCCAACAGATATTCCAAACCAAAAACGCAATATCGTAACAACCAGATCGACTGCAAATGCTCTGGTGCTATATCCCTTTTGCCTTATAGCTATGCCATTTAAGAGATTCAAATCCAAAATTATATTCAACAAGACTTCTAGGATTAAAATATATAGACCAATTGTTTCTTTAACTTTTTTCTTGTTTTTAATATATTGAAAGAAGCTTTTTTTGTTATTTTTCGCCTTCCCCAGGCTCCTATAAAGCCTTTGGAGCCTGGGGAGGGTGAAAGAGCAGGCAAAATAGCGGAGACCTGGTTGGGCCACGAGGGTGGACTCCCCCTCGTTGAAATGTGCCCGCCAGGCTACCGTGCTTTTCATCAGCCTCGGGCCCTTGGCAGGGGCGGTGGGGTAGCGGTTATTGTTAAGGAAAGTCTTGAGCCGAGAGAGACCATTGTGCCACAGACTACCGGCTGTGAGTCCCTCTGCGTGAAGTGGGGCCTAGGGAGGCAGTTGGGCTTGCTGGTTATATACCTGGCTCCCCGCTATGTAACAGCAGCCCTGCCCGAGCTCCTGGAGGTGATCGCTACGGTGGCAGTGGAGACCCCCAGACTTTTAGTCATGGGGGACTTTAACCTGCCATCGTTGGGCGAATCATCCGAGGTAGCTCGGGAGTTCATGGCTTCCATGACGGCCATGGACCTGACCCAAGTAATTCGAGGCCCCACTCACGAGGGTGGACATACGCCGGATCTCATCTTTGTCTCTGGCCAATGGAAGAGTGACCTGGGCATAGGGGATATAGTCATCACGCCCTTGTCATGGTCAGACCACTCACTTCTCCGGCTCGACTTTCCGACCGCTGCTCCCCTCTGCGGGGAGGCGGAACCAGAGTCTCCAATCTGGTACCGCCCCAGGCGCCTGATGGACCCGGATGGGTTCCAGACGGCGCTTGGGCCATTTCCTGTACCCCTGACCCGTGCCCCGATAGAGGACCTCACGGCCGCATGGAACAGTGCGGCCGTGGGAGCCTTAGATCGGGTCGCGCCCTTGCGGCCTCTCTTGCGGCGGCGAACCACCCTGGCCCCTTGGTTTACCGAGGAGCTGCGGGTGATGAAACACCGCAAGAGATGCCTAGAGGGAAGATGGAGGTCTACCCGATCTGAATCTGACCGGATACAGGTAAGAGCCCATTTACGGACTTACATTGTGGCGCTGAGAGTGGCCAAACGCCATCATTGTGCTACTCTCATAGCATCCGCAGAAAACCGCCCTGCCGCCCTGTTTAGGGTGATCCGCTCCCTACTTCAACAAAGGGTGCGGGAAGCCCCATTACAGGGTAGAGCAGAGGAATTTGTGACTTTTCTGCAGGAGAAAACCGCTCAGATACAGAACGGGCTACCCTCCATTGATGGCCCAGTGGGATGCCACGAGACAGATCTTGTTTGGGAGGAGTTTGACTCCGTTACTTCCGATGATATGGACAGGTTACGTGGGCGACTGCGAGCCACCACATGTTTATTGGACCCGTGTCCCTCCTGGCTTGTACTGGCATCCTGGGAGGTGACACGAGGCTGGCTCCAAGAGGTTGTCAACGCATCCTTAAGTGAGGGTTCCTTGCCTGCTTCCCTAAAAGAAGCGATGGTGAGGCCCCTCCTTAAGAAGCCCTCTTTGGATCCAGCTCTTTTAAACAACTATCGTCCAGTCTCCAACCTTCCCTTTCTGGCGAAGGTTGTTGAGAGTGTGGTGGCACAACAGTTTCCCCGTCACCTGGAGGAAGTTGACTATCTAGATCCGCGCCAGTCCGGCTTTCGGCCCGGGCACAGCACCGAGACGGAATTGGTCGCGTTGGTTGATGATCTCTGGAGGGCCAGAGATGGGGGTTGTTCCTCCATCCTGGTCCTATTAGACCTCTCGGCGGCTTTCGATACCATCGACCATGGTATCCTATTGCATCGGCTGGGGGGGTTAGGAGTGGGAGGCGCCGTTTTACGGTGGTTCTCCTCCTACCTCTCTGGCCGATCGCAATTTGTGTTGACAGGGGGGCAGAGGTCGACCTCAAGACCACTCACTTGTGGGGTGCCTCAGGGGTCGGTCCTCTCGCCTCTCCTGTTTAACACATACATGAAGCCGCTGGGTGAGATCATCCGTGGTTTTGGGGTAGAATACCATCTATACGCTGATGATACTCAGTTGTATATATCTACCCCAAACCACCCCAACGATGCCGTAGCGGTGATGTGCCAGTGCCTGGAAGCCGTGCGGAGCTGGATGGGAAGGACTTAAGCTCAACCCGACCAAGACCGAGTGGCTGTGGTTTCCGGCTGCCCGATTCAACCAGCTAATTCCATCGCTGGCCATAGGGGGCAAACATCTTGCCCCTGTGGACGGGGCGCGCAACTTGGGTGTCCTCCTAGATGCCCGGCTGTCCATGGAAGATCAAGTGACAGCCGTGTCTAGGAGGGCGTTTTACCAGGTCCGCCTGGTTCGCCAGTTGCGCCCCCTATTGGATCGGGACACCCTTCGCACAGTCACTCATGCTCTCGTGACGTCCCGACTGGACTATTGTAACTCTCTCTACATGGGGCTTCCCTTGAGGTGCACCCGGAGACTGCAGATGGTCCAGAACGCAGCCGCGCGGGCAATCCTGGGTACTTCTAGGTTTACCCATGTAACACCTCTCCTGCGCGAGCTGCACTGGCTGCCTGTCGTCTTCCGGGTGTGCTTCAAGGTATTAATTATCATCTTTAAAGCGCTCCATGTCTCGGGACCTAGCTACTTGCGGGATCGGATCCTGCCTCATACATCCTCACGGCCAATTCGCTCCCACAGAGAGGGACTTCTCCGGGTGCCGTCCACTAGACTTTGTCAGCGGGCGACGCCCAGGGGAAGGGCTCTCTCTGTGGCGGGCCCAGCCCTCTGGAATGACCTTCCCCCCGACATTAGAACAACCACGGACCTCTGCTCCTTCCGTCTGAAATTAAAAACATATTTTTTCTGCTTGGCCGGCCTGGGGTAGTCTCTCTCTATGGGGTTTTAGTTGTGTAGGGAATTTTAGTTATAATGGGTATTTTAGCACAGGCACTGTTTAATTTGTTTTTAAGATGTTGTTTTGATTATATTTATATATTATATTTATTACATTTATATCCCGCCCTTCTCCGCAAAGGACCCAGGGCGGCGCACAGGAGATTTAAAAAACATACAAAAATAGAACATAAATAATTTAAAATATATATTAGATCCCAAACCTGTGCTAAAACCAATTATTAATTTATGGTATTTATGGTTTTAGTTTTCCCTGTGCACCGCTCCGAGTCCCTGTGGGGAGAGGAGCGGTCAAGAAATTAAATAATAATAATAATAATAATAATAATAATAATAATAATAATAATAATAATAATAATAATAATAATAATAATAATAATAATAATAAAAATTATTATTATTATTATTATTATTATTATTATTATTATTATTATTATTATTATTATTATTATTAATTATTAAAATAGGGGGAATTCAGCTGGCTGCCAGCTGACAGGGCATTGCCTCGCATGCCCTGACAAATGGCTCCGCGTGCCACCTGTGGCACATGTGCTGTATGTTCGCCATCACTGCTATAGTTGAACAGATGCTATTAAAATTGATGTGCCTTTCTGGAAGTCTGCATTATTTTGTGCTATTTAAAAGAAGATACAATAACCCTGGGCTTCTTCAAATTTAAGCATTAATTTTAAAAAGCTTCATTTTTGTTAGGTTGTCTAGAACAAAATAAATAAAGCAGTCTTTAAAAAATAAGTCTAATAATTTCAGTTTAGCCTGTTTCAGTTTAGCCCAATTAGAAGGAAAAAAATCTGCCTCTGCCTCCCATCAATTTGCCTTGTTGCAGCAAACAGCAAGTTTCACTTTCAATTTTAATTTAAGCAGTTTCCTTCTGATGATCAGCTGCTTCAGGCTGCAGGGATTACCATAGCCCAGTGATGGCAAACCTTTTTTGGCTCAGATGCCAAAAGCAGGGGGAGTGCAGGGGGGGAGTTGTGCGCAGCCTTGCCACACCCATAATGCAATGTGCATGACTCCAGTGCGCAGGTGCGTATGGCCAGTCCCCCACCCCCATTTTTGGCATGCTTTTTTTACCCTCCCCAGGCGATATATCCTTTGTCCGGTGGGTGAGTGAGCGAGCGAGTGAGTAAGCGCGGCCAGCGGGCCGGCCAGGCTACTTAAAATTAAAGACACATCTTTTTCGCCTGGCCGGCCTTGGGTAGTCTCTTTTAAGGTAAGGGGTTTTAGGGGCTGTTTTAATTTAGTTTATGGGTTTTTAGCGCAGGATCAATTTAATTTATTTTTAACCTTGTATTTTGTTGTGGTCTTATTTGTGTTTTTAATTTGCCTGTGCCCCGCCTCGAGTCCCTTTGGGGAGAGAGAGCGGGATATAAAATTAATTTATTATTATTATTATTATTATTATTATTATTACTTCCAGGAGCTGAGGAGGCTTGGGGGGGGGGAGAGACAGACAGACAGACACACAGAGAGAGGCACAGACACAGATAGAGGGAGGGAGGGAATCAGAGAGTGACAGACACACAATCACAGAGACAGGGAGAGACAGAGAGGGAGAGAAAGATAGACAGAGACACAGAATGAGTGATTGAGTGAATGCGAGACAGACACACACACACACACAGAGTGACAGAGATGGGCGGACAAAGGAGAGAGAGACAGAGATAGAGAGAGACAGATAGAAAAAGAGAGAAAGAGAAAGAAAGAAAGAGAAAGTGGGAGAGAGAGAGACAGAGAAAGAAAGAAAAAGAAAGAAAGAACTAACTTATGACCACAATTGAGACCGAAAGTTTGGCTGCTAAGCAAGAGAGTTTAAGTGAGTTTCACATTTTCCAAGTTGGCCACGCCCACCCGGTCACATGACCACTGAGCCACTCCCACAAAACAGCCAAACCTTCTGGCTCTCAAAAAAAATTTCAATTGTGGTATTGTTGATATATGGCTCTGTTGACTAATGAGTTTGCCCACCACTGCCCTAGGATAATTGGACTGGTGTGTTAGCATTAGATCAAGAACTGCCAATTCAGCATTTTTAGAGAGTTCTTGTTGCAGATCAGAAATAAATAAACTAGGACTTCCGGGTTGAGCGTCGGCTGTCGCAGACAGGCTTTTACGAGCTTGTCAATCCAGCTGCCTGTTAGAGGCGTTTTTATAAGATCGTAAATGTCTCGGATACTCATAAATCCTTAGGAATTTATGGGTGAACTCACGCTGTCGGGTTGAGCCTCTTGTGTAACTCTCCAGAAGGTATACAGCCTCTGGAGAGCTAGCAAGAAGAGCCCCCCCCTTTTCAGCGCTTTAGTTCCAGGCGGCTGTATTCCTTCGCATTAGTGAAGCTAGACGGCCGTAATCAACTCTTTAAAATATGTTCCAGGCAATCCATCAAGAAAGACTATATTTCAAGCCTTCGTACCTCAAAGGAAACTAAAACGCAAGTAATTAAAGTTTGTGGTATATCTCTTAGAACAAAGGATTCAAGATGGCGTTAACTACCAGATGAATGAAACGAAACTTAGTTGCCTTGTCTAATTATTGATTTGTGGATTTTGGTCTCTGCTTAACCCCTGGCTGATAGCGGACAGCTGTATGCGGAAAGGGGGAGCAAGCTATAATTACTGACTTATTTTGATATTTTGAAGAGGTTTTTTTTTTTTTTTTTTCTCTTCCTGAAAACTTGGAAAGCTTAAAAGCAAGGCAATGGAACAAACTCGTGTAGTAACTCCCCAGGACTTTAAAGATTTGATGAACTTTATAGTTAATGAAAGCAGAGACCTCAAAAGAATGATCCAGGAGAAATATGAACAATTAGAAAAAAAAATGTTTGCAATGGCCAAGAGTCTGTCTGAAGTTATCATTAAAATTGATGGGAAAATCGAACAGCTGACCTCACAGGTGGAACTTAAAGCAAAGGAAACGGATTTGAAATTGGTGGAAATGGAGGGGAATATGCACAAATTGGACAAAGAGGTTATTATGTTACAATTTTTTTTAATGGAAAAAGCCATTAGACTGAGAGGATTATCAGAAAATCCTAGAGAAGACTTAAGAAAAGTTTCTGCCGATGCTTTGGCTATATTAGTAAAAATGAATCCTGGTGAAATTTATGCTAAGATTGATAAAATTTACAGAGCAAACTCACGTATAGCATTACAAAGGCAACTACCGAGAGATGTTGTGATATATTTTACTGAGAGAAACCTCAGAAATGATATTCTGCAGAAGTCTTTTCACTCCTCTCTCCACATAGCTGGAAAACGGATTGGTGTCTTTAAGGAACTTCCATCAACTATCCTGAAGCTTAGAAGGGATTTTGGTTTTTTGGTGGCAGAGCTGAAGAAAAGAGGGATACAGTACAGGTGGGATGCTCCAATGGGTGTTATATTCAGATATGAAGGGGCGCGGTATTGTTTGAATACTATAGATAAGGCAAGAGATTTTTATTATGAAATACTGAAGAAAAGTGCAACGCCCCCACGTATATCTATACCAACACTAGTAGATCTGGATGGTTCAGAACAAGATATTGAGATGGAGCAGAAACAATTTGGAAAAGAGATGGAAGAACATACTCAGTTGGATTCCCCTGGGCTTTTTTTAAGCCCTACTCTGGAGGAAATGTCGAAGACTGCTATAGGGGGATCTGTTGGAATGCCAATACGTAAATCAGATGAGCAATGTGAAGCCAGGTCTAGTACCAGACAAATCCAGAAACCGCAGAAGCAGAGGAGGTCTCAATCTCGGCGAGTTAAGAAAGACAAAAGGATTAAAGGACGAAGCAATTAATCAATCTAGATAAAAATATACAGATCTCTGCAATGCTGGTCCTCTTGGATGTGGAAACTTTTTCAGGGTTGAAAACTGGAACCGGAGCATTTGCAGTGGATCTGGTTGTTACCCTATCACGATCTTGGAACTTTATAATCCTGATGAAAAGTCACTCGGGGGTTACCTATGTAAAGGGTTTTTTTCTTGTTATTTATGGGGGCAGCTGCTTAAACTGGTATTACAAACAGCTATGGATGGAATGGAAGGAGACCTGAAGAGTTGGACTTATGAATATTGACGCGGAAAGGATTAATATTATGTTAGTGTTCTGGGAAAAAACTTGGGCCGAACTTTGAAATTTTCTTGCAATCTGCTGTATCCTTCTTGTGATAGGATCTGAAATTTTCCTATACCATTTCTGTTTCCTTTGTGAAGAGAGAAGTAACTTTGCTTTTTTCAAATATTAGAGTAATCTTTACATTTTTTTTTGTGTTGTTAAGTGGGCAATTAAGCAAATGGAGAGGGGGAAAATAGTAAACCTTTTGAATCAGGAAGGATGTAAACTTGAGCTAGGATATATGGTTTAAGTTTTATAAGTGTTAGGTTATATGACATGGTATTTAGATCTTAAGAATTATTTTCTATGTATTTTAATGTTTAACTAAAAGGGGGTGTTTATGTTGAGCTTGTTATAAGGTTTCTAATGGATTGGTTATATACAGAATAAATATCAGATTAGGAAGTACTATGTAGTTTTTAGCTAAGAATGCTTTGATTGATAGGTGAATAGAGTAAATAATATTTGGGATGCTTGGAATTATTAGAGTGGTGTATAGCGGAAGTCAGGGGGGTGGGTTTGAATGGGAGGTGGGGGAGGGTTAGGGTGGAGGGCGGGGTAATATATATGTATGATTAATCTAGAGAGGGGAATAATGGGACATGCCTTTTTTTTTTTTTTTAAGAGAAATTTATATTATGTTTTTTATATCTTTAATTAACTTAGAAGATGGTGTTAATGGGATATTAATATACTAAGAGAAACTTATATTGTGTCTGCTGGGAGGCGAGGGGGTATAATATCTGAATGAGAAACTTATTTTAAGACGGGGTGAGGGGGGGTATAGTATTTGTATGTGATTTATATTACATGTCGGGGGGGGGTAAAAAGGGGGAAAATCTGTGTGAATAAAACTTTTTCAATTAAAAAAAAAAACTAAAAGTGATTGCTTTCATTACAGGTAGAGGCATCCTCATATTGCAAGAAGCTCAGCTGCAAATTTTTTCACGAAACACTTGCAATCGAGAAGACTGGCATGCAGGATCAATACCACATACTGCTTTCTGTGCTGGCTCTGAAACTGGAGATGTTGATACCTGTCAGGTAAATGGACCTAGATCTATCTCAAATCACATGCACTTAATATCAAGCTAGGTTTACTAGATTAACAATTTACACATGCACTACAGTAGATAGGAAATTTCAGAAAAGATAATTTTAGCAATTTTAGAATTTTATATGTTGGATATTTGTGAATTGAGATAAAAGATCAATTACTACTGCTTTTGCTATTTTAGAGCCCAGCCAAATAATGCTTTCATTCTAATATAATCAATGACTTGAATTGACTAATTTATCCTACTGATTTCATGAGGTAATTTATGACAACTACAAACTCTCTCCTTCAATGGATTGCTTCTTGCAAATTAAATCTGTAAGAAAAGCAAACTGTTCTCAGCCTACACTGGGCTCTACTGTGGTGACAGCATTTTCATACTTAAGTCAGGAGAAATGCACACTAATGTGGCCAGGAAGAAGACCTAATTCTTTGTTCTCAGTTTGCCATAATGGAATGAGAACCGTGAATGTCACTGAAGATACGTGGCTGCTGTATGTCACTAGAAAACTAAATAAGAGGAGGGTTAGCCTTTATGCATGCATGCTTTCAAATACTATGAGTCACTACTCATTGTTATCTTTTTCATTTTTCAGGGAGATAGCGGTGGACCTCTTGTATGTTATTTATCAGATTCTAAATACTACATTGTAGGAATCACCAGCTATGGTGTTGGCTGTGGCCGACCAAAATTTCCAGGAGTTTACACTAATTTGCCGAAATACATCTTCTGGGTGAAGAGACAACTTAGCAAAACCAACACTGTGAGCATTCAGCAAGTTCCTTTTTTGTTTGTGGTGTGGAACATTTTCCAACTAATTGTATGAAGCAGCAAACCTGTTTTTTTTAATGTGCTATAAATTTATCACATCGTTTTTAAACACATTGAATTATCTTGTAATCTCATTATTTCTGTAAAAATATTTAACAATAAAATGTATCATTTTAATTTGCTCATTGATATATTAAAGCATGCATTTTCATCTGTAATAATCTCTATAAATACTATTTATTGTTGTAGGATAGAAAGCCTGTTTCTTTCTGCCCCATATTATCTCAAAGAAAATCAAAATGGGGTTATCTTGAGTTTCTTTCTCATACTTCCCTCCAAAGTGAGTTGCTGCGTTCATCTCCCTTAACAGGTCACTGCTCTCTTCCCAAGATCAGACCTACATTTCATGAAAAACATCTGGAGGAAAATAATGGCAAGCCACTTCTGTGCTTTTGCCAAGAGAGTTGGGCCAACATCTATCTCCCTGTGGTGATAACTAGTAACTGATCTTGGTGCTGTTGGCTTCAGTTCCAAGTGGGAAAAAAGACACTGGAAACATGGAGGCTCCTTGGAAAGATGTTTTAATGGTGGCCAGGACCACATGGTTTGAAGTCCTGGGGACAAAGGTGATCACATGCTTCAAGAAGGGACAGATGCTGAAAGTCTCTGGTTTTATGCCCTCTCTGGGCTTTGATCTTGTATTCAGATTGGTTGTTAAGACTCCCATGGGGCCATTCAGGGGCAATTCTGTAGGCTGTGTTTTGAGTCCATGTTTGCTTGGGCATTTTTTCTTCAGAGGTGCCATGTGGTGAGATGGGTAAAGGGCTAATACTATCATGCCTTGATCCCATCACCCTGGGGTTGAAGGGGAGATCTTTGTTATGTAGAATAGACCTTTTAATGGCCCATTGACAAAGGTGGGGGCTATTAAGAGAGAGTCTGTTTCCTGCCTAAAACGTATTTCTCTATTTCTTATCCAGGGAAATAGAATATTCTGCCTTTTCAATATTTCCCATGATATTTCATTCTTCTAGGAAAGGGGTTGATGCTAACTTCCTACAGTGCAAAAGCATCTTTACATTGTCCTTCTCTCAAGCATAGTCTTCGGTTAAGTAATACATACATTTATTCAGAATGCTTAACGGCTGTATTCAGTTGCCCAGAAGAGGGAATGAAAGTGTGAGGATCAGACTGTGAGGATCAGAAAGTGATAAGGTATCAGAATGGCACCTGGAGACCCAGGTTCCAGTTTACCCTGAGCCACAGAAGCTCGGAGGGTGAGTTTGGGGCCATCATTTCCCCTCAGCCCAACCAAAGGGCTGCTGTGAAGGATTGTGGTGAGGAAAATGTGAGAAGGGAACACTACTGTGGGTACATTGAGTCAAGTTCTTGAATCAAAGACCAAATATAGGTCCAGGCTATACATTTGTTGGTTTGCCTTTCTTATATCTGCATCAAAGTATCTGTCAATCTTCCCTTTCCTTCATATTTCTATATAATCCCCTTACATGAACCAGATCACTGGCCGTGGCTCAGAGTTGTCCGTCCTTAATGGCAGCTAATGGGCTTCAATCGGGCAAAGATTAAACGTATATCGTGGACCCCTATAACTCGGTCTCCTTCCTCATCTGTTTCTTAGTTCATCTCATTCGATAAGTCTTATTTCACCAATTTCATGGCTATTAAAAAGATACAGGAATAAACGGCGTATAAATCGATTAGTTCGCGGGAATTAGAATCGCATCTCGACAATTGGTAAATAACCGCAGGGGAGCGGATTAAAACCTTTCTCTCCCGCCGGTCGAAAAACCCGGACTTTTCACGCGTCGGCGAAGCCTGTCGGAGGCCGAGTTCCAAGAACCTGATGCGGGAGGCCGCGCGAACCACTTCCCTAGGCCTGGTTCAACCGCCTCGCCGGCTCCTTCCAGCCTCCTCCGCTACGGACGGCGAGCGGGAAAAGTGGCTGCCATTTTCCCCCTTGAGAGGATGATCAACCGGAGTTCTCTACTCGCGGTCGTTTCCCTTTTCCCCCTGGCGTTATTCTGCGCGACCTCTTCCCTTGCGAGCGATGAAAACGGTGAAGCGAACTTCTCCCGCCTTCGGGTAGTGGGTTGGGCGGGCGCTTAGCCTAGGCAGGCTCGGCTCCTGGGACTTAGGGGCCGGGCCAGCGAGCGAGCCTGAGTACGACGGCCGCACGCCCTCCCAGGAGCCTTGGGAAGGGGTGTAGGCGCCAAGCGCTGGCGGTCCGCTCCCGGCTCTTATTTTGCGGCATTTCTGACTCGTAAACCCAAATAGCCGACTGGTTCGTTTGAAGTATTATCTGCAAAAAAATAGTCATACAGGACTTTCAGTAGAGCCGTCATAAACCCACTATCCTATCAGAACTAATGGATGAGAAGCGTTTCCATTGCTCACTATCCGATTGCCGCCTGAAAAAGTACCCTTGGGACTTGGTCCTAAGAATACCTTTAGTCTGAAATATCTTTTCTGCTCTTCTGGCGAGAAACCTCCTATCGGGCAGTTCCGTTAGATTATAGCTACCTGAGCAGAAGCAACGATCGCTGTGGTGAAAACGGCTTCAACCAGTTTCTATATTTGTTTAAGTTTTTTCTCCTTTCCTTCACTATAATATGCACTGAATTTCGATGTTGTAGAGTCAGGAAAAATTCATTGAGAAAAAAATTGGAGATTTTCTCTCTCTTCTTGATGCCAACAAATGTAAGAGTTTCTGTTAGGCTAAGTTGTCCATCCTGGACCGAATCCCCTTTAAACTTCTACCAATTTCTACTTTTGAAATTGTAGAATGAATCATAGGTTGTTCATTTGGAAACCCTTATTGATCTGATAAATCTGTTGCTTAATTGTCTTATTTTGGTTCAAGAGCTCTCATTTGACTTCAAGAATATTATTTTTATAAAACCATGTAAGTACCCTTAGATTAGTCTTTCTGAAATTTGATTTAATTGCAGTTTATTTGTCAGATGCTTGTTTTGGCTCTATGACAGCTGTTTGTATTGGTAAATTCACATCCTTTTGTTTCTTCACTGATATTATATACTTTTGTAACCTGTTATCTTTTACAGGTAGTCCTCACCTTACCATAGATTATTTAGTGACTGTTAAAAGTTATAGTGGCACTGAAGAAATTGATTTATGACTGTTTTGCACACTTAAGACTGTTGCAGCATTGCCGTGGTCACCTGATCAAAATTTGGACACTTGGCAACACTCATATTTATGATGGTTATAGTGTCCCATGGTCATGTGAAGAGGGAGTCAAACTATTCACTAAGGCACCTGAGGGTAGAACAAGAAGCAATGGGTGGAAACTAATCAAGGAGAGAAGCAACTTAGAACTGAGGAGAAATTTCCTGACAGAACAATGAATCAGTGGAACCACTTGCCTCCAGAAGTTGTGAATGCCCCAACACTGGAAGTCTTTAAGAAGATGTTGGATAGCCATTTGTCTGAAATGGCATAGGGCTCCTGCCTAGGCAGGGGGTTGGACTAGAAGACCTCCAAGGTCCCTTCCAACTCTGCTATTGTATTGTATTGTATGTGATCACCTTTTGTGACCTTCTTACAAGCAAAGCCAAAGGGGAAGCCAGATTCACTTAACAATAGTGTTACTAACTTAATAACTGCATTGACTGCACTTAATAACTGTGGCAAGACAGGATGTAAAATGAGGCAAAATTCACTTAACATATGTTTTACTTGGCAACAGAAACAGGGCAACAGGGCTCGACTGTGGTCATAAATCAAGGATTGCCCGTAGTTGCTTTTCCTTCAGCACATCTTGAATATCTTGCACATCTTGCTTTTGTACATATATCTTTGTTTTTCTTTTCCAATACAGTTATTTGCATTCTAGCTCAGTGCAGTCACCAACATCTTTATCAATGCATTTAAACTTTTAATTACTTTAGTGTAGTTAACCGATCATCCATGTCTTTTGGAATGTAAGAGTTTTATACATTGAGCATAGCAGTTTTAATATTTTTATTCCCCAAGTAATGAATGGTGATGGAATCAAATGTTGCAATTTGTAAGTTGCATAAAATCCATTGGGACTTCACAAATCTCAGTGCATTGATAGCTTATGTTTGAACAAAGATGTGAAGTGTTCTGCTATTTGACTGTCTCTTTTCCCTTTCATCCATTATTCCTCCTCAAATAAAATACAATAAAATTGATTTCATTTGATTTCTATACCTCCTTAAATTTATTCTTCATTTCCTCATGTTTCCTTTCAATGAGATTCAGGATTTCTGCTATTCTCATTGAAAATGATGAATATATGTTCAGGAACGTATTATGGCTGCCTTTCTTTTTTAACTTAAGTTGGACTTTCATAGAATCAGAAGGCTGGAAATAACCTCAAAATCTTCTAGTTCAACCCCCAGCTGAAGGCACAAGCCTTATCAGTCAAAGGGTTTTCTGATCTGTTCTTGAAAATCGCCAGTGAAAAAGCATCCACAACTCCAAGAGGCAAGCTATTCCACTAATTAATCCATCTCCCTACCAGAAAATTTCTTATTTCTAGGTTGGATCCCTCTTTGGCAGTTCCACTCATTACTCCTTGTCCTGCCCCCTGGTGCCCAAAGAATGTTAATCCCCTCTTCATTGTGAAAGCCCCTCAAGTACTGGAAGACAGCTACCGTGTCCAGTTTAATGCATTCCACCAACTGAATCAGACACTAAAGAAATAGGGCTGAACTTTCCTATATCATTTATATCTCACATGAGTACACTACTTGTTTTTCAACCCTCAGGAAGTTGTAGAAAGCTATCTTAGGAATGTGTTATAAAACTATGTTGGAAAAACAGTTATTTCATGTTTTAAATTATTTCAGCAGTGAAAAGAATTATGTATTAAGTTTTGAAACAATGTAGCAATTTCTTTTGGAAACAAACTAACAATGTACATACAGTACAATAGAAGTGGAACCATCTATAGTCCCGTAATGATCATCTTTACATCTATAGAACGGGCCAGTATTGGAATCAGCTTGGGTTTAAAATCTGTTTCACAGTTCATCAGTCATAGTTATCTTAGACACATGATCCAGCATGCCACTGCCCAGATTAATAGTCAGAACATTTTTTCTAGGTTATTTATACTTTTACTGAGGTAGTCGGAGGCCATTGGTGCTACAAATACAGCAGGGATGTCAAATTCAAGGCCTGGGGGCTGGATTTAGCCTACAGGATGTTTAGATCTGGCCCACAGGGCTGTCCTGGAAACAGGGAAAGACCGGCCTGCAGTGCCTCTGCCAGTGAAATTGCAGCTGAAAACGGAGCTTGGGAGCCCATTTTCGCTGGCAGAGTACTTGGGCCACCACAGGCGCCTCTGACATGAGTGATGTTGAGCTGGCCATATCTACTCTGGCCATGCCCCCCCTGCCGCCCCCCCAGGTCAAACACAACCGATGTGGACCTCAATGAAATTGTTGATATCTCTGGTCTACAGTATTCCTACATGTGCTCTATGCTGTAGGGCAGTGGCCCCCAAACGTTTAGGCACCAGAGACTGGTTCTGTGGAGAGAGGTTTTTCTGCAGACCAGAGGGTGTGTGGTTTTACATGCTGCCTGCATCCCAAAGATGAGGCTTTGCTTGGTTGTGTGACCCACTTGCTGACATGCCACGGATCGCTGTCAGTCCATGGATTGGGGGTTGGGGACCCTTGCTGTAGGTCTCCAAATACATACATACATCTCCCCATCTCCCTTCTCTCTCTCTTGCTTTCTCTCTTCCCTGAAGCCTCTGGAGGGCAAAAAAACGACGCTACGGGCAACCCAGAAGTCCCGAACTTCCAGTTTGCCCGTAGGGTCATTTTTTGCCCTCGGGGGATTCAGGGAAGCCTCCAGAGGGCCTCTGGAGGGTAAGAGAGTGTTTTTGCCCTCCCAAGGCTCCTAGTAAGCCTCTGGTGCCTGGGGAGGGCGCAAAATGTGTATATCCGCAAAAATGGGAGGGGGGTCAGGTGCACATGTGTGTGGGGGGTCGCGTGTATAGCATTATGGGTGTGGCACGCCAGCGCACAATCCCCCTGTGCACCCCCTTTTGGCACGCGATGGCAAAAAGGTTTGCTGTTGCTGCTGTAGGATGTCCATTTTCCTTTCCTCTAGCTATCTAAGGTGGTTTGTCCCCATCTTTACTTATTGTATTATTATCCCTGAGACCAATCCTGCTATGGAGAATTTGTAAGGGACTCTGAAAAATCATAAATAGAGCTGCTAGTCAGAGGATACCTCTTTCCCATTCATGGATCAATTGAGTGATATATGGAAATGAAAGTTCTGGTTCCTTCAGCACTAAGGTTTTGCAGATTTTATTAAGAAGCTGTAGGAAAGGGTGGTTTTTTATTTTTTGGAAAAACCTGGTAGAGTCATAGACTGGCTGTTTGGTCATCTTCGTCCAAGACAAACTTGCCCTCAGTATGACTAGTCCTGAAAAAAGGTATTGGAGAAGGGGTGAGGATATAAAAGGCATAGGGAATGGCATTGAAGGTTAGAAGGAAGAGTTGCTACAAGGCATTGATCAGCTAAAAGGGGCTTGAGACTTTGTCCACAACAATAACTTGAAAAAACATCAGACATGTCCCTCCCTAGTTCAAATGAAGATAAAGTTAGAGAACACATTCAGACTTGCAAGATTCTGTTGCTATAACTTACAATAAAAATATGCAGCATTGGTTTCTTTGTCTGCTCCAGTTTGTGGAGCTGATGGGTTGGGGAATAGGGAAGAGACTGGGTACCCTTCTTTTCATTGCCTGAATCTTGGCCTCAGCCTCTGCACTAAAGTTTAGGAAGGAGATCTCTGAGAAGGTAGATGGAAAGCAGAACAAATTTCCCCTTCCCTGTCATTTCCCCCACTATAGTTTGATACATTTGAGGAGTCCAATACTATTCTGGTCCTCATGATTTTTTGATTGTGGCTTGACCTTGGAGACTGCCGCTCAACTTGAAATCCCATGCCTCTTTGGAAGGAATTACCTGATGGAATCAATAGAGACTGGAGATAGTAATTTTTTTTTAGTGAAGAGTAATATGGGGGATTGGGTTAAAAGATTGGGTGCTTAGGCCATCAGTTTCTGTCTTCTTTAGTATCTAGATTGCTGGGCTTCCCCTTTTATTTATTTTGTATTTATTTATTACATTTTGAAACCATCCATCTCCTTCAGAGAGGTTTGTGGCTGGGAAGTTTACATGGGTAGTAATTTGCAACTCAGCAGCTGCAGCATTGATCAGTTTCCCTAGGTAACTAGGCAGGGAAATAAGCCCCGTGAATCAGTAGAGGTTGGGTTCATGGCTTAGCCCCAACTGTCGGAGAGTGACTCTGACATACCCATGGATAGCAACTTGAGAAGGAACTTGAAAGAAGAGTTGTTTTAGATAAATATAAAGATAGTCATGCAGGACAAAATCAAAGCAATCCATATTAACACTAGTTATATTAGCGCAATGTTATAAGATATCATAAAATTATCTTTTCTAGACAAAATATTAGAGGGGGACGGAAGGAAGGGTGAAAAAATCCCAAATTAATAAATTCTGCATGGGCAGTGTTTAGAAATCTATATAAATAAAAATGTAAAATAGTTTGTACGAATCCACTAATCTAAAAAACTACTAGACCGATTTACCTCAATTTTTCATACAATGTTCACAAGGACTTCGGATAATAGAATGTACCAACTCATTTTGTGCCTAGCACACGTGTGTCATGTACACAGTACACAAATGTAAAATGTACCACTGAAAAAATTTTCACCTCCCTGTAACTCCTCCCACCTGGCATTTCCAACAGTCAGTTCCTCAAAAAGACTGTACGGAGGCCTCTTACAGCCAAAAAAGCACTGAGATAGCAAACTCCCAGGTGGCCCATAAAGAGAGAGAGAGAGAAAGGAAGAAATACAGTTTAACAAAAAGGACTAAGGGTGACATGATAGCAGCCTTCCAATATCTCAGAGGCTACCACACAGAAGAGGAAGTCAAGCTATTCTCTAAAGCACCTGAGGGCAGAACAAGAAGCAATGGGTGGAAACTAATCAAGGAGAGAAGCAAGTTAGAACTGAGGGGAAATTTCCTGACAGTTACAACAATTAATCAGTGGAACAGAAATTGCCTCCAGAAGTTGTGAATGCCCCAACACTGCAAGTCTTCAAGAAGATGTTGGAGAGCCATTGGTCTGAAATGGTATAGGGCTTCCTGCCTAGGCAGGGAGTTGAACTAGATGACCTCCAAGGTCCCTTCCAACTCTGCTATTGTATTATTGTATTACAGTAGGTAGGTAGATAGGGGAATAGAGAGGGGGGGGGAATACAGTTTAATTTATTTTTATTATTATTTACACTTATATACTGCCCTATCTCCCGAAGGACTCTAATAAAAGAGGGACTAGGTGAGACAGGATAGCAGCCTTCCAATATCTCAGGGGTTGCCACAAAGAAGAGGGAGTCAAGCTATTCTCCAAAGCACCTGAGGGCAGAACAAGAAGCAATGGGTGGAAACTAATCAAGGAGAGAAGCAAGTTAGAACTGAGGAGAAATTTCCTGACAGTTACAACAATTAATCAGTGGAACAGAAATTGCCTCCAGAAGTTGTGAATGCCCCAACACTGCAAGTCTTCAAGAAGATGTTGGAGAGCCATTGGTCTGAAATGGTATAGGGCTTCCTGCCTAGGCAGGGAGTTGAACTAGATGACCTCCAAGGTCCCTTCCAACTCTGCTATTGTATTATTGTATTACAGTAGGTAGGTAGATAGGGGAATAGAGAGGGGGGGGGGAAATACAGTTTAATTTATTTTTATTATTATTTACACTTATATACTGCTCTATCTCCCGAAGGACTCTAATAAAAGAGGGACTAGGTGAGACAGGATAGCAGCCTTCCAATATCTCAGGGGTTGCCACAAAGAAGAGGGAGTCAAGCTATTCTCCAAAGCACCTGAGGGCAGAACAAGAAGCAATGGGTGGAAACTAATCAAGGAGAGAAGCAACTTAGAACTGAGGAGAATTTTCCTGACAGTTAGAACAATTAACCAGTGGAACAGCTTGCCTCCAGAAGTTGTGAATGCCCCAACACTGCAAGTCTTCAAGAAGATGTTGGATAGCCATTTGTCTGAAATGGTATAGGGCAGTGATGGCTAACCTTTTTTGGCTCGCGTGCCAAATACAGGGGGAGTGCAGGGGTGATGTGCACAGGTGTGCCACATCCATAATGCTATGTGCATGACCCCCTGCATTTGGCATGCTTTTTACGTCATCCCCAGGCTCCAGAGGCTTTATAGGAGCCTGGGGAGGATGAAAACAGCCTTCCCCCACCTCTAGAGGGCAAAAAAACGGCCTCAAAAGAAGGCCTAAATCAGCTGGCCAGGGCACACATACACACTGAAGCAATGCCTCGCGTGGCCTAAGAAATGGTTCCGTGTGCCACCTGTGGCACCCGTGCCATAGGTTTGCCATCATGGGCATAGGGCTTCCTGCCTAGGCAGGGAGTTGGACTAGATGACCTCCAAGGTTCCTTCCAACTCTGCTATTGTATTATTGTATTACAGTAGGTAGGTAGATAGAGGGATAGATAGAGAGGGAGAAATAAGGTAGGTAGATAGGTGTGTGTGTGGGTAGGTAGGTAGATGATAGATAGATAGATAGATAGATAGATAGATAGATAGATAGATAGATAGATAGATAGATACACAGTAGGTAGGTAGGTAGGTAGGTAGGTAGGTAGAGGGAGAAAGGAAGAAATATAGTAGGTAGGTAGGTAGGTAGATGGATAGATAGGGAGAAATATAGTAGGTAGGTAGGTAGGGGTATAGATAGATAGGGAGAAATACAGTAGGTAGGTAGGTAGAGGGATAGACAGAGGGAGAAATACAGTAGGTAGGCAGGTAGGTAGATAGGTAGAGGGAGAAAGCAAGAAATACAATAGGTAGGTAAGTAGAGGGATAGACAGAGAGGGAGAAATACCGTAGGTAGGTAGGTAAGTAGAGGGAGAAAGGAAGAAATGTAGGTGGGGGGGGGGCGGGGGTGGGTGGATGGATGGATGGATAGATAGATAGATAGATAGATAGATAGATAGATAGATAGATAGATAGAAATACAGTAGGTCAGTAGGTAGGTCGGTAGGTAGAGGGATAGATAGGGAGAAATACAGTAGGTAGGTAGGTAGGCAGATAGGTAGAGGGAGAAAGGAAGAAATATAGTAGGTAGGTAAGTAGGGGGATAGATAGATAGGGAGAAATACAGTAGGTAGGTAAGTAGGTAGGTAGGGGGATAGATAGATAGGGAGAAATACAGTAGGTAGGTAGAGGGATAGATAGAGAGGGAGAAATACAGTAGGTAGGCAGGTAGGTAGATAGGGGGATGGATAGAGAGGGAGAAATTCAGTAGGTAGGTAGAGAGAGAAAGCAAGAAATGCAATAGGTAGGTAAGTAGAGGGATAGACAGAGAGGGAGAAATACCGTAGGTAGGTAGGTGTATAGATAGATAGCGAGAAATACAGTAGGTAGGTAGGTAGAGGAATAGAGAAAGAGGGAGAAATACAGTAGGTAGGTAGGTAGAGGGATAGAGAGGGGGAAATACAGTAGGTAGGTAGATAGAGGGAGAAAGAAAGAAATACAGTAGGTAGGTAGGTAGAGGGATAGAGAGGGAGAAATACAGTAGGTAGGTAGGTTGGGGTTTATATGGTGGTTGTGTGTATGTGTGCAGATGTAGATCTACACACAGTTTGGTTGGCCATTTAACCAGACTGGGCCACAGCAACACGTGGCCGGGTATAGCTAGTAATGTATAAAAAGACTATGGACTCTCAAATTATATTCTAATTTGAAATTGCTTACAGGATCTGTTTTAATGCCAACTGCAGTGTGTTTTATGGACTATTTACAAATATTACATTTAATTAATATTTGTGTTTTGTTTTCTAGAATGTGGAACAAGGCCTGCTATGGATGAGACAGCATTAATCAATCGGATTGTAGGAGGACATGATGCTCCACTTGGAGCATGGCCATGGCAAGTTAGTCTTCAAGTTTACCACTTTGGTATAGGATACCATCATATTTGTGGTGGAGTAGTAATTACTAACAACTCGTTGCTGACTGCAGCACACTGCATTAGAAAATGGAAGTATGTATCTTTTAACTTTTAATATTTTTCAATTGATTTTAGATTTTAAAAAAGTGAGGTAAAATTGATTTAAAAATATTTGTATATTTTATGAATGTTTCCCCCCTGAATCGATTTATCAAGCAATAAAAATACTATTAGAAATGTACAGTTTTATATGGATATACCTAGTAAAGTATACTATACAATAGAATTGATGATACAGAAAACAATAAAGAACATGTTTATATAGGCAACCTTTGATTTTATAACTTAGAAAGATAGCTTATTTTCTCACATTTATTTATTTAAGGTCATGGAAATATGTATTAAAAATAAATTCCATGCCAATCAAATCAGATTTTTAGATGTGCCCCATACCATAGGTCAGTACTATACACAAGATTTATACAAAGCAACACTCAAAACCAAAAGCAAATTAAGCTTAACGTTAACAGAAAATATCTATTGTACAAAATTATTGTATAAAATGATCTATACTGTAATTTTATTAAAAATTATAATGAAACTAATGCAAGCTGAAAAAGTAGAAGACAAAAATTGAAAGACATTAGAAAACAAAGAAAAAATAATATTGTGAAGAAAAAGAAATATATAAAGTGATTTCCCTTCCTCACAATTGTAAACAATGTTTATAACTTAGCATCTTCTTTTAAAATACTAGAATTGATCTCTTCTTTCCATATCCAATCTCTTAATTAAATCCTTGCAACCTTGTCATTTCAAGTCATTTCAGTTCTAATGTCAGTAAAAGTCCATAAAGAGTTACCAGAAATAACATAAACAACATATCATAAAAACATATATTTTAAGCTTAGCCAAATAAACCAGCTTTCTTTTCTTCTCCCTCATTTTTATTTAGGTAGGAAGTCTTAATTTTTAGTTCCTCCAATTAATGTAGAGCTTGATTTCTTTTAATGTTTTCTTTGTCCCTTCTCATAAAATTATTCAAACCTTCAGTAAGCCTCTTTTGTAAATTCCATATAAGAAATTATTCCGGGCACTCTTTGTTTTTTTTGTAAATATTACTTTTATTTACAATAAAAAGGGATTGTAAATATCCCTTTTATTATTAATATATAAGCCAACTTCTTTTGTATATCAAATGTTTAAATCTTCTTCTATGTCATTCTCATAGTCTGTTAATTCTATTTTCACATCAGTCTCAATCATGTCAGGTAATACTTGTTCCTCTTCAATAGGATCTTTTTATCTATCTATAGAGACAGACACTTAAAATTAACTTCAGGGACCACTGATCAAAAATATTTTTAAATATGTCCAATTTTGCTGCATTATAAATCAAAATTGAATATTCTTTTCCTTTAATTGTAATTTTTTAGTTCACTTTAGTTTCCAATTTTTAAATATTTTTTTAAAAAAAATCAAAAATAGACATTTTTCCATGGAAAGAAAATAAATCCCAGATCTTATTTCAAATTTATCTGGCCCCTTGGTCCAATTGCATCTTTTTAAAAGCAACATTTTAACCAGCCTGTTGCTTATTGGAAAAAAATTAAGTTCTTAAAACTTGTAGTTAAAACTTAACTAAGTTTTAGTTAAAACTGTTTAGTTTAAAACTGTAGTTAAAAGGGTGTAAAATGGCCTACCGGGTCCACCAGAAGTCAGTAAATGGGCCATTTCTGGCCTTCGGAGGGGCCATTTTCACCCTCCCCAGGCTCCAAAAAAGCCGTACACCCATGTGCAGGGCAGCAGAGGGAGGGAGTCATATATGCATGCGCAGGAGCATGGTGCGGGGGCATTAAATTATGGGTGTGGGCACACTTGTGGCGCGGCAGCACATGCACATGCTTTTGGCACCCGAGGCAAAAAAGGTTCGCCATCACTGCACTAGAGACTGCCATCTTGTGATTATCTTGCAAGGAGCAGCTGACCAGTAGCACTTATGGGTGATATCCTTGTCCAGAGAAGAATTATTATAGCAACTTTGTGAGTGGGATTATAGTAACTGTTCTTGGAGTTCTAGTGGACAACCATTTAAATATGAGCCAGCAGTGTGTAGCAGCTGCCAAAAAGCCAACACAGTTCTAGGCTGCATAAACAGAGGGATAAAATCAAGATCATATGAAGTGTAATACCACTTTATAATGCCTTGGTAAGGCCATATTTGGAATACTGCATCCAGTTTTGGTCTCCATGATGTAAAAAAGATGTTGAGATTCTGGAAAGAGTGCAGAGAAGAGCAACAAAGATGATTAGAGGACTGGAGGCTAAAGCATCTGAAGAACGGTTGCAGGAACTTGGTATGTCTAGTTTAATGAAAAGAAGGACTAGGGACAACATGATAGCAGCATTGCAATATCTCAGGGGCTGCCACAAAACAGGAGGAGTCAAGCTATTCTCCAAAGCACGTGAGGATAGGACAAGAAGCAATAGGTGGGAACTAATCAAGGAGAGAAGCAATTTAGAACTAAGGAGAAATTTCCTGGCAGGACAATTAATCAGCGGAACAACTTGCCTCCAGAAGTTGTGAATGTTCCAACACTGGAAGTTTTTAAGATGTTGGATAACCATTTGTCTGAAGTGGTGTAGGGTTTCTTGCCTAGGCAGAGGGTTGAACTAGAAGACCTCCAAGGTCCCCTCCAACGATCTTATCCTATCCCTATCCTATCCTATTCTACCCTATCCTATTGCAGTCTACGTGCTGACTCTTTATTCCGCTGCAATTGTCATCTTCAGCATGCGATTTTTCCCTCCTGGAAGTCCCATAAAATGATCAAATCCTAATAGTTGCCATGTCTTTCATTGATCCTTCCTATTAAGATTGTCATAATAAAATAAATCTTGCACTAGTGGTTAGCAATCTAATATCAAAAATGTCACTCTCATTAGGCTCTTGGTATTTAGAGCCTAGCAAATTTGCTAAGGATAGTCATTTATAGGTGTCTATAATAGACAGTAAAGCAGATAATGAGGCAGGTATTCAATTTGGAATTGGCAGCATCTATAAAACCCTGGAAAAGGAAATTTGTCAACCAACATATGGTATTAAAAGAGAAAATGGATATTGGAAAGAGAAAATAATTATGTGTACCTCAAGTTGAGTGTGACCTTTTATAATTACAGATAATTATAAATCAAATAATATTCTTGTCAATAATATAGAACTAGTTTTGTCATTTTTTTGAATTTGGGATGGGGGCTTTCTCAGTGTGGCCTACAAGCTTGAGATTTCCTAAATATTCCCACTGAAATACCATCTAGGTCCTAAATTGCTTACATTTCAAGGTAAGTCAAAGATAGCTGAGTGCATGTTATCTTTAATAGAGAAATCATCCAACCAAAAATATTCCAGAAATTAATAGCTAAGAGAAAGGAATATTTGTCTGAACCAGAGAATTGGAATCTTACCAGCAAGTGGTCTGACAGTATCAATGGAGAAAGCCTGTATCTCCCTTGAATCCTTTTTTTGGGGCTGGTTTCTTTCATTTTTATTTATTTTCAGCAAAAAAAGGGGGAAATAGACTTGCTTAATGACATGATTCACTTAATCACCATATAATTCTCTTAATGACTGCATGACTCACAACCATCATAAAAGTGGTTGTAAAACTGAATTAGTTACATGGTGACCCATTTAATGATTACAATGACCCATGAACAGAATTCTGGGTTCAGTTGTTGTTAAGTGGCAACTACCTGAATTGTGAATTGAAAAATAAAATGTAGTTTTCCAATGGTTTGGTACACAAAATCTGAGAGCTAATAGCAATAGCATTTCTAGCTTGTACAATTTAATAAAGGTTGGGGGAATTGGGCAAGAGAATGACCAAATGTGCTGGTATTTTTCCAAATTCATCAAAACCTTTCAATCAAAATGTTTAATTTATTACCATTACTAATACAGACAGTACTATCTACCAATCTGAGGATACCTCATATGCACTTTTTAGTGCAAATTTAAGAATGTAGCACTATTATTATAGTCAGTTTTTGATGAATCAACAACATAGATTTAAAGATAATTTTGTACTGTCAGGTGTTTCGAGTAGACCCACTGAGGTCCAATTTCAAAACCTCTTTTGATAATTTTTAAACACTTTTGGCAAAGTGTTTTAATAAAATTGTTTTATATTGGGAATATTTGGTCAATACTGCATAAATCCAGACAAGTATTAAATAACAGCAAATATAAAGGTATTCTACAAAAACCTCTGATCAGATTTGCACAGCCTGGATCTGATAGTTTAACCCTACCAATCATGATATGATTGCACTTTCTTATTTGAAACCAGATTGCATTTATGACTAAATATTCTACAAGATATATACTGTAGTAAAGACAGGTTTCCTATCAATAATCAAATTTCTGATTCTACATAGGATTCCTGATTCTAATTTTGGTCTGGTAAGCAGTTTAGTAGTTTTGCCCAGAACAGATGCCATGGCAATTCTTAAATAGTACTGAAGTCATAATTCTATAATAAACATTATCTACAGTATATCATTTCTCCCCCTCTCCTAGGAGCCCAGAGTTTTGGAAAGCTGTATTTGGCTTACATCATCTTTATCGTCCTCAGTATTATACTAGACAGAGACAAATCAAAACAATTATAATCCATTCTCATTTCAAGAGGGAAACGTATGAAAATGATATTGCAGTATTCAAATTAAAAGATCCTATCAGATTTAATGATTATATCCAGCCTATCTGCTTATCTCCAAGTTCTCTTTTTCTAGAGAATGTTACTCTATGTTATATAACAGGATGGGGAAGTGCAGATGAGAAAGGTAAATTTTTAATCTCCCTGTAAATTTAATGTTGAGTGCAGTTATAATTTTACTGAACTCATAAAAGCTTCCTATGTTACTTCCATTTATCCCATTAAGTAGAAAAAAGCCTATGGTGACCTTTATGATACATAGGAAATTGGGGGACAGGGGAGATATGTGTTTGTATTCAACAGTTTGTGTTTATATTGCTTTTGTTTCACTGATTATTGAGCATTATATGCAGCTATCTCTTCAGTTTCTACAATTTCAATAAGCATTGCTCCTGTTTTTATAACAAGCAATAAACAATGATTTTTTTGAAAAATGAAAGTGTATATTTATTTTTGTGTGTGTATGTATGTATACACATACACACATATATACATACTTTCATACATACACACACACACACACACACACTGCTCCAAAAAATAAAGGGAACACAAAAATAAGACATCCTAGATGTGAATGAATGAAATATTCTTATTAAGTGTGTGTGGCCTCCACATGCCTCTATAACCTTCCTACAATGCCTGGGCAGCCTCCTGTTGAGGTGGCGGATGGTCTCCTGAGAGATTTCCTCCCACACCTGGACTAAAACATCCCCCAACTCCTGGACGGTCTGTGGCGCAACGTTGGTGGATGGAGCGAAACATGATGTCCCAGATGTGCTCAGTTGGATTCAGGTCTGGGGAAAGGGCGGGCCAGTCAATAGCATCAATGCCTTTGTCTTCATCAGTGTTGCTACCTAAGTGGATAGTTTGATTTCACAGAAGTATGATTGACTTGGAGTTACATTGTGTTGTTTAAGTGTTCCCTTTATTTTTTTTGAGCAGTGTATGTATGTATGCATATACTGTATGTTTCGGAGTATAAGACGCACCGGAGTATAAGACACACCCAGGTTTTGAAGAGGCAATTTTTTTAAAGTAGGTAGGTAGATAGAGAGATAGAGAGGGAGAGAAAGAGAGAAATACAGTAGGTAGGTAGGGAGAGAGAGGGAGTAGGTAGGTAGGTAGGTAGGTAAAGGGAGAGAGAGAGAAATACGGTAGGTACGTAGGGAGTGAGAGAGTGTAGTTAGTAGGTAGGTAGAGGGATAGAGAGAGAAATAGAGAGAAAGAAAGAAATACAGTAGATAGGGAGGGAGAGAGTAGGTAGGTGTTGTGGCCCAGCCGGCTCTGGATGAGCTGCTGATGGACTCCTCTAGGGAGGAGTCCTATGAGTCTGCTCTGGAGGATGAGGGTGACCTTGAGAGAGCAGAGAGCCCGGCAAGTCATCAGGAGGCACCTGGGTCTTGGAGTAGTGGGGAGGATCAAGGCCAGTTTGTCTCTGATGCTAGGTTAAGACAGGCTGACAAAAGAAAGCTTCAGTTGCAGCAGAGGCGAACTCAGAGGAGTTGAATTAGTCCCAGCTGCCTGGTGACTGGCCCCTCCCAAGAGGGTTTAAAAGGAAGCCTCTGCTAAGGAAGTTTGCAGAGAAAAATGTGTAATTTCTAGGTTCGAGTGTCTTGAGTTGAGTTCGTGTGAAGAAGCTTCATCTCTGTCATTCAGGCAAGCAGCCAAGAGTCTTGTAATTAGTTGAAGAAAGGGGGGTCAGAACAGGTATGTATATAGGTAGATAGAGATAGAGAAATACAGTAGATAGGTAGGGAGAGAGTAGGTAGGTAGTATATAGGTAGATAGAGGGTCAGAACAGGTATGTATATAGGTAGGTAGAGGGATAGAGAGAGAGAAATACAGTAGATAGGTAGGTAGGGGGAGAGAGTGTGTGTAGGTAGGTAAGTAGATATTTCCAGATGTATTTAGGTAGAAAATAACTCATGTGCTGGAGAAGGAAATCACTGATCACCTTTGGAACAAATCTTTGTTTCTGCAGGTACAGTACTTGACCAACGTAATTCTCATCAATCACTCTAATTAAATAGCTTTCAGAAAGGAAAAAAAAGTGTTTTTGCACTCTGCAAACCTCCTCAAAAGGGCCCATTTTTTGTGAAAACGTTTTTTTCAAATAAAAGGCGTTTTTTTCAAATAAAAGGCATGAGTAGCCTTGGAGGGGTTTGTAGAGTGCTCGGGGGGGGGGGAGAACGAGCAAAAAATGGCCCATTTTTTGTGAAAATGGGCCATTTTTTAGTCAAAAAAATTGCATGCATAGCCTTACAGAGGCTTATAGAGTACTGCTGTTCTTTGCTCATTTCTGCCCTCCCCTGCCCCCAGGAGCTCTCTGGAAGCCTCCATAAGGGTATGCACGTGGCCATTTTGGTGAAGGGACGGGGCTTCAGGAGGCAAAAGATGCTGTATTCGATGTATGAGATGCACATTTAAATTTTTAATTGGGTTTTTAGTGTTTTAAGATCTTAGGTTTTAGCGCAGGGTTATAGTAGTTTAATTTGATTTTAGATATTTATATTGTTGTATGTTTTTATGTTTTATAATCCCCTGTGCACCTCCCCGAGTCCCTTCGGGGAGAGGGAGCGGTATACAAATAAAAATTTGATTGATTGATTGACCCAGATTTTCATCCTCTTTTTAGAGGAAAAAAGGTGCATCTTATGCTCCGAAAGATACCGTGTGTGTGTGTGTGTGTGTGTGTGTGTGTGTGTGTGTATTCTAGAACAAGAAGCAATGGGTGGAAACTAATAAAGGAGAGAAGCAATTTAGAACTGAGGAGAAATTTCCTGACAGTTAGAACAATTAACCAGTGGAACAGCTTGCATCCAAAAGTTGTGAATGCCCCAACACTGGAAGTCTTTAAGAAGATGTTGGATAGCCATTTGTCTGAAATGGCATAGGGCTCCTGCCTAGGCAGGGGGTTGGACTAGAAGACCTCCAAGGTCCCTTCCAACTCAGGTATTGTATTGTATTGTATTGTATTGTATTGTACTGTATTGTATTGTGTATATATATGTGTGTGTGTGTGTGTGTGTGTGACAACACCCTGGTAAGCCCCAATTAAGGAAGGAAGCATACTGCATTCCTTTTCTGCCTTTCGGCTCATCACCAGAGACCATCTAGACAGAAAGCTATTAGTTTCACTGTCTTTTTTTTACATGTGTGTTAGGTCTTTTGAGCTGATCAATAAATAAATCAGGGAGACTAGGATAGATCTATTTCTTGTACAGAAGGCTATTTAATTTGATTTTAACTTTGTATGTATTGTTATGGTTTTAGTAGTTTTATTTTTTACCTGTACACCAAATCCCTTCGGGGAGAGGGGGAGTCTAGAAATCTAATAAAATAAATAAATAAATAATATTTTGAGCTGTTTAGCTCTCATCAGCTAGCCATACCCTTACTGGGATTTATTTGTTTGTTTGTTTGTTTGTTTGTTTGTTTGTTTGTTTATTTATTATTTATTTATTTATTTATTTATTTATATTTCTAGACCGCCCCCTCTCCCATAACAATACATACAAGCTAAAATCAAATTAAAAAGTCCTCTGTACAAATGTATAAAAATTAAAAACTAAACCCATAAAACCAAATAAAATAATTTAAAATTACAGACTGGGTCGGGAAGCATGAAGTTAGGCAAGGCCGGCTAGATGAAACAGGTGGGTTTTGAGTTTCTGACGGAAGGAGCGGAGGTCCGTGGTCGTTCTAATATCAGGGGGAAGGTCATTCCAAAGGGCCGGGCCCATCACAGAGAAGGCCCTTCCCCTGGGCGTCACCCGCTGGCATTGCCTAGTGGACGGCACCCAGAGAAGTCCCTCTCTGTGAGAGTGAATCGGCCGAAGGGATGTATGGGGCAGGATACGATCCCGCAAATAACTAGGTCCTGTGCCATGGAGCGCTTTAAAGATGATGACCAACACCTTGAAACGCATCCGAAAGGCCACCGGCAGCCAATGCAGCCTGTGCAGGAATGGTTTTACGTGGGAGTATCTGGTAACTCCCAGTACTACCCACGCGGCCACATTTTGGACCAGCTGAAGCCTTCGGCTGCATCTCAAGGGAAGCCCCATGTAAAGCGTGTTTCAGTAGTCTAGACGGGACGTCACAAGCGCATGAGTGACTGTGCGAAGGGCGTCCCGGTCCAATAGGGGATGCAAGTGGCGCACCAGGCAAACCTGGTGAAACGCCCCCCTGGCCACGGCTGTCTCATGGTCATCCATTGACAGCCGGGCATCTAGGAGGATGCCCAAGTTGCGTGCCCGATCCACGGGGGCCAGATGTTCGCCCCCAATGGCCAGTGATGGAGTCAACTGGTTGAACCAGGGTGTCGGTAGCCACAGTCACTCAGTCTTGGATGGGTTGAGCTTGAGTCTGTTCCTTCCCATCCAGATCCGTACGGCTTCCAGACACCGGGACATCACTTCGACGGCATTGTTGGGGTGGTTTGGGGTAGAGATGTATAATTGAGTATCATCAGCATACAAATGGTAATCTACCCCAAAATCACGGATGATCTCGTCCAGCGGCTTCATATATGTATTGAACAGGAGAGGCGAGAGGACCGACCCCTGGGGCACCCCAAAAATGAGAGGCCTCGAGGTCAACCTCTGCCCCCCTGCCAATACAAATTGCGATCGACAGGAGAGGTAGAAGGAGAACCACCATAAAACGGTGCCCCTCACCCCACCCCTCCAGTCAATGCAATAGGTTACCATGGTCGATGGTATCAAAAGCCGCCGAGAGGTCTAATAGGACCAGGATGGAAGAACAACCCCCATCTCTGGCCCTCCAGAGATCATCCACCAATGCGACCAATGCCGTCTCCGTGCTGTGGCCGGGCCGGAAGCCGGACTGGCGCGGGTTCAGATAATCAATTTCCTCCAAGTGACGTGGAAACTGTTGTGCCATCACACTCTCTACAACCTTCGCCAAAAAGTGAAGGTTGGAGACCGGACGGTAATTTACTAACAATGCTGGGTCCAGGGAAGGCTTCTTGAGGAGGGGCCTCACCACCGCTTCTTTCAAGACGGTAGGCAAGAACCCCTCACTCAAAGAAGCATTCACTATTTCCTGGAGCCAGCCTCGTGAAACCTCCCAGGATGCCAGTATAAGCCAGGAGGGACACGGGTCTAATAAACATGTGGTGGCTCTCAGTCACCTACGCAACCTGTCCATATCATCGGAAGTAACAGAGTCAAACTCCTCCCAGAGTGGTATCTCAAGACCCGCCTCCGACGTCCCCTCCAGACCACTTGCAGTGGAGACCAATTCGCTCCGAATCTGAGCGATTTTGTCCTGCAGATACTCCCCAAATTCCTCTGCTCTACCCTGTAGAGGGGCTTCCCGCGGCCTCTGTTGAAAGAGGGAGCGGGTTACCCCAAACAGGGCGGCAGGGCAGTTATCTGCGAATGCAATAAGGGTGGCACAATACTGACGCTTGGCCACCCTTTACGCCACAAGGTAAGTCCTCAAATGGGCTCTCACCTGTGTTCGGTCTGATTCAGAGCGTGTGGATCTCCATCTCCTCTCTAGGCGTCTCTTATGGCGCTTCATCACCCTCAACTCCTCGGAAAACCAAGGAGCCTGGGTGGTTCGCTGCTGCAAGAGAGGCCGCAAAGGCGCAACCCGGTCCAAAGCCCCAGTGGCCGCACTATTCCATGCAGCCACTAGGTCCTCCATCCGGGCGCAGGTCAAGGCTACAGGTAGTGGCCCAAGCTCCGTCTGGAACCTTTCAGGTTCCATCAGGCGCCTGGGGCGGAACCATCTTGGAAATTCCGGTTCCGCCTCCCCGCAGTGGGGAGTAGCGGTTGGAAAGTCGAGCCGGAGAAGTGAGTGATCTGACCATGACAGGGGTATGATGACTAAATCCCCTAATCCCAGATCACTCCTCCACTGGCCAGAGATAAAAATGAGATCCAGTGTGTGTCCTCCTTCGTGTGTGGGGCCCTGAATTACTTGGGTCAGGTCCATGGCCGTCATGGAGGCCATGAACTCCCGAGCTACCTCGGATGTCTCACCTACCGATGGCAAGTTAAAGTCCCCTATGACCAGCAGTCTGGGGGTCTCAACCGCCATCTCGGCGATCATCTCGAGGAGCTCGGGCAGGGCTGCTGATACATAGCGGGGAGCCAGGTACACAATCAGCACGCCCAGCTGCCTCTCTGGGCCCCACTTCACACAAAGGGACGGTTATCTGTGGCACAGTGGTCTCTCTCGGCTCAAGACCTTCCCTAACAATGACCGCTACCCCTCCACCCCTACCTAGGGCCCGTGACTGATGAAATGCATGGTAACCTGGCGAGCACATTTCCACGAGAGGAAGCCCTCCCTCGTGGCCCAACCAGGTTTCCGTAATTCATGCCAGGTCCGGCTCCCCCTCCGACACAAGGTCGTTGATGAGGGGGGCTTTGTTGACAACGGACCTGGCATTGCATAACATCAGTCTCAAGCCCTGGCTAAAAAACCCCTGAGACTGCGCCTTGCCCACCTCTCTGGATTAATAAATCCCTCATCAAGGTGGGCCCTCGTAAGAGCGGAGGGCCAGACCTGCAAGAGGGGGGACTCCCGCAGTAGGATAAGGTCTGCCCTTGAGTACATAATGGGTTAAATTAATAGCAGGGAATCCATTGGTTTCAGGGATGATTAAAATAGATGTTAAAATTAATTTCAGCTCAGAAAAGTTAAAAGTCTTGGGTAATAAAATAGTCAAATAAGGTGCAATGTCTCAGGTATGGCCTTCAAAAGTCTAGTCCGGAATTTCTCAAGCCTCAGGCCTCGGCCTAAGATGGTAAGTGGTCGAGGCCCCTTTCTTCAATCTCCCGGGCGCCTTATCGGGTCCTGGCTTAAGCGGCTAGATCTTAAGGGCAGCAGGGGAGTGGGCCTCGACCTGGATCTTCTTAGGCTTTGGCCCTGTTGTTATACGGCCTCCCGGCCTCGCGGGCTGCTCAGCCTCTGGTAGCTCTACTCACCCAGCACGCTCTCAGGAGGAATCCTCCGACTATAGGGCCCGGCCTGGATCATCTCGGCCGCGGCCCTGCTCTTTTCGGGCCTGGGTCATCCAAGGCCTCGGCTCAAGGTCTTATTGGGCCTCCCAGCCTCGGCGTCCCGGCCTCCAGTGCTCCTGGTCCCGGCCTACCGGCCTCTAGTGCACCGCACTCCATTCTGCTGGCCTCCGGCACTCCCGGCCTCAGCATCTCGGCCCCCGGTGCTCCGTTCTTCCTAGCCTCTCGGCCTCCGGCGAGAGCCTCTCAGCCTCCGGCACTCCCAGCCTCCAGCGTTCCTCCCAGCTCTTCCCGATGCTCCCGGTGCTCCCAGCCTCAATATCACGGCGTCCGGCGCTCCGCATACCATTCTAACTGGCCTCCGGCACTCCGCTCGCTCCCCTGCGATCTTCAAACGCCACCCGACATCAGGCCGACGCCCGGCACCGCCAGCTGGCCAGCACCTTCTGGCCAGCACATACCCCCGTTCTGGGCTGTCAGCCCACCCTGGGAGGCCATTCAGGCCTCGGTGGAACGCCAGAGTGGGTACTTATTGGGCCCGACCCTCAGAGTTGATAAAAAGGGTCGGGCAACATCCCCTTTTTGCCAATGAGCCCCGCGGCCTGTGCAGAGCTCAACGGCAGACCGCCATCTTTCGTGCATGCGCAGTATCAATCTAACATGTAATACAGTCCCGGTTCAAATCCCAGTAAGGATATGGCTAGCTCAAAAAACCTAACACAATATATATACACAATATATATATATAACACTATACATATCTATAATTGTTCCACAACACCCTGTTAGGGCTCCAATTAAGGGAGGAAGCATAGCTAGCTGATGAGAGCTAAAAAGCTCGAAATAGATCTATACTAGTCTCCCTGATTTATTTATTGATCAGCTCATAAAACTATATATATATGTTCCACAACACCGTTAGGCCCCAATTAAGGGAGGAGACATACTGTTTACTTTTCTGCCTTTCGGCTCATCACCAGAGACCATCTAGACAGAAAGCCACAAGTTCCGTTGTGTAATTTTTTTATATGTGTGTTAGGTTTTTTGAGCTGATCAATAAATAAATCAGGGAGACTAGTATAGAACTATTTCGAGCTTTTTAGCTCTCATCAGCTAGCCATACCCTTATTGGGATTCGAACCGGGGCTGTATTACATGTGAGGCAGCTGCAATTGCCACCAGACCACCGGCTCTTATCCTGATCAGCTGAGACAGGAGGATAAGTATATGCTCGTGATAAGAGCCAGTGGTCTGGTGGCAATTGCAGCTGCCCACATGTAATGCTTCCCTGGTCCCAGTAAGAGCATCATGGCTAGCTGATGACACCTAAATAGCTTGAAATAGATCTAGCCTAGTCTCCCTGATTTATTTATTGATCAATTCAAAAACCTAACACATACACACACACACACACATATAGACAGATAATTGTTTTCACAACTTCCTGTTAGGGCCCCATTAAGGGAGGAGACATACTGTTTACCTATCTGCCTTTCGGCTCATCACCAGACCATCTAGACCAGTGGTCGGCAAACCGCGGCTCGCGAGCCGCATGCGGCTCTTTGGCCCCTTGAATGTGGCTCTTCAGTCTCTCTCTCATTCCCTCCCTCCCTCCCTCCGTCTCTCTCTCTCTCTGTGCCTCTCTCTGTCTGCCTGTCACTGTCTCTGTCCACAGAATACCGCGTGAAGCAGTGGCGAGTCTGTGCGCTGCCGGAGGGCCATCTGCGAGGTCCCCCTCACGTTCCTCCTCTTCCCGCGGCACGTCTGGGGCTGCGTGGCTGGGAGGGAGATGGACGCACAGCCCCAGAACATGCGCCGTGGTGCCCACTGGAGGGAGACGCGACCGGCTTCCTTGCCTGACGCCGCTGGAGACGCGATCGGCTTCCCTGCCTGACGCCCCTGCCGGCTCCTGTTATGAGGCCCCTTTAAGGGAGGAGACAAATCCTAACACATCTAACACAAAATCTAACACATATCTAAAAAAATAAGCTCCTGTTATGAGGCCCCTTTAAGAGAGGAGACAAATCCTAACACATCTAATACAAAATCTAACACATATCTAAAAAATGTCACACAGCAGTAATCTCATTGGCTCTCTGTCTAGATGATCTCTGGGTTGAGTCGAAAGGCAGAGAAGGATGACAGTTTGTCTCCTACCTTAAAGGGGCCTCATAACAGGAGCTGTGAAAATATTCTCATATATATGTTAGTTTTTATGAGCTGATCAATTGGCGCCCTTACAGGAAGTTGTGGAAACATCTCTCTCTCTCTCTCTCTCTCTATGCATGCATGCATGCATGCATGCATACATACATACATACAAACATATATATATATATGTTTCCACAACACCCTGTTAGGTCCCAATTAAGGGAGGAAGCCTTCTGTTTCCTTTTCTGCCTTTCGGCTCATCACCAGAGACCATCTAGACAGAAAGCCATGAATTCCGTTGTGTAATTTTTTTATATGTGTTACATTTTTGAGCTGATCAATAAATAAGTCAGGGAGACTAGGATAGATCTATATATTGTTTATGTCAGAGCACCTGGTATGCCCAAATATGGGAGGAAGGGAGCTTTCTGCTACCCATTTTGCCTTGCAGCTCCAACCTAGGAGCCTTTCAGGCAGAAAACCATTTTGTGTGCATTTGTACTGATAGATGAATAAATAGAGACTATGATAGATCTATTTCGAGCTGTTTAGCTCTCATCAGATAGCCATACCCTTATTGGGATTCAAATGCACACAAAATGGTTTTCTGCCTGAAAGGCTCCTAGGGTGCAAGGCAAAATGGATAGCAGAAAGCTCCCATCCTCCCATATTTGGGCATACCAGGTGCTCTGACATAAACAATGACTTATTTCCCTGGCTCAGCTGATAAGTGAGTAGAACTCATGGCCTAATGATTAAGGCTGCTGCCTGACATGCCTGAGTTCGAATCCCAATAAGGGTATGGCTATCTGATGAGAGCTAAACAGCTCGAAATAGATCTATCATAGTCTCTCTCTATTTATTCATCTATCAGTACAAATGATTGAGATATATATATATATATATGTTAAATTTCTTTAAGGGATGATTTGATTTAATTTAAAATTTAACACATATCTAAAAAGACAGCAGCAATTTAATAGGTCTCTGTCTGGATGGTCTCTAGGTTGAGTCGAAGGACAGAGAAGGATGACAAGTTTGTCTCCTCCCTTAAATAGGCCTAACAGGAAGCTGTAACAATATATCCACTTTATATATATATATATATATATATATATATATATATATATATATATATATATATATATATATATATATATATATATATATATATATATATATATATATATATATATATATATATATATATATATATATATATATATATATATATGTTAGATTTTTAAGGGCTGAAAATAAAGAGACCAGGATGGATCCATTTCAGGCTTATTAGCCTTCTTCAGCTGGCCATACTCCTTCTACTGGGATTTGAACCGGTGCTTTCCAGTATTTGAGGCAAGCCTCTCTATGCCTTGAGCTATCCGGTATCCCTGATACATCAGCCAATTTACAGGACTCTTAAATGAGAGAATATTATCACAGCTCCTGTTCAGAGGTCCCTTTAAGGGGAGGAGACTTAACGTCATCCCTCTCTGCCCTTCGACTCAACCTAGAGATCATCCAGACAGAGAACCAAATAGATTACTGCTGTGTGACATTTTTTAGATATGTGTTAGATTTTTATTTTCAGCCCTTAAAAATCTAACACATATCTAAAAAATGTCACACAGCAGTAATCTATTTGGTTCTCTGTCTGGATGATCTCTAGGTTGAGTCGAAGGGCAGAGAGGGATGACGTTAAGTCTCCTCCCCTTAAAGGGACCTCTGAACAGGAGCTGTGATAATATTCTCTCATATATATATGATATTCATCTATCAGTACAAATGATATATATATATATATATATATATATATATATATATATATATATATATATATATATATATATATATGTGTGTGTGTGTGTGTGTTAGATTTTTAAGGGCTGAAAATAAAGAGATCAGGATGGATCCATTTCAGGCTTATTAGCCTTCTTCAGCTGGCCATACTCCTTCTACTGGGATTTGAACTGGTGCTTTCCAGCATATGAGGCAGGCTTCTCTATGCCTTGAGCTATCCAGTATCCCTGATATATCAGCCAATTTACCGAACTCTTAAATGAGAGATAATTATCATAGCTCCTGTTCAGAGGTCCCTTTAAGGGGAGGAGACTCAACGTCATCCCTCTCTGCCCTTCGACTCATCCTAGAGATCATCCAGACAGAGAACCTAATTAGATTACTGCTGTGTGACATTTTTTTAGATATGTGTTAGCTTATTAAGGGCTGAAAATAAAGAGACCAGGATGGATCCATTTCAGGCTTATTAGCCTTCTTCAGCTGGCCATACTCCTTCTACTGGGATTTGAACTGGTGCTTTCCAGCATATGAGACAGGCTTCTCTATGCCTTGAGCTATCCAGTATCCCTGATATATCAGCCAATTTACAGGACTCTTAAATGAGAGATAATTATCACAGCTCCTGTTCAGAGGTCCCTTCAGGCTGGTGCTTCCAGCTTGGTGCTTCCAGGAGCAATTGCTCCTGGAAGCACCAAGCCGGAAGCACCAGCCTGAAGATGATGAATGAGATTTCATCGAAATGTCGTGAAGATACTTCAAATTTCACGCGGGAGAAAACCCGAACAACCAAAGACCTACATACACACACCCGCGAAAACCTCAGAAAACACACATATATACACACACACACACACACACCTGTCTTCCTTGTTTATTTATTTATCAGCACAAACTCAACGTGTGTGTGTGTGTGTGTGTTTGTGTGTATTGTGTCACAACACCCTGGTATGCCCATATTGCTTCCCTTTTCTGTCTTTCGGCTCACCCTAGGAGCCATGTACACCTTGTAAGAGAAAAAAAGCTACATATAGTTTAAGTTCACATAACAGAGGACGAACAATCACCTTTACTATCATGTGCTTTCAGTTAAAATATTCTGCTCCTCACATATCCTGTTTCATGAACTTTTTCAACCTTGCCAGACATGTGCTGACATTCTACCAATCACTCTGGAAACTTCTGATCTTGGTATTCTAACCTCTGCTTTGCAAATAGTGTTCCCATTCTTCCATACTGAGCTAGTAAGAGTAAAGTAGTATTTTGCTTTAAAAATTTATTCATGAAAAGTCCCCTCAACTCCTTTGCATAGGATTAGCAAATAAATAGGTTTATTGTTGTGACTGCAAGTCATAATAACATATATTAGCAAATACCATATACAGTGGTACCTCGGTTCACGAACGCCTCTGTTCACGACCAATTCGGTTTACGAACAGAAATTTTCCTCAAAATGTGCTTCGGTTCACGAACAGGAACCGCGGCCATTTTTAATGTATTCCTGGCTGTCATATGGTTGTGACTTCCTGTAGGAAGATCGTAGAGAGAAGAAAACACAGAAAAAAGCCCAGCACGCACACTGTGAGTACTTTCAGTGACTTTTTTTTATTTTTGTTATGCTTTTAGCATATGGAAAACTGTGCCTCGGTTCACGAACAATTCGGTTCGCGACCAGAGTCAGTTCACGAATTACGTTCGTGAACCGAGGTACCACTGTATTTACTTCACATCAATCATGTGGGACCCGGCAAAATAAAAACTTACTAATCTCTATGACACATTGCATAAAAATATATGCCTTCCCTCCCAAATACATATGGATATTTATGGATATGGATATGTCATTGTGGATTAATCTTTAAAACAAAATTCATTTTTGTCTTTGAAAACATTGCTACTATTCAGAAAGTAAATAGTTATCAGGAGGCAACAGTTTTGCTTATTGAATTATATATATATATATATTTTAAAGTATAAGTATACTTGAAGCATTACTTTTTATTTTTTCATTAAAGGTGAAAAACAAAATATATTACAAGAAGCACAGGTTGATATTTTTCCACAAAGTATCTGTAACAGATATGATTGGTACGGTGGAGCTGTATCAAAAAATATGTTTTGTGCTGGCTCTGAAAGTGGACGTGTGGATACTTGTCAGGTAAAAGTGAAATCATTTCATTTTTAATTATTTTGCCATAAAATCCTGATTGGTACCATTTGACTAGTCAAGCAAATCAATTTACAAATCTAGGAAATAAAATTAGTTGATACTTTCTGTAAGAAAACAGGCATCACAATTTAGTTCAAGTAATATTTTTTACTTTGCTTAGAGTATTTCAACGACTTTGTGTCCATACAAAACTATTTTGAAATAGAGGTTGAAAGTGGTTCATTTCAACATTGCATATGTAGTAATCATAAAACTTAGCAGAAAATGAATGCTGTTGTGTATTTCTAGATGTACATCTTAACCTTTAAAGTAAGCATATTTATACTGGAAATGGAATGCCCAAAATATTAATGAAGATATTTAACAATGTTAATCATTTAACTAAATCACTGATTTAGCAATCTTGCACCATTTACCCAAAAGGAAGCCCTATTGAATTAAATGGGCTGAGTGCTAAGTGCACTTTGTAATACTGATCTCTAAATGACTCACAAGGTTGCCTAATTCAAACTTTCCATATTTTCTTAGAAAAAATATTTTAACAATTCATGTCCAAATAGGCCCCCAGTATCTTAAAATGCACCGTAAATGCATTCTAAGCAACATTCAAATTAATTCCTTCATTTTTTTAGGGAGACAGTGGCGGACCATTGATGTGTTATATCCGAGATGCCACACAATATTATCTGGTAGGAATAACCAGTTTTGGCCTTGGTTGTGGTCGACCACAAAATCCAGGGATCTATGTACGTCTAGCTAATTACAGAAATTGGCTAAAACCTCTTTTACAAAGCAGAACTACTACTATGAACATTCATAGTGTTCTAATATTGTTGATAATAAGATGGATAACATTCCATATTTCTCTATGAAAAATTGACATATCATATGGTCTTTTAAATATTGCATCCTCTTATAAACATAAATCAATTTTTAACAATATGAATATATTATGTTTAACATGCATTTTGTAATATTTCAGGAACCTAGCCTAAATAAATTGAAAATATATATTTAAACTGTTACTTTAAAAAGGATACAAAAAGTTTAAATCAATTACATAGCTGTCAGAGAGGACAGGGCAGAGGAGTCATTGCAGAGATAAGAAGAGGGGGGAGCTATGAATTTCTTGTGACTATCAAATGGATTAAAATATAAGAATATTTTACTATATCAATAAAACTGGTCTCTCTATAGTGAAAACACTTTTCTCTTCAGGATAAAACTAATAATTTGTAAAATAATCTTATTCCACATAAATTGAAAAGAAATGCATATGACAAGTGCCTAATGTTTCCATGTATTCACTATCATTATAAAAATAATAAAACATATCACAATTGAATACAGATTGTATGCTTGAAATTCCAGTGTACTATTTTACTTTCATTCTCAACTAAGTGACTATCATATAAGGCCATTATGGCGAATCTATGGCATGCGTATCACAGGTGGCATACGGAGCCCTTTCTACTGGCATGTAAGCTGTCATCCCAGCTCAGCTCCACTGCACGTGTGTGTGCCTACCGCCAACCAGCTGATTTTGAGGTCTCTATTGGGCATGCGCAAAGGGGTGCATACAGGAGACATGCATGCATGTTTGAAGGAGAGGGGGTTGCACATATATGTGCAGGGCACGGGGGGGGGGGGATTGTAGAGCCCCCCCCCCCCCGCAGCCCGTTTTTGGTCTGGAGGCTGCAAGGAGGCCTGCTAAGCCCAAAATAGGCCATGGAGGGCATGCATGGGAAGCGATTGCATTATGGTAGTGGGCACGCACTCCCATGCTGTCACATGTACATGCGCACTTTAAGCACGCAATGACAAAAATATTAGCTATCGCTGATATTTGACTTGGCTAATTTCATAGTATTTTTTTAAAAACCACAAATTTAAAATGTCAGAAAATTGAAAATTATTGATATCTCTTCTCAAGCAGTAAATTGTACAGCATGAATTTCTGCCTCTACGCAGCAATTCATTAGAACTTCATTAGAAAAACTTGTAAATTGAAGTAATAAGATTTTGCACATGACCTATACTGGTAATAAACTATAAGTGGGGATATAATGTTGTAATAAAGTAGTTCAAAAATACTGTTTTATAGTAGCATGTTAAGCCAAGAAAAAAGAACTCTTTCCTTTAAAAAAACCTTTAAAAACCATAAAGAGAACAGTTATATTACAGTTCCAAAATCAATTTTATGTACTGATGGCAAAAGACCTAAGAAATTTGTCCATCCGTCCGTTCCTCTGTCTGTCTGTCTGTTTAGGCATAACAGTTGAGCAGAAGCAAAATTCAGATCAAGTTTTCCTTTACAATTGGATACACTACAGTTGTAAATATAGTTTGTTTTCCTGTATGAAGGGTGTTCCTAAATGGTAGGAAAATTATCCCCAATAGTACATGTGACAACTAACCAACATCTTTTAATACCATTGCAATTAAATTCTGTACTACTTGAAACTTCTGAATGCTCGTCAAGAGCAGCCCCATGTAGATTGCACTGCAGTAGCCCAGATGAGAGATTACAAGGACACTAGTGAGTATAATTGGTGATCAACTTCTGATACCTATGATATCCATACCTATAGACATTAATTCCATAATAGAAGTGCTCCAAGAAACTGAATATTTAAAATAATGCTAGTTAGCATTTACTTCAAATGATGCTATTGAATACAGGATATGTTTTATGGGGGTGTGCATTTTACCAGCATCACTTTTTTATTTCTAGAATGTAGAAAAAGACCTCTTGGAGTTCAGATAGTGACTGAGTCTCGGATTATAGGTGGACATGATGCTCTACCTGGGACTTGGCCATGGCAAATTAGCTTTCAGATCTATGAATTTCCCTCAAGATACAGTCATGTATGTGGTGGATCTTTAATTAATAATATCACAGTATTGACAGAATATCTCATTCCATTAGATCAGGGATGAATGTATCTCCAGATTTTTCTTGATTTACTTTTTAAAATTAACTTTTACTATAAAGTATACAGCTTTATACCTCTTTCTGTGTATGTGTATGTGTATAGTGTTATAACTAGAATTATAAATATGTGAAAGTTTGATCTTAATTGCTCTGCTTGAATTTAGCATTATTATACAAATTATGTATAACATCTTGATTAAAACAAAATAAATTATGTAAAAATATATAAAACAGTCACATCATAAATTCATTAAATACACATTTTGTGGAAAAGTTGTTTTTGATTAATATCCAGAATGATAAGAAACATGTCTGATACATGCAATCATTGTCAATAATCATAATCTTCTGTGATTATATTAGTCTGCAGTTATACAAATTATCATACATTAATTTTACCTAGTATTCTTTCAATCTTGATGACTCGAGGATATAGACCATGAGTGTCAAACTTGTGTCATCCCGGTGTCGTCATGTGACATATTGGGACTTTTTCCCCCTTCACTAAACTGGGTGTAGGTGTGGCCAGCACGTGACATATCAGGCCCATGGACCAGGAGTTTGACAGCCCTGATATAGACCATATTCTTAAAAGCATGAGGAAAAAATGGAGACTGGGGTAAGATGCTGAAGGGAGTAGATTTGGGAAAAAGTAAATTCCTCTTTCAGGGGTAAAATTGCACCTGATGTCTTCAAGTGGTGCTTGAAGAGCTAATTTTTGATCTATTGTTAGGCTACTTTCATCCCATCTCCATTTTTTTCAAAAAGAGAAAAAGGAAGACTTTGGGGTACAGGTAATTCTTGGGTTGCAACCATAATGGAGCCTGCCCATCAGTTGTAACCCAAAATGTTTATAAAATGGGTGAGCTATATGACCAATTTTTACAACTTTTTGTTATAGTGGCCATTAAGCAAATCTGCTTAATTTGCTTAATGGCCACTGGTTCACTATTAAGTGAACCAGTGGCTTGTGATGGATAGGGCTTTTTTTGAAAATCAGAAGTAAATATTGGCTTTCTGCAAAATCATCATAAAATGTGGTTAATGTCACTGCAGGATGCTGTAAATAGCCCAGATACAAGTGGAAATACAGTACTTTGAGAAGGTTAGCTATACTGAGGTTAACTACTGAAGTTAAAATATATACAGATAATAGAACACAAAACACAGAACCCAATAAATACTTCTCAAGGAATATCTCCGCCAATATCTTACATGAGGAAGCCGCTCACGACATTCCCACCATAAGCCATAATGAATCCCACAAGGGCAGCCTCATTGAAGATCTAAGGCTGCGTCCCCCATTGCTTTGGAAGGTAAGCAGGCGGAGTCTACCAGTCAGCATGAGCGTAGGCAAAGGGGCCCAAATTGGTGATGATATAACCGGTTCAGCCAGCGGTTATTTCAGTCGGGTGGTTCCGTGACCGCTTGGAAAGCAAGACCCCACCTTCGCCCTCTCGGTGGCCATGCGTGCCTTCATTTGCCTCAGGGCAGAGCCTTAGCCAGCGACTCGCCGCGAGGACAACCGTGGCCCTCAGGCCGCCTGTCACCTGACCCTTAGCGGCACTCGCCTGAGGGAGAACGCGCGCATAGTCGGCCGCCATCTTGCTCCCTGGACGGACGATGAGCCGCAACTTCTGGCCCGCCGCCTTTTCCTTTTGGGCTTTGCTTGTGCTGTGCAAGGAAGCTGCGCCCAAGGCCCTGCCCTCCCTGAATCTTTCCGACGGTGAGCCTTGTCCTCGCAGGCCGTCGAGCTCCACCGTTGATCGCCAGCGTGCTGCTCAGGACGGGGTAGCCTAACAGATCGAGGTTGAGAGGGGGGTGGGGCGGGGGCGGAGCAGTCACCGGAGGGGGCGCAAGGGACAAGGCCTTGGTCTGAAACATTTCCTCGGCAGAGAAGGTTGCGAGCGCTCCCGAAAAGGAGGCGTCCCCCGAGCTACCCTACTGCCATTTACGCGACAGTGGCGACTCGCGAAAGGCCCATCGACCATTGCATAAATAGGGGCTAAACTGGGGTTGCCTCAGGCCTTTGCTCCCGGTGACTACTCGGCGAGCATGTCTGCGCAAAGTTGCCTTCCCACTATGCGGGGGTTTCGTTCGCTACGACCTTTATCGACGTTACAGCAATTAAGTTGTGGGTGTGTGAATGAGTCTCCCTATTCTTTCCTTTTGAAATGACCGAAGGAAATAAGAGTTAGTGGCCTCTGAGTTTCCTTGCCTGCCCATACCCTTGAATTTCTGTGCTAGGATATACTCGAAAATAAATACTTATAATTTACCTGTTCCCAGCTCTTGGGAAATGACTGTAATTACGCCATCGCAACTGGAATGGGGAGCTCATAAATTAGGAAATAATGCAATTAAAGTTTCAGGACTGTCGGTAGTAACAGAAGAAAGAACAGTGAGGCCAAGGTTGTAATTTACATACCAAATTATGCCTGACGTGTTATCGGTTCTGTGATTTTAAAATAATGAATCTTTAAATCATTGGTGACAACTGAATGCAATTTGGGATCATTATTTAGTTTTTATGCCTTATTTACCCATGTATTGAAACATAGTAAAAATCCTATACTTGGAGCTAAGTTCAAATATCTATGTGCTATGTAGTTTATTTTCAACTACATTTCACCTTCACCCTGTTAATTCTGGTGTATTTTTTCATGTGCAACACATTTAATCATAAATTAACTATAGAGGCTGACAAGTAGGCTAAGATAAAATTGACTAGTAAATATATGGTCTAGTTATACAACTTAAATGGGAGTGATTCAGTTTCACAAATCTTTTACTCTTCTTTCATCTTTCTTATAAAACGTGATTTTGTAAAAAAAAAATGATTTAAATATATTGTTGCTACATGAATGCTGTTTCTTACATGGCTTACCTATTTTTCTTTGATTTCTAGTCTGTGGAACACGGCCTCTAATGAAAAATACAGCAGCAGGAACTCGAATTGTAGGTGGACATGATGCTATACTAGGAGCATGGCCTTGGCAAATTAGTCTTCAAGTTTATGCAGTTGGTCTAGGATATATCCATATATGTGGTGGATCTTTAATTAATAAAATCATAGTGTTGACAGCAGCACACTGCATTAAAGCATCGGAGTATGTATCTTTCCATTCTAATACTTTTTCTTCAATTTAGGTGTGATAAATCTACTGACCAAAAAATATGGACCAAATATATAATTATGTATGAAAAATGGAGATTTCACATGGCTTTCCTAGCTTATACAGAATTGAGTTTTGAAGCAGGTGTAGCTTCATACTACTTGTCAAGGATCTAATAAAGGAGAATATTTGTGAAGGATCACACAGATAGAGTCTAGGAACAAATTTTGGTGCTTTCAACAGATTTGTTTAATTATTTACCCTGTAGCTTTTTCATATCCAATCCTAGAGTAATAAAAGACTCATATTTGAAGCTACCAGGACCAAACCTAATTATTTTAATGATGAATAATTGTGTGGAAGAATGAGATAAGAAGAAAATGTTTTTTTAATTGTTATGAGCCATTTCCCCTTATTTTACAATAGTACTTATCTCTGCTTGATCGTATATTTTATATATATGTGTGTGTGCTCAAAAACGTAACACACATTGAAAAAAAATATTACACAACGGAACTCATGGCTTTCTGTCTAGATGGTCTCTGGTGGTGAGCCGAAAGGCAGAAAAGGAAACAGTGTGTCTCCTCCCTTAATTGGGGCCCTAACAGGGTATTGTGGAACAATTATATATATATTTATCCTCCTGTCTCAGCTGAGCAGGAACAGAACCTGGCTGGCTTAATGGCTAAGGCTCTTGCCTGGCATGGAATGCAGCCCCGTTTCAAATCCCAGTAAGGGTATGGCTAGCTGATGAGAGCTAAAAAGCTCGAAATAGATCTATCCTAGTCTCTTGTATCTTCTCATCCTCTAGCATGTGTGCCAGCCTTCTTGTAAACTGCCTGGAATTTGCAACTTCCTGCTGGGTTCCCCACTGACTTTGTTGGAAATTAACAGAAAGTTGTGAGGTGGTGCTCACTTAAAGTCCCAGGATATTCACTTAACAATGGCATTGGGGACTGTAGGAATTTTTGTCCAATGCAGCTACATGATGTTACAGTTTATGATTGCATCAGTTAACAGTAGAAATTCCAGTTTCAATTGCCACCATAATACTTATATTTCTGCTGTTATGTGGCTTACCATTCGTGCAAAACAAACTTACCAACAGTGAAATCTCAGCTATCCTATCAATACATTTGTGATTATATTTGTGAAAATATTTTGGTCTAGCTGTCATTTGTGCCTCCTATACTTTTCCACAGACCACCCCCAGTTTTTCATTTACTCTTACTAGCCTTATCCTTCCAATCTGTTTAGACTACATGTGAACTGAGTTACACCTGAGTTCACAGTGAATTAATTACACCTGCCAACAAATCTCTTGGGGAGCGGTGCACTGTGTTCCAGCTCCTCCCATTGCTGTTGATCTTATCTCTAAATAATTTCTAAATAATACTTTACATTCTTAGTATTTTGTCTTATTTCCCAATATATTGAAGCAACATCAAACATTTATGTTGCAATTAGCTGCCATCTTATGAGTCCTGAATGTTAAAGGATCTCATTGTATTATCTTCTCAAATGTATCAGTTGTTTAAACTTTACAAGTGGTATTCTACATGAAAGATTATTAGATAATTTGTTCTTTGTTTATTTTTGAGAGCCTAGAAACAATTTTTCTTGCTGAAATAATTGAAAGGAAACCCCACCCACCCCCTTTTATATCTTATTCCTCTTTTTAATAATGGCAGAGCTAGTATCTTGAAATATAACACTTAATTTCCATTCCAGTTTATCTTTTTTAGTCCACGGGCTTTTTGCTGAATTTTCTTTTTCCACCTGATTTTTTTAACCAATATATTATATTGGCAAATATAGCTTGGCAAATCTTTTCAAATCCAAATGTCTCATTTATCCAATTTTTTTTTTAAGTTTATTAATTGTATTCCTTATTAAATCATCCTCAAGGCTTCTTGAGCAGCACTCAGCCTTCAGACCACTGACAGGAATTTTTCATTCTCTCTCATCTCTTTTTTTACTGCCAGAGTGGGATGTCATTTGAGTAACCTTAGTTATCTATGTAAGACTTAATTCTTCACCATTTCAGGGATTACCTTTCTTAAGACATCTTTTTATTGTTAATATGGGCAATTAGCCAAATATTAATAAAAATACAGATGACAAAAATTATCAAAAAGCTGGGCTGTGAGAAAAGCAATAGATTCGCCATGCTGTCTTCTGCACTCACTCCCCCACTATTGTTTTCCAAATCTGATGGAGAGATCCATACCTCCATACATACATTATTTTTAAGCTAGTAGAAGGATATCTCTTGTGTCAGAGGTAACTATGAGGGCCCAAGCCCTCTGCCAGCAAAAAAGGGCTCCAGAGCTCTGTTTTTTTGGCTGCAACGGCCTCCTGCAACCCTCTGAAAAGGAAGCTCCATTTTTGCTGACACAGGCAGCATGGGCCAGTCTTTCGCTGTTTCATGCAGGCCAGATCTAAGCACCCCGCGGGCCGGATCCGGCCCCTGGGCCTTGAGTTCAAAACCCCTGCACTAGAGCATCTTTGGTGGATAACCATCTGGCCTCTGTTTGAAGATCTATGGAAAACAGGATACTTAATTGAGTGGAGTGATAGTATATATGTATGTTTAATGAAAATACTTTTTTATGGGTGTTTCAGTTATTTTCTGCAATGATCCTGGTTTCAGACACATAATCCAATTTTAATCAGGATCTGTAGTTAGTGATTTATTGTTTACTCTGAATGAATAAAAAAGCAATGTCCATGTCATAGAAGTTACAAAATAGCAATGTAATAACAATAATCCCTATAGACATTTTGTTCTGTCCTAGGAACCCAGCCATTTGGAGGGCTGTAATTGGCTTGCATAATCTTTATGAAGATAACTATCATACAATAAAGCGTCGGATTAAAGCTATCAATATACATCCTAATTATATGTCGGACACATATGACAATGATATTGCCTTGATAATACTAGTCAGATCTATCAAATTCAATGACTATGTTCGCCCAGTCTGTTTACCTTCCACCAATCTTTCGACAAAGCAGCAGTATTCCTGTTACATATCTGGATGGGGTAAAACAAAGGAAAAAGGTACTTTTTGTATTATTTCTGTGACATTTATACAAAGATAGTATACAAACATCACATTAAAAATTATTGTGCAACAAAAGCAATCAGTTAAAATTAACGTACAATAAAAGTAAACAAGTTCCACTGTATTCATAATAGTTCTTTTGATTCTCTTTTAAAGTGTTAAGAATATTAAGTTTCTGGCAAACATTTTTGCTATTATTATACACTATTCATGGCATCTCACATGTTTGTAAAAAAACTAGGTTGGATTTTTATTTTAGAGAATGCTGAAAATCTTAGATAATGAAATTAGGATTTTACAAATATAGGGCAAAGGCTATTTTTATTTTGGCATTGGGCCTCTATCTAAGAGGTCTTGAATCTGGATTTATAAGCAAGCAGCTAAACATGTAGAAGCAACTTTTGCTGTCCACCTTATCATCCTCCTTTCCCCCAAATGTTGAATAAGGTGACATACAATACAGGGGAAGGCCAGAAAGAAACTCTTACTGCAGATTGGATTTGGAGGACATTCCCTCTGCCTGAACTGAAAAGCCCCTTTCAATTTCAACTCCTGTGCCTTTTAACTCTTGTGCCTTACAAATAAAATCATGTAGCTTTCTTTGCAGCAGTAGAGCAGTAGTTTGCCATTGCCTGCTTAGACCAGCACAATAACTACTATAGGTAAGCCCTTGGTTAATTTGTTCAGCAACTGTTTGAAGTTAAAGTTACAATGGCGCTGAAGAAGTGATAGTTACAACTTGGTTTAAAGGTTCCAGCATTCCCATAGTCATGTGATTACAATCTGGATGCTTGGCAACTAGCTTGCACTTAAGAGGGTTACATCTGTTCACCCCTCATTCTCTTTTCCTCCCAGCAGCCGCCAGTTACCTGCCTGGCAGCCTGCTTGCAAGCGTTCTGGGTCTTGCAACTTTCTGCTGGCTTCTCCACTAACTTTAGTTGTTGGAAGCCGGCAGGAAATTACAAGGAGTCAACATTACATATTGACTTAATTCATGATCCTGGCTTAACAGCTGCAGGAGGAACTGAAGAGATTGCTTTAAGTGATGTGGTCATGTGCTGGATTGCTTAGTGGTGAAAATTCTGGACCCAGTTGCCTTTGTAACTTTAGAACTACAGTATCTGTATACCAAACTGACTCATTAGGTTAACTAGTGCTGCCATCTACTCAAGTGCTCTGTGAATTGCAGTTTACTTAATTCAGCGCCCTCTCATACAGAATTTTGCAATAGATATGGTGAGAAGTTCAGCAAATGACAACATGTGGAACATATTGTCTGAGCTCAGAAGCTAAGCAAGGTACCCAAATGAAAGGTTTTCATGGACTAGTACTTGTGCTGTAGGCTAGAGTGGGAAATTAAAATACGTCTTAAGAAGAAGGGAGTAGGAAACCACTTTTGTACTGTTGCCAAGAAAATGGTGTGGACATCTGGAGTCAAGCTCAACTTGAAGACTACCTACACACGGTGAGGTTAGGTGAACACAGTTAAATTAAAACCAAACTGATGCCCTAATTGTACTCTTAAAATATGAAATGATTCTTTCATCTTAAGTTTTCTGGGTGCTGAACTCTGAAAGATAGCCCTTCCCATTCAGCTCTATAGTAATTAGTAACAGCTCTTTTTACTGTTAGATGAGGTTACGGTACTGTCCAGACAACATTTAGTTCTGCTCCTGGCCTTACTAATTAGGTATGAGCACCCTGAACAGATGTATTATCCACAAAGCATTTGCTTTTCTAATCTTACAAACTAAAAAGGGCCCTACTTAGAATGTTGCTGAATCTGGCGACTTCTGCCTTCCAACATTTGAAACTAAAAAAACAACCATCAAAAGATTTCACTAGTGTTTAGCCTGCTAAGATTAGATGTAAGATTCGCTATCCAAGCAAAGTACCTTCAGCACCAAGAATAGCACACTTTGTCATCTTTATAATCTGCAGCATTTCTGTTAAAATGACAGTGAAGTAAATATAGATGCAACTAATAAACGTCTGGTCATAATTACTTTTGTTAACTCTCAACCCAACTTCATTTTTATTGGTATAATTTGTCTGGCTTTCGTAGAGGTTATTGACCCATATACTGAAAGCTGTTTGGTCCTCAACTAGAGGGAAAATAACACTGAAACTAATTTATAATAAAAAGTGTAACCACTGCCATCACCACACATATAAAATTTCCCTCAAATTTCAGAAATGTTTCAGTAAAAAACTCACCAAAATAGAGGAAGTAGGACTTTCACTAATTTAGCAGATTGCAGTATTTTCAAAACTATTTTTTTAAACTTCAAGAGGCAATTGGTTGGAAGGTATACAGTCTTAGTTTGATTTAAAAGCTTTGGGTGCAGCTATTAGGAGATCAACTCTGACTGTTCTTTAGAAAGCCTGATCCTGAAGATGAAATTCAAATACTTTGGCCACCTAATGAGAAGGAAGGAGTCACTGGAGCAGATCCTAATGCTGGGGGAGATTGAGGGCAAAAGAACAGGATGACAGAGAATGAGGTGGCTGGATGGAGTCAACAAAGCAGTAGGCATGAGCTTAAATGGACTCCAGAGGATGGTAGAGGACAAGAAAGCCTGGAGGAATGTTGTCCATGAAGTTGCGATAGGTCGGACATGACTTTGCAACGAACAACCACAAAAATTACTTTACAGTATTCAAGATCTTTGTTCTTTTTTCTGCATCTATCAGAAGAAAGACTTACCTTCAGAAAACCTTAAAGTGATATTTTCCTTATCAGGATTAGAATTTTCATGAAATAAATCCCACTATAATTTAAGCTTCATTGCATATTAATTATAGATAGTTAATATTTATTCTTAATTATCTTACTGATCTACCCTTTAAACAACTGTGCCCACCACTTCAGGATTGAAGTAGATACTAAAATTACTTGGCAAGCCCAATTAAAATACAGAAACTTTTTAGTATATATCACTGTGTTGGGTATTTTTTTGTAAAAATAATAAAGTCAGGGGACAAGTAAATGAATAAACATACCCGTATTTGCCGGCGCATAAGACGACTTTTTGGCCCCGAAAAACATGCCTCCAAGTGGGGGGGTCGTCTTATACGCCGGGTCATCCGCGAGGTCCTGTTGTGTGTCTGTTAGACTCTGATTCCCTCCCCCCCATCTTTCTCTCGCTCTCTGCCCAGAGCGAGAGAAAGACGGGGGGGGGGAGGGAATCAGAGTCTAACAGACACACAGAGGGAGAAGAGAGGGGGGGGAAGGAGGAAACCCTCCACAGCCGCGCGGAGACTCCACGCCGTCTCCGCGCGGCTGTGGAGGGTTTCCTCCTTCCCCCTCTCTCTTCCCCCTCTGTGTCTGTTAGACCAGGGGTCCCCAACCCCCGGTCCGCGGACCGGTGCCGGTCCGCGGCTTCATAGGAACCGGGCCGCAGGGCCGGCGAGGAGGGAGCAGCGCCCTGGGCAGAGGATGGGCGAGCGTGCCTTCACGCCTCCTTCCGACGGCCACCTCAGCGCCCTGCACTTTCCGGGGCTTCCTGGAGGGGCCAGCATCTCGACTGGGGAGGTTATCCCGCAGTGGGCGGGCGAAGGACCCAAGCTGCGTGCCGCCAAAGCCATCCGGGCGCCGCACGCCCAGCCCCGGACGGCTTGGCAGCACGCAGCTTGGGTCCTTCGCCCGCCCGCCCGCTGCGGGATAACCTTCCCAATCGACATGCTGGCCCCTCCTCCTCGCCTGCACTAGCCGCAGCTTGGGTCTTCTGTCCGCTCGCTGCGGGATAACCTCCGCAACCGACATGCTGCTTCCCCGGGTGGAGGGAGGGAGAGAATGGCAGCCGCACAGAGAGGCAGACTTAGAGAGACAGAAAGAGAGAGAGGGGGAAACAGACACACACCCAGACACACACACACACACAGAGTGACAGATGGGTGGGGGGGGGGAGAGAGAGAGAGAGAAACAGAGAAGGAGAAAGAAAGAAAAATAGGAAAAAAGATGAATGGAGGGTGGGAGGGAGGGAGTGAAAGAAAGAAGGGGGAGGGAGGAGGAAGGGAGCAGTGAAAGAAGGAAGGAAGGAAAGAAAGAAAGAAAAAGAAAGGGATGGAGGGTAAGAGGGGAGGAAGGAAAGAAGGGAGGGAGGGGGAGGGAGGCAATGGAAGAAAGGAAAGGAAAGGAATGGAGAGGAATGGAAAGGAAAGGAAGGGAATCGAAAGGAATGGAATGGAAAGGAATGGAGAGGAATGGAATGGAAAGGAAAGGAATGGAGAGGAATGGAAAGGAAAGGAAAGGAAGGGAATCGAAAGGAATGGAAAGGAAAGGAATGGAAAGGAATGGAGAGGAATGGAAAGGAAAGGAAAGGAAAGGAAGGGAATCGAAAGGAATGGAAAGGAAAGGAATGGAAAGGAAAGGAAAGGAATGGAGAGGAATGGAAAGGAAAGGAAGGGAATCGAAAGGAATGGAAAGGAATGGAATGGAAAGGAAAGGAAAGGAATGGAATGGAAAGGAATGGAAAGGAAAGGAATGGAATGGAAAGGAAAGAAAAGGAATGGAAAGGAAAGGAATGGAGAGGAATGGAGAGGAATGGAAAGGAAAGGAAGGGAATCGAAAGGAATGGAATGGAAAGGAATGGAAAGGAAAGGAATGGAAAGGAAAGGAATGGAAAGGAATGGAATGGAAAGGAAAGGAATGGAAAGGAAAGGAAAGGAAAGGAAAGGAAAGGAATGGAAAGGAAAGGAAAGGAAAGGAAAGGAAAGGAAAGGAAAGGAAAGGAAAGGAAAGGAAAGGAAAGGAAAGGAAGGGAATCCAGAAGTGGAGGGCCTGGTTGCCAAGGGGAGCGGGGAAGCATCCCTCCTCCCCCGGCACCAGCAGCGTGGGAGCTGGACGGTAAGCAGGCAAGCGATCTTGTCGCTGTCGTGCCCAAGCAGGTGCCTCTGCTGCTGCTGCTCCCCTCTCCGCCTCACCCCTTGCCAAACCCTGGTAATATGGTGGAAGAGGGGGGGGGAAGGGAAGGAAGGAAGGGTGGGTGAGTTGCTTTCCCGGGAAGCTGGTGGCAGGGGCTTTTCCTATGTGGCCTTGGATTGCTCCTTTCCACCCACCCCCCTCCTCACCGTTTCTCTGCCTGCTCTGCACCTTTTCCCCAAGAAATCGGTAGAATCAGGGTGATGTGGCCTGTGGAGAGATTAATTTGCCGGGAGTTTGAAGTATTGGGTGATGAGGGACGGATTGAAACAAATTTCAGTCATTGTATTGTTGATATTTGTCCAGCAGTCAAACGTTTTATTTGGTGTGTGGAAGGTGTGCGGAAGAGGAGGTAGTCTTATACGGGGAGTATATAACAAACTCTATATTTTGAGTGGAAATGATGGGGGGTCGTCTTATACGCCCAGTCGTCTTATACGCCGGCAAATATGGTACTTAATGTCATAATAACTACAAGAATAAAATAAATCTTTTTAACATCTAGTCTAAAGCACTGGGGAGTAGTTTGATCCTGATTTTACTGATTCCTATTTCTTCCTTATTGAACTCAGCCATGCTGACTATACAAGTAAGACTGAACACAAAATGAATTCATAAAAATAAATCCTACACCATTACAAACTAATGACAAAAGGACAACAAAGCCTTTAAAATGTAACAATTCATGAGAATAGAAAGAAAATAATAAAAAGAACAAAAATCTTGGGATCTATGTTGGATGCCAAACAAAATTAGACACAACTTACAAAATATGAAAATGAATCTTGAAGATTATTTTTATCAACAGTATACTTTCTAGAGTTAAGTGTAATGTAAGCTTGATAGAATATATCAGAAAAGCTTAGTTGTCTCAAATAATGGCTGATTTGTTTCACAATGTCATGATATGTTATATTTTTTTACAGGTGAAAACAACTTAATATTACAAGAAGCTCAAGTAGATATTATTCCACAGAAAATATGTAATAAACATGGCTGGTATTCTGAAACAATTACAGTGAATATGCTCTGTGCTGGCTTTCCAGCTGGAGGGGTTGATAGTTGCCAGGTAAAAATAAGATTATTTTAGATTATGCTGGCAAAGCTTGCCATGTAGGTGTTTGGACAACATATTTTAATTATTCTTTGTTTCATATTACTACAATTTATCAATAGCCTGTTATTTCCTTACTGCATATGTCCTTATTGCCTAGGCTCCTGATTTGAAGCGGATTTTCTGACATTTTCTCAAAGAGTTCAGGTCAATTTCAGAAGAGAAACGGATCTTGCCCTCATGCTAGCAATTAAAAAAATATACAAATAAGGGACAATGAGGTAGATGATTCATTCAAAGTGGAAAGAATACGCTAGTATTCATACTATATATAGCTTAGGCTAGTGATGGCTAACCTTTTTTGACTTGCGTGCCAAAAGCGGGGGAGTGCGGGGGGGGGTCGTGCCTGGGCATGCCACACCCAGAATGCTATGTGCGCAACCCCCTGCTCTTGGCACACTTTTATCACCCTCCCCAGGTTCCAGAGGCTTTCTAGGAGCCTGGGGAGGGTGAAAACATCCTCCCCCACCACCTCCAGAGGCTTCAGGAGCTTCCCTGAAGCCTCCAGAGGGTGAAAAACACCCTCAAAAGAAGGCCTAAATCAGCTAGCCAGTGCACACAACTGCGCTGGAGCTGACCAGGCAACGCCTCGCGTGCCCTAAGAAATGGTTCCACGTGCCACCTGTGGCACCCGTGCCATAGGTTCACCATCACTGGCTTAGGCAGACCAGACTTGTTTTTGGAGTTCTTCCTTGAATACTGTAGTTGTGATACTTACAATCATGTGATACTTATTTCTTTAGCTAATGGATAGGGCCAAAATTACTTTTATTGATGAATGGGATCAGAATAAGCTGTCCTATTTTCCAGTCGCAGGGCAGAACCATTTAGTTCTTCATGCGATAAAATAGCTGAGCAAGTTCCCAGCTTTCATTCTTTTCCCACTTGATATAAATATCTAAGTTGGGACTGCTCCAACCATAATGGAGACTTAATGACCAAAATTACCTGGATGTATTTCAGAGCAGCAACAAAAGAAAAATGTTATCATTTCAAGCACATAAATTATTATTTGAAATCATACGTTTTCAAGTGGTATCTTGATTAATTGATCCATTAGAATCAGTAGATATAGCCAAATATCTGTTGTCATTTCCAAGAAAAGTAGAATCCATACTACTTAGACTTCATCTGTCTACTAACAGCACAGAATCTTAAGGTTTGTTTTAAATAGCATATCTTATTTCAAAAAGTCTCTTTTGGATTAGTTTGGGACTCAAGATAGATTGATGTTTCTTAAACTTTCTGTTCTCAGGACACCTTTTCACTTTTCATTCATTTATTCATTCATTTTGGTACCTTCAAATCTCTTTTTGAATCCTGACAACTACCAAGACAACTATTTCCTTGGGTTTTTTTCCAGAAATGTTTTACCATTGCCTGCTTCCTAAGGCTGAGAGAGTGACTGGCTCAAAGATACCCATCTGGCTTTGTGCCTGAAGGTGCTCAAGAACTCACAGTCTTGCAGATTCTAGCTTGCTGCCTTAAACACTACAATTAACTGTCTTTCCTTTAAAATTATGGAGAACTCTAAAACAGATATTGTTTGTACAGTTTTATTTATTAATATTTGTAATATTGATAAAATTGACACTTGCAGAACATATATTGCATTATGTAAAAATAGCTGTATTAAGCCATTAAATATTCACATAAATAAAATATCTTCATGAAAAATAATCTATATTTAAAAAATAATAATAAGAAGAACATTGTTTTATATATTTAAAAATATCTAATAGCTGGCAAATAATTTTGATTTTGCAGACTCCTGAGAGGGTCTTGGGGGAACCTCAAGGGTCCTTATAATAATAATAATAATAATAATAATAATAATAATAATAATAATAATAATAATAATAATAATAATAATAATAATAATAATAATAATAGTTTTATTTATAACCCGCTCTCTCTCCCCGAGGGGACTCGAGGCGGGGCACAGGGAATTAAAAAACAGTTAAAAACAGACAAAATACAAACATAAAAACAATAAATATAAATTAAAAGGCAGATTAAATAATTATCCCTGCGCTAAAATCCCCCAATTAATTAAAAAGAGACAACCCTAGGCCGGCCAAGTGGAAAAGATGTGTTTTTAATTTTAGACGGAAGGAGCGGAGGTCCGTGGTTGTTCTAATGTCGGGGGGGAAGGTCGTTCCAGAAGGCTGGGCCCGCCACAGAGAAGGCCCTTCCCCTGGGAGTCGCCCGCTGACAAAGTCTAGTGGACGGCACCCGGAGAAGTCCCTATCTGTGGGAGCGAATCGGCCGTGAGGATGTATGGGGCAGGATCCGATCCCGCAGATAGCTAGGTCCCGAGCCATGGAGCGCTTTAAAGATGACAACTAGCACCTTGAAGCGCACCCGAAAGACGACAGGCAGCCAGTGCAGCTCGCGCAAGAGCGGTGTTACGTGGGTAAACCTTGAGGTTCCCATTATTGCTCGCGCGGCTGCATTCTGGACCAGCTGAAGTCTCCGGGTGCACCTCAAGGGGAGCCCCATGTAGAGAGAGTTGCAATAGTCCAGTCGGGATGTCACGAGAGCATGAGTGACTGTGCGAAGGGCATCCCGATCCAATAGGGGGCGCAACTGGCGTACCAGGTGGACCTGGTAAAACGCCCTCCTGGCCACGGCTGTCACTTGATCTTCCATGGACAGCCGGGTATCCAGGAGGACACCCAAGTTGCGCGCCCCATCCACAGGGGCAAGACTCACTTTTTCTGTCTGGCCGGCCTAGGATGAGTCTCTCTGCCTCTGGGGTTTTATGGGGAATTAGTATTATTTAGTTTTAATGGGAATTTTAGCGCAGGTTATATTTAATTTGTTTTTAGAATTGTTGTATGTATTTGGTTTTTATTCTACCTGTGCACCGCCCCGAGTCCCTGTGGGGAGAGGGTGCGGTTTTACAAATTAAATTATTATTATTATTAAAAAATTATTAAGATGTTCGCCCCCTATGGCCAGCGATGGAATCAGCTGGTTGAATCGGGCAGCCGGAAACCACAGCCACTCGGTCTTGAACCTGAGTCCGTTACTTCCCATCCAGATCTGCACGGCTTCCAGGCACTGGCACATCACCGCTACGGCATCGTTGGGGTGGTTTGGGGTAGATATATACAGCTGAGTATCATCAGCGTAGAGATGATACTCTACCCCAAAACCACGGATGATCTCACCCAGCGGCTTCATGTATGTGTTGAACAGGAGAGGCGAGAGGACCGACCCCTGAGGCACTCCACATGTGAGGGGTCTCGAGGTCGATCTCTGCTCTCCTGCCAACACAAATTGCGATTGGCCAGAGAGGTAGGAGGAGAACCACCGTAAAACGGTGCCTCCCACCCCCAACCCCCCCAGCCGATGCAATGGGATACCATGGTAGATGGTATCGAAAGCCGCCGAGAGGTCTAATAGGACCAGGATGGAGGAACAACCCCCATCTCTGGCCCTCCAGAGATCATCTACCAACGCGACCAATGCCGTCTCGGTGCTATGCCCGGGCCGAAAGCCGGACTGGCGCGGGTCTAGATAGTCAACTTCCTCCAGGTGACGGGGAAACTGTTGTGCCACCACACTCTCAACAACCTTCGCCAAAAAGGGAAGGTTGGAGACGGGACGATAGTTGGTTAATAAAGCTGGGTCCAACGAGGGCTTCTTCAGGAGGGGCCTCACCATAGCCTCTTTAAGGGAGGCAGGCAAGGAACCCTCACTTAGGGAAGCGTTGACAACCTCTTGGAGCCAGCCTCGTGTCACCTCCCAGGATGCCAGTACAAGCCAGGAGGGACACGGGTCCAATAAACATGTGGTGGCTCGCAGTCACCCACGTAACCTGTCCATATCGTCGGAAGTAACGGAGTCAAACTCCTCCTTAAATTATACAATTTAAGACACATTGCTCTATATTAAATGGGAATGATGTCATCAGGATTTTGTCTCTCTACCCCCTAAATTCATAGATTCAAGAATAACTTAGTTTGGACAACATGTTGGAAAACATGATGGCTGTTGAGAATAAATAAAAAGGGAAATGTGGTTTTATTATCTGTCTACAGAATTGACACAGAATTGACACAGGTTTGGACAGAAAAAAAATTGGAGTCAATGTTTTCTAAATGGGCAAAGGACTGTGTCTTCTCACCCCATAAGAACTACAGAAATCAAAGAATGCTCTTAGATGATTACCAATTTTATAGGCAGCCACTTTAGTGAATTAATCTCTAGTCTTATGAAATCTGAGCAGAAGCTTGGTGGTTCTCCCAGGTCTTAGGATGGAATGGTTATGGGATCCCTCTCTTGGTTAATTTCATTGTGTTTAGTCTTCCTGTTGCCCTTCCCTCTATGTGTGTGTTTTGTTGTTTTTCTTTTTAATTTAAGCCATAGAAATTATTAAGGAGTCAAGCTGTTTCAAAATGCAGTTAAACAAATAAAACAGTGGCATCTTCATATTGGATATTTTTAGTGTTTCAGCCTTCTGTTTTGATTTCAACTGTCATATCTTTCACTGTAGCCATTCTTAAAATATATTCATTTGATGTGTTCAACAGATATGGGAACAAACGCATCTTTGCCTCACTTATTCAATTCTGAATTACTCGTTTCTCTAAATTTGTTTCTTACAGTAGCTTCTTGTCACTGCAAAATTTCATCAGAAAAAATAATCAGATGTTCTGGGACTGAATTTTTCTTAGTAGGTTCCCCATACTAGTTTAATCAAGTCATTAACTTTTGTGTAGTTAATGAACAAAGTTAGCTCTTGCTTATACTTTCTTGCTCTCTTATTATCCTTCTGATATCCATCTGGACTCACTTTCTCTCCTTCTTCTGAAACCTACCTGCTTATTTGAGTTTAGTACCAGCCTGAGTCCTGTTGCTGCCTAGATGCTAGTCATAATTTTCCAGCTAGATTGCATTCCCTGTAGTCCATCAAAGCTAGAAGACCTGTCTTGTGATATGGCTATTGGATTGTTGTCTGGAATATTCAAGGACTTTAACTGAAGTCAAGTAGATTAGAATGAAGGGAAAGAAGGTTAAAAGAAGAAGGTAAAAATGTTTTAGTCCTGATTGGCAGAGCTTAAGGATGTTTTGGAGTTTGAGGCTCTTGTTCAAAAAGCAAATGTAACCATGATTAGGGATATCTGCACAAATGCTTCTTGTACACCAGCTGTACTTTTTCCTAAATTGGAAAGTCCTTCTCAAAGTCACTTGTAGGAGAATATGTGGTACCAGATTTGACAAGTTTGACAAGTAAAACTAAACAAAACAAAATATCCACCGCCCTTAACTGCCTTTCCAGAACCATAAATTCTGTCAGCTCACTCAAAAAATTGTTAAGGGACAAATAATACTAATAGTATAGCTCTTGGAACCAAAGCCAATTTAAGATAACGTATTATCTTACGTTATGCCGTAGTATGCAATATGGCAGACTAATTCTGCCCACAGTCAGGAGTTTGATACTGATAGCTCAAGGTTGACTCAGCCTTCTGTCCTTCTGAGGTTGGTAAAATGAGGATTCAGGTTTTTGGGGGCAATATGCTGACATAGTAACACACACACACACACACACACACACTAGTGCTGTAAAGAACCAAGAAATAGTATATACTGTAACTCTTAAGTGCTATTGCTAGTACTATAAGTCCTGTTATAATAGCTAGGAAGTCCCTGAATGCCCTTTTTGTTCTAACAAACTATACAGAGGGATCTTGCTGCTCCAGTACCGTATTAAGCAATCTGTGGTTAAACTGAATTGTCTGGTAGTCTGGTTTGAACAAATTGTATAGGAAACGTGTGAGAAAAAACAGTCACCACTCACTCCATATGTTGCAAAATGCTCTACATGGAGCTGATTTTGAAAATTACTGGAAGCTACAACTAATTCAGAATGTGGTGCCATCAGAGGTCTCGGTGGACCTTGCTATGTCTATGAAACACTTTTAATTGCAAGCTATGCTGGTTGCCAGTTTCCTTCCAGGTAGAATTTAAGATGCTGATAATCATTTATAAAGTTGTCATGGCAGAATTTTATTCTGAGATTTAAAGTAGATAAAATAATGTATGGTTTTGAATAATGTAAGATTGAATTTAAAATAGAATTGTACAAATTATGAAAATGTAACTGCTAAAATATATAGACTTTTTCTGAAATAGAAGAAAAAGTTTAAAAGTATAATAACTGGCTAAACATAACATGGGAAAATATGTGATTGATAGGACTAAAATTTATATTATGTTACTTAAAGACAATTTCTATAGAAAAATGTATAGATTATCAGAGACACTGTCTAGAATGTAATAAACTTTACTGCCTAGGATGTATAAATTTATGTTGGAAATGGGAACCATATGAAGTGACATTTTATCAACTTTTATGGACTTTTTAAAAAGCAAGACATTTTGGATACAAGTAAAAACATGAATTCAGAAGATCATACAAGATTAAACACAATTCAAACAGACTTATTTTCTTTGGAAATTGATTGGCAAAGCAGTAGGAAATAAGTCACAGAATTTTATTTTTATATATGATAACTATAGCAAGATTATTAATGTGCCCAAAACTAAACATTTGGCGTTATTCATTTTGGAGGAATGGGATTTGCAGAAATGGCTGAATTGACTTCTTCTGTTAGATAAAAAACAACATCTGTATTTATTGCTGATTGGAAAAATGAACTTACGACTTATGGATCTGATGACTAGAAAAAAATAGATAAAAAGAGAGCTAAATAAAATAATTTTGTATTTTTATTTATATTTGCTGTAAAAAATGGAAATTACTTTCTGTTTCTACTTTTTCTTTTTTGTGGCTTTTTGATGGCTTTTTCTTTGTTTTTTGTTCTAAGCTTGTGTTCATTTTTATTTTTGTTTAACATTCTTACTATAAAGTTTTACTAAATTTTAGGATTTTAGGAGTACATGTAGGCAATATCCTATCTTTTCCTTATTCAGAGATATTCCAGGAATCCAATCTACTCATTGGTTCCTCACTGGTTTGGCTTTTGCAGAGCTACCTTCAATTCACTAATTTATCCTGGGAGGTTCAGATTTATTGTATTGGCAATTAATAAAGCTTTCATTTTCAAATATGTGATAATCTGTCTCCTACAGCAGGGGTCTGCAAAGTTGGCTCTTTTAAGATGGGTGGACTTCAACTCCCAGAATCCCCCAGCCAGCTATGCTGGCTGGGAGATTCTGGGAGTTGAAGTCCACCCGTCTGAAAAGAGCCAACTTTGCAGACCCCTGTCCTACAGGAATGATTTGCTGTTACCTTGCTCTGGGGTAGATATTAAACATTCTTCTTTAAATGTAATAGCTATCTACAGAATTCTATTTTCACTCTCACACCCACCAAAACTTGCTCTTTATTTTCCCACTCTCTTTTCTATCTTATCATTTTTTTTCATTTCATTTTTCATTTTATTAAATTTATATACCGCGCCACTCTCCCAGAAGGGACTCGGGGCGGTGCACAGGGAAGATAAAAATACGCATATAAACAAGTACAAATAAGAAATATGTCATAAATACTCTAAAAACATTAAATTAACCCAAACCTGTGCTAAAACCAATTTAAAACCCCATTGTTAAAACCTAATTCAGATTAAACCAGTCAGTAACATAGTCTCGGAAGTTAAGTCAGGCCAGCTAAATGAAAAAAAGTGCGTTTTTAATTGTTGACGGAAGAGGCGGAGGTCTGTGATGTTCCTGAGATCGGGGGGTAGATCGTTCCAGAGGGCAGGGCCCGCCACAGAGAAGGCCCTTCCCCTAGGCGTCGCGAGCCAGCATTGCCCGGCCGTAGGCACCCGGAGTAGACCCTCTCTGTGGGAGCGGATTGGTTGGAGGGATGTATGAGGTAGGAGGCGGTCTTGCAGGTAACTAGGACCCGTGCCATGGAGCGCTTTAAAGATCATAATCAACACCTTGCAGCGCACCTGGAAGACCACAGGCAGCCAGTGCAGCTCGCGCAGGAGAGGTGTTACATGGGAATGCCATGAGGCTCCCAAAATCCCCCGGGTGGCCGCATTCTGCACTAGGTGTAGCCTTCGGGTGCACCTCAAGGGGAGCTCCAGGTAGAGAGCATTTCCATAGTCCAGATGGGATGTCACGAGAGCGTGAGTGACTGTGCGAAGGGCATCCTGGTCTAGTAAGGGCCGTAGCTGGCGAACCAGGCGAACCTGGAAAAAAGTCCCCCTGGCCACGGCCGTCACATGGTCGTCCATGGACAGCCGAGAATCCAGGAGGACACCTAGATTACGAGCCCTTTCCATGGGGGCCAATGACTCGCCCCCAATGGTCAGCGTTGGAATGAGCTGACTATACCAGGATGTCGGAAACCACAGCCACTCAGTCTTGGACGGGTTGAGTCTGAGTTTGTTACTTCCAATCCAGGCCCATACGGCCTCCAGGCACTGGGACATCACCTCAACGGCATCATTGGGGTGGTTTGGGATAGAGATGCATAGCTGGGTGTCATCAGCGTACTGGTGGTACTCTACCCCAAAACCACGGATGATCTCACCCAGCAGCTTCATATAGGTGTTGAACAGGAGTGGCGAGAGGACCGACCCCTGAGGTACCCCACATATGAGAGGCCTCGAGGTCGACCTCTGCCCCCCTGCCAACACAAATTGCAACCGACCGGAGAGGTAGGAGGCGAACTACTGTAAAACGGTGCCTCCCACCCCCAGCCCCTCCAGTCGATGCAATAGGATACCATGGTCGATGGTATCAAAAGCCGCTGAGAGGTCTAATAGGACCAGGATAGAAGAACAACCCCTATCCAGGGCCCTCCAGAGATCATTCGTAGTGGTGATGTGCCAGTGCCTGGAAGCCGTGCGGATCTGGATGGGAAGTAACGGACTTGGGCTTAACCCGACCAAGACCGAGTGGCTGTGGTTTCGGCTGCCCGATTCAACCAGCTCACTCCATCGCTGGCCATAGGGGGCGAACATCTTGCCCCTGTGGATGGGGCGCGCAATTTGGGTGTCCTGGATGCCTGGCTGTCCATGGAAGATCAAGTGACAGCCGTGGCCAGGAGGGCGTTTTACCAGGTTCGCCTGGTTCGCCAATTGCGCCCCCTATTGGATCGGGACGCCCTTCGCACAGTCACTCATGCGCTCGTGACATCCCGACTGGACTATTGTAACTCTCTCTACATGGGGCTCCCCTTGAGGTGCACCCGGAGACTTCAGCTAGTCCAGAATGCAGCCGTGCGAGCAATTATGGGAACCGCTAGGTTTACCCATGTAACACCGCTCTTGCGCGAGCTGCATTGGCTACCTGTCGTCTTCCGGGTGCGCTTCAAGGTGTTAATTATCATCTTTAAAGCGCTCCATGGCTCGGGACCTAGCTATCTGCGGGATCGGATCCTGCCTCATACATCCTCACGGCCAATTCGCTCCCACAGAGAGGGACTTCTCCGGGTGCCGTCCACTAGACTTTGTCAGCGGGCGACACCCAGGGGAAGGGCTCTCTCTGTGGCGGGCCCGGCCCTCTGGAACGACCTTCCCCCCGACATTAGGACGACCACGGACCTCCGCTCCTTCCGTCTTAAATTAAAAACACATCTTTTCTGTCTGGCCGGCCTAGGATAGTCTCTCTGTCTCTGGGGTTTTATTGGGAAGTTTTTTAGTATAGTTTAGTTTTAATGGGGAATTTTAGCACAGGTTTAGGTTTAATTTGTTTTTTAAAGAAATATTTGTATATATTTATTGTTTTTTATTCTTCCTGTGCACCGCCCCGAGTCCCTATGGGGAGAGGGAGCGGTTTACGAATATTAAATTGAATTGAATTGAATTGAATCCACCAATGCGACCAATGCCGTCTCGGTGCTGTGCCCAGGTCGGAAGCCGGACTGGCGTGGGTCCAGATAATCACTTTCCTCCAGTGACAAGGGAACTGCTGTGCCACCACACTCTCTACAACCTTCGCCAGAAAGTGAAGGTTGGAGACTGGACGATAATTTATCAACAACGCTGGGTCCAGGGAAGGCCTCTTGAGGAGGGGGTCTCACCACCGCCTATTTCAAAGCGGCCGGCAAGAACCCCTCACTCAAAGATGCCCCTCACTCAAAGATGCCCTCATTATCAGCATGGGTAAGTTTCCCATTAACTTGTATTCCTAGCAGGATCAATGGAGTACTATGCTACACTCGTAAAAATGGGAATTCTCTGGGTGGGAATTCTGATTAGACATAAAACCACATAAATGCTTATAATAATAATAATAATAATAATATTTAATTTTGTATACCGCATCCTCTCCCCAAGGGGACTCGGAGCGGTGCACAGGGAAATTAAAACATATAAAATATATACAATAAATACAATAGATAAAAGCAGATTAAATTGATCGTCCCTGCGCTAAAAAACCCCATTAAAACTAAATTCTAAACACCCCAGAGGTGTTATCTGGAGAAGCTGTATTCAGCAAAGACATGCTAAAGACAAAGCCTTTAAAAAATAATTCAGGAACTATTACAATCATGGTTATTTTTTCCACTTATACTGTCTTCATTAGCTATGTATAAATGCTTTTTTATGACAGCTAAAACTGGATGATAGATTATGTACTCTTAGATATATAGTTTGATTTTTGGTGAAGCTTTACTAAGCAAGTAGCTGATTTTCCAAGAAATGATATCTAATTGGCCTATGTTGTGTATTATCAAACTAGAGTAAGAATGTTCAGATTTTCCAGATTTATTTTTCCTAGAAAACAGTTGAAAACCTTTGACAATTGATATGTTGCTTCCTAAAAATAAATATATATATTAAAACATTATGTTCTTTTCCTGTTCCAGGGAGACAGCGGTGGTCCTCTGACATGCTACCTTCCAACCACAACAAAGTTTTATTTGATAGGAATTACCAGCTTTGGTTATGGTTGTGGTCGCCCAAGATATCCAGGAGTTTATGCTAGGACAATTAATTATATAAGTTGGATAAACGAGTATTTAGAGAGTAAAATTGTAACTGTGGAACTTCATTGCCTCTTGATCTTTTTAATTCTGTGGTGGACATTCTTCCATATTCTGTAAAATGTCAGCTTCCTTCAATTGTATGCAGTAAACTTGTATTGCTCTTTAAATGTTTTTGGTTCTTGGGAACAGTATCATTACCAACATTTGCTTTTTACAAATGTCCATAAAGTTTAATTCTGCCATCGTATTTACATTCAAATAATGATCTGTAAGTTTAATGTAATTATTTTTCCAAACACACTAAAATATGAAAATGAAGTCAGTTCTTAAATAATATAATAATCATATACATGATTAGAGAATTTCAAATAAATCTACCTATATTTCTCACTTTGAAGGATAAATTATATTTTTAAAAGATACTAGACGATTAATAATATTTTTAAATAAAGTATTTTGAAGTCATTTGGATACTCCATTGTATTTTTTAATACTCTAGAGTATTTCTTTGGAAGAAATCATGAAGATGTAAAACTGAATATTTTTAGACATGAATCTTCACAAACACAATTTTAGCTTTGGATCTGTAATACGAAAAAGTGTGATCAATAACAACTGCTGTGTCTGTTTAATCTGCAAGGTAAATTTTATATATTTCCTTCTAGCAACTGTATAAATATGATTCAAATATATGCAATAAGATATAAACGTTGTATATACAAAGAGCCCCTCTTTAAGGCAGATGGGTGATTTAAAAATATTAAATATAAATAATGTATAAATTGATCAAATGGGTGCAATCTAAAGCCTTAAACATACCATAGTCGTCTTGAGCACAGCAATTTAATTTTTTGGTAAATATGTAAAATAATAAAAAAACAAACTTTCTGATATGTGGCTCCAAATAATTGAAATGGTACTTAGACATCACATCAGAGAAATGATCATGTGGAGTGCCGAGAAGACAACTTTCTTAAATGTATTGCAAGTAAGTTGATGCAGGATTGTGATCTTAACCTAACATTTGATACTTTCATTCCCAAACATGGGATTTTGCTCTCAAGGTCACATGTAGGAGAAACATGGATGTATAGGAGTCTAAAGGAAAAACTGAATAAAGGGGGAGAGATTGAACAACTAGTAATCCAAAGTGATAGAATGTGAAAATATTTCAGTCACACTTTGGTATGTTTTAAGGCACATTTTGACTTTATCAATATATTGCATGTTATGTGCCTTCTAGCTGGTGGAATATGGGCAAACGTATCTTAGCTTGCAGAGTAGGATTTGGACCTCTACTAGCTTGGCAAAGAATGTGAGCATGCTTGAGATAAAATTGGTGTGGTTGTGGGCTCAAGCATTCCTTTCCTGTTATTTATTTTATTTATTTATTTAATTTGATTTCTAGACTGCCCCCTCTCCCCGAAGGGACTCGGGGCGGTGCACAGGTAAAATGAAAACTACTAAAAGCAAAACAATACAAACAAAGTTAAAATCGAATTAAATAATCCCCTGTACAAATTTATAAAAGTTAAAAACTAACCCCATAAAACCGAATAAAATCGTTTAAAATCACAGACTGGGCGAGCAGCATGAAATTAGGCCAAGCCGGCTAGATGGAACAAGTGCGTCTTGAGTTTCTGTCGGAAGGAGCGGAGGTCCGTGGTCGTTCTGATATCAGGGGGAAGGTCGTTCCAAAGGGTCGGGCCCATCACAGAAAAGGCCCTTCCCCTGGGCGTCGCCCACTGGCATTGCCTGGTGGACGGCACCCAGAGAAGTCCCTCTGTGAGAGCGAATCGGCCGAAGGGATGTATGGGGCAGATACGATCCCGCAAATAACTAGGTCCTGTGCCATGGAACGCTTTAAAGATGATGACCAACACCTTGAAACGCACCCGAAAGTCCACAGGCAGCCAGTGCAGCCTGCGCAGGAGCGGTGTTACGTGGGAGTATCTAAAAACTCCCAGAACTGCCCACGCGGCCACATTTTGGACCAGCTGCAGCCTTCGGGTGCATCTCAAGGGGAGCCCCATGTAGAGAGCGTTACAGTAGTATAGACGGGACGTCACAAGCGCATGAGTGACTGTGCGAAGGGCGTCCCGGTCCAATAAGGGACGCAACTGGCACACCAGGCGAACCTGGTGGAACGCCCCCCTGGCCACGGCTGTCACATGGTCCTCCATTGACAGCCTGGCATCTAGGAGGACGCCCAAGTTGCGTGCCCGATCCACGGGGGCCAGATGTTCGCCCCCAATGGCCAGTGATGGAGTCAACTGGTTGAACCGGGACGCCGGTAGCCACAGCCACTCAGTCTTGGACGGGTTGCGTTTGAGTCTGTTCCTTCCCATCCAGATCCATACGGCTTCCAGACACCGGGACATCACTTCGACGGCATCGTTGGGGTAGTTTGAGGTAGAGATGTATAGCTGAGTATCATCAGCATATAGATGGTAATCTACCCCAAAACCACTGATGATCTCGCCCAGCGGCTTCATATATGTATTGAACAGGAGAGGCGAGAGGACCGACCACTGAGGCACCCCACAAGTGAGAGGTCTCGAGGTCGACCTCTGCCCCCCAGTTAATATTAACTGGAAACTTATTTAAGGAGGGAAAATAGTAAAACACTCCTTTGTCTAACCCTTGTAGGTAATCCAAAAGGATATCATAATTGAAAGTACCTATGGTTAAGAGCAAGTATGTTCATTTTGTGATGATATGAATTAAATATATAAAGAGAAACAAGTTGAATGCAATAGAATGAGGCATTTCAGAAGTATGTGGTAAAACAATGGTCAGGAATGAATTGATCAACCCAGAAATAAAGGAAAGGCCTTGAAAAGGCAAGTGACAGTGGCTTAGTTTAATGAATTTCCTCAATATTCCCCAAATGCATTTCAATACAGCACAAATATGCCCTGTGTTTTGCTTCAAGTGCCTTGAATATTGTCTAATTTTGTGCATAAAGGGTAAAGGTGTCTGATTCTAGGAGGCAGTGCTCATCTCAGTTTTCTAGCCAAGGAAGCCAGCATTGTATCAATGTTGTGTTCATGATCATTGGCTAACATGCCTATATGCCAAGATGCATGGAATACTGTTACTTTTCCACTGGTGGTCCTATTTATCTACTTGTATTTGCATATTTTCAAACTGTATAGTCCAATTCATTTCATCTATGTCTAGCACTAATGGCTCATTACAGTCAGTTTTATGTATAAAAACTTTCTGAACAAAAATCAACTTCAAAGAGTCCCTGCAGGACCTGATGTCCAAGAATCCTCCCATTAGAAGAGATTACCATCAATAGCCTGTCAGAGCAATTTCAAATAACAAGTCTTAGTCTTCCATTTCTTACCTGGAACTTTAGAGTTCATTATCAACATTTTAAAAGGTGATATTAACATTTTTAACATTGCAATCTAGGCCTCTTTTCTAACTTCCAAAAAGCATTTTCTTCTTAGGCAAAGCTATTTTTTGGGTATAGGTACAGGAGAACTTGTCTTTTCAGCAATAAACAATAGTATACTCTCCTTGAACACACAAGTTTTAGAAAAGTATACTTTGCTTTTCTAAAACTTGTGTGTTCAAGGAGAGTATACTATAGAGAGCAAGAGAGTCAACAATTTTATGAAATATGGAATAAGTTTTATCAATGGTTGGAAAAAAGGGAAACTTAAAGGATATAATATACATATTATTTTATTATAAAATCTGGATAAACTGTTCTCTTTAGAGAAAATATTTTGTTTTATAATGGTAAAGTAACCTCTAGAGACAGTGAAAAACAATGTCACAAAATGTGAAGACTTTCTTTTCTCCCTTTCTTTTTTTTTTAATACCTTGTTTATATATTGAATAATTATGGGGAAAAGATTGATTTGATAAATGAAAATGTTGTTATGTGAAACAAAGGTGATATATATGCGATGAAAGAAATATGGATAAATATGTTTGAGATTGTAAACACTGACGCACAGAACGTTTGCCCGAACAACATGTTGTACAAAGCATGAGATGAATGATATTTTTTACTTGTTTTTAATATTAAAAAATAAAAAATTTCTTTAAAAAAGTTTTAGAAAAGTATACTTTGAAAAAGTAAGGCATAATGCAATCCATAAATTCACCACTTGTGGAATGTAATCCAGAATCAATGTTTTATTGTCCAAGTGTCGCACAATGTCTATCATTGTTTATTGCTTGCTTTCTGAAATATCAAATACACTGAATGTATAGTTTCTTCCTCTACCTTATACAAACATTTGACACTCAATAAGGGCTTTTTTGCTTTGTTTTAATTACCGTTTCCTAGTTTTAGGTAACAAAGAAGCACTTATCCAACATTAAATGTATATCTCTAAAATTCTGGTATCAAGTTCTTATCAGCTTCACACCGAACTCAGGGTGCTAGAATTTCATGGCAACATATGGTTTAACATTTTTGCCTGTCATATCATTCAAGCAACGAGTATGTTTGCATTCAAAGAATCGTTCTCTTTAGCTCATCTTTAATGGGAAACATATTTTGGGTGGTGGGGGACGTGGAACGGAATGAGTCCCTCTTATATGGGATTCTCCTATATTTGCTCATGATAACAGACCGGCAATATTTTCTTTTGTCCCTCTCCTAATATGGTCGTGACAAATTTAAGTCACTCCTTGATATATCATGAACATGGCATGTTCCCGGCCGTCGGACATCGAAAGGCAGCCTCAAAGATGCTTTAAGAGCAGTTTTTATATTTATTATTAAATGTTTTATTTATGTATTAAATTTATTTGCCACCCATCTCGCCACAAGGTTGCTCTGCGTCCCCCATTACTTTGGAAGGTAAGCAGGCGGAGTCTACCAGTCAGCATGAGAGTAGCCCGTATGGTGGTGAGGAGGGCTCGGAGGCCCCCGGTTCAGCCAGCGGTTATTTCAGTCGGGTGGTTCAGTGACCGCTTGGAAAGCAAGTCCCCACCTTCGCCCTCTCGATGGCCACGCGTGCCTCCATTTGCCCCAGGGCAGAGCCTTAGCCAGGGACTCGCCGCGAGGAGAACCGTGGCCCTCAGGCCGCCTGTCACCTGACCCTTAGCGGCCCTCGCCTGAGGGAGAACGCGCGCGAAGTCGGCCGCCATTTTGCTCCCTGGACGGACGATGAGCCGCAACTTCTGTCCCGCCGCCTTTTCCTTTTGGGCTTTGCTTGTGCTGTGCAAGGAAGCTGCGCCCAAGACCCTCCCCTCCCTGAATCTTTCCGACGGTGAGCCTTGTCCTCGCAAGCTGTCGAGCTCGACTGTTGATCGCCAACGTACTGCTCAGGACGGGGTAGCGTAACAGATCGAGGTTAAGGGGTTGGGGGCGGAGCAGTCACCGGAGCTCGCGGGAATCCTTGGCCGAGAGGGCGCAAGGGACAAGGCCTTGGTCGGAAAGTCCCCTCGGCAGAGAAGGTTGCGAGCGCTCCCGAAAAGGAGGCGCCCCCCGGGCTACTCTACTGCCATTTACGCGACAGTGGCGGCTCGGGGAAGGCCCATCGACGATTGCATAAATAGGGGCCAAAGTGGGGGTTGCCTCAGGCCTTTGCTCCCGGTGACTATTCGGCGAGTATGTCTGCGCAAAGTTGCCTTCCCACTATGCGGGGGTTTCGTTCGCTACGACCTTTATCGACGTTACAGCAATTAGGTTGTGGGCGTGTGAACCTCTCCCTCTTCTTTACTTTTGAAATGAGCGAAGGAAGTAAGAGTTACCCGGGGGTGGATGCTGCCGTTTCCACAATTGTCGATACGTTTCATTGAGATCCAGTCCCGAATATAAGGGCCCAGCTGTTTTCCCAATTACTTTCTTTATCTCACGGCCCGTATATCTGTTGCCGATGCTCCTGTACTAAACTCTGAGAAACCTCTTCGGCCACATTCAATTTATTAGTTTTCAAGCTTGAAGGACGCTGATTCATAATTGCTTTGGACCTATCTCTTATCAGCATTACATTACAGCTGTTTTTATTGTGGAAGAAGAATTATTGCTAATATTGTAGGTTTGACTTTTCACATTAATTGGAGCTGTTGAAAGCAGCTTGGTTTGTCGGTAGGAATTGTCAATAAAAGGGCTGTTAACAACTTTTCCCTGCTGTCAAATATATAAAGGTGGAATATAAATAAATGCAAATATTCTTATGAGAACCTTGTAATTATTTCAGGTTGGATAAACCCCTGCAGTTTTCTTGGCAGGATTTTTCAGAAATGGTTTGTCATTGCCTCCTTATTAGGACTGAGAGAAAGTGACTGGCCAAGGCCACCCAGTTGATATTGTGCTCAAGATAGACCAGATCGCAGTCTCCCAGTTTTTAGCCTAATGCTTTAACTTCATTCCATTGTTGCTAGATACTATTTTCAGCCAAAACAAAAATATGTAGACTGGTATAGTGTTGAACTGGGAAGATTTGGAATCAAAACTTCACTGATTTACCAATTTCACTGTATAACTTTGTGCAATTTTTTTAGCCTAACAATTTTTTTTGTAAAAATATTACAAGGGAAGGAGGGACTCGTATCAATTACTCTATTCTGATCAGCATGTAGGAATAGTATCATGAGATTAAACTCAATTACTTTTGCAGTTTGTTTTACTGAGGCATCAATTGTGAACTTCCTGTGATTTTAGAATTAGGCATTTAAACACCTGCAGATGTTTTGGATTACAGCTCCAAATCTTTTTACTGCTGATCCCATTGACTGGAGCAGATCAAAGTGTTAGCCAAATTGACTTGAATTTACTGCTGCTTCAATTCAAATAATTAAGTTGGACAATTCATCTAATAATAAAACCTAGTGGCATTTCAAATTCATTAATCTAACAGTATCTGATCCAATTACAGCAAATATTTCCTACCCAAATAAGTTTTAAAAAGGCTCTTTGGTTATTACTTTATGTATGTTTTACATTTTGGTGTTGATTTTTGAACTATTTTAGAATAACTGAAAATTAACAATATAACTACATTTTGATTTCCAGGATGTGGAGCAAGGCCTGCAATAGTTAACATAACAGCAGAGACTCAGTCTTTAGGTGGACATGTTGCTCAGCTTGGAACATGGCCATGGCAAGTTAGTCTTCAGATTTATCGTGTTGCATCAGGTCGATTTCGGCATGTATGTGGCGGATCGTTAATTGATAACAACTCGGTACTGACAGTAGCACGTTGCATTAAGAAATGGGTGTATGTATCATTAATTTCTAAATCTTTTTCTGTACAGTTTGAAGATTTTAAATAAGTGATTGAATTTTGGAATTGCATGTGCAAATAGAGATTCAGAAAAAAAGTTTTAGTATATCTCCAGCCTTAACATGACTTGTTCAAATCTTTTTATCAAACTAGATAAAATCAAAATAGATAAAAACTAGATAGTATAGGGGTGCTTCAGCACTACAAGCCTTCCAAGGTCCCTTCCAACTCTGTTATTCTGTTAGATTCAGCAGCTTTTAATGCATCAGAACATATTTTAGGAGAGGTTAAGCTAAAGAATTCATTTATCTCTTTTCCTTGATAGTTAAAATATTGTTCACCAGTTTGTCACTTGGCAGAAAAGTAAGCTAGGATGAAATTTCTGTTAGGGATAGCTTTCAAGATTCACTCAAAACTTTCCACAAGTTCCAGTTGTGGCTAGAATGCAGTATCTGCCACAGCCTTGAGTTTGATCCTGGCTTGCTCAAGGTTGACTCAGCCTTCCATCTTTCTGTGGTTGGTAAAATGAGGATACAGATTATTGGGTGCAATATAATAGAATAGAATAGAATAGAATATTTATTTCTATAACCGCGTCCTCTCCCCGAGGGGACTCGGAGCGGTGCACAGGGAGAAATTAAAACAACATAAAATATATACATACATAAATACAATAAAAACAAATTAAATCTAACTATCCCTGCACTAAAATTCCCATTTTAAAATTAACATTTCCTAACCCCTGAGGTAGAGACTAACCTAGGCCGGCCAAGCAGAAAAAGTGAGTTTTTAATTTCTGACGGAAGGAGCGGAGGTCCGTAGTTGTTCTAATGTCGGGGGGAAGGTCGTTCCAGAGGGCTGGGCCCGCTACAGAGAAGGCCCTGATGTAAACAGCTCAGAGAGTACTGTATAGAACTATGTAGTGGTATAAGTATAGGCTGGATAGGCGGTCTAAGAGCTATTGCTATTAATCAACAAGGATTAATAAAGTTGTGGAAAGGGGGATCTGAATTTTGGTGGCTGTTTATAAAGACAGGTGGGATGACCCATTACAGAATGATAGCTCCCTCCCCTTCATGGCATGTTTTCCCCCACACTTGCTAGCACTTAACTATTTAAATAGGATTTAGCTTTCTTCTGAAGGAGTCTTAAACTGGTGATTAAAAGTAGTCTGATAAATAAATTACAAGCAGGAAAATAGGCTGTGGAGTGGGCATGGGAATCCTCACTCATATGATACCTACACTGTGTGTGCTGTCTCTTAATTGTGCTGATCCCATTTTCAAAGCCAAGTTACCAAAGTAAAACTGTCATGGCTTGTTTCCCATTTAAGGGAAGAACTGTTTTAAAATCAGAACTGAGGATGCTTTGAGTCAGCTTCAGTTTTGAGTTGGAGATGAGATGAAAGCAAAATCATAAGGGCATGACAAAAAAAACCTCCTGTGTAAAGTTAATTGTCTGATTAAGTACAAGTGAGAAAAGGCCACGAGTCAGTGGAAGTACAGATGATTGCAAAGATTATTGCTGCTTTAAGGTAGGGACAAATTTTATATCTGGAAATTTGGATGCTTTGATCTTTGTTCTTCACTTCAGTAGAAGAATAGAACTATGCTGTTCCTGAACTACTGAAGTAGTCTGCGGTCTTATATTCTTTAGGAAATTATTTTGCTTTTTTCCCTATGCCATATTTTTAAACAGCAACTTAAAAGGAAGTATAAAAAGAGGAATATCTGTCTTTGGAATTTTTGGCTTTCAGACCATGATAATTAAATCCACATCTTCATATATTTAATTATTGCCAGGGTAAAAATGTTACTTTAAGCCAGTGGTGTCCAAACTTTTTTCAAAGAGGGCCAGATTGGATGAAGTGAACATGGTGGAGGGACGAACATTTTTCCGAACATTGTTTGAACCATTACAATTAAATGCAAATAAATTATTTTATGCCAAGTTAATTGCAAATGACATACTTTTCATTTCATAACATTAAGATCAACTGACAGTTGAGTTTTCACAATGTATTGAAAATAAATTTTAAAAAACCTTACCTACCTCTTTCTCTCTTTCTTCCTCTCTCTCTCTCCATTTCTCTCGCTCTTTCTCTCTTTCTTTCTCTCTCTTTTTCTCTTTCTTTCTGTCTCTCTTTCTCTCTCTTTCTTACTCTCTCTCTCCATTTCTCTCTCTCTCTTTTCTCTCTCTCTTTTTCTCTTTCTTTCTGTCTCCCTTTCTCTCTCACTCTTTCTCTCTCTTTCTCTCTCTTTCTTCCTCTCTCTCTCTCCATTTCTCTCTCTTTCTCTCTTTTTTTCTCTCTCTTTCTGTCTCTCTTTCTTTCTCTTTCTCTTTCTTTCTCTCTTTCTCTTTCTCTTTCTCTCTTTCTCTCTGTCACTCTGTGTGTGTGTCTGTCTGTCTGTCTGTCTCTCACTCACTTAATCAGTCTCTATCTATCTGTCTCTCCCTCCCTCTCTCTGTCTCTCCCTATCTCTGTGTGTGTCACTCTCTCTGATTCTCTCCCTCCCTCCCTCTCTCTGTATGTCTGTCTCTCCCTCTTTCCCCGTCTGTCTTTGATTCAATCCCTCCCGGTGTCATTCTCTATCTGTGTCTCTCTCCGTCTCTCTCCCTCCCTCTCTTTCTCTCTGTCTCTGTCTGTCTCTCTGTCTTTCCCTCCCTCCTCTTCTGTCTCTCTCTGTGTCTGTCAGTCACTCCCTCTCTCCCCTCTCCTCCCCTCCCCCACCCCGGGAAGCAGCAGAAGGGCCGGTATGCCGGAGGTTACGGACGCCTCCTCCTGCAGCGGGCAAGGGAGCAGGCGGGGTGAGCACCCAAGGCTACCGTCATCTTAAGCACCACCGAGGCTGTCGCCCGGCAGGGGCGTCAGGCAGGGAAGCCGGTCGCGTCTCCATCACGGCTCCCTCCGGCAGGCACCACGGCTTACGTTCTGAGGCCGCGCGTCCGTCTTCCCTGCCTGACGCCCCTGCTGGGCAACCTTGTGTGGCGGGAGCTGCACGTTCTGGGGCTGCGTGGCTGGGAGGGAGGGAGCTTCGCAACCCCAGAACGTGCAGCGATGGAGGCGCGACCGGCTTCCCTGCCTGACGCCCCTGCCGGGCGACAGCCTCGGTGGTGCTTAAGATGACGGTAGCCTTGGGTGCTCACCCTGCCTGCTCCCTCGCCCGCTGCGGGAGGAGGCGTCCGTAACCTCCGTCCACCTCCCTCCCAGCCACACAGCCCCAGAGACAGAGGGAGGAAGGGAGGGCCACATTTACACAGAGCAGGGAGGGCTGTTGGAGGGCCGTATTAAACCGACCCCCGGGCCGCAAATGGCCCGCGGGCCAGACTTTGGACATGCCTGCTTTAAGCATTACTTTTTTTCCTAATCTATCTGGGGAAGCAAAATGTTTCCAAGCACCATTACCCAATTTTCCATTCTTTTAGGAATAATGCAATCATTGAATTGTAAGCTGCCTAGAATAATTTATTAAGATGGGTGGCTATAAAATCATACAAATAAATAAATAGAAATGAATCAACCAATTATATTAGCTGTGACTTGTGTTACCAAAATAGCATTCTGCTTGTGTTCTACAGGTGATCCTCAAGGATCACGGATGCAGCACAATTCCAATTTAGGATTGGAACAAGTGATAGTAAATGACTGGTCCTCATATTTATGATAGTCACAGTATCCTCACTATGTGATGGTGATCTATGCATTCAGTAACTGATTTAAAGTTATTAAGAGAAGTTTAGAATTCAGTGTCATAAGTATCTATTCATTTTTGGCTATCACAAATCTGTGGCTGTTGAAAAGATAGGTAGCATGCATCTTGCCATCATGCATCAGTCTAAAGATAATCTAAATTGTTTAACACCACTCTTAAGATTCAGATATCACCCTTCACAAAAGCAAAAGAAGGAATCTTTAAGAGCTCCAATTACTTCATTATTTTTTCCATAAAGACTATAATATATCTATGCCCACACAAACAGCAATAGCAAACTTTATAGAAGGAGAAAAAAACACAATATTTATCCTATAAAGTATATTATATACAGTCCCACTCAGGAACAGGAGGTCCCTGTGTGAGTCCTTCCTTCTCATTTGAATAAAAGATGTACATTATTTTTTTGTTAGATAAACTACTTTTTGTTATAAGACTGGAGGAGCCAAGAAGACATTTCCTAGGACAATATTACTTCTGCTGCTTTAAAAAGTACCAAACAATTGATTAAGCTATATTTAGAAATAGATAAAATATATGTCTGTGAAGTTTAAAATTCATCGTCATGTGACTCAGCTGCTCATTGATTTCAGAATTGCTAAGCCATTGAAAAGAGGATTTTAAAGTTTCAGCCATTAAAATGGCATTGATGAGAAGGTCCATTTAATCTACTCTTTTTTAAACACTTTAAAATAATATATACAAGCTGATAGATTTTTCAGATAAAGTAGTGTCTAATAGACATGGGAAGTAGAAAATGGGTTAACTCAGTCAGTAGCCAATAGGACTGAGTCTACCAAATTGATGTCATAGCCTCTGAGAAGTGTCTTCCCACTTTCTTGACGAAGGAGATAAGTAGACTGCTGTGCGTTATTCAATTGCTCTCTATCCAGTGTTGCTCTTGTGTTCCTCACTACTGTCTCACTGTGACCTGCGTGGTCCTTGCCGTCGAAGTTGCCAGACTGTAAGTGGAATGAGCCATGATGTGGGATGGAGGAGTTATGCTATGAGATAGATAAGCCTTTGAGATGGCACATCTGATCCAGAGTCCTACCATTGATTAAGAGGCCTTAAGCCCTTTATTGGTGGGATGGAACGAAATGAAAAGACCTTCACTACGTCTGAAGTTGGCCGTTTTGGCATTGTAGACTTTAAGAGCTCGGTGCACATCCAACGTGTGCCACTTGCGTTCAAGTCTGTGCATTGGATTGGGGCAAAAGTTTGGAAGTGTCAGATCTTGAGAGTGATGAAACGCCGAATTTACCTTTGGGATAGAGGCGGGACCAAGTCTAAGGACCACGGTCCAGTTGGAACACACACAGATCAGATCTGATGGAAGGGGCCACCAATTCCGAGACCCGCCGTGCCGAAGTGACCGCAACCAGAAAGTTTGTTTTCAGTGTGAGGTGTTGTAATGAGGCAGATCTGAGAGGCTCAAAGGGCGGCTCTGTAAGGAAATCAAGGACCTTGGCGAGGTCCCACGAAGGGACCAATGGGAAACCAGGGGGCAGAGGTTAAACATGGACTTAATGAAGCAACAGACATGAGGATGCAAGGAAAGAGGTTTATCATGATATAGAGAAAGAACTGAAGAGAGAGCCGCCACCTGCTGCCATAGGGTATTAGGTGAGAGATCCTTGTCAAGCCCCTGCGGTAAGAACTTCAAGACGTAGGCTACCGAGGGTTCAAGGGCGATGACCTCTTGGGACCTGCACCATGTTGTGAATGTTCACCACGTTGACTCATAAATTCTGTTGGTGGAAGGGCAGCGAGACACCTGAATGGTCCGGATTACTTTGTCAGAAAGATTAGCTGCCTTTAAGGCCGCCCGCTCAGCCTCCAGGTGGTTAGGCTGAGCCAGTGAAGGTTGGGATGATGAATGGACCCCTGATTAAGGAGGGACTTGATCATGGGGAGGCGCCACACTGGACCCACTCAAAGATTGACTAGACTCGCATAGCAGGAGATGTGCTCAGCGTGGAGAGAGAGAAAATTGGTTTCTGCCCATATCCCTAGGCGGAACGCCAATTCCACAAGCGACATGCGCCTTGGCGTTGTATGTTCAAATCAGCACATGGGAATTGCAAACTGATCTTTGGAAGTGGAGGTGGACTAGATAGATAGCCCTCAATTCTAGCCAATTCATACTGTGAGTGAGGTTGGAGTCGGACCACAGGCCTTGAGCCACTTGATCTTTAAGGTGAGCGCCTGTCGTGACTACAAGCCGAGGGGGTTCCCTGAAGAGAAACCCCTGAGATATGGCCGGGGAGACCCACCAGTCCAGAGATTACCTCTGGAGACAGCCTGACTAGAGAGCAACTTCTGTTGGTCTTCTGGTACAGCAACGGAAACCACTGAAGACAGCAGCTGCGAAGCCGTGCAGTTGAGACAGATGGAAAAGAGGGACCAGATGTTTTCTCCGTACTTCCTTGGCCAGGTTTCTGAGACTGATCTGCCGGCCCTCTTCCTATGGGACAGTCTATGAGGGCTCCCAAGTGAACCGGGGTGGGAGTCAAGTGGCTCTTCTCTCGACTTATGGAGAAGCCTTGTTCTTGCAGCACCCACGTGGTGGTATGGAGATCCTGGAGAGCCTGATTGTGCAACCTGGACAAGCAAGAGGATATCACCCAGGTAGCACAATATCCTTATAGGCATGGCTCGAAGATGGGCCTCTATAACAGCAAGCAGTTTGGTAAAAACCTTTGGGGCTGATGACAGCCTGAAGGGGAGGACCCATGTTGGAAATGACTGCCTGCATAGACAAACCTCAGGAACTGTCTGTGTTGTTTGTGAATGGGCATGTGAAGATAAGCCTCTGTGAGGTCCACTGAGGTGAGGAGATTGTTCTTGTGCACACTCTCCAGAATGGATATGAGAGAGTGCATTTTGAATCTCTGTATCTTATGAATTGGTTGAGAAATTTGAGATCAAGGATTGCTCTCCAGCCTCCCAAAGACTGGCACGATAAATAGACAAGGGTAAAACCCCCGTCCCTCCTGGCCTGGAGGCACAGGTTGAATTGCCCAAATGTGGAGCATATGGCTTGTTCCACCAGGATTCTCTTGTGAGGATCCCTAGAGATCGGGCATATGACAAAGTGGTTTGGAGGGCTGGAGTGCAAGTCCAAGGTTAGGCCAAATCTGATGGTGGACCTAACCCATGCGTCATTGGTTATGTCATCCCAACGATCTGCGAAGGCTGCCAAACGTCACCAGATTGGGAGATCCTCCAGGAAATCACTTCTGCCTCTTAAAGGGGTGGTTGGTATTATCCCTGAAGGATTTCCTGGACTGGAATCTGGTTGTTTCTGCCTGATCTGTTTCTGCCTGATCTGACATTGCAGACGAGAGTTGGAGGAATTACCGTCCTGCCTGCGATAAAAGGACTGATTCCAACCCTCCTGCTTTTTTGTGGCCGGTTGTAGGACTTTATGTTTGTCCTTGGATTCCACTAGCAGAGGCTCTAGAGGACCAAAGAGAAGAGATGTAGACTAGGGGGAGGAGGCAAGCCGCCACTTGGCTTGGAGGCATCTGCAGAAACATCAGTTTGTTAATGTTCCTGCGGGCTCTAGAATCCCAGGCAGGAAGCTTCTCTTGAAGTTATCACAGCCATAAGAGAGCAGAGCGACTAAAGAATCAGGCTGAAGTAGCAGCTCAAATGGCCCATGCTGAGGCCTGATGCCCCTTGACCAGCGTCTGTTCAAGTCTCTTGTCCTCAGGACATGAGCCTCCTCAGGAGCTGCTGAAGCTGCATTAGGAGAGGACACACTCACTACAGGTAAGCCGATGCTGGGTACCTCAAGAGCCTTTTGAGAGTTTGGGTCCCACGTTATACAGGCGCTTGTCCAAGGTGTTGAGGGGGGCTATACCTGGTGAAACCCATTGGTTCTGGACCACCTCTATGAAGAGTCGGAATCACCTCCATTTCCACCTTAGGTTGGATGAAGAAAGGGTCGGTGGTGTCTATCTTGTCCGCCTCCGTTTCTTGAGGAGCCTTGGGGGAAGGGATGCCAGCGATTTTCTTGGCCTTAAAGAGAAGAGACCAAAAGACAGCAGGTTTAAAGAGTGACAAAGGTAGGTGTGTGTGTGTGGGGGGGGGGAGATCATCGTCTTCAGAAAGCTCCGAATCTCGAGCAGGATGTTCCTCCTCTCCAAAAACCAATGGTTGGCTTGAAGTGCCAGGTAGCTCGTGTTATGAAGAAGCGGAGAGATATTTGTTCCTGTGTCTGGAACTCGAGGAAGAAGAGGACCTGTGTGGAGTAGAATGGTGAGAAGACCTGTGTTTAAGACCTGCTGCTATGCCTCTTTCAATGGCATCGGAGATGATAGTAGGCATGTCAGGTGTATAAGAGTGGTGGTGGAACGGATGAGAGACATCTCCTGGGACAAGAGTTCCCCATCAGGAGTGAGGCTCCTGTCACCCTCCAACTCATCCCAACTGCAGGCCTGATCACCTGTGGCCTCCTCAGGTCGGATAATAGATACTGCAGGCAAGATACCATCCTCTGAATCAGATGATAAGTCAGGAGGAGGGCTAGGGTGGATAGGTCTCTGGGCCTGGAAAGAATGGGACTCCGTGTGTTTAGTCTTGCCCTTGGCCTTCTTGGGAGGAACCTGTGGGGCATTGCCATCTTCCTGTAGAGGGTTAGCTGTGGCCCTGTGACTAAACTTGGGAGCCTTAGCAGAGGACTCATTAGAGGGAGCCTCTGGGGGCAGGCCTGTGCTTATGGGTCCTGGATACAGGGGAGTCAGAGGAAGGAGTAGAGGCCTGAGTGGTTGGTGAGGCCTGTGGCTCTTGGGCAGGAGAAGAAGCCATGGCCTGTACTCACAAACTCGTGGATCAGAAGAGGAGAATCAAAATGGCCACCAGAGACCTTCACACCAAAACAAAATGGCCACTGAGGCTACAGAGCCTATGGGCCAGGCCCACAAGGTTGCAGAGGCCGCTGATGCAATGCGAGCGATGAGGGCCCTGAGAAGAGGCTGAGGGCGATGGCAGCTGCAGCGATGGTGCTGGGTGGCAGCGGTGTTTAGTGGCAGCAGCAGTGGTGGCGGTGTGTAGTGGTGGCGTTTGACAATAAGGGAAAGCCAGCAGGCTCGGCAGCGCTAAGTGGAGTCTCCAACGGCCAGTGCGTGGTAGCTCTGAGTCTGGGAGAGCCTTCGCAAGCCGCAGGAGAGAACTGGGAGGCTGAAAGCCTCTAAATCCTCCCCGGCCGCAATTCTCAGTAGAAGCCCTGGGGCTAACTGAGAGCCTTGGCTCGAAGAGGAGCTATCCCCAACAATCCTGCCCTTTGCTATGTAATTCAGAAGTCAGGAAGCCCTTTAGAATTAATTTTTTTGTTAAGAAGCCAATTAACAGAGTTTTAGATAGCCAATTCAGTGACTTTAAATGATTAAGATCAAGAAAGAGCAATTATCACAGCCAGTCCCGATTGATCTGAATCTAAAAAAGCGGGAGGACACTCCTCAGAGGCGATGACGTCAATTTGGTAGACTCAGTCCTATTGGTTACTGGCTGAATTAACCCATGCATGGCTGCTGTCTCCACCAACTTTGGAGAAAAGCATCCTATCTTCCTGAATTATGCTTTTTAGGAGATCAATGAAGGGTGAACTACTATCAAGTACAAAGTTACTAATTGGACTGGATGATTGCATAATTATGCAGCTGTGCATAATAGTGGCTATTTTCTAAGAATTATCTCAAATAATTTGCTGTCAGAAAAAAGTATTTGCTATACTAGCTTCTTTATTTTCTAGAATGGCCAATACTTAATCTTTTTGTTTCACTGCCAGTAGCATGCAGTTGGCTTTAGCCACAGCCTAATTTGTGAAATCTACTTAGATTTATGTTTTACAGTAAAACCTATTCAAATGGGAGACAAACTCTGCACTAAGTGGAAGATCCAACAGATTCCTAAGAAATCTAGCAGATAGCTTGGTTCCCAAAAAGTAGAGAAGGGAATAAGGTGATCAGCCATATTTGACTTAATTCTCACTAACCGAGAAAAATGATAAAAAGTGAAGCTACAGGAGCCTTGGGGGCAAGTGATCATGCAGTATTGGAATTCAATATTATGCAAGCACAAGTAGTAGGACAAAGTCAAACTACAGTCTTGGACTTGGGTCAGTCTAAGCACAATACCAATGAAGAAGAAAAATTACAGCACTCAAAAGAAACCAGCATGGCTGCATAAAGAACTCTCTGACAAATTGAAAGATAAAAAGGATAAGTATAAAAAGTGGAAAGAGGGGCACATAACTATATCAGCAAATAGCCCGAGTCTATAAAGATGAAGTAAGAAAAGCTAAGACTCACAATGAAGAAAGGCTTGCAAATTAGACCTACAGTACTACAGATTTTAAGATTGCATACTTATAAAATTATATAAAGCAGCCTCTGACCCTCATTAATTTTACAAATGATTTTATTGTCCTAGGAACCCAGAATATTGGAGAGTTGTGATTGGCTTACATCGTCTTTACAAACCTCATTCTCACACTATAAGTCGTCGGGTGAAAAGTATCATTGTCCATTCTGGTTTCAATTGGGACAGCTATGAAAATGACATTGCAATGTTTAAACTTGTGAAGCTCATTGAGTACAATAAATACATTCAGCCCATCTGCTTACCTCAGGATTCTCATCTAGTGACTGATAAGAATCCATGTTACATAAGTGGATGGGACATAAAGAAAAAAGGTAATTATTTAATCTTTCTGCAGATAACATTTCATAAACTCAGAAAGCTTTCATATTTTAATTAAAGTAATTTAATTTACTATGGGGAACAGGCAGTATTTGGCAGTATTTAAGGGATTGGGAGCTATGCTTCCTTTCAGCCTACAAGCCTGTGATGCCATCACTAGGAGGGATTGGGCTGATTCTTAGTCCTTCAAGGCAGTTCAGAGGTGCACATGGGAGCAGGAGACCAGTAGAAAACAAACTACTGCTAACATTAAAATCACTGAATCCATTCTTGTCTGCCTGCATTATTAATACAACTTTCCGCCTTAGCCTACACATCAAACTAAATTAAATTTCATTATCTGCTGAATTACTTCATATTATAGATGTTAAGCTTTTCTTTTGGCAAATTGATACGAGTAATAATTTCATATTAGGGCTATGAAATGTTATGGAGTTATAAAATTATAGGTTAGGAAAGAAAACCCAGAAGAATGAATAATTTTCATATAATCTACATTAAATCATATGTATTTAATCATGTTCCTTTCCATTATATTAAATATTTAGTAACAAGTTCTAGAGATGCTCTTGTGCCTGCATCCTTTACAGGCATATTTGTTTGAAATAAATTGCCCCAAGGATCATGAGCCTCACTATTTTGTTCTGGTTTCCTGATATAATCAACATCAAGAAATTATCACATGTCCCTTATAATCAGCTGATCAGATCAATCTGTTGTTTTCAAGGTAAAGAGAAGAGTAGTAGCCTTGGGAAGGGGGGGGGGTCTAATTGAAACCAGGTACAGAGCTGGTGACTGCAATGGAATGAAGAGCTGGTGATGGGACCAGCTGTTCAGGTTCTTCTCTGAACAAGAGCACTTTGGAATGTCCACATATGCTCCAGACAATTGCTTCTCACACTGAAACCACCAGCTAATGATCTGTAGCAGGTTAAAAACTTTGGGAGATGAGGTTTTGTCATCTTCATCCAAGCTGGTGGCACTTTTTCAAAAGACACTGGATTTCTTAATCACTTTCGGAAATGGCTTATTAACTGTTTTTCAGACACTAAGAACCTAAAGAAAGGCAAGTTTTACTACATTGAAGTGAGTTTCCTTCAATCCTTAGCAGTAGAAGATTTAAATACAAATATAAGTAGTTTAAAAACTTTTGGGTAATAACCTGCAAAAGGATGATTAGAATGTAGATTTTGAGAAGTTATAAAGGGACTAATGGTCCAAATTTTTTTGAAATAAAAAATATATATACTAATTTTAAGAATCCTTCCCATAGGAAAATGTGTTGTTTTTGTATGCATACATGCATATAATAAGATGTGATGCTGAAGGTTGGAACAGAAAGAACTAAAGGACAAGAACACTGACCGTAATTTGAATGGAACAAAATACTGGATGTATTGAGGATGAATCCAGAAGTTGATTTTAAAAGGGCCTGCCACTACAGATAGACCTTGACCTATGACCACAATTGAACCCAAAAGTTCCTTTGCAGTTAAATGAATTTTGCCCCATTTTACATTTTTTGTCACAGACAAATCACTGCAGTTGTTAAATGAATCATGCTGTTAAGTGAGTCTGATGTCCCCATTGACTTTGTCAGAAGCTCGCTGGGAAGGTCCCAAATGATGTTCAGATGACCCTGGAACAGTGCAACTGTCATAAATACATGCTATTTGCCAAGTACCCAAATTTTGATCATGTGACCATGGGGATGTTGCAATAGTCGTAAGTCTGAAAACTGGCCATAAATTCACTTTTTCAGTACCATTGTAACTTCAAATCGTCACTAAATGAACTGTTGTAAATCAAGGATCACCTAGTGCTTGAAAAATGGTATGGAAGAGGAGACATTTTATTAGCTATAACAGAGATTGATTTGAAAATGGATTTAAAAATCATTGGCTATGGGAATGGTATGGAAGGAGAGGCTATATTCTATGTACCAAATTAAACTGACTGCTATACAAATTAACAAACCAAAAGAGAGACCTGGATAACTTTTCTATATTGGATTTACAAAAGAAACTTATTAAAGTGTGAAGAATTTTATGAGAAGGAATAAAGAAAAAATGAGGCAAAATAAAGTTCTAGGACTTTTGTTAAAAGTAATGGGAAGGAATATAAAATTAATTTATTTGATCAAGGTTAAAAATGGACTTTTCTCATCAGAGCTCAGTGATGAGACTCTAAAGATTTGATGATAGATAACATGAGATATGGGGAGAAGAAACCTTTTGTTGAACTTTACAGGAAAGTGGTAAGTTACTAAAATAGTTTATTCGCTTGAAGGGGAAGTAATTTCTATATTTTTCTTTTTTTAGCTATATTTTTTTCATTTTCTATTTTTTTTACCTTTTTTACCTTTCTATTTTTCTTTTCCTTGTTTGTATTAGTTCTTATCTTTTTAATAGTAACATTTGATAACATTAACAGTAAGAGTAACCTGTAGTGGGTGAGACTGATGATTTTGCCAGGGGACCATTTTTTCTAGATTGGGATGGGCCACCTTCAGTCTCCACACCAGTACTTTATATACTGTAGGCCAGTGTTGGTGAATGTTTTCAGCACCAAGTGCCAAAATGGGAGCGCATGCCGGAAACCAATAGCACAGCTGCCCGGTGCATATTTACATGCCGGGAAAATAATCTTTGGGTTTCTGGTATGTGCATGCACACCAGCCAGCTGGTTTTTGTATGTACATGTGTGCCAAAAACCAGAAGACCAGGTGGGCGGTGCACATGCGTGCACTGGAAATGGGAAGATCAGCCACCCAGTGTGCACATGTGCACCAGCGGCTGCTCTTCCTGTTTCCAGCACTACCGCACGCATAAAGACCAGCTAGCCGGTGTACCAGAAAAGCAGCCTGTGACAGTTCACGTGCCTGGAGAGATGGCTCTGTGTACCACTTCCGGCATGCGTGCCATATGTTCACCATCATGGCTATAGGCTATAGTTGCTTTTGGTTTCAAATTAGGGCATTTGTTACCATAAGTCAAGAGGGAACATAGTTAAAGATGTAAATGTGGTATTGCGGTTGCACTCCTAAAATATAAAATCCAGTATTTTGAAGGGCTTTGACATTATCAAGCCTGTTTCTTGGGAAAGAAAATTTATGTAGATGGAATTAAACTAACACTCTACTTTTGCTGTTAAGATTCAAGATTAAAAACATGATTTTTTGTTATAATAGTAAAAGTTAATAAAATTGTATTTAGAGAAATAAAATAGAATAAAAAGAGTAAAAAATAAAGGAAAAGGGAAAAAATTGAAAGAAAACAAGAAGTGACTTCCAAAGTTTATCATAGGTATAAACAAATTTAGTGATTATTCACCTCCACTAAGATTACAATTAATCAACATTATATTCCTTTCTTTTACTTATAACAGTCTTAATCTTCATTCAAATATTATCTTAAGATTTTATTTTTCTTCAATTCTTTTTTATCTCATCACAAATAATTCTTTAGGTCTTTTATATACTTGTTTTTTTAAATCTAGTAAGGAAAAATGTGTTGGTCACTTTTTTGGTTCTTTATTTGTATTTCCCTTTTGATTTTTAAAACCATCAGTTTCTTTTGTATAACAAGTGAGAAATCATTTTCCAACTTATTCTTTTGGCCTGTCATTTGTAAATCCACTTTCAGTATCATCTCTAACTTGTTAGATACAACTTATTTTGCATTTCTTCAATTTCATTTTTTAAAACATGAAGATGTCATGACTGACATTGTTGATATTGTGGTTATTCTTCTTCAAAAGTCTCCATTAATATTTTGGATATTATGTTTTGCATCATTTTAATTGACACAAAATTTAGGCTTGTGGTTTCTACCTAGAATCTTTAGTTCCCTCTAGTGCCCAATTTTTTAAAAGCATAAAATTACTTATCATTACGGCTTGCAAAACTAGAAAATATCTATTTCCCATGGGTTCTTTGTTGTTTATTATTAATTTTAAAATCTTACTATGTTTCTATATTCCCAATTTATCTGATCCCTTGTTCATTTATAATTTTCTGTGATCAGTTTTATTTAGTCTGCTGTTTATTACAAATTCTTAAAATTTTAAAACTTATACTATTAAATTTTTCTTTTGTTCAAGATTTAAGCAAACTCACCTAGTGTTTTCAAACTTATCAGTCCAAAGGTCTCTAATTTAGTTTACTTTATCATTGTACATCATACAATGAAATTAAATGCCATCTTCAGTTTAGATTATAACTATAAAAATAAAAACACATAAACACATCCTCCACATGGTATATAATTGAAATTGAAATGTCACTCTAATAGCTTAAAAGTAATTAAAAAGCAATTTTTGAAAGAATAGAAAATGAGGTTAGTAGTGTCCTTTGAAAGGTGCTGGCCACAGTTTCAAGCAAGATGGCTATTCCTGTCATCTTCCATTGGTCACATCTGCAAGATATGAGTAGCACTTGTCTGAAATATATGGGTGATCTCCTATCTTCTCCTTCACAAAGAAGACAGGAGCAGGTCTACTCACCAGTTCATCATTGTTTGCCAGTTGTCAATTCTGCTTCTGCAAAAATGTCCTCAGTCAACCATTCTTCCCTTGGAAGCCAAATTTTATTTTTATTTTTCTAAAAGTGAGATTATGTTTTTATAATATTTGAAATATATTGCTAAATTTAAGGATGAAATAATCTTATATTGAAGCTACCTGTATTTTTAAAATAATTTTATTACTACTTTTATGTTTCATTTATTTTAATGGCTACCATGTAGGGGTTCTATATAATAAAAATGGGATGGGTGAAAAAATGCTCTTTTTTGTCATCTGATGATTTGAAGGCTTAGGACCCTATACTTGGAAAATAGCACTGGGTCTAAAACTGCCAATATTCTGCATTTTTCACAAGGCTTGTCTTACTATAAAAATAGCAACAGAATCTGTTGCATTTAAAGAGTACACTTTGTGGGAAGTGTACCCCAGGCGGACAGTGCCAGGGACCTGATAGCACCAGAAATCTCAAAACTTTGCCAAGACACTCAAGGCAGCTCTTCCCACTTTTAAGAAAACCAAAAAGGACCAACTGAAAAAAACACAGAGCAGACCTGCTAACAGAGCTGACAATATAAATACTTAAGTAGAGCCATTAAGATAAGGGGAATCAGTCTAAAAATAATTCACCTGGAACTCCCCCTTTCTTCTTTCCTGGCAGAATTAACCCCCAGGATAGGAGTGACAGGAACAGGATTAAGGCAGGAAGACGGAATTCAGCACAATCACTTTAACTAAAGGCACATACAAAATCTCATCAAATCACACCAAATTCAAAGGGAAGATGGGTATAAAAATCCATAGACTTATCAGGCCACTTGCTTGCAACCCAGGAAGGTTGTGTCACTACTTTTCTTGTCTTTCTGAATTAAAGAATCTCTTCTGGCAGCTGCTTCCATGTCTATTTCTTCTCAGCATCAGAACGAACCAGGGACATTTCCAACAGATTTAAAAATGTTATAATGTTATTAGTTCTTATGAAGTGCAGTTCACTCTATTTGATATTTCAAGTTATGTCCTTAGCAAAGAAATTGTGTTGTTTGTAGAATAGCAAACATGATTAAGGAAAATGAAGTAAAATAAATGTAAATAGTCATAATTACCCTTTGTAATAGCCTTTGACGTTTCTGCAATACATACTGCCGAGCATTCAGTGAGGTAAGTCTTTGAACATTTATTCCTTGTTAGCTTTAAAGGTGCCATTTTTTTTACTGCTCTTTTGGAAACTCTTTTGCAAAGAATGCTAAACATATTTTGTATTTTCTTTACAGGCAAAATTAAAACTGTATTACAAGAAGCTCGAGTAATTACTGTTCCATTATATGTCTGCAATCAATATGAACAGTATAAAGAAATATTAGCAACTGATATGATTTGTGCTGCCTCGCCAACAAATAGCTGTGTGGTAAAAGAAAAATATTTTTATACATTTTAAGTGTATAATATATTGTGTCATTTGGTATTTTGCAGTGCCTTAAATTGAATAATGAGTAGATAAATTAAAAGAATTTATGAATTCATGTATTTTTAAAGAATTTTTTTAAAAACAGGAACATCTCCAAGTAATTTGTTCTTTTAAATTAATTATAGGTAGCCCTCGACTTATGACCACAATTGAGCCCAAAATTTCTGTTGCTAAGTGAATTTGTTAAGTGAATTTTGAACAATTTTACGACCTTTTCACATTTGTTAAGTGAATCACTGCAGTTCATAACATAGTTACTGTATTTTTCGGGATATAAGACGCACCTTTTTTCCTCTAAAAAGAGGCTGAAAATCTGGATGCGTCTTATACATCGAATACAGCATATATTTTTTGTCTCCCAGAGCCCCGCCCCCTTCACCAAAATGGCCTTGTCTGGCCTTATGGAGGCTTTCAGAGACCTTCTGGGGGCTGGGGAGGGCAGAAATGAGCAAAAAATGGGCCGTTTTTGCCCCCCCCCCCCCAGCACTCTATAAGCCTCCATAAGGCTATGCATGCAATTTGTTTGACAAAAAAACCTGTTTTTGCGAAACACAGCCCATTTTTTGCTTTCCCCCCCCTCCCCAGGAACACTCTGCAAGCCCCAAGACTATTCATGCCTTTTATTTTTTTTTAAAAAAAATAACTACCTACCTACTGTATTTTTCCCTCCCCCCCTCTACCTACCCACCTACATACTCGGATCGGATCCTGCCTCACACATCCTCACGGCCGATTCACTCCCACAGAGAGGGACTTCTCCGGGTACCGTCCACTAGACTTTGTCAGCGGGCGACGCCCAGGGGAAGGGCTCTCTCTGTGGCGGGCCCGGCCCTCTGGAACGACCTTCCCCCCGATATTAGAACGACCACGGACCTCCGCTCCTTCCGCCTGAAACTAAAGACACATCTTTTCCGCCTGGCCGGCCTAGAGTAGTCTCTCTCTCTATGGGTTTTTTAATTGTTTATTTATATTGAGTGGGGATTTTTAGTTAATGGGATTTTAGCACAGGAGTTTGTTTAATCTGTTTTAAATTGTATGTATTTTTGTATATTTATGGTTTTTATTCTCCCTGTGCACCGCCCCGAGTCCCTGTGGGGAGAGGGAGCGGTTAATAAATTCAGCTTTATTATTATACTCCCTCCCTCCCTGCTAACCTACTGTATTTCTCTCTCCCTCTCCCCCTCTCTATCTACCTACCTTTTTTTTAAATTTGCCTCTTCAAAACCTTGGTGTGTCTTCTACTTCGGTGCATCTTATACTCCGAAAAATACGGAAAGTGTATCTGGCTTCCCCCTTCACTTTGCTTGTCAGATAATGTAACTTTTGTAAATGAATGAGTTGACAAGCATCTAAATGTTGATCATGTGGCCATGGGGATGTTGCAGTGGTTGAAAGTGTGAAAAACAGTCATAAGCCACTTTTTTCAGTGCTGTTTTAATTGAATGGTCACTAAACAAACTGCTGTAAGTGGAGGATTCAACTCTCAGCCTTGAATTGGCTTTGTATTGAACACAGACAAGACAGATCCAATGCTCTTATAGTCTAGATTCAATTCACTGTTTTAAAACTTACTGGTAACCTTTTGTATTCATATAAAATTAAAAGCTTGGAATTATTGAATGGCAAAAGAATTTCTGACATGAACATTTTGTATTTTCATGGATATGTCTATCTACTTTTTTATGATTATTTGAAGTATGTGTATTTGTAAGATTTTCAATTTTTCTATACAGATTTTTTTCTTAAGCACCTTTTCACAGTCCCTATATTGTTTTAACATGGTTTTCATACGTTTTGTGGTCTATGCTAAATGTGTCATATGACAACAAAATTGTGTTGATATTTTGAAATTGAATAAATAATTTGATTTTTTTAAAATATATTTTTTATTAGCTGAAGGCCTGTGTAATAACACTCTATCTGAACCAAGCAGAAGATTCCTATATAGTATTTCAGAACTTCGGAATAACATGAACATTTTACTTTTTCCATGTTTTCATATTCCAGGAAGATAATGGTGGACCTTTGATGTGTTATTTCCCAAGTGTATCCAAATACTATTTGATAGGCATCACCAGTTTTGCCAGTAGCTGTAATCAAGGTTATTATCCAGGACTCTATACACGTACAGATAGCTACAGAAAATGGATAGATTTTCATCTTCATGATAAAACTACAACCACAGTGAACATCCCGAGTATTTTAGTTCTTTTAACTATGGAATGGATAATCTTTCACCTTCTATAAATAGATACATTATTAGGTGGAGTATTTAACATTTCTGCTTGTTTATTTAAACTATGTCAACTAATTGAGTTTGTAATCTATGACTTTACAATCCCAACTGCACTTAAAATATATTTCATTTGTAATTTTAGTTATAAGGTCACATTATTAAGTATGTCTGTATTGTATTAAATGTCTGAAATTATGTTATGCTGTATGATTATCTTTTGGCATAAACCAGTAATGACTAACTTTTTTCATATGGCTGCCCAAAGCACACACAGATGAGTACCTTAAATGGATTCCACAGATTGGAAGGAAGTACTTGAGTACAGTGTAGTCAGTGAATAAATAACATCCGTGGACAATACTTTAATGTGACAGTTACCAAGTTTATGCTCTACCCACTGATGCAGAAGAGGAATATATTGAGTTTTATGATTGAGTTCAATCTGAAATCAACAGAATATACAAAGAAAGATGAGCTGAACATGCAAATAAAATGAGTTGCTTGTGGAGATTGAATACCAAAAATAAAAAGTGAGAAAAACATATAAATAAATAACAAAACAGAACACTAATGTGAGTCCAATGATTTCTTCATTGCTAACAGTCTTCAAGCAATTAAAACAATGCCTGCTGTATATACTTGAACTTCAGATAAAGTACACAGAAATAATTGATATCAAAAAGTTCAGCAAAGATGCAGCTGGGGGCTGGTTATTGAACAGATTTATTTATTTATTTATTTATTTATTTATTCAATTTATATCCCGCCCTTCTCCGAGAGGACCCAGGGCGGCGCAAACTGTTCACAAACTGTTCTTGTGCCAATTCTATGTTCAACCAAAATAGAAGAAAGCTAGTGGTTTCCACAATAATCAGGTTTGATTGCGCATATACCTTCCATTTTCCAGCACAACACCCAAAATAATTTAAAATCCTAAACCTCCATGAAAGGGAGCCAGTGAAATGAAATTTTAAAAAGTTAAGGATGACTGTGAAGAGAGACTTCCAAAGACAAATAAACAAAAGTAAGCAAACAGGATGTCAGAACACTGGAGACTGCCAAGAAGAAAAGGCAAAGCCATGAAAAATATACTTAAATTTCAGAAAGTTGCTATAACAGTCAATGGGTAGTAATATAACTACTACTTATAAATATTTTTATAAATATGTTGAAGATAAAAAGTCACTGGAGAAAAAAGAAACATCTTCCAATCTCCAAATCCTAATAAATCCTAATTCAAATGACACTAATGGGCAGTAAATCCTAATTCAAGTAAATTCTGTACCAGAAGCAATGACCAATATCCAAGATAGTTGACTGTATCCTCTAAGAGCTTCTAGTACTAGAAGACTAAGATGCCATTTGAACATGAGTGAAGCTTCATCATATCCATCTTCCCTAGCTTTCTGCCCTCTGACCCCTTGGCTTACAATTCCCATCATTCCCATGGGGCAGGTCTGATTAAAGACCAACTCAGGGAAGGAAAAGCCAGTTATCTTCACTGCCTTGAAGGGAGATGTAAAAAGAGCAGATTTCTCCCATGTTTTCTGTACACTGGCTATGTCTGGCAACTATGGAAAGTGTGTGTGCTTGCGCGCATGCGTAAATATGTGTAGATATTAGATCTACATACCTGTCAATCTTTCATCTAACCAGCCATAGTATATCAATCATCTATAATCTGTTACTACTATCATATCTGTCAATATCTGTCAATCTATCGTCTATAATCTCAATCTATCATTAGTCTATCATTAATCTACCTATGTCAATTTTTCATCTATCCATCAATCATCTATATATCATATATCATCATTATCATTAGTATCTATCAATCTGTCAATCTCATCCATCTGTCAAATGTATAATTAATCTACCTGTCAATCTTTCATCCATCAATCACCTATCTATAATCAATCATTACTATAATCTATTAATCTATCAATCATTTGTCAATCTGCCATCTATCAGCTATCAATCATCTGTTAACCTCTCTATAATTAATTAACCTATCATCATTAATCTACCTACCTACCTACTCTATCTAATTGTGTGGAAATTGCGAACCATCTTACTTCCTCCGCTCCACCCGATAATGGGCCTGATGACCGCAATTCCTCTTTCCACCCACCCACTCTTAGATTCGATCCAATTGGACTCCCGTTGCCGCGTCGCAAAAGCCATTCTAGACGGAGCCCGCGGCCGCCTCCCTGCCGTTGGGCATCCTTTCCTGCCGGGAAGGAGGGCGAGCCAGAGCTCGGTTCGGACTGGCCATGCAGAGGCGGTTTTGCGCGCCGCTCTCTTCCTTATTCCCGCTGCTTTTTCTATTGAGCAAAACCCCGCCCAAAGCCCTGTCCTCCGTGATCCCTACAACCGGTAAGGCCGCCTCTCCACCCGCGACCCCGACACGCCTCGCGGACAGCAGCCGTCGAAGGAGCCAGGCCCAACCGCTCCCGCCCTCAAGCCGCGAAGGCCACGTGGGCTGCCCTTCCCCAGAAAACTACAACTCCCGACAACCCCTCCTCTTACAAGAGCGCCACGCGCCCATCTTTTTAAAAACGTGGAGCGGGCGGTTGTTTCTTCTTCGAAAGTGGCTGATCATTGCAAACGTCCCAAATGGCTATCCTGGGCAGGGTGGCAGTGGGCGCCCTGGAGATTTGTTCAGAAATCCCGACCAAGAAGAAAGAGAAGCTCTGGTGGATAAGAAGGGAAGGGGATGTTTGTAGGCCTATGGATAGGAACATGGGGGGGGGGGGGGGCAAACTAAATAGAAAGGAGAAAGGCATCTGAAATAAGGAACATGCGGGGGGGGGGGGAAGAGACGGAGGTTTCTTTCATGCTGCCTGTTTTTGAACACATCAATCAGAATAGAAAAGGAAAGGACCTTTTGGAGACTTCTAGTCCAACCCCCTTCTCAAGCAGGAGACCCTGGCCTATACCATTTCAGATAGGTGACTGTCCAGACTTGTTAAAAAAACTTTGAGTGATGGAGCACCCACAATTTCTGACGGCAACCTGTTCCACTGCTTAATTATCCTCACTGTTAGGAAGTTTCCCCTTGATTCTCCTCCACTCCGCTCCTTCCGTCAGAAACTCAAAACCCACCTGTTTCATCTAGCCAGCCTGGCCTAATTTCCATCTTTCCGGCCTCAGTTTGTAATTTTAAATTATGTGATTAGGTTTTAAGGTGAAGTTTTTAATTTTTATAAATTTGTACAGGGGATTATTTAATTCGATCCTCTGTGGAGAAGGGCGGGGTATAAATTTAAATAAATAAATAAAATAAATAAATATATGTATTGTTGATTGTTATAATTTTAATTTTTACCTGTACACCGCCCCGAGTCCCTTCGGGGAGTGGGGGCGGTCTAGAAATCCAATAAATAATAATAATAATTCCAGGTTGCGCCTCTCCTTCATTAGTTTCCAGCCATTGTTTCCTGTCCTGCCCTCTGGCGCTTTGAAAAATAAGTTGACCCCCCCCCTTCTTTATGGCAGCCCCTCTAATACTGTAATACTGTAATCATGTTGCTCCCTCAACCTCAGAACATCATCAACATCAGATGTGCCTCTGGTTTAAAATAAAGGCCAATTATGTCCATAGTGTGCAACTATCTTAGCGCCTATTTCAAATGTGTCATTGCTGGTCAAGGAATTTCCATGTGTGTGGGGAGGAGTCCTTAAAACAGGCACTGTTAGAAGTCTTTTGCCTCCTAGATTGCGGAATAAGGCCTGTTGTGGATGACATAGTAACAGGAACGCGGATTGTTGGTGGACTTGATGCTCAGCTTGGCGGATGGCCATGGCAAGTTAGTCTTGAGCTTTATCATTTGGGTAAAGGATTTCTTCATGTCTGTGGTGGATCGTTAATTAATCACAACTCGGTGTTGACAGCTGCACACTGCATTAAAGAATGGACGTATGTATTCTCTTCCATTTTAAAACTACTCTTATCGGTATAGATTGGTTAGCTGAATTTAGAAATATGTTTTTGAATCGATCTTGACCTCCTGAACTCTTCTAATAAAATATTAGTGTTAGAAAAATATATGTTGCTGACATCTTCAAAGCGCTCCATGGCATGGATCCTGGTTACTTGCAGAACCGCCTCCTCCCACATAACCCCATCCGACCTGTCCGCTCCCAAGGGGAGGGCCTCCTCAGGGTGCCGTCCGCTGGACAATGCCGGCTGGCGGCTCCCAGGGGAAGGGCATTCTCTGTAGCGGGCCCAGCCCTCTGGAACGACCTGCCCCCCGACCTTCGCACTACCACAGACTTTCGCCTCTTCCGTCGAGCATTGAAAACTTACTTTTTTCATGCAGCCGGCCTGGCATAGTTTGTTTTTATCATCATTTAATAGGGTTTCTTAATTATTTATTTTAATTCAAGTTTAAGTTTACTTAATTAGATTTTAATTTTAAATTTATCTATTGTATTTAGATATACCTTTTATTATCCCTGTGCACCGCCCTGAGTCCCTACGGGAGAGAGGGCTGTATACAAATTAAATACAAATTAAATACAAATTAACTTTTATTATCCCGAATCAGTTCACAATGAGATTAGGTGGGAAATAGTTCTGTAAAGCACTACATTAAAATGCTTAGCTAAATGGGCAAAATGTGTGTATGTGATTTTTACTTAACAATAGTTTTGAATAAAAGCAATATTAGTACATGATAGTAAGACTACACAGCTGAGTAAAATCAAAATGGGTAGGGAAAAATAAAACAGCCTACAAAAATATTACTAAAAGAAATATAGAGTAAGGAAGTAAAGGTAGATGAGCTGCAAACTGACGTTAATAAGAATAAAGCTGGAAGGGACCTTGGAGGTCTTCTAGTCCAACAGTTTTTACTCTTATTCCTCATTTTATTCTACTTCTCTCCTGCTGGGGAGTCTGGGCTGATAGTTTGAATTCATGATGGATAGGCTGCATAAATTTTATTTTTAACCGCTGGGCAGAATGTCTTTTGTTTCTATATTACTTATCCACTTGCCATTGCCAGAGGATCATAAAAACAAAGAAAAGGACATTGAAACTAATACAAGGGAGACTGAAAATGACCAAAAATATATCTAAAAATCAATTCAAGAAATGCTCTGAGATATAGAAAGGTGCTAAATATCTGAAATGATTTACTATAGAAGATTATGGAAGAAGGGAGAGGGAGAGAGAGAGAGAGAATGGATGGATGGATGGATGGATGGATGGATGGATGGATGCAGACTTTAAGATCATAACACAAGTATAGGAAAAATTATGGAACAAATCTATAAAATTTAGCACAAGTTACAATTTAAGAGAAAACTGGTATTCTTTGATGTTTTATACATTATATAAAATTCCCTAAATACACAAATACATCAATAATTGCCAAATGAGCCAAATTTAGTGATAAATTTGGAAATTTCATAAGACTATGATGGCAAACCTATGGCACGTGTGCCGGAAGTGGCACACAGAGCCATCTCTTTGGGCATGCCAGCTGTCGCCCGTTGATCTTTTGGATTCCAACGTGCACATGTGTGCAGACCAGCTGGTCTTCGCATGTGCTGGAAACTAGAAGAGCAGCTCCCAGGTACACCTGTGTGCACTAGGAAGCTGAGATTCTGGCTTCCGAGCTCCTACAGGTGCGCGCCAGGGAGCTGCTCTTCCGGTTGCTGGTGTTCCCCCCCGTGCATGCTCCTGTTTCAGTGCTCGATGCCGAAAAGGTTAGTCACACTGTCATAAGGGATAAGAAGGGATGATTTACCATATATAGTGGCCATGTACAGCCCAAGCTCTGCACATGGAAATACTATTTACAGTACCATGAACCACATTTTTTTAACTAGCCCTAATTCCAAGACATTATAAAAAAAGAAATCGCAATTTCATAAGATACATTTTCATTATTCCAAAGATAAACCTCTGCACAACACTGGAAAAGAGAGACCAGATTAACAACTGAAACTTGGAGAATATGCAGTAATGGCAAAATTAGGAGATATGCAACAATGGCAAAATTAACAGCATACAGAACAGTTTGGAAAGTAAAAATAGCTTTCAAATAATGTATTTTCCATACAATACATCACGGCAGATGTAAACATCTAAAGTGTTTTTTTTTAATAAAAAGAATTTGACCAAAAAATTAAAATAAATACATGAAAATGTATAAATATTATATACTACTCAGGGTACATACAGCAAAGAGGAAATTAGAGACTAAATATTGACTTGTAATGTTTTTAATTCTGTTCCGGTTTAATCCCTCTTTGATATCCTTAAATGCCCAAAAAATGGAGACTTTGACACAGTTCAAATATTTAAAAAGCTCTAAAATCCTTTTTTAAATTGTAAAAATAATTTAAGGTGTTCTATTTTTTATGGTTAATGTTTCATCATTGACATACTGCGATTGTTTACTCCCAGTAACTACTTTGTCCACTTATTGATTCTATATCTCTGCATTAACTATTTTTCCCTTTGCTTGTTTATTGTCTCTTTATCTAAAAAAGATTATCAAAAATAATGTTTTAAAATATAAGAAAAAGTGTGCAAATTTCAGGATCTAGGAAGCTGCCATACAATTCTACAGCCAGCTCACATTTGTTAACATATTCATGACTGGGAGACACATGGGAACAAGGTCAGCCAATGACTAGGAAAAAGCAACTAAATCAGCCAATGGGAGCTTAAACAGATCTGAGTCTATGCAGAGAATTGGAAACAGAAACTTAAATACAAAGTCTGGGCGTGGCTTAGCGGCATTAAACTTTGTGCTGAAAAACGAAACTCAAGCAGTCTGGTGCTCTGCGAAGTAAGCAAGCAGTCTGTCTGGGCTTGTCTACTGAAATGAATCTAACTGCTTGTGTTTGCTTGTAACTCTCCTGCCTTGTGTTTACTTGGAAGAACCACCTGTTGGTGTTGTACATTTATTCATCTATTCTTATGTATATAAAGAAGTTAACGAATCCAGCTGAAAGAGTTATCTGTGTGTGCTTTCTGGATTTGATTTCTCTGCAACAAACTCTGACAACATTGATTTCTATAGAGGGCTTTATTCTGTTCTAGGGTCGCTTCATTTTGGAGAGCTGTGGTTGGATTGCATCATATTTCTAGATACCACGTCCATACCCGAAAGAGCCGGATCAGGGCTATCATTATGCATTCCAGTTTTAACAAGATTACCTTTGAAAATGACATTGCCTTGTTCAAACTAATGGAGTCCATCAAATTCAATCAGTTTATTCAGCCCATCTGTATACCTGATGCTCCTGTGGCTCTAAATTATGAGACACCATGTTTTATAACTGGATGGGGACGGACAACAGAAAAAGGTGAATTTTTATTTTCCTCTTATCCATTGGACTATCAAACATGAGAAAGTTGGATTGAAAACCTGGATGCTCCTTTTTGGAACTGGAAATTATCCAGGAATGAGGTACCACTCCCCTTTGATTTAAGGAGAAATTAGACATTCTTAGGATGAGCGGTCCCCTTCAGTCAGAGTGCAGCTGAAACCATTAATTGGTGGATGATATATTTGGGGAGTTGCACAAAATGTGTCTTATTCCTTATTCCTAAACACATTGCCCAGATATTTGGCTGATCTGTTCCACATGCCTCATATTCCCTATGAACTGGGACACAGACTAGAGAAATTGAGAGGGTTCTTGTAGATTAAATAGGGTAAGATTGGTGCACTCTGCCCCTCTCTTCTGCTCTGCATTGCCGTGGGTGCAGCTCTCCCATCATTTTCTTGTAATCCTTTGAAGTAGACTAAATCCAGAAGGGATTCCAGGAATACTTTTTATTGTAGTAAAGCAGAACAGCAGAATATTGAAAACCCGTCAAAGTTCCTTTCTGCCCCATCTTAAATTGAGCAACGTAAAATGGGATTATTTGTACTTTCCTCCTCACGCTTCCCTCTTTCTTAGGACTGCAATTCCCGCTCCCCCACCCTGGCAAATTCTCCTTGATGATCCCTTCCTTCCTTCCCTATGCACAAGATCAGCTCTCTCCATTACTCCTCCTTCCCAAGACTTTTCTTTACCTATGTGCTGCTGTCCCGCCATGCTTTAATTCAACACAGCAGGCCAAACATGTTTCTATTGTTGCTCCAGATCTCACACCTTCCTGAACCATGCATCACTGTCAGTTTGTTGCTAAATGTATCCAAATGGCCTACTTACCCTTCTCGTCCATTTTCCTATGCCTTCTTCTCGTATACCTTTCTTTAGCCTCCATCACTGGTGACATGACCTCTTTTCACATTCTTCTGATTCTGGGGCATCTCTACCTAGAACACATATCTCTGGATAAAACACAGACAGTTCCAGGTCTTTGTTGAAACAATATATGTGATGTGTGTACGTAACAAACATGTTGGTCCAGGCATGTACCATTCAAAATTCTTTGCATAGACCTGGGCTATGAAACTCGTGACCAGATGCAAGGTGAGCTTCAGCTGGTTTACACCGGTTTGGGAGAACTGGTTGTTAACTTTTTGCCCAGTTCAGAGAACTGGCTAATCCTACCTCTGGCTGGCACCGCCCAACCTTCGCCTCCCAGTAATCCCCCTGTGGCCTGTTTTGGCTTCCAGGGTGGTGCTGGAGGCCTTCCAGACCCAAACCTCTGCTCTAAGGTGAGTTGGGAATGGGGATTTTGCATGATCATTACTGTGGGGTGAGTTGGGAATGGGGATTTTGCATTATGATTGCTCATAAGTAAGTAGGAGCCAGTAAAATAGGAATGGAAAAATCCCTATCTGTAGATTTTTCAGTCTTGGCAAGCTTAAGATGGCAAACTTCATGCTGCCTGGGGAATTCTGGGAATTGAAGTCCATGCATCTTAAAGTTGTCAAAGTTGAGAAGTATGGGTCTACATTAGAGCTTAGGATTTTCCATTCCTATTTTATTTAGAGTTTGGTGCAATTAAGTAAATCAGTTGTGGTTTCGTTAACAAATAGTGGTTAAAAAAGGATTATGGAAATTATGTAAACAAATGTTAATCTTAGAGTAAGAGTTTGATATATTTTTTTACTTATATCTGTACCAAAGAAAATTGGAAGTCACTATTTTTCAGTTTTCCTTCTATTCCTCTTTCTTTTTTACACTTTCACTCTTTTTCTTTCCTGAGCCTTTTCTTTTTTCAAATCGTTTTTTATTTGTTTATCCCTTAGCTTTTTTTTTAATGTATGAGGGATCAAATATTCAGCCATTATAATTCTACATTCCTTATTTACAGAAATCATATCAACATTTAGAACAACATCTCATATAATGCAGGCTCTGAGTCTCCTTGATCAGTTGATTCACAAAAAGGGTTTTGATTGGTGCCAGGTCTCTATAACCTCAGGCAGAGAAGGACTATTCTGCACCCCTCCCTCAAATGTTCCCAGCATTTCTGTAGGAACCTCCAACATGCAAACTGTGGTTACTCATCCTAAAATGAATCCTCTTTATCTGGAGCTTAAAAAATTGCTGTTTGCTGGGGAGGTGTGTAGCTAAAAGTCAGTCTACAGTTAGTGTACATCTGACTTTGGGGATATTTCTTCATAACCAAACAAAAGTGTATTTTCTGTGCAGTTCACACCCCTTGCTCGCTGGATCTGGATGTCACAAAGCAAAGCCCACATTTTGTAATTAATTCCTGCGCTCTGTTTTGACCTGCAAAGTGCTGCAGGAGGTTGAGTGCTGTCCCATCCCCTGGCCATACCCACCTGGCCATGCCCAACCAGCTGGTCATTAGGGCAGAGAACCGGTTGTTAAATTATTTGAATTCCATCACTGGCCAGATGCGTCACGCGCTGGCCATGCCCATACCCGGCTCAGCAAAGGGGGGAAAAGTCACGATATGTCAAGTGACAACACCATGATGTCGTGAGTTTGACACCCCTGGTGCCCAGACCTTTAAACAGAATATGCCTAACAGCACAGCATTTAACAAATAGGGAACAAATGTTCCTACCTATTGTAGGTTTTATCCTAGGACTGCGGAGCAGCTATAGTGATGAATAAATTGAGTGATGAAGCATATGGCAGATGAACACAACTAACTCCTTCAGACATTTTTCCTTGGTCATTCATATGTAAGAATTGCTAGTGAGGTTTGTGCCCTATGATCAGTCTACTCCTTGATCATTCTGTTCTAATTTTTTCCATAAGGATAAAATATTGTTTCAATACTTCATTTCTGCCTAAAATGGTTTTGTTTTTTTCATTCATTTCATTTCATTTATTCGACTTATTAACCGCCCCCTCTCCCCGAAGGGACTCGGGGTGGTGCACAGGAAATATAAAAACACAATATATCACAAAATAAATACATAAATACTTAAAACTATATTAAATTTACACCCTGTGCTAAAATCTACCCCATTAAAAACTAATCCCTGAAGCCCAATGTAGAATTTCTCTGCTAAAAAACTAGGTTAAGTACGGTAGGTTAGGCCAGGCCGGCCTGTTGGAAAAAGTAGGTTTTTAGTTGCTGGTGGAAGGAGTGGAGGTCCGGGATAGATTTAAGTTCGGGGGGAAGGTCGTTCCAGAGGGTTGGGCCCGCCACAGAGAAGGCCCTTCCCCTGGGCGTCACCTGCTGGCATTGCCTAGTGGATGGCAGCCGGAGAAGTCCCTCTCTGTGGGAGCAAATCGGCTGAAGGGATGTGTGGGGTAGGATGCGATCCCGCAGATAACTAGGTCCCATGCCATGGAGCGCTTTGAAGATGGTAACCAGCACCTTGAAGCGCACCCGAAAGACCACAGGCAGCCAGTGCAGCTCGCGCAGGAGCGGTGTTACGTGTGAATACCTAGAGGTACCCAATATTGCTCGCGCGGCTGCATTCTGAACTAGCTGTAGTCTTCGGATGCACCTCAAGGGGAGCCCCATGTAGAGAGCGTTTCATAGGAACTGATATATTTACTCTCCTTTTTACAAACCTTTTAACCATTAATTTTATATTCAGAAAACGGCTTCTCCTGCCATAATCAATTTCTATTATAAATATTGAAAGAAGGAAATATCTGCATTTTTCTACATCTTTCATAAAACAGAAAACACCTGAATTTGTATTTTAAAAAATAATGCAATTTTTCACCATATTGTTTTTTTTTTATCATGTCAATAACATCTTTCTTGCTTTGGTAAGTTAACTGATTACTCAGCTCATCTGCATAATCACTGATGCTATGAAGGACAGGTTGCTTAACATTGGTCCCAGTATTCATTGTTGTTCATTTCATTGCACTATTATACCTATGCCTAAACCAGGAATATCCAAACTTGGCAACTTTAAGATGTTGGATGAGGAATTCTGGGAGTTGACATCCACAAGTCTTAAAGTTGCCAAAGTTGGACACCCTTGGCCTAAACAGTTAAATGTTTGCGAATTGGAAAAAACGAGAAAGAAAAAGATAGCATTGCATTGTAACCTCTCTAATTTACCTTCTGGTTATGTTAAGTGCCAAATAAAATTCATTTTATATCCAAATGCTGAAAGAAACTCTAAATTTTTCTTTGGGCAAGCGACTGGGTAACGGAAGCAAGGTCCATTCATGTTGTTAGGTTTAAGATTCGTAAACACCAAGAATAATCTGTACCAACATTTTTCCATTTTTGCCTGAAACAGACATAGGAGCACTTCCAGTTTTGTTTTGAATTTTCATTTCAGTGAGAGAGACAGATGTATTACAAGAAGCACAGGTTGATATTATTCCAGTATCAAGTTGTAATAGACATGACTGGTATGCAGGGATGGTCAAAGACAACATGCTTTGTGCAGGCTCTGAAAAAGGAGGAATTGATGGTTGTCAGGTAAAAGAGAATTTCCTTGTTTAGTTATTTCTTTATAACATGTATTGACTGCCCATCTTACTACAGGGTAACTCTGGGCTGTTTACAATCATAACAATAGCACTTAGACTTATATACTGCCTCATAGTGCTTTACAGCCCTCTCTAAGCAGTTTACAACCTGTTGCCCCCAACAATCTGGGTCCTCATTTTACTGACCTCAGAAGGATGGAAGGCTGAGTTAACCTTGAGCCTGGTGAGATTTGAACTGCCAAATTGGAGGCAGCCAGCAGCCAGCAGAGGTAGTCTGCTTGTACTGCATTCTAACCACTGTGCCACCACAGAAAAAAGTTATATATACAGAAAACATACATACTGTATTTTTGGGACTATAAGACTCATCTTTTCTCTCCCTAAAAAAAAGGGTGAAAACCTGGATAGACTGAATACAGCATTTTTGGCCTCCCGAAACTCCGTCCCTTCACAAAAATGGGCATGCATAGCCTTTAGAAGGTCTGCAAAGTGCTGGTGGATGGGGAGGGCAAAAGCAAGCCAAAATGGGCTGGTTTCTGCTTCTTTTTGCCCTCTCAAATCCCAGGAGCACTCTGCAAACCTCCTAAAGGCTATGCATGCCCTTTTGGGGGCAAAGAAAGGGCCATTTTTTGAAGCTAAGAAGGTTCAAGTCTGCCTCTCGTAATAGCTGTTTACCTAATGCCTTCTTGGCAGCTACCATTGGAGGACTGGACTTTCAGAAAAGTACCAGGAAGCCTGCAGTGGTTGTCATGGTCAGATATTGAGAGACTGACAGGATTTGTACAGGCAAGGATATCCCATTTCCAGGAGGGGAGAATCTTACAGAAAAGCTCTTTTTATGTCAAATCATGAAAGGTGTAGCTCAAAATTTCTTTGCTGAGAACATACAGTTTACCCCAATGCTTGGCTCAGCTTAACATATGAATCCAGCTAATATTTATACATTAGTGGATTGTGCTATATCAACCAATTATGATTTTAAGATCTGGTTAAGCAAAGCATGCTTTGTGGGTTAAGTAAATGTGTTGGATTAATAATATGTTTCCCTCTAATATCTGAGAATTCCCTCTACTGATATTTTCTTCTTGGTGTCTTATGTTCCAGGGAGACAGCGGTGGTCCTCTTACGTGCTATATGCCAGATCTCACCAGGTACTATCTGGTAGGGATCAGCAGTTTTGGTTATGGTTGTGGCCGGCCAAGGTTGCCAGGAGTCTATCTGCAAACAGGTTTTTACAGAAAGTGGATACAGTCTCAAGTTATTTTATTCGACAAAGCCATGACTATGAAGGCTCCTTATCTTTTCTTTTTGATTGCAGGATGGATAGTTTTCTGCAATGTTTGATGGAAAAAAATAATCTCCTGTTAGGTTGGGATATCTTAGCTTTCCAACTTGTTTCCATGTGTAGCAATATTTATTACTTTTAACTGCTAACGGATGTAATAAAAATATTGCCCATTGCCCAGCAATTTATTGTGTCTGAACTTTAGACTTGCTACTTCGTCACTGACAACTGTAGCTTGAAGTAAAATTGCTTTTTAAGGTGTTTTTTTCTACTGGTACCGTACAATGAACTTAATATTATAAAATTTGATCTTAAGAATTACCACCGTTGCTGTTTCCCTTATAGTAAACTAAACACATATTTTTAATCTGTCCAGAGATACAGATTTTTTTTTTTTTTTACAAAACTTCCTGCTTACCTGCCTCCTTGTCTGAGTACGTTCATCCCATGGCCAGATTGCTGGTGGAGTTATCCAGATGGGGAGTGAGCATTGGCCCAAACTCAGAGGTTACCCATGGGCTCTGTAGAAATCACAGACCTGGTCCAACGTATTCAGGGCTCAACTCTCAGAGGAGTTCACGCATAAGATTGGAGTGGTCGTGGAATAATCTAAAGGGAGGGATACTAAGGCCAGTCACTTTCCATGGTTAGATCATTCCCCTTGTATCCCTGAGGTTCTCTATCACTGCCTTCCACTGCAGGAAGCTTGGGCCTATTCAACTAGTTAACCCCAGGTCATTGATAAACCAATGAGGTTTCAGAGGGAATTTCAGTATTTTCCTGAAGCTCTGGTACATGGTTCCACTGAGGTCCTGGTCAAGACTTGGAACAAGCTCAGTTACCTGGGAAGATTTGAAGTGCTTCATCCTGAGGAAATGGGCAGAGTCCTTGCTGCTGTGTATTTGGGACCCATGTCTCTCTTGTTTGTGAGTTTTTTGTTTTATTTCTGTTAAATAATAAAAAAATGTTTTGGGAACAGAGTGTTGTCCAGATTCCTCCTTTAATATTTCCACAAACACATAGTTCATTCTACATTATTTCCAATTTTAGCTGTATTACTTTTCTTCTTATATTTCCCAATTTCTAATTTTTAACATATATAAACAATATCATTTCCCCCCTCTCTTCTCTTTAAAAATAAATTAACGTATCATTCCTTTTCCATCTATTTTCTGTTTGCAACATATGTCTTCAAATTCAATTTTTTTTATACGGTCAGAATTTAACATAATTACTTTACACATTTAGAAGTATTAGTATAGCTCACACACATCCTAATTAAAACATACTATTACCTTGTGTACAGTATTTCATTTCATTCTACTAAATCAGTGGTCGGCAAACTGCGGCTCTTTGGCCCCTTGAGTGCGGCTGTTCCACTGCGCCCCCTCACGTTCCTTGTCTTCCGGCTGTGGACCCACCCCATGGAAAACATAGGCACGTGCCGTACAATTACAGCCCAGAGCAGGACCAAAGCCCCTCTCCCAACTGGCTCTTCCTCGCTCAGAGGAAGGAAACCTCTGCAGTCTCCGAGACTGTAATTGTATGGGCTGTGCATGCGCGCCTATGTTTTCCGGGAAAAAGAGGAACGTGAGGGGGATCTCTTCCCCCCCCCCCCCCCCCCGCGGGTGGGCTCCAGGCCAGTGGAGCCTCGTCCTTCTTTTTAGCCAGGCGATCTTTAACTTTAATCTTCGGCTGCTGCAGAAGCCCATGGGCACCTGCTGCCTTTTTCTCTCTGATAGCCGCCTGGCTAAAAAGAAGGACGAGGCTCCGGTGGTCCTGAGTCCCTCTGTGGGGGGAGGGATCCCCCTCGCGTTCCTCATCTTCCCAGATTGGCTGGTAATGGGACAGAAAAGGTTGTTCTCCAGTCCCAGGTTTCAGCTTCCTGGCTTCAGTATCTCTTTCCAGCTTCTTTTATTGAGCCTGCAATTAAGGTTCCTTTTTTTGTCTTAGGAAGGATCGCCTGGTTAAAAAAAAAAAGGACGAGGCTCCGCTGGTCCAGAGCCCATCCGCAGGTTGGGAGGGAGAGACACACAGACAGACACACACACACACACACACACACACAGAGAGAGTGAGTGATTGAGTGAGCGAGAGACAGACAGATACACACACACAGAGTGACAGACAGAGGAAGGGAGGTGAGAGAGACAGAGAGAGGGAAGGAGGGAGGGAGACAGGGACACACACACACACACACAGAGTGAGAGATAGACAGAATGACAGAGAGACAGGAAGGGAGGGGAGAGAGACAGATAGAGGGAGTGAGGAAAGAGAGAGAGATACAGAGAGACAGACAGAGAGAGAATGACAGACAGAGGAAGGGAGAGAGAGACAAAGAGCCACAGACAGACAGACACAGAGAGTGAATGACAGAGGGAGGGAGGGAGCGATAAAGAGCCACAGAGATAGACAGACAGACACAGAGAGAGAATGACAGAGAGAGACGGGGAGAGAGACACAGACAGACAGACAGACAGACACAGAGAGAGAGTGACAGAGAGAGACAAAGGGAGGGAGAGAGAGATAAAGAGCCAGAGAGAGAGAGAGAGACAGACACACAGAGAAAATGACAGAGGGAGGGAGGGAGGGAGGGAGAGAAAGATAAAGAGCCACAGAGAGAGACAGACAGACAGGCACAGAGAGAGAATGACAGAGAGATGGAGGGAGGGAGGGAGATAAAGATACAGAGTGACACAGGCAGACAGACAGACACAGAGAGAGAGAAAGAGAAAGAAAAAGAAAGAAAAAGTGGGAGAGAGATGAAAGAGAACTTATGACCACAATTGAGCCCATAATTTTGGTTGCTAAGCAAGAGCATCGTTAAGTGGGTTTCACCACATTTTCCAAGTTGGCCACACCCACATGGCTGAGCCATGCTCACAAAACAGGCCACACCTTCTTTTGGCTCTCAAAATTTATTTATTTTATTTTATTCGATTTATATACCGCCCTATTTTCCCTAAAAGGGACTCAAAAGGGACTGAAAAGAAATTTCAATCGTTGTACTGTTAATATTTGGCTCTGTTGAGTAATGAGTTTGCCCACCACTGTACTAAATCATTACCACCTTTGGTTAAGTTTCCACCAATCCTGTAGGGACAGTGAAGAGGAAGCTGAATCTTTGCCGATCTCAGGGACACTGCAAAGTTCCTGGTTGATCCAAAGGAAGTGCTTCTAGTCTGCGGTAAATAGACAGCCCCCAGGCTGGCAAAGTTGCTGATGGCTCCGGAAAGAAGGAAGTGAGAGAAAAAGTGTTTTCCATCTGGTGAGATTTTTACTGCTTTCAAAGAGACTGTTCTAAAAGAGATTGCCCTTAAAAATTTTTAAATTAAGTTGAAACTTTTCAAAATAGAAACAAGTGGCGGAATTAAGCTTTGGCGAACCCTGGTCAGTGTGTTATCACAACTTTTTAAATTTATATTTTAAATAGAACCTATGAAGAATTTTTAAAAGGAACAGAGTAAGTTTTCTTCTATTTTTTTTGTCTATAAGCTATGGACTAAACCTCTTCCTTTTCATTACTATGTGTGATTTTTAAATTTTTCCTTTTCTCTACTATACTTAAGAATTTGATTTTTTTTTTAAATTTGAAACAACAGACACAAAAAGAAACAAGAAAAATTGTAACATTGAAATTACAGGGGAAAAGGGCGCTGCTACTTGAAAGCTAAAGTATGTGGATTAAACACAAAACACTCACTCCTACTATTGTTATTCTGGCTTGGAATTTTAAAGATCCACAGTTTGCCTAAAAATGAGAGGGAAATTGTTTTTTTTCCCTTTACAAATGTTCTTTTGAAGTCTAATTTCAACCAGAGACTCTATCGTGAATTCAAGTTTGTTAAAAGCATTTCTTAAGGCAGAGTAGCAGATTTTTTCCTTCAACAGAGACAATGGCATATACTGAACAACAGAAATTGTTACCTTGCAAGAGATAATGGATGCAATAAAGCAATTCTCAAATTCATTTGAAAAAAAATTAGAACATCTAAATGGAAAATATGAGGAAAAGTTACATATCAAATGGAAAAAACAGAGGTTGGTGTCTCAAGCACTAAAGAGAAAAAATAATCACAAATTAAATCTTTTGATCCTTTTGATGAGTGGCTTATGTTTGGCAACGGGAAAAGTGGAATATGGAAAGATGAATCAGATGGATGGGAACTCCACCTCAGATGGTAAGATACAGAAGAAGAAATAACAAAAGAATTTATGGTATTAAAGAAAGAAACTTTACCAGTAACACCATTGATAACAACCCTGACATTTAAAGTCAAGCTGATTAAGAAAGAAGAAGGGCTTCGAAATGACAGGAAAGAACTTACAAATAATGAACTGCAAAGAGAAGTCCATACAAATTGGGTTAAGGATATGTTCAGAAGAATTATGCCACAAATGGCAGAAGATGTGGTACTGTTTTATTACTGGAAAGATACAGGCTGATAGATAAAAGGTCAACATAAAACCAGTTGAGATTAAGGAAATTTAGTGATAATAGACATAGTTAGATAAGCAATTGAAAATGATAATAATGCATATATATGCATAATTATAAGTAGTAATTGGAAATGAATATTGAACGGAACTTATTAAAGGGGATGAGTAAGAGTTTGGTCATATACAAAGATTAATAAAAAAAGAAATGATAATAAATATAGTTAAATAAAGGAGAGATAAGGATAACAAGTCCTACTGTATTTTTCAGAGTATAAGATGCACCTTTTTGCCTCAAAAAAGAGGCTGAAAATCTGGGTGTGTCTTTTACATTGAATACAGCATTTTTTGCCTCCTGAAACCCCGCCCCTTCACCAAAATGGCTGTGCACATACCCTTATGGAGGCTTCCAGAGAGCTCCTGGGGGCTGGGGAGGGCAGAAATGAGCAAAAAACCGGGCGTTTTTGCCCCCCCCCCCCCAGCCCCCAGCAGCACTCTATAAGTCTCCATAAGGCTATGCACGGTATTTTTTGACCATAAAACTCTCCTTGTTTTGGGCCCCCCCACCTCCCCAGGAGCACTCTGCAAGCCCCCCCCCCCCCAAGGCTATTCATGCCTTTTATTTGAAAAAAAATGGGCCCATTTTCACAAAAAATGGGCCGTTTGGGGAAGGTTTGCACAGTGCAAAAAGGGTTTTTTTCCCCCTTTCGAAAAGCTGTTTAGTTAGTGATTGATAAGAATTTGTTGGTCAAGTACTGTGCCTGCAAACAAAGATTTGTTCCAAAGGTGGTCAGTGATTTCCTTCTCCAGCACATGGGTAAATACACCTGGAAACATCTACCTACCTACCTACCCTCTCTCCCCCTATCTATCTACTATATTTCTCTCTCTCTATTGCTCTATTTTTCTCTCTATCCCTCTACTTACCTATCTACACACTCTTTCTTCCTATCTACCTACTGTATTTCTCTCTCTCCCCTCTATCTACCTACTCTCTCTCTCCCCATCTACTGTATTTCTTTCTATTTCTCTCTCTCTATCCCTCTCCCTACTTATCTATCTACATACACTCCCCCCCTTACTTACCTACCTACTGTATTTCTCTCTCTTTCTCTCCCTCTCTATCCCTCTATCTTACCTACCTACTTTTTTAAAAAAAAATTGCCTCTTCAAAACCTGGGTTCGTCTTATACTCCAGTGCGTCTTATACGCCAAAAAATACGGTATATAGGTATGGGAATAATATGGGAAAACTGAATATAAATTTTAAACAGGGATTTGAAAAGGATGATTAGAAAATTTTTGGATACTAAATATTATTGATCTTTGGTTTAGGTTACAGGGAATAATGTTTTTGGAGGATAGTAGAATTAATAAATATGATGCCAATATGTGGCTATGTTTTAAGTTTTGGTATGTTTTAAAATGAAGGACGTGTAATACAATTATAATTAAGCAAGAATGGAGGCATGAAAAGGATAATGTCTATAAATATATTTGATGTGATGTACTTGAAATAATATGAAACTTGGATGAATATTGAAGAGATGTAAGAAAATATTTTGTAATCAGCAGATACTTTCTATAGCATGTAAGATGGAGGATTTTTGTGTTGTGTTTAAAAATAAAATAAACAATTTAAATTTAAAAAAAAAAACCAACCAACTTGATAGCAATCACATAACACACCAACAAATGTCCTGCTCTTAGCTTCAATACATGATATCAATAACTGAATCTTTTGAGCTGCTTGGCTCATTGCCAAAACAAGATGACACTTCTTTGGCTGTCTAAACACTCGTGCTCAATGGCTACAAAGCTATCTGATATCAACCTAAGCAAGTTGTGCTTCCTTTTTCTGGTTATGTGGCTATAACTTTTCATAGAATAAGATAATCGAACAGACTTTGATGCATTACATTCTTGATTAAATTACCTTTCCATTGATATATAATTGTATGGTACTACTAAAAAAATGGTATTATTAGCCATCAAACACAAAAAGTGCACTTTCCAAAAGGTTTCCACAATTTTGGCCACTACTGTACCTTAGTATTAAATCAGATGTTGGTGTTTCGAAGGAAATGGAAGTTTTCAGATTTAACATAATAAAATTAACAAATGCACTGAAGGGAGTCCAGCTGTATACTGTACTTTATTTTATTTATTCATTTATTTATTAAATTTATTTATTAAATTTATACCCCGCCCTTCTCCAAAAAGGACCCAGGGCGGCGCACAGGAATTAAAAATATACAAATATAACAAAATTTAAAAAGATATTAAATACCCACCCTGTGCTAAAATCAATTTAAAACCCCCAAATTAAAACTGTCTAAGAGCAGTCACAACGGAAGGTTACGCTAGGCCGGCTTGATGGAAAAGGTGTGTCTTTAGACACTGGCGGAAGAGGCGGAGGCCAGAGATAGTACGTAGTTCAGGGGGTAGGTCGTTCCAAAGGGTGGGCCACAGAGAAGGCCCTTCCCCTGGGTGTCGCCAACTGGTATTGCCCGTCCGATGGCACCCTGAGAAGGCCCTCTCTGTGGGAGCGGATCGGACGAAGGGATGTATGGGGCAGGAGACGGTCTTGCATATAACTAGGTCCCGAGCCATTGAGCGCTTTAAAGATGGTCGTCAAAACCTTGAAGCGCACTCGAAAGGCCACAGGTAGCCAGTGCAGCTCGCGCAGGAGTGGTGTTATGTGGGAGTATCTAGGGGCTCCCGTAATCACCCGCGCGGCTGCATTCTGGATTAGCTGTAGCTTTCGAGTGCACCTCAAGGGAAGCCCTATGTAGAGAGCATTACAGTAGTCAAGTCGGGACGTCACGGGTGCTTGAGTGACTGTGCGAAGGGCAACCCGGTCCAGTAAGGGGCGCAATTGGCGCATCAGGCATACCTGATGGAACGCCCCCCTGGCCACGGCTGCCACATAGTCTTCCATTGACAGCCGGGAATCCAGGAGGACACCCAAATTGCGCGCCCTCTCCACGGGGGCCAGTGTTTCGCCCCCAATGTCCAGAGTTGGAGTTACCTGGCTGAACCAGGGTGCCGGAAACCACAGCCACTCAGTCTTGGACGGGTTGAGTTTGAGTTTGTTACTACCCATCTAGATCCGTACGGCCTCCAAACACCGGGACAACTTTAGTTTTGGTGATTGTGATCCATAGCAGAGATTAGCAACACAGGTGCTCTATTTTATAAACAGCAGCTGTTTGCCATTTTATGCATGTGAACAATATGGCAAACCAGATTTACGTGTGCTGGTTGGGATGATGGGTGCAGTCTGATACTGTGTGTGTGTGTGTGTGTGCGCGCGCACACCCTACTTGGAGATTATTTTTAAAGACACAAACACGACACACTTTTTGATAAGTTTTATTTATTAAAAGTTTTTATAGATATATATATATATCATAGGCATTTGTTTTAAAGAGTTCAACATTCAGGTGAGGATAAATAATTGGAAAAGTTCACGTGCGCATATATATATATATATATATATATATATATATATATATATATATATATATATATATATATATATATATATATATATATATATATATATATATATATATATATATATATATATATATATATATATATATATATATATATATATATATGCCCTTCTCTCCACAGTGTGGAACTATGGAGCTCTGGTGCAAAACTAATAGCTTCACCTACATTTTACCCTGAACATCAGCCCTCTATGCTACGTCACCACATAGCATTGGCTGCTGAGATTTACTTAGCTCCGCTTGTGCCTGCAGAAAAGAGGAGCTTCCAAAGATACCCTTTCCCAGAATCCAATTACTTTTTTCAGAATATTTTAACTACAGAGATGGGCAATATGATGTCCTCATAGATTCATGGATCACAACTTCTCACAATCCTTTTTGTCCATCATATCAGGTTAGAATGATGCGAACTGCAGTCCAGTGTACCTGGTAGGTATTAAATTGCCTACAGCCAACTTAGGCAATAAAAAGTGGTACCTTACCCCAAGCCCTGCTGCCCTTTCAGTCTTTAAAAGAGAACAGAACCAAGAGAAGCATATGGCTTATTTTCAGGGATAGCAGCTTTTTTTAAGGGCCTCCCATTTCCAGTTATTGTTCCTTTGCCGAGGGAGATTACATCAGATGTGTTAAGCCTATTGTACAGGTTACACATTTTTTTCTTATGTTTACCCAAAAACTGCAGAAATCCATGTAGCTTCTTTTTCTTCTTTAGCTCTTGGAAGCTAACACTTTTGGGAGAGAAAGGCACTATCATTTTTGTTTTAAAGTTTAGTTTAAAGTTTAAAGTTTGTTTTAAAATTTTCTGCATAATTCCATGGCTTTACAGAAATATTCTGCTGCTCTGTTCTCTAAGGCATGGGGCTGCTGGTATCAGAAGGAATAATTTCATGGCATTTTCTATGGAATGATGTATCATGATAATCTCAAAATTGCCCAGAATTTTAACATATGCAGCAGTATAAGAGCTTCTTGGCCTAAAATAAGGATTGAAAGGGCATAATTTTAAAGGGTATCATTGGAATGGTTAAGTATTGTGGCAACAACTGTTGGCTTAACATTCACTAGGTATTCAAAATAAGTCTTTAACATTTCTTGAAAATAAGAAAGCAAAGTAACATAATTATCCCTGACAGCATCTTCATATTGAAACGATCCATGCATTTTTCTATGAACAATAGGACCCTTTCCTCCCCAGAATATTCAAGAATATTTTTGTTAATCCTACCAGATGGAAGTACACAGAAATAGGCTTTAGTTTCTCAAATTTTTTTACAAATATAAAGTTGACAATCTGAGAGAAAAATATCTGCTTTCTGAAATTGTACATATCTAAAATACCCATATAAAAGGTAAATATTTTAACTATAAAAATATATCTGAGACCAATTCCAGCTGGATTACTTCTTTATAAAAATCAGAATTTTTTTAACAAATTACTACTAGGCTTACAAATAGAGTCTTGAAATTAAGTATTTCAACGTCTCTGTGTGCATTATCTTTGGTTTGTAATTTTGGATTCTTTGTGGCATAAAATGGGCAGAGGATCTTGGCATTTGCTCAGTCATTGTATGCCAGGAACAGCATCTCCAAATAGCATACATGATGCACATTCACTTGAATTCATCTTTCAGACATTTTTCTTACCTGTGACTAAATGCATAGGCAAAAAGTCAAGGTATTCTCCAGTAGCATTTGTTCAGTTGTATAAAGCATCAAAAAATTTGGAATAACTATGATTGGTATATTTTTCATGTCTTCAGGTGCCTGCAATCACAAGGAATCCATTGTATTTATCAATACAATATAACAGCACATTAAAAAAAATTGTCTGCCTTTCAAATCATATGTATGGTCTCAACAAATTATAGTGGAGCTTAGAATTTCCAATCTGAAGGAAAAAATATGTATACAAAACTGAAAAGTCTTATATGAGGATTGTTCCAGGTACAAAAAATAAAGAGGTGGCCTTGTGCACTAATATGACAAAAGTAAATAGAAACCACACAAGTGGGAACTCTGAATGCATGGATTTGAAGCTTACGGACTCTGTATAAACCAAAACATATGAATGCTCATTGCATATGTGCAGTTCATTGCTTATCAATTTACATGCACAGATCTAGTATGGTGGGTTAAAGAATAAACATGAATATATCCTGATTAAACATGTTAATAAGACATTTACAGCTGATGGCAGTCTTAGCTTCTCTGCAATTTAACTGCAATCGAAAGTTAACAAGCATTTAAAATTAAACTACAGCTTGTGAAATTCAATCGCTTGATTGACAGAAAGTACATGTCCATATAGCCTGATTTAATCAAGATTCCAGTTGTGCCAGAGGAATGCTGCTTCACACAATTTCATGCTTTCTTTGGTACTCTGCCATGCAACAATTTCAAATAATATATTAAGAGTCTTTAAGTTGTAGAATTTGAAGAGATTTTTGACCTTTCATTTTAATTTTTTAAAAATCAAATCCCCCTGATATTCGTGAAAAAGCTTCTACCTTCTTTTCTTACACACTTTTATGGCAATAAAGATCTTTTAAAGTTCTTAGTTCTTCAATTAAAGTTTTGTTCTGGTTTTCAAGGACTGCAACTCGATTTTCAAGGCATTTAACATATTCTTTTTTCTTTCTACGGCATTCTCGAGCAGCTTCTCTGAAATCCAAAAGCAAAAATATGTTAATTGTGATACAAAACTCAAAATATTTTACAAACATTCCATTTTTGCTTAGAGAAGATGGTGGTCATTAAAATTGGAGAAATGAGAAATTACCCTCACAAGAAGAAGTTATTTGTAAAATTATGGAATGTGCAGAGATGAGTAGATTAACATTTGAAGTTAGAGAGCAAGAGAGCGAACAATTTTATGAAATATGGAATAAGTTTTATCAATGGTTGGAAAAAAGGGAAACTTAAGGGATATAATATACATATAATATTATTATAAAACTTGGATACATTTTTGTCTTTAGAGGGAGAAAATATTTTGTTTTATAATGGTAAAGTAACCTCTAGAGACAATGGAAAACAATGTCATAAAATGGGAGGACCTTCTTTTTTCTTTTCCTTCCTTTTTTTAATACCTTGTTTATATATTGAATAATCGTGGGGAAAAGATTGATTTGATAAATGAAAATGTTGTTATGTGAAACAAAGGTGATATATATGTGATGAAAAGAAAATTGATAAATATGTTTGTGATTTTAAGCACTGACGCACAGAACGTTTGCCCGAACGACATGTTGTACAAAGTATGAGATGAATGATGTTTTTTACTTGTTTTTAATATTAAAAAATAAATTTTTCTTTTAAAAAAATAAAATCTTGGTGCGTCTTATACTCTGGTGCATCTTATACTCCAAAAAGTACGGTAACTATGTCCACTGAATATGGCTTAAAACTAAGTACCCATAGAAGGATAGTCTAAAACATTGATGGCTTTTTGTTGTTTGGTGACAAAAATGCGAGTTGGATATAAATAGTAAATGATTTTTTGTTAATAGATAATTAATTATAATAAAAATAATCAAAGGACAATAGATATTGTTTATTAACGTATATATGTACTGGTTTTTGGTAAAAGAAATTTAGATACAAATTTTATAAAGTGAATAGGGAAAAAAGGCTAAACTTCATTAATTGTTAATGCCACTGTATGGTGCCTTGGTAAGGCCACACTTGAAATATTGCATACAGTTTGGGTCGCCACGATGTAGAAAAGACGTGGAGACTCTGGAAAGAGTGCAGAGAAGAGCAACCAAGATGATGAGGGGACTGGAGACTAAGACATATGAAGAACGGCTGCAGGAGCTGGGTATGTCTAGCTTGATGAAGAGAAGGACCAGGGGAGACATGATAGCAGTGTTCCGATATCTCAGAGGGTGCCACAAAGAAGAGGGAGTCAAACTATTCTCCAAGGCACCTGGGGGCAGGACAAGAAGCAATAGGTGGAAACTAATCAAGGAGAGAAGCAACTTAGAACTAAGGAGAAATTTCCTGACAGTAAGAACAATTAACCTCTGGAACAGCTTGCCTCCAGAAGTTGTGAATGCCCCAACCCTGGAAGTCTTTAAAAAGATGTTAGACAGCCATTTGTCTGAAATGGTATAAGGTTCCTGCCCACGCAGGGGGTTGGACTAGAAGACCTACAAGGTCCCTTCCAACTCTGCTATTGTATTGTATTGTATTGTATTGTAATTAACTAATATTTGGAATGTATCACAAAGGTGCAATGTTATTGGAGGATTTTTGAAATAGCTAATAAATGCCAATATATGGTTGTGTTTTTTTAAAGTATGGATTACTTTAGGCAAAAGGACGTTTAAATAATTGTAGTCAAATGAGAATTGTGGTATACTGATGGTAAGATACATAAAGGTTTTTTGATTTAAAATATGTAACCTAATATGAACTATAAGTATTGATTGTGTAAGAATGCATGAACGTTATTTGTAACCAATTGACATGCTTTCTACAAGACGTAATGAAGGATCATTCTTTTTGTTATGTTTGTGTTTGATTAAAATAAAATATTTTTTTTATTTAAAAAAATGCGAGGTTGCATGTGTGATAGTGCATTTGTGCTGGCGCCTGTAATGCAAACCACCTCCCTCCCCACATGTGTATGCATGTACAAACACCCCCCCCCCTAGCCTCCTCTCCTCATGCGCGCTGCACTTCTGGCCTCCAAGCTGAGCTTGGTATTTCCTCCATGGGGCTGGGGGAGGCCATTTTCACCCTCCCCAAGCTCCAGGAAAGCCCCTAGAGCAGGGGTCCCCAACCCCCGGTCCATGGACCGGTGCCGGTCCGTGGACCGGTGCCGGTCCGTGGCTGGGTGGGAGCCGGGCCGCAGGGCTGGAGAGGAGGAGGAGGGAGCAGCCCCCTGAGCAGAGCGCGCGGGAGAACGCAGGCGCGGCTGTTCGCGCCGTTGGAGTGTGGCTCTTCCTCCACCTTCATCGACGGAGGGACTCCTGCGCGCCGCCGGACCGGCCACCGATTCCCTCCCCTCAATCAATCAATAATTTACTTATATACCGCGTCCTCTCCCCAAGGGGACTCGGAGCGGTGCACAGGGAAAAATTAAAACAACATAAAATATATACATGAATAAATACAATAAAAACAGATTAAATCAACTGTCCCTGCGCTAAAATCCCCATTTTTAAAATTAACATTCCCTAACCCCAGAGGTAGAGACTAACCTAGGCCGGCCAAGCAGAAAAAGTGAGTTTTTAATTTCTGACGGAAGGAGCGGAGGTCCGTAGTTGTTCTAATGTCGGGGGGAAGGTCGTTCCAGAGGGCTGGGCCCGCCACAGAGAAGGCCCTTCCCCTGGGCGTCGCCCGCTGACAAAGTCTAGTGGACGGCACCCGGAGAAGTCCCTCTCTGTGGGAGCGAATCGGCCGGGAAGATGTATGGGGCAGAATCCGATCCCTGCTGGCATGCCGGCCACTCGTTTTCTTCCAGGGCTGCGGAGGCTCCGCAGGCGGGGGAGGGAACTGGCGGCCGTAGGGAGGGTTGCTCCGGCGGCGCGCAGGAGTCCCTCCGTCGACGAGGGTGGAGGAAGAGCCCCCACCATCCTCCTGCGTTCTCCTGTGCGCTCTGCCCAATGGGCTGCCCCCTCCTCCTCTCCAGCCCGGCTCCTACCCAGCCACGGAGCGACCAAGCGAACGAGCGACCAAGCGCGGCAGGCGGGCTGAGGAGGCTGGGGCGACGACGACGACGACGAGACACACATAGAGAGACAGAGAGAGGGAGGGAGGGGGAGATAGACAGAGACACAGAATGAGTGATTGAGTGAATGCAAGACAGACAGACCCACGCACACACGCACAGAGTGACAGAGATAGGCGGATGAAGGAGAGAGACAGAGAGAGAGAAAAAGAGAAAGAAAGAAAAAGAAAGTGGGAGAGAGAGAAAGACAGACAGAGAGAAAGAGACAGAAAGGAAAGAAAGAGACAGAAAGAGATACAGAAAGAGAGAAAGAGAGAGAAAGAAAGAGAGAAAGAGAAAAAGAAAGAGAGAAAGAAATAAAGGGAAAGAGAGAAAGAATGAAAGAAAGAAATAGAGAGAGAGAGACAGAGACAAGGAAAGAGAAAGAAAGAAAGAAAGAAAAAAAGAAAGAAAGAAAGAAAGAAAGAAAGAAAGAAAGAAAGAAAGAAAGAAAGAAAGAAAGAACTTATGACCACAGTTGAGGCCAAAAGTTTGGTTGCTAACCAAGATCATTGTTAAGTGAGTTTCACATTTTCCAAGTTGGCCACGCTCACCCAGTCACATGACTGCTGAGCCAGTCAGCCGGTCCGCAAAAGGTTGGAGACCCCTGCCCTATTGGATCGGGATGCCCTTTGCACAGTCACTCACGCCCTCGTGACATCCCGACTGGACTACTGCAATTCTCTCTACATGGGGCTCCCCTTGAGGTGCACCCGAAGACTTCAGCTTGTCCAGAATGCAGCCGCGCGAGCAATAATGGGAACCTCTAGGTTTACCCACATAACACAGCTCTTGCGCGAGCTGTATTGGCTGCCTGTCATCTTTCGGGTGCGCTTCAAGGTGTTAGTTACCATCTTTAAAGCGCTCCATGGCACGGGACCTAGTTATCTGCGGGATCGGATCCTCCCCCATACATCCCTGCGGCCGATTCGCTCCCACAGAGAGGGACTTCTCCGGGTGCCGTCCACTAGGCTATGCCAGCGGGCGACGCCCAGGGGAAGGGCCTTCTCTGTGGCGGGCCCAGCCCTCTGGAACGACCTTCCCCCCGAAATTAGAACAACTACGGACCTCCGCTCCTTCCGTCAAAAACTGAAAACACACTTCTTCTGCTTGGCCGTCCTAGGTTAGTCTTCCGTCTTTTAATAGGGTTTTAGGGGATTTTAGCGTAATTTTAATACAGGGGAGTTTAGCGCAGGGATAATTTTGTTTAATTTGTATTTTATCTATTTATCTATTTATGTATTGTATATTGGTTTTTTAATTTCCCTGTGCACCGCTCTGAGTCCCTTTGGGGAGAGGAGGCGGTTTATAAATATATTATTATTATTATTATTATTATTATTATTATTATTATTATTATTATTATTATTATTATTATTATTTATTAAAAACAACAATTCTTTTCTCCCTATTTCTTGAAATAGGGCATTTTTAAATGAAGATATTTCCCACTCCCAAATAAAGTAAAATCCGGGGGTGGGTGGGGGGGGTGGAGCAGGCAATAGAAGCAAACATTTAGTTAGAAGGGAATAATATTCCTTAGGCAAGATAAAATGCTGAAACCTATTGGTAACTCTGTATACAAGGTATCTTTTAAGAACACAAATGGAAAGTAAATACCTATTTTTCATCAGCCTTATTTCTCGTTTCAGTTGGGGATCATCTGTTTTGGGTGACTGAGATGTCAAGGACACAGGCGTTGTCATCACAACTGTTTGTGGAAGGGAAGTGGTGGTTGGTGTCCTGCGTAACTGGTAGGTCTGCATATCCCCAGATGTAGCTGTTAAGGAATCAGAGCAGAGCATAAGGTAAAGCAGCGATTCTTAAACTCTGAAATATTGCTATTCGTACCCTCCAAATGAAATTAATGATTCTACTAAGTTTAAGGTTGGGCAAGAAATAAATATACCATTTTTAGTGGTGGTTTTTGAGAAAAGAGGCAAATACTGACAATGATGGACTCTGTATGTGGAAAGAAAAAGTGGGAAATTGCAAAACTTGTGGAATTAAGCAGCATTTTTTTAATTAAAAAGTATGCTTATATAATTGGTTAGGACAGGGGTCTGCAAAGTCGGCTCTTTTAAGGCTGGTGGACTTCAACTCCACCAGTCTTAAAAGGCAAGGTTGTGAAGTCCACCAGTCTTAAAAGAGCCGACTTTGCAGACCCCTGGGTTAGGACTAATTGTTTAATGGCTCAGGCATTAGAGAGACTGTTCCTAACTAGTTAGACTGCCTAAACGATAGAAAATAGTACACTTAACTTAATAGCAAATACCCATTTTCTACAATAACAGATTTTACTGCACCACCCATTCTAAGGGAAGAATTAAAACCAGCTTTCTGTGGGAGGAGAAATTTTGAAAAAGGTAAGGTAGGAATAAAGAAGAGATCTTCTCCCCACTCTTTCTTGTAACTGACTGGATAGGCCAGGTGGCCTCTCCACACTATAGGACTTCATTGTAAGTCTAATATACTAACTTCTACAGTGAGACATACTAACTAGAGACAATTGTGGGATTGGAGTTTTCAAGAGAAGGGTCCCGAGCTTTGGCAGAAACTCTTTTCTATAGATCCTCTTCTTAGAGGAAATTTGTGAAGAGTCATATAAATTAAGTTTGCAGTAATTAATAAATATGAACTCAGAAGGCCAGGTGACAACCCTACAAAGATCTCCCAAGAAAGCATTTGAAGTTTACATTCACCACAAAACATTCTCATGAAGATTTTTCTCTGTCTGTGCTATAAACACTTTTGCAGATGATTGGCATGGATTTCAACCCGTGGAAGTGTCAGATAGTTATTTTAGTGAACACTCTGTATAATACCAGTCCACTTTATAATAAGACAATCAAGAAAGGAGTTACAAATACATAGAAATTATTGGGAGGGTGGGTGAGATTCCTCAAAAACTTTCTCATCCCTTGCTTCTTTTAAACCTGGAAATAATAGTAACCAAATGGGAAGGCTTTTTGTATGCAAAGGTGATGCTCCAGATCTGAACTTGAAGCCAGTTCACAACCTTGCCATAAATGGACTTTTAATGAACTGGTGGCAATATTTATTTATTTATGTCCCACCCTTCCTCCTCCGATTTCCCCCACAACAACCCTGTGAGGTAGGTTAGACTGAGAGAGAGAGAGAGTGAGTGACTGGTCCAAGGTCACCCAACCGGCTTTCAGAGATTAATGGTTTGAATTATTTAAAGTGGATACTTACTTTGCACTACTACCTGATTACTTGGTACCAGTATCTGCTGGCCATCAGATGTCTGCACATATTGCAATAGTGGAGTCCCAGTAGCATTTGTGAAGGTCTGTAAGCCCTGCACACTCTCCACACTTGGACTGCTCAGCTGTAATGGTCCATTCGGGGCAATGGCAACTTCAAAACCAGACAGAACAAAAGAGGGAAGATGCTGAATAGTGCATACCATAAGAGAATCAATTATAAGCAAGAAATTTCTTTTCTTTTGAGCAGTTCCACAGGAATATTTCATTAAATATAGTCTTTTGCCTAAAAATAGGTAATAAAGTAATCTTCAACTGACAAGTACATTTAAAAATATTTTCTCAAAGCTGGCTTGTTGGATTACATGCTTTGAATGAATAAATATTTAGCATGGGGAAAAATAAGATTTTCAACTCATCATAAATAATTATTGAATTAAAAACATTTCCAAAATGATTGCTTTGTTTTTCCAATAATAAATAAATTTGGAAGGGATTGCAATTCTGAATTAGAATCAGGGGTGCTAGCAACCTACTCAGTGTAGAAGTTTATTAATGAATACATACTATATTGACCAGTGCTGGTCTGATAAACAGGTGTAGTGACAGGCACTGAAGTGACAACAGCATTCGACTCATCTCCTTTCCTATCCCTTGTGTCTTCAGAAGAAAGATCGTTCAGGATTTTCCTACAAAAAAGCAATACAATGTATCATATATATATACTGCTGGAAGAAACAAAAACCATGCTGAATAAATAGCTACATTATTATTATATTGATCATTACAATAGGTACAATTTTAGACAGAGTCTTTTTTTCAAATTCAAGAGAAGCAGAGCCCAATATTTTGTGGCCTTATAAAACTAAAAACTGTTCATTAAAAAAATTGCTAGTGATGCATATTTTTGAATTCTTTTGCCTTGAATATGTTATAGAAAAATACAATAAATGTAATAAAAAGATTAAATGTGGATATTGTATAAAAGGCAGTTAGCATTTGCTTGGGAAGCAGTTTTAAAGCCTAGATTCCATGACTGAAAATATCTTAACAGATAGCCAGGAAAGTCTAAGCAGCCTCAGAAGCAGACTGAAGTTCTGCTCACAGGCAAATGTGGAAGTTGTGAGATACTACTGCATTGGGTGAGATCATCCGTGGTTTTGGGGTAGAGTACCATCTCTACGCTGATGATACTCAGCTGTATATATCTACCCCAAACCACCCCAACGATGCCGTAGCGGTGATGTGCCAGTGCCTGGAAGCCGTACGGATCTGGATGGGAAGAAACGGACTCAAGCTCAACCCGACCAAGACCGAGTGGCTGTGGTTTCCGGCTGCCCGATTCAACCAGCTGACTCCATCGCTGGCCATTGGGGGCGAACATCTTGCCCCAGTGGATGGGGTGCGCAACTTGGGTGTCCTCCTGGATGCCCGGCTGTCCATGGAAGATCAAGTGACAGCCGCGGCCAGGAGGGCGTTTTACCAGGTTCGCCTGGTTCGCCAGTTGCGCCCCGTATTGGATCGGGACGCCCTTCGCACAGTCACTAATGCTCTCGTGACATCCCGACTGGACTATTGTAACTCTCTCTACATGGGGCTCCCCTTAAGGTGCACTCGGAGACTTCAGCTAGTCCAGAATGCAGCCGCGCGAGCAATTATGGGAACCGCAAGGTGTACCCACGTAACACCGCTCTTGCGCGAGCTGCACTGGCTGCCTGTCGTCTTCCGGGTGCACTTCAAGGTTCTAGTCATCATCTTTAAAGCGCTCCATGGCTCGGGACCTAGCTATTTGCAGGATCGGATCCTGCCGCACACATCCACATGGCCGATTCGCTCCCACAGAGAGGGACTTCTCCGGGTGCCGTCCACTAGACTTTGTCAGCGGGCGACACCCAGGGGAAGGGCTCTCTCTGTGGCGGGCCCAGCCCTCTGGAACGACCTTCCCCCCGACATTAGAACTACCATGGACCTCCGCTCCTTCCGTCTAAAACTAAAAACATATCTGTTCTGCTTGGCCGGCCTAGGATAGTCTCTCTTCGATGGGGCTGCTAGAAATTTTAGATGGGGATTTTAGTTTTTAATTGGATTTTTAGCGCAGGGAAATATTTAATTTGTTTTTTAACTATATGTATGTATTTATTGTTTTATTAGCCCTGTGCACCGCTCCGAGTCCCTTTGGGGAGAGGGAGCGGTCAACAAGTTTAATAAATTATTATTATTATTATTATGGTGCTGCCTCATCTTTTCCAGAGAACTTAAAGAGCAACCATGAGGAAGAGCATGGCTTCCCTAAGTTTATCCTCACAATCATCCTGGCCCAGGTAAAGCTCAAAGAGAGAAAGGCTTGCCAAAACTCACCCTACACTATACTGACTTCCTGAAATTCAGGTTAAAGCACAAAACAAATGGGCAATCTGTGGCTGTTGGCTCCAGAAAATTCAGTATCCTTAACCCAGGGGTGTCCAAACTTGGGAACTTTAAGACTTGTGGACTTCAACTCCCAGAATTCCCCAGCCAGCGAATGCTGGCTGGGGAATTCTGGGAGTTGAAGTCCACAAGTCTTAAAGTTCCCAAGTTTGGACACCCCTGCCTTAACCGATAGCAAAAAGACGTATATACTGCTTGACAGTGCTTTATAGTTATCTCTACAGAGTCAGCATACTGCGTTCAACAATCTGGGTCCTCAATTTACCCACCTTGGAAGGATGGAAGGCTGAGTCAACCTTGAGCCAGTTGGGACCGAATTCCTGGCAGTCGGCAGAATTAGCCTGCAATACTGCATTCTAATCACTATGCCATCATGCCACCAATTAGCCAGAGCATCAGCTAGCAATCTATGTGGCTCTCAGACATTAAAATATTTCCCTCACATGATTTAGATCTTCACAGAACGAAACAAACATTTGGAATTAGTGAATGTTTGGTTCTAAACATGATTTTTGATATTTTGAACCAGCCAAAGCTGTTGAAGAGTCTTCAAGGGCAGCACCGTACAAAGCATATTACTATAATATAAGTGGGAGGTGATTACATGGTAAATGACTAAGATGATTCTGGGTCTCCCACCCTCACCCAAGAAAGACCACAGCAATCACATAAGATAACATTGATGAAGATCATTCTCAGTCTCTGTAGTAATATGCCCAGCTAGAGAAAAAGTTCCAGCAGTGGGAAGAGATCCAGAAGAAAATCCCACTCTCTGCTACATTATCTGCTTATCTGCTTTCAATCACAAACTCATACTCAAAACAAGATTTAGAAAATGGAACATGAAGAATTGCAGCCTGTTTTGTTTTTTCTTTTAGAATATCTAAGTCAGCGTCTTGGTATGAGTTTCTCAGAGGCTTCAGTGTTAAATGCTGAAGGACGGAAATAAAATCTAACTCCCTAATGCACTATGCTTAAGCTTACTATTCAGGAAAAGTTCTAGAGAAATTTGCAATGTTCAATACTCAGAATGGGACCTTTTGCGTTTCCCTACTGCAGAACAAGGATTATTGTGTAAAACAATTCATCTCCTATCAGGGACTTTTTTATCAGGAAGTTCTACAATCTAGACTTGTACAAACACCGTCACCTTGAAATGTTCTAACCTCAAAATAGTTGAAAGTTCTGAACATGAAACAAAACAATGTGTTTTGAAAGTTTTGCTGAAGCCATGAAAGAAAAACACATAGAGTTTTACTGACTATTCCAAACACTGCAACTGGGCTATTCTTACATCCTGTGGCTGGGCTGCTTTTTTCAAACCTTTCTCAGCCTTTCTAGAAGCAGGGAACAAAAAGTGTTGTTAATGCCACTAAGGCTGTATAAATTTAAGAATTATTATTTCAATGGTGATTTAATTGGTTTGATAGTTTGGTTTGACATTCTTACGCTATTTTATAATACTAATATGCATGCAGTTAAGAAGAACACTAGAAGTCTTTTCATAACTTTTTATTTGTTTTGTCACCAGCAAGTACTCCTCTCTGCAAACATCTGGAAAGAACCACAACATAGAACTTTTGTTGCATTTAAGGCTGCAACATTGCAAAAAATAAAAATGCCTACAGAACTGCCTATAAATCATTAAGAAAACTTAATAGGGAAGCAACTGTCAAAAATAAGTGACCTGGTGGATACATTTAAATAATTAGAAGAGTTTTAAAAAATTGTTTTGAATTTTTGCAAATATCTTCAATATCTGGCAAATAATTGATTTTGTGGAGCTGTGAAAGGAGGGATCTCTAGGGGTTTTTGGGCCATACTTTAAGAGACATTGATTTAAAGAAACTTATTGGTTCTTTCTGTTGAGAGGCTTCTTAAAAAAATAGACACTACCTAATCAGTCTTTTGCAGTTAGTGAAATTGATGCGCTCATCATTTCCTAAGGGAATTTATCCATTCCAAAATGATTTTAAAACTATGTCCCTGACCATTTCTTGTTGCCAATTGGCTAGTACAGATGGGGCCAAAAGAATTGGTACTTTTCCATGTTTTTCCCCAAAGAATCCAAATTTGCCAGGAAATATTATTTTGTATAATAATTGTAGAACAGATCTGAGAAGAAATTATATTTTGGTATAAAATAGAGACCTGTATGATGGACGGCGTGCTAAGAGACCTCTTGCTTGTTGGGAAGAGTCCATGCTATCCGAAGAATCTTGTGAATCTTCATTCTCTGATAATGACACCTGAAAGAAATTAACTGTCATTTTGTTGAATGTTATATGAGATAATATGATGCACCATTTCTTCTATGTCATAAAAATTTAACAAATGACAGTAGCCTTTCAAAAATGTTCAGAAAAAATTATTCTATGCTTAGGGTAAATAAATGTATTCTAAAAAAGTGTTATTTGGTTTTTAAACTAGAAACTGGATTGTAACATGATTATGGATTCCAGTCATGTACAGTTATGTATAGATTCAAAGGAAAAAGATTGGAGCTGTCTCAGGTTGATCAAACAAACAAAAAATATTTAAAACAAATTACAGTTATATTGCAACACAGTGTTAGCATTAAAACAGGTACAATTATTTTCCCAATAATTTTATTAAAGATTATTATACGTACACAACAATTCTTCAATGAAAGTTCTAGCACCTGCCTTCATACACTCTCCTCTTATCTCAAAATTCTTGTTTTATCGTCCCCTTGTACTTCCAATATAGCAACTCCAGTAAAATCTTCTTGTAAATTCAATATTAGAAAACAATCCAGATCATTCATCTGGTTTGTTATTAGTACTTTTTCAATTATTGAATTATATATTAGTAAATTCAATTCTTCCATCTTCTTATAAACTGTAATTTTTAATTCAACTTTTAAATCAGTTTCAGTTCAATTTTTAAATACTTTTATTAATTTTCTACAAAATATTATATATTTTGGAAAGGGAAATTTGCAAGAGAATAAAAAAAAAGAGAAAAATAGGAGGATAACTTTCTGTTTTCCTCAATACAATTACAAATGTAAAATACATTAACCTCTTGATATAAAATTCAATAATATACATTATTTATATAATCATCAACAATTATAATCATCAGATCCCAAAATTAATATAGCATTTCTTTGAATTTCCAGAAAAAAAGTCCAAAAGTGGTTTCACACAGAAACAAAGTTAGACAAAAACTTTTCTTTAATCAAGGTGGTTAATTTCGCCAGCCAGTTCCATTAAATTCACTATCCATTCTTCCATTGGGACAATTTGTAAGTCTTTCCATCTCTGTGCAAGTCTTGCGGCAGTTATCATTTATAAAACCAAAGTCCCATGTTTTTTTTGCTCCCAATGCTTATCCATCAAACCTAAAAGAAAAATCTCTGGTTTCAATTGTACATTTATTTTAAGAATTTTGTGGATTAAAGTACATATTTATTCCAATAACGCTTAACCTTCTTACATGTTCAAAGGTCGTAAAAGGTACCTTCAGAGTGATTATGTTTCCAACATATGTTTGACCCACCATTACACATCTTTGATAATTTATTAGGTGTATGACCATAGCATGACTGGTCTCCCATATCCTCCCCTATATCCCAGAGTTTGCCCAAATTCATGTTCATTGTGTCAATGACCTTATCTAAGAGTCTCATTCTCTGCTGTCCCCTTCTCTTCTCATTAGGTGGACAAAGTATTTGAGCTTATATTGTTATAAAGCAACCAACCAATACATAAATGTTTACTTTTATAAATAATGCAATTAACCATCAATTGCTTATATAGACTTCTGCTATTTAAGTTTTATTTCTGTACTGCTCCAAAAAAATATACATGAAACTTGTCCATAACCTCACCAGAATTCAAACTTAACACGAGGGAAACTTTTTTTTTAAATTAAATGTATAAATGCAACTTTTTAGTAAAAGATGAAAATAAGCTACATATGGATATGAACAATGTACCTGTACTGATTGTCCTTGTGGTGAGTGAATCACAGAGGAGGTCTGAGCTGTGTGAATGACTCCCTGGACCTGATCTCCAGAAAGATGATGTACCACTGTTAGTGGAGTTGGACCTCTAAGAGACATCTAAGAGGAAGAAATAGTTTAGTATCCATATTCACAATCAATGGAATGGAAAGCATAATTAATAAACTAACTCTCTTATGTAAATAAGATTTCAGTTGAGACACAGCAGAGCTTAATGTTAGTTTATTTTTTATTATTATTTGTTAAATTTATTTGCCACCTATCTCACTATGAGCTACTCTAGGACAGGGCTCCCCAACCCCCGGTCCGTGGACTGGCAGCAGGCCGCGGCATGGCAACAAATGGGCTCTGCAAACAAGCAAAGTCCCATCCACAGGATGCAGGTAGCACGCAAAACCACCCCCCTTTCAGTCCACAGAAAAGCCTTTCTTCACAGAACCGGTTCCTGGTGCCCAAAAGGTTGGAGGCCACTGCTCTAGGAGGTTTTAATAATAAAAAGGAAGAAAAGGAAAGGAATGCAAACAGAAGTAAAATAATAGAACAATAAAATAAACAACAAAAAAGGAACAGAATAAGATAATACAGCAATATGATAACCAAAAAGATGGATGGTTAGGGAGCAGAGAACAAGGAGGGGAAATTTGCCTTCAGTTTAGCAGCCACCTCCAGAGACTTAATGTTCCTTAAGTCAGGCTGTGCAGATTGAAACATTGAAAAAAACCCACTTAAACAAATTTAATTCTGAGAATGTATTCTAAGAACTATATGTACGGCAGATATCTTCAATTGTCATCTTTGCCAGATTGACCATTGGTCTTACCTGTGAATGGTCTTTCTCTAGATGCTGCGGAGTGTCCAAACACGGGTTATCCTCAGCTTACTGCCCATTGGACTGAGTTTAACTTTGATGTGTAGCCACGCCTCTTGCCTCTGCATAGGGCCAGTTCTAAAAATGAAGGTAGACCAGAAAAAACGCAGAACAAACTGGAACAACACTAGTCTTAACCTTCAAACTAAACATGGGACCAGTTCCCACCACGTCCAGGGTGGGATTTGGACACTCCGCAGCATCTAGAGAAAGACCATTCACAGGTAAGACCAATGGTCATTCTCCTAGATGCTGCTTGGAGTGTCCAAACACGGGACATGCCAACGCTATGCTGTCCCTGGGAGGGGAGAATCGCCTGAGTGGGAACTGGGGGCATCAAGGACCCTCTGGAGAACACGTCTGCCGAAGGAGGCCTCCGAGGATGCAAATACGTCCAACTTGTAGTGTCTGATAAACGGCACAGGTGAAGACCACGTAGCGGCCCTGCAAATCTCATCGATGGGGGCCTGGGTGGCCCAAGCAGCCGTGGTTGCAGCGCTCCTGGTGGAGTGAGCGGTAATGCGTGGAGGTACGGCTCTGGACCGGTGCTCATATGCCAGTGTAATGCAGGCACGCAGCCAGTGCCCTATCGTGGCAGACGTGACCTTGCGACCCATGGACACCGGCTGAAAGGAAACGAAGAAGGACTCTGACTTGCGGAAATCAGCCGTTCTCTTCTTGTACACCCGCACCGCCCTGCGTACGTCTAACTTGTGCCACCTCCGTTCCCTGGGGTGAGAAGGGCGCGGGCAAAAGTCAGGTAGGACGAGCTCCTGAGACCTGTGGAACAAAGAGTTGACCTTGGGCACAAAGGTCGGGTCAAGTCTGAGGACCACTCTGTTAGCGTGGATTACACACAAGTCCTCCCGAACGGAAAGGGCCGAGAGTTCCAAAATTCGCCTTGCAGATGTGACTGCTATGAGGAAAACCGTTTTCAAGGTCAGGTGGCGCAGTGAGGTGGAGTGCAATGGTTCGAAGGGCGCCTCAGTTAGGGCCTGAAGAACGAATGGTAAGTCCCAGGTCGGATATCTATGAACCGTTTGAGGCCGAATGTTCGAGGCCCCTTTCAGGAAACTACGAACCCTGGGATGCTTGCTGAGCGGTAGGGACCCACCGGGCGACAGGATGGTAGTGAGGGCAGCCACTTGCCTCCTCAAGGTATTGGGGGCGAGCCCTTTGTCCAAGCCCTCCTGCAAGAAGTCCATCACTTGAGGGGTGGAAGCCTCAGCCGCAGCGATGTGCCTGGCACGGCACCAAGCAGAGAAGGTGGCCCATGTGGTCTCGTAAATACGAACGGTGGCAGGGTGCCTGGAAGCCTGGATTGTACTTATCACCTTGTCCGAATAGCCCATCCGCCTCAGAATGTCCCCCTCAAGTGCCAGATGGCTTGTTGGAAGCACTGAGGGTCCGGGTGGCGAATGGCCCCTTGTATGAGCGACACCTGGTTCGGAGGAATGCGCCAGGCCTTCTCCACTGACAGACCTACTAGGTCGGCGAACCAGGACCGTCTGGGCCAATGGGGGGCGACCAGGATGACCTCCGCCCCCTCCGAGATGATTTTCCGGACCACCTGAGGGAGCAGCGGAAGAGGAGGGAAGGCGTATAGCAGGCCTGCGGGCCAACGACATCGGAGGGCGTTTGTCCCTTCTGCTTGCGGGCACTGGAAGCGGGTGAAGAACCTTGGCAGGTGCGTGTTCTGCGGGCTGGCGAACAGGTCCAGGACGGGCAGGCCGAACCTCCGGGAAATCCGCTGGAAGAGATCCGGGTGCAGCTGCCACTCCGAGGTGTTGATGGTGGTCCTGCTCAACCAGTCCGCCGTCACGTTCTCCTCGCCCGCAATGTGGTCCGCTCTCAGGGACAGGAGATGCCTCTCCGCCCACCTGCCCAGAGCCTCCGCCTCCGTCATGAGCGCTCTTGACTGTGTGCCACCCTGGTGGTTCACGTATGCTCGGGTGGCGATGTTGTCCGTCAGGAGAAGGACATGGGATCCTTCTACAAGATTGCCGAAATGCCGCAGAGCCAGCCTGGCTGCTCGGAGCTCCAGCCAGTTGATGTTGTGGGCGAGCTCCCGTTGAGACCATCTGCCCTGGGCCACATGGTGCTGTAGATGAGCCCCCCAGCCTTAAAGACTGGCGTCCGTCGTGATGGTGACCCGGTCCGGTTCCTTGAAGGGTGACCCCTCTCGCAGGGCGGGCGACCTCCACCACCTGAGGGACCGAATTACTGAGGGTGGAACTGCCACCTGCCTCCTGGAGTTGCTGATCTTGCGTCGCTGGAAAGGAAGCAGAAACCATTGTAGCTCCCGTGCATGCAGGCGGGCCCAGGGAACTATGGCTATGCACGAGATCAGCTTTCCCAATAGCTGTGAGAGGGTCACGAGCGGGACCAGTCTGGAGCTCTGGACCAACCCCACCAACTTCACAATGCTGCAGATGCGCTCCTGCGAAAGAAACACCTTGCAGGCCTTCGAGTTGATGATGGCACCCAGATGAAGTATGGAGAGGGTGGGCTGCATGTGACTCTTCTCCCGATTCACCGAAAACCCGTGGTCCTCCAGGGTGCGGATGGTGCAGTCCAAGTCCCTCCGGGCCTGGTCCCTGGAAGGCGACATCAACAGGATATCGTCCAAGTAACAAACCAAGCGCACGGGCCTGGATCGGAGGTGCCTGGGGTGCGCCATGGTAGCGGGCTGAACCCACTGGCGCTGAATAATGTCGAGGAACAGCTGGGGGGCCGGCACCAATTCTTGGGGAGGTGTAGGCTCCCTAAATAGACCCGCCCCAGGGTGTCCAGGACCGATGACGATGGCATTGTCCTGATCAGAGGCCTTCTTATCAGATTGGGCCGGTAGACCCATCTGCACGGCCGACTCCCTAGCCTTGGTCAAGATTGCCTTGAACATGACGGGGTTAAACAGCCCCTTGGAAGCGGGAGCCTCCGGGGTGGAGCTCTCATCCCCCGAAAGGTCGGGAGCCCCCTGGGTAACCACCTTCTCATCATCCTCCCCCTCGGATGCCTCGCTAACTGCAGAAGAGGCAGAAGGGGAGACGCCACCCCCTTGGGCAGGAACCACCTTCTTAGGAGCCCTGGACTTGGGGGTAGAAAGGAGGGGCAAGGAAGCCACTAATTGCTTCATGCAATCCGTGATGCCCTGCGAAATGGCCTTGGACACCACCTCCTGCATGGCTGCGGGCAAGGTGGTCTCTGCGGGTGCAGAGATGGGAGTGGCCGGAGCCACCTCTTCCTCATCCACTGACTCCTCCCCCTCCCCCACCATAGAGGACTCCTCCTCCTCTGGGCCTTCCTCCTCTAGCTCCACTTCCATTGAGGAGACTGGAGAGGCAAGGGAAGCCCTCGAGTGATTGGGGGAAAAACCCAAAATCTCCATCACCAGCCGGGATGGGGTGGATCTCCCTACGAGGCTGCGGGGCAGGGGGGGGTCTTATCTGTCACAGCCTTGTCCCGGGCAGAGAGAGCCTTCTGGAATTGCTGCTCTAGGATCCTCAGCCTTCTATCCGCCAGTCTCTCATCAGCTTTGGTGGCCTTGCGGTTAGCAGACCTCTTCCCCTTGTCAGGACAGGGTGCAGAATCGCCCTTGGCAGCAGGGTTGGTCTTGCTACGCTTGGAGGCAGGTTCTCCTGTTTGCTCACTGGGATCAGCCATGGAGTGGCTGAAAGAACAAGAACAAACAATTAAATCCAGTCAAGGCACCCCAATCCCACCAGGGAACATCACCAGGATCAATATAACACTTATAAATAAGAAGGAAACTGGAACCTGGTTTTGGCGCCAAATTCAAGACCCCAAAGTCTCAGGCGTTGCAGATCTGCGCTGGAGTAGACCAGGGAATGGCAATCGAATCTGCCAATCTCCCTGCAGCCGCTGGGGAAGATCTCTTCTGCAGCCCCAGGGGATCCTGTCCGGGAATCCCAGAACTAGAACCACCCCAGGAACGAAGCAGCGGCGATCTGCGAAGAGGAGTCGGGCCGCGGCTGAAAAATGGCGGCAAGTTTAAAACGCGCGCCTTTTTTCCTTTGCGAACGGCCGCCTAAGCTCAAACCGGCACTGGGGAAACAACGGGCTGAGAAACCTCAATAGAGGCTTCCCCAGGGAGGAAAACCCCCGATGGTCAAGTTGGGGTGTCCTATCTACCTACCTAGCCCCCTTAAAAGCTTGCCAGCAGCCGCTGGCAAGCCCTCCCAGTGCCAAGCCGCTCCGCAGAAAAAGCGGGAAACAGCCGCGGTTTGAACAGCCCGCTCCGCGCAACGAAGACAACGAAGACAGGAACGAAAATAAAAAATCACCTATCTAACACAACTACACACAAAAATAACAACAAAGGCTACACTAACTCACTGCTGGGGAGGTCATATTGCTGGCAAAGGACTGCAGACTCCCCAGACGCGTCCGATAAGGGCGACTGAGTTTTTAGAACTGGCCCTATGCAGAGGCAAGAGGCGTGGCTACACATCAAAGTTAAACTCAGTCCAATGGGCAGCAAGCTGAGGATAACCCGTGTTTGGACACTCCAAGCAGCATCTAGGAGAATTCAGTATTTGCTAATCTCATTTACTAAATCTAATAACTTACTTACACTCCTTGTTTCAAAAAGCAAACAAAAATTTATCCATAGTCTCATATAGAAGCTCTACCTTTAAATCATTACATACAGGAAAACATAAAAATATAACCTTGTTCCCATATTCCTGAGTTTTAGGAAGCAAAGTCAAAGTCAATTGGACTTTTAGGAGATATGTGCATACAACTTTCTGGGTTTTTATGGCTCCTTGGCATAGGGATATTTTATTATAAAAAATACAACCAGTTGCTTAAGTTTCACAGATACTATTGTTGTGCTGCTGTTTAAATTTTATTGGGTAAGAATTTCTTAAATTTAAAGAATTTGCAGCAGGCCCTATAACACTAATCTTAGAATGAGCAAATATAAATAGTACACCTCTATTCTAGTCAAACTATTTTAAGCACATGAATAATCTGCATAAAAAAGAAGTGGAGACAATATAATGTCAGTGCTTGGTGTTGCATTATTTGTGATGCATCATTATTTTCCTCCTGACACATTTGCATATAGGCCTTAACAGATGGCAGCACCTAGCCAACTCCAGTTTATCTCAGAAAATTAAATAGGATTGGCCTGGTAATATTTGAACAAGAAAATTTTATTAGTAAGTTGAATAAGAGAATAAAGGTAAATCTGTCCTGTTATCAAGAAAACTAAATAATAATAATAATCATCACCATCATCTTTATTGTCATTGTAAAAATGGATGTGACCATGCTTAAACAGGAGGTTAGACCAGTGGTAGTCAACCTGGTCCCTACCACCCACTAGTGGGCGTTCCAGATTTCATGGTGGGCAGTAGGAGTTTTGTCTGACACTGAAGCACTTTCCTTTTTTAAAATTTAATTGATTCCCTACTTTATAAATCACCATTACATGGAACCGGTGGGTGGTTAGAAAATTTTACTACTGACAGAGATACAAAAGTGGGCAGTAGGTATAAAAAGGTTGACTACCCCTGGGTTAGACTATAATAAGGCTTCTAATCATCCTTCTGACCTTATGATTCTATGTAATTTTATTAATTATGCAAGAAGTAGATAGTTTCTTGGGAGCAAAAATGTTTTAAACAAGTATCACAATAATTGCAATTTACAATTTTTGACGCTTAGCATATTTATGATTTTGATATTTGATATTGATATTTGATATTGATACCCTATTTAGGGTAACCCGTTCCCTCCTTCAACAGAGGGTGCGGGAAGCCCCATTACAGGGTAGAGCAGAGGAATTTGTGATTTATCTGCAGGAGAAAATCGCTCAGATCCAGGACGAGTTAGCCCCCATTGATGGCCCAGTGGAATGCCACGAGACAGATCTTGGTTGGGAGGAGTTTGACTCTGTTACTTCCGATGATATGGACAGGTTACGTGGGCGACTGCGAGCCACCACATGTTTACTGGACCCGTGTCCTTCCTGGCTTGTACTGGCATCCTGGGAGGTGACACGAGGCTGGCTCCAAGAGGTTGTCAACGCTTCTTTAAGTGAGGGTTTCTTGCCTGCCTCCCTTAAAGAGGCCATGGTGAGGCCCCTCCTGAAGAAGCCCTCTTTGGACCCAGCTTTATTAGCCAACTATCGTCCCGTCTCCAACCTTCCCTTTCTGGCGAAGGTTGTAGAGAGTGTGGTGGCACAACAGTTTCCCCGTCACCTGGAGGAAGTTGACTATCTAGACCCGCGCCAGTCCGGCTTTCGGCCCGGGCATAGCACCGAGACGGCATTGGTCGCGTTGGTTGATGATCTCTGGAGGGCTAGGGATGGGGCTTGCTCCTCCATCCTGGTCCTATTAGACCTCTCAGCGGCTTTCGATACCATCGACCATGGTATCCTATTGCGTCGGCTGGGGGGGTTGGGGGTGGGAGGCACCGTTTTACGGTGGTTCTCCTCCTACCTCTCCGGCCGATCGCAATTTGTGTTGACTGGAGAGCAGAGGTCGACCTCGAGACCCCTCACATGTGGGGTGCCTCAGGGGTCGGTCCTCTTGCCTCTCCTGTTCAACACATATATGAAGCCGCTGGGTGAGACCATCCGTGGTTTTGGGGTAGAGTATTATTTCTACGCTGATGATACTCAGCTGTATATATCTACCCCAAACCACCCCAACGATGCCGTAGCGGTGATGTGCCAGTGCCTGGAAGCCGTGCGGATCTGGATGGGAAGTAACAGATTTAGGCTCAACCCGGCCAAGACCGAGTGGCTGTGGTTTCCGGCTGCCCGATTCAACCAGTTGACTCCATCACTGGCCATAGGGGGCGAACATCTTGCCCCTGTGGATGGGGCGCGCAACTTGGGTGTCCTCCTGGATACCCGGCTGTCCATGGAAGATCAAGTGACAGCTGTGGCCAGGAGGGCGTTTTACCAGGTTCGCCTAGTACGCCAGTTGCGCCCCCTATTGGATCGGGATGCCCTTTGCACAGTCACTCATGCTCTCGTGACATCCCGACTGGACTATTGTAACTCTCTCTACATGGGGCTCCCCTTGAGGTGCACCCGAAGACTTCAGCTGGTCGAGAATGCAGCCGCGCGAGCAATAATGGGGACCGCAAGGTACGCCCATATAACACCGCTCTTGCGCGAGCTGCACTGGCTGCCTGTCGTCTTTCGGGTGCGCTTCAAGGTGTTGGTTGTCATCTTCAAAACGCTCCATGGCTCGGGACCTAGCTATCTGCGGGATCGGATCCTGCCCCATACATCCTCACGGCCGATCCGCTCCCACAGAGAGGGACTTCTCCGGATGCCGTCCACTAGACTGTGTCAGCGGGCGACGCCCAGGGGAAGGGCCTTCTCTGTGGCGGGCCCAGCCCTCTGGAACGACCTCCCCCCCGACATTAGAACAACTACGGACCTCCGCTCCTTCCGTCAAAAACTGAAAACACACTTTTTCTGCTTGGCCGGCCTTGTTTAGTCTCTACCTCTGGGGTGTTTAGGGAATTTAGTTTTAATGGGGGTTTTTAGCGCAGGGACGATCAATTTAATCTGCTTTTATCTATTGTATTTATTGTTTGTATATATTTTTATATGTTTTAATTTCCCTGTGCACCGCTCCGAGTCCCCTTGGGGAGAGGACGCGGTATACAAAATTAAATATTATTATTATTATTATTATTATTATTATTATTATTATTATTATTATTATTATTATTATTATTATTATATTTGAAAACATCTTTTCAGAAATAATTTAAATTAAAAGCTTAGGTTTTTAAAAGCATTGGGTATACTCAACAATAGTTCAAAGAAAACCAATTCTCCATTTCACCAGTAAACTAGTTCAGATGGACCAGAACTAGATAGACCTTCTAAAATTTATAGAATGAGGATGCAGATATTATGGGGTATGCAAACATATTATAGTATTTGGGGAGGGGGTGTTCCTTGGTGCTCTCGGAGTTTGCTTGTTTTCTTGCAAATGTTTCATTACCCTAACTTCATAACATGATCAGTGCTACTGTAGTAAGGAGTGCTGTTTGCTGTCAATTTATATTCTGGTGATTTGCCAGTCTGTGTGTGTGTGTGTGTGTGATCTTAGCGATTTTTTGGTTGGGCTGTTTGCTGATGTCTCATTGGAAGTTTTTGATTGGGGTATTGTTTACTTGATTCTTAGTTTGAAGTTAATCTTGGTTATTATAGTATATTTGTATATATTCTGAGTATTTTTCTGGAAGCACATGATTACCTAAAACCCTTTGAGATCGTATACATACTGATTGAAGTTATTTAGAAAGCAAACATCAGAAAGGAAAACTGCGGTAGCTAGTTAAAACTCCTTCATGGGTTTGGTCATAGGTAGCTATTTTTACCTGTTGAGAAACATGAGAAAGTTGAGCTTCCTGTAGAGCGGTACCTTGTAAAGATGCTACTTGTGGAGATGCTGATGAATTGTTATTACTGCTTTTGGGCACCTCGTCCATAATCAATCTATAATATATCAAAGATACACAATATGCATAACTAGTTAAAACTGATACCTTTTCAAAGTATACCTATCGTACTCAACTATGTTACAAGGGTCGTATCAGGGTTGCTTTCACCTTGGGGGACTGGGGTGGGCGTGGCCAGCTTGACGTCACCCGGGGTGCCTGTGGTGGTTCAAGTGCTCTGCCAGTGAAAACAGAGCTTGGGAGAGCCTTGGTCCTTGCGAGGTCCGTTTTCAGCTGTGGCACCTTCCTGCAACCCTCTGCCAGCGAAAACAAGTGTGGCCCTCTTGAGCTCCATTTTTGCTGGCAGAAGCACCATAGGCTGGTCCTTCACTGTTTCCAGGGTGGCCCCGCGGGCCAGATCTAAGCACCCTGTGGGCTGGATCTGGCCCCCGGGCCTTAAGTTTTATATCCCTGATATAGGTAATTCAAGGATATTAATCTAGCTAAACTGCACATTCTGAAACCAATGGCACTTATAGAAACAAGTACTTTAAAGCTCTAAACCTATACTTATTAAATGGGAATAAAATCTACTACACTCAGTAAGTCTGAATAAAAAGTATAGAATTAGGTACTTTCAACTTTCACTTCCATTGCTGCTATAACTTTCTAGACTTTCAAAATATATAATGCATTTCCACTGAACCAGATGGACCAGTTTCCAGAATCTGAAGCAATGTTTATTTTAAAATATTTTATAAGTTGTTTAGACTATAAAGCAGAAGTGTCAAGCTTGCAGCGTCACATTGTTTTCATGTGATGCATCGTAACTTCCCCTTCACTAAACCGGGGGTGGGCGTGGCCAGCACGTGATGCATCCGGGCTGCGGGTTGCGAGTTTGACTGCCCTGCTATAAATTGATCAGCAGCTCTTTAATATGTGTTACAATTATATATTCCTAATTATTAACATGTTCAGGACTGACTTCTTGTCATATATATTCTAATAATTTACAGTGGATACATAATATTATTTTTATTATAAAAAATATCAAAGTATGTACAAAAATATATTGAGTATCCCCACCACTTGATATTACAGATAGTCCTTGTTTAATGATACTAAAGTGGGATGGGAAATTCAGGAGACCTATAGCGGCTCAGTGGTTAGAGTGCAGTACTGCAGGCTAACTCACTGCTCACTCCAGGAGTTCGATTCTGACCGGCTCAAGGTTAACTCATCCTTCCATCTCAGGGGGACCCAGATTGTTGGGGTCAATATGCTGACTCTGTCAACCACTTACGGCTGTAAAGCACTGTCAAGTGGTATATAAGTCTAAGTGGTATTGCTATTTTGTCATTTCCTCCAAAAAATGACAAAAAGGGGAATGGAGTAAGATAAAGAAGATAGCCTCTATCTTTGTAAGTTTTAGAACTTTCTGCACCTGTATTGTTGTACCTGCAGCACAGTTAAGTAGTATTGCCTAGTCAACTGCACTACTGTATACAAAGTATTTAAATAAAAATACCCCCAAAGCACTCAAGTTGATTTACCAGCTCTGAGCATGCTACAAAATATTTCAAGTAGTGGCAAAAACATGCCTGACAAACTGGAAAAAAAATATTTTCAATGGAAATGTGACTCACTGATCTTTCCCTGCTGAATCCAACCATAGGAGCTTAGTCTTGAAAGTATGCTGAGTATAAAAAGTCAAATCTCAGAAAATTCCATTCCCATCCACCACCAATAATATTCTTTAATTGATATCAGGTAGTGGACATAAAGTGACATCTAACTGTATACCACTCCTGTATTTTCAGAACAAGACTTTTTATTCCAACAATAGAATCATTCCATGGATATTCTGTCCAAATTTTATACGTTGAAAATTTGTAAGGCTATGCAACACTACCCCCCCCCAAAAAAAAACCCTCTAGGAAAAAGGCTTCTAATATTCCTGTAAGTGATAATATAAGATAGATATGAAGAAAAAAAAACAATCCTTAAGATGAAAGAAGAAACAAATGCATGAAAAAGAATGTATAAATATAAGAAGGATCTAGGTCAATATGTTGTTTCCTGATTGGCACTGAACTACAAATTAAAAATTGTTTCTAGAGAATATTGAGAATAAGGGATGATAACAAGCAAGTCCTTTAGCCTGAGATGGGCAATATATAGAGTCTTTGTCATAGTAGGATTAGGTGGAATCTTCGACAGATGAATGCAGCTGGGCTAATTTGAAATATCAACACAATTCATGTGAGGTTATATCAAATAAAATCTAGCTCCCAGTCTGTTTCAATCTTTTTTTTGGTATGGAACAAATTTTAAAAGACTAATAGTTTGCCTATCAGTTGTAAGATTGTGTTTTTTTTAAAAACACAGCTCCCCCACATGATTCAGCACAATTATTGTACAGTGATTGAAATAGACTATCAAGAGCTGAGTGCCGTCTTTTTAATGTACCATCACATCCTCATAGGATGTGCTTACAGTAATTAATCAATGGTTTATGAACATGAACTTTCACTGAAGGTACCCAATTTCCCCCAAAATAAGACCCAACTGGAAAATAAGCGCTAGCATGTTTTAGGATGCTCATAACATAAGCCCTACCCCAAAAATAAGACCCAATTAAGATCATCAACCAGAATGATGCATTGAGTACTGTATTTCCCAGAAAACAAGACCTAACCAGAAAATAAGCCCTAATGCATCTTTTGGAGCAAAAATTAATACAAGACTGACTCTTATTTTCGGGGAAACACAGTAGTAGTCAAAAGTACAAAACCCTGCAATATTGCATTGCTTTTCCCTCCAGTTTAGGCTGGGAGACTCTACAGTAACATGGAGGCTTGGCTCTTATATTCCATGTGCCAGTTAGAAGGCTGTGCCAATGGAGGATAACTTTGGGGAAGGGACTGGAGTATCTTGAAAGAAGGTACAACAGGTACACTAAGCAGGATCACATTGTATTGCAATATTTTGCTGCCAGCACCACTTGTACTTTTCTGATTCTGTAGTTTTCCAGTCTGGTGATCCTAAACAAGAGGTTCAGTCAAGGTGGACTTGCTTTCCTGAAAATTAGCTGAACCATCATTTCCAATTTCAATGTGCAGCAGCTAAAGAATACTGATGATAATATAGAATCCATCTCTATCCAACAATGAGATACAACATGATATCACCCATCTCAAAGTCTCCTATAGTATAGGACCTATACAATGAGATATACAGATTGAATGACATGAAAAACTAGAATCATTATAGAATACTACAAAAATTATTGAATTTGTATTTTAGGTTAAACTATAACAACTATATGATCTCATTAATTCCTTGCATTACTATAAATAAAAGGATGAACCATAGATTAGATCAGAACAGACTCCAGCCAACATATTACATTCTATGCTCAGTAATGTAATTATCCTGTTATGTCCTAATTCTGTCTTTTCAATAAATATTTTCATTCAAGGAAAGACATGTTGGAGGAGCCAAGAAAAAATAATAAGAAAAAAAGTATCACAACATTTCTATTAGGATTCAACTTTGGATTTAGTCATCTAAACCAAATAAAATGGTAGTTACATTTAGCATTAGTATTTAGTATTTATTAGATTTGTATACCGCACCTTCTCCCTTTCGGGACTCAGGGCAGTGTACAGGCAGCAATAAAAATCAATACAAAACATAAATATATTAAAATATATTATATAATTAGCCTGTCCTTAAAACCCCTGTGAAAAACTCCTACTAAAAACAGTTTAAAACTACAACAGGCTGGCCGCACGAAATAAATAGGTCTTCAAGGCCCGACGGAAGAGGCGTAGGAACGTGGTCGTCCGTAGGTCAGGGGGTAGGTTGTTCCAGAGGGCAGGGGCTGCCACAGAGAAGGCTCTTCCCCTGGGGGTTGCCAGCTGACATTGCCTGGCCGATGGCACCCTGAGGAGGCCCTCTCTGTGGGAGCGCACTGGTCGGTGGGAGGCATTTGGCAGCAGGAGGCGGTCTTGCAAATAGCCAGGTCCCTTGCCATGGAGCGCTTTGAAGATGGTCACTAGTATCTTGAAGCGCACCCGGAAAGCCACAGGTAGCCAGTGCAGCTCACGCAGGAGAGGTGTCACATGGGAGCGCCTAGATGCTCCCAAAATCCCCCGCGCGGCCGCATTCTGAACCAACTGGAGCCTCCGGGTGCACCTCAAGGGAAGCCCCACGTAAAGCGCGTTGCAATAGCCCAGGCGGGAGATGACGAGGGCTTGAGTGACCATGCATAAAGTGTCACGATCCAGAAAGGGAAACCTTGATTACTACACCTTCAATATCATATTTTCATGCACTTTAATGAAGAGCAAGAGTAGATATTTGTCAACTGTGGTATGTATGTATATATTTGTCAGATGTATATTATGTATGCCATAATATACAGCTAGTCCTCAACTTATGACAATTGAGCCCAAAATGTATGTTGCTAAGTAAAACATTTGTTAAGTGAATTTGCCCCATTTTACAACCTTTCTTGCCACAGTTAAGTGAATCTCTGCAGTTGTTAAGGTAGGAACACACTTGTTAAGTGAATCTGATGTCCACATTGACTTCTGTATCAGGTCACAAAAGGTGATCACATGACCCCAGGATGCTGCAACCGTCATAAAGATGAGCCAGTTGCCAAACCTCTGAATTGTGATCATATGACCACCAGGATGCTGCAATGTTCATAAGTGTGAAAAATGGTTATAAGTCATGTTTTTCATTGTAACTTTAAACAATCACTAAATGAACTGTTGAAAGTTGAGGACTATCTGTACTTCTAGACATTGTACCTGAAATTGATAAATGCTGGATAGCAGATTGTCCTGTGTTATGGATGTACTTTTCTACTAGATGTTGCAAGGCCAAGGCATGATGTAATGTTGACTGTTCTGTTCCAAACACAGCATGTTCATCCTTCAGAAAGTCTTCAAATTCAAACTACAGATTAGCCCTTGACCTACAACCACAGCTGAGCCCCAAAATTTCCAATACAAGCAAGGCAGTTGTTAAGTGAGTTTGGCCAAAATATAACCTATTTGGCCACCATTGTAAAGCAAATTACTGCAGTTGTTAGGTGAATCATGTGATGATATGACTTTGGGACTCTGCAACTGTCATAAATACATGTCAACTGCTAAGTGCCCACATTTTGATCATATGACCATAGGAATGCTGGAACAATCATAAGTGTGAAAACCGGTCATATCATAAGTCATTTTTCTGAGGTATTGTAACTTTGAATGGGCACTAAACAAATGGTTGTAAGTTCAGGATTACTTGTAATCAATTACCTTCTCCTTTACATGTTTGGCATACATTTTGCTCATCTGATTTAGCAAGCTGATTGTGCAATAGTTAGCTGGATCTCTTTTGTCTTTCTTGTATATTGGTAATACAATAGCCAAGCCCCCTCCTTTGATATCACAGCAGAACAATCTATTGCTATGAAAAGTGAAGCTACCACTGGGACTATTCTAAATTATTTTTTATTACTTCATATGTAATGGAATCTGAGCCTTAGGAATTAACAAGTCTCCCCTTATTTTCTCTGATTAATACAATACCATATATTTCCATGTTTCTTTTGATAGAAATCTATCTTTGGTACTATCAATCTCTTAAAATAATTATAATTAATAATTAACAGTATTTGCATTTAGCAAGCACTGATTACTTCTTTATTGTTAGTCATATTAACTGTAAAGGGGCCTAATGCAACATTCAACAACCAATTTTTGCCCTATGCAATCTTATTTTTCCTGAGAATAATTCTGTACTAAGGGAATCATGACTAAAAGACCCTAATGTGAGTTTCAGAGGGGATAATTGAAGAAGGGCCTGATGATTGTAGCACCTGAATCGTCATATAGAGAATAAGAATAAGCTACAGAGGTTCATACTTAAAAAACTTTATAAATGATATCTTAAAAAGCACAAAGTTTAACCAGTGGTGAGCATAATAGATTTATTTTAGAGTAAATGTACATTAAGTGCATTGAGAATATGCTTTAATTACTTGCTTTTCTTAATAATAATTAATTCTAAGATAATACATTTTCAGAAACTCCTGATAATTGCTACTGCTATTTTTCAATAAATATAAGAATATATTCTTATATTCCTTAAAATATATTTATTGCAAGCTATAAAAATAGGAACAGAATGTTTGCTTAAATTACCTGCACTTTAAATATTTCATTATTGTCTGCTAAAATTTAAATAATATATGACCCCATTGACATAATTATCTTCACTACTTAATTAAATGGAGATATAATGCAATAATAGAATCCTAGTTTGTTACCCTGTTTTAATATCTGTTATTTCAGATGCTTTGTTCCAGAAGGAACCATCTGAATATTCATCATTCAATGCAATAAATGTATATTTAAACACTACCTTTCCAGTAATGCTGAGGAATAATTTTATTTGTTTTAAGTCGATTATTAATATTATGAAGTCATGGAATTTTGCTTTTTACCTAAGAACGGTGAGATTATTGTATGCACATAGATGGAAAGATTCGGCATTTCCCACAATGGTGGTAATAGTTGGTGAAGATGATGGAACTTTTGCTGAGATGATAAAATGACATATTTGATCAAAGAAAAGATAATAAATACATTTATTACTCACTGGAAACCTCCTTTAGCCTTTTTGCACAAAACAGAAAAAAAACGAACATGATTTATGGTTTTGATTAGACAAAGTAGATTATAGAAAGAAGAGTTATGTTGTAACTGTTGAATAAAAGGTAAATTTATAATTGTATTTATAATTGCTATAAAGATCAGAAGCTACTTTTTTGCATCTTTCTTCTTTCTTTTCTATTTTTATTTTTTTCCCTTTCTTGCACTTAGCTTTCTCTTTGATTTCTTCTTTTTCTTATGTTATATTAGTTAGTATTAGGTTTTTCAAAAAATGTATTTAATAAAATTATTCAAAAATACTTATTATTAAGTGCTAAATGATTTTCATTCCCAACATATAGATGATAGGGGAAAATAAGATTGATATAGCATAACTTGATACAAATCATGCAATTAATTTATACGAAGATGAGAATTTGAAAATTGCAGTTTCTACTTTGCACCATATATTTTTTATCAAAGATCTATTTTTATCATTATTTTGTATGTTGGGGCATCTCTATTACACTTGTTCAGAGTTGCTTATTCTTTGATGTTCTGGTAGAAAATTAGTGTGAGATGATAAACTATTAAAACTAAAACCTTTATATGGTAGAAGAAATTTATAGTGAATTGGAAAAATGTATACCATCTAGCCATTACTGTTAAAATGGAAAAAAATAATCATTCTGTGCAATTTCATAACTCTTATTAATCAAATAGCTATTAAAATAATTCCACATTTTAGAGCACTGTTTGATAAACAAATATTTTGAATAATAAAATCTATTATACTTAGTCTAACTACATATTTTAACAATTAATCTAGTTTTAGTTGGCAATGCAAATGCTACCCTAGAAAGGTAAAAAGTGAACTAGATTTCTTGAGTAATTTTAGCAGTTTAAAAATACTTATTTAAAATAATTTATTTACTGATAAAATGTATTGGCCACCCATCTTACCACAAGGTAACTTATGGAAACTTGCATCTGTACATATCACAATAGATGTCATGTATGAATTTTTACTGCATTTGAGTAATTGTGCCTAAAGTACTAATTTGTTGCATAAGAATATTGATCGATTGATTGACTGATTGTATGCCACCATGTTTGTTGTAATTTGATGGCCACATAGATAGACTTTCCCCAGGACAGTATTTCTACAGCTTCATCTTTTAGTCTCCAGTAATAGAATCATCACCACTGTAGTGAAGACCACCCATTTTGTTGCAGGATGTCCTCTTCTTCTCTTTCCTCCCATCCTTGCCAAAATTCTGCTTCTAATTATGTTGATAATCTTTTTAGTTTTCCTATTAGCCTCCTGTTTCACAATGGCAAAAATGTTTTTTTTTCATTTTCAGTTTAAAAGTGGTTTAATTGTTGATCATGCATAGTTATTTTAACAGAATTACATGCTGCTCCCCTTGTGACTGAGTTTTTTTATATGCTAATACAGTAATAGGATTTTAAAAATACACAAAAACCCTAATAAAAATACCCTAGGCAGCAATGAACAACTAAACTCTATAAGCATTCCCTTTGCAGGAGGGATTAACATTAAATATATCAGATTTCCCCCCTCCCAAGTCTTAATTATGTTTCAGAAATAAAAGAACGTTAGGCCTGATTTGACCTTTAGGAGATATGCTTTTCCAGGTACTGAGAAGGGACTATGCTGCTGATACCACAGGTGACATTCTCTAGGGGTAGAGATCCAGATAAACTCTTACTTTCTAGATTCTAACAAACAAGCAAAAACTACTGAAAGTAGTCTAAGGGTTCTAAGCTATGTATACCTTTAAAGGTGACAGAGATTCTTCAATTCTTCTTCAATCAGAAACAAACAACTAATAGTATTATTTTGAGTACAATGGGCCATAACTCTTGGAGTCATTGAATTTTGGACCAATTAAAGCTTCCAGATGGTCTTCAGGGGTTACCCCATGTAAAATACATTGCAATAGTGTAAAATGAAAACACCAAAAAATAGAATCCCTCCTACAAAAGATTGAAAATGAAACCAGTTTTTTCCCCCTAACCTTAGGGACAGGAGAGACAAAGCCACTGGAATAAAAACCATCAAGGCATTGTGGAAAATTATAAAGGACACACAAGCTCACAGAACCAGCAACCACCTAAGAATTACTTAGACAACCAAGGTGAAACACACTCTTTCTGGCAAAGCTGCCTTGCACCAACCTGGCAGCCCATAGAAAAGCAGCCACTTTATAATCCTGGTCTGAACACTTAAAAGCAACATATTGCATCTCCAAGAAAACATTTGCAAAAAGGAATAACATTTCATGTAGTAAATATATTTTATAAACAATTAAAAAATAAAATTTCCCTAAAATAATGTAAAAAAAAGATATTCTATAAGGTTGATACAGGTTGTTGCCAACATCCTAGGCATCAATTACATCCTCAATTACCATTCTTAAACTTGTAAGTGAAGTCAAGTTGAGCTCCACTGCTTATGATGTGTGTGGCACATCCCTATAGTTTACTTGGCAGCATTACAGAAGTGTTTGTCACTGTTTTATTTTATTTTTTTAATTGCCTAGCCACTTATAGGCCTGTTCTTTTGTAGTGACTTCCCAATCAAGTACTAATCAAATGCAACTTACATTTTTTTCACATCAGCCGAGGGCCACTGACTTCCAGATAAAAAGTGATTTCTTATGCATAAATATACCTTTAACGGTCTATTTTTAAGAAAATATATGTAGAAAAATACTCTGAAAATTTACCCTGAAAAGGTCAACATAGTTTCTACTGAATAAATATTTTATGATTTTATAATTAATTGTGTTATCCCAAGCAACAACATTTTATTGGGAAAAGAAATATAAAATAACATTAAAAAGGTGTTAGATTATGTATATAAAGTCATAATACACTATAAGCCACCCAGAGTCACTGCATCAGTGAGAAGGACAGCGTAAATGTTTAAAAAAAAATAATATAGTATTAATATTATTAATATTATTAATATTATTAATATTATTAATATTATTAATATTATTATTAATATTATTAATAGTATAGTATAGTATAGTATAGTATAGTATAGTATAGTATAGTATAGTATAATATAGTATAGTGCACAATACAGTATAATAAAATTAAAACAAGGCAAATAAAGTATCAAGGTAAAAAAAATACTCCAATTCTATTTTTGATATTAAAAGCAGATTCCCAGATATGAAGTGCTGGAAATTTACATGTCTTTTATAAGCTTGCAAAGTGGATAGCAAGCATAGTATGCAGGTGAAGGATGCCAGATGTTTTATTATTCATTTGGGGGGGGGGGGGGTTGCAGCGTAAAAACCAATCAATTTGCCAAAGAGGAAAGCCCTGAAATAATTTATAAGGTAAAAATTACATATTTTTCTCATTTAATTTAATCGGTAAAAGTTCAGAGTCCCAGCCCCAAGTAACGTGGCCACATAAATCATTTAAATAAACAAGCAACATTCAATGATTTGCTTACAAATAAGAATGCAAGTCCTCAATACAGCAGCGGCGTATACAGAAGCGGCGGTGGGAATGGTCCGCGATGCAATGTGGAAGGGCAGTGGGGATGGTCCCCGGCGCAACAAGAAGCAGCAAGGGGACATCCCCGACAACCACCGATTTTAGCACCGGGCAACGGTGGGAAGCCCTACGCCCCGCCGCCCTTGGAGCCACCACTGGCAATCGCTAAAAGCTAAAAGCAGTGGCCGCCCTGGCCCCAAAGGCGGCGGGGCGCTGGCCTTCCCCCCCCGGCTCTTTAAACTTTTAGCGACAGGAAGCGACAGGAAGCCCTGCGCCATGCGGCCTTTGCAGCCAGGCCGGCCAGTGAGTTTAGCGATGGCCGGTCTGGCCCCAAAGGCAGCAGGGTGCCGGGCTTCCCACCCACCCCGCCCCCGGCGCTTTAAACTTTTAGCGACGGGCAGCGACGGTAAGCCCTGAGCCATGCTGCCTTTGCAGCCAGCCCAGCCAGTGAGTTTAGCGATGGCCGGTCTGGCCCCAAAGGCAGCAGGGTGCCGGGCTTCCCCCCCCGCCCCCAGCGCTTTAAACTTTTAAGCTAAGCTCCCTGGCCGGCAATGAGAAGCGGAGAGGTGTGGGGCGTGTGCAAAGTTTGCATGTTGCCCCTCCCCTCTCCTCATTGCCGGCCAGGGAGCTTAGCACCGGGCTGCGTGAGAAACGGAGAGGCGCGGTGCAACATGCAAACTTCGCACACGCCCCGTGACTCTCCGTTTCTCACGAGGCCCGGCGCTAAGCTCCCTGGCCGGCAGTGAGAAGCAAAGCAGAGAGGCGAGGGGCAGCATGGAAACTTCGCACACGCCCCGCGCCTCTCCGCTTCTCACACGGCCCAGCGCTAAGCTCCCTGGCCAGCAATGAGAAGCGGAGAGGCGAGGGGCAATATGCAAACTTCTCACATGCTCCGCGCCTCTCCGTTTCTCATCGCTGCTTGGCGCTAAGCTCCCTGGCCGGCGGTGAGAAGCAGCACGGAGAGGCGATCTTCGCATGCGTCCCGGGCACCCCTCCGAGCTCCAAGCCCCCGGCGGCCAGCGATTTTAGCGTTAGCTGGGCGAGGGGGGGGGACGACGAGCGCGGAGGACTTACTTCTGGGTCCAGATCGCTCCGGATCGGTAAATTTGACCAACCGGCTCACGCGAGCCGGTGCCAACTGGTAGGAACCCACAACTGGTAGGCTGGGCTGACAGTCTAAGATTCTTAAAATATATATTTTGTTTAGCCAAATTAGTTAACAAACATGGATGTTTGTTTAAGCAAATAACATATGCTGTAATGTTATTGTTTCAGTTGAATAAATCTATTTAAATTGTTATTATTAAGGTAATGATGTTTTTTCTCCTTCCTAAGTACAACAGAAAAGTTGTCCAAATATGAATGATTAACCTATTAAACTGGGGATAAAAAAACTAATATGAAAAGTTGTTATTCTAAAAATCTTCATCTACTTGCATATTATAAGTTATACCAGCAAGAATTAGTCTTTATGTAGAAAACTATGATTTAAATCAAGCCTTACTGACTAGTGATTTATATCAGTTTGATTTAAATCAAATCCACCCTGATAAAAGTTTACAATGGAGACCGAAGATGGAGTTGTGGAAAAGCACTCCTCATCGCCTATTTTTGATTACTTTTATTTATTAATCAATTAAAAATTAAACAATAAAAGCATACTGACCATCAATAAATATCAATTTGCTTTTTAGCATTCCTCTTTCCCATCTTAAAACAACCATGAACTACAACTGCATTTGGACTGCATGATTATACCTGTTCAGTACATCTTGTTCTTTCCCTACATATTTTTGCAGTTTCTAAATATCCATCTCCATCAAACCATCAGCAGTACTGTGAATCAACTTCACATAAGATACATTTACCTTGCATGGTAAACTAAAATCACACTAAATATCAGTTATAATTTTATTATAGGACTAAACTTAGAAATTCTGGAGACAAAAAAATAAAACAAAACAAAACATTTCAATATTATAACTGAGATAAACAGCTAATAATATTGTCTGCCATAATACACTAGCAAATCAACTGCAGCTGTTAAAGCTCTAATGAGCTATTTTCAATTCAGATTTTAGATTAAAATCATCTTTAGGAGACTAATATTTCTTATTTCAATTCAACAATATCTGCTGTTCCTCTTAACTTTATATCCAGAAGAGACTATCTAGCATGTTTCTTGTTTGAAAATGTTTCTTTATTTTGTCTTCTACACTTTTTGTAGATATAAAATTTAATTATTAAATCAAAATAAAACTAAAATTGTAATTCTGTAACAATCTATTACTTCAAGGTTGGACAACCTCTCACCTTCCTATTTTTAAAATGCTTTTTGAAGATTGTATTATTTAGCAATTTACATTATTTGTTGAAAGCTATATAATATAGATAATTACAGCATAATAAGCATACAATTAATTTTAAATAGGTGCTATTTAATCTTCCAAAAGATATAATTAGAGACTATTGGGGGAAAAAACATTCCTTTTATTTTAGAATAGTTTTACAGTGCCGCTTTAAACCACTAAGCCAATATCATAGCATACATTTAATAGAAATAATGTAAGAACTTTCCTCTAAAACTGATCTTTTTTTGCATAAGAATTCAAGATATCATCAATAGGAACTAGGTGCAAAAAAGCAACTCAATAAAGAGATAGAATTTCAGAAGACATCTATGTGCAAAATGCAAAAAAGGAGCTAATACAGAAATATACCATTTTCCTTAAGTGTTCTAATTTAACTGCATATATCAAAAAACACAATTTGTTATTCATATTTTAAGAACATTCATATATTTTATTTATTTTATGAGTTTGGATCCCTATTTTCATTGTGTGCTACATACAAAAGACATACACGCACACTTAAATGAAACTGAGACTAAAAATAAACACAGTAAAACAGTGATTGGATTTTAACAGGCCACACTGAAGAATTCATTAGATGGTTATTATAAAAAGATTTTAAATAAATAATTTGCAATGATTTATTTAAACATTAAATAAAAATCTGAAAAAAATCAGGCTCCACCTGGCACCAAAAGAGTATCAGTTTGTATCAGACAAGTCTCTTTGGGAAGAATTTCTGGAGAAATTATTATGCAAGCCTTCTCTCCTCCCCATGAAATGTGTAGCAAACGTTTTAAAAAAAACCAAGGAAAATGTAACAAACAAATTAACAGAGCCAGATCAATTCCAGGGAAGACCAGTAGGTAGACTGCTGTACAAGAACAGAACATCACTGGTTGTACAACCTATTCCTCAATTCATTCAAACATATTAATAAAATACAACCCATACTGGACAATGACATTACACTTTCTCAGGCACTGGGTGGCAGGACTGTACTTGCATGCAGACAACCATCTATCCTGAAGCTGATTTTCACAAGTAATCAGAAACACGGAAATAATACTGATGAGGTAACCAGACCCTGCACCCTCTGCAGATGCCTACTTGTCTCCTCATTTATAGTAACAGCATCATCACAAGTCTCAGTAATTTCACACATAGGGTTAGCAGTGCTTTCCCACACTCTTCCTCCACCTGCCCAGAACTGCCCTTTTGAATGCTACATAAGACAATTTGCACAAAATAATTAATAGTCATTGATTTCACACCAGACTCAAAAGAAAAGTGATATCAGCATTTCGACCTGTGATTTTAATCTTTTGTGACAGATTTTGGAGTGACTCTCGCTGAAACCAATGAAAAGTCCACAGTACAACTTGAATAAGACTGCTGAGCTCACCTACATTTAAATGGTTTTAGGCTATCTCCAAAGGGCCAATAATACTCATTATAATTATTGATAGAGCATGTGTAATCTGACCTATATGTCACCCCTCTTCGCTCCCGTCTAACTTAATTCATATATTAGTCTACGCATCCGATGAAGTGAGTTGTAGTTCACAAAAACAAGTCTTTTAGTAGAAAACGGCCCTACAAGACTCCGGGTTTCGGCTCAACCATAGACTTAATTCTTCTTAGAGGATTTTGAGGTATAAAATCATGATTGATTCTGGCATTTGACGGTCTGCTGGAAGTGGGGCATAAACCTCTATCTAATCCCAGTTATTTGCACTGGCACCAACCACCGTCGCATAGTATCGAGAGAGCCCGCTGACGACTTCTATGACATTTGCTGGTTCTAAAAAGTACTCCCATCCTCTGGCGTCGGCACAAAAATGTCTGAAAAAGTCGACTCTGCTTGAAGCCATCGGGCCTGAGGAGGGTAAGCGGGTGTAAACAGACTGGGCAGATGCAGCCCAGCGAGCAACGACAGCTTTTATGGCAAGCCTTGCCCAGTTTTTTTGTGGGCACCCTGATCTTTTGGACTGATAAGCTGCGGCAAGAAGGTATGGATGTCAGCGGGCGAGCCCCGGTGCTTGTGCAACAGCTGGAAACGAAGGGCTGAGCGCTCGTCGGCACCGACGCGGCACATCAGAGGCTTCCCCTCCCGCCAAATTCCAACCGCCTCCAAAGCCTCCCCCCCTTTCTCTCTCCCCCCCCTCAGCGCCTCGCGCTTTTATGCGCGCGTGCTCTGGAAGGGGGTCGCCCAACGCCCCCCCTCCTCGGACTTTGCTCAGCCGCTTCTCTTCCCGCCCCCCCTCCCCTCCCTCGCTCTCCCTTCCTTCCTCTTCCCGCTCGCTGGTTTCAGTCGCGTCTGATCCGCTTCGCGCTCTAAATTGAGTCGTTTGGCCGTCGCGCCCGCTTTTACCTCAGAGGCTTTCCGGGCTTCGCCTCGACTTCGCGTTGCCCCTCAGGGAATCGCCCTAACGCCTCAAGAAACCGGACCCACCGCTACTTGTCAGCATTACCAAACTAATCCCCGCCAGGGGGACGCTACCCTGTGGTTGCTCTTGGTGGGCGGGTTGTGACTATAGAGTGCGCCGGAGGCCAGCGCTAGAGTTGGCTACCGCCTGATAATAGAGTTTCTCTTTTTCCCTTGGTCTAGAGTAGACTAACCGCAGCCGGGAATCAGAGAGTTGCAAGCCTGTGGACGCTAGAGTGGCAAAGCAATGGGGTATTTTTGAGGCCTTTGGAGTCTGGTTTCGTACCTTTCGGTGCCTTTTTATTGCGTCTGCATACATAGGATCGTATCCTGATTTTTACTTAAGTGTACTCAGAAGTGACTTCAAATAAACAACTTTAGGATTGCAATCTTGGCCTGTTATCTCACAAGAGCAGAGTATTAGGTTAAAAGAAACTGTGTCTGTAAATATAAAGACACAGCGGCCAAGCGAAAAAAATAAAAAAGTTCAAACCCAGGTGTGCATTTAAAAAACTTCACCGATTCTACGTGCCTTCAGACTTTACATTCCGGCTGCGAATCTTACAGTTGAGAGCGGATTAAGGCACATCTTCCTCTTCTGTGCAATGGAAGTTTGGACCTGAAGATCTCTTATTTTCGTCTTGAATTCAGAGATTTTGTTTTCACAAGAAATGACTGAAGGTGGGAGGCTTTTGGATTGCACATACATATGAAATATTGGGAATTTGTACACACTCACAAAATGATTGCCTGCTCACCAATTAACCTCTGTGTTGGATGTGGCTAGTAAAAAAAAAACAACCCTCAGCTTACAGGACACTAGAAATAGTTCCTCATTTTGATGAAATTATATCCATTGGGTCATGAAGAATTGGAATGGACTGAACAACTGAATAACAAAGTGGAGAGATTGCTCAATGCCATTTATTGACCTAAGTTATCTTGGCATTTCTTCTCACCAGTCACTATTTTTATATCTTATGATATTTATATGGGTTTTAATTGCATTCCTGTAAATATATTAGAGGCTGGTACCATTGTTTTGCAGCATGCCTATGAACCATATAATTTTAAACAAAATGCCTGCTTGCCTTATTAGACATAAAAGAATGATAGCCTCAATCTATCTTTCCTTAACATGGTACAGTATATGGTGCAATTAAAAATCAAGCTCTTGCATGTGCTGTATCCTCCTTGCCCAATGTCCCAAAGGTGCCTTTTCAACAAGCAACTGGACTTTCTGGTTTTTCTTTGAAGACATTTCACTTCTCATCCAAGAAACTTCTTCAGCTCTGACTGGATGGTATGAAATGGAAGGATTTACCGGTATATTCCTTGCAGAACGCTGGTCATTTCCATTCTTTTAGAGCAGAGATCTCATTCTCGCGGCCCGCGGGCCAATTGCAGCCCGCAGGATGGTATCTTGTGGCCCCCACCGTGATATGAAAGTATAATATTAGTGCAGCCCGCAGGGGGAGTGGACCTCTGTGGAATCCCTTAAAGCCTCACCCAGACTCTGCTTCCAGCGGCCCCCAGGTAAATTGAGTTTGAGACCCCTATTTTAGAGAGTCCTCGAGGCCACTTAGAGGTTTATCTGTATGGTCGGGATTACCCGAGTAGTGCAGATGGGCATATGGAATGACGATGGTTCATTTATTGTTCTCTGTGTTGTTTGTTATAGAGGAGTTCCTGTTTTTGGAGATTTGGTGAAGGTCCACTTGGGATAGCAGCACACTCTAAGGGTTGTCTTGAGGTGTTATAGTTCTTTTTCTTTACCATGTTTGCTGGTAGGCAGGCCTTCAGCTCAGTGACGTAGGGCTTTGATGACTCCCGTTTTGTGCTCCAATGGGTGGTGAAAATCAAAATATAAACATTGATCCATGTGTGGGGTTTTCTGTAAACTTCAATGTTAAGGCTTCTGTCCTCCTTAATGCGTACTGCACAGCTGAAGGCTAAACTATTTTCCTTAAGATCTTCCAGTGTGAATTTGAGGTTTCTGTCCAGAGAACTTGTTTGGTGAATGCTTCTAGTTCTTGAGTTTTGATCTTGACCAAAGTATTGTTCATAAACTAATACCAGTATGTCAGTTGAACAGCCCTCTCTCGACAGAGGGTGAGTGTTGCAACATCATCTATCTCCAGTCTATAACCCAGTCCTTTCAACTCTTTCAAGATTCTATACCTATTTCTGTCAAATAAACCTCCAAGTGGCCCCAAGGACTCTAAAAGAATCCAAATGACCAGCTGTCTGCAAGGATTATAAATCCTCCCATTCCCCACCATTCAGTCAGAGCTGAAGAAGCTTCTTGGATGAGAAGCAAAACATCTTCAAAGAAAAACCAGAAGTTCAGTTAGTTCATTCTAGGCTGGTGTTCTTATTTATTGCCAGCAGTGATAGAAATCTGAATGCACTTTGTAGACATGAGTGCATTAGCTAGGATATGGGCTGCAAAATCCAGCACGCCACTAGGTGATCAAAAATTCTTGATTACTTTCCTGTGGTTGTCTGAACTTCAGCCTGAGTGACAGAAATTTCTGCTTTTCTTCATACAGTGGGGCAAAAAAGTATTTAGTCAGCCACCAATTGTACAGGTTCTCCTACTTAAAAAGATGAGAGAATTGTCGTCATAGGTACACTTCAACTATGAGAGACAAAATAAGAACAAACATTCAGAAAATCACATTGTCTGATTCTTAAAAGAATTTATTTGCAAATTATGGTGGAAAATAAGTATTTGGTCACCTACAGTACAGTACAAACAAGCAAGATTTCTGGCTCTCACACACATAATAATAATAATAATAATAATAATAATAATAATAATAATAATAATAATAATAATCTTTATTGTCATTGTAAAAATTACAATGAAATTGGTGTAATAAATAAAAAATAAATAAATAAATTTAATTTATAGACCGCTCCCTCTCCCCGGGGGGACTCGGAGCGGTGCACAGGGAAGTTAAAAATACAATAAATATACATAAATAACTAAAAGGCAAATTAAACAATTATCCCTGCGCTAAAATTCCCAATTTAAATTACTAAAATCCCATACTAAAAGAGACTACCCTAGGCCGGCCAAGCAGAAAAGATGTGTTTTTAATTTTAGACGGAAGGAGCGGAGGTCCGTGGTTGTTCTAATGTTGGGGGGAAGGTCGTTCCAGAGGGCTGGGCCTGCCACAGAGAAAGCCCTTCCCCTGGGCGTTGCCCGCTGACAGAGTCTAGTGGACGGCACCCGGAGAAGTCCCTCTCTGTGGGAGCGAATCGGCCGTGAGGATGTATGGGGCAGGATCCGATCCCGCAGATAGCTAGGTCCCGAGCCATGGAGCGCTTTGAAGATGACAACTAGCACCTTGAAGCGCACCCGGAAGACGACAGGCAGCCAGTGCAGCTCACGCAAGAGAGGTGTTACGTGGGTAAACCTTGAGGTTCCCATTATTGCTCGCGCGGCTGCATTCTGGACCAGCTGAAGTCTCCGGGTGCACCTCAAGGGGAGCCCCATGTAGAGAGAGTTACAATAGTCCAGTCGGGATGTCACGAGAGCATGAGTGACTGTGCGAAGGGCATCCCGATCCAATAGGGGGCGCAACTGGCGTACCAGGCGAACCTGGTAAAACGCCCTCCTGGCCACGGCTGTCACTTGATCTTCCATGGACAGCCGGGTATCCAGGAGGACACCCAAGTTGCGCGCCCCATCCACAGGGGCAAGATGTTCGCCCCCTATGGCCAGCGATGGAATCAGCTGGTTGAATCGGGCAGCCGGAAACCACAGCCACTCGATCTTGGTCGGGTTGAGCCTGAGTCCGTTACTTCCCATCCAGATCCGCACGGCTTCCAGGCACTGGCACATCACCGCTACGGCATCATTGGGGTGGTTTGGGGTAGATATATACAGCTGAGTATCATCAGCGTAGAGGTGATACTCTACCCCAAAACCACGGATGATCTCACCCAGCGGCTTCATATATGTGTTGAACAGGAGAGGCGAGAGGACCGACCCCTGAGGCACCCCACATGTGAGGGGTCTCGAGGTCGACCTCTGTTCTCCTGTCAACACAAATTGCGATCGGCCAGAGAGGTAGGTGAACCACAGTAAAACGGTGCCTCCCACCCCCAACCCCCCCAGCCGATGCAATAAGATACCATGGTCGATGATATCGAAAGCCGCCGAGAGGTCTAATAGGACCAGGATGGAGGAACAACCCCCATCTCTGGCCCTCCAGAGATCATCAACCAACACGACCAATGCCGTCTCGGTGCTATGCCCGGGCCGAAAGCCGGACTGGCGCGGATCTAGATAATCAACTTCCTCCAGGTGACGGGGAAACTTGTGCCACCACACTCTCAACAACCTTCGCCAGAAAGGGAAGGTTGGAGACTGGACGATAGTTGGTTAATAAAGCTGGATCCAAAGAGGGCTTCTTAAAGAGGGGCCTCACCATAGCCTCTTTTAGGGAGGCAGGCAAGGAACCCTCACTTAAGGAAGCGTTGACAACCTCTTGGAGCCAGCCTCGTGTCACCTCCCAGGATGCCAGTACAAGCCAGGAGGGACACGGGTCCAATAAACATGTGGTGGCTCGCAGTCGCCCACGTAACCTGTCCATATCCTCGGAAGTAACGGAGTCAAACTCCTCCCAAACAAGATCTGTCTCGTGCAATCCCACTGGGCCATCAATGGGGGCTAACTCGTTCTGTATCTGAGCGATTTTCTCCTGCAGATAAATCACAAATTCCTCTGCTCTACCCTGTAGTGGGGCTTCCCGCACCCTCTGTTGAAGGAGGGAGCGGGTCACCCTAAACAGGGCGGCAGGGCGGTTATCTGCGGATGCTATGAGAGTGGCACAATGATGACGTTTGGCCACTCTCAGCGCCACAATGTAAGTCCGTAAATGGGCTCTTACCTGTGTCCGGTCAGATTCAGATCGGGTAGACCTCCATCTTCTCTCTAGGCATCTCTTGTGGCATTTCATCACCCTCAGCTCCTCGGTAAACCAAGGAGCCAGGGTGGCTCGCCGCCGCAAGAGAGGCCGCAAGGGCGCGACCCGATCCAAGGCTCCCGCAGTCGCAATGTTCCATGCGGCCACGAGGTCCTCCATCGGGGCGCGGGTCAGGGGTACAGGAAGTGGCCCAAGCGCCGCCTGGAACCCATCAGGGTCCATCAGGCGCCTGGGGCGGAACCAAATTGATGACTCAGGTTCCGCCTCCCCGCGGAGGGGAGTAGCGGTTGGAAAGTAATGTCTTCTTTAAGAGGCTCCTCTGTCCTCTAATCGTTACCTGTATGAATGGCACCTGTTTGAACTTGTTATCAGTATAAAAGACACCTGTCCACAACCTCAAACAGACACACTCCAAACTCCACTATGGTCAAGACCAAAGAGCTGTTGAAACAAAATTGTAGACCTGCACCAGGCTAGGAAGACTGAATCTGCAATAGGCAAGCAGCTTGGTGTGAAGAAATCAACTGTGGGAGCAATCATTAGAAAATGGAAAACATACAAGACCACTGATAATCTCCATCGATATGGGGCTCCACTGCAAGATCTCAACCCATGGGGTCAAAATGATCACAAGAATGGTGAGTAAAAATCCCAGAACCACATGGGGGGGCCTAGTGAATGACTTGCAGAATGCTGGGACCAAAGTAACAAAGGCTACCATCAGTAACACACTATGCGGCCAGGGTCTCAAATCCTGGCAGTGCCAGACATGTCCCAGTACATGTTCGGGCCCGTCTGAAGTTTGCTAGAGAGCATTTGGATGATCCAGAAGAGGATTGGGAGAATGTCATATGGTCAGATGAAACCAACGTAGAACTTTTTGGTAAAAACTCAACTCGTGTTTGGAAAGAGACTGCTGAGTTGCATCCAAAGAACACCATACCTACTGTGAAGCATGGGGGCGGAACATGGGGGTGAAGCATGGGGGTGGAAACACCTAGCCCACAGTCTGCAGATAAATTGTTTTAAATTGGTTTTAGGGATATTGTTTTAACATATTTAAATTTTTTAGCACAGGGATATTAATTTAATTTCGTTTTATATTTTGTATATTATGTTTATATATGTTTTTAAATTGCCTGTGCACCGCCCCGAGTCCCTTTTGGGAAAGGGTGCGGTATATAAATTTAATAAACCATAAACCAATAAACCATAACCATGCTGTGGGGCTGTTTTTCTGCAAAGGGACCAGGACGACTGATCCATGTAAAGGGAAGTATGAATGGGGCCATGTATCGTGAGATTTTGAATGAAAACCTCCTTCCATTAGCAAGGGCATTGAAGATGAAACGTGGCTGGGTCTTTCAGCAGGACAGTGATCCCAAACACACCGCCCGGGCAACGAAGGAGTGGTTTCGTAAGAAGCATATCAAGGTCCTGGAGTGGCCTAACCAATATTCAGATCTTAACCCCATAGAAAACCTTTGGAGGGAGTTGAAGGTCCATGTTGCCCAGTGACAGCCCCAAAACATCCCTGTTCTAGAGATTTGAATGGAAGAATGGGCAAAAATACCAGCAACAGTGTGTGAAAACCTTGTGAAGACTTACTGAAAACGTTTGACCTCTCATTGCCAACAAAGGATATATAACAAAATATTGAGATAGACTTTTGATATTGACCAAATACTTACTTTCCACCATAATTTGCAGATAAATTTGTTACAAATCAGACAATGTGATTTTCTGGATGTTTTTTTTTCTTATTTTGTCTCATAGTTGAATGACAATGACAATTACAGGCCTCTCTCATCTTTTTAAGTGGGAGAACCTGCACAATTGGTGGCTGACTAAATACTGTTTTGCCCCACTGAAGCTCTTAATGCATGCCAGAGGACTTGCTCGGCAGGAGTGTATAACAACTAATAGTGAGGACAAATGACAGTGTATTTTTGTCCTTAGTAAGTAAAAGACTCAGAATACAAACTTGGTTACCTTTAGGACATTTTTGGGACAGTTCTTTTTCCTCTAGGGGTTACTTAGGAATAAGTTTGATGCAAAAAATACTTTCTTTTTGAGTTAGCATTTATTCGTGTGGTTTTTAAAAAAACTTTGGGGGTTGTTCTGCTTCTTTCTTTAATGGTTAAAAAATAAATATAGTAATTCTCTTCCGGGACATTGCCAAAAATCACGTAGTGTTTCAAATAAGTCCTATAATGATTGGAATTAGACTAGGATCAGTGAGATTCAAATAATATTCAATCACAGAAGCTCACTAGATTTGGCCATCATCTCATCATTCAATTTACTACATAGTGTGCAGAATTAATTGGACAAGGGAATATTATATGGGCAGACTTCATCAACAGGAGTTAAAGTTGGTAATATCCAACAAGCTTTGAAAAAAAAAATGGGATAAAATGTTAATGATATAATAAAAACAGACAGGCATCATTATTTATTAACACAAGACAAGAAAGACACAATCAATGCATTAATGGAACACTGTCCAGCCAGATGTTAAAATCTTTTTAAAAGTATATCTAAAACCTAATTTCAAATAAATAAAAAAGACTTTTTACATAATTACACAGTTGTGATTTGAATCTGACAAATGGTAAACGTATTGACATCAACAAAAGCAAAAAAGGATTAAAGACAATGATCTATTGTTTTTACAATCATATCTCCATCACAGTTAAGCTTGGCCCATCATTGCTAAACTGCACAATAAAAAATTGAAAAGCAAACCTATTTGACTAAAAAAGTCTATTTTTGAAAAAAATGTGAAATATGGTTTTGTAGTTTTGTGTTCAGGGTAGTAAGTTCAATCTCAGGAATAAATGTTCTAATTGCTTCATATTAATATATTTTAGTAATGATGTAAATTCAGAGGGTTTTTTGTTAATGAAACTGCATTCATGGGATATTCATGGCAGAAAAATATAGGAAGGCAATTCTATCACTGTCAACACCCCATAAACCTCTGAAAAGCAAAATGGGAAAGAAACATGTTATGAGAATTGCAGGGTGTTCACAGAGCAATTTAATCTTGGTCTTACGAAAACAGCAATCCTTCCATTTGCAGAAGGAATACTCTGATCCAAGCCATTGTATTTAAATTAAGTATTACCTGAGCTAATAGTAAATCCAAAAAGCCAAGGCTGAAAATGCTGGCTTTAACCTCTTTGGACATATGAAAAAGTATTACCATACAATGATTACGTGGAATGGGGGGAAAAAAGAACAAGCTAACTCCAGAACCTACAGAGAACTAATCCTTATTGTATTCCACGTGGAATCTGTAATGTCTGATGGAAAACACAGAATAGCACACCCAAAGCCACACTGAGCAAATCAGTGTCAGAACCCCCATAAAGAGAGCACTGATTCTACAATCATTCCTTTGGAATCTCAGCCATGTGTATAAATTATTGGAAGGCAAATACCTGTGGCACTGAAGAGATCTCAGGGCTAAAGAGTAACATTGAAATCCTTGGTGTATTAATTATAAATCTTTGGAGAAAGTATATTAAAATCTCACATTAACAGGGAAGAAATAAAATATTTAACAATTAAATCAAGGAGAAAAATGATGTATTTGAAGTTAATGTTGAAAACAAAACTTGAAGTATTTCAGATTAGAAGATCTGTAATATTTTAAAATGTTTTTCTAGACTGCACATAGTAAATCTACCATATTACATGTAATAAGAATCTAAACATAAGTGTAGAAAATACTGCTACAACCTTGGGTAGAGAACTATGCTCTATTTTCATTCAGTAGGACATTAAAAGTGTATTTTTATAAAAATTGAGACCTCTTAAGAGCCACATTGAAGTGAATAAATAAAGGCTGGAGTACACAGAACATTTATTTGCTGAAGGCCTTCTGCTCCCATGTGGAGTGCCAGCAACTGCTTTATCTGTGTTCGTTTTCCAAACTATTGCAAACTACAAGTTAAAAACAATTTCAGTATGGAGTGCATTTTAATTACATAGCAGCACCACACTGTGGAAATACTGATAATGCAAAATATTCAAATTGTCTCCATTAAGAACCAGTAGTTAACATTTCAACGATTTGAAGTAATGAACCTCCCTCCACCCTGTACTGTTTTTGCCATAATTCTTCAATTCAAGATATATTGAACAACATATGTATAAGAAGGTAATTGTGAATATTTTGTTAATATATTTAAAAGTTTTCTGTCTAAATATCTATACGTCAAGCCATTAAAAAAACAAGCTTTTGAAAGTTTGTACAGAAAGGTTTTCAAGTATACATTTGGAATTTGTCTTAAGGAATAAGTTGCCAGAGCTACACTTAATATAGCTGCTGTAGCTGAGGATTTAATCCAGGTTTATATTTATATCTCTCTTAAAAAGGTCTAAAAACACTAACTTTGTTACAGGGAGGGTAAACAGACATTATTAAAATATTCTAAGTATTTACACAATAGGCCACAAATGGCCCAAGGAAGTTTGTCACCATTTCTACTATCTGTTTTCTGTGTTATTTCAACAAACCTCTTAAGGAGAAACAAGGAGAAGATTCTAAAGTGTAATCAGAAAAAAATAATAATGGTTTAAATAGAAATATTGTTTTTCCTACCAGCTTATTGGAGATGGGGTTGCAGACCATTTTCAAACAATGGCCATTCCAGCACATTTTAAGGCATCTATTGTCATCAATTCTTTGAAGGCTGAAACTGATCAGCTATTTTGAATGGGATAATCACAACTTGCCAATCTTTCAAAAGAATTAGTAGGCTGTTTCTGATTCAAAGACATCCTGCAAAAGCCCATGATTTGCAGTACAGTAATGAATCCCACCCAGAAAGTAGCACATCAAAGTAATGGTAGGAATTTTCTTTTAAATGAATTGTTATTGTGCACCAATCGAACAAAATAGGTCTAAGATCATGAATGGAGTGGTTCTGGTTAACATGTGTTTGCTTATAAAAACCATTTTAGTAGGCTATACAAATTCTATTCAACATTCCCAAGTCACAGAATTGCTTCTTGTTTTTTAAAATGCTTGTAACGCTGATGAGAGTCAGCCTCTTTATAAACATGTGCATTGAAAATGTAAGTTTCTACATGCTATGTCGTCATTACCTGACCAGCAACAAAATAAGAAAAACCTAATAGTCTAATTGCATTCCTCACTTTAATTGCCTAACCATAATTTATTTAATGATTTTGTTAAATTCTTATTTGAATCAGTTTTCTAAATAAATGAATTATGCATACTAATATTTACATATATTTTAAATAGAGGCAAATTCTTTTTAAGTTCATGAGATAAGCTATGTGAATAAGTGATTCTTCTGTTGAATATTGAGTGTGGTCATGGCACAATTTTAAGTAAACGTGATCCCTATCAACACAGTACTACAGAATTAAGCTAACAGTTTTAAAGTACACTGTTTACAGACGGTATACATAGGACTTACATAACCAGGTTCTTACAGATTTGTATTTTAACTAAATAAATCATCCCTCATAGAATTCTAAATCAGTGTTAGAAAAAGTACAAATATATACAGTAATTGAAAATATTAACACTACAATAAAGGCCCTAATAATTGGTGTTCGTTTTTCACGAGGGCCTATTTTTCATTGCCTGTAAAGCTATCATCTTACAATACAAATGTAGTTCCCTGGTTGCCATCTTTTGATCAGTCCAGCTTGCTGTCGGTCCAGTAAGATGGAGAGAAAAGGAGTCAAACAGCATTGTCCAGCTTCACAACTACCATTGCTAATTTTTCTGTCAGCTTCTTTTGTTTCCACAGTCATTCCTTGCTCAATTTGTAGGATAGTTTCAGACCCACACTTGCAAAATTACATATTGTATGCTACATATATGGGATCCAGTTGATCAGCCAAGAAACTATCACGGAGATGCATCCGCTGCTTCTCTCCTCTGGAATTGATGGGTATCACCCCAGGATCAACTACCACCACGACTCCTACAATTAGATAATGTTCTTCCAGGACCACATTGGTAACCAGGGGGACTAAATCAAGAGCTTCTTGCTCACAGCCACACAATTCCACAACCACTACAAGTAAATTGGTCCATGTGAATACAGCACTAAAAGAAAAATAAGAAATCCAGAGTTTATTACACATACTTTATAGGAATGAGTCTGCACATTATTATGTTATAAGACTATGCTAATATGTTTAAATACATCAATTTTAAACTGAAATATTTCCCTGTCCAAAAATTTTATGCATTTTGAAATGACCACTTGGAACGGATTAAGTATAGTAATATACTCACTTTAAAATATACAAATCACTTCATGCATTCTACTTTTAGTTTACAATAAATAGTTATATAATAAATAAACCTAATTACACATAGGAATCTGATAAAGTATAATGCAAAATTTTAAGTTATGGTTAAATAATCTATAAAATAGCACAGAATAGTTTGCTACTGTTCTCCTATCAGTAATGAAATGAAAGTTGGGCCTATCATCCAAAGCTCTGAACAGATGCGCCCAATTTAATATTTTCTCAAAACACAGATGTGATTGCTCGGGATCCAGGTTGCCCTGAATTTACAACTACAGTCAGTAACTTTTGTTTTCCTATCGCTACACCCTTGTATTAAACAATGTATTTTCCCAAAAGGAATATATTGCATAAAACTGTACCATTCTGCGATGCTCCTGTGCATCCGAGAAATTGAAGTTTCTATATCAATTGGATGATAACGCAATCCACGTAATTCCAGAGTTTCATCCAGTGCCCCAACAACATACAATGCGTCATGGCGTTCTAAGGAGCATATTGTACATTAGTATATAGAGATTTATGCAGATTCTTCAGAAGAGAATATTGAATTGTCCTAATTGTTTAAAAATATATGGGAGATTAATTCTTAGACTACAGGTAATCCTCTAAATCATTTGTTTAGTGACCTTTTGAAATTGCAACAGAACTGAAAAAAGTGACTTATTACTGTTTTTCATACTTACAACCACTACGGTATCTCCATGGTCACATGACACTTGGCAACTGGCTCATATTTATGATGATTGCAGTGTCCCTGGGGGATGAGATCACCTTTTGTGACCTTCCAACAAGCAAAGTCAGTGGGGAAGCCAGATCTATTTAACAACCGTCATCCTCCAGAAATGTCATGCTAAGCAGTGGGGTGATCTTTTTTTCCCCTGCCGACAAACAGCTGATTTTGCCATCAAAACTGATTCTTTGGTGACGTGCTCCCCAAATTTAAACAGAGCAACTAGGAATGACCCAAGATGATCTTGGTACAACCATGTACCTACCTGGGAAGAGTCTTGACAGTTGCAATTCTAGGTTAGGAGCAGCTGGAGAGCTGCATCTCTATCTTTTCCTTTCAGCTATTTATTTTAAGCATGCCTTGGTTTTAACTGCACACTTTGAATTTTTTTTTTCATTTTGATTTAACTGTCTTTAACTGTCAATGAACTGGTTGAATTCTGACTTATTCTAACCCCTTGCTGGATTTTAATGTAGGGTTTTGGGTTGGGTTGTGGGTTTTTTTGCATCTTTTTATTACTTTATTTTGGAGTTGTAAATCACTTTCGCTTTCCCTATATGGAAGTCGAGGGCAATTTCCAGGGTAATGAAAGTGTTCTGATTTACACTTACACAGGATTTTCAGTACAAGGATTCTGCATTTTATTAATTTTTAGAAGCTCTGTTATTATTTTTTTTAACCTCTGCTGGAAAGCAAGGAAATTTGATCCCGGACAGATCAGAAATAATGATTGGATGGTTTATGGTAGATCAGAAGCCAATGTGACTTTTCTGCAAATGAAATACAATGATGTTAACAGAGAGCTTTGAATTTTAACTTTGCTATTGACTTTACCTGTTAACTATGTTTTTTATATACTAGATAGATGCCAGGTCAAATTAGTTGGGTAAACAGTTGAAGTTTATAAACTCTGGGCCTGTTTTGCAAGGAGGAAACGCTATTATTCTTGAAATTCAACTAGGAGGAACAATCTATGTATATGTTTGTCTTTTTCTTTTTATACTTTTTTTCCTATGGCTTTACTTTTCCTTTGTTGTTGTATTCCCCCCGCTTTTTGCAGTTTGTATTTTAAAGTTGTCAATAAAATTAAAAACTTATTGGAGGAAAAAAAACACCCAACTGTGTTACTAACTTAACAACTGCAATGATTCACTTAACAAGTGTGGCAAGAAAGATCGTAAAATGGAACAAAAATTAGTTTTGTTCTGCCTTACTTAGCAACAGAAATGTTGGGCTCAATTGTGGTTGTGAGTTGAGGACCACCTGTATAGCAATTCTCCTCTATTTTCCAAGCAACTATCATGCTAATAGAAAAATTCCCACTAGCTACTCCTGAATCTAAAAAAGTACTCAAGTTACATGCACTAATATATATATTGATGTTTATTTGTGGGAAATTGTTCTAACAGCTTTTCTTATAACATTCATGCAGGGGTGAAATGCTACCGGTTTGGGCCAGTTTGCCCAAGCTGGAGTAAAAAATGCTACCTTTCACCAGAACGGGTACTAAAATAATGCTTAAAAAAGTAAAATAAAGTTCCGACAATCAGCTGTGCGGCACTATCTCGGAACTTCTTTTAGCATTTTTTTAAACTATCTATTCGCCCAAACCGGTAGTAAAAAAACAAATGCTTTAAAAAAGTTTTTTAAAAAGTTCTGATTTATTTATTTTATTACATTTATATCCCGCCCTTCTCCACAGAGGACCCAGGGCGGCGATGATGATCAGCGGTGCGACAATCAGCTGTGCCTAATTGTCTGTGAGGTTCCTGCTTGTTGCAGGGGCCATTTTGTGTGAAGTCTAGCTGCTTTTCCACTGTGTGCGAATCAGTTGTGCAGCTTTTGTGTTACTTTTGTGTAAAGTGTGATAGTTGGTTTTTGAGCTCTCTGTGAGGTTCCTGCTTGTTGCAGGGGCCATTTGGTGTGAAGTCCAGCTGTTTTCACATTGTGTGTGAGTCAGTTGTGCAGCCATGCCCACCTGGTCACATGATCACCAAGCTACACTCACAGAACCGGTAGGGAACATTTTTGAATTTCACCACTGCGTTCATGTCAACAATTAAAATGTCCACAGAAAGGAAGAGTAATTTGACTTACCTCCAGTAGCAGCTGTGAGTTCAGTCCGTCGTACAAAGCCAAGGTATCCTGTTCGTGCCCAGAGAGTTTGGGCAGCATCACCAAAGCTCAGGCGGGTATTGAAATGATCTGCTTGGAGGGTTTCATTATCATAGATGGTATAATATCCACTAGCAGTGTGAGGACTATTCACCCAGATCTATGAAAGTGATAAAACACAAATCTTCTATTTCTTGTTTGTTTTTATTTTGTCCCTTTTTAACCACAGAATATCAATTATGCTTATTCGGAAAATAGTAATAATAATCTTTATTGTCATTGTAATAAAATTACAATGAAATTGGTTTAAGTGTAACTAAAATATAATGTTCATCATCATATAAATTATCTGTAGTTTAAACGCTCTAAGTAGGAATTGACAGGCCTTAGAAGTAGACTTCGTGCAAAAGGAAGTTTCTTAAGTTTCAAAAGATTTTGGTATCTGAAATAACCACACTGTAGAATCCTTGGTGCTCTCTGAGCTTGGTAGTTTGCTTGCAAGTAGGTAACATCATCCGTGTACTACATTCTCTTCAATTGGACATTGCTATGCATATTGGGAGCATAAAGATTGGTTAGATTAAATACACTTTTGTAAAGTACCAATGGCAGTAACGAACCTCTCCAAGGTGTGAATCACCAACAGGTCCCTTGGTCTCAGGATTAACAATTATCACTTTGACTCCAGGCAATATCTGAGAGAAGGAAATTTGGGGAGGGGGGGATATTAGCATCTGTATTATACTAAGTAAACACTTTAAACAAGCCTCTCTTTTCAACTTCTTGAGGATGTGACTTATCTCTTATGATAAGTGCAATGCAAACAAATTGTGTTTTTTATAGCCTAGAAACATTTCCCACTTCGACATCTCTGCTGTTGGGATTCAATTTAGCTCAAGCAATTTTTCCAATTTCTCCACTTCCATCAGAGCTATCTAGATCTAACCTGAGTTACATTCTTAATTATTTTAGCATTATTACCCATTTCCAACTCCACCTGCTTTCTCAACAAGGCCAGACACAAGGAAACAGTACTTCAAACTCACTACTTAGCAAAGGAAAAACTAGTATTTTAAATGGCCAATGGGGAAGAATCTATATCTGCAGAATGGAGGGGTTTGTTTTTTTTGTCCTACACAGGAGTTGTACGCCCCAAATCACAAATGCTGACTGAATTCTATTGTTTCCTTACTTTGGGTTATACAATAATACAATGGCAGAGTTGGAAGGGACCTTGTAGGTCTTCTAGTCCAACCCCCTCCATAGGCAGGAAGCTTACACCATTTCAGACAAATGGCTAGCCAACATCTTCTTAAAGACTTAAGGGTTGGGGCATTCACATCTTCTGGAGGTAAGTCCTTCCATTGTTCTAACTGTCAGGAAATTTCTCCTTAGTTCTAAGTTGCTTCTCTCCTTGATTAGTTTCCACCCTTGCTTCTTGTCCTGCCCCCAGGTGCCTTGGAGAATAGTTTGACTCCCTCTTCTTAAATGATTCACAAAGACTTACAAACTGATGAATTATTACCTTGCCTGACTCTGAGAGTAAGAGACTCTGGGGAGCACCTCTTTCAACTAGCCGCACTCTGGAGAGAGATTTAAAAAATTAACACAATCACATACTTGTGATTTAATAACTTTCATTACAAGATAATTACATTCATTTTTTAATATTATGAACATAAGACGAACAACACTAAAGAGAAAGGATTTTTCTTCCATTTTGTTTAAATTCATGTCACCACAGAATCATCAATTACATTCCAAGTTATTTTTTTATTTTTTTTATCACACCTTTATTATTGTTCATAAATAACTCAAAGTGGCAAATTTACCTAATACTCCTTCCTTTTCCTATTTTCCCCACAACAATAACCCTGTGAAGCGGGTTGGGTTGAGAGAAGAGGATTGACCAAAAGTTCAAATCAACTACTATTTCTGAACAACCGCTTTTATCTTAGTATAAATTATTTTTGTTACCTGGTTTGTGCAATCTACCCACAATTACTTTACATAAAAATGCATTCAACTTTGAAGTTCTTAGTTCAGTCATGATTCAAGAAATGAAAAACCCAAGGATGATCATTCCACATAACATTGACAAAGTACCTTCAATCTCTCCATTTGCTTGGCTGATATTAGCAAGATAATGGTTATTAGCAAAATAATGGCAAATTTAGCTGAGGAATATTTGCACTAGTTAAATCTGGCAAGTTCTTTGGAGAAGTAAGATAAGCAAATACCCATATTCTCTGGCAATGTTCTTTTTTAATACCCAGAAAAAGTGCCATTACCCAAACATATTCTTGCCTGTTTTATAAAATAGCCTTATTAAATGTATGCTTTTCTTCATTAATTGGTATTTCATTCTAGGGTCTCCTTATAAATACTGCATTTTCTTTATGTCTCAGCATATGACTGTGCTGTCAGCTGCCCAGTCACTTGACAGTGATTTTGTGAAATTGATGTGAAATTGAAAAGGGTGGTATATAAATTACCGTAATAAACATGCCTTTATCTGTCTTGTCATTCTCACATAAGAACTAAGAATTGAGATGTTATTAGAATCAATAATATTTCATCCCAATTAGATACAGTTTTTGATTCTTGTTGATTTCTCAGCTTCTGCTCTGTTGAAATATATTGCCCTCTGCTAATCTTAGGACGTAAATATCAATCAATCAATATTTAATTTGTAGACCGCACCCTCTCCCCGAAGGGACTTGGGGCGGTGCACAGAAAATTAAAAGCATATAAACATAAACAAATTATAAATATTTGAAATCCAATTAAACAAACTATAACCCTGCGCTAAAATCATTAAAATCCTTAAAACTATAGCCCTTAAAATCCTGATTAAAACAATTAAAACATTCAGACTGAAGGCTGGCAAGGTAGATTAGGCCAAGCCGGCCTGATGGAAGAAGTAGGTCTTTAACTTTTGGCGGAAGGAGTGGAGGTCCGTAGTTGTTCTGAGTTTGGGGGATAGGTCGTTCCAGAGAGTTGGGCCCGCCACAGAGAAGGCGCTTCCCCTGGGCGTCGCCCGCTGGCATTGCCTAGTGGACGGCACCCGGAGAAGCCCCTCTCTATGGGAGCGAATCGGTCGAAGGGATGTATGGGGCAGGATACGATCCCGCAGATAACTAGGTCCCGTGCCATGGAGCGCTTTAAAGATGGTAATCAGCACCTTGAAGCGCACCCGAAAGGCCACAGGCAGCCAGTGCAGCTCGAGCAGGAACGGTGTCACGTGGGAATGCCTAGAGGCTCCCAAAATTGCCCGCGCGGCCGCATTCTGGACTAGCTGTAGTCTTCGGGTGCACCTCAAGGGAAGCCCCATGTAGAGAGCATTACAGTAGTCTAGACGGGATGTCACGAGTGCATGAGTGACTGTGCGAAGGGCAAATATGATTATAGAAGGAGAGATGGGGAGAGGTTTGGTTTGCTGCGTATTATTACATGTTGCCAACAAAAAGAAGAAATGTGAGAAAGCTCTCACGTATTGAAAGTGATAGCTTGCATTTCAAAGGAGAGGTTCTAATCTAGAGTGGCAAAACCAATGGAAAATGCTTTCCATCATTAAAATTCATATATGAATCATGTGTGAGCTTCAGCTAGCATTTCTCCGCTCCCTTGTAAATGATCCTAAAGCTTCCTATCCACTCGGTAATGTAAAAGCAAAAACCACTAAGTAAAATGTAGGTAAATCTGAATCATCCTCTTTGAGTCAAATGAGGAAAATTGTGTGTGTGTGTGTATACACATGTGCACTCTTGCACGCACGCGCACACATGCAGAGATCCCTATTATGATTTTGTAATACTGAATGTAAAGGAAGAGACTGTTCGAAAAACCGAGAATTCCGGAGTAACATCCTGTTATTGTTCACTTCAACAAGGCCTTTTGATCAGGACAATCACTGACCATATCCTGTCTAACACCAACTATTATGCTAAAGAATCCCCCACCGCCCCACTACCATTTTTCTCTCCCTACAGAGCTACCTCTAAGAATCTATGTAAATTGCTAGTGTTAAGCACTGAGGGCCTGTTTAACAATCTGAATTGACTAGCCATTCATTTATGGGGTTGTTTTAGAACTTTCAGAACATATATGCATATGTGATACAGTAAAAGTGTCAAGAATACCAACAGAATTGAACTGCAAGTGTCTTCAGTTCATAATACTTATTGGAGTAGGAAAAAAAAGTTTATAAAGTAATCTGAACTGGTTGATGGATACTTGAAATCTTAGGAATTCTGCAAATTCAGAAGGAATCTCTTAGTGGGAGAAGATAATTTTCTGGAGTGTTAAATATTGGGCCAATTTTATTATTGGTGAGAAAGAAAGTAAATCTGTAACTGATAAGAATGTTAGAAATTGCACTTTCACTTTCCAAAAGGATTGCTACCACCATATGCTTAGCATAATATAAATGATAAATACTGATTTGTTCCAATACAATCGTATTTGGGGAAATCAAGACATTTGTATGTAAATCTGTGATTGTGCCTGTTGGTTGTTAATAAGAAATGAAATAACTTGCACACTCAGAAATGATCAAAAAGATCTGTTCTCACAGAATTCAGTAAAAAACCAAATACAATAAAAATAATAGTACCTGTCATGTCGCAATGATTTCAGATCCACATAAACTGTGGTTGGATCAGGCCCTGAGGTTCCCTATAATAATAAAAGAGATTATTTTTAAATGTGTCATATTTTCTGCTGCTAAGTGATAGATACTAAAGGCACTTTCAATGACAGCAATGCCAACTAGATGCATAAGTGTCCAATACTGTCAAATAAGGGAGATATTACATAAAAGAAAATATTTCTATTGAAAATCCAAGAATACTTGCTTGTACATTTTCTTGAGAGAAGCTCCACAACTTTTAGTTTATAGCACTTTTAGTTTACTTTTTCAGTTTGGAAAATATTAGTGAAAAACTGATTTAATTTTTTTTTATTAATCTAATCCAGGGGTCCCCAACCCCCGGGCCGCGGACCGGTGCCGGTCCGTGGCTGGATGGGAGCCGGGCCGCAGGGCTAGAGAGGAGGAGGAGGGAGGAGGAGGCAGCCCCCTGAGCACAGCGCGCGGGAGAACGCAGGCGCGGCTGTTCGCGCCGTTGGAGTGTGCCTCTTCCTCCACCCTCGTCGATAGAAGGATTCCTGGACGCCGCCGGACCGGCCACCGATTCCCTCCCCTGCTGGCATGCTGGCCACTCATTTTCTTCCAGGGACTGCGGAGACTCTTCGGGCTGGGGTGGGAACTGGCGGGTTGCTCCGGCGGCGCACAGGAGTCCCTCCGTCGACGAGGGTGGAGGAAGAGCCCCCACCATCCTCCTGCGTTCTCCCGTGCGCTCTGTCCAATGGGCTGCCCCCCTCCCTCCTCCTCCTCTCCAGCCCGGCACCTATCCAGCCACGGAGCCTGAACGAGCGAACGAGCGACCAAGCGTGGCAGGCGGGATGAGGAGGCTGGGGGCGGGGGGACGGGATGACGATGACGACGACAGACACACATAGAGAGACAGAGGGAGGGAGGGAGAGAAAGATAGACAGAGACACAGAAGGAGTGATTGAATGAATGCAAGACAGACAGACACACGCACACACACACACAGAGTGACAGAAATGGGCGGATGAAGGAGAGACACAAAGAGAGAAAGAAAGAAAAAAGTGGGAGAGAGAAAGACAGACAGACAGAGAGAAAGAGACAGAAAGGAAAGAAAGAGACAGGAAAAGATACAGAAGAGGGAAAGAGAAAGAAATAGAGAGAAAGGGAAAGAGAAAGAAAGAAATAGCGAGAGAAAAAAAGAGAGACAGAGACAAAGTAAGAGAAAGAAAGAGAGAGAGAGAGAGAAAGAAAGAAAGAACTTATGACCACAGTTGAGGCCAAAAGTTTGGTTGCTAACCAAGATCATTGTTCAGTGAGTTTCACATTTTCAAAGTTGGCCACGCCCACCCAGTCACATGACTGCTGAGCCCCTCAGCCGGTCCGCAGAATTTTCTTAAAAATGAAACCGGTCCCTGGTGAAAAAAAGGTTGGGGACCCCTGATCTAATCTATTTATGTATGTTTAGCCATGGGAACCTATAAAACTAGAGAGTCCCCTTGCATAAGTAGCCATATGTTTATTTTCACAGCACAAAAAAGGGTTAATATTTTTTTTTAAAAAAAAAAGCAATATTTATTTATTTATTTTATTAGATTTATACCCCGCCTTTCTCCAAGAGGACCCAGGGCGGCGCACAGGAATTAAAAAGATACATACAAAAATCAGATAGAAAATTTAAAAACTTATTAAATATCCATCCTGCGCTAAAAACCAAATTAAAATCCCCAAAAATTAAAACTATCTAAAATAGTCACAGCGGAGGTTACGGTAGGCCGGCTTGATGAAAGAAATGTGTCTTTAGACACTGGCGGAAGAGGCGGAGGTCTGAGATGGTGCGAAGTTCAGGGGGTAGGTCGTTCCAAAGGGCAGGGCCCGCCACAGAGAAGGCCCTTCCCCTGGGTGTCGCCAGTTGGCATTGTCCGGCCGACGGCACCCTGAGAAGACCCTCTCTGTGGGAGCGGATCGGTCGAAGGGATGTATACAGTATATACAGTATGAATGAGTCCATGTAAATAAAAAAAGCCTGCAAATCAGCAATCACAATTCTTCAAGCTCAAAAAAACAACACCCCACCCCTGCACACACAGATTTAGAATAGGTTGAGAATTCTGCTAATGTGCAGAGCCCCTGATCTCTACAAATAATCCTACCAAATCTTCACTGTTACCTGTAAACAGATCGCTACATTGACTCTTGACCCAAAGGTGGTGCTGACTGCACGAGATGATAGACCAATGTCCTTGAAAAGCTTGGAGAAAGACTGAGTAAGTGCAACTCGTGGGCGTTCTTCGGCCACCACGACACAAGTCCGAACTCCTGATAAATTGATACCTCTTGCCTGTTAATACAGAAAGGTTAAAATTATTGGAAAAAAATATGACAGCATATCAAACAGGCAGGGATAAGGTTAATCAATGCTTCAGTTAATATCCAAGTACTTGGGAGTTCATTTGCTTTAATAATCATCTAGAAAACATAATCAGGGTCTTGGTTTTTTAACACCAGGCAAACCACTAAGAAATCACTAACGCTTGCCCATCTTTTTGATTTATCTCGTTCTTCAGAAATATAGAACCAAGCAAAATGTAGCCATAGGACTCTTCCCACATCATTTAGATCCATATGGAAAAGCTGTGGGGAAGGTCCAAAGTGTTTGCAATTCTTTAGGATTAAAAGAAAAAAGAAAGTGAAGGATCAAAAGATATGAATTGTATTTTAAAAAATCAGATCAGGGTGTACCATCAAGGGCTGTTGGATAATTAAAACAATATATTTGTTGAATCAATAGCAAGATACTGATCTAAAGCAGCAGGGAAGAAAATTCTAACAATGCGAGTGACATATCCTTCTCAACTCAACTCTAACAAAACTCCAACATCCAAATACTTAAGGGAACCCTCAAGTTTTCAAACCATTCAAACCAAAACATCGGCTGCTCTCCAGTATAGTTTTAAAGAACATAATATGTACTATATTTCATTTTAAGAATTTACTATTTAATTATCTATTCTAACAATCTGTACTGAGTTATATACAATTAATTTGCAGAATCCTGTGGAGGAAAATCAACATACAGCTAAAACTGAACATACAGATCTAATTCACCTACAATGCTTAACTATGCTTTAGCTTGGTTAATATGAACACTGCTTCCAGTTCCTTCGATGAGCATTAACAGGTAGAGAACAATTACAGCATATTTGTTTATAGGTAACATTTTGTTCAAGTTCAGGACATGTACTAGTTCTGACCGGAACCCAGAGCAAAAAGTATAATCCCTTGTATTGTTAATTTGTGTGGAAGAAGAAGTCTTGAATTTTATGCCATGTTTAACTATAAATAAACCATTGGACAGGAATTTCAACAGCCCCATTGTTCAGGGAAGTGGAAGACTCAGCAGAGAATTTTGCACCAACCAAATCTAACAACATATTGTGTTGGGCATCACTTCTATTGCCAGAGCCCTGGGATTCCATGCTTGCCTTTCTTCTCCCTTTATATGCAAAGAAGGTGGACCTTTAAGGGTTCTAATGACAATTTGGATCAATCTGCAATTTCCTTTTTCATGTCAATATAGGAAATTGGATCATGCAGCTTTTTGTCTGTAAAGCAAGATTATCAAAACTCTGGCTTATTATTATTTTTTAACGAAGCACCATTTCTCATATCGGATGAAATGAAAAAAATTCAGATTGTTCACAATCATGATCAGATATAAAATGTCGGCCTCTTGGCTACAGAGCATAAAATGAGGCAGAGATGCACACATATCAATGCCCTGAATTTAACAATTAACTATAATTTGCCATCTCTAATAAAGTCGATTATTTCATCCTAAAACAAAAACAGAGTTGCCAAATTTAATTTTAACAAAAAATTCCATTTTCTCTTTTGCTCGAAATCTAAATACATTGTATCTTCTGATACCATATTTACCCAGCACTAATTGAAAATTACTGACATTCTATTATTTAGATAGTATTGAAAATAGAGAAAATTTTACCAATATTAATTAATTACAAGTAGGATATCATTATTACAAGCATAAACATATTTGACATTTTGATTTAGAACAAAGTGTTTAAAAATGCTACATGTTTATGCTTGTAAAGTATATATTGAACTATAAGGATTTCAGTCAAGATTATTACTTAGTGTTCACTTTATTGTTGCATATACATATATTTAGTAAAAGGAAAAAATAAATAAGCAAAGCAATTTTAACAAGAATTAAACTATAAAAACTTTAAAAAGAAAAAAAACTACAGATATTTCTCAATTTCAACAGTTCACTTAGTGACTGTTCAAAGTTACAATGACACTGAAAAAATCTGACATGACCGTTTTTCACACTTACAACTGTTGCAGCATTGCCATAGTCATGTGATCAAAATTTGGATGCTTGGCAACTGACTCATATTTATGATGGCTACAGAGGCCTAGGGTCATGTGATCACCTTTGGCAGCCTTTTGACAAGTCAATGGGAAAGCCAAAGTCATTTAACAGCCATGTTACTAACCTAACAACTGCAGTTGATTCACTTAACAACTGTGGCAAGACGAATTGTTAAATAAGGCAAAATTCACTTAACAACTCTCGCTTAAAAACAGAAATTTTGGGTTCAATTGTGGTCATAAGCCGAGGACTACCTGTATTGAAGTTATATAACAAGTTTAATAAATAAAAATATTTATATTTTCAATTTATATTTTCAATAGCAAGCTGATTAATTTACCGTATTTTTCGGAGTATAAGACACACCTTAGCATAGCTTGTAGGAGGCTTTCAGAGAGCTCCTGTGGGCTGGGGTGAGCAGAAATGAGCAAAAAACAAGGCGTTTTTTGTTCATTTGTTTGGGGGGCGCGGAGCACTCTACAAGCCTCCTAAAGGTTATTCATGCCCTTAAAAAAAAAAAAACAACGGGCCCATTTTCATGAAAAACGGGCCATTTTGGGGAGGTTTGCAAAGTGCAAAACCTTTTTTTAAAATTTCCTCTTCAAAATCTTGATGCGTCTTATACTCCGGTGTGTCTTATACTCCAAAAAATGTGGGTATATAATCACTTTATTATCAAGTATGGCACTTGGTTATGAAATACACTTACTGTATGTGACTACAGAAGAACTGAAAGTTACTTTTAATCTAAACTGGAACCTTAGAGAAAACTGATAAGATTGTTCGGCATAACATAAGATATACGGAGAATGTTCCTAATTGAACAGAGCTATACATTTTTTTAGGGACACGGTGGCTCAGTGGCTAAGATGCTGAGTTTGTCAATCAGAAAGATCAGCGGTTCGAATCCCTAGTGCCCTGTAACGGAGTGTGCTCCCATTACTTGTCCAAGCTTCTGCCAACCTAGAAGTTCCAAAGCATGTAAAAATGCAAGTAGAAAAATAGGGACCACTTTGGTGGGAAGTATCTTCTGTGCACCTTCAATGTTTAGTCATGCCGGCCAAATGACCACGGAGATGTCTTTGGACAGTGCTGGCTCTTCAGCTTTGAAACAGAGATGAGCACCGCCCTCTAGAGTCAGGAATGACTAGCACATATGTGCGAGGGAAACCTTTACCTTATACATTTTTAAAAACTGTGTTTTTAAGGTAGCCAGGCAAACTTGATTATTATCATTATTATTAGTGTGGGTATTCTACAGTTACATTCACAATCTAAGATTGGTGGAAACTTTATTCAAGTCCTAACCAAGGATCTAAGAATTATTAAAGTACTGTCTAGGAATATAAGCAGTTTCAAACATTTTAAAAAATAAATAAATTTGGAATATTTGGGTCTGATAAATTTGATATTTTCAGATTAGTGAGGAAGTTGCCAAGCATCTGATCTGTGTCTGTGGGGACATTGCAATGGTCACAACTTCAAGAACCAGCCATAAGACTCCTTCAGTGCAAATGACCACGAGTACTTACAAGATCAGCATGATCCTAATATTCTGTTTTAATAATCTGAATACTAAAATCTTCTAAAATATGTTTAAAAGGATGGGGGTGGAGGGAGAGGATTCTTACCTTTAATACTTCCACCTGATTCCCAAGCCCCTTGGTACACATATCCATGACAGAATAGGAACAGAAAGTATCCCGTATTTTGTACTGGCTTACAGTGGAGAGCCACAGGAAAAGATTGGATTCTAACTCCATAGGAGGAATTAAAATGGATTGATGACCAGAATACACGCTGCAAGAGAAGATCACTAATCAAATATAGACGGATTTTATTAACCTGACAGCCTAAAATATTATCCTCAGCCTCAAACTGCTGATCCTTCTCTGCACAAATATACAATCCAAGATAGATTAGTAATTCATTCTCATTCGTTGCCGTAATTAGGATTGTCTAAATCACGGACTGACTACTGTCAAAGGCAGTTGTGTAACAAACATGGGATATTTAAAAGGTGCTCTCAAAGAAGCTTGTGATCAAACTGATCTCAATATTGTTTCTGAGCTAGTTATTTGTCCTGCTACAAGAAACAAGCTATTTCTGATTTGTTAATAGTTTCCCCAAACTATTGTTCTATGCTTACAAGAGTGATTTCAATAATTCGTTTCAATAATTGGTGTGAATTTGTTGTTTACAACAATTAATTCCTAGTGAATTAAACATTTTGTTATTGAATCCAAAGTCAACTACAGATATTAGGCAAATCCAGCAAAGTCTTGGGATTTTCCCTCCCAAGAATAATGTTATTTGTCAATCTGAAATATATCTTAAGAAAAGCACCAACTTGTAATTTCTAATGTTCACAGCTTTAAAAATCACTTCAAAAACAAGCATAAATGCTTACATATTTGAAACATGTAATATACAAGAGGTGGTATTCTACCGGTTTGAACCGGATCGCCCAAACCAGTAGCGAAATCGCAGGTGGCTCCGCCTACCCGTGCCTGGCTCTATGGCATCCCATTTAGGCCATTTTTTTTGCCAAAAGCGCATGCGCAGAAGAATCTGCGCATGTGCGGAGGTGGCATGTGCGCTCATATTTGCAAACCGGTAGGGAAGGTATATTGGTATAAACCAGAGTGTATACCACCTCTGATATATACCAATTTGCACCCACATTTGGGAGAGATGGAAGTTTTCTTAAGTGTTGCACACCTATGTGTTTAAATCTGCAGAATGAAGTAGAACATATGATAGATACTGACATGGACTGGATTGGATCATATAACAATGATTCCCCGAGGACATGAAAAAATGTCAATACCAGCCTATTTTCCTTAGTCTATGATCATAATAAAGATTTGATTGACTGAATGTCAATACATGGGATATAGGATAATCATGTAAAAAAATGCAAAAACTCTTGTGATGTTTTAATAATCATCAGGAAAATACTGGACATTTAGTTAATAAAACTGCATGTTGCTTAAGAGTTCTGCCATGTGAATTAGCTTTCATTTGATATCCAATCCCCATACAAGCTCATACAATCAGGCAGTTCACTGGATTAAGATAGATGTTCTAATTTATATCAAGAAAAAATTTATCTTCTGCAAACCCACCAGTTCTAATTACATCCTGACTCTTACCTACAAAGACACCAAAGTGCAAAGCCGAGGCCACAATAGGGATCAAGACAGATGGCAATTTGCCGTGAGGAGTACAGCTCACACTGGAGCTTTATGGCTCTACAGAGGGCACTGACTGATGCATGGGACATCTGTGTGAAGAAGAAGGGGGGGGGGGGGGAGGAAGAGACTGAATCCCAGTTGCACAATAGAAAGACATGATAACATAATAATAATAATAATAATTTAATTTGTAAAACCGCACCCTCTCCCCACAGGGACTCGGGGCGGTGCACAGGTAGAATAAAAACCAAATACATACAACAATTCTAAAAACAAATTAAATATAACCTGCGCTAAAATTCCCATTAAAACTAAATAATACTAATTCCCCATAAAACCCCAGAGGCAGAGAGACTCATCCTAGGCCGGCCAGACAGAAAAAGTGAGTCTTTAATTTAAGACGGAAGGAGCGGAGGTCCGTGGTCGTCCTGATATCGGGGGGGAGGTCGTTCCAGAGGGCCGGGCCCGCCACAGAGATAGCCCTTCCCCTGGGTGTCGCCCGCTGACGGTGTCTAGTGGACGGCACCCGGAGAAGTCCCTCTCTGTGGGAGCGAATCGGCCGCGAGGATGTATGAGGCAGGATCCGATCCCGCAGATAGCTAGGTCCCGAGCCATGGAGCGCTTTAAAGATGATAATTAACACCTTGAAGCGCACCCGGAAGACGACAGGTAGCCAGTGCAGCTCGCGCAAGAGCGGTGTTACATGGGTAAACCTAGCGGTTCCCATAATTGCTCGCGCGGCTGCATTCTGGACTAGCTGAAGTCTCCGGGTGCACCTCAAGGGGAGCCCCATGTAGAGAGAGTTACAATAGTCCAGTCGGGATGTCACGAGCGCATGAGTGACTGTGCGCAGGGCGTCCCGATCCAATAGGGGGCGCAATTGGCGAACCAGGCGAACCTGGTAAAACGCCCTCCTGGCCACGGCTGTCACTTGATCTTCCATGGACAGCCGGGAATCCAGGAGGACACCCAAATTGCGCGCCCCATCCACAGGGGCAAGATGTTCGCCCCCTATGGCCAGCGATGGAGTGAGCTGGCTGAATCGGGCAGCCGGAAGCTACAGCCACTCGGTCTTGGTCGGGTTGAGCCTAAGTCCGTTACTTCCCATCCAGATCCGCACGGCTTCCAGGCACTGGCACATCACCGCTACGGCATCGTTGGGGTGGTTTGGGGTAGATATATACAACTGAGTATCATCAGCGTATAGATGGTATTCTACCCCAAAACCACGGATGATCTCACCCAGCGGCTTCATGTATGTGTTAAACAGGAGAGGCGAGAGGACCGACCCCTGAGGCACCCCACAAGTGAGTGGTCTCGAGGTCGACCTCTGCCCCCCTGCCAACACAAATTGCGATCGGCCAGAGAGGTAGGAGGAGAACCACCGTAAGACGGTGCCTCCCACTCCCAACCCCCCCAGCCGATGCAATAGGATACCATGGTCGATGGTATCGAAAGCCGCCGAGAGGTCTAATAGGACCAGGATGGAGGAACAACCCCCATCTCTGGCCCTCCAGAGATCATCAACCAACGCGACCAATGCCGTCTCGGTGCTATGCCCGGGCCGAAAGCCGGACTGGCGCGGATCTAGATAGTCAACTTCCTCCAGGTGACGGGGAAACTGTTGTGCCACCACACTCTCAACAACCTTCGCCACAAAGGGAAGGTTGGAGACTGGACGGAAGTTGTTTAAAAGAGCTGGATCCAAAGAGGGCTTCTTAAGGAGGGGCCTCACCATCGCTTCTTTTAGGGAAGCAGGCAAGGAACCCTCACTTAAGGATGCGTTGACAACCTCTTGGAGCCAGCCTCGTGTCACCTCCCAGGATGCCAGTACAAGCCAGGAGGGACACGGGTCCAATAAACATGTGGTGGCTCGCAGTCGCCCACGTAACCTGTCCATATCATCGGAAGTAACGGAGTCAAACTCCTCCCAAACAAGATCTGTCTCGTGGCATCCCGCTGGGCCATCAATGGAGGGTAACCCGTTTTGTATCTGAGCGGTTTTCTCCTGCAGAAAAGTCACAAATTCCTCTGCTCTACCCTGTAACGGGGCTTCCCGCACCCTTTGTTGAAGTAGGGAGCTGGTCACCCTAAACAGGGCGGCAGGGCGGTTTTCTGCGGATGCTATGAGAGTAGCACAATGATGGCGTTTGGCCACTCTCAGCGCCACAATGTAAGTCCGTAAATGGGCTCTTACCTGTGTCGGGTCAGATTCAGATCGGGTAGACCTCCATCTTCCCTCTAGGCATCTCTTGCGGCGTTTCATCACCCGCAGCTCCTCGGTAAACCAAGGAGCCAGGGTGGTTCGGCGCCGCAAAAGAGACCGCAAGGGCGCGACCCGATCCAAGGCTCCCACGGCCGCACTATTCCATGCGGCCGTGAGGTCCTCTATCGGGGCACGGGTCAGGGGTACAGGAAATGGCCCAAGCGCCGTCTGGAACCCATCCGGGTCCATCAGGCGCCTGGGGCGGTACCAGATTGGAGACTCTGGTTCCGCCTCCCCGCGGAGGGGAGCAGCGGTCGGAAAGTCGAGCCGGAGAAGTGAGTGGTCTGACCATGACAAGGGCGTGATGACTATATCCCCTATACCCAGATCACTCTTCCATTGGCCTGAGACGAAGATGAGATCCGGCGTATGTCCACCCTCGTGAGTGGGGCCTTGAATTAGTTGGGTCAGGTCCATGGCCGTCATGGAAGCCATGAACTCCCGAGCTACCTCGGATGATTCGCCCAACGATGGCAGATTAAAGTCCCCCATGACTAAAAGTCTGGGGGTCTCCACTGCCACCGTAGCGATCACCTCCAGGAGCTCGGGCAGGGCTGCTGCTACATAGCGGGGAGCCAGGTATACAACCAGCAAGCCCAACTGCCTCCCTAGGCCCCACTTCACGCAGAGGGACTCACAGCCGGTGGTCTGTGGCACATTGGTCTCTCTCGGCTCAAGACTTTCCTTGACAATGACCGCTACCCCACCACTCCTACCTAGGGCCCGGGGCTGATGGAAGGCGCGGTAGCCTGGTGGGCACATTTCAACGAGGGGGAGTCCACCCTCGTGGCCCAACCAGGTCTCCGCGATTCCTGTCAGGTCCGGCTCCCCCTCCAACACGAGATCTTGGATGAGGGGGGCCTTGTTGACCACGGACCTGGCATTACAATACATCAGCCGCAGGCCCTGGCTCTGTACTCCCAGACCACCTAGCCTGCGGGGGTTGTGACATGTATATGAATATGATAAAAGTATCACTAAAACCTAAGTATATGAGTAGCCATACATTATGTGGTGTCAATATTGAAAATAGTAGGATGTTTAATTGTATCAGCAAAACCCAGAATCAATTATTTTAAATTATTCATCCTGTTTTGTCATATTTATCTATATAACTTTTTGTTTTAAAAAAGGGAAAATATTTCCGTACTCTGCCAGGGGCCGTGCGGTCAAATGAAACTCAGGGCATGAACTAAATAAGGAATTAAATTTGAATGTTCACACTGCACCTTAATATTAGCATGAAAGTATTAACTGCTATTGCTGTCCACCAGTTTATATTCCAAATATTTTTTTTATTTCACTGGGACCCTCCAGGGTTTTTCCATCCTTATTCCTGGATGGGGTTACACTATGGCAGTGATAGCGAACCTTTTCGGTACCAAATGCCCAAACCGGAACACACACACCCCAGAGCCCTGGAAACTCGAAGATCAGCTGGCCGGTGTGCATACGTGCGTCAGCCAACTGACCAGCTGGTCGGTGTGCTTATGCAATGGCCAGCTGGTCTTCAGGTTTCTGGGGCTCTGGCACACGCAAAGATCAGCTGGCGCGACGGAAACCAGAAGAACAGCTAGTGACAATGCGCAGGCACACAAAGAAGGCTCTGTGTGCCACCTCTGGCACGCATGCCATAGGTTCGCCATCATAACACTATGGCCATGAGAACAGGCCAGAGAATGAGGCAATACTATTCAAAAAGAAGGCCTAGTTACATGGTAACACTTCTGTTCCCCACTGTTAACCAGGAACTGGTAACAGTGAAGCCTAAGCACAGATAGGAACTTGCCCTTGTATATCTGCCACACCTTCTTTGGTAGTACAAGCGGTTTCTTATTCCATCCAGCTTATTAGAAGATCATGAGCTTTGTTCACTGAGAAATGGTGTTCTATCATATGCCACCGTACTTGTCTTTCATATCTTACAGTCAAAGCTATGAGAACCACTAAAGTGTCTTAAATTCAAAGCCAAGCAAGATTACCGTATTTTTCAGAGTATAAGATGCACTGGAGTATAAGACGCAGCAAGGTTTTGAAGAGGAAAATTTTAAAAAAAGTTTTTGCACTCTGCAAACCTACCAAAAACGGACCGGATCCTTCACCACCCCCTCCACACACACACAAAAAGGGCATGAATAGCTCTTAGGAGGCTTGTAGGTTTTTTGTTTTTTTTTTGCAAAAAAAGGGCAGGGATATCATTTAGGAAGCTTATAGAATGCTGCTGGGGGCTGTGGGGGGCAAAAAACGGGCCATTTTTTGCTCATTTCTGACCTCCCCAGCCCCAGGAACTCTCTGAAAACCTTCTAAAAGCTACGCATGGCCCTTTTGGTGAAGGAGGCAGGGTTTTGGGAGGCAAGAAAAAAATGCAGACTTCTATGTATAAGACGCACCCAGATTTTCAGCCTCTTTTTTGAGGTAAAAAGGTGCATCTTATACTCTGAAAAATACGGTACTTTGCTCTTCTTCATGCATTACAGTTTCTAATATCTGACTTTAGCCATTCAGTGATTTTTTTATGCCCAGATAAAAATATGATGCCCTCTTTATCTATAAATAAACTAGAAATATTTTAGAACTTTAGCTATAACACAGGCGTCCAACACATCAAGTACTCTTATACCTTTACTCCTGTAAGCATCCCTGTTGTGGAAACACTAAAATCTAGGTATGCCAACATTTCTGGAGTCGGTGGTTTGTAGACCTGAGGTAGCCGCTTTCTGGGCAAATCATCTGGAACATATAAAGAAGAAAGTGATTATTGTTGAATTAGCCTGGGGAGGAACATTGGAATGACATGCAGAAATGCAACAGAGCTAAGCAACACAATTCTAAATAAAACAGAGCTGGCTCCTGGCTCGCATGTGCATTATAACTGCTTAAAAATCCTGGGAATGCGTTAGATGGCCTAGCAAGGTCTGTGTCACCTGTATCAATGATGGTTGGCCAGGTTTTTACATCAACAGCAGTCGCCGCTTCTCTGGACCTCAGTAGTCTCATCAGAATTTGATTTGTGAGAATACAGGCAGTTTTGCTCACCTAAAATACATTTGATAAATATGTCTGATTATCTGATGATCATTCTTTACAGCATTGTCATTAATCGTTTATGCAGCGCATTTTTAGCATGCAAAATAGTTCACAGATTCTTGCCTTCTTCATACAGAAAGCTTGTACCATAGCTTTATATTAGCCCCACTCAGCAGGTGTAAGAGTCACACTGAGACTTGCCTCGTTACACTGAGTCAATCCACAAGGAAAGTGAAATATCTGTAACTCTATAGCAGCGGCCTCCAGCTTTGCGGACCAGCAGGGTGGGAAGGGGGAGTGGTAGTTCTGTGTGAGCGGTGAGCACACGAGTTTGCTGCTTGCACAAGTGGAGCTGCACGCATGTGTGCTTTCCCACCGCCCGTTTCTGAGCAGGCTGCAACCTAGTAGTGGGCCGCGGCTTGGGTGTTGGAAACCCGTGCTCTATAGTAGCACATCACATTTTAGTATCCTCTCTATTACCTTACATCAGGGATGTCCAAACTTGGGAACTTTAAGACTTGTGGACTTCAACTCCCAGAATTCCCCAGCCAGCATAGCTGGCTGGGGAATTCTGGGAGTTGAAGTCCACAAGTCTTAAAGTTCCCAAGTTTGGACATCCCTGCCTTACATTTTAAATTTTTCTTTTGATTTTTAACAATTTATCATTTTTGCCCAGTAAACTAAGTAAAGATCCTGAACTCAGTGAAAATACAATTTTGATTTTTAGCTCAGTATCATTTGTATCTTTTGTAACTTTGGGGTTACAGAGAAGCAAATCAAATCATTAGGCAGAAAATATGACCATTCTCTATTAAAATATAATGATGTTCCCCTTAATGTCTGGCTTTAAAGGCTAAATAAACCTAAGAAACTTCCAAGATGATCAGGAAGGCAAAAGATTTCTAACTTCAACACAAGAAACTTGACTGCTCTGACATTTAATGATGCATGAATTACAAGGCAGCAATATTAATATTTTTCTAGTATCTCACTGATAATCAGAATAAGGTGGTTCTCAGGTTACAATCAACTATCCAAACTTGCAAGGGTGCTGAATGTTGCTTATAAACTGTGCTTGGTACATCATAGTATCCCCTGATTTCTGATGTTCCCTGCTGGCTTTCGATAAGTAAAATAAGTAAGAAACCGGACAGGAAGTCAAATCGCGATCATGTGAGGTCCTCACTTAATGAACCACATGGACCTCATTTATCAACACAACCGGGACTGCTGGAATTGCCATCATTAAGTGAAATGATCGCATGATCGTACACTTAAAAATCATGCTGCTTAACAGTGACAATTCCAGTCCTAATGGCTATCATAACCTGAGGATTACCTGTTATCACAACAGAAAACAATTTCCCCACAGAATAATTTCTATTTCAGCTGATGCACAATAAGCCACCACTCTAAAACAAAGGGCAAGAATTACTGATGTAGACAGTTTATGCTCAGCTTTTATACTCACATCTACTATCATCCGCACAGTGGGCAAAGTGGCGGTGAGATTCTGAGCATGTGGAGGCCGGACAGTCACTGGGATACAGCCAGCGTACAGGCAACCATAAAACGCTGCTATGAGTTCAATGCCTACAAGACCAAGAAACAGTGTCATGTCATCCATTCTCCATTTCTTTTTGCTTTGGCCGAAAGCTTCCTAAGAGTCACAGCACTAAGACAACGTTTTCAAATAGGGCAGCAAGCCAAGGAAACAGACTGAAGGACTTTGACTAGACAATGTCGACTGGCGACACCCCGGGGGAGAGCCTTCTCTGTGGGAGCACCTGCCCTCTGGAACGAATTGCCCCCGGAATTAAGAACTATCCCTGACTTATGCACCTTCCGCCGCGGTCTCAAAACCTTTCTCTTTCAACAAGCCGGGCTGGCATAAAGCATGATTTTTAAATGTTTAAATTTTAACTTTTAAATTTAAATTTCTATTATTTTAATCAGGGTTAGTTTGGGTTTTTTCCACGTTTCGGTCAATATTTTAATTATATCTTTTAAAAGCTTTTAAAATATATAACTTTTATATATTTGTTTTTATATATTTATATATCTGTTTTTATTTTGGCTGTACACCGCCCTGAGTCCTTCGGGAGTAGGGTGGTATAAAAAAACCAATAAACTCTAAACTCTAAACAAAGCAAAAGATTTAAATAAGACAAATAAGCTGCTGTGAAAGAGGAAGGGAGGGGGGGGAAAAACATCCAAAGGGGTGTTTATTCCAAGGAGTCTCCTTTACAAACTGCTTCAGTGAATCAAAACAGAAATTTAGAAAACTTTGCTCTTAGTGGAGAGGAACATTCCTGAAAAAACAGGAGAAATGAGTTTATGTAGTTGATTGTTAAATGCTATTTGTCCAAGCAAGCACTGAACATTTCCAATGTAGAATATGGATATGCATAGCTAAAAAATAAGAAGCTGAAAGTTTTTGAAAGTTCTTGGGACTATATATGAGGACCATAACTACTGGCAGGAAAACACGACTGCTTCAATTAGAATATGAGGTAGACAAAGGCTTTTGAAATCTGACAAGGAAGCACCAGTGTGGTTTGATAGAAACACAAACAGATCCCCTTCACCCAGTGATGGTGAATCCATGACACGTGTCTCACAGATGACATGGCATGATGTTTTGGGTGACACACTAGCATCCACCAGCACTTGTCAATAACTATTTCCGAAAGCATGCTCCTGTCTTGCATGATTTGTGGAGGATGCATGAGAATGGGTGTTCTCTTGCGCAATCTCTGAAAGTCACGCAGCCTCCAGAGCCTCCGAAAATCACACCAAAATGAAGCATCTTTTAATGTGGTTTTCAGAGGCTGCAGAAGCCATGGAAGGGCATTCTCCAAAGCTGCTTCAAGAACAAAAGCCTTGTGCAATCCAGAGCTGCTCCAATTTTTAAAAAATGAATATGTAAATGATATGTTTATTTTTTCTTTGGGGGAAGAGACATACCAGCAGAGTCGCTGGGCATTTTTTCAAATTTTTGACACGCTGAACCCAAAAGGTTCACACCATCACTGCCTTAGCCACCTCTTCATACTCTAAATCAGAGTTCCCAACTTTTCCGGCTTTGCAGACCGGCAAAAAGGGGGGGGGGGGGGGAGGAGAGGAGAGAGAAGAGATGGTTCTGTGCAAGCAGCGGGCAAGTGTATGGGCAGCCCCATTTGTGTGTGCGAGGAGTATGCACACATGCCGCTTGCGTTGCTTGCAAGAGTGGGGATGCATGCACACGTGCAGGTGCTCGTCCGCCACTTCCATGGCCCGGTTCCAAATGGCTCAAGGTCTGGTAATGGGCCATGGCACGGGGTTGGGGGACCCTTGGTTTAAACAATGTCTTGCTCTAATTTGTTTTGCAGTTCTTGAATTTCAACTTGACATGTCAAATGCTTCACTTCTAATAGCTGCAGCCATATTTTTCTTCATGAAAGTTTACAGCTTACACATGGCAGGGAATCCCATGTAAACTCCCTCTCCCAACCCCACGTCCCTCGGATTCTCAGTTTTCCTTACCAGGAGGATAGAGCAGCACCACATTATCCCCAGCATTGAGGTGTCCCTTCTCATACAGAATTGATGCAATTCGCTCCGCTCGCTTATGCAGCTGTAGGCAGGTTGCTGTGCAGACAGGGGCCCCCTTGCAAAGAATAAAAACAAACAAACTCTGAAAGTCTGCCCAGTTTGGAGAAATTGCTTCAGAAACAAAGACAAGCTCTCTTGAGTAATCAGAGGCAAAACATGATTTTCAAGGAACATTAGGGCCATTGGCTTTACAGGGTATGCTGACACTCTGTGTAAAGAGGGCATGGCGTAACATCGGAGTTAAAATGAAAGTAATCCCATGAGCTTTAAGGGGAAATGTTAAGATTTGCAACATGGATTTGAACGCCTTCTCCAATATCTGCATGAAGAAGTTACTGTCTCTTAGCCTTATGCCATTTTCAAATGGAAGTCAGGCTAAATGGAAGTCAGGCTTCAAGGAGAGAAGCAACTTAGAACTAAGGAGAAATTTCCTGACAGTTAGAACAATTAACCTCTGGAACAGCTTGCCTCCAGAAGTTGTGAATGCCCCAACCCTGGAAGCCTTTAAAAAGATGTTAGATAGCCATTTGTCTGAAATGGTATAAGGTTCCTGCCCACGCAGGGGGTTGGACTAGAAGACCTACACCAAGCTAGATGGATGTGAATGAAAACGTCGGCAACATTGTGTGGGTTTAAAAGGGAGTTAAAATCCCATGTTTCTAAAACAGACAAATTCCCTCAAAGAGAAATCAAACCAAGCTCCACAAACAACCACTGCAAGTCTGGAAGAAAAGCAATGTTTTTAAAAGCTGAAAGGTTTTGAACTCACAGGAGTTCAAAACACACAAACATTAGGAAAATGCAAAATTTTTATCTCTACCTTGGCATTGAGCAAGAGGAAAAGCATGTGCTCGGGAGTCGCCTGTGCTCGCCACTGAAGCACCTCAGACAGAAACTGATGCTGCAAAAAGAAAAGGAAAAAAAAATCAGTGTGTGTGTGTGTGTGTGTGTGTGTGTGTGTGTGTGTGTGTGTGAAACCTGCATCATCCCGCTGCCATCAGGTGACGTATCGTGACCTTTGTTCTCTTCATGGAGCTGAGGTGGGTATGGCCTGCATGTGATGCATCTGACCGCGGGCCGCCAGTTTGACACCCCTGTTGTAGAGGCAGTTTTAGGTTTGATGGGGTAAGGCAAAGGTTCCCCTTGCACATATGTACTAGTCGTTCCCCATTCTAGGGGGCGGTGCTCATCTCCATTTCAAAGCTGAAGAGCCAGCACTGTCCAAAGACGTCTCCATGGTCTTGTGACCGGCATGACTAAACACTGAAGACACACTGAACGCTGTTACCTTCCCACCAAAGGTGGTTCCTATTTTTCTACTTGCATTTTTACATGCTTTCGAACTGCTAGGTTGGCAGAAGCTGGGATAAGTAACGGGAGCTCACTCCGTTACGCGGCACTAGGGATTTGAACTGCCAACCTTTCTGATCAACAAGCTCAGCGTCTTAGCCACTGAGCCACCACATCCCTCTAATGGGATAGTATTGAGGTAGATGGGGTAGTATTCACTTTTAGCTCACTGTTGATTAAAAATAATTCCAATATGCACCAAAATATTATTGAAAGCATAAGATTACATTGGGGAGCTGGTGTGGTTTGAATGATGACCTCAATGAAAGTCGAGAAACACAGCAAAGGATTGGCCAATGCGGAAAAAAACCTCAGCCACATGAGCAACTATTCTAGAGTCAGACAAACATCAATATTTATTAGCTATCTGACAAGTATCAGTGGAACCCTAACTTAACCAATCTCAGGATGCCTGAGACAATCTGTCTCTTATTCCTTAACGGTCCAGTGCAGATCTCTTTCACACCCATTGAGTGAATGTACATGTGTGGTATAATATTGCCTTACATTCATTAAGCCATTAATAACTTGCCTAAGCAAAGAGGCAGATGTCCTTTTGTGAGTAAGAGAATGACATCAATGATTCTTAGACTTTAAGGAGCAGGAGAAAAGCACGCACAGAAACAAATCCACGATGAGGTTTAGCAACAATGGCCAGGAATATTACAGCATTTTTATTTCAGAAGTAGGCAACTCTTGGCTTTATTTTAAAGAATTGCGGAAGTGACAGTTCAGACTCAGGTTAATCTGTTACTATGTTGTTTGCGCTTTGTGGGAAATGAAAAGAAACAATCAGACCATAAGCCAAGAGTCTTGTATTGGCTCTGGTCTTACCCAACATTAGCTTCCGCTCCTTCCCACAACTTTTGATTCACAGCTATCTGATTTTGAGAAGATGCATTTTCCCAACATAAAAAGTAACCACCATGCTTCCTCATTCGCGAAAGGGCCAAGAGAAAGTCTGGAGAGTGTGGCAGAGATACTCACCTTTCTCACCAGGTCGTTCTCTTCTATCTGTCCCAGGTCCCTCCCAGAGGCCTGTGCAATACGCTTCCCTGCAACCAGGTTCCCCACCATCACAGAGGCGGGACCAACACCTGCTGGCACATACCAAGGTATAAACACTTAGGAAAAGAAAGCCATTGGCAGTATTATGCATCAATAAAAAATTATAACGTAAGTGACATGAAACATTTTTCTTGCTTCAATCATGTATTTACTTGTAATTCCAAATGAGCCTTGCATCAGAAAAAAATGGTTGAAAATAATAGGGTCATGTCTGATGCACAATTTCAGAGCCTGTCCATTAACCTGCTCCCATGAAGATGTGCCCCCAGCCACTTATCCAGGAATTAACTCAGCCCCACTCAGTGGTGAAATTCAAATTTTTTTACTACTGGTTCTGTGGACATGGCTTGGTGGGCGTGGCAGGGGAACAATACTACAAAATCTCCATTCCCACTCCACTCCAGGGGAAGGATACTGCGAAAGCTCCATTCCTACGCCACTCTGCGGCCAGCCAGAGGTGGTACTTGCCAGTTTTCTGAACTACTCAAATTTTCCACTACCGGTTCTCCAGAGCTTGTCAGAACCTGCTGAATTTCACCCCTGGCCCCACTCCTTTTCCATTATGACAAGTAACATTTTCACCTACACCAAGAACTTTTAATCCACTTAAGGGAAGCTTTGTCTAATTACCTGGTTGTTTCTGCCTGGGTTTCGGCAGATTGGTTACACACGTGTGTGGGCACATGAGAATGTTACATGGATGCAATGACCCTTCCAGGAAGTGCTGTTTGGTTTGAGATATATGAATCCCTCCCAGAGGAGTTTTTGGCAAAGTATTTGCTGGAACAAGAGCGAGGCAATATACTCCAACTTGGTGAATGCTGTCAATTGCCTAAGAATCAAGAAAAACAAAGGCTGACATTCCAAAACTATGAAGAGCTATCTGTATTTTTCTAGATAACTCCAGAAAGGAGTAGACAAATTGGCCAAGTACTGAAAAATAAGTTGTTTTTAAAAAGCCTTTACAAGTTGTCAGCTTATAACAAGTTGCTTAGTGATTGCTTGAAATTACAATGAAGTCCCCCCCAAAAGTACTTACAACCCAGATTCAAACTTCTCATGGCTATTTCCCCCATGGTCACACGATAACTGCATTTTGAGCAGTCAGCAACTGGTTCACGTTAATGGCAGTTTTCAGTGTTCCATGGTCATGTGACCGTGATTTACGGTGTTTCCTGTTTTTTGTAAACTGGTCTTTGCTTCTAGTTTATGGCAAAAACCACTTGTGTAGGAGATGACTAGGCTAAGCAATCAAATGCTTTGTAAGTTACGAGTCCCTGTGTGCTTGCAAAAAATCTAAGTCCAGCCCACCTTGAATGCCTCCAGCGCATGTCCCTCAACCGACAGTTGGTCAATGATTCTTGTAGACAGCTTAAGCTTTCAATAAATCTTTATACTCATTTGAACTGCCTGAATCTCCTGATTTCCCTGCTGCTTGACAGATTGCGGGCAGTGGGTTTGCTTAAGAATCATGGCATTTCCTTAACAACCATGATGCCACAGCAAAAAAGATTGCAAAATTGGTCACGATCAGAGGTGAGTTCCTACTAGTTCGGATGAGTAGGTAGTAAGTCGGCCTGCCACGCCCCTGAACTAGATCTACCGCCGGCACTGCCATCTTGATTTTAGGTTCTGCCCATGCACAGAACAATCTTCATACGCAGAAATGAATTTTTTCCCCTTTTCTAACATTGTACGCATGCACAGACCTTTTTAGGTGCAAATGTACACATATGCGGAGCAAATTTTTTGTGTACCAAACCGGCAGTAATGCCAGCAGCAACCCACCCATGATCCCGATTATGATTGTAAGTTGAGGACTACCTGTAATTGCAATTAATATTGTACACTGCCCTCAAGGAAATGAACTGTTTAGAAACAAGAAATATCTATATAAATAAAAATGTAACAAGAGTTTGTTCAAAACCGCTAATCTCCGAAAGTACTGCACAAATTTTCACACAACATTCCTTTCAAGTATGGCACCAATGATATATATAGATTGTGTAGATGTCACACCTGTGCCAGGTACATGCCACGCAAATGTAAACAATTGTAAAAAAAGGTAGGTAGATGGATACAGAGAGAGCAGTCGGCCACAGGTATTATGTCATCCTTTATGACATAAAATACTCTGTCCATAGGATAGGTAGGTAGGTAGGCAGCTATAGGGATAGAGAGAGGGAGGGAGAAATGCAGTAGGTAGTTAGGTAGGTAGGTAGAGGAATAGAGAGAGGGAGAAATACAGTAGGTAGATAGGTTGGGGGTTATACGGTGGTTGTTTGTACGTGTTTGTGTGTGCAGGTCTAGATCTACACACAGATTGGTTGGCCATTTAACCAGACTGGGCCACAGCAACGTGTGGCCGGAAACGGCTAGTATATAAATAATATGCAATTGGACTAAAATGTATTAGCGGATATTTACAGAAGGAGCTTTCCACATGCCCAATTTGTGATTCAATACAAATGCGAAAAGACATGAAATGAGAAATTAAAGAAGATGAGGTCACGGTTAGGGTGAGGTGCATTCAATTTTGAGAGACTGTCTCATAAGGATCAAAAAATTCCACTCCCATCACTCAACAATGACTGTTGTATATGAAAGCGTACAGGTCAATGGTGGCTCCTGCCCATCTATTAAGAGAGAGAGAAAACGAGTTGTCCTAGGCTAATCTGACCTGCAGTACACGACTCATCCACTGAAAACTATCTTCTTCAGAAGCATCAGGTCGTTGTTCAGCTACCACCACAATCCTTTCATCATAAAACACAGTCACCGAGAACACAGCAATCCTAAAAAGAAACAGAAGAGAGTTTGTAAGGCTGGGCTCTGTTTGTCTTACAGAGTTGTGTCACCAGTTTTATCTCAAATGGTGTCTGGAAGATACGCAGAAAACCAAAACTGCACAAGATTACCAAATGTTAAAGCATGTTAGAGTAAGGAACATGAATTCTCATGAAATGGGATGGCATTAAGAAGTTTCAGTATTACCCAGAGAGATACATATTAAATTTATAAGAAGGTCAACGAGAGGAGATACTGAGAGCGCAGAGAGGGGGCCCTTTGATGTATCAGCAAAACGAGGTGGCCATATTTTTATTTTTATTTTATTTTATTAAATTTATACCCTGCCCTTCTCCTTGTTAGGACCCAGGGCGGCGCACAGGCATTATATAAAACCATAAATACAATATACATCAATTAAAAATATATTAAATTAATTCACCCGTGCTAAAACCCGTTATTAAAACCGTAACCAAATTATAATTTATATTTAAAAGTCAGACGCGGGGGGCTATCCTAGGCCGGCTTGTTGGAATAAGTACGTCTTAAGACGTTGGCGGAAGGGGCGGAGGTCCGAGGTAGTGCGAAGGTCGGGGGGTAGGTCGTTCCAGAGGGCCGGGCCCGCCACAGAGAAGGCTCTTCCCCTGGGTGTCGCCAGCCGGCATTGCCCGGCCGACGGCACCCGGAGTAGGCCCGCTCTGTGGGAGCAGACCGGACGAAGGGATGTATGGGGCAGGAGGCGGTCTCGTATATATTGAAGCAGATCCCAAAGAAAATAAGAGATATAAGAAGGAATTATTCCTTCTTAACTAAAAAATTATTCAAAAAGGGGGTGTGCTTCAAGTGGTTGATGCCGGAAGGGATGCTGGTATTCTGGGAGGGAGGAAGAGTTAGAATTAAAACAGTTGAAGAGGCGCATAATTTTTAAAAAAAACATTCCTCAATCCTGGATGCCGATGAGATGGGAATGGGAGGAGCCACGGGTCCGCCTGCTGGTGGGGGGGGAGGAGGAAGAGACTATAGCAAAGAGGCTCAGATCGCAAAAATAATTTGTTATATTTTTTTTAGTAATTCCTGTACGGACATCAATAGTATAAAGTAATTGAATGTATAAAATAATATGAAAATTTATGATTTTAAAATGTATGTACCCTTTCCCCTTGATAATTTCTTTTTAATTGAATATGTATGAAGACCCGGAGGCAGTCATCAGATCCGATGTGGAAGCTCCAAATATTATTCATTACCTTATTTGCCCCTTTTCCCAACGTAAATTGTTAAAACCAATAAAACTTTTTCAAAAGAAGTTTCAGTATTATTATTACTACTAATACTATTACTATTATTACTTTAATGATTGAGAGCAGGGTGATGTCCTTACCACACCCTTTGCTTGTAGAAATCCTTGGCATGATATTTTTTGGGGTTGTTTTATTTTATTTTTTTTGTTTCAATCAAACAGATGCCAGCCTGCAAAACTAATTGCCACATATTTTGGACTGATATTTTAATGAAATAAAAATAAAGAAATCTGTTATCTGTACTATTAAAGCTGCAAATTCGAAGGGGGGGGGGAAATGGGGAGGTTATAGATAGCAGCCATCTCCCCTTAGCAATGCTGGAGCTGAATCCTGGCCTATGTTTATTCCATATAAAAAGGAAAAACCTTTTTCTGAGGGGTCCCTGGTGCTCCCTGATCTTGCTTGTTTTCTTGAAGATACTTCACTACCCCTAACTAGATAACATCATCAGTACTACCGGTAGAAAGAACTGGTGTTTGCTGTCAGTTTATACTTTGTTGTCTTGCCTGCCTGTCTGGGTGGCTGGGGGCACTTAAGACATTCTTTGGTTGAGCTGTTTACTGATAGCTCTGGCAGTTTCTTGATTGCGGTATTGCTTACTTGATTGTTGGTCTGAAGTTAACCTTGGAGATAATCTATGCTTATCTGGGTGCTGATTACTGATGGAGAGATGCTGGAGCCTTTTTTGTTCTCTTTGGGACTGGTCTTTTTCTGCTGCATTTTTTTGAGGGGGATGGTGGCAAAAAGTAAAATGATTTCTGCCAATTGTTTGGGGAGAAAGAGAATGTTTTAATAGGAAAATGCAGTTCTTCACTTATTAATCCTTCCGCAAGTCTAGATGGAGATTTTAAAAATGCCCCCCCACCCGTCTTTTGCTGGGTTGCCTGAATTGCAGACCATTCTTGGTGAAAGCTGGAATGGCAAATGGCAGATTCTTCTTTGCTTCTTGTTTTTCAGGATGGGAGACACTGAGCCAGGAAGACATTAAGAAAGGAAACCCAGCCTACTCTCAGTAGAAGATAAGAATCTGCCATTTAGATGACAAAGAGGCTGCTTTGGATTCATAGAAGAACATTACTAATTGAACAGCCTGATTCCAGCATCGGCCATCAAAAATATAATGTTCTCATAGCATTATTTAGAAAGTTGTAGACTAACCTTCCTCTGTAAACCGTCTTTAGGGATTCAACTGCCAATCCGGTGGCCACAATGTCGTCAGCATTATGTCTGCGTCCACTAACAATGAGCATCCCATCTATTTTTCCAACCACAAATACCAGACTACCCTATAAAGAGGGGAAAAAAGAAACAAAAAAATGCCTATCACAAATGTCAAGTGCTTCCCTTGCCTTTTATAAAATGTCCTTTATTATTTTAGCCACCATCAAACTTTGCTGGAATGTACATTGCTGCCTTGCACCCCCTGCTTCCATACCCTAGAAATATCTACATTTAAAAAATAAATTAAAAAAGCATTTACTATTTGTGACAGATAGAAGAAAATAAATCCAGGCAAAAGAACACAAGACTGTTTATAAAGGCTTATGGGTGAGTGGGAATGAGTTGCCTTACAAAAAGCAGAAATTGCAGCGCTGGGCTAATTTCTAAATCATGTACCAGCATATGCCAATTTAAAAGCACAGAATGTGTATTTAAGTCAAACTATGATATGCTTCTGTATTCTGTATACGGTAGAAAGGGAGGTCTTTTCTTCTTTGTGGTTGCTACTGTGCACAATGAAGGAATAAGGATGTGCCAAAACTCCTAGATACAATCGATATATCTGGGAGCAGGAGGGGCTCATAGAGGTGTCACCAAAAGCATCCAAAGCATACGATGTATCAACCGCTCTGCTCAGTTAACAATATGTATATAGTCAATAGTTAAACTCGGATTCATGTTCCAGTTTATGCATGCCGGGTTCATAGGCTCAACTTCTGAAATGTCACTGACCATTGATGTGCAAAGCAGTGAATAACTCTGTGCATATGTTGATGACAACGGCTGTGAAGTGTACCTCTGGGCTCTAAAGAAGTGGAGGATAAGGGATAACTCAGCATCAACCTAAAGGTTGACACGTAACAATAATAATAATAATACAGGCAATTGAAACGTACAGGCCCAACAAACCCCAGCAAGCCAGATCGCACAAAAGGCACATCTCCCACAGGAGAACCAGCTGAATTCACTGGGAAGACCTGGAAGAAGAGAAAAATTGTTGGTGATTGAACAGCCAAAGCATTTTTGCCTGGAAAAAGACAAAACAGCTGAAAAATCTGTTCTTTTTACCGCAGCACCTTTATCAATTTAATCACAGCACTGACATTTTCCAGAACCGATTAAAAACCCTGAAAACAAGCAAGTTAACAAAAATACTTCAGAGTTAGGCACAATAAAACTGGAGACCAGGAAAGGATTCCAAACAAGGTGAGCTTCTTCCTTGCAAAAGTCTCTCCTTGGATATCTACAATTATCCTGAACAGAATCCTGCATCGCAAGACCTTCATTCTCAATAAGGGTGGAGATAGCATCCATGTATGGGTTGAACCTATCCACTCTCTGATTGGACTGAGTCAGATTACTAATTAATTAGTCTAGGTATATAACCCCCCTCAGGAGCTGCCATACCCAGTTTCCGACTCAGTCCAGCTCTGGGACTGTTCCGTGTCCAACTCCACATCTCTCCTATTTGAATTGAGATACAATTTGAATCTTATTCTACTGCATACTGAGCGCTGGTTGTGAGTAAACAGGGGACCCCCCTCCCTCAGCAGCAGCCCAGAGCTCAGGCTACTCTGTCTATCTTCAGCCACGGGCCCAGGCCTTCAGCTGTTCCCCTTTGCTGCCTTATTGCCTCCTCCCTGAGCCCTCCTCACTCCTTGCTCGTTACTGCTTCGTTTGGTGGCTGTGCTGTCAAGCCTGGGAGGGTGAGGTCTGGCGCTGTGGAGGCGGGCCACACACACAGCCAGGCTGTGAGGCCTTTCTATAATCTGCCTGGCAGCTGGGACAAGGCGCAATCTTCAATTTCGGCCTGGGGCGACTGGCAGCACATGCGCAGTTGCTCCCTCTCCTTATCGGGCCGATCGGGGCGAATTTGACAGCGATCAGCTGGGAGTTGGGCTGCCCGGCCTTTGAGGACACGCGGAAGCCCGGAAGAGCAGCGCAGGCGGCTTTTTCGGCTCCTCTGAGCTTGCGGGCCGCTGGGAGACGTTGCTTGGAGTCGCGGCTGCCATTTTGTCCCCTCGGAGCACTCCATCTCAGGCTCCGAAGGTGTAGGAGGGCCTCTTGCTTTCCCGCCTTTTTGCATGGCCGCCATTTTGTTTGCCTTGGCTGCCGTTCGGTGCACAACGCGGAGATATGGCCAATTCACGCAGCGCTGGGCCTAGCAGGGAAGGCCCTGACACCCCCCAGGGGCCTGCTCCCATTGGGAACGCACTGCCCTCCTCCTCCTTGGCAGACAAGACCAGATCCCAGACTCGGCGGACAAGACCAGCTCCCAGACCAGGTCCCGATCCAAGGATTCTTCTTCCTCGTCAGCAAAAGGGGGCAAATCTAAGTCCTCTGTCAACCAGGCCTCCAGGCCTGTTTCAGGAGATGGCCTCGCTCCCCCCAGGCCTAGGGTGGAGCCTGCCCCTGCTGGGGCCCTGCCTCCTCCACCGGTGGCACCTCTCCAATTGGATTTGGCCCCGGGGCCCTTCAGCCAGTTTCTGCCAATTGACACATCTGCTGTCTCGGCCTGCTGAGGCCACGTTCACCCCCACGGCCGCTGGCTTGCGCCCGGATGGAGCTTGGGCTTCAGGTCTCCCGCTACCACTTCCCCCTTGGCAGGCTCCACTGTCTGCCTCTGCGGCGATGCAGGACTTTATTTCGGAAGCTATAAGGCAGGGAATCACCGCGGGCTTACAAGAACGGGTGCAGAGGCCCCTGCTGACTATGGTGCCTCAGGCCGTGCCTCCTCCTCAGGGAGGCACTCCGGGGCCCCACCTGTCCCCCACAGATGCGGAGGGTGACTCCTCCCATGACTCGGAGGACAGAGAGCTTCGCGAGGCTGACATCTCGGGTGAGGAGCCAGGGCCCGGAGAAGCCTGCCAGCACCGGTCTATTCCCGCAGGCCCTGTTCAAGCCTCTTCTCGCCAAGGCCAAGGCTACTACATGCTTCAGTGCTGACCCACCAGCAGCGGGCCCGGCTCCTGCTCAGACACCCTGTTCCTGGTTCTCCAAACCTATGGTCGAGACTGAGGCCATACCCACGCCTCAGATCTTTGTAGGCGCCATACAGCGCCCTTGGGCAACACCCACCTCGGGTCCGGGGCCTTCAGCAGTGGAGAAACATTTCTACAAGGTGGAGCCACTCCTTGACACGGCTCTTTCTTGGCCTCAGGTGGACACTCCCATCGCTGCTCTCTACTCAGCCATGATGCTCCCGGGAGGCCAGGAGGACCTCCTCAAGCCGGAGGACAGGCGTGCCGACCAGGTCGTCCACAAGACCCATCAGGCCTCAGCCTGGGCCATACGGGCTGCTATGGCGGCTTCTTTTTTTACCAGGTCCAGTCTCACCTGGCTCCAGCAGCTACAGGAGCGGATCCTGGTGGCGGACGACCGTGCCCACCAGGACCTAAACAAAATTGTGGCCTCCTTCCAGTTCACCGCCGACGCCACTTTGAATGCTGCCCAGTTCTCCTCCCGCGCTTTGGCTTCGTCTGTGGCATCCAGACATCTTTTGTGGCTTCGCCAATGGCAGACTGAACTCAGGCACAAGTGGAAGCTGGCTTCCGAGCCCTACACCGGTGGCTCGTTGTTCGGTGATGCCCTTAATCCCCTCTTGGTAGAGGGTAAAGATAAGAAGAAGACATTGCCGGTCAACCCCAAGAAAGGCGCGAATAGGCCGGCCCCATACCCCCGGTGTCACCAATTCAGGGGCCAGTTTCCGCTCGGACTTCAATTCCCAGAGGTTTCGTTTCCAGGGGGGCTATGGCCAGCGCTCCCACTTGCACCAGCCTCAGTATAGGCAGCAGCGGGTTGGCGGGTCGACTCAGCCCTTTCGGGGGGGCGGTAGCCATCCCTACCGCAGGTCCTAATCCGGGTCAGGGTAGGCCTCCCATTGGCGGCAGGTTGCGTCTATATGCGTCCCAGTGGGAGTCATTGACCTCTGATGCCTGGGTCATTGCCACTGTCAGGGACGGCCTGCCTCTGGATTTTGTGACTCAGCCCCCTCCTTCCTTTGTTTCTTGCCCGGTTCCCAGCAACCCGGAAGGGAGGGCCTTAATGGATCAGGCCATCAAGCACCTCTTAGATATAGGTGCTATCTGCCCTGTGCCTCAAGACCAGGCTGGCCAAGGGTTCTATTCCCGACTGTTTGTGATCCCGAAGCCCTCCGGGGGGGGGGCAATTCTCGACTTAAAAAAGTTAAATTTGTATGTTAAGTATAAGAGGTTTAAAATGCATTTGCTGTTTTGAATTCTGGAGGGTGTTCGTTGCGTGGATTTCCTCACCTCCATTGATTTGACCAATGCTTATTTGCATGTGCCAATTTGTGTTGATTACCAACAGTATTTACGCTTTTGTTATTCTTCGTTCCATTACCAATACACTTCCTTGCATGCCATTCCCATCAGGGTCCAATTATACCTTGATGTCATTTTGGTTCAGTCCACTTCGTACGAAGTGACCCTGGCGGACCTTGCTGCTACTGTGGGGGTTCTCAAGGCTCATGGGTTTTCAGTCAACGAGGCCAAGAGCCACTTTACCCCTTCCACCAGGATACTCCATCTGGGGGCCTGGATAGACTCGGTGGCTGGTCAGGTATACCTTTCCGAGGATAGGGTCGCTAGCATCGACCAGGTGGTAAGGCTGGTCGAGTCCGAACGTAGGCCAGCATTGGCCACCCTGTCCAAGCTCCTGGGGATGATGGTTTCGGCCATTTCCATTGTGCCCTTGGCCCGTCTTCACTCCAGAGATCTCCAGTGGTTCCTGCTCCCCTTCCAGAAGAGGAGGATGGCCCACTCCCTCCTACGGGTTTCCCTACCCCCTGGGGTTAGGAGGTCATTGAGGTGGTGGAGATCTTCGGCGGTTTTGCAAGGTTGCCATTTCAGGGTTTCCGACAGGGTCACGATCACCACGAATAGGCTTCACGGATGGGGCGCCCATATGGAAGGCAGGGTGGCCCAGGGAAGGTGGTCCCTGGAGGAATCAGCTCTCCCCATCAATTTGCTGGAGCTGAGGGGCATCAGATTGAGCCTCCTGGAATTTGCGGATGGAATAGCGGGGCAACATGTCCTGGATTTGACCGATAATATCACGGCCAAAGTTCACGTCAACCGACAGTGGCACTAGATCCAGGGACCTCATGGCCGAGGCAGATCTGTTGGGGGTCTGGGCGGAATACAATTTGCTGTCTGTGGTGGCGGACCACATATCCGGGGTGGACAACACCAGGGCGGACTGGCTTAGCAGGGTGGAGATTGACCATGCTGAATGGTGTTTACACCCTTCTATTTTTCAGGAGTTCTGTCGTCAATTCGGGAGGCCCCTGGTCGACCTCTTCGCATCTCCAGAAAATGCCCAGCTGCCCAGGTTTTTCTCCAGGTTCCTGGCTCTGGGGGCGGAAGGGGTGGATGCGCTTCACGCATTGTGGTCTCAGGCCTTATGTATGCTTTTCCACCTACCCCTCTTCTTCCTAGGGTGATTCAACGGATAATTTTCCTGCGGGTGCAAGTGATCCTAGTGGCGCCGTACTGGCCGAGGTGTCCGTGGTTCGCCGAACTTTGGACCTTGTCCTTGGCAGACCCGTGGTGGATACCACCAGACATGGTTGTCCTGACCCAGGGGTCGCTGGAGCACCCGGAGGCCCGGTGGCTCCAGTTGACCGTCTGGAAGTTGAGCAGCTTGCTCTGAGGGGTGGCTCATTTTCAGACAGGATCATCCTTACCATCCAAGCTTCCAGACGGGCCTCGACTACGCACATATTCAATGCTACCTGGAACATCTTTTGCAAGTGGTGTGAGGGTCATCAAGTGACTCCTGAGGTTGCCTCCATCCCGCAGGTCCTTGAGTTCCTGCAGGATGGGTTGGAGAGGGGCCTCTCATCTAATACTATCAAGAGACAGGTGGCTGCGATTGGGTCCGTCCTCACCTGGGGTAGCGATGTTACTCTCTCTCAGCACCCTACAATTCGACGGTTTCTTAAAGGGGCTACGAATTTGAGGCCCCCTCCTGTACATAGGTATCCCACGTGGGATTTGGCCACAGTGCTCAGGGCTCTCACCAAGGCTCCCTTTGAGCCTCTGGAGGACGTGTCATGGCAGTTCCTAACGTGGAAGGTTGTCTTCCTGGTAGCCATCACGTCTGCCAGGCGTATTTCCAAGCTGCCCGCCTTATCAGTTAGGGAGGATTTGTGCAAGTTTTATGCGGACAGGGTTGTCCTCCGTCTGGATCCCTCCTTTGTCCCGAAGGTGGGATCTTGGTTCCATCGGGCTCAGGAGGTGGTCCTCCCCAGCTTCCCACAGGAGTCTGAACAGTCTTTGGATGACCTGTGGCATTTGCTGGATGTCAGGCGTGCCTTGCAGGTTTACATCAATCGCACGGCTGCTATTCGCAGGTCAGAGTCTCTTTTTGTTTCCTTTCTGCCAGGTTCCCTGGGTAAGAAGGTTTCCGTCTCCTGCATTGGACGATGGGTGCATCACTGCATTGAGAAGGCGTATGCAGCATGTGCTGAGGTGGTTCTTCGTGGAGTCACAGCCCATTCGACGCGCAGCACAGCGACGACTTCTGCCTGGGCAACACAAGCTTCTCTGGAAGAAATTTGCAGGGCTGCAGCTTGGTCTTCTCCTTCCCCGTTTGTGCGGCATTATAAACTGGACAAGTTTGCCTCTGCTGAGGCTGACTTTGGCCGCCGGGTTTTGCAGTCGGTCCGTCCTCATTTGTTGGGGCAGGCCTGATCTCGACCCTCCCGTGGGTCCTTTCAGGGCTTTGGTATGTCCCATACATGGATGCTATCTCCACCCTTATTGAGAAAGAGAGTTGGTACTTACTTGATACGCCTCTTCTAATAAGGGGGGAGATAGCATCCGGCTCATCCCTTTCTCGTTCAATCCTGCATTTGTTATATAGGCTTCTGGTTGTTCTTGGAAGTGGTTTGTTGCATTTTTTTTACTAAAGGAGTTGGTGTTTCACCGATGAGTCTGTGTTCTTTCTTCGTCGTAAACTGGGTATGGCAGCTCCTGAGGGGGGTTATATACCTAGACTAATTAATTAGTAATCTGACTCAGTCCAATCAGAGCATGGATAGGTTCAACCCATACATGGATGTTATCTCCCCTCTTATTAGAAGAGGCGTATCAGGTAAGTACCAATGCTCTTTTTCAGAAGAAACTAACAAGAGACGGCTTGCCAGCAGGAATATGTTAGCAAGGTAAACAGAGGACTAAGGAACTGCTGTTCACAGATTAGGAAGCTCCTGTATTTATTCCCATTGCGCTTCTTTTTTTCTTAACAACCAGAATGAGAAATCTCCTGCTGTTAAGAAATGCTTAATATTTTTATGGTGCCCAACTGTGCAATTAATTAGTTTCACAGGATAGACATCTGATGTAAAAACGTAAGACTTACCATACATCAGAAAAAAATCTTACGTAAAAATATGTTATGCTTAATAAACTTCCTTCCAGCATGTTAAAACACCAGCAGTATGGCCATTCTAAATTGGCTTCAAAGTGATTAACAACACTTAAAACTCACAGTTCAGGTGGATGAGTAATTTGGTCATTTTAAGTAGTACTTCTGATTTGGTATTAATAGTATGCCGTCATATCATAAAAATATTTTTAACTTTACCTATAAACAAATCAGTGGTCTCGCTGGTATTGCTTATTATGAAACCTGAAAGCCCTTTGCCTTCCCAGTTATTGCTGAAATAGTGAAAATTAAGCTGGTATAACACACTTGAAATCTCAGCTCAAAGAGAGCTTCTGAAAATAGCAATAGCACTTAGACTTATATACCACTTCACAGTGCTTTACAGCGGTTTAGAGAGTCAGCCTATTGCCCCCAACAATCTGAGTCGTCGTTTTGCCGACTTCAGAAGGATGGAAGGCTGAGTCAACCTTGAGCTTGGTGATATCTGATCTGCCAAATTGTAGGCAGTTGGCAGTCAGCAGAAGTAGCCTGCAGCACTGCATTCTAACCACTGTGCCACCATGGCTGTTAAATATTCACTTTCAACACTGCAAATTAGCAATACAATGGACCTGTTCCAAACAGCTAACTGAACAAAACCCGATATAGTCCAAGTCAAAACAGAAAATGCAATTTGATTGCTATACCTCAAATGTGTTCTTTGTTACTCCACTGAGCCCGTAATACATCATCCCTCCTGTTCTGGCGCTAACACAGATTTCCCCAATCTCATCTGTCTTGCAAAGCTGAGGGGAGCCATCCGGCTTCACGATACACATCATTCCTAGAACAAATCACATGCTATTATGAAAGTCCTCACCTGACACAAGGACAGGAATTTAGCTGAAAATACGGAAGATATTTAAGAAGACAGGAAATGAAATACAATGGCAGCTGAATGCATTCCAAGGATTCAGTGTACAATATGGTTGCCTATTATATAGAAAGCAGACAGCATATTTAAATCGACGTTAGCGCCCACAGTTGTATTTGCTGTTTAAAAAAAATTGAGTCAAACAAAGCACTTGAACATTTTATCCCCCTCCTGAAAAATCCTGCTTCCGGAATTCTGTTCATGCAAAAGCTATTTCACTTACTCTGCATATTTTCAGACTTCTGCACACAGGATAGGAGGGAGGGGCGAAGATGGAGAATTAGTTGCAAGCATGCGGGAAGACCCAATAGGGCCCTAAAAGCTAGGTAATGTGAACCCTAAGCAGAAGAAAGATTAGGCAAACACAATGTCCCATTTTCTTACTCAGCGAATTAACTAAGCCTCAAAAGACTTGAATATCCAAGTAGATGAAGAGATCTGTTGTCAGCATGCAGAGGCTCAAGAGTGCAACAGCAAAGGATTATACCCAGCAGCTGGGGCTCCAGCAGTAGCAAAGTAAGCTATGTGGTTCGCATTATGGATGTTTTACTCCTATTATTTATTTAATCTAAGCACACATTTCCTTTACTCTTCAAGCAAAAAGACTCTTAAAATAGCACACACAGTATTAACAGAAAGTGTGCTCAAATCTATACTCTAAAGATTATATTCTAAAAGGCAGCCTGTGCCCACAGATGGACAGATACAAAAAGAAGAGGAAGGGAAAATGAAATAAGGCAAGCTTAGGTGCCGATTTTTTTAATTCAATTGCAATTCTTAAAAGGAAACTCCGTAGTGCAAACAATTCAGGGGGCAGGAGGATCCAAATGGAGCTTGTATCTTAGCAGGACCTTGAAGGAAGCAATCGGAGAGCCTGTGTAACTTATCTTTCCCTCTCCAAGGACACTTACCACCCGGCATAACATGGCCAACATCCTGTATGGTGAGAGCAGAATTCTTATCTTCTGTATTTACACGAATGACGCCATAGCTCAGACCATTCATTGATAAGATAGCTCTTCCAGGCAAAGGTGCCCCGGGAACACCAGGTCTGAAAAGAAAGGCAGATGCCATTATGACCGCAAAGTTGTGCGAAGTTGAATCAGAATCTATGAGTAAATCACTGGGTGTTTCGCCATAGACTGGATTGAGTTTCCAACTCCCATTAATTTACAAACTTTGCAAAAAAAGGAACGAATTCTGCACCTGGCTCCATTTTTTAAAAGCACAAATTTATAATGGCTGAAACTTGAGGTTTTCCTACAGGAAAAAAGTTGAACTTATCTCATTTATTCTTATCCCTACGCTCTAAGGCAGCGATGGCTAACCTTTTTGTTGTTAGGTGCCAAAAATGCGAGGGTGCGAGTGCAATAGCGCCCGCAGCACTGCACGTGCCAGTACCCATAATGCAAAGTGCCCCTCCCACCCCCACCCCCCGCATGCTACACTGCCGGTGTGTTTCTCACCATCAAGCTGAGCTTGGTATTTCCTCCAGGGGGGCAGGAGAGGCCATTTTCACCCTCCCCAGGCTCTAGGAAAGCATCTGTAGCCTGGGGAGGGCGAAAATCGGGCCTACCAGAAGTTCGGAATTGGACTGTTTCCATTTCCAAACAAGGGCCGTTTGCGCTGGAGCTGACATAGGGCAATAGCTCACGTGCCCACAGAAATGGCTCCGCATGCCATCTGGGCATGCGTGCCATAGGTTCACTATCACGGCCATAAGGTAATAGGCAGGAGGACACTGCTGGATTCCATCATTTTGAAATTATTTTTAGATAGCCAATTTTTTCTACTCATCTGAGTGTTACAATTCCCATCAGAACGAAGTATTTGGAAAGGAACTGACACAGTAAATCCCACAGAATAATGGCTAAGGAGCCTCCTGTGCATAAATTCATTTAGGAAACACAGTTCTACTGAATGTTTGCTCTCAGGTAACAGTAGGAAAAATTGTAATAACTTGCTAGACTGTGAGAAAATTAATTATATGAGCAAAATGTAAGGTGACAAATATCCATTAAAAAGATAAAGGCTCCCCCACACATGCATTCTAGTCGTTTCTGTCTCTAGGGGGCAGTGCTCATCTCTGTTTCAAAGCTGAAGAGCCAGTGCTGTCCAAAGATGCCTCTGTGGTCATGTGGCCGGCATGACTAAATGCCAAAGGTGCACAAAGCGCTATTACCGTCCCACCAAGGTGGTCCCTACTTTTCTACTTGCATTTTTTACATGCTTTCAACTACTGGATTGGCAGAAGCTGGGACAAGTAATGGGACCTCACTTTGTTACATGGTGCTAGGGATTTGAACCGCTGACATTTCTACAAGCTCAGTGTCTTAGCCACTGAGCCACTGCATACCTCAAAAATATCCATTACAATCTTTAAATTGAATAATAGTATGCAACTGATTTGCATAGGATATGCAAATATATCAAAAACACCTTGATATATTCTGCATGATATAAGCCAGTGTAAAATAAAAAATACCAAAACAGAGCACATTATAGATGTTTTTATAGTTCTGCAATATCATACATTCATTACAAAAACATTTTTCATTCATTGCATTTTGTTCTCCATCCAAACATTTTTATTTGTCTCTCCACTCAATGTTCAATATGGACGTATCGATCATAAACATATTAGAACTATTTCTCATACGAAGAGAAGACCACAGTGACTGTATTTAATAGTGAAGTAGCTGTTGAAGAAATGAATCTAATTTTAGCTTCTGAAATGCCAGATAAGAAATGATACAGTACATGAAATGGAAATGAATAGTGTCTCTTTAGCAGATAATGGAAATGTCCTGGAAAAGCGAGATCCAATTTTACCTCCGGATAGCCACTGTCATTGCTTCAGGAGATGTAGCACAGGGACATATTGCCTCTGGTTTCAGCCCGTAGTTCTGGAATAGACTCAGGAAAGCATCACACGAGGACACAGACCCTGGAAAGCAATTACATTCTTATTTGAAATAGTGAATTAGGGCTTGATAACAGAAACACAAAGGCTTCTTTAAAAGCCATGATGACTGCTATTTATAAGACCCCCAAATGTAATTTGTTTTCTAGAAGATTTAATGCACTGCACATGTGTGTAATTGCTGTAATAGAGTACCTCTTTCTAAAATTAAACTGCTTCATTTAATTACAATGCTGTAATGTAGACGTGAACTTTGAGCATCTTACATCATCATTTGCGGAGGGATTGTCCGTAGATCAACCAGGCACAAAGCTTTAATAAACTCTTGCAGAAATAAAACTGCAAGGCTGGATTAGGCATCACCTTCCACCTGTTTATTTTTTTCCCCCCAGCACCCAAAAAGAAATTACCAGAACTAATTTTAACCCCAAATAATCAAATGAAATTCTGATTAATGGCTTGCACAGCTAGAAGCTTTTGCAGGTTCTTTCTGAATCATAAAATACAATTTCAAAAAGATTGTATCCTGTCCAGAAAAGAGCGACACACACATTTCCCTGCTGCAGTCTCCCTGCCTCCACTTGATCCAGAAATCATAACTGCATTCAAATCTCATTTCTTCCTAGCACCATCTGGGCAGACAATTCATTAAGCCCACTGAGCAGCAGGAATCCCATGGAAATCTGTTGTTCATTTCTTTCAAAGACCTTTGGATCATTTCTCATGTGCCATTCAAACACAGTTAGGCTGGCCCTCCTGCTTCCTTTCCTTAGGTGGCCATTAAAGCTACATTGGTTCTTAAAATTCCTTTTAGAGGAATATTTCCACCTTTCCCCTTTAATGATACAATTTTTATATGAATTCCGCACAACTTTGATTGTTTCACTGATGATTGGAAGTAGAATGCCAGCTATTCACAATCTGAGGCTAAGAAGTGCTTTTATCTCTCCATCATTTATTTTACCACTTTGCTGATACCATTCAGCATGACACCATTTAACTCTCTAAAGACAAGGAAAGGTAAAACTTGCTTCAGGGACAGTGATGGCTGCCATTTCACTCTCCTGATTTCTAGTAAAAGTGAGCTTTGTATACAAAGCAACCTCATCTATTTATTACTCGTATATAAATATAAATGTATTAAATAATGTATATATATAGGTTTTTGGTTGTTCGGGTTTTCTCCCGCGTAGAATTGGAAGTATCTTCACGACGTTTCGATGAAGTCTCATTCATCATCTTCAGGCTGGTGCTTCCGGCTTGGTGCTTCCAGGAGCAATGTGAGATCTCAGCCGGTTCCTCTTTTTAACTGCCAGTGGGGGTGTGACCTGATTGGGTGGGATCTTGGCTGCATTCTGATTGGGTGGAGGTGTGTTCTGATTGGTAGGGGGTTTGGCTGTGCTCTGATTGGATGGGAGTTTGGCTGTGCTCTGATTGGATGGGGGCGTGTTCTGTTTGGGTGGGGGCCTGGTTGTGCTCGTGTTAGTCAGAGTTGCAGGAGGATTTGAGCTGGTGAACTGCGTTACTGTTGTTTGGCTTCGCTTTTGTGGTCGTGCCACGTCTCCGTGGTGAGCATCAGTTTGCTTCATGTACAGATTGGAGAGGTTTATATATATATATATATGAGAGAATATTTTCACAACTCCTGTTATGGGCCCCTTTAAGGGAGGAGACAAACTGTCATCCTTCTCTGCCAGCTGAAGAGGGTTAACAAGCCCGAAATATATATATATATATAATGCTCTAGATGTTGGCTTCAGTGATACCATCTGCCCTGAACACTCAGGAAAAGTAGGTTAGAAATCCTTCACAAAATAAAAAGTCAGAATCAGAGGAAGGTCCTCATCAAATGCTGAGACACTGAATCAAATCTGGTAATTCTTCAGTCTTTGATGAACTGTGCAAGGGTTTGGACTTGCACAGTTCATCAAAGACTGTTCATCAAAGACCGAAGGACTACCAGTTTAGATCCAGCAGCTCAGTGTTCAATGCAAGTGTACATTATTTAAATGTTTCTCATACATTCATAAAATGCATGGCAAACGTTAGCCTGTATATCAGGACTGGCGGGGGGGGGGGAGCAAACAGCTGTTTAACACACATTTGCGTTTCTATTTTTGTAGTTTGAAAGGAATGGAGAATGAAAAATGAATACCCATTTTCAAGGATGATACAGTCTGTTCTTTGGTGAATGCCCAACCCTTTCACTCATCCTCTCACTCATGCAGACATCGGAAAAATTCAGGGAGAAAAGTTTAACAAGCAGGCAATAGTATCAAGGTCTACTCACAGGGATTAGCACCATCAGTTACAATCAGCATCCGTAGGGAACTTAAGCTGACATCTCTTTGGTCCCGGTGAGCCATCATGGCCCAGTGCAAATCTCGACATTTCACCAAAGCTACTTTAGCTGCAAATCCAGGACAGAAGAGAAAGTAGAAATCAATACACAGAAACAGGCATATTTATGAGAACCAATCGCAAGGATGTTCTCCAAATCTGAAAAACAAATGAAAAGATTTAATATGTGGATACTTTTTTAGAACCCAGGCAGACTTGGTTCCAAGAAGAAATTAGTTTATCAAAAGAATCTAGGACTATTCAGTGAAAGAAGTAAGCAACCTGGGATCACCAAAGCAGTGGTGCAAATGGATCATGTATCCTGGTAATATGCTTTTAACTTCATAACTCAACACCTATTGTCAGTCCTGTCCCGTCCCCATCCCCCAACATCTGCCTATAAGAGAACTGGAACAGGATTAGAATTCTCTTGAGAGTTCTTAAATATCACCATTCATTTTTGCAGGTGCTAAAAATACTAGAGATTGATCAATCATGCAATTCAATATGCACGCTACCTTTGTGAGTGTGAACCCTCTGTGCCCAAGAAAGAGGGCAGGTTTTCATCACTGCATAGGGCACGCTGACGGTGTGCAGCTTGTTCATTACACTCTGGGGGGGAAAAACAAAACAAAAAGCGATATTATTTTTACCAAAATAACACAAAATGTACTGACCAAAAAGTACTTCCCCTAGGAAGACAAACAACAACAATAACAACGCACAAGTCCTAGAAGCTTTTATGCAATGTTTCCTGATCATTAGAAGGTTCTGTTCAGATTTGGTTCAATATTTCAAAAGCAGTTTTATTCTGCCCGCTGCACTTCGTTTGTTGAAATGTCAAGTGTTGCCCCAAAAGCAAAGCAACGCAACTCTATAATGTGACATTTCCTACTTCAGCTGTAGTCTAGATTGGCACCAATCAAATACAAAAAACATTTCCCCTGTTTCAACAGATTGACTTGGTATAGATACAAATTCCACAGGACCCAGTTATGAGAAAATGCACCTTCTCTTCCTGCACCAGGGCCTTTTCAAGCTTTTAGTGAGAATCAGAGTGATTGCTTTCTTATACCGGTAGTCCTCAGTTTACGACCACAATTGAGCCACAAATATCTGTTGCTAAGTGAGACATTTGTGAAGTGAGTCTTGCTCCATTTTACGACTTTTCTTGCCACCTTTGTTAAGTGAATCACTGCAGCTGTTAAAACTAGTAACACGATTGTTAGGCGAATCTGGTTTCCTCATTGACTTTGCTTGTCAGAAGGTCACCAAAGGTGACATGATTCCCAAACACTGCAATCGTCATAAATGTGAGTCAGTTGTCAAGCATCCGAAATGCAAGTCGTGTGACCATGGGGATGCTACAACGGTCGTAAGTGTGAAAAACAGTCATAAGCCACTTTTTCAGAGGCACTGTAACTTTGAACGGTCATTAAATGAACTGTTGTAAGCCGAGAACTACCTATATAGTTTCCAAACTCCTAAGATGGGCTTTGGCTAGCCTAATCTCCATTAGCCTTCTTTTAGACAGAAAACTTTATTATTTAGACAATGCCTTTTCCCAGATTGACTTTTATGGATGCAGCTATTTCATGTTTCGTTATAGATCATTCTTTTATTATTACATGGTCATAAGTGTGATAACCTGCAAACACAACAAAAGAATAAAAGCCATTTGGTGGAGGAATTACTTATCTTGTCAGCAATCAAAATAATTTGTGACATTTTGAGCAGAGAAACACATGAATACATAATGGGATCCCACCAAGATTAAAACCAATACAAATAGACATCTCAGCCCTTTCCCACATATATGAAGTAGCTCCATGTTGCTCCCTCTGAAGCTACCACCATCTCAAAAAGAAAAGTTATATGGTGTTATGGTCACCAAAAGGTTATCCATCTCTTATTCTAAGTGAAAACATTAATTACAAGATCCTTTTTTCAACTGTTCATCAGACCATGGCCATGCCATTTTTAAAGGCTCCATCATTTTTAAGACTAAACCTAATTTTAGTGGTATTTGTGAAAATACCTTCAAAAGACCAACTCACCGTTAGCATGCTGTGCCACAGTCCTGCATCCTTTTTAAAATCCAGAACATTTACTAGTGTTTCACCTAAAACAAATGCAACAATACTTATTTTTGAAATTCAAAATACACAACTCTGCTGCAAAAATTGGATTCTTTTTATCAGAAGAAAAATGAAAAAGCCTATAATTGTTCTTGGTTTCCATGTCTATAAGAAACGTGGGTTACAATCTGGTATTAGCCACTCATCGGCATTCATCGGAGAAGACAATGATTGAGTAAGTGATGCAAACACCACTCTTTTTATGCTTGCATCACAAAGGTCCATGCAGGTATTTAAGAGAGAGCGAGAGAGAGAGAGAGAGAGAGAGAGCACGTGCATTGTGACATCACAATGAATGTTTTGTTATTTTGGCATCATTGTGAATCAGCACAGAAACTGATGTAACTCTATAGCTTCAATAAATATTTCAATGGGAAATTAGCAAATTTGGCCTAGTTCCATGATGGCGAACCTATGGCACTTGTACCCAAAGAGGCATGCAAAGCCATGTTGCCTGGCATGCATGGCCTTGCCTGTTTGTCTTCTGGGTTTCTGGCAATGGCATGCACATGCAACAATCAGTTGTCCTTCACGCATGCAGCAGTGCCAAAAACCAGTGTGCGCATGCGCACTGGCCAGCTGATTGTTGGGTGCACATGCGCACCAGAAACCAGAAGTTCGGCTTTACCCAAGTGCAGCCTCAAAGAGTGTGTGTGAGTGCATGCATCGTTTCCACATGACCTTTTTGGCACTTGGTGCCAAAAAGGTTCGCCATCACTGGCCTAGTCATCAGGGTACAAAATGGAAGATTGTGAGTTCTAGTCCCACCTTAGGCATGAAAGCCAGTTGGGTGACTTTGGGTAAGTCTCTCTCCCTCTCTCAGCTCAACTCATCTCACAGGGTTGTTGTGGGGAAAAGAGGAGGAGGAGGAGGGTGTTTTGGATAGGTTTGCTGGTTTCAGTTATTTGTAAAAATAATAAAGGCAGGATACATCAAAAATAAAATCCACAGTGAAAATGACAATCAGGAACCAGGAAAGCATCTATATACTCATCTGGCAGATATTAATTTGTTTGTTTGTTTCATTGATTGATTTATATGCTGCCCATCTCATTATTGAGTGATTCTGGGGGATATGGAAGGGAAAAAATTCACATATTGCCCTGCAATGGCAATAGCAATAAACACCTCTGGCATCCCAACCAAAAAAGGTTAAAACAGTATTTCATTTATAAATAATAAATTTGGTTTATTGTTTATGGTTTTTAAAAAAAATTCAGCATGCTTGAAATGAAAGAGGCAGGAAAGTAATATGTCTAGAGAGAAGAAAATATTGTTATCTATCAAAGTAAAAGTGGATATTGCTACCAGCCCCAAACTGTTTCCCAGAATAATTTATACTGATATCTGATTATGCAGAAAAGAGCTATGCTGATGTTACATATATCTATATTGGAAAATTTATCCATTCACTTTATACCGCACCCTACTGTCTTATAACAAATCAAAGTTTAATTTATGGGTTTTTAAATTTATTTTAAGCAGGGTATTGATTTAATTTAGTTATTATTTAGTAATATTTTGTATTTATGTATATTTATTTTAAATCTCTGTTCGCCGCCCCGAGTCCCTTTATGGTGAGATGGGTGCGGGTTACAAATGTTAATAATAATAATAATAATAATAATAATAATAATAATAATAATAATAATAATAATAATAATAATAATAATAATAATAATAATAATAATAATAATAATAATAATATTCCGTACCCCCCCAATGCAAATTTGTTTTTGTCTAGTAAGGGAAATTATTTAGGCTCGCATGTAGTATAAGAAGTATCATAGAGCTCACCTTCCGAGTAGTTGCATGCCTGAGACAGAGCCTGACAATGAGACAAAAGAGCAATTCGAGACACTGTTACACCCATCACACTCCCCTCCTTGCTGGTCTTATACTGGAAAAAAAAAAAAAAGAATATTAACATCGTCAATTAAACTTCCTCTATCAGGAATCACTACAATTAGATTTACATCATGATTCATAGAGATGCAGTCATTTAGTCTTTCTCTCTTTTCATGACCATGCTTGTGTGTTTGTGTAGTGGAGTCCACCTACAAAAGCACTCAGTGTTGATCACAATGCAAAAAAAATGTAAGCCTGGATTTTCTTCCCTTATATCATCTTCATTCTAAATAAAGGTGGGAAATTTGTGACGTAGGCTTCTGCAATTCTTAGCACACAAAAAAAGATCTACTGGATAAAAAAAATAGGCAGACGGAATCTGCTATAAGTGTAGAATGTTTACTTGCACTGTAAAGATAGCTCCTAGTTTAGCAAATGATACATTTTCCATAAAGCCCAAATCAGGTAAGGCACACCAAAATGCTACTATACTGGAAAGGCATGCAAGCAATCCTTGATTTTAAACATGCTAAATACTGAGGAGGTGTTCAATAATTCTGCCTCCTTGTTCCAGACGAAGTGTGTTCTCACTACTTAAATATTTGTGTCACGTTTGTTAATTCCCTATGAGACATGGACTGAGATTGTGAACAAAATCTAAATTAATCTTAAAGCACACATTTTCTAGAAAAAGAGGGCATGCCTGCTGCATAAAATATTTGCAATGACCTAAAGGTAATAACAATTGTAACGTGTTTTATTTTGTCAAATCCCATTTATGCCTATCTACCTCAATATATATCAAAATGCATGTAGAAAAATAGGGACCACCTTTGGTGATAAGGTAACAACGTTCCATGCACCTCTGGTGTTTAGTCATGGCAGCCACATGACCACGGAGATATCTTCAGATGCTGGCTCTTCAGCTTTGAAATGGAGATGAGCACTGTCCCCTAGAGTTGGGAACAACTAGCATGCATGTGCAAGGGGAACCTTTACCTTTACCTTACCTCAATATAAGCTGGCTCAGTTCCTGCATTTGAAATGTTGGGCTGCCAATCCTTTGGTGTTTTGGAGAGGTACTTGGAATCTGTAACCACCCACTTGAGCCTTGGCCAACCTAGAACCAAAAAAGAAACTCAAACTTTAGGTCACAAGCTGTTAGGGTTGCACTTACAGTGCAAATCATGGGGATTTGGCTCAGTGGTGGGTTGCAGGTGGTACACCCGTGTATGGGCCTACTGGAGCCTGCCCGGAGCACCGGATACCGGCTCACCCGAGCTCCTTATTGGTCTTTTAAGTCTTCTGCGCTTCTGCACACAACGCGTACAGCGCCTGCACGATGCTCCGTTGAGCAGCTGGAGCGTCATGGAGGCGTGCGGAGGTACTAAGACACATGCGCACGCTGCATATGTGTGCATGAGTGCTGCGCGCATCCATGTGGATGCCACCAGGCCCGTTCCAACCGTACTGGTTTAAACGGGATATGGAACCCACCACTGATTTGGCTCATTCAGAAGCAGCTTGTACCGCAATTTCAGTTTCCCCATTTTCTCAATGTCTGATGTCTAATCCTCAGGAAAAGTTAATTTAAAAGGAAACAGGCGATAATGATACATACATAGACAGGGTACTATGTATACCAGTGATGGCGAACCTATGACACGGGTGCCACAGGTGGCACGCAGATTGATTTCTTAGGGCATGCGAGGCATTGCCCTGTCAGCTCCATTGCGCATGTGTGCGCTGGCCAGCTGATTTAGGCCTTCTTTTGAGGCTGTTTTTCACCCTCTGGAGGCTTCAGGGAAGCTCCTGAAGCCTCTGGAGGTGGGGAGGGGAGCCTGTTTTCACCCTCCCCAGGCTCCTAGAAAGCCTCTGGAGCCTGGAGGGTGAAAAAGCGTGCCAAAAGCAGGGGTCGCGCACATAGCATTATGGGTGTGGCATGCCCACACGACCCCCCTGCGCTCCCTCCACTTTTGGCACGCGAGCCAAAAAAGGTTAGCCATCACTGATGTATACAATACATAGACAGAGTACAGAATACTGTGAACCACAAAAGGAATGATGAAATTAGGGCTGTCTCAGAAGACCGGCAGACTTCTCAGAAACTCTCTTTGCACAGAAATAATTGTGCTAATGAAAATCTTTTTTTTTTTTTGCTATTTTTCCATAATTGTATCAGATGAAGTTGCTATGCACCAGCTGTTTACAAATATGTGAATGAGAAAAAAATAAGCAGATCATATTATTTTCATAGCATGAAGTGATACTCAATGTGTAAGCTGTTTAGAGCTTCACTATTCTGTGTTCAAAGTCACAAAACAACAAGGCAATGTGTTTCCAGTTAATTTCCATTATGAAAGATACTGTGGTTGGTGGATTCAACATCAGGAGTATACACTAGATAATTTTAATTTTTGCGCCCTAACAATCTAATGATTTCTTTACTAGAGGAATGACAGATGCTATATATTTTTGTATAGTTAGATTCATAACCTGCTTATTCCAAGTACACTTACAATTAACTATATTTAGATCAATTACATTATTTATTCTACACTGAGAGCACATGCACGAGAGACAAATTCCTTGTGCGTCCAATCACGCTTGGCTAATATAGAATTCTATTCTATTCTATTCTATTCTACTCTACTCTACTCTACAACTGGTAGAGAAGTAGATGTAGGCAACCATTTTCATTACTTTAAAAAAATATTTAAAAACATTTTAAATATAACAAACCCTTGAATTGCACAATTTCTCCATTTTGTGTTTTGGGGAGTCCCTTTAGGCAAACTTCAGTGGTGAGGGCCAAAGCAATGCCACAACTACCCAGTAGAAAGCCAATCTGCTGGCCACCAGCATCCTGAAGAAAAAGAAAGGGAACAACTATGATTTGCAGACTAGTAACCAGTGTCACTTTTAACCATACAAAACTTATATTTTAGTAAAGTATTAGTAAATGGATAGTAACACTGTGACAGAGTAAATGCACATATCCAGACAGTGGTTTGAGAATAATATCAATTGTCGAAAAGCATAAAATTGACTAAAATTTGACTCTTTAGTAAACACAGCTTGTAATCTAAATTGCAATCTCTTTAATAAGAAAAAAAGTTTCAATTAAAGGTGATTTTCAGACTATTGTTCAAATTAAATAATAAATTTGTTCTTTTGGCATAACAATTAACATAGCTATGGAATAGTCTCCTTTTATCACTGTTCAATCTTAATTTGTCAAACTTTAAACAAGCACAATAATGTTTAAAACATAACAGATCTTTTCAGCGACCAAAGGATCTACCCTTGTGACTACTGTGCTATAAAACTCAATGGAATAACGAATAGACACCAGTGTCCCCACTATTTCATTTTAGCAAAGTGCCTAATTCTGAGATTCTTCTCCTATTTCATACTATATCTGCACCCACAATGAGTATACAGAGAAAGATGCCATGGTTTTGTGAGTTTGTCTATATAATAGCTGTGAAATGAAACTTAAACATCTCTTTGCAAGCCTGGGAACTTAGCAAAGGAGCAACTGGTGGAAACCTCAAGAATGTAAGCGCATCTAAGAGCAACAACTTGTTTCTTATTTGCACTCACAGCTTATGACTCCTCTATGATCAACCACTATTACCTTTCGGGTTAGAGGTACCTCTATCGGCACTGGGAGGACTTCAGCCAGCAAACAGCCATAGAATGCCACCATGAACATGACAGGGTCATTATTGGGGTAAACAAGGGCTACCTGTGATTCACAAAAATACTTTGTTAGAGAAAGAAGGGAAAACAGCATTAGTGTTTTGACCATTACTTTTAACAGGTAAAAGTGGATATTTTAATTCAACAAAGTACACGAGTGACTTTCGCAAGATTATTCACACACTCTCATTCCAAAAATAATTCTACCAATTATAATAGATTGGTTATACAGTTAGTGCTTGGCTGACAACCATTCGTACATAAAGTAACTTATGAAAGTTTTTCATCCTTATGACCACTGCAGCACCCTCATGGTCACATGATAAAAATTCAGAAGCTGGGCAACAGTCTGAATTTGACGACTGCAGTGTCCCAGGGTCATGTGATCCTTTGGGACCTTCTGACAAGCGAAGTCAATGGGAAAATGGTGGTGGTGGGGTGATATAATAAAATAAAATCACTCCCACCATTTTCCCATTGCTTGCCAGAAGGTCCCAAAGGATCACATGACCCTGGGACACTGCATACACTTAATAAAACTAATGAGAAAAAAAATCAAATAAATTAATATAATAGGTTATATTAATTATTTGATTCTTTTTTATTAGTTTTATTGATTTAAGTGAGGTTTTATATTCTGTAAGCCGCCTTGAGTCACCATGTGTGAATAGGTGGCAATATAAATTCAATCAATCAATCAATCAATCAATAAAATCAGATTCACTCAAACAACAATATTACTAATTTAAACCTGCAGTGATTTTCTTAACTGTAGCAAGAATGGCTGTAAGATGAGATAAAACTCACTTAACAACTGTCTTGCTTAACAACAGAAACTTTGGGCTCAATTGTGGTCATTAAATCGAGAACTACCTGTACCTACAACTGGTCCCCAAAGTTCTGGCCAACCCAGCACCTCCCCCACCACGCAGCAGTGGGACTGCCAGATTACTGTCACTAAGCAATGCAATCACGTGACATCACGTTTTACAACTGTATCACTTAGCAATGACAATTGTATTCCCGTTTACTATTAAGTGAGAACTACCTGTAGATCTGATTGACCACTCTTGCTTATCATAAGAAGTGCGAGTTATAAGGTAAAGCATCTTACCCTGTCTCCAGGTTTCAATACAGGCTCGTTTTTGGTGCCCAGCTTGTTCAATAGTGTATATGCCAACTTAAGGCTTCTGCTCCACAGCTTGCCTGGAATAAAGAGAAAAAGCAATCAACCCATTTGTGGCATTAGCAACAGCATTATATACATACATAATATTTATTATTAATCAAAGAAGTACATTCATATTTCAACCTTGTTATCTGACTTGGTTTGCAGTATGAAGGGGAAAAGGGTCCCAAAATTTTAAATTCAGCAGCTAAATCCTGATAAAGAGCCATGGGGGCACAGTGATTAAGAGTGCAGTACCGCAGGCTACTTCTGCTGATCACCGGTTAGCGCCAGAACAGGGGGGATGGATGTATTACGGGCTCAGTGGAGTAACAAAGAACACATTTGAGGTATAGCAATCAAATTGTATTTTCTGTTTTGACTTGGACTATATCGGGTTTCGTTCAGCTAGCTGTTTGGAACAGGTCTATTGTATTGCTAATTTACAGTGTTGAAAGTGAATATTTAACAGCCACAATGGCACAGTGGTTAGAATGCAGAACTGCAGGCTACTTCTACTGACTGCCAACTGCCTATAATTTGGCAGTTCGACTCTCACCAAGCTCAAGCTTGACTTAGCCTTCCATGCTTCCAAGGTGGGTAAAATGAGGACCCAGATTGTTGGGGGCAATATGGTGACTCTGCAAACTGCTCAGAGAGGGCTATAAAGCACCGTGAAGCAGTATATAAGTCTAAGTGCTATTGCTATAAATGCATGAGAAAAAATGATGTCTTAGGCACCATAAAAAGGAGCACCCATAGAATGGCTCAGGTTTAGACCACTGAAAAGGCTATGTGACCTTAATGGCCGTTCACGTTGGCCCAAAATGATAAGTGCCTCAGATGACAATCTTAATGAAATAAATCGAGTTGTCCTGTGAATAAAATCGGGGTTGAGAGGCAAGAATATATCCTGTACAATGGCACTAACACTGAGCAACCAAACACATGTAAGGTGCTTCTTTCCTTAGCATTATGCTCTTCCCTGTAATGCCAACCAGAGAGTTATAGCTGCTGACCACCCCGAATGAGGCTTTACTTGTTATGGAGCAGAAAGTAGCCAATAGAGATGATCTATACCCAATGATACACAAACACACATGTTTTTGCTATACCCCAAATAAAATCTAAACCTATCACAATTTAAATCTACAAAACAGAATAGTAACAGTGTTGTCATTACTTTGGATTACCTGTTTTTTCTTTTAATGTATCCAATCTGTATTGATTTGCTGATTACTTGGTGAAACTTAATACACAATTTGTGCTATGGTGTCATAGATGTAACCATATACTATAGCTATATACAGTACAATCAATATATGCTGTATACATTAGACAAAAGCCTAATGTCCATGCAGGGCAGAATGAATGCAGATTAGCAAAACACTACTTCATCAATTAACTGCTTAATGCATCAAGCAAAGCAGATAAACTCAAACAAATAGCAATAGCACTTAGGCTTATATACCACTTCACAGTGTTTTACAGCCCTATCTAAGCAGTTTATAGAGTCGGCCTATTGCCCCCAACAATCTGAGTCCTTTTACTGACCTCAGAAGCATGGAAGGCGGAATCAACCTTGAACCTGGTGAGATTCGAACTGCCAAATTGCAGTCAGCAGAAGTAGCCTGCAGTATCGCATTCTAACCACTGCGCCACCGTGGCTCTATATAGAGATACGCACAGTAAAACATGAAGACCATCGAGCTAATGAAACTCACCATACGTCAACGTGTAGACCGGTTTCCCAGAGACATCCAGGGCTGTCAAACAAGGGCACTTGGCCTGTGTTGTTCCCCAGCGTTGCAGAGCTGCTTCTAAAGCAGGAGGCCAATTGCAAACTACACCCAAGGGTTCTCCCTTCACAGGTGTCATCTGACGCCCCTCAGGCCTGGGCTGATTAGGATCTGGCTGTGGCACTACAAAGGAAACATCATCCAATCAAATGTTAAAACCATTCACAAAATGGAACAATGTTCTAAAAAAATGCTAATAAACTCTACATCTCCCCCTATTAGTGATGCAAAGGATTCCCCACTCTTCCCCTCCAATGGTTCTCATAATTAGGGTTTTCAAAACTATTGTTAAAGGTCAAAGCAATTTGAATAGATTTGTTGCTAAGGAAAAACGTTTCACAATAGGAGATAGGAAATGCGTGTGCTTTCAAACCTAGAAAACTATATTGTTAATCCAACTGCACTTGGTAGGAACCTAGTATTACTGTTGCTGCTACTGTATAATTATATTGTATAGCGTGTACCACATACTAAATGCAATATAGAATACCAAGGTTTAAATTCATAACCAGAAAAATGTAACTTTCAATCAGACAGATTAGAAATAGGGGAGTTTAAAAAAAAATACACCAAATATAGAAGAGGGCAAGAAAAATGGGGACAAACTCTGGCATTTAAAGAAGCAAAGAAGATTGTAATATTTAGAAATAAAGAGAAACTATTCCTTATATACAGCAACGGGGCAGAAAATTCTGAAGTGGGAGTGGATGATGGAATAAGGAACAAAGAAATAACTATATTAATAAAAAAGCAAGAGGAGACAAAATTGTGTTTTATTAAAATCCAAACACCCCACCTCCAACATATCAGATAATTTTAAATCAAGGAATTTGACCTTCAAAGAATAATTTAGTCTATATGAATATTTTTATAGGGCAACATTACATCTATCCATGAAGACATACCTTTTACTAAACACCCTTTTAAATAAACTTGGCATTGGAATCAACAGCTTCGTATTCTATATCATTTAGTGGGTCTTCTGTTGATCTGAGATGGTTATCTCATAAATGTTTCTCAACATTTGGCCAAGAAAAAGACTTTTAATTAATTAATGGACTTAAAGATTTAAATTAAACATTCACAAGTGAGAAAAAAGAGATTAAGATGCACTGGCATATGATAACAGCCACACTATATAGTCCATGGAAAGATGCCCAATCCATATACCTTCCACAATTTCTTCAAAATCATCCACAAAGAATTCCTTCAGAGGTGGCCGTTTAGGTCGCTTCAGAGTATTGAGTAGCTGCTGGATTTTGGTGGAGACTCTGCTATTTACAGGGACACCTACAGTATACGAAATGAGTTCAGTTTACCAGAAATACATCAAATATGAGCAAACATAGACCTATAATATAGGGGTAGTCAACCTTTTTATACGTACCACCCACATTTGTATCTCTGTTAGTAGTAACATTTTCTAACCACCCACCGGTTCCACAGTAATGGAGATTTATAAAGTAGGGAAGTCAATTTAAAAAAAGGAAAGTGCTTCAGTATTGGACAAAACCCCTACCGCCCACCATGAAAGCTGGAACGCCCACTAGTGGGCGGTAGGGACCAGGTTGACTACCACTGCTATAATATCTGGGCTACAAAAACCTGGCTGTCCCCTTGACAAAAGAACTCCAGTGTTGTTGCCATCCAGATTTTTGCAAGTTTAGAAATGAGAGCCGTTGTAAAATATGGGTAATTGTAATTTTAGAGAGATTACATAATCTTTCTGATATATAAAGATATTTTATGGGATGAAGCCCAAATGTAGAGTAAACTGAATATTTCAGAAGATGTTTCTCTAATACTTGATTATGTTTCTGCTTTCCAAATCTACCCTTAATATTGGCATCACACAGGATATATAGGTTTATTATGTCTTACGGTGGATGTTATCATAAGATACCTTCTGTTTCTGCTAGGGCAAAAAACATGGCATTTATCAATACTTTTCAGAGCTCAATTCCTAGCTGATCAGAAATGTTTGGCTGAGTGGATACAGCTGCACTCAAGGCTAATTTGCTAATAATGCCTTAAGACATGGCCACCAGAGGGTGCAAGGACAACTGGAGATTTATTAAAAGCTAGACAATTATCTTCAAAGGCTTTACATACTTCAAAACTCATTGCACAGCACAATTCTGCTATTCATTAAAGAACGCTCATTTCTTTTAAGGATTCTGCATGAATGTGAGAAAAAAAGTGCCTCTGCTTTAACAGTCACCTTAGTGGGTTCCTTAAAGCAGCAGAATCTTTTTTTTCCAGATTTCAGTGGAAGGCATGAAAAAAATTAAGCTGCTTCAGTGAATAGTAGGCAGATGTGCTCATGGTCTGAAGCACTTCTTTGGAATCATTTCCAAAGCATGAACAGCCTATCACATAAATACAGGCAATTCTTGCTTAATGCTCATTTGTTCAGCAACCGTTCCAAGGTACAGTACTGAACGATTGGCACGTACACCCAGGTCTCAAAATGTATACAATTTTTATGAGTTGTTATAAACCAGGGGTGTCAAACTCAATTTAATTGAGAGCTGCATCAGGGTTGTGTCTGACTTTGGGAGAGCTGGCTGGGGGGGACGGGGCCAGCTCAACATCACTTGTGTCAGGGGCACCTGTGGTGGCCTGGCCGGGGTTGGGGCATCCTCCTGCATCCCTCTGCCAGTGAAAAAGGAGCTTGGGAGTACCGCACACAGCACTTCCCAGCTCTATTGTCACTGGCAGAGACACCACGGGCCGGTCCTTTGCTATTTACAGGGTGGCCCCACGGGCAAGAACTAAGCACTCTGTGGGCCAGAGCTGGCCCACGGGCCTTGAGTTTGACACTCCTGTTATGAATGGGATGTTTCACAATCTTTATGAAGCATTGTGATGCCACATAGCATCAGGAAGAAAGCACTGCTTTGCATAAGACCAGGCCAGGCGTGCCTTGTCAATGGTGGGAGGAAGATAATGAAGGTCAGCTGAGCGCAAGACCCAGTGGAGTGCAGGTTGGTGCGGCGGCTGGGGTTTTGCATTGTGGCCTCTTGGTAGCTAGCTGCAGCAGAAGGTTTTAGGTGGCACTTCTCAGAAGTGATGGTGGGTGGTTCTAAAGTAGAGGCCCAGGGGTGGTGGCAGCTGTTGAAAGCCATAGGCTTCTCAGTTTCAGCTCCAGTGTAACACTGCCATCTCTGCTGGGGAGTATCACTGTGCAGGGCAGTCAAAAGGGCAAAGATGGGGGGTGCAAATATAGCTGGTAAGGGGAGTTCAAGAGGAAGCAGGCCCTTACTGAGGCTTGGAGCTGGGGGGGGGGGGGGAGGAGACCAAGCCAGGAATGGTTAGAATCAGGTTGGATCTTTACCTAATGCCCAGTGAGATTCGATTAATGGTGGCAACAAGGACTGCTAGGATTTCCATCTCTAAGCAAGGTGATGACATAACACGCTGCTTAGTGACAGAAATTCTGGGTCCCAATTACCATTATTAACCAAGGATTACTTGTAACAAAAGTCCTACAGCTACAATAATGTAGGGTTCCCCCCCAAATCTTTAAGTAGGCAAACTCCACCAGAACAGGCATTTTACATATAAAGTAGGACACTTAACAATTATACATTTTTTAAACATGGAAAGCAGTTGTTCTGAAAAGTAGGACAAATTCACTTCTCTAGAGATGGAACTAGCTCAATAAATGAGCAATATCAAAAAAACACTTTGTTAAATACCACACATGGCTCTAGGAGTAAAACATATAAAGCAGCTGCTTTGGTTTTGTACTTTTTACCTCAAAATGAGCAATTCAAATTTTCTAACAAATACGTTTAATTCACACATGTGAAATCAGCTATCTTTTTTTTTGACTGCAAAATTTGTTTCTAAGGCAAATACAGTTTCTTAAAACAGAAACAGAGCAAGGGCGAAAAGAGCCATGCTATGACAAACAGAGATCTCACAAAACAAAACAAGAAATCCTGTGGGAATTTAGGTGCAGAGTTAAGAACTGGGGGGGGGGGGGGGGGGGGGGGATCCGCCTTTGGTTTCAGCGGTAGCAGCTGATATTGCACAAGTAACATACTTGTTTTACACAAATGTTAATACAAACTACATCTGCGACTGCAGAGAAAACACAATATGGGACTATCCAATGTTAAAAAGGCAGAGGCTCTGAAGTTCAGAATCCATCCAAGAATTTGTTCAACAAATCCAATTTATCACTGACATTTGTACTCTACTACACAGGACTACTTCTTTAAAAGAAAGAAAACAAAACTTTTCCAATTTTATTTAGAAACACTATTTCATTACTTATATGCCAGGCTTTACTTTCTTAATCTTTTACTCCTATAGCCATTATTTGGTAATGAACAATGGAAAGAGATCCATAATGCAGCTCATTTTATTCTTCGTCAGAAAACACAATAAAAGTGACAGTAACTTGTGATTATTCCAACCATATATTCCTAAGTCATATCAAAGAAGTGTATTTTGTCCAATTCCCAGTAATATTGACATAAGCAGCAACAGGATTTCCACACAGTGGGACAACATGGCAAATCAGACAGCAAGTTTTGGCTCTTCCCAGGGATACAAAATCAAAGCAGCACCAATAGGGTAGCAGGAAAGAATAGAAAAGGAAAATCTCGGGGCATAAATTATGTTTTTGACAACCACAAGAACTGTCTAGGATAACCAGACAGGAGTTTAAAGAGCAAATATATTCACATAAACACATAAACTGAAAGGCTGATCCAGTTGCGGCAGTGAAGATATTTGCAATTTCTGGGAAAGGTGAGCAGTGCAATGTCCCAAATTTGGGTTACTAAATCACAAACTGAAAAACTGCATGAGGACCTGATCACCAGTTTTTTGAAAAGCACAAAAATGTTCTAGTGTGACAGAATAGGTTTCTCTTCCTCTCTTGCTATACACCATTACTCCAAACCAGTGTTTCTCAACCTTGGCAACTTTTAAGATGTGTGGATTTCAACACCCAGAATTCCCTAGCCAGACTTCTTAAAGTTGCTAAGGTTGAAAAACACTGACCTAAACACACAACATTCTTGAGGATATCCAGACCAAAACTCACATAAAATTGAACTGCTGGTTGATTGTCCTAGAATTTAGCCTTGTGCTGCACAGGATCGAGATGAATCAAATATCTGAAAATTTGTCATTGTGAAATTTCCTCTGTGGAAGTTATTCCATATCTGCCTATCTACTTTGCCACCTCAAAGGAAAACCTGCTGTTGGTGAATTTCTGTTGACTTCAAGCAGCTGGTGAAGGATCAGGGCCAGATCCTGCTGTGAAGTGTCAACCTCGAAAATATCCTCAGGAAATAATTGTGCTTGTTTTAGTTAGCACGTTTACTATGTTTTATTTTAAATAGCAACTTTTCTTTTTCCTGGTTCCTCGGTTAGATTTTTAATAGATGTACTAAACTGGCAAGTGGAGTTGCTTTAACATTTTTACCTAGCTGATGGAGGGTCCTTTCCCCATATGCCAAACTACAGAGCATGTGTGCATATGGCTATTTGATTCTTAAGGAGTGAAAACTCCTCCAGAGTTTTCACTCCTTCTCTAGAGTTCCAACTGTCAGGCCTGGATTTCCATGCGTTCGGACTTAGGCTCAGTGGTGGGATTCAGCCGGTGTAACAACTGGTTTGCATTGTGTGTGCAAAGCGCGTGCACGTTGCATTTGAAATCAGCACTAAATCTTACCATTTTCTGCAGCCCTGGTGAGTAAAACAGCTGAGATGCAGCAATCCGCTCTGCCGCACTGATCAGCTGGGCTTCAAACAAAGGAACTACAGGACAGAATTGAGCAGGAGCACTGCTGATCGCCGGAACTACCGGTTCACCTGAACCAATCCGAACCAGCTGAATCCCACCCCTGCTTAGGCTTATTAATTATAAGCAGTGGTCATGTGTCTCTCCGAAATATTTGACAAAAGCTCCAGCAGCTTGTTCTTCTAAACAGGGCTGGAGATATAGCTAACTCAGCTTGTCATATAACCAAAGAAGTATGAAACAAAATGTAAAGAAGTGCCAACACAATTCAAGTTTTTGCCAATGCATTTGCCTGATATTCATCTGAAGAATTTTATTTTGCCTGTAAAAAGTATCATTATTTTTCATTCTATAAAAGATGTATTAAAGTATTATGTCTTCAAAAATGATTACAAAATATAATCTCTCAGTGTACCTCCTACCTGGAGATTTAATAGGATTCTGAATAGAAAGCAAAATACTACTAATGAATATTACCTACTGTGTCAGAAATTTAAATAAGATCTGTGGCTTGGCTGATTTTGGCTATTCCGAAACCATCTCCCTTTTTTTCATTGTTGCTGCTCAAATCTGAAGCATGTCATCTTTGAATCCCCTTCAAAAACCTAGGCAAGCCAATTTTGTTTTTTACAAAATTACATACTTTTGTGGGTGTTTTCTTCTTCCCCTTACCAAGGAAATTTATCTCAACATTTTCTGCCTATCCTAGCAATATAAATGTTGGTGGTTATACAGGGTTAACTGTTCTGTTCATGAGTTTAGTTGGGACTATTTTGAAAACTGCAAGCATTTTCTCTGCAGACATGGCATCTTCCATTGTAAGACATATCAAACCATCCTTGTGATGCTACTCCAGGTAGTTAACCTACTAATAGCCCATGGTGGCTGTCAAGTCTGGGAGGCTTGGAGAGTTAAGCTGAATAACAGAAGCTTTTTCTTAAATACACATAGTTATTTTTGCATAGAAGCAACAGAGGATAGAACTAAGGGTTCCATGTTACCAGGAACCCCCTGCTGCCCCATTTGAGTTGCAAACTCCCATATGTTATCCTTTTAGAATTCTGGGACATTAAATGTCCTGATTCCTGCTTTAATTTTATTTGTGGGGGGACAAAACAGCATTGTGGCTCTGCAGATATACCATCAGCTGTGTCCATAAGGCTGGACCGGTTGGATGATTTGTGCATGCCCTTCACTATTCCCGATGGAGGAAGGTCAATAGCAGACGGGCGTGCAGAAGAGGCAGGTGTGGAGGTAGTTGCAGTAACATCCGGGGGAACTGAAAAATTCTCTGAAAAGAGGATCAAGGGAGAAAAGTCAGATGGTGATTACTTCTTGTTACAAGATGACTCAAGAGAAAACTGGTTACCTTCACAATTCTTCCCTTCTCTGATGCATATGTTTTTGGTTTAATTATCTTGACAAAAACCCACAAAGGAGAGAGAACACGATGCATACTAAGTTTCATTTTTACTTTCCATTTGGTTATACATGCCAATTCACATGTCTGCTTTGGTAACCAACAGACTGCATTGTCTCTTTTCGAAGGTTAAAGGGACTATCTGGATTTGATTTAAGGTGTCCACTGCAATCTCCAAGAGGCAGGAAAAAAGTACACTACACCATCATATTCTCTTGTCTAGGTAAAAATTGTACCTAAGGGCAAGAGGAGAATTTTTTTCCATGTAACTACTATTATGAACTGCAGGATTCTTTCAGATTGTTTAGAATATAACTCAGCAAACGTGTGATGGGAAAAGGTCATGTAACCTCTACACTTCATCTAGATAACTGCATGCAATAAGAAAAACTTAAACTGAATCCTTTTAGAAACATACAGATTTTCCACTAAGTTTCTAAATTGCAACAAAAACAATGATATTGACACTACTGACTAAAATAATTCTAGACTGGGTTACTGCAAAGCCTCGCTACACTTTTATATCATTCTCTTTCCTTCTACTGAATTGCAATATAATTGCTTCTAATACACTGCTGAGAGCCAGCTGGGTGACCTTGAGCCAGTCACTTCCTCTCAGCACTTGGCAAAAGTCAATGGCAAAAGTCTTCTGAAAAACCTTGACAAGAAAACTGCAGGGACTTTTCCAGCCAATCTCTAAGAACTGGACATGATTGAACACAAGAAAACATATATACACTACTAATAATTGATAATTATACATATTACATTTCTCTACATATTATTACAATAGATTATATAAGCATTAGAAGCCAAATATTCAATTTCTGTAGAAAGCATATTCTGATTACAGCACTGATATATACAAAGAATACAAGTTCATTTATATCCATGCATGTATCATAAGCCACACAAATTAAAAGCTTGTACACAATTCACTTTGTTAATGAATGTTATGCTCATCATTATTAGTCACTAAATGTAAGCACCTAGATGGACAGAACGTGTATTATATGTACCTTGCTGAATTGCTTTCTGCATTTTAATGTTGAATTGTTTTGGTCTTTCTGCTTTCAAACAGGGTCAGATTTTCACTATTGCACTTGTTTAATTAGTGCCAGTCCTTTCAGTCCACCTTTCAAAAGTGTTTGGATCACTAATAGCCTCTACTTCAGTTTTGTCCAAGAGTCAGATCTCACTTGTGTGCAATGATTAGAAGAAAGAAACTCAGTGTTTAATCAGATAATGTCAGTCTGTGGGGAAATAGCTTCATATTTGCTGCTGCTGTTACTAACACCCACTGAATTCAGTCTTGGTCAAATCTGTGCTGAATTTGGCACACGGCCACCAAAACAGTATGAAAACAAGCTTTCAGAAAGGCTTCAGAAGTTCAGAATTAGAAACTTGATACTTCCAAGAACAAGTATCTATATATCTACATATAACATTATACTTCAGACCTAGAAACACATCAAACCAAAAATGATATTTTTACCACTTGAAATGCTTTCAAAATAGTGAGCAAAGTGCATGATCAGTTTCTGTTCTTCTAACCACTGGTCTCTGGAGTTGTGTTTATCAATTAAATTAGGTTCTGTTGTTTTGAGGCTAACCATGACTGTCTTTTATAAATGTGAAAATGCCCTAACATTTTAGAATGTTCTTATATTTATAGCTGATGACTAGCATCTGTCTCTGTATTGAGCAGTTCTTAGTTCTGAGCTTGTTTGCAGACATTTCATTACTCAACTAGATAACATCATCGGTGCGAGTGAGTGTGCGGCTTTCTGACATTTATATGCAGCAAATATAATGTTACAATACCTGGTTGGGTAATGAAATGATTGCAAGCAAACCGCTAAGCTCAAAGAATACCAAGAACTCAGCAGCGTAACTCTTGAGCTACAAAATATTGGTGTTTTAAAAATATTTAAATGCAATGTTATTACTGGAAACCTCGCTTTTCATTAGCTGTTCTTAATATTCCTAACACGTTTCTTACAAAAGAAAAAAGGTGCATTTTATAACATAAATTTGACATCAGTTCTTCAACAACTGAATAGCCATGAGTTCCAATTTGAAGGAACATTTTAATGAGAATTCCTTTATTTGAAGAAAGTGTGATTTATGGTGATGGACTTTTCAATAGGTACACCCCACCCCCCGCAAAAGTTTTCCATTTTAGAAAATGAGTCACATCCCAGTAAGTAAGAAAGTAAGAAAGAAAGAAAGACAGCAGCAACATATAGGTTGAAAGAAATAAAAAGCAGCAATTAAGAGACACCAAGTATTTACACAATGCTTGTCTGAAATCAATTAAGCCAAAGCAGACAGCACACAAAGACACAGGCACCCCCTGAGATGCAACAATAGTGTTTGGGACACGTTAATACAGAAACACGTATGATGGAGCCAAACAAACCCTACAAAATTTCACACAGCAGCCACCAGCGGCAGGGAGCACCTCAGAGCGTCAAAAAACTGAGCCTGGGGTATCCAAATCTATACATGCCTCAACAAATATGTACTACTTGAGCTGGGGAAAATGTTTTTTGTTAGTTAAATGTATTAGCTGCCTATCTCACCATGGGGCTACTCTAGGCAGCTCAGGGTCTATGGTTCAGGGTCCCCGAAAGCAATATAAACAAAAAACTTTACCCAAGACAGGTGGGCCATTTCCTACTTTCCTTCTTGGAAAGAGCTGAGATCAGTAACAACAATAACAAAAAAAGCCCCCTGTTTTGTATACTAGGACTCAGTCACTGGAGAGGTATAAAATTTCTTCCTGGTGATAAGAGTGGTAAAGTTGACATTTTTCTCCCCAAAATCTCATAATAGGAAAATCTAATTGTGGCATTTGTCTGATAGATTTTTTTAAAAAAGGCGTGCCTCTGACTGATTATGGGGTGGACATCTACAATAACACAGGACATATGGATTATTATACTCTCTTCTGCTGGCTAGGAAGTGAAATGACTGACTATAAAGAGTAGCCCCAAGCATCAGAAACACCAGTGGCATTTTAAAAAAAAATAGCCAGGCTACTGTGCAAATGTTTCATGGTGATTATGACAAAAGGCTTCTCCCTTTCTCTCCACCTCTCTTCCAATGGAGTCCTTTCTCCAAAATCATGCTTAACCTTGCCAGACTTCTAGAAAAAGTTTGGAAATAATTTGAGCTTTGACATTGGGGAGATTTCTAAAGCTTTACAGAAAAATAAATATTTGAAATGTTTTAAGTTATACTGTCCACATCCCACCCACCCCCCAGCTCCTACCTATTCGAGTATTGGCAAATACATCAGCTAGTGACCCACTGGTCCCTTTGCCTTCTCCATGGGATAGTGTAGAAGATGCTGATGAAGATGTGGATGACCCCTGAATAGATCGGTTGATCCATGACTCAGCATTCTGTAAGCTCTGATGCAATGCAGCAGATAGGGCAGCCTGGCGCCTGAGCGAACCTTCATCTTCGGAGGCAGAAGACGTGTCTGTGTGGGATCAGAAAAGGGAAGCACACTGCACTTAACATGCTCTGTTTGCAACCGAGGAAACACTGGCAAAGGCTCCGTACCACCCAATGCAGAGTGCACTAAGCATGGGTCAAGCTGGAAGGAAGCTGTTAGCAAGCCCACCAACTTGGGCCAGCTTTGTTCCTTGCCGCAAAGGAAAAGCAAGTAAAATTGTTGAAACCCCACCAGAAAAATATCCATACACCCAACTCTCACAGGTAAAATAGCCTTGCAGTCATCACCCTGCAAATTGCATGCTATGGAACCTGGCTGCAGTTTTCCCCAACCATTAACAATTCTGAAATGGAAAACATCAGAATCAACCCATATCTGAACATTTGCTTGGGAATTCCCATTCTGGGAAATTTCATATGGTCTATAATTATTGATTTTCAGATGAACACAGAGGAAGTAAGGCTTCTTTTACATACTGAAGATGTATATGTTGAAGAATTCTTCCCTTTCATGCCATTTGTTTATACAAAAACCAACTACATCAGTACTGTAGTATTCAAATATCTATGCTGTATGATTGATGTTTAGGAATATTCAATCTGTTAATCTATGTAACTGTGTAATCTTTCACACAATAGTATAGTAGAATCTCTGGTCATGACCATAATTCATTTCATAACTTTGGTCACAACCCAATTTGGTCGTGACCGGAACCTAATTTTGGAAATTTGGCACTGAAAAAAAATTACTGTGGAAGGGGAAATCAGATGTGGAAAAAAAAATGTGAAGTTTTTGATCAAAACCCGATTTGATCATGGTCAGAAGCATTCATGACCAGATTCTACTGCATGCATATATTTCTGCATGTAAATATGTCACAATTGGCCCTTCAACACATCAATAATCTCTTTGACTCATGCAAACTCAGAACTTTAAAGTGGCAGTCATTTGAGCCAAAGAAAAGAAAGCCAGACATCTTTTTGCTGTCCCCTGTTGAATTAAAAAATCATTTTCCCCCCTAATGGATATTATTATTTTGATCCTGATGCATTCTTGACAAAGATGGGAAGCCACAGATTTTTTCATTTCAGCCCTCTCACCATGATATTGAAAGCAATTGCAAAAAACATTTATGATTTTTCTCATCTGTTTACTTGCTACTTTTCCCTATTCCAGACCTATGTTTTTTTTCTTTTTTCTCTGTCAATCATTATAAACATTTAAAAACTAGAGAAGCAAGAGTAACGTAATCAGGAGCCTAAAGAGGAAGGTAATTATCTGTGCACATCTAAATTTAAAACAATCTTTCTATTACCTTCACCCAGAACAGAGATGAGGTAATGTGGCTATCCTGCTTGTTCTATAGAGCTGGAATGTATGACTACTGCCTTATAATAAGGCACCTCAACTGATCCATCCACACATCTCTTCCGAATGGCACAAACTCAGGTTTTTCAGGTACTTGAACCTAAACATTAAGAACTAAAGAGCAAATTTTACACTTGAAAAACCAAGTGTTCTGCTACTAAACTACAGCTCTTCCCACTGAAAAAAAGATGAATGAAAATGTGCAGGTTTTTTAAAAGTATGAACTTGTGTATAAATACTAACACAGAAAAAATTGAGAAATGTTGAATTGTCAGTATGAAATTGTTGGGATTTTCATATTCAGCTAAATTCTTGCATTAATTTCTCACAAACAAATTTCTTTGACAAAGATAATCCAGAAAGTACCCACATAAAGTTACTACTGAATATATCAAATCGTATGTGAAAAGTATTAAGGCAAGCAACATATTATCAGTGTCATGTGGTAACTGAAACAAGTCTTTGCACAAAAAAAGAAAGAAAAAGAAAGAAAACTCAACAACAAAATCCAGCTATTAGTAAAAAGTCTCTCTTAGCAGGAATCTGATGCAATAATATTAATATAATGTATATTAATAATATATAATATTAATATTGCCAGCAATATCACTTAGACTTATAATACCAATTCACAGCCCTCTCTAAGCTGTTTAGGAAGTAGCATATTGCTCCCAACAAACTGGCTCCCCATTTTATTGACCTTAGAAGGATGGAAGGCTAGTTAACCTTGAGCCAGTGGGAATCGAACGACCAAAACTGATGGCAGCCAACAGTCAGCAGAAGTAGCTTGCAGTACTGCACTCTAATTATTTCGTCACCATGGCTCTTGCCCAGCAACCTGAACAAATCTCATTTGACCAAAAAAAATAAAAAAATAAAAAAAAAATGCCAGAAAGAAGATGCCACTATTAATATATCAATACTACTAAAATAATAAAGGTTTCAGGAAGTCAAGACATTGGGCACATGTACTGGCATAAGAAATAATTTCTCAGATAATGTAATGGTATGAGGGAATGACTTTGGGAGACCAGACGAACAAGTGCTTTAACTTTAACTTTAATTAAATTTCTATCCCGCCCTATCTCCCACAAAGGTACTCAGGGCGGCTCACAGGAACTTAAAATCCAAAAATACAAACAAAAATCTACAAAATTTAAAACTACAATTAAACAGTTTAACCCGTGCTAAAAAGAGAAAACAATTAATTTAAAACCCAGCTCTAATAAATATGGTTGTAGCAGCTATGCCAGGCCGGCCATATGGAAGAAATAGGTTTTTAAAGTCTGGCGGAAGAGGCGAAGGTCGGTGATAGTCTGGAGGTCTGGGGGGCCACAGGGCGGGGCCTGCCACAGAGAAGGCTCTTCCCCTGGGCGTCGCCAGCCGGCATTGTCCAAGGGACGGCACCCTAAGGAGGCCCTCCCTGTGAGAATGGACAGGTCGAGTGGAGGTATGCGGTAGAAGGCGGTCCTGCAAATAACCAGGCCCACTGCCATGGAGCGCTTTAAAGATGGTCACTAAAACCTTGAAACGCACCCGGAAGGCTACCGGCAGCCAGTGCAGCTCGTGCAGGAGAGGTGTTACATGGGAGTATTTTGAAACTCCCAAGATCCCCCGCGCGGCCGCATTCTGCACCAACTGGAGCCTCAGGGTGCATCTCAAGGGGAGCCCCATGTAGAGAGCATTGCAGTAGTCCAGGCGAGAAATGACAAGAGCTTGAGTGACTGTCTGTAAGGCGCCACGATCCAGAAAGGGGCACAACTGGCGTATCAGGTGCACCTGATAAAAGTGCTGCTTAGGGAATGGTCGGATAAGTATAATCCACAGCTGCATAGTGGGTGGAGCAAGACGCTCAGGAGGAATTCTACCCAAGGTATCACCTACCAAGGCAAGGGCAAGGAGAATTGGACTTTCATACTTGCAAGATTGTGCACTGGGTATGTTTGGGATGGCGAGACCTATCCAGCACTAAAGATAACAAAATATCAGATTTGAAAGGCCTTAAGATCCAACTCAATCTTGCCAACAATCAGTTGAAGTCTGTTGTTCCCCCTTCAGACCTTACAACCTTCAGGCACTGGCACAAGACATCCACAGCATCACTCAGTTCACCAGGGGCAGAAATGAAATAATTAGGTATTATCAGTATTGCTCACTCATCCTTAATGGAGAACAATCTTACCCAGGGGCTTCATGTAAATGTTAAATAGGAGTGGAGAGAGTACCATACTCTGAGGGAGCCCACATACTGTTTGCATGATCTTTCACTCCCAATCAATGTCAACCGATATCAGCTCTGTAGGAAGAAAGAGAACCAGTCCAATACTGTGCCAGCTCATGGCGCCGATCCAAATGGATACCATGGTAGAAAGCCACCAAGAAGTCTAGAAAAGCCAGGATGGACGCATTGCCTCAAACTCGCTCCTGATGCAGATCAACCAAAAGCATGAGCAATGTTATTTCTGTTTCATGTTCAAACATGAATCTGGGTTGAAAGGGGCCCAGATAATCTGCTTCATTCAGAGCATGCTCCACAACCTTGCCTTTAAAAAGGTAGATTGGACACTGGGCAGATGTTGTCCAGCATAGTGAGATCTATCCATGGCTCCATGATGAGGGGACAAATGAAAACCTCCTTATAAGGTAAAGGAACAACCTTGTCTCTCAAGGATGAATTCACCACTGCTAGAACCCACCTTACTATATGTGTCATTCCCTGGGCAACCTTGTACAACCAGGAGGGAAACTGGTCTAATGAACAAGTGGCTGAGCTCAAAGTCATAAGAATCCTATCCATTTCCTCAGCCCCAACAAATTCAAGCCATTTTTTATAACAACAGGGCAAGATATTTTCTCCAAGCGCCTCTACTTTGGACCTGTACCAAAGCTGGCATCTAACTGGGAAAAATTCAAGTGATTTTTGTCTGACACTTGCTCTGAAAATTTCCCAGCACACTTTTATAGATGAATTGCCTGGTTCCTGATCCACACTAGAAGGGCTTGGATCACCCAGAACAGTGGTGGGCAAACTCATTAGTCAACAGAGCCAAATATCAACAATACCATGATTGAAAATTCTTTTGAGAGCCGGAAGGTGTGGCCTGTTTTGTGGGAGTGGCTCAGCGGTCATGTGACTGGGTGGGCGTGGCCAACTTGGAAAATGTGAAACTCACTTAACAATGGTCTTGGTTAGCAACCAAACTTTTAGGCTCAATTGTGGTCATAAGTTCTTTCTTTCTTTCTTTCTTTCTTTCTTTCTTTCTTTCTTTCTTTCTTTCTTTCTTTCTTTCTTTCTTTCTTCCTTCCTTTCTCTTTCTTTCTTTCTTCCTCTCTTCCTCTCTCTCTCTCTCTCTTTCTCCATTTCTCTCTCTCTCTTTCTGTCTCTCTTTCTTTCCCTCTCTCTCTCTCTCTCTCTCTCTCTTTCTCTTTTCTTTCTCTCTCTATCTGCTTCGTCTGCCCATCTCTGTCACTCTGTGTGTGTGTGTCTGTCTGTCTCGCATTCAAGCACTTAATCACTCATTCTGTGTCTCTATCTTTCTCTCCCTCCCTCCCTCTCTCTGTCTTTCTGTGTGTGTCTGTCACTCTCTGATTCCCCCCTCCCTCCTTATCTCTTTCTGTGTCTGTGCCTCTCTCTGTCTGTCTGTCCCCCCGCAGAGCCTCTTCAGCCCAGCCCACCGCGGTTACTCACTCGCTCGCCTTAGCCGGGCCCGCCCAGCCGCCCGCCGCGTTCGCTCGCCCGCTCAGGGGACTTCCAGGGCTCCGTGTGGGGTGGGGAAGGAACGGCAACCCTCTGGACGCCGGTTCCCTCCAATCGCCCTGGAAGTAGCCTAGCTCGCCAGCCCGCTCGCCCACTCAGGGTACTTCCAGGGCTTGGTGTGGGGTGGGGAAGGAACGGCGACCCACTGGACGCCGGTTCCCTCCCCCCACCCGCGGAGCCTCCGCACCCCCTGGAAGTAGATGAGTGGCCGGCATGCCGCCTGGGGAGGCTCCGCGCGGGGAGCGAAGGAGGGAATTGGCGGACGGTAAGGAGAGTTGCTCCGGCGGGTCCCAGGAGTCCCACCCTCCGCGAGGGTGGAGGAAGAGCCGCACTCGAGGGGCCAAAGAGCCGCATGCGGCTCGCGAGCAGCGGTTTGCCGACCACTGACCCAGAATATGGCTATTGAGAGGCAATCTGTGAACACAATAAGGCCAGATACGTACTTTCACTTCATCACCTTTACCACCATAAGACAGGACTTAATAGCAGTTTTCACCTATGTTCAGTTGAGTTCATTCTTCAATGACCTCTGACCACTGGGAGATTATTCTTCTCTTGGTGAGGGATCGCACCAGAGAATCTAATGACTACCAGAACATGATCCGACTATGACAAAGGGGTCATAGAGAACTCCCCCAATTCCAGATCCTTATTGGATTTTCTCTCAAACCAATAGGGATCATAATGCATCACTTGATTTTCCTCTTTCATTAATAAGATTGAGAGACAGGGGAAAAAACCTTTATTGCTCCTTTTAGGAAGGTTCAAATAGAAAAACGTACAGCTTTTCAGCTCATCTAATACACTCTCCCTTAAATGCTGAAGAACCAAGACAAATAACATCAATGAAGTCTTAGGGATAGATCATCAAATAACTTATTTTTAACTATATATCCTCCTGGCTTCTATTAACAATGTACATTCAAACCTGACTGAGTGGGAATGGGACTAAGAAAAATCTAACTTGAGCCCTGTACTATGGCCAGAAGCAAAAATGAGCTCCACCTGCATCTGATCAACAAACAATATAAAGTTTTTCTGGGGGGCAACAAGATTCCAAGCCAACATTGCATGGAAACTGATTAATTAGTGCAAGAATAATAGTGAATTTCTCCTCTCCATTAATAGAATTTAAAATAGCATGCTGGGGGAAGAAAAGATTTAATCTGATCCTGAGGAATTCATTGTTTTTCCCAGTACATTCAAAACTATCCTCTGGGTAGGAAATTGAGCAGCTGGCTCAATTTGATAAGCAGTGGGATCTAAAATTAATACAGGCCCAAGTATCAAATAAGTTCAAAACATTCCATTCCTTTTCCAGCCCATGCGAATCCCATTCTGGACACTGCCTGGAATTTTTTAGAGCTGAACCTCACCTCCAGAAGTGGATTCTTATTTTCGGAGAATGGTACAGAAATGGGGCTGTCAGGCCTGCAGCCCTCTTTTCTTTTGGCTCTTTGGCCTGCCACATTTTCTATTCTACTGTGCATTTTCTATTGTGGGAAAATGGGAGGGGGGATTGTAGGAGTGAGATGTGATGTAGCCATAACAAAATTCTTTCTAGAAAGCCAAGGTCATCCTTTGTATTTGCACCTCTGCACCTGATCAGAACTGGATGGGTGGAACTGCCAGCATGGCAGTGGAAGACTGGACCATGTGATGGACCTATGGGTGTGGGGGCAAGATCTTGACCTTTCAACTAGGTGGGGGAAACCAGGAAGCTTTCAGATTCGGGTTTTCCCAGATGTATCAACATGGCTCTCTTAATAAATTGGAACTTTGAGCAATATTTTGCCTTTGGACTCTGATTTACTTTTGGATGCTATTTGGAACCCTGACAGGGGCTGGACCACATGGAAGCCCATGTCCATTTGTAGGATTGATTTCAATTGAAGAACAGCTACATTAGTGTCATCTGGAGAAGCAACAGAAGACACTAGAGTTCTCAGGAATGTTCTTTTCCCAAAATGGAAGGTTCCACACATTTTGAATTTAGACATTAAAGAAAATGATAGTTATTGTTGCAGAGCAAAACAAAATACTACATTTTAAATGTCATGACTAGCAAACATTTTTGCAAAGTTAATTGCATATGCATATTTTGCAGGATTATATAACTGAGCTATTAAAAAAGAGGCCACATAAATAATTAAACATTAAAACAATCAATGCTGTGGAATAAAATTAGAGCTGGCAAAGATAATGTATGGCTGAATATAAAAGTACAATTATCATTTCCTCCTCTTTTTTCTTTTTTTTTTTGCTGCGCTAGACAAGACTAAATTAGTAAATTTAATTTTGTTAAATCTAATAAAAGCATCATTTTAAAAGTTAAAAAAGACCAGCAGCCAACTTTAAACTTATATGTTGCTTTCTTCCTCTTCGGTGTCCCTGGATAAGAAAGTTTTTGATTTTAAGTCAATTATAGTTTCCCTCACCAACTACAAATGTAATAATCATAATAGCAATGAAAAGGAAATGGAAGAAAAAGAAATACTGGAAAATTATGATATAAACAGATATCTTCTCACACCCCAACTGTAATCATAGTGCTTGAAATTAATTGTACCTTTATTAAAAACTCTTGATAGGCAATAGTTCAACAATCCATTGTATTACTGTGTACATCTGTCCAGTTTTATTAGAATTCTTTGAGTCAAACTCTATCCTATTTGAAAAATCCATATTATTGATCTCCATATTATTGATAGATAGTAAAGAAGAACATTAATCTTTAATATAGAGAGTTCCATATTCAATAGAATGGAAAGTGGAACCAACCTTTATTTAATATTATCTGTGGTGTACAACATATACAGAACTATTTTCTTTTTGAATAAACTTCACTGAAAGTTAATTTCATATTATTTAAAGCGACCCTGCAGTGGTTTATCTGGACAGGACATTCTAAAATATTATTTCAAAGGGAAAAATTATGTACTGCAAAAATATATTTTCCCAATATATAAGAAAGAAAATTAACATTTGTGATCCAACATTTTCCATAGGTATTTGCAGCTGATCATTTCATAGGCAGGAATCCTGATATTTGCCCTGATGGGTCAAACAATAATCCTGAATAGGAGCTGAATTCTCAAGTTCTTCATTTCAGCAGATGACCAAGCGCCCAATCATAACCCTGAAAGTAGAGAAATCAAAAACTACCTATTCCAACAAATAAATCTAATTTGTCGCATGGAAATCTCACAGAATACTGTTGCCTGTAAAGGTACTAAAAATAACATGATGGAATTAACCTAAGAAGGTCTCACATTTGCCTTTCTCCAAATACTTAAAATTGAATTGGAGATCTGTCTCCTGCCATTTGTTTTTATTTGCATCAGGACAGGAAATAAGCTCAGATTTGATTTGGTGAAAACATATTGAGAGAAGCTGGATTATAACAGATTAAAATGGTTTTAAAATTGGAGGAAGAAACATAAATAAGCTGCACTACGCCTATGACACTATTGATGGCCGAAGATGCAAATAATCTGCAAGTTCTAGTAAGGAAAATCTAGGGACACAGTGAACAAACAAGAATAAGATTAAATATAAAGAAGAGCAGCTAATGACAACCAGCCTTCGAACTGACAATGAATAAACTGAAGTGGTAGATAGCTTCTGTCTTTTAGGACTATCAGCAGTAAAAAAAACTACCAGTTAAGAAACATGTCACAGACTACCACATGGTAAGAGTAGCAATGAAAATCTTGGGGAAAATATTCAGGTTGCATAATGTATCTATATCAACAAAGTTCAAAATTGCATAGGTAATTTACCCTTTTCGAACTTAGTGGTAGAAAGGACTTCTGCGAATGCCATGAATAGCCCCCCCAAAAAAAGGATCACAGTACATAGTTATCACTCACACAAATGACCAGGCTCAAGTTAAGAAACTCTGGACACATGTGAATGCTAATTCTTTTGAGAAGTCTATAATATTGGAAAGGTGGAAGAAAAGAGGAAAGACCAACAGCAAGGTGGAGGGACTGAATCACTGTGATGATTATACATACACCACTGGAAGACCTGATGGGTCAGAAAAACCTGAAGGTACACAGCTGGAAAACCTGAAGAACAAATCATCCTGAAAAAAAAGAGTCAACACCAATTTGATGGCATATAACCAACAAGTTCAGTTGAGAAAGTTATCTGAGAATGTTTACATTGTACCAAAATAAATAAAGAGTCAAAGAACAATGCAACTCATCCCCAACATGATAACACTATGATTAATTATGTATAAGAAATATTTAATCATTACCCCTTTCGTCATATTACCATTCTGATAACTTTGGGGTGGACTTTTAGATCATGGTCTCTGTGAAACCACACGGACCCTTAGTTTTGAATCTCCAAAAAATGTACAGCGTATCTTTTAAATTCGTACATTCTCTTCCCTATGAGTGAGGAGGAGGTGAGATATGGAAGAAAGCCTGTTCACTGATATTTCTTGATTGGGAATCAAAGTTTTTGTTATATGTGAATTGACCCAGTCACCTATTGTGGTTACTCTTGGTACAGGCTACAATACATTCTTTCTTTCCCAAATCCACTGCTAAATCTAGCTGTACCAGACTGGCTTATGGAAATAGCTAATGTCCTATTTAGTAGGACACAGCATTCTACTTTAATATAAGGCATAATGCAAGATGGGCTGGATAGATAGATACATTTGGGGGGAGGCAGAATGAAATGTACTTTGACCTTGAATCTTTGTTATATATGTAGTAGTTTGTTCAAGTGTTGCTTGACATGTCTTAGTAATATGTAAGGCACACAATGGACTCCTACAAGTGGAGAGGGTGAAGTAATATAACCTCATGACATTAGGGAATGAATCCAGGCTTACAAAGAGAAATAAGAAAGCTGTAATTCAAGCCTTCTGAAATAATCTGAATATTTGTACAATTAGATCACAGATGAATAATTTGGGAACCTCCAAACTGATCTACATTGCTGCAAATCTGCCAACCCCTCCCCTGCTCCCCACATACAACAAATGTAATATTCTAAATTTGATCCAACCAAGACAAATTGTTAAGATTTCTTATGGTCTCAGGATGACCTGTACATAGTAAAAAAAACTGTGTACAGGTTTATATATCAGCAACATTACTAAAGAAGATTGTTCCTTCAAAATCATACAAGAAAATTGACATAATCTGCATTCACAAGGTAGGGAAGCATAACAACATAAGTTTTAAAAAAAACTAGTGGTATTCAAAAAATAGAAAAATGTATCATTTCTAATCTGAAACAACTGTATTAAGTTCAAAGTACTGTACTTTCAAAATGAGAGGCAGCCTCCATCAAATACGAACAGTTCTTTTGCCTTGAAACAGGGCATCTTGAATTTGGGATGGTACAATGTGAAACGTTTTGTACACCCTTAGTAAAAATAAAGAGAACTGAGGAGCAATAAACAAAGCAAGTCCATATACAGCTAGGGCAGTTCTCAAATGCATCTGAATTGCTGTAAGAACAATTACTATAAAAATTTTGGACTATAAACCAAAATTTTATCTTGAACTATTTTCCTCAACCTCCTGTCTTTCAGATGCTTCAGCTTGTACAATTCTTAACTCCAAAAATAATGCTGGCTAGGAAGCCTGGGAACTGAAATCTAAAGCATCTGGAGAGTATGACTTACCGTATTTTTTGGAGTATAAGACTCCAAAATTCCCACTCCCCCCCAAAAAAGAGTGTGGAAATGTTGGTGCGTTGTATACACCGAATACAACTTTTTTTTTGGCCTCCCAAAGCTGGGCCCCCGCATCCCATTTTTGCAAAAATGGCCCGTTTCTTTGCAAAAATTGAGGCGTTTTTTCCTTCCTCCAGCCCACAGGAGCACTGCAGGCTTCAGCAGGGCTGGGGGAAGGGGAAAATGCCCCCGTTTTTGCAAATAATGGCTCATTTTCCTCCTGTTTTTTTGCAAAAACAGGGACATTTTTGCCTTCCCCCAGCCCTGCTGAAGCCTGCAGCTCCTGGGGCCCGGGGAGGACAAAACCTTTTTTTCTTACTTACCTCTTTGAAATCTTGGTGTGTCTTATACACCAGTGTGTCTTATAGTCTGAAAAATACGGTAAGTAAAGCACCTTTAAGCATGTATGAGGTACCAAATGGTAGGAAACCAAACCAACTTTGGGAAGGAGCTTGAATTCCTTCCTATTTCTATAACCTGAGGTTTGGCAGGCCTCAACTTTCCTGGCCTTTTGAAAAGCAATGAAGACCTGGCTTTTCCTCCCCAAGTGCTGCGATAGGATAAGGTGACTTCGTGACCGAAGATTGTTATGGCAATCAGGTTTTTGTTTTTAACATTTATGGTTCTAATAGTTTTGATACTGTTTTTATGCTTTTTTATTGTTGCTATCGTTTTAATTCTTGATTGGGAGCCACCCAAAGTTTGAAATAGATTGGGGTGGCTCTATAAATTTTTTAAATACATAAATAAGAAGTAATGGATTCAGCTTTTGCTTTTAAACGTGGTTCTGTTTGAACTGTGCACTAAGCATCCTTGCACACTGAGGTGGATACACCCAAGCAAATCCATGGAAACTCCCCTAGCAATATTTAGTCCCCAAATACATTTATAAAGTGTCTTTTTGAAAATGAATCACTCTTCAGTTTTTACAATCAGCTGCAACTAAGAAACATGCTTCCTAAGAAGTCAAAAATCAGGAGTCCTGGAAATAAGTAGGCCATTGAGCCAGGGAGTATTACAGTGTCTATTCTGCAAGTCCCAGCTTGCAACAGATCTGCACTTTTCAAATAGAAAAAGCCCTGGGTTTGTTTGGGTTGTTTTTTTGTTTGACAATGTTCAAATACAGTTGTCAGAGCTGTTACAGTAATATGAAAACCAGAAATTCCACCATGATGATCTACCACTCCTTGTGATATATCTTCAGAGGTTTTGAATTTTAATGTATATTCAGTTTTGATAACCATATCACTTGTCTGCCTACCATCTCTGTTGCTGCACTTCCTTGTGACCAGAAGTAAACTGGTCCACTCTGGAGATACGATGGTACTTCAAGGCAGGGCTAGAAATACAGTCAGCTCTCAGCCTGGAGTGATGCTATACTTTCTTCTCAACCTAAAGGAAGATTCATAATGTTGCAGTCTTGCTTTGTACATGACCCCTTTTCTCTTCTATTGTTCTTATTGGCTGCCAAAACCTGCAGAAAAGACCTGGCTCACATTTCGATTCTCATAACACAAAGCCACTAACACCTCTGGAGGATAACTGCAGCATTGCAGTTTGTTGATCATCCATCTTTTGCAGGAAAATCAACACCATTTTTCAACCTCAGTGTATATGTATGTAAAAATGTAATATAATCGGGTATTTCAGGCCAATGTAATAGAGGCAAGAGTTCTCAGGAAATCGGCCTCCTCTAACTGGCCTTAGAGGAAGGAAAATAACTACTGTAAAACAGTGACCCTGATCCTAACCCTAGAGCCAGTCCAAAAAGATATCATGGTTGGTGGTATCTAATGCAACAGAGAAATCCAGGATGTATCATCTCCATCCTGATCCCTCCGAAGGTCATCAATGAGTGCAACCAATGTCCTAACAATAATACAGTTCAGCCTGAACCCAACCTAAACTGCTTCACCCAGGGCCTCAAATCTAAGGACCCATCACCCTTTCTACAGCCTTCCTTGAAAAGAGTGAAGGGGAATACTAATTGCGACTATGAAGAACCTTGGTTAATGATGCAGTTAAGATATGTTCTCAAATATACCAACAGTAATCTATAGTGAGTTCCACTGGAAAAAAAGGCATATACATGCTTGTACATTAAGGGATAATGGCATGCTAAAAAGTGATTAACCTAACTGCAAACTTGTTTAAGGACTAGTAACTGGAAAATAGTAAGTAATCTTGGGCTCGCCCGCAAAGGAAGTGTAAGTTAGCACCAACCCCTCTCCTAGAAAAATGAAATATTTTAGGAAATATTAAAAGGGAAGAATATTTCCCCTAAAAAGGAGGCAGAAACTCAGCCCCTTGCCTTTGTTAATGGGCCATTAAGGCCTGGGCCAGCTTATGTACAACACATAAGACATAATAGGATCTATCTAGCAACAGAACTTACCACATGGCATCTGGGAAGATTACATGACCCAGCAACACTCAACCAAACGTGGGACTCAAAACACAACCTACAAAGTTACCCTTGCATGGCCCCATGGGAGTCTGACAACCAGTCAGAAGACAAGCTCAAATTCAAAAGCCCAGAGAGGGCATAAAACCCAGGTACTCTCAACATCTCTTCCCTTTTTGCCCAGGACCTCAAACCACCTGTCCACCATTAAACCATCTTTCCAAGCAGTCTCCATGTTTCCAGTGTCTTTCTTCCCACTTGGAACTGAACCCAGATTGACATTTCTTCCAACAGAAGAAGATAGTATGGTAGTATTCCTCCCATCCTTCTAAAGATTGGTGATAGATTGGGGGAGGAGGGGGGGGCGGAGATGTGAAGGGAACAAGGTCTCTTTCCAATTCATTGCCATTTGAGAAAGCAGATACTTTTATTCTGCCTAACTGTATGGTAAACTAAAAAGACAGGAGATTTTCTCCTTGTATACTATTTATTCATTAAATTTCTACAGCACTCTCCTGGAACATGAGAAATCAATTGGCTATGGAAATCAAGCTCACTTGGCCTTTGTTTTTATTTGAATGAGAAAAAACAAACCTAGGAATAAAGAAAAGGCACAACCAGAAACACATTTAACACAATTGCTCTCTTCATTCATGTTTCCAACTGACAAGAGGAAGGTGCTACCAATCTTACAGGAACGGGATTTGAAGCTATGTCATTGGCTGTGTTGATTGGATATCTCAACAAATAGGGAATGCCCCATTCTCTATGAACAATAATCTCCATTCATCTATTTCACATACCAACCACTCAATCACTAGCAATGACTGTTTTAAAAAAGATAATATCAGATCTATTATCCAGAGAGGTGTGTATGAAATCTCAATTCTACAACACAGAGTTCTTTCACGTTAAAGAAATCTATTCCGATGAGAGTAACAGTAGATATGTCTTCCGTGCACATTGTTAGGAACATTCTGGATCAATAAAATAAACCACATATATAAATTCTATCTCACTTGAGAGACTTGTTAAAGCAAACAAAGTATATTTGGGGAGACAGCAATCTTCAAAAGGTGAAAAATATTTTAAAAAGTCAAAAAGAAGTTGGAGTTCATAAAGTTCATAAAGTTTCTTTTGAAGGGAAAGAAGGTACATATTTCATATGTAAAAGACATTTTTTTTTCCTAAGTATGACTTAGGTCATACTAAGTATTCATCAAACAAAAAAATAGCACACATTCAAGTTCTCAGAAAGGAAATCAATTGGTTTCCAGTTGATTTCTAACCTGGAGGCGTGCAAGCATCAGCTGGAGACTGTACAAACGTAGAGCGCCTTTTTGTGGGCATAGGCAGGGCCATCTTCTGTTCCTTATGTTTTGCCAATGCAGCTTGCACGGCCTCTGTATGGATGTCTGAAAAATAGAAGCAAATCCATAAGAAAATAAGAAGATTGCAAGAGCAGAGCCTTTAATCATATGTCTAAAACAGAGGTACCCTTTTATAGCCATTTAGCAAACTGGTCATGAAGCCATATAGCAAGGTTAAGCATATAATTGCTAACAACAGAAGCTGAACAAAGTTGTATCATTTAATTCTTTTTTAGGCACATCCTACACAAATTGACATAGTGTCTCTGAAAGCTTCGCTGATTTCACGGAATATGAAGTTCTGTTGATCAATGGGATAGAATCTTTCAAGACAAGAAACATTTATACTTGCATGCTTTTGTGAAGAAAATTTCATATGACTAAAATGAATTATTAAACATATTTAATGGGTAAGATTGTGGTTACAGCCAGAGTGCAGATATTTTTTTTTCCCTTTAGAAATACTCTTCTTTTCTTCAGCTCTTATGTCTCTAACCAACTGATCCAGAGAATTGGAAATCTTTTCAAATAACATGGGCTGATAACAGGGGTGGGTTCTGGCTTCTGTTACTGCCGGTTCACTCAGGGATGCTCTTTGGGCACCCGGGCGCTTGATGCGTGCATGTGCAGTAGTGAAAAAATTGCTTCTGCGCATGCGCAAAGCAAAAAACAAGATAGCAGAGCCATAGGCGCTGCCAATAATACCAGTTTGGGGGCATGGCCAACAGAGTTACTACTTACTCAGCCGAACCAGTGCAAACCAGTAGGAACTCACCTCTGGCTGATATGCTGGTTCGGTGGTGTATATAATTTCCTTTCTCATTCTTGAAGCAGGAATTTGTGATGTAGTATATTGTATGTAAATTAAATCTGATTTCTAATTCAACATTTCACACAAATTTGACATATTCTCCACTAATGTTAATATTTAGAAGATTTCCATTTTACAAAATGAATCATACTGAGATATTTGAATTTGCAGAAATGCAAATGTCTAGATGCACAAAACATCAATATAAGTTGAACACACAACAGTTGAAGAATATATGAAGAAAAGGCATGTTAACAGCCCTTCACATCACAAGTTAGATAAAATACAGCTTTTTAGCTGGATAAATCTACAACTATTTTAACACAACTGACTGCCTGGCTTCAAAGGGCTAGTACAGTTTTTAAATTCAACAGTAATCTGTTGAACAATATGCTCCAGAAGATGACAGGGACCAAGGTCATAAAGTCTGCAGGAGGTTATGCAAAAATAACAGAGTTCATGCTGAATGTGCCATTTACTCAATATGACTCATTTGGACAAGCACAATAACACAGTGCTAAGATGAAACCAACACAACGTGATTCATTCATTTATTCTGGAGCACAATAAGAAGGAACATATGGGCGCAAAAGTTCACATTATCCAGAAGGATAAAAAAAAATACTTGTGCATTCAAGGTCTGAATACATTTGTAACTAAAAGTGACTTTTCATACAATTCATTTTGACTGGCAACTGTGAAACACATTCAAATTCATAGCTACATATAAACATTTCAATAATAGATGGCTATTGGAATACATTATGTGAAACACCTAAAATAAGAATATCACTTGTAAAGTAAGAACTCTGATGACAATTGCAGATTACTCATATGTCAATAATGCTAAAAAAAATTCCCGCAATTTCAGGACATTTCAGGTGCTAAACATGGACAGAACATGGACAGAACAGGTTGAGACTAGCCAGAAGGGAACGGGCCGAGCCAGCAGACGACGGAGGGAGGCGGATGGTCCCACCAAGAGGGGGGATACAGGGGTCGTTTCCATGGAGGGCTTACCCATTGAGAGGGTGGCAGGGAGAGGCAGATCCGATGGGAGACAAGTACTATCCTCCCGGTTGGGGGCACGAGGCCGATGGTTACAAACGGTCAAGTGCCACAACCCCCGCAGGCTAGGTGGTCAGGGAGTACAGAGCCAGGGTCTACGGCTGATGTTCTGCAATGCCAGGTCCGTGGTCAACAAAGCCCCCCTCATCCATGACCTTGTGTCAGAGGGGGAGCCGGACCTGGTAGGAATTGCGGAGACCTGGTTGGGCCACGAGGGAGGACTCCCCCTCGTTGAAATGTGCCCACCAGGTTACCGCGCTTTTCATCAGCCTCGGGCCCTAGGCAGGGGTGGTGGGGTAGCGGTTATCATTAGGGAAGGTCTGGAGCCGAGAGAGACCATTGTGCCACAGACCACCGGTTGTGAGTCCCTCTGTGTGAAGTGGGGCCTAGGGAGGCAGTTGGGCTTGCTAGTTGTATACCTGGCTCCCCGCTATGTAACAGCAGCCCTGCCCGAGCTCCTCGAGGTGATCGCTACGATGGCAGTTGAGACCCCCAGACTTTTAGTCATGGGGGACTTTAATCTGCCATCGGTGGGCGAATCATCCGGGGTAGCTCGGGAGTTCATGGCTTCCATGACGGCCATGGACCTGACCCAACTAATTCAAGGCCCCACTCACGAGGGTGGACATACACCGGATCTCATCTTTGTCTCAGGCCAATGGAAGAGTGATCTGGGTATAGGGGATATAGTCATCACACCCTTGTCATGGACAGACCACTCACTTCTCCGGCTCGACTTTCCAACCGCTGCCCCTCACCGCGGGGAGGCGGAACCTGAGTCACCAATTTGGTTCCGCCCCAGGCGCCTGATGGACCCTGATGGGTTCCAGACGGCGCTTGGGCCACTTCCTGTACCCCTGACCCGCGCCCCGATGGAGGACCTCGTGGCCGCATGGAATACTGCGACCACGGGAGCCTTGGATCGGGTCGCGCCCTTGCGGCCTCTCTTGTGGCGGCGAGCCACCCTGGCTCCTTGGTTCACCGAGGAGCTAAGGGTGATGAAACGCCACAAGAGATGCCTAGAGAGAAGATGGAGGTCTTCCCGTTCTGAATCCGACCGGACACAGGTAAGAGCCCATTTACGGACTTACATTGTGGCGCTGAGAGTGGCCAAACGCCATCATTGTGCCACCCTCATAGCATCCGCAGAAAACCGCCCTGCCGCCCTGTTTAGGGTGACCCACTCCCTCCTCCAACAGAGGGTGCGGGAAGCCCCGCTACAGGGTAGAGCAGAGGAATTTGTGACTTTTCTGCAGGAGAAAATCGCTCAGATACAGAACGAGTTAGCCCCCATTGATGGCCCAGTGGGATGCCACGAGACAGATCTTGTTTGGGAGGAGTTTGACTCCGTTACTTCTGAGGATATGGACAGGTTACGTGGGCGACTGCGAGCCACCACATGTTTATTGGACCCGTGTCCCTCCTGGCTTGTACTGGCATCCTGGGAGGTGACACGAGGCTGGCTCCAAGAGGTTGTCAACGCATCCTTAAGTGAGGGTTCCTTGCCTGCTTCACTAAAAGAGGCTATGGTGAGGCCCCTCCTTAAGAAGCCCTCTTTGGATCCAGCTCTTTTAACCAACTATCGTCCAGTCTCCAACCTTCCCTTCTTGGCGAAGGTTGTTGAGAGTGTGGTGGCACAACAGTTTCCCCGTCACCTGGAGGAAGTTGATTATCTAGACCCGCGCCAGTCCGGCTTTCGGCCCGGGCATAGCACCGAGACGGCATTGTTCGCGTTGGTTGATGATCTCTGGAGGGCCAGAGATGGGGGTTGTTCCTCCATCCTGGTCCTATTAGACCTCTCGGCGGCTTTCGATACCATCGACCATGGTATCCTATTGAATCGGCTGTGGGGGTTGGGGGTGGGAGGCACCGTTTTACGGTGGTTCTCCTCCTACCTCTCTGGCCGATCGCAATTTGTGTTGACAGGAGAGCAGAGGTCGACCCCGAGACCCCTCACATGTGGGGTGCCTCAGGGGTCGGTCCTCTCGCCTCTCCTGTTTAACACATATATGAAGCCGCTGGGTGAGATCATCCGTGGTTTTGGGGTAGAGTACCATCTCTACGCTGATGATACTCAGCTGTATATATCTACCCCAAACCACCCCAACGATGCCGTAGCGGTGATGTGCCAGTGCCTGGAAGCCGTACGGATCTGGATGGGAAGAAACGGACTCAAGCTCAACCCGACCAAGACCGAGTGGCTGTGGTTTCCGGCTGCCCGATTCAACCAGTTGACTCCATCGCTGGCCATTGGGGGCGAACATCTTGCCCCAGTGGATGGGGCGCGCAACTTGGGTGTCCTCCTGGATGCCCGGCTGTCCATGGAAGATCAAGTGACAGCCGTGGCCAGGAGGGCGTTTTACCAGGTTCGCCTGGTTCGCCAGTTGCGCCCCCTATTGGATCGGGACGCCCTTCGCACAGTCACCCATGCTCTCGTGACATCCCGACTGGACTATTGTAACTCTCTCTACATGGGGCTCCCCTTGAGGTGCACCCGAAGACTTCAGCTGGTCCAGAATGCAGCCGCGCGAGCAATAATGGGTACCGCAAGGTATACCCATGTAACACCGCTCTTGCGCGAGCTGCACTGGCTACCTGTCGTCTTTCGGGTGCGCTTCAAGGTGTTAGTTCTCATCTTTAAAGCGCTCCATGGCTCGGGACCTAGCTATCTGCGGGATCGGATTCTGCCCCATACATCCTCCCGGCCGATTCGCTCCCACAGAGAGGGACTGCTACGGGTGCCGTCCACTAGACTTTGTCAGCGGGCGACGCCCAGGGGAAGGGCCTTCTCTGTGGCGGGCCCAGCCCTCTGGAACGACCTTCCTCCCGACATTAGAACAACTATGGACCTCCGCTCCTTCCGTCAGAAATTAAAAACTCACTTTTTCTGCTTGGCCGGCCTAGGTTAGTCTCTGCCCAGGGATTAGGGATTGTTAATTTTAAATGGGAATTTTAGTGCAGGGATAGTTAAATTTAATTTGTTTTTATTGTATTTATTGTATTCATGTATATATTTTATGCTGTTTTATTCCTCCCTGTACACCGCTCCGAGTCCCCTAGGGGAGAGGACGCAGTTATACAAATAAATATTCGAGAACATATTCGAATCCACTATGGCAAAATCTGGATATTGTACTCTGCTGAAATACTTAGATTGGCTTGAATTTAAACATTTGGCTTTCAACTGTTTTGTGCAAGTACTACTCTTATTGAATGTGCCACATCCAGATTCCCAATTTGCAGCAAGAACATAGTTGTTACAGTGATTCTCAATTGTCCAGGTCATGGTTGTCTCAAAAGCGATTTTCCAAAAGGAAAAAAAAACACCTTTGGGACAGAGCTGATGCAGAAAATACTGAGGTTCTTCTAGTATAAAAATACTGACGACTATGAATAGTTTTTAAAAGTATAAGTGAGCACCATCTTAGCAATAGCAATAACATTTAGGCTTATATATTGCCCCATACTGCTTTACACTACTCTCTGGGCAGTTTACAATGAAGAAGCAATATTTGCATATTGCCCCCAACAATTAGGTCCTCTTTTTACCGCCCTCAGAAGGATGGAAGGCTGAGTCAACCTTGAGCCGTTCAGAATCGAACTCCTGGCAGTGAGCAGTGAGTTAGCCTGCATCACCGCATTCTAACCGTTGCACCACCAGGCCTCCATCTTGCAGGAAATAGGTTTCTTTTTGAGACTCCTTTAATTCTTACCAAAGTTCAAATATAGGTAAAGAAAAGAAGCTAATTTCAAGAAGATCAGAGCTCCTCAGTGACATGTAATGACTACAAAAATTCAGGTTAGAAGGAAACTGTTTCTTTTATCCATATATTTTCTTCACAATAAGTCTGTGGACATGAAGGGGGAGGAGGGATCTTCTCCCACGTCAAGATGCAAGTTCTCTCTGTACAAAGTGAACTTTTCCACAGGCAGGCAGCTGTACTCCAATTCCCTTACTATTTCACAGCAGCTGGAAACAGTATATGGAAGATGTCAGTCACAGAGTCACTCTTATATAAGAATCTTATTGTAATCTCCAAACATAATATTCATAATCAGTGAAAAGAAACATCTCAACAGTGTGAGCTGAATTCCACCATGCTAATTTTTCTCATATGAAGTGGATGTTAATCTTTAGTGTGAGAAGCCATATGCTTGCTAGCTAGCTACCTACTTACCTACTGTGGAAAAAAAATATTTACATTGTGTCATCAGAGTATGGGCTCTTGTTCAAATCAAACAAAGGTAGATATATCATGTTTCCCTGAAAATAAGACAGGGTCTTATTTTCTTTTGACACCCCCCACACCCCAAAAATAGCATTTGCCTTATTTTCGGAGAGGTCTTATTATTTTTGAGGTGCAGGAGGCAGCGAGCATGGTCCGTTTGGAGAAGGGCGGGGTATAAATTCAATAAATACAAATACAAATACCTCATGGCTGTTGCTCTGTTGCAATATTATCGGGGAGGGCTTATTTTAGCGCATGTGCTCAAAAGCCTAATTGGGCTTATTATCTGGGGAGGTCTTATTTTCAGAGTATAAAACATAGTTAAAAAAGCAAGTGATTTTTATATTACGACTATCAGACAGTTTAAAGTAGAAAATTGATCCACAGTCATCAAGTGGATTTTGTGATTTTTAAAATGCCCAAATATGTGCTTCTCACTAAACAAATGACTCTTGATAATTATTGAAGCATCTCAAAAAAGCATCTGAAAAGATGCTTAAAAAGCATCACCTATAATATGAAACCATTGATAAATCAGTTCATCAGTCTGACATCTCTGTTACAAGTAAAATGTAGCAACTTATTCAATGACTTGGCATGCTGCTCATATGTAAAAATATTCATGGCATTTGGTCGGAGACACAAATGTTAATATGCATGTGACAGTGTCATTACACAAATGCTACAATTTATGCACGTGCCATATATTGAGATGTAACTATGCTGAAAGACTTCAACCCAAACCTGTCATTTTGATATTATTCTAGTTGCTGCAGATATTGTTGGGTATTTTTAAAATTGACACTAAGGAAATTAATACTTAGTAAATTATTACTAAATTTATTTACTAAATAAAACATATCATAATCCTAAAAGTGTTTTGATCATGTATTGTATAGCATTCAGTTATACACAATTAAAATGCAACAGGCTTTAGATTAGGATACTATATAGAGCCACAAAGATGACCTTGGAGAAACTGTTAAAAAACGAAAACATGCCTTAAGCCGAGGAAACAGAGAAAGTGTTAGAAAGAAACTGAGATTAGGTAAAGGTAAAGTTTCCCCTCACACATATATGCTAGTCATTCCCGACTCTAGGGGGCAGTGTCAACTCTGTTTCAAAGCCGAAGGACCAGCGCTGTCCAAAAATATCTCCGTGGTCATGTGGCCGACATGACTAAACACCAAAGGTGCACGGAACACTGTTACCTTCCCACCAAAGGTGGTCCCTATTTTTCTACTTGCACTTTTACATGCTTTTGAACTGCTAGGTTGGCAGAAGCTGGGACAAGTAAAGGGAGCTCACTCTGTTATGCAGTGCTAGGATTTGAACTGCCAAACTGCCGATCTTTCTGATCGACAAGCTCAGCGTCTTAACCACTGAGCCACTGCGTCTCTGAAAAAATTAAAATGAAAAAGTAAAAAAGTAAACTGAGATTACTTTCACCCTAATTCTTTGGGGTATAAGCAGGAGAAGGGAAAACCCAGGCTTTCAATATTTTGTAACCATAGCGTACATCAACATCACTCCAAACAAATTAGAAGAGTCTGTGACCTGGTCTACCTCAGAAGATGGATGAGTGCTTTTAGCTCTTCTTCTAATCTCCACTACTGACACAGATATTAATTTGGATACTTTTTAACATTATTATACATGAACAAAGTAAATTCACTACCACTCATAATTTGATCTCAGCTGGCCTTTTCTATTTTCCCTCCTGTGTACTACAGGAGAGAAAAGCATGTCATAACTAATATTTCTGTTTATTGCTTAGTCAAAGATACTAAGGTTCATTTGGTTCAAAGTTCATCAGGTGATTTTGTGGCTTCCTTACCAGACCGGTAGCGTTCGTCTCTGGCTCCCCCAGAACGTCCTCGGTGATATTTAGATGAAGATGGTGCAGCAACCGCAGATGGAGTTGGTGTCTGATTGCGGGGTTCTTTTTGTAAACCTGTTTCAATCCCTGTGGGAATATTTAAAAAATAAAAACATTTAACACACTCTACGGGTTTCACTGTATAACCATTTGGAGTCTTATGAAACTTTTCAATTCTTTTATTGAAATAGTTACGGTCTCTGAAACAATGCTTTGAGAGATCTCCCTTTGAGTGTATATATCAGGGAGGTCAAGCTCAAGGCCCAGGGGCTGGATCTGGCCAGCGGGACGCTTAGATCTTGCCTATGGGGCTGCCCTGGAAACCACAAAGGACCAGCCCACAGTGCCTCTGCCAGCAAACACTGAGCTCGGGAGGGCACAGGTGGCCCTCTCGAGCTGTTTTTGCTGGCGGAGGGTTGAAGGAGTAGTCCTCAATGGAACGTGTAGTCCTCAATGGAACTGCATCTACATGGAAGGAAGTATGCAGTGGAGTACCCCAAGGCTCTGTTTTAGGCCCAGTACTCTTCAACATCTTCATCAATGATTTGGATGAGGGGATAAATGGGGAACTCATCAAATTTGCAGACGACACCAAGCTGGCAGGAATAGCCAACACTCCAGAAGATAGGCTTAAGATACAGAAGGATCTTGACAAACTTGAACATTGGGCACTATCTAACAAAATGGAATTCAATTGTGAAAAAAGTAAGGTTCTACATTTAGGCAAGAAAAACAAAATGCACAGGTACAGTATAGGTGGTACCTTGCTCAATAGTAGCAACTGTGAGAGGGATCTTGGAATCCTAGTGGACAACCATTTAAATATGAGCCAGCAGTGTGCAGCAGCTGCCAAAAAAGCCAACACAGTTCTAGGCTGCATAAACAGAGGGATAGAATCTAGATCACGTGAACTGTTAATGCCACTGTATGGTGCCTTGGTAAGGCCACACTTGGAATACTGCATACAGTTTTGTTCGCCACGATGTAGAAAAGACGTGGAGACTCTGGAAAGAGTGCAGAGAAGAGCAACCAAAATGATTAGGGGACTGAAGACTAAAACATATGAAGAACGGTTGCAGGATCTGGGTATGTCTAGTTTGATGAAGAGAAGGACCAGGGGAGACATGATAGCAGTGTTCCGATATCTCAGAGGGTACCACAAAGAAGAGGGAGTCAAACTATTCTCCAAGGCACCTGGGGGCAGGACAAGAAGCAATGGGTGGAAACTAATCAAGGAGAGAAGCAACTTAGAATTAAGGAGAAATTTCCTGACAGTTAGAACAATTAACCTCTGGAACAGCTTGCCTCCAGAAGTTGTGAATGCCCCAACCCTGGAAGTCTTTAAAAAGATGTTAGATAGCCATTTGTCTGAAATGGTATAAGGTTCCTGCCCATGCAGGGGGTTGGACTAGAAGACCTACAAGGTCCCTTCCAACTCTGCTATTGTATTATTGTATTGAGGCCGCCACAGGTGAAAACAGAGCCCAGGAGCCTGTTTTCACTGGCAGAGCACTCAGGCTACCACCGGTGGCCCTGATACGAGTGACATTGGCTGGCCATGCCAACCCTGGCCTCCAAGGTCAAACACAACCCTGATGCAGCCCTCAATGAAATCGAGTTTGACACCCCTGGTATATATATATATATATATATAGCCCCAATTCTCAGTAGACAGAAAGTAAATATTCCATAAAGAAAGCAGAAAAGGTGACTAAGACAAGGCACTTCAAATAACTTCATGAGGCAGCAGTCCGAGAATATTTTCACAATACTGATGGTTCTATGTATAATCACAGATATATATTCCATGTACGGATAAATACAATGATAATTTCTACACTTGTCATTATGCAGACTTTTGCTCTTTTGCTGTTTGTAGTACATTTAATGATATATTCTTTCATCAGAGGAAAATCAATTTGAGCCAAATATACATTTGATCAGAATACCTTAAAATGCAATTCCTAATATTCTTTAAGCTAAGCCCAGCAAGCTTCACAAGAATAATAGCATACTAGCACCAAAAGGCACATGACATAATGTTTTTAAACGCAGTACAATGGCTTTGTTTCAGTGCAGGAAGAGAAACAAGGTCATTCATAACTGGAGACCTTTTTGAGTAAACAATTGCAACCTGCTATTTTTATTTTATTTTATTTTTTGCAAAGCAGGCTACATATTGAAGATGCTGGAGGAGGAGGAAGAGGAAGGATATATTACTTCACATAAGACCGCATATTTTGGAAATTTGCTGCACCACTATTTTAAAGGCTGACATGGTGGTTTAAAAAAAAACCTAGATCTTTTCCAAGGATTGGGGTGACCTTTCAAGCCTAGGCAGGGTTTCCTGCCTAGGCAGGGGGTTGGACTAGAAGACCTCCAAGGTCCCTTCCAACTCTGCTATTGTATTCTATTGTATTGTAAACCTTATTTCTTTTTTATTAGGACCCTAAGATCAAAGCATCACAGTAATTTGCAAAAAATAATAGATGGAGTTAATGATCAGGACTCTAAACCAGGGGTCTGCCAAGTTGGCTCTTTTAAGACTGGTGGACTTCAACTCCCAGAATTCCCCACCCAGCTGGGGAATTCTGGGAGGGGAATTCTGGGAGTTGAAGTCCACCAGTCTTAAAAGAGCCAACTTGGCAGACCCCTGCTCTAAACAAACCGAAGCCTCGGAATTGGTTCTTAGTATTAGACATGAACTAGGTTTACAGTATTTGATAAACTCAAGTTTTCTGCATTTTGGAAGCTTAATTTGGGTACACAGTATTGAGGGAATAACCGCTGCTGTTAATTATAGGAAATCTTGCTAATTTATCATAAATTACAGAAGGGTAATTCTGCTGTCCTTCTGCTGTAATTCTAAATTATAGAAGGGTAATACTTATTTTTCCACCCCCACTTTCACAATCTTAATGCAAGATTAATCCTCGAGTTATGATGGTTCGTTCAGTCATCATCTTCTTCAGTTAACAACCCCATAATCCTTGGATGGTGGGGAATCAGAGCTGAAGAATCTTCTTGGATGAGAAGGGAAACATATCCGAAGAAAAACCAAAATGTCCAGTTGCCCCTTGAAAAAGCACCTTTGGGACATGACCTGGATGACTGAGAATCTCCATAGACATTTTCATCACTGAAGGACAAACAACATATAACTGTACTACACATGTGTTTACACTATATTCAGGTTTTGCTGATATAGGTGGCCTTTAACTTACAACCACAATTCAAACAAGAATTTCCACTGCTAAGCGAGGTGGTCATTAAGGAAGTTACACCCAAAAATTATACAACCTTTTTGCTTAAGTGAATCGCTGTCACTGTTAAATGAATCACACAGACATTAAAGGAATCCAGCTTTCCTCATTGACTTTGCTTGTTGGAAGCTGATCACCAATGGTGATCATGTGACCCTGAGATCCTACAACCCTTGTAAATAAATGCTGGTTGCCAAGCGCCCAAATTTTGATCGAGTGACTGCAGGAATGTTGCAATGGTTCTAAGTATGAGTGTGGGTAGTAAGTCAAGGAATTATATCTTTGTCTATATCCCCATATAATTACTTAAGGCCTATCAGTCAATGAACTTAACACTGTTAATTATAGTTTTTCCACCACTGTCATTATAGTTGCTAATTAGCAGTTATATTGCTAACAGTTAAACATTGCTGAAAAGAAAAGAAATTTTAAAGAGAGATCAAACTGCTTTATGTAGGTAAATAATATGGTTCTAAAATTGGCTGGAATCCCCAAAGAATAAAACATTTTATTTGTAGCATACCAATTATATTGCTTGGGATGGGAAGCTAGAATGAGGAAATTATAGGGGGACTATCAAAGCCTAGAAGAGAGCAGACATATTCATTTCAGCTTGAATTGCTCATTTTATACAGCTTAGTTTTTACATTCATTCCAAAAGGAGTACACTTTTAAATACAAAATATTTAAAAGATATCAAATCTTTGCTGACAGGCCAAATGGCATTTTCAAGATTTGCTAGAAAACAACAACAAAAAAAGAATCACAGATAAGCAGGGGGGAAAAATTAAACCACACATAGATATGTTTTCACAATAATTACCACCACCCATAAAAGTTTAGAGTCAGCAAAATGGGACCTACAGCAAAACCAATGATCTTTAAAATAGTTATTTTTTTCTTCAAAAAAAAAATCTTATTAAAATGTTCAAAATGAAAGAAACCAAATCTGGTGTTCCCACGTGGAATGAGAGTCTGATCTTTTTAATTTAAACCTTTTAATACAACCATAAATACTGTAGTGCTAACAATACAAATTGTCCAACTTCAGATTTTCACTGGGATTCTGACTTGACTAGGTAGCCTTATCCAACCACTTGTACTTGACTCTTCAATGTCTTTTTTCATATTTGCTGCAACTGCCTTGCTCTCCAAAAGGAGGACAACAGATAAGAGTTGTGAACAAATGAAAATAAACTGTGTATACTAAGGAAATATATGTAATTGTGTTTTGACAATAATTGCACTTTTTTCTTCATCTTTAAAACAATTGTTTGCTTAAAAGAAAATAAAAAATAAAAGGACACTGGTTAGACTTACTCGGATTCATCTAATCTTAAAATATGCCTTTCTTACTTAAACTGGTCAAAGGGACTTAGCAAAAACAATTTTGGTGAGTTTCTGAAACTATTCTTTGTAAATCTGCATCACTTTTACTCCAAAAAAAATCTTGTCCATAACAATAATGTTTCCTGCTTATTCTTTCAGAAGAATAAGTCTCTTCGGGGAGAGGGGGCGGTTTAGAAATTTGAAATAATAATAATAATAATAATAATAATAATAATAATAATAATAATAATAATAATAATAATAATAATAATAATAATAATAATAATAAATAATAATAATAGTTTGTCAATGTGTAAAATACATTGATTCTTCTTAAATTGCCAGATTATTTCTGAAGAAACCAATGAAACAGATTCTATTAAGTATATTCTAACGAAAATATGAACAATAGATTATCTTGACAGGAATAAGGAAGACATACAAATTGCTTTCCTTTTGCCTAGGAAGATATTTATATTTAGCATATGTGGATTATTATTATTATCATTGACTGATTAAGTATGCCTGTGATCTTATATTGCCATCCAATTACTATGGGCTGTTTATATGTTTTAATTCTTAAGAGTTCATTACAGTTAATTCTTGTAGACACATCAATAGTCAAACAATACAAAATCCTATTCCTGATTTTAAAGTCTTTTTATTTGATCAAAAGAAAAGCTACATTATCTAATTTAGACATTATATTGTTGTTGTCATTGTCGATTGCAGAGTCAGCTAGTTGTTAAGGCTAGATTTGGCATTTTAACCACCTTATCCACCAAGTCCTAGCTGGCAGATGTTATTTTTATGGTGTTAAAGGCATCGTTGCAGGATGTAAGCTGTAAGTACTATAAAGCTGCCTTCGCAATTGACTGATGTGTCAGTGCTGATGTTGTTGAAGTGGTGGTCCAGATGCCACCAAAGACATCTATTACTACTAATATTATCTTTGCTTTCTTTTGCTATATTTACTCTACTTCTTTTTGTAGGTCTTTGTATTTAGTCATTTTTCTCCAGTTCTTTCTCTTCTCTCCTCTCTTCTCCTCTCCTCTCCTCTACTCTGCTTTTCCACTCTACTCTCTGTCTCCAGGTATTACAATGTCCACCATCCAGACATCATCATCATCTACACAGCAATATGAAATCAGAGCTGCAAGTTCTTTAGCTGGTGCTGGCCTTCATATGATTTGAGTACTTCCAAAGAATCTAAGATGTCGTAATGTATTGGCGTGATATATGTACAATATGCAATTGACAGATGGACTTTTTGGCAATGCACAGATTTCCTTAGTGCTGTCCAAGGTTTCTGGGTATGGCATTGAGGGTGTTATTAAGCTCTGGGACCACTACAACTCATTTATGCCATAATTTTTCAATTTTGATACTTTGCAATCTCCTCTAGTTCTTTGTCTTCTATTTTACTATCTCCTGGTATTGCTACACCAATTAATTATCCACACTTTTTCTTTCAACCACAGTTAAATCTGTTGGGCTATGAGCCAAAACTTTATTAGTTTATATTCAGAAAATCCACAATATTTTAAACTGCTCGTTTTCAACTACTTTTTCAAATCTATGTTTCATGAACAGCATAGGATATTTTTTTACAGATATTTCAGTGAATCATTTTGGTGATTATATTATGTTGTTTATAATCAATCTGTGCAACCTTATTGTACAAGCTGTCCAATCTACCATTTTTTCTGCCTCTTTGCACAATCTGCATTTTGAATCATTTGTTGATTTTTCAGTTCTGGCCTTCATTCAAGCTTTAGTTTTAACAGCTTGTTCATGGTCAGCCAAAATCAAGCCTTCAATTTCTTTTTCTAGCCTTCCAATTGTAAGCTATGCCAGGTTTTGACTTTATTCACTTTCTCAATATTTGGTAGAAATTGACCACATAATGCTTTTCCTTGCCATGAAAAACATTCTGTTCTTGTTTTTATTACATTATCATTATTATTGCCTCCTCTGATTAGCCCTGTCATGCCAGTAATGTTTCTATACCTTACTTTTGTAACATTGAGGTCAATATCACGGCAGAAATAAAATACTGAAACTGTTCAGAAGTTAAGCGTCATCACCTCAAAGGCATCTTGTATACGTATTCTCTGAGAAATTGCAGGTATGTCTTGACTGCTGACAACGATATCAAACTAAATCAGTAGTATCAGCTTCTGTTATCAAGTAAAAACTATTTAGAAATAGGCATTGTTACAGCCAAGGAACTTGAATTGTGAAGTGTCTCTTCTTTAAATTAATAGCAAGAAAAGGTAAGAGATTAACATTTTTTATAAAGAACATTAAAAAGATATTAGCCAATCTATCTATACATATTAACATACAAACTGGGGGGGAAATCATGTTTTGTATCATTAAAAACTAGTTAAAATGTAATAATCAAACTCCCAGTCTTTTAAAAAGTATCTAGAAACGGTTGTCTCACTTCGCTTTTGTTGCCTAGTCAAAGGATTGCATGCACATCACTGTTGCACCTTAATTTTAAATATAATTTGTTTAAACAAATCAACAAAATCAATAGAACTTGGATCTCTTTTAATTATTCAGTCTTTGTCTAATCTACAATTTAGAAGCATAATATAACTAAATAGAAAACCAGCAAGAGAGAAACTCAGTTTCTTTATTTTCATGTCTGAAACAATATTAAGCATCCACTTGAAGCTCACATAAATAAATACAACAGAAACTCTTCCCTCTGAATGAAACTAATTTCCAAACTTATTTAAGACCCATTTCATATCATCCATTGGCATTGTCTTCCCTGTAAATGCTTTATGTGTTGTAAGAATGCCAACATATTCATCTTCCTAAGCATTAAGCAACAACTAAAACATTTTGACCATTATTAATTATCCATAGGTTTAACAATACTCTTGAGCATTTTAATAGCTACAAGTTTTTATTTAGAAAAATGAAGACAATTAAATCCATTGGGATTTTATAACTGGCACTAAGCCTATTTGCTTTCCTGATACCCTGGAATCAGAACAGCAACTATTTCCGAATGAGCTAACCTATCGATGTGATGGCTCGAGATGGAGGGAGTTATCTTAGCCTCAACTCTTCTGAAAGACATCAACTTGGATGAGACTGAATCTAGGATCCAGGTACCTCTTAAATGCTTTCTAAACTCAAGACTGATGGCTCCCTTCTTAGCCTGCTACAATCAAAATACATAGAATCGGAGAGACTTACAGGATTTCTAGGAAAACAAAACTTTTAAAAAGGTGACTTTGAAAACACTGGCGCTGATCTAGTTGGCAACATTAATAACCACATGTCTTGTTTTCATGCCAATGAGGGAAGGGGAGATATATATTTTACTGAGCAGACAGGCTGCTTTTAAAATTATAGAGATTTGAACTGTAGTTTTAGAGAGAGCTAATGGTGAATGGAAAATGTTAGTTTTTTTCATGAGTAATCCAAGAAAAGATGAACTCTTTTGTTCTTTTGGAGGAATGCGCACCAAGGGCTTTCCGTTAAAGTAGATAAATAAATGTATAGGTGTAGCAGATAGGATGATTACTGCTGCCATGAATTACCTCACAGGCAGCAGCCATTTGGTATTTGCATTCCTATGTTATGTTGGGGATGCTATATAACTCATTAATGCATTCATGAAAAATTATCTCTGAAACCTGAGATTTTAGGTACAAATATTCTTTTCTTAGTGATGTGGTGGCTCAGGAGCTAAGACACTGAGCTTGTTGATCAGAAGGTCAACAATTCAGCGGTTCGAATCCCTAGCACCGTGTAACAGAGTGAGCTCCCGTTACTTGTCCCAGTTTCTGCCAACCTAGCAGTTTGAAAGCACGTAAAAGCATGTAGAAATGCATGTAGAAAAATAGGGACCACCTTTGGTGAGAAGGTAACAGTGTTATGTGTGCCTTTGGCGTTTTAGTCATGCCAGCCACATGACTGTAACAGAGTGAGCCTCCCGTTACTTGTCCCAGTTTCTGCCAACCTAGCAGTTTGAAAAGAGCGTTGGTTTTTACCTGAGACGCATCTTTTCATAGGGAGTAGTAGGCAGCATCTAGGCTGAGTGACTCCTCTGCTCTCATTGGAGGACTGAGTCTGGGCAAAGTTTAAGCCCTGCCCCCGTCACCGGGCATGCCTAGTTTCGACGAAGAAACCCAGACTCGAAGCGTCTTGAACAGGATAAGGTAGATCGAAGTCCAGTCCAGATCCAAGGAGAAGTCTATGACAACAGCTGAGAGGTACAGTCACGTAGCAAAAACACACAGGAACAACCAGGTAACTAAGGTAAGTACGAACAGAAATGTACAAAAAAAAACCAGGGTGGGGCTAGATGCTGCCTCCCCCCTATGAAAAGATGCGTCTCAGGTAAGAAGCAACGCTCTTTTTCCATAGTGGGGGAGGCAGCATCTAGGCTGGGACATACCAAAGCTGGAGGTGTCCCTGGGCGGGAATTACAACTGGTCAGAACTCTCAGCTTGAACAACAGACTGAAGCACCCTCCAGCCAAAGGCCGCATCTGCAGAGGCGAATGAACCTAACTTGTAATGACTGATGAAGGGCGAAGGGGAAGGGGAAGTGACCGCTCTGCAAATTTCCTGGAGAGAAGCCTGGGCCGCCCAGGCTGCCGAAGTAGCCGCACCTCTGGTGGAGTGAGCAGTCAAATGTCCCAGAACCACCGAGAAACGTGCCTGGTACGCCATGGCAATGCACGCACGGAGCCAACGCCCTATGGTCACAGAGGAAACCTTTCTCCCTTGGGAGGCCGGTTGGAAGGACACAATAAGGATTCTGAAGCTAGAAACGGACTCGTGCGTTTGATATAGATCTTAAGAGCCTTTCGAACGTCCAAGGTGTGCCCTCTACGTTCCAACGGATAAGAGGGATCTGGACAGACCTTTGGAAGCACCAAGCCATGGGAGCGGAGGAACAGGAACACACTTTAGGAATGAAGGTGGGATCCAACCTCAAAACAACTCTGTCCTGATGAAACACCCAGAGGTCCTCCTTGACCGAGAGGGCCTGTAGGTCGGAGATCCTACGAGCCAAAGTAATGGCAATTAAAAAGGCAACCTTCAAAGTCAGAATCTCAATGAAAATTCCCTCAACGGCTCACCGCCCTCTCCCCCACGATCTTCCGGATGACCCGAGCAAGAAGGGGAAGCGGAGGAAAGGTATAAAGGAGGCCGGAGGGCCAATTGCACCGCAGAGCATCCACGCTCTCCGACCCCCTCGACGGGAAGCGGGAAAAGAACCTTGGGAGCTGGGTGTTGGAGGGGGTGGCAAAGAGGTCAACCACCGGTAAGCCGAAACGATCCACTCTGCCCCGAAAGATCGCCGGGTGCAGGCGCCCTCGGCCTTGTCCACCACCTCGCGGCTGAGCCAATCCGCCTGCACGTCTGACACTCCCGAGATGTGTTCTGCTGTCAAGTCTGGAAGGTGCCACTCGGCCCAGAGACCCAGCTTTTTGGCCTCGACCATGAGGGAGTGAGACCTGGTGCCCCCCTGACAATTCACATGCGCCTTCACCGACATATTGTCTGTAAGCACCAGGACATGCCTCCCCCGCAACAAAGGGAAGAAGTGGCGGAGGGCCAGGTGGATCGCCCGCAGCTCCAGCCAATTGATGCTGTGAGTCAGATCCGAAGAGTCCCACCGGCCTAGCGCTATCTGCCCCTGACAGTGAGCCCCCCAACCAAACAGGCTGGCGTCCATGGTGACAGTCAGCATGTCTTGCTCCTTGAACAGCCGACCCTTGGTGATTGCCTGGGACATCCACCAGTGGAGGGAATGGGAAACCTCTAGGGGAATGCGCACCCTGGCCAGGGAACAGCTCAAGAGCCGCTTCTGAAACGGCAAGAGAAACCTTTGGAGATCCCTGGAATGTAACCGGGACCAAGGCACAATCCCAATGCAGGAAACCATAGTTCCCAGAAGTTTAGAAAGGGAAGCTAAAGAAGACCTGGAGTCCTCCGCTACCTGTTGAACTAGGGACCGAAGGGAATCCATGCGTTCCTGAGAGAGGAACACCCTGCCCTCCACCGTATCGATCAAAGCCCCAAGGTGCACCAATTTGGAAGCCGGGTGGAAATGGCTCTTTGGAACGTTAATGGAGAACTCATGGGCCTGTAATGCCTGTATGGTGGAGGCCAGATCCCTGCGAGCCCTGTCTGGTGAAGAAGACTGAACGAGAATGTCATCTAAATAAGCATTCAGTCTGATGGGAACCTCCCGCAGACTGGCCAACAGAGCCGCCAGCAACTTTGTAAACACCCTGGGGGCAGAGGAGAGCCCAAAGGGCAGGGCAGTCTATTGAAAATGGCGCCCCAGGTAGGAGAAACGGAGGAACTGCCTATGCTAGGGAGCGATGGGCACATGGAGGTAGGCCTCCGTTCGATCAATGGAGGTGAGAAAGTCCCCATGACGAATCCCCACCAAAATGGATTGCAAGAATGCATCTTAAAGTGCGTGTAATGAAGAAACCTGTTTAATTTCTTTAAATCCAAAATGGTTCTCCAACCCCCCGAGGCCTTGGGAATCACAAAAATAATAGAGTAGAACCCCTGGCCCTGTTGATCGATAGCCACGGGTTCTATGGCCTGGATTTCCAGCAAATGCTGAATAGCATCCTGCATGAGGCGGCGACGTGCCGGGTTGGAAGAAACCGGGCAAGCTCGAAACAGAGCGGGGGAGGTGAGAAAACTCTAACAACAAACCGTGTCTAACAGAAGACCTAACCCAAACATCGCAAGTGGTCCTATCCCATTGGACTGCGAACTGAGGTAACCTGCCCCCAATAGGATACAGAACAGCCAGAGAACTAGTTCCGGTGGTAGGAGCGGTTTCCCCCCCCCAAAAGGAACGTTTGGCCTGCTTGTCCTTCTGATAACAGTCTGACTGACCCCTATTTCTGGGGAAGTAACCTCCCTGGCGTCTGAACCCCTGGGAGCCATAGTCCGCCCCCCGAAAGGACGAACCATAATCGAGGGAACGAAAGGATGAACCGGAATCCTGCCCAAGATAGGAAGGACGTCTGGGAAAGGAAGGCGCTGAACGTTGAAAACCGTTCTTAGGGGCTGTGGGCAAAACCTTCCGCTTATCCTTGATTTCAACCAAAATGGATCCAATGCCTCCCCAAGAGGGAGCCGCCCTTGAATGGAGCAGAAGCCAAATGTCATTTATGGCGCTCATCCGCCTGCCACTGCCTAAGCCACAAAAACCTCCGCGAAGCCACAGAAGAAGCCATAGCCCTGGAGGCAAATCTGGCAGAGGCCAAGGTGGCATCAGAGGTGAATTGGACTGCAGCCACCAGCTTGGCAACATCCTGATGAGCTCTGAAATCGGTCATCGGTGTACGCAACTGCAAATCCTGAAGCCAGAGAAGACAGGGGCGGTGTAAAAAGGAAGCCGTCGTAGCGGCCCGAATCACCCATGCCGCCGCCTGAAGACCACGTTGAAGTGTGAGGTCAGCTTACTTCTCTTCCGGCTTCAGGACATCCTCAGGGGCCCCAGGCATATTCGCTGAAGTGTAGAGGGAAAAGACCGGTGCATCCACGGTAGGGATTGACAGAAACTGGGCCATCTCGTTGGCCACATTGAAGAACTTCTTATCCATAGCCGAAGGCCCCGGCTCAGAAGTGGGCGTTGCCCATTGGCGCTGGATCAGGTCCAGCATCGGGACGGTTTCAGAGGACAAGATGTCATCCTCAAAGAGGGTCTCAGCTGAAACCAGCGCAGGACGCGGAGCAGAAGATGTGGAGGCAGCGGCCGGGGTGAACTTCGAAGCTGCCTTGGCCTTGCACAGCAAGGAAGGAAAGAGAGCTGAAGGAAACAGGCCCAAAGAAGTCTTCTTCTCGAGTGGCCTTCCTTCGTCCTCAGAGAGGCCCCCTTCCCTGATTTCACCTTCCTCCGCGCTGGAGGAAATGTCGGGGTCATCCTCCTCCCCTGGATCCTCTGCAGGAAGCGCAGCCGGTTCCGCTGGGGAGGAACCAAGATGGCAACAGGAGCAGGCTGGGCCACAGCCACCTGGTGCTGAAGGCCAGCTGTAATTCCTTGAGAAATGGCCGCAGCAATGATGTCCTGGATGTTAGATGGTCCCAATGCCGGCTGAGACAAGGGCACAGACAAGGCTGAGGAAGTGGAAGGTAGCACTTCCACCCGTTGAATGGTGGGGGGAAGGAGCTCACCCTGAGAAGGCCCGGGTGCCAGAGAACGTTGATCCGGGCCCCAAATCCCCGAAACATCAATGGGAAAAATTGGGTTATGGGGAGCCCCCCCCTTGGGCCTGCGCCGGCGAAGTCATCAAGGACAAATGGGCCTGTGAGTGGCGTGAAAGAGGAGAGGCCAGGGCAGACACCGTTTTGCCAGCAGCCTTACTGTGAAGACGATCTAGGGCCTTCTCTTTCCCCTTTTCAAAGCTTGAAGCAGCAGGCTTCGCGGCCTTTGCAGCCTTCCGAGAGGATTTCCCAGTCTTGGCTGGGGCCTTCCCCTTCCCTTTGGCTGTGGAGGTGGAAGGGACCGGCCGAAGGCCCGAATCCCCAGGAGGCTTCACTAGTGGCGCTATGTGGGGCTCCGCAGCAGGGGCCAGCGTACCAATAGAGGCCCCAGAAGTTGAAGGCTCTTCCATAGCCAATACGAAACGAAAAGGGACTAAAACAGGCGAACTGCGAAGACGCAAGCCCTTTCGCGCTCTTTTGGCCTTCTTCGCACTCTTTCTAACCACCCGGAGCCTTCGCGCGCTTCCTCGCCGCCTTCCTGGCGCTGCCGCCCACACACACACAATCGTGCCTCTGCAAGCCTGCAGAACGGCGCCGCGTTGCCCTGGCAACGAAAGGGTGGGCGTGTTGAGTCTGCAGCCGCTGCTGCTGAAGAAGGCCCCGCCGGGTCACTCCGCGGCGGAGAGGGGACAGATGGTAACTTTTTAAGCCCCCCCCCTGCCGCGGTTCGCCGCTCAACCAGCCGGGAGTGGCGGAGCGATTCTCCGGCCTGTACTCACGCTGGTACAGGCCGGAGAAAGAGAAGACAGCTGGGAGCAGCAGTTAGCGGCGGCGGCGGCGGCAGCAGCAGCAGGGGCTGGGCCGGCCGGCAGGAAAGCAAGCAAGGCGACCGCGCTGTCTTCTTTTTCCCTCTGCGAAGGGTACTGGCCGCTGGCAAAGCGGGAGGCTCGGGAAGGCGGCGGGAGCGCCTTTCCCCCCCTTCCCTTTGCTCAGCCACCTCTTCCCCTCTACGCCTAGCCGCGAGTGGATTCTCCTTGCGTGTTTCCCGCCGCCTGAAGTAGGTTGTGTGTGTGTGTGTGCTTTCTTTTTTTTTGGCCGGCGGCTCCTGGCCCGAGCGCTGCTCTTCGGAGTTGTCACGGCAGCAGCGGCCGCAGGTTGCCTTTTCCGCGCGCCTCCTCTTCTTTCTCCCCGGCAGAGCCATGGGGCTTCTGTCGCAAGGCTCTCCACTCAGCTGGGAGAAGACGCAGCGGCACGCGGAGCACGTGCGCAAACACGGCATCCAGCAGTTCCTGCACATCTACCGGGCCGTCGGGGAGAGGCACAAGGACGTGCTCAAGTGGGGCGACGAGGTGAGTGGCCCACCCCCACCACCCACCCCCATGGAGAAGGGGAAAGGGGGACCCCTTCGGAGAGCCGGCCTGGCTGTCTTCTTTTTTCCTCAGCGAAGCATGGGCGAGGAGGCGGCGGCGCTTCGTTGAGGGAAAAAGAAGACAGCGCAGTCGCCTTGCTTGCTTTCCTGCCTGCCCGCCCCAGCTGGGAGCAGCAGTTAGCAGCGGCGACTTACTTCCGGGTCCACGATCCAAAGGGATCGCTCGGGATCCGGAAATTTTACGAAAGGGTTCGCCCGATCCTGGCCGATCCCCCAGAAACCCACCCCTGCTGGGCTTGCCATAGATGACTCAATACACTTTTAAAATAAATTTTCCATGAGATTTATCACACCCAATCTAGAGCAAGGCATGTGGGTATCTTGCCCCTAGCACAGTCAATAGCCACCACACTGACTGTTCTATTTAAAAACCTGTAGGGCAATAAAGCCATGCACAACACAATTTTTCTCTGCACAGATATCTGTCAAATACAGTGAGGGCACACACAACAATAGCAGAAGTATTTTCATAAAGAGTTAGACAGAATACAAAACTTTGTTTTTATAGACATTGTCTTTCTATACACCTGATTGGCATATGGCAGGCTTATTTGACTATATATTAAACTAAATAACAAGCAAATAATCTTCAAACATTAGTAGATAAATTATCAAAAAGCAAAGAATTAAAATTCCATTTAAAATGAGAAACTGGAAGAATGTCTGCTGCAATAAGCCTCTGGCTGTGTCCTCTATCTACTCTTCTAGCATGAACCATTAGCCCAGGAGGACTCTTCCATCAGGACATGCACCCTATCTGGAGACATTTCTGGAGACAAAAAGAAAAATACAATGGACAAATAGTAACTCTGCCTTGTTAAGATTCAATTGAAGCCTGTTTTCTCCTATCCAGATCCTCACAGTTTCTAGCCATCATGACGGGACTTCAATAGCATCATCAGCCTTCCCTGGAGTAATGATACAAAGCTAGGTATCATCAGCATATTAATAATGTCACACCCTAAATTGCCAGACGACTTGTCATATAGAGTTAAAGAAAGTAGTCGATGACAACGGACTCCAATCTTTCTGGCTTTGTGGACTGCCGGGGAGAGGGAAAGAGGAGATGGTTCTGCATGAGCAATGGGCGTGCCCATAGCTCCACTTGCCCAAGCGGTAGGCACTCGCTTCTGCTGCTCGCATAAATGGAGCTGTGTGTGCATGCTTACTCACCTGCTGCACACACAAGGGAAGTTGCGCAAATGTGCATGCTCACCAATTTCCAATGCCCAGTTCTGTATGGGCTGGAATTGGGGACCCGTGGTCTACGAGACACCCCACAAAGGATGAGCTCCTGGATCAACTTTCTCCTCCTTCTCCCCTATGCCTGTAACCAACCAATGAGGAAAGATCAGAGGCATTGTGTCCCCAACCCCCAGCTGCATTCCAGAAGGATACCACTGTTGATGGTACAGTGATCCCTCATTTTTCGCGGTTAATGGGGACCGGAACCTTCCGCGAAAACTGAAAAACCGCGAAGTAGGATTCGCACCGGAAACTTGAGTTGGTGGACATCGTTTAAAGCAAGCACTAGGGGGCGCTTGCCTCCTACCAATGCATTTTTTTTCTATTCTGTATTTTTGAAAAACCCGCGAAGCACTGAAGCCGCGAAACATGAAGCCGCGAAAAACGAGGGATCACTGTACTGAAAAGAGAGTTCTTAAGGGACCAAGGGACTTTAACCTGCCATCGGCGGGCGAGACATCCGAGGCAGCTCGGGAGTTCATGGCTTCCATGACGGCCATGGACCTGACCCAAGTAGTTCAGGGCCCCACGCACGAGGGAGGACACACGCTGGATCTGATTTTTGTCTCTGGACACTGGATTAGTGATCTTGGAACAGGGGATTTAGTCATCTTACCCTTGTCATGGACAGATCACTCTCTCCTTCGGATAGACTTTCCAACCGTCACACCCCACCGCGGGGAGGCGGAACCGGAGACACCGAGTTGGTTCCGCCCCAGGCGCCTGATGGACCCGGAAAGGTTCCAGAGGGAGCTTGGGCCAGTACCTGTGTCCCTGTCCCACGGCTCGACTGAGGATCTAGTGGCCGCATGGTATAGTGCGGCCACGGGGGCCTTGGACCGAGTCGCGCCCTTGCGGCCTCTCATGCGGCGTCGAGTCACCCAGGCTCCTTGGTTTACCGAGGAGCTTCGGGAGATGAAACGCTGTAAGAGACGCCTAGAGAGTAGGTGGAGATCTTCTCGATCCGAATCTGACCGAACACTAGTGAGAGACCATATTAGGACTTATTTAGTGGCGCTAAGAGTGGCCAAACGTGAGTATTGTGCCACCCTTATCGCGTCCGCGGAAAACCGCCCTGCCGCCCTGTTTGGGGTGACCCGCTCCCTCTTGCATTTGAGGCCGCGGGAAGCCCCTCTGCAGGGTCGAGCAGAGGAATTTGGAGTTTTTCTGCAGGACAAAATCACTCAGATTCGGAACGAGCTGCCCTCCACTAGTGATCCGGTCGAGGTGCCCGGTGCTGGTCTTGAGATAACATCTTGGGAGGAGTTTGACTTTGTTACTACCGAGGATATGGACAGGTTGCGGAGGAACCTTAGAGCCACCACATGTTTATTGGACCCGTGCCCCTCCTGGCTTGTACTGGCATCCTGGGAGGTGACACGAGGCTGGCTCCAGGGTATTGTGAATTCATCTCTGAGTGAGGGGTCCTTGCCCACCGTCTTGAAAGAGGCGGTGGTGAGGCCCCTCCTCAAGAAGCCATGCCTGGATCCAGCTTTATTAGAGAACTATCGTCCCGTCTCCAACCTTCACTTTTTAGTGAAGGTTGTTGAGAGTGTGGTGGCTCAACAGTTTCCCCGACATCTGGAGGAAGTTGATTATCTAGACCCGCACCAGTCCGGCTTCCGGCCCGGTCACAGTACCGAGACGGCATTGGTCGCGTTGGTGGATGATCTCTGGAGGGCACGGGATAGAGATTGTTCCTCTATCCTTGTCCTATTAGATCTCTCAGCGGCTTTTGATACCATCGACCATGGTATCTTATTGCACCGATTGGGGGGGTTGGGGCTGAGAGGCACCGTTTTACGGTGGTTCTCATCCTACCTCTCTGGTCGGTCGCAATGGGTGTTGGCAGGAGGGCAGAAGTCGTCCCCGAGGCCCCTCACATGTGGGGTTCCTCAGGGGTCGGTCCTCTCGCCACTCCTGTTCAACACCTACATGAAGCCGCTGGGTGAGATCATCCATGGTTTTGGGGTGGAATACCATCTGTACGCTGATGACACTCAGTTGTACATATCCACCCCAAACCACCCCAACGATGCCGTCGAGGTGCTGTCCCGGTGTCTGGAGGCCGTACGGATCTGGATGGGTAGTAACAAACTCAAGCTCAACCCGGCCAAGACCGAGTGGCTGTGGTTTCCGGCACCCCGGTTCAGCCAGATAAGTCCAACACTGGCCATTGGGGGCGAACAACTGGCCCCCGTGGAGAGGGCGCGCAACTTGGGCGTCCTCCTGGATTCCCGGCTGTCCATGGAGGACCATGTGGCGGCCGTGGCCAGGGGGGCACTCTATCAGGTACGCCTGATACGCCAGTTGCGCCCCTTACTGGACCGGGGAGCCCTTCGCACAGTCACTCAAGCGCTCGTGACATCCCGGCTGGATTACTGTAACGCTCTCTACATGGGGCTCCCCTTGAGGTGCACTCGAAGGCTACAGTTAGTACAGAATGCGGCCGCGCGGGTGATTATGGGTGCCACAAGGCAAACCCACGTAACACCTCTCCTGCGCGAGCTGCACTGGCTGCCTGTGGCCTTTCGAGTGTGCTTCAAGGTGCTGATGACCATCTTTAAATCGCTCCATGGCTCGGGGCCTAGCTATATACGAGACCGCCTCCTGCCCCATACATCCCTTCGTCCGATCCGCTCCCACAGAGAGGGTCTTCTTCGGGTGCCGTCGACGGGGCAATGCCGGTTGGCGACACCCAGGGGAAGGGCCTTCTCTGTGGCGGGCCCGGCCCTCTGGAACGACCTACCCCCCGACCTCCGTACTATCTCGGACCTCCGCCTCTTCCGCCAACGTCTTAAGACGTATTTATTCCAACAAGCCGGCCTAGGATAGCCCCCATTTCTGACTTTTTAAGAAAATAATTTATAATTGGCAAGGGTTTTAATATTGGGTTTTAGCACGGGTTTATTAATTTAATACATTTTAATAGATATTTATTGTATTTTGTGTTCTTAAATAATGCCTGTGCGCCGCCCTGGGTCCTAACAAGGAGAAGGGCGGGGTATAAATTTAATAAAATAAATAAATAAAATAAGGTAGGACCACTTCCCCCATCAGGATCCCAAAAAAGGCAACTGTAACCCATGCCAACTCTCCCTTTTCCGGGGCTAGAGAACAGACTAGAATTTGTGTTTTAATGTAGTCTTACAATAAAATAGATTTGTTGTCTAGTCATGCTTCCTGTCTGGTTTATCTGTGAGGGCTGACATCAACCTTGCAATCTGAAGGTGCAAACCTCCTGTCACCACTTTTAATTGTCAGATCAATTTGGGGGAGGAGGGGTTTCCTTTCAAAGTTTTTTTCTCTGACCATTGACTGACTGAAGGCTCTTCCCTCTCTTTGTTCCATAGACAGCACCCTTCCTCTCCACAATTCCCTTCCATTCCATGAGAGATTCCTAAGGTAAAGGGTGCACCAAAACTTTCTGTCAATTAATAGACATGAAACTATTCCCCCTCCAACTGCACAAAGAAGCCAAGAGGAGCAAGGATCCTGCCCAGAAGAAGCAGAGAACATCCTAGAGATATCTGATCAACCTCTTCAGAGGTCAGAGGTAAAAAGTATCAGTAATCCCTTGGGTAAAAAGATGATACAGCCATAATCCAAATCCCCAGACTTGAGCAAACTCATTTCTACAAAAAAAATGCAATAATTGGTCAGAGAAACAGGTGGGAACTCTTTATACCGATTCTTCTCAAAAGGGAATTAGCCATCCAAATATGGCTACGGGACAACAACTTGCTAATAAAATATAAGGAAGAATAAATATTGTCAGTTCATGTCTCTTATTAACACAGAAAAGACCCAAATGAGGGCATAAACCTTAAGTTCATCACATTCAGTTTTTCTCCACTGGCATTCTATGCAAAATTTCTGTTGCTTCATTTCCCAGATGCTTTCAGTAAATAAGGATCCACCCAGGATTGATCAACAGGGAGAGAGGTTGATTTGGGATGACTTCATCAAGAACCCAAGTCACTTCATACTGGCAACAGTGAATCAGGCCCTCACCAGATTCACCCACCAGATCATCAGAAACCATCCAGATCCATGTGGTACCTGGAGTGGATCATTCAAATGGGTACAGCTTTACAGAGAGGTCACAGATAATTATCAATCGAACCTGGACTGAGAAATGATTGAGTCATGACAGAAGTCTGATGGTAATTCTCTTCACGTTTAGATCTGATATTCTGAAGCAAAGTTCTAATATGTCAGTCTGTGTATGTTGAGGCTAAGGCCCCCAGGGTTAACCCCTGATTGTCTGGGCCCAATTGGAAACAGGACCTGTCATATGGAGGTCCCCAATACCAACAGACAGAAGGTCTTCAGACTAGAAACCCACACATCATTATCCTTAGCACACCAACAGTGTCCGTAGCTTGTGTTTATAGCCAATTAAACACAAAAACACCCACACTAAACCACTGCAGGAACAATGATGACCAGAGATAAGATGTCCAGGTAGTTCACCACACAGACATAAACTTTAGCTCTGGCCTTGAGATTGATGTAGGAGATGAAATCACAGGTCTTGCTAACAAATGCCAAATCCACCACAACATCATGTAAATATATCTACCAGCAACACTTTTAAGACTAGGAGTACCAATAATCTGGCTTTAGCTGAGATTGTTAAGATTCCCACACATATTATTTCTTATAAATTTAATTTTGTTTAAATTCAGGGACGGCATAAAATTGTAGCCCTTGGTATCATCCTTAGAAGGGCACAGAATAAACAAAGCAAGGAAAGAAGGCAGAGCATAGCTTTTGGAATGATTTCCAACCCTTCTACCAGTAGTACCCCAAAAAAGGCGTTGGTAATTTCTTTTGCATAATTAAATAACATAACATCTCCGTATCTGTGTTTGTACTTTCTCCCCAGGGTCTAATCAGGGTGAAGTCATATGTTGCCTCTGTATATGCAAATATATGTATCAATGGTGTTCTAATTAGAGCAAGTGCCTATATATTGCAGTTATTTCCCCCTCATGTTGTTTCTGTACTGTGCTTATGTATTCCCTGGAAAATACCGGGCATACTTTTCATTCTAGACCAGGGGTCCCCAACCTTTTTTGCACCAGAGACCGGTTTCTTTTTAAATAAAGTTTTGCGGACCGGCTGAGTGGCTCAGCAGTCATGTGACGGGGTGGGCGTGGCCAACTTGGAAAATGTGAAACTCACTTAACAATGGTCTTGGTTAACAACCAAACTTTTGGGCTCAATTGTGGTCATAAGTTCTTTCTTTCTTTCTTTCTTTCTTTCTTTCTTTCTTTCTTTCTCTATTTCTTTCTTTCTTTTTTCTTTCTTTCTTTCTCTATTTCTTTCTCTTTCTTTCTTTCTCTCTCTTTCTCTCTCTCTCTTTCTCTTTCTTTTTCTTTCTTTCTCTCTCTTTCTCTTTCTGTCTCTTTTTCTTTCTCTCTTTTTCTCTCTCTCTCTTTCTTTCCTTTCTGTCTCTCTTTCTTTCACTCTTTCTCTCTGTCTTTCTTTCTCTTTCTCTTTTTCTTCCTCTCTCTCTCTGTCTCTCTCCTTCGTCCGCCCATTTGTCACTCTATGTGTGTGTGTGTGTGTGTCTGTCTGTCTCGCATTTACGCACTCATTCTGTGTCTCTCTCTTTCTCTCCCTCCCTCTCTCTGTCTCTCTGTGTGTGTCTGTCACTCTCTGATTCCCCCCTCCCTCCCTGTCTCTCTCTGTGTCTGTGCCTCTCTCTGTCTGTCTGTCGTCGTCCCCGCCTCCCCGCGGAGCGTCCTCAGCCCGGCCCGCCGTGCTCACTCGCCTTAGCCTGCCCCGCCCGCCTGGCCGCCATGCTTGGTCGCTCGTTCGCTCGCTCAGGCTCCTTCCAGGAGCTGAGAAGGCTCCATGTGTGTGTGTGGGGGGGAAGGAACGGCTTTCAGTGGGTGACCCATCGGACGCTGGTTCCCTCCCCCCGCGGAGTCTCCGCAGCCCCTGGAAGAAGACGAGTGGCCGGCATGCCGGCTGGGGAGGCTCCGCAGAGGGAGGGAGGAAGGGAATCGGCGGCCGGTAGGGAGGGCTGCTGTGGCGGCGCCCAGGAGTCCCACCGTTGACGGGGGTGGAGGAAGAGCCGCACTCCAACGGCGCGAACAGCCGCGCCTGCGCTCTCAGCCCAGGGGGCTGCCCCCTCCTCCCCCCTCCTCCTCTCCGGCCCTGTGGCCCGGTTCCTACCAAGCCACGGCCTGGGGGTTGGGGACCTCTGCTCTAGACTACCAAACAGAAGGAAGAGGACTTAGACAAAATTCAAAACCATTACCTATCTGTTTCTCTCATAGGGATGCACCAGATAATTTTTTTTTGAGGATTTCCCCCCCCTCCATAATTCTAATTCGAGCCCATTTTTAGACTTACCTTTTGCTGGTTCTACAATACAAAATTAAGGCCCATTCAATTTTGGCCTTAGACAATTACTAGACAACCTATTGGTCATTGTTCAGAGATATTTTTCTTACTTAAACAGAGAAACAGATTGACCATGGGCAAAAAATTAGGAGGAGTGACTTCCGACTTCCTGCTGGCTCTCCCATCGACTTTCCTTGTAGAAAGATGGCAGGGAGCATTGGCAAAGACATATGGCCATGTCTGGCCATGACAGTATACATGCACTGAAGCAGCCACAACTTTGCCAAATTTCAGTTCCACAGGAGCCATGGGTCTTGGGTTTTGGACACATTCTATAAGTCCATTTGAAGTACATTGATGCAAAAACTGTTACCCGTTTTATCCAACTGAAGGTTACAAACAATGAAATAGATGTGATAGTTTTAGTAGTGTATAGATAGTTTCTATGGATAGGTAGGGTTTTGAGTTCCTTTAATTTTCTTTACATTCTTTAGGATGGATAAAAATAACTGTCAATTAAAGTTATATCATTTTTGAGTCAATCCACTCAAGAAAAAGGTAAATTAGCAATGCTAGAGAATATCCCGCAAGATTAGATACAGTTACAAGGAACTCAAAGGGGTAATAGGATAAATAAATCTTTTTTGCATGGAGAATGTTGTGTGTTTTACGTGATATCATTTTATCATGGCTGGTTGGTTTCTGAATCACTGGTGAACGTTTTGCCTAAAACATCTTTTTCATATGTGAGCTCAGGTTTGAAATAATTTTTAATTTTGGAATGGAGATTATATCACAGTCTTGTACTTAAACTCATATTAAAGTTTTTTTTTACTTTTTAACTTCAATGTCACATAATCATCACAGCAACCATTTTATAATTAGTCTACCCTTCCTTATGTGGTAGCCATTTTATGAGTCCACCAGGCCAATCACATTAGGAAGCTTTGAAACTGCTACTAATTACAAATTACACAGTAATATCTATGAAATTCACTCATGTTCACATGTAGGCTACTATGACTTGTATTACTACCATATATAGAGCTAATTGGAGCTTCATTCTCCAGAAGGTGCCAGGTATTTTCCTTAATATAATAACAGTAAGCAATATATGCAATTGTTTTCCCCAACAGTTTATTCAAAGATCTAAAAACAAGTGAATGCAGCTTTCCTTTTCTCTGCACCATAAAGCAAGGGCATTTATTGGCAGCCTGACAGCCAATACACCTGAACAGGATAGTGACTCATAAACTGTCTCTTTGTTCAAATATTGTTTGCACCTTTAACAACATAAAAGGGCTAAGCAAGATTTTGAGTTTTGAGGTAGAGAGTGAAATGGCCTTGTATTTACACTAAAGTACATGATACTCCATTCCACTGTTCTCTGATAAAGCAAATTGGAGTCAATTAAACCTAGCAGATATTAGGTGACTACATTTATTATTCTTTTTTAGAATAATCTGGCTTGATCTGCAGTTTCTACCAGCAGGGCACTTTAGGTATGCTCAGTCAAGATAGTGGTAAGATCTTTTTTAGCAAAGAATTCATTGGTCTACTGGAAGTTTAATGGTCATTAGATTTTGAAGAGAGCTTTAAAGATTCTCAGTCATCCAGATCATGGTTGTCCCAAAGGTGCTTTTTCAGGAGGCAGCTGGACTTTCTCCCCACCATCTAGTCAGAGCTGAAGAAGCTTCTTGGATGAGAAGCAAAATGTCTTCAAAGAAAAAAAAAGCCCACTTGCCTCCTAAAAAAGCACATTTGGAATAGACTTTGAAGAAATCTGAAGCGTCATAAATAAAATGGCTGATGGAGTGAAGGCAGACACAAAACAAACAATGTATGTTCACAAAAAAGCACATTCAGAAAGGCATGGCTAAAGTAAAAAAAAACAACTCAAAAAATATGCATACAAATTCAGACTGTTCCATAATTACTACTTGTTCAATAGCAAAGCAAGGTTCCTTTATAACAGAGGTAGACAACCTGTGCCATGTGCACATTGCTCAACCACAGCTCTTAACAACCCTTATCATTGGCTAAGCAAACTGGAACAGCAGGGAGATGTAGTTTAGGAAAAACTGAAGTGCAAGAAGCTACTATCACTTTACTATACTGTAGGTTAAGAACATTGGTATTGATTTTTAGAAGCAGGTACAATACAACAATATCCGAAGTCTGGGTCTATAGGCCTTTGAATTCAATGATCTCTATTTCACAAAAAAGGAGCTATGATTCAAAGATAACCATACAACATCCTCAAAATCTATACATTACAGATTTAGATATTTGAGATCTAGTCTTATTCCAAACTTACCCATAAAATATCATGCAGCATAAAAACGTGGACTGTGTAAACATCACCCGTCGTTTTCATCATGTATGATGCTTGTAGCATGTATTATATACATAAGAGGAATGAATCTACTAAGGTGCATGAAGTGTATATTTAAAAAGCATTCATTGGATGTTTAAGATCATCAAAAGCAAATTTTCATTGTCTTCTTTTGCGTGGGATCATTTTATTTTGGAATTATTGCTGAGTAATGCACACTGGATTCCTTTGAGTTTGCTGTAATTTTAGAAAATAAAACACGCACACACAATTCAGTGACATTAACTTGCAGGTTGATTCACCCGTTGTTGAAAAAGGTGAAAAATAAATAGATCTTAATTTGGACTACCAAAGTGTAGAAGTAATGAGCAGGGGGGGGAAAAGACAAATGAATAGTTTCATTATATCAAAAGCCATCTTTTCTCAATTATATTTATTGTTAAAAAGCCCAATTATCCCAGAAGAAAATATCAAAACTACTTCCACCAATAAAATAACTTTAAACAGAATAAGCTGCTATTCTCAAAATTGTATTTTTCGGGGTTTGGTGTTTTTTTTACAAAACACTAAAGCAGTATTTCTATATTCTACCACTAGGGGGCAGAGTTGCAAACCAAGGTATAAACTTGCACCAGCAAATCCAATTAAAAAGATTCTGAACAGCATTTTGTCAAGCAACCAAAAAGTAGTTTCCTAAAAGCAACCGCAATGGCCATGGTTCCTGCTCACACGTGAAGACATCAATTTCTTCTACAAGAGGCTATTTAACACAGGTTTATCAGTTTATCATTAATAAAGTTGTGCTATTTGGGGGGGGGGATTGGGGCACCATAAGAGAAGGCAGGAATTAAGCAGAACTATGAGTAGTCTAGTGGCTAAGATTTTAATTATATTATATTTTCCTCTTTAATATATTCTATTAATTATATAATTATACTACTGTTGCCTCACCATCTTGTGACTAACACCTGCCAAACACAAAGGCAACATTCTGCAAAAAAAAAAAATCAGGCAAGTTATCAATCTGATGCTAGTTGTACTGAATCTTAACGCTGCCACTGTTTTATTAAAGCCAAGTCACTGAATCGCTTGATTTGCCAACTTGATAATTACAGGAACTATAGTAAAAAATAATAATAATATATATATATATCTTAAAAGGAATGCCCCAAAATTCAAAGAGTTCACATGTATTTGCTATATTGATTGTTCTCAATCACCAACACATCCAGATAGCAACAGTGCTAGTAAAGAGATTTGCATGCTTTTAAATGCAGCATTTGAAGGATGACAATGTCCTTTGTCTAGAACAAATATCTCTCAAACAGCCATAAAGTTTAATGAATGACCCTTGTTTGTTTTGTTTGCTGCAAGTCTGCCTAACCATGTGGGCTTTTTTTACTCTCTTTGCATTTAACCCTTTTTCCTAGTTTACAATGATTCAATTTTATCTTAATATCAAATCACTTTTTAAGTAGAAACCCACAATTAATATTTCATTAATAAAAATACAACAATCTGCTTGTAGCAAAGGAAACTTATATAAATAAAGCCCTTAGTTTCATTTTTTATTCCTTATTTATTTACGATTCCACTGTATTTTTACTACTTTAATATATAATAAATAGCATTCTGAAATTCATGTTTCTGGGCAGCTAACAAGAATTGAAGGGAGCTCACTCTGTTACATGGCACTAGAGATTTGAACTGCCGAACTGCCAACCTTTCTGATCGACAAGCTCAGCAGCCACTGAGCCACCGCGTCCCTCAGAAGTGCTTACAATCAATTACTCTAAGACCAAAAATATACTTTTCTGAGGAAGATCTAGTTACCGCAAACATCAATAGCAAATTGGAAATAATAATTTTTTTTAAAAAAAAACAGCATAATTTTTCAAATTACAAAGCTTGCCAAAGCCAACAACAGTGCTAAGGCAACTTTTTCACTTCAAAAGAGGCAGATGCATTCCTGCCGCCATCGAGTTTTTCAAAGGTAACACTATTCCCAAATACTGTATGGTGCATAGTGTGTGCATTAGATTTTTCTCTGTCTAGATCAGTGGTAGTCAACCTGGTCCTTGCCGCCCACTCGTGGGCGTTCCAGCTTTCATGATGGGCGGTAGGGGTTTTGTCCGATACTGAAGCACTTTTCTTTTTTTAATTTAATTGACTTCCCCACTTTATAAATCACCATTGCTGTGGAACCGGTTAGAAAATTTTACTACTAACAGAGATACAAAAGTGGGCGGTAGGTATAAAAAGGTTGACTACCCCTGGTCTAGGTAGTCTTCTTCTGCTTCCCATACTATGTTTTGAATGCTTTAATCAACATGTCTGCATTTGCCAACTCTCCAGCTTCATTTAACTCCTGTTCTCTGAAGGTTCACTGGCCCCATTAATTCTCCTTGGTAACTTCTCATGATGAAAGAAAGGGAAAAAAAACCTTCGCTGACATATGTTAGTGTGGCCTTTTTAGCTACTTTCTGCTGCTGCTAAGCCTAGAGAAAACTCAACTGAAACCCTTCAAGTGTCTTTGACATCACACCCCAGACAGGTTTGAATCCTGAAGCCAGCTTTTTGAGGGGTGGGTGGGTTCTGAACTGGAAACCTTTTAATAGCCACAAGCTATATTATCCAATCTTGCTTGCCCAGCATGCTGTGGAGCCATTTTTTGTTTGTTTGTCTGAATGCCTTGCCCTCAGCAGCACCAGATGGGAGATACAGCAGGATCTTATTAGGAGACAGAGGCCATGCCGCTGGTCAGAAAGAACCAGAGATTCTTATTGTGGGCCTTTTCCCACTGCCTTTACTACACCAATTTAACTACATCCATTTCTTTAGGCTCCTCCTAACAAATCCCCAGTCTTGAATGAGGAAGAACAGTTCGTTTCTTATTTGTTCCTCCATTTCTCTGTGTCGCAATTTCCCTAAGATGTCACAGCAGTGGCTTTCCCTTTCATCTTATTGCATCTGTTTTATGTTTTGTGCTGTTTTACTATATTTCAGTGAATGTTCTCCTTTTCTTGCGTGTTTCAATTTTTCTTTAGCTTTCACGTGATTTGTATTTTACTGTTTTTGTTCATTGCTTCTAAGGTTTTTTTTATTAATTTGCTGGTCATCAACCATTATTTTAAAAAGAAATTGGATTTCTGGCATAGAACATTAATTTTTTATATTAATAAAACATGAACAAAGCTATTAATAATCTCATTTTCACAAATAAGAAAGAAGGCAAAGAAGCTGTGGTGAGCATAAAGCTGAATCTAGGACATCTGCTATTAACCAAGGAAATGTTAAACATCAGTGGCATTAATTAACAGCAGAGGAAAGGAAACATTATAAGGAAACTGGAAACACTTTCCCAAAAGTATTGGATTTTGAAAAAAATATTTAAAAAAAGGAATTGGAATATTAAAAAGGTAGTCTACAGTGTGGAAAGTTATCACCCATCCCTCTCCCAGAAAAGTGAAATATTCTAGGAAATATTGAAAAGACAGAATATTACATTCCCCCTGGATGTGGAAAAGGGAGGAAAATGTTTTAAAGACAGAATAGCTCCCTGCAGCTTCCTGCCCCCATCCCCTTTGTCAATGAGCCATTAAAGCCTGAGCTACTCCACTTTACATAATAAAGGTAATATCAGCTTCACAGACACTCACCACATGGCATCTGAGAACTCAACCAAACTTGGATTCAAAACACAGCCTAGAGAGTTGCCCCTGCATGGCCCCATGTGAGTCTGACAACCAATCAGAATACATTTCTTACACAGGAACAGGAAGCAGAGGTGGGGCTGAACAGGTTATAAAAAGCCTAGCAAGCCTCTTCCTCGCCCCTTCTCTTTCTCCACCAACATTGAAGCATGTTTCTGTTCATGACTCAAACCATGTGGTCCTGTCCACCATTAAACCATCTTTACAAGCAGCCTCCATGTCTCCAGTGTCTTTTTCCACACTTGAAGTTGAACCCAGAAGGACATTTCTTTCAACAACAGTATAAACTATATCAGTGATGGCTAACCTTTTTTGGCTCATGTGCCAAAAGCGGGGGGAGCGCAGGGGGGGTCGTGCATGGGCGTGCCACATCCATAATGCTATGTGCATTACCCCTACTTTTGGTGTGCTTTTTTCACCCTCCTCAGGCTCCAGAGGCTTTCTAGGAGCCTGGGGAGGGTGAAAACAGCCTCCCCATCCCACCTCCAGAGGCTTCAGGAGGGAGAAAAGCAGCCTCAAAAGAAGGCCTAAATCAGCTGGCCAGCGCACACATGCAAACTAGTGCTGACAGGGCAATGCCTCGCGTGCCCTAAGAAATGGTTCCGCGTGCCACCTGTGGCACCCGTGCCATAGGTTCGCCATCACTGAACTATATATTATAGTTTATATTAAGGAGGGTTATTACAAGCAAAGAGGGAAAAAGAAAAACTACAGTTAGTCTTCTACTTACATCCACCATTCAATGAATGAATGGGTCAAAGTTATGATGGCCCAGGGTGGATAACAATAGATGATATAATAATAATAATAATAATAATAATAATAACAACAACAACAACAACAACAACAACAACAACAACAACAATAATTATTATTATTATTATTAACCACCGGTCGACCGCCTGATCAGTGGATGCAGCAAAATTTCACAAACTGACTACCTACAACGCCATGACCATGTTGCTAAGATCATTCACTGGAAATTGTGCCAGATGTTTGGATTTGAGTACAGCAAAAATCACTGGGAACATCAGGTTGAGAAAGTTTTAGAGAATGAGAAAGTCAAGATCAAATTCACATTTCCAATGGTCGTTTCCTCAGCAACCGAATTAGCCTCCAAAGTTCCCTCACACATAGAGAGGGAGAGGGGAAAATACAGTAGGTAGGTAGGTAGGTAGATAGGGGGAGAGAGAGGGGGGGGGGGAGAAATACAGTAGGTAAGTAGGTTCAGGGTTATCCGATGGTTGTGTGTACGTGTTTGTGTGTGCAGGTATAGATCTACACACAGATTGGTTGGCCATTTAACCAGACTGGGCCACAGCAATGTATGGCCAGGAACGGCTAGTTATCCATAACTTGCAAGACGATAAAGAAAACTCTAAAATTGCAGAAATAGACCTGGAGAATTGCAAAATAAAAATTTCAAACTATGACAAGAAGTAACTGAAAAACATACCCAATTTTTTTTAATGGAAAAAAAATACTGGCATAAATTTAAGAACATAAATTTCTCTGATATGATTCAGTCATTTTAACCAACATACATACTGTCCACTCAGCAGAGTTTATACTGCAAGGAAATTGTTGGATGCACAAATAGTTTATATGGGGAAAATAGTTACCCTGAGTTTTGATGGGCAAAACAACATGAACAAAAATTCATAAATGCCTATAAATCTGCAGAAGGAAGAAGTGCTTTCCACACTGGATTGATACAATAGGAAGCACATTTGCTGCTATTTTTAAGTATACAATAGTATACTGAATATATTACAGCACAGCAATAAAAGTTAGAACAAACTGTCAAATTAAATGTTAATATACAGATTTATCATAGATGATGTTACAGACACCCAAGATATGAAGGAATTTAGAAGAAATGGAAAAAGCAAATTAAATTTAAAATATTGTTGGGTACTGAATTTAGTTCATCTGTGTTTTTCTTTTTATTCAGAATCTGGAAAACAAAATACAGGATTTGTCTTTTCAGTTCTGAAACTCTTCCTTCTAACTCCATCATTTTAATTTTTCTATTAATTTGCCTCCTTTGCAATTTTAGAAAAAGGTTTGGTTATTAGATCAATTAAATTTATTTCTGCTGATTTCTGAATTGCCTATTTTTATATATAAAATAATTTTAAAATGCACACACTTGATTTTAATTTTTATAATTGTATTTATAATATAAATAATATTATTTGTTGAAGAAAGCAAAAGTGTGATTAAATAAGTTTAATATAAGCTAAAAATTTCACATTTTTATAAATAGTTTCCAAACATAAACAACTAGCTGACCTGAAATTGGAAGTACGTCCATCCATTAGTCTAGTATAGTTTTATTAATCTATTGTTTTATTATCTGAACTAGCTATACCCGGCCACAAGTTGCTGTGGCCCAGTCTGGTTAAATGGCCAACCAATCTGTGTGTAGATCTACACCTGCACACATACACACAACCACTATATAACCCCCAACCTTCCTACCTACTGTATTTCTCCCTCTCTATCTATCCCTCTACCCACCTACCTACTGTATTTCTTCCTTTCTCCACCTACCTACCTACCTACTGTATTTCTCCCGATCTATCTATACACCTACCTACCGTATTTCTCCCTCTCTATCTACCTACCTACCTACCTACCTACCTACTTACCTACCGTGTTTCTCCCTATCTATCTATCTATCTATCTATCCACCTTCCTACCTACCTAACCTACCTACTGTATTTCTCCCTGTATATCCCTCTACTTACCTGCCTACTGTATTTCTTCCTTTCTCCCTCTACCTACCTACCTACCTATTGTAATTTTCCCTCTCTATCTATCCCCCTATCTACCTACTGTATTTCTCCCTCTCTATCTATTCTCCTACCTACCTACTGTATTTCTCCCTATCTTTCCACCTACCTACCTACCTACCTACCTACCTACCTACCTACCTACCTACCTACCGTATTTCTCCCTATCTATCCCTCTACCTACCTACCTACTGTATTTCTCCCTCTCTATCTATTACTCTACCTACCTACCTACTGTAATACAATAATACAATAGCAGAGTTGGAAGGGACCTTGGAGGTCATCTAGTCCAACCCCCTGCCTAGGCAGGAAGCCCTATACAGTTTCAGACAAATGGCTATCCAACACCTTCTTAAAGACTTCCAGTCCTGCAGCATTCACAACTTCTGGGAGCAAGCTGTTCCACTTATTAATTGTTCTAACTGTCAGCAAATTTCTCCTCAGTTCTAAGTTGCTTCTCTCCTTGATTAGTTTCCACCCATTGCTTCTTGTCCTGCCCTCAGGTGCCTTGGAGAACAGCTTGACTTCCTCTTCTTTGTGGCAACCCCTGAGATCTTGGAAGGCTGCTATCATGTCTCCCCTGGCCCCTCTTTTATTAAACTGTATTTTTCCCTCTCTCTCTCTCTCTCTCTATGGGCCACCTGGGAGTTTGCTATCCCAGTGCCTTTTTGGCCCTAAGAGGCCTCCATACGTTGCTGAGGAAATGACTGTTGGTGGGAGGAGTTACAGGGAGGTGAAAACCTGATCACTGGGTACATTTTACATTTGTGTACCTTGCACATGACACACATGTGCTAGGCACAAAATGAGTACGTATTCTATTATCGGAAGTCCTTATGAACATTGTGTGAAAGTTTGGTGTAAATCGGTGCAGTAGTTTTTGAGATTAGCTGCTTCGTACAAACTATTTTACATTTTTATTTATATAGATAATAAATCTGAAAAAAGTCCCACTTATTGCTTTATATAGCATATACCATTTCAATAATGAACATCCTTTTATTAGAAATAGTTATACAATCTACCAGTCTAGTGAGAATATTATAATTTAAATGGACCTGAATATTTGCAAGACCGTCTCCTACCGCATACCTCCCATCGACCAGTCCGCTCCCACAGAGAGGGTCTCCTCAGGGTCCCGTCGGCTAGCCAATGTTGGCTGTTGACCCTAGGGTGAGAGCCTTCTCTGTGGCAGCTCCGGCCCTCTGGAATGAGCTTCCCCCCGACCTGCGCACAACCACAGACTTGCGCCTCTTCCGCCAGGCCCTGAAAACTCATCTATTTCGTGCGGCCGGCCTGGCGTAGCTTTTAAATTTATTTTATCAACTGGGTTTTATTGGGACTTTTTAGAACAGGTTCTTGTTTAATTTGTTTTTATTATATTTATTGTACCCGAGGTTTTTATGTTTTATGATTGCCTGTTCACTGCCCTGAGTCCCGCAAGGGGGATAGGGTGGTATATAAATTTGAATAAAGTAAAGTAAATTGTTCAGTTGTAAATCAAATCCACATTGCTAAAATTTTCAAATCAAAAACATGTAACATCACATTACAATAAATACATTTTTGTATAGGTTTTGTATAGGTTAATAACAAATTCTGTATTTTTAACATACAGATTAACAACTAAAAACAACTATTATTTACATAACATGTTGTCTTAATTTAACTCTCAAGAAAGCCAATTTATCTTTGAGGGCTCCAGCTCCAAAGATTTAGTATTATGACTTAAAGGATTGTATATCATTTCTTTACTGGCCCACTTTTGAAGACAGAATGCAGAAATAATCAAGAATTACCACCATTACTGGATGGGTAGTAACAAACTCAAGGATCTGGATGGGTAGGATCTGGATGGGTAGTAACAAACTCAAACTCAACCCATCCAAGACGGAGTGGCTGTGGTTTCCGGCACCCCGGTTCAGCCAGTTAAGTCCAACACTGGCCATTGGGGGCGAACAACTGGCCCCCGTGGAGAGGGCGCGCAACTTGGGTGTCCTCCTGGATTCCCGGCTGTCCATGGAGGACCATGTGGCGGCCGTGGCCAGGGGGGCGTTCTATCAGGTACGCCTGATACGCCAGTTGCGCCCCTTACTGGACCGGGGAGCCCTTCGCACAGTCACTCAAGCGCTTGTGACATCCCGGCTGGATTACTGCAACGCTCTCTACATGGGGCTCCCCTTGAGGTGCACTTGAAAGCTACAGTTAGTACAGAATGCGGCCGCGCGGGTGATTATGGGTGCCTCAAGGCAAACCCACGTAACACCTCTCCTGCGCGAGCTGCACTGGCTGCCTGTGGCCTTTTGAGTGCGCTTCAAGATGTTGACGACCATCTTTAAATCGCTCCATGGCTCGGGGCCTAGCTATATACGAGACCGCCTCCTGCCCCATACATCCCTTTGTCCGCTCCGCTCCCACAGAGAGGGCCTTCTCCGGGTGCCGTCGGCGGGGCAATGCCGGTTGGCGACACCCAGGGGAAGGGCCTTCTCTGTGGCGGGCCCGGCCCTCTGGAACGACCTACCCCCCGACCTTCGCACTATCTCGGACCTCCGCCTCTTCCGTCAACGTCTTAAGACGTATTTATTTCAGCAAGCCGGCCTAGGATAGCCCCCCGTTTCTGACTTTTTAAAAATAAATTATAATTTGGTAAGGTTTTAACATGGGTTTTAGCACGGGTTAATTAATTTAATATATTTTAACTGATATTTATTGTATTTTGGGGTTTTGAATAATGCCTGTGCGCCGCCCTGGGTCCTAACAAGGAGAAGGGCGGGGTATACATTTAATAAAATAAAAATAAAAATAAAATTACACATTTTCTGGGCATTATCTGAAAACTATAAAGCCTTCCTTTCTAATAAAGTGAACACAAGCATCATCTATATATTTTTTTTAAAAAACACAACGGATGTTTTGTTATTTTAAGCTATGGATGTCAGGGGCAACACCACAGATTTGAAAGCTAAACTAGGAATGCTATTCTTCATCTACAATCTGTTCCAATTGAAATAAACAAGTTTACCATCAGGTATTCCTGCAAAAGGCCCAACTGAGCTAGAAAGGTACAGTACAGCTTAGAAAAGTGAACAATCCTCCGTTATAGGAGGCCCCAAGGTATCACGTATGGATCTTCTAGCAAAGATGTTTCTTATTTTACAAGAAAAAAATAATAATTTCACTTATGTGAATTAAGACACTAAAATATTCTTGTATGAATATGTTCATTTTCCCCATGTGGCAAGCCTGGCTGCATCAAAATAAATTTATCCTCAGTAGCTTCAGGCACTAACGGGAGTAGGTCAGACATACCCAATTCCCACGGAAAGCAACATGCAGTGCTTACCTCGATGCATCCATTCCTAAAATTTCTTGTTTCACTGCATCTGCCTCAGTTATTTTAATGAACGAGCTTCAATATAACCTCAGATTTTTTTTCTTTTACAAGTTTCAGAAGCAAACTGACTCAGCATCAAGAACCATAAATCTTAAGTTTTCTTTTTAAGGAGCTTTGTTGTTATTTAGAATCAGGACTACTTTCAAGCTAAAGTCCAATTTCATGCTACTTCCCAGATTGTTAATGTCGTACAAGACAGCAGCTTAAGAAGTTGGATTGTTTTTGTTTGTTTTTAACTTGTTAAAACCTGAAATATATATGCTAAGATACTTTTGAAAATACATCCTTGTGTCATAAAATAGCATGAAAACTGCACTTTCTTCTGTGGATGAAAGTAATGATGATACTTGCCAGCTCAAATATATGCCAACAAACAAAATTCATTCTTCTTTGCAGGGGTCTGCAAAGTTGGCTCTTTTAAGACTGGTGGACTTCAACTCCCAGAGTTCCCCAGCCAGCATAGCTGGCTGGGGAACTCTGGGAGTTGAAGTCCACCAGTCTTAAAAGAGCCAACTTTGCAGACCCCTGTTCTAAGGTACTGACACTCAGTCCCTTCAACTCTTCCTCTCCTTCATTTAAATCTTTCCAATAGCTAATTGCAGTATGACACTGATATGGTACGTCCAATTCCCTCCCACATCAAAAGACCTCAGTGCATTCTTGTGACTTTTTTTTAAAGTATCAATGCTGCAATTATTTTTAAGTAGTCTTGCTATTTTTTCTGTTTTTTGATAGCCATAACAGTTATTTTTATGACTAACAAATAATATAACAAATAATCTTTCATTACATCTAGAATAGTGTGAATAGAATACTTTATTTCCCAAAGAAATATATTTCTTTCATATCTTTCATATCTTAATGTATATGGTTGTTTTAAAAACTATGTCATGCGTACATTTCTATACAAGTTATTCTAAGAGGGTATTTGTATTTGTTTGTTGTGAAAGGAATGATCCCTGCAGTCTTGAAGGAAGCAGTGATGCATCCCCTCTTCAAGAGGCCTTTGTTAGACCCCATGGGCTGGACGATTTTGTCTCCAGCCTTTCCTTTTAAGGAAAGGTGACTGATGAAATGGTTAGGCTGTGAGTACAGAATGCCCTGAGGAAACTGATTATCTGGAGCCCTTTCAGTCAGAATTCAGGCCTAGACATACTACTGAGTCAGCAATAACTGCACTTGTTGATGACCTTTGGAGGAACTACAACATGTATAGTACAGTGGGGGGTTTTCTGGCCCACCACCGGGGATTAAGAAAGAGCAGTAAAGTGTTGTGGTGGTTCTCCTTTTTCTTTGGTTGAGTCAGTTACTGTTGACAGGAAGAGACAGGTTAAGTCTGAAGCTGCTAAAGAATAGGGAACCTCAAGGATTTACCTCACACTCTTCTGTTTAATACTATTTGTGGCCAGTTTGGGATCAGGCATTATCAATATGCAGATAATACCCAGCTGCACATCTGAACTCAAAGTCTTGTTTGACTATTTGGAGGCTATGAGGCCCTAGATGGGGAAAAACAGATTCAAGCCCAAATTTGACAGGAGTGAGTGGTTGTTTTAGATCTGTGATGGCAAACCTGTGGCATGCAGAGCCTTCTCAACGTGCCACAAGCCTATGGCATGTTGTCAACTGGTCTTCACGCACACCAGAGCGCTGGAAACCTGAAGGCCAGCTAGCTGGGATGCATGTGTACACCGGCCAACTGGTCTTCAGGTTTCCGATGCGCGCACATTCCGGTTTGGCCCAAAAGGGTTTACCATCACTGTTTTAAACCCTGCCCAGAACCAGAGACACTTTATCTTTCACCCTGAATAGGATAGCCTTTCTCCCTTTAGGACTGCACAGTTTGAGGGTCTTCCTGAACACTTAGATTTGAGGAGCAGATGGCAACTGTGGCTAACGAAGTATTTACACAGCTTCATTCTTTCATCTCCATCTGGATCAGAAAGCTTTTCAGACACTCACTTGTGGTTTAGTCACCTCATGCATAGATTTTTGCAATGCCTTCTATATGAGGCTGTCCTTGAATGAAGCTACAGCTAGTCCAGAACGCAGTTGCATAATTAATGATTGCCATGTCATATCATATCCATGTAGCAGTCTTGCTATATGAGGTTCAATGGTTACCACTACACAGGAGATGCAATTAATGTTGCAGTTTTGTTTATTGCCTATAACAGTGATGGCTAATGTTAGGATATTCAGCCTTATATTGGGTTGACAATATATAGGAGCCTATGTTCTTAAGGTGTTGTGTAGCTTTAAGAACTGTCTTATAATCTGATTTGCTGTACTTATCAGCTCTACCAATTTAATAAATACAAATACAAATACCATAAAGCAAGCTCAGAATCACAGCTCATTCCCTTTTCGATTCCCTGTGCTGAGGAGATGAAGCTGTGAAGGAGGAGGAGTATTCCTGGCCCCCGTGGAGAGAGCGCGCAATTTGGGTGTCCTCCTGGATTCCTGGCTGTCTATGAAGGGGCATGTGGCAGCCGTGGCCAGGGGGGCGTTTCATCAGGTACGCCTGATGCGCCAATTGCGCCCCTTACTGGACTGGGCTGCCCTTCGCACAGTCACTCAAGCACTCGTGACATCCCGGCTCGACAACTGCAACGCTCTCTACATGGGGCTTCCCTTGAGGTGCACTCGAAAGCTACAGCTAGTCCAGAATGCGGCCGCGCGGGTAATAACAGGAGCTCCGAGATACTCCCATATAACACCTATCCTGCGCGAGCTGCACTGGCTTCCTGTGGTCTTTCGGGTGTGCTTCAAGGTTCTGATGACCATCTTTAAATCGCTCCATGGCTCGGGGCCTAGTTACATGCGTGACCGTCTCCTGCCCCATACATCCCTACGGCCGATCCGCTCCCACAGAGAGGGCCTTCTCAGGGTGCCGTCGGCCGGGCAATGCCATCTGGCGACACCCAGGGGAAGAGCCTTCTCTGTGGCAGGCCCTGCCCTTTGGAACGAACTCGCTCCTGAACTTCATACCATCTCAGACCTCCGCCTCTTCCGCCAGTGTCTAAAGACACATCTTTTTCAGCAAGCTGGCCTAGCCTAACCTCCCGCTGGGGCTATTTTAGATAGTTTTTAATTTGGTTTTAGCATAGGATTGTCTAATTTAATATGCTTTTAAATTTTGTATATTTTGTTTTATATGTTTTAAATTCCTGTGCGCCGCCCTGGGTCCCTCATGGAGAAGGGCGGGATATAAATCGAATTAAAATTAAAAAAATTTTTGTTTTGCATCACTGTAAGATACAGTAACTCTATGTTTGGTGAAGGATTGTTTTGGAAGTTAAAATCACTGGTTGGAAGAAGCATTTTAGTTGCTACAAAGTAAAGATTATTTATTTTCTTACTATCAGAGTTTGTAGAGTTTGATTTTCCTAACACTGGTTAAGGGACCAGAGTTGTGACACTGGTTCTGAACCCAGAGTTGCTAACAGCTAACATTTTCTGGACCGAGTGCTCAAAGTGTGCATGCATGCATGCATGCATGCGTGCACATACATGCATGCATGCGCGCACATACAACCCACCAAAATGCAGTTCACGCTCCATGCATGCGCCCCGCCCGAACACATGTGCCCCCCATGCACCTTCCCCCTGTGCATGTGCATGAGCCCCCATGCTCCCTGCCCACTGCGTATGTGTGACAGATACTCAAAGATCAGCTGGCCAGCAGGAGGCACATATGCATGTGCAGCGGACCTGAACTGGGACGACGGTTTATGTGCCCACAGAGAGGGTGCTGTGTGCAATCTCTGGCACACGTGCCATAGGTTTGCCATCACGGGCCTATAATATAGAGCGTGTGATTAAGGTTACCTGTTTTCTAAAGTATCGTCCTAGCCAGTACAACTGGGCAAAGTGGGGATGTTCCAGGTCATTCATTAAACGCTACTATCTTATGGGACCCAGGAAGTGTAACTTTTCTTTGCAGACTACGGAACCCTATGAAACACCAACTCCTGAGATTTGTCTGGCTTCCATTCCTAACTATATTTAAAAGAGCCCTGAAAATCTACGTCTTTCCTTAGTTGTTGGATTGGAGTGAATGATGGGTTGCATGTATTTTACCCTTTGGAATGGTTTTTTTCTAGATGTTTTTGGTTTTTAAATCTGTATATTTTATTGGGTTTTTTTGTATGCTATCCAGAATTATTATAGAGTTGGGCAGGCATGTAAATTTAATAAAATAAATATCTAAATAAGCAAGTATGCAATGATATCATAACACACTACCTTTTGATATCTTTATGACTTATAATGGCCCAACTAATAATGTTCTTAAGAGCATCTCAAACATCACAAAAAGCCTACCTTGAGTCTGTGGGAAATATGGAGCCAACAATTTCGCCCTTTTCTTCTCATAGCCCTTCTGGGTAATATCTCCTAAAAAATATAAGGTAGCAAAATGTCAGATGTAATGTATCATAAATTCAGGATAGGATATTTAAAGTTACTATATGTATATATGCAGCTATGATCAACTGAACCAGCTTTATGCTCTACCAGCAAATAGTATTATTCAAGCCATTAGACAAAATGGAGTGATTACAAACCCTTCTAAAAACCATTATTGGTATTCCACACCATTTAAACTATCACAAACTTTACATATTTTTCATCTGTTTGGACGTGATCTATTTTTAATCTCGCTCATGACTATTAATTTATTCAAAGCAAGCAGGATGGCTGTAAGAAGCATTGGGAATCGTTATATAATATACACTAAAGACAAAGTAATATAGAAAATAGATTACACAATGATTAATTTATTAAATAAAGCTTTATGACACTGATCCATTTGATATGCAGAAAGAACCATATGGCTGCTGCTTTTTTCATTCTAAATTTATATTTTATCTGAATGTGTCAGTTCTTTAAGAAAGGCCAAATCCCTCACAAGGCTACATTATTACTTCAGGCTATGCAAACAGCGTGACAGAGTCTCTTCTCTCTCTCTCTCTCTCTCTCACTCACTCACCCCCTCTTATACCAAAAGAATCGAGACAGAGAAATTTTGAGCGTCTTCCTCGACTCCCTCCTCTCCCCTTCAGAACCAAGCTGATGTTTACTTAATGGCAGTTGGATACTTTCCTCAAGGTCACCTTTGCATTCCTTTTACAGAATGGCAGAGGAAAAAATGTTGAAACAAAGGATTAAGATAGAACAGAAAAAAAATGTTAAGTCCAGAAACAATTGAAGTGCTTTTGTAGATTTGTCATCACCATTTTGTAACTGTACCACCAAAAGATTATTTGTAAACCATCCACTATAGAGCATGGTCAACAGTCTAATGCAGTGATGGCTAACCTTTTTTGGCTCACGTGCCAAAAGCGGGGGGAGCGCAGGGGGGTCGTACGTGGGCGTGCCACACCCATAAGGCTATGTGCTGACCCCCTGCTTTTGGCACGCTTTTTCCACCCTCCCCAGGCTCCAGAGGCTTTCTAGGAGCCTGGGGAGGGTGAAAACAGCCTCCCCCCCACCTCCAGAAGCTTCAGGAGCTTCCCTGGAGCCTCCAGAGCAGGGGTCTCCAACCTTTGCAACTTTAAGTCTGAAGGGCTTCAGCTCTCAGACTTCTCTAGCCAGCTTTGCTGGCTGGAGAATTCTGGGAGCTGAAGTCCTTCAGACTTAAAGTTGCAAAGGTTGGAGACCCCTGCTCCAGAGGGCAAAAAACGGCCTCAAAAGAAGGCCTAAATCAGCTGGCCAGCGCACACATGCGCACTGGAGCTGACAGGGCAACACCTCGCGTGCCCTAAGAAATGGCTCCGCGTGCCACCTGTGGCACCCGTGCCATAGGTTCGCCATCACTGGTCTAATGGAAACTGAATCAAAATACCTTAACTTATGGCAAAGATATTGCTTCTTATACTCTTTTTGGTGTAACAGTATTATATTGATACTGCTGAATAAAAAAACCCAAGTTCCAAAAAGAAGTAGAGTACAAATCAGTAATAAATTAGGATTCTAGTCTAAGATATAATGGAGCAAAATTCATAAATGAATGAACTTTACCTTTGACTTGTGGTGTCTTGCAGAAAAAGAAACTTTGGGATGGGTCTGCCTCATACTACTCTGTTTCCCTGAAAATAAGACCTCCCCGGATAATAAGCCTAATCAGGCTTTTGAGCGCATGTGCTAAAATAAGCCCTCCCCCCAAAATAAGCCCTCCCTGAAAATATTGCAACACAGCAGCAGCGATGAGGTGACTACACTCACCACCTCCTGCATCTCAAAAATAATAGGACCTCCCCGAAAATAAGACCAAGTGCTTATTTTGAGGGTCAAAAGAAAATAAGTCCCTGTCTTATTTTCGGGGGAACACAGTATGCCAAACAATGACCACAGCAAGTCTTCCTGCTGTTATGTAAACCTACATAAATGTTATTTCTTGATTCAGGCAATGCCAGCGGGTGACGCCCAGGGGAAGGGGCTTCTCTGTGGCAGGCCCAGCTCAATGGAACGACCTACCCCCCGACCTCAGGACAACCACGGACCTCCGCGCCTTCCGACAAAAGCTCAAGACCTATCTATTCCAACAGGCCGGCCTGGCCTAACCTACCTTCCAGCCTCTCAGTCTGAACATTTAAAATTGTTTTAATTGGGTTTTTAAGGGGTTTAGTTTTTAGTATTTTGGGTTTTAGCGCAGGGATAAATTGTTTAATCTGCTTTTATATATATTTATGATGTATTTATGTTTCTATGTTTTTAATTCCCCTCTGCACCACTCCGAGTCCCTTCGGGGAGAGGAAGCGGTCTACAAATTAAATTAATTTATTATTATTATTATTATTATTATTATTATTATTATTATTATTATTATTATTATTATTATTATATACTACATTTCACAGGTACTTTTTTATTTATTGAAGAATTTAAAATCTATGTACTCAAACATTACAATCCGTAAAATAGAAGAAAATAATGACACATGATTAAAATCCTTTAAAAAGATTAAAATAATTTCCATAATAAGTAGCGAAGCACTAATTTTCTCAAGGGACAAGAGAAAAAAACAAAATGTAGTTGTTGACATGTGAAATAGTAAAAAGAGGACTTCACCTGGAACTGAGCAGTAAACACACCCTGGTCTCCAGGATAAGGGCATTCTGATGTTAAACACCTCCATAGGGAGGCCTTTGTTCCTATGGTTGTAGGATTATGAAAGACATCCTTGAGACCATATAATACACTTTCAAGCTTAAGGGTGAACACATTACTGATAGAAATGTTGTTGTATTGGAGGTTTAAGCAGTTTAAGGCCTTAAATGGCAAAACTAGTGAACTCCAGCACAGGAATTATCTTCTAAAGACCCTTCTAATCATTATCTCCTGTAATTCTTAAAACTTAATTTACTTGGTAGCTGCAGTCACTGCAATTCCTGTAGCCTTAGTGTTACATATTCTAGATAGCAACCTCAAGGCAGCATTTAGTACTGCTTTGAAGTCATCTTCAAGGACAGGCTTGAGGCCACACCAGTATCCTTGGGGAGGCTAACAAGCCTAATGTAAACCAAGGCAGCAGGACTCAGAAAAGTTATCTTTAATCTTCCTCCAGATCTATTGAACTACAATGTTCAGAATACACAGTCTGAGTATTATGATTTTACACTTTAAGGTAAAGCCATTATAGTATAGTATGTTGAAGACTATATTTATTACGTTGAAGGCTGTGTTTAAAAAAAAGCACGAGTGAATCACGTCTAATTGTATTACTTTTCTTAATTTCTTTCTCCTCTAGAATTTAAATAACTATAAAACATTGCTATGTTGTTTCATCTGTTGGGTTATCTATCCATTCATTTCCATAACTTTATTTTTTTTAATTATAAAAAGAATAACACTACTCCACTGTGTTTTCAGTAAAATGCCTCCACTAGAAGGTACAGAGATAGGGAAGCTTACGAGCTATATCATCACCCTATGATTTTTGAACTCTTTCCAAATGTATTTCAGAATAATATTTTTTATAACTGCTTTGGGTAATTTCCATATTGTTTAGCTCAAAGCAGTTGCCAAGAGAATATTTTCCATAATTAACATCATCACCTATGGTGTTTCAGCTTCCATTTCTTTATTTATGCTGGCAGCCCAGGTTCGAGACCTGAGCACCACATAACAGGGTGAGCTCCCATCCTTGCCTCAACTCCTGCCAATCTAGTACTTCGAAAGCATGCAAATGCAAGTAGATAAATAGGTGGGAAGATAACAGTGCTCCGTGACATCATGCTGGCCACATAACTGCACAAATGGCTCAAAGACCTTGAAATGGAGAGCCATCCCCTATAGTTGGTGTTGTATAGTTGGTCTTTGATCCCTCTCCTGCGGCTCCCTGCCAACCCGGTCGTGCAAATGCACAAGTCTCTCCACAGTGCCATGTAGCTGAAGCGCCCGTAGCATTTTCTCTACACTGCCCGCAAAGGGCTGCAATTTTGCATCCTTCATGGGCAGCTCAGCACCAGCTGCTGTCCCCTTCATGTTGGGTCAGGAAGAAGGGGAATGGGGAGGAGCAGCCACTGCCACCGGATGCAGGGAGGGAAGAGCTCTGGCTCTATTGCACAGCACAGCTCTCCTGTGCAACGTGGCTCTCCTGTACTGCACAGCAGAGCTGGCTACTCACCTCCCTGCCCAGTGGCAGGGAGAAAGAGTTGCCGCTGTCCCTGCCATTGTGATTCCAGCCCAGGAGGGTATCCCACTTGTGCGTATGCAAGAGAGAGGGAGAAAGCGATGAAAAAGGAAAGGGAAGGAAAAGAAAGAAAGAAATGAGGACACGATAGAGGGAAAGAATGAGAGAGAGGAAAGAAACAAATGAGAGAGAGAGAAGGGGAGAGGGGGGAGAGAGAGAGAGAAATGAGAAAGAGCTGGAGGGAGAGAATGAGAGAGAAGGAAAAGAGCAGGAAACAAATAAGAGAGGGAAAGAGATGAGAGAGGGAGGGAGATGAGAGAGATGGGAGGGAGAGGGGGAGAAAGCGATAACAGAGTGAAAGGGAAAAAGTGAGATGAGAGGGAGAAAAAGAGAGGTGAGAGGCATGGGAGATAGAGATGGGAGGGAGGGAGAGGGGGTGTTTCCCATTGAAAACACTGGAGCCACAAAACCTGGGTAGGCGTGGTTGGGAGGGTCATGTGACTGGGTGGGAGTGAGTGATGTTGAGTTGGCTATGCCCACCCAGGTTTTGTGGCGCCCGGTATTTTGTTTTCTGTGGGAAACAGGTCCAAATGGTTCTTTGAATGTTGAAAGTAGCACTCCTCTGTCCTATAGTCAGCAATGACTAGCAGAAAAGGAATCTTAAGGGACTCCTTTATACACACACACCAAAGAGTTTACAACATCCCACTGTACTTTGTCAATCAGCTTTCAAATCCAAATGGGAATATCAGAACGATAATTTCATTTCACATAAAACCGAAAGATTCATCAATCCTCACAAAATAAGATATGTAACTACTCACATGAACTATTTGTCACCAGTATTTCTACAGACACTGTTATACATTATTGTTTCTTCATTTACAAGGCAATCACTAACCCACAAAAGATAAAAGGCTGTGAAGTCCTAACAGTACATGGGAAGCATTTAGGAAAAGAAAGGATAAACATAGATAGATGGAAGCCATTTGTCCCTTTTAAAAATCATAGTCACATTTGAGTATTCAGGATCACGTATAAAACAATAAATGTATCTCTGGGGAAAAACGATGCATACACAAATTGGAAGACAATAGATTGCTCTGGCCATTTAAAGCCAGCCTATTGGTTTAGTTCTGTTTGGAAATGTCAACTGGGTTTTGTTGCTGAATTTGCAAAAAAAAGAAAAGAAAAAAGCAATGCTCAACTTGTATTACAATACTGCTTTTGTTATGAAGTCATCATCAATCATACAAATGTATTTACAAAATAGAATTTATTTTTTTTAAAAATCCTCAAGAACAGCCCTCTTCATTCCTAATGTCTTTAACAGAAAATATTTTCAGAGTGTTTTAAAAAGGGTCTGTGCAACAGAAATCAGCTGGTATTAGAATCTGAGATCTCATCTTTCAACACATGTGTAATTGTCATTTAGGTCAGAGAGAAACTGAAGATGCCATAACTGAAACTTTTCGCTGCTTTGGAAATGAGCTTTGAATACCTAAATCCATATTTTTTTCCTATTATCTCCAGGAATTTTTCAGAATCTGACCCAATTTTCCTAGGTAATGATAGAAGATGTAGAATCAAGACTACTTTAAAGCAGCTGCAACAGAAATTATCAGCTGGTATACAACTTTTCCCAATTTTATCAAAAGTATACAATATTATTATGATTATACTTCCAGCTGTCATGCATATGCAGCTGATCTGGGTTTCTATATCTCTTATTCACTTTAATATAAGAAATAAAGAAAAGTGCAAATCAATAAAAACAGAAACCAGAAAAAAGACAAAAACAAAAAAGGATTATGAAACACAAAGTTTTTAAACATTATCTCTTGACCTCACAAAGTTCACCAATCTTGTTGTTACACCAATAAGGCAATTCATCAGGAGAGGGCGAAAGCATATAATCAATCCATAATGACACTGCCTTTAAAATAAGAAACAAATAATAAATAAAATAAGCCTTGTTCCACCCCACTGACTAACTCATCTCCAGATGTTCCTGCAACTGGTTCATCTTCTTCCGGGCTGCCATCTGAAGTGGTATCGAGGAAACATCCAGGGGAATCATCACATGTATAAACTTAATCCAGCTCTTCTTTTTAATTTTTCTTTTTATCTAGGGGTACGTAAATTTTATTTCAAGAGTCACCTGCCACTTTGGAATTGGTTTCAACAGTTATGCTAGCTAGAATTTTATGTACAAATAAATAAATGTTCATTCTAAGTGATGATAAATCAATATGGATACATTTAACTAAATTTTTCTTTTTACTAACGCTGAAATTTTACAATAAATCCTCTATATTTCTTTTTTCCTCCTGTTTGGCTATTGTTTAAAGCAATCTCTTAATTGTGTTTCCTTCTCTTGATGCAACTTCCCATTTTCATCTTTTGATGCTATTTATAATTTTCAAGTTGCATTACAGATTGTTTCATGGCTTGACGTCCCACTGTAAGATATAACTGAATTTTCTAATTCTTCTTAAGTGTCTAAAAGTTTCAAGATGTGAACAGAATGTTAACAACACAATGAATAATAGGCCGTATGGCCAGCTGAAGAGGGCTAATAAGCCTGAAATGGATCCATCCTGGTCTCTTACAATTTATTTATTAATCAACCCTTAAAAAGCTAACATACATACATACATACATACATACATACATACATACATACATACATACATACATACGTTTTCGTAGATTTTCACGGGTGTAGGTATGCTGGCATTGACAACAAAGACTCTAATTTAAAATGTCTGTTTGATCTCTAATTCAGATTTTAATAGGTTATGCTTTGTACAGAGGCTTTTTTCAATACCAATAAGGATTTATTCCCTTATTTATTCATTCATCGTATTTATATTCCATCCAGGAGCATACAATAGTGACATTCTCTCCTGCAATTTTTCTGTTCAACAGCAATCCTGTAATGTAGATTGGATTAAGAGATATTCTAGTGATCCTTGATGGCTAATGAAAAATTCAAACTTAGGCTTGTATTGCATTAATTCAACACCTTCTCATTATATCACACTAGTTTCATTTCCCAACCCTCTATGGATTTTCAATCTACTTGAATTTCTGTGTTTAGCTTTAGTCCTAACAGGCATTTAATTTTTTTTTAAGGCTATATAATATGAATTACATATATCACTAGGAATTGTCAAAGCAGCCAGAAGAAATACAAGCTTGTTTGTCTTAATCACGTTAAATTTTGAAATCCAGTTAGAGAGGAGTCTGTTGGGAGAGGGGTGTGTGTGTGTGTTCATCTATTTCCATAGTAAGAAGAATCTTATTGTGCACTCAAGGCAATTTCGGAGAGACCAGAAGCAACTCTGAAAATAACAGCTGCTGTGAAACACTTTGGCATTAGTTGGGCCCTGGCTGGTAAGTTTATTTTCTTCAAGGAAGATGTAAGTGAAAGCAGTAGGAGGCAATTCTTTATCTGGGTTTTTGTCTGGCTGTTTGCTCATGGAGATGGAATTCAGTGTAATGATACTAATTCTGCTGAGTGTGTACTATATTTTGCCTTGCATTGTTAACCTCCTTCATACTTTTAAGATTAAAGAAAAAGAACAAAAACAGGAATATTGAAGCTGATATTGCAAATGTTATCATACTGCATTATTGGAGCTTGAAGCATAGCTGGGGAGTGACATAAGGGAATAGGAAACTTGCTCATTACTGGTGTAAATTAGTGAGTCTTTTGTTTTCAGTCCTTGAGAGAGGACTCAGATCCTCAGATCATAATCTTCATACAGCTCCTGACAGGCTTCTCCGCAGCCAAGCAATGGCTTCCATGTATCTTCCTGTTGTCTCCACCAGTCTCCTAAACAGCTGTTTGATGTACCGTATTTGTTGGCGTATAAGACACACTGGAGTACAAGACACACCAAGATTTTGAAGAGGCAATTTTTTAAAAAAAAGGTTTTGCACTCTGCAGACCTCCCAACAAGGCTATGCACGGCCATTTTGGTGAAGGGGGAGGGGTTTCAGGAGGCCCAAATTGCTGTATTCAGTGTCTAAGATACACCCAGATTTTCACCCTCTTTTTTGAGGGAAAAAGATGAGTCTTATACTCCAAAAAATACGCTACTTCTGGTAAGCCCAAAAGTGGGAGGAGGGTTATTCCCTTCTCCTGTGAAATAGTTCACGACCACTCCTTAACCATCCATTCATTGGATTGTCAAGAGGTCCACAAATGTAAAGGTGTTAAAGGATAATACTCCAAGGCAATTCACCAAATCAACTTCTGGTAAGCTGCTGTGAAGCATCTTCCCTCTCTGTTAAAGGACTGCTGCATGAGAAGAGGGAAATCTCATCCCTCTGTTCCTGGTGATCTTGTTGAATGTGATTACACTATAATGGGAATCTAGAACAAGTAAGTAAGTAGGGAACAACTAACAGGGGGACAAAGTACCTTCTCTTTCCAGTTTTCAAATGCCATTTTTTCCCTATGGCAGAAAAGAAGAGGTGGGTAAAAGAGCTCCTGGGTTTGAGAACAAGACACGTCATAGTAAAAATGGCAGAGAGGATGGTAAGGTTGCAAACATATGGCATTTTATTTATAAGTACCTCATTTTTCAGAGTATAAGACTTATACAGTGAATATTGCGGAGGGTGGTGGTGGTTGGTATGGTGCCATTTAGCTGTTCTAGAACAGGCTGCCACTGCCACAGCAAACGGGCTACAGCAGTGAACAGGCCAGCTGAATACCAGATGGATGCTGGGAGGCAGGGGCAGATTTTTTTCCTTGTTTTCCTCCCCAAAAGCTAAGTGCGTCTTATAGTCTGAAAAATATGGTACATAATGAAAGATTGAATGGTTCAAGAATAAAAGATCAACAAATACATGTCTGAGTTAAGATAAGGTGGTGAAAGGTTTAAGCAACAAAATGTATGAATCATTGTGTAGACGTGGTTTGCTGGGTTAGAAGGAAATGCAGATAATATAAATGATATTTTTATAAACAAGATTTGGTTTAAATTCTTTTTTTCCTCCTATCTCATGCTTTTTAATTTATATATCCTACTATTTTTACTCCTTTTCTGTACCCTACATTATGTTGTACATAGGGGTGGGTTCCGGCTTCTGTTACTACAGGTTCGCTCAAGGATGCACTACGTATGCATGCGCAGTAATAAACAAATTGGTTTTGCACATGTGCAGAAGCAAAAAACAAGATGGTGGCACCTATGGCGCCACCGATAGAACTAGTTCAGGGGCGTGGCTGGCTGAGTTACTACCTACTCGGCCAAATCGGTAGGAACCCATCTCTGGTTGTATATTCTGCCAGGAAATAGGGTAATTGGCATCTATGTATATTTGTATGGGTTTGCATTAGGGACAGGCAGTTCTTCAAAGCCAGTGTGGACAAGCAGACTTTGCTGGTTGATGCTTCCTTAAAGAAGCCGAGTCTTTTCCTGGGTTTATATGATTGTTACAGAATTCAAAGAAAATACATGTTTGAGATCAAGAGGCATTAAAAGCCTGTCCACACCCACAAAGTACCTTTTTGCACCCTGTCAACACTTTCTTACCTCAAACACCTATTTTTTTTCTTGGATTTGTGCAGGTACTATGTGAGCAGAGGAAATGATGTATCTTCTTTAAAAAGGTGTTGACAGGAAGAGGAGAGATGCCCTTGCTGTGGAACACCTTTTCTGCATATCCCTCGTATGTACAGTGGTACCTCGGTTCACGAACGCCTCTGTTCACGACCAATTCGGATTACGACCCAAAATTTCCCAAAAAATGTGCCCCGGTTCACTAACACCATTTCGGTTCACGAACGGAAAAGTTCGTAAAAATACGCTCCGCTTCACGAACTCCGCCTCGCTTCACGAACTCCGCCCTCGCATCACGAACAGAAAAGTTCGTAAAAATGCTCGGATTCACGAACCCCGCCTCGCTTCACGAACTGGAGCCACGGACATTTTAAAAACAAGGTCAGAACGGATTAACCGGATTTACATTGAACCCTATGGGAAACTGTGCCTCTGTTCACGACCAATTCTGTTCGCGAACAGAGTCAGTTCAAGAATCACGACCAAAAAACAAGGTCGGAACGGATTAACCGGATTTACATTGAACCCTATGGGAAATTGTGCCTCGCTTCACGACCAATTCGGATCGCGAACAGAGTCAGTTCACGAATTAAGTTCGTGAACCGAGGTACCACTGTATGTATGTATGTATGTATGTATGTATGTATGTATGTATGTATGTATGTATGTATGTAATTCTTTAACAAAATAGAGTGGATGCTTTACTATCAATTTCCTCCACTTTCTATTCTTTCAGAGCAAATTTACTCAGTAAGTAAAAGTAAAAAGGTTTTCTCTAAATATTTTTTTCTTCTCAAACATCTTGCTATGAAAAATACCGGTACATTGGGTTGAGCAGATTTCACTGCAAGGCAATATCAGTTAATCGTCACCTACCAGGCACCCAAAATAGTTCATATTGTAATCTCTCAATCAGGAACAGCTTTTTTTTTATAAACCTCTATTGGTTGAATATGTTATGGTCTATCAAGCCAACACTGATTCTTGGTGATTACAGGACAAGTCTGTACACTTTTCTTGGCAACATTTTTAGGTACAGTTTTCCCTTGCCTACTTTCTAGAGCTGAGAAAGAGGGACTGGCCAATGATCATCAAGTTGACTTTCATGCCTAAGGCAGGACTAGAACTCAGCCTCCTGGCTTCTAATCCTGCACTTTTAACCCAGAGGTGTTATTCAGCCATTTTGACAGGTTTGGGTAAACCAGTAGCAGAAATTTTAACCGGTTCAGAGAACCAGCAAATACCATCTCTGATTGACCCTGACCCTTCCTGACCCTTCCGCCCCGCCCATGCATCCTGTTTTGGTTCCCAGGAGGCTTCAGGGAGGCTTGCTAGGCCCAAAATGGGTGGTGGGGGGTGCACCCTGTTTTGGAGAAAAAGGAGAGGAAGGAAGGGCCACCAACTCTGGCACTAGAGGCAGCTTCAGAGGATTCTTTGACACAGCACACCAATCCAGGGCTGGAAGGGACCTCGGAGGTCATGTAGTCCAAACCCCTCCTCCAGCAGGAGACCTTATATCATCTTGGTTATTTTGATGCATCTAACACAGAGGACAAATTCCCAGAAATCCCCAGGCATTGCCAACCTCTCGCCCCTAGTAAAAAAAAACAACCCTAGAGCAAAAACTTCATGCAGTATTAAAAAGAAGAATAGAAAAGGCGACTGTTGTGTATTGTTTAATGGACTGCTATTGGCCCACCCAGTCACATGACAACCTGGCCACACCCATCAAGCCATGCCCAGCAGTAAAAAAAATTGAATCCCACCACTGCTTTAACCACTATATCAAACTGGTTCTCCTGAAAAAAGCAACTCACACCTGATTCTTTAGTTCCATAGCAAATTTGTTTAGTAGGATTGGTCTAAGCTTATTTCTCACTTGCATTCAAGAAATTATCCTTGCACTTTCTAAATTCAAAGTTCTGATATAAATTAAAGTATTTACTTTTGTTGCTCAGAATAAAAGTGCTTAAGTATAGACATTTAAAGAACATAGGACTATTGTTGATTACTGTCAGAGAAGCTAAAAGTAGCAAATAAAACTGCCAGGTCAGCTAGTAAAATGTATGTGGAACAATTTGAGGAAAGGACATTGTACCTGGCCTTAAGGAATTAAAAATGTAAACCTTAAGCTTCCTGTGAAAATTTCAAAGAAATTCTGATAGTCAAAGCACCACTATTTCTGAAGTACAGGCTTCAACATAGTCAATATAGTCCACTGCACAGCACATTAGTCCTGGATTTGGGATCTCTACATGTCATGGCCTCATGTGACTTTAAACAATTCATCATCTCACAGACTGAGTTTCTCATTTATAAACAGGTACTGCAAACAGCCCTAGAAGTGATCGTGTGAATGAAAAGATATTGGCAAGCATTTTGTTCGTTTTAAAACTGATAAAACTGGATAGTCACCACCCAACAAGTCAGTGCTGTGTTAACTTGGAGGGGGGGAGCACATTATCCTACAATGGACACCTCTTAAATACCTACACCTTTCAATTTTTCTTGAGGGCAATTGCTGCCTAGCAACCAATGAATTACAAGTTATTAAACATTATATTAGAGCCAAACCCCTGCAGTCAAAGGAACCTACATGTCCGGGCCCAACATGTGCCTATAGGTGAACACCAAATTCTCTACAACTTAAAAGAGTTGCTTTTCTGCAACTGGAGCCAAAAATCCCTTTTAAAGAGTGCTGCTCAATCCTTTTAAGGTGGTAACCACAATTAATCATGCTGCACTTTCACAATGAGAGTTTTTCAACTCTTCCTTCTCCCTTATCCTTATGGAATTAGATTAGAACAAGGAATCGTTTACAATGCAACAAATGAATAACTGCAACAATAAACAAATCACCCCTCTCTTTCCCAAAGATCGCATAAAGCAGCTTCCAGAATAAAAGGGCCCAAATTATATCTGTGTGCTAGACAAGATAGCAGTAGTAATAGCACTTAGACTTATATACTTGCTTCACAGTGCTTTACAGCCCTCCATAAGTGGTTTACAGCAGGGGTCCCCAACCTTTTTGGCACCAGGGACTGGTTTCATGTTAAAAAAATTCCGCGGACCGGTGGCCATGGCTCAGCCAGCGTAGAGGGGGAGCGGGGGGAGGGGAACAGGCGGCGCATGTGCACGCAGGGTGGTGGTGTGTGAGTCGGCTCACTCGCCCCTCTCGGGCCCCCAATAGCACGAGCGGCCGCGCCTGCGCTCTCCCCCCTCCGGCATGCACTCTGCCCAGGGGGCTGCCCCCTCCTCCCTCCTCCTCCTCTCCGGCCCTTTCTAAGAGTTACGCCGCTCACTGCGGCCCAGTCCCTATCAAGCCACGGACCGGCACGGGTCCGCGGCACGGGGGTTGGGGACCCCTGGTTTACAGAATCAGCCTATTGCCCCAAACAATCTGGGTCCCCATTTTACCCACCTCGGAAGGATGGGAGGCTGAGTCAACCTTGAGCCTGGTGAGATTCGAACTGCCAAATCGCAGGCAGCCAGGAGTCAGCAGAATTAAGCCAGCAGTACTGCATTTTAACCACTGCCACACTGCAGCTCTTATAAGCGCTGCATTTCAAAAATTTAGAAATTCACATTTGAGTAATCTTGTGTCATTGATTTAACTGTGACAAACTGCTGGTAACCATAAAGAGTGGTATCATCATCATTTTAGCCATAGTCTATCCACTGCAGGATGAATCGTTCCAACCAATACGGTCCTGAGCTTTCTTTTGTCAATTGGGATCACAATACTTGTTGATGTCATCAATCTATCTTGTTTTAGGTCTCTTTTGCGGTATAGCCAGATTAAAGTAAACAAAACTGATAAACTTCCAGGAAAGCACAGAAAACAAAGCATCTAAAGCAGACCTAAAGTTGTTTTAAAGCCGTTGTTTGCTAACTGTTAGGGCTTCTTTTGAAAAAGATGCACAAGAAAGTTAAAAAAGATTGGCAACTACATAAAGCTATACAATATGTACAATTATAAACTTGAAGAACAGGTTCCAAATACATTTTCCATTTATGTAATAAAAGCAAGTTTACACAATTAAATCCAACATGGAATGTTGTTTTCTTGGGGTGATAATGCAATTTCTTTTCAGGCAGAAGTTGCAGTTTCCCCCCCAATATTCTGAATATTATGTAAAGCAACAAAAGTATTACTATTATCACACAAAGAATATGAAGTAAATTATTTTGGTAGCTTCTTGTACACTTTACAAGAACATTATGCAATGGATATGTAACTTTTCTGGTTGTAACCAAATACTATTGCAACAGCATAAGCTTGGAAAAGCAAAATAAAAGTTATGCCTCTCTTTAAAAACTCTTTTTTGTCAGACCAGTGTTTATAAATCCTTTATTTTTTGAGCACTTTGGATTGTTTATTTCTTAAGACTTTTTCTGAAAATTAAGATTGCTCACCCTGTAAGGTCTCATAATTCTACAATGCAAGGAGCATTGACAATAATTTAAAGTCACTTTGATGCGAGGTGGATGGCAAACGTCTATAAATAAAATAATTTAAGCTGAGAATTATTGAAAACACCAGCAAAATGAGCAAAATAACCCCATTTCCCATGAAGGTGTCCACTCAGTACCATAGGAAACACCTGAATTAAGTCTAGTATACCAGTCCTAAGCATACTGAAGTGTTAACTCAGTAGTGGTTATTTGCATGAAGGTCAAAAAAAAGATACTAATGTGTAACTAAGTAACTAAGGAAATAAAAGAAAATTATCATACTTTATTCCACTTGAGATGTATGGATACACCCATGTGGTTTTCTTGGCAGTAGCATGAAAACAGCTTTGATTTTATTTTACTTGATCATCTAATGTACACCACTAGTATTTCCTCACCTGAGCACTAAACAGATTCAAACCTACTTAATTTTTTTTTTAATATCAGGCAAGGTCAGGTATGTATTAAGTGCTCTGACACACAAATAAAAGCAAGTGTAAAATCAGTCTATGGTGACAAGGCATGTTTCATAAATCCCAGGCAACATAGTTTGCTGGAAACCGGGAACTTCTGAAAAATAAAAAGTTGATAATTCTTCCAGTAGAGCAGTGATGGCGAACCTTTTTTCACTCGTGTGCCAAAAGCGGGGGCGGAGCACAAGGGGGTCATGCACGGCATGCCACACATGCACACACTTCCCCCCCTCTGCGCACACGACCAGTGCTACCCCTGCCACTCCCCCCCCTGCTTTTTTCGTGGTCCTAGAGGCTTTCTAGGAGCCTGGGGGTGGCAAAAATAGCCTCCCCTGCCCCCCAAGGCTTCAGGAGCTTTCCTGAAACCCCCAGAATGCGAAAAACCGGCTCTATGGGCAAACTGGAAGTTCAGGAACAGAAGTGAAGCCTCCTGAGGGCAAAAAACGGCCCTACGGCCAAACCAGAAGTGACTTTTGGTTTGGCCGTAGGGCCAGTCTTCTCCCTCTAAAGCCTTCAGGGAAGCCCAGTGGGCAAAAAACGGCCCTACAAGCAAATCGGACATCCATTCCCAAACTTCCTGTTTGCCCATAGGGCTGGTTTTTCAGCCCTCCAGCTGAAAAACAGCCTCAAAAGAAGGCTGAAGTCGGCTGGCCAGCGCGCACAGGCGTGCTGGAGCTGGCAAGGTAACAACTCACATGCCCTAACAAATGGCTCCGCGTGCCACCTGTGGCATACGTGCCATAGGTTCACCATCACGGCAGTAAAGGATAAGAAAAACCTCAGCATACTAGAAAATAAATTGTCGAAATAAACTGTCTGCTTCTCCAGAATCAAGATAAAATCAACAGGAAAATCAATTACAGCATTTCTCATTAAAAAGTGGAAAAGTACATATATTGAGACACTTCAATCTGTAAAATGAACACAAGGCTAGATGTAAAGTAGAGTAACTTCAATAACTCAGTTCACCATTTTATTAGTGCTAACATCCATTTACCAAATCACATTTCTAAATAAATATAGGAACAGCTGGTTAACATAGAGATGCCCATGGAAAAAGAAATTGATTTTCAAAATCTATTTTATGTGTTGCAGAAATGACAAGAATTTCACCTTTATCTACTCTACAGTGAGAGCAGGAAAAGTTTTTCCCAGGTTCTTCTGCACCGAGTATTGCATTTAAAATGTTATTAAACAAGTATATTTTTTAAAATCAAAGTCACTGCTATGTGCCCTTAGGCTCACCTTACGAAAGCATTTATTTAAATACGTATATAATAAGAGAACCCTGTTAATGATAGGGTAAGAGATAAATAAATACATTTTAATACAAGCAAGTCTAAACATCTGAAATCACAGAATTAAAAATGTTAGTTAAAGAGAGCAAAATCAGGTTATGAAAAAAAATTGTATGTAACATAAATTATCTAATGGAGCACAGTTTAAGCAAATTTACTTAGTTAGGAAGTTATACAAGTTTCAATTAAAACTATGAATATGTCATAACATTTTAATCTGACCAAATCATTTCAACCAACTATCTGTCCTTTGTTCACCTCATAGTGCACTGGCATTATGTAATAGTAATCTCAAAGACTATTGACAGCTGCATCAGTTAAATGCTTGATACTAAAGACAATGTTCCAATTTCTTCTGTGTATGCATTTCATCAATTTTGGTTTCAGGTGAGCCACTAGGAAATATACTTAAGGAAAAATTGAGGAAATGTCATGAAAATACTTATAGTAATTGTGACCCCACTTCTACTTATTTCCACAGCTTATTTATTTAATTTAATATTTGCAAATTATTATTCATAATTATGGGCCATCAAGTCAATGTCAATGCTTAGTCCTTATGTAAATATTTTTTCTCCATAACAATCTGCCCCTAAAGTTCTTCTTTAAATTTTCCAATGGTGCATCCATCAATACCATTACAGAGTCCACCTATTTTGCTGCTGATCATCCTTTTTTTCTCTTCCCTTCCATCTTTCCAATCAACAGAGACTTCTCAGAGAGTTAAGATGTTTGTGTAAGGTGCCCGAAGTAGGAGGTGGGGGTGTGTGAGTGAGAAATGGGGGATAGTCTTCCTTTATTTTGGCTTCTCTTCTCTTCTTGGCAATTCCCACTGTTTCCTTTCTTCTGTTTCTTCTTCCTTGGCAGTCTCTTTTCCAATTCAACAACTTTTTTTAAGTTCGTTCCTTAGTTCCTTGGTTCCCCATCACTGATGTTCAGGATGCCAAAATGATTTATGATATCCTCCTTGAAAATAGTAGGTATACGTGCAAGGTCATCTTGTGGAAACTGCTTGGCTTTCTTCTCCTTCTTTAGCTTAATATAGAAATTGCACATGATCACTTTGTGATGTCATGTCTTTAATGCCAGAACTTTGCTCCCGTCCTTCCTTTTAGCAATAATAGTCAATTTGATTTCTATGTATTCTATCTGGTGACATCAATGTATGTGGGCATCATTTTGATTGTTTGGAATTAATGTCAGTTATGAAGAAATTGGAGTAGTGGAAATGTTCCTGCTTCATTTTGATTTCCTAAGCCAAACAATACAACTACATTTTCCAACTTTAGCATTCTCCAATCAGAAATAGCACATTTTGGTCACATGAACGTATTCATGCCCTGAATAATAAACAGTGTGTTATTCTAGCTGAAAGTATCCAATTCCAGTCTATCTCAATTTGCTAATTCCTAAGATGTCCATTTGTACTTATTTCATCTCTCATGATATTCATTGTCCTGCGCTTCCCCGTGTTCATGCTTGTTACATTCCATGTTCCCACTGTAATTCTGTCTTTGCAGCTTTTTTTCCCCTGCATGGCAACATCAGCAAGTATCTGTCCGACAGTCATTAACCTAGCCACGTCATAAATACTACGAGTACACTGAAAAATTCTCAGCTCCTCTCAGTAGCATACTGTGTGCCATCTGATCTGAGGAGCTTTCATCCAGCACTATATTACCAATCATTATATATTTTCTACCTATGTGGTTTTCTTGCTAAGAATACAGAAGTGATTTATCATTGTTTTCTCCCACAGAGTATGAATTTATGTCTTTATCATGTTACTAAAGTGATAATTCATCTCCAGCATCTTCTTCTATCTCAGTGGCCCAACAAAGGTGAATTCTTGCTTTAGCTGAGTAGTGGGATGACCATTTTGCCTTCGGTTTCCCTACTGGGAATATATAAATATTGGCATACATTACTGGCATACTTCACTCATTCTCCTGCCATGCTGATGCAGGACAGCAAAAGCTGGGGTAGGGGAGAGTTATCTATAAAAATATTTTTATTTAAGAACAGACATTAGGCAAAAACAATAATGCAACCAATCATAAATTCTGCATTTAACCTGAACATTGTATTTCATAGATTCTACATTTAACTTGAACTATGTCTAGATTTGACTTTGACAGTAGTCCAAATTTTACCCACTGAAATTGAATAATCTTAATGTATCAGAATTCAATAACTTAAAGCTAGATTAATTTAAAACAAAATGCAAGCAATTTTCAAAAGAGTACAATATAAAATGTGGGCAGTATACCTTCATTCCCACATAATACTGAGTGGCTACATTATACTGGATTATAATAATAATGTGTACATTCATCTACCATGCTTCTTTAAATAGGTCTCCATATCAAAATATACTTCCCCAAAATACAGCCACAAGAAGAGTCAGAATTATATGTACCAGTTTCCAAACTTTCCAAAGAAATATATACAGATACATTTACAACTTAGTTGTGATTTTTAATTAGCTTGGCAGTGAAGCAAGTTTGCCTCATCATTTGGAATCTTATATACCTTTTATATGAAGCAACTGCTGGGAAAGAAGGGTTTCAAAGCTAGATAAAGTTAACCGCTGTTCTGACCCCCCTTTCTTCTACTAATTACAAGATTGAATACTTGACTGAATGACTTTTGGCTGCTTGCCCAAACTGACCTTGAACAGACCCGAAGCTTCTTAACTAACCTGCAACTCAACACAAAGAAACTCAAACCTAGAAAGCACAGTTGTTCTCTGCAAACTTCCTTAGCAGAGGCTTCCTTTTAAACCCTCTTGGGAGGGGCCAGTCATTAGGCAGCTGTGACTACTTTATCTCCTCCGAGTTCGACTCTGCTGCAACTGAAGCTTCCTTCTTTCAACCCGTCTTAACCTAACATCAGGGACAAACTGGCCTTGATCTTCCCCACTACTCCAAGACCCAGATGCCTCCTGATGACTAGCCAGGCTCTCTGCTCTCTCAAGGTCACCCTCCTCCTCCAGAGCAGACTCATAGGATTCCTCACTAGAGGAGTCCATCAACAGCTCATCCGGAGCTGTCTGGGCCACAACAACCGCCTATCTAATACTCATCAAATGCAAACTTATTTTGCATACACAAGATCCACTTTCTCAAACTGATCAGTTCTACCCCCATAGTGGGGATCGATTGGGCCTTTAAGTCACAAGCCAGCCTTATATGGCCAAAGTTAGTCACCTGATCACTGACAGTCAATAAAGAAAAAGAGAAGATTTGGGGTAGGAACAGGTTGGATGTCTTGTGAGACAGTTGGTTGGAGTCCTGGATGACAAGGTTGAAAATTAAGTTGTTTACGAATGTTTAGAAATACGAAAGTGATTTTTCTATTTTTGCTCTTTAAGTGTGTTGTGTCTAGACCTTAGAAGAAGCTAGAAGAAAGATGTTCTTCCAGCACCAATGATGACATTGATTTTTGTTTAAATCCTGGAGTTGACAAGTTAGTTGCCTTTTAGCACTCAATCCAGGTTGGCTGAGCTCCCAGAGATTTTGGGGTAAGGATTTTCCCTTCAATCCTTGATGCCCCAAAGGCTGGAGGAGAAAGGCAAAATAGATGTACAATTAATGGGTGATGGCAGCAAAGGAAACCAATTCTTCAGTCATTGTTCATTCTCAGGCACAGCTTACCTCAGAACTGAAGTCCTCAGAAGGAGGACTCTTTTAGCACTGAGGGCATCTTTTCCAGTATTACAACGCCAATAAAACAACAGCCATTAGCTGCACATAACCTGAAAGCAAGTCACTGCTCTATCGTTCCAATCGAGCTATAGAGCTCCAATAGACAAGTAGGGAAAGCCATTATTTTGCCGCTTACAAATAAAGAACTGTAGGGCTTGACAGGCATCCATACAGAATGTTACTTTCTTATGTATATTTTAAAAAATCTTGCGTCAAAAACAGCCAAGAGATACATTAATCATTTCTGCAATATCTACTGTGTTTCCCTGAAAATAAGACAGGGTCTTATTTTCTTTTGAACCCCCCCAAAGAAGCATTTGGCCTTATTTTCAGGGAGGTCTTATTATTTTTGAGGTGCAGGAGGCGGTGAGCATGGCCACCTCATGGCTGCTACTGTTTTGCAATATTTTGGGGAGGGTTTATTTTCAGGGGAGGGCTTATTTTAGCACATGCTCAATTTGTCTTATTATCCGGGGAGGTCTTATTTTCAGGGAAACAGAGTAGTTGGTATATGACTTCCTCATATCCAGCCTCATTTTATCCAATAAGATAGCAATCTAGAGATGCAAGATTGCAAAGCAGCCATTTCTTTAAAAACATTTCATTCACATTTTATAGGGTGTATTATTCAATCTATCTGGCAGATAGCAGATACTCTCCCAATGTTTTTTTTAACTTGAAATTTATTGATGACATTTCCTTCATCTGGACTCATGGAAATAATTCCACATCAGATTCAATCAAGGCTATAAAAATTTCTATCCAACAATCAACTTAAACTTGGAGTTCTCTACAAAACAAGTCTATTTATTCAATGTCATGGTAAAATGGCACAATGCATACATAAACACCACATTCTTCATAAAACCTGCACACCACCATGCATACCTACAAGCTTCTAGAACATATTACCAAATCTATTGTCTATATTACAATTTCTTTTGTTTTGACCCACTTGATAGAGATTAATTAATCTCAAACAAGTGACTCTGGACTGCAAACAATCATAACACTTAGCTGATAGTTCAGCCTCCTAATGTTTAGTTTAATTCTATCTACCCAGAAAGATCAATACACAAATCAACAGGGAGGATCTATTAAAACACAGACCACAAACAAGAAAACAACAGAGCAACATGAGTTGTCACCTACAGCTCACAGCTCAAGCCACATAAATGCATTATTAATAGGCTACAATTCCTACTAGGCAATGATTCCGCATTTTGCAAGGCACCTCAAGGTAACCCATTCTTGCATAGACACAACCACCAACTAGAAGTAAATTCTTGCAAGCAAAAAGAAACAGTACAACAATATAAGATGGGAGCAGGGCCTGCAACAAATTCAAATTTCAATAGGTTGTCCTTGACTTACAACTGATCACTTAACAATCTTTCAAAGTTATGGCAGATTCAAATAAAGTTACAGGTAGTCCTTGAGTTACAACCATTCATTTAGTGACCGTTTGAAATTACAATTGCGCTAAAAAGTGAAGTTATCTTTTTTCACACACATAACCATTGCCGTATTCCCCATGGTCATGTGATCAAAATTTAGAGGCTTGGCAACTGACTTATATTTATGATGGTTTCAAAGTTCCAGGATGATGTCATCCCCTTTAATGACTTTCTAACAAGCAAAATCAACGAGGAAGCCAGATTTGCTTAACAATCGTGTTACTAACTTAACAGCTGCAGTGATTCACTTAATAATTGTGGCAAGAAAAGTTATAAAATGGGTCAAAATTCACTTAACAAACTGTCTCTCTTAGCAACGGAAATGTTTGGCCCAATTGTGGTCATAAATCAAGGACTACATGTACGTACAACTCATTGACATTTCCCAGCAAAAACACCCATTGGATAAGCTGGAGTCAGACTTATGGCCAAGTGATTTGCTTAAAGACCTTGTGTTCTGTGTCACCACCATCATAAAAATGGTTATAAAATTAAGTCCGGTTACCACAACTTCCAACCACAACAATTTATAACCAATATTCTGAGCTATTGCAATTGTGGTCATAAGTTGAGGACTACCTGTAGAATGCTTCCACATTATACAAACGAGACCGTTATGTACTTCACACAGAACATTAACAGCATCTTCATATACTCTTCACGAAATGTGATAAGATATTATCATCTGCCAGCAATACCACAGTGGATTCTACATAGAACAAACAGGTCAAGACTTCATGCAAAATAATTAATAGACACAAATTTGACATCAGGGCTCAAAACATAGAGAAAACTGTATTTTAACTACCCAAGACGCTCTATCACAGATTTCAAAATAGTGATTTTAGAACAAAGAAACCTAGGCAGAAAATGAGGGACTGCTAGCTTACATCAAAAGATTTCAGGCTATCTCAGAAGGTTTGAACAAACACAAAGGGTTTTTAACCAGTTTTATTAATTAATAGATTACCTGTAATCTGCCTCTCAAGGAACCCTATCTGTGTAACTTGCCTATCTTCACTCCCTCCTCATTTTAATATATTTAAGTCCTACATCAGTCAAGTCACGCCATGCATCCCTAATACATGAAATAACTGAAGCTTTTGACAGCTGATGACTTAAAAATGATTACTTTCAAAAGATGCTGCCAAACTTTTTCTGATTATATATCCACGATTACACCGTGGTGATACATCACTAATTCTCTCATTCTTTCCTCATATCACATAAAATAATGTATTTTAATTGGTTCCTCTTCTATGTGTAGGGATGAATAAATAAATTATATAACTTTGGTTCAAAGGAGCTTTTTTTTTTCAAGAGGCAACTGGGCTTTCTTGTTTTTTTTTTAAGACGTTTTACTTCTCATCCAAGAAGTTTCTTCAGCTCTGATTGGATGGTGAGGAATGGAAGGATTTATATTCTTTGCAGACAGCTGGTCATTTGCATTCTTTTTAGAGAGTCATTGAGGCCACTTGGAGGTTTATCTGCATCCTCAGGATCCCCTGAGTGGTGCAAATGGGTGCAGAGCCTTCTTGGAACTACTGAAAGGACTGTTTTGAACAGGCCTCACTCAACAGAGAGAGAGTATATGGCATCATCTATCTCCAGTCTACAACACCAGAACGGGAACTCACCCCGTCATGACATCACATGGTGCTTCGGTCTTGAACTGCCAATCTTTTGGTCAACAAACCCAGCATCTTAACTGCTAGGCTACCCGTGCTCTAATTTTCTTCCCAGAGCCGTGATGGCTAACCTATGGCACACATGCCACAGGTGGCACGCGGAGCTATATCTGCCGGCACACGAGTCGTCAGCTCCAGTGCATATGCGCGCACTGGACAGCTGATTTTCGACCTTCTGGAGGGCTGGGGGAGACCATTTTTGCCCTCCCTAGGCTTCAGGAAAGCCTCCGAGGCCTGGGGAGGGTGAAAATGAGCCCAACGGGCCTACCAGAAGTTTAGTTTCCGAACTTCCAGTAGGCCTGTTGGGCCCGTTTTTTTGCCCTCCCCAGGCTCCGAAGGCTTTCCTGGACCCTGGGGAGGGCGAAAACAGCCTCCCCTGGCCCCCTGGAGGAAATACCAAGCTCAGCTTGGAGGCAAGCAGTGCGGTGTGCATGGGGGGAAGCACATGGGTCTCTGTGTGCATGCATGAGTATGTGGGGATGCACTATGCATTATGGGTGCCAGCACACACACACACAATTGCGTGTGCATGCTCTCATTTTTGGCACCCAATAACAAAAAGGTTATCCATCACTGTCCTAGAGCAAAGAACCAGGGAATGTTTCTGAATGATAATAATAATAATAATAATAATCTTTATTGTCATTGTACTAAAATTACAATGAAATGATATGGAACAGGGCTGGATTATCTGTGGATACAAAATTTATGAAACCCTTTTATGTTCATCATGAATGTCAGAAATCTCAAAATTTAAAATAAACCCATAATCTTATTTTCTATTTGTATTTCTATTTCTATTTTCTATTGTAATGATGATTATACATTGCATGCAATATAAATATTCTTGGAAGCTAAGATTATGAAAATGCCCAAGTCCAGGATTTCATTCTGGCCGTATGCTAGAGCAGGGATGTGCAAACTTGGGAACTTTAAGACTTGTGGACTTCAACTCCCAGAATTCCCCAGCCAGCAGGGCTGGGGAATTCTGGGAGTTGAAGTCCACAAGTCTTAAAGTTCCCAAGTTTGCACATCCCTGTGCTAGAGATACCAAGAAAACTTACCTGGGCAGAAGAAACGTGGTCAACACAATTTTTCTCGCTAGCTCCTTCCTCTAGATAGAAGATGTTTCTAATAAATCCCACAAAAAATATTACAAATACATCCCATCACACAATTTCACTACAATTGTTTCACTATAATTTCACTATAATTTCCTCTGCATTAACTCTGCTAAAATATTAATTTTTAACACATTTCTCGCATCTTAAAAAAAAATTAAATCTTTAATTTTCTAAATACATAAAAAAGACAGTTAAATTGTAGATAAATATACACAAACAAATGCAAATAATATTTATATTTTATTGGAACATATTAAGTTTGTAGTTGATGAGAAAATGGGAATCCTGTCTAATTGTTTTGTATGAATATTCCATAATATATTCTTATACTAATTACACATATACAGTTTCCGAGATTAAGTCCCTAACAGCTGCTCTAGATTCTCACAAAGCTTATTAATCAGATTTATTGAAAGGAGAAAAAAGATTAGATTACAAAATCTTGGAAACTTAATATGTGTAATTTAGTTCTCTATTTACCAATAAGCTTGTTGGGGCTGGAGTTTTTAGATCTTCTTACTTGACTGTCTGTTTTTTTAAAATATATTTTTATTATACATTTGTAAGAAAGGAAAAGAAAGAAAGCAAAAAACAAGAAAAGGGGCAGAGAAGAGGCAAAAAAGACAAAGAAAACGCAAAATGTATAATTTACATATAATAAACATAACTAAATTTGCAATGTATAAACTAATTGGGATTACATACTGAATATCTGATATCATTTCGAAAACTGAAGGTCATTGTTGAAATCCAATTATATAGGATTAGCAGTAATCAACACAGTATAAATTATAGTGACCAAATAGTGAAAGATTTATCCTTAGTTAAGGATACTTGAAAGTTAGAATATTAAACCTTTATGTCAAGAGAAGCCTAAATTTCAGTTGTGATTTAAATGGAATTATGCTTTAAAAAGGGTTTCAAATTAATTTGAATTGTTTCAAGTGTATTTTGCTACTTTCTTTTCTAATATGGGAAGAATGTTCAGATGCTCTGGCCCTGTAGTAGTTTGCGAACCACCATGCATGAGTCCAAGATCTAAGAAATTCACTATAGAGGGACACATACTCCCATCTGTGTCCCTCTACAGGTTACCGTGTCTACACAAATGAATAAATTCCTCCTCTCTAGTCTTCAAGTTGAGGCTTATGCAGAATCTGAAAACTGGCTGGGATCAGAGAAATCCCCTCCTTCCTCACCCAACCACAATTACCTTGTGGAGAAACAATGTCTCATTACAAACAGGCCAGGTGCTAAGTAACAATAGCTACAATTGTGAATTGTGAAGAGAGGCTTTCCACCACCAACCCCTTTCCAGTCATGGCCTGCCTACTGCTATCCATCATAGATCCCTCTGCCCATAATTTCAATTTTCCTATCCCAAGGGGCCCAAGTACTAATTTGTGGACCAAATAAACTAGTCCTTTTAAGCCCTGCTCAAAGCCTTTCCCTTCCAGTTCTGGGGGATTGCAAGTTTCATATTAACAATGGCAATACAGACAGTCCTCAACTTACAACAGTTCATTTAGCAGCTTTTCAAACTTACAATGGCACTGAAAAAAGTGGCTTATGGCCATTTTTCACACTTACAACCATTGCAACATCCCCATGCTCACAAGATCAAAATTTGGACACTTGGCAACTGACTCATATTTATGACAGTTGAAGTGTCCCAGGTCATGTGATCCCTTTTGCAACCTTCTGGCAAGCAAAGTCAGTGAGTAGAGAAGCCAGTTTCACTTAACAACTGAGGCAGAAAGGTTGTAGAATGGGGCAAATTTCACTTAACAAAATAGTTTGCTTAACAACAGAAATTTTGGACTAATTTGTGGTTGTAAGTCGAGGATTATCTGCATATATATCTAGTATTACTATTATTCTTCTCATCTTTCCTACTACCTATCTCCTTATCTTATGACTATAACTTTGTAGCTTGTATCTTACGATTTATATTATTTTATTTAGTATCCTAGTATGGTTTATGTTGATTGCTTATTTAGTATCCTATGACAATCACTAAGCGTTGTATCTTATGATTTACGAAGAATGTATTTTTACGATAACTATGATCATGGTTTATCATTTATTGCTTGTATGTACACTGAGCGCCTATGCACCAGAGACAAATTCCTTGTATGTCCAATCGCACTTGGCCAATAAAGAATTCTATTCCAGAAGCAACCTGCTTTCAGCAACTAGCTAATAGCAGAAACTTCACAGACTCAACAAGGGCAGATTAAGTATTTTATTACCCAGGTGGAAAATATAGATCTGCAAAAAAAAAAAAAAAATGCTTAAGGCAAAAACTCAAGAATCAAGCCTTATACATAACCCCAGGATTTCAATCCTAGGACTTTTTCTCCCACCCTTCTGAGTGGTTCTTCTTCATTTGGTGGTTCTTCTCTTTGCAGCCTCAACAGTGAATGTTCCATGTTTACCTAACCATGCCATCTGGCAAAACCACTGCTGATTCCTGCCTCATTAGCTTCGGCCCTCACGGTTGCTTGCTTTGTTGTGGAGTCAGGTTCATGATCTAATCTGTAAAGAATAATATCTATCCAGTACTCCTAGTTTTTCTAGAATTAAGATTTCTACTTATTTTAAACTGCAGATTGAAAGACTAAATGTGGGATGGAATAAATATCACAGTGAAATTAAATGCAAACCTCTCAATAGTATAAATGGTTGTGATTTGTCCCCTTGCTTGACAAGAGAGAAAAGTAACAACCTGTTCTAACCTGTCTTGAAATTAAAACTACAAAAACACACACATTTTAAAAAGCACAGCTTCACAGCCTGAATGCAAGACACACAACTAGTGTTCAATTATGTTTACATCAGCAACCATTGCTTGAGGAATTCCATTGCTAAGGAAACCATACTGGCACATAATCAACATGGCTAAAATGCCAAATCCACTATAATGTTCATTTTCAAAAGGATCACAGCAGAAAAGGCCTTTTCTTTTCTTTTCCTTTAACCTACCCCAAAACTTCTTTCTACATCAGCTTTTCAAAGTTTCAAAAAATGTTCTATTTACATGGAATACCTCAGGATGTGGCAAGCACTGCATTTCTTGAAAAAATGTTTAAAATAACATCTTAGATCAAGATCAGGCAAACATTATGATTTCAAAATACTTTGAATATTGGGGGGGGGGAGCTACAAACACTGCCTCAATTTAATGTGAAATCGAGTGATCTCTAGTGACAAGAAGGAACCCATGCTGAGGAAATTAATTTTGAAAAGATTTGTGTAGTAACTTTATTGCTGTAAGTAAATGCCAGGCTGACTACCTTCTGCCAAAATACCAGGCTGACAACCCTCTGCCAGAATGTACTGCAGCCAGAAAGAAATATAAAGGCATGAAATTCACTCCAGGTATTTGCTTCAGTCTTATAAACAAGAACCCGTCTTAGTTCTATCTCCCTCTTTGTAGAGGCAAGAAATGACATTATGGACTTATTTCCACTTGTCCATTATCCTCTAGTTCTTAGTCCTTTCAGCTTCTCCGCCCCACCCCGGCTTTTTTTGAGTGTGTGGCCAATACTTCCACTTAAAAAGACGAAGAGCTGACCTAGAACATTTTTCCTTGGGAGTATATGAAATCAAAATGAATTATTCCTTTGTGTATAGGCCAACTGCAAGGGAATTCTGCTCATGGATACAAGCTCTATTGTGAATTTGCACTATTGCACTAGCCAACAGCTAAATGTGTGGGAAAACACATCTTTGAAGTTGATTGATTCTTCATTGTCATAACTAGGATGTTAAAGGTACCGTATTTTTTGGAGTGTAAGACGCACCTTTTTTCCTCTAAAAAGAGGCCGAAGATCTGGGTGCGTCTTATACATCAAAAACAGCAATTTGGGCCTCCTGAAACCCCGCCCTTTCACCAAAATGACCGTGTCTAGCCTCATGGAGGCTTTCAGAGACCTCCTGGGGGCTGGGGAGGGCAGAAACAATTAAAAAATGGACCGTTTTTGCCCCCCCCCAGCCCCCAGCAGCACTCTGTAAGCCTCCATAAAGCTATGCATGCATTTTTTTGACAAAAAACCAGCCCTCTTTAGCGAAAAACGGGCTGGTTTTTTGCTCTCCACCCCAGAACACTCTGCAAGCCCCCCCAAGGCTATTCATGCCTTTTATTTGAAAAAAGGGGCCCATTTTCATGAAAAACGGGCCGTTTTGGGCCTGTTTTTCGCCCTCCCCAAGCTCCGGAGACTTTCCTGAAGCCTGGGGAGGGTATAAAGGGCCTCCTCCAGCCCCCAGAGGAAATACCAATCTCAGGTTGGAAGAAAGTAGTGTAGCGCATGGGAGGAGGAGTGTGGGGAGTTGTGCACATATGCGCACCTGGGAGCATGCTTTGCATTATGGGTGCCGGCACCCCACACCCTATTGCGCGTGCCCCCTTGCATTTTTAGCACCCAAGAACAAAAAGGTTACCCATCACTGCACTAGAACAATGTGCAAAATTATGCCATTTGGAAACAACTCCTATTGAATCATTTCTTCCCATACTTTTTGTAACCAATCTGCTACATCTGCTTACAGAACACAAATTACTCAGAGCTTTGATAAAGCAAAATACACAGGAAATAAAAAAAACAGAGTAATCCTTTATCTGCTGCAATGATAATTTTTAACTGCTGCCTGAAACAAACTTTAATAGATTGTTCTAAATATATTGCTGCTTCACAAACAGAATCAACATGCCCTTTTAATATGCTAAAGATAGGGCCATCTGGATTCACCACAAACTGTAGGCTGAATATGGCAGTATTCTTCATCACAACAGCTGTCCTCTACCCCATTACATCTCCGAAAAAGTGCATTTGGGAATGCATTTTCATTCTACTTCATTAACATATCTATGCTGTCAAAAAGCTGTAAACAGCAACAGAAGGCATATTCTTTGCACAATCATAGTTAGTCCCCGTGATTGATACAATCGTTGGTTAAGGCGCATCATGTCCTGTTTTGATGATTTATCCCTTGTAAATCGCCATTAACAAAGAAGCTGACAAAGGCAACCAAAAATTTGCTTTTATTTAACAATAGAATTTTCCTCAAAAATTCTATGCAATAAGTGATTTAGGAGGAAGAGATAGCAACAGAAATTTCAGATTTTTTTAATGGAAAACTCATACATATACTGTTTTTGCAAAAAAAATTTACTAGATCATCCCAATTTTTTTTTAAAAAAAGCCCCTAGAACTGTGATGGTGAACCTGTGGCATGCAGAGCCCTCTCTGCAGGCACACCAGCCATTGTCCCAGCCCAGATCCACTGCGCATGCGCCTCCAAGCTGGTCTTTGGGTCTCTGCCACACATGTGCGGGGGGCAGGGCTGGAACAATGACTGGGAAAGCCCACAGAGAGGACTCTGTGGGCCACCGGTGGCATGTGTGCCCTAAGTTCCCTATCACCTGGAAGGCCTCCTGCACCAACCTGGAAGTCAAAACGGGGTGAGGGGACGGGGCACATGCACTGGGGTCATGCAAGCATGCGCAGGGGAGGTTCGCGCATGCATGCATGGGTGTGTGTGCTGGGGTGGGTGCACACGCACTGCATTATAGGTATGTTTTTGGCACACGACGACAAAAAGGTTAGTCGTCAACGTCCTAGAATATGCCTTTACATATCACCGAATACATGTGTATATTCCATTATATGCAGTGGTGGGTTGCAGGCGGTACACCCCGGAGCCTACCCGGAGCACCATGGTACCGTTCTGGTACAATGCTCCGGAGGGCCCACCTGCCTACCCACATTCCTTACCAGTCTTTAAACTCTTCAGTGCTTCCGCACACGCACATGGTCCATTCAGCGCCTGCGCAATGCTCCACCAAGCAGCTGGAGCACCGCAGAGGCTCACAGAGGCATCACTGGACAGTGAGATGCATGCCCGCGCTGCGCACATTCACGTGGAGGACGCCGGGCTCCATATGGTATCTATTGAGGTAGTCCTTAGGTTACAACATCATTTGAAACTAGAACTGCCCTCGGTAGGAAATGCAGTCATAAAGCATGACATCTGAACAGTCAAATGAACAAAATGGACATAATCTGAAGACTACCTGTAGAAGCTTAGCTTCATACAGGAGGCTTTTGCTTCCAATTCGTAAACTTTTGAAGAAGTGTTCAGGATGAAACGACTTTAAAAGATGCAACAGGCAAATATCTATGAAGTAAGTTAAATTACTGCGGAATTGCAAGACAATGTTTGATGCCTTTTCTCCCCCTTTCCCTCAACAAGCAATCCCGTCACTAGCTCTGAAGTACATGTAATAACATATATTCTTATTAATACTTATTTATTTCTTATTCAATTCGTTTATTAACTGTGGCAAGCAATTAATATCTAATTATTCCATGGTCACGTGGTATATAATAATGCAGAGGTGTCTTATTCTCAAATACTTTTTAAATAAGGTGTGCAAATATTGTATGAAGGATTGGATCTAGATCTGTTACATGCAAAAGTATTGCCAACTGATTTATTGGATCCAATCAAATGAATATATTATAGAACTAATACTCCTTTTCGCTCCCTCAAACCTAACTTAATAAACTCAAATAGTTCTGGGATAATTTCAGAAGTCTCACTCAATTGCAGTACTCAATTACATAAGCTTGACAAACTTGTATTATTGCTTTGGCAAGTTAATGAAACGTGCACTAACAAAGATAAATGAGCATATTTTTATCTCACAATAATGTCATGTATATTCATACTCTAAACATTTATATGTTGAAATCAAACCTTTAACAGAGTCTTCTTCTAAGATTAAAAAAGAACTGACAACATAGCTAGAAGTTTGACACACATCCGAACATGTATTCCAATTCTGTCTGTTACTGTATGTTATATGAATCAAATTATATGCAGTTTTCTGTTGAAACCATATTACCTTTGGCCACTAAGTTCTATCTCCCTTGCTGTTATTTCTATGCCCAAATGCCCAATTTTGTTTCCTTCTGCCATATCTGTTCATCGAAGCTATTGAGCCTAGTCAGAGATCACTGGTTGACTCTAACATCCGAGCGCCCATTCCTGCATTAGGCACAGTTCTGCCTTTTAAATATACATTTTTTCTCATGTAATTGATACATTTTCATCATAGTATGATGCCTCGTCAAATATGATGATCTGATCCACAGATGCCCTAAAAGGTGTTTATTTTCAACTAAGTTGTTTTAAACAATTATTTTCTGACCATGTAATGACTCAGCATCCACTTCTCTTGTTTTAGGTAGATATTATAGAAAAATATGTGAAAGGTAGAACGAGGGTTTCTGAATATGTGCAAAATACCTGCCCCACTGCTGAGTCCTGGGTGCTTCTTGGGACTTGAGTTCAAGATCACAGGCTCATTGGATCCACTTACTAAACAAAAAAGGCAGCACTTTTTGCACATATTCAGTTACTCAGTTTTGCAAATATTCAGTTTAATAAACACATTTCAAAGAAAGTGGTTAGGTACTCATCAGTGAAAACAGACTAACAATCCTGGAATCCAAGTATGGAGGACAACTGCAAAAAATTCATAAAAAGACATGGGCCTCTTTTAAATATATATATATATCTCCAAATGCCAACGTGTACATTCTCTTTTGTAGTAGTCACTCTGATTTGATACTCCCTAAAGTTGACAATACAATTATGTATTGTTAATTTGCTAGGAAGAAATGATGCTGTTGCTCTCCAGTAGGCCTCTGTGAAATGGTGGCTTCTCGTCATTCAGAATAGCATCTGCTCTGTAAAAATAAAAAAATCGGGGGGAAATAATAATTTTGCCTAGGAGCTGCTTGTACTTCAAACTTATGCACAGTTCAGCTGAAATAAGGTTCCATTGTTCATTTAGAGTTGGTATGCTATAATAGGCATACTGTTGTTCAAGGCCCTTAAACTCATTGGATGGCAAGGGAGTAGTCACTATCTTTCAGCATGATTGCCTAAATAAAATGCATAATCCGTATGAATGTTGTCTCGAGTACTTTCGGTGACAATGGAGATGAAAGGATGTATTGGTACCCAGAGAAGCCCATTTATTTACACTAAGGGGTGTGAATATGAGTCCTTTATGCCTCCATTGATGCAACTCTTTAAATGGTAAGGAGACTCAGGAAAGAGGAAGTCTTGCATTGTGTTTGGAAGAAGATTTCAGTGAAGCTTTAGAGAGCCTAGCTATAATGCTTATTGTTATCACCTCTTCTTTTCTCAACAGAAGTTCCCATCTTGTTTAACTAGTTTATTTCTTCCTTCCTACATTAGGGTAAGTCATTTTAGGTTTGATTAAACAAGTTTGTTGTTAGTTTTCTGCCTTTACAGCAGTTTAGATTTTAACCAAAACCCAGATTATGATATTTGAAATTTCAAGTTCAGGATACAGTATGTGGCAGCATGCTGAGGGGGAAAAACCTGGAAATATTTGGAAACAGAAATAAAACGAAAAATAATTCTGGGTCCAGTGTAATCAATGAGATGCCTAGAATGGGACATTTGGTACGTCTTTTTTTGTGGGGGGGGGAGGGGAGGGGAGGAGTAGAGGGTGGAGACGACAGCAAAGGATAAGTCTCCTTCCAAAATAGAAAATTAAGTGTAATGGCTTCCTACAGCTAGCCATCATTGCTATAGTGTATAAAATAATAAAAGTGTTTTGGTAAAGGAAGGATGTGAAGTGTGTGTGTTTGTGTTTTTATAGTTATAATGTACACTGAAGATGGCATTTAATTCTGTTGTATGATGTGCAATAACAATAAACTAAACACTTATGAATTAAGTCACCTACTTGATATTTATCTGTACTGAGGTATCCACATGGAATTAATATGCAAGTTCGAAACTCAAATACAAAGGCAACAATTATACAGTATTTATTTCTATGGTCAAAAAATAACTGCATTATGTTCAAATGTCATGTCCATTTTCAGTTATTATTATACAATCAGGTACTGCCTTGCTGTCTTTTGTGGAGACACACACACAAAATTTCTTTCTTTCTTTTCCTTCCTTCCTTCTCTCCCCCCCTCCCTCTCTCTCTCCAAAAGACAGCAAGGCAGTACCCAATTTATTTATGTATACACACACATATACATACATACATACACAGTATACACCTATTTTCCCCACAGCATCAACTCTGCGAGATGGGTTAAGCTGAGAAAGGTGATTGATGCAAAGTCACCCAATCAGTTTCCATAACTAGTGGAGAACTAGAACTGAGTCTCCCATTTTAAAGTTCAGCACCTTGACCTCTAAAGCAAACTGGCTCTACAATCAACAGTACTCAAATATTGAAATCTATAATTTTGAGGGAAATTGCAGTACAATCAACAGTACTCAAATATTGAAATCTATAATTTTGAGGGAAATTGCAGTGGGGTGCTATCTCTCGTTTTTATTGTCGAACTAACTTTCTCTGCAATTAGAGAAGCACGTATGCATTTTAAAATTCCACCAAGCATTTAATTAAGTGTTTTTCCCGTCTTGAATAAATCATTTCAGTACTTTGATACGTATCTATCAAAGATCAGAACAAGTCTGGCTGATAAGATATTAGGTTCAACCACTCATTACAGTAACCTCAGTTTAATTGCAATAGAGTTAATTGTATTTAATTAGAAGAGCCAAGAAGGACCACAATGGAAACTACAACATTCAAATTGGCTCCTCACTTTTAGGTATAACAGGTTCCATCATGAGCTTTTGGAGTCCATAGCTAATATGGCTAGCACAAAAAGAGAGGGAGTCAGCCAGCCAGAATATCTATGGAACCCATATAATCTAAGATAGATCCCAATTAGAATGACAGCTGAATAAACAGGATGCAGCGTAGAATTAACCCTTTGTTAAAATTGGGAATTCAAGACAGTAAAATAGATGTTCAAGACTTAGAAGTTTAGAAGTTCAATTAGCATCTGACAATGCACCCAAACTTAACCAAAAACACTCAGTAATCATGAGGATTTTCTAGAAACAAGGCTTTCATTGTTTTAAACATAGTATAACTTCATCTTATTAAAATTAAACACTATACATACAAATGTATGTGCAGCCATATAAATGTGATGCATCAAACAAACAACTAAAGAATTATTTTTCCAACAATCCATACTTTATTTTCTTGATTTATATCTTGCCTTTTGGAAACTTTTTTCTGGTGGAAGAAGTAGTTCTTAGTATTATGAAAACGTTTGTAAAAATCTAAGCTTCTACTTGAAAATTACTTTTATCAGAACATTGATAAATATTTACATAGGACTAATCCATAATGAATCTTTTTTTCATAATTTTATTTCATGAAATCACTTATTTCATAATTATTTCATAATTAAGGTAGTCCTCAATTTACAACAGTTCGTTTAGTGACCATTCAAAGTTACAACAGCATTGAAAAAAGTGACTTATGACTGTTTTTCCACACTTTCAACCGTTGCAGCATCCCCATGGTCACCTGATCAAAAGTCAAATCCTTGGCAACCAATTCATATTTATGATAATTGCAATGTCCCCAGGGGTTGTGACTTTCTGACAAGCAAAGTCAATGGGAAAGCCAGATTCACTTAACAAACGTGTTACTAATTTAACAACTGCAATGATTCACTTAACAATTGTGGCACGAATAAGATCATAAAATGGGGCAAAGCTCACTTCACAAATGTCTCTCTTAGTGGGGGGTGGGGCTGATGTTGCAACGTTACGACGTGAAATCTTGAAGCTCCAAGATCGCCGTCGATATCTCTGCCACTGGACGGTCCTTTTGGACCTAAACCATCCCGTAGAGACAGTGATAGAGAAGGACACATCTTGCTGATCTCAGGGACATTGCAAAGTCTCTGATTGATCCAGGAGAAGATCTTTTTTTCGGAGACAGAGAAACAGCCATTAAAGCTGCAGAAAGTTGAGACAGCTCCAGAACAGAAGGAAAGCGGGAGACAGAGTGTGTTGAATTGGTGAGATAATTTTTACTATTAGAGAAGAGAATACCCAAAAAGATCAAAAGTAAAAAAATGTCTCTCTTAGCAACATAAATTTTGGGCTCAATTGTAGAGGTAATTTAGAGGTCTATTTGTATTAAAAAAAAATAGGGCACTTATTATAATTGAAGCCCTGGATGTCTTGATAATGTAATCCACTGATTTACTCCACAGTTTATTTCTCTCAAAGTCTAGGAATGAAAAACCTTCTGTGGGGGGAAAAAATAGAAAAATTTCCTTTACAGAAAATGTTCCATTTTAAATAAATGCCATACATACATGATGACACTATCTCATTTCTTTTGTGAAATACGATGTATCAAAATCTGCTTAAAATTTGAGATAATACTTTGGTTAATTTTGAAAAGTATCATTATCCCTACCAAAACACTTGGTGTTGGGAATCTTTAATAAAACTACAGAAGGAAAGAAGAAAATGTAAATACTAGGGAAAAACCAATGTAAATGATGCAACAAGAATGAAAGGTCATTGGACAAGATACAAAAAGTGCCCAGAAATAGTAAATCTTCATACAAGAAGTTACTGCAACAACACCAAAAAAAGGAATAATATCTCCAAAAAGTCTATCTCAAGAATTAATCATTAGTAAACCAGCTAGAATGCTGAATAACTCAATGCTTCAAAACTTTACCATAACAGTTTCCCGTTACAATGATCTCCATAATGGAGTTAGGCTGATAATTGAACTCCAGAATAGATTAGGTAAAAATCCTTTCACTTCCTTTCCTGTTGCAGGAATTTGGTAACCCAGGTGAAGCAGCAAAGCTGCCAAGCATGAAAAGTTAAAGTGGTGAGCTGCTAGCTGTGAGGAAGGGCAAAGGAGAAACAGTGTAATGTTTTTCTAGGCTAGTGCCACTAGATATAAAACCTGTTACTCTTCAATGCAGGTAAGGTTTTTCTGAACAAAATATCAAATGTTAAAAAGGGACAGATGAAATTTTCACTCAAGCTGTATTTGCAGATAGGATTCCTCTTTCCATAACCAAAAATAAATACTAGAAGGAGCATTGCAAAAGAATTTGTCCCTAATGTAATGTAATCACTGATTACATTCTCCTTTAAATACAGAATGTGACAGAATTTCAACAAGTTATTTATGCAAGGATCAATTAAGCACTATCATGGCCACTATAAATGTTAAATTGGTGAACTGATGTATGAAGAAATTTTTTACTGAGCACTATGTTAGCAACACCTAAGCCAGCATTCCTCAGGACAAATTACTCCTGAATCATCTCAACACTCAGGTAAATATGTAGCCAACGTGAGTGAAGCAACTGAAGGTACAGATTAAAAAAAAAAAAGAGTATAGGCCAGTGATGGTTAAAGCATAGTAAAAGCGGGGGTAAGGCAGGGGGGGTCGTGCGTGGGTGTGCCCACACCCATGCTATGCACATGACCCCAGCGTGCATGCAACACCTACAACCACATGTGCATGTGCATGCAACCAGCACTCCCCCCTTCTTTTGGCACACTTTTTTCGCCCTCCCTAGGCTCCAGAGGCTTTCTAGGAGCCTGGGGAGGGTGAAAACAGCCTCCCCCCCCCACCCGGAGGCTTCAGGAGCTTCCTTGAACATCCCAGAGCACAAAAAACTGACCCTACAGGCAAACCGGAAGTTCAGGAATGGACTTCCGGTTTGTTCGTAGGGCTGTTTTTCGCCCTCCATGCCCTTCAGGAGGCTTCACTGTGACTTCAGGGTTGCTCCTAGGGCTGTTTGCCGCCCTTTGGAGCCGTCAGGAAAGCTCCAAAAGGCTCCAAAGGGCAAAAAACAGCCCTAGGGGCAAACCAGAAGTCCATTCCTGAATTTCCGGTTTGCCCGTAGGGACAGCTTTTTACGCTCTGGAGGCTTCAAGGAAGCCTCTGGAGGGCGAAAAACGGCCTTAAAAGTAGGTCAAGTCAGCTTGCCAGTGCATGCATGTGTGCTGGAGCTGATAGGAGAACACCTTGTGTGCCCTAACAAATAGCTGCGTGTGCTACCTGTGGCACACATACCATATGTTCGCCATCACAGGTATAGGCCCTTGCGAATGACAATATGAAAATAACATGAAAACTGAATTACAAATATTAAAGGCAACATAGTATCATTTAATGTTGTATGGTTTTGTTCAAGAACTGAATTGCTTGGCAAAAGACAAAATACATTTGACTACAATGAAAGCTCTATTTGAAGATTGCAAAGCAATTCTAAAATTATTCAAAAATCATAAAAGATAAATGAATCTCTATTGACATCTGAAACTAAATGGATGTCTACTAAAATGGATGAGATTTCACTAAGTACAAAAATTGCTTATATGTAGAAAGTGCTGTTTTACAAATCATTTCTTTATACCCTGAAACAGCTAGAGAGAAAAGAGTTTTAGGTTCAATTTCAAAGAGCGTATATTTGCTCTTTCAGAAGCAATTAAGAAATTAAAGAAGATACTACAATTCTTTCAAACATTCCAGAAATGTTCAGGGAATCAAATGAAAACCTAAGCTTTTGCCTTCTTCATCTCTATCCACAAAAGAAAGAGCAGTAATAAGTTATTAAGAGATCAATATTTTACTCTCATCAACTTGTTCTGGAAAGCTAATCCATTGGATCTGTAATATTATGGACATTTATCCGAATATGAATTATTTGTTGCTCTTAATATAAACTATGAAAACAGTTATACACTTCCTTGCCATTGATGAAATATCTGTGATGACAGACATTGAATACCAAGCAAAAGAAAGTAAATATGGGATTTGGTAGGAATCAAAAAAATATAATCTCCTACATCGTGGAAAGAACATTGTAAACTCGACAACTGTCAGTTAGAATCTAAGAATTCCACCAAAAGCCATTTCCTGTAAATGGAGCCAGAAAGGTTTCAATTCAATCAGGATGAAAAAGTTTACTACTTAAAGAGAACAATCAACCAATGAAACAGCTTGCCCTCGGAAGTTGTGGGAGTTTCATCATTGGAGGCTTTCAAGAAGAGACTGGACTGCCATTTATTGGAAATGGTGTAAGACAGTGATGGCAAACCTTTAATGCACCAAGTGCCGAAAAGGGAGCACTTCCCATGTGCGCATACGCTTCACATACATGGGCACACATGCTTTGCATACACATACACATGCACATTCATCAGAGCTGCAACCAGGAAGAGGAGCTGCCCAGGGGGCATGCATGCGCTGGAAAATGAACTTCCGGTTTCTTGCGTGCACAAGTGCGCCAGCCAGCAAGTCTTCCAGTAACTGGCCGTCGCACATGCTCACATTGGAAAACGGAAGACCAGCTCTTCCTGTTTCCGGCACTGCTGTACGCACTCCAGTTGATCATCACGTGCACATGCGCACCAGAAACCTAGAATAGGAACAAGTGATGCTCCGTGTGCCAGGCAACATGGCTCCACGTGCCATTTTGGGCATGTGTGCCATAGGTTCACCATCACAGGTGTAGGGTTTCCTGCTTGGGTAAGGGTTGGACCTACAAGGTCCCTTCCAACTCTGCTAATCTAATTTAAACCATTTCAACATTTAGGAAAGTACATGTAGCCCTTGACTTACAACAGTTCATTTAGTGACAACAGCACTGAAAAAAAGTGACTTATCACTGTTTTTCATACTTCAGACTGTTGCAGCATCCCTGTGGTCATGTGATTAAAATTCAGACACTTGCCAACTGATACATATTTATGACGGTTGCAGTGTCCCAGAGTCACATGATCCCCTTTTGCGACCTTCTGACCAGCAAAATCAATGGGGAAGCCAGAAACACTTAACAACCATATTATTAACAACTGCAGTGATTCACTTAACAATTGTGGTAAGAAAGGTCATAAAGTGGGACAAAATTCACTTAACAATTGCCTCAATTTAGCAACAGAAATTTTGGCCCCAATTGTGATCGTAAGTTGAGGACTACCTGTATATACCAACTTCTGACTTTAACACATAAATAATCAGGACCCCAAGGATATGGAATATACTTAAAATAAAAGCTGCAATAGATTATCCTTTTGCCCGGAGAATCCTATAAATAATACATATTCACAACTTTTCATTTACAAGATCACTTTCACAAAATGATGAATTATTTTTCTCAGACATGCTCTCAGACAGTCTCTGATATGCATCTATTGACACGGTCCCACCCATAAAAGATATGGGAACCAAGCAACAGGACAAGGAAAGTCAAGAATATAGTGCTCAAAGACAAGGGAAGAGTACTGTATTTTTTGGACTATAAGATGCACTGGTGTATAAGATGCACCAGGATTTCCAAGAGGTAGGTAAGAAAAAAAAGTTTTTGTCCTCCCCGGCCCCAGGAGTACTCTGCAGGCTTCAGCAGGGCTGGAAGAAGGCAAAAATGTCCCCGCTTTTGCCAAAAATGGGAGGAAAATGGGCCGTTTTTTGCAAAAGCGGGGGCATTTTCCCCTTCCCCCAGCACTGCTGAAGCTTGCAGAGTGCTCCTGGGGGCTGGAGGAAGGGGGAAAACGCCTCAATTTTTGCAAAAAAATGGGCTGTTTTTCGCAAAAATGGGATGCGGGGGCTGGGCTTCAAAAAAGTGCCTGCAGAGTGCTTCTGGGGGGTGGGGGAAGGCAAAAAACCCCTGGTTTTTTACCCATTTTTCACAAAAATGGGATGTGGAAGCTGGGCTTTGGGAGGCTAAAAATGGCTGTATTCGGTGTATAAGACACACCAACATTTCCATGCTCTTTTAGGGGGAAAAGGTGTGTCTTATACTCCTATAGAAGTAAGCAATTACTTCTAACTCAATATCCATGGGTCACACAGGTTGGCTTCAACCAAAACTGTTGTAGTCCACAGACTGTTCTGAAACAGGGTTTTCTATTTGAACATTCCAGGCTTCTAGATGTCCTTATCAGATATGCTGTCAACTCTGAACACTATCTCAAGGCATTTTCCCTTAAAACATACCACTTCTTGCCTTTCCATCCTCTAATTTGAATACCCTACAGCTGATTCCACCTAAAATTAGTATTGTTCCTGAGGGCTGGGTGACTGTGCTGATGTATCAACATCTACTGAGGCCATACATTCCACAACTGTGGAACTCAGCTCTGACTTAACTTCAATGTCGGGCCCTGGGTCTGCCTTTTCTAGTAGTTCAATAGCATTTCTCAGGCTCTTCATCCAATTCCTCTTCTTTCTCCTGCCTAAGCAACGATCTGTCTCCCAAGCTTAATACCAGACTATTCTGCTAAAGATTTATATAGACTTATAAGAAAACTATAGCTATAAATTTTGCTTTCATCTATACATTTTTCACCGATGACTCTTTTTATGACAGTTTGAAATACTGGAGAAAACTATAGGAACTTTAAGGAGCTCTTTAAAACATGGAGTTGACAGCAGTATTTAAAAAGAAAACATCCTGCCAAGAAAGAATCAAACCTGGAAAGCCTATAATTTAGCTGAAATTCTGGGAAAAGTTAACCCTAATGACTGGGGTTAGGTTTGGCATGATGCCATTACATTTATTCAATTTTATTGGCATCCAACTTACATTAAATCTAGGTCAGAGACAAATCATGCAGTCCTTTGAAGAAGTAAAGGAAAGTTAATTCTAACTAGAGAACACGCTAAAGATCAGTAGTTTGGTTTTATAATAATAATAATAATAATCATCATCATCATCATCATCATCATCTTTATTGTCATTGTAAAAATTACAATGAAATTGGTTTTAACTTCACTGGTGCAAAATTATAACAGAAACAAAAAAGAGAGAAAAGAAAAAAGAAAAAACTAGCATGTGCATGGAGTGATTGCGATTGAATTTAAAAGTCTCACAGCCCATGGATATTATTATTATATTATTAAGAGAAGTTTATATTCTTACTGTTTTGATTATATGCTGCTTAGGACGTTGCGTTTATGTTGTCAGCTATAAATAAATGCCATGAGATGAATTCAGGTCTGCATCTGTATCAGTTCATTATAATCTTCTCCAACCTTCTGACCTCCAAATGTTTTTACACAGTAATTGCCAATTTTCCACATTTGGTATAGCAGCTGGGAATTACTAGAATTGTAAGCCAATACTTCCCTCATATATCAGACTGAGGGAGCTGCTCCACATACCGTATTTTTCAGATTATAAGACACACCTGACCATAAGATGCACCTAAATTTAGAAGAGGAAAACAGCAACAAAAAAAGTTTTTTGGCGTCTGGATGCCCCATTTTTGCCCTTTTTTTCTATCCATTTTCAAGGCTTTTTTGGCCCTTTTTTGATGGTTTGTCGCTCATTTGGGGGGCGTTCTTGACCCATTTTTGAGGCTTTCTTGACACACTTTTGAGGCTTTCTTGACCCATTGTTGAGGCTTTCTTGGCCCATTTTTGAGGCTTTTTGGGCCCATTTTTGAGGCTTTTTTCAAACCATTGTCAAGCGGGTTTTTTGGCCTTTTTTCGAGGCTTTTTTGGCCATTTTTTTTGAAACAGCAGGACAAAAAATCCTCAAAAACAAGCCCCCCCCCAAAAAAATGTGTCCAAAAAAGGCCTGAAAAAGCCCCCCCCCAAAAAGGCCCCAAAACAGGGCATGCGGAAGCCAATAAAATGGCCGGCTTTGCCAATATTCAGTCTATAAGACCCACAGAAATTTTCACCCCCTTTTGGGAGATAAAAAAAGTGTGTCTTATAGTCCAAAAAATACAGTATCTTTAGCCAACAGCTATACAATGACTAGCAAACTTTTCATACTTGGGTGTTGCTTTTAATAACATATTAATTATGCAACTTTTTAAATGTGTTTATCTTCTCTCCATCTTCCAAGTTTATTACTCTTTTTGGGGGGGGTTCCGTCTTTCAATTTGTCTCATGGTTCCACCTTTTCTCTGACCTTTGCTGATCATTTGTGTTCTTCCCTACTCTTTCAGCAAGGAGCTAGATTTATACATAAAACTTGAGACTAAATTAAGCATTTTATATGTACTCTAGATTCCATAGTGAAACATGGTATCTCAGAGTAGTCTCAGAACCTCTTTTAATCTTGTTCCAACAACACAATTCTTTCAAAATCAAATGCCAGCCAGTTCTACTGGTAATCACAAATTAGTACACACAAGTATAGACACGTAATTTCCAACTTGGCAAATATCTTTCTATATTTCAATATATGCAAGATAACATATCAAGAGGTCTGAGCATATACATTTTTGAAAGCTTGCCAAAAAACAAACCAAAGCCATGATCCAAAATAGAATACTTCCTCAAATAAGGACTCAATTTAACTATTTGTTGAATGAAGTTTCAAATATGCACTAGATAATCATTGACTTACAACGCCATTCATTTAGTGACCATTCAGTTACAACTGCACTGAAAAAAGTGACTTATGACCGTTTTTTATACCTACAACCGTTGTGGCATCACGATTAAAATTTGGATGCTCAACAACTGGCACAAATTTGATTGATGCAGTGTCCTATGGTCACGTGATCAGCTTTTGCAAATTTCTCACAAGCAAAGTCAATGGGGAAGCCAGATTTACCTAACAACCATGTTACTAACTTAGCAATTACGGTGATTCACTTAACTGCTGCAAGAAAGTTCATAAAATGAGGCAAAACTGTCTTGCTTAGCAATAGAAATTTTGGACTCAATTTTGGTCGTAAGTCGAGGACAACCTGTACTTATGATTCCATTGATAAGTATGATATTTAAATGGATCTCTCTAATTTGATAAATGTGGCAAAGAATAATTCAATGGAATTATTTGTATTTAATAAATGAATCAAGGGGTGTACGGGGTAGTTTTTGACTTATGACTACACTTGGGCCAAGAGCTTCTATTGCTAGCATTGAGTGAGTCACCCTTGATTTTGTGACTTTTTTATCGCAGTTGTTAAGTGAATTACTATAGCTGTTAAGTGAATCATAAGCAAATCTAGCTCCCCCCAATTATGGAACAGCTTGCCTCCAGAAGTTGTGAATGCCCCAACCCTGGAAGTCTTTAAGAAGATGTTAGATAGCCATTTGTCTGAAATGGTATAAGGTTCCTGCCCATGCAGGGGGTTGGACTAGAAGACCTACAAGGTCCCTTCCAACTCTGCTATTGTATTATTGTATTATTGTATTGTATTATTGTATATGCTTGTTGGGAGCCTGAGAAGATCACAAATTGTGATCATGTGACTCCAGAATGCTACAGTCATTATAAGTACATGCCAGTCCCCAAATGCCTGAATTCTGATATGATCATGGTTTCCCCATTTCCTTTGCTTGTCTGAAAATTGTAAAAGGTGGTTGCATGACCCCAGGACACTGTGACGGCTGTAAGTACAACTTTGTTCAGCACAACTGTAACTTCAAACAGCCAATAAAACAGTCACAAGTCAATAGCTATCTACACATAATTTTTAGGTGTATCTGATTTCAATCAGTTAAATTACATTAAGGATAATGCTTGTGAGTTCCATGAATACCACAGCAACCATAGGTTGGGTCTCTGACCAATCTTCTCCAGTGTGTAGCTGCCACATGTGTGAACAAGAGTGCAATCATCTAGCATCAGCCATTTTTTTTTTACCCACTGGAAACCATTTTGGAGGCCTACAGAGGGCTGCAGAAAAGAAGAGAAAATACTAAATTATTTCGTAAAGGTAGTCATCTTAATGGGCAAGACTTAATTCCAATTCAGGGAACCAAATCCCTACTATAGTGTAAACCTCTTTATACAGCATGTTTTTGTTTTTCCCATATGTATCCAATGAAGCTATATATTTCATACATTTTAATGCTTGTGTGTCTTATTCAAATAAATTTGAAGTGAACATAGGTATTTAAGACGAGATAAAGAGCTTTGCTTTTCCATGTTTCATACATAACAACTTTCTATGCAATACTATCACAAATTATGAGCTGTGCTCTATGATTTGGTAAAGATGGATGGATGGATGGATGGATGATTTAGTTTGGTTATTCCTCTTCAGCTGGGATCATTAATTATAATTTAATTTGGAGAGTTGTTGTTTCTAACCTTCTTAGTGTAAGGGATATTACCAGTTCTCAGGTAGATTAGACTTCAACGCCATGACTAATGAACTACTTTTATTAACAGAACAGAACTTTGCAAACCTGAATGGGTCCCTCCCCTCCCCGCCTTTATCCTAAAGAGAATCAGAAGGGGTCCAATCTGAAAACTTTTTTCCAACTTCATTCCTAGTTTGGACTGAGATTTATATGACTGTTGCCTTGGCTGTGTCTCTTGCTCTTCCTCCTCAAGTTTATTCTCTCAGCTCATTAAGACATATAAACCAGGCCCCTGCTGGACTGGAGTGGTACATAGGTCCTATTAAAGTCTTTACACTAGCTCTGGATACAACTCCTCAACATATTCTATTCAAACTATACTAATAAACTATTATTAAGAAGTCAGGGCCATGTGCTAGTTGCTCCCAACTCTAGGGGCAGGTGCTCATCTCCATTTCAAAGCCTGAGAGCCAGCGCTGTCCAAAGACGTCTCCGTAGTCATGTGCATGGAGCACTGTTCCCTTCCCACCAAAGGTGGTCCCTATTTTTCTACTTGCAGTTTTACATGCTTACGAACTGCTAGGTTGGCAGAAGCTGGGACAAGTAACAGGAGCTCACTCCATTATGCGGCACTAGGGATTCAAACTGCCCACCTTTCTGATCGACAGGTTCAGTCTTACCCACTGAGCCACCACGTCCCTTCATCATATTCTACTACCTGGTAAAAATAGAAGCAATAATTTACATTTTTATACAACATATGCAATTACCGTATTTTTCGGGTGTAAGACTCACCTTTTCCCCTCAAAAAAGAGGCTGAGAATTTGGGTGCATCTTATACACTGAATGCAGTATTTTTGACCTCCTGAAACCCCACCCCTTTTGCAAAAATGGCCGTGCATAGCCTTTAGGAGGCTTCCAATGCTCCTGTGGGCTGGGGAGATCAGAAATGAGCAAAAAACAGGCCAAAGAGCCAGCGTTGTCCGAAGACATTTCCATGGACATGTGGCTGGCATGACTAAATGCCAAAGGCACACGGAATGCTGTTACCTTCCCACGAAAGGTGGTTTGTATTTTTCTACTTTAATTTTTAGATACTTTAGAACTACTAGGTTAGCAGAAGATGGGACATATAATGGGAGCTCAATCCGCTATGCGGCATTATGGATTTGAACCAACGAACTGCCAACCTTTCTGATCAACAAACTCAGTATCTTAGCCACTGAGCCACCGTGCCCCATGTTGTATAATAAGAGTGGTGGCCGACTGCCTGTGAAGTGCACCTCCACAAGAAAGAATGGAGTGAAGCAATCAGAAGGGAGTCAATGCAGATGGACACTGAATGAAGAAGGGCAGTAAGAGTAGCCCAGCAAGGAAGTGGTCTACTATGAAGGCACTGCATGGACAGGGATAAGCAATTAGGCAGTAGGCAAACTGAACTCTTAACACTTGTAACTACTGGCACTAGTGGGTTATCTGAGCTGCAGTCCCAATATCAGGAGGGACAAACTCTGTCATATTAGTTGCAAAGAGCAGCCTGATGTGATCAAGTGACTTCTGGGAGAGAGCAGCCACTGGAACTTCAAATTTGAGTCATATCCAGATTATCAGAAGACATCAGATTATAGATAGTCCTCGATTTATAGTGGTTTGTCTAGTGACTGTTCAAAGTTAGAACAGCACTAAAAAAAGTAACTTATGACCATTTTTCACATTTATGATCATTGCAGCATCCCCAGGGTCATGTGATTTACATTTGGATGCTTGACAACTGGTTCATATTTATGACAGTTGCAGTGTCCCGGGATCACGTGGTCCACTTCTGCAACCTTCTGACAAGCAAAGTCAATGGGGAATCCAGATTCACTTAACAACCGTGTTCTTAACTTAACTGACTTAACAAATGTGGCAAGAAAAGTTGTAAAATGGGACAAATTCACTTAACAAATTTCTCATTTAATAACGTACATTTTGGGCTCAGTTGTGGTCCTAACCCTGAGGACTACCTGTACTGTTAAGATGGAAGCAAAAATTGAGAGGGTAGTTTCAGAAACTTATGACAATAAAACAACACCAATGGTCACAGGCAACTTGGGCCACTTAAAATGCATGCTATATATTCTTATAAGATTTCAAGATCGTCGTCTTCCGGGTGCGCTTCAAGGTGTTAGTCATCATCTTTAAAGCGCTCCATGGCTCGGGACCTAGCTACCTGCGGGATCGGATCCTGCCTCATACATCCTCACGGCCGATTCGCTCCCACAGAGAGGGACTTCTCCGGGTGCCGTCCACTAGACTGTGTCAGCGGGCGACGCCCAGGGGAAGGGCTCTCTCTGTGGCGGGCCCGGCCCTCTGGAACGACCTTCCCCCCGATATTAGAACGACTACGGACCTCCGCTCCTTCCGTCTGAAATTAAAAACATACTTTTTTCGCTTGGCCGGCCTAGGCTAGTCTCTCTTTCTATGGGGTTTTAAACTTATTTATATCTGTTGGGTATTTTAGTTTAACGGGTTTTAGCACAGGAATAGATTAAATTTGTTTTTATATTATGTATTTATATCTGTATATTTATTGTTTTTACTTTCCCTGTGCACCGCCCCGAGTCCCTGTGGGGAGAGGGAGCGGTCTACAAATTAAATTTGATGATGATGATGATGAAGATGAAGGCTATTTAAAAATAAGCTAAAATAAAAGTCAGCTCTATAACTGCATGTATTTTCATTAACAGATACTGAAACAAACAAGAACATCTTATTGTGTCTTTTTTATGAATTCCCAGGACTTTATGGTTGATCATTCTACAAAAAGAGTAGTGCAGGGGTGTTTAACTCAAGGATTGCAGCCCAAATGTGGCCCATGGGGTGCTTAAATCTGGCCCGCAAGGTCGGCCTGGAAATAGCAAAGGACCGGCCCACAGTGCCTCTGGCAGCCAAAATGGGGCATGGGGGATCATGTGCCCCAAGCGCCCCATTTTTGGCCTGGGTGGCCTCCTGCAGCATTCTGCCAGTCAAAATGGGACACAGGAGGGCTGTGGGCAAACCCCCGTGCCCCATTTTATCTGGCAGGCTGCTGCAGGAGGCATCCATCCTGACTCTCCCCAGGCGGCCCACCGAGAACTACAATGCTGATTCAGCCCTCGAAGAAATCCATTTTGACTCCCCTGGAGTAGTGGAAGAGACCTTGTGGTGAATTTTTACTTTATCCTACCAGTTTAAGGTTAAACTTCCACATTTGTACAATCAGGAAATAGTGTTACTGTTGTCTTATACAGCACCTCTAGTTTTATTCCAACATAACTCTATTGTGTTATGCAATTCAACCTGATTCTGCATATTTACTTACGTTGGACCTTTAAGTTTACATTTCTATTATCTTCTCTACCACCCGCCATATATTTGCTTCTTTTCAATTCTTTGCAGCTCCAGTAGCCATGCATGCTGTAGAAAAGTCTAGAGTGAGGAATTAGATTTCTATATTACACCCAGCATGACCAACAGTGCTGACAGAAGCATATTATGAACAAAAATGTCAAGAAAGTTGGCAGGAACTTTCACTTTTCATTTGATATTGCAATGGTTCGTGCAAACAAAGAATGGAAGCCTCACAACACTTCTGTGGTGTTCCATGACCTCCAGCTATTTTTAAATTAGGGGGATGAAAAGGAGAGTGCATAATTACTATACAAAATAAAGTAGTCAAGGTATTTGGTCTTGCCCCTTGAGCTTAAAATTGCACTTTACAAGGAACATCTTATACTCAAAAGAACATCAAGGCAGAAAAAATATTTGTCCACTAATGCTGTTTTTTCTTTGGCTGAAAATGAGATGGTTAGTTATGTGTAGCTGTAAGTGGACATATGTAATGCACAGGTTTGGTACATTAGTTTATAGAAATGCATGCAGGAGCTCCACCCCCACACATACCATGCTGCTAAACACATTTCCTGTGAAGCCCCTTCAGTTCCTGTGAATGACACACAAAACCTGAAGAAACATTAACCTGGAGATACAAAAACATGGAAGGAACATTATACATGTGTTTTTGGATGCCTATATTTCCTACTGGTGAGATACTATTAATGTGATGAAAGTTTGGAACTTGTTTATGTATTTAAAGTAATATACATCAACCCTGGATGATTGCAAATAATTCTGTATATCAGATTCTAAATGCTGGCTCAACAAAATCTTTCAGTTCTCAGTCTATGAACTGGATTTAGGCCAATGAAGAGGGAAAAACTGCATAATCTGATTCTGTGTGGTCCAAGTTTAACTAATTATTTAAAACTTGACTTGCAATCTGTTTGCAGTTAATGTTTAAAATATATTTAAAGTCATTAAACTTGTAAATTGCTATTATAACCATACTACAGTAAAGTACTGGGTTACTTTTATGAGGAGGGAGGTATAGTCTTTTAAGGACTTAATAATTATTAGTTTTCTTACTATGTGACACTTGTGTAATTAACTGTATTGTTTAAAAATTTGGATAAAAACATTGCCTTCCAAAAAAATTAAAAACGGAAGGAACATTTAAGTTACCTGACCCCCGAACTCATTATGAGGGCAGGTTGTACAAATTTATAGACCATGACCAGAAAAAATACAGGTACTCTCTGATTCACACACATGAGGGAACAACAAGCCTCTTCCATAACTTTCATGGTCTGATTATCGTAAGATTACAAAGGAGCGCATGGATTTTCCCAAAGTTTCATCTCTCTGAGAATACAATCCAGTCTATAAGGCTGGAAGAAGATGGAAAGCATAACTTTGATATATCATAAAAAAGGCTATCAATGTTGCCACTGCTAGCTAAAGAAGCATGGATATTTCAACACCTCAACGCAGAGATTTGAAGTTGCGACCATCCATTTGGAAGAACTGGGGGGTTAGGAAGACATACCCTATAGATGGACACTGGGTGGCCATAAATAAAATGACCATTGTCCTACCTGAAGGGTCCATCTCTGTGCACTTCCGCAGTGGCCAAGGAAGGGTTAATTTACGTCCTCACTGCCCATGGACTGGATTGAAAGCTTCTTAGTCCCGCCTTTCTTCCCACAATCCTCAGTTTCAATGAAGGAAGCACCGTCATGACGGACCAAACCCTCGATATCTCTCAGATAACCTGCAATCGACAGGTACATACAACAGAAAGAGAGAGAAAAAAGAAGGGAGGGGCCTTGGCCACTGCGGAAGTGCACAGAGATGGACCCTTCAGGTAGGACAATGGTCAATCTCCTGTGCACTTCCTTCAGTGGCCAAGGAAGGGACATGCCCAAGCAATAATGTCACTGGGCGGGTGTCACGGCAGGTCGGCCGGTGTCAGGAATCAGCAGCTACGACGCTGTGCAGAACGCGGCGGCCGAAGGCGGCGTCAGCAGAGGCGTACTTGTCAAGCTTGTAATGTCTGGCAAACAAGGATGGTGTCGCCCACGTGGCAGCTCTGCAAATCTCTTCTAGTGGAGCCTGTGAAGCCCAGGCGGCAGTGGTTGCTGCACTTCTGGTGGAGTGGGCTGTCAGTCCCACCGGCTTCGGCTTGCCCTGGTGTTCGTATGCGAGGGAAATGCAAGCCTTGAGCCAGCGGGCAATGGTGGTAGAAGACACTTTGAGGCCCATAGTGGCGGGCAAAAACGATATGAACAGGCTTTCCGATCGGCGAAAGGAGGCGGTGCGTTTGATGTAGTATTTCAAAACTCTCCTCACGTCCAACGTGTGCCAACGCCGCTCCCTCGGGTGCGTTGGCCGCGGGCAAAAGTTTGGAAGGACGATCTCTTGAGCCCTGTGAAAATGCGAGTTGATTTTGGGTACAAAGCTGGGATCAAGTCGAAGAACGACCCTGTCGCTATGAACCACACAGAGCTCCGCCCGGACAGACAGAGCGGCCAGCTCCGATATCCTCCTAGCCGACGTTATAGCGACGAGGAAGGCCGTCTTGAGCGAGAGGTGGCGCAGAGACGCAGTGGCAAGTGGTTCGAAGGGTGGATCAGACAGGGCACGGAGAACAGTGGAAAGATCCCACGATGGGAACCTGTGAACTGTAGGGGGGCGGAGGTTGGATGCCCCCTTAAGAAATGCCCGAACGGTGGGGTGTCGAGAGAGAGGCAGGCCTGAATCTGACGAGACGACCGTTGCCAGCGCCGCCACCTGACGTTTCAAGGTATTGGGTGCAAGACCCTTGTCGAGACCGGATTGGAGGAAGTCCAAAATGTGAGAGACCGAAGCCGAGAGGGGGGACAGGCGGCGGGATACGCACCATGCCGAAAACGACGACCAGGTGGCCCCGTAAATTCTGGTGGTGGACGGGCGCCTGGCTGCCTGAATGGTGCGGATGACACGTTCCGATAGGTGAGCGCGAGCTAAGAGTTCCCGTTCAACCGCCAGGCGGTCAGGTTGAGCCAGTGGGGCTCGGGGTGGGTCACGGCCCCCTGGCGAAGTATGATCAGGTTCCGCGGGATCTGCCACGGAGGACTGGTTGACAGGTTGCGGAGGTCGGCAAACCAGGACCTGCGAGGCCAGTATGGGGCCAGCAGGAGAACATCCGCCCGCTCCTGGAGTATCTTCCTGATGACACGAGGTAGGAGCGGAATTGGGGGAAACGCATAGAGAAGCCCCGGAGGCCACGGACTGTGGAGGGCATCCATCCCCTCCGCCTGCGGGTGGAGGTATCTGGCGAAGAAGCGGGGCAACTGTGAGTTGGCCGGCGTGGCAAACAGATCCACCAGCGGGGTGCCGAACCGATGACAGAGGAGCTGGAACACGTCCGGGTGAAGCTGCCATTCGGACGGGTCGAGTGTGGTTCGGCTCAGCCAATCCGCATGAACATTGTCCACGCCTGAAATGTGTTCCGCCCTGATGGAGCCTAGGTGACGTTCGGCCCATCTGCCCAGTGCCTCCGCTTCCGTCATCAGGGCGCCGGATCTGGTGCCTCCCTGGTGGTTGATGTGCGCTTTCGTCGCGACATTGTCCGTGCGCACTAGGAGGTGTTGACCCTCGACAACCGACTGGAGCCGACGCAAGGCAAGGCGGACCGCCCTCAACTCGAGCCAATTGATGTTGTTGGCGAGTTCGCGGGGCGTCCACCTGCCCTGGACCATCCTGTGCTCGAGGTGTGCCCCCCATCCGAACAGGCTGGCATCCGACGTGAGGATCAGACGTTCTGGCTCCTGGAAGAGGGAGCCCTTCAACAAGGCTGGGGAGAGCCACCAGTGTAGAGATCGACGAACCTTCGGGGGAAGCTGCACACGCACGTTGGAGTTGCTGGCATTGGCCCTCTGCGAAGGGAGCAGGAACCATTGCAGTTCCCTCGCATGAAGGCGGGCCCAGGGAACTATTGATAGACAGGAGATCATCTTTCCCAGCAGTTGGGAGAGAAGGATGATCGGGACGGACTTGGAGGTTAGGACCTTGCGGGCTGTGGCTTGCAAGCTGGTCACGCGGTCTGGGGAGAGACGGACCATGCACGAGCGAGTGTTGATCAACGTACCTAGGTGAAGCACCTCTGTTGATGGTGTGAGGTGGCTCTTCTCCCGGTTGACGGTGAACCCGTGGTATTGGAGGGAGTCCATAGTGGTCCGCAGGTCCTTGTTTGCGTGGCCCCGTGAAGATGATTGAATCAAGATATCGTCTAGATAACATTGCAGACGAACGGGGCGCTTCCTGAGGTCCGCTGCCACCGCGGCCAGAAGCTTGGTGAACACTCTCGGGGCTGATGACAAGCCGAACGGGAGGGCCCGATATTGATAGTGGCGGCCGGCATAGTAGAAGCGGAGGAATTTCCGGTGGACTGGGCGGATGGGAACGTGGAGGTAGGCCTCCTTCAGGTCTATGGAGGTCATCAGGTCGCCCGGGCGGAGGCAGCCCAAGATCGAATGGAGAGACTGCATTTTGAACCTCTTGTAGGCGATATGGAAATTGAGGTCCTTTAGATCTAGGATGGCTCGCCATCCGCCGGAGTTTTTGGGCACGAGGAAGAGGATGGAGTAATAGCCTCTTCGCACCTGTGTTGGGGGAACAAGCTCCACTGCCCTGATTTCTAACAGATGCCGGATCTCTGCCTCCATGAGCCCCTTCTTGGTGGCACACCTGGGGGTGGGGCATCGGATAAACCGACGGGGGGGAGGAGAAACGAACTCTAAGGTTAGACCGACTCGAACCGTTTGCAATACCCACGCATCTGACGTGGTCGCCTCCCAGCGATCCGCAAACAGCTGAAGCCGGCCCCCTATGGGTGCTGTTAGGTGGTGGTCACTTGTTGCGGCGGAAAGGCCTGTTGGCCTGTCCACCACCACGAAAGGGTCGCCGGCCATAAGACTGCTGGCGGTACCTGTCCCGAAATGGCTGCCTATCCTGGGGACGGTCAGAGCCCTGGGAAAAATTTCGGGGAAATGCAGAAGACGAAGAGGTGGAAGGGGCCGCCTGGGTGGTGTAAGCCCTGAAAGATTGCTTGCGGAAGGAGGAAGGCCGTCGGTCCTGTTTACGGGACACGGAGGGCATGACCTTCCTCTTGTCCTTGTTCTCTATGAGGACAGTGTCAAGGGCGTCACCAAAGAGTTTGTCCCCCTTAAAGGGGGTGGAGGCCAGCTTCCACTTAGAGCGCATATCAGCGTTCCAGTGGCGGAGCCAGACCAGGCGTCGCGAAGTGATATTGGAGGCCATGGCACGCGAAGCGAACTTCGCGGCGTTAAGTGAGGCATCGGCGGTAAACTGCACCCCTGCCATGATCTTGTTAACATCTTGGCGCAGGCGAAAGTCGCCCTGGGGGAGCTTTTTAAGCAATTGACGGAGCCAAGCGATGGTCGCCCTACTGAAAAAGGAAGCGGAGGCCGATGCCTTGATGGCCCAGGCAGTGGCCTGGTGAGTCTTGTGACAAGAGCGTTCAGCCCGCTTATCCTCAGCCTTAAGTCCCTCTAGGAGGTCTGGGGGCAGGATGGAATTAGAAGTCATGGCCGCGACCGGTGGGTCGACCTCGGGCAACTTGAGGATGTCCTCCATGGAAGGATCCATGGAGTAGAAACGCTTGTCATTGGCACTGGGAGTGGTCCAGGAAGCGGGCTGGGTCCACTGGCGCTGCACTACAGACTTGAACAGCTTAGGCGCCGGGATCAGATCCGGGGCCTGGATGTCGTCATCAAAAAGACCCCCACTGGGGTCATCAGGGTCTGTAGACTCCTGAGGGTCAGCCGGGGCTTGGGTGGAGGGCGGCTTAGTGTCCATGTGCGTGATGACCTTGGCCTTATATAACATGGACTTAAACATCGAAGGGGGAAAGAGCCCTGAAAAGGCAGGCTTGTCTGCCTCCCTGCCCTCGTCATCAGAAATATCTGGTTCAGCCAAGTCCCCAAGTTCCGACGCTGACTCAGCGGTCACGACGGAGGGTTGGGGCGAAGAGGCCCTAGCGGGCCTGGCCCTGTAACTGGAGGGCCGGGTGATAACAGTGGCCTGTTCCTTCATGCCCTGAGCTATGCCATCCGAAATGGCGGAAGCAATCACTTCCCGCATCTCAGCAGATAGACCGGGGCCACGGTCCTCAGCAGGCCGAGGGCCGGCCTCCGAATCCCTGGAGGGGGCTAGCCCAGGGTTAACAAGAGGCACCCGGACAGATGAGGCCTCATCTGCTGTGTCCTCGCATTCAAAGAGATCAGTGCCCCCCCCAACGGAGGGGGAAGGAGACCTGGAATAGGAATGGTCTGAGGAGATGTCCCCTAGACCGTGAGCCTCGTGAGTAGGGAGCTGGATGGGGTCAGGATCAGCTGCCCGGTGTACCTGGGCAACTGTGATCGTTTGCCTTTGGGCCCTATCAAAGCTCCGTTCCAGGGCCCTTTGGCTCCTGGCCTCAGCCCTGTCCTGTGCTGAAGGGGCCCTCCTAGCATAAGGGCCTCTAGCAATCCCTCTGATAGCCTCCCTCGCTGCTCTCCCCGCCCTCCTGGTAAAGGTCCTGTCCTCTCTAGTTGGAGGATCCTGGGCCTGGATCTCCATAATTGCGTCCTCCTCACCAGTGGAATGAGTGGAGGCCATGAGGAACGCTGCACGCGGCCTGACTGGAAGGAGGGAATTGCGGGACCCAGGGGAAACCCAAAGGGAAGGCAGGCAGGAGCGGTGATCCCAGGGAGGGGGTGAGAGAGAGAGAGAAAGAGCGAGGGAGAAGTAGATGGGGCTTGCGGAGGCCGGCAGAAGCAAGTCCTCCGAAAAACAGCCCGTTTTGCACTTGCCCAGGTTCCTGCGCTGGCCGGAGGAGAGAACAGATCTCTAGCAAGGCTGGAGCAGTAATGCGGTGGCCGTTGGAAGAAGCGGGATCTTTTCGCGCCAAAAACAGCCCTCTGCGCAGGTCCAAGATGGCCGCTCCCAAACGCGGCGGCGGCGCGGGCGGCCTCGGCTTCGTCGGGACGACGGACTGCAGCTGGATGGCCTCCCAGAGCCGAACGGGCCGCCGAAGGCTCGGAAACGACCCGCCGGTGAAGAGGGGGCTGCACGACGATCCCACGCTGGGGCGAGGAGCCCGGGAGGCGGAGAGGCGCGCTGCTCTCAAGCGAGCGATCTGGCCTCTCCCGGCAAGGCAATCAGCTGGTAAGTCCTCTTGCTGGATTCCCCTCAAGTGAGGGAACGTTCGTTCCAAGGAGGAAAACGAAGTGAACTTAAAATGCCCACAGAAAACTCAAAGCCAAAGGGAAAAATAAAACAATAAAGAAATAGCTAAATAAAGAGGAATCAAACAATCTAAAGGGAAGAAGGCAAGGAAAAATAAAATAGCTTAAAGTAAGGACTAAGAAGCAATAATATAATGATAGTAATATTTCCCAAGGAGAGGGAAAATTTTGCGTCCGAACTGGGCTGGACTGAATTGAAACTGAGGATTGTGGGAAGAAAGGCGGGACTAAGAAGCTTTCAATCCAGTCCATGGGCAGTGAGGACGTAAATTAACCCTTCCTTGGCCACTGAAGGAAGTGCACAGGAGATTGTGATCCCATTATAGGCATTACTGATACTTTGGTATAATCCGAACAAGTTGCTGCTTCATTTATTAATCCCAAAAAGTATCCATCTACATACAGAGCAAGAGAGTGTTGTGTCTCCATTGATTACTTTTATTATTTATATGCTGTCATTTACAATAGGGTATCTAGAGAAAGTTAGGACAAATGGAAACTTTCAATTCCATTCCAAAAGTTAGAGTTTACACAAGACTCCGATTTAATTTGATTGCTACTATGATGCTTACTCACTTCAAAGTACAGTAGTTATGTCTTGATACTGGGAACAAAACAGCAATGTGACTAAGCCGTTTGAGAAGCAGATGGTGGGAAAACACTGACTAGTAAAGTTACACTAGAAAATGGAGAAAGCTCCTCCCATTAGATTGCATATTAGGACAAGGTAGTTTCAAGCCTTTGGGGTGTCTTATTAGTATTTGTCATTCGCTTTTAATGCAGGGTACTGTGTAGTTTATGTTGGCAGTCAAGAGGAAACAGAACCCAAAGAAAGGGTAGATAAGTCCATGTGACTCAGTTGTACTGCTTTTCAGAGCATCGTTATTAAGCAACCGACTCATAAGAAGTTAGGACTCACCACTGACTCAGAATGGCCTTCAAAAAGTCATATAGACGCTGACTCAGTTTTCAGAAGGGTAGACATATTTATTAGTCTTTTGCAGATGAGAAATCATGCCGATAGCCTTCCAAAATATGTTTCAACTATTACTACACATTACCTAAAGGAATTGGTGGGTGAGCGTTCTGTATGGAAACTCAATTTGTCATAGGATATTACATGTCCCTAGATAACATTTTCCACCTCCATATTTCCCAGTGTGACAAGTAGCAGGCTGAGAGGACAGGAATTCCTCTCTCGCTAGTGAAAAAGCCAGTCCCATCGTCAGCCAGGGCAACATTGTTCAGAGAGTTTGCTTAAAACACATTTTTACCTTAAACAGAAGACACGAGAGGCTTTCACGTCCTTGGGCTCTTACATATCTTAGTGCCCTTACCTTCAACAGCAGAAGGTAAATAGTGCAATAGGAGATTCTACAATTATTTCAAGAGGGGTTTCCTCTAGCAGAAAACTCTTAGGAGAAAGCAAAAGAGGAAGTATTTAAATGGCAAGATATCTGCAAATCTCCATGATTCTCTGCCTTGCTCTCCTCTCCCATTAATATTTGTTTTTTTTTTAATAAGAAGGGATATAATAATGGTAATTTCCTTAAGAAATAGTACACATGTTGATCCCACACCAATTTGTTACATCCAAAGTATACCCTGCTTCCCTGAAAATAATTCCTCCCCGAAAATATCGCAACACAGCAGCAGCCATGAGGTGATCCCATTCACCGCCTCCTGCACCTGAAAAATAATAAGACCTTCCCGAAAATAAGGCCAAGCGCTTATTTCGGGGATCAAAAGAAAAATGCTTTATTATGCCAGAATAGTAAAAATGCATAGAGAATGTCTTTGATGGAATGGTTGTTGCAGTTGAATGTGGAGTTTAGTTCCACATAACTATCCTTTAGAAATGTCATGAAAGAAGTGTTACAATTAGAAGTGAACTGTGACACAAGAACTTCCAGTTGAAATTTCACTTCAAATGCCTCAGTATGCAGAAGGCTAATTGATACTTTATGAACTGGAATAAACATTCTTCAAGTCCTTGTAAAATGTCCTTTAACAGATGGATTTAAAGCAACTGGGTCCTAGTGAGTGAACCAGAGCAACAGGAACATCAGTATTTGTTGTGAGAGGGGTCCCCACAACAGTTGGATCACAGATCTGGGAAAAAATACAATGTTTTCCCAAAAATAAGACAGGGTCTTAATCTCTCCATATTTAGCAAAATGACTAGTATTACCGGATAGAACAACTATAGAACTCTGGCAAAAGATAAGTCTCTGAATCTCTAGTACTTCTTGTCTACATTTAAAAAAAATACTGGCAATTCATCCTTTAGATAACTAATCTCCCAACACATAAATTCTATCATTATTCCTTATTTCCCCAGAGAGTCCCAAGACAAGAAATTAATAGGGAAGCAAAAACAGTCCAGATTTTTCAGACAAATGGAAGAAAGCATTATGTCATTTGCTGAATCACATTTAGCACTAGCACTTAAGACAGGCGAGTTCATGTTAGTTGAAAAATAAACAGGAACCTTAACTCCTACAACAGCATGATGAAGCAAGCATGAAGAAATCATGACCTGGAGCATTAAGCTTAGAAAGGGGCTGCCAGCTAGTAAGAGCATATATGACAGTAGCAATGAGTGGATCTGGCCATCTGAAGACCAGGTTCCAGGATCCAGAGCGCTATAAGCTCACTAGATAATCCTGAGCAAATCACTCACTGTCTTTCAATCTAACATCCTCCAGACAATTCCAAAGGTCAATGGAATCATGAAAATTGTGAGTAAAGATCCCTATTTACTGCAAGGCAAGCAAAAATCAACACCTTCTCATCTGTTTCTTCAGTCAGCATTCTAACAACATGAACTATGGATTTACCACTTTCTCACATCCGTCAAGGATTGTCTTCATCCAGTGTATTTTTATTTCATCTTTATAAGACCGAATCACTACATGATTTCACAAACAAACTTGATGAAAACAGGTGAAATTTCAAAGCATCAGAAGTCAGAACTGTATGAAGAAAAGTGTCTTACCTTGAAACATTTAGGATTCTCAACTCTGTATGAGCAAAGCTTCACTACAAACCTTTAAAAGGAGAAGTTGTGTTTCAACTACCAATCAAAGTGGCGGTGAGAGAATAAGTAAATGCTGCTCATAAACCAGCTGCTCTTCAAAGATAGCCACTCCCAACATTAGTAAGAGTTTGTTACAGTGAGTAATTTATATTGAAGGGTGGAGTATGAAGGGAGTTCGTCACTTAAGTCCAGAAACAATCATTTTTCTGCCTCCAGATCACATTATTTTACTTATTATTGACGAGGGCTCAACATCCTATTGATTATTCTCCTTACCTCAAACAAAAGACAATATAGATAATAATGTCTTTATACTATTCTAGCATATTCCATAAATTTATTATATACATAAGAAATACCTTAGCATCTTTTCTTTCCTAGCTATCTAAATAAATGCATTCTTTCCTAGCTATCTAAATAAAAGCATAACATAAGCCAGAGTGCATCACACAGTTGTGAAATGAAGAAAAAGTAAGGTTGAGAGGTATAGAGAAACACATTACTGTGGTCTACGCTCTACAGATTGCATCTCTAGAAGCCATTTTCTCCTTTCTAACCAATGGAAGGGAAAGGTGATATAAGAGTTCAGCACACTGTTAATCAATATAGTAGGTCGCTGAAAACTGATCAGAACCAAATTGAAATTGATGTGAGGGAAGAAGTGGGAGAAACAAAGAGATTAAAAATTGACCTGAATCTGGCCAGACGCTGTGGAGGAAAAAATATATATCCCCAAATACATTCTCAAAATACAGCTCAGAATCTTGGCAATTCCTCCAATCTATGCGATCTTCCCAGTCATGTGACTTAGAACAAAGCTATTACTGAGAGGCTGGAAAAAGTCCAAAAGTGATTTCAGTACTGCAATTACTGTCACTTGACAATTATAGTTTCTCTAAGTAACAGGGAAGCTCAGAAAGCATAACTAGAAATTAATTACCAAGAAAAAATAAATCTCACTGCACTTAAGAAATCTGCCATCTATCCTATCCTATCCTATCCTATCCTATCCTATCCTATCCTATCCTATCCCACCCAAGTATTTCTGCATACATTTAAAAGCAATATACCAAAATTAGTATTTTTCCTTCACAAGGACCAATCATATTTTTAATTTTACTAACAAAATATTTTTTCTTTAGAAAAATTCACCTAAACAATAACAAGGTCACTAATGAGGGGGGCTTTGTTGACAACGCCAGGTCCGTTGTCAACAAAGCCCCCCTCATTAGTGACCTTGTGTCAGAGGGGGAGCCGGACCTGGTAGGAATTGCGGAGACCTGGTTGGGCCACGAGGGAGGTCATCCCCTCGTTGAAATGTGCCCACCAGGTTACCGCGCATTTCATCAGCCGCGGGCCCTAGGCAGGGGTGGTGGGGTAGCGGTCATTATCAAGGAAGGCCTGGAGCCGAGAGAGACCATTGTGCCGCAGACCTCCGGCTGTGAGTCCCTCTGCATGAAGTGGGGCCTAGGGAGGCAGTCGGGCTTGCTGGTTGTATACCTGGCTCCCCGCTATGTAGCAGCAGCCCTGCCCGAGCTCCTGGAGGTGATCGCTACGGTGGCAGTGGAGACCCCCAGACTTATAGTTATGGGGGACTTTAACCTGCCATCGTTGGGCGAATCATCCGTGGTAGCTCGGGAGTTCATGGCTTCCATGACGGCCATGGACCTGACCCAAGTAATTCAAGGCCCCACCCATGAGGGTGGACATACGCCGGACCTTATCTTCGTCTCGGGCCAATGGAAGAGTGATCTGGGTACAGGGGACATAGACATCATACCCTTGTCATGGTCAGACCACTCACTTCTCCGACTCGACTTTCCGACCGCTGCTCCCCTCCGCGGGGAGGCGGAACCAGAGTTACCAATCTGGTACCGCCCCAGGCGCTTGATGGACCCGGATGGGTTCCAGACAGCGCTTGGGCCATTTCCTGTATCCCTGACCCGCGCCCCGATGGAGGACCTCACGGCCGCATGGAATAGTGCGGCCGTGGGAGCCTTGGATCGGGTCGCGCCCTTGCGGCCTCTCTCGCGGCGGCGAACCACCCTGGCTCCTTGGTTTACTGAGGGGCTGCGGGTGATGAAACGCCACAAGAGATGCCTAGAGAGAAGATGGAGGGCCAGCCGCTCTGAATCTGACCGGACACAGGTAAGAGCCCATTTACGGACTTACATTGTGGCGCTGAGGGTGGCCAAACGTCATCATTGTGCCACCCTCATAGCATCCGCAGAAAACCGCCCTGCCGCCCTGTTTAGGGTGACCCGTTCCCTCCTTCAACAGAGGGAGCGGGAAGCCCCGTTACAGGGTAGGGCAGAGGAATTTGTGATTTTTCTGCAGGAGAAAACCGCCCAGATACAGAGTGAGCTAGCCCCCATTCATGGCCCAGTGGGATGCCACGAGGGAGATCTTGTTTGGGAGGAGTTTGACCCCGTTACTTCCGAGGATATGGACAGGTTACGTGGGCGACTGCGAGCCACCACATGTTCATTGGACCCGTGCCCCTCCTGGCTTGTACTGGCATCCTGGGAGGTGACACGAGGCTGGCTCCAAGAGGTTATCAACGCATCCTTGAGTGAGGGTTCCTTGCCTGCCTCCCTAAAAGAGGCTATGGTGAGGCCCCTCCTCAAGAAGCCCTCTTTGGACCCAGCTATTTTGAACAACTACCGTCCAGTCTCCAACCTTCCCTTCTTGGCGAAGGTTGTTGAGAGTGTGGTGGCACAACAGTTTCCCCGTCACCTGGAGGAAGTTGACTATCTAGATCCGCGCCAGTCCGGCTTTCGGCCCGGGCATAGCACCGAGACGGCATTGGTCGCGTTGGTAGATGATCTCTGGAGGGCCAGAGATGGGGGATGTTCCTCCATCCTGGTCCTATTAGACCTCTCAGCGGCTTTCGATACCATCGACCATGGTATCCTATTGCATCGGCTGGGGGGGTTGGGGGTGGGAGGCACCGTTTTGCGGTGGTTCTCCTCCTACCTCTCTGGCCGATCGCAATTTGTGCGGGCAGGAGAGCAGAGGTCGACCCCGAGACCCCTCACATGCGGGGTGCCTCAGGGGTCGGTCCTCTCGCCTCTCCTGTTTAATGCATATATGAAGCCGTTGGGTGAGATCATCCGTGGTTTTGGGGTAGAGTACCATCTGTACGCTGATGACACCCAGCTGTACATATCTACCCCAAACCACCCCAACGATGCCGTAGCGGTGATGTGCCAGTGCCTGGAAGCCGTGCGGATCTGGATGGGAAGTAACGGACTTAGGCTCAACCCGACCAAGACCGAGTGGCTGTGGTTTCCGGCTGCCCGATTCAACCAGCTTTCTCCAACGCTGGCCATAGGGGGCGAACATCTTGCCCCTGTGGATGGGGCGCGCAATTTGGGTGTCCTCCTGGATACCCGGCTGTCTATGGAAGAGCAAGTGACAGCCGTGGCCAGGAGGGCGTTTTACCAGGTTCGCCTGGTTCGCCAATTGCGCCCCCTATTGGATCGGGACGCCCTTCGCACAGTCACCCATGCCCTCGTGACATCCCGACTGGACTATTGTAACTCTCTCTACATGGGGCTCCCCTTGAGGTGCACCCGGAGGCTTCAGTTAGTTCAGAATGCGGCCGCGCGAGCAATTATGGGCACCTCTAGGTTTGCCCATGTAACACCGCTCCTGCGCGAGCTGCACTGGCTACCTGTCGTCTTCCGGGTGCGCTTCAAGGTGTTAGTTATCATCTTCAAAGCGCTCCATGGCTCGGGACCTAGCTATCTGCGAGATCGGATCCTGCCCCACACATCCTCACGACCGATTCGCTCCCACAGAGAGGGGCTTCTCCGGGTGCCGTCCACTAGACTTTGTCAGCGGGCGACGCCCAGGGGAAGGGCGCTCTCTGTGGCGGGCCCGGCCCTCTGGAACGACCTTCCCCCTGATATTAGAACGACCACCGACCTCCGCTCCTTCCGTGTAAAATTGAAGACCCATCTCTTTCGACTGGCCGGCCTTGAATAGTTCTCTCTGTCTTTTAATTACAAATTTTAATGGGTTTTAATTTTATATTTTTAGCATGGGTAGATTTATTTAATTCTATTTTAAGTAATGTTTGTATTATTGTATATTGTTTTTAATTATGCCTGTGCACCGCCCCGGGTCCCTGTGGGGAGAGGGTGCGGTTAATAAATCCCAATTTATTATTATTATTATTATTATTATTAACCGATTCCCAAATTACATTTTGCTCCAAATATCAGAGCCTGCAGGAGATTCTCACCAGTCAAAAGTGATAACACTGGTAGGGGCAATAACTAACATCTTAGAACAGGGGTATCAACCTTGCGCACGGCATCATTTGACATATCATGACTTTTTCCCCCTTCACTAAACTGGGCATGGGCGTGGCCAGTACGTGATGTATCTGGCCCATAGTCCATGAGTTTGACACCCCTGTCTTAGAAGATAGGCTCAAGATCCAGAAAGAGACTTGAACACTGGCCCTTATCCAACAAAATTCAATTCAATAAGGTTTTACACTTAAGCAAGAAAAAACAACAGTTCAAGTATAAAATACATTGAAACCTGGCTCAATTACAGTTAACTGTGAGAGGATCTAGGACTCCTAGTGGACAACCATGTAAGTATGAGCCAGCAGTGTGATGCAGCTGCCACAAAAGCCAATGCAATCTTAGGCCGTCTCAACAGAGGAATAGTACCAAGAGCATGTGAATATTAGTACCACTACATACTGCCTTGGTAACACCACACTTGGAATACTGTGTCCAGTACTGGCCACCACGATACAATTAGTCCTTGACTTACAACAGTTCATTTAGTGACTATCTAAAGTTACAACAGCACTGAAAAAAGTGACTTATGACCCTTTTTCACACTTACAATCTTTGTAGCATCCCTACGATAATGTGATCAAAATTCAAATGCTTGGCAACTGCTTCATACTTATGACTATTGCTGTTTCCAAGATCAAGTGATCACCTTTTGCAAACTTCTGTCAATGGAGCAGCCAGATTCATTTAACAACCATGTTACCAATTTATCAACTGCAGTGATTCACTTAACAACTGTGGCAAGAAAGGTTGTGAAATGGGGAAAAATTCATTGAATAAAGAAAATTGGGGATCAATTGTGGTTTTAAGTAGAGGACTACCTGTACAAAAAAAATGTGATTCTAGAAAGAGTGAAGAGAATTAGGGGTCCGAAGATTAAAACATAGGATGAATGGTTGCAACAATCAGGTATATATAGTCCAACGAAGAGAAGAACTAAGGGTGACATAATAGCAGTCTTCCAATATTTGAGAGGCTGACACAAAGAAGAGAGGACACCCTATTTTCCAAAACACATGAGGGCAAGACAGGTAATAAATGGAAAATTATCAAAGAGAGAGCTAGCCTAACACTGAGAAATTTCCTGATAGTGAGAAAAATTAATTAGTGGAATGACTTGCCTTCAGAAATTGTGGAGGCTCCAATACTGGAGGTTTTTAAGAAAAGATTGGATAGCCATTTGTCCAGAATGGTTTAGTATCTCCCGCTTGAGATGGGGATTGGACTAGAAGATCTCCAAAGTCCCTTCTGATTCTTGTTATTCTGTATTATATAAGTTTCCAATACAAACTAAGCCTCTCTTTTATCAGTAAAGAAGCGAATATACTAATAGTCATTTATGAAATAAATATATGGCCTTGGCATTTGAAAGCAATCTCGCATGCCGAATCCTTCTATACCTAGAATGACAAAGCTACTGACAAATGTTACTGTGAAAATTACTTTCAATGTCATTTTCAAGGCTATCTATAACTTCATGGCATGAATTTTTTAAAATAATCAGATTAATATGAATCAATTTGGACATACAATATATCAAAACGAAAGTATGGACGTATCAGATGGTATGAGGATTCTGAGCAGCATCTTAGATGTTCCTAGCCCTGCGCTGTTCTGGAGGGAGAGCTGTGATGTTGTTTCCGGGGTCTGTTGGAGCCACTCTCTCAGCTCAGGAGTCACAGCCCTAAGAGCTCCTACCACCACAAGGATCGTTTTGGCTTTTACTTTCCACACCCTCTCCAGTTCTTCCTTTAAACCCTGGTATTTCTCCAGCTTCACATATTCTTTCTTCCTGATGTTGGTGTCGCTTAACACTGCTCCATCTATCACTGCCTGTCTGTCTGGATCTAGAAATTCCACAGGATCTTAGCTTTCTTACTCTCCATGATCTCCTGTGGAATCTCCCATCTGGACCTGGGAGAATCTAGCCCAGTGATGGCTAACCTTTTTTGGCTCACGTGCCAAAAGCGAGGGGAGTGCAGGGGGGTCGTGCATGGGCGTGCCACACCCATAATGATATGTGCGCAACCCCCTGCTTTTTGTGCACTTTTTCCTGCCCCCCCCCCCCCAGGCTCCAGAGGCTTTCTAGGAGCCTGGGAAGGGTGAAAACAGCCTCCCCTCAACTTCCAGAGGCTTCAGGAGTTCCCTTAAGCGTCCAGAGGGCGAAAAACGGCCTCAAATGAAGGCCTAAATCAGCTAGCTAGCACACACAGGTGCGCTGGAACTGACAGGGCAATGCCTTGCGTGCCCTAAGAAATGGCTCCGCGTGCCACCTGTGGCACCCGTGCCATAGATTTGCCACAACGGGTCTAGCCCATATTTTGTGCAGATATTTATGTACACAATAGTAGCTCCTTGGTTGTGCCTTTCACTGTATACTGTTCTTACTTCCATCTTATGAACTGCCACTATGTTTTGGACTCGCTCAGATCTCTGTACATAGTCTGCACTAGATTGGATGGATGGATGGATGGATGGATGGATAAGGATTTTTAAAAGAATATAAGAGCATTCACTTGTTCTGTTTCATATTTCAATAAAACTTTAGCAGTGATATTTCAACTCAGACCTTCAATGTGCAAAATCAAAAGTTCTTATCTATGTCTTAATAACTGTTCATAAGAGAGACATTGACAAGTAATCCTTCCTGCCTCCAACTCTTCTCTTGCACTCTCCTTGACAAAATTCGAGTGTATCAGAATAAGTTAACCACGTATGTCTACTTATAATTTCTTGTTTATGAAATACTGCTTGTGGTGAGAGCCACAAAGGTATTTTCAGGCATAGTCTGTTTTTATATCTGTTTCATAATCTCAACATGGCACTTCTAACAAAATAGTTTTAACCTTCCCTTTGTCATACCATAAATATCTATGCGACCCATATCTCAAATCTTGTCCTTCTAGCGCCTTCTGTTTCTCAGCAGCATCCAATAATTCATCCAAGCTAAACAAGCTGCAAAATATAATTTCGTATCAGGTAAACCCAATTCTCTGCTTTCTTTTACAACTTGTAACACCCTATATCTACCATATTTTTCGGAGTATAAGACACATCAAAGTTTTGAAGAGGCAAAAAAAAAAAGTAGGTAGGTAGATAGAGGAATAGAGAGAGAGAAATACAGTAGGTAGGGAGAGAGAGTGAGTAGGTAGGTTGGTGGTTAGGTAGGTAGATAGAGGGATAGAGAGAGAGAAATACAGTAGGTAGGTAGGTAAGTAGAGGGATAGAGAGAGAGAGAGAAATATAGTAGGTAGGTAGGATAGAGAGGGAGAGGGAGAAATACAGTAAGTAGGTAGGTAGAGGTAGGGAGAGAGAGAGAGAGAAATACAGCAGATAGGTAGGGAGAGGGGGGTAGGTAGATAGGTAGGTAGATGTTCTCATCAATAAGTTAAAGAGCTTTCCAAAAGGAAAAAAAACCTTTTTGCACTCTGCAAACCTCCCCAAAATGGTCCATTTTTCACACAAACGGGCCTGGTTTTTTTCAAATAAAAGGCATGAATAGCCTTGGGGGGGTTGCAGAGTGCTCCTGGGGGGGGGGGGGTCAAAAATGAACCAAAAACCGGCACATTTATCGCAAAAACGGGCTGTTTTGGGGTCAAAAAGATTGCATGCATAGCTTTATGGAGGCTTATAGCTGCGAGACCGCATCCTACCTCATACATCCCTGCGGCCGATCTGCTCCCACAGAGAGGGACTTCTCCGGGTGCCGTCCACCAGGCAATGCCAGCGGGCGACGCCCAGGGGAAGGGCGTTCTCTGTGGTGGGCCCAACCCTCTGGAACGACCTACCCCCCGACCTCAGAACAACCACGGACCTCCGCACCTTCCGCCAGAAATTAAAGACACTCCTGTTCCATCAGGCCGGTTTGGCCTAAGTTAATTACCTAGCCTTCAGTCTGTATCATAAATTGTTTTAATTGGATTTTAAATGAATTATGTTTTAACTTGTTAAATTTTAGCACAGGGATATTTATTTAATTTGATTTTAATTATTTATATTTTATATTGTGTGTTTTAACTTCCTGTGCACCGCCCCGGGTCCCTTTGGGGAGAGGGTGCGGTTATATAAATTCGAGAAATAATAATAATAATAATAATAATAATAATAATAATAATAATAATAATAATAATAATAATAATAATAATAATAATAATAATAATAATTATAGAGTGCTGCTGGGGGCTGGGGAGGCAAAAACGCCCTGTTTTTTGCTCATTTCTGCCCTCCCCAGCCCCCAGGAGCTCCCTGGAAGCCTCTATAAGGGTATGCGCGTGGCCATTTTGGTGAAGGGGCGGGGGCTTCAAGAGGCCAAAAATGTTGCATTCGATGTATAAGACGCACCCAGATTTTCAGCCTCTTTTTAGAGGAAAAAAAGATGCGTCTTATACTCTGAAAAACACGGTAAATAGAAAAGTTCAATTCAAATGGTCAACAACTTTCTCTGCATATAAAAAAAATTAATGCTTTTTTTCAATATGCTCTTCTAATATTCTAGAATAGTAATGGTTAACCTTTTTGATGCCGAGTGCCCAAAGTGCACGCATGCACTCACAAATGCACGCATGCATGTATGCACGTGCCCAATTCCCAAAATGCAATGTGTACACCCCCTCGCGCATGTGCCCTACCCCCCTTTTGGCTTCCAGGTTGGTGCAGGAGAATTTCCAGGCCCAAAATGGGCACAGAGGAACCCCATGCAACATCTCTGCACCCTGTTTTGGCTTCCCTGATCTCCACAGTGTCTCCCTCCCGAGTGCGCCCTAACTTTCTCCTGCATTTCCACCTCCTGTGCCTTCCCTGATCTCTGCAGTTTCTCCCCCCAGTGTGCCCTAGCTTTCTTCTGCATTTCTGCCATGTAGAGGCACTTGCGGAGGAGAGAATCTGCAGAGATTGGGGAAGGCCCTGTCCCCAGTGCATGCATGGCAGTGACCTGAAGAACAGCTGGACAGTGGGAAGCACGCACACATGCACCATGGAGCTGGCCTGGGGCAATAGCTGGTGTGTCCTCAGAGAGAGCTCTGCATGCCACCTGTGGCACATGTACCATAGGTTCGCCATCATGGGCCTATCACTTGGGCATAAATCTTGGAAGAAGAGGCATTTTCATGTCCACACCGTATTCTATTCTGATAAAGCATTGGCTGATATATCCTAATACTGCAACAAATGGCAATTAAAAGGTTGTATCATCAACCAACCAAACCAACGAACGTATTTACTTTAGGATTGGCATTTTTCTATGTTCACAGACTCTCCTACTAGGTAATCAGTAATCTAGCGGCTGTATTTTATATTAGCTGTAGCTTTTGGGACATCTCCAAAGGCAGGCCCACAAATATCACATTACAGTAGTCCAATGAAGAGAATAGACCTGGGTGTTTTATGGTCCTTGGGACCCAACCAGTCTTTAGATGTCTCTGTCCAGCCCTCATGGATTGCTTTTATTTTGAAAGCTTTTTCTTCTCAATTTATGTATGTGCGTGCATGCAATCCTACACACACGGTCCTACTGGTTTGGCCCTCCAAAATACTCCCCGTTTCATAAGTGGCCCCTTGGGCAAATTAATTGCCCAGCCCTGATATAGAGAGAATTTTTATTTAAAGTCTTACCAATAACTGCAAGTAACAGTTTCCGAAGAAGTAACCAGTAACTAACTAACTAACTATACAATTGTTTTCTTTTGCCTTCAATCTGTTATGAAATTACTTACTTACTCCTTACTTACTTCTATTTGCGTTCTTTTTACCACTTACTTTTTTTTGTAGCGGTTATCATTAGGGAAGGTCTGGAGCCGAGAGAGACCATTGTGCCACAGACCACCGGTTGTGAGTCCCTCTGTGTGAAGTGGGGCCTAGGGAGGCAGTTGGGCTTGCTAGTTGTATACCTGGCTCCCCGCTATGTAGCAGCAGCCCTGCCCGAGCTCCTCGAGGTGATCGCTACGATGGCAGTTGAGACCCCCAGACTTTTAGTGATGGGGGACTTTAATCTGCCATCGGTGGGCGAATCATCCGGGGTAGCTCGGGAGTTCATGGCTTCCATGACGGCCATGGACCTGACCCAAGTAATTCAAGGCCCCACTCACGAGGGTGGACATACACCGGATCTCATCTTCGTCTCAGGCCAATGGAAGAGTGATCTGGGTATAGGGGATATAGTCATCACGCCCTTGTCATGGACAGACCACTCACTTCTCCGGCTCGACTTTCCAACCGCTGCCCCTCACCGCGGGGAGGCGGAACCTGAGTCACCAATTTGGTTCCGCCCCAGGCGCCTGATGGACCCTGATGGGTTCCAGACGGCGCTTGGGCCACTTCCTGTACCCCTGACCCGTGCCCCGATGGAGGACCTCGTGGCCGCATGGAATACTGCGACCACGGGAGCCTTGGATCGGGTCGCGCCCTTGTGGCGGCGAGCCACCCTGGCTCCTTGGTTCACCGAGGAGCTAAGGGTGATGAAACGCCACAAGAGATGCCTAGAGAGAAGATGGAGGTCTACCCGTTCTGAATCCGACCGGACACAGGTAAGAGCCCATTTACGGACTTACATTGTGGCGCTGAGAGTGGCCAAACGCCATCATTGTGCCACCCTCATAGCATCCGCAGAAAACCGCCCTGCCGCCCTGTTTAGGGTGACCCGCTCCCTCCTCCAACAGAGGGTGCGGGAAGCCCCGTTACAGGGTAGAGCAGAGGAATTTGTGACTTTTCTGCAGGAGAAAATCGCTCAGATACAGAACGAGTTAACCCCCATTGATGGCCCAGTGGGATGCCACGAGACAGATCTTGTTTGGGAGGAGTTTGACTCCGTTACCTCCGAGGATATGGACAGGTTACGTGGGCGACTGCGAGCCACCACATGTTTATTGGACCCGTGTCCCTCCTGGCTTGTACTGGCATCCTGGGAGGTGACACGAGGCTGGCTCCAAGAGGTTGTCAACGCATCCTTAAGTGAGGGTTCCTTGCCTGCTTCCCTAAAAGAGGCCATGGTGAGGCCCCTCCTTAAGAAGCCCTCTTTGGATCCAGCTCTTTTAACCAACTATCGTCCAGTCTCCAACCTTCCCTTCTTGGCGAAGGTTGTTGAGAGTGTGGTGGCACAACAGTTTCCCCGTCACCTGGAGGAAGTTGATTATCTAGACCCGCGCCAGTCCGGCTTTCGGCCCAGGCATAGCACCGAGACGGCATTGGTCGCGTTGGTCGATGATCTCTGGAGGGCCAGAGTTGCGCCCCTTACTGGACCGGGGAGCCCTTCGCACAGTCACTCAAGCGCTTGTGACATCTCGGCTGGATTACTGTAACGCTCTCTACATGGGGCTCCCCTTGAGGTGCACTCGAAGGCTACAGTTAGTACAGAATGCGGTCGCGCGGGTGATTATGGGTGCCACAAGGCAAACCCACGTAACACCTCTCCTGCGCGAGCTGCACTGGCTGCCTGTGGCCTTTCGAGTGCGCTTCAAGGTGCCGACGACCATCTTTAAATCGCTCCATGGCTCGGGGCTTAGCTATATACGAGACCGCCTCCTGCCCCATACATCCCTTCGTCCGATCCGCTCCCACAGAGAGGGTCTTCTTCGGGTGCCGTCGACGGGGCAATGCCGGTTGGCGACACCCAGGGGAAGGGCCTTCTCTTTTTTTATTGAATAGATATTTTTATTTTATTTTCGGTTTTCAAAGTAAATAACAACATATATACTGTTACTTAGCCAACATCATATTATATTATTAAATGTTTACATCATTCCATTTTACCATCATTTCATTTTACCATCAACACCCAGAAAACTCCCAGAGGGCTCTTCTGCTCTCCATACACCATATTTGTGCCTTACCCATCATTTTCTTTCCCCTCTCTCCTCCTCCTCCCTACCTCCTTTCTTCCCTCTGACGCCCTTCCCTTCTCTACTTCCCCTTCCTCTCTCCTTCTCCTCTCTCCCCTTTCCACTCCTCCTTTCTCTTCTCCTCTTCCCCCTCTTTGCCCTCTCTCCTTTCTCTCTCTTCTTCCCTTACCTTTCTACTCCACACTCTTCGTCTCATTTACTTGGTGTATTTCGGCCTCGGAGCCAGTTCTATTTTGTGTTGATGGTATTTATAATTTCAGATTTAAGGTTTATCGCTCAATTTTCATATCGATTATTACAATTCTTATGTCTCAGTCCCAAATCTTGCTAGTTGTTTTAATACCCTTTTAAGTAAAGCCTAATTGTATAATAATGTTCTATTTATAAAACCAAACAAAAAAGAACCAAAAACAGTATAAGTAGATTTAAATAAATTTAAATATAAGAAGGCCTAATCGGGTATCCATAAATTCTGTGCCTTCCAGGAGTGGTTATTATTCATGGATTATCTCATTTTATTAATTTTAAATCTAACAATTTATCCTGTGATTCAATATCAGTATCCACAAGTCTTATCTAGCCTCAATCTATTTTTTCTTTAATAATATCTTTAAATCCTATTTACTATTAATATCCCTTATTTAATCCCCTCATATCTCTATAGATTCCACATAATTATCTGAAATTTTGTGTAGCTGTTAATTGATTGATCATTTACCAAGAGTGATAGTATTCTATAACCATCTTAATCGCATACTTCCCCATCTATAGATAAGCAAATATATATCATTCACTAACACGTAATCTTTCTTTAACCATCTAAATAGCATAGTTCCCCATCGATAGATAAACAAATGTATATCATTAACAAAACCTTTACCAAGAGTATTCTGTAACCATCTTAGTAGCATAACTCCCCATCTATAGATAAGCAGATATATATCATTCATTGATACATCATTTTTCTATAACCATCTAAATAGCCCAATTCCCCATCTATAGATAAACTAATATATATCATTATCAAAAACCTAATCTTATTATAAGCATCTATAGTTATTACTAACAATCAATTATTTAATAATCCTTGATGGTAATTTAAACCCAGCCTAATTATTACTCATCAAGGGATAAAAGTTCCTCTTTTCAGCCGTTGTCTCTTCAAGGATGAATTAAATTTGCCTCTTTTAAAGTCCACATTCTCCATCGGCTTTTTTTTCCTCTTCTCAAGTTCTTTATAAACTTCCATTGGCACATTGTGATCCTGTATAGCTGTACAATCATAGTGCTGACCAATTCTTTTCCTCAAATTTGATTTATTTTCAAATATCAAGTGTATCTCTGATGTGATTTCCTCTATCTTTTGTTCTCCTTTTCCTTCCTTTTGCCAGACAGGTTGAAATTCAAATTTCTGATGGGATCTTGGTCTTATCTCCTCTCCTGGATCTTCTCCCTTGTCTTCAGTTAAATCCAGTCCACAAACAGCCTCGTTTTCCTTTTCTTCTTTAATTTCTCTAATCTGTTCAATTTCTTCACTTGGTGTAATGTCGAGTATTGCACGAAATTCTCTCAATTCCCTCAAGATTTCAGCCAAAAGCTCCTGGTTTTCTGGAGTGTATATATCTATGTGCGTAGACATTTTGGCGAATCTGCAAACTAGGAAAAAGTAGCTCCAATTACCTTGTTAACACTTAGTTTATCTCTGTTAGTTTGTTTCTAGACAATATTTCCAGTAAATCTATTCATGTATGTCCGCCCACTGTTTTTCCAAGAGCGATACGATGTATGAAATAGTTTAAATAGTTTCAAAGTGTTTCAGTCCTTTTTGTTGGAAGGAAAACAGAGACAAAAAAAGATAAGATATGGTCCTTATTTAAGTTTAAAGATGCGCAATAGAGTGTCCAAATAATTATAGGATTGTGGAAGTGCTCCAAGTTTCAAAGTTTTGAGTGAAATAAATCAAAAAGACAGAAAAAAAGAATTAGAAAAGTCAGTCATAATCCAATCCTTTTCAGCGCAAACGTAGAGTAACTATTATCAGTTCAGTCGGCCATTTCAAAACATTCTGTGAAGCTGAGGAATCTCACACTTCAATTTAAGTTCGCCGCTTATCTTTAACTTCAAAGCTTTGGTAAAAAAAAAGATTTCTTAGCAGAGTGTTTCAGAGATCAAATAAAGTACCTTCCCAATGTATTCCAGCAGATTTTTCCCTTTCTTGTTTCAAAGATTCTCCTTCGCCTATGGTCCACCCTCCAGAAAGGGGGGGGGGATGCGATTCGTCTCCCTTCAGAGATTTTGCTTCGTGCCGGGCAGGGATCTTGCGTGGTCCCTGCACCCAGCGAAGGGCCTTCTCTGTGGCGGGCCCGGCCCTCTGGAACGACCTACCCCCCGACCTCCGTACTATCTCGGACCTCCGCCTCTTCCGCCAACGTCTTAAGACGTATTTATTCCAACAAGCCGGCCTAGGATAGGGTGAGATCATCCGTGGTTTTGGGGTAGAGTACCATCTCTACGCTGATGATACTCAGCTGTATATATCTACCCCAAACCACCCCAACGATGCCGTAGCGGTGATGTGCCAGTGCCTGGAAGCCGTACGGATCTGGATGGGAAGAAACGGACTCAAGCTCAACCCGACCAAGACCGAGTGGCTGTGGTTTCCGGCTGCCCGATTCAACCAGTTGACTCCATCGCTGGCCATTGGGGGCGAACATCTTGCCCCAGTGGATGGGGCGCGCAACTTGGGTGTCCTCCTGGATGCCCGGCTGTCCATGGAAGATCAAGTGACAGCCGTGGCCAGGAGGGCTTTTTACCAGGTTCGCCTGGTTCGCCAGTTGCGCCCCCTATTGGATCGGGACGCCCTTCGCACAGTCACTCATGCTCTCGTGACATCCCGACTGGACTATTGTAACTCTCTCTACATGGGGCTCCCCTTGAGGTGCACCCGAGGACTTCAGCTGGTCCAGAATGCAGCCGCGCGAGCAATAATGGGTACCGCAAGGTATACCCATGTAACACCGCTCTTGCGCGAGCTGCACTGGCTACCTGTCGTCTTTCGGGTGCGCTTCAAGGTGTTAGTTCTCATCTTTAAAGCGCTCCATGGCTCGGGACCTAGCTATCTGCGGGATCGGATTCTGCCTCATACATCCTCCCGGCCGATTTGCTCCCACAGAGAGGGACTTCTCCGGGTGCCGTCCACTAGACTTTGTCAGCGGGCGACGCCCAGGGGAAGGGCCTTCTCTATGGCGGGCCCAGCCCTCTGGAACGACCTTCCCCCCGACATCAGAACAACTACGGACCTCCGCTCCTTCCGTCAGAAATTAAAAACTCATTTTTTCTGCTTGGCCGGCCTAGGTTAGTCTCTACCCAGGGATTAGGGATTGTTAATTTTAAATGGGAATTTTAGTGCAGGGATAGTTAAATTTAATTTGTTTTTAGTGTATTTATGTATATTTTTTATGCTGTTTTAATTTTCTCCCTGTACACCGCTCCGAGTCCCCTAGGGGAGAGGACGCGGTTATACAAATAAATATTCGTATTCGTCGTTTGTTTGTTTTGGCAATCTTTTTTTTTAAAAAAAATACAATATCTTTGAATATTGGAGACAGTTTATGAAATGTACATAATTTACTCTGAGCACAGAACTCAGACACAACAGCAGACACATAGTGCTTACTGTTATAATTGCACAGCCAAGCTGACGACCGATATGCAAACCAAATGGAAAAAATAATCATCGAGACAACACTATGTGTGTAAAATCCAAAGCGTAGAAGGCCTGCAGAAGCACTCATTCTTCTCCATCGCTATGTCAGAATTCCAGGCCTGCAAATTGAAACAAAACTATCTGGGAAAAGAACTTGCTAGATCATGTCTTACTACTTGTCACAAACTGGCCTTACCTGTGACAGGGAAAAACTACATTATAATCTGGATGCTATGTAACTGCATTACAATTACAGAGATACAATCACCAGGGAGCTGATCTTGGTGAGTGCCAGCAGAGATTTGCACAGGGGATGAGGCTTGTACTTCTCTCCCTCTTACTCATCAAAATTGCCACACCAGGGAACAGAATTTTCTAAATATTATGATCTAAAGCAAACCGCTCCACAGAACACAACGAAGGGACCAAGCCAATTCCTTAGCTGTAAAGAGACATTCCTCCTGATTTTATTGATCACATTTCTATCTCACTGCAGTAAAAAAAAAAAAAAAAAAAAAGCTCTCAGGAGCTTACATAAAATATAAAAACGGATGAGAGGTTTCCTTGGAGCCATCTTCAGAATAAAAGTAATAAAAATAAATAACACCGACAGGATATTAAGAGTAAAAGAACTAAAAATAGAAGTTAAAGTTGGTGTGATAAAATTAGAGGAAGGACCTCCGAAAGGATGGCAAATGTTGTGGCTTTTGACACATAAACAGGGTGGGAGCTAGCCTGTTCTCTACGGGGAGGCTGCCCCACAGAAAAATGTCCCTTCCCTCTTCAGCTGCCCAAACCTCTTAAATGAGTGTTTAACATGAGTTTCTCCCTTTCCTCCTAATGCATACTTGCAGGCATTACAAAAAATACCTTAACTTCGAAATCCTTTAATATTTAGGCTACTGGTTAAAACACTGTTTCTAGGGTGCATATGTCATAGTATACTGATAATTCCTATCTTCTCCATAAGACATCTCTACCAGCTGTTTAAATGCAGTTGTGAGGATCTTGGCAGAATGAGGTGGATTACCCTGCGTCTGGTCCCGCTTTTGGAGGCAATGCCCTGGGAAATGGTGTGGGATATTACCGCCTGCATGTGGGCAGATAATTCGGGTTCTGGATCCATCCTGTGATCAGGCTCGCCCCTAACCCCTGAGGTGGAGGGACCTTGATGGACAGAGGGGAAGCCTCCACGCTCCATGGGTATAGGGGCCACTTGAATGGGCCCGAAGTCAGATACTGCTGATTGAGATGGGGAACCTGGGCCTGCCAGGGACCTATCTAGAGATAAGTCTTGGGACTCAACCTCCTCGTCAATGATGGAGAGAGGAGCCTCCCTCGAAGGTGGAGGGAGCGCTGGCTCAACTGAGGGGGAAGGCTGAGGGGCCGCCCCAGCTGCCTGGCACTGGGCCTTCTCAAACTGTTTTTTGAGGGCCTGCTACCGCTTCTCAGCATCCCTATCCACAGCTGCGGAGGTGGTATGGTAGGGATGGCTGTCATGACTGACCACCCTGCCCTTCCTTGGCCTTTTGCCCTTGCCTGAGGAAGTTCTCTGGCTAGGGGCTTGGGAGAGTCCCTGTCTAATGTCAGTAGATGGTCCGGGCTGCTCCATTGCTGGATGTTTCAGATAGCAGCAGCGTGGACAGGGTAGGTGAAATCAGGTCTTGATGGAGGGTCTGGTGGCTGGTAGTGGAAGAAGGTCATGTGACTCTGAAATTTCAAATTGAGAAAAGAACGAGTCTTTAAATGAATCCAAGGGAAAAGGAAGAGAAAACAGCCACTGGAGAGGGAGGTCTGACAAAGGAAAGGCAGCAAGGCAGCTACAAGTCCGAGCAGATAAGCAGGGAAGGAGCTGAAGTTAAAGGGGCAGCCTTCCCAGTGCCCGTGTATGACCACCAGGTGGCCAAGACACTAGCGCCACCTCGGGAAATGTTGTGGGGGTGGAGGCCCTGCCGGTGACCCGAAAAGGACCAACACACCACCCTGCGGCTATCTGCTGTGGCATGGGCGAGCACAGGAGGCCATTGGAAAAAAGTGTGAATTTAAAGCCTTCCAAAATGGCCACAACTCCTGGAGGGGGGGGGGTTGAAGGAGAAAATGGCGGCCGCGAGGTTTTAGAGCAGCCGCAGACCTCTCTGCAGCTCACAGAGCTCCCAAAATAGCTGTCTGCACAAGAACGAGCCTCCAGCCGGTGCTGAAAGCCTTGCCACACTGCCACGCTTTTAAAAGCGATCCTGGTGTGGCACGGCGAGCGGAGCACCCCCCCTTCCCTCCATGCCTACCTTCAAGCCTCTGTTAGTTGAAGACAGCAAGGGAATTGATGAAGAACAAAAGTTGGAAGGAACTATGGAAGGAGAAATTAGGAACAATATAAACTGGCAAGGAAAAAATTCAAAAGGAGAGTCCAAACCTAGAATTAAATTAGCTGGAGCGCACCAAAAACAGTCCTGAACGGGCTACTGAGGAAAAAAATCTGGCATTAAGCTACCCCAGGAGGTGTGGCCAAGGAAAAAGACTCCTCAGTCCTAGGGCAACCAGACTAATTTCACCCATTGCTTGGACTCTCCAAGTGATGCACAGGAAAACTGTTTGAACACTTCTGATGACCCAATCTGTCCTTACACGATTGTAGAAAAACTGGGTTGCGTTTGGACTTGCATCAAATTCTTTCCACCAGAGATCAAAAACATCCACCAAATGTTATATGTTTTCTGACGTTCTACTTGAATGTAGATTTGGGTTCCTTAGAATCTCCCTTGTACAGTAACAAAGTTCCCTTGTAATTTTACTTATATTAATATATTTGAAAGCATATTTATGTGTGCTAATGTAACAGAAGTCAAAAGGTATCTAACTCGTGTAGCCACACTAGATAAATAAGAGGAATTCCCCATCTCAATCAGCAGTATCTGACTGAGTCCCTTCAGACTTCCTTCAAATTAATGCTGACTAAAATACTCTAAAATTTCCCGGTTTTTCAAAGCAGGACTTTAGTTCCTCTTAAAGCAGCTATGTTGAAGTAAGAGTGAGGAGACTGAGGTTCTCATTTTCAGTCACCAAAACTCACTGGGTGACATTATGACAATTACGTTCTCTTTACCCCCACCTACTTTTCATAGTTGTTGTGGGGTGGGGGGGGGGGAATATAAAGAGAGAAAACTATATATGCCCTCCTGATTTCCTGAATTAAACATAGTCTAGAAATAGAATGTACTAGACCAGGGGTCTGCAAAGTTGGCTCTTTTAAGACTGGTGGACTTCAACTCCCAGAGTTCCCCAGCCAGCATAGCTGTGGATGACCCCTGTGGGGTCATCATTTCAGAGACTTTCTTATCTAAACATGGAAACAGAATAATCACAGGTGGACAAAAAATAATGGGAGCAGGAACAATTTCCAAATTTCTGACGACTTCCCATTCCCTTGTCTGAAGATAACAATGAGCATCAGAAATCTTCCATCCTAGAAAGAGAAGTGGAGAGATGAAGGGAGAGAGGGAAGTGGACTGGACTGGAGTGGGATGGAGGCAGGGGTGGGTTTCAAAATTTTTGGAACAGGTTCTGTGGGTGTGGCCTGCTTTGTGGGAGTGGCTCTGCAGTCATGTGACCGGGTGGGCGTGGCCAACTAGGAAAATGTGGTGGAATTCACTTAACAACGGTCTTGCTTAGCAACCAAAATTTTGGCCTTAATTGTGGTCATAATTTCTCTTTCATCTCTGTCCCACTTTCTTTTTCTTTCTTTTCTTTCTTCCCTTCTTTCTCTTTCTCTCTGTCTCTCTCTCTGAGTCTGTCTGTCTCTCACTGTGGCTCTTTATCTCTCCCTCCCTCCCTCTCTGTCTCTTTCTATCATTCTCTGTGTCTGTCTGACTCTCTCTCTCTGTGGCTCTTTATCTCTCTCTCCCTCCCTCCCTCCTTCCCTTTCTGTCTCTTTCTGTCATTCTCTGTGTCTGTCTGACTCTCTCTCTCTGTGGCTCTTTCTCTCCCTCCTCCCCTCCCGCCCGCCGTCTCAGGCAGCCCAGCTCCCGCGCCTCCCAGTCCTCCGCCTGCATCGCCCCGCTTCACCGGCTCACCTCGGCCCCCGAGGTTGCCCGGTTTCCGGATGCAGCCGCCCCCTCGGCGCTTCGCTCTGCCGCTCTGCGGCTTCTGCTGCTTCGGCAGGCCGGTAGGTTTGGCCGGCGGGGGCGGGGTGAGCCCCGTAGTCCCCGTTCCCCTCCCCTCCCCCGCTTCCAGCACCGGAAGGCCGCGCCCGGCGGGAACCTGGGCAGGCTGAGTCGGGCCTCACCATCCCCGCCCCAACGGCACACGGAGGGCAGCGGGGAACGGAGGGGAGCGGCGCAGGAGTTTCTGCATGGCCCGATCACTCCAGACGCCATCGGGGAAGACGGGGGGGGGATGGTGAGGCCCGACTCAGCCTGCCCAGGACCTGTCCTGAAGCCACGGGGCAGGCGGGAGGCGGCTCGGCGCCTGCCTGCCCCTCCTTCCCTCGGGCCGCTCTCGCGGTACCTGTCCGTCCGACCCCGCCGCCGGCCGGTGGAGGTGCTGACCCGGGAGCCGACCTGGGGCGCCCCTCCCCGGCGGGCCAGCCCCCTGCCCCGCCTGCGGGTGGCCAACCCCGCCCCCGGACCGCAGCTCGCCATTGGCCGGCGTGGGCAGCTGCCTGAGCTGCTTCGGCCGCTGCAGGTTCCCGCCGGGCGCGGCCTTCCGGCGCTGGGAGCGGGGGAGGGGAACGGGGACTACTTACTTCCGGGTCCACCGGTCCAAGCGGATCGCTTGGGATCGGGAATTTTCACGAAAGGGTTCGCGCGATCCCACCCGAACCCTGAGAAACCCACCCCTGGATGGAGGAGAGAAGAAGAGGGGAGAAAGAAGAAGACAGAAGGAGAGAGGGAAGTTGATGGGAGGTGAGAGTAGGAGAAAGGGAAGGAGAGGGAAGTGGGGAAGAGGAGAGGGGAGAGGAAAAGGGAGGAGAGGGAAGGAGAGAGGTGAGAGGAGAAGGAGAGAGAGAAGGCAAAGGAAGTGGAGGGGAGGAGAGAAGAAGGAAAGAGGGAAGGAGATTGAAGCAGAGGGGAGAAGGGAAGGAAGGAGAAGGAAAGAGATAGAAAGAGATGGACTGTCATCGTAAAACTGAAAGTGATGTATTATATAGGTTAATGTATAATAATTTTTTTTAGGGAGGAAGGGGATATGTTACTGACCAATACCATGTGAATGCAGAGGAACTGGTGGATAGTGTACCATTTCTCCATGTATTTTCTCCCTGCAAGCTTTCCACAAGCATGCCACCTCCATGCGACTGCACTCAGCCGTGGCCATGTGATTCTCATTTCCAATGTTTCCTGACAGCTTCCCACAAGTTGATGGGGAACAGAAGCAACTGAAATGATTGCTGAAGTTCCTTGCCACCTTCCCGCTAGCAAAGTCTGAACAGCAGCAACACTGAAGCAGCAAAAAATAAAATAAAAAAATAAACATCCCTAATATTCATTCCCTTGGGATTAGGCTAAAAAGCAGAGATCCCAATTAACCACGAAAGGCAGCTGGGTGACCTTGAGCCAGTCATGCTCTCCCTCAGCCCAACTCACTTCACAAGTTGGTTATTGTGGGCAAAATAGCAGGAAGATGGGTTGGATATATTTGCCGCCTTGAGTTATTTGTGAAAATAATAAAAGTGGGATATAGCTAAATAAATAAAATAAGGAAACAAATAAATATAATTACTAGGTGCTGACATTCTGCAGGTTAGCTCATTTTAGGAATTTTTGTTGACAAAATGTTGTCCTATGATGCAGTGTTTTGGCCAACTGAAGGTTGCAAAGTATGAAACAGACATGAGAGCTTTAGTAGTATATAGATAGATGAATAAATAAATCCTTGATAATTTAAAAAGAAAATTTTGCAAAAACATACATTTCTAATAACTGAAATCAAGAATGAACTCAATTACAGTACGGAATATAATAAGTGCAGTTTTAATACGCATAGAATTGTTCTGTATTTGATTTAACTAAATCCAAAGAACACTAGATTTTAAAATAAAAATTGTCCATTTCAATAGAAAGATACATATCTCACATAATGGCAATTGGTCCACCAATTATTAAAAACAAAGGCTCACAAAACTTTTGTCACACACAAATATGTAGCTTTGGGTCATTTTCCTCTATAAACCAATGAACAAGCATAATATTTTTATTTATTTGTTTAATTGGGTTCGATTTATCCAGTTTTAGGATTTCTGTGGAAAACAGATCAACCTTACATCATTTTTATGCAGAAATATTGAACATCCAAAGGGTTCACAAACTTTTAAACTCTACTGTAAATATGTATAGCTGCCCTGAGTTGCATGCTAGAATCCATGGCCACACAAATCTTTAAATAAATAAACATGCTTATTGAATATTCTGATTTTTCTTACATATTCATTAAAGATAACAAAAAAAAACCACGGTCTTAATGCTAATGTGCGTGTCTGTGTTTTGAAAAATAGCTCTCCTATAATGCAGCCATTCCTCCTTTAGTCAGAACACATCTTAGCAAATAACATGCCCAGACACATCCAAAAAGTTGATTCTGCCTTTGACTCACCTTCAGTTACAGATAGGAACAGGAATCCACTGGAGGAAAATGTAATTATGTTACTTCTGAGTATTCATTGGTCAATTGAATTTGCCTATCAAATAGTTATACCCTAGCCTCAGTAGAAATACATTCATTATCTGAAAACCTTTGGACCATGAGAAGCTGGTAAGTAACAAAGGCCTAAGACCTAGTCATGCTGTTGAGTCCTAAATGCCCTCCCTCTGCAAGCCATTTAATTATCCTTAACTCTTAAGTATAAGGCAGTCTATGTTAGTGGTGAAGACTGAAGACGTCAAGCTAGATACCAGGAAGTTGTGAGTTCTACTACCAATTTAAGCATGAAACCATGTGGGGACCTAGGCCCAATCACTCTTTTTTCAGCCATAAGAAGACGACAAGATAAACCACTTGTATAAAACTTTACCAAGAAAACTTTAGGAACTTGTTGAGGCAGTTGCCAGGAGTCAAAATTGACTCAAAGGCATCAAACAATCTATAGTATGGTTTAATTTAAACACACCAGAATGTTATTTAACGTTTTTTCTGGTAAATCTATTTTTAATCTATTGTTATTTATAAGCTCAGTGCTGTGAATCAAGGTTGAATTTACTAGCCAACACGCTACTTAATATTGCATAATTTCACAGAGATTAAGGAGGCCTAGTCCATTGATATCCACATAATTTTAAATTCTTGATTATCCAGAGGAAGTCTATTATTATTTATACAGGTGACAGAAGTTATCTCTGAAGTTTACAACAGATACTCTATTTCTCCTCATTGTGACAACTAAACTCAATAGCATTTGTACTCAAGCAAGCTCTGTCTTAAAAAAGCTGACAGAGGTGAGAGGATGAATAAAGCCCAAGTATGAGAACAAGAATTTTTACTCTTGTCTTGTCAGTTCTTTTCTTTCCCAACTCTTTTCTCATATAGTGAATTATTTAACAAAAAGCATTCATTCAAATTACAAAGTCTTACCAAGATAAAGAATGCTGGAGAGAAATATCTTAATCTATACTGATTAGACGAAATACACTGGATCCAATGAAAGGCCTAATCCAGCATTTCATTCATTCCCAAAGCTGAAACACCTGGAAAGTACACAATAGGTTATGAGTATAAAATAACTTAATTTCAAACCCATATTATGCCTTATATTAAACATGTCTATGAAGTAGCTTTTATGAAGAACAGCTACTAACATAATTACTTTCCCTAGATTTGTCTACTTTTTCATCAAAATGGCCAAATAAGCTGCTGTAATTGTATCTTTAGAAATCAAGAACCAGAATGTAACAAGGCACTCAGTATTTTCCTTTCTGTCTTGAATTTCTCATCATCCAATTCTCTACCATTCTAATGCATAAGTGAGTCACTGCAGCCCCTTGATCACTTTGGTGGCTATTCTGTGCATATTTAGGGTAGATCCATAACTAAACAATATTTGAAGGCTGGGATATGGCATAAATTTGCTGAAAGAGATTATAACATTCGTAATTCCTCTTTTCTCATTTTCCCATCCAGCCACGATGATGGGAATAAGGGAGCATTCATCTTCCCCAAATATAAACCGCACCTACAGTCTGAAACAAAATCAAGACATATACAATTGTTTCCCCAACAATAAGTCCTCCCTGAAAATATTGCAACATCCTCCCTGCCTCCTGCACCTCAAAAATAATAAGACCTCCCCGAAAATAAGGCCAGGTGCTTATTTCAGGGGGCAAAAGAAGACCCTGTCTTATTTTCAGAGAAACACGGTAGTATGGTATTCCTTTGACAGAGAGATAAGTAGAACAACTTCCTGTAATAGATATAAAACAGTACATTTGGGAAAGGTGAATTCTAGTAAGGAATCTTTAGCTTTAGATACAACACATCCTAACTGTCACAATGAGTGTAGCTGTTAGAAAACAGATTAGTAGAATCTTCCTTCTCTAAGGAATATTCTAGACAAGACTTTTTGTCAGTTTCATTCTGAACTACATCATTTGAAAAATTGTACCTAACAACACACGATACTGTAGCTTTAGTTTCTCAAATCTTCAAACACAGACACAATACCTAAAATCATTATTTTTTACAATGCCTAAAATAATTATTATTAAATATCTGTTTATTTCTACAACCACTCAAATTGATGCAGCATCTCCATGGCATGGATTATTTCTCACTGCTTCTCATTGGCTAATTAGATTAGAGGGAGTTTCCCCTCAGTCACCCCAATAAGAAGTAATGGTGGATTAATGCTAAGGAACTTCAATCAAAACCAGCAGCACAATTATTTACAAGCAAAAAGCAAAACAGAAATTAAAGGCAGCAATTTTTTATGTTCCAAACCTCTACAAAATCAATAGCTTTAATAAGCTGCCAAAGAATAATAAATGCCCTCTTCACATGAGGTATTAAATTGGCTAATTGCCCATTAATGTTTTCAATAATTTAAAAATACACATACTTATCACACTATAAAAACACACATAATGTTATAGGGGGAAAAATCACCTCTGTAATTAATGAAAGCAAATTATGCATGGATAATATAAGCAACTGATGGGAATAAATTATTATAGGAAGCTACTGAAAGATTTTGAAAGCTTAAAAGAGTAGACGCACAGAAGGAATGGAATTCTCAAGTCAAGGAAACAGTGGGATACAGACAGCGGTGGGTTTCACATTTTGTTACCACTGGTTCGCCATGTGCATGCCAGCTTTGCAGGCACGTGTGCCGCTTCCAGGGATGTGCTTAGCCTTCCGTGCATGCGCTTTGCTCACATGTGCACCTTCTTTGCATGCGCCCGGCCTCAGAAACGTGTCTAAATAGGACAGTATAGAGCCCAGGATGTGTGTGTGTGCAGTTTCCGATACCAGTTCAGGTGAACCAGTCCGAATCACCTGAATACCACCTCTGGATACAGAGGCATTCATGGAAAGATGGGCAAATGACAATAATAATAATAATAATAATAATAATAATAATAATAATAATAATAATAATAATAATAATAATAATAATAATAATAATAATAATTTAATTTGTAAACCGCTCTCTCTCCCCGAAGGGACTCAAGGCGGTGCACAGGGAATTAAAAATACATATATAAAAACCAACAGACATTATAATACAAATTTAAAATAAATTAAACCTAGAGCCTGCGCTAAAATCCCAGACTGTCTAAAACTAATACCCCTAAAAATCCCTAATAAAACAGTTTGAAAAGCAGTGTTACGCCATAATAATTAATTAATTTTTTAATTTTTTAATTTTTTTAGCACGGGATAACATAGTTTAATGGTGTTTTAAACTGTATATTTTGTATTGATTGTTTATATTGTTTTTAGTTTCTCCTGTGCACCGCCCCGGGTCCCTGTGGGGAGAGGGAGCGGTTAATAAATGCAAAGTTATTATTATTATTATTATTATTATAAGCCTTGCCCCTTTCGTACACATTTTGTTCTGTTGCACCCACATTCAAAGGGGTTTACATAGCATCACAAAACTACTTTACTTTGACAAATGTGCTTCTGATAACATAAAAATTGTCAAGGTTATAGCCACAAATTATTAAAGACATAATTTAACCATAAACAGCCTTGGCTCCTTGGTTAACATGCAGGGTCTGGCACATGGTTAAACTTTAGTTAGGGCTGGACAACTAGATATTTTGTTCAACTGGGGATCTTGACAAATCATTGTACCATTTGATGACTTCCTGAGAGACCCATAATTGACTTTGTACACCGATATCATGTATAGATTACCTTCACATGGTGTTCATATAGTATTCTTTTGTAGACACCTATACTGATTTATTCACCACCAGAAAAAAAGGGAAATAACATGGTTGCTATTACAAGGCCTTTACTGACAACATGCATAGTAAACAATATATAGTGAAAATAATTCTTAAAGCAAGATGATAAAAAAAAATACAGATCTAAAACAGAAGTCAGAATACAATCCTATATTTATATCTTGTATATCACAAAATGCATGCCAGTATGACTAGAGGAAACCAAACTCCATGTATCTACTGGTAACTGGAAATCACAACCAGCACTTCCAAATTTCTGAAATGCTTTAATTTACAGCAGTAGATCAGGAAGAAGCAAGGATGGGTGGGTGGCTTAGAATTTGTGCGCTGATTTACCAAATTAAGATGTAACAAACAATCTACCACCACAAACAAACATAGCTGAGCAGGATGCCAAATAAAAGCTGTATCACAGCTTTTATTGTAGCACTAGCTGTACCCGCCACGCGTTGCTGTGGCCAAGTTTGGTTAAATGAAAAAGTTTCCACTCAGACACTCTCAGCGACCCCCTTCCTTCTCTGCCTCAGTTTCCCCTCCCCTTCCCTCCCCTCCCTTTCTTACTCTACCTACCTACCTACTGTATTTCTCCCTCTCTCTCTATCCCTCTACCTACCTACCTACTGTATTTCTCCCTCTCTCTCTATCCCTCTACCTACCTACCTACCTAATGTATTTCTCCCTCTCTCTCTATCCCCTATCTACCTACCTACCTACCTACTGTATTTCTCCCTCTCCGTCTCTATCCCTCTGCCCACCCACCTACCTACCTACCTACCTACCTACCTACCTAGAGAGAGAGAAGAGAGAGGCTGCTGATTCAGCAAGTGGCCTGGGGTGGGGGGGATTTGGTGGCGGCGGCGGCGGAGAGGTCGCTGATTCGGCAGTGGCCTTGGCGGGGGGTAGTTGGCAGCGGCAGTGGAGAGAGAGGCCGCTGAGGAGGCAACCATCGCAGATATGACGCAGACTGCTTCACTGCTCGTGCAAGTAACATGAGCTGAAAAGCGGCTAGGTGGGAGGAGCCGCGAAGAGGAGGGGGGCGAGTGAGCGAGTGATGGAAACACACAGAAGAGCTGCAGTTTTAGATTTGTGTGGCGTGTACCTGGTGTGCCATCCACACAATCTGTACGTGTCATTGGTGCTGCACTTGTAAGAAATGTTGTGTGAAAGTTTGGTGGCGATTGGTGCAGTAGTTTCTGAGATTAGCGGTTTTGAACAAACTCGTAGTTACATTTTTATTTATATAGATGATGCAGAAATGGTCGATGTATTCCCCTTCAAGCCTGTATAGTTTCATAGAGCTTCTGCTTATAATAATAATTTTTAATAATTTTATTTCTTATAAACCGCACCCTCTCCCCACAGGGACTCGGGGCGGTGCACAGGAGAAATAAGAACAATGGCTATATACATATTTCATTAAAAATAAATTAAATTAAGTGACCTGTGCTAAAATACCCATTAAAACTATCTAACTAAAAATCCCCAAAAAACCCTAAAAACAGAGGAGTAGCTATCCCAGGCCGGCAAGGCAGAAAAAGTGTGTTTTCAATTTAAGACGGAAGGAGCGGAGGTCCGTGGTGGTCCTAATATCGGGAGGGAGGTCGTTCCAGAGGGCAGGGCCCGCCACAGAGAGAGCCCTTCCCCTGGGTGTCGCCCGCTGACAAAGTCTAGTGGACGGCACCCGGAGAAGTCCCTCTCTGTGGGAGCGAATCGGTCGTGAGGATGTATGAGGCAGGATCCGATCCCGCAAGTAGCTAGGTCCCGAGCCATGGAGCGCTTTAAAGATGATAATTAATACCTTGAAGCGCACCCGGAAGACGACAGGCAGCCAGTGCAGCTCGCGCAAGAGCGGTGTTACATGGGTGTACCTTGTGGTACCCATAATTGCTCGCACGGCTGCATTCTGGACTAGCTGAAGTCTCCGGGTGCACCTCAAGGGAAGCCCCATGTAGAGAGAGTTGCAATAGTCCAGTCGGGATGTCACGAGGGCATGAGTGACTGTGCGAAGGGCGTCCCGATCCAATAGGGGGCGCAATTGGCGTACCAGGCGAACCTGGTAAAACGCCCTCCTGGCCACGGCTGTCACCTGATCTTCCATTGACAGCCGGGTATCCAGGAGGACACCCAAATTGCGCGCCCCATCCACAGGGGCAAGATGTTCGCCCCCTATGGCCAGCGATGGAGCGAGCTGGTTGAATCGGGCAGCCGGAAACCACAGCCACTCGGTCTTGGTCGGGTTGAGCCTGAGTCCGTTACTTCCCATCCAGATCCGCACGGCTTCCAGGCACTGGCACATCACCGCTACGGCATCGTTGGGGTGGTCTGGGGTAGATATATACAGCTGGGTGTCGTCAGCGTATAGATGGTACTCTACCCCAAAACCACGGATGATCTCACCCAGCGGCTTCATGTATGTGTTAAACAGGAGGGGCGAGAGGACCGACCCCTGAGGCACCCCACATATGAGGGGTCTCGCGGTCGACCTCTGCCCCCCTGCCAACACAAATTGCGATCGGCCAGAGAGGTAGGAGGAGAACCACCGCAAAACGGTGCCTCCCACCCCCAACCCCCCCAGCCGATGCAATAGGATACCATGGTCGATGGTATCGAAAGCCGCCGAGAGGTCTAATAGGACCAGGATGGAGGAACAACCCCCATCTCTGGCCCTCCAGAGATCATCCACCAACGCGACCAATGCCGTCTCGGTGCTATGCCCGGGCCGAAAGCCGGACTGGCGCGGATCTAGATAATCAACTTCATCCAGGTGACGGGGAAACTGTTGTGCCACCACACTCTCGACAACCTTCGCCAAAAAGGGAAGGTTGGAGACAGGACGATAGTTGTTTAAAAGAGCTGGATCCAAAGAGGGCTTCTACTGATACTGATTCCAGTGAAAAGTACCACATCCTTGGCATAGAACCATCCCCAAAAAGCATCAGTAATAGCAGTAAACAACTAATCAATGTAGACAAAGGTCTCTCTTAATAGAAATGCTTATCTCAAATCTGATGTTTTTAGCTTTCTGGAAAATTTAGTTGGCTCAAAGGTGCTGAAATTATTCTGTAAAAAATCTTTACTCTCTTTAAGAATCAGAACTCCCCAGGGAGGAAAGATTATTGGTTTACATGAGTTTCCATTCTCTCTATATATAATTTTCACTCAATAATAATCAGAATGCAACAAAGAAGTACCTACATGCAGGGCAAGTAGCATGCTATCCATACAGACAGACATCCCTATGTAAACATGTTTCCATACTGAATTAGCATCCTTACTGGGCTATGCTGAAAAAGCACTGCAGTGCTTTTGAACTGCAGCTTTACCGTATCAAGATCAGATGCTATGCAAACAATGCAGAATAAGCATACCACAGCATACTTTCAAAGATTAAATTGTGTAAGGTAAGTTATAACATTATAAAAACTGGTTTTTTTTAAATCAGCCAAATGTGCCGGTATATTCACAATGTAGGATTTGTCGAAAATGATACAAAAAGGAGTATTTTTCATGATTCTCCAAACGTAATATGATTTCAATTAATTGCTTGTGTGAGATTTCCATAAATGAAATTGGGTCAATCAAATCTGACACTGGAAATTTATATTTATGTACTGCAGAGCTGCATATCAAAACAAAAAGACTATAACAAGAAACCATCACCAAACAAGACCAACAATATAACAAAAAAAAGCCCTGAAAGCTGATGATTGGGAAAACATATAAAAATGGTAAAATAAATTAAAAACCAACAATAGGATGAGCAGAAATATGAAGGGCGAGGGCAAGAACAATCTTACTACACAGATTGCTTACTCAAGAAAATTGTATCAATTTGCTATTAAATAAGCAACATTCCTTCTCTAAAGTTGTACATACAGATTTTCATGAACGTTTACAAAGATAATATTCCTATATAACATCATTGCTTCCTCCCCAAATATTGTGCAGGAGAAATTCATGGACCAGACTTGAACAGTTTCTTCAGCAGCAGCAGCAAAAGCAGTAGCAGCAATAATTGCTATTTTCTCTGTATCCTTACATGCATATTAACATTATTTGAATATCAGCAGGCCTTTAGTTTTAATGATTTCTCTATAGCCCAGTATTACTAAATTGTAATAATGCATTATACAAGCAAGACATGTGATCTTTGATTAATTATTAATTTTATACAGTACACATTTTATAGTGCAAAATAATATAATATAGGACACTTAAAACATCTCTTTAAGTTTCTTCAGTCAAGATCCAAAGATTAATTCCACTTGGCCAACTATACATTTGATTTGTGGTATTTGAATGAGAGTCAGTTTGGAGTAGTGGTTAAAATATCAAGCTAGAAACTGGGAGACCATGAGTTCTAGTCCTGCCTTACATAAAAAGCCAGCTGGATGACTTTGGGCTAGTCCCTTTCTCTCTTTCCTCCCTAAGAAGGAGGCAATGACAAACTACTTTTGAAAAACCTTGCCAAGAAAACTGCAGGGACTTGTCCAGGCAGTCTCTGAGAATCAGACATGATTGAACAGAAGAAGAAAAAAATGAACATCAGATCTAATGTTAACACAAACTAGATGAAAAAAAAGAGCTATTATAAGAGAATTATGATAGATATGGGAGGAGGCATCCTCTCCACCAAACAAAAAAAAAATCCATTAGTTCAATCCCTTGAACTAATTAAGTAACTGCTTAAAATCCAGCCTGTCATGACAAATATATTATCAGGGTAAAATAATTCGCAAAATGTCCCCTTCTGAAATAATTAACTTTGTATTCTCCTCAGAAAATTACAGCTTTGCAGAAATGAGATTACTCTTTGAGTTTTGAAAAATGATTCATACGTGTCCCAAAAGGAAATTCAGGCGCATTAACAATGAATTCTGTATGTTTTATTAATTCTTGTTTAACTTCCAACAGCTTCTTTTGTTTCACAAAATTCATTTAAGATTATCATTTTATGAGGATAGAAGACAATAGTTCAATAGCCAGTGAGCAGAAAACAACTTTGGGGGGTTAAGAAAACAACTTTGGGGGGGGGAGAGAAAGAGGAAATGTGCCACTTATGTCTCAAATACAATTTCAGCTTTTGTTTTTAGCATAAACAGGAACTTTGCAAAGTACTTACTTTTGCATTGAAACAGGGTGCAGATCACATAGAAAGCTCAAAAAAGTCTTCATTGTTTTCTAAAGTCCTCAGCCATATAGACCCCTTTTAAAACTCATTTTCCTTTCAAAGAGATGCTGCCCTGCCAATCAGCAGTATATGGAAGATAAATCATTTCTAGTAGTCATGGATAAGCTTTAGTCAAGTGAGTTCTATTTTGAGAACCTTGACCAGGATGCAACTAACATACATTTAAAATTAAAGAATGCTTAGTTCAAATTTTTAATGCTTTTCAATCCCAGAAGAAAATAGAATTCCTAGTCCTTTCCTACAAAAATAAAATCCTGTTTAGCCTCACCAACTTTTCTAACTTCAGACTGTGGTTTTGGAGTCCTTGCTTATATGTGCATTTAAGCATGTACCGTATTTTTCGGAGTATAAGATTTTTCCTCTAAAAAGAGGCCCTTATACATCGAAAAAAAACGGGCCCATTTTTGCAAAAAACGGGCCATTTGGGGGAGGTTCCAAAGGTGGTCAGTGATTTCCTTCTCTAGCACATGGGTAAATACACCTGGAAACATCTACCTACCTACCTATTTTCTCTCTCCCTACCTATCTACTGTATTTCTCTCTCTCTCTCTCTCTCTCTCCCTACCTACCTACCTATCTACACTCTCCCTCTCCCTACCTACCAATTGTATTTCTCTCTGTATCTCTCCCTCTCTATCCCTCTATCTACCTACCTACTTTAAAAAAAATTGCCTCTTCAAAACCTGGGTTTGTCTTATACTCCGAAAAATACGGTATACATTTGAACCATTAAATGGCAGGAGTGGGCAATTAATTTTCCCAAAGAGCCATATGAAAAACTGGGACTGTTGGGAGGGCCACTGCTGCCCTGTCCCCTGCACCTTGCCACTACCTCCAACACCGTTTGCCCCCTGGTGCTGATGCCCTACCTCTGCTGGCAATACCAAAACTGTGGGCCGGAAAAGGACATCAAAGAAATGTGACTCGCATTCCATAAAATGCCCAGGTCTGCGATATCATATCAAGAACAAATGGTGCATCATGTCACTCTCATACTTCAGAATGTGTATGAAAGGCTTTCTGGTTCATCTTTAAACTTTGTATATTTCAGCAATGCAATTAATCACTTCAAAAACAGTTTTTGGACTATATTTAAAATGGTAAAACTGATTACACTATTCACATTTTTCTCTTATCTACCAAATTCTGATTATCAAGTCCACCCACTATAACCCTGACACACTGATAGGCAATATTGCTGATGTAGTAAGGGAATTCCCTATATATTCTAACACAAGTTGTGATATCACTGCACCAAGTGGTAATATACATATAACATTTTCTGAATTAATATATGCAGGGGGAATAAAACAGAAACTGCAGCAATTATCAAGCAGACAAAAGGCCTATCATGCTAGAAGCTCTTAACTGCATAAAGCATATTTGTAATTCTCATTCAACAGCAGAGCTTCCCACAAACCAAGATTTTTTTTTTTTAAAGGTCCATCTGACTACCCAAATGGAAGAAATTAAAACCTGGATCCCGGCAGGGTTAAAATGGATCCTCATATTTTTTACATGAAACCTACAGAGTACCACTTACAAATTGCAGATTTCCATCATTCTTCACAAAATGATATTTGCACCTATTATGCAAAAAGGTGGGTTCTTATGGTTTTTATGTTGAATCCATGGGAACCTGCAGATTGTATCCATCACAGATGTGGTCAGATGTATACAAGTGGAATGAAGGGGAGGAATGGAAAGAATGTGACCTGGTTCTCTCAGTGACTGTTACATCCTCAACCATCATATTCTGCCTAAGCATTTCTCTAAATTATGATGTAGAAGTGTCTTCTTTAAAGGATGGATTGAGAAAAAAGCTTAATTAGTCAAGTTTTACTTCCAAGAAGCCTGGCAGTTATAAACTATTAACAAGTAGGAAAAAAACAACTAAACCTTGAAGGACATCTGACCAAATGATGGGGAAATACACATTTTATTGTTACTGTACTTCTAAAACTAAACCTCAAAACTCGACTGAAGCCATTTCTTTACACAGAGATACTAAGCACACAAAATTAGAAGATTGATGATTATAATGATTCTGTCTGTGCAGGAAAAAATTGTTAGTGATTTCAGGTGCGTTCTATATAAAATGGTGATGCTGTATGACGATCACTGCATTGGATCTATTTTTACCACACGCAGTGACAAAAATGGACAGATACATGATTGCAATGGCACATTTGTCTCCACAGAATGAGACTAGTGTTCTGATAATTGTTTCAGAAGGAATTCCAAGCAAAACCTAGGGGATTCACAGGAATCTGATTCAGTTCTATGTTTTTTGGCCTTTTTATATATGCCAGCTATGTTACTGTAGTGAACATTAGACTGAACAGATAACTATGACCTCTATTTTAATAGAAGTTTTCATGCAAAAACCAGGAGCATATGCACCTTGAATCCACCTTATTGTGCCACAGTAGCATCAAAAAACATCAGATCCATGACAGTCAGTGGAGATAGAAGTAAACTGTGATTTAGCCATGGCCTCCAATGCATCCTACATAAAAATTCATAAGGATGTGTACGAATCTAAAATCCACCAAAACTATTCTCCAAAAACCCATTTACAGCAAGAGCAAAGTATTTGTTTAGTAACATCCTACCCATGACTGTAGATTCTGGGAGTTATGTTACAATAATGCAGGTCGAAAGTCACAATTAAGTCACAGGCTGTGGGAAGAAGGAAATGTAAAAAAAGAAAGAAAGAAAGAAAGAAAGGAAATCTCATCTATGCAGCCACAGAAAGGAAAAAAAAAGAGAGGAAATTGCGTCTTTGTGGAAGAGAAGGAAAAAATAAACTGAAACATTTGTGTGGGTGTGTGCAGAAGTGTGCGTATGCACAGGCGGCTGTATTTATTTTAGTCAACCTTAAAATAATTTTTTTTAAAAAAAAAACACCAAAATGACCTAATCTGTTGTATCCAGCTTTCATGCAGACACTCAATAGGAAGATCCATGCTAACCCTAAAGGAAAATATGAAAAAAAGGAAAACGCCACCACCAGGGAACAGACTAGAGAGCGCACGTTGGGAGGGGGGGGGGGCGGCAAGAGGCAGGGGCCTTTTCTTCTTATTTCCCCCATTTATCCGTCTTTCCCTCACCCCCACCCCCATTCCCCACCCCCACCCCCCACCCCAGCAAAGGAAATCAATCAATTCAACCGGGAAGCCCAGGGGAGAAATACGTTCCCGGTTCTCCACCCTCGGGAGAAATGGAAAGCTGCCAATAATCTGGTTTCCGCCCTAGAGAAGAGAGAGAAAAGGGGGACGGGGGGTGGCTCACCTTCCGAAAGCTCCAGCTCCAGCTCCGCAAGCTGCTCACGGACCTCTCGGGGCAAACCGACCGGAGGAGAAACGGCGCCGTTACCGCCCGGCGGCTCAGCCATGATGGGAAACGGAAAGCGGCCGACTTCGGCGACTTCGCCTCCTTTCCCTCCTCAGCGCCGGCAGGTCCGGGTTTTGCCGTGCCCAACAGAGGCGGCAACGAGACCCGCCGCCGTGGCCATAATCCGAGCCTCTCCTTCAGCCTCGCCGCCGCCGCCGCCCTCCTCCTCCTAGCCGCGTTGAAGGAGCCCGGCTAAGTCACATGAGCGAGGCGGGCAGGCCCAGCCCAAGCGCCAGCCTTCCTCCCCCGCCCCACGAGAAGACAGGGAGAAGCGCCGCCCCGGGCGGGCAGGGCAGGCCCAGCGCTGGGAAAAGCCGGGCCCTGTGCCGCGGGCGTCCTCTACCGGCCTCCTCCCACAAAACTGGCTGCCTTTTCGGACTGCCGCCGGCCGTAGGAGGCCAGGCGAGGCGGCTGCGTGTGGAGCGGTTCCCGGTTCTCTCCAGGCACAATTGCCTTTGGCTCGAGGCTTCCGAACTCTGCGCAAGGGCCTTGGACGACCCCGCCACGCTTCTCCCCGATGGATGTCGCGGTTCACCCGCAATTTCTGGTTTAGCGGAACACGGTCGACTGGAAAAATGATCGGCTTACTTAGGCTAAGAAGGGCCGCAGCGCTTCACGCAAACGCAGCCGAAGACAAAGGCAGAATGTATAAAAGTGCAGCAAGCGATGGTTTATTTTAACAGTTACCTTTGGTATGCTATGCTATAGCTTTAATACAGGTGGTCCTCAATTTACGACCGCAACGGAGCCAAGCGTTTCTGTTGTTATGTGGAACCTTTGTTAAGCTGGTCTTGCCCCCATTTCATGATCTTTCTTGCTATGGATGTTAAGTGAATCACTGCGCTTGATAAATTAGTAACCTGGTTGTTAAATGAATCTGGCTTCTTCCCCATTGACTTTGCTTATCAGAAGGTGATCAAATGACCTTGGGACACAGCAACAGTCATAAATATGAACTGGTTGCCGAGCATCTAAATTTCGCTCATGTGATCAGTGGGGATGCTGCAAAGGGCTCTGAAAAACAGTTGTAAGTCACTTTTTATAGTACCATTGTATCTTTGGTCATTACATGACCTGTTGTAAGTTGAAGACAACCTTTCTAGGTGTAGTGGCTAAGTCAACATTACAGCAATCCTTTTAGGAGTTTGTGTGGAATTGTGAACAAATGGCAGGTGTTTGCTTCCAACAGCTCAGAAAGTTTGTTTAGTACCGTTTTTTGCCATTTAAAGGTGAACATGTTTGTTTTGTGATGATTATTAATCTATGCATACTTAAGTGCACAATTGCTTTAGCACTTAATGTGCTCTCAGTTGTCAAGAACTTCTTTAAACTTGCCCATCAACCCATGTGTACAGTATAAGGAACCACAATTATGGGATCCCCTGTAAATGCCATTTCCCACCTGGTTTCAGTTTTAAATCCTCTAGCAAAGGAGAGTCCATCCCTCCAGAAGTTGTCTCTTGCATTGCTAAATAGTTCCCTACATGAGGATTTTTTTCATGATATAATAATAATAATAATAAATTTTATTTATAACCCGCTCTCTCTCCCCAAAGGGACTCGAGGCGGGGCACAGGAAAATTAAAAACAATAGACACAGAGTACAAAATTTAAAATCACAATTAAACATATCCTGCGCTAAAAACATCTATAAAAACTAAAACTAAGTTTTAGTTTTTTTAGATATGCAACTGAATGTTGTCTCTTCTACATAACATCCCTTCAGCTAGAACAGGGATGTCAAACACGCGGTCCGTGGAGCAGATGCATCATGCACTGGACATGCCCACCCCTGGTTTAGTGAAGGGGGAAAAGTAGTGATACATCACATGCCAAGTTTGACACCCCTGAGCTAGAACCATGGAATTTCCCATCATTCTTTTTTCCAAGCTAAAAATACCTAGTGCTTCCAAACTTATCAATGAAGGCAGTGAAGATTTCATTCTATTTTACATTGTATTCCCAATACCACCAAACTTTCTTTTTTCTTCCAGGCCCTTTAATCATTTTGGGTTCTTTCTTCTGGAAGGTACTGTTTCCCCAAATATAAGACAGGGCCTTATTTTCTTTTGACCCCCAAAATAAGCGCTTGAGTTTATTTTTGGGGAGGTCTTATTTTGGAGGTGCAGGAGGCAGTGAGCATGGTCTTAATCGATATCAATTGATAGACCAAAGGACTGACAACTCAGTTTAAGTAAATGGACTGTTAAGGTGTTCCTGGTTATCACATTTGCGTCATCAATGGAGGCTTTCAAAAGAGATTGGACTGCCACTTATCAGAAATGGTATAGGGCAGTGATGGTAAAACTTTTTCTTATAGCTGGCCAAAATTGCATGCGTGTGCCCACTCAATCCTTCCCGCCCACCTGCGCATGTGCGCACATCCCCGATTGTCTTAATCGTGATCCTCTTCATCAGCATTTTTATTATGGTCACTGACCGGTCCAAAATAAGAATGTTAAGGCAGCATCATGATAAAAAATATAAGGGATAAGTCAAATAAAGCTGTGAGCCTGATTAAGACAACACTAAAGCACTTCCAAAGGATTATTTAATGAATTCTGTAAGCATCATCACAGTTCAGCATCCAAAAATATAATAGCAGAATCTAAATTTATCTAAGGGAAATAAATGTAAAATAGGGCAGATCTGCGTAGTGTTTTAGTCACTACAAAGATAGTCAGTTTCTCAGCCTCCCCTGCTTTTGTTATTTTATTTATTTAATTACTGGCTTAGTCATCAACTCTGAGCAGCTGCCTTCCATATGTAAAGGTGGCTAAAACAATAATCCATAAACTATAGGTAATAAAACAGTCCTATGCCTTTTGTAAAACATCCATGGCCAGAGCAATTGAATTTGCACAAAGCATCAGTTCATGTCTAATTGAAACTATTTATTGAATTAATGCAATTTCCTGATTTCATAAAAAACAGAGCTACATACAAACCAGCTAACTTTTAGATTATGCAAGCTCAGCTACTATGCAAATCAGGCTGTTTTGTTCAACAAGCCTCAGCTTTACAATATCCAAACCAAAGTATGTTTGTTCTCTGCTGAATAGCTTATTCATTACCAAGGACAATAAAGCGTATTAAGACTATAGAGGTTGGACAGGAAGAATTGAAGAAAATCTGTCTTTAGTCCTTTATTGCTCTTTTGTGCCTTGTTCCAATTTATCTATAAACTGGAGTATTTCTCACAAACAACTCCCCCCTTTACTTTCAGATCCATGCAATGTCTCAGCTTTTTGTTTGCCCCTATGACTATTGTTCTAGGAAAGATTAAAAGTTAAGGATTCTATCTAAATGCATTCTAAACCAGGTTCTCGGCCTTATTCTCAGCAACACCCACCCAACTCTATCTGAATTTAGAAGCTGAAGGTCGGGGCTCATTAGTCCTTGGATAAGAAATCACCTGGGAATTCCAGGCCTGAATTGGGGGGGAAAATTAAAGACAACCTGGAAAAAGGCAATAGCAAGCTGAATTGTTGCAAATAAATTGTAGTGATCTACTTTTCATTTTTACTGTTTTCTGCTCTTGGTCAACCACCCTTGATTTTGTTTTTCAGTGGTAAATCTGAGTTCTGGGAATTGTTTCTCTTCTGAAGAAAAATAAAAACAAAGACATGCCCGCCACACACAGATCATATAGTGTATTAATGAAAATGGACCATTATCATCTGAATGGAATGTAGGATTTTCTCCTTTCAACAGAGTAACTAGAATGGGGCATTTTTGAACCCATCATCTACCTTTGGGGTCGCATCACAAAGGAATAAATGTGCCCTGGGACATCTCTTCCCAACACCCATTCCCATCTCTTCCCAACACCCAGAAGGTAGAATCCAAATTTCTACTTCTGGCCCCACGTGGAATCTAGAACAATGTGCTGGAGAAAAAAAAAGAAAAACAGTGATATTTACTATGTTAGGATGGCACGCTAATGCAAACAAAACTAAAGGCATTTTAAAACTCACACATTTATATGGAAAATTACCTAATGGGTTTCATAACCATTCCTGGAGATCACAGAATGGAATAGGACTTAAATCTACAGACTGACATTTCAAGGGTACTCTTATTTAACTTACATATGGAAATAAAAGAAATGATCAATCTCTTTTTCATTGATACATTTCACGGATTTCTTTCACTAATCAATGCGTTTCCTTACCTCCCAGTTTTGATCCTATTAGATTTCAACATATTTCCTCTTACTATTTCTTTATTATACCAAATAACATTCAGACAAAGTTGTTTTTTTTTAAGGTGGCTTTTATTATTTCCTTCTAACTGTTATTTCAATTTCCCATAGCACCTTGGCAATGTCAAAAACAAATACAAATACATGTATAATCTTAACAATTAAGCATGAACCTACTTTACACAATTTCTTGGATTAGACAGCTTTGACAACAGGAATAAACCAAACTGATATAAGAAATAGATAAGCCAAATAATTGAGATATATATGAAGCCATCACTCTGCTAAGTCAGACTAGATGTGTCACAGAAGTCAAACTTTTAGGGAGAAAGATATAGCTGAGTAGTTTGGTTTATTAAAACAGAAGCCATTTGCACACCAACACTTATATTTGAAATTTCTCTGAGGAAAATTTTATCCATAACTGATTTTTTTTAAAAGTCATTAAATAAAAGTGTTGAAGTTAACAGGTTAGTTCAGAGGCTGATTAGTTCCTATGCTAAATTTTAAATCTACATTAATACACTCATTCCCATCTCTTCGAGATTCGAGGGCTGAAGATGCAAATAACCTTCATCCAAAGAACAAAAAAAAGGGGGGGGGAGGGGGGCGCAGGAAAATCAAGAGGTACCATCCTAAAGGAAGCCAATGCTATATAATAGATTCTCTCTCACATACACACGAGCATGATATACCATTACAGACTGATGGTGATCTTATGTTTCAGAAGAAAATATCAAAAGTTAAAAGAAAAACCTATTGCATATTTCTTGTAATCAACAGTTTACAAAAGTTTAAGCAATCCCCACCCCGAAGTGCATTTCTGTTGCATTTTTATCAGTATACAATGTAGCATTTTATAAATTTAAAATAATCTGTACACATGTAGCAGGAATTTTTACCCAAGTGAATGTTCACTCGATGACAATAAAAATAGTGGATATATTCAGACATTTAGCTGATACTGACGAAGTAATAAGGCCATAGCTATTTAAATTATAGTAAAGCATTGCTTAAGTCACTTAATTGCTACTGATCTGCCCATATTTTCAGGTAAATAAGAAGTTTGATTTTAATCTGTTAAAACCACATCATAACTTTCCAAGCTACTTTGGGGGTGGGGGGGAGAGAAAACAAGTAGAAATACAAATTTCACCCACAGAGAATCTTCTTTTTCCTTTTAGAGAAGTACAATACCATGGCTCAGAATTATTGAATAAAATTAAAGATACAGAATGTGTAAAAAAATTTCCTGCTAATGAAGATCTCCTTTCACAAATTCAGGAAACACAGGTAATTGTGATCTTTATCATCTTGCATATTATTATATTTCATCAAAAGTTGAAGGGTAAAAGGCATGTACGTCCAATGATGACCTATTAAAAGGGAAATACAACTGTTCTCTTAGTTGATAGTTTTGGCACTGATGCTCTATGAAATGCAAACATCAGCTTTATCTCTGTGGTTCCAATATTTACAATGAAAATGCTCTTTTTATTACATTTACCAGTATAAATCATACTGGCAATGTCGTTTACATTCAACCATTGCTGAGACAAAGGATAATGATTTACAAGTTGGTCAATATATCAACTTTCAGTTTTAACAATGTCGCTTTGCTCACTTACATTTAATGCACAGCTATGCAGAAAACAAACGCTATCAATATTGCACATCCTTACAGCAAGATAGTAAAATTGCCCAGACATTGAATCTAAAAACTTATTGTGTCTTATTTCTACAGTAATATGGGAAGACTGATGAAAATCCAATTTATTCTGAGAATAATGATTAGCCCAAATATCTTTGTTACTCAAAAGTAATTGCAATTAACAGCATATAGCATATGGTTCTCTCTCTCTCTCTTTTTTTACTTCGTCATTCCTTCTATCTAAATTTACATTTAGGTATTTATGGTAACAAAATAGACAGGGATATTGGAGGAGAGTGGAGAAGATGTTAACTGAGGAAATGCTTATCAAACACTTTTAGTTTTAGTAAATCCCTCCAAGGTATTAATCTGACATTGGAAAAGCTGCTTTTACACACTTTACACATACATTGCACAAGAGCCACTTGTGTGGGGAAAGCACACATGCGCAAACATAAGCTTCAGGATGTACAATACATCCTTTCCACAATCAATTTTTTCCCTCACAAAAAAAAATATCTGTGAGCTATGTTTGCTTCAATATCCAGTAAAGAAAAGAGTTACAATTAGTTGATCTGTCTTTGAATACTAGATTCCATTCAAGCATGGACATATAAACAGAGCTAGATTTCACATCCTTGCATTGCCAAGTAACTTTTAAAGTAGCATCTTCCCACAGAATTGCATTCTTCTTGAAGAGGAAGCATTTTTAAATAACTCCCAGCAACTGTCAATTCAAATCCATCTTTAGTTTGCAATGACACAGTGCTTTTATCTATCCTAAAAACAACTACGGTACAGTATAGCAGTTCAACCTTTTTTCCATTCCAAGTGCAATAATCAGAAGTATGGGTCTTTTAAAATGAAGTATTTATACATTTTTCAGAATTCCTAACATTTTAAGTACTTCACCTTGTGTGTCATATTCAGCAAAAATAGCATTATGAGTAAACCAAAGTGGGTTTGTACTTAAGAGACGTGATCAATTATTTGTTTTAATTTAAAGTCTGCTAAGGCCAGCAGTTACTTCAAAATGAGAAATGATTAATAACATGCATAGAAAAAGAATATCAACTGCCTTAAGTACATTTAAACTTCTCAATCAAATAAAAAAAGTGATTGCCAAGCTGAATAAGTTAGAGAAATGACAAATCTCACTATATATACATACACACATATATATTTGTGTGTGTATATATATATGTATGTGTATATATGTATATATATACTTATAAAAATAGATATGAGTGTTCTCAAAGCCATTGATAGAGAATGCCTACAGAATTAAGAAACTGCCAAAAGTTTTCTGGCTAAGAAAAATCAGAAGATTACCATTTTCACAGTTAATTATTTATCTGCCACTGACATTTTAAAGTTATCACTAACACACAAACTAAAAATGCATGGTGGTATCTCATAACTGAGTTTTCCAGTGTTTACAACTAATGTCCTTAAATTTGTATATTTGCTACCAACTAAAGAATCCAATATACTTTCCGCTAACACTTTAATACAGAACTTTGAAGTTTAGCATGCTGATTTTGCAAGATTAATGGTTTGTAATTGTCCTAGTTCTTTTCTTAAGTTCTATAATCATCAGCTTGTAAACCACACTGCTTGTTGCACATTGTTATTCTAATTAACATAAATCTATCCTAATATTCTTGCCAATATTCTCCAAAGTAAGTTAATTTTCAGTTATCAGCTCTATCAAACAGGGAAACGTAAGACTTTTTGTTTTGTCTCCCCATTAAATAAAACCTGATTTCTGGTATAGTTTGAAACTCCTTCAAGTAGAAAAGGTGTTTTCAGTATATCAAAGTATGACCCTAGGGTTGCCACGCTATTTGTTAAACTAAAGTCAGGCCCCCAAAATTATCTTACCTCCTTCTAGAGAATTGAGAATATTAAAGAGTTGAAAATCTCAATTCAATGCACCAAAGTAATATTTATAGGGAAATTTTCACATTCCCTATTTTTAGTTCTGCATTAGTGTCAGAATAACTACATTCCAGCTAGATGTGCTTAATTCTGTAATAAAGGATCAGAGAAAATATTAAAGCAATGGAAAAAATAAAACAATGCTATCCCTAATTAGAGAAAATGCTGGAACAAATTAAAATCTTACCCACTATTTCTTGTTTACTAATCTTGCTGTTTGCATACTCGAGTAAAACCATAGTTTTAAAAGCTGACCAAAATTAGTAAAGTCAAAGACTATATTACCAAAACACAAACTCCTACAGTAGTACAATCAATTATCATCAGTGACTAAATCATGACGTAACAGGTAATATGGCTACACTCATTCATACTGACCAAGCATGTCAGTTTTGGGGCTGAATTGTAATGCAAGGCCATTAATGGCATACATGTCATCTTACAAGCCATACCTTAAATAGATTTTTAGAAGTAATTTATAACTTTTACAGTTTTTTTTCCAAAAAAAATATTTGCCCCCTCTTCAAGTAAGAAACATGCTAATATGTGTATTTGTTCCTCAACTTTAATAAGCTAGTTCTTAATGCAAAAATCTAATTCAAACAGGAAATTAAAAACAGAAAGTTACAAAAATTATAATCTTTATCATATTTATATTGATTCTATTTCTCCAGCATTTTGTATCACTTCGAGATGAATATTGGGATCCCTTTAAGCTCTCTCACATTGCAAACCCTGTGCTCTTCAATTTACTGTCCACTTTTCCTATATTTATAATTCTCTGAGCTGGCCAGTTTCTCCTCTACTGCTCTTTAAGGTTCACAGTTCTGATTAAATAAAAAGTTTGATCAATTTTCCTTTGGTGATCGCGGTGGCATACACTGTTCCTTGCCAACTCGCCGAGGCGCTCCCTGAGGAGAAGACCTACGTCCACATTGACGCCTCTGTTCCCTGATTTTTCCTGCGGCTCCTTTGGGAGGCCCATTGCCTCTGAAAACACCCAAGTCATTCATCCGTCCTTCAGACTTTTCATGTGCCTTCTCTCCAGCCTTCTCATGGGTGCCATTTTCTTCTGTTTTGGCAGGGGAGGTTACATTAGAACGCAGCTCCCTAAGTGGCTGAGCAGGAACAGAAGGTACTTCTTTTGGAGGTTTCTGACAGACCTCAGCATAACTGAGTTTCCGAGGTTCCTTACCAAAAGAAAAACACTTTAGTATGCATCAAATGTAACAAAATCAAGCAGCATATGCTAGTGACAATTTAAAAGTAAAGCTATATTTAGCAATTGTACATACAGTGAGTCCTTAATTTACAATTAGTTGCTCAGCAACTGTTTTAAGTTATGGCGGATCCTGAAAAAGCTACTTGCAACCTAGTTTCAAAGTTATGATTCCAGCAGCAACCCCGCAGTCATGAACATTCAGGTGGATTCTGACCAATCATAGGGACTGTAGCCTATCTCCCTCCTTCTCCTGCCCTGACTGTTTTCTCACCCCACCGCCTCCCACACCCTTCTCCCTAGCCCCATCACCCAGTCATTTACCTTTCAGTGTAGATCTTCTGGAAGAAACTGCTGCATCACAGAGCCTTCCTACATAGTCCAGAGATCATGTTGGGAAAGGGGAGAAGACTGCTCTACCCCTCAGCATACCTACAGGGCTTCATGGCGCTATCCAGGAAATAGGTTTCATTTTCAGGATAGCCATGTGGCAGCTATTCTAAAAATGGTGCTAGCTTTAGGATGAAGCCACACAGCCTAGGGATGCCAAGGGGGTAGATTAGCTTACTCTTCTTTTCCAATGTGAGCTCGGGAACTCTTTAGATGGCAATAAACAATCAGTGATGGGAGTTGGAGAGGAGGGTGTGTGGGACACAGTGAGGTGGGAAGCAGTCCCTGTGGAAACCCCGTGGAGTAGGAAAGTAGGGACAGGACCTGAAAACACTTCAAGGGATAAATAGAGTAGCCCAAGGTGCCTCAGGGTGGGGTGGGACCTTGAAAAGCTTAGGGCAGGTGGTCCTAGGATGGGCTTTCAACCCTAAGACATTCCCCAAGCCCCATTCTCTACTTAATGATCATGTTTGGGAAAGCAGGGATGGTGATCGTTAAGCAAGGCAATTATCTGGGCACCTTGCTTAACAACCATCAGGACTTGCTACTATAATGGACAGAACTCCAATATTTGTTCTTTTAACATTTTCATCCAAGTGAGTCTGACATTTTTATTTCAGGCTGTTTTTAAAGGTTACATTCTGTACTTCTATTATATCTGGAAGGTGGTTTATTAGAACTATCCAAAATGATTGAAAGCAGTAACTTACCTGTATCACTACAGCAGGCATTGGGTTTGCATTGGTTGTGGATGAAGTGGTATTTGTCCTGGGTGATTTTACAGTACTGGGGGGGCATACAGATGAAGGTGGGGAAGTCTGACTTGCAGCCTCCTTGTGCACATGAACCTCTTCTATTTTTTTCTCTTGCTGAGTGGCACTAGAAAGAGCATTAACAGAATTGTGTGACATCTTGCATATTCAGACTTTTTAAAAAACAAAACAAAATGAATTACTTTGAAGCACACAGACATTTTCAAACAGATTAATTTTCTGTTTTGGAAATAAAGGCCACTATGACTTTTGTTTCATGCTTTCAATGTTGGTTGATTAAGGCAGCTACCTGAATTAAAAGATTCCAAAGGCATCAAACTTGCATAGTATTTTCTGTCTGGGGTTTATGTTAGGAGAAAACTGTTACCAATTTTACGGGTGTTAGAACTAAAACACACAAAAATGGACCTGTACTTCTCTTGCCCTACAAAATAATTATTGGTAATACTTGTAATTGGAAGACCAATCTCCATACCTTAATCCAGGAAGATCAATCCCATAGGGAGAACTGGCATTCGTGACAGGCTGAACAACACTTTGGCCCTGCTCTTCCTGAGTGGATGTTAGACAACTAACTGTCAAATCTTTGTTTTCCTAAAGAGAGCAAAAGGGAAGAAAGAATGTTTGCAGAAGTGCAGGTTAAAAACTAAACATTTTAGTACAGAAAAGAAAAATTAGATATCATATAGGCAACAAGCCACCTCACAGCATTGAGATCAAGGACAACTTATTATGGCCAGAGTAGCAAGGACCAAAGTGGGTAGTGCAATAAAAAGAGGAAATAAATCACAAATATGAGCAAGGCTCAATTCAAAAACATTTTAAAAAGAACAAGGGGCTTCATCAATCCTATCTTAAGGCCTAGGGCAGCTTCATCTAAGATTGAAGACAGAAAGCAATGACATTAGAGGAATGAGGAAGGCCTTCTCTGCTGTTGCTCCTGCCCTCTGGAATATATTGACTCTCAATGTGAGGTTGGCCCCAACCAGCCTATCTTTTTCTAAGGGCCTAAAGACATGGCTGTGCCAGTTGGCTTGGGGCTCCCGTGGGGGATCAGCACAAAGGTGGTGGTTGATGCTTCACAGCCAGCCTTTCACAAACCACAAACCGAGAAAGCCAGCAGCTGGCAAGTAAGACTCATGTCTTGTTGCGTTGAACAACTGCAGGTAATTTCCTTAGCAAATGCAGTGGAACAGACAAGTTATGCAGTTATGAGATGTTTCAATTACAACCATGTCACTTAGCAACGAAGTTGCAGGTCCCAATTGAGATTTGTTCATTTGTTATTGGGCAGTAGTGTACAGCTGAAGAACTTAAGGCATGTTTTTCAACAATTATTTGCTTATTGCTGGATGTGAAAAGAATGCCCTAGAATAAAATTTCATTTTCCTACAATGTACTGGTACAAGCCCAGAATATACTATGGCTTTCATTTCTTGAATTTTACAATATGTACTTATATAGAAATTAAGCAAAAAGCAACTTTTGCAAAAAGCTATCAGTTTTGCTCTTGCTCCTATAAGGTAATATAAGTAATATGTATTGTTTGAGGTCCAAGCAAATGTAGTAGGAATGAATTAAGCATGTTTAACATTGTCAAATAATGTATGGTAAAAAAAAAAAGTCATGCAAGATTAAAATTGAGAGAGAGTGAGAATGTGAAAAAAATTAAATTAAGTACCTTTTCTTTGCTTATTCCTTTAACTATATCTGACATCCTATTCTCCAGAACAGGATCTCCTTGTGTTTTTATCATGCTGCCTGGCAATGGAGGAAAATTTGAGGCTAGCAAGTCAAACTTTGGTGTCAAAGTCTTGGTTTCAACTGAAGCCTGAGGTCGCTAAAAAAGAGAAGTAGCATGTTAATATGTTATATTCTCATTTGCAAAAGCCAGAGAATGCCATCGGACGCTTGTATCCAATCCCAATTATTAGGGAGCAATTTAGCATTGGCAATTCTGGAATGGCTGAAGATTCAAAAGCTGACTGACTCGAAGACATTATTTGTTATAGCTCTAAATAAGCTTGTGTCCAAAGCAGCTGTTATATCAACAGGTTATGGACTATTCTAATGAAACAAGTCAAACTATGGTCAGGAAGGCCTCTGTCCAGTTTTAGTGATAGACTTATGCAACCACCAAGTGGTACACTGCAGTCAGTATGACTGGCCTCAGCCAGTGGGACCAACCCGACCCTTCCCACGGTTGATTGCAGATATTAAATAAGTCACCATATGGCCATAATTGATTTTTTTACAACTTTTGCAGCAGCTGTTAAGCAAACATGGTGAGTAAGCTAATCTGTTTTATCCAATGGAGAGGGTTTTTTTTGCTGGAAATGACAAGTAAAATATTAGAAGCTGCAAAAATATCAAACAATGTGGGATGGTGCAAATGATTGTAAAGATGAGGTGGTTGCCAAGTGGTCAAAATACAAAATGCAATCATGTGACCACAGGAGGATGTATTCATGAGAACTTCAAAATCGGGTCATAAGAACCTGGGAGGAGGGGTGGATTCATCATAACTTCAAACACATATAAAATAGATTTCTTTGCTTATGTGATAATTTTTCTGCAGCCATATAAACAAACATTTAACAAACAGAAAAAGTAATATATGGTGATACTTCTCAAAGTCACTTTGATTGGTGGAATTCTTATTATTGTCCAATTTATAGTGGAAAATATTTTACACTGTACGGCATTTTTTAAAATTCACATACCATTCTCATGATGTTAGCATCATTCTCAACAGCTGGTGACTGATATGGCAGTAAAAGTAAATACTTACTGATAGCCTGTCATCTTCCCGTCTCCTCCGACCTCTGAAAATGTTTCTTCTGCAAATTAGTAAAGAAAAGCTTCTGAGAATATGTTTTAGATTTATTCATATATGATATGAATTAATGACATAATAATAAGAATACCTTACCTGCCTCTTCCCATGCCATAATCACCATTTTGTTCTACATGAGTAATTTGGGACTCCTTCTGTGTGTAGCTTGGCTCTTGATGTCCTGACAGTGTACTTGTTTGCCGCTCTGGTTGAAAATTCCGTAAAGTGGTTCTATGCAAGTGTCCATCACCTACTGAGACAGCACTGAGTGTGGAGGGTCCTTCTGATGAGTGTTCTGAGTTATTTGCCAACCGGAAATGAGACTTCATGCTGGATTGACATATAAAAACATATTTATTTTATTTATTTATTTATTTTATTAAATTTATACCCCGCCCTTCTCCTACAAGTGAATAAATTCCTCCCACAACACAAATAAATTTCCTGAAAGAGCTCAGAGGAGGTTGATGTCTTAAGGATCAAGGAAATGTGCCAGTATTTTTTTTTCTTATTGTAACTATATAGATCTGTTGACCAAGAACTGGAAAGCACATTTTTCCAAATCAGTTCCTAAACAGAATTATCCAACCACAACTCTTCCCTATGTAATTTATAAATGTATTACTAACTTAGTGTTTAGGAAAGAAGGAAGGAATCTTAAAGAGATTACACTGGGCGTATACATAGGAGCAGAAAGATATGACCATACAAGTATGCAATTTTACATTTCCCAATTACATAAACACTCCCCATTTTGGCTTACAATCTTGTCCATTTCTTTCTTAAATTCATTTTCTTTTCCTCTTCTGGTTAGAGTTGAATTTAAGGAATAATAATCAAATACTTCCTTTTTTCATTTGGGAGTTGGACAGCCATCTAAATTTTAGACAACTAAAAATCTCTCTATTTTCCTTTCCCACTATCCCTATTCAATGGCATAATAATATGAAACTTACTTGATAGATACAGGTAGTCCTTGACTTACAACCATTCGTTTAGTAACTGTTTGAAGTTACTACAGCACTCACAAAATACTCGTAAATTTTTCATACATACGACCATTGTAGCATTCCCATGGTCACATGATAAAAATTTGGAACGCTTGGTGATTGGTTTGTATTTATGACATTTGCAATATCCCAGGATCATGTGATCATCTTTTACAAACTTCTCACAAGCAAAGTCAATGGGAAAACTAGATTTATTTAACAACCATGTTACTAACTTAACAACCACAGTTATTCACTTAACTATGGCAAGAAATTTCATAAAATGAGGCAAAACGTACTTAACAAATATCTCATTTAGCACAAAAATTTTGGGCTCAAATGTGGTCGTAAGTCAAGGACTATCTGTACACAGGATAAAACAAAACAAATGTATTTCTCCCTCCTTAAAAAGTTCCAATCATTTTTCAAGGATTCTTAAGTAGATTTGAAATAGCACATCACTGTACTAAAAAAAACCCTCTGCCAAGTTGTCACAGCAGACTTTTAAAAAAAGTGCTTTGACTTTACAACATCACAGGAATTTTTGTCTCCCAAAAGTTTAACATACCTATCTGGCATTCTGAGATTTCCCCCCAGCCCCAATCCACCTAACTGTGGGTCCAAAATAAGCAATTCTATTATTAGATTTCAATGATATACATGGGTAGGGAACTGCTAAGCTTTATGCATTGCAATCTCAAACTGAAAAATGTGAGTATAGGTTTCTAATTACTTTAGCAAAGTTCTTTTACAACTCAAGACAGTTTGCAGCAGAACTGGTGTTACTGTTTTTTCTGCCACCATTTATTTATTTATTTATTTATTTATTCATTCATTCATTCATTCATTCATTCATTCATTCATTCATTCATTTTCATTTAAGGCTGCCTCATTGACACCAGGATTTTGGTAAACTCTTATGATTACAAAATAACGCAACAAATAATTACCACAGCTGTGAAAAATGACTTAAGGAAAATAAGAACACAAACTCTATAAGCAATGAGCAAATGAAAAATTTTCAATTCAAGAAAAAATATTTCAAAAATATTTTCTTAAAATGACCTGTTGTCAGAAAAATAAAAGACTGATTTGGGTATCTTAATTAACACAATGGATCGCCAATGTCCAATGATGGATATGGCACAAGAAGAACAACACAATGAAATTAGCTAAAAAGAAATCAAGTTAGTTTTAGATTAAAACAAATGTAGACCAAAATATTGCCATGAGTAAGTTAAAGATGATTCTTCTCATCAAACATAATATGTAAACTAAAAAAGCCAAAAACAAAAGGCCTTTTTTGCAACTGTCAATCTCAAAACCCAACTAAATTTCCTGTAGATTTTAGCAAAACTACTACTTTTAGATATGAAGAAAATAAAATATAAAGCTGAAGAAAATATAATACAGATGTGAAACTGAAGCAGGAGTTGACAGGAATTCACATGAGCAATGATAAAATAACCACACTCTTATTGAACGTTGGTGATTGTCCAATATAAATACAGAAGTTTTAATTTCCATAAAGATTGGTGCCAACTTTCTTACCGATTTCTATGGAATGGGCGACCTATACTCAATGCTGCAGTATTTGTCTTGTATGAACCTGGTGAACTGAAGCCGTTCAGAAATCCACCATTTGGAAACGGAGCCTGGAGTAAGCACGACATATATCATGAGGTTCACTGCAAACAAATAACTGAATACAAATTCTCAGAACTGCAATTTTAACAGCTGCACAGCTAAAACCAAGGAAGTACAGGTAATCCATCTTGCTTAATGAATGAATGGTCATTGGTATGATAAAATCCTCCAAAATCTACTTATGATCCTGTTCTGGAGTTGGGACAGTGTATTCCAGGGGTGTGAAACCCAATTTCATTGAGGGTTGCATCGGGGTTGTGTTTGACCTTAGAAGGCCGGAGGTGGGTGGGACTGGGTGCAGGCCCCCAAAGCTGTTTTCACTTGCAGAGGCACTGCGGGCCAGTCCTTTGGTGTTTCCGGGCCAGTCCTTTGGTGTTTCCAGCCCTTTGGTGTTTCCAGGCCAGCCCCGCAGGCCAGATCTAAGCACCCCATCGGCCGCAGACTTTGAGTTTGGCACCCCTGGGATATTCCCACTAGGGTCACATGACCATATTTCAGGCGCTTGGAAACTGGCATGCCCTGATAGCCAGTTACAGCATTCCACAGTCACGTGACTGCAATGCTTTTGCTGCTTTCGAACAAAAACTGGCCATAGGAATGAATGCATTTTATGACTACAGTATTAGCATAAAGACTGCTGCAAAAATAACCATACAATTGAGTTGGTCACGTAAAGGCCTTGACTTATAACTGTCATGACTTACAACATAAATTCCAGGCTCCATTACAGTCAAGGACTACCTGTATGTATTACACTTATATTATTTCCACAATAATTGTTGTTACAATATAAACTTGGATGCCTATGCATTGGTTGGAGGTGTTCTCAAATTTATTTATTTTGGAAAATAATTTCTAAAATAATATTGATATAGTAATGCAGTGAAAAGATAAATGCAGACCAGATTATCATTTAAAATAAAAATCTGCTCATGAAACATAAGCTTTTGCTTTGGAATCAACAACCCCGTGGAGTTTAAACAGTTCAAAAATATAAAATTAGAACAATGCAAACTGCATTTCATTATATTCACTATTAAAACAGATCTGACTTTTATTTTCTATTAGAGTTCTATCAATACAGGTAGTCCTCAGTTTACAACCACAATTAATCCCCAAATTTCTGTTGTTAAGTGAGACATTTGTTAAGTGAATTTTGCTCCATTTTACAACCTTTCTTGCCATAGTTGTTGAGTTAATTACTGCTGTTGATAAATTAGTAACCTGGTTGTTAAGTGAATCTGGCTTCCCATTGATTTTGCTTGTCAGAAGGTGATCACATGACCTTTTGATCATAAATATGAACCACTTGCCAAGCATCTGAATTTTGATCACATGATCATGCGGATGCTGCAAAGGTCGTAACTTGGTCATAAGACACATTTTTCAATGCTGTCATAACTTTGAATAGTCACTAAAGGAACTGTTGTAAGTCGAGGACTACCTGTAATGAAAATAGTTGTTTATATATTTTTAATGATTAATTTGTGCCACTATATTTTAGCTTCAGAGTAGCACCCCAAATTTGTGAAGAACGCTTTTGTCTGCCAAAGAGTTGCACTGCCTATCTATATGGTTCTGGAAACCCCCCTTAGCTATAAACCTAAATATTTTCTATTTGGAATTTAAATGACTATGTATAATTCCCTGGAGCTATCAGTGTTCTAGTCCCCAAGCCACAAAAAGTAGAATATGCAACTCCAACATCAATTAAATGCTGTATGAGGGTCAAAGACATTCATTACTTACCAGGGGTGTTTCAAAATAAGGTGCAGGGTTTGGAGACCATGTCTGAGGCACAATACTATAGATGGAGTACTGTTGAGGACTGTATATAGGCTGCATGAACAATGGTGAGGCAAACTGTGCTTGTGTTTGAACCGGTTGAACATAAACACTGGAATCCACTACCCGGTAACCATTCTTTGCAAAAAATGTGTTGATGGCTTTTATCCTGGCCTGCATAAGAAAGTTTAAACTGGGCTATATTTATCATATCAAATATAAAGACCGTTACAGGACACAAATGTTACTATTTGTATTTCATCTGTTTCCTAACAGGTTGTCTGTAGCTTTACTTTTACCTTGTGTTAAAATTTGGGGATCTCTAATTAAAAATGGCAATTCAAATTAGTTCCTGATTATTTCTGCAATCAACTTAGATTCTTTGCTGAGCCACTTTGCAGAATGTATTGGGAGCAACTGCAGTTCAGTTTAATAGATATACTTTTCAATCAGTCTGGAACAAATATTTCTTCTCTTTTTAGTTTCTCATGTTCAATTTTTATCAAGATTTACCATGACAAGATTACTCTTGCAATTAAAATTGCCACAAAATTATATGAGAAATAATCCTTTGTAATCTTATTCATAGTTAACCGTAACATAGCTAACTTTGAATTAAACCAGAACTAAAGTTGGTGCTTCAAAATATTACATCTATGACACCCTGTAAAAAAAATATCATAAAAGTTATGATAATCATACTAATGAAAATCTAAGTGATTAAGTAGTTATAAGTATAATTTACAGTTTAAGCATTAAATTATAACTTGAGCTATACATACAATAATAAAGCTTACCATTATTGGCTTCCCCTGAAAGGTTTTAACTTCTTCCCGTAAATATTTAAAAGCCTGTACAGATATAAAAATATCCAATGACAGATCAGTGTAGCATCATTTTCAAAAACATTAAAGAACTTCCAGGATTGATTTCAAGCTGAAATATAAGTAACTCTACAGCACTCCTTTGTTACTTCTGCAACATTTCAACTTTGCTGTATTTATTAAAGCATTAAGAAAATTACACCACCTTCCTTTCCCATTTGTTTTCTGAAACAAATCTTTTCTCAAAAATCATATATAGATTTTCCTTTAAAACACAAACAGAAATTTTCTCTATTTAAAGTTATAAATCACATCCCAGAAATAAACACCTGTGCAAAGCAATATACCTAAGATAAATGATAAAACAACAGCTAGCTTACATATAACTGAAATTCAATGTCATCAGTGTATTCAAAACTAATGCATCTGAAAGTTCTGGAATTTTCTCTAGCTGAGCAATGGGAGATTAGAGAGCTTACCCGATGGCAGAGGGGAGGGCAAAGGAATGCACAATTCTACCAAAAGAAGAACCAGCACTGTGTCTGAGATTCACAATGTCTCACCAAACTGGATGGGAGATACCATATTACATTTTACATATAAGTTGTATATATAGGGTCTGACATTCAGGCATAGTGACATTCTGAGTGAGGCCTCTCTCAACGCCAACCTACTGGGAAGTTCTCCTGATTTCACATTTCAGATGAACACAAGTTGTTCTTGCTGCGAAATGACTGCTAAAGAAAGTGGAAGAGGTACCAAATGGATAAGTGGAACTGAAGAACCCACAGCTGTGATCCTGGGACAGGAAGAATTTCATTTGGACTTTTGGAAAACAGCAATGTGTGAAGTGGCACATGTTCTGTCGTTTACTGACTCTTTACAATCACCTAGCTGCTTACAATCATCAACATCCTTACCTTTTGGAATACTGAAAGTGGAGGAAAGAGATTCTTTTTGCTGGGATAGATGGTGTCAGGGAGTCTTAGGTAGGATTAGGCAGCAATTAATAGGCTGCAGTCAGCGTAGGTATTGTTTGCTAAGCTTGGGTAATAGGGGCATAAATGGAGTGCAGGCAACATAAGTTAAGAGTAGGTTGTTTATTGGTTAAGAGTAGGTCGTTTATTCATAGTCTTAAAGTATTTTCCTATAAGCTTTATTAAGATCCCAATGCTTTTGCTCTGTCTATGTTTCTGAATTTATAAATACAATCTATTTTTATTAAATTGACATATTTAAAAGCAAGAATTTCAAACTGCTTTGACTTATCTGAGACACTAGAAAAACATAGAATTCATTAGTGAAATGAAATTCAGAATGCATGCTATTCTTACCTGCTGTGCGTCAGTATCTGACTGGAATGTAACGTACCAGTTGTTATTGTGAGCAAATTCACAACTTAAAACTTTGGGACAGCTTTCATTCTTAAACAGTGCTTTTACCTCCTGGATTAAATATATAAAGACTATTTCAGTGAAATACGTTAACAATTATGTTTTAAAAAATCCTATCCATGCTGGAGATTTTAATTTCTGCAACAATAGTTTGAAAATTACTGTTTTCATTTTAATTTCCAAACAATGTTTAATATTAAGTATATAAAGTCATTTTGTGACTTTCCAAATCAAAGTGCCTAGGAAATTAACAATTTAAAAAAATACTGTCACAGCTAAGAAAACATCATTATTCTTTACAACTACCAGTGCTGACATACCATTTTTAAAAGGCAAATTACATGAGACTAATTACTATAAGAATGTGGTAAACAATACAGGTATTTTAAAAGTACAATCAAATATTTCTAGTCCCTCAAATCTAGCTCAAAACCAAATGTAGTTCAAATACATTACCATCTCTCAGTTGCAAACTTGTATCAAATATAAACACTACTTTAACCTACTGGTTATTGTCCTGCAAATGAACTTGTTTTCACATTGCCATATTTGTAATACATTTTAAAAGACACTTACCTCTACTGGTGTGGTTTCAGGGATCTCACGAAGGATAATAATGCAACGCTTATGATTTGGTCTAACTTTCTCTCCTTGCTCATCCACTTGGACTATAGGAGAAGCTAAATTAAACAGAACAGAACTCTGTTTATTGGAAATACACTGAGAAAGCATGATGAAAATCTTTCTTCAAATTTCAACTTGGTCTAAAACAATATGGTCACTGTTTAGTACTCAATGTATGTAACTCTGCTCATTCTTCTGTTAGAGTGTCGTCATCTAGCACAACCAATTTTATGTATGCTACTAAAATACCTTTCTGTATTTATGGGTATAATACTCTATACTGGGGCAAGTTTCAGGTATATTTTTAGAAAATACATCTTTGGTCAACAGGTAGTCTTCAATTTATTACCAGGATAGGGACCAGAATCTCAGTCACTCAGCAAAGCAGTTAAGCAAGAAGCCCATGTGACTGCTTTACTCAATAATTGCAAACCCAGCATTCCCAGTTGCAGTCATTAGGCAATCTTCTGGGTCATTAAGCAGACACAGCAATAGAACTGCTTGCTGGGATTAGCTCCCCCCTGCACATGGTAGAAATTTTGTGGGTTGCAAAACACAGTGTGGACCTTCAGGATCTAAGCTCCACATTTGTATAAAATTCAGCTCTCCTTGTGTGGGGAAGGGAACTTCTCTGGTGGACTGTGGGAATGGAATGTGGACCTGTGGGAGCTGAGCTTCATTTTTCCACCCTGCTGAAGCAGTTCTATTTCTCTTGGCAGGCTGCTCCTTTCACCAGTCCCCAGAGATGAGAGGGAATTCTCTTGTCAGGCAGTAATAGCTTGCAACCTTTTCTGCTGGCTTCTCCATTGACTTTCTAGAGAAGCTGGCAGAAAAATAATCCAAATGTCTATCACATGATGATGGGGCACTTGGTAAACAGTCATAATAGTCACACAGTGGTTAGAATGCAGTACTGCAGGCTAATTCTGCTGCCTGCTAGCTGCCTTCAATTTGGCAGTTCAAATCTCACCAAGCTCAAGGTTCACTCAGCCTTCCATCTTCCATCATTTTATCAACCCTTCCAAGGTTGATAAAATGAGGACCCAGATTGTTGGAGCAATATGCTGACTCTGTAAACTGCTTGGAGAGCGCTGTAAAGCACTGTGAAGCAGTATGTGCTATTGTTATAAGTATAAACAAGTTGTCAATTACTCAGATGCAACCACTATGAGTGGTAGGGGAGATGTTTTATGACAAGTGAAAATGTTAAATGACTGGCTGTAAATCCACGGAAACCTTGCTTATCTCGTCTCATTCAGCAACCATTCAAAGTTAGGATAGTGCTGAACAAGTAGGCTTACAACCAATGCCTGTATTTATGCCTTCAGAGTATGCCTTAGTCACGATTGCCATTGTAGTCAGAATGTGATCCTGTGCCTAAACTGTTGGTTTTATATTCTGTCCCTTCCAGAAAGTTAATAGTGTTATGTGATGTCATGCTGGCCATAAGACAACAGAAATGTCTTCAGACAGTGTTAGCTCAATAGCCTTGAAACAGAAATGAGCACCACCTCTTATAGTCAGCAACAACTAGCAGAGTAAAATCCACAGGGATTCTTTTACTTTTTTTTAATCTGTCATGAGAGAAGAAAGGGTTACAAGAGGGTTAGCAGGCACCCAATCAGGAATACATATTGAAAGGAATGCACTGGTGCCAATTCTGAAAACATACAAACAGTCCAGTGTGTCTCTTGTAATCCCTTTCTCTCCAATCTATTTACTCTGCAAGGGGAATGGAGAACAAATGGTCAGGTACCAAAGACGTTGCTTTTTTTTTTCTTTTTCTAAACTCGGTAGGGCAGAGATTACTTAAATGGAGAGGACAAGCAATATCTAGTTAGCCTCTCTTGTACCTTACCTATTTTTGTCATTTCTTTTTCTCAAAGAAAGTAACTAAAAACATCAATTCCCTTCTTGCTAATTATTCAAGTGCCACAGTGATCATTCCAAAGGATGGGTGAGAGAGGAAAATGAAAACAGTCACAGACATGTGATTTCCCACTTAGCAACAGAACTACTGGTCCCTGTAGTTGCTAAACAAGGAATACCTCTATATGCATTTCTATGTAAAACAAGGTCAGGACAAGCAATTCATATAGAATAATAATTCTATAGAATTTACACAGAAATGAGATTTTTATATACCTCTTAGTACTTCCACAATAAGGTCCATATTGGTTGTCAGTTTCTTAATTCCTTCCATATTGGCAATAGTCCATATCGGAATAAATTGATCACTGTCCATCTGAGACATCAAGTAAAGATCCTTGGATAGATTCTCACTAAAAATAAGTTAATAAACATTTTACATAACTTTTAAAAAACCAAATACTGGTACTATTTTCTTTTCAAAAGAAATTAACATACTCACCCCAGAAACAGTTTAAGCAGTTAATAATACACCCAGCTACTTTTAAAGAAGGTATTATTTTTAAACAAAATCTTGATCATATTCCCAAATTAAAGAATCACCATAACAATATAATCTGATATTATTACTGAAAAATAGTTTCAGATTTAGGGTGGAAAATAGATGGCTGTAAACATTTTAAGTATTTCTTTGTTCCCACATCACATCATCCAAAATGTTCCAAGCTGATTCTGGCAAGCATTTATTAATACATTACACTAAATTATGAACATCATTCCCGACTAGCTTACAGCAAACCTTGTTTTAGCAAAATAAAAAATAAAAAACCTGGATAGAAAAGGTATTCATTATTTCTCTGAATCAATTGTATCAAAGGTCATTAATGGTGTGAAATTATGCAAATAATTTGGATCATTTGTTTAATGACCAAATTACACCAATTATGTAAACTGCAATGGAATTTGGTCTGTTCCATGTGAACCCCATTGCATCGCAGTCCAGAAAACTGAGGTTTTACTTTGAACATCTTTGGTAACTGTATTTAAAATTAAAGTATTCAACTTATTTATCCCCAAGAAAGCAGGGATAGTTATTAGAAAAATAAACTATTTATTTATTTATTTGTTTGTTTGTTTATTTGTTTGTTTGTTTATTGATTGATTGATTGATTGATTGAATTTATACCCCACCCTTCTCCGAATGGACCCAGGGCGGCGCACAGGAACATTAAAACATACAAAACATATAAAACTATTTCCTTTTTTAAAAAACTTATTCCACTAAGGGCCTGTGCTAAAACCGAATTAAAATCCCCATTTTAAAACTATTTAAGAGTCGGTATTGGAGGCTGCGCAAGGCCGGCTAGTTGGAATAGGTGTGTCTTCAGACACTTGCGGAAGAGGCAGAGATCAGAAATGGTACGGAGTTCAGGGGGCAAGTCGTTCCAAAGGGCTGGTCCCGCCACAGAGAAGGCTCTCCCCCTGGGTGTCGCCAGTCGGCATTGTCCGGCCGACGGCACCCTGAGGAGGCCCACTCTGTGGGAGCGTATCGGTCTTGAGGGATGTATGGGGCAGGAGGCGGTCTCGCATATAACTAGGCCCCGAGCCATGGAGCGCTTTAAAGATGGTCGTTAGGACCTTGAAGCGCACCCGAAAGACCACAGGAAGCCAGTGCAGCTCGCGCAGGATAGGAGTTATATGGGAGTGTCTAGGCGCTCCCGTAATTACCCGCGCGGCTGCGTTCTGGACTAACTGTAGCCTTCGGGTGCACCTCAAGGGAAGCCCCATGTAGAGAGCATTACAGTAGTCGAGTCGTGACGAGTGCTTGAGTGACCGTGCATAAGGCACCCCGGTCCAGTAAGGGGCGCAATTGGCACATCAGGCATACCTGATGGAACGCCCCCCTGGCCACGGCTGCCACATGGTCCTCCATAGACAGCCGGGAGTCCAGTAGGACACCCAAATTGCGCGCCCTCTCCACGGGAGCCGGTGTTTCGCCCCCAATGGCCAGAGTTGGAATAATCTGGCTGAAACGGGGTGCCGGAAGCCACAGCCACTCAGTCTTGGACGGGTTCAGCTTGAGTTTGTTACTACCCATCCAGATCTGTACGGCCTCCAAACACCGGGACATAACCTCGACGGCATCGTTGGGGTGGTCTGGGGTGGGTATGTACAACTGAGTATCAGCGTACAGATGATATCCCACCCCAAAACCACGGATGATCTCACCCAGCGGCTTCATATATGTGTTGAACAGTAGGGGCGAGAGGACCGACCCCTGAGGTACCCCACATATGAGGGGCCTCGAAGTCGACCTCTGCCTCCCTGCCAACACACATTGCGACCGACCAGAGAGGTAGGACGAGAACCACCGCAAAACGGTGCCTCCCAGCCCCAACCCCCCCAGTCGGCGCAATAGGATACCATGGTCGATGGTATCAAAAGCCGCTGAGAGGTCTAATAGGACTAGGATAGAGGAAAATCCTCTATCCCGTGCCCTCCAGAGATCATCAACCAACGCGACCAATGCCGTCTCGGTGCTGTGCCCGGGTCGGAAGCCGGACTGGCGCGGGTCTAGATAATCAACTTCCTCCAAGTGTCGCGGAAACTGTTGAGCCACCACACTCTCTCAACAACCTTCACTAAAAAGTGAAGGTTGGAGACGGGACGATAGTTCTCTAATAATGCTGAATCCAGGGACGGCTTCTTGAGGAGGGGCCTTACTACCGCCTCTTTCAAGGCGTCAGGCAAGGACCCCTCACTCAAAGATGCGTTGACAATGCCCTGGAGCCAGCCTCGTGTCGTCTCCCAGGATGCCAGTACAAGCCAGGAGGGACACGGGTCCAATAAACATGTGGTGGCCCTAAGTCTCTTTGACAACTTGTCCATATCCTCGGTAGTAACAAAATCAAACTCCTCCCATGATGGTGTCACAAGAACAGCCTCAGCACGCTCGACTGGGCCACTGTCGATGGAGGGTAACTCGCTCCGAATCCGAGTGATTTTCTCCTGCAGATAAATCCCAAATTCCTCTGCTCGACCCTGTAAAGGGGCTTCCCGCGGCCTCTGTTGAAGGAGGGAGCGGGTCACCCCAAACAGGGCGGCAGGGCGGTTATTTCTCTATTTTATTTCAGAGTATTTTAATTGAGGTGTTTTAGCTCAATCTGACTCTGCAACTATATCTAGATCTTATTATTAGCACTGGGAGTCTCTAGAGATATCTGTCATTAGATTTTCAAATTAATTTCTTATAAAATATCCACAAAGCATGCCAAGTGGCTATAGGAAACTAACCACATTAATACACTAATATAATTTTAAAAAGGCACAATACCGTGAGAAACAGAACTCTAATTGTTTCTTCAAGCATTCTTTTAAATCTTCTGTAGAAATGACAGGGTTGCCTTCACCTGAGAAAAAAATTCCAAGAATATATTGTCTAAAACCAGGAACTTATATTCCATTTTTACCCCTACATACAGAAAGCAGTTGTAACTCACTTCCTCCTAGTTCCTAACACCCTTCTGAGAATATGGAGTTGAAGATTAGGGAATTCTTAGAAAGCAGAGGCTTTGAGAACACGTATCTTACTTCCTTTCTCCTTTCATCAGTACTGAATCAAAGGATATCAGTATCCAAAAAAGTTTTTTTCTTCATGGAGAACTGGTGGAACTGCAGTAGGGCAGATTTATTAAGAACACCAAACTTAACAAATGATACCAAATCCCCAATACCTGGGCTGCAGTCAGTTATTTGTAACTGCATCTAGTAATAATTGTTCCTTCTTTTTTAACTTTATTAATTATACAACATTGGTTTGTAGTATTTATGTAGGCATATTTTGAACAAAGGATTGTTCTATTAATATCAATTGCTGCTATCACATAGTGCCGGATGGCAAACCTATGGCACGTGTGCCACAGGTGGCACGCGGAGTTATTTGTCAGGGCACATGAGGCGTTGCCCTGTCAGCTGGCCAGCGCGCATGCACACGCTGGCCAGCTGAATTCAGCCTTTTTTAAAGCCATTTTCGCCTGAAGCCTCCGGAACGCAAAAAAACGGCCCTATGGGCAAACAGGAAGTTTGGGAACTGACTTCCGGTTTGCTCATAGAGCTAGAGCCTTCGGGGGGCCTGGGGGAGGCCTTTTTTCGCCCTCCCCAGGCTCCTATAAAGCCTCTGGAGCCTGGGAGGGTGAAAAAAAGCATGCAAAAAAATGTGGGTTGCGCCTGTTATGCGTGCTGTAGGGGTCGCACATTGCATTTATGGGTGTGGCATGCTCACGCACAACCCCCCTGTGCTCCCCCCGTTTATGGCATGCAAGGCAAAAAAGGTTTGCCATTGCTGACATAGGGTGTCGAAAGCAAATTAGAGCTAATGTGATAGCAATAAGCACAAAATAGTCAGTGCTTTTTACCAGAAATCTATAACCCCAAAATACTTGCAATAGTTTATTTGCCTTTAGATATGAATTCAAATGTTTTGAAGAAGAAAAAAACAATTATTAGCTGGAAGAAAAACTTACATGCAATTTACACACAAACAATAAAATTAAACAGGCTTCCCATTTTGTTGTTGCATAAGCAGTTGAACCCATGCTTGGAATCTCCAAGCAGTGCACAGGAGAATTAAAAATATACAATGGGTTAATAGTAAGCAGAAAGCATGAAAAAAGAACAAGCCATTTGTCCTGAAATTATTTTCAATCTAGTGTCCTTTAAAACAGGGGTCCCCAACCCCCGGGTCGCAGAACGGTGCTGGTCCGTGGCTTGATAGGAACTGGGCCGCAGGGCTGGAGAGGAGGAGGAGGGAGCAGCCCCCTGGGCAGAGCACGCGCCGGATGCAGGAGAGCGCAGGCGCGGCTGTTCGCGCTGTTGGGGGCCCTCCGATCTCAAGGCAGCCCCGAGAAGGGGAAAGTCTTCCCTCCCCAAAACAGCGCTGTTAAAACAGCGCTGTTTTGAGAAGGCTCCGATCTCAAGGCAGCCCTGAGAAGGGGAAAGTCCTCCCTCCCCAAAACAGCGCTGTTTTTTGAGAAGCCTCCGATCTCAAGGCAGCGCTGAGAAAAGGTGGTTTCCCTCCCTTCTCAATGCTGTTTTGAGATGCAAGACTTTCCCTCCCCTCCCCCAGCGCTGTTTTGGGATCTGAGGCCAAAAGTGGGGGATGTTGCACACACATCCGCAAGGCGAGCACAGGGGTGGGGGTCACGCGCGTATGTGAAGGGGGAGGTGAAGTGCGCGGAGGGGGTGTCACACGGATGTGCAGGGGAAGGGGCATGTGGGAGAAGCATTGCATTATGGGAATGGGCACGCAAACATGCACAACAGCGCACGTGTGCATGCTTTCGGCACCCAAGGAAAAAAAGGTTCGCCATCACTGCCCTAGAGGGCTGAGTGAGCCAACTCCCCCCGCGTGCGCATGCGCCGCCTGTCCTCCCCCCCCCCCCCGCTCCTCCTCTACACCAGCCGGTCCGCAGAATTTTCTTTAAAATGAAACCGGTCCCTGGTGCAAAAAAGGTTGGGGACCCCTGCTTTAAAAAACAATTAAAAAAAGAAGAGAAATAAAACAGAACGTTGTCTTGCCTATAATTTTCAACTTTTCATTAAACCCCTTTAACATGGTGTGTGGGGCGAGGACTGGAATTCTAATACTTAAAAAAACATTTTGGTGTAGTTTCAAAGCTGCAATATTCTCTCTTCAAAAGCAAACAACTGAAAGAACTCTACCTCAGAATATATACAGAATACCTCCACAAGAATTGTGAAGTTGGAGACAGCCATTTAGGTCACTGTGCCCCTGTTCGGTGAAGGAATCCAAATTAAAGCCAGGCTATCAAGCCTCAACTAAATACAGCCCCTGAAGTTGATCACACCACTTCCTTGGGTATTTGATTCCATTTATCAATTGTTTTCACTATTAATACACTTTTAACTTTGAATTGAAATCTACCTTCTTGTAACAAATCATTATAATCTGGAATAACAACAAGAGGATCACAATCGTAAATCTTTATATATATACTTTCAGGAATCTGGGCAGTGCTATATGTCTAGTTTTTGCTTCTCAAAGCTTAACTAATTTGAGTTTTCCCCTCTCTTCTGATAGCAATTAGAGTCAATTAGAATCTAGTTCCCTAGTTATCCTCCATTCTTAACTGATCCAGTTTCTTCAGAACTCCTTTAAAGTACGGAACTAGGCAACTACTGTCTATTGTGGGATATAATAAAAATAACAAAATAACCAAAACATATAATTAAATGTATTTATTATTTCCAAAGCATTGGAAACTATGCTTTGGAAACTATATATTGACTCACTGTGGTGGCTTCAGCAGCCCTGTCCAGTAGGATCCTGCGCGGCCACTGGGCCATTTCTGCTTGATCATAGCTGCAATGAGCAAGCCAACCAATGTGCTGGTGCCGCAGCCACGAGGCGAGTCTGGTGGTGGAACTGCCCCACACTGACTTACCTCAGGGCCCCTGAAGCCGGCCATCCATGGCCAGACACCTGCCTTGGATCAGAGGCACAGCACCAGCATACCGCTCAGCTTCCTGCTCTGTTGTGGCCGTGAGCAAGCAGAAGTGGGCCGGCAGGCACCTGGGCTCCTGCTGCACATGGCCGCTGCGAGACAAGGCAGATGTTGTGGCCTGGGTGAACTAGCTGTGGGAGCCCCGAGGTAAGCCAGTGCAGGGGACATGGGGAGCTCCACACATCCCCGCTTCGTGGCCACAGTACCTCAAGCAACCAGACAGAATGGGTGGGTGGTTGCGCAGGCTCTTAAGTAGGGCTTATTTTGCAGTAGGCCGCCTATTAAGTGCACACGTAAAAAACATGCTAGGGCTTATTTTCTGAGAAACAGGGTATAATGCAGTTTTCCAGGTTCTACCAAAATATTAAGCAACCACCATTTTAGACAACTATGCTAGGTGGGTGTAGCAAAACAAAAAACAGCCCTATTGCCACTATTCAAGTTCTGAGATATCAATAATCTCATACACTACACATAACTGGTATTGAGGGTATACATAGTGTATGTACTTCAGAACCTACGTAATATACTGCATAATTTGCCAATGTGTTTGGAATAACATTTCATTGTTATTTTTAGTTTTAATAAATGTAGGTTTTCACAATGTAGATTATTTACCCGAAACATCATAGAGTGGATATCCAAGTTCCTCATGTGCTAAGACCAGACCATTAGCAGCTGATTCTTCAGCACATGAACTGTTTCTTGACAATTCACAAGATGAATACATTGCTTCATATTGTTTAGTACAATCCTCTGCAGCCTCAGTATTGCCTGAAAGAGTACAAGAGCAATCAACGGGAAATAAAGTCTAGTAGCAACCCATCCTTATATAAAAAGCTAATGCTTGAGAACATCTTGTGAGAGGAGGCTGCCCAGAAAATGGCTGTGCTGCTGTAATCTGTCCCTTTAAGAACTCTTGGTGGCCAGCACTACAACCTTGGATATAAAAGCTGTTCTGAGAGGCAGCTGGTGGTGTTATGTGAGAGCAAAGCCCTTAGATAAGAGATAATTGTCTCAAGGAGTAGGAGTAGGACTTAAGTAGCAGTGGTAGGGATAGTTGTAAATTGGGTATAATTAAAAGAACCTGTGAGACCTCTAAGTACAAGGTGTTTTTTAAAAAAAAAAAACATAATTATCAAAGTGCTCATATATATAGATTAACTTAACTTGGATACATCCACCAATCTTGGCTCCCTCCCCCAACATTTTTATATAAATGACAGCTTAAAGGACTGTCAAGGATACTAGACAATAAGAACTATACTACCATCTCTCTGTCCTCCTTTTTACAACCCTGTAATCCTTTCTACGTGTCAATTCAATCTTTATTGTCAGTGCACAACATGTGTACAAAGAGACTGGCTAAACCTCTCTTAGTGCACCCCCCCCCCAACATAAATACATATCCTTTATTCTTCAGATTACAGCTGTGAAACAACTCCAAAAGCTTGTTTCAAAAGACAAAAATGGCAAATTATGATTCGGTTATTTATATTTAGATCTTTTCTACAGATATTTGGAGATCACTAAGACAAAACACGTCAACCAAAGTCCCAAAGGCACCAGTGAAAACACCAAAATTATGAGCTCCATAACACCTTGAACATTATTTATTAGATTGTATCTCACCTTTATTACTTTATCAGTAATTCAAGGCAGCATACATACCTAATATTCTTTCCTTTTCCTGTTTTCCCCACAACAACCCTATGAAGTGGGTTGGCCAGAGAAAGTGACTGGCCCAAAATCACATCCACTTGGTTTTTCATGCACAAGACAAGACTAAAATCCAGAGTCTTCCATTTCCTAGTCCAACACCCTAACTACTACAGCAAAGTTGGCTCTATGCCAAATATGAGCTATTATATTAAATTTTTTACTGTGATAAAAAAAATTAAACATAAAGGAAGTAATCATATTATTTAGTTTAATGGACCAATTAGAGGGAAGAAATATATTGCTATTCATGAATGGCTGCTAAATAAAAAAGGACATTATAGTGGCGATTTTCATCATTTGAATGATGGCACTGAACAAATGGTAACATCTATCAATTTACATCATTATGATGCTATCATTATACAACTCTCATAAGCCACTATGTACATTTAAATTTTATCAACTGCATATAACGTTTGTTGCATTGAGATCCCCCCCCAAAATAATACTCAGTCAATTTTAATTAATTTTAAATGTAATTAGGTTAATTTGGAACAAAGAGATGAATGGCTATATTATACAAATAACCAGCCGAGTCACCTTATAATTAAAAGTGAAAATGTAAATGGAATTATACTATTGTTCAGGAAATATAAAGTACTATATATATGTGTGTGTGTGTGTCAGTAATCTTTACTTAGAAGCTACTACATGTCAAATAACAAATGAAGTTTATTCATGGTGCAAGTAATGGATGATGAAATCAATGGTTTCTGATTCCATAATAAATTATTTACTAAGTTGCTCATTATTCTAACGACGTAGGGAGGATTGTACATGGCCCTCAGATCTCATAATCTTTTTGTTCATAGGGTCAAGTGTTCACTAAGGTGCAGAAATGAGAAAAAGATCAAGACAAAAGTGAGACAAGAAAGGAAATAGGAAAAGAAAGAAAAAGAATAAGTCAAGAGATCATTTCTGTACATTTAGCAACATGATCCCCTCTTAGCGCGATACTTGGTCATCACTGGGCCACTATACTTACAGTCCTAAGAGAATTAGCCTTAATATTCAAATATCTTAACTAACGTTTCTGAAGTTAATGCCTCATGTTAGATGCCATTGGCATTCAGTCGCTATCACAGGCTGTTCAAGAACAAGATTTGCTTCTTACTACTAAATTCTGGTGCTAGTGTTACATCTAGAATTCAAAACTAAGAAAGGAATTAAGTAGCATTTAGATATATCAACCTGACATCTTACCTTCTGTACAATTACCCTGCACAGCTGCTGCCTCTTGCCATGATTGCTCAGTGCCGTTAGTTACTGCTGCAGCTTCTGGGTTTCCCTGCATGCTTTCTTGCCATACCTTTGCATTAGGATTTAAGCTGGCACCTTTCGAGGTTACCTGCTGAGAAAACAGAAGATATGCATTAGAAAATAATAAAAACTTCAGAAAATAACTTTGGGTTATTTGTATTGCTCTTTGCTGTTTAATTATTTTACTCAGGCAATCTAGAGTTTAATAAATACACTTATGATTTATCATTGCATGCAATTGAGTACATTTAGGTTCCTCAATCTCAAAGCACTCAGTTTAGAGTATAAAAATACTGTTAAGTTCTTCTGGTCATTCAACCATCCGCACATTTCTGGTTTTACTGTTGGCATGCAGTAAAGCCCAGTTCTTCAAAATTTTAGGGTGTCGTTTCCAAACAACCCCCCCCCCCCAAATCTTGCTTACAGCCTTTTCACTCTCTTTTGTGAAAGCCCAAACCATATACACTGAAATAACACTTTCCTGAACAAAATCACATCTCAAAATACAACACAAAAAAAGCCTCTTTATTAAGACAGTGTAACAGTACTAAACAAGCACTGACCATCTTGCCACAGAGAAGCACAAGCCAAAGAATAAGGAAGTTGAATTTCCAGAGTCTAGCCTTCTGGAGTCTCTCTAGCATCAAGGAGTAGTTTTAGTACCATCCCCTGTCCATAGAACAGAAAAAAATAGGACATAAGGAAACAGTTTGGATGGCCATTAATATACTTTTGCTCCTATGTACGTTCAAAAATTGTAACAGCTGTATAGTTTTGCAACTAATAAACTGCCCACACAATCGCCCTAACATCTCTCCATTATGATTTTTGAAGGAGTTATTTTGCAAAAGTAACCCATGCTCAGATTGTATTTAAAATTGAGTTTCATTTATATTTTCCCTTAACATTTGCTCCAAAACCATTATTAAAGAATGAAATTAATGTGTAAAACTTTAAAACAAGACTGATCTCCACATTAATTCCACAAGAATCAACTGATTAATTAAACTGGGACAGCAAAAACCAGAACTTAATTAGTGCATCCTTGTTTCATAAAATTAGTTTCCAGAAGCACCTAAGTTTCTGATCAAACAGAAGTTTCTACATACTGTGTGACTATTATAAAACCAGATTTAATTGGCTAATGTACAAAGAAGTGCATTCCAAAGGCAGAAATTCACATAAAAATGACTGGCATGGAAAACAATGCTATTTAGTCATTATATTTTAAGTACAAAGCATAACAAGTGCTCAACACAAGAATTCCAATACTCCTAAAAAGAGTATGAGTAAAATAAATATTTGCTGAGTATTCCTCAGGCATAGAAATAAGGATAGCTTTTTTTGCAGGATTCATTTAGTTCTGGATTCTGCAATATGACTGACATTACCCATGTATCTTTCAGTATTAGAAAAAGTACACTTTAATGTAATTATAGAAATTGTATGCAGGTATAATACAAAGTACACCACCAGCCTCAAGTATATTAATGTTTTGGCTATATATAGGCCAATGGGCAGTCTTAAAAAATAAAATAATTTTAATATATGAGCATTTAATAATGCCCAATGTTTTATTTAGAACTGACCAAACATGTCCAAGAAATGACAATAAACAACATGTGGATGGGAAGTAACGGACTCAGACTCAACCCGACCAAGACCGAGTGGCTGTGGTTTCCGGCTGCCCGATTCAACCAGCTGACTCCATCGCTGGCCATAGGGGGCGAACATCTTGCCCCTGTGGATGGGGCGCGCAACTTGGGTGTCCTCCTAGATGCCCGGCTGTCCATGGAAGATCAAGTGACAGCCGTGGCCAGGAGGGCGTTTTACCAGGTTCGCCTGGTTCGCCAGTTGCGCCCCCTATTGGATCGGGACGCCCTTCGCACAGTCACTCATGCTCTCGTGACATCCCGACTGGACTATTGTAACTCTCTCTACATGGGGCTTCCCTTGAGGTGCACCCGGAGACTTCAGATGGTCCAGAACGCAGCCGCGCGGGCAATTCTGGGAGCCTCCAGGTTTACCCACATAACACCGCTCTTGCGCGAGCTGCACTGGCTGCCTGTCGTCTTCCGGGTGCGCTTCAAGGTATTAGTCATCCTTTTTAAAGCGCTCCATGGCTCGGGACCTAGCTATCTGCGGGATCGGATCCTGCCTCATACATCCTCACGGCCGATTCGCTCCCACAGAGAGGGACTTCTCCGGATGCCGTCCACTAGACTTTGTCAGCGGGCGACGCCCAGGGGAAGGGCTCTCTCTGTGGCGGGCCCAGCCCTCTGGAACGACCTTCCCCCCGATATTAGAACCACCACGGACTTCCGCTCCTTCCGTCTAAAACTAAAAACACATCTTTTCTGCTTGGCCGGCCTAGGGTAGTCTCTCTCTATGGGGTTTTAGTTGTTTTAACTGGGAATTTTAGTATGTTAATGGGGTATTTTAGCACAGATATATGTTTAATTTGTTTTTAATGTGTTTGTATATTTATTGTTTTAGTTTTTCCCTGTGCACCGCTCCGAGTCCCTATGGGGAGAGGGAGCGGTCAACAAATTAAAATTATTATTATTATTATTATTATTATTATTAACATGTGCATCTTTCCTCTTCTAGCAAAAGTGCCATGATTTTGAACAATTCAGCGAATCCTTACCAACAGCATTGTTACTTATCATTCTGAAATACTCTCAATTTTAAAAGAGCAATCCTAATCCACAATCTTACAAGTGGGTAAATAATAATGCTATAAAGGTTACTACTGTACATATTTTGAAATGACTAGTAGCTTTTTTATAGTTGGCAGGACTTTCTTATAAATACTACTTTTTGAGGGTTTGAAATAATTTATAAGAATAAACATTTGTTTAACTGGAAATTAAATTTGTTTACTAACAAGAATATTTAATGAATAAACTCAAACCATAATTAAAATCAGTTTCTTTGTACCAATTTCCTACTTCTTTTAGCAATCCCAAATTTTCATGTTCAACTGAAATCTAAAGCCAACACTATAGCTTACTTTTACAATGTGCTGACAACGCATGACTGAGCAGCCTTGAAAACAAAAAATAGTGTTGTATGTCCCAAGTATTCAATAGTTTGGATTAAGAACCTGTTACACAATGCTGTCTTTCAGTGAAAATATTGCATAATATAGCTTCTATTTTTATGCGGCCTATATCAGCCTATAATACTTTCCCCTTTTTAAATATTTAAATCGTTGCAAAAAAAAATTTCAAAATGCATGCAACCCCTTTGGACATAACTGATTATGAATAGAGATAATCCTTGATTTGTGTTCACAATTGGGACTGGAAAATTAAATTCTAATATACTGAAATTCATCATACCCTCCAGATGATCTCTTAACAAAAAAAACAGCAATACTTTTCTACCTATTATAATTCCTCTGTTGTTGCTATAAATAGTATTTTAAAAGCACAACTCTCTTCTCAACAAAAGCACTACTGGTTGATAAATTAGTAGACAACCATGTGTGAATCTGGTTAATGTCTTGTTCACACTGTTGTTACTTGATTAAGTCACAAAGGTTTGGAAACGGAATAATCAGTATTCTTATATCAATTATAAAAAATTGCCTAAGTTGCTATGTAGAATAGATTTACAGTCACAATTGAGCCCAAAATTTCTTTTTGCAAAACAAGACAGCTGCTAAGCAGGTTTTGCCCATTTTACAACCTTTCTTGCCATAGTTGTTAAGTGAATCACTGTAGTTATTAAGTTAATAACACAGCTGTAAAGTAAATCTGACTTTCCCATAGACTTTGCTTGCCAGAGGGTTGCAAAAGGTGATGATATGATCCTCAATACATACCAGTTGCTAGGTGTCTGACTTTGATCATGTGACCATAGGGATGGGTACAATGATAGTGTGAAAAAATTGCCATAAGTCATTTTTTTTTCAGTCATTGTAACTTTGAACGGACACTAAATGAAAGGCTGTAAGTCAAGAACTATCTGTATAGGTAAGTTTTAGAACTAGAATGAATTCATCCTATGTGTGTTCTCAAGGCCCACAAAAGAATAACAGAATGCATTGTAACGAATGCTTCTTTACTGCAAGGTATGAGTTCAGTAAATTAAACTCAAGTTTAAATATCTTAACATATTTTCCATATCTTGCATAAATTAAAATGTTCACAATCTGCTACTTTTTACCAAAATCAATCATCCAAACATACTTTTAAACAAATGAAGCATGATGATCATACACACATATTTTTGCTTTAGTACTAGGCAGATTTAAGTAATGCATTATCTGCCATCCACATCCCATAAGAGACTTGACACATCATTCAGGTGATCAGCCCAAAGAATCAAGAAATTCACGTTGTTTAATATCGGTGCACCAAAACTTAATTTTGACTGGGAAATCCATCATTCTCCTTTATACTTTCAGTTCTGGTGGTAATAAGCCACAACCTGAAATATTCATCAGCATTTCCCAATATGGTTCAGGCAATGCCAGTCCTTAAATTATCAGAAAATCAAAAGCTACATTCTTACATAAATTCTATACACTGTAAGACAAAAGCATCAGTAACCTATCAGTACAGGACTTAAGCTAGTTTTCTGAGAAGATTTATGGGTAATAGTTAACATTTGGAGACATTCTAAATTGTATTTAGTGATCTCTCAGGATTGCTGTAACAATGATCACATGTTTCATGGATAAATTGCAACAAAGGAAGGAAAGATATTTGACAAATATTAGTGGGTTTAAAAATTAGTTAATGTTTGCTTAGGAGAATCAACTTTATTCACTATCAGGTTAGTTATGATACATAATATTCAACTGCAGAAAACCAATAGGTTCTGGCTTCAAACAAAGCCAGAATCATTTGAACTTTCCTAGAAAAGGCAGAGTTAAACAAAATATTTTATTTAGACAATCCAAAGGCACTTCTCAGAGGTTGTATGAACAAAACTCAAGTCCTGCTTTGTTGACACTAAAAGATTTAAATATCTAATTTAACAACACAAGAGAGTATTTTATTTTAAAAAACCCAGTTAAGCAAACTAGTTGCATCACTGACAATGAAGGGTTGACTTTTAACTCAGCAATTCAGTTAATATTTAAAGTGCAAGATTTAAAATTGCCTTCAAAGGATATAGGCAAGAGTGCATGTACGTTTCTTCCATTATAACTGCCACATATGCCAAAATTTACTTATATCTGCTCTTCAAATTTATCAGTGTATTTTAATCAATTTGCACAAATAATTCAATCACTCAGCAAAAAGAAATGCTCTTGACTTAACAGCTGTAGTAAACTGTTTTACATTTTCTTTCCAGATTATTTTTCTATAGACAGCAAATAAATAGCAAAAGAGCTGTTTTGAATATTTTATGATCCAGCATCCTGTTCCTCAAAATATCTAGCATAATGTTGATGAGACAGCCACAAAAATAACATGACAAACAGCATTTTCTATTGTCCTTCAGTATTAAAATTGTATTGAAATTAATATAGATGAGCTAAATCAACATTAATTAGATCATGCTGATACAGCATACAGATTTTTAAAAATATTTAGTTTTTGTTCAACTTCATCATTTTGTTCAACATCGCTCCCAGGGAGAGGGTCTTCTCCGGGTGCCGTCGACCGGGCAATGCCGGTTGGCGGCTCCCAGGGGAAGGGCCTTCTCTGTGGTGGGCCCAACCCTCTGGAACGGCCTACCTCCCGATCTCCGTACCATCTCAGACCTCCGCTTGTTCCGCCGGCAATTAAAAACTTACTATTTTCATCTGGCCGGCCTAGCATGATCTACTCCGCACCCTAATGTCTTATAACAAATCAAAGTTTTAATTTATGGGTTTTTAAATTTATTTTAAGCAGGGTATTGATTTAATTTAGTTATTATTTGGTAATATTTTGTATTTATGTATATTTATTTTAAATCTCTGTTTGCCGCCCTGAGTCCCTTTGTGGTGAGATGGGTGCGGGTTACAAATGTGAATAATAATAATAATAATAATAATAATAATAATAATAATAATAATAATAATAATAATAATAATAATAACAACAACAACAACAACAACAACAACAACAACAGTTCTTGTACCATTCCAAAATCTACTTGTGGGGGAGGAGGTGTCATAAAACTCTCCCAAGTTTGAGTTAAAAGAAACATTAACAGGATATCATCACCCTATCACAATCTCTGTAGAACACTTCTTGAACATATACAGTATTTTTTTCTGGGGTTATACAGTTACCATACAAGACCAGAAAAATGTGGGGTTTCTTTTAAGATGCCACATATATATCAACCACACCTACACCAGATCTTTTCTATCAGGCATATCTTCCTTAATAACCCAACTTTATGTCGATGGAGATGCCAAGGATTATATTTTTATAATCTTCAATATTTTAAATCAAGAAGAGATGGTTATTTTCTCACCAGTTTTAAATTAGATGAGCTAGTAAATATTATGATAGAAAGAAAACAGGAGAAAACACTCATATAGTTACTAGGCAACCATGTATGTATTGACTGAAGCTTTAAGATGAAGCTGTAAGATACCTGTATGGTTCACAAACTGTATCTTCTTTCCTTCAACTACAGAGCTGCTAGTCACAGCAGCGAAAAGACAATCATAGAATTCAGGATTCAATGCTAAGATGACCACACTAATCAAGAATTGCTATGAATTATCTCTGCATTGCTCCCCCAATAGCAACAGCCAATAAACCAGCCAGAAAATAATGCTAATTTTCTTTGTTCAGGATTTTTATTTTGTTCCTTCCTTAATAATCGAAAGCACAGGTTCAATCTAACTGGAAGTATTTATCTCCCCTGTAATGCAGTTTGTTTAACATTTCTATTGCACAGGTCCATTATCTATAACATATAAACCAGAATTCTCAACAATTCTGGCATACTGCTGTGTGTTCTAATTCAATCTGTACTATAGCAAAATGTTATGCAATAATTTTATTCAACTTTGTCAAACAGAACTGAATAATGACAACTCACAAATACCATCATTTAGTAGATTTCAATACTCTGATTCCAAGCTTGCACTCTTAAAAGCTCTCCAGAAAAAAGCCTTACTTGTAAAAAAGCATATTTATAATTGTAAAGTTTCTCAGAATTGTTACAGATCTTTAAACATTTTTTTAAAAATTACATATTACAAAAAGCTACTGCACCTCAGGCTGATAGTAAAAATTTAGGATTACAACTTTTCTAACAGCTGTAGTCAAAAGATCAGAATAAGTGTCTGCCTAAATTTGTATGCCTTTTCCTGCCTTGGGAATATTTATCTTCGCCTTCTTTAAAAGGAGGATTAAATTGCAAACTTTGAAAATCTTAATAGCAATAAATGATGAGTCATGGCACATCAGGATATTATTTCTCTATAAGAACTGTGACATCAGGATCATTATTCCTCCAGTTATCCCCATATTAAATGATTGCACATATTTCACTACAATAACATAAAAGTATTTTACTGCTAATAGTTATTACTCCATCTGATTTATTGTAGATACCTTGGTAAATTAGACTTACACCTTATAATTTTTTATACACAACAGTCCTATTTCTTGGGAGTATTCATTGACTTAAGATGGAATCCTATATTCACTTACCTAGACTATAGCCCAAATGAATTCAGTGGGCCTTGCTTCAGACCAAGCTTATTTAGGTGCAGTTGACATTTTGCATACCTTAAGTATAATAAGGGGGCAAACATAATGTCATTTCATGTTAAGTCTGCATGAATCTATTTCTCACAGCTAAGGTAGTCTACCCATGAAGAATAAATTTCAATTAAAGGTTTGATGTTAGGAGGGAAAACATACATACACAAAATCAATTAATTTGCAGAGCAAGCTATCAAACAATAAGCCTTTTCCTATGTGTTATTTCCCAGAATCAGTCTCATGCACATTCATGAATAAAACTTCATACCTTTAAGCCTATTCTATAAAATAGACAACTCCAAACAAGTATTTTATTTTTTTAAATGATTTTTAGCTGACTAATGATCTTAAATAAGATGTCCCTATTCGAACTTCAGTGCAATATAAAATCTTTTTCCATATGTTGCAATATACAGTATATGGAATCAAAAAGGCGAAACTGTGTTGCTCAGTTAAAACGATTATGAAGCTCCTCCTTCAGTAATTTCTGAAGGACAGAAATAAGTTTAAACATCCAGCCTTAAAAGCCAGGTTAGCACCAAAAACCTATTACCACTTTCCTCTTAAAAGCTCTGTTTATATGGGCACAGTTAAAACCAGTGCCACGTTGCTAAGTTACAGCTTTTACTAGTCTGACATTTCTACAATAAGAACAATACAATCTGGAATCTACTCAAAGCATTAGCCAGGCAAGGGAAAAAGAAAGCCAGCAGTCAGCTGACTAGATATTGTACTCCTGCCATGTGTCTGCCTTTTTTTTAAAAAAAAGAGAGTTGGAAGTGGATGACCTCCTACATATTATTTTTTGTTATAATTTATTTTAACAAGAGGCAAGACGGGAAACAGGGAGGCAGAAAAACTGCTTCCAAAACGTTTTCTTCCTCTTCGGCGCGGGCCTGAGATATGCGCGTAACCTTCACACGTGCCCGGCCATGTTCCAAGCAGCAGCCATCAGGGAGAACTTTTACGAAAGGTCATTGCGACGTCTCTCACGGCCTTCTCCTCTCGCCCAGGCTCTCTTCCACACACCCACGCCCCACCCCGAGCAATAGGCACGAGCAGCTAAGTCAACCGACCACACGAAAACGCCTCGGTGCGGGGCCCCCGAACTGCGCTCCCCCTCAGGCCTAACTTCACCTTTACGCGGCAAGCCACGCTTCCACATCCTGTCCCCCTTCGCCCACACGAGGAGCAGATCCCGGCTCCGGTTCACAAGGCCTTCCTTGGGCCGCTCACGAAGCTTGACCTTGGGGAGGCCCAACCGCCGGCCCAGCGTGCCCGATTGGCGATTGGGTCCCGAAACCCGCTTCGCCCCATTACCCCACGGCGGCCGCGTGATCCTCCTCCTCCTCCTGCTCCTATGGCGCACCATGGCGGGCAAGTGCGCCGGGAGCGCCGTCCCCCTCCAACCTCCCCCTCCTTTCCCGCCCGGAGACGACGACCCCCTCCCTCAAGAAACGCTCCCCCCCCACCGGCGCCCACGCGCGCGACAGGGGGGCTATTTGCTGTGTCAGCCCCCATCCCCCCCTCAGCCAGCGAGCGCGCGCCGTCTGGCGAGTCACGTGGCTCAACCCCCCACTCACCTCCATGAAGAGCAGCATCTTTTTTCCTCCAGCCTCCCCCCCCACCGGCCAGTCTTTTGACCCTCCCGACCCCGACCGAAGCCCCGCGAGGCGAGCCGCCGAGGTCGTCTTCCTCCACTACTGCCGGCAAGGAAAGCCTGACTCCGCGCAAAAAAAAAAAAAAAACGCGAGCTCCGCCTCCTCCGGCCTCCTTCTTCTTCCTGCCGCCGCTATCACTCCATTCACCACCAGGGCCGAGCCCCAGCAGCCGCCGCCGCCGCCGCCACACGCAACCCTTCCCCCCTCCCCTTCCGGGGCAACTTCCACAAATGCTTCCGGAGTACGAGCTGCTCTCTGACAAGCGTTTGCAGAAATGACCCTGTGGTGACAAGGGACCGCGCGAGCGTGGTAGCGGCAGAATGTACCATTAGCTGAAAGAGGGAAGGGGTTGCCATTCTTCCACCTGTTCTTCGCTGGAACCACTTTTTTGCCCGTAGGGAGTGTCGTTTGCAGGAATTTGAAAAACACCTGCAAAATACGCGAACCACCTTATTGTACCCAGCCAATCCTGAAAATCTATCCTGTACTGTCTCCGCGTTATTTTATTTTGAGTAAAAACTAAGCTCACGGCTGAGTACTTTAAATCCAGCTAAATTTTCGCAAGCGTAGGGGGGTTTTGTGCTCGGTGCTTGTAGGACGAGTTTGCAAAATGCTTCTTTTTACGGTACTTTCCTTTGGTCGCTCCAGCATGCTAGAATTAAAGTTTTGTAGCATCTTGAAGACTATGTGTAACCTATTTTCTGGGGAAGGCCGCGGAGGGAGTGCTGTTTATCTTATTTTATTTATTAGATTTGTCAGTCGTCTACAAGATAGGTATAAGAAAAAACATGAGTATGAATGAATAGGTAGGAATAAATGGGGACAGTAGGACAGGGACGGTAGATGCGATGGTGCGCTTATGCACGCCCCTTATATTTTATTAAATATTTATTATATAATTATTTGAGGAAGACGCCCTTTTTCGTAAACTTCATTGCACTAAAGTTACAGAACTTAGTGTCCTGGATGAAAGAAGACAAAACTGAAATCTATTCCATATTACTACGAGTCTATTACATAGTAGGTATAGAGAGGAAGGGAAACATAAGTAGAAAAAAATCTGTTACGCTACAAACGTTTGATTATAATCTCCATGATCTTTTCATAGTACTCTTCCTGACCACCATGCTTTGTTTTAATATGACATACTACAGTACAAGAGCCATGCTTATAAACAAGGATTTGGGGTTTCTCCAATATTATCTGAGATTTATTATATTATATATATAATATTATTTCCCTTTTTATTATTCACCTGTACAATAAGAGTTACTCTGATCGCGGTGTTCTCGTATATGCAATGCTCAAGGCAGGTTTTTTTTTTAATCGGCAAAAGATAAAATACAAAAAAAGGGACTGGGAAAAGGGGAGGTTAAAAAAGGCAAAATCAGGAGTGCAAAGGAAAAGGACAAAAAAACCCCAATGGCTTCCAGTTTTCTTTGGTACAGATACAGACAAAATACATTAAACTCTTACTCTAAAATCAACAATTCACAATATTTCTATAATCATAAACACCTAATTGTCAAAACCCCAAATTAAAATTTAATTTCTTTCAGTTTCCAGCAAGAAGTTCAACAGTGGTTGAACAGATTGGACAGATAGATGTTGATTCTATTTTTTATGAAGCTGAAATTCTGTGCTGCAGGAGGTTTGTAAACTTTCCCACTTATTCAAATTTGTATAAGGATGCCCGCTATCACGCCTTTTATTTATTTTGACGTTGGAACCCCTCCTAAATATAGTTAGATTAGAGAAAAGTATTAGAAGACTGCAAGTCAGAGGGGAAGAATACAAAATCCAGGCATTTGCCGACAATCTGGTTTTTGTGTTAGAAGAACCCCTGACCTCAGGACCAAAACTAATCACAACAATAGAAGAATATGGAGAGGTGGCCGGTTTATTTATTTATTTATTTATTTATTTTATTAAATTTATACCCCGCCCTTCTCCAAACGGACCCAGGGCGGCGCACAGGGATGTTAAAACACATATAAAACATATAAAATTTTAAAAAACTTATTCTAATAGACCCTGCGCTAAAAACCGAATTTAAAAAACCCAAATTTAAAACTATCTAAGAGTCAGTAATGGAGGTTATGCTAGGCCGGCTAGATGGAATAGGTGTGTCTTCAGACACTTGCGGAAGAGGCGGAGGTCGGAGATGGTGCGGAGTTCAGGGGGTAAGTCGTTCCAAAGGGATTTAAAAATTAATAAACAAAAAACTAAAATGCTAGCTAAAAATATGACAGGACAACAAAAGGAACAGATACAGAAACTATTGGGAATTGAAATTGTTAAAAAAGTCAAATATTTGGGAATCTGGCTAACCAATAGATGTTCTGCGATCAAAGAATTAAACTATAATAAACTAACAAACGAAATGACTAAGGAACTTGAAAAATGGAGCAAAATCCCACTATCACTGTTAGGGAGGATAGCTGCCATAAAAACCTATATCCTCCCAAAGTGGATATACCTGTTTCAAACGGCTCATGTAAAGCTAAATAAAAATTTTTTCCAAAAATTAGATCACATTACATTGAAATTTGTCTTGCAGTGGAAAAAATCCCGTATAAAAGAGAAAATGCTTCAAGAACACAAATTGAGAGGAGGTTTGGGACTCCCAAACTGGGAACTCTACTATCATGCTTCAATTTTAATTTGGGTCAAGGATTGGGTCACCCTAATAAGAGGACGGATATTAACAATTGAAGGTTATGATTTGTTTCAGGGCTGGCACTCATCCCTTTGGCCCAAAAATAACAGACAATCCAAAAGTTTTACCACCCACCACACTAGGGCGACCCTCTTTATGACATGGCGGAGAATTAAACAACAACTATACGCCCAAATCCCAAGATGGTTAGCCCCAATCGAAGCAGTAACCTATCCAACTGTTCACAACCCAAAAAGAAATCTAACATGGAGACCTGATAGACAAAGGGGGTAACATCAGAACGCGGACAGATCTACAGCTGAGGGGTTGGAAGATAGACTGGTGGTCATATACTCAGGCAGTATCCAAATTTAACAAAGATAAACAAGAATTCGGAATATGTTTAACAAATCAAGATATCGATAAGATTCTGTGGGACACTCCGAGGAGATCGTTTCCGGCTTCAGACGCGGACGGACGTGGATCCTTCACGTCCGCCGCTGTGTTGCCTCAGCTGCGCCCTTGGGCGCGGGGGGGAGTTTTAAAATCCCCCCCTCTGCACGGGCGGCTTGCGGCGAGGGCCCCCATCTCGACGGCTGTCGGGGGGGGCTGCCGCCTCGCCCTAGGGGCTGAGGAACTTTCACGGGGGGAGTTTCCCTTTCGCCGAAGGAGCTGGAACATGGAGGATGTCTAAAGGAGCTGAAACTTCGGGGCTGAATGGCTGCGCCGGGGCTCCGGATTAGAAAATTGGTATGTGCCTTATTTGGCCTGTTTTTTGCATTCAAAGTGAGGAAAAGAGAGATAGGGGGGGAGTTGGAAACAACCCCCCTTGGAATTAAAGCGGCAGTGTGAAAGAGTCCCGCGCTGCGGAGAAGGCGAAAGTGGCTTCCGTTGGACTTATTGGAAAAGGAAACTGCTTGTTAAAGAAGGGATTGCTGTTAAACAATGTATCCTGAGTCTTGTTATATTTTAAACTGATTGTTTCGACTTCTACTTTTTCCACCCTGCCGGCAAGGCGGAAAGATGGCGTTTTCTTTGTTCCCAGGACGGAACTTTTCTTCTTTGAGAGTAAGCATTCCTCTATTTTAACAGAATTAGACTAATTTCAAAATATATAAGAAAAGGACTTCTCTTGTGTCTCTCGGTGTTCTCCTCCTTCGTGAAACCTTCTGCTCCTGTTTGGAAAGTTTTTTCCTTTTTTTTTCCTTTTTCTCTCTGGATGTTGCAAATTTAATTTGAATTTCAGCTGCTTTTGTCTCGGACTTCACAGACTGCCCGCCCAACAGCGCCATTTTTTCTTCCCTTTTTTCTCTCTCTACGCACTGACACTTAAAACTTTAATTATGGCTTCGAGGAAACCCCCATCCGGGAAATCGAGTTCTGCTCCAACATCTACAAGAGCCAGGAGGGCGTTTTACCAGGTTCGCCTGGTCCGCCAGTTGTGTCCCCTATTGGATCGGGGTGCCCTTTGCACAGTCACTCATGCCCTCGTGACATCCCGGCTGGACTACTGCAACTCTCTCTACATGGGGCTCCCCTTGAGGTGCACCTGAAGGCTTCAGCTAGTCCAGAATGCAGCCGCGCGGGCAGTTATGGGAGCCTCTAGGTTCTCCCATGTAACACCGCTCCTGCGCGAGCTGCACTGGCTGCCTGTCGTCTTTCGGGTGCGCTTCAAGGTGTTAGTTACCATCTTTAAAGCGCTCCATGGCACGGGACCTAGCTATCTGCGGGATCGCATTCTGCCTCATACATCCCTGCGACCGATTCGCTCCCACAGAGAGGGACTTCTCCGGGTGCCGTCCACTAAGCTGTGCCAGCGGGTGATGTCCAGGGGAAGGGCCTTCTCTGTGGCGGGCCCGACCCTCTGGAACGACCTTCCCCCCGAAATCAGAACAACCACAGACCTTCGCTCCTTCCGACAGCTTTTAAAAACTCATTTCTTCCGTTTGGCTGGCCTAGGGTAATTTTAATTAATTTATAGTGTTAAAGGGTTTTAGGGACAGTTTTTAGTTTTTATAGATGTTTTTAGCGCAGGATATGTTTAACTGTGATTTTAAATTTTGTACTCTGTTTGTGTCTATTGTTTTTAATTTTCTTGTGCCCCGCCTCGAGTTCCTTTGGGGAGAGAGAGCGGGTTATAAATAAAATGTATTATTATTATTATTATTAAGACCCAGCCCATCCTCTCAATCAAAGATTTCAGCAATGTTACAGAAGGAAACAGAAATTGAGGATCCTAAGTCACCTAGCCCTCAGCCATTAAATGTAGAGGAAATGTTTCAGAGGATAATGAATGAAATGCAACAAATCCGGAAAGACAATTTAAGCACAAGATTGGAATTATTGGAGGCGCAAAGAGAAATAACAAATAATAAACAAAAAATTGTGGGGCTGGAAGGGGGGGCGGTTGAGATGAAGGAAGAGATAAAAGACTTTAAGAAAGAACTTTCAGATATTACTGGTCAAATGTCTAAAATTGATTTTGAATGTATGTCTTTTTTTTAAAGATTTCAGAATGTTCCTGAACTACCGAATGAAAATTTAAAAGAGGTGATGGCTACTATGCTAGCAGATTACATTAAGAAAGATAAGGAATTTATTTGGGGGGACATTGATTTGATTTATAGAATTAATTCAGCATTTGCCATAATAAATGAGGTACCCAGAGAGATACATATTAAATTTATAAGAAGGTCAACGAGAGAGGAGATACTGAGAGCGCAAAGAGTGGGTCCTTTGATGTATCAGCAAAACGAGGTGGCCATATTGAAGCAGATCCCAAAGAAAATAAGAGATATAAGGAAGAACTATTCTTTCTTAACTAAAAAATTGTTTAAAAAGGGGGTGTGGTTCAAGTGGTTGATGCCCGAAGGGATGCTGGTATTCTGGGAGGGAGGAAGAGTTAGAATCAAAACAGTTGAAGAGGCGCATAATTTTCTTAAAAAACATTCCTCAATCCTGGATGATGATGAGATGGGAACGGGAGGGGCCACGGGTCCGCCTGCTGGTGGGGGGGAGGAGGAAGAGACTATAGCAAAGAGGCTCAGATCGCAAAAATAATTTGTTATATTTTCTTCTTTTTTTTATGATGGCAATTCCTGTACGGATGTCAATAGTATAAAGTAATTGAATGCATAAAATAATATGAAAATTTATGATTTTAAAATGTAAAATCCTTTCTTTTAATAATTTTTTTTCTTTTTTAATGAAATATGTACGAAGACCCGGAGGCGGTCATGAAACCCGATGTGGAAGCTCCAAAATATTATCTGATACCTTACCTATCCCTTTCCTGTTAAAAATTGTTAAAACCAATAAAACTTTTTTCAACAAAAAAAAAAAAGATTCTGTGGGACACTCCGACGAAATTTATCTCTAAGGTTTACAAACTGTTACTGCAGAGACATATTGGTGAAGAAATAATTAAAGGTGCCATGATTGCCTGGGGGAGGAACATTGGAAGGAACATTAAATTAGAAGAATGGCAAACAATTTGGGGGGAAACCATGAAAATGACCCTGTCTTCCTCCTTTAAGGAAAACGCATACAAAATGTTCTACAGGTGGTATCTACCACCAGCCCGAATTGCACATATGTTTCCAAATTCCTCAGATGCTGGAAATGTAAAACGGCCAGGGGTATGTGCTTTCATCAATGGTGGACTTGCCCAACTATTATTCATATCTGGGAAAAAATACAAATTTGGCTCCTGGAAATAATAGGTACCAACTTTCCCCTTAAACCTGAATTATATCTCCTAGGCATTAAGCCAAACGAAATCCAAAAACAAGATTGGTACCTTTTCACTCACATGATAACAGCGACTAGGATGGCCATAGCGCAACATTGGAAAAATATCAACCCACCAACAGAGGGTTTAATTATATCAAAAATTTTCAATTGCGCAGAATCCGATAAACTAACGTATATTCTAAACAAGTCAAACTCAATTTATGCCCAATCCTGGGAAAAATGGTATATATGGTACAATAAGAGAATAACGGATACCAAAGAAACTAATTAGATAAAACTATGGTGAAATATATACGAGGAACAAACAAGATAATGGTGAACCTGAGACAATTTTATAGATATATATGTAAACATCTAAATACAATTGTAAATAATAATTGATGTTAGACTGGGACAAACATATCTTTATAAATTAGGGGAGTAGTTATACTCCCGGTATGTCCCTTCTCCCCCTCTTTTTTCTCTCGCTTCCTTTCCTTTTCCTTTTCTTCTCTCTACCTATGTATGTTTTTCCCACTACCCCTATCCTATAATTGTTAAATGTTTGTTTTTTATATTGATATTAATAAAGACTATTTTTTAAAATAAATAAACAGATGAAGGAGGTAGAAAAAAATTGTATAAATAAATCATTTTGAACAATAAATACTATTTTATCTCTCAGCTGTGCAGCACCAGGGTTTGATTCAATTATAATAGATTAAATAAGAGAAGATTGGACAATTCCGTTAATAACATTTCTGTTATTTGGGGGAAGGAATTAATGTAGACAACAACATGTCTGGCTCATGACGTGTTGAGAATGAAGATAAGATAGCGTTTATTGACATTTTTTGACATACTGTGAGCATACTGACACACTTAAAAATGAAATTCTGTTACCTGCTTTCAAAAGACACATATACACATACATACATACATATATACACACCTACACCCATACCAGTGGTGGGTTCCTACCGGTTCAGCCAAACAAGTAGTGGTTTGGTGGCCTGATCACTGGAACTAGCAGCGACCCAGGCCTCCACACCCCCGAACCGGTTCTCTGGCCAGTGTCATAGGCACCGCCATCTTGTTTTTTGCTTCTGCGCATGCACAGAACAATTTTTATTGTCCTGTGCAATAAAAGTGCACCCACGAGCAAACCGGCAGCAATGCCTGCCGGAACCCACCCCTAACCCATACATATAATCTTATCTATTTTTCCAAGTAATGGAATAAAATATTCCAAATTGTCCAAGTTGTGAGTCAAAAAAAAATATCCTCCAAGTAATTGTTATTCTTTGATTCTCTGTCTCTTGCAGTAAACATGCAATGACAAATTAATCAATTATCATCATTGCCATTCTATGACAGATGCTTCAAATCAACATTAAATATTTTGTAACATTTGATAATGGCTTACACTGTCAATTCAAGTTTGGAGAAATAATGCCAGGATTGAAAGGGGACTCAGTGCCCTTTCAGTGCCAATAGACAAATATATTCAATATTTTCAAAATGTCTTTAGCTCAGTTACTACTGTATATTACTGAAGCACCGCAATGCTGCTTTCCTTCCAAAGGTCTCATATATGATGGGACATGTCAATGAAACTTCCTATTCAATATGTAGAAATGTGAGTTTCTTTTCCCTGAAGCTTCTTTATATGCAAATGTTTGTTCCTTGCTTAGTGACATCATGGATTAGAAGCCATGGAATGGCAACGGAGACATCAATTCTATAAACAGAATCTGTTCCTCTCTGGATGTTTTTCCATTTAACTGTAAAAAAACAAACATTTTGAAATGTAAATCTCTTTGTTTTCACCCATCCACTCACCTACCAACACAAATTATGTGATAAAGAGTATAAGCGGTTTATCCAGCTCATTCTGTGCAATAATCATGCATTTCCAAAAATTTGTTGCATGGGAAAATCTACCATCCTTGACTCCAAAATCTGATGACTTTGATTCTTCATCAATGACTTCAGGAAGTATGAGTGAATATGAATCAGAAGGTCTTGCTGTGCCCAAAGTTACAACCACCAAAAAAGAAACCATGCCTAATACAGTTGAAATTCCTTTTTCTGTAAAGCGTGTTTTGGATAAAATTGACGTGGCACAACTGGAACGAGCCAAGAAGGTAGGCACCAAAAATGTAGCACCTTGCTTTGGAAACGGATAATTAAATTTGCATAGCTCTTCACAATAGCATCTAGGTTTGCCTCATAGATTAATAACTATCAATTGCATATGAAGCACAAATATTTTCGGATCGCAAATCAGTAAGAGTTTTACCATTAAGCAAAATATAATCTGATTCTGGTCATTAATGAAGGGAAGAAATGGTCAGCTCTTAAACTTTATTGTTACAGTACTATAATCTGCTTTTAAACCACTATCATCACCATTATACTTTTGGGAAGAGAAGTCACAAATGTATCTACATCTAAATCTCACAGAGACAAAGGCAACATCTTACGGGATTTACTATCTTGGGAACAACATCTGATTTGTCTTGAATACTAGGAAATGTAGTTTGAGGAGAGTAGCATTTGCTGTTCTCCCTCAAATATAGCAATGTTTTAGTTCAGCCTTGTTGAGCATCTCCAACCACCTCTGAAAGGCAGGGGAGGGTTGCTGCCGACATTACTGCTGGTTCAATGCACACACAAAAATTGTGCATGCACATTTGCATCTAAAACGGTCTGCACATGCGCACAACCTTAGAAAGGGGGGGAATGAAATATCTGCAATGAAGATTGTTCTGCGCATGCGCAGAACCAAAAATCAATCTACTCAGCTGAACAGATAGGAAACCACCTGTGCTGGAAGCTAGGAAGAAGGAAAATATTAATTTATTCCACAAATAAATGCGAAAACACCCAAATTAAACTCTTTCATCATGAAAAATACTATATTATTGAATCTCTTCCTGAATGAAAAAACAAAGCACAGTGCCTTCCTCTTGCTTTTAAGCAAAGTGTAGTTCCTGTTTTGGGGTAATTTTTTTTTTTTACAATGAGAAGGGGAGGAAAGATGCTTCAAGGAAATCTAGAAGCAGAGGTTTTTTTAATAATTTTTTTTACTTATTTTATTTTTAGACACAACACAAAGATCCTTCATCTTACATGCTATAGAAAGTATCTATTGATTACAAAATATTTTCATACATCTCTTCGATATTCATCCAAGTTTCATATTATTTCATATTATTTCAAGTACATCACATCAAATATATTTATAAACATTATATTTTTCATGCCTCCATTCTTACTTAGTTAATTATAATTGTATTACACCTTCTTCATTTTAAAACATACCAAAAAACTTAGAACATAAACACATATTGGCATCATATTTATTAATTCTACTATCCTCCAAAATCATTATTCTACAGTTTGCTTTTGAGCAAACTGTAGTTCTTTAAGATTCCAAGCCAAAATAAACAATAGTAGAGAGTGGACATATTTTGTTTGTAATCCACATACTTTAGCTTACAAGTAGCAGCGCCATTTTCCCTTCTGTTGTTTCAATCATTACAATTTTTCTTGTTTCTTTTTGTATGTTAGTTGTTTCAAAAAGAAATCAAATTCTTAAATATTCTTTAGTGTAGTAGAAAAAGAAAAAGATTTAAAAATCACACATACTAATGAAAAGGAAGAGATTTAGGCCATAGGTTGCAGACAAGAAAAAAAAATAGAAAAGGCAAAACTTAATCCATTTCTCTTAAGAATTCTTCATAGGTTCCATTTAAAATATCACTTAAAGCAATTGTGATAACCCACTGACCAAGTTCTCCAGAGCTTAATTCCACCACTTATTTTTGTTTTTTAAAAGTTTCAGCTTACTTTAAAAAGTTTTTACGGGCAATGTCTTTTAAAGCAGTCTCTTTTAAGACAATAAACATCTCACCAGCTAGAATCCACTTTCACTCCCATTTCCTTCTTTCTGGAGCCATCAACAACTTTGCCAACCTGGGGGGGCTATCTGTTAACCGCGGATTTGAAGCCCTTCCTTTGGATCAAATAGGGATTTTGTGGTGTCCCTGTGATCAGCAAAGATTCATCTTTGTCTTCGCTGTCCCTACAGGACAGTTTAGGTCCAATTGGACCGTCCAGCGGCAAATAAATCAGCAATGATCTCCCAGTGGCGAGATCAAGCATTGTATCATCGTGATACAGGTTCCTCCTCTCCTAGAAGCAGAGTTTTAAGTTTATAGTTACATTCTTTTTTTCCAAGGTAATCATTTCTGAATCTGGAGGTTTTATCGTTTGATTAACACCTGCAGAAATGGATAGGCCTATCAGTAAATGAATTTGCTCATTTTAAAATGTAAGAGACTTTCACTATTATTTAACATTTTTTAAAAATCACATGCATTTCTATCCCCTTTCTTCATAGGACACAAAGCAGGTAGCATACCAACTAAAATATTACAATAAAATCACATTCACACATCTAGAAATTTCCCAGAATTTTAAGAGGCGACTGAAAGAGCTCCAAAACTAAGAAGTGGTTTAGGCAGCTGAGTTGGGAATTACTGTAACAATTCAATACGCTACTTTTCCCTGCAAATATGTTTTGTTCTTATAGGAGATTTCTAAAAAACTCTTCCGCATTCTGGAGAATGTGAATCGAGCTTATGAGCGCTATAAAAAAGATGATGGCATCGATCCCAAAATAGAAAAGGAATATAACACCTTATTAACATGGGAGGAGAAGAACCGTCGATCACACTTCCTGGATGAAATTGATGGTGTGCTAAAGGTCAACATGGAAAAATTAGTGGAATTACGCCTAATACTGGAATCACTTAAAGAATGCAGTAAGTTCTATAACATCAACAGTGGGAAGGGATACTCTGACAAAATTCTATCTCATAGAAAAGTTGTGTTTTTTTAAAGGAAAAGGTTTTGAGAATCTGATCTGATATACTGTAGAAGACAAGAATCTGTTTAATTAGGTAGACTTATACCCGTATTTCCTTGAAAATAAGACTGGGTCTTATTTTCTTTTGGGCCCCAAAATAAGCACTAGGGCTTATTTGGGGGGGTCCCTTATTTTTTTTCCCATGTAAGGGAGACCCTCTTTTTCTGCTTGCTCGCTGCGGGGCAGGAGCCCACACCACGTGCCAATGCTTCCTCCGCAATGCAGGGGAATGAAGCTGCCCCATGCACACGGCACCAGCTTATCTCGGGGGTCCCGCAGCCAGGCCACCTATACTCCAACATGTGCCTCACCTCGCAGCAGCAGCTCCACCAACCCCATCCAGCAGGACCCTGCATGGCCACTGGCCACTTCTTCTGCTTGCTCGCAGCCACAATGGAGCAGGAGGCAGAGCAATGCCAGTGTTGCAGCCATGAGGCAAGACAAAGGTGGGTGAAGTTGCCCCATGCACCCCTTACCAGTTTACCTCAGGGCTCTGCAGCCAGGACTCCCATTCCCTGACATCTGCACCCCACTCAGCTTCCCGTTCCATTGAGGCAGCAAGCGAGCAGAAGAAGTGGGCCGGCAGTCATGTGGGCTCCTGCTGCACATGGCTACTGCTGCTGCTGCTGCCACAAGGCAGCTCTCAGGGCATGGACAACCTGGCTGTGGGGGACCCTGAGGTAAGCCAGTGTGCGGCGCATGAGACAGCTCCACCACCAACCCGCCTTGTGGCTGCGAAACAGCAAGCAACCAGACAAAATGGGGAGCTGGGCAGCTGATTAGACTCTTAAGTAGGGCTTATTTTGGAAGTAGGGCTTATATTAGGCTTGCGCACAAAACATTCTAGGGCTTATTTTAGGATAGGTCTTATTTTCAGTGAAACAAGGTATAATGCATGTGAAGCCTAGGTTTAAAGGTAAAGGTAAAGGTTCCCCTCGCATGTGCTAGTTGTTCCCAACTCTAGGGGGTGGTGCTCATCTCCATTTCAAAGGCAAAGCGCCACTGCTGTCCAAAGATGTCTTCATGGTCATGTGGCCGGCATGACTAAAAGTCAAAGGCACACGGAACATTGTTACCTTCCCACCAAAGATGGCTCCTATTTTTCTACTTGCATTTTACATGCTTTCAGACTGCTAGGTTGGCAGAAGCTGGGACAAGTATTGGGAGCTCACTCTGTTATGCAGTGCTAGGGATTCAAACCACCAAACTGCCAACCTTTCTGATCGACAAGCTCGGCATCTTAGCCACTGAGCCACCGCGTCCCTAAGCCTTTACCTTAAGCCTAGGTTTAGTTAACATTTAATAGGAATCTAAATTCTAACACAATGGTCTTAATCTTCTATATCTTACATCCCACCAATTGCTCTATCAAAGTAATTGAATCTTCCAGCCATTGAAATAAATAAAATAAATAAATAATTTAATTTATAACCCGCTCTCTCTCCCCGAAGGGACTCGAGGCGGAGCACAGGGAAATTAAAAATGCATATAAAACCACAAACAATACAGTATTAAAAAAGAATTAAACTAAACCTTGCGCTAAAATCCCATGTTAAAACTAAGACAAACCCCTAAAAAACCCCTAAAAACAGTTAAGTTATCCCAAGCCGGCCAAGCAAAAGAAATGAGTTTTTAATTTTTGACGGAAGGAGCGGAGGTCCGTGGTTGTTCTAATATCGGGGGGAAAGTCGTTCCAGAGGGTCGGGCCCGCCACAGAGAAGGCCCTTCCCCTGGGCGTCGCCCGCTGGCACAGCCTAGTGGACGTCACCCGGAGAAATCCCTCTCTGTGGGAGCGAATCGGCCACAGGGATGTATGGGGCAGGATGCAATCCCACAGATAACTAGGTCCCGTGCCAATCATTATTTTTCTTGAAAGGATATGCATACATTTACACACATTCTGCTATTAATTTATCAGCTAAACCGTATTTAAGTTATTTCATTAAATTTTCATTGGTTTATTTTTAGTTTATCAGCTAGGCGCATTGCATCTATTTACCTCTGAATCCTCATTCTATGAAAAAGACTTGTGACCTCCTGGCAGCTTCCCCATTTACTTTGCTTGTGGGAAGCCAGCAGAGAAGGTCATCAATGGTGATCACACAACTCCAGAACACCATGTGAATTGGTTGCCAAGTGCTCAAAATGCAATCCTATGACCACAGGGATGCTACAGTGACTGCAACTTGTAGAACTGGTCCTAAGCCTCCTTGTTCAGCACTGTTGGAACTTTAAACAGTTGCTGAATGAGTGGTTATAACCCAAGAAGTGCCTATAATCAGGCTAAACTATAAACTAAACCATCTACTGGGGTCTTCTTAAGTGGTAAATCAAGGACATTTTCCTGTTGGTCTTTCTTTGACAAAGGAAGGAATAGGGGTGGGCAATGCATAACCTTCAGCAACTCTTTTGTGTCACAGTCACAACACTAACTCCAACCCTCAAGTAGAACAAGGTCAATTGTGAGAAGACTTGGTCATACAACCAATATTCCAGCATGCAAAACTGTCTTGTGAACCATGTTTCTGCTTTATTTGTAACATGGATTTAAAAAAATGGTTTTATATAAAATAGTCTGATATGCATTAAAAACAGTAAACTCTATTGCTTAATTTAACATTGACAAGTAAACTATTTCCCTATCTACTAACTATGCGATGCTTCTTTCAGGCCGCCAGTCCGGCTTCCGACCCGGTCACAGCACCGAGACGGCATTGGTCGCGTTGGTTGATGATCTCTGGAGGGCGCGGGATAGAGGTTATTCCTCTATCCTAGTCCTATTAGACCTCTCGGCGGCTTTTGATACCATCGACCATGGTATCCTATTGCACCGACTGGGGGGGTTGGGGTTGGGAGGCACCGTTTTGCGGTGGTTCTCATCCTACCTCTCTGGTCGGTCGCAATATGTGTTGACGGGAGGGCAGAGGTCGACCTCGAGGCCTCTCTTATGTGGGGTTCCTCAGGGGTCGGTCCTCTCGCCCCTCCTTTTCAACACATATATGAAGCCGCTGGGTGAGATCATCCGTGGTTTTGGGGTGGAGTACCATCTGTACGCTGATGACACCCAGCTGTACATATCCACCCCAAACCACCCCAACGATGCCGCCGAAGTGCTGTCCCGGTGTTTGGAGGCCGTACGGATCTGGATGGGTGGTAACAAACTCAGGCTCAACCCTGCCAAGACTGAGTGGCTGTGGTTTCCGGCACCCCGGTTCAGCCAGATTACACCAACTCTGGCCATTGGGGGCGAAACACTGGCCCCCGTGGAGAGGGCGCGCAATTTGGGTGTCCTCCTGGATTCCCGGCTGTCCATGGAGGACCATGTGGCGGCCGTGGCCAGGGGGGCGTTTCATCAGGTACGCCTGATGCGCCAATTGCGCCCCTTACTGGACCGGGCTGCCCTTCGCACAGTCACTCAAGCTCTCGTGACGTCCCGGCTCGACTACTGTAATGCTCTCTACATGGGGCTTCCCTTGAGGTGCACTCGAAAGCTACAGCTAGTCCAAAACGCAGCCGCGCGGGTGATTATGGGAGCCACTAGATGCTCCCACATAACACCGATCCTGCGCGAGCTGCATTGGCTTCCTGTGGTTTTTCGAGTGCGCTTCAAGGTTTTGACAACTATCTTTAAAGCGCTCCATGGCTCGGGGCCTAGTTATATGCGAGACCGCCTCCTGCCCCATACATCCCTTAGACCGATACGCTCCCACAGAGAGGGCCTTCTCAGGGTGCCGTCGGCCGGACAATGCCGACTGGCGACACCCAGGGGAAGAGCCTTCTCTGTGGCGGGCCCAGCCCTTTGGAATGACCTACCCCCTGAATTACGTACCATCACCGACCTCCGCCTCTTCCGCCAATGTCTTAAGACATATTTGTTTCAACAAGCCGGCCTAGCCTAACCTCCCATGGGGACTTTTAGGTAGTTTTAAATTGGGTTTTTAAAATTTGGTTTTAGCGCAGGATAGGTTATTTAATAGTTTTTTAAATTATATTTATTGTATTTTGTATGTTTTTAAATTTTCCTGTGCGCCGCCCTGGGTCCTTCTTGGAGAAGGGCGGGATATAAATTTAAATAAAACAAAAAAAAAACAAAAAAATAATGTCTAATCTAAGCCCATAGTTGTATAGGTAGTCTTCACTTAATGTCCATTTGTTCATTTTAGTTCATATATCACCTGCCATACAATTACACCGCAAAGCAGGACAATTAAAATATAATGATAAAATAACACATTAAGAGCCCCTTTTTGAGAGTGATAGATGATACAGAAATGTGAAAAATAATTAAAAATTAAAATATTTTTCTTTAAAAAGATAGGGAAAACAAATAAGGCATTTGATAAAGTAGACCATAACCTACTATTAGATAAAATAGAAAAATGTGGGTTAGACAGCATCACCATCAGAGGGATTCGCAACTGGCTCACCAACCGCACTCAACGTGTAGTCCTCAATGGAACTGCATCTACATGGAAGGAAGTATGCAGTGGAGTACCCCAAGGCTCTGTTTTAGGCCCAGTACTCTTCAACATCTTCATCAATGATTTGGATGAGGGGATAAATGGGGAACTAATCAAATTTGCAGACGACACCAAGCTGGCAGGAATACCCAGCACTCCAGAAGATAGGCTTAAGATACAGAAGGATCTTGACAAACCTGAATATTGGGCACTATCTAATAAAATGAAATTCAATTGTGAAAAAAGTAAGGTTCTACATTTAGGCAAGAAAAACAAATGCACAGGTACAGTATAGGTGGTACCTTACTCAATAGTAGCAACTGTGAGAGGGATCTTGGAATCCTAGTGGACAACCATTTAAATATGAGCCAGCAGTGTTCAGCAGCTGCCAAAAAAGCCAACACAGTTCTAGGCTGCATAAACAGAGGGATAGAATCTAGATCACGTGAAGTGTTAATGCCACTGTATAGTGCCTTGGTAAGGCCACACTTGGAATACTGCATACAGTTTTGGTCGCCACGATGTAGAAAAGACGTGGAGACTCTGGAAAGAGTGTAGAGAAGAGCAACAAAGATGATTAGGGGACTGGAGGCTAAAACATATGAAGAACGGTTGCAGGAACTGGGTATGTCTAGTTTGATGAAGAGAAGGACCAGGGGAGACATGATAGCAGTGTTCTGATATCTCAGAGGGTGCCACAAAGAAGAGGAAGTCAAACTATTCTCCAAGGCACCTGGGGGCAGGACAAGAAGCAATGGGTGGAAACTAATCAAGGAGAGAAGCAACTTAGAACTAAGGAGAAATTTCCTGACAGTTAGAACAATTAATCTCTGGAACAGCTTGCCTCCAGAAGTTGTGAATGCCCCAACCCTGGAAGTCTTTAAGAAGATGTTAGATAGCCATTTGTCTGAAATGGTATAAAGTTCCTGCCTACGCAGGGGGTTGGACTAGAAGACCTACAAGGTCCCTTCCAACTCTGCTATTGTATTGTATTGTAAATATGAAATTGAATGATTCATCTAACTTTCATATAGGAGAGGCTTGGTTTTAGAGATAATGGTTTCAATAGGATATAATTGATGTAATCTCTGTTAAATTTCCCAAGCGAAAGAATTCCAGAATATGTAGACTCTATCAGCGGGAATGCCTATTAGCAAGTAACTGCAAGCTTACTGACTTAAATTTCAGGATAATTTTTTACCCCCCTCTCCCCGCTCCTCAGTCTCTTCTTAAACACCTCCAATGATGGAGCACCCACAACGTCTAGTGCAATCACTGGTTGATTGTACTCACTGTTAGGAAATTCTTCATTTCTAGATTGCTTCTCTCCTTGGTTAGTTACCATCCATTGCTTCTTGTCCTGCCTTCAGGTGCTTTGGAGAATAGGTGGATCCCTTCTTCGTGACAACCCCACAGATGTTTGAACACTGCTATCGTGTCACCCCAGTCCTCCTTTTCATTAGAAGGACTAGGGGTGATATGGTAGCATCTCAATCAGTGGTGGGTTTCAAAATTTTTTAGAACCTCTTCTGTACGTGTGGCCTGCTTTGTGGGAGTGGCTTGCTGGCCATGTGACCAGGTGGGAGTGGCTTGTCAGCCATGTGACCGGATGGGAGTGGCTTGCCAGCCAGGTACCGGATGGGAGTGGCTTGGCAGTTATGTGACTGGGTGGGTGTGGCCAACTTGTAAAATATGGTGAAACTCACTTAACAACGCTCTTGCTTAGCAACCAAAATGTTGGCTCAGAAACTCTGGCATTTGAAGCACGGAAGTCTTAAAGCTGTCAAGTTACAAGGCCCTTGCACCCCTAACACTTTAGAAAAAAAACCCCCAGGGGTGTTCAAACTTGATAGCTTTAAGACTTGTGGACTTCAACTCCCAGAATTCCTCCTCTCGCTCTTCATCTTAATGATGTGCGGATAGGCGGGGGGAGGGAGCTGGAACCGGTTCTAAACGGCACTGTAGATTTGTGGAACCTCTTCTATAGAAGAGCTTAGAACTGGCAGGAACCCACCCCTGATCTCAATCCAAAGGTTTTGCCTCCAGACCTGGCTTCAAGGCTCGCCTAACAGAGCAGAAGGCAAGGTGCTCTAAACAGGAAAGCTAAAAGGTGGGAGAAAAACCACCTACCTTAAACAGGTTTGGTTTTCTATGTGGGAAAGCTGCATATCTGAACTATGAATCTAGCAACATGAAGTCCCTCAAATGTATCACAGAATTGAGGCCTTGGGAAAAGCAATTCTCCATATAATTTTCATATTGTTGGACTGCTCTATAAAATATTTTCCAAAGGAAGAATTTTGATGTTATTTAAGAAGGATCTTTTTTCCATCCCATTTGAGTTTAAATTTTCTCTCTAGGTGGAATGCTGAAAAACATTGAATTACAAGAAAAACTAATTCCCGATGAAGAAATAGTTCAGAAAATGGAGGTGGATCTCTTGAAATTTATTGAAAGAATTGAAGAAAACGTTCTACATTTGATCAAACTATTCCAGCCACTCTTTGCAGAGAAACTGAAGACACGACGGAAATCAGGTACCTAAAAAAAAGTAGCAGGTTCACTTGAAGCCATACTTTTGGCTTAATTACAAAATGTATCTGAGAACAATCGCCTGGCAAAGATTAGCCACAAAAAACCAAAAGTCAGAAACCGAATCAATCAGCCACTGTCAGCGTTTGCATATTGCTAGAGAAGATATACATTTCATTCAGCTTTGTTTGACTGATATCCTTTTAATAACTATACAAGTCTTACTCACTTACTTACTAATTTTTATCATCTGTGCAATTTTACCAGATGTGTCCCACGTCTATTGTTTAGCAGTGTTTATAAGCCAATTCTGAAGATCTTTCCCCCCCATTATTATTATAATAAAATAATAATCATCATCAAATTTATTTGCCACCCATCTCAGTTTGAGGCGACTCTGAGTTGCTTTTGTTTTCTAAATATATCTAATATGGATTCCCTGACCATGTTCTTATACAATTTATGTTACACACATTAGTACAATTAGTTGTAATATTCTTCTTGACATGTGAGATGATTTATTAATACCGTTCCCCCTAAATTAACACGTCCCTGGATAATAAGCCCAATTGGGCTTTTGAGCACATGCACTAAAATAAGCCCACCCCCCAAAATATTTAAACACATGTGCAGCTGGTCCCCGCCATTTCCTGGGAGGCAAAGCTTGGAACATGTCCCATGTGCTCCACATGCACCTACCATCCACGCGGAACAGCCTTGTGGAGGCCATTCCCGCAAACCCTAGCTACCGTGCCCCTTCTCTTAGTGGCGGCCGTATAAAGAGCGGCAGGCCCAGCAACACTATGGCTGGCAAGAGTGTGCCAGAAACAGAACATCTGGCCCTCTCTGAAGCAGCTGATCCACGTGCCGCAGGCCAAGGTTAAGAAGCCTCCTGTGCCTCAAAAATAATAAGACCTCCCTGAAAATAAGGCCAAGACCCTGTCTTATTTTGGGGGAAACACGATATAATCTTATAGTAGTAACTTTTAAGAATTTCTGGTACAATGATCTTTTATCTCCCAATTCAATTTTACATTATTACCGACACTACAACTATTCCTCTTATTGCTATTTTTATTCCTCCTATTATTTCCTTTCTACCTCAGGTCAAAAATATACCCTTCTGTTTAAAGCATGGAGAGATAAAGTAGGAGATTCGCCTCAGGAAGGTGAGCCTTTGACACCCGAACAGATGTTGGATGATGAATCTCTTGCTTTTGCTCGTTGTCATGATGTTAATAACATGATACATGAACTAGGAGAATCTCAATTTTTCAACAAAGCAGAAATAGTTGCCCTCAAGTACACTACAACCATGGTAGGAAATCTTATAAAGGCTTTCAGCCTTCTAGTTAAACAATGCCGCAACCTAAAACTCAAGTGTGACAGTCTAACTACGGTGGAAGGCAAGAAGCAAGATCCTCAGGTTGCAGTCCTACAGAGAGAACTGAGAATGGCCCTGGAGAGAAAGACAGCATTGGAGAAGCAAGTCCAAAGTGCTGAAGAAAGGTGCATGGCACTCCTGCTCACAAATGAAATGATTCAAAAAGAATTGCACGATGTGAGTGAGAAAGCATCGATGGCAGATAAGATCCCCTTTTCCAAGGTTACTGCAGGTAAAACTCAGAGTAAAACATCTGTTCTTGAAAAAGATGTAAAGAGCAAACCAGCTGAGAAACCAAAACTCCTGACAGAAACTAAAAGGAAGCTACCTAGAAAAAGTGAAGGAGAAACCATAGATGAAAGATGGGACTCTCAAGGAGAGGGTTCACAATCATCCCTACTAAGTATTTATGGGAGAGACCGAACTCCAACTGGAAGTGCCCTCGATGTAAAAATAAAACAGAAAAAAACAGTTTCTGACAAGGGGAAAACAAAGCAACCACAGAAGGCTACAGATGAAAAAGGTCCACCGATGGATAGAACAGTCACTGAAAGATCACCGGCACTACTTGACCAAATGCTTACTAGTCACAAAACTTTGGACACAGAATCTGACAAAATGTCTCCTAAATCCAGTGATGAAAAAAAGCCTGTTGAGAGAAGTCCATCTGCAATGGAACCTTCATCATTAACTGAACCGACTGCAGAAGATATTTTAGGTCAAAGCCAAAAAGATAGAAAAGGAGCTAGGCGCAAGTTATCAATGAAAGGTACTGTAGATAAAGTTGTACTGAACGTAAAAACAAAAAAGACGGTCAAATTCCCACCTACCAAGGATACCATGGACATGCCTAGTCAGGACACAGCTCCTCTATTCACAACTGTCCAGGAAATACCTGAAGGTGAATCAACTCAAAGGCCAATGATGACTTCAGAAACCAAGAAGGAACCTGAGACCTTAGATAAAACCCTGACACAAACTGTTGCAGCAGAGAAAATCGAGGAAGCCCCAAAACAATTACCAGAGAAATCAAAAGAGATCCGAGAAAAGAAAGAAACGAAGCGGTGGAGTAAATTATTACAAGTCCCAAAGCAGACAGAGAAGTCTGAAGGAGTGAGACATGGTTTAGATGCAAAGTTGCAAGAGACTGCCAGGGACATACCTTCCTCGGCCAGCCCTACCCAGGAAATACCTACACTGGAAACCCCTACTCAGGAAACCCCTACCCAGGATATACTTCCCCCAGAAACCCCTACCCAGGAAACCCCTACCCAGGTTATACTGACCCAGGAAACCCCTACCCAGGAAACCCCTACCCAGAGCATGCCTACCCAGGATACTCCTACCCAGGAAATACCTATCCTGGACGCCCCTACACAGGATGCCCCTACACAGGAAATCCCTACACAGAATACCATTATACAGGAGATAACTAGAGATGAATTGACTCAGAGGCCAACAACAACTTCAGAAACCAAGGAGGAGCTAGTGTCTCAAGATAAAGATCTGACACAAACAGCTGCAGCAAAACAAACCGAGGAAGCCCCAAAACAATTACCAGAGAAATCAAAAGAGATCCGAGAAAAGAAAGAAACGAAGCGGTGGAGTAAATTATTACAAGCCCCAAAGCAGGCAGGGAAGTCTGAAGGAGTGAGACATAGTTTAGATGCAAAGTTGCAAGAGACCCCAGATATTCCTGGAGGTGAAGTGACTCAAAAGCCCACTTCAGAAACCAAAGAGGAGCCAGAATTCCAAGACAAAAACCTGACACAAACAGCTGTAATAGAACAAGCTGAGGAAGCCCCGAAACAATTACCAGAGAAATCAAAAGATACCCGAGAAAAGAAAGAAACGAAGCGATGGAGTAAAGCACTACCCTCAAAGAAGGCAGAGAAGTCTGAAGGAGTAAGAGCTGGTAGTGTAGATGTGAAGTTGCAAGAGACTGCCAGAGACATACCTACTCCAAGCATTCCTACCCCGGACACCCCTACTGAGCACATTGCTGGAGATGAACTGACTCAAAAGCCAACAACAACTTCAGAGACCAAGGAGGAGTCAGAATTCCAAGATAAAGACCTGATACAAACAGCTATAGCAGAAGCAATTGAAGAAGCCCCAAAACAATCACCAGAGAAATCAAAAGATACCCGAGAAAAGAAAGAAACGAAGCGATGGAGTAAAGCACTACCCTCAAAGAAGGCAGAGAAGTCTGAAGGAGTAAGAGCTGGTAGTGTAGATGTGAAGTTGCAAGAGACTGCCAGAGACATACCTACTCCAAGCATTCCTACCCCGGACACCCCTACTGAGCACATTGCTGGAGATGAACTGACTCAAAAGCCAACAACAACTTCAGAGACCAAGGAGGAGCCAGAATTCCAAGATAAAGACCTGATACAAACAGCTATAGCAGAAGAAATTGAAGAAGCCCCAAAACAATCACCAGAGAAATCAAAAGATACCCGAGAAAAGAAAGAAACGAAGCGATGGAGTAAAGCATTACAACTCCCAAAGCAGGCAGAGAAGTCTGAAGGAGTGCTTCATGGTTTAAATATAAAGTTGCAAGAGATTGCCAAGGAGAAGGATGGTACGATAGATATAGAGACTATCAAACATATTTTTGAAGAATTAGAGCCATCATATAAAGACACTGCAGCAGGAGGAGTGACTGGAGGCCGCCATGCAGACAAGCTTGCCAAAATGTTCAGTGTAAGAAAGCCCACATTGACTTCTGATACAGCTGAGCAAGCACATACTACAAAAGAAAAACGGAGAATCTCAAAAGTTGAAGAAACCGCTCTTCGTGAATTTCAAGAAGCCACTCTTGCTTGTTTAGAGGATAAGCTAGACAAGTTAAAGAAAGGTCAGCCTGGTAGTGGGAAAGAATCAATTCAATTTCAATCCACAGATCCACAAGCTCAACAACTCTTTAAGGCAATACAAGACAAAGTGGAAGAATGCTTCTTGATAAAGCAGAAGTCCATTATTCCTCTGGAGGAAGATAAAGAGATTTCACAAAGCATGGAAAAGTTGGAAGATAAAAGTGGAGAAGAAATAACCAAAATTCCTTCATCTACTCATGTCACCCCTACTCAGGACATACTTACCCAAGACACATCTCCACAGGACATACCCACTCAGATCCCGCCTCCACCTACACAGGGCATACCCATTCAGATACCGCCTCCAAATCCATATGGCATACCCACTGAGATCCCGCCACCACCTCCACAGGACATATCCACTCAAATCCCACCTCCACCTCCAAAGGATATACCCGCTCAGGTCCCACCTCCACAGGGCATACCCACTCAGATACCGCCTCCACCTCCACATGGCGTACCCACTCAGATACCGCCTCCACCTCCACATGGCTTACCCACTCAGATACCGCCTCCCCCTCCCCAGGGCATACCCACTCAGATACCGCCTCCACCTCCACAGGGCATACCCACTCAGATACCGCCTCCACCTCCACAGGGCATACCCACTCAGATACCGCCTCCACCTCTAAAGGACATACCCACTCAGATACCGCCTCCACCTCCACAGGGCATACCCACTCAGATACCGCCACCACCTCCACATGGCTTACCCACTCAGATACCGCCTCCACCTCCAAAGGACATACCCACTCAGATACCACCACCACCTCCACATGGCTTACCCACTCAGATACCGCCTCCACCTCCAAAGGACATACCCACTCAGATGCCACTTCCACCTCCTCAGGGCATACCCACTCCAATCCTGCCTCCAACTCCCCAGGGCATACCCACTCAGATCCCACCTCCACCTCCCCAGGGCATACCCACTCAGATCCTGCCTCCACCTCCACATGACATACCCACTCCAATCCCGCCTCCACCTCCACATGGCATACCCACTCAGATCCCTCCTCCACCTCCACAGGGCATTCCCACTCAGATTCCGCCTTTACCTGGCATACCCACTCTGATCTTGCCTCCACAGGGCATACCGGCTCTGATCCCGCCTCCACCTTCACAGGGCATACCCACTCCGATCCCACCTCCACAGGGCATACCCACTCAGATCCCACCTCCACCTCCACAGGGCATACCCACTCAGATCCCGCCTCCACCTCCCCAGGGCATACCCACTCAGATCCCACCTCTACCTCCACATGGCATACCCACTCAGATCCCACCTCCACCTCGCCAGGGCATACCCACTCCGATCCCGCCTCCACCTCCCCAGGGCATACCCACTCAGATCCCACCTCCACCTCCACAGGGCATTCCCACTCAGATCCTGCCTTTACCTGGCATACCCACTCTGATCTCGCCTCCACAGGGCATACCCACTCTGATCCCACCTCCACCTCCACATGGCATACCCACTCAGATCCCACCTCCACCTCCACAGGGCATACCCACTCAGATCCCGCCTCCACCTCCACAGGGCATACCCACTCAGATCCCGCCTCCACCTCCACAGGGCATACCCACTCAGATCCTGCCTCCACCGCCACAGGGCATTCCCACTCAGATCCCGCCTTTATCTGGCATACCCACTCAGATCTCACCTCCACAGGGCATACCCACTCAGATCCCACCACCACCTGGCATACCCACTCCGATCCCACCTCCACCTCCACATGGCATACCCACTCCAATCCTGCCTCCACCTCCACATGGCATGCCCACTCTGATCCCACCTCCACCTCCACATGGCATACCCACTCAGATCCCGCCTCCACAGGGCATGCCCATTCAGATCCCGCCTCCACCTCCACAGGGCATACCCACTCAGATCCCGCCTCCACCTCCAAAGGGCATACCCACTCTGATCCCGCCTCCACCTCCGCATGGCATGCCCACTCTGATCCCGCCTCCACCTCCACAGGGCATACCCACTCAGATCCTGCCTCCACCTCCACATGGCATGCCCACTCCGATTCTACCTCCACTTCAACAGGACGTACCCCTATTGGCCCCACTTCAACAGGAAATATCCACCCTGGTCACACCTCCCAAGGACATATCCACTCTGGTTCCAGCCCCACTTACCCAGGACATACCCCCCCTGGTTCCACCTCCCCAGGACATACCCAGCCTGTTTCCCCCTCCCATGGAGATACCCACTTTGTTCCCATCTCCCCAGGACATACCCACCCTCATCCTGCCTCCACCTCCCCAGGATATACCCACTCTGGTTCCACCTCCACAGGACATACCCCCCCTGGTCCCACTCCCCACCCTATTCCCACCATCTCAGGAGACACCCCCCCTGTTCCTGCCTCCCCTGGAGATACCCGCCCTGATCCTGCCTCCTCTGGAGATACCCCCCCTGGTCCTGCCTCCCCTGGAGATACCCCCCCTGGTCCCGCCTTCCTTAGATATACCCACCATGGTCCCACATCCCCTGGAGACACCCACGGTGGTCCCATCTCCCCTGGAGATATCCACCATGGTTCTGCCTCCCCTGGAGATACCCCCCCTGGTCCCACCTCCCCTAGAGATACCCACCGTCATCCCGCCTCCCCTGGAGATACTCACTGTGGTCCCATCTCCCCTGGAAATATCTACCATGGTCCCATCTCCCCTGGAGATTCCCAGTCTGGTCCCACCTCCCCTGGAAATACCCAGTCTGGTCCCGCCTCCCCTGGATATATCCTCCCTGGTTCTTCCTCCCCAGGACATACCCACCCTGGTTTCACCACCCTTGGAGATTCCCACCCTGGTCCCACCTCCACCTCCTCAGGACACACTCCCCCTGGTCCCACCTCCCCAGGTAATACCCACCCTGGTGCCATCTCCACCTCTTAAAGACATATTACCTGTGGTCCCACCTCCCCAGGAAATACCCACCCTAGTCTCACCTCCCCAGGACATACCCCCCTTGGTCCTGCCTCCACCTCTGAAGGAGATATTCCCCCTGGTCCAGCCTCCCCAGGTCATACCCAGCCTGGTCCCCCCTCCTCTGGAGAGATCTACCCTGGTCCTGCCTCCACCTCCGCAGGAGATACCCATCCTGATCCCGTCTCCCCAGGTCATACCCACCCTAGTCCCACCTCCCCCAGGCATACCCATCCCAATTCCACCTCCCAAGGACATGCCTATCTTGGTCGTGCCTCCCAAGAAGGTAACCATTCCAGTCCCACCTCCCCAGGACAAAAAATTGTTCACTCCACAGGATGTACTCCTACCGAAATGGCAAGAGAAGGAAGAAGACCTGGCCAAGGCTTTACCTCTCACAAAAGAGGAGCAATCTCTGAAACGTGTGCCTGATGAAAGTGATCGGCAGGCCAAGGAAGTGAAGCAGGAAGATGAAGAACAAGACAAGAGCAAAATAATCATACCAATTTCTGAGAAGCAACCAAAGACTGTCGACAAAGGAAAAGAGCCATCCCCAAAAGTGAGCCATTCAAAACTGAAGAGCTTACAGGAGTTAAATGCAAAGAGGGAACTCTGGTACCAGCAACTTCAGAAGGAGCTATTGGCAGAGAAGGAACGCATGCAAGAAGAGCAGTTACGGATACAGGGGGAATGTCAGCAAGTAGAAAAGGCCAGGGAGAATCTGGTACAATGGCAGGAGTTGTTCCTAAAGCAGCAGGAAGAGTGGAAGCAGAAGGAGGAGCAACACAAGGAGCAGGAGCATCTCTGGCAGCGGCAGCTTGAGCAGTGGCGGCGCCTGCAGCAGCAGAATGAACATTATCAGCACTACTGGGCTGAGCAGCGAGAGAAGCAGAAGGAGCAGCAATGCAGGTTGCAGGAGGAGGTCAGGCAGCTGCAACAACAGTACAAACAGCACGTGATCCTCCAAGGGGAGCAGGCCAAAGAACAGTGGTGCTGGAACCGGTTGAAGGAAGAGCACAGAAAGCAGCAGGAGATCTGGCAAGAGGAGGATAAGGAGTATGAGAGTAAGAGAAGGCAGTGGCAGCAACAACAGGCAAAGCATGAGGGACAGATGGAGACCCTGAGGCAAGCCCATCTGCAGCAGGAAGAGCAGTATAAACAGTGGCAAAAAGAGCAGCAGAGGAAGCAACAAGAGCTCGAACACTCTTGGGAGAAGCGCTGGCAGCAGCAACTGCAAAGCTGGCAGCAGGAGAGGCAAAAACAGCAAGAGCAAGAGAGCAGAGATCAAGAGCAGAAGAGCAAGGTGCCAGAGAAGCAGAGACCGAAGGAACCTAAGCCCATGAGTGCCAAATTGAAAGTGGTGGAAAGCTCTGTTTTGGATATATATGTTAAGCCATGTAAAATGCCCCCCGTTTCTAAGGAGAAAATAATTCCGACCACTCCTCGGACTCCTTCTCCTAGTATTTCATTAAAGGAAGATTCCTCTGAATTAGAAACTACATGGTTCCCTAAAATGTTCACCAAAATAGAAGAGCTTCCTTCATATGGCATCACAGAGAAGCGCTACTGGATCAACGTGGATGCACAGAGGAAAAATCTGAAGCTGTTGCGGGAAGCTTCTCAGAGGGCTGGTATTTCACCAGATCTATACAACGATAGTAAAGAAACTATCAAGCAAGCACTACACAGCGACGTGGAGAGGCTAGCTATACTCGTTTGCAAATACAAGTCTTTGTACAATCTCCACGAAGCCAGGTAAGATTAAACATCAAATATGAGGCTAAATACAGCTATTTGCAACTAAGAGACACATGTTATTAGATTTAAAGCATGATAGATATTTTTTAAACCCACCAGTTTATAAATGAAGAGTTAAAAGCAAACCTATGGTTTTAATCATCATAGGTATAAAAGACAGGCATAGATAAAATACTTTCCAAGGGAAGCAAAGTTGCAGTGTAGGAATGATTATTACTCCATGTATAGCATGCACTGCTGCAACATATTTGTCAATTTTTTTATTGTAATTGTCATTTTCCATGGTAGAAACACAGTACAGCAGTCTTAAGAAATAATAGATCCATTTTCATAAATTTGGCAACTTGACTTGTCAAAAAAAAGATCCTGTGCTTTAGAATGTGAACAAGGAAAGGTCCCTTATATCAAATCATTTTATTCATCTACCTAGTTTAATATGGTCTGCATTGTTTTCCAAAATTTCAAGCTGTAATTTTTCCTGGTTTTACTATAAAGACCAGGGATTAAAACTACAGTAAGACCTTCTGGATGTAGGCTAGAGGCTCTATCATGAAGCTGCATCGTGTTGCTTCATCTTAGAAATATGGCAAACATTCTATATACAGTTCCAATTGTATGGACTATCCTTTGCAGTTGGGTTTGAGGCAGGTTCTAGCAACTCTCCTGTAATCTCTGGCCAGAGATGGCACATATACAATATACAGTACTAATCACACCAAGCATTGCCCAATTGATTTCTGGAATATAAGAAGAAACAACATCACAGTATCAGGAGTGTAATACTCCAAAAGAGTTCATGCAAATAACTCACTGGTAATGAGCAATCTAATCTACCATAAAGATTCTTATCTAAATCAAGTAGCATAACTTCCGCAAAGTCAAACCAAAGAACCAAGCTAATTTGTGAAATGCAGAAAATCATTACTGTTGAATACTTACCCTCTAAGAACTTCACTGACCATAGTTATTAGTGTCTGGCTCTAATGTCAGAATAAATAAATTATCCCAGATTGTGAATCAATTTTCCAGGCAGGTAGAACAAAAGCAACTCCCATAGACAGCCCCCTTTCTATGGGAACTAGATTGATCCTAATGGAAACATCAGTAGTTCTTGCAACTTTATTTCCTCATCCCACTTAATGCTGGGAATGAAATGCTATAAACTCATAATTTATATATTCATTTGAATATATCACTTTTGACTCCCTGAAAAACTAGATTCACATCTTGAAGGGTCTCAAACTCCCAGCATTTATCACCCGTAATATTTGCCTGTCAAATATGAAAACAATCGGATGTGTTTGGAAATGAGAAAAGCTGGCACTCTGTAACTGTACAATCAATCAATCATAGAAACATAGTGTTGCTACCCAATTCCAAATATAAAGTCAGGTTGCTTAAAGTAATTTATCCACAAGCATGTAGGTTTTATCTGGCCTTTCTCTTCCGCCTCCACCAGTGAAAAGAAGGAACATGGGTCTCTCTGTGTAATCCATGATTACTGACATTTTAATTCCATAATCAAATGGATTACTATTTTCTTCCATCTATTTTTGAACTCTTTAGAATAGTTGTCAAAGACACAAGGGTTTTGTCAGATTTGACCTCAAAGAGGTTTAGAATCACAGTCACATGAAAGAAGGGTATGAATATTCAACTGCTTTCAATTATTGCTATGAAAAGTTTGAGTAATGCTAGTCAAATCTGCAGGCATATCCTTGTTTTTTTTTAAAGGAGTTATGAATATTATTTTTCACAATTCTCTGTATAAGTTCATAGAGTGTCCTTCAGGATCATAAACTTAAAAAAAAAATCTTCAGTATCTTTATTACTACAGTTTCTGTACTAAGCTAGAAAAAATTGTTTTTACAGCATCAGAACTATTGCATTTTTTCAAAAGGAATTAAGATGGCTGGCTTCATTTAAGGTAATCTGCATTCTATCATGAAAGCCCAGCACATATCAGGAATATAAAGGGGTTGTAAGGCTCTGTACTTTTTTCTAAAATTATAAATATGTTTATATTTTTTATAAATAAGAGAAACAGTTGATTTCCCTTATCAAGAATAGAATAGAATAAAATAGAATAGAATAAACAGAGTTGGAAGGGACCTTGAAGATCTTCTAGTCCAGCCCCCTGCTTGGGCAGGAAACCCTACCCCACTTCAGACAAATGGATATCCAACATCTTCTTACAAACTTCCAGTGTTGGAGCATTCACAACTTCTGGAGGCAAGCGGTTCCACTGATTAATTGTTCTAACTGTCAGGAAATTTCTCCTCAGTTCTAAGTTGCTTCTCTCCTTGATTAGTTTCCACCCATTGCTTCTTGTCCTGCCCTCAGGTGCTTTGGAGAATAGCTTGACTCCCTTTTCTTTGTGGCAGCCCCTGAGATATCGGAACACTGCTATCCGGTCACCCCTAGTCCTTCTTTTCATTAAATTAGACATACCCAGTTCCTGCAACCGTTCTTCATCTGTTTTCGTCTCCAGTCCCCTAATCATCTTTGTTGCTCTTCTCTGCACTCTTTCTAGAGAAATCCTTCTAAATTGGTTCTGCAACTAAATAAGTCTTCTTTCAATACAAACAAGTATTCATTTCTTAACCATCAGCCAGATCTGTCACTGCTTTATTCAAGCTGCTGCCTCTGATTTTACTTTGAAAGTAGTGTTGCCTCAAGTTTATGAACTGTCATCTCCTTGTGCACTCTGCTGATAACCCCTGCCACCCAAATATGATATCTTTTAGAAGTTTAAGAAGAAATAGCTTTAAGTTATCAAGAATGCCTTTCACCTTTGGCCGTACCTCTTCAAGGGTGCTGGATATCTCATTGAGATTTAAATGAATGATGAGATTTACAATCTTGTGATTTTGAATTACATATCCAAACACTGATGTCTCTACTTGAATAAAAAGGTAAATGCCAAAAGGTGTAAGGAACAAAAGATTGATTAGTGTTTGATAAAATGAGGTAAAAAAGAAAAGTGAACAAAAATCAAAGTAGAAGGCTTGGCTTGAATATATAAAGGCATCTGAGTTTCTTCCACATAGTTGAATACACACACTATTTTTTTTGTAAAAAAAAAAAAAAAGTTAACAAAGTAGACTACTACTTTGATGAGAAATTGTGAAATTAAAGGAGAGAAAAAGGATTTTTTAAGGGAATTCAGTTCCATTGTTTTTTATTATCTTAATGATATCCTTTACATATTCCGAATAAAACAAAACTTGGACATGAACTGTTAAAAAAAGGTAGAAAATATTCCATCTGTTATATAGGGATGATTTGAAACTACTCGGGGGGGGGGGGGAAACAAACCTGAAACTGAATTCTTAGTATTGTAAGGATCATATATAATGGTAATAACAACATGAAATTTGGAATTGACGTGTACAATGCTCAGTATAAAAAAAAGGACAATTGGACAAATAGGTCCAATAAGAATTGGACAATTTAGATCAGAAATCCTGAAAGTTGATGACAATGCTTGATGCACTAAATGCACAAATTGATGTTGATTGACTACATTTAGCATGAAAAATAGGAGGTTGTGATTTACTACTGGCATAAGAGTGGAAAAACAAAAATAGCCATGATGACATGATTATATTAAGGCAAGCAAAGAGAAAATTATTGTTGTAGTTTGCAAAGAAAACATCCAGAAAGTAGCAGAAGCAAAAAGGACTATAAACGTGAATTGTTTTATAAATCATTTAGAATATTGGGGAAATAAATCATTACCAATACATTAAAAACTACAAATAAAGTGGACAAGACAAAGAATTGGCAATAGTTATAAGCTGACATCATCAGAAGGATTAATTTTATCATTAAAGAACAACATTGCAGACAAATGTTATGAAATCAAGCAAATACAGACTTTGTAAAGAAAAAGGTAGAACAATGGATCATGTAATTAGTAGGTCCAAAAAAATTGTTCAGTTTTCATGTATAAACAACATCACAACAAAATATCCATTCATATCTGTTGCAAAAAATATGGATTCTGAGTTTCCCAGATGTGGGTATAACAAATTTGAAAACAATCATTGAAAATTATGTTAAAATTTTAATGTAAAGATTTTTTCACATAGGTAATAACAGCAATAGCACTTAGACTGATATACCACTTTATAGTCCTCTCGAAGTGGTTTACAGAGTCAGCATATTGCCCTCAACAATCTGGCTCCTCATTTTACCAACCTTGGAAGGATGGCAAGCTGAGTCAACCCTGAGCCTGGTGAGATTCAAATTGCCAAATTGTAGGCAACTGGCAGTCAGCAGAAGTAGCCTGCAGTTCTGCACTCTAACCACTGCGCCACTGTAGCTCTGGAACATATGGAACATAAATGCAACCGTTAAAATAACAATGAAAAGGATATTTTTGTATATGTACCAATACCTAAGGAACTAAGGAAAAAATAGAAAAAAATACAAAATATTGAAATTGGTAGCTGATGGAAAAGATCTCACAAAATCATCCCTGCAATTATTATCATGTTATTCAGTGAAATAAGAAATGGCTTAAATAAATGTTTACAAGAACTAAAAAGTTTGGTTATATCAACTGGATTTATAGAAGCCATATTGCTGGGCACATGCTATACCGTATTTTTTGGAGTATAAGATGCACCTTTTTTCCTCTAAAAAGAGGCTGAAAATCTGGCTGCGTCTTATACATTGAATACAGCATTTTTTTTTTGGCCTCCTAAAGCCCTACACCTTCACCAAAATGGCCGTGCATAGCTTTTATGAAGGCTTTCAAAGAGCTCATGGGGGCTGGGGAGGGGAGAAATGAGCAAATGCCCCCCTGGCCCCAGCAGCACTCTATAAGCCTCCATAAGGCTATGCATGCTATTTTTATGACAAAACAATGGCCCATTTTCACAAAAAACGGGGCGTTTTTTGCTAGTTTTCATCCCCAAGAGCACTCTGCAAGGCCCCCCTCAAGGCTATTCACGCCTTTTATTTGGAAAAAAATGGGGCCGTTTTGGGGAGGTTTGCAGAGTGCGAAAACTTTCCTCCCCCACTTTCGGAACGCTATTTAGGTAGAGGGATTGATCAGAATTACATTGGTCAAGTGTTGTGCCAGCAGAAACAAAGTTTTAGGTGCTACAGGTTATCAGTGATTTCCTTCCAGCACATGGATAAATACACCTGAAAACATCTACCTACCTACTTACCGACTCTCTCTCTCCCTACCTACCTACTGTATTTCTCTCCCCCCCCTCTATCTACCTATATACCTACTTACTCTCTCTCTCTCCCCCCTACCTATCTACTGTATTTCTCTCTCTATTTTTCTCTCTCTATCCCTCTACCTACCAACCTACCTATCTACTCTCTCCCTACCTATCTACTGTATTCTCTCTCTCTCTCTATTTCTCTCTATCTATCCCTCTACCTACCTATCTACACACTCTCTCTCACTCCATACCTACCTACTATATTTCTCTCTCTCCCCTCTATCTACCTATATACCTACCAACCTACCTACTCTTTCTCTCCCTACCTATCTACTGTATTTCTCTCTCTCTATCTCTTTCTCTCTATACCTCTACCTATCTACACACTCTCTCCCTACCTACTGTATTTCTCTCTCTGTCCCTCTACCTACCTCCTTTTTTAAAAGAATTGCCTCTTCAAACCCTGGGTGCATCTTATACTCTGAAAAATACGGTAATTTCGCAGTAGGATATTACTTGGTTAGTTCCTAGGACCTTGACTGGAACTCAGTTTTTCAAAGAATACCAGTCAAAGATGTAATTATTTTTATTTATTTATGGTAATCCTTGATTGATAAAGACAGTATTACAATAAGCTCAGAGAAGCAATTGAGCTAGTCAAGTGGCTTTACTGCAGAGAAAAACAAAAGCAGACAAGGAATGAAATAGAAGAAAGATCTATCAATAATTCAGAAGCTAACTAAGATACTTTAGGAAGAGTTCCAAACACCAGAAGGAACAAGTGAATAATGTGACATTCAGTAGTCACGTTGATAATAATTCTAGGAGATCCTTTGGTACTACTATCTGAACCAAAATTATTCTTTTCAAGCGTGATTTCCAATGATTTCGCTTTAGCAAGGTTTATTGAGATGTGGGATGAAGGTATAAGAATTCCAGGTAGTAAAGGAACTCTCAATTTAGAGCCAATTTATCTCAGGATACATTACAGTGAAGTCTTACAGTTTTAGGGAAGCCTACAACTAGGTGCTTAGTCATTTGAACCTTTATCAGTGTAAGGCCAACTCTTAGGCCTTTTCGAAAACAATCATCAAGTACTTTTGCTTTGTCTTCACAAAAGCAACACATTTCCTGCTCTTTATATTGAAAAAGCATAAGAAAAGGAACCAGAATCTCGCCACCATAAATTGACTGTTTATAGATTTCTGATTTGAAAGTAGAGTGCTGGCTGGTATTGCACCTTTAATCTTCTTAGCTACTAAAATAAGTATTGCTAATCTGAGTTTTGAGACTTTGCTTTTCGGATTAACCGTTGGGTTACTACAAGAGAAATCTGAAAAGAGTAAGATCTAGTTAATCACGAGATATGGGGCATGGCTTCCAGCAAGCGGTTATAAGAGCACACAAGAATTGCTTTTGGTACTGTATTGGGTCAGCTGCTCCAAATACAGAATTTTCCTGAAACCAAATAAACTGAATTTGTTCAACAGAAATTGCCAGATTCCTCAGGAATAACAGTCATTTCCCAATATTCTGTGAGGAGATTTTCTTTACAGTCTCACGTGTCTGTGTGTTTCAGGAAACTGGGCCTTGATCTGCTATTGTAGATTTTGTAGACAGAATCCCAGCTGGAATCTTGAGCCTCAAATTCTCCAGTAGGAGAATCTGAACCTCTCAATTTGCCCCGCTAGGCCCCAACTCCTGGTCCCCACCAGTCTCTCTAAGTCTAAGGTCTTGCCTGACTGTACTTCTGAAAATGAACTCTCAGTATGGGTCATGACCAGTGGTGGTTTACAACCGGAATGCTTGCTAGGAGCACCAGGTACCATTCCGGTACTCTGGAGGTCCATGCTCCTTACCGGTATTTGAGATTTTGGGGGCTTACGCGCACAGCGCATATGGTGCCTGCACGATGCTCTGCTGAGCAGCTAGAGCATCGCAGAGGCGTCACGGAGCATCGCAGGTGGTAAATATGCATGCGATTCCTGAAGTGGACACCTGGCCCTGTTGCACCATACCGGTTGCACCGGGATCCGGGACCCACCACTGGTTATGACAAGCATAAAAAATTGCAAATTGATGCTTAAGCCAGAAAGAGATATCCTGCTGAATCCTAAGGTAAATTACTGAATTGACCTTAGTGCCATTCTGATGGTTATATCAGTCAATTACTTAGTCAATCAAATAACAACCAACATTTGTTTTAACAACAGTGTGGTTTAGTCTGCAAGCCATTTCTATCTTCTTCTCTAGATTAAGCAGATAAAAGACTCAGGTACTTAAAACTATTTGAGAAATACTAATATCTGCAGCCATACTATATATGAAGCTGCCTCAACCTCAAGATCTAATCAAAGAGAGGAGGACACTGCTCACCTGCTCCCATCCCCAGGAGAGCACATGGAAATCATGTACACACAGAAAAGCAAAACTCACTCTGTACAGTAGTAAAATACAATATAATTTTATTTATACAGTAGACAGGGACTAAATCACATTCCCAAATAAGACAGAACAAAATAAATAAAAGAATCAAAGGGTAAGAAGGATAAAATAAGATAAAGCAATAAAATAAAATATTACAATAAAACATAAAATAAAAACATAAAATAAAATACTTTAATAATTAAAAATAAAAGCACATATATAGATTGTATAGTGATATAGTTAATTATTTTGTTGGTTAACCCTATCCAGGGTAGCACGATGGCTCAGCAATTAAGACACTGGGCTTGTTGGCTGGAAAACTGACATCCCAGGTTCGAGACCCGAGCACTGTGTAACAGGCTGAGCCCCTATCCTCACCCCAGCTTCTGCCAAACTAGCAATTCAAAAGCATGCAAATGAGTGGATAAATAAATATCGTTTCGGTGGGAGGGTAACAGCGCTCGGTGACATCATGCTGGTCACATGACTGCAGAAATATCTCCAGGCTCAATGGCCTTGAAACAGAGATGAACACCGCCCCCTAAAGCTGACTACGATTGGCGGAGTAAAACCCAAAGGAACTCCTTTACCTTTTTTAATCATATCCATGGCATAGGAAAAACATACAAAAAGATAGCTCTTAATGGCATATAATATATAATCTTTTTTTTTGTGAATTCTGGTATTTCCAAATCATGCAAAAGGGAAATGTCTTTGTTTATCTCACACCTGGAAAGCATTCTGGTATCAATGGACAATTCCCCTGTATAGCTTACTCATGGATTACTATGAGGTAAAACTAAATAAAAAGCTGGTAAAGCTGCAGTTCTAATACCGAACAAATATGACACCTATATGGAGCATTACCTGATTAAACATGGAGTAAACCAGATCCACAGAAGATAGAAATTATTTTAGAATAAATCACCCTGTAGCTGAAGACATAATGACATACTAATGTAAATACTGATGCTAGCAGCCATGCAACAGGTAGAACATTGTTTCAAGATCATGTCAGGTTATTGAAGCCAGTGGCTCATTGTTCCAGTACACTCATAGATCCAAATATGCCCAAGTAATTTGCCCAAATTTAGATGGAGTGTTTTACTGCAGTGTGGGCATGCATATGTTTTGAAAAGATATTTTTAAACAGGAATCCTTCCAACCTAAATATAAGTCATAAATTATTCATTTCCAAATAAATCACAAACATTTGGTCTGAGTACCTATGACATCAGAATCCGCCTCCAGATGATGAGTTAAAACCTATATACAAAATGTCCAGGTAAAACACTTATAGTTGATTTAGATGCCATTCAAATTAATGAAGCAGTATTGCATGTCTCAAACATGAACACTAAATAGAAGCCTATTACAGGCAATCCATTCTTTGTTGTTGTTTTTTAAGGAAGCCTTATAATATTATAGGAATTAATTAATCCTTGTTTCACCTACAACCATTTAGGCATCATAACATGCAGAGGTCATGCAAGACTATTTGATGGCAATGATTTCTTAGCATTTGCAAATAGGCTAGGAGTTTTGCTAGAATAAATATTCTCAATGAAAGGAAATTGTGTCATATCAATTCCAGATAAACTCTAGAAAACCTGATATTTGCAAACTTGAAGGTCATTTATTTATTTTATTTATTTATTTTATTAAATTTATACGCCGCCCTTCTCCAAGCCCCCCCATAAAAGACTTAGCAGTTTTACACTATTTCCCAAATACATGGTATTTACAGGCCTCAGTTTTATACACTACCATTAGTTACTTTAAACAATAACAACAAAATGAAGATATCCTGAGCAATTTATAATAATAATAATAATAATAATAATAATAATAATAATAATAATAATAATAATAATAATAATAATTTAATACTTATAAACCGCACCCTCTCCCCACAGGGACTCGGGGCGGTGCACAGGGAAGATAAAAACAATAACTATATACAACAATTCACATTAAAAATAAATTAAACAATACCTGCGCTAAAATACCCATTAAACTAGCTACACTAAAAATCCCCAATAAACCCAAAAACAGAGGAGTAACTATCCCAGGCCGGCAAGGCAGAAGAAGTGTGTTTTTAGTTTAAGACGGAAGGAGCGTCTTAAACTCGGAAGGAGTTTAAGCGGAAGGAGACACAATAAAAAACGTTACTCATATTACAAGCAGTCTATATTTTTTACAAATTGTTAGGCAAGCAGAAAATGTGGTTCAAACTACAAAGAATAGAAAAGTCAATTTTATAAATCTCTCAAGACTTTGGGAAAATATTTTGGTTTTAATATTCTTGAATAAAATATTATTTCTTAGTTAATATTATTCTTGAACAAAACAGAAAACATAGAAAAAAGAACACCAATAAGAAGTTTTGTGAATACCATTTTGGAAGAAGATGTTACTTATTAAATATCAATGAATGTGCAATAGGAGAGGTTTGTATGTATGCCGTAAATAGTGGAGAACAATGTTTCCTGTATATACCATAAACATGCATTGCATTTACTAAATCCCAGTTGTAACTATAGGAAGGTATTGCTGGGTTTTTGTTTTAAAAGGCATAGTTTCTAGTTTCAACCTTTTGTTTACTATTCATCAGAGAGCAAGGTCTAAATGTTGAAATAATGTAGGGTGTAACTATTTGCAGTGTTCACTTTCTATGAAGTACTGCATGTATTTTTAATTTGTATTTGTACAGTGGAGGGCCCTATTCACAATTTGCAAAAACCTTGATAGGCTTCACTTGTTGATAGGCTTCAAGTGTTTTCGGTTATGTTATGTTCCCCTAGCATTAGACACTAAAACCAAGTGTTCTAGAAACAGGACAAAGTAGGCCCAAATCCTTTTTATCCTGGCATCAAGCACCTCAGTTACATCAGCTGGATTTGTTATTGTGCCTCTTAATTACTTTAAATAAGGGAACAAAAAATATCTACAGTTTGAAAAGCTATATCTTTCTTACTTTGGAGAAACGGAGACTTTGAAAGTGGAGATTATTCAGTGCTTTGTTGTTGTTGTTAGTTGCAAAGTCATGTCCGACCCATCGCGACCCCCATGGACAACATTCCTCCAGCCCTTCCTGTCCTCTACCATCCTCTGGAGTCCATTTAAGCTCATGCCTACTGCCTCAGTGACTCCATCCAGCCACCTCATTCTCTGTCATCCCATTCTTCTATTGCCCTCAATCTTTGCCAGCATTAGGCTCTTCTCCAGTGAGTCCTTCCTTCTCATTAGGTGGCCAAAGTATTTGAGTTTCATCTTCAGGATCTGGCCTTCTAAAGAGCAGTAAGCGTTGATCTCCTCTAGGACTGACCAGTTTGATCACCTTGCAGTCCAAGGTGCTCACAGGAGTCTTCTCCAGCACCATAGTTTAAAGGCCTCAATTCTTTGGCACTCAGCCTTTCCTATGGTCCAACTTTCACAGCCATACATTGCAACTGGGAATTACGCACTTTTGTAATCCATGAAGGGGATTCAGTGTTTAATTCCTCAGCAATTCTGTTATCAAATAGTTCTGCAATATTTTTATTCTTTTGATATTGCAATGCAGAGAATACATTCTATTAATCAAAAAGAAGCTATCTACTGAATAAATATTACTATGATTGGTTTGGTAACTAAGTTATGAATGATGCATTGCTGGTTGTTAGGTAAATATTGGCCAGTTTCATTCTGCCTGCCCATGTATATGTATCAAACTGATCACTCTTTCCTTGTATCTTAAATTGTTGGCATTTTTTAATTCTGTTTGGTGCATATATAGTTTTAAAAATATTGAAAGCAGGTAATACAAAATTTCGCAAAAGCAGTAACTGCATTTTAATTTCAGGCAACTCCAGATAAAAATTCCTAGTTATTCTTGCTTTTCTCAGTTAATTGCTCCTACATTAGCAGCCAAACCTCTGAAAAGGTACAGATATTTCTAACTATAACAATGTCTGTAGATGCTAAATTAAAACAATAGTAAAATTCTACATGAGGCAAAAACTTGGGAATTGTTTTAAATTTACATATGACTATGCATAAACTAACACCAGTTTTTTCTTAGAGAAAGCTATTCTTCCTGTACTTTTTTTTGTGCTGAACATTAGTTTTTCCATTATCTTCATGACTGATTTTTATATCTTCCTTTCCAACCACCACGACAAATACTTTCCTCTATCATTTGTTTCCAAATGCAAATATGATAATGAAAAAGTAGAATTGGGCATTGCTTACTCTTTGCTTAATTGTCCCAAAAGTGCTTTTTCCAGAGGTGACTGGACTTTCTGAAGCTTCTTGGATGAAACGTCTTCAAAGAGAGACATCCATAGTCTCTTAGATTAATGTTTTTTTTTTTAAACTTTTTTTTACAAGTGTGATACTTAATTTTTAAATTAAACAGTGTTTGAAATTTTTTAAGAAAAAACTATTTCTCAATGGGAAAAAGAACCAGTATCATACTCTGACCCCAAGCATACTTATTCAGAAATCTGCCCCATTTATCTCAGTGGAATTTTACTTTACATGTTAACTTCTTGCCATTCTGACTTCTATTGCTGGAATTTGCAAAGGTCTAAAGTTTCATAGCGATGCAGTGGCTCAGTGGCTAAGACGCTGAGCTTGTCAAGCAGAAAGGTCAGCAGTTCGGCAGTTTGAATCTTTAGCGTTGCATAATAGAGCGAGCTCCTGTTACTTGTCCCAGCTTCTGCCAACCTAGCAGCACCTAAAAATGCAAGCAGAAAAATAGGAAACACTTTTGGTGGGAAGGTAACAGCGTTCTGTGTGCTTTTGGCATTGAGTGATGCTGGCCACATGACCACGGAGACATCTTTGGACAGCGCTGGCTCTTCAGCTTTGAAGCAGAGATGAGCACTGCCCCCTAGAGTCAGGAACGACTAGCACATGTGTGTGAGGGGACCTTTACATTTACATTTGCATTTAAAGTTTCTTTTACTATTTAAGTACTATAATATAGTACTATAATATAAATATAAAATAAAAGGTCTACCCACTTTTTTTTCCTATTTCCAGAAAAGAATAAAAAAGAAAGAAAAACTCGCAGCAATTGTTATAAAGCAACGTATACATGATTTTAGCAGACTAGCATCTGTAAGATTCTGCTCCAATGCATGTAGGCAAGGGGCAGGACTAGTGTCAAGATAGCACTGCTTTGATCAGCGTGACTCACCCACGGCCCCTACACACAGATAGGGCTTCACTTTCCTAAAATGTAAGGAATTATAAAAGTTAGATATTGATACTTGGAAGAAATATATTATTGTTACTGTTCTAACTTTGAAATATTAAACAGCAATATTGAGCAGCTGAGATACATATAATGAGTTTCTGAGAAAGAAGAATTATTTATTAAATTTGGTTCAAGTTATTAAATCATTAGGTCTAAACTACTTGCAAAGAAGTAATAAATACCTACTTTATTCTCCCTACTCCTAATTCACAGACAAAGTTTAATTCTTCAGTTAGACACTGCCAGAGAAGCAAACGATGGTGCCAGAATGCAGAGTTTGTATAAGATGGTGGACAAGGTGGATACTTATCAGAAAAAGCTTCTGGACAACTGGAAAGTTAGGCAGAATGTTGTAGAGAAGCAGCGCCAGCACTGCCTTACAAAAATGATTGATTTGTTTGCCCAGGTAAGCCTACAAGTATGAATTGAAAGCATAAAACCTCAGAAGTGTTACCTAGGCTAATAATCCACTGCTTTTCCCAGCTCTGGGCAGCTCATAAGCACTCATCAAATTCCCCATCCTCTGATATTGTGAGGCACTTGTCATATCTGCACTTAGTGCTTACACTGTTCCTGCCCTGTGTTCATCCTGGCTTGGCTCAAAGGAGTTTATGAAAATCCTCTCAGGACTCAGATACTTTGGCCGCAGCTTGCAAGGTCAGTCTGGACTGCAGATTGCCACATCCTTCCATTGGACAATTTCCCTGCAGCTGTGCCCTTCCACCTTTCTCTTCCAGGAAAGTCATGGCCAACCATTTTCCTTCCTATTTATGGTTCTTCTATCATATCCATATTTTTATAATTGCCTAGGTGTATGTATGCAAACAGACACATTTTATGCACACATAAAAGTAATGTACACAAGACTTCCTTCCGGCTTCGGGCGGCGACGGTCGAGTCCTGGGACTCGTCCGCCGTTTTGTTCTTTTCGCGGCCCCAAACGGGGCGGGGTGTGCCTTTTAAGGGACCCCCCCGTAAGGTCGGCTTGCCTTTCCTAGCCCGGCGGCGGCCAGGGGGGTGTCCTTGTCTTCGATCTAGGAGGGAGAAGACATGCTGCGGGGGGCTTGGTTCCGTTCGCCAACGGAGGACGGGAGCAAATAACTGATTTGGAGAGAGCTGGATCGTTCAAGTCGGATGGCTATGCCGGGACTCTGGCAGCGAGGTGGATTGTAAGTGACTTTGACATTTTTTGCTGGCAGCTTTGACTATAAGAAACGATGGAGGGGGTGTGTTTGTTAAACCCCCCCTCGGATTTACAGCAGCGGCGTTTTGAAATGGCTCCTCGAGCTCGAGGAAGCGGATATTTCTCATCCGAACTTTGCTAAAGAAGTGAAAGTCCTTTGCGGTTTGTTTCTAGATACATGGTATCGAAGTCTTGCTACATTGAAACAATTTCTTTTGTTGCTTTCTCCTGCTGGCTTCCAGATTGGGTGGGGGAAGATGGCTTCCCTTTGTTCTTAAATGACTATTCTTTATGGAAAATTTCCGACATTCCTCTGTGACCTGGACTGTCTCTCTCTACTAATGGATGACTTCTGATAAATGATTAATTGATTCCTTCCCTGGAATGCCTTCTTTGTCTTCATGATTGACTGGAAAATTTGCCTTTCTCTCTGGATTTTACAACTTTGAACTGAACTTTGCCTCTGGACTTGCTCCACCGGCCGCACCCAAAAAACGCCATTTTATTGGCACTGATTTAAACAGCTCACCATGGCTTCCAAAAAGCAGCCAGAAAAACCAGACACAGATGCAAGATTAACAGCTATGGAAGAAGTGTTACACTCTTTGGTACTGGAAATTAAAGAGCTTAGAAAAGACCACTGCAGTTCCAAATTAGAGCTTTTGGAGACACAGAAGAAATTGATGCAGAATACACAGAAGACTGAAGAATTAGAACTGGGGCTGGCTGGGGCAAAGGGAGAGCTCAAAAATGTTAATACTGAAATTGGAGATTTGACTGGTCATATGTCTAGGATGGATTTTGAAAGGATGTCATATTTTTTAAGATTTCAGAATATTCCTGAAGAATCTGGTGAATGTCTCCCTGATCTTATGAGCACAATTTTAGCAGACTATTTACACAAACCTAAGGAAGAGATCAGGGGGGACATTGACCTGGTTTATAGAATAAATTCAGCATATGCCAGGATAAATGAACTACCCAGAGAGATACATATTAAATTTGTTAGAAGGTCTACCAGGGAGGGAATATTGAGGGCGCAGAGAGAGGGTCCATTAATTTACCAACAAAAGGAAGTTGCTATCTTGAAGCAGATCCCGAAAAAGATTAGAGAGGTGAGGAGGAAATATTCCTTCTTATCTAAAAAATTGTTTAAACAGGGGATTTGGTTCAAGTGGGTGATGCCAGAAGGGATGTTGGTGTTCTGGGAAGTAGGAAGAATAAGGATTAAAACAGTTGCTGAGGCGGAAGCCTTTCTTTAAAAATATTCCTTAATCCTGGAGGATGAAACTGGAGGAGCAGAGGGGGCCACGGCCTCGCCCACTGGGGGTCAGGGAGGAGAACAAGAAGATACAATTGCTAAGAGACTTAGATCTAAAAAATGACTTTTTAAATACAGTATAACTTTTGTTTGGATGTTTGTACATGATTGCTAGCATAGAATTTATAACGATGTATGCACTTCTATTCACCTTGTAGTATTATTGAAATATGTATTATCTATGTTTTGTCAAGAAGCCCCGGAGGGGGCCAACGATCTCGACGTGAAAGTTCTCAAAATATTTCCTTATTTCACCTTACCCTACCCTATTCGAAAAAATTGTAAAACTCAATAAAACTTTTTCAATATAAAAAGTAATGTACACAAGGTGCAGATACAAGCAATGGCTTTTAAAAATCCTTTACTGCTGTCTATGTCTTTCTAATATCCTTTACACCAGTGGTCGGCAAACTGCAGCTCTTTGGCCCCTTGGGTGCGGCTCTTCCTCTCTCCCTCCCTCCCCCCGAGGCAGCGGAGGGACCGGCATGTCGACTGGGGGGCTGTGGCTGCCTCCTCCAGTAGCGAGGGAGGGGGCAGGCGGGCGGGGGAAGCGCCAGGGGCTGCGGCTGTCTGGGCGCCGCCGGGCTGTCCGGGCACCGCACGCCCGCCTCCCTCCCAGCCCCGTGTGGCGGGCAGCCTGGAGGGCACGCCTCGGTGGCCGTTGGAGGGACCTGGTGGAAATGCTCGATGCACTCGGACGGCGGGAGCTACGTGTCGCAGGGCTCGGGGGCAGCAGCAACAACAGCCGCCTGCAGAAGTCGCTGAGGCACGCTTTCCGGGGCCGCCGCACGGGACTGGGAGGGAGGTGGGCGTGCGGCGCCCAGACAGCCCCGGCGGCGCTTGGGTGGCTGTGGCCTCAGGTGTTGCACGCCCACCTCCCTCGCTGCGGGAGGAGGCAGCCGTGGCCTCCCTGGCTGGCGTGCCAGGCTTTCCACTCCTTCCGGGGGAGTGGGGGATGGGAGGGAGAGAGGGAGGGAGAGACTGACATACAGAGAGAGACAGAGGGGGAGGGAGGAAGAGACAGAGAGAGACACAGAGAGAGGGAGGGAGAGAGGGAATCACACAGAGAGAGAGACACACACACAGACAGAATGACAGATGTGTGGAGGGAGGAGAGAGAGACAGACAGAGAGAGACAAAAAGAAAAAGAGAAAGAAAAATAGAAAGAAAAAGAAAGAAAGAAAGAAAAAGAAAGAAAGAAAGAAAGAAAGAAAGAAAGAAAGAAAGAAAGAAAGAAAGAAAGAAAGAGGAAAAAGAATTTTGGTTACTAAGCAGGACCGTCGTTAAATGAGTTTCACCACATTTTCCAAGTTGGCCACGCCCACCCGGTCACATGACCGATGAGCCACTCCCACAAAACAGGCCACACCTTTTGGCTCTCAAAAGAAATTTCAATCGTGGTACTGTTGATATTTGACTCTCTTGACTAATAAGTTTGCCCACCACTGCTTTAGACTTACTATTATTATGAATACCATAATTTGTTTGGACTGCAGGGGTGGGCTGCTGGAGGGTTCGCACAGGTTTGGGTGAACTTGTAGCTAGGATTCTGCCCGGTTCAGCGAACCCCCAAATGCCACTCCTGACTGGTTCCGCCCACCCCTCACCTCTCCAGGAGTCTCCCTTTCATCATGCAAGGTAAATCCAGGGCCTGTGTTGAGGCTCTGGGAGGGAACAAAATGGGCCTACTGGAGGTCCCGGAAGTCCGGAAACCTCCAGAGGGCCTCCAGAGCCTGGGGAAAGTAGTTTCTGCCATCCTGGAGGCTCAAGGAAAGCCTCCAGAGCCTAGTGAGGGCAACACACACACATGCGCGCCATGGTGCAGGAGGTCAACTAGGCCATGCCCACCGGCAACAGGGCAGCGAACCCATTGCTGGAACTTTTGAGAGCTCATCCCTGTTTTGGAGGTGGCCAATTTGTTCGGAGATTGCCAAAATGGAGAACTTTGATGTCATGAATTTACGACTCACAATCATTCTACATTGGGGAAAGTTTAGAAATTAAAGAAACTCGCTATAGTAGCTTAAACTCACATGATGTTCATCTAGCTTATTAAACCCTCATGTGGCATTGTGTATTGCGTGTAACCCTAGTTAATTGTTGCTGATTAAAATGATGGTTAAAGAATACATAATGTTTTAGCATGATGTATGAATCCAGTCAATAATTCTATTTTGCAATATAAATAAAGATAGGAATCAGATGTTCATGATGGGGATGTTAATCCCCATGCTAGAATTAATTTGTAGATAATTATTTTTTGCAGAGAAAAAATACACTTTCTTGATTTGTGTTTGACTTAGCCAGTTAGGAGTCCAAACCAACAATCTGATTCAGATCCAACTTTTCAAAATGATGGAACAGTGAATCGAAATAATAGACAATAAATAATCTATAGGGAGGTGCAATAAATTGCGATAGTCTTTCTTTCTGTCCTTGTTATAGGTCCATTCGAGTGCCCAACTCCACCTCAGCAATCCATGCCTATTGATAATTAAAGCAGAAGATAGCACAAAAGAGACCTTCCACATGCCTCAGATTGGACCAGTCTTCTTGAAGTCTAAGGTTTACAAAAGCCCCCTGATTAGGGTGAAGAAATCCCAAGATTTCACAGTAACAGCTATGGTCAGGTATGGCTGGGGAAAAAAACCCACAGGGAGGGGGCTACAATGGGGCAAATCGTTAAGTTATATTCCTCATATCAGCTAACATAAATTCCTGTAGGAAATTACTTTTAAAGTTATATTCAAGCAAAATATCAAATGCAACCATCAAGATTGCTCATGGCAATAACATCAATACCATTTTCATCAAACCCCATGAATCATTAAAATATGCAAAAGATAGTTGAATCAGTAACAAAACTATGATTTGATGTCCCAAATATGCTTTGAAGTATGAATGTACCACCTGCTTGCAACACTTTAAAGCATCTGTGTCTTTTCTGAGTATTGCGTGCAAATCTGGAAAATCACAATTGCTGTGATGTAGACAGATGCTACATTTAGTTTAGTTTAGTTTAGTTTAGTTTTATTCGATTTATATACCGCTCCTATCTCCCCAATGGACTCAGGGCGGTGCACAGGAAATTAAAAGCCACACAAACAACAATAAATACAATACAGCGTTAAAATACAATTAAATTAGATAACCTGTGCTAAAATGTTAATTAAAAATATTAAAATCCCCTACCAAATCCAATTAACATTTTATCTAATCTAAAATCTAAGCTAGAATCTAGGCTAGGTGGAAGAAGTGCGTTTTAAGGGATCGGCGAAAAAGGCAAAGGTCCGTGATGGTACGAAGTTCGTGGGGTAGGTCATTCCAGAGGGCTGGACCTGCCACAGAGAAGGCCCTTCCCCTGGGCGCTGCCTGCCGGCATTGACCGGCAGACAGCACCCTGAGGAGGCCCTCTCTGTGGGAGCGGATCAGTCGAAGGGAGGTATGTGGTAGGAGACGGTCCCGCAAATAGCTAGGCCACGTGCCATGGAACGTTTTAAAGATGGTCACCAGCACCTTGAAGCGCACCCGGAAGGCTACCGGCAGCCAGTGCAGCTCGCGCAGGAGAGGTGTTACGTGGGAGCACCGTGAGGCTCCCAAGATCCCCCGCGCAGCCGCATTCTGCACTAACTGGAGCCTCCAGGTGCACCTCAAGGGGAGCCCCATGTAGAGAGCATTGCAATAGTCTCTTGCTCTTGCATGCCCTAAAATATCTTTGTATCGGAAGCATCGCACTGTATTATTTTCTGAAGCTCTTTTAAAAAAGGGAAGTGTTAACTTTTTCATAGTCTTTGAAAAATTAATAGTGAATTTTTCTGATGGAACTAAATTGAAGAGGTGCACCTAAATTATTCCCAGAACTTTTAAGAATATGGTGTACTTTTAAAAAAATCATTGTATTTCATTGTTTGAAATAATTAATGCCCAAAATACATCTTATAGAGAAACACCTATAGTATAGTACTAATAGTCCAATTGCTGGGGGTGGACAATTGAGAGATGATAAAGCATCACTTATTTATGCTAAAACATAATCTGATTGGTTTGATTTTGGCAATTAATGTTGTGTAAATCCAGCCATTGTGGTTTGAGAAACATAGTTCATGGCTCATGGTTTACTATATTGTAAAGATTCACTTAATTTTATCTGATTCAACACATTGTAGAAAGTTAGCACACACTCCTCTTAGAAGAATGAAATATTTTAGGAAATATTAAAAAGGCAGAATATTATATTTTCCCTAAAGGAGAAACATGTTTCTAAAGACAGAAACTCAGAGCTTCAGCTTTCTGCCCCCAGCAGATATTTGGTGCCCATTGAGAAGGACTGGGCCAGCCTATCTACAAAACAAAAGACCTTCAGCTCCAGGATGATGGGATTATCCTTCAGGGCAAAGCCATTCAACCACAATAAAAACTGCACAACAAAGCCCCTTCATTGCATCAACCCAAGCTTCAACCAAGCTTGAGTCAAATAACCTACAAAATCAGCTATAACCCCTGCAAGGCCTCATGGGAATCTGACAGCAACCAATAGAATACATGCCCTTGCCACAGGAACAGGAAGCTCAAGAGCAATGCCCAAGAGAGGGTATAAATAACCCTCATTCTCAAGTCCATGTGGTCAGCTGCCCAGGACCTCAAACCCATGTTGTCCTGTTCATCAATAAGCCATCTTTCCAATTGGCCTCCATGTTTCCAGTGACTTTCTCCCAGCTTGGAACTGAACCAGATGGCTATTTCTTTCAACACCACCCTATCTAAACAAATCCTGCCAATCTCCCTGTGAATTGTTTTTTCTTCTCTGCAGAACTATTACCTTATGTTAAATATATAAGAATTGGAACATCATTTTATTAAACTGTATCAAATAGCAGATTGCTCCAATATTTTTCCATTGGCATTATAATTGTATTTTCCCTACAGAAGAAAGCCAAGCAGCGAGCAAATAGAATCACTGTGGAAAACCGATATCACAGAACTGAGTGTTCCCCTTGGACCCAAAGCACCTGTGTCTGTTGTGTGGCCGGAGACTTCTGGCTTCCCAGATATTCCTAGATTTTTGGAATTAGACATTTCCTCTGTGAGGGGGAAGCCGCCCCTTCGATATACGGAGACTTGGTAAGTGGCCTTGCATTAAGGAATCTCTGTGATGTCAGTGATAAAGATGTTAATGCAATTAACACTTTGTGATTTTTTCTCACGCTGATTAAAGAACATCAATCCAGAGCAGCCTCAGCAATTTCTCTGATGTGATGCTTCTGCCATTATCATTCTCAGAACTTCATTTATTTTATTTTATTTTGCTTCCATAGTTATCACATGGCTGTCACCTTTTCTAGCAGCCAGTTCTAGAATAACGATGCTGCCCCTATTTTGTAAAGGCTATTTTAGAGAGAGGTTTTAAAGATACAAAGATGACCCCTCTCCTTACCTAACTCTTTTCATTGATATATCCAGGGTACCTCTATGGCAGTGATGGCAAACCTATGGCACGGGTGCCACAGGTGGCACGCGGAACCATTTCTTAGGGCAGGGGTGTCCAAACTTGAGAACTTGAAGACTTGTGGACTTCAACTCCCAGAATTCCCCAGCCAGCATGGCTGGCTGGGGAATTCTGGGAGTTGAAGTCCACAAGTCTTCAAGTTCCCAAGTTTGGACACCCCTGTCTTAGGGCATGCGAGGCATTGCCCTGCCAGCACTAGCATACATGTGTGCATTGGCTAGCTGATTTAGGCCTTTTTTTCAGGGAAGCTCCTGAAGCCTCTGGAGCCTGGGGAGGGTGAAAAAGCGCACCAAAAGCAGGGGGTCACGGACATATCATTATGGGTATGGCATGCCCATGCATGACCCGCCCTGCGCTCCCACCGCTTTTGGCACGCGAGCCAAAAAAGGTTAGCCATCACTTCTCTATGGCATATGGCAACCATTGACTCTATACCAGTGGTGAAATCTAATCCCCCCCCCCCGTTCTGTGGGCATGGCTTGGTGGATCATGTGACTGGGTGGGCGTGGCCACCTAGCTTTCACTTTCAGCTTTTTTTAAAGCTTTTTAAAGTATTTCTCCCCCTGCCGGTTCGGGCAAAGTGGCAGGGAAAAAAGGCTTTAAAAAAAGGCTTTCAACGATCATGCAGCTCAGCTGTGAACCGCGCAATCATCGGAAGCTATTTCTTTTAATTTTTAAAGCCTTTTTTTTGCTTGCTGGTTTGCCTGAACCAGCAGGAGAAAAAATTTAAAACAAAATTTAAAGTGGGGGGAAAGTTCCAACGATCCTGTGGCTGCGCAATCGTCAGAAGCTTTTTTCCGTCTACCGGTTTGCAGAACCAAGGACAATCGTCCCTACCGGTTTGGCTGAACTGGGCTGAACTGGGAGGATATCACTCACCCCTGCTCTACACATGCTTTCTGCATGCCCACACCAAAATTAGTGAAATGGCTTCCTGCCGTTCTGAAACAGCCAGCATATACAAATGAATGACAGCAAATAAGTATACCATTAAAAAAATGTGTGTGTGTGTGTGTAGGAAGATAGCATTTCCATATGTATGATGGAAATTTGTCCCATTGCCATGCCCATTGCATCCTCTCAAATGTTGGCCCATGGCCATTAAAAATGGCTTACCTTTGTCAATGATTATGACCCTGGCTGAGAAGGGCAACCTAGCCCTTAGTTGTTCTGTTGGTTCTTTATCCAGATCTAAGGCTCCAAAGCAAGATCAGACCACCAGACTTAAAAGAGCCAACTTTGCAGACCCCTGGTGTAGGGTCTCCCGCTTGAGCAGGGGGCAGGGGTTTGGAGTAGATGACCTATAAGGTCCCTTCTGTTAATCTGTTACTTGAGCCAAAAACAAACAAATGGAATCCTTGCTGACAGGTTGATGGAGAGTAGGAATGCACTTTTAGCCTTAGACCATACTAGAAAGCAAGATTATGAATACTAATATTACTTTTATTATACGATTATAATAAAATACTGAATATATGTTCCCACTCTCTCTTTTTCTTTGTGAGAACTAGAGAAAGTCAAATCTAAGATTTTTTTTTCAATTTACATTTCTGTTTTGAATTCATTTTTTAAAAAAATCTTACTGTTGTGTTGGCTGTGTCTTTTCTTCATGTCCCTCAAGGTTACTTTTACAGTAACTGGAGATAAACCAGCTGCAAACAAGAGCAAGAGAATCCTGAAATAGCCCTGAACCTTCCCCTAGATTTCTGCCCATTGGGCCCACCTCTGAGAGTTGTGAATTGACTAACTATTATTGATCAACTCGAAGATCAAAATTCATCTTTTTTTATTCTTATTATTTATAGGAATATTGATCTCCTGCCCTCTTGCCAGACCCTATCCCCTCTTGGCTTGAACTTCAAGAAAGATTAGATATTTAGATTATACAGAATAGGTCTGTCAGCAACTTTTTTCTTTGCTAGTTTATCATAGTATTAAGGGAGTTTCATCCTGATTGATAATTCTGTCTCCATGTGAGCTTCATCCTTGACTGACAGCTTTCTCTCTCTCTCCATAGAACATATCTGTCTTCCAGAAGAATATTAGTCCTGTAGTTCTATGGGTCTCCCCCCCACCCCCCAAATCTGGTTGATTGGTTGATGGGGCATAGGAGGAGAGTGGGATGAAGCGCAAGGGAACTATTGATCTGCATGCCAGCGCCTTAAAAATGAAAGACATGAGGTTAGAAAAGCCTCACTTGTTTCTAAACTACCTCTTGAAAAGGAAGGAAGGAAGGAAGGAAGGAAGGAAGGAAGGAAGGAAGGAAGGAAGGAAGGAAGGAAGGAAGGAAGATTCCCCTTGTCTCTTAAACACAGGGATTCATTTAACTAACAAGTTAGGGGAGAAGATTGTAAAGCCTCTACACCTCATTTACTTCTTGCAATTTGCCCAGGCGGTCAAAACAACTCATGTGTAAATACATGATGCATAAACAGTATCTGTTAGCAGCTGGGGATACTGGATAGGCATGGCTCTAATAGGGAACAATATGAAACTAGCTGCAGTTCTATGCATAGTAGCCTGTAGATGTCACTATTGAATAGTAGAAGCTTACATCAGTTTTTGAAAAGTTCATCATGGTTTCTTTATTTCAACAGAAAACAGAGTTGGAAAGGACCTAGGACGTCTTCTAGTCCAACTCCCTGCTCAAGCAGGAGTCTTCCAAACAACATAACTCTCTTAATGCTTTGAGCAGGGATGTGTGGCTCACACTTTGCAATACATCTCTTTTTAACACATTATATAATTGCATCACATATAACTGAAACATATGCATGGACAGGTTGCAATGGGACAAGAAGGAAGCAGAAAAAAATATAACAATTTACAGCATGTGGTCGCAGATTTAAATGGCTATTTTGAAACTTTGAAAAATATAGTTCTGTTCTAAAATTAATTTTAAAAATGATTAAATTAATTTTAAAAATGGTTCAACTATAATCTAGTTTATATCTTTATACCTGTCCATGGTAAAAAGCTTCAAAATGACAAAATTCTGAGAGCAATATCATAATTCTGCTTTAAAGATATGCAACTTATATTTATGAAATTATTTTGTGTTATATATAGACTCATGTTTTCTCTTCTTTTGCAGGATTCAGAATATTCCCAGATGGAAAATATCTAGATATAATTTTAAGCATTTGTAAATTAGACAATAATCACCATTTGTTTCAATATGTTAAAACAATATGTTATATAAGGGGTTGAATAACAATATACAGTATTTATTGTAGACCTGATCCATTTATATTTTTCTGATTATTTTTTTATTAATTTATTTAACTGATATTTTTATTAATTTATTTAGCTGATACTTTACTCTTCAACAGAGAGTCCAAGATACTTTAAAAATGGTTTATATAAATCAGCTTCCTATTATAAAGCAACCAATAAATAAATAAAAAACATTATAAAACATGTGTTTGGCTGTAATCCATGAATGTTAAGGGTCCAGAAGCCCAGATGGAAAGTTTGTCACACAGAGCTCTTGACAACTGGTTTTACAAGAAAAGGTACTGGATTTTTGCTGAGCTAAGGAATGTGTCTTTCTGTCCCTCGGCCCCCCCTGACCTCCCCCCGCCCCGGTCCCCTTTAGCAGGAATAGTCAGCTTCCTGATAGTTTAGGATTATAATCACACAAATCTCATCCAGTAGGGTGAATAATCAAAGATTTTAATCAAACCTGAGGATAAAAGGCATGACGTAGTAACGTTCATATGCTTAGTTTGCTGAAGCTGCAACACAGATGTCTTATTATCAGACTTCTTTTAATCAGTTTGCTTTTTTTGTCTCCAGATAGAGAGGAAGGACAAATGAAGGACTCACGTTTGTACGGGAGTCTTCCCAGGATTATTGATTACTGTTTCTGGTTTCTGGCTACAGGCACTGATAAAAGAAGCATTTTTCTTTCCAATTGATGGTGAAACCCTTCTGAAAAATCAATTAATGGGAACCCTATGCACAATTGCCTGGAAATAAGTCTTATTGAATCAGTGGGACTTAAGCCTTAATAAGCATATTTTAAAATATTGATATTGAGTCTTTATTGATTAGCCCTTGGGCCATATCAAAGCGCAAAGTTCTAGAAACAAATTATTACTACAATTTGATAAAAGCAATATAAAATGGAATTTGATAAAATACAATTTAAAATGGAATTGGAATAAAATACAATCTAAAATGAAATTGGAAAGAATACAATAATTTAAGATATAGATAAAATATGATAAAAGTATATTTTGGTGTCAACCCTGCAATCTACCCCAATCAGTCCCACGTATGCAGATCTCAACCGAACTATTTTGTTTTAAGTACTGTGCTGTGTTAAATGTTATTTTCCGGTTCTGGACGTGCATAAGGTAAGTTGTTTTGATATGAGGATCCCAATGAGTCATTCGTTTGGTATATAGGCTAAGGCAGGGGTCTGCAAAGTTGGCTCTTTTAAGACTGGTGGACTTCAACTCCCAGAATTCCCCAGCCAGCCAAGCTGGCTGAGGAATTCTGGGAGTTGAAGTCCACCAGTCTTAAAAGAGCCAACTTTGCAGACCCGTGGGCTAAGGTACCTGTCTCTTACCCTGGGCTAAGGTACCTGTCTCAACCAAATAGGATGTGAGCCAGTTCTTCTACCACTGCTGTTCTACAAATGCAGAGAGTAATTTAAAATAAAAACAGCACAGGGTTGAATCGTACAAGTAGCTACAACTGGCTGATCGAGACCACTCTTATCTGGTTTTCCCAGCGTCTGCTGTCAATATGACTTCACCTACGTGTTAGAGCTCATTGCCTCCAACAAGTCATACTTCAACTCCCCTTTCGCAAGAGCCTTGTTTCCCCACCTACAGGAAACTCCACCTCAGAGGCAGCATATTAGGAATTTGCTTCCTAAAGAGGCCAAAAGTTAAAGATCCTGTCTGCCAAGTCAGGCTGACAAATAGTATGACTAAGCCCTATTGTGCTGGAAGCCTTCAGCAGAGTCTGATGGGGAGGAGAAAGCCCAGGCCCAAGGCACATTCGGGCCTGAGCTGCTTTCAGTACAAAACGGAAATGCCCAGCTGACAAAGGGCAATAGTTCATAATTCAATAAAGTGCCCCACCCCCTCAGTATTTGCCGGCCTCGAGTCAAGGCTTGTTCGTGACTTTTATTTTCTGCTGCTCTAGTCAAATGAAAAGTTGCTGTACTGACAGCTTTCTATGTCAGATGCTGAGCAGCCTGTTATTATTTTTATTCTACTCTGTCTCATTGTTATTTTCACATCCATCAGTTTTGTTTACCTGATTGGTATCAATCCTACTATTTCAATTTAACCCTGCTATTTCAAAAGAGTGCTGTTGCGCCAGTAGCAGCTTTTCCCTCCTTAGGTCAAGGTAAAGATTCCCCTCGCACATATATGCTAGTCGTTCCCGACTCTAGGGGGCAGTGCTCATCTCTGTTTCAAAGCCGAAGATGTCCAAAGACATCTCCGTGGTCATGTGGCCGGCATGACTAAACGGCGAAAGCGCATGGAACGCTATTATCTTCCCACCAAAGGTGGTCCCTATTTTTCTATTTGCATTTTTACTTTAGAACTGTTAGATTGGCAGAAGCGGGGACAATTAACGGGAGCTCACTCCCGTTACATGGTGCTAGGGATTCGAATTGCAGACCTTTCTGATCGACAAGCTCCACATCTTAGCCATTGAGCTACCGCGTCCTTCTTTTCCTCCTTAAGTAAAGTAATACAGGTTCAGTTAATAAGACCGTAGGGAATTAAATATGCTAGACTCAAACCACCATTTGCATTTCCCTATCATTTGGGGTGAGCACAAGCACATTTGAAATGGAATATGTGTTGCAGAAAAAAAATCCATATACATAAAAGAATAAGCTTAGTTAGTCATAAGTAATACTCATTTCCCAGAACACAAGTTTGAGGTCAAAAGGAAGATAATTGCTAGCCAGTCAAGGTTCGCAATCTGGAAACCAGGAGTTTTGAACTACACTTTAATGTGGTAAGAGTTTTGCAACAGAATCTTGAAAGTCTGTAATGTGTCTCCAGGTCAGCCTACCTATCTTGATTTCTATCAAAACCAGATGGAGTTTTTTCGAGTTTCTTTTTCACACTTTCTATTTTACAGGACTCAGAGTCTGTGTAATGGTTCAGCACTTTCGTCTGCCCTTTCTGAGTCATATCAAACATTCCACCACAAACCTAAGTCTAAAAAGGATAACAGATTCTGAGTTTTAAACACCTAAGTTTTTCTCTGAACCCACAATTTTCTGCTGCAGTGTTTGTTTTAAAGGAGAGAAATAAACGGGTCTCAGTGTCAAATAACTTGATTCAGCAGCTGAATGAAAGGCAAAGATGGGGTTAGGGATACAAATGCCAAACCACATGGGTTTTTTTCTACATGTAACAAAATATCCATTGTACAAAAATAGGCCAGCATTTGACATTGCTCATAGCCCTAGGTTTAACAAAAGGCTAGCTTGGGGTCAGTTTTGATACTGAATTTTACTATAGTTATGACCTCACAGCTGCCAGGTACTAATGCCAATTCTGAGTTGAAGGGGGGAAATAGTCTGATTGAAGAATTAGCAACCAGTGTATTGTTTGGCATGCAATATCCAGAAACAAAGTCTACCAGTTTCTTCCAGTGGTTAGTTTTCTATACTTTTTTTTTAATTCGCCAGTAACTAAAATCAGTTAAGCAGTCAGATGTTTGAAAAGCACTGATGTTGCAGGAAAATATTCATACTTTTTGTGTTGTGTAATGTGTCACCATAGCTACTAAATAAAAACACTCCATAAATTCATTACTGTATACTTTTTAATGCCAAAGAACAGTAGGAATGTCAGCATTAGGGATGAGGTTTTATATTTTTCTATGTTTTAGACGCTAGTAAAATACTTGGGAGAAATAAATGCCATTACTTAGCACTAAGCACTTAGACTTATATACCATTTTATAGTGCTTTACAGCCCTCTCTAAGCAGTCTTACAGAGTCAGTCTATTGCCCCCAATAGTCTGGGCCCTCATTTTATCCACCCCGGAAGGATGGAAGGCTGAGTCAACCTTGAGTCTGGTGGGATTTGAACTGCCAAATTGCAGGTAGCCGATAGTCAGCAGAAGCGGCCTGCAGTACAGCACTCTAACCACTGCACCGCTGAGGCGCACCGTTACTACTATTTAAAGGAGGGTAAGCTAAAGACATGACTATATAAGCCAAAGTAATAACTTGGAGATATGCAACATACATGCCTACTCACGTCATCTGGCTTGGTTACTTACTCACAACCAGGGTGGATGAAAATCAATGATTTTTTTTAAAGAATAAAAAAAATCAGATTTTTTAAATTTAAATCGGATTTTTTGATTTAAATCGGATTTTTTTATATAAAATGCTTTTTGAGGAAAATATATTACCATCCAAAGGTTATTCCATCATGAAATAAATATTAGTTTTTTAATTATGTAGAATAAGGCTTTATATGTTTAAATTTTTTGGTAAATAAATTCCATTAATCCATTCACAATGTCATGCTCTTCCAGAGGTTTTTGTAAGATTATTGGGCAGTTTCTCTGCCTACAAGATATTATCACAGATGCTTGGTTTACTTTTGCAGTTCTCAAAACTGAATTTGACTCAGCAGAGATCACATGCCTCTTCTTCACAGCAAAAATGTTATAACATGAACAGAGTTGAAAAAAAGACCTTAATCCTAACTTCTACAAACCTATGAATACAGAATCAACCCCTTCAGTGGTAAGTTTCAAGAAGTTCAGTGAATATAATACAAACAATATTTTTCTGATTGTTTGGAGTGGAATAGATCTGCACAAGAAGAAATTGAAACTAAGTGTGAGGAGGAAGGGGCAAGCAGGCAAGCAATACTACAAAATGAAAGTCTAAGTTTCTTAAAATATATATATATTGCATAGCCAAATTAGTTAACAAACATGGATGTTTGTTTAAGCAAATAACATATGCTGTAATGTTATTGTTTCAGTTGAATAAATCTATTTAAATTGTTATTATTAAGGTAATGATTATTTTTCTTCTTCCTAAGTACAACAGAAAAGTTGTCCAAATATGAATGATTAACCTATTAAACTGGGGATAAGAAAACTAATATGAAAAGTTGTTATTCTAAAAATCTTCATCTACTTGTATCTTATAAGTTATACCAGCAAGAATTAGTCTTTATGTAGAAAACTATGATTTAAATCAAGCTTTTTTACTAGTGATTTAAATCATGATTTAAATCAACTTGATTTAAATCAAATCCACCCTGCTCACAACAATGCCCTGCTAGCACATGAAAGGTTACATCAGTGGTCAAGACACCATATTTTTTAATATATCTACATATATTTTTATTTATATTTATATTTGTGATACTATGTGGTTTTTAATTTCCTGTGCACCGCCCCGGGTCCCTTTGGGGAGAGGGTGCGGTTATATAAATCCAAACAATAAAATAAAATAAAAAAATAAAATATTTTATATGGAAGAGGCTGTCACTTTCCTTCTTATTTCTGGATTTGTTTTTCCTACGAAGTGAAAAGAAAACTGACAGGGACACAATCAGAGCTGGTGCTATAAACTATAGATAGGCTTGGGAGGATGTGTGCATTCATACCTGGTTTTAACCCTTAGAAAGGGCCATAGACACATACTTTTTAGGCCCTATTTTCATGGTACTTCTCTGGGCTGCAAAAATCTAGACAACCGTTAGTAGGCAGAATATTTTATTCAGATTTTTTGCATTCTAGATATGATAACCCTATACTAGGATTTCATGTCAATCGGAAGCATTGGGTATGACAGTTAACCTACAGATATGAGTTTGCATGACACAGTGCTGGGGAGTAAGGTGGACATTTAGTTGACCAGGGAATAAGTTTCAGTTTGTTTAGAGATAAATTTAATGTTAGAGTTTAGCTTAGCCTCTACCCTACCTCATCCCCCCAGTTAGCCAAGTGTGCAAAAGGAACCAGTACATCCTTGCCTATAATATGGGATAATTTAAAGAATATACTGAGATAGGATTGTGCTTCAGAACTGAGAAATTGTAATGCCTCATGCAGTCCTAACCTTGTGTAATTTTTTTCTGATTATGTGCTATCAAGCTATATCAATTCTTAGCACCCCCATAATAGGCCTTCTCGCCTTTCAGATTTTTCAATGTGTTCATCACTTCTATAACTGAATTGGTTAACCACTCCTTCTCTTCTTCTCCTCCCTTCCATCTTTCTAAGCATTATAAGCTTGTCAAGAGACCTGGTTTTCATATTACATGTCTAAAATAATAATAATAATAATAATAATAATAATAATAATTTTATTTTTAAACCGCACCCTCTCCCCACAGGGACCCGGGGCGGTGCACAGGCAGAATAAAAACAGTCAATAAATACATACATTTCTAAAAAACAATTAAACCAACCCTGTGCTAAAAATTCACTAAAAATATGCTACCCCATTAAAAACCCCAAAGACAGAGAGACTATCCTAGGCCGGCCAGACAGAAGAAGTGTGTTTTTATCTTGAGACGGAAGGAGCGGAGGTCAGTAGTCATCCTGATATCGGGGGGAAGGTCGTTCCAGAGGGCCGGGCCCGCCACAGAGAGAGCCCTTCCCCTGGGAGTCGCCCGCTGACAGAGTCTAGTGGACGGCACCCGGAGAAGTCCCTCTCTGTGGGAGCGGATCGGCCGTGAGGATGTATGGGGCAGGATCCGATCCTGCAGATAGCTAGGTCCCGAGCCATGGAGCGCTTTGAAGATGATAACTAACACCTTGAAGCGCACCCGGAAGACAACAGGTAGCCAGTGCAGCTCGCGCAAGAGCGGTGTTATGTGGGTCGACCTAGTGGTCCCCATAATTGCTCGCGCGGCTGCATTCTGGACTAGCTGAAGCCTCCGGGTGCACCTCAAGGGGAGCCCCATGTAGAGAGAGTTGCAATAGTCCAGTCGGGATGTCACGAGAGCATGAGTGACTGTGCGAAGGGCGTCCCGATCCAATAGGGGGCGCAATTGGCGAACCAGGCGAACCTGGTAAAACGCCCTCCTGGCCACGGCTGTCACTTGATCTTCCATGGACAGCCGGGTATCCAGGAGGACACCCAAATTGCGCGCCCCATCCACAGGGGCAAGATGTTCGCCCCCTATGGCCAGCGATGGAGTGAGCTGGTTGAATCGGGCAGCCGGAAACCACAGCCACTCGGTCTTGGTCGGGTTGAGTCTGAGTCCGTTCCTTCCCATCCAGATCCGTACGGCTTCCAGGCACTGGCACATCACCGCTACGGCATCGTTGGGGTGGTTTGGGGTGGAAATGTACAGCTGTGTATCATCAGCGTACAGATGGTACTCCACCCCAAAACCACGGATGATCTCACCCAGCGGCTTCATGTATGTGTTGAACAGGAGAGGTGAGAGGACTGACCCCTGAGGCACCCCGCATGTGAGGGGTCTCGGGGTCGACCTCTGCTCCCCTGCCAACACAAATTGCGATCGGCCAGAGAGGTAGGAGGAGAACCACCGTAAAACGGTGCCTCCCACCCCCAACCCCCCCAGCCGATGCAATAGGATACCATGGTCGATGGTATCGAAAGCCGCCGAGAGGTCTAATAGGACCAGGATGGAGGAACATCCCCCATCTCTGGCCCTCCAGAGATCATCTACCAACGCGACCAATGCCGTCTCGGTGCTATGCCCGGGCCGAAAGCCGGACTGGCGCGGATCTAGATACTCAATTTCCTCCAGGTGACGGGGAAACTGTTGTGCCACCACACTCTCAACAACCTTCGCCAAAAAGGGAAGGTTGGAGACTGGACGATAGTTGTTTAAAAGAGCTGGGTCCAAAGAGGGCTTCTTAAGGAGGGGCCTCACCATAGCTTCTTTTAGGGAAGCAGGCAAGGATCCCTCACTTAAGGATGCGTTGACAACCTCTTGGAGCCAGCCTCGTGTCACCTCCCAGGATGCCAGTACAAGCCAGGAGGGACACGGGTCCAATAAACATGTGGTGGCTCGCAGTCGCCCACGTAACCTGTCCATATCTTCGGAAGTAACGGAGTCAAACTCCTCCCAAACAAGATCTCTCTCGTGGCATCCCACTGGACCAAGAATGGGGGCTAGCTCATTCTGTATCTGAGCGGTTTTCTCCTGCAGAAAAGTCACAAATTCCTCTGCTCTACCCTGTAATGGGGCTTCCCGCTCCCTCTGTTGAAGGAGGGAACGGGTCACCCTAAACAGGGCGGCAGGGCGGTTTTCTGCGGATGCTATGAGGGTGGCACAATGATGACGTTTGGCCACTCTCAGCGCCACAATGTAAGTCCGTAAATGGGCTCTTACCTGTGTCCGGTCAGATTCAGAACGGCTAGACCTCCATCTTCCCTCTAGGCATCTCTTGCGGCGCTTCATCACCCGCAGCTCCTCAGTAAACCAAGGAGCTAGGGTGGTTCGCCGCCGCAAGAGAGGCCGCAAGGGCGCGACCCGATCCAAGGCTCCCACGGCAGCAGAGTTCCATGCGGCCGTGAGGTCCTCCATCGGGGCGCGGGTCAGGGATACAGGAAATGGCCCAAGCGCTGTCTGGAACCCATCCGGGTCCATCAAGCGCCTGGGGCGGTACCAGATTGGTAACTCTGGTTCCGCCTCCCCGCGGAGGGGAGCAGCGGTCGGAAAGTCGAGCCGGAGAAGTGAGTGGTCTGACCATGACAAGGGTGTGATGACTATATCCCCTATACCCAGATCACTCTTCCATTGGCCTGAGACAAAGATGAAATCCGGCGTATGTCCACCCTCGTGGGTGGGGCCCTGAATTACTTGGGTCAGGTCCATGGCCGTCATGGAAGCCATGAACTCCCGAGCTGCCACGGATGATTCGCCCAACGATGGCAGATTAAAGTCCCCCATGACTAAGAGTCTGGGGGTCTCCACTGCCACCGTGGCGATCACCTCCAGGAGCTCGGGCAGGGCTGCTGCTACATAGCGGGGAGCCAGGTATACAACCAGCAAGCCCAACTGCCTCCCTAGGCCCCACTTCACACAGAGGGACTCACAGCCGGTAGTCTGAGGCACAATGGTCTCTCTCGGCTCAAGGCCTTCCTTAATAATGACCGCTACCCCACCACCCCTGCCTAGGGCCCGCGGCTGATGAAATGCGCGGTAACCTGGCGGGCACATTTCAACGAGGGGAAGTCCTCCCTCGTGGCCCAGCCAGGTTTCCGCAATTCCTACCAGGTCCGGCTCCCCCTCTGACACAAGGTCATGAACGAGGGGGGCTTTGTTGACCACGGACCTGGCCAAAATATGATAATTGGGATCTGGATATGTGTTTCAAATCAGAACTCTTGAGTTCAGGAGTGGGTTGCTGCCAGCGTTACTGCTGGATAGCTTCGTGTGCGGTATGCTCGCGCTTAGTTTGCGCATGCACAGTTGCCTATAAATTATCCTGCGCAAACACCGCCCTGGGTCCTTTTTGGAGAAGGTGCGGGGTATAAATTTGAATTTTTTTTAAAAAAAACACAGAACATTATAACATGACTAAAAAACATGCTGGCAACAGCATGGCTGACCAGGAAACCGGTTCAGGGGCATGGCGAGCTGCTAGTGGCAGTGGTGGGAGGCTCCACCCACCTGTCCAGATATCATCATGGAGACTCTGCGCATGCGCAGAAGCACCGTGCGTGAGTGAAGCAAGCGAGCACATGCTCTTGGTTCTGAACCGGTAGCAAAGGTAAGCGGATTTCATGCCTGACTTGTACCCAAGTATTGTCTTTGCCATATCCTTCCTAACTATGAGAGCAACACCATTCTTTTTTGGATTTGTAAACTCTATGAAAGTGTACAAATCCAGTCCATTTTTGTTCACTGATTCCTAAAAGGTCAATAGGTAGAAAGATGCCATTTCATCTTTCAGTGTGTTGAGAAAGATGTCATTTCATCTTTCAGTGTGTTGAGCTCCCCCATGATTCATGCTTCTTACATTCCATGTTCCCATTGTAATTCTGTCTTTGCAGCTCTGGATTTTCTTTTCCTGCCCAGCAGTATCAACAACTAGACATACCAAAGATTTAATCTGACTACTTCATTGTAACATGTTGTGCAAAATCATTAAAATCGGGTTGAATTCAGTTAACTATGGATAGCAATGTCGTGTAAATTCAACCATTGTTGAGTGTCTTAATGCCATAACAATCTCTGCCTTGTAGTCATCCTATCAGGCTGGCTGTAAACACTTTTCTTGGCTTCATGACCAGTTTATTCACAAAGGTTTTCCTCTACAATACACATATTGCAAAAGCCTGCATCTTCTAGCACATTGATGGCGAACCTTTTTTGGCTCGCGTGCCAAAAGTGGGAGGAATGCTAGGGGGGTCATGTGCACACGTGCCACAAATGCACACACTTTCCCCTTCTGGCTTGCTCGTAGGGTCATTTTTTGCCCTCCAGAGCCTTCAGGGAAGCCTCCGAAGGGTGAAAAATGGTCTCAAAAGAATGCTGGTTAGCTGGACATGCACGCTTGAGCTGACAGGGCAATGCCTCGCGTGCCCTAACAAATGGCTCCGTGTGCCACCTGTGGCACCTGTGCCATAGATTAGCCATCATGGTTCTAGCATAATATTCAAAAGAATTGCACACAAAACCGTTCTCAGTTGATGTTCTTCTATTTTATCCTTACTCACAGAAAGAGTGTAAACTATAGTTATGTGTTTATGGAAATAGAGGCAGCTCCACAATGAGATGCAGTTTGTCGTGACCAGTTTCAAGAGCAGAACAATGCAACCGTGTTTGTATCCTGTGCATTGTTTGCCAGCATAGACCTAGAGATGAAATCATATCAGGAGCTTACAGGTATTAGTCTGAGACACACACATTTCATTTTTGGTTGGGGAAACGCATCAGTATGAACAAAAACATGGATATTGGTAGAAAGGCTGTATTAAAATTTCCTGATAGGAAAAAAATACCCAGGAGAAGCCGCCTCAATAATTGACATCTGGCAAATTTAAGCATCAACCAAATAGTGAATCATGGTCTTGGGCTTTGAACCTTGAACAATTGAGACTCAAGCTCTGTTGAACCCACTGTTTTTGCCAACTGGAAGAATAGAGTGGCTACAGCTGATGGCAAAAAATAATAATTAAGAAACAGAATCAGTTTTAAAATAAAAAGTCTCACATAAATGTGGAGGATTGCCAGGAACTTCGTAGCCCTCTTTTTAAAAAAATAAAATAAAATAATTATTTAATAAATATGCAACCGTATTGTGTGTGAACAGAGTTGGTTCTGGGTATCATTCATATTAATCCAATTCACAGTTACAATATTAGCAATCTCTATCACATTTATCAAATTTAAATTTATTAACAAATTATATTGTTTAAAAATGCCTAACTCTTCCTCTTTATCTCTATCTTCATCTCTACCTTTCTTGTTCAATCTAAACATTTCTCTATTGTGTATGAACAAAGTTGGTTCTGGGTATACTTCATGTTAATCCAATTCACAGTAACAATATTAGTAATCTCTATCACATTTAACAAGTTTAAGTAATCACCATATTGTTTAAACATACATTTAAAAAATGCCTTACATCTGTAAACTTTTAACCTCTCTATTATTTGTATTTATTCTATAAAAATCTATATTCTAATATTTCTAATTTTATTTCTTTCTCTTTCAGCTTACAATCAGGCTGCTTTCATATTTAAAGGGAAATTCTTTTTGCCTTCTTGTTAGACTGGAAAGAGCAAGTACAGAGCAAAACCAGGAAATTAATGAACAACTGTAGGTAGGGTTGGTTTGCATCTATGTAAATAAAACAAAGGGTATTCTTCTTCCCTGGTATCATTTTTATTATTCTCCTCAAATAAAACCAATAAAACTTTTTTCAAAAAAAAAATTGGGGGTGGGGGAGGGCAAATGCAGGCATCATTAGGTGGAGAAGATGTAAACAAGAAAAAAGCCAAGCAATCTCTTCTCAATATACAATATACAATATACAATAGCAGAGTTGGAGGGGACCTTGGAGGTCTTCTAGTCCAACCCCCTGCCTAGGCAGGAACCTTATACCATTTCAGACCAATGGCTATCCAACATCCTCTTAAAGACTTGCAGTGTTGGGGCATTCACAACTTCTGGAGGCAAGCTGTTCCACTGACTAATTGTTCTAACTATCAGGAAATTTCTCCTCAGTTCTAAGTTGCTTCTCTCCTTGATTAGTTTCCTCCCATTGTTTCTTGTCCTGCCTTCAGGTGCCTTGGAGAATAGCCTGACTCCCTCTTCTTTGTGGCAACCCCTGAGATATTGGAACACAGCTATTCTCCCTCGCCTTCTCTCTCCCCCACATGCAATTCCTCATAGGTAATGCTGAATTTCAGCTAAAAGAATTGCTTTTGGAAATAACTGGGCGCTCTTAAAAAAAACTCAGTTTATATTATCAAATCACACTGAATTACTAGCATGGTACCAAGAAACAAAATCTATTACAGAGATGGAGCTATCCAGGAGAAGGGTGGCTTATTTGTCAGTAGTTCCTACTAAATTCTATACGATTTGTGATCCAGTCAAGGCGCAATTCAGCATGTCCTTCATGCTGCCAGAGGCAGTATATAATTCAGTATATAATTCAAGGGAATGTGTGTAGAATGTCCCTCAGCATTTTAATCATGCTTTCCTCTCTGCTGCGAAAATAAGTTTTTAAAAAAACCTTAAGCCATTTTATAAACAACTTTTAGAAAGTGACATTTTCAGCAAAATAAACACTGCAATATTTATCCAGTAAAAATTAAAAAACAAACAGGAATAACTTCACCCACAAATGTGTCCTAAGACACTGGCATATACTTTCGCCCACATAAATGGAAACAATGGCCTTTATGCAATCATGTAGAGAAAAAATCAGAAGTGCCATGCCTGAGGCCATTTGCAGCTGGCTTAGCTGTACCCATCTCCTCCTCTTGAGAATTTCCTCCTCAGAAGATTGTCCCTCTAGGAACATGGTGTACAGAATGATTTTGCAACAGGAATGAAATAAATCAGGATTTACATTATTGGAGCAGAAGGATTCTTCTTAAGTAAATATTTGAAGTGACCAAATTCTACTAGAATAAAAACATTCATAATGATCGCAATATAGGCAATATGTGTTTCCCCGAAAAATAAGACAGGGTCATATTTTCTTTTGACCCCTGAAATAAGTGCTTGCCATTATTTTTGGGGAGGTCTTATTATTTGTGAGGTAGAGGAGGTGGCAAGCGTGATCACCTCATGGCTACTACTGTGTTGTGTTTCACTGGGCATGCCGCTCTTTTTGCGGCGGCCATTAGCATGACAGAAGAGATACGGTGGCTGGGATTGTGGGATTGGCCATTAGGTAAGGGTGTGTGGGGTGCATGGATAATGTTTCCCCCCTCCCTTCCCTCCTTCCAGCAGCGCATGCATTTAAATATTTTGCGAAGGACTTATTTTCAGGGGAGGACTTATTTTAGCACATGCACTCAAAAGACCAATTGGGCTTATTATCCGGGGAGGTCTTATTTTCAGGGAAACAGTATTGTTTTAGACTAATTTAGTCTCATCCAGTCCAGGAGTTCAGAAACAACAGCTAGTGTGTATGTGATGCTCTGGCTGTACAATAATAGGGCTCTGAAACGCGTGTTCATATTCCCAGACAACATGTTCAGCACCTGTTCCCATGAGTTATGACTCAACAAATCTGAATGGCAGCATACTCTATTGTGTGTAAACCTGATATATATCTAATTTATTTTAATCCTGAAGTCATTGATAAAATTACCATATTTTTTGAAGTATAAGACACACCTTCCCCCCTAAAAGTGGGTGAAAATTTAGGGGTGTCTTATAGACTGAATACAGGTGTATTTGGCCTCCTGAACCCTCCACATATTATGTTTTCACCCTCCCCGCCCCCCTGAAGCACTCTGCATTCTCTGCATGGCCTGTTTTCACCAAAAATGTTTTTGATAAAAACAGGCTGTACGGAGCACTGCAGAGTGCTTCTGGGGGCCTGGGAAGGCGAAAACACAATACGTGGAGGCCAAAAACTATTTTTTCTTGTTTTCATCCTGTAAATTTAGGTGCGTCTTATAATCTTATACTCCAAAATATATGGTATTCTGGTTTGCAGATGCAGCTGGCTAACAGCAATAGAATAAAACTTGCATTAAGAAAAATTTAATAAGCATGTTTAATGGGAAGAGATCAATATTGAAATGAGCAAAGTGAATAAATCCCCATCACTACAGCACAATGATTAAGAACAGAGGAAACACCTGACAATGTGAAATGTTTATACCGGAAAATCACAGTTTATGCTTAATTACAATATTGCCTTTGGCAGTAGTATGGAATGCTTGCAATTACATTGACCTAGAATCTTTATTTCATTAAAGTAGTGACCATTTTCTATTTTTAAATCGAAAAAAGTGTTGAAAAAAATGAATAAATATGCTAGAACATACGGTAATGCTAGCTTGACCCTTATATGATCAGCCCTATTATTTATATAATGTTTTGATGTCATGGTGTTCCATAAGCCCAAGTTAATAGTATTAAAGCATTCGGGATAATAAAACTGCCACCTTTATCTAATTTAGTTATTTTCTAGGTCAGCATAAATATTAAGCAGCATATGCTATGACTGTTATGAATATTGCCTTTGGGAGGAAAGTATATTTCATTCCCTCCAAAAATGTAATATCTAGGGCACTGAATCAGTTTGCTGTACCAAGGTTTCTTTTTTCTTTTTCCTTTTTGTTTCTTCCTTCTTCAACAGAGAGCAGTTCTTTAGAAGATAGGTAAATTCCCATCAGTGATGGGTTCCTACCGGTTCGGTTGAACCGGTAGTAGTTTGGTGGCCTGGGTTGCTGAAATCAGCAGTGAGCCAGGCCTGCCATGCCCTCAAACCTGTTCTCCGGGTGGTGCTGCAGGTGCCGCCATCTTGTTTTTTGCTTCTGTGCATGCGCAGAATAATTTTTATTGTACTGCGTGTGGGGGGGGAGGGCACAGCCACAAGCGAACCAGCAGTAGTGACTGCTGGAACCCACCCCTGATTTCCCTGTAATCATTTATTAAATCAGGACTCTAGCTTAAGCTGTTTTTCCATTAAGTACACTGCCAGAAGAAAAGAAGAGAAATTGGTTTTCTATGATGTTGCAGGATACAGGATTGAAGGGCTAGTTAACAGGATTGAGTTGGTGCAAAATTATCTATTATCTACAATTATCTGTTTACTCTCGCTTAAACTACAGAATTTCTCCTACCTGGAACCATCCAGATGACTTAAGATATATTTTCTATGTTACTTATTTTGCACAACTGCCAGTTATCTGGAGCCTAGTAGATTGCAAAAGATTAAGGATAAACATAAACCAGTTTATAGCAAAAAAATAAATAAATTACAAATGACAGCTGCGCTTGATCACTACAATATTTATAAACTTTCTAACTACTCCAGCCCCGTTCTGCCAATACTATAAATTACTTTTCCTTTTCTATAATTTCAGTATGATGGTTTTAAAAAAGCAATCAGTGTTTTAGTATCTACTACTATGGTGTGTTCACATTACATATTTTGTCAACAGACTTTGTTTTCCATGTATTCGAAATGGTGGCCTCACCCTTCAGATAACGTAAGAGTCCACTCTATGGATACATAATAAAGGTATGATCACACAGAGATTATAAAGTATATTTTCAGTTTAATGCATGGTGTGGGAAATAGCCAGTGTATAATGGTTGACACATTATTATACAATTAAATACCTACTGATAGTATTTATTAGGCAACTAAGTCTTTACAGTATTCTAGAAAGAAAATATAAATGATAATATTCAGTATTATATAAATACTGATTTCCCATAGTGGATAGGGACAAATTACATATCAAATTGGCTCCAATTTGACCTTCCACAAGGCTTTGGAAACTTGGATTTATGCCAGAGCCTGGGTCCACAGGTGTGTATCAGAGCCTATCTTCTGACTGTTAACAGTTGTTTTCTGATTCTGACTGCTGTGTGTTTTTATTTTTTGTACTATATGTGATTTTAGTTTTTTAGCTACTTATTGTAAACTGTCCAGAGTAATGTATGTGAAATGTTGTAAATATAATTTACTTGGACTTCAGTAAGACATTTGATAAAGTAGACCATAACCTACTACTGAATAAAATAGAAAAATGTGGGTTAGACAGCATTACCACCAGATGGATTCATAACCGACTGACCAACCATACTCAACGTGTAGCCCTCAATGGAACTGCATCTACACGCATAGATATGCAGTGGTATACCCAAGGCTCTGTTTTATGCCCAGTACTCTTCAACATTTTCATCAATTATTTGGACAAGGGGCTAGATGGGGAACTCATCAAATTTGCAGACAATACCAAGCTGGCAGGAATAACCAACACTCTAGAACAGGGGTCCCCAACCTTTTTTGCACCAGGGACCGGTTTCATTTTAAAGAAAATTCTGCGGACCGGCTGGCCTAGAGGAGGAGGGGGGGCAGGGGGAACAGGCAGCGCATGCGCATGCGGGGGGGGGGTGAGTCGGCTCACTTGGCCGTCTAGGGCAGTGGTAAGCAAACTTATTAGTCAATAGAGCCAAATATCAACAGTACCACAACTGAAATTTCTTTTGAGAGCCAAAAGGTGTGGCCTGTTTTGTGGGAGTGGCTCAGTTGTCATGTGACACCAGTGGGCGTGGCCAACTTGGAAAATGTGGTGAAAATCACTTAACAGTCTTGCTTAGCAACCAAAATTTTGGCCTCAATTGTGGTCATAAGTTCTTTCTTTCTCTTTCTTTCTTTCTTTCTTTCTTTCTTTCTTTCTTTCTTTCTTTCTTTCTTTCTTTCTTCCATTTCTGGCTGGTCTTTGGTCTTCTGAAGATGGTAAAAATGGATTTATGGGCACTCGTTATATATAAAGGCAGCCCATGACTCTTTGGGATGTTGGTTTGAATCCAGGAAATGACTCAGAGGATGTGATTCCTTTGAAATGACCACTGGGAGAAAAATAGATCTTTAACCTGGTTAACCAAACAGGTAGCTTGAGGTGGAATTTCAATTTCAATTTATTAAATTTATAAAGGAAATAGGAAAATAGATTTCTTCCTTTCCTTTCCTTTCCTTCCTTCCATTGCCTCCCTTCTTTCCTTCCCTCCCTCCTACCCTCCATTCCTTTCTTTTTCTTTTTCTTTCCTTCCTTTCCTTCCTTCCTTCTTTCACCTCTCCCTTCCTCCTCCCTCCCCCTTCTTTCCTTCACTCCCTCCCACCCTCCATCTATCTTTCTTTTTCTTTCGTTCCTACCTTCTTTCACCTCTCCCTTCCTCCTCCCTCCCCTTCTTTCCTTCACTCCCTCCCACCCTCCATTTATCTTTCTTTTTCTATTTTTCTTTCTTTCTCTTTCTCTTTCTCTGTTTTTCTCTCTCTCTCTCTCTCTGTCTCTCCTCCCTCCACCCATCTCTGTCACTGTGTGTGTGTATGTGTGTCTGTTTCCCTCTCTCTCTGTTTCTGTCTCTCTAAGTCTGCCCCTCTGTGTGTCTGCCATTCTCTCCCTCCCTCCCCCCGGGGAAGCAGCAGAGGGGTCGACATGTCGGTTGCAGAGGTTATCCCGCAGCAGGCGGGCGAAGGACCCGAGCTGCGGCTATTCTTAAGTGCCGCCAAAGCCATCCGGGCGCTGCATGCCCAGCTCCCTTTCAGCTCCGTGTGCGCCGCTGAAGCCGTCCGGGCGCTTAAGATAGCCGCAGCTTGGGTCCTTCGGCCGCCCGCTGCAGGATAACCTTCCCAGCGGACATGCCAGCCTCTCCAGAAAGCCCCGGAAAGTGCAGTGCGCCGCGGTGGCCATCGGAACGAGCTGGTGGAGGCGCGCTCGGCCATCCTCTGCCAGGGGGCTGCTCCCTCCTCCTTGCCGGCCCTGCGGCCCGGTTCCTATGAAGCTGCGGACCGGGGGTTGGGGACCCCTGCTCTAGAAGATGGGTTCAAGATACAGAAGGGTCTTGACAGACATGAACATTGAGCGTTATCTAACAAAATGAAATTCAATGCTGAAAAAAGTAATGTTCTACATTTAGGCAAGAAAAACAAAATGCACAGGTACAATATATGTGGTACCTCGCTCAATACTAGTAACTGTGAGAAGGATCTTGGAGTCCTAGTGGACATCCATTTAAATATGAGCCAGCAGTGTGCAGCAGCTGCCAAAAAAGCCAACATAGTTCTAGGCTGCATAAACAAAGGGACAGAATCAAGATCATGTGAAGTGTTAATACCACTTTATAATGACTTGGTAAGGCCACACTTGGAATACTGCATCCATTTTTGGTTGACACGATGTAAAAAAATGTGAAGACTCTAGAAAGATTGCAGAGAAGAGCAACAAATATGATTAGGGGACTGGAGGCTAAAACCTATGAAGAACATTTGCAGGAACTGGGTATGTCTAGTTCAATGAAAAGGAGGACTAGGGGTGACATGATAGCAGTGTTCCAATATCTCACAAAGAAGAGGGTGTCAAGCTATTCTCCAAAGCACCTGAGGGTAGAACAAGAGAACTGGTTCGGGGGCGTGGCAGGCTTGGGTCACTGCCGGTTCCACTACTGGTTCGGCCAAACCGGTAGGAACCCACCACTGATGGAGATATAAATTAATTAATTATTCTTCTTTTTATACATAAAAATGGTAATAAAAATGTGTTAACATACACACAAATCTCAATCCACTATCCCTATCATTATTTTTGCCTTTTCTTCCTTTCTATATATAGTGCAGAACTATGGAATTCATTGCCAAAATGTGCATAGATGGTGTCCCCAAACTTTCTTTTCCCACATTATTCCCTAAATCTAGATATTCTTCTCTCACCTATCTCCCATTACACAAATGTTCACTGACATAATCAGAAAAGTCGAAAATTCAAATTTTCTTGTGGAAGTTCACATATAAATTTTTTATTATTTCAAAAATGTAACTACTAATGAGAAAGAGTCCAGTTAATTATAGAGCATGAGAGCACCCTAAAAATTAAGTTGCTAGGACTTAATTTAGAAATGATAATTATATTCACCAGCGAATGGAAAAATAAGACAGCAATACCTTGCTTGTTATTGTATTTATAAATTTGCAATCTCAGGACAAGGATCCCTCCCATGGAAGTTTTGATATACAGTATCTTAACAGTATTCAAACAATGTATTTTAGATCGGGGTGAAATCAACTTACCTTCGCTACTGGTTTGCAAATGTGAGCATGTGTGTGAACTTTCCGCACATGCACAGAGCGTCAAAAATGGGACGTGATGACGTCTGGGTGGGTGGGTGGAACCTCCCACCGACACCGCTATCGGTTCTCCCAAACCAGATAGAATCAGCTGAATTGCATCACTATTTGAGATACAATATTGTAATCATACTTTTTTAAAGCTTAGATTTGTTTTTAATCTCCTTTATTATTTTTATAAATAACTCAAGGTTGGAAACATACCTGATATTCCTTCCTCCTCTTGTTTTTCTCACAGCAACAACCCCTATGAGGAGAGTTGAGCTGAGAATGTGTGACTGACATTCAACCAGCTTTCATGACTAAGGTGGGACTAGAACTCACCTGTTATCTAGCCCAGCACCTTCACCACTACATCAAACTAGCTCTCACTCTTAAAAGAGAAGAAAATGGCAAACAGTGAGAAAACAAATATCAGTTTACTGAAGATAATATAAAAGTAACATCCAATTCAAAATAGATTATTGAAATAAATACTGAAACCTTACGTCAATAAATAAGCACTCAAGGATAATGGAATCTTGGAAAATCTTTGGCAGAATATATAGGAAGAAAGAACTGGACCACTTTATCTTTGCCATTAAGATTTTTCATATTTTAGTACACATTTTGAATATATTTTGTCTAGAGTTTAGTAACTGTAAGCAAAAGAACAATTGACTTCCTTCCTATTGAAAAAGAATTCCCGTAGCTAGGTATTCATAGCGTCCAAAACAGAATATTGTGTATTTGTGTGTAAGTAACCAAATCCATCTATATTTTAGGGCACAACCCGATATAAGTAAAAATTGCCATTCATAATACAAGTTTTTTCTTGTATTATGGTGTAATAAATTCAGTGATTTTATGTATCTTCTACACCTGCTACATTGCAATCAGACTGAATTCAGGGACAGGATGAAAATGGGGGGAAAAGTGTAGAGGTGGGAAAGCCAAGTGAAGATATGGATATTTTGTCCCCAGATTCTATGCTAAATACGTACAAAGATAATGGAAGGAAATTCTGAGTTGCAACTTTGAAGTGCTATTTACGACTCAACTGAGTAGGTAGCACAAATAACATCCCTCAAGGTTTGTTTACAAGGTCTTTTAAGATGTCAGGAAATGGGCGGGTCTAGTTTCAATTCCCTTATGCCTAATTCAAAAGGAAAGGAGTTGCATTCACTTATTTTATCACTTTAGCTCTAAGCCAAAGGGAATCACTATTTATTAATTTTCATCCATTTCCTGATTTTCTCTCTCTCACACTTACAAGGATTCTCTATAGAAGCCACATCTCAGGTTATTCGTGTCTCAAGTAAAGACGGGCTTGATCAAGAGCATGTTGCAGGAATGAATATCTCACTTGCTTCAGCCTGAGCCAGTACAGGAAACTAACTGCATATTGCCTGCACGGCGAGCCTTCTGTTTTGTGACTCTACTTGAACCTTTGCCATTTCTCTCAAATAGATAGTTCAGTGGTGGCGAACCTTATCAGCACATAGTGCCCAAACTGGAATGCGCGTGCATGTGCCCGTGCCGGAGCGCTGGAAACCCAAAGACCAGCTGGGAACACACGCATAGCTGTTTTTTGGGCGTTTTTGGGCTATTTCCAGGCCAGTTTTCAGGCCGCTTTCAGGCCGTTTTTCCAGGTCATTTTTCGTCCCAAAAACGGTCTGAAAATAGCACGAAAAACAGCCTGTTTTGGAGCTGTATTTCAGTCTGTTTTCAGATGCTCCGGCAGAAGAGCAGCTGGTGACAGCGTGTCCGCCCAGAGATGGCTCTGTGTGCCACCTCTGGCATGTGTGCCATAGGTTCACCATCACGGAGATAGTCTTTTCCTGCCACCCCAATTGCTGAACTTTCTTTTTCAAGGAAGCACTTGTTTTTCCTTTCCCTGAATATTTGCTTCCTACTGGGTTGGAGAAAAAATGTACAATATGAAGATACCAAAAGTTAAGATCCCTTTCAAACCATGGTCATTTAGTAACATTAATAGCTCAGCTCGACTCATTTTAAAAAAAAAACATAGTTGTGATTGCAGTCATAACTGCCTACAATCTAAGCTTATGAAAATTCAGTACATGCAGGTAGCCCTTGACTTAAGACCAGTCACATAGGGATAATTCAAAGCTACAACAGACTTCCCTAAAGGTACTTAAAACCTGGATTCAAAATGGCTGCTTCCTCCTGCCTGTGATCACGACCACACTTGCGGCCATTCGCGATGTCTCACATTCAAATGACTGGATTTTATGAAGGATTTGCTGCAAACCAGCATTTACTTCTGGCTTTCTGCAAAAATGGCCCAACTGTGGCATTCACTTAACAGTCATGGTGGTCACGTTATGACTGTAGTGTTCATTTAATGGCCATTGCAAAAAAAGGTCATAAAATCAGGTTGGTCATGTGGGTGACCCATTTTCTGATCATCACAACTTACAATTGAGATGGGCAGGCTCCATTATTGAGGATCTGCTACAGTTCAAATACATTTCCAACCCAATAATCATACAGTGCATAATATACTAACCTACAAGTACCTAAGCTGTGGTTTATTAAATTAACTCAGTTGCCTGAATTTGTGCAAATCGGCAGACTTTATAACTAACCATATTCTTTAAGTTTCATAACACAATATAAAATAACCAATCACATTTTGATAATGATTGCTGTGCATATCCAATTGTTCAAGGTAGTCTTTAAAAAAAAAGAATAAAGGATGAAAAGGAATAGGAACAAAGAGGGTACCTGTAGGAAGCCTCTAGATGAGATGGGTAGCACATAAATCAAATCAGATCAATGAATCAATCAATGAATCAATCTCTTAGATCTGTCCTGCCAGGCAATGTTTCTAAACAAAAACAGTTTGGTTCTTTATAACACTACTGTAGAAACACAAGTGAAGACATAAATTCAAGTACCATACCCTGTTTTCCCCAAAAGAAGACCTACCCAGATAATAAGCCCCATTGGGCTTTTGAGCCCATGCACTTAAATAAGCCCTTCCCTGAAAATAAACCCTCCCCCAAAATATTGCAACACAGCAGAAGCCATGAGGTGACCATGTTCGCTGCCTCCTGCACCTCAAAAATAATAAGATCTCCCTGAAAATAAGGTCAAGCACTTATTTCGGGTGTCAAAAGAATATAAGACACAGTCTTATTTTTGGGAAAATAAGGTGCTGACTACCATCTTTAAATCGCTCCATGGCTCGGGGCCTAGCTACATACGAGACCGCCTCCTGCCCCATACATCCCTTCGACCGATCCGCTCCCACAGAGAGGGCCTTCTCCGGGAACTGTCGGCCGGGCAATGCCGGTTGGCGACACCCAGGGGAAGGGCCTTCTCTGTGGCGGGCCCAGCCCTATGGAACGACCTACCCCCGATTTATGCACTACCTCGGACCTCCACCTCTTCTACCAGCGTCTTAAGACGTATTTATTCCAACAAGCCGGCCTAGCATAGCCCCCCTTTTCTGACTTTTATTCTGATAAATTTTAATTCATAGGGTTTTATAAGGGTTTTTAGCACGGGATATAATTTAATTAGTTTTTAATAATGTATTTTTGTATGGTTTTTAATATTGCCTGTGTGCCGCTCTGGGTCTTTGCTAGGAGAAGGGCGGGGTATAAATTTGAAAAAAATAAAAAAATAAAAAAAAATACGGTATAAAACAGATTCCTCAGAAAATTAGACACCTTCAACTCAGACTCAGCTGCTCATGAAAGTGAATGGACAAATCCTTGTCATTTTGCTCTGTCTTTATTAAGCATTTGTAGTTATTCCAGGGCACTTCTGAAATCTCTTTAATCTATGCTGCCTGGAATCACTGTGTGAGAATGCTTTTAACTGTTCTGATATTGTCAGGACATAATGTTATTTTTGTTTTATTTGCCATTACCTTCCTTCTTAGAATTTACCTTTTATTTACTTCTCTAGAATTTTTTTAAATCTGTTTTGAATACAGATGCAGAATACAGATTCCAGAATACAAAACTCTACTGTTTTCACTTGCTTACTATCAACTCTTAAGTTTACTAATTATGTAAGTAGGCCTTATCTTTACCTTATTAAAATTTAATATTAACTCTGATTTTTTCAGTTTCCATTTTTGTTTCCATAATGATCTCCTCCTTACTTTTGCTAATAAAATGATATCTCTATATTTCAAGAGAGCCAGTTTGATCGAATGGTTAAGGCAGCAGGGCTAGAAAATTCATTGCCTTAGGAATGAAAGCTGGCTGCAGTGGTGGGTTTCTGCAGGCTCGCACCTACTCGCGAGAGCCGGTTGGTGAAATTTAGAGAACCGGTGAGAGGGGGTTCCACCGGCGTACCTGGAAGTAAATCTGGCCCACCACTGCCAGTGACCCAACGGAAAGGAAAGGAAAGGAAGGAAGGAAGGAAGGAAGGAAGGAAGGAAGGAAGGAAGGAAGGAAGGAAGGAAGGAAGGAAGGAAGGAAGGAAAGAAGGAAAGAAAGAAAGAAAGAAAGAAAGAAAGAAAGAAAGAAAGAAAGAAAGAAAGAAAGAAAGAAAGAAAGAAAGAAAGAAAGAAAATTAAATTTATCATCACAATTGAGTCCAAAATTTTGGTTGCTAAGCAAAAGCGTTGTTAAATGAGTTTCACCACATTTTAAAAGGTGGCCACTCCCACCCTGTCACATGACTGCCAAGCCACACCCACAAAATAGGCCACACCTACAGAGTAGGTTCTAAAAAATTTGAAACCCACCACTGGCTGGCTGCATGACTTTGGCCAGTCACTCTCTCTCAGCCCCTCACTTCACTGGGCTGTTGTGAAGAAAATAGCAGAAAGGAAGGCTAAGTTTGTTGTCTTCAGTTATTTATAAAAATAGTACAAGTAGTCCTCGACTTATGGCCACAACCTAGCTCAAAAGATTTGTGGCTGAGATAGGTGTTAAGTGAATTTTGCCACCTTTTTGACCTATCTTGCCATAAATGTTAAGTAAATCACTGCATTATTACCATATTTACCATATTTTTCGGAGTATAAGACGCAACAAGATTTTGAAGAGGTAAATTTAAAAAAAAAGGTTTTTACACTCTGCAGGCTTCCCAAACCCTCTGCACGCACCGGGTTTTTTTTGCAAAGAATGGCATGCAGAGGCTTTGGGAAGCTTGTAGAATGCTCCTGGGGGCTGGGTGGGGACAGGAAACGAGCAAAAAACGGGCCCATTTTTTGCAAAAAAAAACAGGGCATACATAGGCTTTGGGAGGCTTGTAGAGTGTTCTGGGGGCTGGGGAGGACAAAAATGAGCAAAAAAAGCAGCCTGACATTTGCTCGTTTTTGCCCTCCCCAGCCCCCAGGAGCAGTTTGCAGGCCTCCCAAATCCTCTGAGCGTCCATTTTTGAGAAAAATGGGATGCGTGGGGATGGGGGTTTAGGAGACCAAAATGCTGTATTCAGTGAATACAGCATTTAGGGGGCGATAGGGGGCGAACATCTTGCCCCTGTGGATGGGGCGCGCAATTTGGGTGTCCTCCTGGATACCCGGCTGTCTATGGAAGAGCAAGTGACAGCCGTGGCCAGGAGGGCGTTTTACCAGGTTCGCCTGGTCCGCCAATTGCGCCCCCTATTGGATCGGGACGCCCTTCGCACAGTCACTCATGCCCTCGTGACATCCCGACTGGACTATTGTAACTCCCTCTACATGGGGCTCCCCTTGAAGTGCACCCGGAGGCTTCATTTAGTTCAGAATGCAGCCGCGCGAGCAATCATGGGAACCACTAGGTTTACCCACATTACACCGCTCTTACGCGAGCTGCACTGGCTGCCTGTCGTCTTCCGGGTGCGCTTCAAGGTGTTAACTATCATCTTTAAAGCGCTCCATGGCTCGGGACCTAGCTACCTGCAGGATCGGATCCTGCCTCACACATCCTCGCGGCCGATTCGCTCCCACAGAGAGGGACTTCTCCGGGTGCCGTCCACTAGACTTTGTCAGCGGGCGACTCCCAGGGGAAGGGCTCTCTCTGTGGCGGGCCCGGCCCTCTGGAACGACTTCCCCCCGATATTAGAACGACCACGGACCTCCGCTCCTTCCGCTTGAAATTGAAGACTCATCTTTTCCGCCTGGCCGGCCTAGGGTAGTCTCTCTCTCTATGGGTTTTTAAATGTATGGGGATTTTTAGTTAATGGGATTTTAGCACAGGAATTAATTTAATCTGTTTTTAATTTTGTTATGTATGTTGTATATTTATTGTTTTTATTTCCCCTGTGCACCGCACCGAGTCCCTGTGGGGAGAGGGAGCGGTCAATAAATTTGGCTATTATTATTATTATTACTCAGATTTTCACCCTCTTTTTTGGGAGAAAATGGTACGTCTTATATTCTGAAAAATATGGTAAGTGAATCTGGGTTCCCCATTGACTTTGCTTGTCAGAAGGTCGCAAAAAATGATCACATGACCTGCAACGGTCATAAATATGAACTAGTTGCCAAGCATCCGAATTTTAATCACGTGACCATGGGGATGCTGCAATGGTTGTAAGTGTCAAAAATGGTCATAAGTCACTTATAAGTCATGTTTGAACAGTCACTCAAAAAAACTATTGTAAGTTGAAGACTACCTGTATAAATAAATACTAAATTTAAAAAATACATTATTGTGTTGCAGGTTTAATTTAGCTGCCATTCTTACAATATATAATTCTTACAATATACATAAATATATATACATATACATATGCATATGCATATCCATACACAAACATAGACATACATACACATAAACACACACACTTATACATATAAGTATATGTATATGGTAAATGGGATGCAGTGGCTCAGTGGCTAAAATGCTGAGCTTGTCAATCAGAAGGTCGGCAGTTTGGCAGTTCGAATCCCTAGTGCTGTGTAACAGAGTGAGCTCCCATTACTTGTCCCAGCCCCAGCTTCTGCCAACCTAGCAGTTTGAAAGCACGTAAAAAATGCAAGTAGAAAAATAAGAACCACATTTGGTGGGAAGGTAACAGCGTTCCGTGCATCTTTGGCATTTAGTCATGCCAGCCACATGACCACAGAGATGTCTTCAGACAGCACTGCCTCCTCAGCTTTGAAACGGAGATGTGCACCACCCCTAGAGTCAGGAATGACTAGCATATATATGCCAGGGGAACTTTTACTTTCACCTTTATAATGTAAGTATTATGTATTGTAAGAATGGCAGCTAAATCAAACCTGCAGCACAATAATATATATTTTAAATTTAGTATTTATTTATATCTTGCCTTTACAGGTAGTCCTCAACTTATAATAGTTCACTGAGTGGCCGTTCAAAGTGACTTAAGTGACTTATGACCATTTTTTGACACTTACAACCCAGCCTGGCCAGGAGAAGGGTTCAAGTGTAGAGTTAGCTTCGAGCCACTGCACAGCTCCAAAAGACCTAGGACCAACTCTCTCCCCCATGTTCTGTGGAGCCTTATGTAATTGTTGCCAAGGGAGGGCTGTCAGACTGGGGAAAATTCTTGTATTATAGTCAGAAGATAAGAAACTAGTATGCTTGAACTCTGCATGTATGGATCTGGTTTAGTGGCGAAATTCAAATTCAAAAATTTTTATAACCAGTTCTGTGGGCAAGTCTTGGTGGGTGTGGTGTGGCTTGGTAGGCATGGCAGGAGAAGGATACTGCAAAGTCTCCATTCCCTCCCCACTCCAGGGGAAGGATACTGCAAAATCTCCATTCCCACCCCACTCTGGGGCCAGCCAGAGGTGGCATTTGCTGGTTCTCTGAACCACTCAAAATTTCCACCACCAGTTCTCCAGAACCTGTCAGAACCTGCTGTGACAGGTTCTTTGAAGATGATAACCAAGGTGTTGGTTATCATCTTCAAAGCGCTCCATGGCACGGGACCTAGATATCTGCGGGATCGCATTCTGCCCCATACATCCCTGCGGCCGATTCGCTCCCACAGGTTATGCCAGCGGGCGACGCCCAGGGGAAGGGCCTTCTCTGTGGCGGGCCCGACCCTCTGGAACAACCTTCCCCCCAAAATCAGAACAACCACGGACCTCCGCTCCTTCTGTCAAAAATTAAAAACACACTTCTTCTGCTTGGCTGGCCTAGGGTAATTAAGCTATTTTTAGGGGTTTTTAGGGCTTAGTTTTAGTTTTTTATATGGGATTTTAGCGCAGGGTTAGTTTAATTTCATTTTAATATTGTATTTGTTTGTGGTTTGTATTAGTATTTTTAATTCCCTGTGCCCCGCCTCGAGTCCCTTCAAGGAGAGAGAGCGGGTTATAAATTTAAAATTATTATTATTATTATTAAAGACCGTAAATAGTAAATAGAAGGACTTATAGTTCCGGAGAGATGGACAAAGCGCAAACTTAGGGGGTTTTTGTCCAAATTTTTAATCCGTCTTTTAAGGGGTCCCAGGGTGGGGGGAGGGCCTAATCAGTCAGTAGGGGATCTGGGCATAGGGCCGACCAACAAAATTAGGAGTAAGATTAAGGATTGGTCTAACGAGGAGGGAGGGGTAGGGGTTGTTCCTGTGGAGGGATTTCCCATCCATACGGTCCTAGGGAGGGGTAGGGGCGGTGGGAGACAGGGTGTCCATCTGAGGTTGGGGGATCGTGGCCTCTGGTTACAAGTGGTCGCTTGCCCCAACCCCGTGCTCCCCTCGGGGACTAGGCGGTCAAGGTTTACAGAGCCGCGGCCCCAGGATGATGCTCTGCAACGCCAGGTCCGTGGTAAATAAAGCCCCCCTCATAAATGACCTAGTATCAGAGGGGGACCCGGACCTGGTGGGAATTACGGAAACCTGGTTGGGCCCCGAGGGGGGTTTACCTCTCGTGGAAATGTGCCCACCGGGATACCGAGCATTTCATCAGCCTCGGGCCCTAGGCAGGGGTGGAGGAGTGGCGATTATCATTAAGGAGAGTCTAGAGCCGAGGGGGATCACTGTACCTCAGACTACCGGCTGTGAATCCCTCTTTGTGAAATGGGGCCTAGGGAGGCAGTTGGGCTTGTTGATTATATACCTGGCTCCCCGCTATGTAACAACAGCCCTGCCCGAGCTCCTCGAATTGGTCGCCGGGGTGGTAGGGGAGACCCCCAGACTTCTAGTCATGGGGGACTTTAATTTACCATCGGTGGGCGAGGCATCGGAGGCAGCTCGGAAGTTCATGGCTTCCATGACGGCCATGGACCTGACCCAATTAGGTCAGGCCCCCACTCACGATGGAGGACACACGCTGGATCTTATTTTCGTCTCTGGCCAGTGGAGAAGTGATCTTGGAACCGGGGACTTAGTCATTTCACCCTTGTCATGGACAGATCACTCTCTCCTTCGGCTGGACTTTCCAATCGCCTCATCTCACCGTGGGGAGGCGGAGCCAGAGACACCCAGATGGTTCCGCCCCAGGCGCCTGATGGACCCTGAAAAGTTCCAGAAGGAGCTTGGGCCAATACCTGTATCCTTGACTCGTGCCGTGGCTGAGGTGACAGCATGGTATAGTGCGGCCGCGGGGGCCTTAGACCGCGTCGCGCCTTTGCGGCCTCTCACATGGCGTCAGCCCACCCAGGCTCCTTGGTTTTCTGAGGAGCTGAGGGAGATGAAACGCCGCAAGAGACGCCTAGAGAGTAGGTGGAGATCCTCTCGATCTGAATCTGATCGAACACTGGTAAGAGCCCATTTGAGGACTTACTTAGTGGCAATGAGGGTGGCCAAACGCAAGTATTGTGCCACCCGCATCGCATCCGCAGAAAACCGCCCGGCGGCCCTGTTTGGGGTGACCCGCTCTCTCCTTCAACAGAGGCCGCGGGAGTCCTCCTTGCAGGGCCGAGCCGAGGAATTTGGAGAATATCTGCAGGATAAAATCACTCAGATTCGGAGCGAGTTGCTCTCCACAGATAGTGGTCCGGTGGAAGTATCCGATGCAGGCCTTGAGACTATTTTATGGGAAGACTTTGACTTTGTTACTGCCAAGGACATGGACAAGTTGGCGAGGAGACTAAAGGCCACCACATGTTTATTAGACCCTTGTCCCTCCTGGCTTGTACTGGCATCCTGGGAGGAGACACGAGGCTGGCTCCAGGCCATTGTGAACGCTTCTCTGCGTGAGGGGTCCTTACCTACCGTCTTGAAAGAGGCGGTGCTGAGACCCCTCCTCAAAAAGCCTTCCCTGGACTCAGCATTATTGGCTAATTATCATCCGGTCTCCAACCTTCACTTTCTTGCGAAGGTTGTAGAGAGTGTGGTTGCACAGCAGTTTCCTCGTCACCTGGAGGAAACTGATTATCTAGACCCGCGCCAGTCCGGCTTTCGGCCCGGTCATAGCACCGAGACGGCATTGGTCGCATTGGTAGATGATTTCTGGAGGGCCAGGGATAGGGGTTGTTCCTCTATCCTGGTCTTGTTAGATCTCTCAGCGGCTTTTGATACCATCGACCATGGTATCCTTTTGCACCGACTAGAGGGGTTGGGGGTGGGAGGCACCGTTTTGCGGTGGTTCTCCTCCTTCCTCTCTGATCGGTCGCAATATGTGTTGACGGGGGGGGCAGAGGTCGACTTCTAGGCCCCTCGCATACGGGGTACCGCAGGGGTTGGTCCTCTCGCCACTCCTATTCAACACGTATATGAAGCCGCTGGGTGAGATCATCCGTGGTTTTGGGGTAGAATACCATCTGTACGCTGATGATACCCAGTTGTACATCTCTACCCCAAGCCACCCCAACGATGCCGTTGAGGTGATGTCCCGGTGTTTAGAGGCCGTACGGATCTGGATGGGCAGTAACAAACTCAAACTCAACCCATCCAAGACCGAGTGGCTGTGGTTCCCGGCTTCCCGGTTTAGCCAGATGACACCATCGCTGGCGATGGGGACTGAAAATTTGGCCCCCATTTGGCCACCCTACAAGACAAGGGTGCCCATTATCTCCATTGTTATTTATCTTAACCCTGGAAGTCTTGTTGAATACAATTCGGGACTCTAACACTTTAAGTGGTATAATTATTAGGCAAAAAGAATACAGAACTAGGGCATTTGCCGATGATCTGGTTGTTACCCTCTCACATCCTATGAACTCAGTAATTCAGATGAAAAATATCATAGTAGAATTTGGTGTGGTGTCTGGGTTTAAATTGAATCAAGGCAAAACGAAAATGATGGTTAAAAATATGTCAGAGACTCAGAGGAAGTCACTTGAAAGCTTGGCAGGTTTTGAAATAGTTTCTAAAGTTAAATATTTAGGAATACAAATTGCAGAAATAAATACAAAACTTTTTTCAAATAATTATGAAGTGTTGTGGCAACAGATACAGAAGGATCTTCAAGCTTGGAATAAGCTACAACTATCTCTGCTTGGAAGGATTTCAGCAATTAAAATGAATATTCTACCTAGATTCATTTTTTTATTTCAGATGATACCGGTGCTTAAATCAGATAAAATCTTGTCAGATTGGCAAGCAACATTAAATAAATTTGTTTGGAAGGAGAAAAAGCCGAGAGTAAAGATGAAGATTATGCAAGATACTCGTGAAAGAGGTGGCCTTAGACTCCCAAACCTCCGATTGTATTATGAAGCGGCGGCATTGACGTGCGTGGCAGATTGGTTTGGGAAAACAAAATCTGAACTACTGAATATAGAAGGTCATGATCTTGTGTTGGGTTGGCATGCATATCTGTTTTATGAAGAAAAGGTGGATAAAGTATTTAACAATCATGTTCTCCGAAGTGCCCTGATGAGAATTTGGAGGAAGCACCGGCCTAATTGGGATTATAAAATACCGCTTTGGTTGGATCTTGTAGACACCATGTGGATTACAAATACTAAGTCACTCGGGGGGTGTTTATATAAAGATGTGCTTACTTTTGATAGGGGCGAATGGCAGATGAAAACTTTGGAACAACTGTTGGAGGCAGGAATTACTTTAAATTGGTTACACTACACACAGTTACAGAAGAGATGGAAAGAAGATCGCAGGATTGTTTTTATGGAGAAAGAAGTGGAGTTGATCAAGCAGATAAAAGAGACTGGCCCAAAACATGTTAAAAGAATATATAATGTACTGTTAGAAAGGGATTCAGAAAGCGAGTTGGTCAAGGATTGTATGATTAAATGGGCTCAGAATTTTGATGAACCCGTTATGTTGGATACGTGGGAAAAAATATGGGTTCAAAATATTAAATTTACACAGTCACAAAGTTTAAGGGAGAATTTTTATAAAATGTTTTATAGATGGTATTTGGATCCTAAGAAATTATCATGTATGTATCCTAATTTTCAACCTAAATGCTGGAGATGCGGGTGTTTAGATGCTACTTTCTTCCATGTATGGTGGACTTGCAATAAGGTCAAAGCTTTTTGGATAAAAATATGGTGGGTTATGCAAAACGTATTTAAGAAAAGATTAGAATTTACCCCGCAAATGTTTCTATTGGGCATAACTAAGGATTTTCGTAAAGGGGAAACAAAATTGTTTTTGTATATGGTTACAGCAGCTAGGTTGTTGATTGCTCAACATTGGAAGAAAGATTTTGTACCGACAATTGCTCAATGGATTCAAAAAGTGGCGGGGTTTGCGGAAATGGCAAAACTTTCAGCTTTCCTAAAAGACCAGAAGCAGGAGAGCTACACACAGGAATGGGCAAAATGGATTAATTATATACAGAATAAATATCAGACTGGGAAATATCATGTAGCTTTTAGGTAGGAATGTTTGGATTGATAGGTGAATAGATTAAACAATATCTGGGATGTTTGGAATGTTTAAAGTGGTGTACAGCGGAACTCAGGGGGGTGGGACTGACTGGGAGGTGGGGGTGGGTTAGGGTGGAGGGTGGGGAAATATAAGTGGATAAGCAATATAGAGATGGGTATAATGGGATATGGTTATGTTATGATGCTGAATTAACTTAGAAAGGGTGTCAGGGAGAGATTGATGTATTTTATACTAAATTTATATCATGTTGGTCGGGGGTATAATACTCAATATTTGAATGAGAACTTTATTTTAAGACGGGGGGAGGTGAGGGGTATACTTTTTGTATGTGATTTTATATTATATATGGCGGGGGGGTAAAAGGGGGGAAAACTTGTTTGAATAAAACTTTTGCAATAAAAAAAAAAAAAAAAAATTTGGCCCCCGTGGATAGAGTGCGCAATTTAGGAGTCCTCCTGGATTTCCGGTTGTCCCTTGAGGATCAGGTGGCGGCCGTGGCCAGGGGGGCATTTTACCAGGTTCGCCTGGTCCATTAATTGCGCCCCTTACTGGACCGGGATGCCCTTCGCACAGTCACTCAAGCACTCGTGACTTCTCGTCTGGACTACTGCAACGCTCTCTACATGGGGCTCCCCTTGAGATGCACTCAGAGGTTGCAGTTGGTCCAGAATGCGGCAGCGCGGGTGATCATGGGAATCTCAAGACATTCCCACATAACAACACTCCTGCGCGAGCTGCACTGGCTACCTGTGACCTACCGGGTGCGTTACAAGGTTTCGATGACCATATTCAAGGTGCTCCATGGCACGGGGCCTAGCTACCTTCGAGACCGTCTTCTGCCCCATATATCCCTTCGACCGACTCGCTCCCAGGGAGAGGGTCTTCTCCGGGTGCCGTCGACCGGACAATGCCGGTTGGCGGCTCCCAGGGGAAGGGCCTTCTCTGTGGTGGGCCCTACCCTCTGGAATGGCCTACCTTCCGACCTCCGTTCCATCACAGACCTCCGCTTGTTTCGCCGGCACCTAAAAACTTATTATTTTCATCTTGCCGGCCTAGCATGATCTACTCCACACCCATTATTTTATAACAAATCAAAACTGTAATTTGGGTTTTAAATTTAAACTTATTTTAAGTTAAGCAGGATATTGATTTAATTTCGTTATTATTTAATAATATTTTGTATTTATGTATAATTGATTTTAAATCTCTGTTCGCCGCCCCAAGTCCCTTTATGGTGAGATGGGTGCGGGTTATAAATGTGAAAAAATAAATAAATAAATAAATAAATAAATAAATAAATAAATAAATAAATTTTAAAAAAAAGTGTGTGTGTGTGTTGCTGGATTTTACCCCAATCTGGTTGTTCACACCTGACAATATGGGGCAATGTGGATCTTTGTCTCTCTCCCTCCCCTATTTTTAATCACTCCAGATACATTAGCTTCTCGTTCATTAGTGAATGCTTCCTTGAGTGAGGGGTCCTTGCCTACCGTCTTGAAAGAGGCGGTGGTGAGACCCCTCCTCAAGAAGCCTTCCCTGGACCCAGCATTGTTAGTAAATTATCGTCCGGTCTCCAACCTTCACTTTTGGGCGAACGTTGTAGAGAGTGTGGTGGCACAACAGTTTCCCCGTCACCTGGAGGAGATTAATTATCTGGACCCGCGCCAGTCCGGCTTCCAGCCTGGACACAGCACTGAGACGGCATAGTTGGTAGATGATCTCTGGAGGGCCAGAGATGGGGGTTGTTCCTCCATCCTGGTCCTATTAGACCTCTCGGCGGCTTTTGATACCATTGACCATGGTATCCTATTGCATCGACTGGAGGGGCTTGGGGTGAGGGGCACCGTTTTACGTTCTCCTCCTACCTCTCTGGTTGATCGCAATTTGTGTTGGCAGGAGGGCAGAGGTCAGCCTCGAGACCCCTCACATGTGGGGTGCCTCAGGGGTCAGTCCTGTCGCCGCTCTTGTTTAACACATACATGAAGCCGCTGGGCGAGATCATCCGTGGTTTTGGGGTAGAGTACCATCTCTACGCTGACAATACGCAGCTGTATATATCTACCCCGAATCACCCCAACGATGCCGTCGAAGTGATGTCCCGGTGCCTGGAAGCCGTGCGGGTCTGGATGGGAAGGAACAGACTCAGACTCAACCCGTCCAAGACCGAGTGGCTGTGGTTTCCGGCGTCCCAGTACAACCAGTTTACTCCATCACTGGCCATAGGGGGTGAACATCTAGCCCCTGTGGATGGGGCACGCAATTTGGGCATCCTCCTGGCTACCCGGCTGTCTATGGAAGATCAAGTGGCGGCCGTGGCCAGGGGGGCGTTCTACCAGTTGCGTCCCCTATTGGACCAGGACGCCCTTTGCACAGTCATTCATGCGCTTGTGACATCCCGCCTAGACTACTGCAATGCTCTGTACATGGGGCTTCCCTTGAGGTGCACCCAAAGACTGCAGCTAGTCCAGAATGCGGCCGCAATTCTGGGAGCCTCTAGGCATTCTCACGTGACACCGCTTCTGCACGAGCTGCACTGGCTGCCTGTGGTGTTGATTACCATCTTTAAAGCGCTCCATAGCACGGGACCTAGTTATCTGCAATAGTTATCCTGCCCCACACATCCCTTCGACCGATTCGCTCCCACAGAGAGAGACTTCTCCGGGTGCCGTCCACTAGGCAATGCCAGCGGGCGACGCCCAGGGGAAGGGCCTTCTCTGTGGTGGGCCCAACTCTCTGGAACGACCTACCCCCCGAGCTCAGAACAACTTCGGACCTCCGCTCCTTCCGCCAAAAGCTTAAGAGCCATTTCTTCCAGCAGGCCGGCCTGGCCTAATCTACATCTCCAGCCTTTAGTCTGAATATTTAAATTGTTTTAATTGGGTTTTTAGGGGTTTAGTTTTTAAGGATTTTAGGTTTGTAGCCCAGGGATATAGTTGGTTTAATTCGATTTTATATATTTATAATGTTTCTATGTTTGTATGCTTTTTAATTCCTGTGCACCGCCCCGAGTCCCTTTGGGGAGAGGGAGCGGTCTACAAATTAAACTTGACTTGACTTGATTATAAAGATTTATCAGAAGAATAATCAGTGTTCTGGCACACTTATTTCTATTAATATGTTGCACATGCTGGCACAATCAGCATAGCCAAAAGTTCAAGTTGCCATAATCAATTAAGCAAGGGTAAGCAAATATTTTGATATTTTTTTTTCTCCAAAGTTCATCTATCTTTCATCTCATGTCCTTTTATTTTTTGTTTTTTTTTTAATTTACCCATTTATTTGTCAAGGCATATTTGCAGCCCTGGACTTTCTACAGCTAGACTCTAGAACAGAGGTCTCAATCTCGCGGCCCGCAGGCCAATTGCGGCCCGCAGGACGTGGCCCCCACCGTGATATGAAAGTATAATATTTGAGGATATTTCTTTAACGTTTTTTGTGGAATCCCTTATGCAGCCCAGCCTCCCCAGACTCTGCCTCCAGCAGCCCCCAGGTAAATTGAGTTTGAGACCCCTGCTCTAGAATATCCAAATGGGAATCAAATAAATTAGTACTGAATGAAAATGAGGCATTGTAAAGCAATTGTGAATCTAAATATCTTTAATGCTTTGGAATATAATAACAACTCTCTGTATGGTAGACTTGCTTAATGAGGCTGTTGAGAGAAATATTTAATATCATCTGGAAGGGCACAGATCCCCCCCCCCCCAATGTTGGCAGTTCCTAGGAACTGATCTCAGTTTACTCTCGTTGACAATTGACTGCATACCAAGCTCTGTCTATACAAGTTCAGAAATTGTTTTGCAAGAATTTTCTTTCATTTTTCTTATTGTAATCTGAATCTGGATGGTTCATATATGCTACATAAAAACTTCAGCTTCAATCAATAAAAATTATGAAAACTGTACTTCTACAAAAATATGGCTATGATAGGAGATTTAATGTGAAATACACTGCTACTTTCCTTTCAGCCACGAAGGCAACACAGGCTTTCTAAGAACACTGAAATCCACTGGCACTTATTCTAAAAATACCACTTTAGCCACCATGGCTATTCAAGCACTAGATATTATCACCTGCTCCCACCAAATAGGGACTTCAAGTTATCGTAAACATTATCAGACTGTGTGTTTTATACTTGCCAATAACTATTTTATAGTTGGCAATGACATATATCTGCAAATCTATGGTATTGCCACATATATGGTTCCACAATATGTCAACATCTTCATTGCTGATCTAGAACAAAATATTCTCAACTTTTGAGAGGGTGGAGCCTGTGTTGCATCGGCAAAACGTGGGGTTTCGGCGCTCCAAGACCTCCGTTGACACTTTATGGTCTTTATGAAGCAATCTATTCTTTCTCACTTGGAGATTGTTGACTAGTTGGATGAAGGCTGTGAAAATTGTTTATTGAAACTCACAGAGACTCAAGGGCATGAATTTTTTTTAACAGGTGCTCTTTGATAACTGACAGAAATACTCTCCTTTGGAGAACACAACAGAAACTGTATCTCAAAGTAACTCAAAATGAAAAGATAAAATAGGCCCGAGACCAGGGTGGCAGTGAGAATCAAGTTTTATCATTTTTTGACTTGTCAACATGGTTCCATATCCAGAAGAGGATACTTTAGAAAATGAGAAGGCTTTGGCTGGAATCTTAAATCGTTTGGAACAATATGGAAGAAGAATCGATAAAAAATTGGATAAACTTTTGTCTATTACACCAAGGTATGAGCAGTTTGAGGCTTCAAAAACCAAAGAGAAAGAAGAAAACGTTGAAGATAAAGAGACACTCATTCTAGTTAAAGATAAAGATAAGATAATAGAGAATCTTATTAATGGATTAAATGTGGGAGAAGATAAAAAGAAGGAAATTCTGAAAAGAGAATTTGATGAATGTGACCCTCATCTTGGTTTTCAAGAAGAAGAGGGGGAAAAAGAATTGAAGATGGATGTAAGAGGAGAAATCTCTCCAGAAATACGTCTGATATTCAAAGACAAACAACGTGCAATGACAGGAACTGGGCAGCGATATTATTTGAGAGTTATAGTGGACAATAAAGTGCGAAAAGGAGTTTATAAGAAACCTGGAAAGAAGAATAAAAAGTGACTGGAGCCACAAATGGCAAGAGAGATAAGGTTACCTCGCTACTGGAAAGACACTGGCTGACAATGAAAGCTGATAATTAAAGATTAGCCATCTTTTGATGATCAATAAGTAGAAATTTAGTATGTTATAGATTGTCTTAGATTGTCATTGAAGGATTATTAGTTAGCAAATAATTACCTATAATAAGAGTAATAACTAATGATAATGGTATAGTTTAATGATATATATCTATGTATGTATGTGTATGTATGCATGAGTATGAGGTTGGACATAAACAGTAAGACTTTTAGTTAACCACGTAGGAATGTTGATGGATGTTGTTTAACAAAATAGGGGAGAATTTTAGCAAACTTTGGATTGTTTTAGATTGTTATTGAAGAATTACTAGTTAATAAACAATGAGTTATAATAAGAGCAATTAAATAATAATAGATGACATATACATATATGTGTATGTATGCATGCATGTAGGTAGGTAGGTAGGTAGGTAGGTACGTAGGTACGTAGGTATGTAAGTATGGGAATGAGTGTATGTTTAACAGGTTGGATACAAATGGTAAAAGATTTTTAGTTAACTATTAAGGAATATTAATGGATATTGTTTAATAAAAAAGGGGGGGGGCTAGAAATAACATAAATTGATTTTTGTGCAGAATACGTTTCCAGGGTGAAATACTAGGGGAGACTTTTTGAATGAATGCCATTATGTGGTTATGTTTGTAAGACTTGTCTGAAGAACAAGATAGACTAAATATGGAATATTAGAGGAGAATTTGGGTATAATGATATTAAGATATATAATGCATTTTTTGATTTAAAATATATAAGTTGAGATTACTTATGAGCAATGATGGTTCTAGAAACACACAAGAGTTATGTGTAACCAGTCGACATGCTTTCCACAGGATACAATGTAGAATGATGGCTTTTCCTTTTTGTATTTTTGTTATATTAAAAAAATAAATATATATATAAAAAAAATATTCTCAACTTTTCTCCTTAGTTGAGATTCATTGATAATATTTGCATTATCTGGACTCATGGAAATGAATTTCTTATCAAATTCCATCCTGATCTTAACAACATCCACTCAACTTTCAGCTACAAAGTAGATGAAACTAAGTAAACAAACAATGATCCCTTTGGCTAGAACTGGAGTTATAAACTACACACTGGAGACATAAACATTGCATTACATAGGAAACCTACAATTGCCATGCATACCCTACATACTTCCAGCTTCTATCCGTAATATACCACCAGATCTATCATCTATAGCCAGACTCCATACAACAATTACATTTGTTGGGACATGCTTGGCTGAGATGTTCAGTTAATAGAATTAAACTACCCATCCAGTAAAATCAATAGATTAATCATTAATAAATAAATCAATTCCCAGGAAGAACTTATTCCCAATGAGGATCTATCACAAAAATAGAATCACAATAGAATACCATTGCTTGTCACCTCTGTCTCACAGATCAAACCACTCAAATGCATTATTAATAAGCTACAGCCCCATTAAATCAGTAGCCCCCAACCTTTTAGGCACCAGGGACCTATTCCATGGACTCGAGGACAGATGGCTTTTCCTCAGACTGAAGGAAGCATGGTTTTGTGTGCTACATACATCCTTCAGATGGGGCTTCACTTGTTTGCACAGCCTAGTTGCTGATATGTCGCAGACTGGCAGTAGTCCATGGGGGCATGGAATTGGGGCAGGGGTGAAATGCTCTGAAGTCTGCTATTGGTTTGCATTGTTACTGGTTCGCTTCCTGCGCATATGCATGCAAAGCACGCATGTGTACTAAACATGCGCTTTGCATGCATGAGTACTGCAGGCATTACCGCGCAGCACTGAAAAAGGATTAAGATTTCCTGCTTTCTAATGAATATAAATAGCACGGCACAGCTGATTGTCGCACAGCTGATCATTGGAACCAGGGGTGGGTTTCAAAATTTTTGGAACAGGTTCTGTGGGTGTGGCCTGCTTTGTGGGAGTGGCTTGCCGGCCATGTGACCGGGTGGGAGTGGCTTGCCGGCCATGTGACTGGGTGGGAGTGGCTTTCTGGCCATGTGACCGGGTGGGAGTGGCTTTCTGGCCATGTGACCGGGTGGGAGTGGCTTTCTGGCCATGTGACCGGGTGGGAGTGGCTTTCTGGCCATGTGACCAGGTGGGAATGTTAGCAGCTGCTGGAATTATGTTTGCACAGCAGTGGAAAAACAGATATGAAAATGAATAAATACTATAATGTGCAGGAATAAATAAAGTGACAATTAAAATCAAGAAGGCTTTGAATATTTTTTCACGTGGGATTTGTTTTAGCAATTGCTAAGTAACAGAAACAGAAAATAGAAATCCAAAAGTATGAAAGACAGCACCAATTATGTAAGGAAAGGTCACTAAAATGTATAAGGAAACATTAGTAGTACTTAATCATTATTAATGTGTACAACTGCTGCAGGACATAATACACCCACGCAAACTATGACAGTGCCAGGAAAACACCAAAAACTAGAATCCCTCCTACAAAAGACTGAAAATGAAACCAGTTAACACTGTATATTGAAGTGAACCATTTAAAAAAATTCTCTACTCAATACATTATAAAGTACTGAGTATAGAATTTTTAAAAATGGTTTATATTAATTTGTTTTTCATAGAATCTTTTTTAAAATAGTCTAAGACAGGGATGTCCAAACTTTGGAACTTTAAGACTTGTGGACTTCAACTCCCAGAATTCCCAGGCCAGCTATGCTGGGTGAAGAATTCTGGGAATTGAAATTGATGCATCATAAATTTGCTAAGGTTGAGACACACTACAAGATAGAATGAAGTTTGAAGTGGAGATACCATTATGAAGTATACTTCCTAAAACCATGTTTCTCAACCTGGGCAACTTTAAGGTGGGTGGGCTTCAACTTCCAGAATTCCTCAGCCAGCAAATCCAACTTTAAGCTTGGTGGCTCACAGGGGAATTCTGGGAGTTGAAGTCCATCCATTTTCAATTTGCCCAGATTGAGAAACTCTGTTCTAAAATGCAATATTGCAGAGATTGCCTGTTGTCCAGAATAATTCTGAGAGGTGCTGTGGTTTTATAAACAAGCTTTCAGGGTGTTCCTTGAAAAGTTTGGTTAAAAAAATAAGAATAGGAAAAAACCCAACAACATAGGTTGCTCCTGCAAATTAGGAATGACACCAGCATCCTTAATTAAAACTTTTCTATTACCTTCTAGGTTGAAGGGGCTTGGTTATTGGATAGAGGACAGACTCAGTTAAGCTAATATCAGCTCACGTTGGTCATTTTTGCTTACCAAGAGTTGAGCAAAGTCTAAGATGGTGTCTAGTTTAAAAAATGTGCAGTTTGAGATGTGAGGGTCCATCACTTAACTTTACATTCTGCCAAAGTGCATGGAGGCCGATGAATAAATCTGTGATATTATTCAATAAGATGTAGTTAAACTTTATTGACCTATTCTTAGAGTCAGTGTGAATAAGAAGGAGCTGAGAGAGGTAATATTCTCACTGGCAAATTATCTATATGGAGGGGGGGCATCTGCAATGATGCTTGTGTTGCAAAATGGCAGGTACTACTGTGCAAGAAAAGCCTTGACTTTTTTATGGGTATACGTTGCATGCAATGCAGGTTAAAGGAGAGTTGCGCTTTAATCCCCTGATCACGCCCATCATCTTGAAGCCAGTGCCCTTCCATTATTTTTGAACAGCCCCCAAATGTGGCAGATTGGCTCACATTGTGCTGTGGCAGTTTATTTTGCTGGCAATTTTGGATAGTGTGAACTTAAGAATGGGGCCCAGAGGTCCATTCAGTAGTGCTTCATATGCATGCTTGACTGTTTCAAGGGACATAAAAGCATTTTATTATAGGGGCCTGTTCCATTAAAGTACTTAGAAAAAGAGATTGAAATTGGTGAGATGGCTGTCTGTCTCCAAGAGCTGCTGTAAAAGAATGCATTCTGTAAACTATATGATCCTGGGCTAATATTTGGGATATTTCTATATGATTTTCAAAGTGAACTTGACAGAATCTTTCTTTGCATTTTAGTGCAGTTGCTTTTAGACCATGGTGCTGATCCAAACCAGCGAGATGGATTGGGGAACACTCCCTTGCATTTGGATAAGCATCATTTATCTGAATTGCCTTCTCTATCTCTCTCTTTTTTTCCCCCTGAAAGAAATTTGCTGAAACTAAATTTCAGCAAAGCGCCCACGCCAAAGTGGGGGACCCCCTTCTGCACCCCTTCCCCCCACAAGGCCAGACCCCCCTCCCTCCCCAGACCCCTCCTCTTCCCCTTCTCCCCCCCCCCTTTGCCCGGGACCCTCCGGGCGCCGCTCACCTTCTGCAGGGCGTGCACGTTCTCCTCGCCCAGGAGGCCGCTGGCGCCCTGGTAGACGCCGCTGGCCGCCCTGCGGACGCTGTTCTGCTTGTCGGTGCCCCGGGACCCCCGCGCCCCCGGCCCGCACAGCAGCAGCGCGCCCCGCGCCCCGCTCGCCATGGCGCTCGCAGTTGGCTCGTGCGCTCCAGCCGGGCGCGCTTGGCTCGGCTCGGCGCGAAGCCCCCCCAATCCTCGGCGTGGCTGCAGGGGGTCGGGATGGCATCGCGCAGCCCGCGAATAGCTGCGCGAAGCCCCCCCAAGCCTCTGCATTCGCGCCAAGCGTGAAAGGGCCGGCTCGGCCCTTAAAGCTGCCGGCGTGGCTGCAGGGGATCGGGATCGCTTCGCGCAGCCCGCAAATAGCTGAGCGAAGCCCTCCCAAGCCTCTGCGTTTGCGGCAAGCGTGAAAGGGCCGGCTCGGCCCTTAAAGCTGCCGGCGTGGCTGCAGGGGGTCGGGATCGCTTCGCGCAGCCCGCGAATAGCTGAACAAAACCCTCCCAAGCCTCTGCGTTCGCGCCAAGCGCGAAAGGCCCAGCCCGGCCCTGGCAGCTTCAAAACTAAAGGGCCCAGGCCGGGCCTTGAAACTCTTTCCCTGTTGGCGCGGCTGGGGAGGGCGGGGGGGGCCTTCGCGCACCTAGCATGCCTTCCGCTGCCCACCCTAGCCATGCTAATAACGAAAGAGCTTCAAGGCCCGGCCCCCGCCCTTTAGTTTTGAAGCCTGGCAGGCTAGAGGCAGCGGAAGGCAGGCGCCCCAACAGAGAAAGAGCTTCAAATGGAGCTCTTGACGGAGCGAGCCACGTGTTCCGGACGTAACTTCCGGGTCCATCGTCCAACGGGATCGGCCAGGATCTCTAAATTTCACGAACAGGCTCGCGCGATCCTGGCCAATCCCCCAGGAACCCACCCCTGATTGGAACGTAAAAAGATGCTACGGGTTTGGGAGAACCGGTAGTTCCGACGATCAGCTGTGTGACTATCAGATCAGCTGTACCACGCGATTTCTAATTGTGTGGCACAGCTGATTGTCGCACAGCTGATCGTTGGAACATTAAAAAATGCTACCATTTTTTTCTAGCATTTTTTACTACTGGTTCGGGCGAATTGGTCCAACTGATAGCATTTCACCCTAGATTGGGGATTCTATGCACTAGACCAGGGGTCTGCAAAGTTGGCTCTTTTAAGACTGTTGGACTTCAACTCCCAAATTCCCCAGCCAGCCATTCTGGGAGTTGAAGTCCAACAGTCTTAAAAGTGCCAACTTTGCAGACCCCTGCACTAGACAATGGTACCATAGTTTCTTAGGAATTGAATGGGAGGCGTATATTAACATTCAAACAACCATCCAACCTGAAGTAGATTCTTGCAAAAGACAACAATGCTAACAAACCTAGATGCCTAGTTTGCCGCCATATTTATGTCAATAGTACAATCACAAGCCCCAACAATTTCACATACTGTATAAGAGTAGAGGATCTTTCCATGTTCCTCTAATGTAATTTATACCATTATATGCCAATAATGCTCCCCTGGTTTTACTTAGGATAAGCAGGAAAAATTTTAGGCAAAAGAAATTGGATACACAGGTGCTATCACACCTTTCTGATTTTGTCTACCACAGATCAACATTGTTTTTCTCCTACAATATCTACTTTTTTTGCTTTAGAAATTATTTTCTTTTCCTCTATCTTTTATTATGTGCTTGGGTTAATGCAACAGTGAGTAATCTGGAAAAGGCATAGGAGAACACAATTATTTGGTTAACAATTAAGCAAAGTGTTGTAATTAATTGAGCTTTACTAAATAATTTAAAATGGTTTATAAACAGATTCACTTGATTCTACAGTGTAGCTGGAGTAAGTCAATACTTGCTGAGGATTCAGCGCCCCTTCCTTTTGTAGCTGGGCCATGAAATTTAGTACTATGAGATATAATCCATCTGGTCTTGGAGATCTGAATTCATTTAAAATAGCTAAATTCTCTTGTCTATCTTAAGCCCAGTTCTCGCCCCAGTAGTATAGCCATGAGTGCTTAACTTCCTATCTACCGTAAGACTGATAAAAACATAGAAACAGTTCTGCCTTCTCATTAACATCTATTACCAAATGGCTATTTTCTCCTTGCAAATATTCTGTTTGGTTTTCCCTTTTTTCTGGTGAGCTTTAGTATTTCTAACACAATTTCCTATATACCTTCCTTTTTTTTCTTCCACAGTTTAGAGAACTCTGCATATTTTTTGAACTCAGAGAGAGACTAAAAAAACAACATTCATTAATAATTGGCTCCAGCCAAGAAAAATCAGACCTCCATTTTGATAACATACATTTTTTACTCTCTATCACTCCCTTATCTACAATAGGAATGACATTTTCTCCCTGCACATTATAACCTATATATGCAACTTTTATACAATTATTGTAAATCCTACTTTCCTTATGCAATGGGACAAGATTCCTGAATATTTTGGTTTTCATTATTATACTGAAAATAGTATCACAAGTACAAGACAAATAGCAGGACACATTCCCTATAGCCGTGATGGCTAACCTATGGCACACGTGCCCGGTGGTACATGGAGGTGCCATGTCGCCTGGCACATATGCGGCATTTCCTGTTCCTCTTCGGGGAGCCTCCAGAGGGTGAAAAACAGTCCAATGCGCAAACTGGAAGTCCGTTCCCAAATTTTCAGTTTGCGTGTTGGGTGGGTTTTTGCTAAAAATGGCTGAAAATCAAGGCCAAAAATCTGGCCAACATGCACATGCGCACTGGAAATGACTAGGCAATGCCTCACATGCCCTCAGAAATGGCTCTGTGTGCCACAGGTTCGCCATCACAGCTCAATGAAATGAGGGACAGGCAAGTACAGTATATCAATGTAACACAATCCCTTTATAATCTTCCAGATGTTCATTCCATAGGTGATAATCACACACAATTAAACTCTAAAGATCAGACTAGTCAAGCTACAGCCCCACCCCCATTGGCTTCCTCACATATGGATCCTGATTCTATTAATCCAATGCTGCATCATCTACAGCTTGTTATTCCAACTTGCAACTGAATTCTTTCCATAGGAGCGGCCAGCTCTCGGATTCTGATCCCCAATCCGGTTTTATTTGCTTTGCCTATGAAATGTCTCCTATGGAATTACCCTAGGTTCAGGGTTAGCCACCCTAACTGGCAGCAGGAGATCTGTTCTCTGTCTTCTCCTTCAATCACCAATTTGTCCAACCCAATTGTTGCTCTTTCCAAACAATTATCCAGAGACAGCACCCCAAGAGAACCAGCACATTGACAACTACATCGGCTAACCATCTCTCCATCCTTATTCCTGATTCATAAACAATATGATAAAGCTGGAATAAGATGTAACCAGAAGGGAACCTTTCACACTATATTCAGACTATCAAGGGGATGAAATAAAACTGTATTCTAGCACCATTGCTTTTTAACATATATATCATTAAAACCCATCAGAGTTTATATCCATGCACCTCAATGACTTTTTTTCAAGGATAACATCAGAGATCACTTTGAAGTCCTAAAACTCATTGACAGGGAACAAGAGGAAGTATGGAATGAAATGAAAGCAGTTGCTAAGGTTGAGTGTGGAAACAGACTACCTGTGACCAAGAATCAGAAGAAAGCAAACTAGAGGTCAAAATAAATTGTGAAAATTGCTAAGGAAAGAGAGATTGAAGCAAAAAAAAAAAAAAAGACAAACATCTCAAGAATTAACAAACAGTTTTAAAGAGCTATCAGAAGAGACAAGAAACAGCATTGCAATGATATTGCTAAAGGTATGAAAGATTGAAACAGGAAATGTTCTTCCAAAAGATTGCTGAAGTCCAATGAAATCTTGCATTGGTATATCTGGTATAAGACAGTAACCGATTCAAAGAAAATAAAAACAAAATGGAAGTAGTATCCTGAACTTCTTTACAGAAAGGAATGTCAAATTCCAAAATAGAAAATATTCTATGTTCACAAGAACCTTCAGGCATGCCTCAGAAAATGTACGAAACTCAAAAGAACCTCTAGTGTTAGACTATGAAGTTAGACCAGCACTCTAGTTATTAATGTTAAGAGATTAGAGGAACTGATAGAATATTTACAGAAAAATAGAAGCAACAGAAGAAAAATCAGTAAATTTTTTGGCCAATCTATAACAGGAAATCGGGAAAAACATAGTGGCCAAAAGATTTAAAGATGATTGTTTACATTCAAATATCAAAGAAAGAACATTTGACATATAAACTGTCATACAATACTCTTAATTTTACATACCACATTATCCCAGGAAGATTAAAAACCTACATAGAAAGAGAGATACCAGATGTTCAGGGTGGCTTAGTTAGAGTTGGAGAACAATATCAGAGGTGGGTTGCTTCCAGATCAGTTCAGATCGGGCGAACGGGTAGTAATTGTGGCGGGAGGCTCCGCCCACCCGCCTGGATGCTTCTGTGCATGTGCAAAAGCGTCGCACATGTGAGCATGAGCGAACCGGTAGTAAAAAAATTAGAAACCCACCACTGAACAATATATATTATTGCTGATGCATACTGGATAATTGAGAAAGCCAAAAAATGTCAAAAAGAAGTTAACATGTGCTTCACTGATTATAGAAGGACCTTTGATTGTATCAATCATATTCAAAACTGCATTTAGAAAAATAAGAATCCTAGAACATTTCATTGGCCTCATGCAAAACCTGTACACAGGTCAGGAAATCATAGTGCAGACAAAACAGCAAAACAGACTGGCTCCGAATTGGCAAAGGAATGAGACAAGGCTTTCTAGTCTCCCTTATTATACATAAACAAAGCATTATATATATAAACAACAAAACAAGGAGTTGGATGGGAAGAAGATGAGTGTGATTTGAAAACTGCAGGAACAAACATCAATAACCTATGCTATGTGATGTGATATCACTACTCTGATAATAATAACAGGCACACAAACCAGCTTTAGAACTGACAGTGAAAACACCGATGGATAGCTTTTCGCCTTTAGGATTCATTATCAATAGTAAAAAAAACAAACCAACATGCAGTCAAAACTAGACCACAGACTAACATTTGGAATAGTAGCAGTGAAAGTAGCAGTATTCAGTTTTCAGAGTTTTCTATACAAAAATCAGAATTATATAGGAAATAGCTTTCCTGTAAGACTCTATAAAACAAAAATTGGACTTTGAAGAAGCAGAACAGAAACACTATAGAATTTTTAAAATTTTGTTCTTGGAGATTTCTGAAAAACCCTGGAGAGCTGATTAAAATTTTAAAAATGGAATAGAACAAATCAATCCTCACACAAGGCACAAATAACCAAGTTCAGACTGCAGTATAATATTTTGGAAACATGATGTGAAGACCTTTCTTAAAATATCTATATTGCCAGGAAGGGTGTCAGGAAGACCAGCGAAGTGGAAGGACCTGATTATAGCGGTAATGGTTGCTATAAATACTGCACTATTTTAATTGTTTATGGACAAAAAGTAATCCTTTACACTGCACTCTGGTGAGTTCTAAAAGGCAAATTCGCTTTTACACTTCCCAATATTGGAAAGCAACAGTTAACACATAAAAAGTTCAGTATTCAAAGTCTCCCTTTCAATATGCACTTAATTGTCCTGTAAAATTTATTTCTTTGCAACTTATGGGCAATAGGTTGCTGTGCTTATGTGATGGGGTTGAATCGTTTGCATTTTTAGTGCAGATTTGAGATCATCTCCCAAGAATATCTACTAGCTGTGCTTGTTATCACATGCTCGTTTATGGTTAACTTGTCCATGGGTTTACTCAATCACTCATCCACTGAGCCATAAACTAACTACATCGGCTGAGTTTGGCAGACTAAGGTGTGGTTGGCTGTTTGAATTCCGTGTGCTGTGGCATCGCAAGAGGGGGAAATAAAGAAATTGTAGCCATTGCTGCTCATTTGAGCAAGAACTTCTCCCACGATTTATTTCTCACGATAAATTAGTGCCCGCTAAATTATGCTGTTCCCCATTCAAAGATGGGATTACTGTACCTTTTAGCTGCTTTCTTTTATGAAATAGCACACACATACGCGCTGAAAGAGCGAGAGCAGGTCGAGCATGCGCTAAAGAATTAGAAGCGTTCTGGCTTAGAAAGCGACGGGGCGGGGCCAAAAGGCGGCTCAGATTCCGTCGGGAGGCGTGGTTATCTCCCTTCTTTACTTGGCGCCGGAGGTACCTATTGCCGCCGCAGCAGCAGAAGCAACAGGTGCGCCTAGCTAAGAGGTTTGGGGAGCGGCCGCTGCCGTTGAGAAGTCGAGGTAGATGGAAAGACATTACGTTTGGCTTATCTTGATGGCGTTCGTGACGCACATTTTATTTCTCTGAGATGCTGTAATCTTTTCTTTTGCAAAAATGTAGTTCGTATCCCTCTAGGATCAAGGTGCCTATACCGTATATATCCGTTCTAAAGAATGGGGTAGCTGTTCTCCCGTGGTTGCTTCCCATCTCTGAAATAGTTCTATTAGTTGATAGTGAAATGTCAACCGCTCTCCTTCCTTTTATCCCTCCCGTTCTTTGGATGTGAGAAGAAAGCTGAGCAACTATCAGAGAAAGCCTTGAGTATTTTAATTCGGGGGGAAGGGCTTTGTAAGGAGACTGTTAAAAGAATGTAGTTTGTTGAACGGACCTAGCTGTCTGCAATGAACTGGTTGTTGGTTTTCTCTTGCTGCTCAAATGCTTTGAATAAACAAATTGGTAAGTAATAGGAGTTCAGCCGATTAAACTCAGTTTATAGACAGATATATCTTACTGTGTGTACCTGTGTGTGTGTGTGTGTGTGTGCTTTGTATTTCTGGCCTACAACACTACTTTTCTGGTTTTTATGTTAGAAGGAATTATACTTCCCCCCCCCCCCCCTGTTAACTCTATAATTTCCTAGGCTGAAATTTTATACTGAAAATCTTTAGGTTAGAGAGGCAGTCATAATGGGCTTGCCAATCTTCCATACTGTCATTCATTATGTACACCTTGCTCTTGCCTTTTGCTTAGCAGATGGAGAATACTAGATGCAGTACATTTTCTCAATATTAAACTATTTAGTGCTCAATGTGCTGCAAATGTCTATATAGTGTTTTGAGATCTTGAATCTGTTGGGACAAGCAGTTACTTAATTTTACAAAAGACAGCCTATCTAGATGTCTTTCAGCATTTTTCCCCTCAGAACTTACTAGAATCTCAAGTAATCCTGACATTAGGTCAACTTTCCTCAACTTACTGCTTTCCGCATATGTTGGCATTGCGGTTCTATATTACCAAGCATGCTGGCTCTGATCAATGGGAGGAGTTGCCCCAACAAAATTGCAAGGATATTGTACAAGGCTATTCTACTGTGAAAGATTTCCCTAGAAAATTCTGTAGTATCTATTATGTAGGCTTACTAGGGTGCAAGGTTGTTGGCCTTTTGCTTCGAGAACTGCTCTTAGTGAAGTGATGATTGTTTCTCCCTTTAGCTGATCATAATCAAGGCTTCTACTTTCTATATTCCATCAATATAGTACTGCATAATACTTTTAAGGGAAAAGAGTTAGCAAAAAAATTTCTTCAGGCTAATATTGTTTGTTTTTATTTATTGGGTGTGTTTAAAACTGTAAAATGCAATCTAATGAGAATTGTCATGATGTTTGAAAAATGGTAGAATTGGTTGAAGGCGTAAATCTTGATTATTCCAGAATTGACTAATTCTTAACCAAAGGGAGCCGAGAAAAGGGTATATAAAAAGAACTCTGTGGAGGCGAGTCTATTGCTTGTTAAAGCTCAAAGTGTACCTTTAAAATCTAAAAATTTCTTCTGACCGAGTTATGTCCTTGACTCACCTTTCTCCCTGAGCACTGGAATACTCTCTGGGCTACATAGTGCAAATGAGGGAGTGGTTGCTAATACCTGGAATGGATTTTTTGTTGTTGTTCAAAAAAGAAAAAATCTGCAGTATAATAATTGTTAATTGATAGTGACTCAAAATACAGAGGGCTACCTCTGACCCTGAAATCTTCAATCATAATATTTATATTGATACACGCTATTATTACAAACACATACACTGTAATATAATTCACTATTGGCTGTGGAAAAAGTTACAGTATACTCCAGTAAGAGTGTTCTAGTTTGCATTAACATCACATTAAGCCATAATATGCTTTGCTCTGTTTACATGATGGGTAAACCCAACAATTAAGAATCATGTTTTAATCAGGTACTATGGATTTTTCAACAAACTCTGGGTAATCCCTCTCCATCCACCCTTTGGTCAATTGTCTGAGTTTAATGTTCTAAATCTGAGACTTGTTATTCCAAATTTCCAAATTGTCTATTACATGAGCTGTTTGTTAGTTAGAAACTGATGTTTCCTTCACTATATCTGGATAGCACAATGCTAATTTATGGTTTTCATTAACCATTGTTTGTAAACATACTATAGTAGTGTGGGTCACATATTGTGCTAGTTACAAAGCATAGTCAGTAAAGTACAAAAGGTAGCTTTGTAATATATACTAAGAAAGATCCAAAGTATTTTCTTTGGATCTTTCTTAGTATATATTACAAAACTACCTTTTGTACTTTACAAACTACGCTTTGTAACTAACATAATATGTGACCTACACTGCTATAGTATGTTTGTGGCTAAGTTTGGCATATATGTTACTATTTTTTTCATATGTTACATTAAACCATAGTTTATTAACATGCTTTTAATAACTATAAACATGTCCTAAGCTCTAAACCATGGCTGATTTTATAAGCCATGGTGCCTGAATTCAAAATGATGAGCTACATGCAAACTGTATAATTACTTAAAATATGTCATCTTGAGCTCCATATCATAATCATTTTAAAATAGTTGTGAAAGCAACCGGTCCAGAAAACAAGTTTATGGACCAAGCACCAAAATAATCTCTAGTTAGAAAAGGATTTAAGCCTGTTGGTAGTGGCAGAAGCAGGTAATTGTACTATTGCAGATGTCTCTAATTTATGCCATAAATATTGCTGCTGAAAACAAGAAACCCTTTTATTAAGGTTGTTAAATGACCTCCCTTGTATCCAAACATGAATCTGCAGATTCATTAGTGATTTGTTATCAGCTATTTTGCCAAATTTTAATAGTAAATGCCTTTTTTATTATCTTTTGATCTAGTTCAATTAAACGTTCTATTATCTGGAATAGGATATTTTGGAGAAATTCATGTATTATTGTGTACTTTACAGCCCCTAAAAACAGTCTCTGGAAGGAGGGGAGGGTGCTGCATCACTTAATATCTCAGTTTCCCAAACCTTGGACTTTCTGGGAGAGTTGGGAATATATAACTAGTATTTCCAAGACATATGTGGAATGCTGGGAAAAAGAACCCTAATAAATCTACAGGGCACTAGATTCAAAAACACTGGTTTGAATTATGCAGCACCCTCACTTTATTAGGTGTATCACTGGGGTGCTTTGGGGGTATAGTTTTTAAAAGTCTAGGTTTAAAAAAAACCATACCAAGTATATACTAGTTGAAAATTGTTTTTGTGTAAAGGCAGGCCTGATGTTGGTTTTCACCACCTTGTTTTTCCTTTTGGAATGACTGGCCTGGAGTAATCATAGATGAATTAAAGCAGACAGTTAGTAAGCCATGGTTTTAGGCCATTTGCTGTGTCACTCTTAATTGACCATTACGATATACCAGGTAGATATTTTTGGTGAATTTTCTTTTTTTAATCTAGTACCTTAAAGATGTATTTTTCATAGCTATTGAACTGATCTTTTAAGCTGTCATACTTTTACCCTTTTTACTAAAAAGAGACATTTTACTCTTTTTAACAAATGATTTTTGATAGAGATTTGTGGTCATCATTCCATAATTTATGATGAATACTTCATTAAGATCACTTGGAATGTTAATATACTGGGATAGAATTTTATGTTTGGGTTGGATATCCTAGTGAATGAATGGCCTTTAAAATTTTTGGAAGACTTGGTACATTTTCAGTTTAACTAACTTACAAAAGCCTGAACTTGTATAAAGATTTTCTAAGGAAGTCTCTTCAAGGTAAAAAAAAAAGGAAAGCATTCACGCAAAGACCTTTTCTAGGCACTTTGAGCATTGAATTTCTGAGGGAAATATATTATGGGAATATAGGTTTGTAAGCTGCTGGTTAACTTCTTATTGTTAGCTTTGTACAGTATTTTCTGTCATTTATATGTATTTCAATAAAACATTGCTGAAAATAGTTCCTTAGGAGATAAGAAAAGTGGATGTTGAGAAAAAAAAGTGTCTCAGAAAGAAATAGTAATCAATTAAAAATGATTGAAGTATTATTATAGTAATGCATGTTCTGTTTTATTTCAAAATTGATTAATTTTGGCTTAATGTTTTATGATAACCATGCTATTATAGTTTTCGTTCATAAAGCATAGATTGTAAGTAATATTATGTATGGACTCATCCATGATTTATTCAGTATTTAATGATTCAATGAACTATGATCTACTGTAATTGGCATATCCATGCTCAATATTTTATTAATATACCAATTACAGTAGGTCATAGTTCATTTAATCATGAGTAAGGATTAATTACAAGATGAGTAATGTAACTATCTTGTTAAAAAGTTTTGTTTTTATTTATGTGGTCTTGATAAAGAATAGAACCTAAAGCTATTTAATTCTTGTCTGCTACATTTTATCATTGTGACTCTTCACTTCAAAGTTGTTTTATTTAATGGCTGCATAAAATTCATTGCTCATATTCTTTCTTGTTTCAGTCTCCCTTAATTTGTCTTCATTCTAGAGTAGGGGTCTCCAACCTTTGCAACTTTAAGTCTGAAGGACTTCAGCTCCCAGACTTCTCCAGCCAGCTTTGCTGGAGAAGTCTGGGAGCCTTCAGACTTAAAGTTGCAAAGGTTGGAGACCCCTGTTCTAGAGCACAAGATGACATTGGTATAATGAAAACAAACAAAAGATAAACTTATGGGATTTTTTGTTGTTTTCATTCTGATTGTACAAATTTAGTATTTTGTAAATGCACTACTATAATTAAGTATTAATATCCGTGTGTCTACTTTACTACAGTGGCAAACTGATTTTTAAAGCTATTCTTCTGAACTATTACTGAATTTGTGTATTTGCAATTGAATCCAATTATATTCTGAAGCTCAATTACAGTCAGATATAATTCTCCCAAAACTAAAATTGGTATAGCAAAATCAATGGAATATGATTCATAGTGGCATATATGGAACATTTTAAAAAATCCTTTAGGACTTGGCTAAATGCAGGTAGTCCTCAACTTCCTACCATAATTGGGACCAGAATTTTTGTTGCTAAGCAAGGTGGTTGTTAAGTGAGTTGTGCCCAATTTTATGACACACACACACACCCTTAATGAATCACTGCAGTTGTTAAACCAATCTGGAAGCAACAGGGAGGGAAGATTGCAAATGGCAATCACATGATCCTGGGCTGTTGCAAGCATAGTAAATACATATCAATTGCCCAAATTTTGATCACATGGCCATGGGGATGCTGCCACAGTCATAAGATGAGGACCAGTTGTAAGTCACTTTTTCCACTGCCATTGTCATTTTGAATGGTTGCTAAACAAATGTTGGTAAGTCAAGGACTACTTGTACTAGCTAGGAAGGATTTGATGCATATGCTGGCTAAGCAGATTGTGATTGATAAGGTAGGTTGACAGGATTCTATAGATTTGTGTGCGAATGGCACCTCTGTCCTGGATTATCTTCTCTATTCATTTTGGAGTAACCTTACGATATTCTGTACAAGTTCCTCTTTTATCCAGGAATGAATAACTTTGAAGAAGAGTAACATGACAGTTTCTTTATCTCTTTCAGGAGCTAACAGGGTTCTCCATCACCATAACAGACTTTCTAAGGCTTTTACACCTCTCTGTGCTTTCAGATACCAACCCTGCTACAACATACAATATTGCCAGGTTCTGCCAGCATTACTTAAAATATGGCAGAAGATGATAAGCCAGTTTTAATGAGCATCTAGTTTATTTTAGAGTGACTTGTGATAGATTTAGTTTGTCATGATCTTTTACGCCTATCCCTGTTTTTAGTCCTTATTAGATTTAAAGGGATGTGGTGGCTCAGTGGCTAAGACACTGAACTTGTCGATCAGAAAGTTCGGCAGTTCAGCGGTTCGAATCCCTAGTGCCGCATAACGGAGTGAGCTCCTATTACTTGTCCCAGCTCCTGGCAACCTAGCAATTTGAAAGCATGTAAAAATACAAGTAAAAAAATTGGGACTACCTTTGGTGGGAAGGTAACAGCCTTCCATACGCCTTTGGCATTGAGTCATGTGGCCACATGACCAGAGAGAAGCCTTTGGACAGGACTGGCTCTTCGGCTTTGAAATGGAGATTTTATTTATTTATCGTATTTATATCCCGCACCCATCTCCCACACTGCCCCCTAGAGTCAGCACTGCCCCCTAGAGTCAGGAATGACTAGCATACATGTGCCAAGGGAACCTTTACCTTAGATTTTTAAGAGATTTTTGTTTCGATATGATTTTTTTATTCTAATGTATCTTCTGCTAATGTTTGACCATAATAAGTTTGATTTGATTGATCTGAGGGTTTCTAAGGAAGAATAATTGCACTTTAGAATTCTCTGTCTGCACATTTACTTAGCAAATCATACAAAAGCAACAAGTAGTCCTCTTGCGTTTAAGGAGAAAGGTCAGCCAGTAAATCTTTTTTTAATCTTTGAAACACCAGTTAGCAGAATATGAGAGAAATCTTTTGATATACTCCTTATATCATAACCTTCCTAACCTGACTGCATTTTAGTCAATGGTACACTTTAACTTTTATCTGATAGTTGTATACTCCCCAGTGTCACTTTTAGTGAAGTGGGCTGCCGTAAAAATTTGATGAATACATTAATGAAATGTATACATTCAAAACTATTAAATGTATTACCTGGATGTGGAAGTGCCAACGGGCGACGCCCAGGGGAAGGGCCTTCTCTGTGGTGGGCCCGACCCTCTGGAACGACCTACCCCCCGAACCTAGAACAACCACGGACCTCCGCTCCTTCCGCCAAAAGTTAAAAACGTACTTCTTTCATCAGGCCGGCCCGGCCTAAGCTATCCTACTCTAGCCTGTAGTATAAATTGAGTTTGTTTTAATAGGGATTATAGGGCATAGTATTAAGGGTTTTAAAGGTTTTAAGATTTTAAAATTTTAGCGCAGGGTAAATTATTTAATTCGATTTTAAATATTGTACTGTTGTATTTATAGATATGTTTTTTAAAGTCCTGTGCACCGCCCTGAGTCCCTTCGGAGAGAGGGGGCGGTCTATAAATAAAATAAATAAAATAAATAAAATAAAATAAGTTTTATCCTCTTACTATACTGAGGGCTTAGCAATAAGCTAACCCCTGGCTGGATTGAATTTTATAGAAAGTGATTGCTGAATTTGATCCTGTGATCTGATCCAGCATAGCTGTCTTATGTTTAATGATACGCTATGCAATGGATGTGCCTGTTGTTACATCTGTGGACTCTTGGTATCGCTGACCCCATGCTTTCATAACTATTTTGGAATTATAGGTATATAAATTACTAAATTTCATATAAATGGTTGGATTCGTGCCAGCCTATAACACGACAGATCTGACGTAATATCTATTAACACATTAAAAATAACTAATGGTGGAATAACTAATGATTCTTGTCATGTAGATTAAAATCTCTGTTCTTTAGACAAAAGTACAAGCATGCATGAAAAGGGTGTTTGTACAGTGCGCTATTGGGGCTGGACAGACACATTGTACTTGGTTCTTTAGGCTTAGATGTTGAAGAGGAAATCTTGTTAAAATAAATAGCAAAGAGCTTTTGCCAGGCATATGATTTTGCAGAGAAAACTGGACTTGGCTCAGAGGGAGGGAGGATTGGTTGCTTAACTTGCCAAATTTCATGCAGAACTGCTTTATTATCTTGTTTTCTTGACCATTTAAATAAGAGTGAATTTTGCCATAGAAGCTGGTTAAAATAGCCTCAATTCAGTGAAGTGGCAAAATTTGGGGACTATTCTAACAGCATTTCAGTAAAGCATTCTATTTACTTTTGTGTTTAGTTCTGAGGACACCGGCAGTCCGTTTCTTAAACCTCTCCCTGCTTGATTTCAAGAAAGAAAACCAAATTTTGAATCGTTGCCTGGTCAGGCTTGGCATCAGGGTTTATTAAAATTACATTGGGATCATAAAATCTACCCATTCTGAAGTTTCAGTTTCAGTGGTGAAAGGTACAACCAACCGAGTTAGGTAATGTTTGCTTTATGGATGAATGTTCCCATGTAAACATTAACTACACAAAACACTTAATGTCCTGAACCAATCCTTGGGAGTGCCTTGATAAAGAGTTTGAGATGGAGAGACACTCATTTAGTTGGCCTTTGCAAATACTATTCTGTAGGAACAATTGTGACTTTAAAGCCTTATCAGCCCTATTTTTATGAAAAGGTAGGGAGGTCTGCTCCTGCACAGGAGAGCATATATATATATATTACCCTTATGGCTGCTCCACCTGTAACAATCATGTGCCCTTTGATTGGCTGTGATGGCCCTTAAGACATTACGTCTTCATTTTCGGTAACAGCAGAACAGCTCAGATTCTTCCAATGTTGACGAGTTTCCAAACTAATAGTCTGTCGCTTAATTATCTGGTAACTTGATGTTATGCCAACCGCTGTGGTTGGCATCTTCAGAGGTGAAAGTCAGCTGCCAAGAAGCGTGCTAGAGAGCAGATCAATTTCAGCTCTGAAGAAGTCAGCCGCAGCTGCTGGCAAAACATTGGAATATCAGTTTGATGTTGGCCAAGAAAGCCTGCATCTATAAATTAGCTATAAAAGGGATGTGATGGCTCAGTGGCTAAGATCCTGAGCTTGTCCATTGGAAAGGTCGGCAGTTCAACAGTTCGAATCCCTAGCGCTGCGTAATGGAGTGAGCTCCTGTTACTTCTCCCAGCTTCGGCCAACCTAGCAATTCAAAAGCATGTAAAAAATGTAAGTAGAAAAATAGGGACCATCTTTGGTGGGAAGGTAACAGCGTTCCGTGCATCTTCAGCGTTTAGTCATGCCAGTCACATGACCAGACAGCGCTGGCTCTTCGGCTTTGAAACGGAGATGAGCAATGCCCCTAGAGTCAAAAACGACTAGCACATATGTGCAACCTTTACCTCTTTATAAATTGGGACCTAGTCACCAACCCAGCATCAGCATTAGCTCTTTGGGGCAAGCAGCTTCCCATTGTCAGAAACACTCAGCTTTGATTTTTTATCCTTTCTCTACCTGATAAACTGTTCTTAATGTTACATTTCCACCCACTGGTCTTCTAAAATTAAAGAGAGGAACAACTTGCCACTGTCTCTGACAATTACCAGGGTACTTTCTTTCAAACCACATTGTAAAAAAAAAATAATCAAAGAAAGATGGACTGAGTTGAAGAGGGCTCCCACCAGCTACTGAATTTCTTCTGATCTGATCCATGTCACTCAGTTAAAGTGAGGTTGCCATCATTTGGTAGTGAAGACAAGTCTCATGGTGCTCAGAAAATTATTTTTAAGCTTAGTGGAATGGCTCTGGGGAACAGCCTTTCAACAACATCTATGAAAATGCGAATTTTCGTCAAAAATTAGTCACTACTGTACCCTCCTTCATTCTTGCCTTTCATTAACTTGTTTGATGAAAAGGTACAAGAACTGTGGCACCGTTGAAATGTTACAAAATTTCTATACCTTTATTAAAAGTGTTGTCCTTGTGGGTACATATTTTTCCTTTACAATCAACATGAGAATTATTTTGGTGCAGATTTATGCTAGCTAGGGAAAGGAGGTGGTATTCCTGGGTAATATCTCAGTACTGTGTTTCCCCGAATATAAGGCAGGGTCTTATTTTCTTTTGACCCCCAAAATAAGCACTTGGCCTTATTTTCAAGGAGGACTTATTATTTTTGAGGTGCAGGAGGCAGCGAGTGTGGTCACCTCATGGCTGCTGATGTGTTGCAATATTTTTGGGAATGGCTTATTTTGGGGGCAGGGCTTATTTTAGTGCATAAGCCCAGTTGGGCTTATTATCTAGGGAGGTCTTATTTTCAGGGAAACAGGGTAGTATATACTTTGGAGATTTGACTGCTCAATTCACATGTCCCATCAAACTATACTTTGCTGCACTTTATATATGTTTGATCACAGTACGTGACTATAGTTTAGCCAGGTCTTATTTTAACACATGCGCTCAAAAGCACGATTGGGCTTATTATCTGGGGAAGCCTTATTTTCGGGGAAAGTAGGTAGGTACTAGTAGTTTTTGACTTTGCTGGCCACCATAGAATTTGATATGAAACTCTGGGTGGTATGTGCAGAATGTAGTAAAAAAAAAATAACCTAAAGCTGAAAGATAATAATTGAAATATGTCCCACAGAAATCCATATTTAAAAATGATCATTTCTCATTTTGGCATCTACATTGATCTTACCTGTTAAAGTTTTGCATTTGCTGTGGCAAAAGATGCTTACAATCAGAAGGATGCATAAATCACTAGGGCTGTGCAAGATTCCAAAATTATTTGAAAGAAACGCTCCAACCATTGTGTGAATGATAATACCTGTTGACCAGTGGTAAAGCAACCTGGGTTTGCTTTTTTCCAGGCTTCCTTGTGACCTTGCAGAAAAGTACTGCATCGTTAACCCGTACAATTGACCGAACTAATTCCCTAAAGCAAGAGTAGCCTTCTTTCAGATTCCTATGGAAGCCCCAAAAAAGGCAGGCTGGTTTAATTAATAGCTATGCTTACATAAGGACTGAAGAATTTTTTTCTGAATCATTCTGAAGCACGCTCAGCCCTATAAATTAGCATTGCAAGGAAGACATTTGTATTTTTAATCTTGAGTTAATGTGTGACTGTGGCACTTCACCTTTATAAAGTGTATATTAAATAGCACTCTTAATAGCAGGTAAGGCAAGAGGGACTAAGGGAGTGCTGGTGAACAAACACTTCCTGGGATCTGCTCAGCTTTGTTCTAGAAAAAAATGTTTCACAAACACGTTGAACTGCAGCAATTTATTTACACAAGTAGTTGCTGGAGGTCTTCTTGTTCAGTCATATGTATGCAATTTGGTACTGGATTTCTAGAGCTGTGGGTTGGACATTAAAGGAACAGAATCCATAAATCCGATTGCTCCTAAAGCCAAATACTGGAGAGAAAAAATAAGAACAGCAAGAATTTTCTCCCAGATTTCCTTCTCAAATCACTTTTGGATGAATAAGCAAAATTATACAGATGGCTCACCTGCTAAATCAGGGTTGGTAAGTGAAAGTGTCGGGTAAAGGCGAACTCAATTAATATAATTCTTCAGTAATAAGAAATCACGATTTAACCATTGCAGGCTCTTATCCTTTCCTTTGAAAACATGTGCAGCTATTCGGATCTAAAGCAAAAATTGCTTTGGAAAGGTGGTGGGCATGCTTACTCTAGAAATAGTCATTGCCTAAAGAAGCCAACCCTTTTCTTGGCTTACCTGGTAGCCTAAGGGTTCCTGGAGAATATGTATCTCAATTGAGGAGGCGAGAGTATGTGACGATGTGTTGCATGCTGTCTGGGCATCCTTAACGTAAAACCATATTGCTGTGGGAATGCAGAGCTACCACCCAAACGTAAGATAAATGTGTTCTTATGGAAGCATTCAGAGTGCACCTATACCCTCTCTCAAAGACCTTTCCTGTCTTGGATATGAATTATTGTATCTTACAACTTTCCAAGAGGTACGTAATGGCTCAGTGGCTAAGACGCTGAGCTTATCGATCAGAAAGGTCAGCAGTTTGGTGGTTTGAATCCCTAGCACCGCGTAACAGAGTGAGCTCCCGTTACTTGTCCCAGCTTCTGCCAAACTATCAGTTCGAAAGCACGTAAAAAATGCAAGTAGAAAAATAGGGACTACTTTTGGTGGGAAGGTAACAGCATTCTGTGCATCGTTGGTGATGAATCATGCCGGCCACATGACCATGGAGACATTTTTGGATAGTGCTGGTTCTTCAGCTTTGAAATGGAGAGGAATGCCACTCCCTAGAGTTGGAAATGACTAGCACATATGTGTGAGGAGAACCTTTTCCTTTACACCTTTCCACGTTCTCCTGTCTCACTTCAAAAATCAGAGATACTTTATTATCTTGAGAAGAAATAGCAATCCTACCAATGGAGACTTTACCTGATGTGTTTTGTTAATTCCCCCCTCAGACACATGTCTATTACTGGGACACAACAGACACTCCAAAATTCCAACTTCTCTGCAACTTTAGGATGCCAACTTTATTTCTTCTCTTGTGACTCCTTACTGAGTGGGACCCGAATTCCAGTCTGCTTTTTTTCTGCTTTTCTCTTTCATTGGCAAGACTACAAGCGTTTGCCATGCATCCTGCCTAGCAGCTCACATTTCATGCTTGCTTGCAGTGAGCTCCTGAAAGCAATCTGCAATCTGCCGTTCGGGAAGACAAAATAAAGGGAAAGTGGATTAGGTTTCCAGTATATCAGGAATGGCTTGCAAATTGAATGGGTTATGTTGTGACACAACTTACTTTGAAATAGAATTTGAATCTTCCAGAGTCAGAGATCACCTTACACACTTAGATGTATATACACAGTTACAGGTATCGCCCCAGTTCGGAGGAATAGCATTTCCCTTGCACTCTTTATGCCTACCAACAATCAAATGACGGTACCAAACAATTTTAATATATTATTATATGATTATTGAGGTAGTGTGCAAATGGAAATAACTAATAATGGTGTAAGAATCAGGGATGAAATGCTACTGGTTCAGATTGGTCCGCCTGTACTGGTAGTAAAAAACGCTACCAGTTCGGGCAAACCGGTATTTGCGACAATCAGCTGGGCAACGATCACCTGTGACACATGATTTATATTAACTAGAATCGTAAGATTTCCTACTTTCCAGCTAATCGAAATCGTGTGGCACAGCGGATTTCCCCCCCCCCTTCTACTTACCTTTGCAGACTCAGAAGGCTTCAAAATGTTCCTTTTTTTAGCGCTACGCAGGCATGCCTCAGGTGCACATGCACATAAAGCATACATGCGTACACAAAGCACGCGCTCGGTAGTAGACTCACCGAACCGGTAGCGAGACTTCAGAGGATTTCACGGCTGTGCAAGATATAGTTCAGTAGATTAAGAAACAGTGAAGGAAGTAACCCCACCAAAATTGAAAGGCTTGACAAAACTGAAGTACACTTTACTTACACTTTAAAAAACGTAATTTTGTTTAGAGGGGTGCGGATGCTGAGAGCTGTTACATAATGCAGTACAAAGGGTTTAAATTACAAACAAAAACGTCCTGTTCTAAATTTTGTATAGAAAACCAATCTGTATGTTGCACGTTTCAGATTTCTTATATGAATAGTCCACCCTTTTCATGTTAGCCCCTTGAAGGGGTGAACGTTCTTACATTCTGCAGCCTAGTTTTTGACTGCTCTCCATTCAGTGGATTCTCGGTAGAAGCAACAGCTTCAGTTTCTTGAAGTGAGTTTGAATTAGCTCATTTTGTTTTCAATATGCTTCACTGGGTTCCCTACATTTGCCAATGCACATTCTCTATAATTGGCATATTTTTCTCTTCCTGTTATGTCAGAGAATAGACAGTCTATTCCTTCTGCCAGTCTCCACCCAGGGGGATAGGACTTCTTCCAGGGTTTCTACAGTTGGGTCATTTTCCTCAATAAGCAGAGTGGGAGAACCAGTTTCTGAACTTCCTGTGTGCTGCGTCTTGCTCTTGTTGGACTTTAGCATCTGTGCCTGAAACTGGAGCTACTTCCTGGGACTCATTTGCTACAGCAATGTTGGTTGATTACAAGTTCCTCCACAGGAATGCTTAAAGCAAAAAGTCCCTCTCTGTAATTTTTTCTTGCAATCCCCAAGGAAGGTAAGGACAGGAAAAAACACCCTTCTCATTGATTGCCTGAAGACAAGGCCTGCATTATTTATTTTATTACATCACATTTTTATTTCTCCAAGCAGATTTGCAATTTTCTCACCCTTTTTTAATCCTTGTGGCACCTTAGCACAACATTTTAAAGCATAAATATGGTTGAAAAACTACAAGGCTAAATTAAAACCATGTTGTAGCTTTCTTGTGAGAATCAAACCATCACAATAAGTCACATTGTGGTTTGCTTGTGTTTAGTTTGTTTATTGAGCAAAACCTTGATTTTGTGTCAATTGTGGGTTAAGGGTGGTAACCTATTAAGCTATGGTTAGCCTAACCAAGAATAAATACAGTTGACTGGCTTCATACCACACATTTAGGTGAGACATTGTTTAATGACCACAAGAGCTGGTTTCAGGAAATATGTTAAGCCATAAAGTATATACAATTTGGTGGCATGTATAAATACAGCCAACAAATCATGGTGCATTCAATTTATTCTTTAATTGCATTTAGCTTGGTTTTCAACATATATGTATATATTTTATTTATTTTATTTATTTTATTAGATTTATATCCCGCCCTTCTCCAGAGAGGACCCAGGGCGTCGCACAGGAATTTAAAATACATACAAAAACAAATATAAAATTTAAAAACTTATTAAATATCCATCCTGCGCTAAAACCAAATTAAAATCCCCTAAAATAGAAACTATCTAAAATAGTCACAGCGGAGGTTACACTAGGCCGGCTTGATGAAAGAAGTGTGTCTTTAGACACTGGCGGAAGAGGCGGAGGTCTGAGATGGTACGAAGTTCTGGGGGTAGGTCGTTCCAAAGGGCGGGGCCCGCCACAGAGAAGGCCCTTCCCCTGGGTGTCACCAGTCAGCATTGTCCAGCCGACGGCACCCTGGGAAGGCCCTCTCTGTGGGAGCGAATCGGTCGAAGGGATGGCTTAATAGAGCTTTGGATAAGTATTTCTGAAAGTTTGTTTGGTGGATAGTAATTGGCTCAGAGTTCCCAATAAGTTTCACAATGAAGAAAGACTTTGAAACTGGGGCTCTGAATCTCACCTGTCAAACCTACTAGAGATTGCCTTGTTTCCTAAAGTGCCCTTTGATCATACCAAATCCTTAATGGCTTTTAAAAAACATTTGTTTCAGTTTAACTCATTATACATCTAATATAGGTTGTGATGGTTTGGAGTACTTTTAGCATCACTTGGCGGTTAACCCCTACATCTTTTCTCCATATGTTGATAAAGCGATAAGTTACCATTCATGGGAAACAAGATTCTCTGAAAGGTGAAGTATTACTTCATGCAGTGTGTGTCATGCTTTCTACTTTGCTAACATGCGATGTGACAATGTATTAATTGCACATGGGAGAAACTGCTCACGCTATCTGCTTGGACTTTTCACCTAAATTCCAGGATTTAGAGTCATCACATAACATTTAGCCAATGTGGTGCAATGAGTGCTTTGGACATGGACCACTGCTGTTCAAATATAGTATCTGCTTAATTATGACACGGACTTGAGGGAGTGTATAAGCTGCTGCTCTTTTGTTTTGGTTTTTTTTGCATTGACACTATCTTATAAGTTTGTTGTGAAGTTAGCATATCCTATTTTTCAGCTTGAGAAGGTGATAGGAGTTGTAGAAAGAAAGACAAAACAAAGAATGAGAGCAGTCAATGATATCTTCCCTGCCAAAATCTGCCTCTTTAGAACTGATTTTTTAAATTTCCGTAACAATTTTGTGCAGTTGTAATAATTTTCTAGTAACAGAAGAGCATCTATTGGCAGTGCAGAATGGCTAAACTGAATTTATTGTGTTGCTCTGGTTTTAAGTGTTGCATACTTTTTTCCTTGAACTTTTTTCTTTGAAAACTAAAATACTAGCTATAATGAACTTTCTATGTAAATCTAACAAAGAAGATTTAGCAGGGGTTTTCTTAAGTTTCTTAATTATAGCCTTTTTCATGTATTTAGGCTGATTCTTAAAGGTATGAAGAACAGTGTATTTTAATGCATTTGCTTACGAAGGACAGTCCAATACCAGAAAAGAGGTTTTATTGCAAAATTATACCCAAGAATGTTATACTGAGGCTGGAAAATAAATCAGGATACTAGCAGCACCTTTTCCAACTAACCAATATTATTTAAAAAGTTTTATAATATGCAGTTCGTCCTTTGAGATAAGTGCAGTGGCTAGACTGAAGTAGAATTTAAATTAGAATGGGGATGGATGAAAGGCAGATGCAGGCTATATATGATATAGATGATCACTTAATAATTGTAATGTGCACTAAAAACCCATTGTGTTTGTTGAGACATTTTGAAGATGGAAAGTACCTTCAATGCTGTTTGTTCCTTAAAAAAAACCCCAGGTCTGACACAAACAGTGACAAGCTGTACAAGTTCTTCACTTACGAATTTTCTCATAAATGCATGTATAACTCAAAGTCTATCTAGGTAGGCTAATCTTGTGTTCCAGAAGAACAAAGGCACGATGCCAAATGTGGTAGCCTGAGACAGCTCTGAAGTACACCTATATTTTAAAGCCTTCTAAAGTTTGACAAATCTCATCCTTGGGTGCCTTCTCATACCTCCTGGTACTTTCCAGTGGAGTGCTGTTGCTTTTATATGGAAACTATCTGTTGTTTTGAAAGCCTTCTTTTGTTGTGAGACTGGTATATTCTGTACTTCACTGTGTTTTCTTTACAATTGGCATATATGATGTGTAAGCTGACAATTTCCTGAACAAATCGTTTTGCCTCTATTGCTTTGAGTTGGCTTCACATACTCCAGTCATCCAAATAATGGCATAAAGCCACACATCATCACTCTACCATGGCATTATAGACTTACAGGCATTATATATTAGTGACAATATACTATTAACATACTGATATGTGGGTGGTTAAAATATTTATACCTAATGAATTAATATATTTTACTATAAAAGCATTGTTTTACAAAGTGAGCTAGGATTCAGACAGTTTAGTAGCATATTTGAGATGAACAATTTTATTTACAGCAGATGTTTTCATGAGGTGCAGCTTATTTCGTTGGCTGCATGGAGTAGCTTGAATGAGCTAGATTAACTTTTCCCAAATTGATAACTCCCATGGCAATACTGGTTGGAAATTATGGATGTTGCAATCTATTTTATCTAGAGGGATCAGAAACAAATATTTCTGAGAGAATGTTTTCTTAAAAATTAAACTGAAAGTTAAGTATTGGAATCTTGTTGGGATCTAGCAGGAAGTTCAAGAAGTGGAGAGTTACTGTCACTCAAAAACAATGGGGTGGAGAGTATTCCCATGTAAAAATCAGTCTGTCATTTTCATTCTCCCATAGGCTTTACTGAATTTCAGAATGGAGCCATCTCCATTTAACCGAAGGCAATGGGCTTCACATTCGCTGAGGATAACTGCCAAAGAATTGTCTCTCGTCAATGCAAACACATCATCAGCTCTCCTGCAGCGGTTCTCTAAGTAAGTTCTATTGGATTTTCAGGTTGTGACTTATCAGATAAAATGTTATTTTTTAAGATGCATATTGCTATATCCCTTACTATAAAATATCATGTTTTAAGATTTGATGTATCAAGGGTTTTTTTCCAACTCAAAGCGATTGGTGAGCTGAGATGCAGTAAAACGTTGTGCCCAGTGTCAGTTTTTCTAAAGATATTTAGTAAACATATAGAAGGCATACGTTCACACACAGAATTTTAGACGTTTTTTACAATCAATACTCCAAAACTGTGCTGTGATTAGGCATGTCCACGTGAGATGCAAATTGATAAATATCAGAGCTTCCTAATGAGAATTTTCAGCCTTGGAGTGGAGGTGTGGAATGGGATTAAGAAAGTATATATAATACATGTGCCTATGTATGAGCAGAAGAACACAATCCTTTCCACATCAGCTCACAATAAGCAACTACTCCTTCCCTGAATACTCTTCAACCAATACAAATTTTTCTTTTCTTTTTTTTCTGGCCAAGGGGCACATTTTCAAACAAAATACTTAATTGGAGTTACCCATACTTTTTATTTTCTAAGATTGCTTAGAAAGTAAAACATGAACATCCACAACCACCACCCGACATTTAAAAAAAAAAGATAATGCTATAATCTGATGCTTTACTTTGTAGCGTTTATTGTTTCTGTTGTTATTCTTTGTGTATATTCCCTTAATGTCTGCTGGCCCCATCAACAAGGGAAGTGTCTGACATGTTGGGTCTACTGCATGTGTGGGTTCCAGCTTCTGCTACTGCCAGTTCGCTCAGGGACGCACTTCAGGCGCAGTACTAAACAATTTGCTTCTGCGCATACGCAGAAACAAAAACCAAAATGGCGGTGCCTACGATAGAACCAGTCTGCGGGTGTGGCTGGCCAAGTTACTACCTACTTGGTTGAACCGGTCCAAACCAGTAGGAACCCACCTCTGGTTTACTGGCACTGCATTGCATACTCCCGGGCTTAGCTAATGGAATCATCATTAGCTTAGTATAGGGATTTAACTGTATTTTGCTATGTATTTTTCCAGAATTTGCTTTTTTCTTTTAAAATTTTATTATTTGGTATTCAGTTAAAATATAACGAGTAGATACTAGGGTTCAAGAAAATAGAGCAAGCTTGAGCTCATGAGGAACAAATGGAAATAATGGGCCTAGATTTGAGGCCTCTGTTTTTGAGGGCCTGAGGGGGATCGAATATGGTTGTGACAACTACTGTGTTTCCCCCAAAATAAGACAGGGTCTTATTTTCTTTTGACCCCCAAAATAAGCACTTGGCCTTATTTTTGGGGAGGTCTTATTACTTTTGAGGTGCAGGAGGCAGTGAGCGTGGTCACTTTATGGCTGCTGCTGTGTTGCAATATTTTTGGGAACGGTTTATTTTGGGAGCAGGACTTATGTTAGCGCAGGCGTTCAAAAGCCCAGTTGGGTTTATTATCTGGGGAGGTCTTATTTTCGGGGAAACAGGGTAGTATATACTTTGGAGATTTTGACTGCTCAATTCACATGTCCCATCAAACTATGCTTTGCTGCACTTTATATATGTTTGATCACAGTATGTGACTATAGTTTAGCCAGATGTATTTATATAGTATGTGACTATAGTTTAGCCAGATGTATTTTGTTGCTTTCTGGCTAGTCTGTGCTGCAATTTCTATACTGGCACTATATCTGTAATTTTGGATTGTTGGTTTACACACATGACACTAAACTTGAGTTAATGTAAGGTTTTTGAACCACGTTACACAATTATGTTCCTTTGCAGAAAGAAAAAGGCAGGGAGTTGAGAAAACGGTATTTTTGTTCTTAGGAAAGTCAACGTCATTGTAACCAAGGAAAGAAAGAGCCACAATTGGCAGCATATTCTGCCTTAAGTGTTTTCAGGAAATGCCTTCCCCGAATTCCTGAGAGAGAGAGAGAGAGAGAGAGCACAAGTGAGCATAGTTCAGTTTAAAATTTCCAAAGGAGACAGGACAGAATTGAAAAGGCCTCACTGTTGTAATCCAATCTTTCAGCAATTTTACCTGCCACTAGCATGACAGCACCTCCTCCACAGGCTGAAATTAGAACTGATTATCTGTGGACTTGTTCAAGATGGACCAGCAAAGGCTCACATGCCGAATATTCTCAACCTCTAACAGCTTCACTGGGGAGGCCGATTCATATACAGAGGCTGATGGACTGATTTCTTAATTCTTGATGAAAAGATCCTAAGGATAGTTCCTGAAGTACCAGTGTCCACTCAGATACCTCTTCAGCGCCCCCCCCCCCTTTATGTCCCAATACATTTTTAAAATGAATTAAGTTTAATTTAAAAAAAAAGAAAATTAGTATATGACAACTGACCGCTTTTATTTCAAGAATATTTCTAGGCCCATCAGCTTGATCGATGACTGCAAGAGAGTGCCTTGTTTAAAAATGTGTGTGTCTTCTTTAAATTAAAACAAACAGTGCTCCATCGCTGGACATTTTCCAGAATAGGCTGGATAAGCATTTGACCCAGATGGTATAAGATCTCCAGCCTAGAGCAGGACGGGTTGGACTAGATGATCTCCAAGGTCCCTTCCAGCCTTATGATTATATGAAATGGACAAAAATAGAGGAAGCATCCAATGTAGGAGAGGGGCTAAACTCAGGTGCTTTGTGTTAGGTGTTGTTTGGCAACCACTATTTTACAAGGGCGCACAAAACTATTTTTAAAATCCCAAATAGACTAAACAGGATAAAAAGCAAGGATATCCTTATTCCCCATGGTCGATATGCACACTTTTATTTTTCAATGATTGTATACTGATCTTTGCTAATGGTATTGCAATACCTTCAATTAGTATTTAATTTGACTCCTTTTAGGCCATACAGTGGAATCAGAAATAATTTTGGATTCTCAGACATGTATAATTTGACAAGAGGATGGCTAGTTCATACCATTAAGCCACATTTTGGCCAAATTAACCCCCATTAAGCCATGTTAATGACAAACCCATAATGCTAAGTCACTACTACATATAAGCTTTTTAGCTTTGAATTTGCTTATTGAAAGAGTTGACTGCAGATTAGTACAAAGGCTGAGAGAAGGTTCATCACAGATATTTTCAGAGCATCGGGGAAAAAACTTAAAGAAGATGCAATATAGTGAGAACTAGCTGAAGCATATTTTGTTTTGAGGATGGGAACAGGTCATAGTGGCATTTCTTTCACCATTTGCTTCCCATAGTTCACTTGCTACCCCCACCCACATTTTGCTCTGTTCTACAATATTCTACAATTGTTATTCCACCAGGAAACTACTGAATCAGTTAAATATATCCAATAACTTTACTTGCCTGCTAAATGTTTTCCTGTTCAATATATTGTTACTTTAGCAGAATGCTAGTGCAGTTTTCTAATTAGTTTTAATTATTAAAAGCTATTCTCAAAAGTGCGCTTACAGGGGTGGCAATACAAATCCTTAAATAATTTCTGCATTTGCTTCGGTTAGGCTACAGACTAATCCAGTCCAAGGTGATATGTTGTCTGAAGTTAGAACTACCTTTTAAAAATGTAAATTTGAGGACTCTAGTGCCAGAACTGGCTAAATTATTCTGGCATCAAAGGCAGAAAAAAAACTACAAGTCTCTTTCTCTGGAATAAATAATAAATGTAGTTTTCAGTAAGGGAGACAGCCAATTCCTAAAGCGGGAGACAATGAGGAGCTGCTTTTTCTCCTGGCTCTTTCAATTATTGGCTGTGGAGGCTTTATAGGAGGGCTCCAAACTCTACATGGGTCGAGCCAAAATTAGGACTAGGGGCTTGGTTGCTAAGCAAAGTGGTTAGGGATTGAAACCATAAAAGTACTTATGATCAAAGCTCAGGTTCTTTTGCTTTGCAGACTGGCCAAGGTCATATTAGTTGTAAAGTTATTTTCCCCCCATTATCATTGTAACTGCATATGATCAGTATACAAGCCAGTTGCTAAATGGGTGCTATCTGCATCCTGTGAGATTGTGTGAGAGCTTCCAGGGCAGGGAGGGATCATCTGATCTTCATCTGATCACTCTTAAGAGCAGCCAGGTCAGAGAGAACAGATTATACTTGTATGGCTTTTCCCCATTTTCCTATCCTTCCCTTCCCACTGACTGTAAGTACGGTTAGCAGCACCCTGGCTCACCTTTAAAACCCAATCAGTGTCAGACTTAGTTAATCCTTGGATCCCTGTGTTGTAAGCTAAACTAGGAAGTAAAACTAAGAATTCCACAAGAAGGCGTAGCAAAATACTTTATTCTTTACATACATGACTGTGTCTGTGAAGTCATCAGGAATTAAATATAATCTCAAGGAGACTTTACTTTTTAATTGTGTAGGAGGAGAGTCCTGTTTGAGCAAAAGGCATAAGCTTTTGTGAATTGCAGCTTGGTTCATCAGATGCAAAAAAGTGGCTGGACTGATGTAGGATTTAAATTCTTTTTAACAGTAAACTTGAAGACAGATTATATGTTGTTGTTGTGGTTGTTGTTATACAGTAGCCTTATCTGGAAGCTCTTCTCACTAAAAAACGTTTTAAATCCAGATTCTACAGCCAAAGATTGCATCAGCTCACAGAGACATTGCTAGGATTCTGATTTGTTCAGTGAACCATAAGTGGGTTTATGCAACATGTTGAGGCATAAACTATGGCTTACAAAGCAAAGGGGCCAGGGGTGCATAGCTAGATAAAAATATTTATTTGAAAAAAAATAAAAGCAGCCATCTCATGTTTGTTGCATGAATTCATTTGGTAGAAATTTCAGCAATATATGAGAACAAACCAAGTATCAGCCAGGAAACCAATGAAGCAAGTGTTGCTGCTCATTCATCAAGACAATCCAGGTTTGTACCTGGATTTCAATTGGACCAAGACAAAAATAATGATTGTCATGATTGAAGCAGTATGTAAAATTGACAAATAGGTTATAGAAAGCGTTGCTCAGCAATTGTAGTAGAGACACATGTTTATGGACCAGGGATATCAAACTCACAGCGTTATGGCGCTGTCACATGATGTATCGGGACTCCCCCCCCCCCCCCCTTCGCTAAACAAGGCTTGGGCGTAGCCAGTAGGTGATGCATTCAGCCATGGGCTGGGAGTTTGCTGTAGACCAAAAGCATGCAAAGACAGGTCACAGCTAGTGCCATCAGTGAGGCACCATGGAATATTTCTCCAACTCCCAGGGATAGTTTGATTATCGAAGCCTGGATATAGGGTCAATTTATGCAACTTTGTGTTCCTTGGAGGAACAGTGGGACTTAATTGAAATTCTGTAGAAATAGTTCAAATGAAGCAGATCGACGGCTATATAGCTCAAAGTTTTGTTTCTCACAATGACCACATACTTTAATTTTGTGCTTGTTCTTGGAGTACTACTTTGAACTGGCACTACGCTTATATACCGCTTCACAGTGCTTTACAGCCCTCTCTAAGCGGTTTACAGAGTTGGCATATTGCCCCCAAACAATCTGTGTCCTCATTTTACCCACCTCGGAAGGATGAAAGGCTGAGCCAACCTTGAACCAGTCAGGATTGAATTCCTGGCAGTCGGCAGAATTAGCCTGTAATACTGCATTCTAATCAGTGTTCCAGAAATGCTGTTTCAGCCTTTCTCTTAGTTTTCTCTTGAGCAGTGTTTCTCAGGCTTTAAGATGTGTGGATGTCGTTCTGGCTAGGGAATTCTGGGAATTGAAGTCCACACATCTTAAAGTTGCCAAGCTTGAGAAGCGCTGCTCTAGCTGCATCCAGTCTATACGGCCTGCAATTTCCAAAGTTCAGCAGTCCATGAACAGCATGTTGCAGACATTTGAAGGGCACTAGGTGGTGAAAGCTGATGCATGTGTTTATGTGTTAAATATTTCACTGCTGGACTCTTGAAATGGAGTATTTGTACAAAGTAGGCAATAAATTTCTGGGAAGCAAATTCCCTCTGATTGTGGAGGCATGCAGGGTCATAGTTGTTGAGAAAATTCATTTTTTTTAATGTATTTTAATTCGATTTATATCCCGCCCTTCTCCACGAGGGACCCAGGGCGGCGCACAGGAATTTAAAACATATGAAACAAAATATACAAAATTTAAAAGCATATTAAATTAAACAATCCTATGCTAAAACCAAATTAAAACCCCAATTTAAAACTATTTAAAATAGCCTCAGCGGGAGGTTAGGCTAGGCCGGCTTGCTGAAAAAGATGTGTCTTTAGACACTGGCGGAAGAGGCGGAGGTCTGAGATGGTACGAAGTTCAGGAGGGAGGTCGTTCCAAAGGGCAGGGCCTGCCACAGAGAAGGGTCTTCCCCTGGGTGTCGCCAGACGGCATTGCCCGGCCGACGGCACCCTGAGAAGGCCCTCTCTGTGGGAGCGGATCGGCCGTAGGGATGTATGGGGCAGGAGACGGTCACGCATGTAACTAGGCCCCGAGCCATGGAGCAATTTAAAGATGGTCGTCAGAACCTTGAAGCGCACCCGAAAGACCACAGGAAGCCAGTGCAGCTCGCACAGGATAGGTGTTATATGGGAGTATCTCGGAGCTCCCGTTATTACCCGCGCGGCCGCATTCTGGACTAGCTGTAGCTTTCAAGTGCACCTCAAGGGAAGCCCCATGTAGAGAGCGTTGCAGTAGTCGAGCCGGGATGTCACGAGTGCTTGAGTGATCATGATCAGTTATGATTGTAGAAGATCCCTTAAAGCAATCTGAGCCAGCTGCCATTATCCCATTTTGATAAAGTGAGATTTTAGGATCCTATGTTGCTGATACACATGAAAAAGCCTGGTAGAGGTATAGGGTAAAATTGTTCTGAGAGGAATAGCACCCTGAGGAGGTTCAAAGCGTTTCCTTACATTAGCTCAGGCATAAGATTGGGCCAATGTGTGTGTACACATTTTAAAAAAACCATGTATATTCCATATTTTACTGGAGTGTCAAGTGACTATATTATGTGGGCATCCTTTGGATCTAATCTGTTTTGCCAGTAAAGGAACTTGAATTCTGTTGCATTCTACTGGTTTTTTTCCTATATTGTTTTTTTATTTATTATTATTCGGAAGCAGAAAAATGTATAATTAGTAATAGAATCTGTATCTGGAGGCTTCTAAAGAAGTGGCCTAATTGCGAAGGGTAAGGCAAAGGCTATCAGATCAGCCTTAGTCATGGGTGTGGTGATCAGCCTTTTCAAGAGCAGTGACTTGCCTCAGGTTATTATTATCTCACCTACTGGTTTTAACTTGTTCTGCAATTGCTGCTTGGTATGTAAACGTGGAAAAAGTCATCTTGAAATAATCTTCTGGCTGGAAGGCTTTTAATAGTTCCTCATCAGAGGCCTCCAAGAGCACCAAAAGCTTCAAAAATCAAATAGCTTTAAATAATCATAGATAGCTAAGGCCAGGGGTCTCCAACCTTTGCAACTTTAAATCTGAAGGACTTCAGCTCCCAGACTTCTCCAGCCAGCAAAGCTGGCTGGAGAAGTCTGGGAGCTGAAGTCCTTCAGACTTAAAGTTGCAAAGGTTGGAGATCCCTGACTAAGGCTATGGTGTAAATCAATTGCACAATGGATATCCTTGTTAATCTTTTACCACAAAACGTTATGCAATTTTTATTTATCTTTGAAAGGATAAACTTTTGTTGGATTTTGTCCTACTTTATCAGAGTGAGCCATGAAGTATTAAGGCAGCTGGATTACAATTCTTTTCTTTCTGGGGATACATTTGCATATGGACCGATCTGGCTGCAGGAAATTAGCACTTTTTTACATTTTGCTGGTAAAAAGTGTGTTTTATGACACATCTGTCACACGTGGCCCTTTCACTTAAGACTTTTTTGTTCCATCTAGCTTAGCCAATGAGTAAATGCATTTTAGAATTTTAATTGGGATTTTTAGCACAGGTTTTTAGTTTAATTTATTCTTAACTTTTTTGTATTTATTGTTATTTATTGATTTTAATTTCCTGTGCACCGCCCTGGGTCCATTTCAATGGAGAAGGGCGGTTCTATAAATCTAAATAAATTAAATTCTAAATAGATTAAATTTAAAATATTTATTTTGTTTAGTTTTGCATGGGATTTTCTTGTTTGTTTTTTTAATAAGATCACATTTTTGTTCCCTTTCTTTTCTACCCAAACTGTGATATCAGTTAATTGTAGCTTATTATTAAATATATATATAATTAGTTGTTTTTTGAAATGTTTTATACATATCAATGAAAAGTTTAGTGGTTGGAATAAAAATGTTTTTGTCTACTTTTTGCCATCCTTTGCTGTAAAGATACCAGAAGGCAGCTGAAGAAGCGGCTGCGGAGAAAAAAAGGAGTGTAAGTATTTTAAAATTGTTATGAACTTAGTAGTAGCTTGACAACTTAATGACATCTTCGTTTTTTGATCCCCTCTAGCAGTTACTCTTGAATTTCCTCAAAAGATTTTCTCTTGTCTCTTCTTCCAATGCTGACTCTGAGAAATGTTCTTAGCCTTAGGCCTTAGTTTAGACCAGGGGCCTGCAAAGTCGGCTCTTTTAAGACTGGTGGACTTCAACTCCCAGAATTCCCCAGCCAGCCAGGCTAGCTGGGGAATTCTGGGAGTTGAAGTCCACCAGTCTTAAAAGAGCTGACTTTGCAGGCCCCTGGTTTAGACCAAGGGGTGGGGAGTCACAGCCCTTTTATGGCTTGTGGACTTCAACTCCAAGAATTCCTGAGGCAGACATGCTGGCTCAGGAATTCTGGGAGTTGAAGTCCACAGGTCATAAAAGGGCCGTGGCTCCCCACCCTGGTTTAGACTTTGCTATGACGCAGTTTCTTCTCTTCACACAAGGGTTGACTAATGAGAAAATCAAATAAGTTTCCTGGCATTCAAAACGTCTGAGACGCTAACTTATTTGTCCTAAATTCAAAGCACACTAGGTTGCTGTGTTCAACTTTTATGCAGTTGTAATGCTAACTTTCAAATTTAGATGCAGGCTGTCTGCATAATTCTGCCTCTCTGCTTGTGTGTTAATTTTTCAGCTGATTCCTTGTATTTATGTAAATAAGTTGATCTTGGTTCTTGCTTATATTTTATTCAGCAAAGTAGCAGTCTGAAGAGAAAAAAAAGCTTAACATGGCATTGCTTTCCAAAATAACAGCTTCACTATTCCAAATAATACTTTCCCGCTGTTCAGAGATTTCGGTTGTTATCAGATACTATTTCTGACTCAGAGCTTCAATTCTGAAATGAGAACATCATAAATCCCACCTAAGCTTCCACCCTCCTGCACATCTTGGAAAACTCCAGGACTAGAATTATAAATCAATATGATCAGAATATTGTAATCCTTCATTACTATGGATAGTCCTTGAATTGCAACCGTTTGTTTAACAACAGTCCAGAATTACAATGGCCTCAGAATGGGTGCTTTACAGTCCATAAAGCACTTCCTGCCATCCCAAAACATTGAACAGTCATGTGATTGTAATCTGGGCTCTTGGCAATCTGTCTGTACTTATGATTGGCTGCCAAGAATGCCATAATTATGTGGTTGCCATATGCAACCTTCTCAGTGGTGGGAGTCAAACATTTTTACTACCGGTTGTGTGGGCATGGCTTGGTGGGCGTGGCAGGGGAAGGATACTGTGAAATCTCCTTTCCCTCCCCACTCTAGGGGAAGGATATTGCAAAATCCACATTTCCTCCCGATCAGCTGGGACTTGGGAGGCAGAGAATAGATGGGGGTGGGGCCAGTCAGAGATGGTATTTACTGGTTCTCCGAACTACTCAAAATTTCCACTACCGGTTCTCCAGAACTGGTCAGAATCTGCTGAATACCATCTCTGAACCTTCTCCAGAAAGTCAGCGGGGGAAGCTAGCAAAGAAATGTGCAAACGGCTTCTCCTTCTTGTCTCTGTGGGTTGGCTGAAAGAGCTTCCTGCTAAGGGAAGCTGAACTCGTTTGGCAGGGTGCAGAAACAGATTCTGTGTGTGATTCCTTCTGTGCACACAGAAATCCTTTGGCAGGCAGCTTTCAACCATCCCCAGAGACAAGAGAGTTCTAAAATCCAAACCCAGAGCTAAGTGGCAGCCTGGTAAAGTAAGGAATGCGGAGTGCCCCAGTCAGGTACCGAAGGCTCTGGAAAGCCAAGCACAGGCCACACACAAGTGTCTTTTTGCTCAGTGGCTGAAAATCCTACTTGGATTTTGGCAGCATTTTCAGGTCCTGAACAGAGCCTCCTATGATCTGTTCTATTTTCCTGAGCCCCCTTGCACTCCTTACCTGGACCTCTACTTAATGCCCGAGATTGCTTAACAACCACAACCACAAAGCCAGGAAACCACCGCTTGGGCATCTTAATTAATGACGGCTTAGGATTTTGGTCCCAATTGTGATTGTGAGTCAAGAATTACCTGTGTATTAATTGACTACAATCTCTCTCTTTTTTTGTTCTATACAAAGCAAACCATAATTTTAAGCCTTTTATATACATATCTCTCTAGTGAAACCCATAAGAATAATATAAAGACACAGTAGCCGAATTCACATACTGTACCAAGCCATGGATCGCTTACACATTTTTAACCAAATAAGCCACAATTGACTGGGTTTGCCCAATGTGCTGCTGAGCCTAGGTTCATGCTGCTGTACACCACATCCCTTTGTAGATATTGCACTGCATGTCGGAAAGGAAGGCCATCCAGAAATGCATGTGGTGTTGGAGAATGAGAACAATAGCACCTTCCTTTGCCTCCTCCTCCAACATGAAAAAAGTTGGAAGAATGATCTGGTCTTAAGAATATTTGAAGTTGCCTTTGAATTGTCCTGTTGTACAGGCTATTCACTTCTCTAATCATTAACTCAAAATTTTGGAACAGGACATTTGACATAGCAAAAGCATTTGCAAAAAAAGAAAGCTGTAGAACAATCTTCCAGTGGCAGATGATAGCCCAAGTTTTATTCCAGGATGCAGAGTTTGTACTTTTCATCTACATGTAGGTGTGAAGTCATCCTGCTTAGAATTTTTCCTAAATTTGCCTATGACAGTATAATTAAGTAGATACTTGTTGTTGTTGTTTTGTCTTGTCATTACAATGTCCCAACACGTTCCTGGAAGCAGCATAATTAAAGTCATCCTTAGTGATTCTTGTATTTAACTTGGTTTTTTCCTCTTAAGTAGTCGATAACCCAATGGCAGCGTTACCATAAAGGTAAAGGTTCCCCTGGCACATAGGTGCTACTCGTTCCCGACTCTACTTTACCATAGGTGCGCTCTAAGGCTATTCCGTAACCATTCTGGTAGTGACTTCGTAAGAAGATGGAATTAGCCTGGCACCTATTGGCCACTTGAGGCTGCTGCAGGCACGGCTCTGCCCAAGGCCAGGTTGTCTGCTTGTAGATCTGGTTTAAAAGAAGGATCAGCCCAGCTAACACCCAACTGGCACCTGGAGGTCTGCGCAGCATAGGGGAGGGCAGAGAAGCCTGTTCATTCTCTCCTGCTTTCTTTACATCCTCATCTCCACTCACTTAAGCTCATATTTGAAGAGTCTAACTTACAGCTAGCTTGTAGTGGGAGGCAATGTGGTGCAGCAACTTTCTCTCTGGTTTCAACACACATCTCCTTGCCTTCTCCCCAACTGTCATACTAGATTAAGGAAAGAAATTGGGCCGGGAGGTATTTTCCCTGTTGCTGGTGCTGTTTGGTGGGAAGGAAGGGAAACAGAAGCAAAGGAATGAATGATGCATTCCTTTTCCTCAACTTGCCCCATGCACCATAAATGACTGTTTAATGGCAGCAGAGATAAGAGAAAAAACAGCACTAGGTGTAGCAAATATTCAACCAAGTTAAGAACTTACGGATAATACTTTAACCAGCCATTGGAAAAATGGCCTTGGTGACAAATTATCTTCCTGCATGACTGGTTGTGTTTCCAGAAATAAAACATGCCAAGATGATTTTAGCTTCGTTTTCTAATTTATATTATACTAGCTGATAATTTGGCGTTTCCCAGGTATTTATTTATAGGGGAGAAATGTCCGGACCAAACTAAATTTCTAATGTTGGATTTTCCCCCTTACCAGAGGGAGCTCCCTTGTAGAAGCCATTTTACAGCAGTACATTAGAAACCATTTTAAGACACAACAGGCTGTATCTTAACAGAGCACACACCCCAAGAGGTTTTAGGGGTGTCTTTCCCCCCTCCCCCCAGTATTTTTCCCAGAGAATAAGTCATGTAACAAGTTTGGTTGAAATTGCTCAAGGAGTTCCAGAGTTATGCTGGAACATATATACACACACAGCCGTTTTTATATATATAAAAAGAGGATAAAAGATTTTGGTTCCAAAGTTTGTTTTTGTGAGCAGAAACCTCACTGTCAGTCGTACTCCGAATACCATTCTGACTACGGTAGTTATAGCTTAACACAGCGCCTCCCCTCCCCCAACCTTTTGGGCACCAGGGATTAGTTCAGTGGAGAGAGGTTTTTTCCAGGATTGGAGGAAGCGTGGTTTTCACATGCTGCCTGCATCCTGCAGATGGGGCTTTGCTTGTTTGCTCATGCCACGGACCAGTGCTGGTCCATGAACCAGGGGTTAGGGACCTCTGGTTTAACATAAGGAATTGTCAGCCAAACAGTATTCACTTACTATTAACTGTCTTGTTAGTGTTTTGGGGTCCACTATAAATACATTTTTCACAAGTATAAGTAAATCATTAGCATTTCCCTGTGTTCCCTGTAGCAAACATTTGGCCTTCCAAATTTCCGCTGCTCCAGAGTATATTCCCAGGAGCTGGGAAATCGGGATGAGTCAAGAATTTTGTGCAGCGAGAGCTTAGGTCACCCTTTGAAGCACAAGGCAGAATATATTGCAATTTTTGGACCACTGCCCTCATTCACTGCCTTCCAATTATATTTCCCTGTCCACAGATATGAGCCCCTAGGCATACATCAAAACAACTTGCACCCGAAACCCCTGATTGTGAAGCCAGGCAATTAGTGTGGGCTGATCTTCTTTGAGAACTAGGACTGCATCTTCACAGGGAAGGCATCTTAGCTGGACTCAGTGTTTTAGATACAGGAAGAAGAAACAGTCACATTTCTGGACTGATCGCCTCACCAAAGCCTTCAGAAGCAGAATCTTGAATTAATGGTGGAAGGGAAAGGAGAGGGAGGAACAGAAGGGCAAAGAACAGCCCAGCTGTGCATGCAATGAGTTCTCTTCCCTCAGTCAGTTCTCTCGGTTTGAGAGACACCTGGAAAATGTAGAAGGAGCAGCTGCTTCTGGTTAAAACCTCTGATCTCTACAGCCAGAGGAAAATGGGGGAAATCACCTGAGGCAGAGTTGGCTACAGGTAATCCTCGATCTACAATCACAATTGAGCCCAAAATTTCTGTTGCTAAGCAAGCCTGTTAAGTGGATTTTGTTGCATTTTATGACCCTTTCTCGCCACAGTCATTAAATGAATCATTGCAGTGAATCTGGCTTCCCCATTGACATTGCTTGTCTGAAGGCCACAAAAGGTGATCCACATGACCTCAGGACACTCAAACAGTCATAAATATGAGTCAGTTGCCAAGCGCCTGAATTTTGATCACGTGACAGTGGGGATGCTACAATGGTCGTAAGTGTGAAAAACAGTCCTACATCACTTTTTTCAGTGCCATTGTAATTTCAAACGGTTACTAAATAAACTGTTGTAAGTCAAGGAGTACATGTGCAAGGAATGGAACATATAGAAAGCTACTATCATACCATTCAATACACACACACACACACACACACACACAGATATTCCATATTTGTAGTGGTAAAGAAAAAAAGACGGAAACACAATGGAAAACCTGGCGACAAATGGAAGTTGACAACGTTTCCAACACTGGTAAAATATATATATATAAATTAAAAAAGGGGACATTAGACAATAACAGATCCTTTGGTTTTTAACTCCAGTCCTTGGAGTTTCTCTGTATTGTACCAGTGAAGTTATAATTGCCTCTGTAACAGCCCTACTACTATGTTCACTTAAGTGATTTCATTTAAATAGCTCTGAATTTAAACAGATTGCTGATTAAATATGCTGATTTTGGCCTCCATTATCTAATCTATGGTACTGAATGTGGATGCATCTTTTGCTAATGTTTGACCTTATCCATGCTTCTGATTCTGTTCTGTCTGCTCAGCATAACCTTCCAACCTTACTAAGAGTATTTGTGTGCTGCTTGGGAACTGCTTATCCTCTGTGTTAGGTGAAGTTTTGTTCTGGTGAGCTTGAGAACTCTCTGTCCTGCTTTTGATAGTTATCAAACTTGTTTCCCCCCCCCCTCCTTTTTTAGCATTCCTCGTCTAACGTGTGACTCACTGTATTAAAGAGCTGACTCTTGGACCTGTGTCTGTTAGATAGCAATTCTGTCTGGCCGATGATTCTTTTGACGTACAGAATTGAATAGTAAACTGTGAGTCAGGTCAGCAGAGGCCACAAAAGTGAGCTTTGCATAGGGGCATTAAAACAATGAATTCAAAGAGTGTCCAAGATGAGTCACATTCCAGATGCAACTGCAAATGTTTTGCACTAACATTTACACTACTTTATGTGGTTCTGTACCCCCTCCCCATTTTTTTAAAAAAATCTGACTCTGATCTTGCACTATTACTTCTCTCTGCAAATTTAAACCTGCTCTAAATGGAACAGAAAATGGATTATTTCTGAAAGTTACGTTCCCTTCGCACTGATTTACAAGGTGGAACTTTGCAAACCAGTACAGAAAACTAGGTATAGCAAACTAGGAAGATATAGGTTGCCAACTACTATGAACGACTCGCTTAGAAAAAGTTGGGCAGAGGAGTTGCCCATTAAGTAAGTAAAATGCTTGTGCTAAAACAGGAATGGCACAATATTTTCCAGGTCTACCTTAAATATTTTAGACCTCTTTGATTTTTTTAAAATCATTTCATTGGTGGTCCAAATCACAATCCTTGTAAGGGCATGGTCCACCTTTAATAAATAAGTTAAAATAAATAAAATTAATGGCTAGCACGGTTAGGAAGAAAATTACTGAAATATTAACAGCGAATGCTTACAAAGTTCACCTCACTCCATTCCTAAGAGGTCCATAAAAGGAGTGTATATAAGCGTGCCTATCATCCCTGTCTTACTGTCCCCATTTATTCGTACCCATTTACTGTGTTCATATTTATGTTTATGCTTATACCTGTTATCTTTTACACGTTTGACAAACTAAATAAAATAAATAAAAGTTCCTTGAAAGATAAGCCTTAGTTAAAACAAAAACGGTTGGGTCCTCTTTGTCATCCTGTGGAGCAGATGGGCGGCAAGGGGTTCTTTTGACAGTAGCCATCTCGTAAGGCTTCCCACCTATTCTGGAAGCAGCCTGGGAGAAGATGGGCTTTTGTTCCCGCCTTCCTTTGTGCCGAATGTTGAGGCAAAGAGGCTTGGTTCTAGCTCTCTCATTCAGTGGAGTCCCTCGCTTCCATATAAGGCCATCCTGCTTTCTCACTTCCTGCTTTAGCTCCTTTTTCTTTTTCCCCTCCCTTCTCCCCTTCCTTGCCCTGGATCCAGCCTTGCTCCATGTGGCACAGCTCTAACGATTCACAGCTGTCTGAAAGTGCCGTCCGCTCGGCGTTTATAACTTCCTTTCTTTCCTGGGTGAAGAACTTCGGGACAGCCTTTATAACCGGTCTTGCTTTCTTGTTCGTTTTTTTTTCTTTTTTAGAGCATTGACCCACTTCCCCCTCATTTTAAAAGGGGGAACCTCAGCATCTTGAAGAAGAAGTGGGAAAATCCAAGCTTGGAGACGGAAGTCCGGAAGGAAGCCGTGGGAAGCTGCCGTGCTGAGGTTAGGCAGAAAGCTGTCAGCCCTGGTGGTGGAACGGAAAGCGTCTCGGCTTCCCTAGCAGAAATTAACCAAACCTCAGGGATTAGTCCAAGATTGAGACTTCAGTCCTCTTCCAGATTGTTTGGCCGGTTCAGATATCCCAGTGTTGGCAGCGAAGACGATAAAGCACAGTCATCTCAGAGTGGGGAAATGGAAAATTGTCTTAGAGAATCCAGACAAGACATAGGAAAGCTGGAGACCAGTGAAATGCCAGAATCGTCAGGGAAAATAGAGAAGTTTAATGTTCCTCTAAGCAAACTAAAGATGATGTTTGAGAGGGGGGATGCGGTTCAAACAAAGGTAAGGAACGATTTGCTTCAGTTCTCCTTGGCTCTTGAAAAGAAAAGAAAAAAATTGCAAAGGGATGACTAAAATCAAGTGGGTATCTTTTATTTGTCCTGTTGTCAAAAATCCCCACCCCCTTTTTTTGTGGATAGTACAATAGTTCTTCCCCACAATAATTTTTGCTCAAAGGAGAAGAGTGTGTGTGGCATAATGCAGGTTTTTTAAAGAATGCCAATAGCTGTTGCAAAAAAAACCTAAATCAACTGAGGTTAGCCTAATTGGGGTGTTGGCCCTATTGAAGCTTCCAAATAAATTGAGTAGTGTGCATGCATGCAATTGTGAAAAGAACCTGGGGAATGTGTGTGCGTGCGCGCGCACGCCTATTGTGATTGCGGTGCAACCGTTCCTTGATTATTATTTTTTTGAGTTGTGAAAACTGATGTTTGAAGCTACAGTTTTTGCACTTTTTCTGTCTGCATCCAGGCAAATGTTTCTGTCTGCTGCTAAATTTTCTCACAGGAAGAAAGTGTGTGATGATAGGCTGAGAAATGCCTGTCTTCCACCAGTTTTGACTTGCAAATTCATGGGCCTTGCATTTTCCTACAAGTACTGGTGAAATCTGATCCAGCATGTGGACTACAGACTGTATCCCTGGGGAAATTGCAAATTGAGTAATAAGAAAATGAGTTGCATATGGTAATGGCTTGAAGCACTCTTTGGTTGACTTTTCCAGTTTCTTCATAGTTTCCCATCAGTTTAGTCCCCTGTATGTGTTCCAAGTATATGCTGGAATATAAACAAGATATAGTTGTGATTTAGAATTCCTTAGGGCTTTGAAAAAGTGAATTACTTTGGAGTCAAGCTAAATTTTGTAAATTAGATCTCCAAATCTAAGTTGCCACAGGAGCAGCTTATTTTACCTTAACTAGATACAGCCTGCTATGCTGATTGAGTTGTCCAATTAGATCTGAACCTAACATGGATGAAATAGCTGGGTGTGTACATCTATCCCAAGACATGTGGACACCTGATCTGTAGACATAGATTACTCACTTTAAACATGTTTCAAAACTTAATGTAGATGCTGCCTATATTGGTTCTAGGCCAAATTTAAAGTCATTTAAAGTAGGAATATGCAATTTTCCCAGTTTTACTAAATCTTTCAGTTATAAAACTGGCCCATAGAGAAAATATTTCATGCTCTTTATAATTAGAAAGCTTTTCTTAGCTGTGGAGAAATGATTTTGCAGAAAGAATGTTTCAGCCTGAACACATGATCTTTAGTTGCATATTTTGTTTACATTAAAAAAAAAGTCATAAAATTGCATGTTGTGATGGTAAACTAGATGCTTTAGATATTTTTCCCTCCCTCTTTCTAGTAGCTAAACTTTAATCAATTTTGGGTAAAATCCTCTAAAATATTTGTGCAATGGACAGAATTAGTTTACTACAAGGGTCTGGAAACTTCAGATCAGGATTGGAATATATAATGCAGCTGTCATTGATTTATATGCCTGATGTGTCCTCAGTGTACCGACCCAATACATTTAGAATCCACTAGATCAGGGGTCACCAACCTTTCGGACCTCAGGGACCTCTAAATTCATAATTTTAAATCCCCCGGACCACTAATATGATCTGCCTAATGGCTGGGTGGGTGGGCGTGGCTAGGTGGTCATGTGACTGGGTGGGCATGGCCAACTCAATGTCACTCACATCAAGGAGTGCCTCGCTAGCCTCTACTCACCCCTCCTAGCCACTCCTTGCCTCCCTGCCCGGGCTCCTTAGGGTCCCAACAGGAAGCAGTTGTTGGAGCTAAGCAGCAACCATGAGAAAGACTTGGCAAAACAGCTGGCTCAGTTCAAATTGGATCTGACCGAGAGGGAGGCATAGCAGAAGCATCTCACTGAGGACTACGAGCATAGGCTTTCTAAGCAGAGGGAAGATCTGCGGGAGTGGAAGGCCGGGTGTCAGTGCCTGGAGGCTCAGCAGGCTGAGATGGTCAGCCAGTTCCAGACCATGATGCTGTCCCACTGGAACAAGGTCCTCTGGCTCTTCACCACCAGTGGCACTTCCCTCCAGCCTTCACCCAAAGCCTTGGATCAGGCGACCGAAGCAGACCCCAAGTCGGAATTTCTGCCCCCCTTTGATCTGCACAAAAAGAGCCCGAAGGGAGAGACTCTCTGTAGCAATACAAATGTTCATTGCACGGATCTATCCCAGGGGCTTGAAGACCCCTGATTTAGTGCAATATAAAAAATGCAAATAATTTTTCTACGGACCCCCAAAATTGTCTTCCGGACCACCAGTGGTCCAGGGACCACCAGTTGCTGACTGCTGCACTAGAATACATATTTATTTTATTTATTTTATTTTATTTGACTTTTATACCGCACCTATCTCCCCGAAGGGACTCAGGGGGGTGCACAGGAAATTAAAACAAGTATAAACATATAAATAAATAGACACGCCATAAATAATACAACACAATAAAAACTGATTAAATTTGGAGTACCCTGTGCTAAAAATCACTAAAAATCCCACTAATTAAAACCTTATATCAATTTAAAACACAGTCTTATAAGATGGTCTGGGGGACTAGGCTAGGCCGGCTTGGTGGAAAAAGTGCGTCTTCAGACGCTGGCGGAAGAGGTGGAGGTCCGTGGTGGTCCGGAGTTCGGGGGGAAGGTCGTTCCAGAGGGCTGGTCCCGCCACGGAGAAGGCCCTTCCCCTGGGGGTCGCCAACCGGCATTGCCCGGCCGACGGCATCCGGAGAAGACCCTCTCTATGGGAGCGGATCGGTCGAAGGGATGTGTGAGGTAGGAGACGGTCTCGAAAATAACTAGGCCCCGAGCCATGGAGCACTTTGAAGATGCATATGCATATATAGTTGCATATGGGTGTTATGTATTGGCTTATCCAATATCGTGAAGCAGATGACAGCATTGCAGAAATACTGATCTCTCTGTCTCTTGTCAATGGACTTAAGCCCATTAAGCATGTCCTCTTAACCTCATGTGCAGCAACTCCTGCAAACTGCAGATCCTGAGACCAAACAAATGAAAGGGAAGGATGTAGACTGAGCAATTGAAGTATTGGAATGGGGGATAGAGGCAAATCAATACCATAGTGGTAAGAAAAGGGCAGGAAGCCCCTTGTATATATTTGCTTAGTCCAGGATTAATACATAATAAGAATCTCAGATATTTTAGGCTGTGATAATCCTTACCTGATCTTACAACTAGGAAATGTTTGCTATTGAGTTATATTAGAATAAGCTGTTATGATAGATTTACAGCAGAGGTTCCCAAACTTGGCAACTTTAAGACTTGTGGACTTCAACTCCCAGAAATCTCCAGCCAGCTATGCTGGCTGGAGATTTCTGGGAGTTGAAGTCCACAAGTCTAAAAGTTGCCAAGTTTGGGAACCTCTGATTTACAGTGAACTTCCAGGAGCAAGAATTGGTTGGGCATTTTAGCAGAAGTCACCAGGGAAAAAGTGGAACCAAGGAAGGAGAAGTTAGTAGACAATTGATCATTCAAAGGAAGGTGCATAATGTGTCCATTGGATTGTTTAATAACTATAACATTAGTTAGCCCAGCAGTAAGAAGCAAACATCTTTATCTTGCTGAAATCTGCAAACAAAACCTGTTTTAAATATTTTGCAGGCAAGAACAGGAATCCCCCCCCCCCCCCATTCTTCTATTTAAAAACCATTTTGTTCATAAATGCAGGAGGGGTATATAAACTGTCAATATCTAATAGTTCGGATGTAGAGATGAAGAGAGATTTGATACAAAATGAGGCTTTCTCTCCCTGTTCCTTAAGACTTAAGGTTTTTTTTTTGAAGTTCAGGAGCTCCTCTGAAATTGGATAATAGAGAAGGGCAGACAATAAGAGGAATGGAAAAAACTTGATTGGCGGCCTTGTGCAAACTGAAATGCCTTTGTGCTCACACTAGGTATCTGGATTCAAGTGAGTTGTATTAGATTGATTGACTGTTAAATACAGAGGTGAAGGAAAGACTAGTAGAATTATGTGCTACGTGCTTTATGGTAACGTCATTTCCTTTGCCTAAGACTTATTTGAAGACACAAACAATATGGCTGTGCAGGCAGCTTTTGAAAATGATTCAAAAGAAGTGCTTTGGATCTTGCCCAAGGCCAAGCCTCTTTGTACTCTTTCTTAAAGCAGGCTTCTGGTTGCATTAATTTTAATGAGCATATTCCTTAAAGCAGTGGCATGTCTCTCCCTTTTGGTCTTGTACAAATTATGTGGTGGTCTTTGTGTGATGCTTTCAAGTAATTTTTGAAGCATGCATTGCACACAGCTCTAATAAACAATGTGGGCTTTCTTCAAAAGTTTGTCATTGGAAAGGCATTGCAGTGAGAGCCAGTGAATTGCAGTTAGTGGTTGATATCATCTGGAGAGATCCAGCCTTGCTTGTGGAAAATGCACTAGATAATGTTGCAGCAATCATTATCGTTCAAGCTGAATCTAGTTCCTAGACAAATGGTTATTATGCAAACAACCTTTAGGTCCTGGAGTAAAGATCTATGTGTCTCATATAAGACACATAAAATATGTCATACACAACACACACGCACAATGTATGTACGTGTGTGCATATGTGTATATGTATGTGCATACAGATGTGTATATGATATCTATATATATATATATATATAGGTGTGTGTGTGTGTGTAGGCAGGGGGTTGGACTAGAAGACGTCCAAGATCCCTTCCAACTCTGCTATTGTATTATATATATTGTATATACATATACATATACGTGTTAGTTTTATGAGCTGATCAATAAATTAAATTAGGGAGACCAGGATAGATCTATTTTGAGCTTATGCAATAAGGGGAGCCGGCTTGGCTGAATTGCTAGGCTTCTGCCTGATATGCAATACAGCCCCGGTTCGAATCCCAGTAAAGGGTATGGCCAGCTGATGAGAGCTAATAAGCTCGAAATAGATCTATCCTGGTCTCTCTAATTTATTTATTGATCAGCTCATAAAACTAACACACATATCTAAAAAATTACACAACGTAACTCTTGGCTTGCTGTCTAGATGGTCTCTGATAATGAGCCGAAAGGCAGGAAAAGAAACTATGTCTCCTCCCTTAATTGGGGCCTATTAACAGGATGTTGTGGAAACAATTACATATATATATACATACATACATACATACATACATACATTTGAACCGGGGCTGTATTACATGTTAGGCAGAAGCCTTAGCCACTAAGCCACCAGGTTCTCTTCCTGATCAGCTGAGACAGGAGGATAAATATATGGTTGTGTCACAACACCCTGTCTCAGCTGATCAGGAAGAGGATCTGGTGGCTTAGTGGCTAAGGCTTCTGCCTAACATGTAATACAGTTCCGGTTCAAATCCCAGTAAGGGTATGGCTAGCTGATGAGAGCTAAAAAGCTCGAAATAGATCTATCCTAGTCTCCCTGATTTATTTATTTATCAGCTCAAAAAACCAACACACACATAAAAAAAGTATACAACGGAGCTCATAGCTTTCTGTCTAGATGGCCTCTGGTGATGAGCCAAAAGGCAGAAAAGGAAAGCAGTATGCTTCCTCCCTTAATTGGGCTTATCCGGCTTTTGAGCACATGCGCTAAAATAAGCCCTCAGAAGGCAAATGAGATACGGTGGCGCAGTGGTTAGAGTGCAGTACTGCAGGGTATTTTTGCTGCCTGCCGGCTGCCTGCAATTTGGCAGTTCAAATCTCACCAGGCTCAAGGTTGACTAAGCCTTCCATCCATCCGAGGTCGGTAAAATGAGGACCCAGACTGTTGGGGGCAAGAGGCTGACTGTGTAAACTGCTTAGGACTGTAAAGCACTGTAAAGCGGTATATAAGGCTAAGTGCTATTGCTATTGCTTTGCAGAATGCTTTCTGTCCACCCATTTAGACCTTTGTGCAGACCAAAGGTATTCCTATAAATGTTAGATTGAAATCTGTTAGGGCATGCTAGCTTTCTTTCATTTAAAAATTATTTTAAAAAGTCTTGTGGAACCTTGGCCTTGATGGACCTAACTTAAGTCTTTGCAGGACCCAATAATAATAATAATAATAATTTTTAATTTGTTGACCGCTCCTCTCCCCACAGGGACTCGGAGCGGTGCACAGGGAAAACTAAAACAATAAATATACAAACACATTAAAAACAAATTAAACATATACCTGTGCTAAAATACCCCATTGAAATACTAAAATTCCCAGTTAAAACAACTAAAACCCCATAGAGAGACACTACCCTAGGCCGGCCAAGCAGAAAAGATGTGTTTTTAGTTTTAGACGGAAGGAGCGGAAGTCCGTGGTCGTTCTAATGTCGGGGGGAAGGTCGTTCCAGAGGGCTGGGCCCGCCACAGAGAGAGCCCTTCCCCTGGGCGTCGCCCGCTGACAGAGTCTAGCGGACGGCACCCGGAGAAGTCCCTCTCTGTGGGAGCGAATCGGCCGTGAGGATGTATGAGGCAGGATCCGATCCCGCAGATAGCTAGGTCCCGAGCCATGGAACGCTTTAAAAATGATGACTAATACCTTGAAGCGCACCCGGAAGACGACAGGCAGCCAGTGCAGCTCGCGCAAGAGCGGTGTTATGTGGGTAAACCTGGAGGTTCCCAGAATTGCCCGCGCGGCTGCGTTCTGGACCATCTGAAGTCTCCGGGTGCACCTCAAGGGAAGCCCCATGTAGAGAGAGTTACAATAGTCCAGTCGGGATGTCACGAAAGCATGAATGACTGTGCGAAGGGCGTCCCGATCCAATAGGGGGCGCAACTGGCGAACCAGGCGAACCTGGTAAAACGCCCTCCTGGCCACGGCTGTCACTTGATCTTCCATGGACAGCCGGGCATCCAGGAGGACACCCAAGTTGCGCGCCCCATCCACAGGGGCAAGATGTTCACCCCCTATGGCCAGCGATGGAGTCAGCTGGTTGAATCGGGCAGCCGGAAACCACAGCCACTCGGTCTTGGTCGGGTTGAGCCTGAGTCCGTTACTTCCCATCCAGATCTGCACGGCTTCCAGGCACTGGCACCTCACCGCTACGGCATCGTTGGGGTGGTTTGGGGTAGATATATACAGCTGTGTATCATCAGCGTAGAGATGGTACTCTACCCCAAAACCACGGATGATCTCACCCAGCGGCTGCTGACCGTGGTATTTAGAGAATGCCTTCTGAGTTTTTGTGTATTCACACATCTTACCCGTTGATTCCTCTCCCCCCTTTTGCTTCTTATGCGTTTTGGTAATCCTAATATACCCTGATTGTAGTTCAGGCTCAAAGATTTGGATAAAGTTTACCATTCTGGTTCACGCAACCAATTATTATATAACTACTTTTTAAATTAAATTTTGCTATATTAGTACCAACTTTGCATAATAAAATGTTTATATGCTGTTATACATCTTATACATAAGGATGCGGTGGCTCAGTGGCTAAGATGCTGAGCTTGTCAATCAGAAGGTTGGCAGTTCGGCAGTTTGAATCCCTAGAATTCTGCCGCGTAACAGAGTGAGCTCCCGTTACTTGTTCCAGCTTCTGCCAACCTAGCAGTTTGAAAGCACGTAAAAATACAAGTAGAAAAATAGGGATACTTTTGTGGGAAGGTAACAGCGTTCCGTGCACCTTTGGCATTTAGTCATGCCAGCCACATGACCACAGAGACATCTTTGGACAGCGCTGGCTCTTCGGCTTTGAAACGGAGATGAGCACCGCACCCTAGAGACGGGAACGACTAGCATATATGTGCAAGGGGAGCCTTTTCCTTTACCTTTATATCTTATACTAAGGATTGTTCTTGAATCATAGAATTTGAGACAGTTAGTAAACACGTGTCAGAGCCTAAAAGCATCCCAAGGGTTTTAGAATGTATCATCAACATTATGTTCAATACAGGAACTCCAAGTGAGATGTATTAATTATGAGATTAGTGATCATGTCCTGTGCTAAGCACAATGAAGCAGCAATAATCAGATTAGAAAACCAACAAATTAATATTATGCCCGATGCAGGAATTCCGAGTGAGATGCATTAATTATGAGACTAGTGATCATGTCCTGTGTTAAGCACAATGCAGCAGCAATTATGAGATTAGAAAGCCAACAAATTGGAAAGATATTAAGTTGGCAAAGGCTGTGAAAGGTGTCTAGAATAAAGAATATATGTAGTCTGTTTCAATAACAATATGGCACATAGTGGATTCTTGAGATTGGGACGCCTCATTGCTTTGAAAATTGTCAGAATCCCATTTCAATTCATTTCAACGGCGTGGGTTTTGAGAATGACGACAGAACAGAAGCTGACAAAGCTTCCAGCTCCAGTATTTCTTTCCAGGCACTGACTTTTTGAGGACTTTGGCCATTAACCAGATAATTATCTAGAAGAGTGTAGAATAAGTTGGTGAAGACTTTTGAGCAGTGATCTCTAAAGAGGAAGGCTTTACAAAGGTTTCATAAACTGGAACTAATTTGGTGCTGGACATTGGGATTCAGATTCAGAATAATTATATGTATACTTAAACGGCCTTCCTCCGCTAAATGCCCCCCAGATATATTGGCAATGTCACATTGCTTGTAGAGTATACAAGAGTGGAATGCAAATCGTTATTGATACAGTTTCCAATTCCGTAGAGCAGATCTGCAGTATGCTACTACATCTGAGCATGTGTAAATAACATATGTCTGAAGTGGGGGTTTTAAATCAAAATATTATAATAGTATTAGAAAAAATACTTTGAAGACAATGCAAGCTCAATCTCATGCCTCAATGTGTGTTTTCTGCAAAATAGACCATTTAATGCAAAGATACTTTAGGAAGTTGTTTTGCTTGATTATGCTACACCTTACCCCTCTATACTTTGTCCATCTGTCAAATCCTCCTTTAAAAAGTATTAAGTTCTAAAATGTCTAAGACAGTGGTAGGCAAACTCATTAGTCAAAAGAGCCAAATATCAACAAAAGCTCGATTGAAATTTCTTTTGAGAGCCGGAATGTGTGGCCTGTTTTGAGGGCGTGGCTCAGCGGTCATGTGACCGGATGGGCGTGGCCAACTTGGAAACTGTGGTGAAACTCACTTAACAACGGTCTTGCTTAGCAACCAAAATTTTGAGCTCAATTGTGGTCATAAGTTCTCTCATCTCTCTCCAACTTTCTTTTCTTTCTTCCCTTCTTTCTCTTTCTCTCTCTTTCTGTTTCTCTCTGTCTCTCTGAGTCTGTCTATCTGTCTGTCTCTCTCTGTGGCTCTTTATCTCTCCCTCCCTCCCTGTCTCTTTCTGTCATTCTCTGTGTCTCTCTCTGTCTCTCTGCCCTCCCTTCTTCTCTGTCTGTCTGTCTCTGTGGCTCTTTGCCTCCTTCCCTCCCTCTCTCCCTGTCTCTTTCTGTCATTCTCTGTGCCTCTCTCTGTCTCTCTGCCCTCCCTTCTTCTCTGTCTGTCTGTCTCTGTGGCTCTTTGCCTCCTTCCCTCCTTCCCTCCCTCTCTCCCTCTCTCCCTCCCTGTCTCTTTCTGTCATTCTCTGCCCTCCCTTCTTCTCTGTCTTTCTGTCATTCTCCGTGTCTCTCTCTGTCTCTCTGCCCTCCCTTCTTCTCTGTCTGTCTGTCTCTGTGGCTCTTTGCCTCCTTCCCTCCCTCCCTCCCTGTCTCTTTCTGTCATTCTCTGTGTCTCTCTCTGTCTCTCTGCCCTCCCTTCTTCTCTGTCTGTCTGTCTCTGTGGCTCTTTGCCTCCTTCCCTCCCTCTCTCCCTCCCTCCCTGTCTCTTTCTGTCATTCTCTGTGTCTCTCTCTGTCTCTCTGCCCTCCCTTCTTCTCTGTCTGTCTGTCTCTGTGGCTCTTTGCCTCCTTCCCTCCCTCCCTCCCTGTCTCTTTCTGTCATTCTCTGTGCCTCTCTCTGTCTCTCTGCCCTCCCTTCTTCTCTGTCTGTCTGTCTCTGTGGCTCCTTCCCTCCCTCTCTCCCTCCCTCCCTGTCTCTTTCTGTCATTCTCTGTGTCTCTCTCTGTCTCTCTGCCCTCCCTTCTTCTCTGTCTGTCTGTCTCTGTGGCTCTTTGCCTCCTTCCCTCCCTCCCTCCCTGTCTCTTTCTGTCATTCTCTGTGCCTCTCTCTGTCTCTCTGCTCTCCCTTCTTCTCTGTCTGTCTGTCTCTGTGGCTCTTTGCCTCCTTCCCTCCCTCTCTCCCTCCCTCCCTGTCTCTTTCTGTCATTCTCTGTGCCTCTCTCTGTCTCTCTGCCCTCCCTTCTTCTCTGTCTGTCTGCCTCTGTGGCTCTTTGCCTCCTTCCCTCCCTCCCTACCTGTGTCTCTCTGTTTCTCCCTCCCTCCTTCCCCCCCCCTCTTTGTATCTGTCAGACCCTGATTCCCTCCGTCCGTCTCTCTCTCGCTCTGTGCCTCTCTGTGCCTGTCTGTCACTGTCCACAAAATACCGCGTGGAGGAGCGGCGGGCTCTGTGGTGACGGCGAGGCCTTCCGCTGGGGGAGGGGTGTCCCCTTCACGTTCCTCGTCTCCCCGGATGCCGCCTGGAACCATCAGCAGCCGCGCAGACTTGCCGCTTTTCCATGCCGCGCAAAAGATAGGCGCGTGCAATTATAACGCAAGTTTCCACCGCCACGAACTCTCCAAGATTGTAATTGGGCGGGGCATGCGCGCGCCTATCTTTTGCACGGCATGGAAAAACGGCAAGTCTCTGCGTGGCTGCGGATGGCTCCGGACGGCATTCGGGGAGATGAGGAACGTGAAGGGGACCTCGCGGACCTCTTTCTTTCTTTCTTTCTTTCTTTCTTTCTTTCTTTCTTTCTTTCTTTCTTTCTTTCTTTCTTTCTTTCTTTATCTCTCTCTCCCACTTTCTTTTTCTTTCTGTTTTTCTTTCTCTCTTTTTCTTTTTGTCTCTCTCTGTCAATCTCTCTCTTTATCTGTCTCTCTCTCCTCCCTCCACCCATCTATCATTCTGTGTGTGTGTGTGTGTGTGCCTCTCTCTCTCTGATTCCCTCTCTCCCTCCCTCTCTCTCTCTGTCTCTCTGTTTGTCTCTTCCTCCCCCCCCTCTGTCTCTCTCTGTATGTAAGTCTCTCCTTCCCTCTCTCCCTCCCTCCCCCCCCCGGAAGCAGTGGAAAGCCCGGCACACTGGCCAGAGAGCACACGGCCGCCGCCTCCCTCAGCGAGCGGGCGGGGAGAGCACCCGAGGCCGCGGCCATCCAAGCACCGCGGAGGCTGTCCGGGTGCTGCACGCCCACCTCAGACCCAGCCTCACGTGGCGGCCAGTCCCGGAAAGCACGGCGCGGCGGCCTCCGCAGGCGGCTGTTGCTGCTGCTGTCCCCGAGCCCTGCAACATGCAGCTCCTGCCGTCCGAGCGCACGTTTCCACCAGGTCCCTCTTTGGCCCCTCAGGTCCGGCTCTTCCTCTCTCTCCCCCTCCGCCCGGAGGCAGCGGAGGGCCCGGCAGCAGAGCACCCGGGGCTGCGGCTGTGCCCGAGCCGTCCGGGTGCCAGGCACCCGCCTCCCTGGGCGCACGGCGCACGGACAGCTCCGGCGCAGCCCCGGGCGCTCCCCCCGCTCGCTCGCTCGTTACAGGGGGAGGCAGCCGCAGGGAAGGCGTCAGGCCGGGGCTCTTTTCTGTCTCCCAGACAGCGCTGGGGGTGAGCTGAGTAGCCTGCTCTTGGAAGTGGTGGCTGTGGCCGATGGGCTTGGTCCTGGCCTTTCGTTCTGTCTGCCCGGGAGACAGAGTCCAGGGAGGAAGATAATGGCCATTTTGGAGACAACGTGTCCAGCGCCTTCCACTCGCACCCGCAGCAGCAGCACCCGTCACTCCCCGTTGCCTTCGGAGGCAAAGGAGACAACCGCTCCTCTTGGTGGGGTGGCCGTGCTCGTGTGCTCTGGCCCTAAGCCTCGTGTCCCCCCTGCAGGGCCAAGCGTGGCTCACCTGCGCTGGGAGGACTTCCTGGGTCTCCCCCAAGGGAGGCGGGCGCGCAGCGGCCGGATGGCTCCGGCGAAGCTGCAACCCCGGGCGCTCCCCCCCACCCGTTCGCTCGCGGGGGGGTGGAGGGAGAGAGGAAGAGCCACACCGAGGGGCCAAAGAGCCACTCGTGGCTCGCGAGCCGCGGTTTGCCGACCACTGGTCTAAGATATTTTATAATATCTTATTATAATAAAAATTAATATATCTAGCCCGAGTCCTATCTGATACCCCATGACCTTTTTAATGCAAACTTTATTTGCAAAATAGGGGCACCGAAGTACCAATGAAATAATCTGGTACATGTGATTGAAAGAAAGACATAAAAGCTTGTGAAATTCTTTTTAAGAATTCTGGATTGATACTTGAGCTGAGAATTGATCGTTAAAAGTATTTTTTGAAAGTTTAAACGGTTTGTATCTCATAGTTAAATGGCATTGCCTTATGTATGTAATCGTTTTAAAGATGACTGCTGTCGTGGTCTGTCTGCGGAGCTGGGAGCAGAGTTGGACAGTGAGGAGGTTGGGGAGGAACATGGGCCAGTCCTGGAGTATGGGGAAGGGTCAGACAAGGGCTCTGTGTTGGAGGCAGAGAGGGGGGCCAGGGCCACCTGGGAGTTATGTGCTGCCTCCGGAGCTTCCAGAGTCAGACATCAGTGAGACAGAGGAACAGGATGAGCCTGTTCCCAGTGCGTGCATGCATGAGCTGCCAGAAGGCAAGAACAGTTAAGACAAAAGGGACAACTCTGCCCTCCCATAGGACATGAAGGAGGAGTAAAGGCACATGAGCCTTTGCAGGAAGCAGTTTTGTTTGTGCTGGTCAGTTTAAATTCTGAAGCTCCGTTTTGACTCTTTCCTGCATGTGGCCTTGCAAGCTAATTGCCAATTAGGTCTTTGGCAGCCTTTCAAGGGAGATAAAGGTGGGTGCTTATTAGCCTTATCTCGAAAGACTTTGGCAGACTACTGTCGGACTCTTTACAAACTATTTGGGACTCATTAGGGGCTGTGAATGAACATAATTCACAGCCTTTGAAATAAAAAGAGGGTTTTTGGGACTAAGCATGTGCTTTTTATTGCATCAAGAAGCTTAGGTCAGAACAACTACATTGGTAATCTTTTTTTTTAAGTCTTGTGAATTAAATTGGACCATGCAACCTAGGAGGACAATTAAGATAGTTTAGCTATTACACCAAACAGAGGATTTGCAGGTTTAGTAGTACGGCTATGCTTTGGGCAATGGCACACGTCTTTTACAATCAACGCATAAATTCTGACACACCTTCCCATATAACTTTGCTAAGGACGGGCAGTTCTTAAAACTGTACAATGTAGCTTTTGTTTTTCCTTTTCACAGAATTTAATTAAGGTCTAAGTGGGTTCTGTGTAAACTTTGTTGGATTGTTCCAGGTAATCGGAGCCCTTATTTATTGCACCCATAGGCACTCTTTCCTTTAGCTGCTTTAAACATCTAGGGCTGACTCCTGCCTAAGCATAATCAAGCAGAAAACTGCTTTGCTTTAAAAATACGATGCCACGTCCTTTCAGCTTGTGAGCAACATTGGGCCTGTATTTTAGAATTCTAGATGTGACAGGACTTCTTTGCTGTGACTACAGTATTGAAGGAAAAATTATTAGATGGTAAGTACCATATTTTTTAGAGTATAAGATGCACCTTTTTACCCCAAAGAAGAGGGTGAAAATCTGGATGTGTCTTATACACTGAATACAGCATTTTTGGCCTCCTGAAACTCCACCCCCTTCACCAAAATGGATGTGCAGAGGATTTGGGAAGCCTGCAAAGTGCTCCTGGGGACTGGGGAGGACAAAAACAAGCAAAGAGTGGGCCGTTTTTTCCTCATTTTGCCGCCCCCCCCCCAGCCCCCAGGAACACTCTATGAACACTCTACAAGCCTCCTAAAGGCTATGCATGCCCTTCGCAAAAAACGGGCCAGTTTCTGCTCATTTTCCCCCCTCCCCCAAGCCCCCAGGAGCACTTTGCAGGCCTCTCAAACTCTCTTCGTGCCCTGTTTTTCACCAAAAATGAGGCGTGCAGAGCGTTTGGGAGGTCTGCAGAGTGTAAAAACTTTTTTTAAAAAAATTTACCTCTCCAAAATGATGGTGCGTCTTATACTCTGGTGCATCTTATATTCTGAAAAATAAGGTAGCAGCTTTAGAAAAGCTGTGGTGCAAGTGGAAGAGCCATGGACGTTGATGTCCATCTTAATAGTTCCTCAAAACATTTATAGAAATAAATTGCACGTTCAATTTTTTTCCTGTTGCCCTTGTCTAGACTTGCTTTTCCTTAAGCTATGGGTGAAGCTTTACTTTTATCCAAAAGCAATCTTTGAGTCAAATTAGTTTGGAGTCAGCACATCTGTCTCCTGTATCCTTTCTGCTATTGGTGACAATAATGGGGTCAGGACATGATTTTTCTGCAGTCATGCATGCACGCACATAATGTCAGCATGCACACATTCTTGCTTTCCTCTAATAAGATGCTTTTTCTTGTTCTAAACTTTTTGCAAAGACTGTTCAGTACTTGTGTGTGATATCCGTATGTAGGGTGTGTCACTTGCTTGCTTTCACATGCTTTCTGATTCTCCGCAGCGCTGTGATTTCTGGAACTTATGCGCTGGCTTACAATTCTCTTGCCTAATCCTTCCCTTCTTGAGTATAGAAAAATGCAGGCCCAGATGAATTCCTGTCTGCTGACAGCATCTTAATAAGGAGAGGAGAAACAGCTCCTGAAAAATTAGAGCAACCCCTGAGCTTCCATTTTTAATGAAACCGGATCTATTTGACGTCTGCATGCACTTTTTTAAAAAATGGACTTTATCGCTAAAATTTGGAATTTTGATTAAGTGTAGCAGTATGAAGTTTAACAAAAAACCATCTCTCTCAATTTGGAAATAAATTATTTCTATCCCCCTCCCCCAATCCACCCATTTGTCCTATTACAGTAAAGGATTATTTCAAAACCAAAATTGCTTCTGAAATAAAACTTCTCTCATTTGCTCAAAGGCTTTGTTGATTAGTCTGTCAATCATTTCTTAGCCTATGGATGCACTCAGGTTTTTAAATTAGATTTGAGAGGATTCCACTGCTATTTATTGTCATGTGGTTCTCTTCACTAAGATCATTGGATGCTGTGTTGGGAAGTATCTGTATGTATGTGTGTGTGTATTTGAGCCTTCTTTTTTACTATCTCTAAATGATATGTCATTTTTAGTAACATTGAATGCAGGATATGCAATTGCTCTATTTTCTGCTAAAGGATCAAAATAGGAATTTAAAAATATACTGGGGTTCCATTGGCAGCTTATATCCATAAGTTTTGAATTTGGATAAATTTATGGGACTGTTTGTTTCTTAACAACCAACATTATGTATAAGTAAAGAATTTTGAGCCAGATATATTCAATTCTAATCCGTAAAATAGAACGTTCACATGGCAAATGTGTTCCTGCTATTGGACACAAAAATGCCTAAAATATCATTGCCTCCTTTAATAAACAATGAAAATCAAAAGTTTTGATTTATAGATTTATTTCTTCTTAAGGGTTCCTTATGACAGAATGGCACCCTCAGGATAGACCTCCTGACATATCTTAGTTTGTATGGGTCTAACACCTTTCAAGCACCTGGAATTTCACATAAAATGAATGCAGGTAGTCCCCGACTTACAACATTTCATATCAGTGACTGCTCAAAGTTACAACAGGATTGAAAAAAGTGACTTTTAACCATTTTTCACACTTATGACCATGGCAGCATCCCCAATGATCATGTGATCAGATTTAAGATTCTTGGCAACTGGTTCATATTTATGACTGCTGCTGTTTCCAAAGGTCATGTGATCACATTTTGTGACATTCTCACAAGCAAGTTCAATGGGGGGAGGCAGATTCACTTAACAGTCAGGTTACTAACTTATCAACTGCAGTGATTCACTTAACAACTGTGGCAAGAATGATCATGGGGCAAAACCCACTTAACAACTATCTCACTTAATAAACATTTTGGGCTCCATTGTGGTCATAAGTCGAGGACTACCTGTACAGTCAACGTAACTAAATTAATGTTTACCAGCTTGAATAAATTCTTCGCGTTCACCATACATTTAGAGTTCGTTGAGAGAGAAAAGAATATCTTAGCTTGCTGCGTGGATATTGTTGGATTGATCTTTCTTGCTTCTGCTTGCCTATTTCCTTCTCTTCATTTAGCGACTAATCAAATAATAAACAGAAAATCTTTCCTTTTTAAAGCAGGTTGTTCATGACCATGGCAGAGTTGGTGACGGTAGGATGAACTCAGAGAGTCACTTCTTTTCAGAGGACCTCGACTTACCTCATGGAGATAGAAGCCACAATTCTTCATGTGAGCAAGATTTCTTCTTCTATATATATAAAAATGGCTCTGTGTGTGTGTTGTTAGGATATTCAGCCTTATATTGGGTTGACAATATATATGAGCCTATGTTCTTAAAGAGTATATGTAGCTTTAAGAACTGTGTTGAATTCTGTGCTGAATTCTGATTGGCTGTGCTCATAACTCATGGACTTCACTACCCAGAATTCCTGAGCCAGCATGGCTGGCTCAGGAATTCTGGGTATTGCAGTCCATGAGTCATAAAAGAGCCATAGTTCCCTACCCCTGATCTAAATCATATGGTTTCCCCAACTTGTATTGGGGGGGGCGGGGTTGGACATCTTTTTGCTTTCAAAAGGGTTCTGGAGAACTGGTAGCAGAAACTTTGAGTAGTTTGGAGAACCGGTAAAACCACCTCTGGCTGGTCCCAGAGTGGGGTGGGAATGTAGATTTTGAAGTATCCTTCCCCTGCCACGCCCATCAAGCCATGTCCACAGAACCAGTAGTTAAAAATTTTCACCACTGGTACTACCCACATCCAAGTCTGATGCTATTGCCTATAATGTAGTTTTAAATTAGCAAAGAAACCAATGGAATCTTTAAATAATGCAAAGTTCATTCTTTAAGGCAAACTTTTTTTTTTTTTGCTTTGGTTATGGAGTTGGAATTAATTCATGCCCTTTGGCCACCTGGGTTATGAAGTGGTGGTTGTGTTAAGCAGATTGACGTTTTCAATCTCTTACAATGGGTCTCGGTGTCAGCAGCTGTGTATGTTTAGTCTAGAACAGAGGTTCCCAAACTTGGCAACTTTATGACTTGTGGACTTCAGAGCTGGCTGGAGAATTCTGGGAGTTGCAGTCCACAAGTCTTAAAGTTGCCAAGTTTGGGAACCTCTGGTCTAGAAGATCAGTTATTTTTCAAAACTTTCAGGCATGCTGTCTGGGGAATGCTGGGATTTGAAGTCCACACATCTTAAACCTGCCAAGTTTGAAAAACATGGTTCTAGATAATTTGCTTTATTCCTCTGCAGTTTCAAGCCCAGAGAAAGCAGAGAACAGGAGAAACCTAGAAATACCTCGCTTTTCAGAAACATCCATCAAGGATAGGCTTGCTAAGTACCAAGCGGCTGTATCCAAGCAGAGTAGCACTCCTAGTTATGTGGTAAGTTTTACTTTTTAGAGATGGGTGGCTGTCACTTCTCTGCAGTAGAGGATTCCGTCTCAAACAGGGGTCTCCAACCTTGGCAACTTTAAGCCTGGTGGACTTCAACTCCCAGAATTCTCCGAGTTGAAGTCCACCAACCTTAAAATCACCAAGATTGGAGACCTGAAGATTGGTCTAAAATGTTACTGATGACTTTGTCCTGAATACTCAAAATTCTTGAGTCATGATTTGTTTCCCCTTTTAAAATCTTGTTTCTAACTAAAGCTAGTGGAACCTCTGTCAGGATCTTTTTATGTGTGTGGGATTTTCTCTGACTTTTTTTTCCTCAGGGGATAAGCTTTGCTTACCTGTGAGAACTGGAAAGGTTTAAAAAAATTACCATTATCATCTACACCAAAGCACTTAATTTTGACATGAAAGAACTATCAGAGATTCCATATTTCCACGCAGGAATGAATGGAAAAATTTGTGCTATTTTATTCAGTGTGGAAAGAATTGTGTTTCTAATGTCTGGCTTAGCATTCTTTGCTTTTCAATAAAATAAAATTTAGATGTAGGAGCCCATTCCCTGTGTTTTGTGTATTTCTTGATGACAAATTGTGATTTAGGTTGAGGTCTGGTAGGTAAATATCCTCTTGCAGTGTGAGAGGAATTCAGCTATGGAGTCCTTTGTGCTCTCTGAACTTAGTTGCGGACATTTCATTACCTGACTAGGTAACATCAGTTGGAACATTGGAGGCTCGCCTAAGACTAAATATCAGCAGACTATCAATAACTTCAAGGACCAATTGAAAGAAATAATAACTCCAGATCACACCAAAATGCTGACAGATGTTGCCTTGAAGGAGATGCAACTTGAAGGAGATATTCTTTTTTGTCTTGTGTTTTTGCCACAAGTGGGGGAAAGGCTGGCTTAGGGGAATAATGAGTGGACAGCAATTTATCAAATGAACAATTTCAAGAAAGCCAAGTTTTATAGCTCCAGTCTCTTAGAACAGCTACTAGCAATGCCCAGTCTAAGGAAAAAGAAATTTGAGAATGAGATACTTGATTTATTTTATTTTATTTTATTTTTTCTCAAACATGTACAAGATAACAGATATAAGTATAAACATAAACATGAGCAAAGGAAGTAAATACAGAATAATGGGGACAGTAAGACAGAGACAGTAGACACCTGGTGCACTTATGCATGTCCCCTTTACCGACCTCTTAGGAATGGAGTGGTCCACAGTCCATTTATGTCTCAAAGGTGCTTTTTCAAAAGGCAACTGGACTTTCTTTGTTTTTCTTTGAAGTTGTTTCACTTCTCATCCAACACATTTCAACCAATAAAGCTTCTACCATTTTTGCCTTCAAATATGATGCTTCCTGCATGTTTTTCTTGGTAAATGTGCTGAGCACTGCCATTAACTATGGGTACTAAAATATCAGAATTCCCAAGTCCTGCAGTATCAGTAGATTCTGGAGTGGAGATGCTTACAGAATGCCTTTTTGTTCTACTGCATACTTGAAATAAGGAATTGTAAGCAACAACTAGTTAAAATGAGTTTATGTTATATTTTAAGGAGACCATAACATTTAAAGTAATCAAATATACAGAATCCTATCCTGCTTACTGAATATTTTTCTCTGTTCTGTATATTTGAAAGAGGTTAGTAAATTAATGTGAACCTAGGATAGATCACTATCTACTTGAATAATTTCAATATCTACTTGAATAATTTCAATATCTACTTGAATAATAGATCAATGTCTGCTTGAATAATTTCTGAAGGCTGTGCAATAAATTAGCGAGTATTTAGGCTAACCCTAACCAACTGTTTTGCAAAAGATTTCTTCCCAAGTTAGGCCACTGAAATTAAAAAAAGCTTGAAGAAAACTGGATTCTTATATACAAATGCAGTTCTGAAATTGAAAACATTTTTGATCTTAAAAACTGCCTGTAAGTGTTTAGATCAGGGGTCTCCAACCTTTGCAACTTTAAGTCTGAAGGACTTCAGCTCCCAGAGTCTGGGAGTCTGGGAGCTGAAGTCCTTCAGACTTAAAGTTGCAAAGGTTGGAGACCCCTGGTTTAGATGACCTCCTCCATGCTTGCAGTATTGTTTTGCACCCAATTCCAGTTCATGTTCTTTGAAGTTCTAGGAAAAATTAGTAGTTCCCAAGGATGAGTCTGCTAACTCATTTGTCAGCAGTTCTTATAAAAAGGAAGGAATGTGAATGCAAGGCTAATTTGTGATAAAGCCTGAACAGCTGATTGAGGTTAGACTTCAATTGTCTATTCTATGAAACCCATTAATAACAGTTGTTACATTTTATTTTAGAGAGCGGATAGCTCCTTAAAGCTTAAGATAATAAGGAATGGCATTTTGCTTGGAAATTTGATAGAGAAACAATTTCAGTGTGAAAAATTGAGATATTTTCTGTATCTGCATAGGAATACTCTAACTGCAAATAATTTTTGTTATGTGGGTGGGGTGGGATTTTCATCTGTTTACGAAGATCTAGATTAATTTATCTAAGTATGATCCTCTCAAGGCATGTTAGACTACAACTCCCATCCAAGACAGCAGGCCTGACCACTGGGAATTGTGGTCCAACATATCTCAAGAATACCATGTAGAAGGCAGCATATACAGTATAAATGTCATAACTCCATAAATAAGAAAGTAGAATAGAGGCCATCAGCCTAAACAACCCTATCATATATCATCAGAGTTTATCTTATGTTTATCTTATAAAAGAGTTGAGGTGGGCACAGTGGTTAGAGTGCAGTACTGCAGGCTACTTCAGCTGACTGCTTAGCTGCAGTTCGGCAGTTCAAATCTCACCAGCTCAAGGTTGACTCAACCTTCCATCCTTCCGAGGTGGGTAAAATGAGAACCCAGATTGTTGGGGGCAATATCCTGACTCTGTAAACAGCTTAGAGAGGGCTGTAAAAGCACTATGAAGCTGTATATGTCTAAGTGCTATTGCTATTATGTTCTTTAGCTTAGCAAACAGAGATTTTGGGGATGAACAAAGTACATTTTCTCCCTTAGCCTTTGCAAAAGCCTAAAATGATTTTTAAAGGAAAATGTTTCTCTTTCCCAAATTCTTTGCACATGACAAGGCAAGCAGGAAATGACATGGAAGATATCTCTCCTCCTGCTATTTTGCATATTTAATAGTTGTGTGTATGCATGTATTGCAGAGGAAGAAGTAGACATTTGCCTGCAAATAAAGCTTTTCTTTTTTCAGTGCAAATGTCATCACTCATGTCTATTCCACAAGGAAAATCATAAACCATACTCATTGCAGTTTCTTTTCCCCAAAATACAGCTAGCTTTCTAACCAAAGAAAAAAATATTATTTTAGTATTGGGAGGGGTACCAGTTTGATATCCCTTGTTCTTGTTAACATAAGAAGAAAAAAATTCTCAACCCTGTGAAGTTTTTATAATGACGCTTGACATTTTTGAACTTTTAAAATTCCATACAGTGAAGTATTTCCCACAGTAACAGCTTGGCACTATTGCTTTCCCTGTAGCAGTGCTTTGGCATTTAAAAAAGAATTTAATTTTAGCGAATTATGATTCTCCCAGTAATAGTTTTTGCAATCATTTTCTCACAGCTGCAATTCTCCTCGCTCATCTTCCTTTTAACAAGAGCAAATGGGCACTTTCATTCAACAGTATGACTTCTGTCTTACTTGTGCAATTAACAGTACTGATTACATAATGTAAATTAATTTCAGTTAGCACGTGTGAGATTGACATGAATGTTATGCCTTTTTGCTGGGCAAAAAAATCCATCAGGGCTGTGATGGAATTATTTTAACAGACAAAAGCCAAATTTGTAGGAGAAGGTCTATTGCCACTGAGTTGAGATTAGTAATTGCCAAAGGAGAGCTTTTTCCAGGATTGTTCCTTACTGGTGAAATATTCTGTGCAACAAATGTTATGTATTCCTTAAGACTACAGTTGGAACCAGAATTTCTGTTGCCAAGCAAGGTGGTTAAGTGAGTTTTGCCTGATTTTATGATCTTGTTAAGCAAATCACCACAGTTATTAAATGAATAATGCAGTTTATTAATCAAATCCAGTTTCTCCCAAAAAAGGGCATGCATAGCCTTTAGGAGGCTTTCAGGGTGCTTCTGGGGGCTGGGGAGAACAGACATGGGAAAAACAAGCTTTTTGCTCAATTTTGCCCTATCCCCCCCAGTTCCCAGGAGCACTCTATAAGTCACCTAAAGCTATGCATGCCCTTTTTGGGGGGAAATAAACGGGCCCATTTTCGTGAAAACAGGCTGTTTTTGGGAGGTCTGCAGAATGCAAAAACTTTTTTAAAAATTTGCCTCTTCAAAATTTGGTGCGTCTTATACTCCAGTGCGTCTTATACTCTGAAAAATATGGTACTCAACCCATATTCAATTAATCTAAAGACTAATATTTATTCTAATTCAAGTGTTTTGGTTTTTTTTAGAATGAGATTCAAACTAATGAAAATGAAGACAAAGACTACAATTATGACCAGAAGGAGAATTTGCCACCATGTTCTGACAATTTATTTCCCCAGCACATTGAAGAAAAGGTAAGAGGATTGCCATGGTGCTAAAAATTAAAACAACCCAGATATGGAATTCCTGCGAACGTTTAAAATGGGATTGTATGTAATGATGAAAATTGGTGAATACATGTTCTGGTTATAAGATTGTGGAAACATTTCAATCTAAAATATATACCATGTAAGATTAACAAAATGTATATATTTTATTTTACTGTATTAGCATGAGCTAGTGTTTCTCAATCTCAGAAATCTTTACAAGTGAGATTGTGGACTTCAAGTGTGGACTTCAATTGCCCAGCTAACATACTGGCTAAGGAATTCTGGGATTTGAAGTGCATCTTAAAATCACTGAGATTGAGAAACACTGTTTTAGACTGAATAAGAGTAGGCCTTTAATATGTATTATAGTATCCAGGATACATCTTAGTAGCTTTTTGTTTTCAAGCAAAGATTAATAGTCATTAAACGTGAGGTAAGGTGTAGAGTAGCATGAGATGTCCAATTAAAAAAGAATCCTGTGCAGAACTCATACCCTTATTTCCTAAAAGCTGTCAGCACATTTTTATTCCTTACATAGTGCTTTTTGTCTACATTCTCAGGCAAACAGATCTTAACCCTATCCTAGTAACCTCTTGGTTTGTTGGGAGGTGCTTCCCCAACAAAAGGTCAGCTCATTTTAAAGCAAACACCATGGATTAAAGAAGTAATTTCCCTTATTTGTTCTTTTCCTACAGCTGAATGGATGCTTTCAGTAAAAGGCCTCTTCCTGCTGATTTGAAAGAGTGAATAACTTATGATTTTTATAGGCTTTTTTGTGGCTTTCCCTCCTTTCCCCGGTTAAGCACTTGCTTGATACGCATGAGAATTTCATGCAGGAAATGTGGAAATAAGGGGTGGGGAAAGTTTTTACAGCTTTCCTAGGTATAGGAAGAATGTGCGCAAGAATATTTAATAAACCTACCAGCATGTTAATTGCATGCCAAAAGCACCGCTTCATATCACGTGAGGGCTTAAAACATGAGTGTCTTTCACTGAGAGTGCTGTTGAATGTGCTGTGAAATGCCTGGGATCATCTGTTTCTCAAAATCAGACCCCCAAGCACAGAATGTTAGCCCAGCTTACTTGGTTTCTTGTTAATTTGCACAGTTTAATTGCTCACAGTGGGGTTTTCACTGTAAATTAGAAGGAAGCTGCAGTTAAGCTTATTATGGTGCATTAATTCCTTAATTGAGCAGTCTTAAGGTGCATTTGATTTAACAGGGTGAATATTGGGGGCACAGAGACACCCTGTTACTCAGAATATGGCACAACTTGTTTTATGATTGTCCTATACTCAAGCATGCATGTGTACATGTGTATATACACATACAAACATACACTCTGTGCATTTGTGTACATATTGATCAGTCCTCTGAAATTCCAGATAGAACCTCTCCTGTAGATAAAATGCTGAGTTCTACTTTGATTAAATGAAGATAATCTGGTGTTTTTTCCTGACACGGTACAGTGTTCTCAAATGTGGAATGAATAAGCATTGACATGCAAATTAAAAACTGTAATGCAAATAGCAAGATGTTAAAAGATAGTCAATCGGGGTTGAGGGAAAAAAATGTGGGTGATTGCAGGGAGTCCTGGACTTAGAATTCTAATAGAGCTTGCCCATTGCAGTCGTAAGTGTAAGGTAGAGTGCTTCTCTCAATTTCTGGAGACTGCATGTTCAAAGGCTGAATAGTGTGGTGACACACTGGTTAGAATGCAGTATTGCAGGCTAATTCAGCTCACTGCCAGTAGTTCAATCCTGGTCGGCTCAAGGTTGACTCAGCCTTCCATCTTTCTGAGGGGAGTAAAATGAGGACCCAGTTTGTTGGGGGCAATATGCTGACTCTGTAAATCACTTAGAGCAGTGGTTCCCAAACTTGGCAACTTTAAGACTTGTGGACTTCAACTCCCAGAAATCTCCAGCCAGCAGAGCTGGCTGGAGATTTCTGGAAGTTGAAGTCCACAAGTCTTAAAGTTGCCAAGTTTGGGAACCTCTGACTTAGAGCCATGATGATGAACCTATGGCAAGCATGCCAAAATTGGCAGCATTGCCAGTTTGTGGTCCGGGTTTCTGGCGTGCATGTGCACGTAAAGATCAGCTGACCTTTGTGCGTTTGGCAGTGCTGGAAACTGATAGAACTGCCAGAAGAGGAAGAAGAGCTGCCCAGGGGGCTTCCATTTTCTGGTGTGAGCATGCGTGCCGACCAGCTAATCAGTATGTGTTCCTGCATGGTAGTAACTGGAAGACTTGCTGGCTGCATGCATGCATGCATGCGCGCACCAGAAAACCAGAAGTTCATTTTCTGGCATGCGCATGCCCCCTGGGCAGCTCTTCTTCCTGGTCGTGGCCCAGATGAGTGCATGTGTGCTTTGCAAGTGATGGATTGCCATCACTGACTTAGAGAGTGCTGCAAAGGAAGGGTCTGTAACCCCTGAGCTGTGGCCCAAAACGGCCACAGTATGTTCAGAACTTGGCCACATGAGTGGCAGGCAAACGCACATGAAATCCCACTTGTGCGAGCAGCAGGCGCTTATACTCGTACTTAAAGCTGCATTTGGATGAGCAGCAGACGCACACAGTACCTCCCCTCTCCCCCACTGGGCTGCCAAGACCAAAAGGTCTGGCCTTTGCCTGGCCTTTGAAGCTAAACAGAGTTGAACCTGACTGGTACTTGAAAAGGAGATCGCCGATTCATATTAAGGTTAAAAAAAGATTTTTTAGAAGGTTCCAGTAGCAAATTATTTCCATACTAAAAAAAATATTAACTAAACATGGATGTAAAAATGTAGTTGAATTTTACTCAAAGAAAATAGTCTTACAGTATCTGTGTTGAATCTCCTTCATTTTGAAATGTTCATTAGTTACATAGAATCTGATTTGATCAAACAATTTTCAACCAGTTGAGCTGCAAAATCATGATAGTGGGAGCTATAAACTTAAGCAAATAAATTTGATAGACAGACGGATCATGGAGCTGGAGGATTGGACTTGTTGACCAAATGTAAATAATTACAAATAGAATCTAAAACTATGAAGCATTTGTTCCCAGTGTGATCCAAGTCCTCAAGGATATTATTTTTCTCTAGTACTAGTGCCAAAAGTTGGGGGGGGGGGGGATAGTGAAAACTTTGGGACTTACCAAATGTTGGCTTTGTCATCCAAATCTTACAAGATTTCAGGTTGTGATTTAGATTTATTTGATTTATAAACCGCAACCTATCTCCCCGAAGGGACTCAGGGCGGTGATCTTTGGTGATCTTATATAGGAAAAAATTAAATATTACCTTAAGATACAAATTAAAACATTACTTAAAGTTTGGGTCCTGTGGACACTATCTGGGAGTGTTTTGTTTTTCTCGTTGCTAGCTTGTAGTCCTCAGAAACTTCCAGGCATGGTATAATGGTTTGTGTAATCCACAATAGTAGGGACTGCTGTGTTTGTGGCAATTTAAGATTTGATGTGGCAGTAATGCTGTGTTTTTGCATTTAATCACAATCTGCTTTGTGCTTTTCCCAACAACTTTGCCTGCTGTGCTGCTTTGATGCTTATCACACTGAGGTCAATTCTAGTAGTCTGGATAACTCCATAAGAAAAGATAGTTCATATACATATCTCTCCTACAGGTTTCAGTAAGAGACGGTTTGACTTCCAGTTTCTGTGAAGATGGCACTGGTGAGTTCTTAATCTCTCTTTTATCCACAAACCTACAAAATAAGGAATTAACAGATTTGTCCTGTCTGTTAGGCTTTTTAAAATAGTTTTTATACAAAGGTAAAAAGACAAATGCAAATTTAAGAAAAATATTTTAAAAAGATGAAATGTGAGGAAAAAGGAAAGGAAAACAGAAAAGAGAAAAGATGTATAAGAGATGACTTCCCCTCCCTCTAGGCCAGGGGTCTGCAAAGTCGGCTCTTTTAAGACTAGTGGACTTCAACTCCCAGAGTTCCCCAGCATAGCTGGCTGGGGAATTCTGGGAGTTGAAGTCCACCAGTCTTAAAAGAGCCGACTTTGCAGACCCCTGCTCTAGGCAAATATAAGCAATTTGGCTAAATTGATGCCTTCTCTAGTACTTAAATAAATAAAAGCTCTTCTTCCCATATCTCATCCCTGATCAATAATCAAATTATATAAACTATTCATCCTGATCAGTAAAATTCTGTTAACAACTACCATACCAGAAATATTAACATATATATTCCTAATCTTAATAAGAAAATAAATTTTGCAATTCAAAGATTATCATTTTCTCTAAAGGATAAAGCAGAAGAAATTTCCCCGCATTTAGAAATAGATCTTTAAAACATCATCATACAATCCCATTAACAGCTACCTAGAAATCCCATTAACAGCTACCAGAAAACCATCACATATTTTTTAACCCTTACCAAATAGATACACTTTATGTATCTATTTTTCACTTTTAAAATGCTTGGCCTTTAGTCCTATCAAGTAGTGTCCCAAAAGTTAATTTCTTATCTTTGTTCTTCCAGGAACACTTTTTTGTCTCTTCTCTGGGAAAATTTTCCTGGTTCCGCATATTACTTTTGTAAATTCAAAATAAGACTTTTGAAGACACTCTTCTGATTATACCTGTATGTCTCTTGAACAATTAGAACATCAACAGGTTTCATTGGTAAATTCATCTTGACATCTTTTTGCACCTTACTTTTATCTCTGGCATTTTTAAATAGATCCACACGGGTGATCTTTATTTTCTTCTTAGTCCTGAGAAGAATTGTGATGAGCTGATCCCTTCACCAGCTTTCTATTTTGACCATATTCATAGGTTCCACAAAAAGCACCAATGGTCAGTTTGTGATGCTACCCCAAAGGTCCTCCTGTCTGTTGTTGTTGTTAGTTGCGATGTCGTGTCCGACCCATCGCAACCCCATGGACAACGTTCCTCCAGGCCTTCCTGTCCTCTACCATCCTCTGGAGTCCATTTAAGCTCACACCTACTGCTTTGGTGACTCCATCCAGCCACCTCATTATCTGTCGTCCCATTCTTCTTTTGCCCTCAATCTTTGCCAGCATCAGACTCTTCTCCAGTGAATCCTTCCTTCTCATTAGGTGGCCAAAGTATTTGAGTCTCATCTTCAGGATCTGGCCTTCTAAAGAGCAGTCAGGGTTGATCTCCTCTAGGACTGACTAGTTTCATCACCTTGCAGTCCAAGCAGCTGGCAGGAGTCTTCTCCAGCATCATCATCATCATAATAACAATAACAATAACAACAACAACAACAACAACAACAATAATAATAATAATAATAATAATAATAATAATCTTTATTGTCATTGTAAAAATTACAATAAAATTGGTTCATTGTAATTAGTTTAAAGGCCTCAATTCTTTGGCGCTCAGCCTTTCTTGTGGTCCAACTTTCACAGCCCTACATTGCAACTGGGAAAACCATAGCCTTGACTATACACACTTTTGTTGGCAGGGTGATGTCTCTGCATTTTAGTATGCTGCCTAGATTTGCCATAGCTTTCCTCCCCAGGAGCAAGCATCTTTTAATTTCTTGGCTGCAGTCCCCATCTGTGTGGAGCCCAGGAAAATAAAATATGTCACTACTTCCATTTCTTCCCCTTCTACTTGCCAGGAATTGAGAAGGCTGGATGCCATGAGCTTTTATTAATTATTTAGTTCAGAAAAATACCTACTTTGCCTTCTGAAACCTAATTCTGGAAACATTGCCAGTCTTCTCTATAATCAGAACTAAAACTGCCTAAATCGCCCCACAACTGATTGTTCTGTAGTCTGAATCCTTTAAGAATTTTGCATGTGCTTAAAACAAATTAGACTGTGTTCTCCTTGCTTGCATAATGGTTGATGGTTTCTGATTTAGAAAAAATAGAACTAAATGGATTTTGCCATAGCGGTAGTCCTTAACTTCCATTTAATATTTGTTCAAAGTTAGCTGTAGCTGTTAGAATTTATGTGATTGAATCTGATCAAGCAAAGTGCAGAAATACTTCTATGTATTACTTCCCATTGAAACATTGAATTACAAAATAATAGAATATGTTAACAGTTTCAAAATAAATAATTGATCCCAGAGGCTAAAAAGTAAATACGTTTTAACTTACTCTAATTTAGAGTATATAATCTGTTATGGAATTTTGCTTAATCTTAGGAAAGGATGGAGCAGCTTTAAAGAGTTCAGTTGATATGTAGACTACAAAGCATAAAAGCGTCTCTTAATTATTTCCAATATATTGTTTCTAGCCAATAATCCTTGAAAGACAGTTCTTCTGCAATATTGCTAATGGATCTGTAGTCCTTTATTAAATACCTCTTCTCTATCTGGATAATATCGTTTGTTGATTTTTAAGTTTGAATCTTACCTCTATGTTATTTGTTTTTATTTTGCTGCTTTTCAATTTCCTCTCCTCAGAAAAATACTTAGCAGTTTATTTTATGTGGTAGGAAAATATGGTTTGGTCAAACCAATAACTCACCAGTCATTTACAATCTAAGCTCTGAATTACTTAATTAGCTTCATTTATAGGCAAAACATTTATGCACCTTGCAGTTTGTGAAACCCAATGTTATTGTGCACTGCATTTAATAAGTTAACTTTTTTAATACTAGGATTTGTCTGTGGACACTTCAACATAGGCTCTTAGCACCACTGCAAAACCAGACCATCATCTAGGTTCAGCTGTCACATTACTAATTTCTAACTCAGCTGCAGTATATCCAGTATCACATAAAAATATTATTTATTTTTGCTTTGCAAAAGTTGTGGGCAGTCATTTTTCCTCCTGCCAGAAATTCTTGCCTCTGGATCCTTAGGTGTCATGTAACGTTCTGTTCATAAGTCCTTGAAATGGAATGTGGCCTAACAGCTTCAAAAGTCTCCTTTCAGAGCAAGCATCCGGGGTTCTCCTTTTTTTCTTTTTTCATTCAGGGTGGGTGGATCAGACAGATGCTCATCGCTCTTCAACTGCAGCAGTGTTGATTGCTTGGCAGATTTGGTGGAAATGGGATTGTGTGGCAGAGCCTTGTATTCCTAAATTTTGAGGATAAGAACCTAATATGACTCCTTTTGTTCTAGCTGGGTGTAACTTCCAGAAAGAGATTGAAATTGTAAGACCTGCCTACACCAAACAGCAAAGTCCTAATTCTAGAGCATCTTCTCAGTCTGACAGCTCTCCTCCCAAAGCAGTGAAGGTACAATTAATATTTTTTTTTGTTAATGGGCAATGTAGGGGGAAAAAATCAAAAATGTAAATTAGTCGGTGAGAATTTTACATTATTGCCTGTGTTTCCTTTTGTAGTCATGCTGCTTTTTGAATTCCAAATTTTATTAAGTTACCTTTTTCCACATTAGGCCATGAAAGTATATTACATTGTAGTTCTGTGAATTTGTAAAAATGTATTTACTTATTCCTTCATTAGATTTATGTCTTGCCTTTTCCCCCATTAACCCAGTTTTTCCTCCAAAAATTCTGGGAGACAGTGAATTGAGAGAAAGTGACCAAGTGGTGTCTCTAACCCTACTCCAGCACCTTAACTGTGATTTCACATTGACTCTTAGGACATCTCAACAAAAGCTGTTTTGAAAAATTGTACCTTTAGCACAGTGGTTTCTGTATAACATGATTTATTTATTTTATTCAACATACAGAATGCGTTCAAACGCAAGCAACACAAATATGTTGATATACAAATGAACAGTGACATGTACATGCATGTACACACAAATGAAAAAAGAAAACCTATTTAGACCTAGAAAGATTTAGTTATTTAGAAACTCATTTCAGGATTGGCTTATCAGTATAATTTTGCTTTGGAGTCCCTAAGCTTGTAATGTTTCTGTATTTAACATACCTGCATTAATATATATTTTCTAAAAATACAAAGTGCTTCAAACTTTCTTTAGCCGTGAGGAAGTCCAGTTGCTGATGTATCATAAGGTCTTGTGTGACTATTGGTGACATTTGTGAAATAATGAAGACAAGTGTCAACCAATCTATATGTTCCTCTACATTTTAATTACCATATTTTTGGAGTATAAGACGCACCATTTTTCCTCAAAAAAGAGGCTGAAAATCTGGGTGTGTCTTATACACTGAATACAGCATTTTTGGCCTCCTGAAACCCCGCCCCTTCACCAAAATGGCCAAGCCGAGCCTCTAGGAAGCTTTACAGAATGCTCCTTTTGGGAGGAGTCCTCATTTTTGGAAGGTCTGCAGAATGCAAAAACTTTTTTTTAAATTTGCCTCTTCAAAATCTTGGTGTGTCTTATACGGTGTGTCTTATACTCTGAAAAACACAGTACAATAGACTAAATTCTATTCTCAACTGGGTCTGTTAAAGGGGTAGAAAGAAGCTTACTGTACATGGTATGGTTTTTGAGGAGACATGTTTATGGAAACCAGAACATTTGACATCTGATTTCTGTTTACCACTAATTTGGGGGAGGGAGGCGTCAGCTTTTTGACTGACATAGGAAATTGTGCAGAATTGTTAATGATTTCATTGATATGCCCGTGGAGTTTTTCCTGAACAGTTGTATGTGAAATATGTTATACTGTAGTACAGGGGTGTCAAACTCAAAGCCTAGGGGCTGGATCTGACCCATGGGGTACTTAGATCTGGCCTGCGGGGCTACCCTGGAAACAGTGACAGGCTGGCCCGTGGTGCCTATCAGTGAAAATGGAGCTCAGGGTGGTGGTGGCCCTCCTCAGCTCCATTTTCCTGGGCAGAGGGTTCCAGGAGGCTGTCGCAGCTGAAAACGGATCTCGGGAGCCCATTTTCTCTGGCAGAGCGCTCAGGTCACCACAAGTGCCCCCAACACAAGTGATGGTGAGCTGGCCACACCCACCCCAGCCCCTCAAGGTCATAAACAACCCTGATGCGGCCCTCAATGAAATGGAGTTTGACACCCCTGCTGTAGTATACATGCTGTTAGCCTGTGTTTTAATTTTTTTTTCCATAAAGGAATTTCTTAGCAGCTGAGCCTACTTTAATAGATTTATAATAAAATATTTTTCACTGGAGGAACTACTTAGTATACTTTCCAACAAGTCCATATACGTTTATAAATAGTCGTTTGTCTTTTTCAGCTTCTGTTTCCTGCTCCTGGTTTCTAATCTCTATTCCTGTCTTCTGCTTCCTTTTTAACGTGAGCTCATCTCTCAGCTTTCCTGCATCCTCTCCTCTTTTTATTAACTGGACTTCATGGTTCTACTGTAGTTGCTCTTCATAACATGCTTGAAAAGGAATATACTTCTGCACACCCCAAAAGTTTCTCCCATGTAAGTTGGAAAGGGGAATACACATTGCTGCAAACTGATGTCATTCATTGCAAGTGCTCTGCTCCCAGAGCAAGCTGGAAAAGGCGGAGTTTTAATATTCAAATTTATTTCCTGGATTCTTGAGAAGGATCTATCATCTGCACTATTAGGGAAATTCCATGACACTATATCTTCTCTGATCAGTATAATAAAAATGATTCATTGTGTGCAACATTTCAGAAAACTCTTTCTATGGAACACAAAACCAACCTTGTGCTTTTTTTGCCACCCATATCCAAAAGCTGTGGGTAGCTAATCCATGTATAAAACAACGTCTGGCATTTAAACCAACTGAAATCTTAACATGCTTTAGGTATACTATTATTAATTATCAACATTGCTGGAATGCTCTATCTAGCAGCACATCTCTTTCCGCCCAGCTGTATCCTGTCACTTCGTTTAATTTGTGCCGCCCAGTTAGTTTTCACTTTTATTTAGACGACACATTCTTATTGCAATTATAAGGTACAGGAAGAGTTTTGATACATTAGAATACACTCATCATTTCTGCCTGTTGAAGCACTAATTCCAGAAGTATAAAATTATTTCAGTTGGATAGCTTACTATAAGAATCAATTGTTTGACAATTGATTTTGAAGGCAGAGCATGTGATAAAAAGTCCACCTAATTGCTCAGGTAAATTCACTGAAGTTACAATCAGTCATAAAAAGGAAGCAGAGCTTTGATCGCACTACAGGTAGCCATCAACTTACGACCATTCATTTAACGACAGTTCGAAGTTACGGTGGTGCGGAAAAAGTCACTTACAACCTGTTCTTGTACTGTTGCTCTGGGGGTGACAACAAAAATTCTAGCACTTGGCAACCGACATTTACAACAGTTGCAGTGTCCTGGGTTCATGTGGTCATCATTTGCAAGCTTCCCAGCCAGCTTCTGACAGAGTAAATGGGAGAAGCTGGGTTGCTCAACAATTGCATGATTCATGTAACAATCACAGTGATTTACTTAACAGTCATGACCAAAAAATGCCATAAAATTGCATGACTTACTTAACAACTGCCTTGCTTAGTAATGAAAGTTTTGATCCCAATTGTGGTTGTAAGTTGGAGACTACCTGTGTTAAGGCTGCCATCGTGACTTTTTGACTGTAGCCCGTAGATACCCTTGAGCTTCCCTAACTCCTTGCGCTCCTTCAACTTTGTGTATGCTTTCTCGTGCATTTTCTGCTTGGGTGAAGGCAGAGCCCCCAGGCTTGAGCACTGGAGAAGAGGAACAATCTGACATGCTTCAGCCGTAAGCCAGCTCTGAGTGGTGCTGATTGACTAGTTCTACCATGCTTTTATGGGACACAGTGGCTCAGTGGCTAAGCTGCTGAGCTTGTTGATCAGAAAGGTTGGCAGTTCGAATCTGTAGAACTGCATAGCGGAGTGAGCTCCCGTTACTTGTCCCGGTTTCTGCCAACCTAGCAGTTTGAAAGCAAGTAAAAATGCAAGTAGAAAAGTAGAGTAGCCTTGATAATGGTCAGGATGATGGTGTTTTTCGTCGTGAAACTAATCAGTGCTAATATTTTAAGTATTTCGTTAGAGCCTTTAAATCTGTCTTCATTGTTTTAGACCAGGGGTGTCAAACTGGCAGTCCACAGGCCGGATGCGCCACACAATCCACCCCAGCTCCGTGAAGGGGGAAAAGCGTAACATGTCGACAATGTGACGCCACGAGTTTGACACCCATGTTTTAGACTCTTCAGTGCTTTTGCTGCTTTTTGCTCTTGGTCTCCCTCTTCCATTACCTCTCTTTTGAATCTGTTGTCCCTCCTGAGATGCCGAAGATGATGATACAATTGTAATTTTAAATCAGCAGAAATCTAGAATTTTGTCCATTCCCTCTGGTGGTTTGATAAATTCTGGAGCCCGTTAAAAATATCAACAAAATATAGTCTGCTAAATTATTTTCGGATTTTGCGAACGTTTTCAAGAATGCTTTTTAGAACTGGGAGATGGACTAAGGGCTTGCTCTATCCACTCCACAAAAAATATAAAAGAAAAAAGAAAGAAAATATAAAAATTAAAAAAAAATAAAGAATGCTAACCCTTCTAAGATGACGAGATCTAGGACTAAATACACATAGGAGAGAATGTTCTTTTTAGATTAAACAATTTCATCTGTATTAAGTTTAGAGGAAGGTTCTGTAGAGGCTGACTTCAGGACTCTTGAATGAGAAATATCAAAATATTGTTCATATTTACACCATTCATCCACTCTTCTTTCAACAGAAATTTCAGGTGCCAGCAAAGGAAACATGTATTGCTTGCGAGAAGACTGTATATCCAATGGAGCGTCTCTTTGCCAACCAGCAAGTCTACCACAGTAGCTGTTTCCGCTGTTCTTACTGCAATAGCAAACTCACGTAAGCCTCAAACAAAATAAAAGTAGTTTACTATATATATTTAATGTTCTAATCTGCTTTAAGGTAGATAATGAGTTTAGTATAGTAGAGCTACATCAAAATGTGAACTGAGTATAGTCTTTGGATGGTCGCAAGAAGTTCAAGAGCTATAATAATTTGGGGGCAGTTATACATGCTCACAATGAAGTAGTCATCTATATTTATATATATATAACTCTGGAATGCCTCAAGCAATTTCAACCAAACTTGGTACAGAGATGGTACACTTTGTGGAAAAATTTCCCACCTATAAATAAATATCCGGGCAATGCCAGGTTATCGGCTAGTAGTTAATAAAGCTTACTGTGGGTTTCTAACTGAAGTAGCAAAAAGAAAATTAAAATCTATATCAGAGGTTCCCAAACTTGGCAACTTTAACTTGGCAACTTGGCAACTTTAAGACTTGTGGACTTCAACTCCCAGAATTCTCCAGCCAGCTCTGCCAAGTTGCCAAGTTTGGGAACCTCTGATCTATATGATCATCAAGCTTAAAAAAATTAACAGCGTTAGAAATAGAAAAGGCTATTAATCTAGACCTTTTTTTTCCAAAAATAAGATCAGGTAACTATCATGGCTAATGGAGACTGCTGTTATTACCATTGCTAAGCAACACAGTCTCATGACATTGCAACTGTATTCCTTAACAATGGAAATTCTGTTCTCAATTGCCACCATTAAGCAAGGACTACCTATATTTCAAATCCATTTGTTAAGATATTTACAATGTAATAGCTGGAGCAGTGAAGGATTGGACAATGAGTAAGAACACACAGTTATAGCTAATTGGTAAACATGTCCTGTTAACATTTAAAAATAATTTGTCCTGAAATGAATTGTTGTACAGTGTTCATTGTGATAGTTTCCATCTGCAGATTGGATACTATCTATCTATCTATCTATCTATCTATCTATCTATCTATCTATCTATCTATCTATCTATCTATCTATCTATCTATCTATCTATCTACGGTATCTATCTATCTATCTATCTATCTATCTATCTATCTATCTATCTATCTATCTATCTATCTATCTATCTATCTATCTATCTATCTTTGTAATACAATAGCAGATGTTCCTTTTAATAACCATGATTTCTTTTAAAACCATAAGTGGTTTTTTTTAATCTGAGAAAGTTTTCCCTTTTAAAGTTGTCATATAAGGAAAGTGATTCTAAACAGAACTACTGTAATTAGATTGATATAATATTTAAGAGTAGATGCATGCAACTGCCCAATCTCATATATTAGTTTAAGTTGTTTTATGGAGTCAGTGATAAAACAACTGGTCTTTTTTCTTTTTGAAGGCATGGTAAGCTTCTTCAATTGTGAGTTACTAATGGGTATTTTTATTGGGTCTTTCTTATCCTTAGACTTGGAACATATGCCTCTCTTCAAGGACATGTTTACTGCAAGCCTCACTTTAACCAGCTCTTTAAATCCAAAGGTAATTATGATGAAGGTTTTGGACATAAGCCTCACAAAGAACTATGGGCAAGCAAATCTGAGACTGATGACTGTATTGAAAATGCCGTGGAAGCCCCTCATAGTCCAGGAGTAGAGGATGCCCCAATTGCAAAAGTTGGGGTTTTAGCTGCCAGCATGGAAGCAAAAGCTGCTGGAATGCTTGAGAAGGAGGAAAAAGCCACAGAGACAAAAAAGCTGAAGATTTCCTGGCCACCTCCTTCTGAACAAGGCAGTCAAGGGAATGTCTTGGAAGAAGGTATTAGAGTATTCAAACCAAAGTGGCCTCCAGAGGATGAGGTTCAGAAACCAGATCCCCAGGAAGATGTGGACCAAGATCTTAAGAAGCTCCGCAGAACATCCTCATTAAAAGAAAGGTGTCGACCATTTACGGTAGCTGCCTCATTTAGAACAGTATCTGTGAGGAACCATCGAATGGAAAACTCATCTCCTCCCAAGCATGAATCAAGTACATCACAGCAAAGTGACGAGCTTGTGAAGGAGATGGTAGTCCAGAACAAACCAAAGGAAGAAAGCAATACAATTGAGTATGTTGGTACCCCAAACACTACCGAGAAGGATAGAGAAAAGGAAGAAGCACAAAATGAAGAGTTCCTATATAAGAATGGGGAGCAGAATAATGCTGAGCCTGAGGAAGAGGAGGAGGAGGAAAACGGTGCAGAACAGCCAGCATTTCTTGAGAAAGAACCAATGATCTGCATCTCTCCAGAATATTCATCCTTGATTCTCTCAAGTGAAAAAGAATTCTCCACTAGTCCAAATTATAGATCCAAAGATGCAGGGCTTTTTGAAGGAGAAGACGAAGACGGTTTAAGTGTGGAAGAACAGATCAAGAAGAACAGATACTACGATGAAGATAATGATGAAGAATAGATTTTATTCTCTCTCTCTCTCTTTTTTTCTTTAAATAGAGGATTTACTGAAAGGTGCAGGGCCTTAAGTTGGAGTTTAATGTTTTGTTCTTTCCTAAAGCAGGCGTCTTTACGAAAGTGACTTTGTGTTGCAAATTAGTGTGGAAATCACATAATTCTTCAGATCTGTTTTATAGGAATATATTTTGGAACATGCAAGAATGTTACCAGTTTTGTGAGAAGGCTTAAATGCTTAAAATCGTGGAGATAGCTGCTGCCTCAGTTGAGCGAAAACGTATTTCACATTCCATTCTGTAACTTAAGTCACTTAAAAGGCATTGCATTCTCTTCTGCTTACCACAATTTCCGGCATTTCACACTTCCGCGAAAGAGATAGGGCTTTGATATACTTAATTATGACATCACCACTACTAACAATACTACTACAGAGCTTCCAGATCAGTTTCCAAAGGACGGGGGCTACTTTCAAAGAGACTGCACTTTAATGTATATATAAAAACAGAGTAATACTTTTTTTTAAATGGTGGTAACACTGTTTTCAAGAGAGGTATTGTTCAGTACCTACAGTATGATACGCAGTCTGCAATTTGATAGAAGAGGAAGGCTGACTTTGCTTGATCAGGATTAGGAGAGAATCTGTCCAATTTGCCTTTTGTTATATTTTATTTTATTTTTGTCCATACAACTCTAGTTGTAAATTGGTACCCAGTTGCCTGTGAATCAATTGGCTTTCTCCAAGCTGGGTTTAGGAACATCTTTGTTTCCAAGAATCAGCTAAAGCAGGGGTCTCCAACCTTTGCAACTTTAAGTCTGAAGGACTTCAGCTCCCAGACTTCTCCAGCCAGCAAAGCTGGCTGGAGAATTCTGGAAACTGAAGTCCTTCAGACTTAAAGTTGCAAAGGTTGGGGACCCCTGAGCTAAAGGATGACAAAGTTTCTGTCTTTCAGATATTATATTTACCTTCTATACTTGTCCCGTATAACATTTTCCTCTTGAAAACTTGATTCTCTCTTTTGACAAGCAGAGTTCTCTATGAACCAAACTGCCAGATTTAACACAGTATGAAAAAAAAGTTGCAAGAAAAAGAATCTATACAATGGTAAACTTTTTTTTTTTTGAGACTGATAGCCTTATGTGTTTAGAGATTTTCAACTTGGCTGCATGTGCTATATAAAACATAGTGTTTTGAATTGGTTTAAATGTTTTGTTGCAATAATTTTCATAGCGTTATGTAGCGCTTTGGATTCAGTTCCAAATGGAACTCGAAAGTCTGTGGAGCATAAAACATAGCACCTCCGGGTAGCTTTTGAAAGCATCCTTGTCTTTTTTCCAGATCAGATTGCAACTGCAGAGGGCTGATGAGCAATCCTGGGAAAAGAGATGGCTGCTTTGAAAAGTTGCAGACCAATGAATGCTTAGTTCACACCTTTCTGTGTTCTGCAGCATCTTTTTGGAACTGACTCTGATGCACTGTATAAGCCCTTATTTTTAATCTGTATTATTTGTTGAGTTAAATTCTATCTATAATTTTACAATTGTGAAATATCTTGCTTTTCTTACCAATATAGTTTGAAACATTTTTACTTAAATAAATGCTCTGTCATTTTTTTTTTGTGGAAAGCTTTTAATCCAGACTCTTCTTTATAGAACCCTATTTTTCACCAGGAGGTGGCACTATTTGGCTTGTTGTATGGTAACTATTTTCTTAAACTTTTATTCTAAATAGGTCTTGAACTAGCCCCTATGACAGTGATGGCGAACCTTTTTTGCCTCAGGTGCCAAAAGCATGCACGTTTGTGCTGTCGCTCGCGCTTGCATGCCCGCCCCCATAATTTAATGCCCCCCATGCCATGCCCTTGTGCATGTGCACATCACCACCACCACCACGCCGCTACCCCGGAGGCCCTCTGGAGGCCAGAAATGGCCTGTTTTCCAACTTCCGGTGGGCCCAGTACAGGGGTGGGTTTCAAAATTTTTGGAACAGGTTCTGTGGGTGTGGCCTGCTTTGTGGGAGTGGCTCTGCAGTCATGTGACCGGGTGGGCGTGGCCAACTAGGAAAATGTGGTGGAATTCACTTAACAACGGTCTTGCTTAGCAACCAAAATTTTGGCCTTAATTGTGGTCATAATTTCTCTTTCGTCTCTGTCCCACTTTTTCTTTCTTTTCTTTCTTCCCTTCTTTCTCTTTCTCTCTGTCTCTCTCTCTGAGTCTGTCTGTCTCTCACTGTGGCTCTTTATCTCTCTCTCCCTCCCTCCTTCCCTTTCTGTCTCTTTCTGTCATTCTCTGTGTCTGTCTGACTCTCTCTCTCTGTGGCTCTTTATCTCTCTCTCCCTCCCTCCTTCCCTTTCTGTCTCTTTCTGTCATTCTCTGTGTCTGTCTGACTCTCTCTCTCTGTGGCTCTTTCTCTCCCTCCTCCCCTCCCGCCCGCCGTCTCAGGCAGCCCAGCTCCCGCGCCTCCCAGTCCTCCGCCTGCATCGCCCCGCTTCACCGGCTCACCTCGGCCCCCGAGGTTGCCCGGTTTCCGGATGCAGCCGCCCCCTCGGCGCTTCGCTCTGCCGCTCTGCGGCTTCTGCTGCTTCGGCAGGCCGGTAGGTTTGGCCGGCGGGGGCGGGGTGAGCCCCGTAGTCCCCGTTCCCCTCCCCTCCCCCGCTTCCAGCGCCGGAAGGCCGCGCCCGGCGGGAACCTGCAGCGGCCGAAGCAGCTCGGGCAGCTGCGCACGCCGGCCAATGGCGAGCCACGGTCCGGGGGCGGGGTTGGCCACCCGCAGGCGGGGCAGGGGGCTGGCCCGCCGGGGAGGGGCGCCCCAGGTCGGCTCCCGGGTCAGCACCTCCACCGGCCGGCGGCGGGGTCGGACGGACAGGTACCGCGAGGGCGGCCCGAGGGAAGGAGGAGCAGGCAGGCACGCAGGCGCCGAGCCGCCTCCCGCCTGCCCCGTGGCTTCAGGACAGGTCCTGGGCAGGCTGAGTCGGGCCTCACCATCCCCGCCCCAACGGCACACGGAGGGCAGCGGGGAACGGAGGGGAGCGGCGCAGGAGTTTCTGCACGGCCCGATCACTCCAGACGCCATCGGGGAAGACGGGGGGGGGCGGGGATGGTGAGGCCCGACTCAGCCTGCCCAGGACCTGTCCTGAAGCCACGGGGCAGGCGGGAGGCGGCTCGGCGCCTGCGTGCCTCCCTGCTCCTCCTTCCCTCGGGCCGCCCTCGCGGTACCTGTCCGTCCGACCCCGCCGCCGGCCGGTGGAGGTGCTGACCCGGGAGCCAACCTGGGGCGCCCCTCCCCGGCGGGCCAGCCCCCTGCCCCGCCTGCGGGTGGCCAACCCCGCCCCCGGACCGCGGCTCGCCATTGGCCGGCGTGGGCAGCTGCCCGAGCTGCTTCGGCCGCTGCAGGTTCCCGCCGGCGCTGGGAGCGGGGGAGGGGAACGGGGACTACTTACTTCCGGGTCCACCGGTCCAAGCGGATCGCTTGGGATCGGGAATTTTCACGAAAGGGTTCGCGCGATCCCACCCGAACCCTGAGAAACCCACCCCTGGCCCAGTAGGTCCGTTTTTTGCCCTCCCCAGACTCCAGAGGCTTTCTAGGAATCTGGGGAGGCTGAAACAGCATAACAGGCAAACCGGAAGTTTGGGAATGGACTTCCGGATTGCACCTTTGGTGGTTTTTCACTCTCTGGAGGCTTCAGGAAAGCCTTCAGAGGGCGACAATTGGCCAAAAATCAAGGCCTAAAATTAGCTGGCCAGCGCGCTGGAGCTGACAGGAGAACGCCTTGCGTGCCCTCAAAAATGGCTCCACGTGCCACCTGTGGCAGGTGTGCCATAGGTTCGCCATCACGGCCCTATGAGAATGTTAGTAAATATCTAGTAATTTACAGTGTAAAGGGTTTAGCTTCCATCATGCATGACAAATAGAAAACAACGAAACATCAGTTTAAGCATACTTGAAAGCCCACAATACACTTGGCTAAAAGTGTGCACGTTTAGCTAATTACAATGCATTTTATGAACTCCTTGAAGCAGGGGTGAAATTCAACAGGTTCTGACAGGTTCTGGAGAAGCGGTAGCGGAAATTTTGAGTAGTTCAGCGAACCGGCAAATACTACGTCTGGGTGGTATAACCCAGATTGGGCTGGGAATGGAGATTAACAATTTGTCTGAAGTGATGTAGGGTTTCCTGCCTAGGCAGGGGGTTGGATTAGAAGACCTCCAAGGTCCCTTCCACCTCTGTTATTCTATTCTATTCTATTTCGCAATTTCCTTTTCCCAGGAGTGGGGAGGGAATGGAGATTTTGCAGAATCCTTCCCCTGCCACACCCACCAAGCCACGCCCACAGAACCAGTATTAAAAAAATTGAATTTCACCACTGCCTTGAAGGTTTTTGATGATATATGTAACTAGAAGATAAATGCAAGTAGAGGTTTGGGAACTATAATACCGGTAAATAGCTCAGCTCTGACATTTAATATGCAATTCATACCATCATAGACACACTTGCTTACCCTTATCTAGTCCTTGGCTTAAGTTAAAAAGCTGTGAGTTGACTTCTTTGTTATCATTCCAACTTTGTGCAGTACAGTAGATACAGAGAATCTATTGGGTCAGAAGTCAGATTCTTACAGAGGATTTCTTCCTAGTCCCGCCAAATTACTTTGGGAATGCAACATAAATTCTTAAGCCTTTTTCACACCACTCTAAAAATATTCTGAAAAAGCTGTTTAGCATTTGTAAGTCTCTTTCAGAATGCTTCAGGTATTTAACCTCCAGAATCCTTCAGACAGGCGGTAATGCATTTTTTAGCATAATGGAAGGCACCATCTCGTCACAAGACTTTTGGCATCTCTGCATAAAGAGTTTTGAACCAGGCAAAGATTGGTTGTAAACCTCTACAGTTGTCTGAAGGTACATCAGGGGTGAAATTACTACCTCTATGGACCGGTTCGCCCAAACTGGTAGTAAAAATGCTACCCGTTCGGCCGAACTGGGCAGACCGGTTTTTCCAACGATCAGCTTTGACGCACAATTTATATTAGCTAGAAAGCGGGATTTAATCTAAATCATGTGGCACAGCAGATTCCCCCCCCCTCTGTTTGCTTATCTTTGCAGGTGCGCTCTGCGCATGCGCAGAAGGTCCTGCGCATGTGCAGAGGTGGCACATGCGAGCACGCACACTCACATTGCTACCGAACTGGTAGCAAAGGTAAGTAGATTTCACCCCTGAGGTACATGACTTCTGGCTCTGCACTGTTCACTTGAAACCAGAGTGAAATGTGGCTTTCATTTTCTAACATGGCAGAGCTTAGTGCTGGTCCATTTTTCAAATTGACAAGAGAGCTCATGGAGTCCCAAATTCTGGGCTTGAGCCATTATTTTATTCGTAGAAGTTAAAGTACCTTGGAGTATTGTCAATAACTTCTGCTTTCCTGAAATAGCTATCGTAACAACACACAGCCATAATCACAACAACTGGGGAATCTGCCAATTAGTAAATAGAGGACAACAACTTTGCAGGTAAGAAGCCTGCCATGGATGTTGCTCAGGGACAGAAATATATCAGCCAGAAATAAAAAGTCTATGGGTATACTAGCAAAGTAGATAAAAATGAGAATGATTGCAATTGGGCTTCCTCCAGTTTTGCAAGGCAGTTGGGAATGAAGATGGTAATGATATTGAAGTACTCACAAAACACCTCACCTAAAACCACTTGTAGAATTCATGGTCCGAGTTGAGATTTCAGGTAGACGTTTCATGAACAATTCAGTCCTTTACCATTATATGCTCCTGAAGTAATTAAGCTTTTCCAAGGACCACAGGTTGTCCTCAACTTACAACCATTCATTTAATGACCGAAGATACAATGGTACTGAAAAAAATGGCTTATGACAGTTTTTCACATGACCATTGCAGCATTCCTATGGTCACATGATCAGAATTCAGTTGCTTGGCAACTGGCATGTATTTGACGGTTGCTTCGTGTGATCACCTTTTGTGATCTGAGAAGCAAAGTCAATGGGGAAGCCTGATTCACTTAATAACCATATTATTTACGAGATTCACTTAACAACTGTGGCTAGAAAGATTATAAAATGGGGCAAAACTCAACAACTGTCTTGTTTAGTAACAAAACCTTTGGGCTCAATTTGACCATAAGTCAAGAACTAACTATTACAGTTTACAGCAATACTGGTTTTAAGTCAACATTCTATATTTTGCCTAAAGAGTGCTTTTCTTCAATGATCCAAGGTATATATTTTTTTAAAAAGCAAACAAACAGCTACTATGCAATAGTAGTGATTCCCAATTTTTAACACTTGGTGTTTCCAAGTGTCAGTACTGAGAAGAGACCCTGGAGGTAGTTGCAGGAGACAATATCACGTCCCTTGTATGGGAATAAAACATTGGCCAAAAGCTTTTTGAAAAACAAGCTATGTTATCTGCTAGAGCAGGGATGTCAAACTCGCAACCCGTGGGCCAGATGCGTTGTCCTGCCCCTGCCCCTGCCCGGTTTAGCAAAGAGGAGAAAGTCCCAATACGTCACGTGACACTACTGTGACGATGCAAGTTTGACACCCCTGTGGTGGAGGCTGGGATTATAGGAGGGAAAAGGATTTTACCAGGCTCAGAGCAGCCATTTTAAGAAGATAAAGTTGTATATCTGGTATCTTCTTATTCATTCCTTTCCCCTGGGTTATAGTTCTTCCCATGGTTCTAAGAGTGGTTTATTCATGTCAGATATTTGTCAAAATTAGAAAGTGGGTGTTTTATCACCTCATTACGTCTCTTCGGCCCCTGAACTAATATTTACCCTCCACTACTGGAGGCCCAGATAATTTCAGCCTCATACCAGGCCCTTGAATCTGCTATCCGCTCTGCTATTCTGCTCCCTTTAGGCTCCTTGATCACCCTGGACCTGCAGATACTCAGCAGGAGAAGCACCTGGCACCCTTCAGGAAACATTTGGTTTGTTGAAAGCAATTCAGGGTCTGCACCACTTTCAACAGAGTGTTGAAAATAATTTTTGTAAAAGAAGCTAAGATGGTGTCTATCAATATAATAATAATCAGAAAATTAAACAGTGGGATTAGGTTTTATGTGGGGGAGAAGCCATAAAAAGAAAGATGAATTTTCAAATAAAGCTTGATGAAACTGGACTCAGTGGAGAAAAATATTTCCCAAAAACATTCCTATGGGATAATGCCTCCATTCTAAGCTTCCCCCGTCCCACCCAAATGGCCCAGAGTGGCCCTTATGCAGTCTATCCCCTACTTCTTGGTGCGCACACACAAATGCCACATGAAGTACAGCAGAAGCACAGATGTAACATGTTACTATTGTGGCCTGCCAGCAGTGCTGGCGGCCAGCTCGGATGATGAGGTTGGGGAGGAACTTGGGCCAGTTCTGGAGTCTGAGGAAGGTGCTGATGGATGCTCTGTGTCGGACGCAGAGATAAAGCGAGGGCCGACTGACATTTTCCAGCCACCGGAGAGGCAGCTGACTTTGGAGGCTGAGATATGTGGGGAGGAAGAACAGCTGATTCCTGTTCCAGATGCACGTATGCACAGAGCTGTTGGGAGAGGAGCAGAGCGGAGGACAAGGAGTTGACTCTGGAAGCAAAGAACACTTGGATGCTGAATGACCCCTCCCTGGCTGGGGAATAAATAGAAGGAAAGGGGAGTGGTTGTTGTAGGAGACAACAGTTGGTATTTGCTCATTGTGTTTCCTGCCACAGAGACTGCTTGCCAAAACTTAATTTACAGCCTTTCGGCTGGGAGCTCACGGCCTTACAATTTCTTGCTTCTGCTAAGGCTAGGTCAGAACAATTACTTTGGTGTACAGAAGAAAATGTTCCTCCTATGCTTCTACCAGTAGATTGGAAAGAAATCTAGAGGCTGCTCAGCATGCTTTCCCTGCCCTCTTTATCCTTTCTGTTGATATAATTCCTTACACCAGTGTTTTTCAACCTTGGCAAGTTTAAGATGTGTGGACTTTAATTCCCAGAATTCCCCAGCCAGCACTGCTGTTGAAGTCTACACATCTAAAAAGTACCAAGGTTGAGAAACACTGCCTTACACATCTGTGACATTTTATTATATAATTATTTTTATCCTGTTCCTCTTACCTTGTCAACTTTCCATTTACCGCAGTTTTTGGAGTATAAGATGCACTCCCCTCCCTAAAAGTGGGTGGAAATGTCTGTGCATCTTATACAGCAAAAATTGCTGAAGCCTTGGCCACCTGCCGTCCCCAGCCGCCAGCCCTTTTTGGCTTCTGCATGCTCCATTTTAGACCCACTCCAGGCTGCAGGGATGGTCATAGCAATTGCCATTGATTGCCGCCTCCATGTGTTGTGTTTTCAGCCTTTGTGTGTCATGTTTTTGGCCTCTGCACACTCCGTTTATGGCCTCTGCACATCCCCATTGCCTGGAACCACTGAAAATGCAACATGTGGCGGCCGGAAATGTGACACATGGACAATTTTAGAAGTGGAGATCATCCTGGAGAAAGTCTGTCTATGTAGACCTTCATACATTTGTATTAATGTGCCCATTAATACATTTTGTAACATTACTTCTGTTAACTTAAATGGTGTCAAAATTTTAGCAATCTAAGCAGACTTAGCAAGCAAATGGGGGGAGGGGGGGCAAGGACTTGAACTTAGGAAAGAAATGAGAATGCATTTCATTACCTGAACTTTTAATTTCACCTTATATTTCAAGAACTTCCCGCCTGCTGTAGTGCACCCATCCTTGGTTGAATTAAGTATGTGCCATCTTATTCTTCATACAGAACCAATAATGATATACGCCAAACCAGATCTATATCCTATTCTCTTTAGTAAGCAATTATAAGCATTCTATCCAGATTCTGTTGCCAAATCCTATAGTTCAGTGATGGCTAACCTTTTTGCCATTGCATGCCAAAAGCCTGTGTGTGTGTGTGTGCACATGCGTGTCCACACCCATAATTCTATGTGCCTGCTCCCATGCATGTGCGCGAGACCCCCTGTGCTCCCCCCGCTTTTGGCACATGATGGCACGGTGGACCCATTTTTTTTGCCTCCTAGAAAGCCTCTGGAGCCTGGGGAGAGCGATAAAGGCCTCTCCCAACCTCCCTGGAGGTCCTCCGAAGGCCAGAAATGGCCCGTTTTCGGACTTCCGGTTTGTGTGTTGGGCTGTTTTTCACCCTCTGAAGGCTTCAGGGAAGCTTCCTAAGAGCGAAAAACAGCCCAACACGTAAACTGGAAGTTTGGGAATGGACTTACAGGTTGCTCCTTGGGCCGTTTTTCTCCCTCCAGAGGCTTCAGGGAGCCTCCGGAGGGGGAAAAATGGCCGAAAATCAAGGTCAAAATCATGCTGGAGCCAACAGGGCAATGCCTCACGTGCCCTCAGAAATGGCTCCACGTGCCACCTGTGGCAAGCATGCCATAGGTTCGTCATCACAGCTATAGTTTCTCCTGTCTGGTTTTGGAGACAGCCCTTTTGTGATCTTTTGACCTTTCTATCCATGAAATAAATGTTCTCACTTTGTTTGATCTACTCTGGAATCTCTTCTCTTATTGTTTCTTCCATGGAGTCTCTTTGCTCATGGCTAATAAATTGCAGTAATTGTTCCCTTGTTCCTCCAGAGCTGCAGATAATAACTCTGGATCTGGCAACACTTCTGAGCAAATGGCAGCTACATTCGTCTAATTTTGTTAACATATCATTTTTGTTCTCAATAAAATACATTAATGATATATGTGGTGTCTAAAATTATTGGGGCATCCCCTATATTCATTTTGAAAGTATAAAGCTCTAAAAAATACTTTCTCTTTTGTTTCTGCAATACTCTAGAATTATGAACTACAAGGCTATGTTGCAATTTATTCTGTAGCAAAATTGCAGAAATACCCACAGTCCTTGTAACCTTTTGAATGCAAAATAGTTTAGTAGAATAAGGTTGGTGCTCAGAGAGAAGCTTCCCCCGCCCAGATCAAAATAGTTTTGTACACCATTCTTATTCTCCCCCTCCCCCCATTCTCAGGGGTCAAGATAGTGTGACAAAACATAAGATGTTGTGACTATTGAAATTAATTGTGCTCTAGAATTGGGCATAATTTGTTTTTGTTCTTGTGTGTTGCCATCTCAGACAGAATTTTCTTTGTGCAGTATTTAGTCTGCCTTTTATTTCTGAATATTTAATTACTTGCATTGCTGAACCACATATTGACTTTAAAGTTGATGCCTGCAATTTTATGCAACACCTCTAGGGTGCAGTGTTTGACTTTCTAGAAGTCATCAACTCATTCCCTGAGAAATGCAGATGCATGAGTATGTTAAGAGATTTGGCTGGCTCCTATTTTGTTTCTAAATTATTAAACTTCCTGTAACTGGTGTATTAAATTATATTTCTCTCTTTCTCAACTTCTGCTTTTCACCTCTTCACATTTCTTACATGGGTTTCTATGTTTATGTTCCTAATAATTTCAGTACTTATATGTTGCTTATGTACTAAGTGGTAAAATAATGGATATAATAAATGTACAGCAGCCTGGCCAAGGGAAAGCAGCTAAAGGTGGCAGAAGAAACTAACAGATTGGAGTATGACTTAAATTATACTATAGCTTTTAACATTTACTTTGATGCTGCTGCAAAAGGAAAAGCTATTTTTATTTTTAGATGTCAAATCAAATCTTGTGCTACTGCCTGAATAAGCACTTTCAATTTTATTTCAACTTGGTAAGGACTGCTGGAACATACCACCTTTGTTTTTCTGTTACCAGTACACTGAGAAGTACTGATACTGGTACACTTCTGAAACAAAATCCTGCAAAACCTTATAAAGGCAGTTTAAAAACGGATTACTGCAAAGTCAGCAGACCACAAAGTGAAGTCTAACAAAACTTAATGCAGCTTGAGTAAGATGAGGTCTAAGATGAAAGCCATATTTTTCAGCTTAGCATTTCCTCACTAGTGATCTTAACATATTTCATTCTTTGCTGTACTGATACCATACTATTCCATGTTTACCAGATTCCTTGTTATCCTGGATAACAAAATATATTGACTTAACTGATACCGTGTTTCCCCGAAAATAAGACAGGGTCTTATTTTCTTTTGTCCCCTGAAATAAGCACCTGGCCTTATTTTCGGGTAGGTCTGATTATTTTTGAGGTGCAGGAGGCAGCGAGCGTGGTCACCTCATGGCTGCTGCTATGTTGCAATATTTTCAGAGAAGGCTTATTTTCAGGGGAGGGCTTATATTAGCACATGCACTCAAAAGCTTGATTGGGTTTATTATCTGGGGAGGTCTTATTTTGGGGGAAACAGGGTAACATGGAACGTTTTTGAGAAATGATTGTGAACAACCTGAGTTACAAGATCTCCCCCAGGAATCCCTCAAGGACTGAATAAGGTTTGTCTAGCCACATGAGCAGATTTCCCAAAAAGAAGGATGGATGCAAGGAAGTTTATTCACCATTGCTTTGTGTTAACTTAAAAGAAAAAAAAATTACCACAGTAAGTAAGAAGGTGTAGCGCTACCCTCCCCCCAAGGGCTGCTGGAATCCGGGTTCTCCTGGCCCTTTTTGGTATGGGTGCCAGCTCACCCTCGTCCCTCTCTGATGCACCTCTACTTGCCAGGGTCACATGATGGTGGTGATCAGCCTCCTCTCAGCTGACAGGTCATGTGGTGGGGTGGCTGGTTGGACCTTCTTCCTCTTTCTGTTTTCACTCTCTCTTGAACTGCCTGCTGGGCTCTCCTTCTGCAGCTTCTGCTCCTTCGTTGTTTCCTCTGCTTGCCTCCTTTCACTCAAACTCTTCCTCAGCTTGCCCCACAGATACCTCTCCTCTCCCCTTATTTTTCTTAGGTTTACCCCACAGAAGCCTCCCCTATCCTATCACCTTATCTCCCTTAGGCTTGGCCCATAGAAGCTTCTACTACCCTATTCCTTTATTTCTCCTTTTTTCTAGGTATATCCCACTCCTCTCTCCCAGCTTCCCTCTCCCCACCCCCCACCTTTTTCTCCAGCTAAACTCCTCCTTCTTTCTCTTGCACTGCCTCTGTCTCCTCCCATCTTGCTAGTTTAAATCAAAGACTGGGAATGAGATCTGGTCTGTACTGTGTTCAAGGGGGAAATCTTGAAATTGCCAGGGTTTTTTTCCTAGCATTGATATGAACCGTAAATGAAGACAGGGTCATGCAACTGAAAGACAAAATTAAATTTGGAGAGTTCTTGTGCAGGCCTGGCATCATGTTGGTGTGAGACTGCATTTGCAAGAATTGTAGTTGGATGCTGAACCCAGCTCTGCATAATCTCTCCAGAGATCACTGAGATTACCTATGATTGTGACAATCTGGACAGCTACCCCTTATGGATAGACCACAGCATCTGCCTGTTTTGCAGTTGTCTTCTGAATTGACAGACTAGAAGTTGGAATTGCATTGTTCACACTGATAAAGCAGCCTTTTATTGACATTTAAACATGACTGATTCTTCATTTCTTGATCAATTTTTGGATTTTTTTTTAATTGTACTAGAGAAATTAAGACCCTTCAGACAGGCAAGGTTTTGTTGTATTCATCAGGTGAGTCTTAGAGGAAGATGGTGCAAATTTGAATTTAAAAGTTTTGGAAATATATTTTTGGGATATGCAGCATAAGAGTGCTTAGAATATAAATTTTGGAAAGTTAACAGCAGAATCTGGAAGAGTCCAGATGGATTTGAAATTAATTAGAAGAATTTCCCCCCCACCGGAAAATGGTGATTGCAGTGTTTTTATAATAAGGAAGATTGACACCAGAGGGAGCTAGAAGATAAAGAACGAAATGGATATCTAATAGGTTTTTGAACCCTGGACTGCCAACCTTGTTAACTAGATACATTTCTTGATAAGATGGACAGCATATGTAATGAAGTTACAGAACACCAAGCTGTAATGGATAATTTTTAAATTATTTTGAATATTAAACTTATTAAGAAGGATAGGGGCATTACAAATAGCACTGATGGCTTATTCCCTGAAGGAATTATAAAAACTATTATAACAGGAAATAAAATACACAAAGGAGTTTGGGTAAGGTTTTGAAGGATTTCAGTATTAAAAAGGTAAAGGTTCCCCTCGCACATATGTGCTAGTCGTTCCCGACTCTAGAAGGCGGTACTCATCTCTGTTACAAAGCCAAAGAGACAGCGCTGCCCAAAGACTTTTCTGTGGCCATGTGGCTGGCATGACTCAACATTGAAGGCGCATGGAACGCTGTTACCTTCCCACCAAAGGTGGTTCCTATTTTTCTACTTGCATTTTTACATGCTTTCAAACTGCTAGGTTGGCAGAAGCTGGGACATGTAATGGGAGCTCACTCCATTATGCGGCACTAGGGATTCATATTAGTGGCAAACAAAAAGTCAAACTATTCAATTGGATATACGAAAGGTATCTGCAAAACTTCTGAAACATTTCTGGCTTAAAAAGACAAGCATTATAAAAAAAAAAGGCACAAGAAACTTACTTCCACTTACAAATATTTTTCCCAAAATTTGAATTAAACTACGCATTGTAAGAAAAAGGAAAATGAGATTACTCACACAACTCTTTTAATAAAGTGAGGTGTAGAACTTTTAATAAAAGCGGATATAAGCATGCTATCTATACCTTTCTGTTCTATAGGGAAGGACAAACTAAATATTTTAAAAAGATGTGTTGGAAGAAATGTCCTTCTGGGTTCAGTTCCATGTGGGGGGGAAAAAACTGGACATTTCTTCCAACAGGCATGTGCATATTGATAAAGAAATATAAGTTATCAGGCTTTGCTCTACAATCTATGGGCAGTGTGGATTCTGATAGAAGAGAATATTTGAAGCCAAGAGTTGAACTGTGGGGTCCTTGGTGCTCTTGGATGTTGGTCCTAAACTCTGAGAGCACCAAGGACTGCAGCGTGGACTGGATGACACCAGTGGCGGATTAAGGCTCTCTGGCGCCCTAAGCACTGACAAATCTTGGTGACCCCCTCCTCCTTTGTACATACTGTACAAATTTTCTTTTAACAGATTAATAGAGTTGGAAGGGTCATCTAGTCCAACCCCCTGCCCAAGCAGGAGACCCTACATCTGCCTCTACCTAGGATCGAACCCCACAACCTCCTACTTGTGAGGCGAGAGCTCCACCTCTAAGCCACAGGAGCAGGTGTCATTGTACAGCTTTTTTCTTTTTCAACTTTGTGGTGTCCTCTTTGGGCTTGGTGTCCTAAACGCACGCTTAGTCTGCTTAACGGTTAGCAACCCACTGGATGACACTGCGAAGCAGCCACGCGGTTGGCTCAAGTCGCGCCCCTAGACGTTTCCTTCGTCACCTCGGAGAGGATAAAACGGCGCGACTCAGCCCCAGTTCTCCTTTCCAAGGATTTCATGAATGAAGAAGTGAGGAAACCGCTTATCAAATTGGGTGGAACAGCGACAACCGTAAAAAGCAGATACTAAGCCACCCAACTCCCACGGACAGTTTCTTCCACTGTCTTCCTGCGGGATGGCTTCCCCACACCCTCCCGAGTTGCAACTTCGAAATTCAGACGGGGGGGTCGGCCGACACACACAGCCGCCTCAGTTAGTCCCTCAGCCCGGCTTTCTTCCCGCCTCCCCCCCCCCGCCCCCAGCCTGAAACATTCCTCGCCTCCCGCCCGCCGAATTAGCCTCAACGGGGCGCATGCGCTCTGCTGCTCCTAACGGTACCGAAGGGGGTGAGGAAAGGGGCGTCGGCTCTGACCTCCTCTTTCGGGGAAGCTAGATGGGCGGGGACTGCCCAGGCCCCACCCCCCTCGTTGGCTACCGCCTTTTTTCTCCTCGCGCCGGCGGCGGCAGTCGAGGCATTCTGGTGGCGGCCGCCGCTGCTGGAAAGAGCAGGAGCCCGGGCGGGCGCCGGGTGTGTGCGTGTGAGGGGTGGGTGGGCTGGTGGGAAAATGGCGGTCGTGGCAGCCTGGTTGTGGAACGAGCGCTTCTGGCTTCCGGGCAACGTGACTTGGGCCGATTTGGAGCGAGAGACCTCCGAGGGATACCGCGCCGGTCACCTTCTAGCGGCGATCCCGCTCGCCGCCGGCCTTTTGGTCCTAAGGCACTTCTTCGAGAGGTAACGGCAGGCGGGGAGGTGGTGGCCGGCGGCTCCTCAGAGGACGCAAGGCCGGGTGTGGGATGAGGAGCAGGGGCGGCCGTGGCCGACCCAACCCGCCCCACGCGGTGGTGACGGTTTGGGTCGGGGGGCCACGCTTCCGCCCGACAGACCGCCCCTCCCGGATCCGGTTATGGGGTGGCGGCGGCGGCTGACTCTTGACTTCCTCCTCTTGAGCTGTCAGAGGCTCCGGGCGAGGCTGGGTTTTCTCCCCCTTCCTTCCTTCCCGGGGCTGCGGAGAAGCCATCCCTCCTCCTGGCCTGTCAAGATGATTCACTGGAGCCGGCCACGGTTGCAGCCTGTGCGGCTGGTTGTCGAGTCTGCGGTTAGCAAAGCAGCCCGGCGAGTCTTCCGAACGATAAGCTTCCCTGATTGGTTTCGATGAGACGTCCGTAAACCGCGGTCGGGCTATCGGATTCCCTTCCGAGGGTGTCGGTCCGAGTGCTTAGCCCGCTCTGCAAATATGAACCTGGCTTCGTTTTGCTTAGTTTCGATATCCCAAAGGAAAGCAAGGAGGGGTGGGGGTGGAGGTTGGCATCTAGCTGGCATCTTTTATCTGACCCTGCACCAATCCTGGAGGATGAAGATGGGCTGGGAGAAAGAGGGCTTGGAGATGACCTTAGGCCAGGGATTCCCAACCTTATTTTGGCCATGCCCCATCTAAGCATCTCTAAAATTCTCTCTCTCCCTCTCTCTCTCTCTCTCTCCCTCTCTCTCTTCTTACTTTACTCAAAAAGTGAACTCTACTCACAGCGGAGGAAGCCTAAAAAGCCATTAACTTGGTTTCAACAAAGTTCAACTTGACCCCATTCAAAATCAGTGGGCGCACTGCCTTAGACTTTCATGGGGGGGAATTGGAATTTGAACTCGAGTCCCGTTTCTCTCCCCCCCCCCTCGTACTTTGCAACTGAATCTGCCTGTAGAGGTCTGTAGACTTCTTGCTGTTTGTCTCAACATTCATTATTGATGAAGGTGAAGTCAGGTTTTTTAAAAAAAAAAGTTTTAGATACTTTGCAGACAAGCAGATGTGCTTTCTTGCTTTCTTTCTTCATTAAGCTTATTGGTGTTTTAAGATTAGATATCTGTTGAAAAATCAGGGCGGAGGGGAAATGATTAAACAGGATAGATATATAAAATAGGAATGTAGAGATGGTGGGGAAGAGAGAGAGCCCTCTAATTTATGAAATGATTTGTTAAAGCCCAAGTTTAACTAAAACTGTGCTGGCCATAGATATATTTTGGTGAGAGCATTTGATGCACTTTTTTTGGTTAAGCATTCTAGTAATTAAATCCTCAAGATATGGTGCATGTTGTTCTGGGCCAAGACAGTCTGTGGGCCTTAATGACCCACTTTGTGTCTGCTAGAAAGCAATTAAGAGATCACAAATAAACTCATTTATTTTCTTCTTAGTCTGAATGTTTAGATCTGAGACACTGCCGTAACTTTATGTTCTTTCCTGTGTTAGATTTTTTTTGATGTAGGAATTAATTTTTGTTGAAAATGCCCTGTTCCCGAAATGCGCCTGGAATAAAATATATTCATAACTGTTTGAAATAGTGATTTACACAAGAACATTTATTGGCAAATAGTGATCTGCTATAATGATTCATAAGCAATGGCTGTAAGTGGACTGCTAACTGTAGTTTAAACTGGATTGGCAATCCCTTCGTTTTCTAGACTGGGAGTAAACATGCATTTCTCTTACGTAAAGTATTTGTGTGTTATATTATTTTTATTAGTGTAAATCAAGCTGTACTTTAAGAAATAGAGTAATAAATATACAGGCAGTCCTCAACTTATAATGTTAAGTGATCCTTCAAAGTTACAATGGCACTGAAAAAATAACAGCTGATTTTCACACTACTGTTGTAGCATCCCCATGGTCATGTGATTAAAATTGGCAACTGTCTCGTATTTATGATGGTTTCAGTATCTCATGTGATCATCTTTTACGACCTTCTGACAAGAAAGGTCAATGAGGAAGCCAGATTCACTTAACCATATTACTAACTTAACTACTGCAGTAATTCATTGAACAACTGCAGCAAGAAAGGTCATAAAATGGGGCAAAACCGATTTTACAAATATTTCACTTAGCAACAGAAATGTTGGGCTCAATTGTGGTCATAAGTCAAAGATTACCTGTATTGTAATAACACTTTCATAATACAGCTGTTTCAGCTTTTACAGCAAATTATAGATTTTTTTTTGTCTTATTTTTATGCATATCAAAAATTTTATATGTATATATAGAAAATTGGCACGCCAGGAGAAAGCTTTGAATTCTATTTTGTAGTTTTCCGTTTCCAATGTTTTTTTCCCCCCACTCATAAAAACGATCTATGGCCATGATGGCGAACCTATGACACAGATGGCATGCGGAGCCATTTCTGAGGACAAGCAAGTCATTGCCCTGTCAGCTCTGCTGATTTCTGCCATGATTTTCTGCCATTTTTCGCTCTCAGAAGGTTTCCCTGAAGCCTCCGGAAGGTGAAAAACAGCTCAATGTGCAAACCAGAAGTCGGAAAACGGGTCGTTTCTGGCCTCTGGAAGACCTTGGGGGGGGGGCATTTTTGCCCTCCCTAGGCTCCTAGAAAGGCTGTGGAGCCTGGGGAGGGCAAAAAGCGGGTTCGCCATGTCATCATATGCCAAAAGCGGAGGGAGAGCAGGGGGGTCACGCATGCATGCGTGGGGGGAGAACGCGTGGGTGTGGGCACGCGTGGGCACGACCCGCCCCCCCACTCCCCTTGCTTTTGGCACACCATGGCAAAAAGGTTAGCTGTCACTGATCTATGGCATGAATGGCAACTCCCAGCAATCCCAGCCACATCATGGCAAATAATGACTCCTTGGAGTCGTAATTTAGCAACATCCAAAGGGCTATAGAGATCTCTCTCTGATGCACACACTGAGGAATACTGAAAATTTTGAAGCCAGTTTTCTTTTGAAAAGTACATTTATTACTAAATTTTTATAGTTATTTGTATCCAGCTGAATTTTTCAAATACGAACATCTATTTATCCTGAAACTCATTTCAATACATTTTAGGAAAGGCTTTTATCAGGTAACAACATAAAACAGAGATACTATACTTAAATCAACTAATACCTAACAACTTTGCTGAGCTGTATTGTTTCCTTCCATTGTTTTTGGTCATCAGACTGAAATCTTGGGAAAGCAACTTCAGCACTTTGGTTGGAATAGAAGGGTGTGGAAACATGTAGTGAATGGTGTTGGTGTACAGCAGGTTAAGTGTTCTCTTTCATGTTTTTAGCTTATAATTGAATTTTTTCTCACTATTTCTTATTATACTTTTTTTGCATTTACATAGTGTTGCTTATATTGAAAGGGAATAATATGAAATTATTTTGAAACTTCATTTTTGAGGTTTTACCAATCTGTTGGTAAGTTAACTCAGAATGACAAAAGATCTCTCCCCTCCCCTCTCTTAGGACAATGGAGATTTTGTTATTTTATTATGACACATACTCAGTATTTTTGGTGTAGGAAAAAAACTTCACCGCAATATTTTCTAAAGCTTCAGGAAGATCCCTTAATGCACAAATATAATTATAAATATGGGAGAATGCTACAAAACTTGCAGTTATTTTATTCTTCATGTCCCATGACCACCACTTGCTTCTTGGAATTATTTTTCCCTAAGTTTCTTTCCTGCTTGGGAAAGAGTATTTCGTATTTATTTCCATTTTTAAATGTATATATTGTTGTTGTTTTAAGCTTAATGATTAGATTGTTATCCTGCCTTTTTATATTTAACTCAGATGGCAGGCATCTAATACTTCTGCCTCCTATTTTCCTGACAAAAACTCTGTGAGATGGACTGGGCTGAGAGAGAGAGAGAAAGAGAGAGAGAGAGAGAGAGAGAGAGAGAGAGAGAGAAAGGCTGGCCCAAAGTTACCCAGCTGGCTTTCATGTCTAAGGCAGGCATAGAAATTATGCTTTCTGGTTTCTAGGTCACTACTTTAGCCAGTGCACAAAACTGCTTCTTGTTTGTATTTACAGCTAATTGGAAGTTCTCTATTGAGATAGAATATTATGTCTTTACTAAAATCTGTTTGGTGGAAAGTGTTAAGATTTCTTTTCGATTTCCATTTTGTTTAAACAGAAGAAGAAAAAGCAAATATTTACCTCATTAAATTACATCTTGTCCACTAAGAAAGAATACAAAATGTTAATTTTTCTTAACTTATTATGGAGAACAGGGAGGTATAATGCATTGCCCAACTGGGACCAAAACAAACAAAATCTGCATGTTGACCTTCACTTCCTTAGGAAATTAGGAAACCTCCATTTCTGTAAGGAAGTTAATACAGATTGGTATTTTCATAACCAACTGTGCTGATCATGATTCATTATTGATGCCATGAAGTATATTGCTATTATAGTATGGGCTTTTTAAAAAAAATTCAGTTAAGATATTCAATTATTGATCAGCCTTCAGTTTAGCCTATAATGTTAAAAGTATAAATTTGATTGTAAAAAAATCATTTTTTGTCTCAAGCTGACAAAAAACAGTTTTAATTCAACTCCTGTGGACCTCACATTTAATTTAAAATTGTAAAGAGATTCCTAAGAGGATGTGTGTAAGTGCACTAAAGTGCCTATCATCCCTGTCACATTGTATTTTTTTTTCATTTTGTTCATTTGAATTTGTAATTTTTATGGTTTATGGTTTATGGTTTATTTGACTTATATCCCGCACCTATCTCCCACAAAGGGACCCAGGGCGGCGCACAGGAAATTAATATAAAATACAAATATACAAAATACATAATAAATATCCTAAAACCAAAATTAAACTAGAAAACCCTGTGCTAAAATATTATTTAAAATCCCTCTGATTAAAACTTTGGTAATCTAAAACTCAGTCATTTATAGGATGGTTCACGCTAGGCCGGCTTGATGGAAAAATGTGCGTCTTTAGGCGCTGGTGGAAAAGGCGGAGGTCCGAGGTGGTACGGAGTTCGGGAGGCAGGTCGTTCCAGAGGGTTGGGCCCATCACAGAGAAGGCCCTTCCCCTGGGGGTCGCCAACCGGCATTGCCGGAGAAGACCCTCTCTATGAGAGCGGATCGGTCGAAGGGATTTTTGTTGATGAATAATAAAGATCCAAACAAAGCACTCACACACACAAACACACACACACACACACACACACTAACTTAATGCACCCATTACAGGTAGTCCTTGACTTACAATGGTTTGTTTAATAACCATTCAAAGTTACAACAGCATTGAAAAAGTGACTTATGACTGTTTTTTACACTTATAACTATTGTGACATCCCATGGTCATGTGATCCAAATTCAGATGCTTGAGATTTGCAATGTCCCAGGGTCATGTGATCATCTTTTGCAACCTTTGGGCAAGCAGAGTCAAGATTTGGGGAAGCCAGATTCACTTAACAACTGTGTTAGTAACTTAACAGCTGCAGTGATTCATTTAATAACTGTGGCAAGAAGGGTTCTAAGCTGGGGAAAATTCACTTAGCAAATGTCTCACTTAGCAACAGAAATTTGGGGCTTGACTATGGTTATAAATTGAGAATTACTTGAAATAGCTTTTTAAAAATCCCAAACTGCTAGACATGCCAAGATTTATACCAGGTGCCAAAAGGAAAAGAAAGCAAATGCCATGAAAACCTCTTCAAGGAAAAAAATTCTGAAAACAGAATATTATTTAAAAGGCCCTGATTCCTCTCTCTGATTGGTCTCTGTTTTTCTTTCTTTTATCCTCTCCTCCCACACATTCACACAAAGGGAAAAATGCCCTTGAGAGAATCCTTGCCTTGGAAATTACACTGAATATTCATTAGTCTTTTTGATAACATACCGTCTCAGAATAAGATGCATTTGAAGCAGTTCCTCAGACTGGAATCTCATTTGTAGAACATGTTCTTAGACTATTATATATCAGAACCAGCATTTTAACCTCTATTGATTCTATGTGTAAGTATACACATAGAATAAATGAATACATCTCAGAAACGTACTGCAAACTGTTTGGAACCCTATGATAATAGCTGTTTTAAATGTAATGACAAATTCAGTGCAATTCCCAGTTGCCAGATAATCGTCAAAGACAGAACCTTATGAAGAAACCTGCTGCAGTGATCTCTGTGACATATTTCTGCTGTATATGTTATTGTAGTTAACAATAACTGATGTTGTTAAACTTAGATTGTGAAAATTGCTCTTGTCTCGCTAAGGATTCTGAAAAAGAACAGTTGCTATTTTCTCTTGACTGATTGCAGAAGGCTTTATGAGGCTAGGTCAGGGGTGGGCAAACTTTGCAACTTTAAGTCTGAAGGACTTCAGCTCCCAGAATTCTCCAGCCAGCAAAGCTGGCTGGAGAATTCTGGGAGCTGAAGTCCTTCAGACTTAAAGTTGCAAAGTTTGCCCACCCCTGGGCTAGGTACTATACATACACTGTGTATAAATGTTAATTTATAGGCTGTGAGAGATATAACTTATTTGTTTCCATTCTTAAAGGAGAGCTAAAGGTGGTAATTTGTCTGGACTTCCCTCTAGAAGCTTCAGATCTAGGGTTGTATAATTTTTAACATTATACAGTGATCATCACTACTGACCACTAGGAGGCATTAGACAACAGATTTTGTTTTTTTTTGTAACTTGTGAGAGGCATAAGAAGCCCTCATTTAAAAAGAAAAAATCGGGTTGTACATACAGTGCATATAACATCTAATCAGGGCTACTTAGGCCTCTTCACAAGATCCAACATGAATGAAACTGCCCATCTAGTCTGTCCCAATTGTTAATAGTTATACTGCTGTAATACAAAATACATATCAATTTTATTTCCCACATATGAACATTTTTCTCTCTTGGGTCTGGAAGAAATATGCAGTATTTTTGTATTTTAAAAAATCTTTAAAATACATGTAACTTTGCTGAAGAAATTTGCTTAACCTTAAAAATAATGTGTGGTCATATTACTAAATACAGTTTGTCTCCATACCGAAGTGAATATAAGCAATAGCTGAAATTATAGATTTTTGTTAAAGCATTTCTCTTGTTGACAATATATTGTTACATTAAGGCATATGTGCTTTTAATAAGAGATCCTAGTAGGAGATTCCATTTATGTACACTGAGAGCATATGCACCAAAGACAAATTCACACCAACAAGAAAAGTGCAGTTGCCATTACTCAACTTCCAGACAATTCTACCTGGATGACTGAGAAACTTCATAACACACATACAGATACTCCTTCAGCAGTGACAGTTGAAGCAGCTTTTGTAGTGGCCATGGGATCCTTATAAAACATGCTGCAATCCATTCTTTTACAGACCACTTCCGGTTTGCTTGTAGAGTCTTTTTTTGCCCTCCGGTGGCTTCAGGGAAGCCTTCTGAAGGTCCCCGAAGCCTCCGCAGGGCCTCGGGGGTGGGGGAAGCTGTTTTCACCCTCCCCGGGCTCCTATAAAGCCTCTGGAGCCTTGGAGGGCAAAAAAAGCATGCAAAAAATGGGGGGAGTGCCTGTCTTGTGCACATGCGCACTGGGGGGGTCACACATTGCATTGTGGATGTGGCACGCCCATGCACGACCCCCCCTGCGCTCCCCCCACTTATGGCACATGAGCCAAAAAAGGTTCGCCATCGCTGCTATAGGCATTTATAGTTATTGACTTACCTCATTGCAGTAAACAGCCTGATTAGCACAAGAAAAAAAAATGTGCCTCTGCCTCCCAGTAATTTGCCTCCCTGCAGCAAACAGCAAGTTTGACGTTCAATTTCAGCATGGGCTTCCTGATCATCAGCTGTTTCAGGCTTCAGGGATTGCCATAGCCTATTGCCGCCTCCGCAAGCCCCATTTTCCCTGTTGGCTGCATGGAGATAAATTGCTGGGAGGCAGAGGCCAAAGGGTGGGGGCTGGCGGACAGGTGGGGCTACATTCAGTGTATAAGAGGCACCCAAATTTTTGCCCCCTTTTAGGGAGTAAAAAGGGTTACGGAGGCCTTCAGAGTACAAAAACCTTTTTTTTAAAATGTACCTCTTCAAAATCTTGGTACATCTTATACTCCAGTGCATCTTATAGTCCAAAAATACGGTACTTCTTCATGCTGGTCACTTTTTATCTAATCCATTTTCATTCATTGGCCATTCATATTCTTGTTTTAACTATCAGGAAGATAGAGAATTAATGAATCAGTCATAGGAATGGCTTGTAAAGGGAATGGCTTCCAAAAGAGAAAGGAGAAAATCAAGCAATGAAGCAGAGAAGCAGAAGAATGTAATATAAATGTCCAGTCCTCCTAGGAGGTTTATTATGCAGTTACTGAATGAATTCCAGGGCCTCACTGTTGATGTTTTAGGCTCCTGGATGAAGAACAAGAAGCTTTGGTGATTAAGGAAATCTTCCCTGAAGATTCCCTGAAGGCTTTTGACAAATATTTCTTCCTGTAGATCAGTGGTTCTCAACCTTCTCAATGCCCCGACCCTTTAATACAGTTCCTCATGTTGTGGTGATCCCCAACCATAAAATTGGTGTCTCGGTTCCTAAGACCATCGAAAATATGTGTTTTCCGATGGCCTTAGGCGACCCTTGTGAAAGGGTCGTTCAACCCCAAAGAGGTCCCACAGGTTGAGAACCTCTGCTGAAGACACTGATCCATTGGGCAGGAAGATAAAGTAAACAGGGGCACAAGGTGTATCTTATTTATTTATTTCACCCTGCCAAATAATAGGATTCAGGAGGAAGAATTGGAAATGAACAACTGATTATGGAGATGATGCCTGTATACATAGGATTGGGTTCTTTTGCCAAAATGCATTCCTGATATGCAGAATTTCAAGCAAAAGAGTCTCTCAAGAAAACTAGAAAGAATATATTTTGGAAGATGCCCTGTAAATCTTGTTTTGGAGGTGGGGGAACTTTAAAACAACCCTGTGAAGAAGCAAGGGTGGGGGAGAGGGAGATGCTGGAGAACAGTACAGTGTCAAGAATTGGGACTTGGAAGAATAGGCAACATATGGAGGCATTGAAGAAAGAGCATGTAAGCAGAAGGAATAGTCCAGTTATATGATCCAAAAGATTCCTTTCTTCTTATACAAATTCACAGGGCATGGAAAACAAACAGGATCTACATGTCTTAGTGCAGAGAGGCAAACATGTTTTAGTAGGTATTGAAAGCAGGTGGGATGAATTTCATGAGTGGACTACAAGAACTTAGAGCCGTGATGGCAAAGACAGATGACATGCAGCGCCCTCTCTGTGGCAAGCGAGCTGTCACGTTAGTTCAGCTCCACCTCACATGTGCGTGTGCCTCCTGGCGGCCAGCTGGTCAGTGGGTCTCTGCTGTGCATGTGCGTGGGGCGCGCATGTACGGGGGCAAGTTGCATGCAGGGGTGTGTGCGCACATTGCATTTTGGAGGTTAGAGTGCGTGCATGCACACAAACGCTTTGGGCGCTCACTCTGGAAAAGGTTAGCCAATAATACAATACAATAGCAGAGTTGGAAGGGACCTTGTAGGTCTTCTAGTCCAACCTCCTGCATGGGCAGGAAACTTTATACCATTTCAGACAAATGGCTATCTAACATCTTCCATCACTAACTTAGAGTATATTTTATTCAAGAAGAATAGACAAAAAGAGAGGAATAGGCATATATGAAGGAACAGTACATATGTATTAACTGCAATCAAAATGACTCACTAGCTTGCAATGTATATGTTCAAAATTTAAAACATCCACAATTAGGTTAAAGCTAATCCAAAACATAATAAGGGCAGCAGTAAGAATTACACCAGTTCTCACCTTAAAGCAGCAGAAAGTAAAAGCAGAAAGCAAGATGACATTGGATATATTTTAGGGAAACGCTCTCTGGAATGTGTTTGGAAACTGCAGCAGGAACTAAATATTACAGCTAGACTTGGGCCCTCTGCAGACTATTATAGGGTCTCCTATATATTCCAGAAACAATTTTATAGTTTAAATGCCCTACATCAATGATGGTGAACCTTTTGGAGACCGAGTGGTCAAACTGCAGTCCAAAGCCTACTTATTTATCACAAAGTGCCAACACGGCAATTTAACCTGAATAATGAGGTTTTACTACCTAAAATAATGATAAACAACGCAGAGTTCAGCTAATTGTTCTAAGAAAAACATGATAAATGCACTTTTCTGCTTTTGAAATATTATTTCTCTTTCCCTCTCTCTTCTTCCCTCTCTTTTGCTCCCTCTCTCTCTCTGTTCCCCCCCTTTCTTTCCCTCCCTCCCTCTCTTTCTCTTTTTCTCTTCCTCTATCTCTCCCCTCTCTCTTCCCCTCCCTCTCTTTCTCTCTTTCCCTTCCTCTCTCTCCCCCCTCTCCCTTTTGCTCCCTCCCTACTCTCTTTCTTCCCCCCTCTCTCTTTCCCTCCCTCTCTCTCTCTCTCTCTCTCTCTCTCTCTCTCTCTCTCCCTTCCTCTCTCTCTCCCCCCTGTGGGTGATGGGGCAATGGCACATGTGCCCATAGAGAGAGCTCTGAGTGCCACCTCTGGCACGCGTGCCATAGGTTCACCACCACTGCCCTACATAGTTTTGGATAGAACTGCTTCACTTGGATCTTCCCACTACCAATGGCATTGTTTCTATTTTTATCCTCTCTTGCCCTTGAATTTTAAAATGGTTGTTACAGTAGTCAAGTAGATAGTGTGATGAACCAAAGGATTATTAATTAATGATTAGGTGTAAATGGTGGTTCGTAACATTTCAATCAAATAATTTTTGGCTTTAGAATTTTTTTTTTAAGTTTTAAAATCTTTAGAAATAAAACATTCTAAAATGCTAACATTTTAAATTTCATGTTGAGCGATTGCTGTGATGTCCAGCATGCAATTGAGAATGTTTAAATGTTCATGTTACCTTTTCACAATATTGGTAGTATTTTGTGTATGATTGTTTCTCTGGAATTGGGTCCCCAGGTTTCTTGCCAAACCCTGTGCTGTGCATGTTGACATTCAAGAAAATAGACCTCGCAGAGCTCAGTCCAATGCAATTTTAGAAAAAGTGTTTACATCCATCACTAAAGTAAGTTGTTCTGCATTATTATTTTGCATACTACTTTAGTTCCTTGGGGCAAATGCTATGGTATAAAATGATTTAGTATTCTTTTCTTATTGTTGAATTGTTGTAGTATGGAAGAAGTATGTAAGCTTTTAAATTATTTTAAAATTAATTTAAGTTGGTCTAAATAATTACTTTTATCTTTAAATTCACTCCTTTAATTCATTCTTTTGTTTTTGTTACTGCCTATTCCCTGCCGTCCCTCAACCTCAGATTCATATTGTATCTGTATAGATAGACCAGTAAATATTTAATAACTAATTATTCTTGAAATGAGGATTTCTAGCTGTGTTAGATAGAGAGGGAAAGACAGGAAATTTTTTGTGTAGGCTTCTTCCTGCTTATGTGGAACATGCAAATGTGTTTCTTTTGCACATCTATAGTGCTTATGCTATACATATCATGGTTGGGGCTGCCCTGTATCGTTTCTGCTTAGTGGAGAAATAAGATTTTTACCTAATACAACAAGAGACTTGAAACCCACTTCCATAGACATCCAAAAAACAAAAACGCCACACCTCTGCCTGAACTTTACATCCAGATTTTGCTGAGAAAATGGCAGGTACAGTAATCAGAATGATATACTTGGAGAAGTGGCTGTAATTGTGGAGAAAAGACTTCAGTAGTACTGAATATATAGGTAGTCCTTGACTTACAACGATTAGTTTGGTGCCTTTTCAAAGATACAATAGCACTGAAAAAAGTGACTTATAACCATTTTTCATACTTACAACTATTGCAGCATCCCCATGATCATGTGATCAAAATTTGGATGCTTGGAAACTGGCTCATATTTATGACGGCTGCCATGTCCCGGGTCACGTAATCAGTTTTTATGATACACAGTCAATGGGAAAGCCATATTCACTTTACAATTGTGTTACTAACTTAACTATTGCAGTGATTCACTTATTGTGACAATAAAGGTCATTAAATGGGGCAAAGTTCACTTAACTGTCTTGCTTAGCAACAGAAATGTTGGTCTCAATTGTCATAAGTTGAGGACTGCCTGCATTTGAAAATAGTTGGAACTTTTTCTGGTACAATTGTGTAAGGACTTTGTTTCTCAGACTGAGTATTTCCTCTGTTTGCCTTTCCTAGCAAAACATACAGTTCCAAGTACCGTATTTTTCGGAGTATAAGACACACCTTTTTACTCCAGAAAAGAGGGTGAAAATCTGGGTGCATCTTATACACCGAATGTAGCTGCCTGGGTCATCTGAAAAAGGGGCAGGTGAATCTGGCGCTGCAGAGATCGTGATCACTGGAAAGGAGAGAGGTTTCGCTTTCAGGACTTCCGCTCAGCTTGTCTCCCAGGAGGGCTTACGGGGTGGTGGCGGTAGCAGCGGCTCCTCACATTGCTGGGGAATGAAATTGTGGCCATTGTCTCCCCTGAGCTGTCCGCCAAATCTCCGAGGCACCTTTCGCTTGCAGGAGGAGGAGGGCGAGGGAGGAGTATACCAAAGACTTTGAGTAACTGGGAAAGAAAGCCGCGCTTGGAATCTGCCGGAAACTGCCGCCCAAAAAGCATGCCTTTCTTTCCCAGTTATTTAGAGGCTTTGGTTTAAAGAGGCGCTGATTTAAGTTGCCCTCCTCCTCCTGCAAACAAAAGGTTATAGTTATAGTTTATTAAATTTGTATACCGCCCTTCTCCCTTACGGGACTCAGGGCAGTGAACAGGCATCAATAAAAACTACAAAGAACATCAATATATAAAAATACTTTAAAATGACATTAAATTGGGGGCCTGTTCTAAAATCCAAATAAAACTCCTAAATAAAATCGATTAAAATCGATTAAAAACTACGCCAGGCCGGCCGCACGGAATAAATGCGTTTTCAAGGCCCGACAGAAGAGGCGTAGGTCAGTGGTCGTACGTAGGTAGGGGTAGGTCATTCCAGAGGGCAGGGACTGCCCCAGAGAAGGCTCTCCCCCTGGGGGGTTGCCAGCCGACATTGTTTGGCCGACGGCATCCTGAGGAGGCCCTCTCTGTGGGAGCGAACTGGTCGGTGGGAGGTATTTGGCAGCAGGAGGCAGTCTTGCAAGTAGCCAGGTCCCGTGCCATGGAGTGCTTTAAAGGTGGTTACTAGCACCTTGAAGCGCACCCGGAAAGCCACAGGAAGCCAGTGCAGCTCGCGCAGGAGAGGTGTCATGTGGGAGTATCTCGAGGTGCTTCAGAGAAGGTAGATTTCTCAGAAGGCAAGTTTGAGAAGTTAAAAACCTGAAATGGTGACAATCAAGCTTGATTCAAAGGCTTTGGCTGCTGAGAATCCGGAGTTTGGGGCGGGGGGGGGAGTCTAGTGTTTTGATAAAAGTCTTCATAGAGAGATTGTTCCTCTTCCCTTCCCTTCCTCTCCCCACCTTCCCCACCAATCTCTCCGGATCTACTTATTGCTATTGCGCCCAGCTACCGTATCTCTTCGCTGCAAGGACAGATCGGGGCGGCTTGGGCGAGGGGGTGGAGGAAGGGAAGAGAAACAATCTCCACAAAGGCTTTTCTCAGGACCCTAGATCTCCACTTTCTCTTCGGAAAAATGCTATTTGCATCATCGGGATTTTGGCTAATGGAACAAGCACGGGATGGAAACGAAACTTTGGAATACAGGAGCACTGTATTCCTGGACCCTGGCAGCTGCCGCATTCCAAGGTTTCCTTTCCATCCAGCACTTCTTTCACCAGCCAAAATCCCAACGATGCCAATAGCTTTTTCTGGAGAGAAAGTGGAGATCTAGGGTCCTGAGAAAAGTCTTCATGCCAAGGTGATTGGTTCTCTTCCCTTGCTCCCCCCCCCCCCCCCCGATCTCTCCGGATCTGTCATGCAGTGCTTATTGCTACTGCTGCTATTGAGCCCAGCTATCGTATCTCTTTGCTGCATGACAGATCCGGGTGGATTTGGGGTGTGTGTGTGTGACAAAGCAGCCTTTTGCCACTCAAGGAAGGGATCCCCAGCCCTCCTCATCCAATGGGCCGTTCCCAGCCAAGCACAGCAGCAGCCATTCAGCAGCTCCCACATGTCTTTCCCTCTTCGCTGAAGAGAAAAGTGGATTGGAGATTGATAAAAGCCTTACTCTTTAAGATGATCAAGCTCCCACACTTCACATTTTTGCCCTCCCTGGCCCCCAGTAGCACTGCAGGCCTCCCAAAGTCTCTGCATGCCCCATTTTTCACAAAAAATGGGGTGTGCAGATGGTTTGGGATGTCTGCAGAGTGCTCCTGGGAGCCGGGGAGGGCAAAACCTTTTTTAAAAAAATTACCTCTTCAAAATCATGGTGCATCTTATACTCCGGTGCGTCTTATACTCAAAAAAAATACAGTAATATCCAGCAGGTTGTGGACAGAAGGACAATTGGGCAGAAATAGGAAGAACCTATTTTAGAAATGTGATAAGAAGCCCCCCCCCCCCAAAGAGAGCTCTTTTTATATCTCTTTGATCATCTCCTAGTGTCCAGATGCAAGACGATTAGAAGGTTTATCCAAACAACTAGATTGGGATGTCCGAAAAATCCAGCGCTGGTTTCGTCACCGGAGGAACCAGGATAAACCAAGCACCCTTACGAAGTTCTGTGAGAGCATGTAGGTTTGTGTGCAGAGTTTGAATTATTTATTTTAAAAGTAAAGTTCAAATAAAATTTCAGAGTTTAGAATTAGTAATGCATATTATAAAAATAGTATCTTTATAACATTTATACCACTCAACAGAAAGAACTGTTGAAGACACAATCTTATATCTGGATCTCTTCCACATTATCCAAACTGTGGTACATCTTAGTTAGTACTATCTCTTCTGAGTTATTCAGTAGAATTTACAGATATAAAAGCATCTAACTATTTATTTGCAGGATGTGTGTCTTTTATCAAGTTGCCTTTTACTGTCTGGGGTTATTTTCCTAAGCATTCTTTTTTATAGACTCTGTCTCTGTCTTTTCTGTCCTACTTAAATTTATTTTCTCACTTTTTTAATGCATGGCTTGTATCACTATAGTATCTGAGCATTTTGCCTTCCTGCCTGCTGCCTCTATGGCTTCTGCCTCTCTTCCTCAATGACTACTTCCCCAAGATATATACCATAGGTGAGTGGGACTCTCTATCTTCTGTGCACTATAAAAATCTGTTTGATAAATCATAAGAGTTTTCAAAAATTGAAGACATTTTGAATCTGAAATTTTGATTGGGCAAACATTTTCTCTTAGCATGAAGAGATTTACTTTATTATAACCTTTTTTTGCTCTTATTAGATCAATATTTGTATGCCATATACTCTTGCTTTTTTTTTAATTCTAGGTGGAGGCTTACATTTTATTTATCTATTTTTATATATGGACTCAGATTTCTTTGGTTGGTGAGTATGTTGGAATCTTCTAATTATGTTAAATGAAATGATAATTTAATTGTAAGAGTTGATACTTGGTGCTTTGCCCTAGTGTTTTTATTTGGATGCTTAGTTTTTATTTAAATGTTTTAACAGAACAGGAAAAGTAGCTTTCAGTTATGCTTTGTCATAGAAATTCATTTATATTTTTTACTAGCTATACCCGGCCACGCGTTGCTGTGGCCCAGTCTGGTTAAATGGCCAACCAATCTGTGTGTATATCTACACCTGCACACATACACACAACCACTGTATAACCCCCAACCTACCTACCTACTGTATTTCTCCCTATCTATCCCTCTATCTACCTACCTACCTATTGTATTTCTCCCTATCTACCCCTCTACCTACCTACCTATTGTATTTCTCCCTATCTATCCCTCTATCTACCTACCTACTGTGTTTCTCTCTATCTATCTATCCCCCTACCTACCTATTGTATTTCTCCCTATCTATCCCTGTACCTGTCTACCTATCTACCTACTGTATTTCTTACTCTCTATCTATCCCTTTATTTATCTACCTACCTACTGTATTTCTCCCTCTATCTATCCCTCTACCTACCTACCTACCTACCTACCTACCTACCTACCTACCTACCTACCTACCTACCGTATTTCTCCCTCTCTATCTATCCCTGTACTTACCTACCTACCTACTGTATTTCTCCCACTATCTATCACTCTACCTACCGTATCTGCCGGCGTATAAGACGACTTTTTTGCCCTGAAAAACATGCCTCCAAGTGGGGGGGGTCGTCTTATACGCCGGGTCATCCGCGAGGTCCCCTTCTTGCAAGTTTCCTCCTTCCCCCCCCGTCTCTTTCCCTTCCGTGCAAGTTTCTCTCTCGCTCGTGATGGTTTTCTCCTTCCCCCCCGTCTCTTTCCCTTCCGTGCAAGTCTCTCTCTCGCGCGCGATGGTTTCCTCCTTCCCCCCGTCTCTTTCCCTTCCGTGCAAGTCTATCTCGCGCGCGCGATGGTTTCCTCCTTCCCCCCCCCGTCTCTTTCCCTTCCGTGCAAGTCTCTCTCTCGCGCGCGATGGTTTCCTCCTTCCCCCCCCCGTCTCTTTCCCTTCCGTGCAAGTCTCTCTCGCGCGCGCGATGGTTTCCTCCTTCCCCCCCCCGTCTCTTTCCCTTCCGTGCAAGTCTCTCTCTCGCGCGCGATGGTTTCCTCCTTCCCCCGTCTCTTTCCCTTCCGTGCAAGTCTCTCTCTCGCACGCGATGGTTTCCTCCTTCCCCCGTCTCTTTCCCTTCCGTGCAAGTCTCTCTCTCGCGCGCGATGGTTTCCTCCTTCCCCCCCCCGTTTCTTTCCCTTCCGTGCAAGTCTCTCTCTCGCGCGCGATGGTTTCCTCCTTCCCCCCCCCGTCTCTTTCCCTTCCGTGCAAGTCTCTCTCTCGCGCGCGATGGTTTCCTCCTCCCCCCCCCCCCCCCCCCCGGTCTCTTTTCCTTCCGTGCAAGTCTCTCTCTCGCGCGCGATGGTTTCCTCCTTCCCCCGTCTCTTTCCCTTCCGTGCAAGTCTCTCTCTCGCGCGCGATGGTTTCCTCCTTCCCCCCCCCCCCGTTTCTTTCCCTTCCGTGCAAGTCTCTCTCTCGCGCGCGATGGTTTCCTCCTTCCCCCCCCCGTCTCTTTCCCTTCCGTGCAAGTCTCTCTCTCGCGCGCGATGGTTTCCTCCTTCCCCCGTCTCTTTCCCTTCCGTGCAAGTCTCTCTCTCGCGCGCGATGGTTTCCTCCTTTCCCCCCCCCCCCGTTTCTTTCCCTTCCGTGCAAGTCTCTCTCTCGCGCGCGATGGTTTCCTCCTTCCCCCGTCTCTTTCCCTTCCGTGCAAGTCTCTCTCTCTCGCGCGATGGTTTCCTCCTCCCCCCCCCCGTTTCTTTCCCTTCCGTGCAAGTCTCTCTCTCTTGCGCGATGGTTTCCTCCTTCCCCCCCCCCCGTTTCTTTCCCTTCCGTGCAAGTCTCTCTCTCGCGCGCGATGGTTTCCTCCTTCCCCCCCCGTTTCTTTCCCTTCCGTGCAAGTCTCTCTCTCTCGCGCGATGGTTTCCTCCTTCCCCCCCCCCCCGTTTCTTTCCCTTCCGTGCAAGTCTCTCTCTCGCGCGCGATGGTTTCCTCCTCCCCCCCCGTTTCTTTCCCTTCCGTGCAAGTCTCTCTCTCGCGCGCGATGGTTTCCTCCTTCCCCCCCCCATCTCTTTCCCTTCCGTGCAAGTCTCTCTCTCGCGCGCGATGGTTTCCTCCTTCCCCCGTCTCTTTCCCTTCCGTGCAAGTCTCTCTCTCGCGCGCGATGGTTTCCTCCTTCCCCCCCCCGTTTCTTTCTCTTCCGTGCAAGTCTCTCTCTCGCGCGCGATGGTTTCCTCCTTCCCCCCCCCGTCTCTTTCCCTTCCGTGCAAGTCTCTCTCTTGCGCGCGATGGTTTCCTCCTTCCCCCGTCTCTTTCCCTTTCGTGCAAGTCTCTCTCTCTCGCGCGATGGTTTCCTCCTTCCCCCGTCTCTTTCCCTTCCGTGCAAGTCTCTCTCTCGCGCGCGATGGTTTCCTCCTTCCCCCCTGTCTCTTTCCCTTCCGTGCAAGTCTCTCTCGTGCGCGATGGTTTCCTCCTTCCCCTCTGTCTCTTTCCCTTCCGTGCAAGTCTCTCGCGCGCGCTAGGAACGTGAAGGGGACAGCCGTCACCACAGAGTGCGCGAGACAGTGACACAGAGAGAGAGAGGCCCAGAATGAGAGTGTAACAGACACACTGAGGGGAAAGAGACAGAGGGGAAGGAGGAAACCATCCGCAGCCGCGCGGAGATTTGCTGCTTCTCCACGCCGTGCAAAAGATAGCCTTACGCATGCGTGGAAAAGCGGCAAGTCTCTGCGCGGCTGCGGATGGCTCTGGACGCCATTCGGGGAGACGAGGAACGTGAAGGGGACAGCCATCACCACAGAGCGCGCGAGACAGTGACAGAGAGAGAGAGGCCCAGAGAGAGAGAGAGAGAGAGAGAGAGAGAGACGAAACAAAACAAAACAAAAGAAAGCAAAACAGGCCACACCTTCCGGCTCTCAAAATAAATTCCAGTCATTGTATTGTTGATATTTGTCCAGCAGTCAAACCCCTATCAACCCTATCATGGCACCAAAAAGAAAGAAATATGAGGCAAGTTTTAAACTTAAAGTTGTAAACTTTGCCAGGGAACATAATAATTGTGCTGCTGCAAGACAATATGGAGTAACAGAAAAGATGGTTCGGGACTGGAAATCAAATGAAAAAGCATTAAAGAGTATGCCAAGGGGTAAGTGTGCATTAAGAAGAGGCATCGCACACTGGCCAGAACTTGAAAAACATGTAGCAGATATGGTGGCTGAGCATCGCCAAAACGGTTATGTGGTGACACGAAATAAAATACGCTTGTTTGCACTTCAGTGGGCCAAATCTAACCCCGATCACAGCAACAATTTTAAGGCCACTATATCCTGGTGTAGTAGATTCATGGCAAGGCATGATCTGGTACTAAGGCAAAAGACAAAAATTGCCCAAAAATTACCTGCAGATCTGGATAATAAAGTGGATAGTTTCCATCGATACGTAATAAAACAGCGCACTAAACATGGCTATGCGCTAAGTAATATTGGAAATATGGATGAAACTCCAATGAATTTTGATATGATTGGAAATAAAACTGTCCATCATAAAGGTGAGAAAACTATTTTGATAAAAACAACAGGACATGAGAAGTCAAGTTTTACAGTGGTACTAGCATGCACAGCTGATGGCAACAAACTGAAACCTATGATTATTTTTAAAAGGAAAACCATGCCAAAACTCAAGTTCCCTGCTGGTTGTTTTGTGCACGTGCATGAAAAAGGCTGGATGGATGAGGAGGGTGTGAAACTATGGCTGGATAATGTATGGAGCAGACGACCAGGTGGTCTACTTCAAAAACGTAGTCTACTTGTGTGGGATATGTTCAGGGCTCATTTAACTCCCACCACCAAGGAAAGGCTTGCGAGAATAAAAACAGATGCAGCAGTTATTCCTGCAGGATTGACATCATTGGTACAGCCCCTGGATGTGTGCCTAAACAAGCCTTTTAAAGATCGCATTCGAGAACAGTGGAATGAATGGATGGTTAGCGGCGAAAAGTCATACACAAAAGGAGGAAACATGCGTGCTCCACAGTTGGATGTTTTGTGCCAATTTGTCATAAAAGCCTGGAATGATATTGATGCACAAACAGTAATCAAGTCTTTCAAGAAGTGTGGCATATCAAATTCATTAGATGGTATGGAGGACGAGTACTTGTGGCAAGATGAAGATGAAGAGGAAGCTAAAGCTGAGGCCACATCATCTGACACGGAATTAGATCCATACGATGACTGCCTTACAACTGTATCACAAGATGTCATTGATGAACTTTTAATATCAGATGACGAACAGGAGTTTGAAGGCTTTTAAAGGGAAACTGTCACGCCAGCAAACTTGCCCGGCACTTGCTCTCTCCCTCTATTTGTTATCTTCCTTCTATCATTGACAGTTCCAGTTTGGTTAACAGCTTAGAAAACAAACAGCATGGTAGCTCCCATAGGTTTATTGTTCCATTCAGCTTTAGTGAATTAGCCTCTGGCATTTACTATTGGCTGGTATAATACAGGAGGGGGAGGGGTCTTAGCCACCCTCACACTATTTACCGTATGAACATTCCTTTGGGAGCTCAGCAAGGTCTGACGAAGGGGGCATGTCCCCAGAAACATGTTACCTATCCCGTGGTTTTGCTGATCCAATGTTTATGCTCTTGATGTGCAACTTGCACTGTTTTATGTTTACTGTACGTGTTTGATAACATACAGCCTTGTGACAGTTTTCCTGCATGTCATAAGCATTTGAATATAAATTAACATGTTGAAATCAAATCTGATGTTCTTTTACGTTTTATTTGGGGTGTGGAAGGTGTGCGGAAGAGGGGGTAGTCTTATACGGCGAGTATATAACAAACTCTATATTTTGAGTGGAAATGATGGGGGGGTCGTCTTATACGCCCAGTCGTCTTATACGCCGGCAAATACGGTACCTACCGTATTTCTCCCCTCTATCCCTCTACCTACCTACCTACCTACCATATTTCCCCCTCTCTCTGTATCCACCTACCTACATACCTACCTACTGTATTCTTCCCTCTCTCCCTCTACCTACCTACCGTATTTCTCACTATCTATCTATACACCTACCTATGGTATTTCTCCCTGTCTATCCTACTTACCTACCTATTGTATTTCTTGCTTTCGCCCTCTATCTACCTACCTACCTACTGTATTTCTCCCTCTCTATCTATCCCCTGCATTCCCCCTGCTATTGGCACGTGAGCCAAAAAAGGTTAGCCATCACTGCCCTATACCATTTCAGACTAATGGCTATCCAATATCTTCTTGAAGACTTCCAGTGTTGGGGCATTCACAACTTCTGGAGGCAAGCTGTTCCACTGATTAATTGTTCTAACTGTCAGGAAATTTCTCCTCAGTTCTAAGTTGCTTCTCTCCTTGATTAGTTTCCACCCATTGCTTCTTGTTCTGCCCTCAGGTGCTTTGGAGAATAGCTTGACTCCCTCTTCTTTGTGGCAACCTCTGAGATATTGGAAGGCTGCTATCCTGTCTCCCCTAGTCCCTCTTTTATTAAACTGTATTTCTCCCTGTCTCTCTATTCCCCTATCTACCTACCTACTGTAATACAATAATACAATAGCAGAGTTGGAAGGGACCTTGGAGGTCATCTAGTCCAACCCCGCTGCTCAAGCAGGAGACCCTATATACCGTGTCAGACAAATGGTTTTCCAGTCTCTTCTTAAAACACATCTAGTGTTGGGCCATCCATAACTTCTGGTGGCAAGCTATTCCACTGGTTAATAGTTCTCACTGTCAGGAAATTTCTCTTTAGTTCTAGGTTGCTTCACTCCTTGATTAGTTTCCACCCATTGCTTCTTGTTCTGCCCTCAGGTGCCTTGGAGAATAGCTTGACTCCCTCTTCTTTGGGGCAACCCCTGAGATATTGGAAGGCTGCTATCATGTCTTCCCTAGTCCCTCTTTTATTAAACTGTATTTGCTGTCAGATGGATGATTCTTTGTTACAGTTTGGTTCAGTTCATATTCAACAGTTTAAAGTAGCTGCCTGCCTCCATGTTTTTACTTCAGAGAACAGTCTTGAGCAATATTTCTCCCCCCCTCTCTCTCTGGGCCACCTGTGAGTTTGCTATCCCAGTGCCTTTTTGGCCCCAAGAGGCCGCCGTTTGAGGCCTCTTCCAACACTGACAGTTGAAAAGCAGCCTGATGGGCGTGGCTACAGGGAAGTTAAAATATATTTCAGTGGGTACATTTTTGTGTGTGTAATTTGCACATGACACACGCGTGCTAGGCACAAAATGAGTAGCTATTCTATTATCAGAAGTCCTTGGCTACATTGTGTGAAAGTTTGGTGTAAATCGGCCCAGTAGTTTTTGAGATTAGTGGATTCGTACAAACTATTTTACATTTTTATTTATATAGATTATAGAACCAGTAAGACTTGTTTGAGATTTGCAGTACATTATTCCTTATAGATCTATAGCAGTCAAGCATATAGATTTCCCAGTGTCTTGTATGACTGTATCTACGTGTAATTCATTATTAAAGCATAATACTTATATATTGCTTTTTGATGGCTTAAAGAAAATGCTGAGATTAGATATAATTTATCATATAAATATATTAAAATTTGGTGAAAATGTCATTGCTGTCCGATTATGGGAGATGTCATATCTTTAAAATGTAATGTTTGTTGATAGGGCTGAATGGATAATTTAAAGGAAATAAGTAACTTGATATTTAAGTATAATTAAACACTTCCAATCTGAGTTAAACTAAGAAATCAAAATATCTTTCTGAAGCAACCGTTTAGATGTTAAAATCCTGCTGATAAGAATGTTCTGTATTACTCTATTTTTCTTTTTATTGTAGTCACCCTGGTTTTGGGATGTACAACAATGCTGGTATAACTATCCTTTTCAGGTATCCATTTTCTTTAATAATATTTCTTGCAATGCCAATGTAGTAATGCTAATTTAATGTTTTATATTGTTGTTTTTATGGTGTTGTAAACTGCTGTACTCACTTGATTGTGAGATGGGGTGGCATATAAATTAAATTATTACATAAATACTTTTACAGAATAATTTGGTTTAGGTGCCGTTGCATTTGTGCTGACTATAAATGTCATTTCCAACATTTTCCCCCCTACTAAAATTCCGAGCTAGCATTGTGTCACTGTAGCATTGATAGAGATACTGAGCTTCATGAGTGTCATGAAGTTGTTACAGTATACCAAGATGCTTGAATACATTAATTTGGACTTATTTGATTTTAAAATACATGTGCCTTATTATATTAATCATTACAGTAAACCTGTGGCTCAATATATCTTTTTAATTAGCTCATTTTGTTTAAATTAATGAACTGTAACAACACCAAAAATAAAGGTACATCAGTGATTCTATAGTGAAAAAGTGACATACATTATGGTGATTAAACTCGGCATAAATGAAGAAAAAGTAACTCCATGTACGGTAGTCCTCGACTAACAACCATTCATTCAGTGGCCAACAATATGATCTTGCAGAACAAGGAGACTAACGGCCATTGCCACATCTCTACGATGATATGACCACAATTTGGGTGACAATTGTGATGGGTGGCAGTGTTTTATAGATACATGTATGCCTGCAATCTTCACTGCTGACTTTCAACAAGGAAACCACAAATAATCGCAAATAAACTTTGACATTGAAAAGTGTAACAGCTTTATGCAATATATTTATGAAATATATCTTTAAATCTAGACCATGTTGAAATTAATTGCTCCTCCTTCTAATTTTAGAATGTAAAAAAAAAGTGGCAACAAATGCAGATTATTGTGTGTGTGTGGGGGGGGGTGTTTGTATTGTCACTGTAAGAAAGTTGAAATCTCTTTAACTTAATATGATTCGTTGTTGTGCAGCCGCGGCTTCCTTTTGGTTTTATGTTATGGTATACACCATGTGCACAATTATTCCGCAAGTTAGTATTTTGACCATATCATCCTTTGTATGCATATTGTCCATTTCCAAGCTGTATAAACGTAAATGCTTAGTGAATATAAGCAGATCAGGTGATATGTATTTGTGTAATGAGGGAGGGTGTGGCCTAAGGAGATCAACACTCTATAGCAAGGTGTGCATAATTATTAGGCAATTTTTTTCCTCGGGCAAAATGGGCTAAAGAAGAGGTTTAACTGACTCTGAAAGTCAAAAATTGTAAAAAGTTTTTCAGAAGGATGCAGCACTCTTGAAATTGCTAAGATATTTGGCTGTGATCATAGACCCATACAACATTTTGTTGCAAATAGTCAACAGGGTTACAAGAAACGTGTTGGGGGGGGGGGGGGAATGAACTTTAACTGCCAAAGATTTGAGAAGAATCAAACATGAAATTACCAGGAACCCATTATCCTCCCATATTTCAGAACCGCAACCTCCCTGAAGTGCCCAGAAGTATAAGGTGTTCAGTGCTCAGAGACATGGCCAAGGTAAGGAAGGCTGAAATCCGAACACCACTGAACAAGACGCATACGTTGAAGCAGCTGGGCCAAGAAATAGCTGAAGACAGATTTTTCAAAGGTTTTATGGACTGATGAGATGAGAGTGACTCTTGACGAACCAGGCGGATGAGTAACGGGCACAAAGCTCCACTTCGACTCAGATGCCAGCAAGGTGGAGGTGGGGTACTGGTATGGGCTGGTATTATGAAAAATGAGCTAGTTGGACCATTTCGGGTTGAAGATGGACTCAAGATCAACTCCCAAACCTACTGCCAGTTTTTAGAAAACACTTTCTTCAACCAGTGGTACACGAAAAAGACTGCATCTTTCAAGAAGACCATGATTTTTATGCAGGACAATGCTTCATTGCATGCATTGAAGTACTCTACTGCGTGGCTAACTAGTAAAGGCCTTAAAGACGAAACAATAAGGACATTCCCCCCTTCCTCACTTGATCTAAATCCTATTGAGAACTTGTGAGCCCTTCTTAAATGGGAGATTTATGGTGAAGGAAAACAGTACACCTCTGAACAGTGTCTGAGAGGCTGTGGTTGCTGCTGCACAAAAAGTTGATCATCAACAGATCAAGAAACCGACAGACTCCATGAAAGGAAGGCTTATGACTGTTATTGAAAAGAACGATGGCTATATTGGTCACTGATACTAGTTTTTGAACTGTCAGAAATGTTTATTTGTAAATCTTGAGTTGTTTGTTTATTATTCTTACTTTAACAGATGAAAATAAATGAGTGAGATGGGAAAATGTTCATTTAGTTGCATAATAATTCTGCACACTAATAGTTGCCCAATAATTGTGCTCACATAGATATTCTCCTAAGAAAGCCATAACCTCACTTTTACTTTCTTAAATGTTTAGGTTTGAGGTTTATTAACATTTTGGATTGATTGAGAACACGGTAGTTGTTCAATTAATCCTCCAAAATGCAGCTTGCCTAATAACTGTGCACATAGTGTGTGTTAACATGCTGCTGAAAAAAATGCAGTAGTTACAGATGTAAATGTGATACTGAATTATACTCCTAAAATATGGAGTTTGACAGTTTATGAAGAGCTTTGGCTTTATTGAGCCTGGAACTCAGCAAAGCGAATAGTTCTACCTAAGAATTGGATATCTGGTTTAATACAGCAATCCACCGTTCTGGAGCCACATGTGGCTCTTTCATCCCTCTTCTGTAGTTCCTAGTTGCTGTTCAGCTCCACAAGTGATAGAGCTTTTGGTTAGGACAAGTAGAGGAAAAAGGGTGCCACGCTAGGAGGAGACTCCATGGTGGGGAACCAGACTTCCAGTTGGCAGAGGAAAAAGGATGCTGCACTAGGAGGAGACTCTGTGGTGGGGGAACTGGAGTTGGCTCCAGAATTGAAGGGGGGTGGGGCTTCCGTTTAGGACCTTTGTGGATCTTTGAGTGTTTAAGGTTGCCAACCCCTGGTTTAATACATCTTGGTTTAGGGGACATCTAATATCAAGCACACATTTTTCATCCAGCCTCCCTATCCATTTAATAACTCGCTCATCAAATTGAAGGGCTTTCCATTGAGTTAAAGGTAAAGGTTCCCCACGCATATATGTGCTAGTCGTTCCCGACTCTAGGGGGCAGTGCTTATCTCTGTTTCAGCGCTCCAAAGACATCTCCGTGGTCATGTGGCCGGCATGACTAAACTCCAAAGGTGCACAGAAAGCTGTTACCTTCCCACCAAAGGTGGCTCCTATTTTTCTACTTGCATTTTTACATGCTTTCAAACTGCTAGGTTGGCAGAAGCTGGGACAAGTAACAGGAGCTCACTCCATTACGTGGCGCTAGGGATTCAAACCACCAAACTGCCGACCTGATCGACAAGCTCAGCAAATTAGCCACTGAGCCACCGCATCCCTTTTTCCATTGAGTTAAAGATATAATAAATTGAAGTTTGGCTGCAAATAATTATATCAATTTGATCACTGCAATTAATGCAAATGAACACCAATGATATAAGTTTGGATTTAATGGAACTGCTTCCTCTCCCTGAATGGTTCATTAAATTAGAGGAAATAGGGCTGTGTATACTGGCTTGAGCCTATGAATGAAAGGTGGGAATAATAAAGCCGGCAGACAAGTAAAAAGAGGTTTTCTTTGGGTTATGCATTTAACTAGTGGGGTTTTCAGTTCATATCACTCACTCAAACAACTCACTTAAAAATTGTTTGTGCAGAAGAATTTCAACAAAATATTAAAATATTGATGTTGAATGCTTCTTTGATATTTTCTTTTTAAAATATGTTTTGAAAGGGAATGCTCAGCCATCTAAAGCAAACACAGGACATTAATATGCCTCTTTTCATGGTCCTCAGTTAAATGAAACAAGCATTGTTAATTACTAGCCAGGAATATTGTGCTTAATAAGCTAAGGAAGATATGCAAGTGCATTGTTTCTTCCAACCATTTTGCTGTTATTCTTTCATCTCCTATTCTCACATCCTTTATTGCCTTAGAGATGGTTGTGTTCATTTTTCTGGACATCCTTTTGCTCTATTCAGCATTGAAACATATATTTCAGGGATGAGGATAAATAAGTGCCTCCCTCCACTTTACTTCAGTTAATAATTAATAATAATAACAATAATTTATTATATTTATAAACAGCCCCCTCTCCCCAAAGTGACTCGGGGCGGTGTACAGGAAAATTAAAAAACCATCTAAAAACATACAATACACAACAAAATTAAAAACGAATTAAACTACCCTGTACTAAAATTTAAAAAACCTTAAAATTACCACCCATTAAAACCCAATAAACAATTTGAGAAAACAGACTGGGGCAAGAAGTGTGAATTAGGCCAAGCCGGCCTGATGGAACAAATAGGTTTTTACTTTTTGGCGGAGGTCCGTGGTCGTTCTAATATCCGGGGGTAGGTCGTTCCAGACGATCGGGCCCATCACAGAGAAGGCCCTTCCCCTGGGCGTCGCCCGCTGGCACTGCCTGGTGGACGGCACCCGGAGAAGTCCCTCTCTGTGTGAGCGAATCGGCCGAAGGGATGTATGGGGCAGGATACGATCCCGCAAATAACTAGGTCCTGTGCCATGGAGTGCTTTAAAGATGATAACACCTTGAAACACACTCGAAAGACCACAGGCAGCCAGTGCAGCTCGCGCAGGAGTGGTGTTACATGGGAGTATCTAGTGACTCCCATAACTGCCCGCGCGGCCGCATTCTGGACCAGCTGTAGCCTCCGGGTGCATCTCAAGGGGAGCCTCATGTAGAGAGCATTACAGTAGTCCAGACGAGACGTCACAAGCGCATGAGTGACCGTGCGAAGGGTATCCCGGTCCAATAGGAGATGCAACTGGCGCACCAGACGAACCTGGTAAAATCCCCCCTGGCCACGGCTGTCACATGGTCTTCTATAGACAGCCGAGAGTCCAGGAGGACACCTAAGTTGCGTGCCCGCTCCACGGGGGCTAGATGTTCGCCCCCTATGGCCAGCGATGGCGTCAACTGGTTGAACCGGGGCGCCGGTAGCCACAGCCACTCGGTCTTGGACGGGTTGAGCTTGAGTCTGTTCCTTCCCATCCAGATCCGTACGGCTTCCAGACACCGGGACATCACTTTGACGGCATCGTTGGGGTGGTTTGGGGTAGAGATGTACAGCTGGGTGTCATCTGCGTACAGATGGTAATCTACCCCAAACCTAAGTATGATCTCGCCCAGTGGCTTCATATATGTATTGAACAAGAGAGGCGAGAGGACCGACCCTTGAGGTACCCCACGTGAGAGGCCTCGAGGTCGACCTCTGCCCCCCTGCCAATACAAATTGCGACCGACCGGAGAGGTAGGAGGCGAACCACCGTAAAACGGTGCCCCTCACCCCCAACCCCTCCAGTCGATGCAATAAGATACCATGGTCGATCGTATCAAAAGCCGCCGAGAGGTCTAATAGGACCAGGATGGAGGAACAACCCTCATCTCTGGCCCTCCAGAGATCATCCACCAACACGACCAATGCCGTCTCGGTGCTGTGGCGGGGCCGGAAGCCGGACTGGCGCAGGTCCAAATAATCAATTTCCTCCAGATGATGTGGAAACTATTGTGCCACCATACTCTCTACAACCGTCATCAGAAAGTGAAGGTTGGAGACCGGACGGTAATTTATTAACAATGCTGGGTCCAGGGAAGGCTTCTTGAGGAGAGGCCTCACCACCGCCTCTTTCAAGACGGTAGGCAAAAACCCCTCACTCAAAGAAGCCCTCACTATTTCCTGGAGCCAGCCTCGTGAAACCTCCCAGGATGCCAGTACAAGCCAGAAGGGACACGGGTCCAATAAACATGTGGTGGCCCTCAGTCTCCTACGCAACCTGTCCATATCATCGGAAGTAACAGAGTCAAACTCCTCCCAGAATGGTGCCTCAAGACCCGCTTCTGACGCCTCCTCCGGACCACTTTCAGTGGAGACCAACTTGCTCCGAATCTGAGCGATTTTGTACTGCAGATACTCTCCAAATTCCTCTGCTCTGCCCAGTAAAGGGGCTTCCCGCGGCCTCTGGTGAAGGAGGGAGCGGGTCACCCCAAACAGGGCGGCAGGGCGGTTATCTGCGGACGTGATAAGAGTGGCACAATACCGACGTTTGGCCAGTCTTATCGCCACAATGTAAGTCCTCAAATGGGATCTTACCTGTGTTCGGTCAGATTCAGAGCGTGTGGATCTCCATCTCCTCTCTAGGCATCTCTTGTGGCGCTTCATTCCCCATAGCTCCTCGGAGAACCAGGGAGCCAGGGTGGTTCGTTGCCGCAAGAGAGGCCGCAAAGGCGCAACCCGGTCCAAGGCCCCAGTGGCCGCACTATTCCATGCAGCCACTAGGTCCTCCATCCGGGCGCGGGTCAGGGCTACAGGTAGTGGCCCAAGCTCCGTCTGGAACCTTTCAGGTTCCATCAGGCGCCTGGGGCGGAACCATCTTGGGTATTCCGGTTCCGCCACCCCGCAGTGGGGTGTAGCGGTGGGAAAGTCGAGCCGGAAAAGTGAGTGATCTGACCATGAAAGGGGTACGATGACTAAATCCCCAACTCCCAGATCATTCATCCACTGGCCGGAGACAAAAATGAGATCCAGTATGTGTCCTCCCTCGTGTGTAGGGCCCTGAATTACTTGGGTCAGGTCCATGGCCGTCATGGAGGCCATGAACTCCCGAGCAACCTCGGAAGTCTCGCCTACTGATGGCAGGTTAAAGTCCCCCATGACTAACAGTCTGGGGGTCTCAACCGCCATCTCGGCGATTGTCTCGAGGAGCTCGGGCAGGGCTGCTGATACATAGCAGGGAGCCAGGTACACAATCAGCACGCCCAACTGCCTCCCTGGGTCCCACTTCACGCAGAGGGACTCACAACCGGTTATCTGTGGCACAGTGGTCTCTCTCGGCTCAAGACCTTCCCTGACAATGACCGCCACCCCCCCCACCCCTGCCTAGGGCCCGTGAGTTAATTCTGAAAGGGGTAAATACTGTCTACAGATATTACTCAACTTACAAACTTTTGAGTTGTGAACTTTTGCTGATATGAACAAACATGTCCTCAATTCTAATTTAGAAATCCCAGAAGTCAAGAGAAAGTGGGAAAGGGTTAGTTTATGATGTACTGCATACGTATGCTTGGCAGCACTGTTGCATGAACCATCTGTTGAGAAGGACAGCTACATCTCACATCTGAGGTCATGGAGCCAATGGAACATGTCAGCTCATGGGGGTGGAAGTGCAGAAGGACTTGCCCATAAGAGGGTCTGAAAACCCTAGGAAGGGAGAGGGTCACCAAGGTGAAGAGGAGTCTACTCCGCTTGAATACCAACCTGAGTGGGTTGGCCTGCAGAGCCCACAGTTGATCAGGTGGTTAAGTAAAAAACAAGTTGAGGTGCACCATGCCCACATCTCTCCTGAATATCCCCACAGAGGCTTTCAGTAGGGAAATGCCCCACCATCATTAGGAGAACGCCCACTTGGTCACCCCCTGGTGTGAGGGACAAGAGGAAACCAAGGGTAACTGCATGTTTTTAATGCTTGTTATGAACAAAATGAAATATTAACAACCTCTAGGAACATAACCCATTCGTAAGTAGAGCAACATCTCTATTGCCATGCCTTTCCTGTATCATGAAGTTCTGTGGGAAAGGCATTGCAAACATCAGTTTTCACCTGCTCACCAAGAGCTTTTAATAGGAAAGAAGATGGTGCTTTGCTTTCCTGCTTTTGCCATCTATGATATACCGTGTTTTTCAGAGTACAAGACGCACCTTCTTCCTCAAAAAGGGCGAAAATTTGGTTGCATCTTATACGCTGAATACAGCATTTTTGGCCTCCCAAAACCCCGCCCATGCACCCCATTTTCCATAAAAATGGATGCGCAGAGGATTTAGGAGGTTAGCAAACTGCTCCTGGGGACTGGGGAGGGCAAAACAAGAGGAAAATGGACCTGTTTTTTGCAAAAACGGGAATGTTTTTGCTCTTCCCAGCCCCTAGGAACACTTTGCAGGCCTCCCGAAAACTCTTCATGCCCCGTTTTTTACAAAAAAATGGGACATGCAGAGGGTTTGGGAGCCCTGCAGAGTGCCCCTGGGGGCCAGAGAAGGCAAAAACATTTTTTTTAAATTTACCTCTTCAAAATCTTGGGGCGTCTTATACTCTGGTGCGTCTTATAGTCCAAAAAATACAGTAGATATATTTTCTTACATCTTAACATCATTTCAGAAGAAGATTATGGTTGTGATCCGATCTCCCACTATTTAAAGACTGATAGCATTTTTTTCCACAGATAAGAATAAGATAGAGTAAATAGCTTTCTAATTTGAAAATATGATAAAGAAAGCTTAGGTTTATAAAAATTTTCCTTTAATGGAGATTTTATTTTTTCCTTAATATTCTTTCCTATTTTTTCTGCAACTATCCTGAGACAGTAACTGACCCAAAATGACCCTGCTGGTTTTTCATGCCTAAAGTCGAATTAGAACTCCTGGTTTCTGCCTTGACACCTTAACTACTGGACCAATCTATGTTGAATGAGCCATGTAAATAAGATTTACTTTTCTGTTTTTCAGCCAATAACAGCTGGAACCTATTACTATTATGTCATCGAACTGGCCTTTTACACGTCTCTTATGTATTCACAGTTTACTGATATTAAACGAAAGGTAAGAAATACGTTTTTTTCTAAGCGCCTAAACCTTGGCAATTTTAAGTCCTGTGGACTTCAACCCCCAGAATCCCCTAGCTGGCTGGGGAATTCTGGGAGTTGAAGTCCACAGGACTTAAAGTTGCCAAGGTTGAGAAACACTGGCCTAGAAGAATCCTTTTTAGTTAGGTTGAAAAAAAATTGACCATAATAATAGAAATAGAACTGTTTGTCCTTGATTAAATACTATAGCAAATTACACCACAATTCAGAAGAGTTAAAATATCTCATTTGGCTAAAGCAGTAATTCTAAAAGTTACATCTGGAGTATTCAGCTGTAGCACTAAATAAATTGCTTAATTGTTTTTCAGAAAACTCTGTTACCTTAGATGTTTTAATTTTTTTTAAAAAAATATTCAATAAGTTTAAATCAGTGAGGCTGATTTAAGATGAGTGTTGTAGGATTGGCGTTTCTCATTCTTTAACATTAGTAAAATTGCAAAGGTTGTGAGCAATCTTCCTTCTTCAGAAGGAATTTCTAATGTTGGATGCTTATTTCAGGACAAACCTATGGAAGGCTATCCAACATTCATACAAACTCCACGTAAGATTGGTGGGCTCTTAAAGGAAGAACAATAGTTCTGCTCTTCCACCAGAGGTTTTTCTCCCATAAAATGAAATGCTACCCTCTTCAAACTAACTGCCTCGATAAAGAGAAAATAATTATATTCTGGGATTAGGATTGTTTTCTGACTCTTTGCAGCAGAGAAACTATTTTTGTTTTCAGTGAGATGCATAGATAATTTGGATAGTATTGATAGTCTTGAATCTTGAATCAGTTTCATTTAGATTTTGTGCATTGTATACACTTTTGTGTGAGCATATATATCAGTTGATTAGTGATGAAGTTGTCTTAACTGCATTTGTCAAGCTGTAGGGCTCACAATATAATAAGCAATAAGAAGCCATCCATCCCAGTGGGACTCTTCAGGCCTTGGGCCTGCCTCCCACCCTATGAGGTCCCTCTCCTTCCCTCCCCTCCCCTCCCCCCACAGATCAGTCACTTATCTTTTCTGTAGATCCTGTCTTGGGCACCTTAAAGAACATATGTTTACATTGTGTCTATTTCAAATTGATGGCGCAAAAACCTATGAGGTCGATTTTATAATTAAAATTAAACAATTATTGTAATTGTCATTTTAATTGCTTCTACATTTTAGCTTTTTATGGTTTATAAGCCACCCATGGTTCCCTTATCAGCGAGAAAGACAGCATATAAATTTAGCAAACAAATGACTAAATAATTGTAATTGTAAGAGGAGGGAAGAAAGGGATGGAAATAGGTAGGATTACTATAGGAGTAAAATGACAGAATTGTTAGGGTCATATATAAACTACATAATCTTGCGCTACCTAAAAGTTATTCTTTTCTCCACAAAATACTAAAGAGCTTTGAAAACTTTGGAAACTAGTCAGGATTTCTATCATACCTTTGAAGGGTCAAGACCTCACTGAGAAGGAAACAGTAGAGTTTCTTAAGAGCCTAACTGAGTGACTGAAGATTTGAACACCAGCTCTGGGTAATTAGTCTTAACTTGAAAGTATATTTTTGTGCCATCCAGCAGTTAGCACACCATAAGCCTTTTCCAAACTTGGGTTATTCTGAATGCTTCTTTTTGTCAGAGTACATTAGTTCCTTGATCATTATAGCTATTTCTATCCTCTTTCCTCTAAATTCAGGATTTCTTCATGATGTTTGTCCATCATGTAGCTACTGTTGTGCTCATTATCTCCTCCTACATGAACCACATGGTGCGAGTAGGTACTTTGGTCATGTGTCTCCATGATGCAGCAGATATATTATTAGAAGTGAGTACTCCAGGTTTTATTATTTAATACTATAATTCAGTCTACTGTATTGATTTCCTTACCATTAATTTTTATGGGATTTTTCCCCTCACAAAAAAAGAGATTAAAACAATGTGTTATATAATGTATACGTAGCTTGGTGATTTGTAAGTAGTCCATTTAAGGCAAGAACTGTTTCTTAAAACCAGTGCCCTTTAGAAATAATTTGTGAATGGCCTAGTAGTTAAGGCACCAGGCTAGAAAATTGGAGTTCATGAGTTCAAGTGCTACTTTAGCCATGAAGGCCAGCTGGGTGACCTTGGGCCAGTCACTCTCCCTCAGTTCAACCCATCTCACAGGTTGTTGTTATGGGGAAAATAGGAGAAGATGTGTAGGATATGTTCACTGCTTTGGGTTGTTTGTAAAAATAATAAAGGTGGGATACAAATAGATAATCATCTAAACATGCTTATATGACCATCAGAGGTGGGTTCCTACCGGTTCGGACTGGTTCAGCTGAGTAGTAATAACTCGGCCTGCACCCCCCCCCCCACCCTCCAAACCAGTTCTAGAGGCAGCACCGGAGGCAACACCATCTTGTTTTTTGCTTCTGTGCATGCGCCAGAGCATTTTTTATAGGGATACACACAGCACGTCCCTGAGTGAACCAGCAGTAGAAGCAGCCGGAAACCACCCTTGCCCCTCGTGTCAATCACTATTAACAGCAAACACTTTAATACATAAGGAGCATTTCTTTAGAATATATACTGTCACTACAGGTAGTCCTCATTTAGCCACTGCTTTATTTAACAGCCATTTGCAGTGATGAAATGGCAATTTGACAACCAGTCCTCACATTTATGGCCTTTGCAGGTCTGTAAAGCAAAATAAAGCTGAGTTAAAATGATAAGCACAGTCATGTTTTCACTTAATGACCAAAGGTGCCAGTCCCAATTATGGTTGCTAAACAAGGCTTGCCTGTACTAGTAACTGATTCTGACTGATATTACTGGTTAACATCAGGCCTGAAACTTCTCAATTTGAGAGGCTGTTATTTGAGAGTTCTTGATCTTTGCCATAGTTGCTTTCTATTAGTTCTTTCTGAACTTGTATTTTGAAAATAAAGAATATTGCTCTATTTTGTATTTTTTCTGAAGAAAATCAGATTCACAGTTACTTTTTCTCTTAAAAAAGAAAAAAAGATACCATCAGTGGAATCTGTTTTCTAAATGATAATTTTGTTAGATGGGTAGCTAGAGTTGTTTTAATGCTTTCTGTTTTTCCAAGCTTGCAAAATTGTTCAACTATGCGAAGTATCAGCGACTCTGTGATGCCACCTTTGTATTATTTGGTGTGGTGTTTCTTATTACCCGTTTGGGGATTTTTCCTATTTGGTAAGTAGAATGAGGGACACCCAGCTGTAAATTATATACATTGGAAAGATAAAAGGTGGTTTGGTGGAGACTTAATAGTGCAGTGTTCTCAGAGGTAGACATTGTAAACAGGTTATTTAATTGTATAATTTTTATTTGTGAAATACAACAAACAGAAAAATAATGTCAATAATGGCTCAATTAAAATTATACTTAATGATCCTGAAAATAAACTAAATTTTAAGAGAAAATATATATAACTCCATAAAATATTCATTAAAAATGTCCAATAATATTAAATCAAAGCTGTATAGAAGGTTGTCTTCTCAGTTTTTAAATATAAAAGCATTTCAAACATTAATCAATAATACATCTCTTAACTTCAGTGTAAAATTATTTCCATCTATAGGATAATTCTCTTTATTGAATCCTAGGCTTGATAAATCCAGATGTTGATTTCCATAATTTTGGAGTATAATTCAGCATGACATATGTAACTACACACACACACACACACACACACACACACACACACGGGTTTATTGCACATATATACGGGCAAACATACATTGATTTAGGACCAGACTAGAGTCATGGAAGAACATGGCCAAATCATGTGGGTCAAAAGTCATCAAATATGTTACAGTGCAAAAACAGAAACTCATTTTAAAAAATATATATTTGAGGAGTCCAATAAACACAAAGTTTTCTGAGAAATTGATTTCAAGTCTTAGTCACAAAAAGTCCTGTTTTACATTTTTTAAACTGTCACCCATTGATTTTGGAACTGAATATTCCAATTCCTTATTCCACATATCATAAACTTTGCTAATATTACCTTTTCATCATTTATAGAAAATTATCATAGCTTTATACCATTACCCAGGGGCATGTAGGATCTGTGAAGGTTACCAATTCCTGAGTTAATTGAATATGGTTTGTTGATTTCTTCCTGATTTTTTACTGTATTGTTTCAAAAATTCCACTTGGCCTTGATTAATTCTTATAGGAATCCCTATAATTTGTTAGTCAAAGGTAAAAAGAAACATTTTTTTCCTTATGAAGCTTGCTATTAGTCATCTCGGGCTGCAGAGTCTCTCCAGAAGGCCTGACGAAACTTTTCATCTTTTATCACTTGTCCAGTCTCATTCGTTTTGTAGTTTCATGTTCAGTGATGGTTATGATGCTGGGGTACCATTCTGAGTAAAAAGAGTCAGGAAAATGGGCCAGTAAGTTTTGGAACTTGGTTGTAGCTCCAATACATTTTCTGGTAAAAAGAGAATTAGTGCCTTCTGTGAATTTAACAAATAATTAATCCTTAATGATTATATGAGCTCATCAATAGATATAGAATCCATGGACCCTTAGATGACCCCACATGACAGATGTTTCAGTTACTGATCTGATGGATTTTCTATTGTTGATTATACCTAGAATGTTAGCCAGTTACCAGCTTTTAGAAGATGAATCTATGCTTTTGCCCTTGTTCTTAGTAATAGTTTTACAGGTAATTCTCAACTTATGACCATTCTGTGACATTCAAAATTAGGAAGGTGCTAGATGAAAGGACCTATGACATCTGCCTGAAGATCATATGAACAAAATTCTGACCCCTGGCAATCTGGCCACTTTTACAACCGACTACAGGAATGATCTAGCAATTCCCCATCTACACTCCCCCCACCCCCAACTCCTGCACCACTAGATGGCCTCAGGCCTTGAGCTTGTTTCCTAACCTGCTGGGTCCCATGCTGTCCTCTCCATCCACCCCCATCACTTACTTTTTCCATAGATCTTCGGGAAGCAGTTGATCTGCCTCTGGATACAGTACAGAGGCCGCATGGCACTGTCTTAGAAACAGGCGCCATTTGGGGAATGAATTGTGGCCACTCTGAAATGGTGCCTACTTTGGGATGGTGCTACATGCCCTCCATATTATATAAGAACAGCAATGTATGAACTGGGGCAGTGCTGAACTTTGGGCCTAGGCCTGCACTAGCCCTCCCAGGAACTCTCACAAGGCACCCCATGCTTCACTGAATAATATTTGCTCCTCAAGAATAATGCTGATCTGAGGAGCAATTAACTTTACAGGTGGATGGATTGACTCAGTTGTTGTTGGTGTTGCTTTTTAGTTTTGATCAACATACCTAACATTCCTGCCTCCTATTTAAATCAGGATAGACGAGAACTCCTCAGGCAAGAAAATTGCACCGAATCCTTGGAAGAGCTGTTTCATACCCAAGATAGTTACATTTTAGTTTGAAGCGAAATATGTCTTCAATATTCAGATCCAATGATAAGCTTCTCCTGTAGTTTAGAAAGGAGTGTACTGAGATTCTGTTGCCTAGTTAATTTTCTTGTAGTTAGTGAAGACTGGCAGGAGAGAAGCTGCCAAGTCTCGTGAGCCCCCTCTACAAAAGGAAGCTGACTCCATTAGCTTCCTCTTCAACTTTCAGTGTGGCCCTTTTTGAAGCTATCTAGGCAGCGGAAAGCTGGTTGATCTCACATTTTTATTCATTTATTTAAAAGATTTGCATAGTTACCTATCTTAAACAACTTTTCTAATTCTGTGAGACTTAAGACTTCCAAATCCTGAAAATCATTTAACGAAATAAATCAGACCATTTTCACTGTTCTCATCTAAGGAATTGGTAAGCAATTCACCAGATTACTGTGGGGGAAAACAAAGTGGAGAGAAAACTTGTATCTCTTCAAAGTTACCTGCTGAGATTTGAGGCATTTTCGCTCTTTTTTTGGGGGGGGGGGCAGAATGTAATGGGAGAGAAGTTTCCGCTGATTTAGATAACTGGTTTCCAGTCTAGAATTTGGGTCTTGTTAAAGTTCAGAATAAGACAATGAATGCAAATCTCTTCTTGTTTGATTTCCAGGATACTGAATACTACCATGTTTGAAAGCTGGGAACTAATTGGCCCCTACCCATCCTGGTGGTTATTCAATAGCCTTCTCTTAACAATACAAGTATTACATATCATCTGGTCCTACTTCATCATTCGCATTGCCTACAAAGCTATGGCACGAGGAAAGGTATGCATGACTAATTTCATTACCAGAAAAATGAGTATGGCTTTCATTTTTTTCACAATGTCTTTTGAGTCGATCACTCTGAACAAAGAGGATTGCCACCTCACTGAAGGTTGCCATCCTAAATTATACTATAATGCATACATTAGTTACATTCTGTACTGTAACACTCAGCAAAGATTATTTCAGACAAACTTGCCTGTAGTAAGTACTTAGGCTCATTAATATTGTTTTCTTGACAACACAATGGAAATGGTCTGCCACAGCTTTCTTCCATATTTCTTTTTCAACTTCCCATATTAGCCTTTAGCATTGACATTTCCTGACAGTCTTTCATCCAAGTGTAAACAAGGTTCAACTTGTAGGGCTTGTACATTTATTTGTTTTTTGAGACATCAAGGTCAGCTAGATTTTGTCATCTAGATTACTTTGCAAATCAGATCAGTTTTTCATGCCTTTTAGTCATGTATGTGGGACTCAAGTTGAGTTTATTAAAAATACCTGGTTTTCACACTACTTTATTGTACTGGGAAAGGAAATGGGGGCAGGAAAGATAGAAATAAGTGGTTGCAAGGGTGTGATCGTGGGGAAAGATTCCTCATTGATTAATGTATTATGAAATATAAATAACATATAAAACGTATAGGCACTTGCTTATGAAACCATTCCAGTCTGGAAATATTGAGTAATTCAATTTTTTAAAATAATATGGAATTGAATCAGCTGTCCTCCAAACATTGTGTAAAAGAATGATAACTGGTGATACTTTTATTCCTATTCTGGACCAAGCCCACTTCAGCTATCCCTGAACTCCTTGCTACATTCTCTCAGTTTCATTTTTGGAAATGCAATCCTAGTGGTCATTTGTTGGACAGGGAAAGATGCCACTTCTGCTTCTGTGCTTAGAGGTCTGTGTAAAGTTGAGTTACTATAAGGCAAGCTTATGTAATTGAAGTACCTGATGTTTTCTGTAGGCATCAATTAATCTAGATAGAACAAGTTGCGCTGATAGGAAGAGAATTACAAACCCATGCTGGGTTATGCGAGTCACTGAAGCTATGTCTTTTGCTTGGAAACAATGCTTATCGATTCCCCCTTCCCCTTTGGATTCTTACATATTTGCAAACCAAGCTTTTTATTTATTTATTTTATTTATTTAATTTAATTTCTAGACCGCCGCCTCTCCCCGAAGGGACTCGGGGTGGTGTACAGGAAAAAATTAAAAAACATCTAAAAACATAACAATACATACATAGTTAAAATCGAATTAAATAACCCTGTACAAAATTTAAAAATATTAAAAACTATATCCCATTTAAGACCAAATAAAACAATTTAAATTACAGACTGGGGCGAGAAGCATAAATTAGACCATCATTAAACTAATGATTATGAAAAACAAATTCCCAAGGCGTCAAATATTGTGAAACCACAAACAATACATGGGACATCATGTAGAGCCATGGTGGTGAAATGGTTAGAATGCAGTACTGAAGGCTAACTCACCGCTCACTCTGGGAGTTCAATCCTGACCGGCTCAAGGTTGACTCAACCTTCCATCCTTCTGAGGTGATTAAAATGAGGACCCAGATTGTTGGGGAAATATGCTGACTCTGTTAACAGCATAGAGAGGGCTGCAAAGCATTCTGAAGCAGTATATAAATCTAAGTGCTATTGCTATCATGCCAAACGGCTGCCACAATTACATTTTTAAAAATGAAGATTACGTGGCAAAAATGTCCTAAATTCAGATTTTATACTATCAGGGGAGGGAGGGGACTCTCACTGAAAAGTCACAATGCATGCTTATCTTGTGTGAAGTTTTTGCTTTTATACAAAAAGAATTCTTCCAGATAAATTATTCTCTTTCATGCTTCGAATTATTTAAAAAAATGAAGAGATTTAGAGTTAATCTGAAAACTTCTTCTACTTGCTGATGAGACAGGTTTAGGACCATAACTGCTAATGTACAAGGAAAAGAAAATATTTTTCAAAAGCTTTCACAAGAAGAGAGAAATAATTTCTCCGTAATAATAAACACAGTGCAGTTTATTGAAGCATTATGTAAGGACTGCCTATGTAAAAACTACATTTCACATTTCAAGATAATCTCTCAGGAATTTGTGCCATGAGAATATCTAAATCACACTTAGTTTACGTCTGAATACAAGAGGGAAATAAAGCTTCTGATAAACAAACCAAAACATCTTGCTACTGAACCCTCCTTCCCTTTGTATAGTAACTATTTCAGGTGTGTGTCTGCAGCGTTGCTGTTAAAAATGAGATTCTTGACATCTGTAACCTGCAAAATTGCTTACTTTGGAGACAGTTCCTTGAGACAATGTAGTTTTACTTCTTTTCTCCTGAGATCAATAAATGAGAGCAGAGACCATGGGCTTTTGTACATCAAATCTCCTGATACAGTAGAGAGGTGGTTTAGCTATACATGGCATAAAAAAAAAAAACAAGCTTTAAGCATCTGATGTAATGTAGCACAGGGCTTTTTTGTAATGTGGGAAAGGGATTGTACAATTTACAATCATTGACTTCATCATTTAATACAGGAATCTAAATGACTTATGATTAGAGTGTTGGACTGGAGTCTCAGAAACCAATATTTTTACAAATACATATAATTCTATTCCAGTATTATGCATTTATTTTTCAAAAGAACATTTTTTGTTTGTTTGAATGATTTTTCTTTACTGTGTATTCAGATTATCTTCATTTTTTGTTTGTATCTTCCTATTTTGCTTTGTCTAATTTTATTTCATAGTTTCTAATTTAAAAGTGTATGTGTGTATTTCTGCTGAATGGCTACAAATAATTTCCAAGTTGGGGGGTTCTCTTCTCTTTGGTTTTCTCTCCTGATCAGGTTCCTAGTCAGGAGTGGACTCTTCCCTGTAATCTCCATCCTCTTTCATTCCTTTTCTCTGTACCAGACTGAAGCTGTCTCTCTTCTTTTTTATGTAAGTGCCATCTCTGCTACAGTTGTAAGGGGAATGAGGAGGGCTGCCTCCCCCCCCCCCCCTCCTCCTGGGCTTTAAATGCTATCATCCGAAATTAAATCTACGAGCTGCCTAATGTCAAGTGGAAACTGCTTCACACATCTCTTTTAAATTGTTATTATTCTGAAAGCCACTTGAAGGAAAATCAAAGCTTAAACTAGGAAGGTATAATCTTCAGTATTATTCACCTCTGTAACTACTTGTTGTATTGATTTTAAAGTTATTTTTATTTAATAAATCTTTTCTTTTTAAAGTTAAAAAAAGTAATTAGAAAGGCCAGGCACAATAATATGTTAAAATATTTTATTTTAGATCACATAAGCTTTATGATGAAAAACTACAATGTGCAAAATATAAAATCCTGGTCATCTCATTGCTTCTCAAAATAATACTTTTGCTCATCTTGGGAAGATGAGATTTTACTAAACGGGTTGTACAGGGCCCAAAATTCCTTCTTAATGATATAAGAAGGTGTGGGAACCTGTCATAATGCCCTCAGCACATAGAACCAAGGGAACATGGCATTTAAAAATTAAAATTAGGACAACTTGTAATTGGAATTGGCACAGAAATCCGGAATATAAATGCTTTAAAGCATTTTCCAATAGCTTTCTTACAGCTGCTTCAGCAAAACAATACTCATAAATTAACAGTAGATCACAGTCCATTTTTTTCTGTTTTCTCTTGTGCAAGAAATGTCAGGCAAGAGCAGGATATTTACAGCTTTAAAAAGTAGGTCTCTCCAATTAGCCTAAGCAATCATTAACCTACCACTGGTATGGCCTTATTCTGATTTTTGTGTGCCTTGCTTAGGCTGTTCAAAGTGCATACACCTGGCTGACAGTAATCAGGGGCGAGGCTAGTCTGAACATATCCTACTCTTCTTAGCCTTGCTAAATCAGAGGTATACCTGCCCTTGGCAAGTGTTCAAATGATAATATAAAATCATTGTTGGCTCTTTAGGATCTTAGCAGTTCAGCCTTGTTTATTAATCTCAATTAATGCTTTTCCATTTCTTTCAGCAGTGATATTGCCACCTTGTGGCAAGCCAAACTGCTAAAACTATGAGGTTTAGGGAATTCTGCTCTCTTTCCCTCTTTCAGTGCAATATAATCACTTTTGAATTACTATACTGGGAAACACTGCTATATTTGGTTCAGTTTTAGTGATTTGGAATGCAAAGCCTATTTCCTCCAATGTTTGATAGAACTGACATTATAATTTTATTATCAGGTTACATTTTCTTACATCATATGGCACCATTTTCAATAGGGACTATCAATCCATTCATAGATGATATTCAGGAAAATAAATGACATGCATAATGTTCCTATTTTATTCAGGTTGTTTCCATTTCAGTTAAATGTCTCCCTTGGTCTCTTTATTGTGATTGCCTTTATTATATCAAAATATTGGTGTGTTATAGTTTATCTTAACTGTCTCAGTTATTCACATTTTTGCGATTTCTTTGAGATAAAGTAATTATCAAAGTGATATTATAGTGAGAATTAGAAGAGACAATGTCTTCATCACCAGGGACAGCCAGGAGCTGATCATGCTAAATATATCCTATCATGTAAATTATTTTCAATTTGTGAATTTGACAGCTGTGAATTTATTGGAGAATATTTCTGCTCAGCTTTAAATTACCATATTTTTCAGAGTATAAGACACACCTTTTCCCCCCTAAGTGTGTGGAAATGTTGGTGCGTCTTACACACAGAATACAGCCATTTTTGTCCTCCCAAAGCCCTGCCCTCACATCCCATTTTTGTGAAAAATTCGCCTTTTTTTGCAAAAATGGAGGCTTTTTACCTTATTTACTTTTGCCTTACTTACTAGCAGCACTCTGCAGGCTTCAGCAGGGCTGGAACAAGGCAAAAATGTCCCAATGTTTGTGAAAAACGGGCAAAAAACCGGCCCAAAAAATGCAATAGTATTTATAGTCTGAAAAATTATGGTAAATTTGGTGGATATGTTCAGTTCTTTTTCCTTTCCCAATTTAATGCATGTTGATTCTGAACTGATCGTGTATACCTAATAAAAATTGTACTCCAGGGTATTCTGATAATACAAACATGGTAAGAATAGAAATACTATTAGATATTTTTCTGTAGTTCTAGGCTGTCTTAACAAATTCTTCAACTGTTATTATTCTACAGCTACTTGCTTTTTTTTGTATTGCAAGCTGAGTGTGTTCTCTGTTTCAGGCCAGTCTTTTCTCATTTGCTTTGTATCTGATTATTTTGTGGTAACATTGCTCTGTGGTTCCCATGATTCTTTCATTGACTCTTGCTTAACATAAAAATGGGAGAAGATAAAAGTGTCAGGAGATGGGCTATTTTTTCCATTACTTTCTTTGAATACCCAATGGTGAAAGAGAAGAGTTCAACTCAGAATAATGGTTGGGAATTACCTATCTTCTCTTATGATACTGCTTTTTTTCCAAGATAAATTATGGAGTATCCTCTTTCATCTGAGATGTTTTGTCAGGCAGGTTATGGAACACCGTATCTTAGGCAGATCAATCTTTAATTTTAATATCAGCTATTTTAAAGATACTTTAAATATTCTTAAGAATATTAAATATATTTAGTTTTTTAAGGCTAATTTTTATTAGTAGTACATTTATTAGTAGTAAATTTAACATTTTGATTGTTAGTTATAATTAATTCTACCTGCTCTGTTCACTATAATAGAATGATCTATTCTATAAAACTATCATGTACATCTATGATTCTGCCTCCCTCAAAAAAAATTTCATTTTTTGAGCAAACCTTGCTCTCAAAGAAAGCTTATTTCTGAGCTTCTTGATACTGTTGGTTTTTTCTTAAGTTCTTTAGTTCCATAATTAAATGTCTAAACCATACCATTTAAAGAACATATCTACTGTATATGAGCTTGTTTTAGCTATTTTTTAAAGTCCTCATTTGTGGTATATTTCTGCTTCTTTTTATCAGGTATCAAGAGATGAGCGCAGCGATGTGGAGAGCAGCTCTGAAGATGATGGTGGGACATCAAATAACAGAAAAGGAATTATTAACACTTCCAGCAATGATCACAATCGGGTCAATGGCCATGTAACTAGTGACCAGTGGGCAGAAGAGTAAAAACAGGGGACAGCTGCCCCACAATGCAAAGATTGAATTCAAATATCTAGAAATGCCCAGTTACAAGAAATTTTTAATCAACTGTCTCACCACTCCCAAACCCTCCAGCGAATCTGAAACAGGACAACACAGGCAGTTTTGCACAGGATGAAGAAGCTGTTTACTAGTGCAAAACCTTTTTCGACTTTAACGTTTAAAAAATAAGCCACTTTGTATTTAATGTTTGTTGAAATATGTAAGAGGAGAAAAAGTAGCTGGGGTGTTTTTTTGTTTGTTTTGTTAAACTTGATCACCAACAGGTTCTTTCTGTTTTATGGCATTCCAGGATTTTTGGACAATGATCTATCAATCCATATTTCTTCTAGGATCTACTGGGCTACCCCTAAACGACCTGGGGAATGTGGTACAGATAAGAGTGAAGGGTTTGCTTATTAGTGCATGGCATATCAATGGCCAATATATTTTTTTCCACATGTCATCTTACTGAGTGATAAGAAAGATGAAGCTGGCATTTATTTTCCTTGAGTGGTACAGCATCTCCAAAGTGTTCATTGTGATTTTCTACACAATCCTGCTTTTCGTACCAATTCTGGATTTGAGTTCATTTAAAAATTACAAAACGAGATGAGTAGTTTTCAGCGATAGTATTATAGATAGGGATGACCAGTGTTTGTTGGTGATTGTCCCATAAAAATAAGTTGTGAACGTTCCCATGTTTTCAGAAGAAAAGTGATACCCTGGACGAACCTCAATCTTGTATGATACTGTTGGGATGCAGTGGCTATCTCACAGGGACTGGATGGGTCTCCTGCCCCCACTTGCCTTTTATTCAATGGTACTTCAAAGAAGATGGAAGATGGGGAAGTGTTGATAGGACTTGGACTTTGGAAATCCCCTGAATTATCATTTTATATTATTGTTTACTCTGTGATTAAAAAATTCTTGATGAATAGGATCTATAGATTTTGTTTTATTGAGAAAGGTAATTTTCACTGTGGTCTTGACAACATTGCTTGCTGTTGTTAAGATTCAGTGACAAAAAAGAACATCATTTTGACTCTGCAAAACAAATAGCTCATGTTTGTGTCTCAGTAGGTATGGTTGCTGATCTAACCCCAAGCATAATCTTCTGATGCTGTGGATGATGATCCTATATTGGCTCTCAGACTGTTTAAATATAATTTTCTTCATTACTTTTTATTTTTATTCTGGTGCAATGGAAATGGATAGCAAACCCATTTGCATGCTAGGTAGCACATAGATTTAAAGTACTGATGGAATAGAAGAATCCAGCTATAATGAACTGAAGAATGGTCAAGGAATAAATCATCCAAGAAATTCACATCCTTCAAGAGCTACTTAAACTATTCCCTATGCCAGAAAAAACAACTTGTTTGAGATGTGAGATACAGACATTGTTTTAAAATTGGGGCAGGAAGTGGGTAAGAATGAAAAACTTACTCTGGTCTAATGATTCTATTTGAGAGGGGGGGGGGGGTTAAGGCCAGAAAGAAATAATATATTGTAAATTATCTGTAAATAAATCTTTTAATGTTGTTTAACAGTTTCTATTGTAGGATTGAGAGAAACTGAGCAAAGAATCAAATGACTGTAGAATCAAACATATTTCTACTTTTTCAACACAATTTGAAATTCCCATTCTTCATGGCAGAAAATCGCAGAGGTTTCTGATAAAGCACACCAGTCTTCCATTCATTACACATACTATGAGATGTTGAGTGTTCATTGCTTAGCATCATCAGCATTTATCCCTTGTTCCTTCAGTCGCTTATTTCTCTGATATGCCTGATATACACCATTACTCAGGAGGAAGCCACCATATAGAGTAAGAAGCATCATGGAGCTCGAAAATGTTTTGTAGCCAAGGTCAGCCAGCTGCTTTGCAGAAATCATTTTTGCTGGGGGGGAAAAGCAAACAAGTATTTAAATCATAATTAGGACACCTCCCTCTGGATTATAGGGATACTAAAACAAAAGACTTCTCAACCAAAGAGAGTTAAGAAAAGATAGTTAACATTTTTGCCTTGTGATATTTTGCCATGTGATATTGGCTGGTGTAAAGTAAAAAAACAATTGGCAGGCAAAGGGGAAGGAGGCCAGCAGCTGGGGAGGTGCTCTGGAGATCTGGACCAAATTGCACAGCCCTTGCTTGATCAGCAGGCAGCAATTAAGGGACTGAACCTCCATGAGGTGATCCTACCAATTTTAGACTGGGGAGCACAGAAACGAGTTGTAAAGAATAAATTTCTCAATTTTATTTGTTTGGACTGTTTAATGATCATAGTAATAATTTACTCTAGCCAGATTCCTTAAGCAGAAAGTCAACCAGGTGACCGTGGGCCAGTCACACACTCTCAACCCTAGATCACCTCTCTCCAGTCTACCACACAGTCCTTTCAACAGTCCCAAGAAGGCTCCACATTCATTTGCACCACTCATGTGACCCTGAGGACACAGATAAATCTCCAGGTGGCCGCAAGGACTCTGAAGGATGCAAATGACCAGCTGTCTGCAAGGAGTATAAATCTTTCCATTCCCCACCACCATCCAATCAGAACTAGGGAAGATTCTCGGATGCGAAGCGAAACGTCTTCCAAGTAAAACCAGACAGTCGAGTTGCCTCTTGGAAAATTAAAATAAAGCACCATTGGGCCGTATAGGAAGAAAACACGAGCAAGTCGCTTCCAAAGGCTTGACACACACCCCACTCTAAATAATAATCTTGAGGGACTTTTCTGTATGGTCACTAAGACTGACTCAAAGGCGCACCCCCCCCCCAAAAAAAAACCCGCTAAAGCTTTCTGACCGTTACAGACGGATCAGAAGCGCCTCTTCCCTCCCAGCTCCCACCCATCCACGAGGACGAGCCCGGGCGGGGGCGGTGTCTCCCCACGTCTCGTGACTCCCAGGCTGCGGCCGCGGGCATCTGGCAACCTTCCCTGCCGGGGGCTCCGAGCGATATTTGTATCAGGCTTTCACTCCAGCCTCCGTTATAGCCCGCCAGTCCCAAACATACATACCCGCAAGGCTTTCCTGCCGCTGCTTGGCTTGGCTTGCGACTTTGCAACGCCAGGCTTCTTGCACTTCCGAGTTCAACGCGGCTGCGGAGTAACTCTCGCTCGGCTTTCTCGGCCAAAGGGCTTTTCCGATCAGGAGGACCGCCGTTGTTTGCATAGAGCTAGGAAAAAAGTGGCGATCTCCCGATCTCCCTTGTCTGGCAGCGGAAAAACGTCTGACAAACGGCGGTCCGCTCGCTCTCCTTTTCCTCCAGCCTTCCTCCGGAACAGGAGCGTGAAACGATGCCCTCTAAAATTTTAGAGTCTTAAATGGACCTGGGTTTATTTTGAATCAGAATAAGAGCCGGAAGGGACCTTTGGAGGTCTTCTAGTCCAACCCCTTGCTCAAGTAGGAGATCCTGTGCCATTCCAACCATATGGCTGCCCAGCCTTTTCTTAAACACCTCCCACCAAAGTGGGAGTTTTAGAAACAATCGATTCTCGGGTGACCCTCCGGTGTTCAATGTCCCCCTCCTGCCCCCATGAAATTTGGGGAAAGCTGATCTGGGGCTTCATCCCCTCCCCCTTGGAGGCCCTTCCCTTCTGAGACCCCCGTCTGTGGGGTGGGAGAGCCACTGGCCCATTGGGACTCCCTCTGCCGCCCCCTCCCTTCATAACCCCCCCACTTCTCCCTCCCCCACTCCAGCCCTCTCGTGCAAACTCAAAGATAAGCAACCAAGAAGGGATCACTGAGGTGATCGGCTTAGGTTTTACTTGAGGAAATGCTTTATTTTTCTTTTTAAATGAAAACAGCCTATTAGGCTATGCTTTTCTCGAATTAGACGCTGAAGCCGCTACAAAGCGAAAGGCCGCAAGCGAAAGCAGCCTTTTGGACTTCCTCGTGTTCCACGGCCAGAACGTGAAAATCGGTCCTCCGTGCCAAATTGCACAGACACTCGTGTGTCTTATGTGCTTTGGGGTCTCCAACCTTTGCAACTTTAAGTCTGAAGGACTTCAGCTCCCAGAATTCTCCAGCCAGCTTTGCTGGCTGGAGAATTCTGGGAGCTGAAGTCCTTCAGACTTAAAATTGCAAAGGTTGGAAACCCCTGCTTTACAACATTAATTTACGTGCCATCGGAGTCTTTTTTTCCTGACGACCGCATAGGTTTTCTCCACGCTTACCATTTTGAAGTGGCGGTTTATTTAAACCCAGATTAATACATTTTAGCCAAGAGGCAAGAGACGATGCTACTCGATGCCTCATTTATACTTTTTATTTATTAGATTCCTTTGCCTCCCGTCTCGTTGCGAAGCCACTCTGGACGGCTTGCAGCATTAAAAGCGGGTGGTTTTTTTGCTAATCAGCTGTCTCAGGGATCCAGAGCCATAACCCACGGCTCCTTAAAGGCGATAATACATCGGCTTCCATAGTTGAGTCGCAGCGCTATAACTCTATATGTGCCGGTATCTTTTCGCCAGGCTTGTCATGAGGGTGTACCGATACTGCGGTGCATACTGGGGCTTGTAGTTTTTAATGAGTTTCCCGGCCCTCAGGATCTCCGATTCCATGGGGGTGGGGATGTGTTAAAATAGGGCAGGGATGTGCAAAGTCGGCTCTTTTAAGACTGGTGGACTTCAACTCCCAGAGTTCCCCAGCCAGCTATGCTGGCTGGGGAATTCTGGGAGTTGAAGTCCACCAGTCTTAAAAGAGCCGACTTTGCAGACCCCTGAAATAGGGCTACTGTGCCTGAGGTGCAAAATGCAGACAGGTCACGAGCTGGTAATAGATTTGTTTCTATAAGCCAGGGATGTCCAAACTTGGGAACTTTAAGACTTGTGGACTTCAACTCCCAGAATTCCCCAGCCAGCATAGCTGGCTGGGGAATTCTGGGAGTCCCTGCTATCTGCGGGATCGAATTCTGGGAGTCCCTGCTATCTGCGGGATCGTATCCTGCCCCATACATCCCTGCGGCCGATTCGCTCCCACAGAGAGGGACTAGATTTTAAAGTTATTTTTATTTAATAAATCTTTTCTTTTTAAAGTTAAAAAAAGTAATTAGAAAGGCCAGGCACAATAATATGTTAAAATATTTTATTTTAGATCACATAAGCTTTATGATGAAAAACTACAATGTGCAAAATATAAAATCCTGGTCATCTCATTGCTTCTCAAAATAATACTTTTGCTCATCTTGGGAAGATGAGATTTTACTAAACGGGTTGTACAGGGCCCAAAATTCCTTCTTAATGATATAAGAAGGTGTGGGAACCTGTCATAATGCCCTCAGCAACGCCAGGCTGCTATCTGCGGGATCGAATTCTGGGAGTCCCTGCTATCTGCGGGATCGTATCCTGCCCCATACATCCCTGCGGCCGATTCGCTCCCACAGAGAGGGACTAGACTTTGTCAGCGGACGACGCCCAGGGGAAGGGCCTTCTCTGTGGCGGGCCCAGCCCTCTGGAACGACCTTCCCCCCGACATTAGAACAACTACGGACCTCCGCTCCTTCCGTCAGAAATTAAAAACACACTTTTTCTGCTTGGCCGGCCTAGGCTAGTCTCTACCTCAGGGGTTAGGGAATGTTAATTTTAAAAATGGGGATTTTAGTGCAGGGACAATTAGATTTAATCTGTTTTTACTGTATTGATTTATGTATATATTTTATGTTGTTTTAATTTTTCCCTGTGCACCGCTCCGAGTCCCCCTGGGGAGAGGACGCGGTATAGAAAAATAAAATTATTATTATTATTATTATTATTATTATTATTATTATTATTATTATTATTATTATTATTATTATTATTATTATTATTATTATTATTATTATTATTATTATTATTATTATTATTATTATTATTATTACTATTAGCAATATTTGTCCCTCATTGGGGTCTCGCGGTCCGCTCCCCCACCCCCAATATAAATAGCCCTAGTTAAGCGCCGCAATACCGCTGGAGTGAGCTAGCGTTTTACACCCGAGTAGAAACGGAGGGAACACAGGGAAGTTATTCTTTAGGACCACCAGTTAGGAAGTCCAAAACGAAAAATGAACACCTACTGAAAGTGTTAAGTTCGGGCTGAGAATGGAAGCTGAGTCAGAATCATTTCAGCAAAGCTCTTTTTATTAGTTTATCCAAACAACAGCAAACTCAATTGTAGATACAAACTCAAAGTAAACCGCACCAAACTGGATTGCAGAAAATAGGACTTCAGCGAGAGAGTAGTCAGTGCCTGGAATGCACTACCTGACTCTGTTGTTGCATTTATTTATTTATTTATTTATTTATTTATTTGTTTGTTTGTTTGTTTGTTTGTTTATTTATTTATTTATTTATTTATTTATTTATTTATTTATTTATTTATTTATTTATTTATTAGATTTATATCCTGCCCTTCTCCAAAAGGACCCAGGGCGGCGCACAGGAATTTAAAATACATACAAAATCGTAATACAAAAATTTAAAAAACCTATTAAATGCCTGTCCTGCGCGAAAAACTAATTAAAATCCCCGAAATAAAACTATCTACACTAGTCCCAGCGGAGGTTATGTTAGGCCGGCTTGATGAAAGAGGTGTGTTTTTAAACATTGGCGGAAGAGGCGGAGGTCAGTGATGGTACGGAGTTCTGGGGGTAGGTCGTTCCACAGGGCAGGGCCTGCCACAGAGAAGGCCCTTCCACTGGGTGTCGCCAGTCGGCATTGTCCGGCCGACGGAACCCTGAGAAGGCCCTCTCTGTGGGAGCGTATCGGTCTAAGGGATGTATGGGGCAGGAGACGGTCTCGTAGGTCCCGAGCCATGGAGCGCTTTGAAGATGGTCGTCAAAACCTTCATCCTCAAACCCCCATAACTTTAACCTTAAACTACCTACTGTTGACCTCACCAGTGGTGGGTTCCTACCGGTTCGGACTGGTTCGCCTGAACCAATGGTAGTTTGGCGGCCTGGGTCACTGGAACTGGCAGCAACCCAGGCCTGCCATGCCCCCGAAGCGGCTCTCTTGGCAGTGCCTATCTTGTTTTTTGCTTCTGCTTCTGCCCAGAGCAATTTGTATTGCTTTGCGCTGGCACACCCTCAAGCAAAGCAGCAGTAGTGACTGCCAGCACCCACCCCTGGACCTCACTCCATTTCTGAGAGGTCAGTAGAGGCGTGCATAAGTGCACCACCCTGCCTACCGTCCCTGCCCTACTATCCCCATTTATTTGTACCCATTTCCTGTGTTCTTATTCATGTTTGTTCCTGTTCCTGTTATCTTGTACATAAGGGACTAAGTGATAAAAAATAAAAATAAAAATAAAAACAGCCTGGCTGGCTGGCGGCGCTCCTTTTATAAGAGGCTGTTAGCAGGTCAACCGATTATAACGAAGTATTTTTCCCTTCTTCAATAGCGAACCTGAGTGAGAACTTCAGCAACTAGTGAAGCTACTTATTTCAATACTTAACAGAAAGGTATTGCATAGGCTGCTTTAACCCCATGAGTGAGGACTCTTAGATTATGCTGAGGTACCCTCAAGTCATTTACAACCTCTAGCAACCATATCCAGTAGGTAGATTTTATCTGTGATGCTTTATCCCTAACCCATCTCTGGACCCCTCCACCACCATCTCTTTCTACATACCATGGATGTCTACTTGGAAGACGTTTAGAAATTACATGCATACTGAGAGATACTTGCTACATCTCAAAAACCTGAGGCCTACATTCATGGAGCATGCAGTTTTGCTCATCTGCCTTGTATCAATTATCTCACTTCTGTCACCAAGGAACTGTCATGGAAGTGTAAGGATATTTTTAATTATGTGTTGACAGAGAACAAGATCTATTTATGCTTATTTATGCAGGCTTCTCTGGATCTGTTCTAACACGATGCTTGCTTTTTTTTTTAAAAAAAAGACAGTTTTACTTATTCTTCACCTTGGAAACAGTGAAAGAGGGTAATTTTGTCTTCTCAACACTGTCTCTCATTAAACAGAGCCACACCTTCTAAAAAATATGTAGCCCTGTGATGCAGTTTTTGCTTGATTAAATTATCATTTGCAGATTCGGAGAAAGATTCAGGTCTGCTTCTCTGAGAAAGAAGGAATCCAACTCTGGTGCCTTTATTCTCTCAAGTTCAACAAATACTAGATTGTCTAGCTTACACTGTCTGGTTCCACCCCCCCAAACCCGAGAACAGCCCTTAACAGACTGCTGTGCTGGCAGAACATAACTCCAAATGGCAAAGGGAACTTTTTATAGCAACAGCAAAGGGCAGGAGAATTGCAATCTAAACCCAGGAGTATTTCAGAACACAGCTTTCTACGTTAGGACAGTTCATCATTTCTCTTAAGTAAGTGTTATGTCTCAACTGTGGTCAGCATTAAGATAATTTCCCCCTCAACTACTAGTACAATTGAAAGCCAGTTAGAATTGTCAGATTAAAAAGCAAATATCCTATAGCTTTCATAAGCAGTAAGTCCTAAAATAATTTGGGAATTTATCATAGAGTGGTTCAGAAATATATATCGTATTTTCCGGTGTATAAGACACACCGGAGTATAAGACGCACCCAGGTTTTGAAGAGGCATTTTTTTTAAGTAGGTCAGTAGATAGAGGGAGAGAGAGGGAGAGAGAGAGAGAAATACAGTAGTTAGGGAGGGAGGGAGAGAGTAGTTAGGTAAGTAGTATAAGACACACCGGAGTATAAGACACACCCAGGTTTTGAAGAGGCATTTTTTAAGTAGGTTGGTAGATAGAGGGAGAGAGAGGGAGAGAGAGAGAGAAATACAGTAGTTAGGGAGGGAGGGAGAGAGTAGTTAGGTAAGTAGATAAAGGGAGAGAGAGAAATATAGAGAGAGAGAAATACAGTAGGGAGGGAGGGAGGGAGAGAGTAGTTGGGTAGGTAGGTAGATAAAGGGAGAGAGAGAGAGAGAAACAGAGAGAGAGAGAGAAATACAGTAGTTAGGTAGGTAGGGGGAGAGAGTAGTTAGGTAGGTAGATAAAGGGATAGAGAGAAATACAGTAGGTAGGGAGAGAGAGTGTAGGTAGGTAGGGAGAGGGATTGAGGGAGAGAGAGAAATAGAGAGAGAGAAATACAGTAGATGGGAGAGAGCGAGTAGGTAGGTAGGTAGATAGGTAGATAGAGGGGGAAGAGAGAGTAATACAGTAGTAGGTATAAAGTATAAAGTGCTGCTGGGGGCTGGGGGGGGGCAAAAACGCCCTGTTTTTTGCTCATTTCTGCCCTCCCCGGCCCCCAGGAGCTCGCTGAAAGCTTCCATAAGGGTATACGCACAGCCATTTTGGTGAAGGGGCGGGGCTTCGGGAGGCAAAAAATGCTGTATTCAGTATATAAGATGCACCCAGATTTTCAGCCTCTTTTTAGAGGAAAAAAGGTGCTTCTTACACTCCAAAAAATATGGTACTTATATCTTAAATCCCTGCTCCATATGCATAATTTTAGTAGAAGGATCCCTTTCCAACTGACAGCCCTAAATATTTGCACAATATCCCTGGTGCACAATTATAAGAGTAAACATCAATCAGATATGTCATTTTTGAGCATGGCTGGAAATATTACAGACATTAATAGCCAGTCACATATTTCTAAATTGTCTAAAGCCAGAGATACCTAACTAAATGATTTTGCCATTTGGAAAAAAAAAATCACACATTGTATTCTATAATGTTCAGGAAGGTCAGATTCTGGATATTTTGCTGTTGTTAGTTGCAAAGTCCGATCCATCACAACCCCATGGACAGAGTTCCTCCGGCCTTTCCTATCAGTGGTGGGGTTCAAATAATTGAATAACTGGTTCTCTGCCCTAATGATCAGCTAGGTAGGCATGGCTTGCTGGTCATGTGACTGTGTGGGCGTGGCCAATTCAATGTCACTCTGGTCAATGGGCGTGTCACCTTAGCTGTTGCAATGTAATAAGGATTAACCAGAGAGGCAGTTTCTGTAAGCAGGGCAATAAAGATTAGGCTAGAAACAACACCAGAATGTTTTCTTCCTGCCTTCTTTACACGATTAGCCCTGTAAAGTGGAAAAAAACAAAATAAAATTTCTTCCAACAACTAGTTCTCCGAACTGCTAGAAAGTTAACAACCGGTTCTCCCAAATAGGTGCAAACTGGCTGAATCCCACCACTGCTTCCTGTCCTCTGCCATCTTCTGGAGTCCATTTAAGCTCAAGCCGACTGCTTCAGTGACTCCATCCAGCCTCCTCATTCTCTTTCGTCCCCTTCTTCTTTTGTCCTCCATTGTTCCCAGCATTAGGTTCCTCTCCAGTGAGTTCTCCCTTCTCATTAGGTGGCCGAAGTATTTGAGATACACCGTAGCTAAAGTTTACTAATCTGGTTGATGTATACACTGAAGCCAGTGTAGAAATGGTATTTTCACCTAAGATATGTTTAAGGTTACTTCCTTTGAATAATAACCAAGTTGTTCGAGTTTCATATAAAAAGGGCATTTGGTTGATCCCATTTCATAAGCTAATTGGCTGCAATATTCTTCAGTACATACCTGAAGAGCCAATAAAATTTGGCATGCAGAGAGAAATTTGGTATTTTTTAAAAAAAATGTCTACTTTGTTAAAGGTGGCAATAGAAGCACGTTTTCCATTTAGTGTTTTTTGAAATTTTGGTTAAGAAAACTGAGTTTTCTGAGCTGCGTAATGAATACGTTGCCATGACCTGCTTTTAAATGCCATTTGGAAAAATGATTTACCAGGGCTGTGTGTTTGTTTTTCATGTGGAGGGTCAGCTAGGGGTTCCCTACAAAAATTTGTTATGCAGAAGTGTGCCTTGTCCTTTTGCTAAACCAGAAGAAAGAGAGAAAACAGGCTGAAATTGAGAATGCCCTAAGCTAGTCCTCTGTAGACCATCTTGCTGAAAAAGCATGGCTGTAATCATTCTTCATTTGGTAGGAGGTCCTCTTCAAACTAATTACTTGACTGCAACTATCTGATGTGTTTTTCTTGGGGGGGGCATGGGGAGCTGCTGGGGGTTTGCAGAGGTTCGTGGGAACCTCTAGCTAAGATTCTGTGCAGTTCGAAGAACCCCCAAATCCCACTCCTGGCTGGCCCCACCCACCCCTCCCAGGAGTCCCCACGCGGCCCCTTTTGGATGCAGATAAGGACAGAGGCTTGGGGAGGGCGAAAAACGGGCCCATTTCTAGGGGGCCTCCAGAGCTTGGGGAGGCCATTTTTGCCCTCCCAGAGGCTCGAGAAAAGCCTCCGGAGACTGGGGAGGGCAAAAATGCCCCCCCACCCAGTGCAATTAGTTGACTAGGCCATGCCCAACTAGCAACCAGACAGAAAATTCCTTGCTAAAATTATTGAAGCCCACCCTTGGTGGCGGGGGTGGGGGGATAATTTTTGAGATAACATTGAGGATAACTTGGAAGAAGTCCCTCTAGCATGGTTATGGCTCTTTGGAAATGTTATAAGAATTTAGAGTCTGTCAAATTTTTCAACTTTCAATTTCCAAACATGAGGGAGATATTTTGATTACTTTAATATAATTTAGATGTGCTTGGTAAATAACTCCATAAATAGCCTAACTCTTTCATATTTTGTTTGTTTCATTTGATAATCCAAATTTCCTTAAGTTTTCATAGCATTATGTTATATTATTTCATACTATTTCATACCCTTTCATATTATTTCATACCCTCACGTACAGGGTTTCCCCTTATTTTCTCTGAGGTGTGTGTGTGGAATTTATTTTTTACAAAATATATAATAATTGTGCTTTCAATTACAGTCATTCTAGATAAGTTCCTAGAATTGTAGGAATTGTGTGAATTCCCATGAATTGCATGAATCCACGGTGTCGGAAATTGTGAGGCCACAAAAATTCTCCTCCCTCCCCTTTAATTTAATTCTTTTAACTGACTGATTAAAAAGGTCAAAGAGTGTCTTGAGTGTCTAATAAAAGGCATGACTTCTGCCCCATCAGCAGATTAAATTGCTATTGGGAGACAGGCAGGGCTGAAAAGGTCACTTCAGAAAGGGGAAAGACATCTAGCAAAAATGGTGGGAAAGCCTTCTGCCATTAGGAAATCCACCTTCTATTCTACAGTGCCAAGTCTGGAGCCTAAAAACTTCTGCCCTGAGAACTTTTCTGGCACAAAGTTAACAGAACAGGAAGCATCCAGGGACTTCATGCTCTCTTTTGTTCTGATCTTTACAGATTAACAAAGTTGTAGGTCATCTAGTCCAACCCCCTGCCCAAGCAGGAGACCTTACACCATTTCTAACAGATGGCAGTCCAACCTCTTCTTGAAAGTCTCAAGTGATGAAGCCCCCACAACTTCTGAAGGCAACTTCTGTTCCATTGGTTGATTGTTCTCACTGTCAGAAAGTTCCTCCTTATTTCTAGGTTAAATCTCTCCTTGGTCAGTTTCTATCCATTATTCCTTTGTCTGGCGTTGGAAAATAGCTTGACCCCTTCCTCTCTGTGTCAGCCTTTCAAATACTGGAAGATTGCTATCGTATCTTGCAATCATGAGAATCTCCATTTTATAGCAAGTACAGAAAGAAGGAAAGTTTATAGAAATCTCTGAAGGGACGGCATTACTGTTTTGAATAACTACAGTAATTCAGAAGATCCCTGATGCTGGGTGCTACAAAATGCAGTAAGTATAACAAGTACAGTAAATTCTTAAGACTTAACCGTATTTAATAGGACATTCTCAAATGTGATCTCAGCCTCCAAGAATACATGTTAAGGGTATTTTCACATGACTGAAGAGGACATTCATTTACTTGCTAGAATCTTGTATCTGTATTACAAATGCCTCTCCTTCACTTTCTTAACCTCTCACGTAAAAGACAATTTAAGCTCCTGTATAAAGATGAACTACAATTCTAGTGTTGAAATATTCCTTCTATGTCAATTATTTCTCTTTCACTTTCAAAATCCATGCTGTTGAGAACTTAGTATCATCCCCTCAGTCTTGCCCAGTGTATAGTCCGAAGGCCAGGAATCAAACATTTCTCATTTCAAGATTTATTCTTCAAAATAACAAGATTCACATTCAGGACGAGCTTTCCTTTACCTACGGATATCAAGAATGCTGAGATTTTGTGCCTTGTCTTGGAAAAAAAGGACCCAGGAATGAGCTTCTAGTGTTAAATATGGCTGGTACAGTACTTCTGATCTGAGGCGCAAAATAAGAATTTACTCCATGGTTTTAACAGGCTTTTTAGCCAAGCAAAACCATCAAGAATCCAGTTTGAACCCAGTTAAACTCAGGTCAGAGAAATGGAGCACAGATGAGGCAGGGCAAGGAAACGTTTCTTTAAGAGAGGATCCAAAGCTGCTGTGGATAATATGAGAGGAAGGAGGGGGTTTACTCTAACAAGAACTGACAGCTAATGAGACAGGCAGGATTGTCAGCCTAGACAATTCAGCAGATACCAAAGTCAGGCCTGGAAAAGGATAGGAATCTCCTCTTTGGATCCAGAATTCTATGGCTGGTGAGCATGCTTTGCTTTAGTCTGCCATGGTTGTTGTTGATTCCTTTCCCTTGTTAGAGTGGCAGTCGTGAAGCTGGTGGGGAGACAGATCTTTCTACTTCTTGCTGGAGAGAAGTTAAAAGGCAGTCACAAGTGTTCAGGGTGGTCCTGAAGACATGTAATGAACTCAGAAACAGGTTTGTTTTTGTAGCAGATCTCATAGACAGCGGTGAAGAGGGGAAATCTGCAAGGGAAAAGATACAGGTAACAAATGGAAGAAAAATGATTAAAAAGAGACCAAAAGAGAACCTTTCTTAAATGTTCCATCCCACAAGAAAGGCTAGACAGAAAGAACAACTTTGTTTTTCATTACAAAGTTATTTTTTTGGGAAGTGGGTGGAAGTAGACTTTCTTTCAGGAAAATACAGTTATATTAAATAAACCAGGATGACATTTCCTATATAGAAATAATAGCTCTTTGTTTATTAATCAAGATAGTCTGGGTATCTATAATCTAATGCTAATGTCCTGAATGATTGACTAATCGACTAAAAAGCTGGTATTTGCTAGTGACATATTGTTTAACTGGGTAGCCATTCTACAAACTGGCTGGCACTCTTACCAGCTAAATGTTCCCCTCTAGAACAATGTGCTAGTTGTTCCTGGCTCTAGGGGGCGGTGCTCATCTCCATTTGAAAGCCAAAGAGCCAGCGCTGTGCGAAGACATCTCTGTGGTCATGCGGCTGGCATAACTAAATGCCGAAGGCGCACGGAACGCTGTTACCTTCCCACCAAAGGTAGTTCCTCTTGTTTCTACTTGCATTTTTACATGCTTTTGAACTGCTAGGTTGGCAGAAGCTGGGACAAGTAACGGGAGCTCACTCCATTATGCGGCACTAGGGATCGAACTGCTGAACTGCCAACCTTTCTGATCGACAAGCTCAGCGTCTTAGCCACTGAGCCCCCACATCCCTCTAGATAAGAGTTAAAAACTCTTATCAAGCATCACACAAATTTGCAGGGTGTCAACATAGCCCAGTTACTGATGCCAAGCGAAATGTTTGGAAGGAAGGCTGCTGAACTCACTTGTCTGTCAGATTCCTGTGCTTCAGAATGTGATGCAGCTCTGCTGATGTCTGAGGACCCTGCAGTTTCTGTCCATGGAGCATCTCATTTTCCAGTTGCTCGATAGACTGTGAAATACAAGACAAAGCCCCACTTGTGAGTGATGATCTGGATATTCCAAGTAGCTTTTATTGAACCTTTATTGGTGACTCCCTAAGGGGAAAATTTACAATGGCTTCTTTTAATAACAGATAACAGAGTTGGAAGGGACCTTGCAGGTCATCTAGTCCAACCCCCTGCCCAAGCAGGAGACCCTACATGTGCCTCTACCTAGGATTGAACTCGCAACTTCCTGATTGGGAGGCGAGAGCTCCACCTCTAGGCCAAGCCTAAACTGCACATCTTCGTTTCTCCTTAGGGCAGGGGTGTCCAAACTTGGGAACTTTAAGAGTTGTGGACTTCAACTCCCAGAATTCCCCAGCCAGCTGGGGAATTCTGGGAGTTGAAGTCCACAACTCTTAAAGTTCCCAAGTTTGGACATCCCTGCCTTAGGGGCATCCTGCAGCCTATGGTTTAGTAATAAAAAACTATGCTTGCATATATGATCTGGATTAAGGTTCTACAAATTTGGCAACTTTAAGATTGGTGGATTTCAACACTGAGAGTTCCTGGGAGTTGAAGTCCACAGGTCTTAAGAGTTGCCAAATTTTAAGACCCCCTGATGTAGAAAACACTGGAGTACAGGTTTTAGCATCCTTAGTGACCGTGATTTCCAGGATTGTTTGTGAAAAGTCGTAGCGCAAACATTAATGGATAAATCTTCTAAGAGTGGTCAACCTAAAAGTTGGGTTTGCACAGAACTGTAAGTATAATTCAGTGCATGTGTACCACAGCCCCCCCAGCAGGGAGAGCAAGGCTTCTTTGCCTTTTCCAGAAATTTCCGCCGGTTCAGTGAGCGTGGCTAAGTGGGGGGCATGTGACTGAGTGGGCATGGGCATGAGTGACATCAGGTTGGCCATGCCCACTCAGTTACATGCCCCCCCCACCTAGCCACATCCACTGAACTGGTAGTAAAAAAAAATGAAACCCACCCTGGCAGGCATGGTAAAAAAATAAATCCTATTGCCACCTAGCTGCATAATTTAGCCCCACTGACCTCATCATCATCTCCTCAGTGCAGGTTTCCTTCTCCTCAAAAATTAATACACGTGGTCTCCAGACACCCAGAGATTGCACATTGTTGCTTTATAACAGATTAATGTTTCTATTTTAGAGTTTAAAAAATAATGTTCATGAAATCTAGCCAAGGCCAGAGTTTACAATTACTTCTCATTTGGGGCCAGATCAAAGAGGATGAACTCAAGTTGTACCCCTTATAGTTTTTTGTTTTTTTTAATTGAAAAAGTTTTATTGAGTTTACATTTTTTGTGGGGTAGGGTAAGGGTTACATAGAAATTTTGAGAGTGGTCACGTCAAAGTCGTCGGCTCCTCCGGAACCTCAAATTACATTATTAAAAAGAAAGAAAAGAAACATTTCACATAACACTACAAGCTGGGAGCAAGTACATATTCCTAAATTTTTCAGTTATATACTGTCAGTCAATTGCAAAAATCCAGATTACAAATATCATACAATATTACTCAAAAGAAAAACCAGGGCAAAGTTATTTTTTAGATCTAAGTCTCTTGGCAATTGTATCTTCCCCCTTCTCCCCCGGGCCCCCAGCGGGCGGGGCCATGGTTCCCCCTGCCCCCCCTGGATCTTCTCCCAGGACAGAGGAATGTTTTTTAAGAAAGGCTTCCGCCTCAGCAACTGTTTTAATCTTTACTCTACCTCCTTCCCAGAACACCAGCATCCCTTCGGGTATCACCCACTTGAACCAGATCCCATGATCAAACAATGTTTTAGACAAGAAGGAAAATTTCCTTCTGGCTTCTCTAATTTTTCTTGGAATCTGCTTCAAGATGGTAATCTCCTTTTGTTGGTAAATCATAGGACTCCCTCTTTGCGCCTTCAAGATTTCCTCTCTGGTTGACCTTCTAACAAATTTTACATGTATCTCTCTGGGTACTTCATTCATCCTAGCATATGCAGAATTTATTCTGTAGACTAGGTCAATGTCCCCTCTGATCTCTTCTTTAGGTTTATGTAAATAGTCTGCAATAATTGTACTCATAAGATCAGGGAGACATTCACCATCCATCTCAGAAACATTCTGGAATCTCAAAAAATATGTCATCCTTTCCAAATCAATCCTAGTCACATGCGCATTTATTTCCACAACCTCATTAGAAACATTTTTAATCTCTCCCTTAGCCCCCTCCAGCCCCCCTTTCAATTCTTCATTCTTCTGTGTATTCTCAAGCACTTGTTTTCGAGTGTCCAATAGTTCCTTTTTAAAGTTGACATTTTCTGCCCTCTGGGCCTTAATTTCTGATACCAAATTTTGTATAACAGTTTCAAGGGCAGTCATTCTTTGTTTAAGGCTTGTGAGCGTTGCTTCTTGTGCCATGTTTAGCTATTAAAATCCGTGCCAGTAAAATGGCGTTTTTAGGGTGGGGCTGGTAAGGCAGATCAGGAGTCCAGAGTTCTCAAAGTTGTACAGCTGCAAAATTCAGAAACCAACAGAGAAACGCTTTTCCAACTCCATAGGTATAATAACGAAGGCAATCCAGAAAGGAAAACACAAATCCAAAAAAAGAAAATTCTTCATCAATAATTAGAGGAAGTCCAAGTTGCAAAGAGACACTGGTAATTTTCCATAGGTCATAGTCAGTCGGGGACAAAGAGAAGCCATTTTCCGCCCAAACTCAGAGCCCGAGGGAGAAAGCGGTTAAAAAGCAAAAAAGAAACTGTTTCAGCCAGACCTCGAGACATAATTGCAAACAAGCCACAAAGTACTTTCCCTTGTTAAAGACCATCCAGATTAAAAGTTTCCGATTCCTCACAACGAGGCATTTCCGAGTGCCGCTTTTAGTCCAAGGGGTTTTTTTTTGAAACAAACGCCCCCCTCCAGTCCCTTTCAGCCCGGCTGACAGTACACAAAAAAAAGTTTTAAACGCTCACTCTCCGCTCGCAGCTGAGGTCCCGAAAAGCCTCCCGACTCTTCCGATCTTCTCTCTTCATGGAGTTAAATGGTGCCGCCAACCTTTGGCGAAGGGAAGACCCCCCGCAGCATGTCCTCTTCCACCTAAGCCGAGGAGCAGGGTCGCTCTCCCCACTGCCGTGGGGGGGGGGGCTTCCCTGTCGAGCCGGCTTTACGGGAGAAGCCCCAAACAAGGGGCTTCTCGCCCCCGGGGGGGGGCAGGAAAAGGATCAAAGCGGCGAGCGAACCCTAAGTTCGCCCGTCGCCGCTGGAGCCGGAACCGGAAGCCTAAGTTGTACCCCTTATAGTTTTAGGAGTCACGGTACAGGATTCCTTTCTCACAATATTGCAGAAGATCCTCTATGCCAGTGGTTCTCAACCTTCCCAATGCCCTGACCCTTTAATATAGTTCCTCATGTTGTGGTGACCCCTCCAACTGGTTTCTCGGTTCCTAAAACCATCAGAAATATATGTGTTTCCCGATGGTCTTAGGCGACCCCTGTGAAAGAGTCATTCGCGACCCACAGGTTGAGAACCACTGCTCTATGCCATCTGAAAGATGCTTTCCAACTTCTGCAGCCCTGCAAAGCAGCTTACCTTATGCCACCACATATTGGTTCACTAACAGCCTGGTGTTTCCTCTTTCTGTGCTTTTCAGCCACTTCTGATGTCAGGCTTCTTTCAGCCAAATTTTACTGACCTTGCAATCCAGTTCCAAGCCTTGACTTTTGCAATTCAAATTTGACATAAATACTAGGTTTTGTGAAATCCTCAAAGTTGCAATCAGAACAACAATTAATTGTTGTTAACACTGCAACAATTAATTATACATATTCCCAAGGCCTTGGCAAAATGTATCGATATTGTGGCAGAGCAAGAACTGCAGTAATGACTCTTTCTGAATTATGCTCAGGAAATACTTGCAAACTGCAAGGGAGAAAAATCTCTACTTCAGCCATTATTCTTTAGCAGCCACTAAGTTTCATACATATACCTACCTACCTACCTACCTACCTACCTACCTACCTACCTACCTAGAATCTGTTCAGCTGTTCTCAGTTGCTATAGTACATCCTTCCTGTCCTTCGTGCCCTTAAATCCAAAGCCCTTCAATTCTAGATGCCCTTTTCAAGTTCCTTTTGTTTCCCATTGTGTGTTTCCACCTCCTAATAATTCCAGTTGTTCCTCTCATGTAAGTATTTCAGTTTTCCCCAACTGCCATCACTCTGCTAAACAACTAATCCCAACACTGTCAAATTAGCTACTAAGACTGTATTACTATTATTCTTCTCTTCCTTCCTAGTACATACCTCTCTCTTTCCATTTATGACTATAAACATGTTGCTTATATCTTTCAATTTGTATTGTTTTTATTTGTTTCCTAGTATAATTTGATTGCTTATTAGTAACCTATGACTATCACTAAGTGTTGCATCTTATGATTCTTGATGAATGTATTCTATTTTTTTTTGTTTATGTGCACTGAGAGCATATGCACCAAAGACAAATTCCTTCTGTGTCCAATCACACTTGGTCAATAAAGAATTCAATTCAATTCAATTCAATTCAATTCAATTCAATTCTATTCTATTCTATTCTATTCTATTTGAACTATTATGCCATGATCTCACCTGCTTTTCCCTATAGTTAGGCAAAGCCCCCAAGAGTCTCAACTATTTTTCAAACATTGCTGTTCAATCAAGGCATCACATTCTGGTTCTAAACTACTATATAGGTTCATCCCTCAAAGGGCCCATTTAGAAATAGGCCTCTTCCTCATCACGGGCCAGTTCTCTGAGATGTTGCTGCACTTGGTGAAATGATTCAACTAGGTTAATGCATCTGTCCCCACGGGCTACGCCATACCAGTGGTAGAGTCATTCCAAGAGAAAAGGTTTTAGGAGGAATTGATTTACCCCATCACATACTAGCAGAACTTAGGATATGAGGTCACCTGGAAAGCTGGCAGTGAATATAATGAGATGTGTGATGGAATTGTGCCAAATGTCCAAATAAAACTTAGCTCATTTATCAGCATTCCTGCCCTGATACAATTGCTGCCTCAGACATTTTGGGGTAGCCTCAACCAACAGTGATTTATTTCAGAAACTATGACTTATGTAGTCATATCTTACTACGGAATCATAAAACCACCTTGACGGCTTGGCTTGCTTACCTTGCCAGTCTTGGCAAACGCCTCGGCTACTTTTCGGTTACGGCCTCCATAGCAGGTGGTAATTAGATCAGCAATCCCACAACTCTCTAGGAAGGTGGAAGAAGTGACAGGCCCCTTGCAGAAGAGCTTGGCAAAGGCAATCATCTCCATCAGGCCCAGACGGATGACAGCTGCCTTGGTGTTGTCTCCAAAGCCCAACCCATCACAGAACCCAGCTCCAACAGCCACCACATTCTGGGAGAAAGAAGGGACGCAAAGTGTTGATAACCAGGAAAGGTTTGGTACTTAGATAGCTTTGAAGATCAATTCAACACAGCGGCTTTTGGTGGCCAAAATAAAGTGACAAATGAGCCCATTGAGAGGACACTGTGTTTGAGAACCCCACATTCTAGTTTAATCTTGTATCTGCACCAGCTTTCCCCGGCCCCCTGCCATCCCCAGGCATGGTAGGGAAAATAGTGGCCTTAACCAAACTCCTCCTGAATCATAGCTTGAGATTTGCTTCTCGCCATTCCTCTGTCCCCAGAAGTGGGAAATTAATTCCTGTACCTTGAGAGCCCCACAGATCTCGACTGTGTCCGCTTCCTGCACCACCGTGATTCGGAAGTTGGGTGTTTGCATCAGTTCCTTCAGAATCTGTCCATGCTGTAGGTTCTTGGAGCCTAAAAGAAGCAGGAGGTTTATTTATTTATTTATTTGTAAAATTTGTTGGCCACCCCTCTTACCACCGGGTTACCCTTGGTGGCTTACAATCTTAAAAGGATAGAAACTATACAAAAGCTAAAAAAAAAGAAAGCTAAAATACTGTGAGGATCCAAATACTGCACCCCAATTAAAACATGGGGAGGGGAGGAGTAGGATGAGGGGAGGTGGGATCTATTGTTAATGTATCAACCTCCTCCCCTGATACTCTCTCACCCAGAGCCCCAAGCCAGCTGATAATGTAAATGTTCTTTATCTCTACGTGCCTGTTGATGGCTGATTTGTCTGAGTATCAGGCTTCCAGGAACTCTCTAGCATTTTTGGATTTGGCTTGATTTAGGATGCTTACTGTTTCCCAGTTGAAACTATGGTTAAGCCTATCCATGTGTTATGAAATTAAGGAGTTTTCATCATGTGTTCTAACTGCTAGTCAGTGTTCATGGATGCACTCTGCTGGTCTTCTGCCTGTTTGTCTTACATAGTGACTGTTATGGTTCTTAACTGCATGTTGTAGATTACTTCTGTCTTTTTTTGGGGGGGAAGGGCTGCTTGTCTTTTGGTTTACTTAGGATGTTTTGGAGGGCTTTACCCTTTGCATGCCATCCTTATGTTGGTTGCAATATAAGGAAATAGATAATCTGTACAACATCTTCCAATAAAATGGATGGATACCCATGCAACTTTATCAAAAACTGCCTGACCCCTCAACCCAATATAGCACAAGCAACACAAGTGGTGAAAAGGTTAACAATGCCATACATATCCCAAAGGTGCTTTTTCAGGAGGCCGGTTGGCAACCCCCAGGGGAAGGGCCTTCTCTGTGGCGGGTCCATCCCTCTGGAATGACCTTCCTCCCGAACTCCGGACCATCAAGGACCTCCGCCTCTTCCACCAGCGTTTGAAGAAACATTTTTTCCATCAAGCCGGCTTAGCTTAATCCCCAAGACCACCCTATAAGACTGGGTTTTAATTGATATAATGTTTTAATTAGTGGGATTTTAGTGAATTTTAGCACAGAGTTTTCTAAATTTAATCAGTTTTTAACCTATTTATATGTTTATACTTGTTTTAATTTCCTGTGCACCGCCCAGTATAAAAATCAAATAAATTCAAATTCAAATTCAACTGGACTTTCTGGTTTTTCTTTGAAGACGTTTTGCTTCTCATCCAAGATGTTTCTTCAGCTTTGAAGCTTCTTCGGGTTCTTCAGAACTGAAGAAGCTTCTTGGATGAGAAGTGAAATATCTTCAAAGAAAAACCAGAAAGTCCAATTGCTTCTTGAAAAAGCACCTTTGAGACAACCATGACCTGGAGGACTGAGAATCTCCATAGACATTTAATTGCCATACATTTATACACACACACACACACACACACACACACACACATATCTCAGAAACCACCAAAAGACAACAAAAACCATGGTATCACCGTAGCACAAAAACCAACTAAAGCCCTCCAAAACATCCTAAGTAAACCAAAAGCCCCAGCTGCCCTGGAAAAAAAGACAATATTAGAGAAAAATGTGATGGGATTTACCAAGGCTGGGCTGATCAGATGTACACAGTTTCCCACAAACAAGCAGGAAAGTGACATAGTGATATGTTAAATCTGGAACTTTGCTCTATGATTAGGCGGTGGCTTGACCCTTGGAAACTGTCAGCAGTCAGAAAGGCAGAGAGAAGTGCTGTTGAGTCCCTGAAATCCAAGGAAAAGTATAGATGCATACACAGCTAAAGACATCTTGGATGGTTAGGGCTGCTTTTTTCCAAAGATGAAATACTGTCATTTACCAGTAACAGAATTTGAAATCACGTGAAGTATTAGTACTGCTTTATAAAATCCTAGTAAGACACACCTGGAATACTGCCATCAATTTTGACCACAATGCTACAAGGTGTTGAGACTTTGGAAAAAGTTAAGAGAAGAGCAACTAAGATGATCAAAGGCCTGGAGACTAAAACATATGAAGAACGGCTGCAAGATTTGGGGTTGGCTAGTCTAAAGAAAAGAAGAATTAGGGGTGACATAATAGCAGTGTTCCAGTATTTGAGGGCCTGATACAAAGAAGAGGGGATCAAATCATTCTACAAAGCACCTGAGGGCAGGACAAGAAACAATGGTTGGAAACTAATCAAAGAAAGAAGCAACCTGGGATTAAGGAGAAACTTCCTGACAGCGAGAACATTTAACCAGTGGAACAGCTTGCTTCCAGAAATCGTGGGGGCTCCATCACTGGATATTTTTAAGAAGAGTCTTGAAGATAGTCACTTATCTGAAATAGTATAGGTTCTTCTCCTGCTTGAGCAGTGGGCTGGACTAGAAGACCTCCACAGTCCCTTCCAGCTCATTCATTCTAATTCTAAATGAAGCAATGAATTCTTGGCACCATTCAAAGCCATCTGATTAGCTAATGAAACATGCAATCAAGATTATGTTAACCACTGATTTCTGCATTGGTTTCTTCCCTTGCACCAAGCAAACTGATCCCTCAAACTAAGAATTAGTTTTGGACAATAACCTATCCAGACGAGGAATAGGAGAAAATCCAAACCAATATCAACATTTGCTTTATAATGGGGAATGTTTCGGCAGAAGGGCATTTGGGCCAACAACAAATCCTTGTTAATCCTAAAGGTGCTATAAGTCTTTGTTGGGGGAAGAGAAGCTGCAACGAGCCTAAATATGACTCTGAAAATTGCATTGCGTTGCATTGCACTGTGGTGCCTCGTTATTTCTGCTGCAATCATGCAACAGGATCTCACAGTGTGACCCAACTGGTTGTGGAAAACGTATATGCAGTGGTGTAAGGTCTCATGGCTGAGTCTAATATTACTACTGCCTTCCCCTGATATCAGATATGTAGTAAGAGAGAAGGTGGCCAGGGCTGCCCGGCTCCCAACCTGTTGCTGTCATTTGCTTTCTAGCTGCTATGCGACCTATCTGGATGCCTGCAGGCCAGAGAAAATGAGGAGGAACATGAGTGACGGAAGAATGGAAGTGCATCTCTGCACAGCCCTCCCACTACCAGAGGTGGTTTTCAGTAGGTTCTGGAGAACCGGTAGCGGAAATTTTGAGTAGTTTGGAGAACCGGTAAATGCCACCTCTGACTGGCCCTGTTCCCATCTATTCTCTGCCTCCTGAATCCCAGCTGATCTGGAGGAAATGGGGATATGGCAGTATCCTTCCCCTGGCATGCCCATCAAGCCACGCCCACCAAGGTAAGCCACGCCCACAGAACTGGTAGTAAAAAAAATTGAATCCCACCACTGCCCCTGACTAACCCTTAGCAAGAATGGGGGAATCTCTCTCGATTGCAAGTGTAATCTAACATAGACTGAGCCTGCAATGGGTCTTGAGAGAAGACTTCCACCCTTCCTTCCAGTCTGACAATGTCTCTCTTTGTTTGAACTATGCCTGGTTCCTTTCCCTTTAAGAAAGCAAAGCAAAGCACTAGACCATGGGGGAACATTCTGTGCATTCCTTGTTTACCAATCTGTTGGCTCAGCTGGTGCAAATCTTCTCTATTAGGAGTAGACAAGTGTGCAAGGTGTCCTGCATGACATTTTTCTCCTTACCACAAACTCGCCTGACCTGAACCCCATAGAGAATCTATGGGGCATTGCCAAGAGAAGAAAGATGAGAGACATGAGACCGAACAATGCAGAAATGCTGAAGGCTGCTATTGAAGCATCCTGGTCTTCCATAACACCTCAGCAGTGCCACAGGCTGATAGCTTCCATGCCACGCCGCATTGAGGAAGTAATTGCTGCAAAAGGGGTCCGAACCAAGTACTGAGTACCTATGCATGCTTATACTTTTCAGAGGTCCAATATTGTCCTATGTACAATCCTTGTTTTCTTGATTGCATGTAATATTCTAATTTTCTGAGATTGTGGATTTGGGGTTTTCATGAGCTGTATGCCATAGTCATCACAATTATGACAAATCACGGCTTGAACTATCTTGCTTTGCATGTAATGAGTCTTAGCTCATATATTAGTTTCACCTTTTAAGTAAAAAATGAACTTTGACACGATATTTAATTTTTTGAGTTTCACCTGTAAGACTATTCACAGGAGTAGCTACTCACAATAGTAGAATGATGTTACTAGTGCCATCTCAATGGGAGATTTAAAAGTACATATTTAATGTATGGGCTGCTATATGGCCATCTTCGTTTCCCAGCAGCAGCCAGTAATATGTCTGGGTGGAACGGCTCTTGTTACAACTGTGTCCCAATGCTAAAATCCACAAGGAAGGGCGGAGTGTAGCATAACATTTAAAGCACATATCTGGAGAGCTGATCTCCAGTTTGTCTCCAGTTTCCATATGAATCATGACCTCAAGTCCATTACCAATGGTGGTTTCACAGAATTTCTCCTCTGCCACTTCATTGGCTATGTTGGCTCCCATCAGCACACTCATTTCAATGCTTAGCTGCTCACGGATGATGTCTGAGATCAGCTTCAGCCCATCAGGACCTTCGTCCACACCCTGCAAGCCAAACATACCAGTCATGTCAAATCAATTAACTCGACTAAGGCAGGGGTCTCCAACCCTTGCAACTTTAAGTCTGAAGGACTTCAGCTCAGTCAGCTTTGGAGAAGTCTGGGAGCTGAAGCCCTTCAGACTTAAAGTTGCAAAGGTTGGAGACCCCTGGACTAAGGACTCCGCAAAAGTCCTGCTTGACTGAGCTCCTGAGGTGCCACTCCAGCAATAAGATTCAGGACTTAGATACATTGGCACTCGGTTAATGTAGGATTGTAAAGGCAGTTCATTTCTTATCATCATATCTTCACTAACATTCGTAGGATGCCACTAAATATCCTAAGTAGACCCTCACTCTGCTTGGAATTGATTGCCCTTTTCACATTTGTGGCCACTTGAGCTCACTGTTCACAACTTCCACATGATTTGACTCTGTTGATATGACTGCCTATCAAGAATAGCACCCCCTTTTCTGATTAAATAGTTTATAACAACATATATTATAATAAACGTAGAACTGAGGAAAATTTCCTGACAGGTTAGAACAATTAATCAATGGAACAGCTTGCCTCCAGAAGTTGTGAATGCCCCAACACTGGAAGTCTTTAAGAAGATGTTGGATAGCCATTTGTCTGAAACGGTATAGGGCTTCCTGCCTAGGCAGAGGGTTGGACTAGAAGATCTCCAAGGTTAATTCAACCCAACCCATTCAGATCCATCCATTTACTGATATGGATAAGTGACTGTTGAGAATCAAAAATGACTTTTTGGATTAATTGTAAAGAGATGGTTCCTTCTAATTTGCAATATTGAAGTTACCTTTATTCATTTCCAAAATAAACTAAACTTTGCACCAATTTAGTATGCTTTTTTCATCTACCTTGGCATTTTGGAGCTCATGGTGGCCGAACTGAATAGTTTCTGTAATAGTGCCATAATTTATATTACTGCATTTCAATACTATATAATTAATCTAACTGGCAGGAGACACACACACCAGTGTAACAGAATAAAAATATTTTAAATTGATACAATTAAATCATTAAAACAAATTAGCCCCTCCCGTTTAACCATGCAATTGTTAGCAATGTAATTGTGGGAGAGGAAAGGGGCTGTAGAAAAGGTTCTGTATCTAGCCATTCTTCCCTTTCAGGTAAAGGAATTAAAATAGTAGACATTTCACTGAGAGGACTGAGTCTTTGCTGGATGCTCAGAGAGGTGGAGGAACTTCATGTTTCCTTCATGAATTGAAGATCAGAGCTCAGGGCTGAACCATGTGGCCAAGTCAAGTCAGGCTCTAATAAAAGAGCATTCTTACTAAACTATAGGTACCGTATTTTTTGGTATATAAGATGCACTGGAGTATAACACGCACCAAGATTTTGAAGAGGGAAACTAAAAAAAAGGGGTTTTGCACTCCACAGGCCTCCCAAACCTTCTGCACACCTCGTTTTTTGTAAAAATCTGGGCATGTAGAGAGTTTGAGAGACATGCAAAGTGCTCCTGGGGTGTGTCTGGCAAAACGAACAACAAAACAGCCCATTTTTCACTTGTTTTTTTTGCCTTCCCCAGTCCCCAGGAGCATTTTGCAGACCTCCCAAACCCTCTCCACGTTCATTTTTGCAAAGGGGGCAGGGTTTTGGGAGGCCAAAAATACTGTATTCAGTGTATAAGATGCACCCAGATCTTCACCCTCTTTTTTGGGGGGGAAAGGTGCGTCTTATACTCCAAAAATATGGTAACTGCAGATATCTCCTTCATTCTATCCGTTCACATGGTGGTGAAATGCCCACCCAACAAAGCCTGGCCAAATCGTCCAATTACTCCTTTCAAAGGTCATGCTAGCTAATCACCCCCCCCCCCAACCCTGACCCCAGCCACACTCACACCTTGATGAGCGAGATGCTTATTGCTTCTTTCTTGATACGTCCCTTCATCTGTTCACAGAGCTTCCCGATGAATTGGTGGGGCACCACAAAAATGAGGATGTCTGCATCGGCGGATGCTTTTAATACATCAGGCACAGCCACCTGCAGCAATCCAGGAGCCAGGAAAAAGAAGTCAGCTTGTTGGCCCAGGAGGGAACTCTGCTTTCATTCAGATGTGCAGAGAGGGGACTAAAAATGGGCTCGTCTGGTGGACACTTGCATGCACTCTATATATTCATGACACCCTCTATTGCTTTTGAATGCTGGCCTGTGGAAATAATGCAAACCATGTATTTGCAGAGCTTGCCTGCAGTTATTCTATGTCTACTTGTCATAGTAATGAATAGCAGGGAGCTCAACAAAATTGAAAGCCTCAAGCCAGAACGCAGCTCCACTGGATTCTTCTTGAACATTTCACCGGCTGTTGCTCACACGTTGGAAGACCATAAATGCTAGGCACTTGTTTCTTAGCCTGATCCTCCTTGAAAGCCACAGCATTCTGGTCATGTCATCCCAAAGGCTTGAGTCCCAAAAGGAAATGGGCCCGTAGAAGAACACAGACAGTGTTGGAGGCATTGGCAATGCCTCCCAACTCCTTTCAGCGGCTTAGTGGCCAGACCACTTTATCCAGATTGCTAGGCTTGAATGGCATGCTGGAATTCTAGAACAAATCCAACATGATGTCCATTCCAGCCAGTTCTATCCCCTAAGCTAGGAAAGGATGCTGATTGGACTGGAGAGCTTTCAGAGTCATGTGACTGTGATGCTGAAAGGAGTCCTAGGCTGCAAATCCCAACTTAAGAAATAGGAAGGGCGGAAGAGCCTTTTCTGTGTTTGCCCTTCCTAATTTGATGTCCCTCATGTCACTGGTAACCTTTATTACCATCAACAGATCCAGCCTATTAGCTTAGTATTGGCTAGGTTGGCTCTCCATTGTTTTTGGCAGGAATGTTTCTAGTCTTCCTTGGAGATGCTGAGGACTGAAGGCAATATTTATGTTCTGCCCCTATTCATGAATACCAGTGCTAGAACACGGGACTGGAACACTCAGAACAGCAGGTGCACAATGGCCTTTTGTTGCAAAAGCTTAGATGGCTGTAATGCCTTCCTCTAGCAAGTGGGCTTCCTTGACACTCTGCTAAGCTCCAGGAAACCAAATTAATTGCTAAGCAGTGACAGGTTTATTTATTACTTTTGTTACCAAGGCAACATCTTCCCGGATCTTCCTTTTGCTGGAAGAGGCACAAGTGTGCTTTGCTACTGTCAGGGCGCGTTAAAAGGATTTCGGGATGGGGACAGGGTGGGTGATCCCTGCAAGCTAAAGAGCATTACCAGGAACCAATAGCATGCATCTTTTTATTTTCATGTTCTTCGTACATTTTTGTCCCTTTTTTTAAAAAACAAAATTGCAGCTCGCCTCAATAAAGCAAAATATTAAAATGGCAAAAAACCAGCTTGTATTAAAAACAATCAACCAGGACTGCTGTAAGTTTAAAGGAAGTAAATGAAAGTAATTTGAGAGAGTCCCTTTTTTTTTGCAAGAACAAAAAAAGACCTCCACATGCATTGCTTTTAGAGAAAGTTACAACCATGATGGGGCTACGCCATCTAAGGCCACGCTCCTGGCAAAGCCAAGGCCCCACTGGGGAAGGTGAGCCTTGAGTAGGAGTTCACCAGAAGCCTTTTAACAGCAGAGAAGAAGTGAAGAAGGACACCCCAAGACAGAACATGTCTAATTTTGGGAAACTTTCCTAAGGCTGAGATAAAGTGAGTGGCTCAAAGTCACCCAGCTGCCTTTGTGTCTAAAGTTGGACTAGAACTCAAGCTCTCCCACTTTCTAGACTGATGTCTTAACCAGTGCACCAAACTGGCTAGTAGTTAAAATACCAGACTAGACACCAGGGGAGAGGGAAGGGGGGGCTGTGAGTTCTAGTCCTGCGTTGTGGCACAAAGCAAGCTGTGTAACCTTGGGCCAGTCTCTTTCTCTCAGTCCTAGGAGGGAAGCCAAGAAAAACACTTCTGAAAAACCTTGCCAAGAAAACTGCAAGGACAATTCCAGGCAGTTGCCAGCAGTTAAGACTGACTCAAAGGCTATCACACCCCGAAAACAAAAAAACAAAAACCTACCCCAAAGTTTCAGTTAGTATACTAATGGAAACTATTAGCCAATACTCTAAGAAGGCACAGAAGATGGAAGAAGTTGAAGTAGATGGAATAAATATTTTGACATTCCTAAATAGCTTAAATTCATTTTTTTCCTTCTTAAGCAATTGTATTGGTTACCCAAAGCTTAAAGGCTGTGGCAAGTTCCAATATTAAAGCATGTACAACCAATAAAATAAAAAAGTAAAATCCAGATAAGGAAAAAAAAACCCAGCTGTTTAAAACAAGGATCAGTGACAACATAAAACTTTGCATTGTGGGTGCAAAAGCTTGATTTTAAAGGAATTTAAAATAATCTAGAAAAATGGTCAAAATCTCAGAACTATTGAGTCATCTGAAACTTATTGCAATCAGTTTCTCTCTTTTACCCTTCTGTTTGTATTTACCATTATATATTTTGCATAATAATGATTAAAAATTTCAAAAAGTCACTAAGAGTTGAAAAGCTTTGGCAAAAATCCCCTTATTCATTTTTAAGTTGGAGAATAAATCCATGAGCCTGGCCAAGCTCCAGCCAAATGGAAGAACTTTAACATCTCCCCAGATTTCAATTAACTAAGAGAGAGTGAAGCAGCTGCTTTGGTTCTTCTCTTAAAATGTGGAGTTCTAAAGGTTACGCAGCTTTAAGCAGGAATTTGTCCATTATAAAGATGATGGGAATATCTCAAATTCTTCCTTTAGGATAGATGACATTGAAAAAGAGAGATTTTTCTATGTACGTTGCAACTCCTGGTTAGGACTGGAGGTAATGATTGTACTTCTCAGCAATAGCTCCAAGGCATATTTTGCCATTACGCAAAATGACTGTAATTAATGACAGGTAATTAAATAACAGCTAATAGTAATTTGAGCCATGGTTAAATCATTGAGAGGGAAGGGGGGAGGTGTACACTCAAAGGATAATCTGAAGTCTATTATGTAGAGCAGTGGTCACCAACTGGCTGTCCAGGAGAAAATTTTGGTGGTCCACAGTACAATTATTTGCATTTTTTATATTGCACTAAATCAGGGGTCCTCAAACTACAGCCCCTGGGCCAGATACGTACAATGAACATTTGTGTTGCTGCAGAGTCTCCCTTCTGGATCTTTTTGTGTATGTCAGAGGGGGGCAGAAATTCTGACCCGGGATCTGCTTCAGCCTCTTGGTGCAGGGCTTTGGGCGAAGGCTAGGGGGAAGCGCCACTGGTGGAGAAGAGCCAGAGGACCTTGTTCCATTGGGACTGCATCATGGCCTGGAACTGACCATCTCAACCCACTGAGCCTCCATGCCCCCGTACCTGGCCTTGCACTCCTGCAGGTCTTCCCTCTGCTTGGAAAGCCTATGCTCGTAGTCCTTACTGAGGTGCCACCTTCTTGGTCAGATCCAATTTGAACTGAGCTGTTTTGCCAACTCTTTCTCAGGGTGGCTGCTTAGCTCCAACAATTGCTTCCTGTTGGGACCCTAAGGAGCTCGGGCGGGCAGGTGAGGAAGTGGCTGAAAGGGGAGGGGTGAGTAGAGGCTGGCGAGGCGCCCCTCGCCCCTCAAGTAACATCAAGTTTACCACACCCACCTAGTCACATGACCACCTAGCCACACCCACCCAACTAGTCATTAGGCAGATCATATTAGTAGTCCGTGGGATTTAAAATTATGAATTTAGTGGTCCCTGAGGTCTGAAAGGTTGATGACCCCTGATGTAGAGTGGAACCATGGCGAATTAATACAGCATATCTTTTAAATCTCAAATCTCTATATTCAGTCCCAGCATCTCCTCAGAGAGTTGGTTGAAGATTTTACTTTCTCCACCTGAAATCCTGGAGGTACTGCTTGATGGTTTGAGTGGGCTGAGAGCTAGTGGGCTGGCTGAGAGCTACAATAATTATTTTATTATTATTTTATTTTTGGAATTTATACCCCGCCCTTCTCCTTGTTAGGACTCAGGGCTGCGCACAGGCATTATTAAAACCATAGCAAAACAATATATACTATAAAAACATATTAAATTAAGTTAAAACCCGTGCTAAAAACCCTTTAAAACCCTAAAAAATTAAAATTTATCAGTAGAGTCAGAGTCAGTAAAAGCCCACTTCCTAAGGTTCTGGCAATACAATATTATAAACACAATAAGAATGAAATATCATTTTGTAAACTGCAAATGCAAGCTTTTAAGGATGGATCTAGTGGCCAATTCCACAATATTTCACCTCCAAGCCCTACGTGGGACTTGTTCTTCCCTGTTCTGAAGATGAGATGCCCCAACCGATGTCAATTATGCATGACAGGAAGTCCATTATGTCTGCACGTACATACATGCCATTCAGCATCATGAATTAATTGTGATTTATTTTAATTATTAAAAGCTTGTGGGGTTTTTTTTTTTTGTTTTATGTGCTTCATTTTTCATTGTTGTGCAGTGTTGGGGATATACATTTATTATTTTTTAATTTTAATTTAATTTAAAATTTTAATTTTATTTTTTTTAAGAAGTTTTATATTACTGGCCTTGGGCACCCAACCCCCAAGATATGGGGATTTTGCAGTATCCTTCTCCTGCCGTGCCCACAAAGCCATGCCCATAGAACTGGTAATAAAAAAAAAATGAATTCCATAACTGAACCTAGGGTACAATTCCCCAAAAGCTCTTGCTGCACCTCCAACTTGCCAAACCCACCACATTGGGCGGAAGCTTATGGCCGGGCAAATACTTGACGTTCTCATGCTGTGTGTTGATGATCTCGGTGAGCTTCTGGCCAGCAATCTCTTCTTCAAACACCCACATCTTCACCGTGGGGTCAAACATATCCAGTCTGGCTGCATTGCTGCCCACAATCTTGGCAATTGCCGAACCCCTGCAGCAGGAAGAGAGACAGAGATGTAACCCGCCTCCTTCTTCCTGGGGCTACATTTCCCCCACATTCTTCCATCGGGAGACCAGAATTCTAGCAAAAGTCTCCACTTGGAGAGAATCGTCTGTAACATAAAGATGGAATCCCCTGAGATTATTTTCTTTTTTAAAAAATTAAATCTTTATTAATATTTACAATATAAAACCACACACTCAACAGAAATAGGGTAAAGGTAGCTGGGAAAACATACATGAACATACCGGGGAAATGTCTAGTCCCCTAAGTTGAAAAGTAAGTTCCTCCCAGTCTAACTTATCAGTTATTGCTTATAACTATACAGGAATTTTTATCTCAAGTTTACTATAACCTTATCTTGTTTATTCCTTACATTGGTTCCTTGAGTAATCTATCTAGTTAGTTCCCTTGGTTTCCATTAGTCTCCCACTATTCCATGAGTACTATCTATTCCAGCTTTTAAAGAAGGTCGAGTCTTGTTTATCTTTTAGAATGTACGTTAGTTTAACCTGAGATTATTTTCAAAGTTCAACTTTTTTTGCAACTGGAGCAGAGGTGGTATTCAGGAGCTTCTGACCAGTTGTGGAGAACCGGTAGCGGAAAGTTTGAGTACTTCAGAGAACCGGTGAATACCACCTCTGACTGGCCCCGCCCCCATCTATTCTCTGCCTCCTGAATCCCAGCTGATCAGGAGGGAATGGGGATTTTGCAGTATCCTTCTCCCGCCACACCCACTAAGCCCCACCACGCCCAACAAGGCACGCCCACAGAACCAGCAGTAAAAAATTTTGACTGAACTAGAGGCACCTGTTCCATGTAGCAGCACTCTCCATATTGGTTGTGGTTGCTGGGAGTTGCCAGTTCTGCAGAGCCTGGGAGGCCCTTGTGCCCCAATATGCTCAAAACCAGCTAGGAAATCATGCAGTGGCAAGCTTGAGTGGCTCTTGCATGGATAGTCAGATCCAGATTGAAATAACACGACTAAGAAAAAGCAAATATTTCATGAATTTGTGACAATTGGCTTTGGCCATGAACGATGACCCTTTGTCAATAGGTCAGCTATCCAATAGGGTGGATTTTAATGTTATAATTATGTGCATTTACTTTTCAGATGTCATAAAAGTATCGGATCTTTTTGCAGAGCCCTCACACAGGGAGAAAACTCCAAGGGCTTAAAGATAAAGGTTCCCTTCTCACATATATGCTAGTCGTTCCCGACTCTAGGGGGCGGTGCTCATCTCCATTTCAAAGCCGAAGAGCCAGCGCTGTCCGAAGATATCTCTGTGGTCATGTGGCCGGCATGACTAAATGTCAAAGGTGGAAGGAACGCTGTTACCTTTCCTACTTGCATTTTTACATGCTTTCGAAGTGCTAGGTTGGCAGAAGCTGGGACAAGTAACGGGAGCTCACTCAGTTAGTGGCACTAGGGATTCGAACCGCTGACCTTCTGATTGACAAGCTCAGCATCTTAGTCACTGCGCCCTTCATAAGAGCTTAAAACGAAATAAAAAACAGACACACCAATCCCATCAGATCATCCATATCAAGTAACTATACGGAAAACTCTGGAAACAAAGTTTTACTACTGTTGAGAGAAAGAGTTTTCAAGCAGGAAAAGGCACACATTTTTTATCTACCACTTCACACAAACAGCTGCTGTCTCCACCACTCTACACATACATATCGTTGTGTCGATGGGAAAGAAGAATGAGAAGAGAACTGCTGATTGTTTGGTGCAGGTTGGCTTTAAGTTCCCATCTTCCTCTGTCTCTGCTTACTAAAGAGTGCCGGACCTGAAATTTGGCAGAACGGAAGGGCAACCAAAGACAGCCCATTCAGGGAAGAGGCTGATCCAGCTGGACTGCCACGACTGAACAACTGGCAGAGAGGGCACAGCTTGAAAGCAAAGTCAAAGCCTCTCAGATGGCATCCTTTGTTCACCCAGATATAGGTAGTAGGTATCCTATGACTCCAGCAGACTTTGAAGGATTCTCCAGAATTTTCTGCTTCAGAGGTGTATGGAAAGATTTATTGGTGGCAACACTACCTGCTCAATAATGCGCTGTCCTATAATGAACAACGCTCTAGTGAAGCCAATGGCTCTGCTGACCCAGGATGAGGGCAGTCGAAACCCCGAAGACCCTTCTGGAAGGCACTGGGTTTGGAGAAACCAAAGCTGCGCTGCCTCAAAGCTGTACCTCGAACGACTTTTTCAGAGAGGTTTGCAGAAATGTTGTCCCATGATATTCAACCCATAAGCATCTCGCACCAAAATGCATAAAACCCAAGGCATATAGGCCTTAGTAGGGTGGGGGAAAAACCCTTTGATTATGTGCTTATGTTTCTGCAGCCGCGGAAGCCCTTGGTCTGTGGTGCCCTGTAGTTCGAACTGCTTAAGACACCTGCAGCCTTCCTCTTTCAAGATGGTTATTGGAGGGCTACCCACTCCCCAATACACACACACACACACACACACAGGCACGCATGCAGGGGGAGAGAGAGAGAGATACACATAGAGAGAGAGGAGGGAGGGAGATAGACACACAGAGATACGCACACAGAGGCAGGGAGAGAGAGAGAGATACACAGAGAAATACATATACAGAGAGAGAGAGAGAGAGATGCACACACACACACACACAGATACACACACAAACAGGCAGGAGAGGGGGGGGAGATACACACACACACACAGAGGCAAGGAGAGAGAGAGAAAGAGAGAGATACCCAAACAGAGAAATACCCACACACACATAGAGATACAGGGAGAGAGGGAAATACACACAGAGACACGCACAGAGATACCCACACACACATACACAGAGGCAGGGGGAGAGAGAGAGATACAGAGAGAGAGGGAGATACACACACATTACAGATTACACACACACACACAGAGGCAGGGGGAGAGAGAGAGAGAGATACATAGATAGATAGATAGATAGATAGATAGATAGATAGATAGAGAGAGAGAGAGAGAGAGAGAGAGAGAGAGAGAGAGAAGGGGGGAAGAGTGCCAAGGAGGCCACCTCTCTGAAACCCGACGGGACGCCAAAGCGAGCCTGCGCTCCTTTCGTGCCACACTCAAGACCAACGTCGCCACCGTCCGCTGCACCAGCTCGCATGAAGCGCCCCGCTAATCCGCGACAGCCGATGGCGCCCAGGAGAAAGGCGGCCGTCCTCAAGGCGCCACAGAACTCTTCGCCGCTCTCGCCATCGAAGTTGACGACGCCCCCCCCCCCCCCGCAGGCAGAATCGCAGTCCTTCCCAGCCGCCGCCGCTCGCTCTCTCCCCGCCCCCCCCTTCCCTTCCCTTCCCCTCGTTCGCCGCCCCGACGCACCAGTTGCCGGAGCCCACGATGCAAACTTTCTTTCCGCCCATGGCCGTGAGAGCGCTGGATCCCGAGCCGCGGCAGCCGCGCTCCTGCCTCGCCAGGCATTATAACCCCTCGGCTGGCCGGCCCCGCGCTCCGCCTACCCCAGCTCCTCGCCCAAACGGCGCTCAGGCGGGGAAAGGCGATCGGGGTGCGAGCTGAGCCTCTGCTGGGTGGCCGCCTGCCCTCGCCAAGCCCCGCGATTACGCCCCTCCCCTCCACCCCAAGTTTAGGCAAAACGGCAGGCAGGTTGACACGTCGGCCAAGGAGCCCCCAGCGGAGGAGCGGAGGAGCCCTCGCCGGAGCCCCTCACTTTTTCTGGTTCATTCCGCGTCTGTGTGCGTCTCCCCCCCCCCCACTCCTGCCGCCCCCCCCCCCGACCAGCGCTCTTCTCAAGGAGGTGGGGGCAAAAAAGGCAAGCACTTGGTTAGGCTGCAGGGGTCCCCAAATTGGGCAACTTTAAGACTTGCGGACTTCCACTCTCCAGCGTAACTGGCGGGAGAATTCTGGGAGTTGAAGTCCACAAGTCTTAAAAGTTGCCAAGTTTGAAGATCTCTGCGTTAGAGCTTCGGGGACTCTTACGTAGAGGATGAAAAATAAAGCTGCTCTAGGTAGCCAGCGACGAGACTGGATTGCTGCGGTGCGAACGTGTGTATGTGTGTGTGTGTTTGCTATATCCCGCCCTCCTGGCTAATGAAACATTCCTGCGGCTGTACATAAGAAACATTATATCTCAGATTAACAAGAGTTGGAAGGGACCTTGCAGGTCATCTAGTCCAACCCCTTGCCCAAGCAGAAGATCTTACATCTGCCTCTACCTAGGATTGAACTCACAACCTCCTGATTGTGAGGCGAGAGATCCACCACTAGGCATCTCCAACCTTAGTTCCTCCCCGTGAAAATAGCTTTTCAGGCCGCTCCTTGCTGGGGTGAGGATGGGGTGGGACCTTAATCCTGTTGGGCTGCTTGTATAACATCTGCCCCCCCCCCAACCCATTGCCATTACAAGCAAGGAAAAATGTGGGGGGGAAATGATCTTCCGGCTTAAATGCTGCCTGTAAACCCCCCCCCCCCCCAATCTGGTGTTCCAAATCCAATGACAAGATTTAGGACTGAGGGACATTTTTGAGCATGGTTAGAGTTCATTGTCACTGTTGTTGAATTATGTTAACAGGACAGGATAACAGGACAGGACCGCAAGTATCTTTGACTTGCTTTTAAGCCAATGTTTTATTTGTGTCTTATTCCTCTTTCAAAGTGGACTCATGAATTGCTTTCCAGAACTGCCAATTGTCATCCTTCGTTTTAGCGCAGGGTTATAGTAGTTTAATCTGATTTTAGATATTTATATTGTTTTATGTTAGTATGTTTTAGAATCCCCTGTGCACTGCCCCGAGTCCCTTCGGGGAGAGGGAGCGGTATACAAATAAAATTTCATTCATTCATTCATTCAAGTATTAGGGCTATGGGACAATCGAAGCTTTCTAACATTGTGTTCATATCTTTAAATGTATCATTTCATGTATCTTTAAAATTTATATTGTTTTATTTGTTTCCTGGTATAATTGGATTGCTATTAGTAACCTATGACTTTCGCTAAGTATCTTATGATTCTTGATGAATGTATTCTATTTTATTTTTCTTTATAAACACTGAGAGCATATGCACCAAAGACACATTCCTTGTGTGTCCAATCACACTTGGCCAATAAAGAATTCAATTCAATTCCATTCCATTTTATTTTATTTTTCATCAAAACCCAGAGTAACGAAGGCCAGGTTCAGAACACCACACAGTAACAGGTTCAGAAATGACAACTCTTTCATTCCTCATTTGCATGTTGTTGAAACCCTATGTCTTAGTTTACTAAGTAAAGAGAGAGAGAGGTTGCACTCAGGATAACCATGTTGGGGTTAAAAAAAAGATACTGAAACAATTCAGTTCAGTGGCACAGATCAAGATTATTTTCCACATGAGGAACATAACTCCTTACCAGGGCCATAACCATAAATTCCTGTCTGAAATGACATTTGAAAGTAGCAGAGAGGCCCATGGGTTTGGCAGCTTGCCAGCTACAAAATTGCACTCTGGACTCTTGCCTTTTTGGCCATGCTAATTTAATGGATTAAACAAAAAAAAATGTTCACATGCTGTGCAGCCAGTAAATCTGCTCTATGCAGAGCACCAAAGTCCCATCAAGCTGCAATCTTGTGTATACCTACCGTTTCCCCAAAAATAATATATGGTCTTTTTTTTTTTGACCCCCAACATGGCCTTATTTTTTGGGAGGTCTTATTATTACCCAATGGCTTATCAGAAAGTCCTTTTTACTCAGTGTAACTAAAAAAAACCTTTAAATCCGTTTAAATGTCCCTTTTATGATTGGGTAATGGATTTATGTGTTGTTATCTAGAGAAGAAAACAATTTGCCCAGGTTTGAGAAGCAGTGCCTTAAGGGGAAAAACACACAAACATTCCTTTGAGATAAAGAAAAGCAGTAGTTGAAAATAAAACTCACAAGATTTGTAGTCTAGATTTGGGGCCAAAATTAGCAAATACTAATAGGAGGATGGATTGGCCCTTACTATTAACAGGAGGGGGCCAAGCTGTGGGTCTACAGTTGCTTCATTGAAGATGTACAGCTCTCAGGAGACGACATCATTTTGAAGGATTCATCAATGATGGGCTGGCATGGCCACAGTGCCTTGGCTGCCCTGGTAGTTTCCAGGGTCACCTTCCAGGGTCATCATTCTGAGCCTACCTTTTGGGTAATGCTTATATGGCTGCAAGTTAATTGTTCTCCTGGCAGGTCCATGGGAAGCAGCACTACAACTACCACTACTAAGGTGTGTGTGTGTGTGTGTGTGTAACCGAGCGTCATATTATCTCATCTGGGGCAACAATCTCCCTTAGATACAACCTGATCTTAATAAAATGTGCCTTTGAGTCAGTTTTAATTCCTGGTGCCTACCTGGAAACATTCCTGCAATTTTCTTGACTAGTTTGGAAAAACTCAAATTCTTTACTTTCTAGATTTTTGCAGGGTTGTTATTAGTTGTGAAGTGGTCTGACCCATTGTGACCTCATTGATAACGTTCCTCCAGGACTTTTGGTACTGTCCATGGGGTTTTCATGGCAAAGATACTGGAGTGGGTTGCCATTTCTTTCTCCAGTGGATCACGTTTTGTCAGAGCTCTCTGCTATGACCTGTCCATCTTGGGTGGCCCTGCAAGGCATAGCTCATAGCTGCATTGAGCTACGCAAGCCCCTTTGCCACAGGGCAGTAATCCATGAAGGGTTTTTGCAAGGTAGTCCAAGATTAATGTCAGCAATTGTGTTCAAACATCACACTAAGCCAGTTTGTTGACCAATCTTACAAGTGAGCAAAGTCATTTGGCTGGTTCCTGGTTTTCACTACTCTTGTTCTGCATCTCTCTAGTTTGATTGGCACCAAAACCCAAAGGAGGAAATTACAAAGCCTTACAAACCATGCATTCCTGATTGCCACGTGATTTCAAACTGTGTTCAGTCTTAAAAGCATCCGTTGTCATCCACTGACCTGTAGTACATCATGCAACACACTGGAATTTTTATTTACAAAATTAACGTATTAAAACTTGTTTTTGTTGCTCCAAGTCTATTTCATGATGCAATTTGTTTATTCCTTCTTCTTTGCCATTCCTTGTTTCTGTGGCACACCCAGTCTTAACTATATACAGGCAAATTACTACAATGCCCTGGGTTCATACAACACACACCTTGAGATAAATATGATTTGTGATAGTAATTGTGCATTTGATGGGCATTTTAAAGAGATTGTTTAAAAATGTAAGTTTCCCAGTTGTTTGAAGTGGGAAATTCCATGCCATTCTATCGCCTCTCTTCCCTGGTGCTGGTGCACATACAGATCAACACTTTGAGTACAGGTAGTCCTCAACGTATGACAACTGAGCCCAGGATTTTGGTTGCTAAGTGGTAAATTGGTAATATGGCTGTTAAGTAAAACTGGCTTCCCCATTGACTTTTCTTGTCAGAAAGTTGCAAAAGATTGTCACATGACCCAGGGATGTTGCAACCCTCATGAGTCAGTTGCCAAGCATCTGGATTTTGATCATGTGACCACGGGGGATGCTACTATGGTTGCTAAGCGTGAAAAACAATCATGTCAATTTTTTCAGTGCCACTGTTATCTTTGAACGGTCACTAAATGAACTGTTGAGGATTAGCTTTATCTAAAAAGATCCAGTTTTACTATAAAAATGGCTGACAGAAATGGGTGAGGGCTGTATTTAATACTCACTCGTCTGCTCCTGGCTCCAATCCAGATTCTCTTACAGCTCAAAAGTTGCCAATAGCTTTATTTATTTATTTTTAAATCTTCCTGCTTGGCTTCTTTTGTGATCCTGTCCCATTTTCAGTGGTCTTCAATTTGGTTCCTACAGGCAAGGAACTAAATGGCTGGGTTTATTGTAACTCATTCTGAATGACTATAAAAGGAACACACACACTTTTTCCTCTGCACCTTATCTGCCTCTCCTGAAATTTAGCACATAAGCTCCCTAAATAAGATCTGTTTCCTTTTTACTCTTGTGAAAAGACTGGTACAGTACGTTACGATTAAAGCAATTTTGGACTGTTGATGTAAGGAAACGCTCTTCAGTTTGGCTCTTCAATTCTCTTCCTTGAAAAATCCAGGCAGGGACCCCTTTTCACCCTGTTACCAAATTTTAGTGGCACTGTTATATAAAAAAAATAAATTTCCTGCAGTGAAGTAAGCATTATAGAAGTCCTAGCACAATCTAATTTCAAAATAAAAGACGCCATTCTTCCAAACCCCAGGGGGAAAAAAACCTTTCAACCCTACTGCATGTAAAGTAACTCTGGCTGCTTTACTCTCTCCTCAATATTAACTGTGATCCAGGATATCAAAAGGTTGCTCATCATTTTACTGGTTATCTCTCACTATTGCACACACTCTTCAAATATTTTGATGATTGCTTAAGCAGGCACACAGAGGCATTTTACTTACTCCTATCCAAAGTTTTTTTTTCCCCTTCAGGCCAAAGAGCTTTCCTCTATCGAGCCTAGTTTGAAGGATTAAAAAAAGGTTATTTCCTTACGAAATAGAGTTTCCTCCTGAAAGTATTTAAAAAAAGACAGCGCTGTGTTACAAAAGGACGGAGAGAACAACTACTTTCAGAGGCAGCTTTTATTAAAATGGGGTGACATCTAAAAGATACAGTACAAAAAAAATTGGTCCAAGGGAGAAAAGGAGGAAGAGAAAACCACAGAATGCAAAGCAAAGGGAGCGATTTTAGAAGTCTGCAAAAGCAGCTGATCTCAGAGTTTACTTCACGTATACTTGCCCGGAGAGCCACCTAAGGAACCAGGGTCCTTATTCTCCAGGATCACAAAGCAAGGAGGGGCAGAAGGGCAGGGAGCCTTTCGTAGGGCAAATACAAGATTGAAGAGTCAGAATCGCTCACTCCGAAGGTGGACATATGAGCGCACGCACGCACGCACACGCACGGATTAGGGTTCCTGAATTCAGAGCAGTCCCTAGCCTCATTTTCAACATGGAAGAGGATGGGGGCTTGTCAGTAACTTGATTCTTGCAGATAGTGTCAGAATAGAAGCAGCTGGGACCTGTCCAGCTGCATTACAGTTTCCAAAACCAGCCAGCAGAAAGATGCAACAGCATCCCCACCCAGTCCTACCAATAGGTGCCCAAGACTAAGAAAGCACAGACTAGAAGGGAAATGTCCTTTTTTGCACACCGCTGTCTGCTCCGCGGTGCCTGGGTTGCACCTGCTTGCATAACTCTGCTCCCCACCTTTACATTTGCCCCAGAAACCTGCTCTGTGCAGTCAGGTGAGGAAGTCAAAAGGAGAATAACTCTAGTCTGAAGGAAAACTAGTCTCCTACCGAGCACTGTAGATACAAAGAATTAGTGCTGGGAGTGGGAGGATAGAAGAAGAGATAAGGAGTTGGATTAGAAAGGCTTTCTTCCCCAGAAGGCAGTGAGTTGGGATATTCACTGTGACCAAGAAGGTGGCCTAGGACTTACCTGGCACCTCTGCCAGTAATTTCATCCCCTTAAAAAAACAAAACCCAAATCAGACACCCGCACTAAAACTAAGATTGTGACCCTGGATTGCAGCTCCCTGAAGGCCACGCCTAAGGAAGAGTCCATTCCTTCCCAACAGATGGACCTGTCTTGGACTTCCCACCTGCCTGTCCCCAGGAGAGGCCAGAAAGTGTAAGAAACCTGCCTCGAATTTGGGTCCTGACATGTGCAGAAACTGCCCAGCCGACTGTTCTAGGGGGGGGAGAGAGAGTTCCTGACTGCCAAGCTCTAGGCTCTGAATGGAAGCTGAATGGAAGTGTGGAAGAACTTCAGGAAGAGCCGAACCTGGGGAGTGTGGGGCTCAAAAAAGAAAGGAGAGCCAGGCTGAAATGCAAGACCTTGGCCTGGGCACCAACATCATCATCCCCAATGATGAGTCCATTGGATCAGTGGAAAGAAAAGGCGTTGGTTGGAAATTAGTGGAAGGTTCTGTGCTGGAATAGGAATTGTATAGGCCTGAGCAGTGAATCCCTGCAGTGTTTCTAGCCATTAGAGATGCTGCCTGTTGGGAGGCCTGCCTGTTTAGGTGTTGCGGATTCCCAGAGCTTGTTCAAGTTCTTGCCTTCTCTGCTGAACCTGTGAAAAGAAGCAAGAGAGACCATCTTTATGCACAGGTTAAAAAATAAAAGAGAAGAACAGAACTGCCTCTGGTATTTTCAAGCATCGGGAACAAGCATTAGGCTGCGAGCCAGATGCTCAAGTCAAGCCTTCCCCAACTTGCAACCCAGCACTTTCCGAATTTATGACAATCCCGCCCCCTTCTGTTCACAGCCCACTCAGCCAAGGATTGGGGCTGCCGGACCAGACGTTCGGATGCCTGCTTTAGTCTGAGGCAAGGGTTAGGAGCAGGAAGGGGGGCTTTTCGACTCTTTGACTCCATCCGCTATTCCATTTGCAGAAACAGAAAAGGGAAATCTGCCCACCAGTCAGCAGGACTGAAGGATTTCGACTGAGCTGCTGGGTCCCATTCCAGAGATCCCACTGGATGGATTCATTTTACCTTAGAGTAGAAATATCTGCACACAGCCTCTTGGGCCCAAGGCTGGAAGTAAAATTCAGCTCGGCGCTCTTCTTCTGGGTTCCCAACAACATCCGTCATAGCCTGAAGGTGAGCAAAGTCTCCAATTACTCATCTTGCTCTCCCTGAAATACCTGTCTTGGCTCCCAGTTCTGTCCTTCTGGCAGACAGCGTGCTGTTTTGCTCTTTAAAAAATAAAACTGAAGACACAGCAAGGGTTCCCTCTCTTTCATTCTCTCTCTCATTTTCTCTTTCTCTCTCACACACACTCACACCATGTCTGTTTTCTCCTCAAAGGCGTCTCACCTTCAGGTCTCGACACTGGGACTGCAGCCAGTCATTGATGAAACCCTGGGGATCTCTGGCAAAGCTCAGCATAAATTCACGCTGGGTCTTTAACTGGTTAATGGTTTCTATGGTCTCATGGATCTGAGATGAAAAAAGAACCACACAAATACAGTTGAAAAAGAATAGGGTTATACTCTACTGAAGTGGGTTACTGGGTGCAGGCACAGGGACGGGTTTAGTTAGTTCTGGAAAAGGCACATGGAGTCAGGCTGCAATACATCCCTTCATTTATTTAGTCTCTTGTATTTTTTACAAATCAAAGTACATCTACATTTACTCATGAGCCATGGTGGCACAGTGGTTAGAATGCCGTACTGCAGGCTAACTCACTGCTCACTGCCAGAAGTTTGAATCTCACCAGGTTCAAGGTTGACTCAGCCTTCTATCCTTCCGAGGTGGGTAAAATGAGAACCCAGAATGTTGGGGGCCATAGGCTAACTCTGTAAACCACTTAGAGAGGCGGTAAAGGCACTGTGAAGGGGTATATAAGCCTAAGTGCTATTGCTACTTCAGAGATACAAATGTCTATGGTTGGACTGTAACTCCTGACCCGGAGTCAACCAGTTTTAGTCCCAACCTTCTTTCCTTCCTTGTCTCAATGCAACCACTAGACCATACTGTTCTTTAGTTTTTTTAGCTTCAAGAGCAAAATAACTTTAATAACATCTCGTGGCAATTTTTTTCTTGCTCAGTAAAGGAATACACATTATCTGAAATATATGGTTTCAGTGTCATAACCGCTAAATACTTAAAACTATTTTACCCAGAAGTGGAATGACATGAGAGCTATGATTTTATGCATCTATACAAGGCAACTGTCCTATACCAACAGTGAGACTTGTTCACAGTTTATGCAACAGAATTTCAAACCCAGGGGATATTCAGGTTAAGAAAAACGGGCTTTATGACTAGAATACTACAGAGCCAACCCAAATATGTCACATTCTCCCTTCCTTATAAGCTCTTTCTGTTCTGGATAAAGGAGTGGATATTTCAACTGTTGCCTGGAGTCAGAATCCTACAGCTAGGAATCTGCTTCATTTCATCTTTCAATGCCTGTCACTGGGCAATCTTCCCAGAGGCAACGAGATGCTCACAGTCGGCCAGGAACCAGAGAAAGCCAGGTTAATCTCTGGGCCCGCTACAAAACTGTGAAAAAAACAAGACATCTTCCTGGCAGCATTTGAGTATTCTAACAGCCATACATCCAACAACTTTTAATATTAACATTTACAATATACATACCTAAAAATTAGTGACCCAACTTTCACAGTCTTCACTGAGAATATAACAAAAAATTCTATGTTCCTACTGCTGTATGAAAAAAAGATGCCAATCTCTTCTGTAGGCTTCCCTTGGAGGCAGAGTCCACAGAAGGCAACAGATGTGATCCGAGGAGGCCTATATAGGGCCAAACTTCATATTATAGGAAGGGAAAAGCTACAACCAAACCAGAATTCACAAAGGCCTATTCTTGATTCTTTTTGGAAAATTACGGAACATTTTAACCAAACCTTGGTACTATTTGCTACTTTAATGGATTGCACTGATTTAAGGAACTGACGTAACATTTCACCACACAGTGAAGCCTGGGTAGGGGAGAGGAAGTGTAACTTCTCAGACGTTCCTCACACAGAAAGATTAGCCAAAAAAAAAAAAAAAAAAAAAACCATTTCCAGGAACTCGCACCTTGTTATCCAGTGCAGCTATCTCCTGCTGGCTGGCGGTAGAAAGCAGGAAAGAATTCATTTGGGTTTTCAAAGTATCATCTACTTCTACATCAATGTCATAGCAAGCAGTTTTCTTCTGATCGTTTGGATCAACACTGGGAAGCAAGACAAGAGAGAAAAATGCTAGATCCAAAGTTTGGTTCAATAAAGCAACACCCCCCCCCCCCCCCCCCGCAATACAGATCATTTGGGGCAATGGGGTAACTTTTCTTAATGTAGAGGTTTCAATTTTTGATAGCTCTTTGCTGCTTTCAAAATCTCTCTCTATCCATGGCCAAATGTCTGGCCAGATAATTACTTTCGCCCCTTCCCTTTGTTAAAAGTGATCCAGAATGTGTCCATTTCTGGCAACAGAATTTGAATAGTTTGTTACGTAACTATTTTGAGAACACTAAAGTGAATCACGCTTTAAAATTCTAGCCTGCGATATAACTCACAGCAGGACATAATACTGAAAATAGGAAGCATGCACTGGAACAGCTGTGTTTGCACACAGCAATATTCAGCAGAGCTGAAAAGATATTTCATGAGTTTGTGGTTCAGCCTTAAGTCATTATATCCAGTGCCTCCCCCTCCACCTTACCTGATGACATGGTTAATGATAATGGGCTCTGGAGGCATAAGCAATGCATGAAGACGCTGTGGGATCTCGGAGAACTTCATTCGCTGAGACTCAAATATCTGTTATGTTCAAAGAGGAATCTACTGAGAAAGAGCCAAGCTTCGGCAGGACATCAAGGACCAGGGTCCCTACCCTTCCTTTTACCTGCTGGAGGTACTTATCACAGATGACATACTCCCGCTCATGGGGGTCCTGCAGCTTGTGGGTCTTGATGTATTGCCACAGAGCTTGGATGATCACTGGGCGGGTCTGGGTGTGGATTCCCAAGAGGCGAGCCAAACGTGGGTCTAGCTTGAACTGTGGAGGCTGCAGAGAGACAGCAAAACTCAAAAAAAGAGCAAGAGTAAACATCTGAATATTTTCTTTGGGGGGGGGGGGAGGTTAACCAGCCTTAATATTTAAATATGTGCATTAAAAATGTTTTTGTACTGTAATAAATTTAGTTAGCCATATATTAAATGTTATGTTTTCTAGTATTTATCTAATGTTTTTACCCCTCACTGTACATTATTTTTTAGTCTTTTTACTGTGTTTCACCGAAAATGCAACCCACCCTGAAAATAAGCCCAATTTGGGGATGGGGGGCTAATATGCCCCCTACTCCAAAAATTAGCCCTAGTTTAGAGGGTGGGCCTGGCCAGCACAGGAGGTAGCCCTTCCCTTCCCCAGTCACCTCACAGCTGCTCAGCCCCTTAATTCCTGCCTGCGGATCAGCTGAGCCAGTGAGGGTCGGGAGCTGCCTCTCCTTCCTTCTCTCCCAGCACAGCCCATCCCTTTCAAGTGATTAAATGTCGCTTGAGAAAAGGATGCACATCCCAGGATTGCACGCTGAAGGCTTGGAAAGGAGCCTTTTTGACGAATGGCAGGAAAATGGGGAGAGGGATTTTCCTGCCTGTCATCCTTTCCTCAAGCTCAGCACAGACATACCGGCACCATTCAGGGGTCACCCACAGAGGCTGGACCTCAGGGCATCACCCTGAGCAGGCAGCAAGCTGGAGGCGGGGGAGGTCAGTCCACTTATCCAGTTGCCCTCCACCGTTTCTCAACAAGTGTGTGTGTGTGTGTGTGTGTGAGAGAGAGAGAGAGAGAGAGGGGGGGCGGAGGGGGGGCAGAAACAGCGTTGCCTGCTATTCTTCTTACTCCCCTCTGTTGTTTCTCTTTCTTTCTTTCTTTCTTTCTCTCTCTCTCTCTCTCTCTCTCTCACACACACACACAGACATTTAATCACTTGAAAGCGACAGGCTGGGCTTTGCTTCTATCATAAGCATACGCTTCCCACAATTGCCTGTCCTTTTCTCGAGCAGCAGCAGACAGGTAGAGGCGGGGGGGGGGGGGGGAGGAGCCGATTCTGACAGGCCGCATGGCTTTCTGAGCGGAGTTCCAGGCCTGAAGGAATGCAAACCATGCCCGCTGCTTGCTCCATAACCACAAGGTGAGCTATGGAACAGAGGGGCCCTTGACTGCAAGGTTGCCTGGCACCATGGGTAGGGCAGGGGCTAGCAAGAATGCGCCGGAAATATCTCCAGGCACCTGGACAGACAGAACTCCTGGCCATTGCTGGATCAGCTGATCCACAGTTGTGGTTAAGGGGCCCAGTAGCCATGAGGTGACTGCGCTCGCCACCTCCTGCATCTTAAAAAAGGGAAAAAAGGAAAAATGACCTCCCCGAAAATAAGCTCAAGTTCTGATTTTCAAGCCTAAAAGAAATGACCCGGTCTTATTTTTGGGAAACATGGGGTATACACACATATTTTATGTATGTATGTATGTATGTATGTATGTATGTATGTATGTATGTATGTATGTATGTATGTATGTATGTATGTATGCATGTATATCTGTTAAGCCCCAATTAAGGGAGGAAGCATACTGCTCTCCTTTACTGCCTTTCGGCTAATCACCAGGGACCATCTAGACAGAAAGCCATGAGTTCCATTGTGTAATTTTTTAATATGTGTGTTACGTATACGTGCGTTACTGGTTCTTATATATACTTATCTTATATATACTTATCCTCCTGTCTCAGCTGATCAGGGTAAGAACCAGTAGTCTAGAGGCAATTGTGTCTGCCTCACATGTAATACTTCCCTGGTTCGAATCCCAGTAAGGGTAAGGCTAGCTGATGAGAGCTAAAAAGCTTGAAATAGATCTATCCTAGTCTCCCTGATTTATTTATTGATCAATATCAAACCTAACACACACACACGTTTTTTTTAAATATGTAATTTTAGGTCTTTAAAAAAATATCATTTATAATCCCACCTTCCTCATGCTGACCTATGGCTTTAATAAAGATTTAGATTTGAGGTACAATCTGAATCCTCCCCTTTGGCCCCCAGGAGGAAGGCCCCCTACCTGGTAGTCCAACATCAGGAGAACAGTGCAGCGCACATTCACATCGCCAGGCCTTTTCACCTGGAACCCATCGGTCTCTTGGGTTGTAGCAGTCCTATGCCACTAGGAGGGAAAGAGTACAAAAGAAGGGGAAGTAGGAAAAAGGAGAAGGCCTTCCATGAGGAAACAAAACAATGTGAGAGCCAACACTGCACAGGGGATGGATTCCAATCCATGAAATAAAGCTTTGGAACAGGTAAACATGGAACCCTAGCACCTGAAAAGTACTCAGGAAAGAGGAAGGCTGACATCCCAATACATTGCCTTGGGTCTCTTTCAAAGGGAGAACAAGATAAAGAGGAAAATTGGAAGATCTGCATAAACATAAATGGCTTTTTTTATTAATTGGCATCTTCTTTGCTCTGTATGAGAAATTGACATCTTGAGGCCAAATCCAGCATGGAGCTCTCTAAATTTTGCCCCTCCCTGAGACCCCCTCCAAAGATGCTACCAAACTATGATTTTAAATATTGCTAGAAAAGTATTAAATATATAACTGCCAAACCATCTTATTCACAATTTAATTTTAAACAAAAGCATTAAAAATAGTCTGTGTCGCTTCCCCCCTGCCCCCCATTTTTCTTGTCAGAATATCTAGGGCCAAGAAATGCTGCTCAACTCTGCTATAATGTATGAAACCTCTCACCTCCACCAAGTGATTATCTGGGCCATAGAGATCTTTGTCCAGCTCAATCACCAGAGATTTAAAGAAGGATGAGAACTTTCTCTTCTGCTTGGTAGCATCATACTTGGAGAGAGCAGACTGCAGGAGGAAAAAAGGGAAGAAAAATCCTTTTATAGATAAAAATGCCAATACCCAACAGACATAGTTACAAACAGCACTGAAACCTCAGAAAATAAAACTATGAACTATCACAGCGATTTTTCTCCAGGGGAATATATAACATTATATCTTAGCAGAGACCATCATTTTGCTAAGATATTTCTAACATCTTATATGCCATATTTCCCCTGCCATAGACCCTTTCTACAATAATGAAGGGCCAAATAAGATTTCTTACATCTTTTCTTATTTCCAAAAATTAGATGTCCTTCACTTTTTTTAGCAATTGCATTCTGGCCTGCAAATGTCAGAATAACGTGGGAGTTTTCTGAAGTGAAGAAGGATCAGGCTATCCAAAACTATCCTAACCAATAGTGTTTAAGAGTAGTGCTTGAGAAAGCTCTTACATCTAATCTCTCTACTGCAATGAAACTCCAATCAGCAGAAGAATGCAATATTTAAGTGTATAAAACAAAGAGCACCTTTACTGTAGAGAGATCTAATTTGTGGAATTGCTCGTTTCAGAAAAATGTATGACAATTTGTGCGAAAATGTTTCTTTGGCTATGTTCTTACACTTGCCTAAACAAAAGCCTGTATTGTTCTCTCTCCATCTTATCTATTTCCAAGACCATCAGAAATGAATAACTCAGCTCTGCCTCATTTCTAAGCTCTCTACAAGACTATGTGGTGATGTTAATTCCATTCCTCACTCACATCTTCCAACAGTCGTCCTTCTACTCGGAGTTCCCATGAGGCTACAGTGCCTTCTCCATCTTCTGCGTCTGACTTGGCTGGATTAAAGGTGTTGGAGATAAAAATGCGCAGTTTTCTTTTTTGCTAAAAAGGAACAGAATCCCATAGATGTGAAAATGAGAATTAACATTTGAGATTGCTAGTATTATTCCCTCACCCTCCCAAACAGCAGTATTTCTATCCTCACAAATCTCTGCATTTGAGCAGGATAGGTATCCTTCTAAGGCATTTCTACAACATAAAGGTGTCCACAAAGAAGCAACCGAGAAACAATACTTAGGACTATGATGGTGAACTTATGGCAGAGATGGCACGCAGCGCCCTCTGATGGCACACGAGCTGTTGCCCCAGTTCAGCTCTGCTGTGCATGTGTGCACCTCCCGCCAGCCAGTCTTCAGGTCTTCGCCGTGCATGGCCTCTGCATGCCTCGTTTTTTGCCCGTTCCAGGCGGCAGAGATTGGAATGGGCAGAAAATGGGACGCATGGAGGCCGAAAATGGGGTGCCTGGAGGCAGCAATAAGCAGTAGCAATCTCTGCAGCCTAAAACAGCTGATGGTCGGGAGGCCAATCCAATCAACAATCAGCTGCTTGTGCTAAACAAGCTGTGCTAAAGCTAAAACAGGCTGTTCACTATTCACTGCAAGGAGGCAAATTGCTGGGAGACAGAGGCCAAAGGCTGGGAGCTGGCAGGTGGACAGGACTATATTCAGTGTATAAGACGCACCCAAATTTTCACCTTCTTTTAGGGGGGAAAGTGCGTCTTATACTCCGAAAAATACAATAATTCAGAAAACTGATAGAAAGGAAGCTATGAATGCATCAGAAAACAGCAGTTTAGTAAAATTAAAAGTATCAGAGATCTATGCATCTCATGTTTGTAGCAGCCACAACCTATTCAGTAGAAGCAGATGAGTCAGAGGAAGCCTAAAAATTGCTACACATTTTTCTACCTGTTTTGTGAAACCTAACTGCTTACTGCTATCTGCAAAAGTATAAAGCAAAAAACTAGCCACTCTTGCTGATATAGATTATGCTGGAGAATAATAAAGAACTTTGACATGCCTACTGTTGGGCCTCTGTAGCAGCAAGCTGCATACTGGTAGAATAATCAAGTTCTTTGGGCCATAAGACAAACTACTTCAGTGGGGCACTGTAGAAGCTGAGCCCTTCCTCCAGGTTGCAGTTATGGAGGATGGATGGGAGAAAAGAAGTATCTCCCAGGTGTTTCTTTCTGCTATCACAGCCCAGAGCCTGTGATGCATGGCTTCCTTCTCAGCACTGTCAACATGAAGTATCCCTTCTCCAACAGAAGATAGGTAGTGGAGGTGCCAGTGGTGCTGAGGCCATGGCTGTCTCAGGCGATGGGATATTAGTTACAGTAGTTTCTCTCTCCTGCTTTCCTCCTGCAACACTTCTAAGACTATTGGTTTCATGTGATTATATATATTTTCTTTAAAAGACTGAAGATCCGGGATAAATGGAGTGCAGGGCCCCATCGCTGCGACAACTCTGCCTTCACTATGAGTATGTCCCTAGTTCATACCATGCAAATCATGTGATTTGTTGATCTTGATATGGTGAACCCACATTTGTAATCTGTAAGATTATATTTTAGATGTATTGTATAAATTAGGGATATGCAAAACATTCTGTCATACAACATTCCAATCCCTGACTGGGCTATTAAAATGGGAGAGTTTGGAATATTCTGGAAGTATGTTGCACATTTGGAATCCTTTTTGGATTCAGAGCATTTCGTAATGAACCCAAGTATTGTGGTTCTTTCAGTCAATAAGTTAAAACCTAACAAATAATACTAGGATGACATGTGAATGTAGCCAGTAGATTTATTTAGTTTTTTTAGAAAGCTACAGATGTGTGTTTCAAATGTATGATGCACACTTCCTCCTTACCTTAATTGGCCTTTTCAAAGCCTCCTGAATATCCAACCGTTTCCGCATAATAGTCTGATCCAGTTTCCTCTCAAATGCCAACAAATCCATGTATGCCTGAGACTCGGGTACTAATTCCCGGATCTAGAATTCAATGCAGCCACAATCAATCATCACAGCCATTATACTACCGGTAACTGCCAGACCAAACATCCAACATTTCACTCACCCGCTGAGGTAGAATTTTGTCTGCCATCTTTTTTTTCTTGGCACTGGACAAAGACAGAAAGATTGGATGATAAATATAATAATAATAATAATAATAATAATAATATATTTATTTATTTTATATACCGCGTCCTCTCCCCTAGGGGACTCGGAGCGGTGCACAGGGAAAACTAAAACACATAAAATATATACATCAATAAATACAAAAGATAAAAATCAATTAAACTAACTATCCCTCAAATATCAATTCCTGATACATGTTTAAGAACATCCTTGTTGATTTTGTATCTAAGAAAAATTCTGCTGAAACCAAGACTGTTTTAGGCACATAGGAAAACAGATGTATTTGGGATTGTATTTTTTTTTCCATACTGGGAAAGCTTTCTTGAAGAAGTCAATATTAGGAACCTTAAGCATACCAACACAGAAGAAAGCTCTGCTGATTTCAATGGGACATGCTTTTTAAGAAATATTGTAGAACTATAGAATTTGGATAATCTATTAATAGAGGAAATCATTCTACATCTGTATGGTGCAGAGGCGTAACATATTCCTTTAGCACACCAAGATCTGCCAGTGACAGAAAAGACTAACAGATGACTCTGTGTTATTTTGGATCTCAAATTAAGTAACACAATGCAGTCCATCTGTGTCCAAGCCACATGAAACACAGAGAGGGCTCTGTGCAAATACCTAACCAAATGCTAACTCTGAAGAATTATAGTATGAATGGATAGGTTGTTCAGGATGAATAGGGAAAGGAATTGTATCAATATATTGATATTTAGATTTCATTAAACTGTTTCCAGTTTCTTCAACTTGATGAAAGGAATGTGAACCAGCATTGCTGGAAGATTGCTTAAAAATGTCTGTCAGTATGGAACCCCTCTTTTTATACACTGCATTTACACATTTAAGTTGTCTTAATTAGAACTCTCTAATTTTCATTGCAGAACTCAATACAGTTAAGGGTGTGATCTCAAAGGTGATACAGTGGTACTTTGGTACTCATTGCTAATTGGTTCTGGGAGGCATGATGAGTACCAAACAAATTATTTCTATAAGGACTAATGTATTGAGACATAAGGCAGCCGACATCAACAAGTTCTAGCTTGTGAGTTGAGTACCAAACAATGAGTACCAGGAGAAATTTTTTTGCATCAAAATCCATTGAGTTTTAAAGCAGTTGAGAACCAAGGTACTATTGTAAAACCTTCTGGCTTAAAACATAACACTTATACTCCTGAATGCTAGGATGCCTATAAAAGAAAAAGAGGAATTTCTTACTTGTGATTTCGGTTTTGCACGGACTGTTGCTGAACCTGCTGAATCTGCTGAGGAGCTGGCCTTTTGCGAGACTGGTCCATTCCTGACTGAGCCATCCCAGGTCGGACAGAAGGGCTCCCACCATAGCCTGGAGGTCCCATTGCAGGTCCTTGAGGAGTCATGCGGCTACCAGGCAACATTCCGGGGCGCTAAGAAAAGAAACAAATTGACCATTGCCATGCCTAAGAACTCAACTGCTGCTTCTTCTTCTCAGCTGCAACAGAATCAAGTAGTGTCCCTCCTTTCAGTGTACCAGTTCAGCAACTGAAATTGTCCGCACCTTTGAAAAGAACCCTCAAATAATTTCCTTTTTAAAAACATCTCATAGAAGATTCAGTATTTCTACTCCCCCAATAATGTTTGATGGAAAAATATCTATTAAAAAAAAAACCTTTCTGATTTGGGAAGAACATAGCTATGCAACTCCTGCCTAGAGGAGTATACCATTCAGGAAAAAAAAGTGTTATGATTCAATTTGCCATCACCTTCTGATTTCCACCCCTCCCCTCCTAGAATTTGGATCCCGGATAAGATAGGTAGTTTTACTGCCCTTTCTCAATGTATTATATTTCTGATGTTTGAATGGGAAGCTAAGCAAGAACAAAACCAAGGAGTATTTTATGCACTCCGGAAGTTCTCCCATTCTAGATGTTCATCCACCATTATTAACCCTCAGAGCCATACAATGCCTTCCCCGCCCCCCACCCCTCTAGGTCCATTCTCACATTCCTTTCTTTCCTCCCGCCCAACCACAAAGCCAGGCGGTGCCTCTCGACGCCCGCAGCCGCCACCCCCCAGCTCTCTCCTCGCACTCTGCCCTTGCAGCCTCACCCCCATAGTCCTTCTCTTGGTCAATATCTCAATATATCTATATATCTGTTTTTATGGCGCGGGTCCCCCTCTCAGCAGCCGCCTCTCGTCCTCCATCTTTCAGGAATGGCTCTCGTCCTCCTCTTCCCCTCCGAGCCCCGCCCACTGCAGCTGAGCCGCCTCTCCCTCCCCCCCTCCCCCTCCCCCCTCCTCGACCACCACCAGCCCCCTCAGTGGCAGAGCAGCATCTCGCGCTCACGCCTGGCCTTTTAGAGCTCCGCCCCACACCAAGGACCGCCCCCTTTTTTTTTCCTCAGCCGGGCCAGACCGGTACCGGGTATGCAGCGCCGGGCAATGGGGAGCGGTACATTCCTTGTCCGGGAGCCGGGCCCATCCGCACGGGAGGCCCCGGCGTCCCTGGTCCTAGCGGTCCCGCCCCAGGGCCGGCTCCACTGCCTCCACCGCTCGGAGCTACAGCCTGGAAACCCGCCCGCGCCGCCATCTTCCCTCCCTCGGCCGTACAAAAGCAGGCGGAGGGCGGATGTGGGGCTGGGATGATTTAGTAAGGCTTTGCCATAGAGGCGCAAGTCTGCGGGAGGTAGAGCGTCGCCGGATTCGGCTTGGCGGGGGAAAGGAGGGACTCGCAAGTAGAGGCGCGCTGGGCCTCGTGGCTCGCTGGTGTTGGAAAGGGCTGAGTGGCAAATCTTTCTCTTACTTCCTTTTTCCAAATGGAGGGCAGCGCGCTCAATTCAGATGGGTCTCAGTCCCGCTGCTCGAAGTGCATAGCCGAAACGACAGCCTTTTTGGAACTGGTTTAACTCGGTTAAATTAAATCCAGAGAAGAAACGTTCCTGCCATTGAGGCAGGTGAATAAGCCAGGTCTGCGCGTGATGGATCCATTACAGGGATTTTTCCCAGTTTGTATTACAACTCCTAACAGGAATCAAAAATCAAAACTATATTTTTGGGATTGCAGAAGCAAACGGCGTTTTGAAACTAGTGTATAGTGAAACCAGAACGTGCATGCATGTGTACCTGAGCACCGGAAACCAAAGACCAGCTGGCTGGTGCGGACGTGCCTGGTTTTTTAATGTTTTTCAGGCCATTTCTTTGAGCCAAAAACAGCCCGAAAAACGGCCTGAAATGTAACCCTCACATTTCACTGGGGTTCCTTTTCTTTTAAAAAGTATGTTTGTTGGGGCAGATGTAAACATGCCACTAAAAATACTGTACCAATAGTCCTTGACTTATGAGACATTTGTTAAGTGAATTTTGCACCATTTAATGACCTTTCTTGCCACAGGTGTTAAGTGAATCCCTGCAGTTGTTAAATCAGTAACACAGTTGTTAGGTAAATCTGGCTTTCCCATTGACTTTGCTTGCTAGAAAGTCATAAAGGTGATCACATGACCCTGGGACACTGCCAACAGTCATAAATGTGAGTCAGTTGTCCAGCATCTGAATTTTAATCACATGATTATGGGGATGCTGCAAGGGTCATAAGTATGAAAAATTGTCATAAAGCACTTTTTTTAGTGCTGTTGTAACTGAATGGTTACTAAATGAACTATTCTAAGTCAAGGACTACCTATATAACATGCTTCATGAAATTTACCTTTTTGCTTCAAGATGTTTGCACAGCTGCAGGATTCTTTTAATCTGAATTCTAAAATATAGGTTTTGTAGCCACAAACTGGCCTAAATTTAAGATATCTCTATAATCTCCCAACTTTTTGGTTCTTTCCTTGATGAAGAGCTTTTGAAAACTTGAAGGCTTGTGTGCATTGGGGGGCAGTTCTCAATAAAAATAATATCCAACTCTGAATTTGGATAGCAGTTGACATGGGTATTCGTTTTCTTTAATTTGGATTTATTTACCGATCCCAGTAATTCAGATAAATAAAGCTCATTGGGAATCCCTATCCTTTTTGGCACACTGAACATATTTGACATGCCATGATGCATTCACACACACATACTAGAAGACTCTGCCATCCACTCTCTTGTAGTCTGCTCTGCCAGAATATTCTCAAACACTAAGATATTTTTAATGACAGGTCACATACGCAAAGCAGACACTGGGTTGCATCCACATTTTTACTGAAGTGTATACAAATGGCACTTTGCTTTGAAATTGACCTTCAGTAAATCTAAAATGCATGAACAGACAGTATGCATAGGTAACAAACTCAGGATCCTCGCATCCTAAGTCTATTGCCTGTCCTGTTCACGAAAATTAAATGTGATTGGGTCTTGCTGTAACGTAGTTCTTTTGTGACTCTTCAACTTTATTTCCACTTCCACCTTACCATATGCCTGCCACATTGTGTTCTAGCTTTGAACATTTCTTTTGTTAAATCTCTGCTTTTTTTTGTCATCTGCCAAAGGCAGTTTAGGGAGACCAATATTACTATTTGGGTGCATATGCTTGCATCTTTCCTATCCAGATGAGTTGCAGCAATTTTCTCTAAACACTTCTTGATTCAGGTTGATGGGATTAGTCCTCCAACATGTTTGGAAGGCACACGGTTAAGTCAAAAAAGTGTTGTTGCTATTCTTGTTTATGTAATGATTTAACTATTTCCTCTGAGGATTTTTTGCACCAGGGACCTTAGCTTCTACTATGTTGCTACAATTAAGTCAGTTATGCATAACAGATACACTGATAGATTTTTCTCTTGCTTATTCCTCCTTCTGTTTCCCTTTCTCTCTTTTCTCATATTTTGTAACACATGAATGGGATAATAATGGGATGAACTAAGGCAGCCAGCTCCCCTAACAGGTTGGAAATGCATGTAAATAGAGGTCGACATAGTGTGCGGTTAAAGATATGAATTTTCTGGCACATTTCTCTGTGCAAGTTAAGTATGAATTGAATTAGCATATTTGTCACAGTTTCTGTAGTCTGCATAAGCGCTTGTGCTTATCATCTTCATGGCACAGTTGGCTGCAGTATTTGTGCTTGACAATTTTTTTAAATCTTCAAGTGACTTTTCAGTGCCACACATGCATCAGGAATGTTTAGCTTAGGCATTTATGGTTGGATTTGAAAGGGGAACTAGAACCTGCTACAAGTTGCCTTCCAGCAGATAATCAACGATGACCATGGAGAATCCAAGATTAAAACAATGCACCCACCTAATATACTCGAAAAGCCATCTTTATTTCCAAGTCCTCTCTGGGCAGGTAGAGGCTATAGAAAAAAAATACTCATTTTTCTGCAATTAGCTGCTTCCTCTTCTTTCTCTCCTAGCTGTTGAAGTAAGGAAATCCTTGAAATGGCTGTTTTGTCAGTTTTTCAGAACAAAATGCAAGGCAAATATGCAACTTTGAAACTGCTGATGTTTTCCAGCCTACATCTAGGAAGGCATTTGGTTCTTTGAGAGGGACACTGTATGTGCATACATCTTCGCTGTATGAATTGGCCATTGCTTTTAGAAGAAAATTTGAGGACCTGATGGCAGGTGCTCTGCTGCTCGTGGGGTGAAATGAACATGAGAAATAGGCTCATTATGTATCTGCTACAACTTCCTCTGGAATGTCTACATGTGAACCCATCAATTTAAAACTTTCATGGGCTTTAAAGACTATTATTTCATGTTACTTTTCCTGAAACGTTTTATGGTGATGCTGCTTCAGGTGCTATATGGCAGTGATGGCAAACCATTTCGGCACTGAGTACCCAAACCAGAACGTGCATGCATGTGCACTTGAGCACCGCAAACCAAAGGCCAGCTGGCTGGTGCGCACATGCCTGTTTTTTTAATGTTTTTCAGGCCGTTTTTTGAGTCAAAAACAGACTGAAAAATGTCCTGAAAACAGCCTGGTTTTTTTACTGTTGCAGTATTTCAGGCTGTTTTCCAGTGCTCCGGCACCCGCAAAGACCAGCCAGAAACCAGAAGAACAGCTGGAGATGGCGCACATGCCCACAGAGAGGGTTCTGCGTGCCACCTTTGGCACACATGTCATAGGTTCGCCATCAAGGCTATATGGAATACATATGCTAATTTGCAATGTCATAATGTAGGAATTGTTATTTTATGATTGTGTATATTGTGCCTTAACGTAAGTGCCCTTGAAATAATGATTACAATGACTGACTGGCTAAACACGTTAAAAAGAATGCACTGATATTAACTATTTGCCTTGTGCTTTCTGTAAGTTTCTTGAGTAGTATAGTAGTGGTCACGTGGAACACCATCATGCAAAAATACTGCAAATTATTTATTTGCATCTCTTTTTTCTTAAAATCTTTGGTGGAAACACAACCGATATATTTTCCCAAATCTGTAAAGATAAGAAATATCCCGGTCATGCAAAAATGCCTTTTAATTCACTCTGCTTTAGCACAGCCTAAAGCTGATCCAGGATTAGAGAAGGTTTGAATGCAGAGTAGGAGCATATGGGATTATCAGATTTTGCTCTTGGGTTGGTTTGGTTTTTTTTTTTTAGTAAGCCAATGTTTATATACTTCTTGCAAGGTCTAGTATTGATTTAAACTCTGGATAGCATACTTTTGTCTGGAAATTGCCATTTTTAGAACATGTGGAATAAGAGTATATGCATATTTATTCAAATGAAAGTTCCACTGTTCATTTGAGGGGTTAGGGTTTAAGCCAAACAAGAGTTCATAGGATTGCAAGTTTAGTTTTCTTTTTATCTCATTCCATATTTATGTTGCAAATCTATTTACACATATAGTGCAGAGTTGGAAAGAAATGTTGAAAATGCCTTTCAGTCTCATAGAATGGAAGGAACAGTGCCTTCTCTCAATGCCTATTAGATGTTAACTAGAGCAATAGCTCTTCTTAATATCATATTTAATTGTGATTTCCACAGCCTTTATCTGCGCAGAAGTAGTAGAACATATATGGCATCCTAGATGTTATTGGAGTTTAGTTTCCATCAACCTCAGCTAGTGTGGCCAATGCTAGGGGTAAGTTGTAAATGTAGGCAAACTAAAACATCTAGAGATCAGATATTTTCTCTGTCCTCAGACTGTTTTATTAGCAAAATATTTTCTCCATTCAACTGTGTACTGTAGGACAGCACTGCTAGGTTATTTTATTTTGCTCAGTCATGCAGCAAGTGAGAAGTAGAAACCAGTGCTTTGAAAATGATGGCCCCAAAGTGTAACAGCATAAGCATATCATATAAAAGTCATAAGCAGGACAGAAACACCCCCCCACCCCCTTCAGCAAATTTGTAACTGAATAGCTTTGGGAATATGAAAAAGGAAGAATCCCAGACTTGCATTTTCTTACTGGATGGTCAGAAAAAGCAAAAGTTTAAAGCAAATGAAGAAGCAGTTTAATAACCGACTAAGAGAAAAAGGTGCAACTTGAATTAACAGCTTATGCACGAAAAGGGCAAAATATTGGCTTAGAATCACTAGGTATTGAGGACATGCCCATCCAAATTTTAGGGTTGGCACATGTGACCACTTCATTGTCCATTTGTAACTTTAGTCTAGAGCCTAATAGTTTACAACAATCAGCTTTCAAGGATGGTAAGAATAGTTGATTTGTTTGGGCCATCAGACCAAATCTGAGTCATGGTTTCTGACACTTTGTGAAGAAGAGCACAAGGAACACCAGTAATAACAGGTGTAGTCAACCTTTTTATGCCTACCGCCCACTTTTGTATCCCTGTTAGTAGTAAAATTTTCTAACCGCCCACCGGTTCCACAGTAATGGTGATTTATAAAGTAGTGAAGTCAATTAAATTAAAAAAAGGAAAGTGTTTCAGTATCAGACAAAACCTCTACCGCCCACCATGAAAGCTGGAATGCCCACTAGTGGGTGGTAGGGACCAGGTTGACTACCACTGAGTAATAACATGAGATACCATGAGCTAAATGTAGCTCATCATCAAATAGTTCAGATTGGAAGCAGACTGAAGATTATCTGGTTTTAGCTGTTGTAGGCAAGCTATTAAAATTGGAGGAATTTCAAGAACTTTATGAGGTGCTGTTTATTATATCCATTTCCCTATTCCAGTCATAGGTGTTGAGAAAAAAAAATCCGAAGATTCTCAGCCTGCATAGTTGGCATTAGGTTAAGGAAGGCTCCCTCATGTTCTGATCATGTTTACATTATCCTATGTGTGTTCTATCGCTGTAATCAACCATCTTATTTCCATGCTATTAACCCAAGTGGGGACAATTAATTCTGAGTGGCAAATTGCAATGAAGATTCAGAGGACAAAGTAAAGTCATTAATGATATCAGTTGATATATAAATGGTGATTGCCACTACTGGGCAGTCTAAATGTGATTTTTATGCAGATGTGTGCTATGCCAGCAACATACAAATATTCCACTTACAGTACTGTAGTGACATTTAGTCATAAAAAAATACAGCTGCCTCCTAAAAGGATGATATTAGCATCAACTTCCAAAACGACAGGGTACATAACAAAATCTATGTTTAATCAGATTTATTCAGGACAGCATTTTGTTTTCCACAATGACCAGATGACACCATGAAGTGTTCTAAGATGTGGGTGAAATGATCTCCCTCCATTCATGTTCCCATATATTGGTGTTAATCGGTATTGGTATTACTAATATGTAGTCCTATGATTGTATGCATAGGACATACATTAAGTTATCATAATTTACTTAGTGTGGTTTTCTGAATAACATGATCTCCTGAATGATAAATTAATGACTTGGGTTGGATTTGCCCAACACATTTAAGCTAAAATGTGATGGTTGGTTTGTGTTTTTCCAAAGTTTTGCTGATGACTTGTACAACTGTTTTTAAAAAATGACAGATGTTTTCCTAAATATATGTGATTCTTTTTTCTTTTTTTTAATATTTTGCCATCTTCTCTAAGATGTTGATACTTATAAAAAGGAAACCAGCTCAATGCATCTATAGTGCAGGTTGCAGTTTGGTATTCTGTGAGCAAGGACTCCGAAGTTAAAATAGTAATGGGTGATCAAGCATTCCAAATAACTCTTTTGTTCTGACCGACATACAGATGGAGGTGGCATTGTTCAGATGCATCTAAAGAAAGTCCACATATTATACGCTGAAATCTATTCACGCATTCACACACATACAAATACACATAGTGAGAGACAATGTTCCTACATTACACTAAGCAATATTGTGCTTTACATTTTGTGAGAGCGGCCATTATGGTTTCTGGTTTATAAAATATGATTAATGTCTGTGTTGCATGAATTCTGATGTATTCAGTAAACATGGTTAAAGTAGTTTGAGCATGGTACGTAAACTAATCAAAGATTTTTTTTGAAAAACTTACCTAGTACCATTGGAATGAAGGCTATCCTGCTGGAGAGTTTCAGCATTACATATTTTCACCAAAATTGTTGCCTTTAAAAAAAACTGCTATTATTTTGGTTTTGCTTGTTGATGCTTGTTGATCTTACCACCTTAAATTAGTATGGTGCTGTCACAGCAGAGTTATCTACTGGGTGGAAGTCACAATGTCAGCCGCAACTGTGTACAATCAGAGAGAACCCTGCCTCTTTTAATTATGTTGTATCTGGGACACAAAAAAAAGGGATAGGGATTTGATTGCACGGTTGCTGGGGTCATCTTGACTTTTTAATCTCTCTTCTAGATCAGGGGTTCCCAAACTTGGCAACTTGAAGACTTGTGGACTTCAACTCCCAGAATTCTCCAGCCAGCAGAATTCTGGGAGTTAAAGTCCACAAGTCTTCAAGTTGCCAAGTTTGGGAACCCCTGTTCTAGATGTTCCTATGCTGGAAGATGTCAAAACACGAAGAAAGAGAGCTAGAGAGAGAAAGAGGGAGAGAGAGAGAGAGAGAGAGAAAGAAGGAAGGAAGGAAAGATAGATTGTAGAAAAGTGGAAGAGGAAAAGGCTGAGTCTCCAGGGGTTGGTTTTGTCCTTTATATCATTGTTAGAGGAGCAAGTTTTGATATACAATGCGTTCTTCTTCTTGTGCTTCCTATGAAAATGTGTACATAGTACATATACCAGAGAGAGAATTCAACATTTTATACATTTGAAGGCATTCAGAGATTGGTAGTTTGGAAAAAAGTTATAATGGCACAATATCAAGGCTTTTGATGCTACTGAATGGATATATACATAGACATGACATATATGTGCGGGTATGTGTTTGAGTGTGTATATGTATGTATATATACATATACACACGTGTCTGTGTGTCTGTGTGTATATATATATGAATATACTGTATATAATCATATTTTATATATAAGAAATATAACATGAGCATGAAATAGTAAAAATGGATAGACAAATGGGAGACAAGGTCAAAATGTAAGCCCTATCTTCAAAAGTTTTCAAGCAGTAAAATACAATGACACCAATAAAAACCGCAGAATAAACAAAATGCTTTTGGGCAAAGAACACTTTAGAAAGTTTTTTTTTGGGGGGGGGGGAGGGGGGAAATTGGCCGTGGCAGATAATAATATCTTTGGGAAATCTGTTACACAACAGCCCACCCAATGAACAAATACATTCAATTCTGGAATGATCAGGATCCAAGTAAAATAAAGCTTAAAAAAAAGAGCAATTGTATTGCAAAAGCTCTTAAAGATAAGGAGAACTTTGGCCCTGGGTGCTGCACATGAAGCAGGTCTACATTAATATTACGAAAAGGAGGCTGGATGTGCCAACGACTAGGGCAGGCACTAGATGCCATGTGTGTAACCCAGGCTGAAAAGGAGATGAGTTCCTCTAAAAGTGTGTGTGTGTGGGGGGGAACCCACTGTCCATGGGCTTCTCCCCATCTGGCAGCTTTGAGTCTTAGAGGCAGTTTAAATATAGTGTGTTTATATGGCAGAGAGGGTGGGAAGTCCAAGTGCCATCAAGATCCTTTGGTGCTGTGAATGGACACCTGGGAATACACAGAAGCTCATTTCTTCCTCAGTTCTTAGAATTAATTCCCTTAATGTAATCAAAAGGTCATTTGTTTCCCATTCCTCTTTATACTTGTAAGCTCATGAAGCACAGAGGAAGTGTAGACCTTATCTCCTGCTACTTAGCAAGGCTGAACATGCATCAGGGCACCAGTACATCAGTACAGATGATCCTGGATAATCCAGGCTTATTTTTCTGATTTTTTTTTAAAACAAGATTTCTCCCCAAACTTAGCCTGACGGGATTCCAGTGGGTGTTTATCACAGTATGGGCAGCTCTGTTGATTTGGGCTCCTTGGGGAATTAACTTGGAGAATTAACTCCTTGGCTGAATTAACAACAGTGGAGAAGAAAGTATATTAACCACATCGCTACCAGAAGCAAATTTTTAAAGGTTACGGTGAGGAAGACACTGCTGTTTCTGATTCTCATTCTTATCGAACTACAGCCTATTATAAAATTCTGAAAGGCTTTTCACCAGGATGGCTTGGAATACAGTAAGCGGAACACTTACAAGACAAGGTCATGTCAGTTCATTTTTTGGAGCGGCAACTGTCAGACAACCCTTCACTGAGGGTGATGTCAGTCTCTTGAGTAGTCTGTGCGGCCTACCATCACAGGACCGCACATCCAGGCTCTTCTTAATATGGATTGAAATGGTGCCTATTTGGGAATAGGGGTAGGGAGTGGGGAGGGAAATCAAACCACCTTCTGATGTCTCTGCCTTTCTCAGGTGGAGAAGTACCAGGCACTATGGACAGGTTGTGTAGGAGACTTAAGACAAAAGCAATTGCTACCAAAAAGGAAACTCATGCCACCCTCCCTGACCCGTGGCTTTGCTAAAATGCCCACCATCATTCCCAGCCTGCAAATGCTCCTCCCCAATGCAAGCCATTCATCTTGGCTTGACGGTACCGTGGCTACATGGCTGAAACCCTAACTAGTTGACTGTGGCTGGATTGTAACAGTGACTGTTATAAAATAGGACTTGAAGTTTCTTTAGGAGAAAACAGGGAGTCTGACTTGACAATATATTCCAGAGAAACGTCTTCCCATAACTGTTCTTTTATTTTGCCGGTATGCTGATGATGCATAATAAAAGAAATGCCTTGCATCATTTGTATGCATTTTGCCTGGAGACCCTCTGTGTATGTCTCAGAGTGGCATCTTAATCCCTATCTACGAAATCTTGGCTGACGGTGAGAAGGGACTATTTCTGCCCTTAAAAACTAAGGGGCAATGTCGTTTCCACGCTCTACTAAAGCAAGCGACCCTTATCGTTGCCCTAAAAGTCCCTTCTGTTCTTTCTTGCTAAAGTGAGCGCTAAGATTCTGCCAGCCAAAGTAATGTTGGCACCTTATTTCTGCCTGTTAACCATGGGAAATAAAGAGGGAAGCCCAAATCAAGAGACAGGTGCATTGCTTTCTCCTCCTATTAGCAGCGACAGACCCTGAAGCATGACTTCTTTGGAAACAATCTCTTTTGTACATTGTGGAGAATTCTGTGAAATGGCAGAACTTGTTGCCTCTGAACCTCCCTGAACCTTAAGAATTGTCACATCTTTCCTAATAACATGCACAGAAGGGGGCCCAGGCAGCTCATCATGCGAATGTTGTTGTAACCTTTGGAACAGCTTTGCTACCTGCAAAGTGGGAGGACTGGGGTGATGGGTGGCATAGGCAAGGGCTCCAAGAAGAGCAGAGTCCAGGCCAGGTCGAATGAAGAAGCTGCCAGTTGGATGAGATGAGCAGATGACGGCACATCCTACGGAAGTGGCTCTCTCAGTTTGTTTTGCAGTCTTGCTCCAGGGAAGGCTATGATTGTTGTTGGCCTCCCCACAGTGCACAGTCAGAAGGGAGAGGGGAAGAGAACTGAAGCAGCACTTCCTTTCGATAGATAAGTAGCCTCTACAAACAGAATGCCACAGAAACAGTCAGGCTCTATCTGTTCCCGTAGGTTCTTCTTGGCATTCGGATTAAAAGAGACAGAGAGAGAGAGAGAGGGAGGGAGGGAGAGAGAGAGAGAGAGGGCTTTGCACACAATGACCACTGCCACACAAGGCTTGCTGTGGTTAGGGAGCATGACAGATACAGAAGGAGAGACACACAGTTAAGACTTCAGTGTTTGTGGATCGGAGAAGGCCGTGCCCTCACCTCCATTGGATACTGCGGGTTGGGGGTGGGGGTGGGGTTCTTCCAGCAGCACTTCTGTTACGTTTAAAGTTCAAGGGCGTCATTGGAACGAGCAGAAACTGGAGTGGATCTGGCAGCTGAGCCTCACCTCTGTCCAGCTGGCTCCATGTGCGTATCGCTGCATTGGCCTGGGGCGGATGGATGAGGAGAGGCTGCCTCTCCAGTAGTCTGAGATAGAGGCCCTGCAAAACATTGGCAGGTCCACGGGCTGGGCCGGGCCAAAGCTGCTCAGCATGGCCCCTTCCCTTTGGTAGTGTTAGTTGTACATCCAGTTGTCAGTTAACAGGTAAAATCCTCAAAAGTTCCTCGGGCTGGGTGGTGAGGTAGGATGTTGGCTGCGTACGTCATGCCTGCTGGATGGCCTCGGATATTCTCACATGGATTCTGGAAAGGTGGAGAGGAGAAGCAAAAAGGAACATAAACAGAATGGACATGAAAAGTAGCATGGTAAACAAGAAACATTGATAAATGGGACCCTAAGGTCCAGGTTTTGAGGGTTCAAGAGACTCGGTGCCATGGAGGGGGAGATGGTTTTAATTGAAAAAAACAACAACAGCTAAACTTCTGGAACTTAATCAGACTTGGAATAAAGGGCATCTCCCAAGGTCTGTGATGGTGAACCTATGGAACGCATGCCACAGGTGGCACGCGGAGCCATTTTTGCTGGCATGGCAGCTGTCAGCTCCGGCACACGTGCACACACTGCCCAGATTATTTTCGGCCATTTTTGGCCCTCCCCAGGCTCCAGAGGCTTTCTTGAAGGCTGGAGAGGGTGAAAAACGGCCCAATGGGCAAACTGTAAGTTTGTTCCCAAACTTCTGGTTGAGCCGTTGGGCTGTTGGGCAGGTGGGCTGTTGGGCAGGTGGGCTGTTGGGCAGGTGGGAGGGGGGTTTCATGCATTCATGTGCAGGTGGTTGGGCGCATGTATGTGTACGATAGCACACACACACACACACACACACACACAAACAATTTTGGCACACCTTTAGAAAAAAGGTTAGCCATCACTGCCTAGGTATTCCTCATCATCTGTCATAGAAGACTGGTCTTGTTTCATTAAAGTAGCTCAAGAAGATAAGATACTTTGCTGAAGATAGCTTCCTGTCTCTACCAGTGCTCCTACATGAACTATGAATCATGTCACTGTTCCCTAATTGGAACTTTTTTGTGCCACTTGGCCCAATTCATTGCATACTGATGCTGGTCATGATGGCAGGATGGAAGGGCTTTTACATCAGATAATTAGAAATCTGATTTTGCGAGAAGACTTCAACTCTTGCAGTGCACATTATAGGAGAGGTTGCGGTAGTCCATTCTGATATAAATTTCCACGAACCATATGAGTAGCCTGCCTCAAATTTTATAGATAAAGGTAATAAAGGCTTTGAATACTCCTATAGCAGTGGGCAGAGTTAGCATGCAACACTGCCTTCTAACCACTGCACCAAGAGCTATGGTGGTGCAGTGGTTAGAATGCAGTTTTGCATGCTAACTCTGCCCACTGCCAGGAGTTCGATTCTGACTGGCTCAAGGTTGACTCAGCTCTCCCTCCTTCCAAGATCAGTAAAACCAGGACCCAGATTGTTGGGTGCAATTAGGCTGATGCTAAACTGCTTAGAGAGGGCTGTAAAGCATTGTGAAGTGGTACAGAAGTCTAAGTGCCATTGCTAGTACTATCTTGTAGGACCCAGGGAATCTGTCTTAGTAGCTGCATTCCTCCTGAGGTCCACATGGCTCCAACTCCCTTGGGACTGTAAAGCTGTAACAATCTGGCTCTTCTACCATGCTCTGGGATAGCAACAGAACTAGAATACAACCCCCTAAACTGTTGTATTTTTGGCATTTTATACTAGTTCCTAAAGACAGATTTGTCCTGCCAAAAATAAATATGTGCTAAACGAAGTAAAGAAAATGGTTGTTGCTAGGTTTCAAAGTGATTGAGTAGAAAGTTAAGGGGCTGAGTAGATAATGATGGGGAGAAATCCTTAGCCATGTTAAGTCACCACAAAGCAGCATGGACAGCTGTAGATAGCTGAATTGATCATTGATCTTTTGAATGGCTTCTGGTCATTTATGGAATTTATTTGTAAGATTTTTTACCCTGAAATTTAGGGCCCTAGCAAAGTTAACCTAGTATTAAAATTAATATTGTAGATATAAATAAATAGAATTGGATTCCTTATTGTATGGTATTATGAGAAGTGTAATTCTACCAGAGGGCAATAGTGATGGTCAGGATTCCAAATACAGAAATCTCAACTGCTTCACTAAACTGTAGATGCTTTATTGTTTGAGAGAGTTTGGCACAATTAAAATGATACAAACTCAAGTGATCCTCGAGACGAACGTGTAGCCAGGCCATCCACTTGGCAGGTGACAAGGGAATGTACTAGATCAGAGGTTCCCAAACATGGCCACTTGAAGACTTGTGGACTTCAACTTCCAGAATTCTCCAGCCAGCTCTGCTGGCTGGAGAATTCTGGGAGTTGAAGTCCACAAGTCTTCAAGTGGCCAGGTTTGGGAACCTCTGTACTAGATTATGAGGTGTAAACACTTACATGGCGCTTCACGTCATCCAGGCTCAGGGCAACACCCTTGTCACTGTTGTTCCCTTTGTGTTTCTTCTCACACTTGTCACGGCGACAGAGGTGGAACTTAATAACCTAGAGATTGAGCAAGAGGAAACGTTCATCATTGGAAACTATTAATTGGGATTATTTAGAATTCTTATGTACAGTAAGAATTGACACAGTATGTCAGTGAATAAAATTCTATATGATTGAGCTGTTAACACTAATAATCACATTGAAATGAACTTTAGGTCTACATAGAAGTCAAATTCTCAAAATGGTGTATTTCAGTGAAGTGTGATGAAGAATTACTTTCTTATTGATTCAGTTTATTGCTAAAACTTAACACTTTTTTCTTAACTGAAGAGAACTAAAAGTTTGCTTCAGAACTAAAGCGCTCCATGGCTCGGGACCTAGCTGTCTGCGGGATCGGATCCTGCCCCATACATCCTCACGGCCGATTCGCTCCCACAGAGAGGGACTTCTCCGGGTGCCGTCCACTAGACTTTGTCAGCGGGCGACGCCCAGGGGAAGGGCCTTCTCTGTGGCGGGCCCAGCCCTCTGCAACGACCTTCCCCCCGACATTAGAACAACCACGGACCTCCGCTCCTTCCGTCAAAAATTAAAAACACACCTTTTCTGCATGGCCGGCCTAGGTTAGTCTCTACCTTAGGGTGCTAGGGAACGCTAATTTTAATATGGGGTTTTTAGTGCAGGGACAAGTAGGTTTAATTTGTTTTTACTCTATTGTATTTATTTTTGTATATATATCTTATGTGCTTTAATTTTCCCTGTGCACCGCTCTGAATCCCCCTGGGGAGAGGACGCGGTATATAAAATAAATTATTATTATTATTATTATTATTATTATTATTATTATTATTATTATTATTATTATTATTATTATTATTATTATTATTATTATTATTATTATTATTATTATTATTATTATTATTTACAGGATATGTTTCCTGGATACCTCCTTATAAGCCATAAATTGTGTTCTTTTCCCTCATGTTAACAATGACCAACACTCACCTCATAGGCATAGTCAAAAAGTTCAAGCACAGTCAGTAAACTGGCCCCAATAAACAGTCCCATCTGTCCCCCAATGTCACCTGTATGGGAGAGACAGGAAGACACACGTCAGGTCTTTAGATGCATCCCAATCCCAAGCTTGGCATGTTTCTTAAATTGAATAATTTCCATCTCTGGGTAATCCCCAGGTATGCCAACCCACATTGAAGGGAAAGGGGGAAACATGGATTACATTGAAGTCATCCCCAAAGGTCACCCCTGCCATGGAAGCCTGGCATTTACAGGATCTGCTCCAACTGGCAGTCAGAAAAAAAGTGATCTCACCCAGCAGTCCAGCTACTTCATATGCTTTCTTCTGCTCAATAGTTTCATAGTTCAAAGCCTCGAAGAAAATGTCCAGAACGAGGATGTTCTCCCTGCGTAAGGTGAAGGGAAGTAAAAGGGATCCAAAATTTAAAATCTGCCCACCAAAGAATCCAGTAAGTAGACCTTAGGTGATGTTTGCAGTTTGGGCTAATGACCAACTTAGCAAAACAACCACCCATAGCTGAGAACAGATACATACGCTCACGTGTCTGCACCTAAAGACACAAATGATAGTTGCAGCTGTTTGTGGAATCATCACAAGATATGTAGAACATTTCCTTAGAAGAACAGGATTGAAGAGATGGGAGACCTATCTGCCTTTCTGTGTTTCTGTCCGTTTGTCCATCAATCCATCCATCCATCCATCATCATCATCATCATCATCATCTCTCCCTCTCCCTCTCTCTCTCAGCTATCTATTGTCTGTTTGTTTATTTGTCTATCTGTCCAATCTTTTATCTATTAAATTTATTTGCCACGCATCTCACTGTAGGCTACTCTGGGGAGATTACAACATTAAAAACAATAAAACCATGAGAAATATTACTAATAACAATAAAAAGCAATTATAAGTAAAGATGGTGATTCTGGGCAGCATACAACATTAAAACAATAAAACCATGAGAAATGAATATTAAGTAAGTATAATATTTATTATTAATAACAATAAAAATGCAATTACTAATTAAAGATGGGGAGGGAAGGGGCAAGGTGTGCAGGAGGGGGAGAGGGGGGAATCTTATATTGGCCCGTCAATCACCTCCAGTGTGATGCTTCCCTACTGTGGCCCCAAATCATCTTGCAGAACTGGATTTTCAATCTTTTGTGCAAGGCTGGGAGGGTGAGAGCATATCTGACCTTGGGGGACAAGATGTTCCAAAGGGCAGGAGCCACAGCAGAGAAGGCTCTTCTGGACCTTCCAGACAGAATTCCTTAACCAATGGGGTATGCAGAATGCCCACCTCTGCCAGCATGGATGAGGCAGGCCAATCCTATTGGGATGAGAGAGTTTCTCAGATAACCTGAACTCTGGCCATGCAGGCTTCAAGGGTGATCACCGACACCTTGAATGCTCCTGGAAGCAGACTGGCAATCAGTGCACCTCACAGAATAGTGGTATAACCTGCTCACTCTTAAGAGCTCTGGAGACTGCCCATGCCACCACGCACTGCACTAGCGGTAGCTTCTGAATGCTCTTCAAGGGTAGCCCGATGTAGAATGCATGGCAGTAGTCCAGGTGTGAGATGACCGGAGTTTGAATGATTGAGGACTCCTGATCCAGGAAGGGGTGCAACTGACACAACATGAGTATTCAAATGCCTGTGTTCACCAACTGGGAAAGGAAGAAATGTTCTCCTGGAATTGCTAAGAGAATTGTTTTTAATAGGAAGAAAGAGCCAAATAGTGTCTTCTTCATTGCACGGCTGGGCTTCTGTTCTTTCCTCATCTGCCTTTTTCCAAAGCTGTCTCTCGGTTCTAAATCTCTGGGTTTTCCCTGACAATACTTACAGCTTTGTGCTGATGGTGGCTGCTGCTGTCTTATTAGTTTCTATTTTGGCCAGTTAGTCAGGGATGACAGGAAGGGGAAGTGCAGAAAAAAAGATAATAGTTGAGTTGGATGCAAGGTCATAACTCAGCCAGGAAAAAATAACTCACCCAATGTACTGTTCACTCTTGTTGTACTTCTTAGCCAAGTACTTGGCTGAGGCCTTGCTGGGGATCTTCACCATGGACAGTTCTTTACCGTAGCGTGTGACGTTGCAAGGCATCTCACATACACAATAATCATTGTCCCGCTCCACCAAGAAGTCTGGAGACCCCAAAGGAAGGGAGAAGTCACAATGATTTCAAATAACAAAATACCAAATACCGTTTATAATATCTCATTTTAAGAGACTGGAGAGTTGATGTCTATTGGTCCTTACCAAGGGCTGGATCTGCACATTCTTTGTACTGTTCAGGGGTGCAGTAGGGAGCATCACCTGCAAAAGAACATAAAGTGATGTTATGCTTTAATGTGAGCAGCTATTATGGCGAAGATCATTCCTGCTACCCTTATTATCTAAAGGGCTTCTCTCTCTCTCTCTCTCTCTGTCTCGCCCTCCCTCTCCCTCTTCTCTTTCTCTCCCTCCCTCCCTCCCTCCCTTTCTCTCATTTCTTTCTCTCTCCCTGTCTCTCCCTCTTTCTCTCTCCTCCCACTCCCTTTCTCTCTCATCACTTTCTCTCTGTCTCTCCCTGTCTCATCTCCCTCCCTCTCTCATTTCTCTCCCTCCCACCCTCCCTCCCTTTCTCTCATCTCTCTCCCCCTTCCTCTTCCTCCCTCCCTCCCTCTATCCCTTTCTCTCTCTCTCTATCTTTCTCTCTCCCCTTCCCTTTCTCCCTCCCTCTCATCGCTTTCTCTCTGTCTCTCCCTCTCTCATCTCTCTCCCTCTCTCTCATTTCTCTCTCCCTCCCTCCCTCCCTTTCTCTCTCTCATCTTTCTCCCTATCTCTCATCTCTCTCCCCCTTCCTCTTCCTCCCTCCCTCTATCCCTTTCTCTCCCTCTCATATCTTTCTCTCTCCTCATCCCTCCCTTTCTCCCTCCCTTTCATCGCTTTCTCTCTGTCTCTCCCTCTCTCATCTCTCTCCCTCTCTATCATTTCTCCCTCCCTCCCTCCCTTTCTCTCTCTCATCTTTCTCTCCATCTCTCTCTCCCCTCCCACTTTGTTCCTTTTCTTTCCAGTGGAACAAACCTCTCCCCTCATCCTTTTCCACCCTGCTTTCCTTCTGTTGGAAGGAGGAAGGAAAGTTTTACAAGCATATCTGAAATGTGCAAATGATTGAAGGATCGAATAATTTTACAAACAGGATATCTTATTTTTGAGTCAAATAATGTATTTAGTTTAAATCTTTACTTGTTTTATATCTTGTCTTTTGTTAAGGAGCTCAAGATGTTGACGGTTATTGTTTTATCTTGGCATTCTATTTTTGGAGTGTGGTATATGGCAAGTAAATATGTGCACAGCTACATACCAAGTTGTGATATGGGCAGATTGCCTGGGTGAGGGAAAAATGTATGTGTTTATAAATATAAACAGCATATTTCTATCCTCTTTTTTTTGGTAGGAATCAAATTAAGCTTTTTTTTTTTCTTTTGGGCTAATAAGGTAATATTTAGATTTCAATGATTGCCTTTGTATTATATTATGCTGTTGGAGTTTTTCAATATACGAAGTGGTAAACCTGGAATTATTGTTGATGTTGTATACCTGTATTTTTATTAGATCAGCATCCTATATTAAAATGCCCATTCAGCACTAATAGAAATCAATCTTATGCAAAGTCTAACACATATAATACACAAACATTTGAATGAAAAGGAGGAGAACTTATATTTGGGACCCTCTTGATTTTGTGATTAAAACAAAGTTGTTAAAAATGGACACTGTTGATATAATTGTTCCCAGAACTGCTGCCTCTCCATCTTTCTTTGTGAAACATATTTTTAAAGGTGAAATATATTTAATTGAAATTAACCAGGTCCTAGGAATTCACAGCAGGAAATGAGAGAACTGCCACTCCCTGGCAGTGCTCTTCGCCATTTTTTTCATGCACTATTTTCCCCCATATGCCATTTTTTTCAGCCCCAGCGATTAAACCTGGACTATTCTGTGTGCAAAGCAGGTCCTCTGTTATTACTGGGCTGTGAACCTTCCTTTAATGTGACAGTGACCCTTACACTGTCTGTTGCTTTTATTTCTGGAATATCCACTAAATGCAGAAACTCTGTTAGATTCCCTTCTCTATGAATCTTCTACGTACCACATTCTGTGTTATAGCTAGAAATAAGAAAAACAACAACCCTATCCTGGTAACCCTTGATTAACAACCACAACTGGGACCAGCAATTCTGTTGCTAAATGATGTGGTTTAGTAAAATCACCTTGGGATTTTATTGCTGGCTTCTGAATTGACTTTGCTTGTTGGAAGCAGACTGTTAAGCATGCAGATGGTGATCATGTGACGTGATCGCAGGACTCTGCAAGAGGTGTAAACACCTGCCAGCTGCAAAGTGTAGAAAATCTCGATCGCATGACTGCCAGAGGCACTGCGACAGTCCTAAGTAGAAGGACTGGTCATAAAGTCACTTTTTCAGCACTATCGTAATTTCCAACCATCACCAGTGTGATTGTTAAGGAAGCTCTACTACAGCGGTCCCCAACCTTTGCAACTTTAAGTCTGAAGGATTTCAGCTCCCAGAATTCTCCAGCCAGCAAAGCAAAGCTGACTGGAGAATTCTGGGAGCTGAAGTCCTTCAGACTTAAAGTTGCAAAGGTTGGGGACCCCTGCTCTACTAGACATGGGGAAACCAAGCAGAAGACAATCTAATCTTAGTGCTTTCTATCCTCACGTTTTGAAAAGGGAAAACATTTTCCTTCTTAGAGATTGTATTCTAATACTAGACACCCTACCTAAAATAATCCAGGGAAAGCTTTAGAGCAGGGGTGTCAAACTCAAGGCCTGGGGGCTAGATCCGGTCCATGGGGTGCTTAGATCTGGCCCGTGGGGCCACCCTGAAAACAGCAAAGGACCAGCCCATGGGGCCTCTGCCAGTGAAAATGGAGCTTGGGGGGGGGGGCTATGGGCAGCCCTCCCGAGCTCCATTTTCACTGGCAGAGGGTTGCAAGAGGCTGTCGCAGTCGAAAACGGAGCTCGGGAGCCCATTTTTGCTGGCAGAGCACTCGGGCCACCACAGGTGCCCCGGACACGAGTGATATCAAACTGCCCACCCCAGCTCCCTGAAGTCAAACATAACCCTGATGTGGCCCTCAATGAAATCGGGTTTGACACTCCTGTTTGAGAGCTTAACTTCTCAGGTTATAGAAACTGGTCCTCAATTTTTCCATAGAGAGCAAATGTTGTGTTAACACATTGTGCAAACAAAGTATCCAATTAAAAATGGTACACTTAATGAAGGTATTGCCATCGTCTCTATTTTCTTTGCACCTTAAGGCAACCTTATTAGTCAGCATCTACAATGAATCTGAACACAGGGTCGCATTATGCAATCAAAATTGATTGCAAACCCCTGCATTAATCCATGTCTTTACTTGTTTATCACCTATCCTAAATCATGATACCAATATCAATTTCTAATCAGGTTTGATCTATAATCTGAAAAATATTCCCCACCCCTCCCATTTTCTCATCATTTGTCTATGCTAGTTCTGCCTACTCATCCCTAGGAGATGGAGCGGACTAAAATCATTAACTCACTTCCTTGTTAGGATTATGCTAATTACATATCTGGAAGGGCTAGTCTGATTAACAAGAAGGACTCTTTACAGACCAAGGTGAGATGGTTGAAAGAGCCCTGGCGTCTGTTAAAGCGTGCCTTAGAACCAGAGAATGGGAGTGGCTCAATTAGGGGAAGCCATAATTAGATACGAACCATAACAAGAAGCACTTTTAAAGAATATTTTCAGCAACTGTTAAACACCTCACTTCCATTGCTTTGGGGCAATGTTGGTAATTACTTTGAAAATAAATGAAAATATTCATGTCTTGACAAAGTAGCACCCTCACTCTAAGGGTAGTTTATTGCGCCACCAGGACACTTCTAAGATGCTAGAGCTATTGAGGTATATAGCACAGACCACATAGACGAGATATTATCATCTATATTAGCATATTTTCTGGGAGAGCATGGTGGAAATTGTGGTGGATTACCTGGAAATCAACCATTTGGAAAACGCTAACCCAGGTAAAGATATGATTTATTTCAGCTTTTTAAAGGAATGTTCATGTGACTTCAGTGGGTTTACTCCTGCACCCCCCCACTTGCAGGTGGTTTAATTTGAACTTAATTATGTCATCATGCACCAAATTGGACTCTTTATTAGATGTTGTGAAATCAGGTATATGATACTGATTTGCCAGTTTTTCTCATATGAAGAAGGCAATGCAGTAAAATGGCTTAGAAGCAGCCACAGAAGATTGTTTTATATATTTTTTGTACATAGCCCATGGTTCCTATAAAAGGAAAGGTGGTATATGTATCATCGTCCCCATCATAATTATCTAAAAAATTGAAAACCTACAACAGTTAATTCCACAGCTGAACATATTGTGCAGATTAACATACTTCTGCTGACTCCCAGTTGCCAGCAGTTTGATTCTGACCAGCTTAAGGTTTAATCAGCCTTCCATCCTTCTGAGGTCAGTAAACTGAGGACCCAGATTGTTGGGCGAAATATTCTGACTCTGTAAAACTGCTTAGAGAAGGCTGTAAAGCACTATGAAGCAGTATATAAATCTGTGCTATTGCTATATGGCACATTCTTATATTGGTTCATTTCTAGTGCAATGTTGTTTTTGATTGCAAAAGTAATCCTACTGCTGCTATGTTAAACTTTTTAAACTGGAGGCCCAGTTGAAAATTGGGTGGTGCTATGGCTAGAGGCAGGGGTGAAATTCAGTAGGTTCTGACAGGTTCTGGAGAACTGGTAGCAGAAATTTTGAATAGTTTGGAGAACTGGCAAATATCACCTCTGGCTGGTCCTAGAGTGGGGTGGGAATGGAGTTTTTGTAGCATCTTTTCCCCAGGGGAATGGGGTGGGAATGGGGATTTTGCAGTATCCTTCCCCTGCCACGCCCACTGAGCCACGCCCACCGAACTGGTAGTAAAAAAATTAGAATTTCACCACTGGCTACAGGTTAAGATGCTGGGCTTATTAGTTGGAAAGCCAACAGCTCAGGTTTGAGACCCGAGCATCATGCAACGGGATGAGCACCTGTCTTTGCCTAGCTCCTGCCCACCTAATAGTTTGAAAGCATACAAATGTGAATAGATAAATAGGTACTACTTCGGTGGGGAGGAAACACTGCTCAGTGACATCATGCTGGCCACATGACTGCAGAAACATTTTTGGATTGTCAATGGCCTTGAAATGGAGATGAGCACCGCCCTCTATAGTCAGCAACTGCTATCAGAGTAAAATCAATCAACCTTGAGGAACTGAGATTTTCTACACTATAAATCTTGCGCTTTTATGACTCCATCTGATTCTCATTGCCTGCTTGCTTATTAAACTGAAACAGTTGAGATGGTTGGAATTCTGGAATGTGGTGTTTGCTGGGTGTTTGCGACTTGGCAATAGCTCTCTCCAGTCTGCAAGAGGAGCTGTCCAGCACTATCAGCAGTCCCAGCTGACTTGGTGAAGAATTGGACTGAAGCTGGGCAGATGATTATTAGCCTAAGAAGAGTTTCAGCACAGCATCTGGTTGAGATGTACTGGTGTCTCCTAATGCGACTACACTTAACTATCAGTATTCATTTCCCATCCACCATCCCCACCTCCTCTTCAAACCGAATCTTAATTCCAAGGGGCTGAACCTTATTTCATTACTATTTTGAATACAGAGCAGTGATTCTGGAGAATGCAAAACTGTGGGAGAAATCCAACTGAGGAACATTAGATTTCCGATTCTGCAGATCCTTTGCATTTATTACAGCCATGCAGTTTTCCTCTGTCTTCCTGATTCATTCTATAGGCCACCCTAGAGGAGACATTAACCTTAGACTGTCTACTGTTGACCTCACTATGTTCCTAAGAAGTCTCTGAGGGGGCGTGCATAAGAGCACCAAAGTGCCTAACGTCCCTGTCTAACAACCCCATTTATTCGTATCCATTCATAATCTTATATCTATTACCTTATACATGCTTGACAAAACAAAACAAAACAAACAAACAAACAAATACTCCAGTTTTAGCTCTGTGTTCTGCAGGCATTAACATAGGCAACCTGTTGTTACACAAGTAAATGTGGCATGCTAGTCCGCCATTTACATATCAAAATAGTGTGCACATTTTGGAGTGTACTCCCATAAGACAGCCCTTCATCTTGCAAAGGGATCAATAAGAAGGTAATTAATAATAATAATAATAATAATAATAATAATAATAATAATAATAATAATAATAATACTAACAGCAGCAGCAACAGCAACAGCAACAACAACAACAACAACAATAATAATAATAATAATTTGCAACTATTATGGACTCCGGTCCTTAGCTTCCCTTCAGACCTGTCCTTCCTTCTTACCAGGCATATGCACCATACGACAGTTGCAGTTCTCCACCAAGTAGCGGGTTTCACAATCGATGCGGCAAGCAGTGATGCTATAGGTATCATAGAATTCAGACTCCACTGTCACTGACTTGCAGTCACCCCAAGGTGGAGGAAGGTAGATAAGCTGATCAACAGAAGATAGAATGAGAAGGTCAATATCTCCTTAGTCTTTCCCAAGACAAAAAGAAGAGCTCCATTTGGTCTGTAATGATGATGTCATACACACGGGCTCAGTAGAGTTTACAAATGAAACAAGGCAGCAATAAACACATAAAATAAAACTACCAATAGCATATCCCAGTGTAGACAAGGATACAACTCTGAAGTCACTGCACTACTAGCCATTTGACCACAGCCTGGATTCCTGGTTCAGATTCCAAGGATGTTTTAATATAAGCCGTTCTTTTCAAAGGAGAGTGGAAGAAAAAGCATTGTGGGACACTTCTGGTTGTTTTTTTCTTGCAACAATTTACATTCACTCGTTATCCTGGTTTTCTTCCAGAAACCCAAGGCAGCGTTCATAAATACCACTTTCAATTTTTATTCATGATAAAATAGGAATAAAATATTGTGGCCCGTCAGCAGCCAGAGGAGCTGGCAGCAGATTCAGACAGTGAGGAGATTGGGATGGAACAAGGGCCAGTCCTGGACTCTGGGGAAGGTTCTGACGAGTGCTCTGTGTTGGAGGAAGAGAGGGGGCCAGGGCTGTCTGACAGTTATCTGCTGCCTTTGGAGTCAGACATGCAGATGAACAGCTGGAGCCTGTTTCCAGTGTGCACATGCGCAGAGTTGCCAGATGCAGGGAATACCGTATTTTTGGGAGTATAAGATGCACCGGAGTATAAGACCAGGAGAGGTTCCAGATGGAGCTTGGGCCAATACCAGTGACCCTGACCCGCAACTCGACTGAGGACCTAGTGGCCGCCTGGAATAATGCGGCCACTGGGGCCTTGGACTGAGTCGTGCCCTTGCGGCCTCTCACTCGGCGCCGATCCACCTTGGCTCCTTGGTTTTCCGAGAAGCTGAGGGTGATGAAACGCCGAAAGAGATGCCTAGAGAGCATTTGGAGGTCAACTCGCTCCGAATCTGACCAAACACGTGTAAGATCGCATTTGCGGACCTACCTCGTGGCGATGAGAGCGGCGAAACGCAATTATCTCGCCGCTCTCGTCACATCCGCAGATAACCGCCCTGCCGTCCTGTTTAGAGTGACCCGCTCCCTCCTTCAACAGAGGCCGCGGGAATCTCGCTTGCAGGGTCGTGCAGAGGAATTTGGATGTTATCTGCAGGATAAAATCGCTCAGATCCGGGATGAACTGGCCTCCAATGAGGTTAGCCCGGGCGGGCGGGCGGAGGCAGGTCTTGAGACCGTTTTATGGGAAGAGTTCGACCTTGTGACTCCGGATGACATGGACAGGTTGCTGGGGCAACTGAATACTACCACATGTTTATTGGACCCGTGTCCCTCCTGGCTTGTACTGGCCTCCCGGGAGGTCGCACGAGGCTGGCTCCAGGTAATAGTGAACGCTTCCTTGAGTGAGGGGTTTCTACCTGCTGCCTTGAAAGAGGCGGTGGTGAGACCCCTCCTCAAGAAGCCTTTCCTGGACCCAGCGGTGTTGGCTAATTATCGTCCGGTCTCCAACCTTCGTTTCCTTGCGAAGGTTGTTGAGAGTGTGGTGGCACAACAATTCCCCCAGCACCTGGAGGAAACTGTCTATCTAGACCCGCGCCAGTCCGGCTTCCGACCTGGGTACAGCACAGAGACGGCATTGGTCACGTTGGTAGATGATCTCTGGAGGGCTCGGGACAGAGGTTGTTCCTCTATCCTGATCCTATTAGACCTCTCAGCGGCTTTCGATACCATCGACCATGGTATCTTATTGTGCCGGCTGGAGGGGTTGGGGTTGGGAGGCACCGTTCTGCGGTGGTTCTCCTCCTACCTCTCCGTCCGGTCGCAATTCGTGTTGGCAGGGGGGCAGAGGTCGACGTCAAGGCCCCTCATATGTGGGGTGCCTCAGGGGTCGGTCCTCTTGCCTCTCCTGTTCAACACCTACATGAAGCCGCTGGGTGAGATCATCCGTGCTTTTGGGGTAGAGTACCATCAGTACGCTGATGATACTCAGCTGTACATTTCTACTCCCGACCAACCCAACGATGCCGTTGAAGTGATGTCCCGGTGTCTGGAGGCCGTGCGGGCCTGGATGGGGAGGAACAAGCTTCGACTCAACCCGTCCAAGACCGAGTGGCTGTGGTTTCTGGCGTTTCGATATAGCCAGTTGGTTTCATCTCTGGCTATCGGGGACGAGTCATTAGCCCCCGCGGAAAGGGCCCGCAACTTGGGCGTCCTCCTGGATTCTCAGCTGTCTTTGGACGACCATGTGACAGCCGTGGCCAGGGGGGCATTTTATCAGGTTTACCTGTTTTATATTGTAATTATATGTATTGTGTTTTTATCTCTTCTGTGCACCGCCCTGAGTCCCACCAGGGAGATAGGGCGGTATATAAATTTGATTAAATAAATAAATAAAAATAAATAAACGGCCCTTTTTTTTTCAAATAAAAGGCATGAATAACCTTGGGGGGGCCTGCAGAGTGCTCCTGGCGGGGTGGGGGTGGGGCAAAAAAGAGCAAAAAACTGGCCCGTTTTTCTCAAAAACGGGTCATTTTTTGGTCAAATAAGTTGCATGCATAGCCTTATGGAGGCTTATAAAGTGATGTTGGGGTTTGGGGGGGGCAAAAAACAGCCCGTTTTATGCTCATTTTAGCCCTCTCCAGCCCCCAGGAGCACTCTGAAAGCCTCCATAAAGCTATGCACAGCCATTTTGGTGAAGGGGGCGGGGCTTCAGGAGGCAAAAAAAAATGCTGTATTCGATGAATAAGACGCACCCATTCAGCCTCTTTTTAGAAGAAAAAAGGTGTGTCTTATACTCCAAAAAATACGGTAGCTAAGAAACAAGTGTCAACTTGGGAGTAAAGCCACAGGTGGATGGTGAATGGCCCCTCCCATAGGGAATAAAAGAGGCGCTTAAGGGGAGGGGTGTTTACAGGAGACAATTAGTTCATTCCTGCATTCTTGCGGAATCTGAAAGCTATCAGCCTAGACACTCTCTAAGCCTGATAAAGGTCGGTAGTTGTGAATTATCTTGAAAGACTGTGGACTGGGACTTTGGTGGAGAGGAATTCACTGTAAATTAAATAAAAGGGGTTTATCGGGATGAGGATTCGGCTTTGTGCTGCTGGGGACGCTTAGGTCAGAACATAAAGCATGTTTTATTTAATAAACTTAACTCATGAGGTAGGTTTTGCTGTAGAAACTGAGTGGCTGAAAATAGTTCAGTGAGCTTCCATGGCCGAGGGTGGATATGACTCAGATGCTCCTGGTCCTAGCTTAGTGCCTTAGTCTCAAAAACATTCCTGCTCTTTAGACTGAATAGAAGAAGCCATTTTAAACAAAGCAAATGTGTCTTCAACTTACCCGCTGCTCTTGGCAGGACACAAATGTTTGGAAACCAGGTGCCACTCCAAATCCCAGCTGGTCAATGAAGGGTGGCTCATCCTGGCTGTGGATCTGCACTTTAATCCCAGCTTCAAAGGATGTCTCATCTATGGCACAGAGAGATAGAAAGCATGGCAAGAGCAAGGGAGGTGGCCTCTTCCTTTTATTCTGACACCCTCCAATCTCCAGGGACATCAATAGATGCATCCACGCATCAAGGAGAAGCATGATGTTGAAGCTACAGGGGTGTGAAGAGCAGATTCTCCTGATCTTGTTAATGCACACCTGCCATAGTTTCCCCTGTTAGGAATTAACAACCTTTCTGGGCCAGTGAGTGCCTTTTGGGAGCCTCTTTTGGGTGTTGTCACAAAATGAGCGCCAGGATAAGGTAACGGAAAAGGTTCCCCTCGCACATATGTGCTAGTCATTACCGACTCTAGGGCAGTGATGGCTAACCTTTTTGGGCTTGCATGCCAAAATTGGGGGGGCACACGGGGGGGTTGTGTGTTAGCGTGCCACACCCATAATGCTACGTGTGTGACCCCCTGCTTTTGGCATGCTTTTTCCACCCTCCCCAGGCTCCAGAGGCTTTCTAGGAGCCTGGGGAGGGTGAAAACAGCCTCTCCCCCATCCCCAGAGGCTTCAGGAGCTTCCCTGAGGCCTCCAGTGGGTGAAAAACGGCCTCAAAAGAAGGCCTAAATCAGCTGGCCAGCGCACACAAGCACGCTGGAGCTGACAGGGCAACGCCTCGCGTGCTCTAAGAAATGGTTCCGCATGCCACCTGTGGCACCCATGCCATAGGTTCGCCATCACGGCTCTAGGGGCTGATGCTCATCTCCATTTCAAAGCCAAAGAGCCAGCGCGTCTCCGTGGTCATGTGGCCGGCATGATTAAATGTCTAAGGCACACGGAACGCTGTTACTTTCCCACCAAATGTGGTCCCTATTTTTCTACTTGCATTTTTACATGCTTTCGAACTGCTAGGTTGGCAGAAGCTGGGACAAGTAACGAGAGCTCACTCCGTTACGTGGCGCTAGGGAGTCAAACTGCTGAATTGCTGACCTTTCTGACTGAGAAATCCATCGAGCCACTGCAATTTTCAAGTGCCAGGATAGGTGAAATCAATTACAGACATTTATTTACCAGCAAATGGATGGGCTTGCAGCCGGAATTTTCCTCTAGATTTAACCCTTTGTTTTGGCTTTTCCTGAGCAGCTGAGCACGCTTTCAAGCAAAACATTGGGCTACAATCCCCCCCTCCTGTTTTCGTTATCTAAGAAAGCCCAGAGGCCTTCTAATAAATAAAGATGGTTTAGAAATTGAGGTTTCCCTTTACAAGCATGCCAGTTTTCCATAAATTTCTTTAAAGGATGTGTTAAAACATTACAATCAAGCAGAAAGGGGAGGCGGGTAAATACCAAAAGGGATGTTTTGGGCAGCACATTGCTCCCCCCTCCCGTTCCTTGAACTATCCTGCGGCAGTTTTAGGACTGTGAGTGATTGACCAGAATCAAAATACCCAAAGTCTCACAGAAACCAGTCTTCCTCCCCATTAATGCAAAGGTTGAGATTCAATCCAGGCACACATCCAGTGCAGGGATGAGTTGCTGCCGGTTTTACTCCCGGTTCGCAACCCATGGGCGTGCACTGTTCAATGTAAATTCTTCTTCGCGCGTGCGCAGAACAAGTCACAGTGAACTGCACATGCACAGTCACCAAAATCCAAAATGGCAGCGACCCAGTGGCGGTGAGGGAACCGGTTTGGGGGCGTGGCAGGCCTGGGTTGCTGCCAGTTTTACAACCCAGGCCTGAATTCCACTACCGGTTCAGCCGAACTGGGCCGAACCAGGAGCAACCCACCTCTGATCCAGGGATACTAATAACATTTCAAGGTGCTAATTATCATCTTTAAAGCGCTCCATGGCTCGGGACCTAGCTATCTGCGGGATCGGATCCTGCCTCATACATCCTCACGGCCGATTTGCTCCCACAGAGAGGGACTTCTCCGGGTGCCGTCCACTAGACTTTGTCAGCGGGCGACGCCCAGGGGAAGGGCTCTCTCTGTGGCGGGCCCGGCCCTCTGGAACGACCTTCCCCCCGATATTAGGACGACCACGGACCTCCGCTCCTTCCGTCTTAAATTAAAAACTTACTTTTTCCGTCTGGCCGGCTTGGGATAGTCTCCCTGTCTTGGCGTTTTATTGGGTAGATTTTAGCTTAGTTAGTTTTATGGAAATTTTAGCACAGGTTGAGTTTAATTTGGCTTTTAAAATTGTTTGTATATTTTTACTGTTGTTTGTATATTTTTACTGTTTTTTATTCTACCTGTGCACCGCCCCGAGTCCCCATGGGGAGAGGGAGCGGTTTATAAGTATTAAAATTATTATTATTATTATTATTATTATTATTGTCAAAACCAGGCAGAGTCCATGTGGCTCTCTTTCCCTCCCCTTTCTTTCCCTAGAAATGGAAAGCCAGGCAGGAATGCAAACATGCTTTCCACGTAGCCTCTTGATGACCTTTGATTAGGGACTCTGGCTTCACCCCCCTCCTGCAGCTTGAAGAACATGTTTCTCCCTTCACAGAGCAAAATGCTATTTCTGGATGAGAGGCAGCTACCTGGTTGGCATTGCTAAGCCGGTTGCTATGGTGAGTAGGACAGGAGCGAAGAGGGGGAGGCTGCACAAGGAAACAGGACGCGGAAAGGCAAGATGAAGGTCTCAGGAGGTTGTGCAAGTCTAGTTAAATGGTTGAATGGAGGGAGACTTGGAGGAGGGGAGGGGGTTCGGGCAAATTGAGTCTGCCTAAGGATGGGCAGTGCAGAACAGTGGTGGGTTCCTACTGGTTCGGACCGGTTTGGCCAAACCAGTAGCGATTTGGCGGTCTGGGTCGCTGCAACCGGCCATCTTGTTTTTCAGTTCTGCACATGCGCAGAGCAATCTTTATTGTACTCTGCATGCGCATTAAGTATACGCACACAGCCCACCCACAAACAAACCAGCAGTAGTGGCTGCCGGAACCCACCCCTGGTGCAGAACTATACATGAGGGATTCCGCCATGAGGAGAAATGAGGAACTGATGCAGGGATAGGGAAGGAGAAAGCACTTTTACCTGTCTCTCCCCAGACCGGAAGGTATTCATCCTGTTGAATGTCCAGCATGATCTCCAAGCCATTGCCGGTGCCCCCTTTCATGGTGATGAGGGGTGGCTTGTCAGATTGGCCGGAATTGAAGGTGTAGCACTTTCCGTAGCGGGTGAAAACCTGTGGCGAAGAAAAAGTAGGGTTAGGATAGGAACCTGACACTTCCTCTTGGAGGCTAGTGGGCTCTCCTAGCCCTGAAATCCAAGAGCAAGCCAGAAGAGAAGAGCATAACCTACAGCACTGTCACATTGTGTCTTTCAACACGTGTAATAAGTGTACTCTTTTGGGCCTGGTGGACACATCTGGAACTTGGGAACATGTTGCGGCACTCTTGCAAAATGGCTGCAGGGGCAGAGGCGTGGCCAGTTCCAAAATGGTTGCCACACTGAATTGCTACAACAGGTGGGGAACCATGGCCCTTGTGTGATTTGTGGACTTCAACTCCCAGAATTCCTGAGCCAGCCATGCTCCCAGTGACCATAGGTTCTTTACTATACAGGACAGTCTTTGCTTTCCTGAAAGCTATGCTTTAGATTTATTTGTTTGTTTGTTTTAAAAAATGTATCCTTTAATTTGGCTCTTTAACTTTTATCACACAAATGTGAAGCTCTTCCCTCACAAGCAGGAGGTTGTGAGTTTGATCCTAGGTAGAGGCAGATGTAGGATCTCCTGCTTGGGCAGGGGGTTGAACTAGATGACCTGCAAGGTCCCTTCCAACTCTGTTAATCTGTTAAAAAATGGTACCACATAATGCACAGTCTTTCATATTGAGGTAAATATATTATATATTTAGCTGATGAGAGCTAAATAGCTTGAAATAGATCTATACTAGTCTCCCTTTATTTATTTATCAGCACAAACATAACACACATATATATGTATGTATATATAAATTGAATTGTCTTTTTAAAACAAATTGAAACATTCTGTTTGGTTTTTAGATATTTTTATTATAATATGCATGTATTGGTTTTACACTTGAATTTTCCTTTGTAGGGCAAAGTTAGAAACACAATCAATTTAATATTTTATTTATCCTTATGAACCTCTTTCAGATTTGCCTCCTTTTCAAATTTGCCTCCCCCCCCGCCCCTCCAAGATAACAGGTATGCCTGGAAATAAAAATGATGTTGCCTGACTCTTTCCTTTGCAGTATCTTGTTGCTGGCTCCCCTTTAAAAATATTATTCTTTTTAAAATGCCAATTCAGCTGAAGAAAGGAGCAAAGGAAGAGATGTCTTTTTTAAAAAAAATTTTTTTTTAATTTTTCCATAACCACTCTTACATCATGAATCTTACAGTGTGTCATCTGGGTACCGTCTTTGTGTCATCATATTTAACAGTTACATCATTTTAATCTATTTTTATCTTGCCTTTACATTTACATTTCAATTGCCTTTTAATTCAACCCCTCCCCTATAATTCTAAGTTCTTTTCCAAATTATTTAATTTTAATACAATACAATACAATACAATACAATAGCAGAGTTGGAAGGGACCTTGTAGGTCTTCTAGTCCAACCCCCTGCATGGGCAGGAACCTTATACCATTTCAGACAAATGGCTGTCTAACATCTTTTTAAAGACTTCCAGGGTTGGGGCATTCACAACTGCTGGAGGCAAGCTGTTACAGAGGTTAATTGTTCTAACTGTCAGGAAATTTCTCCTTAGTTCTAAGTTGCTTCTCTCCTTGATTAGTTTCCACCCATTGCTTCTTGTCCTGCCCCCAGGTGCCTTGGAGAAAAGTTTGACTCCCTCTTCTTTGTGGCACCCTCTGAGATATCGGAACACTGCTATCATGTCTCCCCTGGTCCTTCTCTTCATCAAACTAGACATACCCAGCTCCTGCAGCCGTTCTTCATATGTCTTAGTCTCCAGTCCTCTAATCATCTTGGTTGCTCTTCTCTGCACTCTTTCCAGAGTCTCCACGTCTTTTCTACATCGTGGCGACCAAAACTGTATGCAGTATTCCAAGTGTGGCCTTACCAAGGCACTATACAGTGGCATTAACACTTCACGTGATCTAGATTCTATCCCTCTGTTGATGCAGCCTAGAACTGTGTTGGCTTTTTTGGCAGCTGCTGCACACTGCTGGCTCATATTTAAATGGTTGTCCACTAGGATTCCAAGATCCCTCTCACAGTTGCTACTATTGAGCAAGGTACCACCTATACTGTACTTGTGCATTTGGTTTTTCTTGCCTATATGTAGGACCTTACTTTTTTCACAATTGAATTTCATTTTATTAGACAGTGCCCAATGTTCAAGTTTGTCTAGATCCTTCTGTATCTTAAGCCTATCTTCTGGAGTGTTGGCTATTCCTGCCAGCTTGGTGTCGTCTGTGAATTTGATGAGTTCCCCATTTATCCCCTCATCCAAATCGTTGATGAAGATGTTAAAGAGTACTGGGCCTAAAACAGAGCCTTGGGGGACTCCACTGCATACTTCCTTCCATGTAGATGCAGTTCCATTGAGGACTACACGTTGAGTGCGGTTGGTCAGCCAGTTGCAAATCCATTTGGTGGTGCTGCTGTCTAACCCACAATTTTCTACTTTATCTAATAGTAGGTTATGGTCTACTTTATCAAATGCCTTACTGAAGTCCAGGTAAATTATATCAACAGCATTCCTCTGGTCCACTGATTTTGTCACTTTGTCAAAGAATTCAATTAGATTCGTCTGGCATGATCTGTTTTTGACAAACCCATGTTGGCTTTTGGCTATTACTTTGTTTGCTTCTAGGTGTTCACTTATTTGTTGTTTAATTATCTTTTCCAGAATCTTTCCTGGTATTGAGCTCAGGCTGATGGGTCTATAGTTTCCTGGATCTGTTTTTTTCCCTTTTTTGAAGATGGGAACCACATCTGCTCTTTTCCAGTCTTCTGGCAGTTCCCCGGTGCTCCAGGATCTCTGAAAGATATAGTTCAGTGGTTCTGAGATCTCGTCTGCCAGTTCCTTCAGGACCCTGGGGTGTAATCCATCCGGTCCTGGTGATTTGAAGAAAGAATTTTCTTTTTCTTTTTGTCTATATTCATTTTCTATCCAGTGATGAAAACATTCCCATATCTTATAATACTCGGATTCTTCCTTCTCTTTAATTGCCAATGTTACTCTATTCATTTCTGCACAGTCTAATATTTTTTAAATTACTTCTCCCTCTGAGGGAATTTTTTCCATTTTCCAAGTTTATGGAAATACAATTCTAGCTGCAGTTATTACTTGAATAATTAAACACACATTTTCTTTACTATATTTCTCTGGTAAAATACCCAACAAAAACAGTTCCGGCTTTAAATCAGTATGCTGCTGTACCATCCTTGCCAACCAGATGTCTGAGGGCTCACTGGCAACCTGGATACCATGTTAGGGACTCACCTTCGTCCCTTTCCCAGTTCCTCCTACTTTGGAGCCAGTGAGTTCCACTATGAATAATGACCAGTGGGAAACAGTTGAGAACCAAAGACACGGCTTAGTGAAAAATTATGTCCATTTGCTTGTTAGGCATAAGGAATGTGCTGGATTAGAAATTAAAAAGTGCCATGCAAAGAAGGAGCAGGCAGGATTCATTTGCTTTACGACGCAGGAAGCTAACTATCTCTGATGAATTCTCTTAAGACCTGTGGTGGTCTTACATCCTTCAGTATGAACAACAACAGTGACAACAGCAAATCACAGTGGAAGTGAACAAATACAAGTTCTGCTGAGTGTATTCACTGGTTGCATCTTCCATTAAAGGGCAGGCTCTGCCCTGCTGGCATTTACACTCCTCTGCGACTGGCTAATTCATCTTTTACAGATGGCCAAATAAAAGTCCCTGCCAAGCAATTCATATAACTAATAGCCTAAGGAATAACATTTGGCAACTGCTACTCGAGGAAAGCTTAAAATATTTGTAGACACATCTGGGTAGTCTTGTTTCTGCCTTGCTGGCTTGTTTGAGCCAAATTCTTGAAAGAATAAAATTCAGAGACAGACTGGGACAGACCATTCTGCATAAAGCCGCGAAGGAAATAGGCAGGGTTTTTCTTTTTTGCTCCCTCCCTCAATACCGCCATACATGCAGAGTCCGTCTATTTATCTGTATATGTCATAATTTGCTTTTTCCTTCTGCCGAGTTCTATAAAGTACTTATATTAAGCCAGTGATGAAATTCAATTTTTTTTACCATCGGTTCTGTGGACGTGGCTTGTTGGGCATGGCTTGTTGGGTGTGGCAGGGGAAGGATACTACAAAATCTGCATTCCCAACCCACTCTGGGGCCAGCTAGAGGTGGCATTTGCTGGTTCTCCGAACTACTTAAAATTTCCGCTACCGGTTCTCCAGAATCCATTAGAACCTGCTGGATTTCACTCTGCTGGATATTAAGTATTTCTCCATAGAAAGCCTGCTTGGGGTAATGCTTAAGGCAGGCAGGCTGGAAGCCAGGGGACTGGGAGTTCTAGTTCTGCCTTAGGCACAAAGCCAGCTGGATGACCTTGGGCCAATCCCTTTCTCTGAACCCTAGCAAGTTGGTAATACCAAACCACTCTGATATCTTTGCCAAGAAAACTTCAGGGACTTGTCAAACAGACTCTAAGAATCAGACACGATTGAACAGAAGTAAAAAAAGTCTGATTGAAAAAAAATAAATGAAGAGGGAATGCATCTATGTGTCCTTCCACTTTGGAAACTTTGTTCTCACATTTGGTATGTGCAGTCCTTGTCTTCACATTGGTACGATCTTGGTGACTACATGTGATAGATAAATAATTCAACTAACTCAATCCTCTTTTTTTGTGTATTTTTCAGGTTTCTGCTCTGCAGAATTAGCCAGTACTTTAAATCTACTGAGGTTTTAGAAAATAGTGAGCTGTGCTACAGTATGTATGAGATTGCACTTGATTTTAGAATCCCACAATTTCCTTGTCTCTGGTATTAACCATTAAAGTTCACTTCTTGTTCTTGAGTCAAGGATAGAAAGCAAGTATTGATAGTTACTAAGATTCTTGCAAAGACAAAAAGATTCAGGTAATTTATAGAAAAGAATATTTCTAGCCCAGGGTTGAACTGTGGGGTCCTTGCTGCTCTCTGAGCTTGGTTGTTTTCTTGCGGACATTTCACTACCAAACTAGATAACAACATCAGTGCTAGTCTGGCAATGAAAATCTGCAAGAAAACAAGCAGACTCAGGAAGCACCAAGGACCACCCACAATTCATACTCATTCTTATTAATGAACATTTAGATAGCCACAATTTTGGTAGTAGGATCTTTCTCTACACAAATGTTAATCTCTGGGTTTCAGGCAGTGGTGAAATTCAATTTTTTTTAGTACTGGCTCTGTGGGCATGGCTAGGTGGGCGTGGTGGGCAAAGGATACTGCAAAATCCCCATCCCCTCTCCTCTCCTGGGGAAAGAATATTGCAAAATTTCTATTCCCATCCCACTCTGGGGCCAGCCAGAGGTGGTATTTGCTGGTTTCCCAAACTACTCAAAATTTCAGCTACTGGTTTTCCAGAATTTGTCAGAACCTGCTAAATTTCATCCCTGGTTTCAGCCAAACAAAATCTAATATTCTCCCATCCCCTCAAAGACCCCATCCTTTGCACAGGTCACCCAGTATGCGTTCTTGATTTGTTAAACCCAAATTAGCACATATCATGCAAAGCAGTAATGAAGACCATGTATTTTCAGTTATTTAGGAAAACATGTACTTTGGAAATCTAAACTATGGCATCATTATGAATGATGCATGAATTATAGCAAATATTTAAATTAATCATTTGATTATTAATAATTATTGAATTAACTACTAGTAGCGACTGCTGCATTTTTGGAAAGCGTTCTGCTATTATTTTTTCGTTTGTTATGCTTTTAGGATAACCAGTATGGGGAAAAAAGAGATTTCCCTTCTTAAGAAGGCTCAATTAAAATTTCTGTAAAGGTGAATGCAATGGAAACAAAGATATCCCAGCCAGATCCCATCTCAAGGAGAAGTTTGCCTTGACTCTTATATATGTCATGATATGTACTTAGGATTGCAGCATCAATGAAAAAGTAGCTTACAATATTTCAAAAGGATTAGTTGCTTTTCCTTCAGCTATCACACTTGCTGACAAATGGAAAGTTGGGAAAAGGTGTTTCAGTTCTTTGTATCTTTAGGGGAGGGATCATAATTTTAACCCGAGGAATATCTTTGGCTTGTTAGCCTACTGCTATAAAAGATTGTGACTTGGGAGTAGGTAGATAGTATGATAGCTCAGAAGCTCCTTGAGCAGGAAGGATCTGTATATCATAGAAAAGAGCAAACTGAGAAATGTTGGGGGTGAGTGGGGGACTGTTAGACCAAGGGGTGTCAAACTCAAGGCCGACGGGCCGGATCCGGCCCACAGGGTGCTTAGATCTGGCCCGCGGGCCCACCCTGGAAACAGCAAAGAACTGACCCTCAGTTCCTCTACCACTGAAAACGGAGTTCGGGAGGGCCACACATGGCCCTTCTGTGTTCCATTTTTGGCCGCGACGGCCTCCTGACAATGAAAACAAAACTCAGGAAGGCTATGTGCCACTGGTGGGTTTCTGCAGGCTCGCACCTACTCGCGAGAGCCGGTTGGTGAAATTTAGAGAACCGGTGAGAGGGGGTTCCACCGGCGTACCTGAAAGTAAATCTGGCCCACTGCTGCCAGTGACCCAACGGGAAGAAAAGGAAAGGAAAGGAAAGGAAAGGAAAGGAAAGGAAAGAAAGAAAGAAAGAAAGAAAGAAAGAAAGAAAGAAAGAAAGAAAGAAAGAAAGAAAGAAAGAAAGAATTTATCATCACAATTGAGCCCAAAATTTTGGTTGCTAAGCAAGAGCGTTGTTAAATGAGTTTCACCACATTTTAAAAGGTGGCCACTCCCACCCTGTCACATGACTGCCAAGCCATGTGACATGTGCCACACCTACAGAGTAGGTTCTAAAAAATTTGAAACCCACCGCAGTCCATTTTCACTGGCAGAGGGCTGCAGGAGGCTATCATGGCTGAAAAAGGAGCCTCAACGAGTGATGTCAAGCTGCCTATATCCCCCCTGCGCCCCCTTAGGACAAACAGAACCCTCAATGAAATAGAGTTTGACACCCTGAGGTCTGAGATGATCTGTGGTTTGGGGAAAGCTTTTTTCCTCACCTTTCTTTTGTTTGCGCGTCTGTCATTTTCTTCGCTTAGATTGCTGAATCACCTGCTCAGCTCATCCCTGTGGTTAGCATTGTGCTTCCCTTTCTCTTGATTTGAGGCTTTGTTTTCATCCTCCTTATTCACTGAAGCTGTTGATTCGCCCAATTTAGTCTCTTGACGGAGTCCAGGATTTGTTTTATTCATTTGAGGAGAGTCTTTTTTGGTTTTTCTCTCTGGCAGGGAGGGCCAATGGCCTCCTGCTTTAAAGGTTTGAGAGTAGGGCCAGAATCAACAGCTTGGAGTGACCGGAGGAGGCGAACTCCGCAGGAAATCATTATCTGTTTCCTGGGGAGAAAAAACAAGATGGTGTAGAAGAGGAAGCTCGAGAAAGGAATGAAGAAACATGGCAGTGGCATCTGGAGACTAACCTGGAAGACTAACGGTATGAAAATGTTCTAAGAAACTGTGAAGGGCATAGCATATTTGTTTGCCTGCCTGACATTTGCCTGAACTACAACTAGGACAAGTTAAAATAACTCTGTCGGAAGGAACAGACAAGAAGATTCAGGGCAGCCTATATAGATGATAAAGAGGATGAAAGATTTTTAGATGGCAGGCAAAACAGGGGAACATCAAAGCTAATGTCATTTTCTACGCTGAAAGAAAAGAACAGGAATGGGGAAGAGTAGAATATATTTAGACCACAGTTCAACTTCAAAAACACAATCTACATAAATACACTGAAATGTATTTTTAAACCAGACACCGAAAATACTCAGATACAATATTTAATAATTCAAATGACTCATGTTTTCGATTGGCAAATTATGGACGGGGAATGATATGCATTTCTTTAATCTGTGGCCGACTGTACCACAATCACAAGATTCAGGCCTGCTAAAAGTACTTGAGTGTGTGAACTGGTGTCAAGTCTCTTCCCTTGTGGTCATCTGGTTTTGCTTTAGAACAAGCCACAACTACCCTGTTTCCCCAAAAATAAGACCTTCCTGGATAATAAGCCCAATCAGGCTTTTGAGCGCATGTGATAAAATAAGCCGTCCCTGAAAATATTGCAACACAGCAGCAGCCATGCTCTCTGCTTCCTGCACCTCAAAAATAATAAGACCTCCCCAAAAATAAGGCCAAGTGTTTATTTTGGGAGTCAAAAGAAAATAAGACCCTGTCTTATTTTCAGGGAAACACGGTACCTATGATCCATAGCTTGGGGAGCTATGGTTTGTTTTAGTCATAGCTATGTTCAGGCTTTCTAATCTACAGTGTAACTATAATCTTTCTCTTCACTGTCAATCAATCTCCCCCACAGAACTCCAGAGATGGGAGAGTGAACATCTGCAGCAGGGAACTGCCGTATTTGGCTAGGTTTCATGAACAATTTGAAACAATAACATTCCTGGTGTATGAAGTCTACATCATGAAGCCTACTATAAGTTCACCAGTCAATCTTGTCTCTATGCTACAATCCCCTTCTCTTTGTTGCTCCATTAAATTGCCATCCGCTTCCTCAGTCGAAGGTTCACTATATTCAACTCTATGAATTTTTATTCGTTTTGCCCATTGCATTCTGCTTCTAAATTTCAGGATCAGAAAGGAATTGGAATTCCTGGTTAGAACTAGAGAAAGTAACAACACTGAAATGTATAGAAGGATAGCCAAGATAGACAGGATATAGCTAAAGTGGTGAAGGACAAAATGCTGTCCAAAATATTAATATATAAGTTCCAAATGCCTGGTACTTAAAAGACATGCTGACCTACAATTGACCAGCCTCTGGCTGCATGTTTTCATGACTTTTGTTCACAACTCAAAGAAATACACGTTGAAATTCCAAAGGGACCCATTTTTATACACATTCCAATTTCATTGAGAGCAGAATGGAACAAGAGACACAAAAAGGACTAAAACACATACACCTCTGACCCTTTCCACTGGATCCATCAAAATGAGAGGAGAAAACATGGCTCCAAGAAGAAGCAAAATTATTATTTTATGTACTCTTTTGAGTTTCAGATACCACTTCTCTGCCTTGCTCTGTCGTCAAGGGAGCAGGCTAAAATCTTTTTTCTTTTTCCTCTAAGTTAACCCAATTGTTAACCAAATACAATACAAGTACAATCCTTTTCTTTTTTAAAGTCCCACTTAGCACACCATCCTGAGAATAAAACACTTATTTTCTGTCATTCTGAAACAGAAAACACACAACTGGAAATCAACTGAACATATTTAAAAAAAAGAAAATTTCCAAACTTTTTGCCTTTTTCCCAGGTCCTAGTGTCTACGTAAATACAACTAAGCATTTTGTTTTGACAATAGTACAGTATGGAAGGGGTTGGCTATTTGCCTTTTTAAAGGATCTGGTTGTGATTTCCCAGCTTGAAAGCAAGCACTGAGAGCTTGCATTCTAAACGATTGGCTGAACCTGCTTAATTGATTAGTCTAGATAAACAATAGCAATCACACTTAGACTTACATACTGCTTCACAATGCTAAACAGCCGTCTCTAAGGGGTTTACAGAGTCACCATATTGTCCCCAACAATCTGGGCCCTCATTTTACCCACCTGGGAAGGATGGAAGGCTGAGTCAATCTTGAGCCTGGTGTGATTTGAACTGCCAAATTGCAGGCAGCTGGCAGTCAGCAGAAGTAGCCTGCAGTACTGCATTCTAACCATTGCACCACTGTGCCTCATGAGGTCAATGCCATCTGCCCAGACTTTCTCTAAAAGCAGTGAAAAAGTAAACAAGCTGTCCCTATCCATTACATGCATGATCCCATATCCTTGCATGGTGCCAGACCACTGCAGCCCTTGCCTCCTCCCCCAAAATTAAAAATGGCCCCTGATGGATTGCCTTATGCCAATACTTCAGCAGTCTGCTGAAATAGCAACTTTGCAACTGCAGGACCCAACCGTTGTCTGTTGTCCTTGCCAAGAGTCCCCCTTTCCCCAATCCTGACTTACAGTGGTGAAGTTGTGGGGGCCACAGCGCTCACCCTGAAAGTGGCAGGAGAGCAGCATTTCCTCAAGCTGGTGGCCCAGCCGGTCCAGCCAACGCTGTGTGGATTGCTCCTGTGGTGGCAAGGGGGGCAGATAATGGGAGAAGTCCAGCAGGTTCCCCAACCAGAGCCACTGGGGGTCCCACAGGAGGGTCTGCAGAGCAGGCGCGGGCTGCAAGTTTTTGTTGAGGAGACCAAGCCAGTAGCCCCCGAGGTGGAGATCCGCTCGACTCATACGACGTAGCAGCACCAGGTTGTTGTTGCAGAGGGTGACAGCGGGGAAGGTCAGGTTGGGAGAGTAGAGGATATGCAGCTTGGTGTGAACAGGCCAAGAAAGCAGATAATGGACGCGGTTGGATGACCAGGTCAACAGCAAGGCCATGGAAGCCAGGATAGCCATCAGCCAAAAGGCACGGTGTGGGCAGGACAGGTGCACTGAGAAGACCTGGTGAAGTCCGTGGAACTTGATTTGCTTCAAGGAAAAGCGAGGTGGGTCTACAACACAGCCACTCCTGCTGCTTTCCATATTAGCAATCGGAGAGATGGAGAAGCCAGCCTGGGTTGAAGGATGTATCTCTTTAACAAGCTGTATTCTCCTCATCATCCGAGCTCAGATGCTGCTGCTTCCGTATCTCTCTATCTCAGTGGCTTTGGCTGGTACTGCAAAGAGGTGGGGGTGCTGTGAGAGCTGGCTGAAGGATCAGTAGCCTCTCCTAGTTACAAAGAGACTGTGTGTCGAGGAGACCGTCTAGCTCATGCACCCAAAGAGCCACCTAGAGCATGCCAGAGCCAAGGCAGGCAGGAGGAAAGCAGGCAATAAAAGGAGACACGGGGAAAAAGGGGGGGGGGGAGGAGAAAAGGGGAGTGGAAGAAAGAGAGAGAAAGAGGAGAAATGGGGGTGTACGGAGATGATTCAGAGGCATCGGGTTGGTTAAGAGAAGGAAGACTTAGCTGAGCAATAGAGGAAAGCACAGAAACGAAAACGGTGTTGGATGAAAGAAAGAGGAGGGAGAAAGAGAGAAAAATAGCACACAGGGAAAAATGGCATGTATTGAAAGAAATTGTGCTTGACAGCAGCAAACTCAAGTGAAGTTGGGCTCCTATCCAGTCAGTTCGGTTGATTGAAAGCATATGTTAAATCACCAACAATTGTCCTTTTTCCAGCATCTATCAGCTAAACCTATTGGAGTCTCCCTCTTGCGGTTGCCTTGCACAGCCACCCTCTCTATAGGGCTCTTTGGATGAGATTTCCTGAAAAAGGGCGCAAATATTTTATTTGGATTTGCTTTTTTTTCTGTGCAAGCACATAGCCCTATGCCTCTTTTGTCTTAAAATGTGTAGATGAGGGAGGACGAGGAGGAGGAGGTGAGTGGCTGTTTACAGTCCCAAGTATGGGAATAACGAATAATGTAACATTGCACAATGTAAGATTAGTTTTAGACAAGCAGTCCCTGGCACCTGGACAAATGGAGGCAGGCATCTTTACCTCCAGGAATTAAAAAGTGTACTATGTTTTGAGCATGATGCAAGTAAGTAGATACTTGGGCTCCTTAGAACATATAAAGGGATGCAGTGGCTAAGATGCTGAGCTTGTCGATCAGAAAGGTTGGCAGTTCAGCGGTTTGAATCCCTAGTGATGCATAACGGAGTGAGCTCCCGTTACTTGCCCAGCTTCTGCCAGCCTGGCAGTTTGAAAGCATGTAAAAATGCAAATAGAAAAATAGGAACCACCTTTGGTGGGAAGGTAACAGCACTCCGTGTGCTTTTGGCGTTTAGTCATGCCGGCCACATGACCACAGAGACGTCTTTGGACAGCGCTGGCTCTGCAGCTGTGAAATAGAGATGAGCACTGCCCCCTAGAATCGGGAACAACTAGCACATATGTGTGAGGGGAACCATTACCTTTAGGACATATGCCAAAGATACCAGCAGTTGAAGCAAATGGGGGAACGTTTCAATACAAATACTCCTTATATTAATGCTGTCATCTCCCAGGAAGATGAATGCTTGCAATATTTATTGTTTGGGCATACCTGAAAGTTTACTGGTAAAGGCAAATGAGTGTTGGAAACAGTCTGAATAAAGGCAAGTACATATGTTCCAGTATCCTGCAAGAGTCTAAATAAGCTATTCACTGAAATTCAGAGCAAGACCAGAGGACAAAGTCTCCACCTTAAAGAGCAGAGAGAAACAACAAAGCATGAAGGAAACAAAGGGCCATGACAGAAAGGCACTAACTTTGGAAACAAAATCTAGCCTGTCTTTTCTGTGGCAGGCCCCGCCCTCTGGAACGACCTCCCTCCAGATCTTCGCACAATCACAGACCTTCGCCTCTTCCGTCGGACATTAAAAACTTACTTCTTTCATTTGGCCGGCTTGGCATAGCTGGTACAGCTATTACTATTTTAAGTGGGTTTTAAATTAATGTTTTTAGCACGGGCCGAATCGTATTTAATCTTAATTTTAACTACTTGATTGTTTGTATTTTTATATTTTATATTTTTATATTTTATAGCTCCTGTGCACCGCCCTGAGTCCCATGTTGGGAGATAGGGCGGTATAGAAATCAAATTAAAGTTAAAGTTAAAGTTAAATTCTTTGTATCTAGTGCTTGAAGAAGAATGGATCTATGCAGAATCTTCAAGCTTCTGAACAAGATAATCAGACCCTGGGTGTTCAGGATAGCGTCCACGAGGCTCATCAAGCCAGGCATTCATAAAAACCTCCATAGATCTAATGGATGCTTATTGGCACATCTGTATCATATCAAGCAACCAGAATGATTAGGGGGCTTGAACACCTTCCTTACCATCTGAGGCTGCAACGGCTGGGCCTCTTCACTCTAGAACGACGGTGCCTGAGAGGTGACCTGATTGAAGTCTATACAATCATGCACAGTGTGGACAAAGTAGAAAAGGAAAAACTGATTTCCCTATCGCACAACACTAGAATTTGGCACACCATGAAACTTTTGATAGCTAGACCTCAAACAAATAAGAGGAAGTACTTTTGCACCCAGAGGATCACTGGTCTATGGAACTCCCTGCCAGAAGAAGTGGTGACAGCTGTCAGCCTCGACACCTTTAAGAAAGGATTAGACGAGTTCATGGAGAACAAGGGTATCCATGGCTATCATGATGGATGCCTAAGGACACCCTCCAGGTTGGAGAGATAGGCAGGGTATCTCTCAATGCCATTTGCAGGGAATCCTAAGCAGGTGAAGACATCTGCTTGGGAAGACCCTGAAGCAAATGGTGAGCCACTGTGTGAGACAGAATGCTGGACTGGATGGGCTGTGGCCTGTTCCAGCAAGGCTATTCTTATGTTCTTTATGTTCTTATGAGCACACCACAGACTCCTCAGATTCAAGGCTGGACAGTCCACCTGAACACTTAGGGCCGTGATGGCAAACCTATGGCACGCGTGCCCAAAGTGGCACATGAAGCCATGTCGCCTGGCACACACGGCCTTGGCTGTTTGACTTTCAGGTTTCTGGCGTGCATGTGCGTGCAACAATCAGCTGTCCTTTGTTCGCACGGTAGTGCCGAAAACTGGCTTGTACATGCATGCCAGCCAGCTGATTATTAGTTTACTTTAGTTTAGTTTATTAGATTTCTAGACCGCCCCCTCTCCCCGAAGGGACTCGGGGCGGTGTACAGGTAAAAAATTAAAATGATGACATCAACATTACATATAAACTAAAATCAAATTAAATAATCCCCTGTACAAATTTATAAAAATTAAAACTTAACCTTAAAACCTAATCACATAATTTAAAATTACAAACTGAGGTGGGAAGCATGGAATTAGCCCAGGCCGGCTAGTTGAAACAGGTGGGTTTTGAGTTTCTGGCGGAAGGAGCGGAGGTCCGTGGTCGTTCTAATGTCAGGGCGAAGGTCATTCCAGAGGGTCGGGCCCATCACAGAGAAGGCCCTTCCCCTGGGCGTCGCCCGCTGGCATTGCCTAGTGGACGGCACCCAGAGAAGTCCCTCTCTGTGAGAGTGAATCGGCTGAAGGGATGTATGGGGCAGGATACGATCCCGCAAATTGGATGCACATGCATGCCAGAACTGGAAGTTTGTCTTTTCCGGAGCGCAATCCCTTCTCACGTGTGGCAGTGCCGAAAACCGGCCTGCGCATGCCTCCCGGCCAGCTGATTGTCAGGCGTGCATATGCACTAGAACTTAGAACTTTTAGAAGTTTGGCTTTTCCGGAGCATGGCCCCGACGAGCACATGTTGCATGCACGGGACATTTCCACCTGACCTTTTTGGCACTCGGTGCTGAAAAGGTTCGCCATCACTGACTTAGGGTATCTGTATTTCTGCTTATCTGGATGATCTGCTTATAAAGTGTTTTTCAGGGGAAGGACAATGGACAGCATAAGCCTGGATGTTCCAGTCCTGAGAACTCTCCAGACAGATGCTGCACTTGTAGCTAGAGAGAGGAGGCAAGTGGTTCCTATCTCCAGAACAGCCACTCAAGCTGCAGAGCAAAATAAGAGAGGATTTAGCTTCCAGGAGTCAGACTCAGGCGATAGTAGGGAGACTGTAGGGGAAGAATGGTAGCGGCCTTAGATACACTTTCATTCCAGAGGTGATATTCAGCAAGTTCTGACCAGTTCTGGACAACCAGTAGCAGAAATTTTGATCAGTTTGGAGAACCGGTAAATACCACTTCTGACTGGCCCTGGGCTGGGAGGGTAAAATTGAGCACAAAATGGGCCATTTGTTGCTCATTTCTGCCCTCCCCAGCCCCCAGGAGCTCTCTAAAAGCTTCCTAAAGGCTATCCATGGCCTGCATGGCCACTTTGGTGATAGGGACGGGGTTTGGGGAGGCAAAAAACGCTGTATTCAGTTTATAAAATGCACCCAGATTTTCAGCCTCTTTTTTGAGGGAAAAAGGTGTGTCTTATACTCCGAAAAATACAGTATCTTGTTTTTAGAAGCAATATACAATACAATACAATACAATAGCAGAGTTGGAAGGGACCTTGTAGGTCTTCTAGTCCAACCCCCTGCGTGGGCAGAAACCTTATACCATTTCAGACAAATGGCTATCTAACATCTTTTTAAAGACTTCCAAGGTTGAGGCATTCACAACTTCTGGAGGCAAGCTGTTCCAGAGGTTAATTGTTCTAACTGTCAGGAAATTTCTCCTTAGTTCTAAGTTGCTTCTCTCCTTGATTAGTTTCCACCCATTGCTTCTTGTCCTGCCCCCAGGTGCCTTGGAGAATAGTTTGACTCCCTCTTCTTTGTGGCACCCTCTGAGATATCGGAACACTGCTATCATGTCTCCCCTGGTCCTTCTCTTCATCAAACTAGACATACCCAGCTCCTGCAACCGTTCTTCATATGTTTTAGTCTCCAGTCCCCTAATCATCTGGGTTGCTCTTCTCTGCACTCTTTCCAGAGTCTCCACGTCTTTTCTACATCGTGGCGACCAAATATATTGGAGAGTTCCCTATGTTTCATATACCTTAAATATCTTCTGCAGAATAATTTACTTTGCATGAATAATAAAACTAGGTGTGTCGAGAAGCATCAACAGCATTTATGCTGGCAAACCGGGCCCAGAGTGGTGAGTGTGCATGTTTTGCAGCCCTGCATCAGCTATTGTTAACCTTGGAAGGAGATGTCGATGTCAGGGACAGCTTGCAATGCGTGCTGCGTGCCAGATGGAAGCAAGACAATCTTTACTGTGGGGAGGGAGACGAAGGCTGTGTTCACAGAAGCATATACAATGCTGAATGAATCACAGGCCTGGTTCAGGGTGGCCATATGCCATTTTTAGAGGACAATCCCCTATTTGAAGCGGTGTGCCTGGAAGGGTCTCCTTTGACAAAAAGAACACACAGAGAAAAACATACAAAGCAGGAGGGGCCCCCTGGAAGATGCTGTATTGATAGCTTTTACATTTGCAGCAGACTGAGCAAGAACACAAAATCCAAATTGTGGAGGAAGAGAAAGAACACAGTCCTGAAGCTTGTATAGTTTGTGTCTTTCCTAGCACAACCAATATTTGCAGTATAATTCCATGCATTTTGAGGAATAAGTTCCTAGTGAACATTGTGGCATTTACTTCCAGGTAAGCAGAAGAAAACTTTTTAAATTTGGAGCCCAAGCTTTATTTTTGCACTTTTTGCATTACAATACTTTGATTTTCCTGTTTTACAATCTTACCACCAATTCTCTTTTTTATGTACATCCAATGTACATCCAGTGTACAAATTTTTGCACACACTCAGACGCATTAGTTAAGTCCCAGCAGGAGCACTCACACATCATATGAAACCCAACCTTGGTTAGTTTTTCCATGGCTTAATATTTTGTAGAGAATCCAGTCAGTTTTATTAATATTAACAGATTAACAGAGTTGGAAGAGACCTTGCAGGTCATCTAGTCCAACCCCCTGCCGAAGCAGGAGACCCTGCATCTGCCTCTACCTAGGATTGAACTCAAAACCTCCTGCTTGTGAGGCAAGAGCTCCACCTCTAGGCCACAGCAGCAGATTACTTTATGTCTCGATGTATTGTGAAAATGAATCAGTTCAATAATTAAGCATGTTGGACTCCGAAAGAAAATAATGCTTAAGGTCTTTGAGCAAACCAAGCTATTTACAAAAGCGTATAGTATAATAAATCAATTAAAGACTTTTAAGACGCCTCAGGACTTTATTACTGTTTTTGTTACGGAGTAATTACTGGGTCCTGTTGGAGAAGGGCGGGATATAAATTGAATAAATAAATAATAAAAATTTAGCCTTCACTTTGAGAATTGCTACCATAAATCTAGGGAAGGCCTGGGGATGGAGGGCATGCAGCCTGAGCCCAGGATGGGGACTGTGAATGGAAAAGATGCAGCCAGTATTTAAAAAAAATATTATAAAAGCAATAATTTGTTTTCCCTGAGCGTAATACTTTTATTTGCAGAAGCAGTGAGTTTTCACATTACTCTTCTTACACACTATTATTTCTTGGGCTCTAATATATGTCTCTCTAAGTACACTTTCAATCCTGTTGTACTGTAGCGAATTTCTCAGTAAACATATGTAAAAGTTATTATTAATCATTACAGATATTAACCTGTTTAACAACAGTGCAATACAAAATATGATCTAAAATGTCATAGCCTTAAAGTTATTACAGAAAGTATCTGGAAGACACTAGATTGCCTACTTAAATGCTCACCACTTCATCCTGCATTATTTAAGGCCACAAAATTGTAACGGCAACGTTCTACAAGCAGGCTATTCTTGATTGAGCCAGGACCACTGCGGGCATACAAACTACCCTTGTGAAGAATCCCACTAAGTGTCCCACCTTGTTTTAAGGCTCACAATTTATTAAATAGAATTACATGTCAAAAGTTACGATCGGGGTGAAATTCAGCAGGTTCTGGAGAAAAATTTTTGAGTAGTTTGGAGAACTGGCAAACACCATCACTTGCCTGGCTCCAGAGTGAGATGGGAATGGAAGCTTTGCAATATCCTTCCCCCAGGAGTGAGGAGGGAATGGGGATTTTGCAGTATCCTTCCCCTGTTATGCCTACCAAGCCACGCCCACAGAACCGGTAGTAAAAAAATTGAATTTCACCACTGGTCCCGATGAGTCATAGGTGCAGGTCTCGGTGACCAAGAGGGCATGTGCAAAGTCAACATTCCTGTATAGAATATATGTCAGGGGTGTCGAACTCAATTTCATCGAGGGTCACATCAGGATTGGGCTTGACTTTCGAGGGCTGGGTGGGGGTGTGGCCATGGTGGGCATGACATGGGACCGCACCTCCACAGAGAGGGTTTTATAAACCTATAAAAATAGAGAGGTGAACATTTTTGTGATTTTGTTCTGGGTCCTTTTTGGAGAAGGGCGGGGGTATAAATGCGAATAAAATAAATAAAAATAAAATAAATAAAAATAATACTTACTTGATCTACTTGGTCACCTTATGAGAGAGAGAGCAGAATCTGAATCCCTAGGGCAGGGATGGCGAACCTTTTTTGGTCGCGTGCCATAAGCGGGGGGAGCGCAGGGGGGTTGTGTGTGGGCGTGCCGCACCCATAATGCAATGCACGACACCCCCCCAGCACGCATGCGCACATAACATGCTTTCCCTCCATTTTTTGCATGCTTTTTTCGCCCTCCCCAGGCTCCTGAGGTTTTATAGGAGCCTGGGGAGGGTGAAAACAGCCTTTAAAAATGGCTGAATCAGCTGGCCAGCGCGCGCATGCGTGCTGGCCAGCTGACAGGGCAACACCTTGCATGTCATGCCAAATGGCTCCGCGTGCCACCTGTGGCACGCGTGCCATAGGTTCGCCATCACTGCCCTAGGAAGACTAGAACTAAAAACTATTGACATGGGCTATAGATACCGTACTTCTTCTCCCTCTCTTTTTACTTGCAATTGGTGCTTCCTTCCTCATGTGGCACCCCCGTGTGACACAGTTTGTATAAACCCGTAATGGTGAACCTTTGGCACGCGTGCCAGAAGTGGCAGGGAAAGCCCTTTCTATGGGCATGCGTACTGTTGCCCCAGCTCAGCCAGCTGATCATTGGGTTTCCAAGGTGCGCATGTGCGCTGGCCAGCTGGTCGTTGGGTCTCTGGCTCTCTGGTGCTTGTGCTGGGTGCAATGTGCACACGTATGCCTTCCAGTTTGGGCACTCTGTGCCTAAAAGGTTCGCCATCACTAATATAACCTATTGTGGCAGCCCTGACTGAGCCACTATTCAACACTACAGTAAGCATCAGCTGAATCCAATCCAGGATTCTTCATAGATGGAGTATAAGTGTAACAGATTCTAGGAATGACTCAAGCCACAGGCTTTGCAGAAAAATATGTCTGATCTGTCCCAAACATCCTAAATTCTAATATTTCAGGTTGGCAGCCCCCCCCCCCCCCGCTACTAGTTTGATCTGCAGCCAGGAGCACACAATGATCGCTTACTTCCTGCCACAACAAGCCTCATCTGCTGATTTTGCAAACGAGACTGGTGTTAAGATCCCCAGGGAGACTTCCGCTCCTTTCCATTGGCAGATCCTAGGCGATTAGAGAGACAGCGAAGCAAACTTTCATTTGATGAGTCTGACCACAGTCTTTCATCCTCTGATAATGGATAGCAACTTGTCAAGGACACAGCATAACGCTGCTGAGCTCAATAAAATGAAAGCTTAAAGGTCAACATATCCTTGAGTCAAGCTTGGCTTCTGATGAAGGCATACAGCCACTGTTCTTGGTCATGTTATAGTTTACCAATGCACTTTTTTAAACTTCCCACTGTAGTCTGGATGCATTAATATACAGTGGAAAATATTAACGGGAAGAACTCTGTGGCACACGCTCCATCATAGTCAGTGGTGAGTTCCGCCCGGTTCAGCCAAACTGGTAGTAGTGGCGGTGGGAGGACCTGCCCACACGCCCAGAGACTTCCGTGCATGTGCAGAAGCGTTGTGTGCATGCACAAACGCACACGGGAGCGAGTCTGAATCGGTAGTAAAAATATTTGCAACTCAGCACTGATCATAATGCCACAATAATGAGGAGAGAGTAAGGTAGGACTTTAATGAAATGTATGAACTCTGTACTCTGATTATCTTGGGATAAATTAAATCAGATCATGTTCGTTTTATACACAAACACACACACACAATATTTGCATTAGATTGCATATAGAACGGTAACAATTTATTGTTCTAATACCTTTTTCTGCTGCATTTTTCACTATTTGTAATCATTTGTTCTATTCTATTCTATTCTATTCTATTCTATTCTAGTCTAGTCTAGTCTAGTCTAGTCTAGTCTAGTCTATTTGCTTTTGATACAATACCGATAGTCTTTGATGTACAACCACAATTGAGCCAAAATATCTGTTGCTAAGTGAGGCAGTTGTTAACTGAGATTTGCCCCATTTTACAACCTTTCCTGTTAACCGAATCACTGCAGTTGTTAAGTTACTAACATGAGTGTTAAGTGAATCTAGCTTCCCCATTGGCTTTGCTTTTCAGAAGGTTGCAAAAGGTGATCACGTGATCTCGGGACACTGCAACCATCATAAATATGAACCAGTTGCCAACCGCCCAAATTTCGATCACCTTCCTTATCCCAGGGGTGCTGCAATGGTTGTAAAGGTGAAAAAAGATCCTAAGGTACTTTTTTCAGCGCCGTTGTAACTTTGAACAGTAACTAAATGAACTGTTATAAGTCAAGGACTGCCTGGACACTCATACTTTGGTCAATGGGTCTTTTTTTCTTCTGTTGGCATCAAGGGTATGTTCTCAAATGATTAGCAATGGGCTCTTTAAGCACAGATGGAGGCGAAGGAAGGGCATGACAATTCTTTACTAAAGGTAAAGGTTCCCCTCGCACAGATGTTCCCGACTCTAGGGGGCAGTGCTCATCTCCGTTTCAAAGCCAAAGAGCCAGCGCTGTCCAAAGACGTCTCCGTGGTCATGTGGCTGGCATGACTAAACATTGAAGGTGCACGGAACACTGTTTCCTTCCCACCAAAGGTGGTTCCTATATTTCTACTTTCATTTTTACATGCTTTCAAACTGCTAGGTTGGCAGAAGCTGGGACAAGCAATGGGAGGTCATTCTGGTACACAGCGCTAGAGATTTGAACCACCGAACCGCTGACCTTTCTGGTTGACAAGCTCAGCGTTTTAGCCACTGAGCAACCACGTCTTTACTAGGTAGTCCCAAAACCAAGAAAGAAATATATATTTCTTGTGGTGTGACTAGAATCAAGTTTGTTGTGAGAGGAGAGAGTGATGAATGCTGCCAAGGCTGCCCTCCTTCCGGTTTCTCCCCACTAGCCACTCTTCACCTCTCTTCCAAGGGGTCCACTGTACAGAATATGCCCAGGCAGCTCTGAGCACCTTCTCTGGCATTCCTCTCTGTAACATCTTGCCCCTCTCTATGGTAGCAAAGTTCAATTTGGGCAAACTAAGTTTTTCAACCATAATTCTCCTCAGTTTAAACAAACCCGAAACAAAGGGTGCCACAAAGAAGAGGGAGTCAAACTTTTCTCCAAGGCACCTGGGGGCAGGACAAGAAGCAATGGGTGGAAACTAACCAAGGAGAGAAGCAACTTAGAATTAAGGAGAAATTTCCTGACAGTAAGAACAATTAACCTCTGGAACAGCTTGCCTCCAGCAGTTGTGAATGCCCCAACCCTGGAAGTCTTTAAAAAGATGTTAGACAGCCATTTGTCTGAAATGGTATAAGGTTCCTGCCCATGCAGGGGGTTGGACTAGAAGACCTACAAGGTCCCTTCCAACTCTGCTATTGTATTGTATTGTATTGTATCTTAAAGTTTCTAAATGATGGTAATTCAACAGAAATCCAACTTTTCAGTCTCAAAAAAGTAAGGATAAGTCAAACTCAAGTCCCGTATGTTTTGCACTCTTTATATGTGGACACTCAAGGAAATACTAGTGCTCAAAGAATTAACTCAAAACTCAAAGAATTACATTTGATGAGCACATCTCAGGAAGTTATAAATAACGCAGTCTAAGACTAAGCGGTTTACAGAGTCAGCCTATTGCCCCAACCCTCTGGGTCCTCATTTTCCCAAGCACGGAAGGATGGAAGGCTGAGTCAACCTTGAACCTAGTGAGATCTGGATTCTGTGAGGGTTACTGTTGTTTGAAAGACTACCAACTGTCATTCAATGTCTTGATCTGGGTACCCTAATTATCCAGAGGGGAGGGGCAGGACTTGTCTATCTTCTTCTGCTTTCTTCACAGGGTCCTCAGACAGTTTTGGAGGAAGAGCACCCGGTTGCAGTCCATTCTTTCTGAAGAGAATGTGAATCTTATTGATTGGGATCCAGAAGCTTAAGAGCACTTTTCTCCAACCTAGATGGAAGGGCCCATTCCTGGTTTATCTAATTATCCATACAACAGCAGAACAGCCTGGACTTATTATACCTGTACGACATGCCTACAGTAATTGACTGCAAACTACTTGTAGACAACCCAGGTCACACCTATATGATTTATGAAGTGATCCAGATTAGCACCAGGAGAAACAGCATCTGCTTGCTTGGGTTAAACCAATTCACTTTCTTGCATTGGACATAGTTATTTATCTGAAATCTCATTAGTCTATAATTATGATTAGTTTATGCAACTTGTCCCCTCCTATCTTGCTGCTTTCTATTTTTGACTTTTGTTTTACGCTCTATGCCTCTAAACCAGTGGTGCAATTCAGCAGGTTCTATCCGGTTCAGGCAAACCTGTAATGATGTGGCGGGAGGCTCCACCCACCCGCCCGAACGTCATCACATCCCGTTTTTTATGCTCTGCGCATGCGCGGAGGTAGCCCATGCACACTCACATTTGCGAACCGGTAGCGAAGTTAAGTTGATTTCACCCCTGCTCTAAACCCATTGATTTACAATGCCAGGTTTCCCTGGGTCCTTTTGGAGAAGAGCGGGATATAAATCAAATAAAACTAAAACTAAAACTTTCCACCTGAAGGAGGGCGTTTCTCTACTTGGCACACCTTTGGGTTTAAGAGCACTATCTTTTTTCACTTGTATAATTCATCCACTACCACTATAAAGGAGAAGCTGATAAATCTATGGACCTTTACTGAATTCCTTGATAAAAGGAAATACACACTTTATTTCTGGAACGCAACTGATTGCACATTGATTTATTTGGTCCCTGCTGACCCAAAATCCAGAACAATCCCACAATCTGGATGGTTTTGGATATGTGGACACACAGCATGTATAATATTTTACCTTCTATGTGGTATGGAATTTGCATTCTAGAGTTTCGGCTGTCAGTATTTGGCCTCTTCTCATCTTTCAGGTTGGCGTCCTAACTGCCCTCTCTACCTTTCCTGTATCTCACTACTGCATCCTTAATCTTTTAGTGGAATGGAAATCTCCTTTACGCTCTCTTCTTTGATGATTTATACCCATGATGGTGACAGTGGCCATCAGGTGCCACTTGGAGCCATATATGCATGCACAGCAGTGGGGGGTTACACATGCATGTGCAGGTGGGTGGGCACGCATGTGCGATAGCACGCCCACACACAATTTTGGCGCCCCTTTAGAAAAAGGTTAGCCATCACTGGTTTGTACCCTCACTAGGGACTGCTGTTTTGAAATTTGCCCTCCTTAATATTTTGGCATCTTTTGAGAGTTATGCCAATGCGATATATTGGCAAGCTACAAGCAGAAGTTATCTCAACTTCACAAATAACCCTCCAAAATTACATTACCTGGATTTCTTATTCACCTTATTAAAGGAGGTATTTGTGCTCTTATTAACTTCCGCCATTGTACTGATGTGGAAAGTCTTATACTGAAGCAAATTCTTTCTTCATGTTCAGGTTATTTATACAACAATGTGCCAACTTTCATGCCATCATATAGACCGATGCTTCCTTATCTTCCTTTTCTAATCTCTCTCACTTCTTGGCTGTTTTGGGTGTTTGAAATCTGTTTGTGCCTGTCACCTTTATTACTTGTTTTATGCTAACATTTCATAATAGTTTTTACTGTTTGAACTGCTTATTTTCTGTCCTCCTGCCATCCTGCCACACAATTTTATTCTCCTATTGAGGTACGTCATTACTCACTACTGCAGAACTACTAGCCATTAGGGCTAAACTGGACCGCAAATATAATTCCACCAGGAACTAATGAGCCCTTAGATACTCTGTCTCTGTCAGGCTCAAAGGGGGAAGTGTTGGAATATTTTTCTTACATGTTTATGGTAAATTCAGTAATTCCTTTGTATAAAAGCTGCTTCTCCATTAGAAACAATACAGACACCACCATGGAGCATATTAGTGTAAAGGAAGATATGGATCTTACACTTAAAAAACACAAATCTGTTTTAGCTCTAGATAAAGAGACATTTATTTGGCTATAAATAAAGATGTATCTGTTCTATCTGTAAATTAAAGAAATCTTTGGAATCTTTGATAAAGTTTGGCTAAATTTCTAAACTTCAAAATCCTATAGAAAGTGAAAGAAAAAGGAAGACTATGCAGCCATCCACCTGGAAGCAAATTGATAACTGGGTGAATAATTTATCTTTTGACTCTCCACTGATCGCTTGAGTCTGTTTTATTGGACTTCCAGCTTGGCAAGAACTGAGACAAAAGATGTTGTGACAGAACTTACGGCGTGCAAGTCAAACCATTATGGTTGCTTAGCATGTTAGCTCAGGGTAACAACTTCAGAAATTACCAATCTATTTCCAGGCCCAATTCAAAATGTTTCTTGTAGTCTACAAAGAAAGTCTACATAAACTAGATTAGGACAGCTTGTTATAAATTCAATACAATTCTATACAATACAATAAATTCTACTGGTTTTATGACTGGATTCATTTACTGTGATAAACCGGGTATGTGTTACTATGAGTTATGAACTATGGCTAAACTGAATGACTGGTTTCATGTATAACTCAGTGTCTGGGATTCCCAGCGTGGTACCAGTGGAAATGTCCCTGGTCTCCCCCCAGACCACCACCCCCTCTCCATTTTATTTTTTCAATGTTAAAAGATTATTTTAATTGTAAACAACATTTAAAAGGAAGGAACATACTGCAAAACGAAATACTTGGTGCCAGAGTAATTTTGTTTCCACAAGTATCCTAAATATTTACTAAACCCCTGTGATATTTTTAGAAAATAAACACAGACAGAGATTACGGCTGAAGTGATTGCTTTACTCATAAATATGCTCAGAATAAAGGCAAAGGTAATCTGAAGTTTGACAATGTATCCTCAGAGGCAGAACAGAGCAAGTGACAGGAAGCTGTACTAGCTTGACTTGTAGTAAACTAGTATGTCAGTCACTCCCAGTGTGGAAAGATAGTCCGGCTTGCATTTTCTTTGAGTAATTCTGACCAGCTTTTTAAAGCTGGTCAGATCCAGAAAATGTGTGTTGTGTCACATCCAGAAAATGTGTGTTGTGTGTGCATTGTTGTACTTTTGTTTCAGTCCTGATGCTGGGAACTGCTTGGACAGATCCTTATAGTTTTCTACGACAAATTTTGGAAGTGCCTTGCCCTTTTCCTTAGAGCTGAGAGAGAGACGGACTGGCACAGGGCCAACTGAAAAATTAGGGTCTCCCTTACATACTAATAAAAAAAGGTTTACACCAAAAACTTCATTCACCAATTTATGTGGAATTGGGTACCTTTAAACATGATTGCATTGATGGTGCCTTAACAGAGGGATACTATCAAGATCAAGTGAGGTTCTAATACCACCCTATACAGCCCTAGTAAGACCATATCTAGAGTACTGCATCACCACACTATAAAAAAGATGATGAAACTCTAGAAAAAGTGCAGAGAAGAGCAACCAGGATGATTAGGGGACTGGAGACTAAAACATCTGAAGAACGGTTACAGGAACTGGGTATGGCTAGTCTAGTGAAGAGAAGGACCAGGGGAGACATGGTAGCAGTGTTCCAGCATTTGAGGGGCTGCCACAGAAAGGGGTCAAGCTATTCTCCAAAGCACCTGAAGGCCAAATAAGGAATAATGGATGGAAACTGATCAAGGAGAGATTTAGCCTAGAAATAAGGAAGAACTTTCTGACAGTGAGGACAATCAACCAATGGAACAGAAGTTGCCTTCAGAAGTTGTGGGGGCTTCATCACTGGAGGCTTTCAAGAAGAGACTGGACTGACATCTGCCAGAAATGGTGTAGGGTCTCCTGCTTGAGCAGGGGGTTGGACTAGATGACCTACAAGGTCCCTTCCAACTCTGTTAATCTGTTAAATGTAAATAAAAATACAAAATACCTCACACTGGGGAAGCCAGATGAGTAATGGGACCGATTAGATTATGGTCCAAGTGTTTTCTGCTGATCAATAGCTTCAAGTATCCTTCCTGCACTCTCTTCTTGTAACTTTTTCCCTCTGGATGTTTTAAAGAGCACCCACAAATCAGTGGTGGGTTCTGGATCCCGTTCCAACCATGCGTTCTGGCTGCAAACGATGCTTCTGCAAGCCTCTGCGACGCTCCAGCTGCTCGGCGGAGCATTGTGCAGGTGCTGTATGCGCCATGCGTGTGCGCGGAAGTGCCAGCAGCTTTAAAACATGGTAAGGAGTGAGAGTGGGTAGGTGGGCCCTTTGGAGCACCATACTGGAATGGTATCCGGTGCTCCGGGCAGGCTCCAGTACGCCTGTACCGGGGCATACCACCTGCAACCCACCACTGCAACAAACAGAACACTATCCTGTGAGAGCTCTGCAGAGGTCATCGTGCTGCATTATGACTCTGTAAGCTTACAGGGTGATTAGGAAAAAAAAAGTGCTTTGGAGTATACTCCTGCCTTTTGTTTACGGGCATCTGCATGAGCCTGAGGGGGGAAAAGGGGGGTGAATTAAAAGGCACATTAACAACAGGCTGCTTTCATGAGCTGATCAATACATTTGTTGATTCACGTGGAAGCCCGGAACTAAAAGATGCTATAATAAACAGGCAAGAGTGCTTGTACAAATCTGCAACGCTCCTTGACTTGAAGATGTAGAACATTATTCCCTGTAGAACAGGTCAAAGGACAAGAGCACTGACTGCTCAATCAAGATTTCTACTTAACTGTTTGCTGGTAAACCTGCCCTCTTCCTTAGCTTTAAAAAAAATAATAATAATCTTGCGCTGAGTTTGTTAGGTGTTGCTGCCACCTACTGATCAGAGAGTTTATATTATTTATTTTGCCATTTCTGGATGAAGTAAAGAAAACTGCAGGGTACAAGAATGAAGTTGGGGCAGTAATTGATCTTTTATATAACTTTTTTATCTTTACTTGGGAAAATTTCTTTTCAAGGACATAGCCCACATGCAAGACTTAATTCAGGTAGCAGGATCAGTGAACGAAACACTGAATGGAGATGTTTATTCCTTTATAATAAGAATTGAAATAAATTGGGGAAATGAAACAAGCAGATGAACTTAACTAACTGGTTAGTCCTCTAAAGAAGGGATTCTCAACCTTTTCTTCACCATGGACTTCCTTTAAATATCCTTTGTGGTCACGGACCATGGTCAAGGACCCCCAAGACTTAATCCAACGTTTAAAAAACCATGTTCATCTTCCAACCCAGCTTCCCTTAATTCAGTATATATGGGTTCCCATTTTGCTAAACACCTTCCACAAGTTAACATAATCCATATAATTAAAGTCCTTTCTATAATCATTGAAGTAACTTCTTTTTGGTATTTTTTGAATTTTTTTTCCAAATTTTGAGTAGTTTGGAGAACCGGCAAATACCACCTCTGGCTGGCGCCACGATTGGTGGGAATGGAGATTTTGCAGTATCTTTCCCCTGGAGTGGGGAGGGAATGGAGATTTTGCAGTATCCTTCACCTGGAGTGGGGAGGGAATGGAAATTTTGCAGTATCCTTCACCTGGAGTGGGGAGGGAATGGAGATTTTGCAGTATCCTTCACCTGGAGTGGGGAGGGAATGGGGATTTTGCAGTATCCTTCACCTGGAGTGGGGAGGGAATGGGGATTTTACAGTATCCTTTCCCTGGAGTGGGGAGGGAATGGGGATTTTGCAGTATCCTTTCCCTGGAGTGGGGTGGGAATGGTGGGAATGGGGATTTTGCAGTATCCTTCCCCTGGAGTGGGGAGGGAATGGAAATTTTGCAGTATCCTTCACCTGGAGTGGGGAGGGAATGGAGATTTTGCAGTATCCTTCACCTGGAGTGGGGAGGGAATGGAGATTTTGCAGTATCCTTCACCTGGAGTGGGGAGGGAATGGAGATTTTGCAGTATCCTTCACCTGGAGTGGGGAGGGAATGGGGATTTTGCAGTATCCTTTCCCTGGAGTGGGGTGGGAATGGTGGGAATGGGGATTTTGCAGTATCCTTCCCCTGGAGTGGGGAGGGAATGGAGATTTTGCAGTATCCTTTACCTGGAGTGGAGAGGGAATGGAGATTTTGCAGTATCCTTCACCTGGAGTGGGGAGGGAATGGGGATTTTGCAGTATCCTTCCCGTGCCATGCCTACAAAGCCACACACACAGAACCAGTAGTAAAAAAAATTGAATTTCACCACTGGTTCTATTTCAAATTGAACACAATCATAAAACTTATCAAACTTCTCTTATTCTGCACCAGTGGTTGGAGCATAAATTTGGATGATCATCATATTAAAGGGTTATTTACAAAGTCTGCTTGATCACTGATTGCACTGTAGCCAAGTACTCTTCTTACTGCACCCTTCGAAAGTACGTAGAGGCAACATGGCTTTCTTTTTTTTTCACCTTCTAATGTCCTGAATAATAAATAGGGTAAACCTTCTGACTGAAAGGGTCTAACCCTAGTCCATCTCAATTCACTCATGCCCAAGATCTCTACATGGGGCTCCCCTTGAGGTGCACCCGAAGACTTCAGCTTGTCCAGAATGCAGCCGCGCGAGCAATTATGGGAACCTCGAGGTTTGCCCACGTAACACCGCTCTTGCGCGAGCTGCACTGGCTGCCTGTCGTCTTTCGGGTGCGCTTCAAGGTGTTGGTCATCATCTTTAAAGCACTCCATGGCACGGGACCTAGCTATTTGCGGGATCGGATTCTGCCCCATACCTCCCTGCGGCCGATTCGCTCCCACAGAGAGGGAGTTCTCCGGGTGCCGTCCACTAGGCTATGCCAGCGGGCGACGCCCAGGGGAAGGGCCTTCTCTGTGGCGGGCCCAACCCTCTGGAACGACCTTCCCCCCGAAATTAGAACAACTATGGACCTCCGCTCCTTCCGTCAAAAACTTAAAACACACTTTTTCTGCTTGGCCGGCCTAGGTTAGTCTTCCGTTTATTAATTGGGTTTTAAGGGGTTTAGCTTTTTAGTATTGTGGGTTTTAGCGCAGGGATAAACTGTTTAATTTCTATTTTTATCTATTTATGTATTTTATGTCTGTAGTTTTAATTTCCCTGTGCACCGCTCTGAGTCCCTTCGGGGAGAGGAAGCGGTCTATAAATTAAATTATTATTACTATTACTATTACTATTACTATTACTATTACTATTATTATTATTATTATTATTATAAGATGTACATTTGTAGCAGTTTCCTTTCATCTTTTGCCATGTTGTGCTTTCTTGTATTTCTGCATTTGATGTCCATATTCCCACTATAATTTCGTTTTTGTAGCTTTAGATTTTCTTTTCGTGTATAGCACCATCAGCAACTAGGCGTCTTGAAGGCTTTAATCTAGTCATGACATTAGTACTCTAAAAGAATCTCAGCTCTTCCTCAGTGTTGAAAAACAGCTAACCGGAGGGGCCTGTTATCCAGCACTGTATCATCAATCATGTTATCTTTCCTATCCATTTGGTTTTCTTGATAAAAAATGCAGGAATGGTTTACCAAGGCCTTCTCCTGTGCAGCATGGATTGATGTGTTTGCCTGGTCATTAAAGGGATCATCTGCCTCTAGCATCTTTTTATATTGCTGCGATCCAGTATAGGGCCCTGTTTGCGTGTTTCTGGAACGAGTGGGAACCATTGAGATTAGAAAATACCAACTATACTCAATTTCCAAACGTTCAGCTTAAATTCTAAGGCTTATCTATATTGTATTGGGAGTGTGATGCAGTTACAGCATTATCATATTTTTCGGAGTATAAGACGCACCGGAGTATAAGACACACCAAGATTTTGAACAGGTAAATAAAAAAAAAGTTTTTGCACTCTGCAGACCTCCCAAAAATGGCCCGCTTTTTGCAAAAACGCCCCCACCCCCACTTTTTTTTTTAAAAAGGGCATGAATAGCCTTTAGGAGGCTTGCAGAGTGCTCGGGGGGGGGGACGAGCAAAAAACAGCCCATTTTTCACAAAAATGGTCCCGTTTTTTGTCAAAAAAAGGGCATGCATAGCCTTTAGACTGCCTCTCTAGGATTTACCTCTATCTGCTCCTGTGAGGCACTTCCTGTTCCTGTTGGATGTATATAGTTATATTCTCAGTGGCTTGTATAGTCTTTTGCCGAGACCCAAAAATCATGGCTGGCAGGGGGCACGCATATGCTCGGTGGAGCTCAGCTGGGGCGATGGCTTGCGTGCCAGCAGAGAGGACTCCGCGGACCACCTGTGGCATGTGTGCTATAGGTTCGCCATCACGGCTATAGATTATCGTACTCAGAAGATGTGTGCTATAAAACACACTCACACCCAAATCTTCTCGGTTTATCAGTGCAATATACTTTTCCATGTTCCACTAGGCTAGAGGGTTTGATGATGGCAAGGGCTGAATCTCAAGGACTAAGGGCACAGATGAAAAATTCAAGCTAGGGCAAGGAACTTTGTCCCCGAAGAAACAGAGTAGTAATAGAAATTGATTCCACATATGATGCATTAACTTTCTTTTTCCTGACGTGCTAGGTGGACTGATTTAGCATGGAGCATGTTCAGTTAATTTCCAACCCCTGGAGATGTGATTGTTGACAGCTGTGATTTAGGTCGCCTGCCAACCTGGCTTATTTTTCACACCATCACACAATGTGCTAGAACAAGGAGAGGTAAAGAGATGACTAGAGAAGAGGAGAATACGGTCAGTGAGAAGGGTTTTCCTCATGTTCTGATAGGGTAAGTTTGGGTTTCTCTCTTAGCGGCGCAGTCCTTTTATTTGTATACCTGCATGTATGAAAGAGCGTTAATGGAGAAGACAAAAGCAAATCTGATCAATTGAGCATGTAGTGTAATGTGTGTGTGTGTGTGTAAGTGTGTGCCTGAAAAACTATTACTTGCAGTTTACCTGCAGTAGGTTCATCCTTCTCTTTGCCCTTCCATACCTTTGGTAGTTGCTGCATTTGTAAGGCCATACTTTACAGCTTTTACCTGTTGAAATATTAACAACACTCCCTATCAGGAGAACAGCAATTAGGGGCTTCCCACCAACAAATTATTTAACTAGATTGCTTCGTTGCTGATGATAGCAGCTCTTAAATATTTGAACAACGTTCTAAGTTCACCATCTAATCTCTGGAGCAAATGCAATGAAATAACTAGAGTTCAGGAGAGCAATAAACACAAAATGGCCTATTTTGCCCACCAGAGGGCATTAAGACAATACCTAAGAAGCACCAGACAAAAATTCAAGAAGTACGAGATAAAAATTCAGGAAAAACTTAGAAAAAGGACGATTATTGTGGAAAATGTATTATTATTAAATCTGGATGGAACGGATTTATGGCTAAATACACCTAAAAGTGAAACAGATCTGGCATAAGCAGATGCCTGTATTTTCCAGTCCTTTGCTCCAAAGGAAGACTTCAATCAAGATGTCGGTTTCTGTCTCTTAATGGTGTTTGTGACACCAGCCCAGCTGTTTCAAAAGACTTACGGTAAAAAAGGTGTGGTTCTTGTATATGTAGTGGAAAAGAAAAGCCAAACAGGCATATCAGTCTGGGGCAGGGGGAAAAAGAAAGGAAGGAAATAAGTGCTTTGAGGGGAGAAAGGGACTCGATCCGTGCAATTGAGCGACGGAGTAGAAAGTGAAGCGGGATAGAGTGGAGCAGCTGATGTAGGTGCAGAAACAAAAAGAAAAAAAAATGTTTTATGGCACCATGACAGAGGAAGCCTGCAGTCACCATCCACAGAAAATTGTGAACATAAGTCAGGCTTGGTGGTACAAAGAAAAAAGAAGAACATAAAGAGAAGTTCGGAATTTGTCAATCTGCTTCTCCTATTCAAACAGATAATGGCCAGTGCTGACACTGTTTGATTGGGGTGTGTGCAGATATAGATCATGGGAAGTTGCTGTGGCTTAGAGGTACAGCTCTTGCCTCACACGCAGAAGGTTGTGAGTTCGATCCTAGGTAGAGGCACATGTAGGGTCTCCTGCTTGGGCAAGGGGTTGGACTAGATGACCTGCAAGGTCCCTTCCAACTCTGTTAATCTGTTAAAGGGGTGTCAAACTTGATTTCATTGAGGGACACATCAGGATTGTGTTTGACCTTGCGGGGCCAGGACGTGTGTGGCCAGGAGGGGACGTGGCCAGCTTGACATCACGCATCAAGGCTCCGTTTTCAGCTGCAACGGCCTCCTGCAACCCTGTGCCAGTGAAAACGGAGCCCAAGAGGGCTGTGGCACAGGGTTGCAGGAGGCTGTCGCGGCCGAAAATGAAGCCCGGGAGTGCTGCACATGGTTCTCCCAAGTTCCGCTGTTGCTGGCTCACTTGTAGCTACAGGGCCTGTTCTGCTGTCCACTTTGTCTCTTTCAAGGTGTAACCCAAATAACCCCTTCCTGTATAATTCTGAATTCTGCCAGAGTCTTCTGAATGGTAACCAGAAAAACCCTATGAAAAAGTAAAAAAGTCTTATAAAAGTAATTCTACTCCCTTTCAACATTGCTTAAAACAGACAGTTTTCCCAAACGCTCCTTCTGGAAAAGGAGCCACTGATAACACTTTTGAAAAGAGCATAAAATTAAGAGAAGCAAAGGAAGTATAGTGTAGTGTGGTTTAACTGACAATACTCTGTTTTTGGCAGAGCAAAAATTGGCCTTCTAATTGAGGGCTGTTCCCTTTTACTTTAAAGTTGCACAATGAATGCCACTCCATTCATACCTGTCACCTTGAATCTGTTATGGAGCATCCAATGGCTGAATACAAACACACTACATATACTGGCATAGAAAGAATGAGCCGAAAGTCTGTAGGCATTGTTTTCCCCTTAGAGACTACAGTCTCTGGATCTATGTTATATCCATGCCTTGGGAAAGAGTCCTAAAAACAAGATGTATTCTGGAAATGGACAGAAACGGAACAGTGTTGTCATGTAGCCCTACAAGAAGGGGAATTCTTCAAAAATCTCTTTCCTCTCTGTCTTCAACAATTTGGCACAAGCTCTAGAAATGACACTGCTTGTTCTCTTGTGAATAATTACAGAGGGGCGCTAAATTTCCCTTTAAAAATTGAGGAAGAATGGAAATTGACACAAATGATGATGAGGTTCTTAGAAGAAACCAACTATCGAGCCCAAGTCCAGAGCTCATCATTCCTGGGGCGAGGGGGGTGGGTGTCAGGGGAGGAGAGGCAGCGGGTGGCATGGCCGGCAGTAACTCATGCAGCAGAATGCCCACCTCCAGGGCCCTGGATATCAGCCTTGAAGCCACAACATCAGGTGGGAAGACCAAGGAGTGACAATGACAGATACCCAAACGGTCACAAGGATCAGCCCAGGCACTACTGGTATACAACCAGCCAATGGCCAAGGACAACCAGCCTGCCTGGACAATATGGGAGGGGGGCTTTAGAAAGTTAATGATAGTGCTCGGTCCCAACCTGCCGCTCCCAGAGCGGTGGAGGCCCGGACAGAGGAAAAGAAAGGGTTTTCTTTTTCCAGAGGCCCCACCTTTGCACATATCTACAAGGGCTTGGCGGAGGTGTTCAGTGAGGAGGAATGTGAGCTCCTACCACCTTACGACTAACTGTGCCATTGAGCTGATACCAGGGGCGGAACTGCCCAAACCCTGTATGTACTCGATGATGCCAAAGGAACTGGAGGAGTTACAGCATTATATTGACAAGAACTTGGAGAGGGGATTCATCCAGCCCAGTAGATCAAGGATGGCTATGCCTGACAGGGGTCAGCGCTTATGTGTGGACTTCCATGGGCTGAATGGGGTGTGTGTTGAGCATCTATACCCCCTACCATTGATGAAAGACATGCTTGCAACATTAGTGACAGGGCACATTTTCATCAAGTTCAACCTGCGAGAGGCATATTACGGGGTCCACATCAGGCTGTGGGATGAGTGAAAGACCACTTTCAATTGTTCCCTGGAGAGCTATCAGTTCCAGGTGATGCTGTTTGGGTTACAGGGAGCCCCAGCTGTGTTCATGCAGCTGATCAATGAGGTATTGCATAAACATTTATGCACAGGGCTGTGGCCGGCCCTTGCTGTTCTTTTGTAATAGGATGGTTCCCACAGCTACATCGTTTGCATCAACCTGCAGGACAAAGGCTGTGCTGAGTCAGGATGTTTTGGGACTGGCTCCCTGGCAAAGGGAGCTTTCAGCTCTTTGAGCGTCCTTTGATAATCGGTTGTCCAGGACGCGGTTTAGCTGTGATGTGTTTTGTATGCACAAGTTGGTTAGGGATAATGTGACTTGAGCAAACAAGGGGACAAACTGCTGGAAGAAGTTGGCAAAGCCGAAGAAGCTTTGCAACTGTCTACGTGTCTTCGGGGCTTGTCACTCCAGGACAGCCTAGACTTTGTGGAGATCTATCTCTACACCTTCACTGGATATACAATACCCTAGGTAATCCAAACATGTTTGATGGAAATAGCATTTTGGGAGTTTCACATATATTTCAAATATGCTAACAATTTGCGCAACACCTGATGTACTAACTGGTGTATTCCTCCATGGTGGTGGTGGTGGTGGTGGTGGTGGTGCAAATCAGTATAGCGTACAGGTATACAAGAACTCCTCAGTGTAAATGCTGTTGCTGAAGAGAAGCTATGGCTATTGTTGAAGGTCTGGCTAGATCTCTGAATTCAAGAAAATGTGAAGAAGACTCTAAAGAGAGAAGCCACTATTTATTTGAAGATAGATAAGATAGATAATTTAATTTCTAGACCGCTCCCTCTCCCCAAGGGGACTCGGAGCGGTGCACAGGGAAGTTAAAACAATAAATACACATAGAAATACGCATAATTCAATAAAAACAAATTAAACATCAAACCCTGCGCTAAAATTCCCCAATATACTAAAATCATATAACCCTATAAAACTATAGAAGAGAGGCTACCCTAGGCCGGCCAAGCAGAAAAAAGTGCATTTTCAATTTCAGACGGAAGGAACGGAGGTCCTTGGTTGTTCTAATATCGGGGGGGAGGTCGTTCCAGAGGGCAGGGCCCGCCACAGAGAGCGCCCTTCCCCTGGGCGTCGCCCGCTGACAAAGTCTAGTGGACGGCACCCGGAGAAGACCCTCTCTGTGGGAGCGAATCGGCCGTGAGGAAGTATGTGGCAGGATCCGATCCCGCAGAAGGCAAGTTGAAAGCAAAGTTCTCATCATAACCATAAATGCGCTTCTCTAGAGTCTGTAAAATCCTTTTGAATCATGGAGCCTTGATCCACCAGCAAAGTTTCTGTCCACCACATCCAAACAAGGTAGAATCACAACAACCTGGTTTGTTTCATTGAACTAGGAATGACTATAATCTGCACACCTCTCTGGAAGCCATTGGTAGTCCATTTTAGTTTTTTAATCCCAAGAATGCCAAGAGCCTCAAACACTGTATTCCCTTCCATACAGAGTTGCACAAGAATGCTGATTGTTGGCCAATTAGCATTTCATCTGAGGAAAACAAATTTATTCAGTTTAAGCTTATGAGGAACTGCTTGTGGTCAGCGATTGAGGAGAATACTGCGTGATGAATTATTTGATCCTCCTCTCACTGAACAAGTTTTCAAAACAAATACAATAATGACCTGGATCGTTTTGCTGCCTTGCAGGGAAAAAAAATAAAAACAAATACTTTGCATATAGCCAGCAGAATTGTAATTGAACACCTTAACTGACAAAGGTAGAGTGGTAGTTGGTAGAGTGGTAAGTACTGTGACCTCTTATTTTTAGATTTTTATCCTGCTTTATTTTAAAAAATAACTCATGGTGGTGTACATACCAATACTCCTTCCTCTTATTTTCCCCAAACTTGTAAGGGGGGTTGGGCTGGGAGAAAGTGACTTGCTCAAAGTCACCCAGCCAGTTTTTCACGTCTAAGGTGGAGAGTAAGATTTACAGTCTTCGTTTCTGGGCCAAGAGTTTAGCTACTACAACCGTATTTCCCCGAAAATAAGACAGGGTCTTATTTTCTTTTGACCCCCGAAATAATCACTTGGCCTTATTTTCAGGGAGGTCTTATTATTTTTGAGGTGCAGGAGGAGGCGAGCTTGGTCACTTCATGGCTGCTATGTTGCTATATTTTCAGGGAGGGCTTATTTTGGGGGAAAGGCTTATTTTAGCGCATGCACTCAAAAGCTCAATTGGGCTTATTATCCAGGGAGGTCTTATTTTCGGGGAAACAGGGAAGATCTTAATCACTAATCAAATGGACTTTAAGGCAGAATTTTCAGCGATGGATCAGATGAAGACGTCATTGAACCTGGATGGGTGCAGGTTAATTTGGATTTTTTGACAGGATACATGCCTAATAACAGAGTTGCAAGGGAGCTTGGAGATCTTCTATTCCAACCCCCTGCTCAGGCGGGAAACCCTATACCATTTCAGACAAAGGGCTGCCCAATCTCTTCTTAAAAACCTTCAATGATGGAGCACCCACAACTTCTGGAGTCAGTCAATTAGCCACTGATTAATTTTTCTAATTGTCAGGAAATTTCTCATTAGTTGTAGATTGGTTCTCTCCTTGACTAATGGTTTGGTTATGGTTTATGGTTTATTAAATTTATATACCGCACCCTTTCCCAAAAGGGACTCGGGGCGGTGCACAGGCAATTTAAAAACATATATAAACATAACAATATACAAAATATAAAACCAGATTAAATTAATATTCCTGTGCTAAAAAATTTAAATATGTTAAGACAATATCCCTAAAAACCAATTTAAAACAATTTAAATGCAGACTATGGGCTAGGTGATGTGAGTTAGGCCAGGCTGGCCTGTTGGAAAAAATAAGTTTTAAGGTTCTGGCAGAAGGAGCGGAGGTCCGTGATCGCTCTCAGTTTGGGGGGGGGTAAGTCGTTCCAGAGAGTTGGGCCCTCCACAGAGAAGGCCCTTCCCCTGGGCGTCACACGCTGGCATTGCCTAGTGGACGGCACCTGGAGAAGTCCCACTGTGTGGGAGCGAATCGGCCGAAGGGATGTATGGGGCAGGATGCGATCCCGAAGATAACTAGGTCCCGTGCCATGGAGCGCTTTAAAGATGATAGTCAACACCGTGAAGCGCACCCGAAAGACCACAGGCAACCAGTGCAGCTCGCGCACGAGTGGTGTTACATGGGAGCGTCTAGGAGCTCCCATAATTGCCCGCGCGGCTGCGTTCTGGACTAACTGCAGTCTTCGGGTGCACCTCAAGGGAAGCCCCATGTAGAGAGCGTTGCAGTAGTCTATATGGGATGTCACGAGCGCATGAGTGACTGTGCGAAGGGCGTCCCGGTCCAATAAGGGCCGCAACTGATGAACCAGGTGAACCCGGTAGAATGCCCCCCTGGCCACGGCCGTCAAGTGGTCTTCTAACGACAGCCTGGTATCCAGGAGGACGCCCAAGTTACGTGCCCTATCCATGGGGGCTAGATGTTCACTCCCAATGGCCAGTGATGGTGTCAACTGGTTGTACCGGGACGCCGGAAACCACAGCCACTCCGTCTTGGAAGGGTTGAGTCTGAGTCTGTTCCTTCCCATCCAGATCCGCACAGCTCCCAGACACCGGGACATCACTTCGACGGCATCGTTGGGGTGGTTTGGGGTAGATATATACAGCTGTGTATCATCAGCGTAGAGGTGGTACTCTATCCCATCCATTGCTCCTTGTCCTGTCCTCAGGTGCTTTGGAGGCCATTTCTGCTTGTACATAAAGTACAAAGGCATTTAACAAGGTATACCGCAACCTACTTCTTGGAAAGATAGAAAAATGTGGGATAGACAGCATCATGACCAGATGGATTCGTAAGTGACTGACAAACCACACTCAACTTGTAGTCCTCAATGGAACTACATCTACATGCAGGAAAGCAAACAGTGAGGTTCCCCAAGATTCCATCTTAGGCCCAGTACTCTTCAACATTTTCAGAAATGATTTAGATGAGGGGATAGTAGGGGAACTCATCAAATTTGCAGTTGACCCTAAACTGCCAGGAATAGCCAACACCCCAGGCTCAAGACCCTGGGAAGGATCTTGACTAGACTAGAATACTGGGCCCTATCTAACAAACTGAAATTCAATAGTGAGAAAAGTAAGATTTTTACACTCAGGCACGAAAAACTAAATGTATAGATACAGAATAGGTGGTATCTGGTACAACAGCAGTAACTGTGAGAAGGATCTGAGAATCTTAGTTGATAACCACTTAAATATGAGCCAGCAGTATGCTGTAGCTGTCAAAAAAAGCCAATGCATTCCTAGGCTGCATTAACAGAGGGATAGAATCAAGATCATGTGAAGTGCCTTGTAATGCCTTGGTAAGACCACACTTGGAATATTGCCTCCAGTTTTCGTCACTATGCTATAAATAGATGCCGAGACTCTAGAAAGAGTATAGAGAAGAGAACAAAGATGATTAGGGGGCTGGACGCTAAAACATCCTAGTACATCTAGTCTAATGAAAAGAAGGTGTAGGGGTGATAGGAAAGCAGTGTTCCAATATTTGAGGGATGCCAAAAAATAAGGGTGGGGTGGGATGTCAGTCTCTTCTCCAATTCACCTAAAGGCAGAATAAGAAGCTATGGATGGAAACTAATCAAGGAGAGAACAGATCTAGAACTAATGAGAAATTTCGTGACAATGAAAAAAATTAACCAGTGGATCAGCTTGCCTCCAGAAATTGTGGGTGCTCCATCATTGGAGGTTTTAAGAAGAGATTGGGTAGCCATTTGTCTGAAATGGTATAGGGCAGGGTGTAGATGGTAAACTCCCGGCCCATGGGCTGGATGTGTCATGCACTGGCCACACCAGTTTAGCGAATGGGAAAAAAGTCCTGATACGTCATGTGACCCTGCTGTGAGGACTGGAGTTTGACACTCCTGGTAGAGGGTTTCCTGCTTGAGCAGGGGTGTGGATTAGAAGACCTCCAAGGTCCCTTCTAACTCTATTATTCTGTTAACTGAGGAATATGGAGCTATTGTGTACTGTTTACACAATTAATTAATTAATTAATTGACATTGATTGCATTCTGGAACCCTTTCCCACTAGCAACTGAAGAGTTCAGGTCCTCTTTAAAGGCAAATGCTGTGTGGGCTGAATAGAGGACTTGCACAGGGGAAAAAGGTAGCAGATGTAGCTGGGCTGAGGACCATCTGAGGTCATCTACCATCTGCTACAGTACAAAGATATATGAGTTGCATAGAGCAGTTGGCAAAGCTCTGGATATCGATCTCCTAGGTCTATGGGGAGCCCTAATTGCAAATCAAGCGAATAAACGCAAAAATGGAAGGACAATTTCAATGCAAACTGCACCCTCAGTGTGGGATAGATGGTGTTTGTGATAATGTGAAGTGCGAAGTAGATTGGTGAGTTTATGGATATATATAGCGGTTCATATTTTAATGTACTTTAAATTGTCTTGGTTTCTCATCAAGAATCCTGAGGGATGTAAGAATACTGTTGCATTTGTTCCTCAGAAAATGACCCTGTATTAGAAAAAACAAATAAGAATAATTAAAAGTGGGAAGTGGCTGAACGTATTTTGCACACCTACAGGTCTGGGTGTGCAAAATTTCCTTTTCCTGTAAGGCTGGGGATTCTTAAAGTTTACTAAGGTAAGCACACTATGGTTAATTTACTAAGGTAAGCACATTATGGTTAATCTCAGCAGAGTTGGACATTTTATATTTTTACTTAATTGAAAATTCCTTTTGGATCTGTGAGCAGTCTCTGGAAATAGCACACTTGTCTGAGTACCTAAAAGGGGATATACTGTCAATCCCGATTTACAATGCAAGTTCAGGGGTGAAATTCAGCAGGTTCTGACCAATTCAGGAGAACTGGTAGCAGAAATTTTGAGTAGTTTGGAGAACCGGTAAATACCACCTGTGACTGCTCCCCCCCCCCCCAATCTATTCTCTGCCTCCCGAGTCCCAGCTGATAGGGAGGAAATGGGGGTTTTGCAGTATCCTTCCCCTGCCATGCCCACAAAGCCACACCCACCAAACCAGTAGTAAACATTTTTGAATTTCACCACTGTGCAAGGCTAATAGGAAGACAGGAAGACGGATTCATTTTCATAAATTCACAAAAGAAGAAATTTTAGTTAAGTGGAGCAAAAATTCCTTCCCCTTCCCCTTGGTTTTTCTATTTAGGTACTTTGCTTCTCAGACAAGTTCTCATGCTGAAAGTATGGTTGTCCTGTAGGGAAAAAAAATAGGGAAAAATCTAAAACGAAGCAAAAGCCCGGGGAACGATTCAGAATGAAAAATTACAGCGATGGAAGGAACCATGGAGATCTTCTAGTCCATTGATAGCTAACCTTTTTGGCACTGAGTGGCCCAAATCAGAATGTGTGTGTATGTGCGCACGCCACAGCGCCGGAAATGCAAAGACCAGCTGGCCAGTGCACATGCACATGCACACACCGGCCAGCTAGTCTTTGTGTGCGCTGGAGCACTGGAAACCCAAAGACCAACTGGCCAGCGTGTGCATGCCTGTTTTCTGGACATTTTCAGGGCTGTCTTTTGGGTCATTTCCGGGCTGTTTTGGGCTTGAAATATGGCTAGAAAATGGCTGAAAAACAGCCTGAAAAGGCCCAGAAATTTTTGGCTGGTTTTGGGGCCATTTTCAGGTCATTTTCCAATGCTCCAGTGCCTGCGAAGACCAGCTGTGCATGTGCGTGCTGGAAACCAGAAGAACCACTGGCAATGGTGCATGAGCTCACAGAGAGGGCTCTGCATGCCACCTCTGGCATCATGGTTCTAGCCCAACTCATCTGAATTATGTGCCCTTTCATTGTTAAAACATTTTTCATCTAACGATGTTGCTAAATCTGAGGGATCCATAGCGGGAGGTTCTTGTTGTGACTTAGGCTTCCTGAGAGCATGAAGCAAACTCCTTGTCCCGACAAAAACCCCTTTTATTAATTTACTGTGAATTCTGCTCATTCCCATCCAGCAAAGTCTTTCAAGGGAGGATTTGCAGTCACAGACCTTATCTGGCTTGGAGAGCTCCCAGACCAATATCTGCAAAACTTGGCAAGGAGTCTCAGAGAGTCCTGAATTAAGCGAAGTAATTGTCTCCTGAAATCTCCACTCCCTTTTCACTCCTCTTTTATTTCCTCTGGGAGGGGCCATTCATCCTATACCTGTGGCCTTACTCCCAAGTCGACCCCTATTCTTTAGCTGTGGTCTGCACTTAAAGACAAGAAACGCTGTCCCGTCAAGATTGATCTCTGGCCAAAGACATTGATAAACATAAGTACGTTCAGAGAAAGGCTATCAAGATGGTGAGATGACTGGAAATAAAATCCTATGAGGAACAGTTAAAAGACCTAGGCCGACCTTGTGGAAGAGAAGGCTCAGAGAGAATATGATAGCTGTCTTCAAATACTTGAAGGGCTGTCACATTGAAGAGAGAGTTTGGACTTATTCTCATTTGCTCCAGAGAGAGTAAAATTGGAATTAATGGGATGGAACTTCAAGGATGTAGATATTAAGAAGAACGTCTTGATAGTAAAAGCTGTCAATCAGTGGAACGGCTTACTGCATGGAGCAGTTTCTTCCCCTTCACAGGAATTTTTCAAATACAGCCTGGATAACCATCTATTGAGAATAGTGTAGTGCAGGGGTGTCAAACTCGATTTCATTAAAGGCTGCATCAGGGTTGTGTTTGACCTCAGGGGGCTGGGATGGGCATGGCCAGGGTGGGCATGAGGTTTTGGAGGCACCTGTGGTGGCCTGAGCACTTTGGCAGTGAAAATAGGCTCCCAAGCTCTGTTTTCAGCTGCGATGGCCTCTTGCAATCCTTTGCCAGGGAATATGGAGCTAAGGAGGGCTGCGTTCAGTCCTTGCAAGCTCTGTTTTCAGCCGTGATGGCCTCCTGCAGCCCTCTGCCAGAGAAAACAGAGCTCGGAGAGGGCTGCGTATGACTCCCGAGCTCCGTTTTCACTGGGAAGAGGCACTGTAGGCTGTTCCTTCGCTGTTTCCAGGGCAGCCAGATCTAAGTACCCTGCAGGCCAGATGTGGCCCACGGGCCTTGAATTTAACATCCCTGGTGTAGTGAATCCTGCATTGTGCAGGGGGTTGGACTGTATGACCTCTCTGGATAGTGCCAACACAATAATTCTAAGAACACACAAGTCAGGAAAGAGCATAGGATATCAGTTAATGGCCTATGTGCCATTGGTTTTGTAATTAAAATTTTAGGAATCTGAGTTTATTTTTGTCTTTTCAGAAGACATGCTTGGTCTTTATAGAGGGGGACCACACCCAAGACCTCAGCAAGACCTCAAGGCTGATGGCACAACAAAGATATTTGAGCGCCTCCAAACAATTCTTAAGTTCAGTAATTTTTTGACCGAGCTACAGTAAATAAGAGAACTGGAACTCTCCCAGTGCCTTTCCTTCATATTTGAACTGTTTCCAATGATATCTAATACAGGGCTGATGACAATAAAGAAATTGTTGGTATAACAACAATTCATTCTTCTTCAATGCGATGTGCATGAGAAATCTGTGGGGTCCCTCAAAGGGAATAACCGCAGGAATGAATGACTTCAGATATTTCCCCTACCCGAAACCTACTTGAACAACAGTTCTGATGGGAAATTACTGCTGGAGGAGACAAAATCCCTTTATGGATCTTAAGAACTTCATAAAAAACTGGACTATGGGCATCTGTGTTCAACAACAAAGCACTGTTTTTTTAAAAAAATATTGTATGATTTAAAGGTAGCCTTCCCTACAGAGCAAGCTACTGCTCAGTCTTCTGTAGAGAATCGTGTTTCGCATGCATTTGATGTTATTATATCATACTTTCCTCTTTTCTCTAAGGAGCTCACAGGTGGTCAGCTTGAAGCCTGCGAGCCCTAATTGGCCCTTGTCTGCTGTTCTTTGAATTTCTGCGAGGCCCACTCGCAATCCCTACCATTGCAGTTGATGAGCCTGCAGTTGAGCTCTTAGAAACAGAGGCAATAAAGCAGCAACTATTTGGAGTAGGGGAGCTGGGAGTGAGGGAGGGGGATGAGCTGTTCCTCCATGCATGCAAGTCAAGCCTTGAGAATCAAAATGGTTGGGCAGCCATGGTTTTCATTTCCCTTCCCTTTTATCCTTATGATCTATGTTAGGCATACATATACAATACAATACAATACAATAGCAGAGTTGGAAGGGACCTTGTAGGTCTTCTAGTCCAACCCCCTGCGTGGGCAGGAACCTTATACCATTTCAGACAAATGGCTGTCTAACATCTTTTTAAAGACTTCCAGGGTTGGGGCATTCACAACTTCTGGAGGCAAGCTGTTACAGAGGTTAATTGTTCTAACTGTCAGGAAATTTCTCCTTAGTTCTAAGTTGCTTCTCTCCTTGATTAGTTTCCACCCGTTGCTTCTTGTCCTGCCCCCAGGTGCCTTGGAGAATAGTTTGATTCCCTCTTCTTTGTGGCACCCTCTGAGATATCGGAACACTGCTATCATGTCTCCCCTGGTCCTTCTCTTCATCAAGCTAGACATACCCAGCTCCTGCAGCCGTTCTTCATATGTCTTAGTCTCCAGTCCCCTAATCATCTTAGTTGCCCTTCTCTGCACTCTTTCCAGAGTCTCCACGTCTTTTCTACATCGTGGCGACCAAAACTGTATGCAGTATTCCAAGTGTGGCCTTACCAAGGCACCATACAGTGGCATTAACAGTTCACGTGATCTAGATTCTATCCCTCTGTTTATGCAGCCTAGAACTGTGTTGGCTTTTTTGGCAGCTGCTGCACACTGCTGGCTCATATTTAAATGGCTGTCCACTAGGATTCCAAGATCCCTCTCACAGTTGCTACTATTGAGCAAGGTACCACCTATACTGTACTTGTGCATTTGGTTTTTCTTGCCTATATGTAGGACCTTACTTTTTTCACAATTGAATTTCATTTTATTAGATAGTGCCCAATGTTCAAGTTTGTCTAGATCCTTCTGTATCTTAAGCCTATATCATCCCTATTAAAACATTTTACAGATCTGTGTGTTCTGACCTAGGCTTCCCCACAAAGCACGAGGCAGAGTCCTGGTCCCGACAAAACCCTTTTTATTAAATGAATATGAATTCCTCTCATTCACATTCAGCAAGGCCTGGCAAACAGTCTTTCAAAGGAATATTTATGACTACAGACTTTATCTATCTTGGAAAGCTGCCATGTAAATATTTTCCAAATGAGGTGCTGTGCAAGGAAAGACTGGGCCCAGAGTCTCTGAGATTCACGGACAGAGCTTCACACTCCTGAAACGAATCTAAGGAACGAACGAACGAACAAATTGTTTTCTGCAAAAGCCCATTCCCCTTTCACTCCTCCTTTATTTCCCATGGGAGGGGCCATTCACCGCCCACCTATGACTTTATTCCCAAGTCTACCCTGATTTCTAAATTGTTCTTTTTTTAAAATAAATTTTTATTTATACACACACGCAAAACTTAGACGTACACCACATTTACACAATACAATATGAACAGGAGCTTCCTGTTCTTCCTAATAGCAATTGCCAATCGATACCACTCTCCTTATATTATTTCCCCTTCTACTTCATTTGCATTTCACCATTCTTAACCCTCTTATTTTACTCATCTGTCTGCTTACTCAATGTCTAAAGACATACCTATTCCAACAAGCTGGCCTAGCCTAACCTCCCATGGGGACTTTTAGATAGTTTTATTGGGTATTTTAAAATTGGGTTTTTAGCATAGGATAAGACGGTTTAATTTATATTTTAAATTGTGTATTTATTTTTGTACTCTGTATGTTTTTTAAATTTCCTGTGTGCCGCCCTGGGTCCTTTGCGGAGAAGGGCGGGATATAAATGTAAATAAACTAAACTAAACTAAACTATATTGGCTGATTACCTCTTGCTACATTCTATAGTTTTCCCTCTGGTCCGTTTGACTAGGGGGCACTGTTCTCGCTCCTGATTGGCTACCTGTTTGACAGCTGGCATATGTAAAGAGCTGTCAAACAGGGCTCAGCTGTTGCCAGTTAGCTGAGATATGCGTGTTGTGAAGTGTCGCATTTGGCAACCTGTTAGCATTAAACTGTTAAGAGTTTATGAAGTCCTGGCTTGTCTCAGTTTGTCCGCCCGCGTTCTCCCAAGCTAGAACACCTCTAGTAAATATGAACCTCCAGGATACATCTATATGTGTTAATTCTCCTTAACTACTATTTTTGGGCTGAGTTGGCAGCTCTGCGTATATGCACACTGGGAACAGAGCTGGTTGGCTGAGGAATTCTGGGAATTGAAGTCCACAAGTCATAAAGTTACCAAGGTTGAAGGGTCTTGCTTTAATAAACACAGAGAGAGGTAAAACTCACACAAAATGTACTATAAAGCAGGATCTGGCCAGAGGTGGGTTCCTACCTGTTCGGACTGGTTTGGCTGAACCGGTAGTAACTTGGTAGCCTGTTCCAGAGACCCATGCCTGCCACGCCCCTGAACCGCTTCTCCTACAGGTCCACCATCTTGTTTTTCGGTTCTGCGCATGTACAGAACAATTTTCAGTGGAAAAAATTATTTTCTCATTTTTTACAGTTTTGCGCATGCGCAGACCTTTTTATTTGCAAATGCACACATGCACATAGTAGTAAACTTTTTAAGGCACCCAACTGGCAATGCCGGCAGCAACCCACCCCTGGATCTGGCATGACATGGTAGGAAAAAAATGAGGTCTCCCTCCAGGATTGGGATTAGGGTTCTTCATACATGCCTCGCGTGGCCTAGAAGTAGGGTTACCAACTATTCTTTTGAGCAGGGCTCCTCTGCATTAAGATGCAGAAATGCTTTGAAATACATAGATCAAGCTGCCACCTCCCCCCCTCCTTTTTTCTTCTTCTTCTGCTTTTAACGCTAAGCACTCTTTTGCAAACCTCAAGAGAAATAACTTGACCGGTCAGCCAATTTACAGTATTTATTTTTTTAGGCTATTAACTCTTTTCCATTTAACTGATTATCATACATATTACATTTTTTCCTCCAGCACAGATGATGGGACGGTGCTTTTCAATCAAGGTAGTTGCTTCCTTGAACAATTCAACACAAATAATTCATTGCTGGGGAAATCCTCTCCCACACATTGCTTAAATTGGAATCTGGAGAGGCGCACGAGTCTTTCACACAAACATAAGTGGAGGTCTGAGTCATGTTTGATAAGTGGACAGAACCAGGAAATGTGCTTTAAAAAAAAAATATGGACAACAAATACAATGATAGAATATGCAGGTCAGTGTGCTGGCTGATATTTTCAAGATCAAATCGCACCCATCTATGGAGAACTAGCTTGCCACGCCAGAGGTGGATCTTTAAAATTACCCTTAGAAGGTAAATATTGAGACATTAAATAGTTAAGAAATGGGCATTTCCCGCATATAAGTAAAGGGAAAGTATCAAAAATTCGGAAAGAAAGGTTTTTAGTGCTGATATCCGATGCCAACATCTCAACCCAAGTAATGCTTTAATTTTAAACATGAAAAAAAGTCACTCAGCAGACTGTGTAGATATCATGTTAAGGCAACTCACATCCTCCATAATTGTTTATCTGTTATTGTAATACTAATTATAGCCAAGATATCATGTAATAAATCACCCTAGGTCAGGGGTCTGCAAAGTCGGCTCTTTTAAGACTGGTGGACTTCAACTCCCAGAGTTCCCCAGCCAGCTATGCTACCCTGGGAGTTGAAGTCCAGCAGTCTTAAAAGAGCCGACTTTGCAGACCCCTGCCCTAGGTGAACCAAGGCACCTAAATGCAATTGAAGGACAATGAACCCTAACTTATTATTTACAATTGCTTCCCCATCTTTCAACACAAAACTGAGATTAGATCTTGATCCAACATTTTTTAGATGTATGTCCTAATATTGGCATCCTCTAAATATTTTGGAGTATATCATCCACAACTCCCTACTATTGACCATGTTGGCTGAGACTGATGGAACTTTACATCTTAAAATGTGGAGGCATCTTATGTTATCTACTCATTTTAATTCCCTAATTCTAATTGCTAAACAGAAACTGTGGGCGGTATGATGCCATTCAAAACCCATGCATTGTTTAATTGAATCTCGTACGTATTAGATTTGAGCAGAAGTAAAGCCAGATAGTACCTAGACATTTGTTGCAAGGTATTTCTGTCCCTGAGGGAGGAGGTTTGACTATAGCGTCTTTTCCCACCCTGTTTGTCAATATCAATTTTAACGTTAGTACAATCTATTCTTGGCAAAGGTGCTTTTTCATAATGAGAAGGTCAGTTCTGAGAAGGTCAAAAACTTGATTATGTTTTGTAACTTTTTCAGTTAATCCTCAGAAAGGGAGTGTTCTACCAATTAGCCAGCAGCTAAGCTCTCAGCAAAACTAAGGTTTCTTCCCATGGCTGATACTACAGAAACTTATTTATTTATTTATTTATTTATTTATTTATTGAATTTATACCCCGCCCTTTTCCAAACGGATCCAGGGCGGCGCACAGGAACATTAAAAAACATACAAAACATATAAAACTTAAAAAAAAAAACTTATTCAACTAAGGGCCTGTGCTAAAACCGAATTAAAATTCCCATTTTAAAACTATCTACGAGTCGGTATTGGAGGCTACGCAAGGCCGGCTAGTTGGAAACTAGGTAATCATCACTCACCATAGTAAAATCTTCAGACCTACAAATTTCCCCACGGTATCTGCAAGTCAGCATCATGTCCTCCAGCTGATGGCTGCTGCGGTCATAAAAGTTAAGCAGATTGAGGGGCTCCTCGGGCACTTCAAAGCTAGGGCTAGCCAGTGGGAAGCCTGCTTCCAGATAGGTACCCACATCATAGCCCAAAAGCGGTGAAATATAAGACAAGTAATCGTAGGTGAGCTGAGACACTCGGATGCGATTGATGTTGCAGAAAGTGACAGCAGGGAAAGTCAGCTGTGGACTCTCCTTCTCGTCCAGCTGCGTGATATGATGATATTCCAGGTAGTAAAAAATTCGCCCTGCTGCCTGGGATAAGAAAATGGACAGAGAGATCAGGAACGCACCTGCCCAGAGGATCTGGCGGATTCCAAATCCATTCCCTATGAAGATATGGTTGGCACCATGCAAGGTGCAGCCGTTGGCAAAGGCTGCCAGATTTGGGGTTGTACCTTCATCTTCCTCCCCTAGTTCTTCTTCCTCTTTGGAGTCCTTCTCTGAGTCTTCTGGATTGTGCTGGTCATAAAGAGATTTGTCGTGATTACTTCCAGCAGGGCTCTTGACGGTGTGTTTCTCTTTGCTGGAGGAGAAGGAGATGGTGCAGAATATCTGGATTGGCATTCTGTCCTTTCTTGCCAAGTTTCTTCCAGTAGCTCTCTCCCTGGCTGGCTATTAACAGGACTCCCCCACGATTTCTTAGTGCTGGAGGTCAGAGGTGAATCATTAGGGAAAGGGAAGGAACAGAAAGTAGCCAAAGTAAGTTTGGGAGATGCCAGAAGGAGGCGAGAAAAGGGCTGAGATTGGACAAAAGAAACAGGGAGAAGGAACAGGAGAAAGGAATAAAAAGAAGAAACGAGGCTGGACTTACGATGCCAAGCTAGGGAAACAAGATGAATCCAAAACAGAGAGAATTTGGAAGACGGCCTGTTGCAAGGAATGGCAGGAGGAGTTGATGGCCATCTACTTCAAGGCAGCTTTGTGGAATCTCAAACTCTTCCCAAGCCCCTCCAGATCCAGCACACATGGAAGCAAAGATCTCGGAAAGCTTCCGTTCCTCTGACCTTCTGCTCCAAAGTTGGGAGTCCGTGGCTGTGCTGGACCGAGGAGCCGTTCCCAGGCAATTCTAGAAGACCAGCCTGGGTATTAGTGTACAGCTTACAGCAGCACCGAAGTCTGACCCAGGCGCCTTGGACAGGGCCTGTTTAATAATTCATCGGCTTCCTTGGTTTCTGTGTTGGGCTAGGAGGGGAGATGCTGAGGGAAGGACAAGCATTTCTCCTTCTCACCACCTCCTCCTCTTCCCTCCCCCCCCTCACAACTCAGTGCCTACCGAAGCCAGGCCCCCGCTGAACTGTTTCCTGCGCCCAGCATGTGGCTGCAAAGTTCCAACCTCTTGCAGCCTTTGTCTATAGCTGGACTGAATGGATACAAGAATCTCTAAATAAAACTGCCCTTCCGATTTAAATCATGCAAGATCGCCAAGATGGTCAAAGCCTGTGTTTTATCCTAGAGGTTCCACACAGCCTCTGTTTTCTGGACAGAGATGCTGTGGGACTCAGGACTGTTTGAACCTCTTCAGATTGCAATTCACAGAAATGAAAGTTGCCTTGAACGGGTGACCTTAGGAATTTGATTACGTTCCCAATTCAAACCAAGGACTGCGCTCCCAGAATCCCCCGGCACAACCTTTTCCAGAACTATTGGCATTGCAATTCTCATAACTGGCTTCGCTAACTGGGTATTCTGGGAATTGACTCAAGGTTGACTCAGCCTTCCATCCTTCCGAGGTGGGTAAAATGAGGACCCAGACTGTTGGGGGTAATAGGCTGACTCTGTAAAACCGCTTAGAGAGGGCCGTAAAGCACTGTAAAATGGTATATAAGTCTAAGTGTTATTGCTGTTGCTAATTGCAATCTCCTTAGCTTTGGAAAGCTCCATGTTTGAGAAACCTGCATTATGTGGTCATTTACACGTTCCGTGATGAAATATCCAAAAACTATAATTACAGAGGCACTAATGTTAGTTGCTGTCACTTTGTGAAGAAAGTAGGACTATATACATGTGAACTGAATACAAGTTTATTCTCACTCAGTGCAAACTTCAGAGATGCATGTCAAGATCTGCCACTTTCACTTTCACTTTTCACTTTTCTTAGATTTCTATCCCGCCCTATCTCCCAAAATGGGACTCAGGGCGGCGCACAGGAATTTAAAAATCTAAAAATACAGACAATACAAAATTCTACAAAAGTTAAAACTAAAATTAAATAATTTAGCCCGCGCTAAAAAGAAAACAATTAATTTAAAACCCAACTCTAAAAATAGCATAGCTGTAGCAGCTATGCCAGGCCGGCCATATGGAAGAAATATGTTTTAAGTGTCCGGCGGAAGAAGCGAAGGTCGGTGATAGTGCGAAGGTCTGGGAGGAGGTCATTCCAGAGGGCGGGACCTGCCACAGAGAAGGCCACATCTGCCACAGGCTCTTGATTAAAGCCCTGATCCTTTTGTACATTTTGTGCTCTACCCATTTCCTCCCACGCAATGTACGGTTGGGGCATCACTACACAGAGAAACAGAATGACCAAGGGTGGACAAAAAAACCAGTGGAGTGGTAATGGCTTCTGACTTCCTGCCAGAGTCCCCACTGAGTTTCCCTGTGGGAATCTGGAAATCTTTCCTCCCTCCCTCCCTCCCTCCCCACCCAAAGCCAGAGGCAAATAAGTGGCTGCTGTCATGGGACAGAAGGCGAGAGGGTGTATACGGCAGTACACAAAAGGTGCCATGGAGGTTAGAAAGGGCATAAAGGTGTGCGCAAACAATGCCACGTGGGTTGGAGAGGGCATTTGGCTGGACAGCATGGGCTGGGAAGGGTGCACTGGGGTGCATCACAGGTGCTGCACCTATTTTGCAGGGTCATGAAGAGATGGCGTGGGTAGAGAAGTGTATTGTGGGGGTCGCAGGAGTATGCAAGAAGTGGTGGGAGGGTTGGGAAGGTGCAAGAGGTGCTGTGTAGGTAAGGGATGGTGTGCAAAGAGAGGTGGCATGGATCTGGAAAAGTACATTTAGGAAGGTATATGTGTGGAGGGGGCAGCACAGTTCGCACAGGGCATGGAGGTATGGCAAGGGTGAGCAGGGTTTCCTCTTTTCCTATTCTTCCCTCCCTCCCCATCTCACTTCTTCCCCCTTTCATTTCCAGTATGCAGATAAGTGGCTGCTGCTGTGTGAGGGAGGGATTGCAAGAATGGCTGGGAAACTGTCACGGAATGCTAAAGACGAAGATGACATGACTGCAGCAACTGCCCGGCAGTATTGAAGCAGCCACAACTTTCCTAAATGTCATTCCCTTGAAAGTCACAAATCTCAAATTTTGTACATGTTCTGTAAGTTAGTTCATTTGAAGTACCTTGGTTCAAAGATTGCTGGCCTAGGATGCAGCATTTTGCCCAATTAAGCTTATGAGAGTTTTAGTAGTACATACATGGAAAAGGAAACAAACCTAGAATAAATCAGAAAACCACAAAACAAGCAGACATACAGTATATCCTATAGGGCCGTGATGGCGAACCTATGGCACATGTGCCACAGGTGGCACACGCAGCCATTTCTGATGGCATGCAAGGCATTGCTCTGTCAGCTCCAGTGTGCATGTGCATGCTGGCCAGATGATTTTCGACCTTGATTTTCGACCATCCTGAAGCCTCTGGAGGGCGAAAAATGGTCCAACAGGCAACCCGGAAGTCTGTTCCCAAACTTTGAGTTTGTGTGTTGGGCCATTTTTCACCCCCCCAGGCTCTTAGAACATCTCTGGAGCCTGGGGAGGGCCAAAAACAGACCTACTGGACCTGCTGGAAGTCAGAAAATGGGCCATTTGTGGCCTCTGGAGGGCCTCCAGGGGGCGGGGAAACCTGTTTTCGCCCTCCCCAGGTTCCAAGAAAGCCATGCGCATGTGCGCAAGGCAGTGGTGTGTGTGTGTCACAGCACATGTGCAGGGGAACAGCATGGGGGTGCATTAAAGTATGGGGATGGGCACACAAGCACACACAATAGCGTGCACATGGGTGCTTTTGGCACCTGAGGCGAAAAAAGTTCGCCATCACTGCTACAGGGTAATCCCTGATTTACAACCATAACGGTTATTCGTTGTAACAATTGTAAAATGGGTCACCTCTGACGGACCCATTTTTGCGACCGTTCCATAGCAGTCATTAAGTGAATGCCACAATCATAAAGTCACCATTACGGTTACTGCGTTTCCCTGAAAATAAGACCAGGTCTTATATTAATTTTTGCTCCCAAAGACACATTAGGGCCGTGATGGTGAACCTATGGCACGCGGAGCCCTTTGTTAGGGCACACGAGGCATTGCCCTGCCAGCTCCAGTGCGCAATGTGCGTGCTGGCCAGCTGACTTCAGCCTTTTTTGGAGGCCGTTCTTTGCCTCTGCCCAGGATGTCCACTGTAAATTTGAATGGTTGCTAAGTGACCTGTCCTAAGTTGAGGACTACCTGTGTTGACATATCAAGTTCAATGGAAGTTCTACTATGCCAGCAACAAGCCCTCTTTTGGAATGGTGGTTTGCTGCTCTGAAACAAATAAGGATGTCACTGAGCTTATTTCACATACCACACTAAAGTGACACCTTAAAACCAACTAATCCCATTATGCCCCAGGCACTGCATTGAGACCAGGGCTACAAAAGGGTTTTAGGGTGAGAGCAACTTTCCTTTTTGCTTTGCGTGGCAATCTTGTCTGCTTCAGAGCTAGAAGTGAGCACCCCACAAGTCTGGGACCTAAAGGGAGATTTGATGGCTTTCCGTATCCATTTACTGACTAGGAGAGCAGGGAATGGGACTGGCTGCCTCATTCCAGTACTTAGAGTTTGAAAGAGCCTTTAAACAGAATATAAATATCTCACGGGTTGCCACAAAGAAGAGGGAGTCAAACTATTCTCCAAGGCACCTGAGGGTCGAACAAGAAGCAACGGGTGGAAACTAATCAAGGAGAGAAGCAACTTAGAACTGAGGAGAAATTTCCTGACAGTTAGAACAATTAATCAGTGGAAGAGAAATTGCCTCCAGAAGTTGTGAATGTCCCAACACTGCAAGTCTTTACGAAGATGTTGGATACCCATTTGTCTGAAACGGTATAGGGCTTCCTGTCTAGGCAGGGGGTTGGACTAGAAGACCTCCAAGGTCCCTTCCAACTCTGCTATTGTATTATTGTATTAGATAATAGATGCCCATAGAAAGATACTTTATGAGAACTGAAATCCCACTAACAACCTGGAGACAAACATACTGGTAGTCCTCAACTTACAACAGTTTACTTAGTGACTGCTCGAATGGCACTGAAAAAAGTGACATGACCATTTTTCACACTTATGACCACTGCAGCATCCCCATTTTCATATGATTTACATTCGGATGCTTGACAACTGATTCCCATTTAGGATGGTTGCAGTGTCCCGGAGTCACATGACTGTTTCATAGCAGTCATTAAGTGAACGCCACAGTCATGGAGTGACCACTATGGTTACCATGTTTCCCCAAAAATAAGACAAGGTTTTATATTAATTAATTAATTAATCCAAAAGAGGCATTAGGGCTTATTTTCTGGTTGGGTCTTGTTTTGGGGAAAATATGGTACTAAATCAATGTTTCTCAACCTTGGCGAGTTTAAGACGAGTGGACTTCAACTCCCAGAATTCCCCAGCATGGCTGGCTGGGGAATTCTGGGAGTTGAAGTCCACTCATCTTAAACTCGCTAAGGTTGAGAAACACTGTACTAAATGCTTCGATTTGTTCCCTTCTGACAAGCAAATTCAATGGGAAAACCAGATTCACTTAACCATGTGGCTAGCTTCACAACGGCAGTGATTGACTTAACAAATATGGCAAGAAAAATCATTAAATGGGGCAGGACTCATTTAACAAATGTCTCACTTAACAACATGAATTTTGGGCTCAACTGTGGTCATAAGTCGAGGACCACCGGGGTACTTTTGATTTTTGAGAGGAAAAGCCACACATAGGAAAGGTCAACACATGCCTTTGAGGGGCATGGCTGAAGGGAATTTTAGAGCTGCCATCTTTTTTCCTTGTTCAATGGGGGTAAGTGGTGACCATTTCTGATATATTCTGCCAGGACCTCCCCAATGTCCTCTGGCTGGCTTGATGGGTGCTCTGCTCTTGCTAACAAACAGAATGAATTCTCTGAATTTCAGATGGATTCATAGCTTCTGTTACTAATGGATCTCTTGTAAGATCACCATTTCCCCCCCCCCCTTTCCAGAGGTGGGTTCCTACTGGTTCGGACCAGTTCGGCTGAACTAGTAGCGGTTTGCTGGTCTGGGTTGCCAGAACCAGCAGCGACCCAGGCCTGCCACGCTTATGAACCAGTTCCCCAGTCGGCGTGGCATGTTTTTCTTTATCATTTTAAATGTTCTTCGCATGTGAAATTGTGCAAAATTGCATGCACACCAGTGGTGGGTTCCAGATCTCGTTCCATACCAGTTGGAACAGGCCCGGCGGTGTCCACATGGACACGCGCGGTGTGCGCGGGCATGTATCGTATCTGCCAGCAATGCCTCCGCAATGCTACAGCTGCTTGACAGAGCGTCACACAGGCGCTGTACGTGCCATGCGCATGCGCAGAAGTGCTGAAGGCCTTAAAGGACAGGTAAGGAGCTTGGGTGAGCGGGTGGGTCCTCCGGAGCACCGTACTGGAACGATACCCGGTGCTCCGGTACCCCCATACCGGGGTGTACTACCTGCAACCCACCACTGGCGCACACCGAAGTGGCAGGAATGCCAGCAGCAATCCACCCCGTCTCTTTCCCTAGCTGAGAATCTGGGCTTTGAACTAGCCGGTGGCTAGTTAAGGACTTAACAATGATAGGCAAACAGGGGCTTCGGCTGCTGAAGACAAAGGAGCTGCTTTCAAGGAGGAAAAGAAAGTTGCTCGGCATCACTCATTGGCTTAGTAACCAGAAGAAATGGTTCCATGGCATATCATAGGCTTGAGTTCAGCTAATCAAAGAGGCTAAGAAACCAGATGACTCGGCCTGCTCTCGGTCCTGTAGTAATAATTCCATCTGTGGAAATCAGCAAGAGAAGCTTTTCATGACAGAGCGATAAGCATGAAAGTGGATTAAGGCCTGCTGTTGAAGGCGCAGGAACAGGGACTTGAGGAAAAGGCGGCAAACTTTCGCCACCAGAGATGGAGGGAGCTTTTCCCTGGAATCAGAAGGGCATATTTGGATGAGCTCAACTGGGGAAATGCTCAGTAACAGTACAATAGGGTGGCAAACATTGCTGCTTTTTAAAAAAGTGTTTACTGTTCAGTGTATCTTTCGGATTGAAAAATGTGAACCATTGGCCAGATGCAACGGAGCCAGTGTAGTGTAAAAAGTTAAAAAAAACAAAACACCTCTCCTAGAAAAATGAAACATCCTGGGAAATATTGAAAAGGCAGAATATTATATTTCCCTGGATCAGAAATGGAGAACCATGTTTTTAGGCAGGGAGCAGACTCACTCTTAATAGCCCCACCTTTGTCAATAGGCCATTAAAATGCCTGGGCCAGTCTATTCTACATAACAAAGACCTCCTCCGTCAATTCCAGGGTGATGGGATTAAGGCATGAGGGTATTAGCTCTCTACCGATCTCACCACAGGGCACCTGGGAAGCAGCAATGCTCAACCAAACCTGGACTCAAAACACAGCCTAGAGAGTCGCCACTGCATGAACCCCCATGGGAGTCTGACATCCAATCATAACACAAGATCAAAGACCAGAGAGGGCATAAAATCAGGGATTTTCAGCATCTCGGCCTCTTTTTCTTCTTCACCCAATATAAGGAAGCATGTGACCCCTCTTTTCTGTTCAGGAGCTCAAGATATGCGATCCTGTCCACCATTAAACCATCTTTCCAAGCAGCCTCCATGTTTCCAGTGTCTTTCCCCCCACTTGGAACTGAACCCAGATGGACATTTTTTCCAACAGCAGAATAAGGAACATCCTTTTAAACCAAGGGTAGCTGGGGTGAGGATTCTCTCACGGGGAATCTGTGCGGCTGCAGATTTGGGATTTGGGGCAATCAGGCAGAACAAAACTATATGGGTAGCAGACGGGCCTTTGGCTAATGAAGGCGTTCCTCTCCTGCGCTTGCAATTTTCTCTTCCTCTCTTAGCTTGTGGTTTCTCTGCCCTGCGCTTGGGAGACCATTAAGCAGCAGCCACAGAGTAATTTCATGCCGCTTGGTCACTGCTGATCCACCTAAAAGGAGAGATGAGAACATGCAAGATGGACAGCTCTTTGGGGCCCCGAGAGGGAATAGTGGGGAAACGGACTTTCTTTTCCGGCCAGTGCTAGATCAGCATAATCTGAACTCCTGAAGCATCCTGGTGGCTTAACTCTTTGTGAACTGCCCCCTTGGTCTTTTTGGCTGGAGACTCTTGGGTGCCACCTGCTGGTTATCTGGTATAAAATAAAGACACCCTTGAGTGAAGCTTTGGTGATTACATTTGTGCAGTTTTGGTGGCAGTTATAAAGGCCATTTACTTACGGGCTTCTTCTTGGGTTAAATTTTATTTATTTATTTTTTACTTTCCAGTCCAACTAACAACTCTGACATTTCTAAGTGGCTTCCTTCCCCCCAAACCCCAATCCAAATACTAATACAAATTGATCCTTTGCAGCTTCCCTAACTGGCTAAATTAGCAGGCACAGGAAAAAAAAGGAATTGGACTTCTACGAATGACGCTTCCCCATGCAGCTAGATCACAATGGTCAGTGGAGAGTTTTGACTACAATGCTTCTCTTTACTTAAGAGAGGTTAAGAATTATACTAGAGCAGGGGTGTCAAACTCGATTTCATTGAGGGCCGCATCAGCGTTGTGTGTGTGACCTCGGGAGATGGGATGGGGTGGCCAGCTATCTGTCGCTCATGTCAGGGGTGCCTGTGGTCGCCCAAAAGCTCTGTCAGAGAAAATGGGCTGTTTCCAGGATGGCTCTGTGGGTCAGATCTAAGCACCCCATGGGCCATATCCGGCCCCTGGGCTTTGAGTTTGACACCTCTGTACTAGAGCTTCGGCTATGCAAAAATGCTCTGGCACCCGACCTTTGCAAACGCACGACACTACTTTTCACATATGGTTCAACTATAGCATATAGCAGAGGTCCCCAACCTTTGCAACTTTAAGTCTGAAGGACTCCAGCTCCCAAAATCTGGGAGCTGGAGTCCTTCAGACTTAAAGTTGCAAAGTTTGGAGACCCCTGGCATATAGGCCTTGGGCACTTAGAGGTGTCCTGCTCAAATTTTGGGACTTCCAGTTTAAAGAAATCTTATTTATTATATTTACATGCTGCCCATCTTACTGTCAAATGACACTGGGTGGCTTACAACACAGTAAAAGCAAGTACAGAACATTAAAATGTTAAATATTAAAATAAACAGAGATTTAATAAGTTATCCAATTCCTGGACACAGGGGTTGGATTCAGGCGGTTCGGGCCTGTTCGCGTGAACCGGTAGTTCCGGCGATCACTTGGCCCCGCCCACCCACTCCTACGCTAGTCTGTCCTATATTTCCTTTGTTTGAAGCCCAGCTGATAGGCGCGGCAGAGCGATTGCTGCGCCTCAGTTGTTTTACTCACCGGGACTGCAGTAGAAGGTGAGTTTTAGAGCTGTTTTGAAATGAACTGTGCACGAGTGAGGCACACACTCAGCGAACCAGTTGTTACACCAGTTGAATCCCACCGCTGCCTGGCCATCTCACATCTTCGCTAATGCAATGCACCCTACATGGGACTACCCTTGAAGAGCATCCGGAGGCTTCAACTGGTGCAGAGTGTGACAGCATTTGCAGTTTTGGGGGCACCACGCATGGCCCATGTTACACCACTGCTCCGCGAGCTACACCAGCTGGCGGTTTGCTTCTGGGTGCAATTCAAGGTGTTGGTTATTACCTTTAAAGCCCTGCATGACATGGGTCTAGGTTACCTGAGGAACAGTTTTATCCCACTGGCAGAAAAGGAAAGCTGTGGGCCCTTTCAGTCAAGGAATTCTGGCCGGCGGGGTCCTGCCCTTTGGAACATCTTACACCCTTGAAGGGAGATCAGCTCCCACCCTTCTGAACTTCCATGAAGGCCTGAAGACTTGGCTCATCCAGATGGCTTGGGTCCAGTGGTGGGATTCAGATTTTTTTTACTACTGGTTCTGTGGGCACGGCATGGCTTGGTGGACATGTCTTGGTGGGTGTGGCAGGGAAAGGATACTGCAAAATCCCCATTCCCTCCCGACCCCACTAACCTGTTTTCCAGCTTGGTTCTCCTGTGCAGGGCAACAAAAAAAGACCCAGCCAATCAGCTTGGACTCTGATCAGCTGGGACTCAGGAGGCAGCAAATAGATGGGGGTGGAGCCAGCCAGAGGTGGTATTTGCCACTTCTCCGAATTACTCAAAATTTCCGCTAGAACTGGTCAGAACTGGCTGAATACCACCTCTGCTTGGGTCCCCAATGAAGGAGCATCACACTGGAGGTGGTTGATGAATTAAGAGCCAATCTCACCTCCCTCCCCCACACAATGCATCCTGCTCCCTCTCCCCCCTCTCTTTTATCTCACCATAATCCTGTTTTTCATTGCAGCTTCCATTTTTATTTAGAAATATTTATCTTTTACGATGTTAACGCTTTTGATGCTGTAAGCCGCCCAGAGTCTCTTTGAAATGAGACAGATGGCAAATAAATTTAATAAATAAAAATAAATACTCTGAGAAGCCGACAGCCTGTCACAGCAGAAAAGATGGGCCCCGGTAGACCCAAGGCCCTGACCCAGGAATAAAGCAGCTACAGATATTTCCCAGAAAGTGCTTGGCTCAGCAGAGCAGAGATTAAGGAGTCTGGCTTAATGGGGTGATCTTAGGCTCTGCAAATACAGCACTGCTCACATCTTTAGCAACGCCAGTGAAAGATTCATAGCTGGATAGAGTTAGCGATGCAGTTGTTGGGGGAGTGGGGGGAGACTCTCGTTGAAGGGCTGGGCAGAAAACATTTTTTATTGAACTTGGTATTTGCTATTTACTTGATGATCCAGAACCGCTACATGTGCTTATAGTTCCTGGACTTATTTATGATTTAACGTAATTTAATCTTTGTGGTGCATTTTTTTCTGATGCATGTGATTTTAAATATTTGTTTCTTTTTAAAAAGGCCTTGCTGGGTTGTTCCCTTGTGATCTGAAATGCATTCAAAGGAAACTTCAATATTTTTTCTGTATCTCCAGGTTAGAGATAGGGAGCTCTTGTACGTTGGATGAAGGAAGGTACCTACGGATTTGTTGGTATGGCTCCAGGGCCAGGAGATTATGAAAGCTCTGGGAATAGAGGAGAGGAGGAACTGCAGAATAAGCAGAAGGATGTCTGCTGGTGATCAGCACTAATCAGTTGAGCAGGGAAATGAAGAACCTGTTAGTCCATCTTTAACTGCAGATCTATCTAGGCACAAACCAGTGCATCGTGCTTTCATACTGAGCCATAGTAGCACAGTAGTTAGAATGCAGTATTGCAGGCTAACTCTGTCGACTGCCGGCAGTTTGATTCCCACCAGCTGAAGGTTGACTCAGCCTTCCATCCTCCCGAGGTGGGCAAAATGAGGACCCAGATTGTTGAGGACAATATGCTGATTCTGTAAACCACTTAGAGAGGGCTGTAAAAGCACTGTGAAGCGGTATATAAGTCTAAGTGATATTGCAATGGTATTGAAGTAACAGTTGTTGTGAATGGTTGCAAAGATGATAAGGGAGTCTGCAATTCTAACCACTGCCCTTTAGAATATGGGCGTCCAACCTTTTGTCTTTCCTGGGCCACATGAATGAAGAGGAATTGCCTTAGGCTGCACATAAATACATATCATGGTTAATGTATATGCCGCATAATAATGTTAACAGTTTACAGTCTTGTGGGGCCATATTACTAGCTGTCCAGAGCTGCAGGTTGGACACAACAACTTTAGAATTTCAGCGTCTGCTTGGAGTTAAAACCACAGGTGGGCTTTATATAATTTTACCACCTGTTCGCTGCATGCTGAAACTGTGAGCGTGTGCGGCTTCTGTGTATGCGTTTTGCTTGTACAGGCGGCTTGCACGTATGCACGTGGCTTAGAAAATGTGGCTAAATAGGATGAGGTAGAGCTGGGGTGAGCCCACCTGTAGGTCTCCACTACTAGTTCGCTTGAACCAGTCTGAACCGGCTGAAAACTACCACTGGTTAAAATAGTATTGTTAAGACTTCTTCAGCAAAATTCAGGCATTAACAAAGATCTGCGCTCTGCCTGCACTCTCCCTTCAAGCTCAAGAGCTGAAGGTGATTTTAGGATCCCATGTTCTCTTTAAAGGCAAGGGATCTTAAGAGGTCAGCTAGGTCTCAGCTCCTCTTAAAGCTCTGAGTGCCATTCCTTTGTGGGCAGGGAGGTAAAACTCCCCAAAATAGATGTTTTGATGCATGAAACAAAGAACCACACAGCTTTCTCCATTTCATACACAGAAGTTAGCCAAATCAATGGATGAACCTTGTTTATCTCTGGCCACCAGGCACCGTCTGTTAGGATTGCTTGAAGTCATTAGGCTGACTTTGGGGAATGGAAGAGAAGTTGGAATACCCAGGAAATTTTTCAGTATTTTGCTGCCCCTTCATATTCCTACGCTTCCATTGTCTGGGTTTTGCTTTCTCAAACAGTAAAGCTGTGCTACACCTGTCATGCAAAACTCAGTTTCTCCTACCACAATTTCTGCTACCGTGCAAAACAGTTTCTGCCACCAAGTTCTGCTGTGTTACACTTACCATGCAAAAACAGTTTCTGCCACCTAGACTGTAGATGTAGATATTCCTGGGATCTTCCAGGACAGTGTTTCTCAACCGTGGCAACTTAAATATACATAGACTTCAATTCCCCAGCCAGTCATGTGGCTGAGGCATTTTGGGAGTAGACGTCCACACTTCTACAAGTTGCTAAGGTTGAGAAACATTGCTCTAGTCTAGGACTTAAACAGTTTATAGTCTCGCAGCGTCTTCAAAGTGCTTTTCTTGAGTCATGAATTGGAGCAAATCTATACAAAACCTCCTTGTTCTGGCAGAAGGAAGAGCTCCCAGCTGTTTCCAGAGGACATGTCTGACATGTCACCTCCTGTAACTTGTAGCTGAGACCGCCCAAGGACAGTTTGAGTGCTCTGCTTCGAAAATCATGTTTCCTTCCTTATCCCACTTCCAGAGGTGCAGGTGGATTGAGACCCATGGGTCTGAAATCGGTTCAGCTAGTTTCCTGTGGGACCATCCCTTCCATCTGGTCTCTGATTTGTATTCTCATTCCTCTAGCATCTTCTGGCTGTAAAGGAGACTGGAATTCCAGTCTTCCCTTTTTTTTAGGTGGCTAAGATGCTGAGCTTGTCGATCAGAAGGTCAGCAGTTCTATGGTTTGAATTCCTAGCACCGCATAACAGAGTGAGCTCCCATTACTTGTCCCAGATTCTGCCAACCTACCAGTTTGAAAGCAAATAAAAATGCAAGTAGTAAAAAAATAGGGACCACCTTTGGTGGGAAGGTAACAGTGTTCTGTGCACCTTCGACGTTTAGTCATGACCCCATAATCACGGAGATTTCTTCGGACAGCGCTGGCTCTTTGGCTTAGACAGAGAAGAGCACCGCTCTCTAGAGTCAGGAATGTCTAGCACCGCATGTGCGGGGGAACCTTTGCCTTTGAAGAATGTGAAGTTCTGAAATGGACTAGCCTCCCTACCTTACATGGAAAATTAAAAACAATTTCAGGTAGTGTACAACTCACCGCAATTGGGATCAGATTTTCCATTGCTAAGCAAGATGGCTGTTAAGTGAGTTGTGCCCAATTGTACAATCTCTATTGCTATGATTGTTAAGAGAATCATGGCAGTTGTTCAGTAAATCATGTCTTCGTTAAGCGAAACTGGCTCCCCCGAATAACTTTACTTGTTGGAAGCCATGTGGGAAGAGTGCATTGGGGCCACATGTCCTTGGGAAGCTATGACCTTTGTAAGTGCATGCTGGTTGCCAAATGTCCAAATTCTGGCTGTAAGAATGCTATGCTGATCGTAAGTGTGAGAACTGATTGTAGGTCACTTTTTTCAGTGCTGTTGTAACTTCAAATGGCCACTAAACAAATGGTTGTGAGTTGAGGATTACCTGTATCTCGTGCATATTTTGAATCTACCTTGTGGATAATTCCCTTCTCAGCACTGCGTCCTTGGTCCTGGCTTCTCCTTTCTTTTCCTTCAGCTCTTAAGCAGAAAGCTAAGATTTATGCAATCTAAAGCTACCTATAGATTGCATAAATCTGAAGGATCAAGAGATGGCAGCCAACAGGTGGAAGCATCTTTAATTCTATGCTGCCATCTAGTGGTCAAACAGGCAATTGCTAGATTCATAGTTTAGAGCAGTGGTAGTCAACCTGGTCCCTACCGCCCACTAGTGGGCGTTCCAGCTTTCGTGGTGGGCGCTAGGGGTTTTGTCCAATAATGAAGCACTTACTACTAACAGAGATACAAAAGTGGGCGGTAGGTATAAAAAAGTTGACTATCCCTGGTTTAGAGGAGCAAAAACAGTTTTAGGAAAGGGGCGGAGGAAAAACCCCACAGGTCATTCAGTTATTGTGTCAGCTAATTGGAAGAGGCTTTTCACATGGTGGATGATGCTAGGTGGGGCTGGAATTCTAGCCAACAATTCTAGTTAAGGCTGTCTGGAGTGCAAGGCAACACAATCACAATGGCAGTAACAGATAGTCCTTGATTTATAACTGGTTGCTTAACAATTGCTTGAAGTTACGATAGACATCCCCCCCCCCCCCAAAAAAAGTACTTATGATCAGAGGTGTTCAGTTGGTTCGGACTGGTTCACCTGAACCAGTAACGCCGAACTGGTCTGGGTGGCGATGGGCTTGCCCACCCGCCCCAGCTCTGAAACGTCCTATGTAGCCTCATATTCAACGTTGCATGCATTCGTGCACGCCGTGCGCAAGAGCAAAGTGCATGCATGGAAGGCACGTATGCTCTCACAGTTGCAAACCGGTGGTCAACCTAAGTGAATTCCACCGCTGCTTATGACCCAGTTCTGAAGTTTTGACATCTGCCGCCGCCACCGGTCACATGACTGCATTTTGGGCTCTCAACCACTGGCCCACATTTATAGCCATTTGCAGCATCCTACTGTCATTTTATCCAATTTAGAGAGGTGTTTTTTTTTTAAACTGCCTTTTATTTCTGGTTTCCAGAAAAAAACAAAAAACACAGTGAACAATGGGCTCCCTTAACAACTGTGGCATTTGCTTAACAACCATTGCCAAAAAAAGGCATAAAATTGGGCCCAATCAAGTGATGACCCACTTTATGATTGTCATGACTTACAATCATAATTGCCAGGCTCAATTATAGTTCTAAGTTGAGGATTAGCTGCATGCCTGTGTGCTACAGGAGCAGAAAGATTTAGGGCAGGATGATTTCCTGTAGGCTTCAGGATGGGAACATAACAATGCAAATGCGTGGATGAAGCCTCCGTCCCGTAAGCTAACGGGCAACATATATACATATTGGGTTGTATACTATCCAACTTCTGATTTCATACCAGACAACATTTTGCCCTCTCTACTTCATTATCTCCATTGCTTTCTCTGAAAGAGCTGTACAGGATGACGTTTTGTCCTGAATTTATTGATTCATTGAATTCAGATAGAGTTCCTTGGTGCTCTTTTGTAAGTTCATAGCCAAAGAACCTACAAAAAGCTTGGACATCTTACAGAGGGAGCAAATGTTTTTGTTTTTTTTAATCAACTCCCCACGACTCGGCCTCCATAAAATCAAAGACCTAAAAATTGAGGAAGATAAAATGATTGTTTCATTCAATGTCACAGCACTCTGGGTCCTTTGTGGAGAACAGCGCCACCCTGGGTCCTTTGTGGAGAAGGGCGGGATATAAATGTGATTAAAATAAAATAAACTCTTTACCTCCATAGATCTAGAGCAGGGGTGTCAAATTCAAGGCCCATGGGCCCACGGCCCACAGAGGGGCCTGGAAACAGCGCAAAGGACTGGCCCGCAGTGCCTCTGCTAAGTGAAAATGGAGCAGGTGTGTGTGCGTGCTTTCTTTTGGCCCCCACAGCCTCCTGCAACCCTCTGCTAGTGAAAATGCAGCTCTGTTTTTGCTGGCAGAGGGCTGCAGGAGGCCGCCCAGGCTGAAAATGAGGTGCGGGGGGGGAGGGACGGGACGCCCGTAGCGCCCGCCAGCACCGTTTTTGCGGGAATAGGGCTATCAAAGCAAACTGAAAACAAAACAAAAGGAAAAATGTTTCCCCTTTTGCATTTGAGCATGCAGGAAGGGACAGGAAAGGAAAGAGGAAAGACACAGACAAAGAAGGAAAGGCGGGACGAGAGCAAGGAAGGAAAAACAAGGAAAGGGGAAGAAAGAAGAAAGGAGAATGAAGAGGGAAGGAGAAAGAAGAGAAGGAAGGAAGGAGATTATAATGAGAGTGAGAGAGAGAGTCTCAGGAAAGTTCTGCCTCAGCACTTAGCTACCACAGGTGCCCTGACATGAGTCCCATGTCATGACCACCATGGTAACACACCCAGGCCAGCCACGCCACCGCCCAGCCCTCCAAGGTCAAACACAATCCTGATGCAGCCCTCAATGAAATTGAGTTTGACGCTCCTGACCTAGAGCAAACGAAGGATTTCATGGCAACAGTACTGTACACCAACCTAAGCAAATACACTAATTGAAACACCCAGACTTCCACAATCCCTGCCTCACTACCTCCTTTTAGTTTGATGGACAACATACCAACACATCACAGGAATACCAGTGAGATTGCTACCCTCAAGATGTATACCAGAGATCGTAATGCAGCACCTAAAAACCATAGGGTTATCCCATGCATACTGTACAACCAAAAGAATGGATCCCGTATGTAGAAGACACCTTTCTCATAATTAAAAGAAACTTAAAAGAGACATTCTTGGACGTGGTGGCTCAGTGGCTAAGACGCTGAGCTTGTCGATCAGAAAGATCAGCAGTTTGGTGGTTCGAATTCCTAGTGCCACGTAATGGAGTCTTGTCCCAGCTTCTGCCAACCTAGCAGTTCAAAAGCATGTAAAAATGCAAATAAAACTATAGGGGCCACCTTTGGTGGGAAGGTAACAGCGTTCCATGCGCCTTTGGTGTTTAGTCATGCTGGCCACAGACCACAGAGACGTCTTTGGACAGCACTGGCTCTTTGGCATTGAAACGGAGATGAGCACTGCCCCCTAGAGTCGGGAACGACTAGTACATATGTTCAAGGGAAACCTTTACCTTTAAAGGAGACTTATGAAATGATCAACAACATTTTCAATTGTATAAAATTCATAAGGGAAAAAGAAAACAACACATTATCCTTCTTGGATATCCTCATAAGCAGAGGAAAATGACAGCAAATTAGAACACAAGTCTATTGGAAAAAAAACAACCCAGACTAATCAAGTGCTCCATTACAAAAGTAACAACTCAACCTCCCACAAGAGATGCTGTGTAAAACCATTATTCAGAGGAGCACAAATGCACCGAACAACTTAGAACCCTAGAAAAAGGAATTATACCGCCTATACAACATTTAACAAAATGGATACCCATGTAATTTTATCAAAAAGCTCCTAACATTCAACCCACTACAGCACAGCCAACGCAAGCTATGGAAAGGATAGTACTACTATACATCAACAACATCTCAGAAATAACCAAGAAACTATGAACAACCACAAGGCATCATTGTAGCACTCAAACCATTAAAGCCCTCCAAACATCTTAATTAAACCAAGGTTCCAGTAGCTCAAGAAGAAAAAAAAGAGGCCCCATTTATAATATACAGTATAAAGAGTATAACAACCATTATGTAGGGCAGGCAGGCAAAAGTCCAGCAGCATGCATCTACAAATATGAACTATCAATCAGAAGATATGATGAAATCTTGCACAAACAATCTCAACCATAGTTTCAACTGGGAAACTGGGACCATTCTGGACCACCTTAAATCCAAAAACACTAGGGAATTCCTGGAAGCTTGGCATTCAGACAAATCAGCCACCAATAGACACATAGAGATAAATTACATTTATGCACCATTCTAAAGAGACAATAACAAAGCTAAGAAGGAAATAAAAAGGCAGAACACATTCTTTTCAGCAGTCAGCACCCAGATAAGCAGGGATTAACACCAAACAAACAATCAAGCAGAAAACAATATCCTAATCAAGGAATTACCAAGGAGAAAATCACAATAGTCTCTTTTATTGGTATTCTATTCAAATCAATTTAAATGAATTTTATTCATTGGTTGATGATACAGAACTGTCTTTTTCAATGTACCATTCTTGCAATGCCCAACCATCTTAAAATAGCTTCCTAGAAGTGCCAAAACGAAAGACGGAGAAGGGGAAACTGATCCTCCAAATGTTGTTGAACCACAGCTCCCAGCACATCTGGGAATATATATATAGGAGATGATCAGGCTGAAACCGAGGGAGGGGTCAAATGTGTCATTAGCCTTGAATCCCTTTGTGCCCACAAGACATTTAACTGCAGCCTACCTTGAATTCCGTTGACTCTTATCTACTGCCAATTTGCTTTGACTCTGAGATTATTGTAGGCAGTTTAAACTGGCAATATATATCCCAACCTATATATTCAATTGAACGGCCTGTATTCCTGATTTCCTGCACTTGAGAACATAATCTAGCAACATGTGGAGGGCCACAGGCTTCCCATTTCTTGGGAATCTCCTTCTGACCTTGCTATCAGAGTACCTGTTGTTATATGCACCATGTAGCATCAGGTGTGCTTGTACCATCTGCTTCCTCTCTTCTTCCTAGCCCCCTCCGATGATAAGTAAGCAGGGATGGGCTTCAAAACGTTTAGCAACGTGTTCTCTGCCTGGTTGCTGGGTGAGTGTGACCATGGTGGGCGTGGCCAAGTCAGCCTCCTGCACCACAGCAGGGGGGGCGGTTTCACCCTACCTGGGCTCCCGAGGCAAAAATGGCCTCCTCCAGGCTGCAGATGCTCCCTGGAGGCCGTAATTGGGCCCATATCTGGCCTTCTGGAGCTTCTGGGAGGCTCGTTTTTTGCCCTCCTTGAGCCTTTGCATGGGCCCTGCACTTACCTGGCATCCAAAATGGGCCGTGCGGAGACTCCTGGGAGGAGTGGGATGGGGCGGGGCCAGCCAGGAGTGAGATTTAGGGGTTCACAGAGCCATGCAGAATCTTCGCTAGAGCAGGGGTCCCCAACCCCCAGGCCGTGGACCGGTGCCAGTCCGTGGATTGATAGTAACTGGGCCAGAGTGAGCCTCGGGTTCCATGTGACTGCCGAACACACACGGGGCCCATGTGACTCGACTCATCCGCTGGAGGCTCCTCATCACATCGCCCGGTCAGGGGGAGGGAGAGGGTGTGAGAGGGGCGGGGCTGGAGAGGAGGCGGGGGGAGCAGTCCCCTGGGCAGAGTGTGCGCCGGGGGCAGGAGAGTGCAGGCACGGCCACTCGCACCGGTCCGCGGAATTTTTGTTTTACATGAAATTGGTCCCTGGTGCCAAAAAGGTTGGGGACCCCTGCGCTAGAGGATCAACTGAACCCAGGCGAACCTGGAGCAGCCCTCCGCTGTAAGTGAGTGCTAATGAGTAAGCTCCCTATCGTCTTCTCCTGGATCCAGAATAAATGACTCCACCCTGTGTTTGGCTCTCCTAGGGACCTGGCTATTCTTAGAAGCAAGAAGCAGCCTGCCTGCAGCTCTCCTCCTTCTTCCTTTGCCTTTGTTCTGATCTCCATTGCCACCACTTGCAGCACCCGGGGCCCTGCTGAGGCATTAAGGGGAACACCTCCGGGGCACCTTAATGGTGCTTCTCCTAGCAAGGATTGCATTAAGACAAATGCGCTTCAGGAGGCGGAGGAAGCACTGTCTGGAACCTTTAAGTAATTGAAGTTGGGGAAAGACTTCAGAGGCTGGGGAGGGCACTGCTATAATGAGAACACTCCATCATAGGCAGGCCAGCAGCCTGACGCAGAGTTCGTCTCCTGGCAGCTGGGGAGAATTACTGCTGCTGCTTGTTTCCAGCAGCCGGGTGAGGAGGCAGGCTGAGGAGGACTGCACTGAGAGAGATTCAGCACCCTCCTTCTCCCCTGCCTAACCACTGCTCCGAGATTATTCTTCCAGTTAATATCTGTGTGTATGTCCGTGCACGCACCCTCTTGAGGATTCAAGTTAAGCCTGTTATTGAGCGTTATTGAGCCTGTCAATCCTTAGCTCATCCTTCTTGGGGCTTAAGAAGAACGATTCAAAAAGAAACAGTCGAAATGAAATTCAATGAAATTCCAGAAGGCTGCATTTTGATACATAGCTCCGTGGGCCCGTGGGCTGCAGCCTGCTATGATTTAGTGGCTGGAGAGCGAACTCAGAAATTGGTGATAAAACACTTGGGTTTTAGCTTCGCTATGCCCCAACTTCATTTCTCTGCCGATCCCTCAACATCACATCAACCCATCCCCATGATGTGCCCTAGACTCTGCCCCAAACCTTCTCTTGTCCAGATCTAACCAATACAAAACAAGGATCCTTTCTTGATACTTCTAGTTCCACCTATTGAATCTTCAATAGGATCGCTCTAGCCTGAAATCCTTGTTTATGATGTTCTCTTGGAATAAATAGCTGATCCCAAACCCATCAGTACCAGAGGTGGTATTCAGGCAGTTCTCTCCAGTTCAGGTGAACCAGTAGTGGCGGCTCTGCCCACCCACCTCGATGTAATGCGCAAGCACTGTGCATGCACAGAAGGGGGTGCACACACACAGATGAGGCGCATGTGAGCGAAGCGAGTGCGAGCACACTCATATTTCCAAATCGGTAGGGAAGATAAGTGAATCCCACCTCTGATCTGTACTCCTTCATTGCCTAGGTTTCTATTTTTGGGATCTTCCCACTCCTGGTCTTCATTGTCCTTCTGGTTCAGAGGAAGCCTGACATTGCAATTGTCCTTCTACAAGAGCTAGGCTTAAGGGACCCTGCAGAGCTTGGCCTAGAGGCCAGACATATTTAGCTAGGAGCATCTGTTTGTTTTCATGAGCAAAGGCAAGGCCACAAAGGCTGTCAATTTTCTTTGGGGCGCCTCTTGCAATAACTGGTGTTGCCCTCAGCAGACCAAGGGCCAAAAAAAAAGCAAACTGAACTTCTTTGCTTGTTCTTCTCTCCTTCTGCGGTTCTAACTCCTCTTCTAAATGAGGTTGTTAAATCCCCGTGGCACAGAACTCATTCTCTTGTTTAGATTAGAAGTTCATGCTCAGTGGTGACATTGAGTACTATCCATACAATCTTTACACTGACAAATATTTTGATAAGTAGCAGGGGAGCGCGCACACACATGCACAGTAGAGGAACCTGGTTTGATTAGGAGTCAACTGGGGAGTACTCCTGAAAACATCAACAAATCCTATACGCTCCTCAAGCAGTGATAGGCGAGTTGATTCTCCACCCACCTCAACTGATATTGGACAGTTGAAGAAAAGAGTTGAGGCCTTTCCTTATAATTTAAACAGTGTGTGGGGGCGATTGTGTGGGTGTGGGTGTGGGTTGTTTGTCTCATATCTGAGCTAATGAGAATCTATACTTTCTCATACAGGAAACCCAAGAGCCTCTTCTTACCAGTTTTTTTAAAACTCCCTACTTTTTCCCTTTAAAAAAAATATTGTGTGTCACTCTGGTATATGCCATACAATGCAGTGTACACGTGCAGATCTGTACACTGGGGAAACAAAACAACCACTTCATAAACACATGGCACAACATAGGAGAACAAACCATCAGGACAAGATTCAGCAGTCCATCTGCATTTAAAAGACAAAGGCCCCACTTTTGAAGACAGCAAAGTCCACATTTTGGACAGAGAGGACCGCTGGTTTGAAAGAGGGGTTAAAGAAGCCATCTATGTCAAAACTGAACGGCCCTCTCTCAATAGAGGTGGAGGGATACGACATCATCTACCTCCAATCTACACCACAGTCCTTTCAACAGTTCCAAGAAGGGTCCACATTCATTTGCACTACTCAGGTGATCCTGAGGACACAGATAAACCTCCAAGTGGACTCAAGGACTCTCTAAAAAGGATGCAAATGACCAGCTGTCTGCAAGATATAGACATAAATCCTTCCATTGCCCACCATCCAGTCAGAGCTGAAGAAGCTTTTGGAGGAGAAGTGAAACATCTTCAAAGAAAAAACCAAGAAAGTCCAGTTGCCTGTTGAAAAAAAGGCACCCACCTTTGGGACAACCATGACTTGGATGACTGAGAATCTCCATAGACAATCTGGTTGCCAGCTTCAGCTGCAAGCACTCTAGCAGAGGTGATGCTTTGGACATATGGACAAAGGAGCAGGGAAGTCTCTCCTTCCCATCTTTGATGTCTGATATCAGGCATCCGGACAGCACCCCCACTTAAAAGACCCCAGTGGCCTTTGGGAAGCACAGTAGCGACATCTCTGTGGCCAGAGAACTGCTTTGGTTGCAGTGGCTCAGGAAATGGGGTCTAAAGGGGAGGGAAATGAGAACAGAAGATTGGGTGGACACCATTGGCGGGATTCAAAATTTTCTACTACCAGTTCAGTGGGCATGGCTTTGTGGTTGTGTCTTTGTGGGAATGGCAGGGGAAGGATACTGTAAAATCTCCATTCCCTCCCCACTCCAGGGGAAGGATACTGTAAAATCTCCATTCCCTCCCCACTCCAGGGAAAGGATACTGTGTACTCCATTCAGTGGTGGGTTTCTGCAGGCTCGCACCTACTCGCGAGAGCCGGTTGGTGAAATTTAGAGAACCGGTGAGAGGGGGTTCCACCGGCGTACCTGGAAGTAAATCTGGCCCGCTGCTGCCAGTGACCCAACGGGAAGGAAAGGAAAGGAAGGAAGGAAGGAAATAAGAAAGAAAGAAAGAAGAAAGAAAGAAAGAAAGAAAGAAAGAAAGAATTTATCATCACAATTGAGTCCAAAATTTTGGTTGCTAAGCAAGAGCGTTGTTAAATGAGTTTCACCACATTTTAAAAGGTGGCCACTCCCACCCTGTCACATGACTGCCAAGTCACACCCACAAAATGGGCCACACCTACAGAGTAGGTTCTAAAAAATTTGAAACCCACCACTGACTCCATTCACTCAATCCAGAGAAAGGATACTGCAAAATCCATTCCCTCCCCCTCAGCTGGGACTTGGGAGGCAGAGAATAGATGGGGGCGGGGCCAGTCAGAGGTGTTATTTACCAGTTCTCCAAATTACTCAAAATGTCCGCTACCGGTTCTCCAGAACTGATCAGAACCTGCTAAATACCACCTTTGGTGACACGGTGGAGAAAGGCAAGAACTCTTCCTGGACCTGGATTCTAATCTGATCTGAAGCTGCTTTGGGGATTCCCAATTTTCACCTCTTGCTTTTATCCAAGCATGTTCTGTCAGCATATTCATCTATTTAAGACCCTGCCCTTGAAAATGAAAGAAGTACTAAAAATACCAGTTAATATAATATGTTGGTGGTGTGAGGCAGGGAGAGATCTTATCTACGCTTCTGCAACCTGCAGTGCTTTCTTTTAATTTCTGGGCCAGCACAAGGGTCATGGAAGTTTGCGCATGCGCGCAATGGAGGTCCGATTCTGAAGGCAGGGCGGGGGCCGGGGGCTGTTTTGCCCCAGGGGAATGTCGCCAGCCCTCACTGACCATCTCCGAGGGCTGGCCCAGCAAGGCTACATGCCAGTCGTCACACCGGGCCGTTTTGGAGACGGAGGGTGAGCCGAGTGTGTGACGGCGAGGCGAAGAGCGAGGAGAAGGCCCGAATCGGCCTGTTCGGCCTAGCGCGTCCCCGGCTTGCCAGGAAGTAGGAGGAGGCAGGCCTGTGAGGCCGGGACGCTGGAGGCAAGCGAACGGCCGGGCGGAAGGGAGGATTTTCCATCGGGCTGCACGAGTGGATGGGAGATCGTGCAGCCTACATCCGACCCCGACCCGAGTGTTCCCTACCTGATCCGGGGCTGGAGCGGCTGGAGCGGCTGCGAACAACGGCTGCAGATGGAGAAGCTGGAACGGAGAGAGGAGGTGAGAGGAAGGAGAGAGGATGTGAGAGGAGAGATTGGAAGAGAGGAAACGTGTGGAGAAGGGATGGAAAGGAGGAAGGAGGAAGAAGGAAAGAAGGAGAGGAGAGATTGGAAAGAGAAAGGAGAAGGAGAAAGAAGGAATGGAACGGAAATAGAAACGGAAGGAAGGAGTGAAGGAGCGAATGGAAGGAGAGGAGGCCAAGCAGCCAAGCAGCCGGATCGTGGAGTGGTGGAACTTTGGCCGAGGAGGACTGGGAGTGAGTGCATGGGACTGGAGGAGGTAAGCCAAGCCTGCACATGGCAGCATTTACCATCAGGCCGTGCAGTGGACCATCTAGCTGCACGGCACTAAATGCAGACTGAGGCCTGTGTGGCTGAAGAGGGCAGATGGATGGGGCCCTTTAAAGGGGCTGAACTGCGATCTTTCCCATCTGCCGGACTTTCTTTTGGACTATCTTTTGGACTATCTGACTTTACCCCTCCTACCCCTATGGATTTACCTCTATGGACTTACCATCTCCTATTATTTGCACTGTACACTGCCACTTTACACCTGCACTTTATCTGGACTCTTTCTAACTAACTAACTAATTAACTAACTAAACATTAACTTGCAATTACGTTCCCCTGGTTTATGCAGCCTCCATGTTCCCCTAGAAATGTATTCGAGGCGTGACCTCCTTTGCCTGCGAGATTCTGCCCTCTCGCAGGCTTGGCCCCCTAGTTTAACTCGGGCCCACCTCGAAGATGGAGTTATTGCTCCTGAGAGGTGGGCGAAGCGCAAGCTCAGGGGGTTTCTTTGTAATTTTTTAATTCGGATTTTAGGGGGTTCCAGGGTTGGGGTGGGGGAGGGGTCTAAAAAAAGATATAGACAGATGGAGACGGAAGCAACGATCAATAGTAAGGGCCAGGATAGCAGTCGACGGCGGGAAGCGGAAGGCGAAAGGAAGGGGGATACCCGAGTCGTTCCTCAGGAGGGCTTACCAATTCAGAGGGTCGTGGGGAGGGGCAGGACCGAGGGGAGACAATTCTCATCCTCCCGGTTGGTGGCACGCAGCCGTTGGTTACAAACGGTCGGGTGCCACAACCCCCGCAGGCTAGGTGGCCAGGGAATACAGAGCCAGGGTCTGCGGCTGATGTTCTGCAACGCCAGGTCCGTTGTCAACAAAGCCCCCCTCATTAGTGACCTTGTGTCAGAGGGGGAGCCGGACCTGGTAGGAATTGCGGAGACCTGGTTGGGCCCCGAGGGAGGTCATCCCCTCGTTGAAATGTGCCCACCAGGCTACCGCGCATTTCATCAGCCGCGGGCCCTAGGCAGGGGTGGCGGGGTAGCGGTCATTATTAAGGAAGGCCTGGAGCCGAGAGAGTCCATTGTGCCTCAGACCTCCGGCTGTGAGTCCCTCTGCATGAAGTGGGGCCTAGGGAGGCAGTTGGGCTTGCTGGTTGTATACCTGGCTCCCCGCTATGTAGCAGCGGCCCTGCCCGAGCTCCTCGAGGTGATCGCTACGGTGGCAGTGGAGACCCCCAGACTTATAGTCATGGGGGACTTTAATCTGCCATCGTTGGGCGAATCATCCGTGGTAGCTCGGGAGTTCATGGCTTCCATGACGGCCATGGACCTGACCCAAGTAATTCAAGGCCCCACCCATGAGGGTGGACATACGCCGGACCTCATCTTTGTCTCGGGCCAATGGAAGAGTGATCTGGGTACAGGGGATATAGTCATCACACCCTTGTCATGGTCAGACCACTCACTTCTCCGACTCGACTTTCCGACCGCTGCTCCCCTCCGCGGGGAGGCGGAACCAGAGTTACCAATCTGGTACCGCCCCAGGCGCTTGATGGACCCGGACGGGTTCCAGACAGCGCTTGGGCCATTTCCTGTATCCCTGACCCGCGCCCCGATGGAGGACCTCACGGCCGCATGGAATAATGCGGCCGTGGGAGCCTTAGATCGGGTCGCGCCCTTGCGGCCTCTCTCGCGGCGGCGAACCACCCTGGCTCCTTGGTTTACTGAGGGGCTGCGGGTGATGAAACGCCGCAAGAGATGCCTAGAGAGAAGGTGGAGGGCTAGCCGCTCTGAATCTGACCGGACACAGGTAAGAGCCCATTTACGGACTTACATTGTGGCGCTGAGGGTGGCCAAACGTCACCATTGTGCTACCCTCATAGCATCCGCAGAAAACCGCCCTGCCGCCCTGTTTAGGGTGACCCGTTCTCTCCTTCATCAGAGGGAGCGGGAAGCCCCGCTACAGGGTAGAGCAGAGGAATTTGTGATTTTTCTGCAGGAGAAAACCGCCCAGATACAGAGTGAGCTAGCCCCCATTCATGGCCCAGTGGGATGCCACGAGAGAGATCTTGTTTGGGAGGAGTTTGACCCCGTTACTTCCGAGGATATGGACAGGCTACGTGGGCGACTGCGAGCCACCACATGTTCATTGGACCCGTGCCCCTCCTGGCTTGTACTGGCATCCTGGGAGGTGACACGAGGCTGGCTCCAAGAGGTTATCAACGCATCCTTGAGTGAGGGTTCCTTGCCTGCCTCCCTAAAAGAGGCTATGGTGAGGCCCCTCCTCAAGAAGCCCTCTTTGGACCCAGCTCTTTTGAACAACTACCGTCCAGTCTCCAACCTTCCCTTCTTGGCGAAGGTTGTTGAGAGTGTGGTGGCACAACAGTTTCCCCGTCACCTGGAGGAAGTTGACTATCTAGATCCGCGCCAGTCCGGCTTTCGGCCCGGGCATAGCACCGAGACGGCATTGGTCGCGTTGGTAGATGATCTCTGGAGGGCCAGAGATGGGGGATGTTCCTCCATCCTGGTCCTATTAGACCTCTCGGCGGCTTTCGATACCATCGACCATGGTATCCTATTGCATCGGCTGGGGGGGTTGGGGGTGGGAGGCACCGTTTTGCGGTGGTTCTCCTCCTACCTCTCTGGCCGATCGCAATTTGTGCGGGCAGGAGAGCAGAGGTCGACCCCGAGACCCCTCACATGCGGGGTGCCTCAGGGGTCGGTCCTCTCGCCTCTCCTGTTTAATGCATACATGAAGCCGCTGGGTGAGATCATCCGTGGTTTTGGGGTAGAGTACCATCTGTACGCTGATGACACCCAGCTGTACATATCTACCCCAGACCACCCCAACGATGCCGTAGCGGTGATGTGCCAGTGCCTGGAAGCCGTGCGGATCTGGATGGGAAGTAACGGACTTAGGCTCAACCCGACCAAGACCGAGTGGCTGTGGTTTCCGGCTGCCCGATTCAACCAGCTTTCTCCAACGCTGGCCATAGGGGGCGAACATCTTGCCCCTGTGGATGGGGCGCGCAATTTGGGTGTCCTCCTGGATACCCGGCTGTCTATGGAAGAGCAAGTGACAGCCGTGGCCAGGAGGGCGTTTTACCAGGTTCGCCTGGTTCGCCAATTGCGCCCCCTATTGGATCGGGACGCCCTTCGCACAGTCACCCATGCCCTCGTGACATCCCGACTGGACTATTGCAACTCTCTCTACATGGGGCTCCCCTTGAGGTGCACCCGGAGGCTTCAGTTAGTTCAGAATGCGGCCGCGCGAGCAATTATGGGCACCTCCAGGTTTGCCCATGTAACACCGCTCCTGCGCGAGCTGCACTGGCTACCTGTCGTCTTCCGGGTGCGCTTCAAGGTGTTAGTTATCATCTTCAAAGCGCTCCATGGCTCGGGACCTAGCTATCTGCGAGATCGGATCCTGCCCCACACATCCTCACGACCGATTCGCTCCCACAGAGAGGGGCTTCTCCGGGTGCCGTCCACTAGACTTTGTCAGCGGGCGACGCCCAGGGGAAGGGCGCTCTCTGTGGCGGGCCCGGCCCTCTGGAACGACCTTCCCCCTGATATTAGAACGACCACCGACCTCCGCTCCTTCCGGGTAAAATTGAAGACCCATCTCTTTCGACTGGCCGGCCTTGAATAGTTCTCTCTGTCTTTTAATTACAAATTTTAATGGGTTTTAATTATATATTTTTAGCATAGGTAGATTTATTTAATTTTATTTTAAGTAATGTTTGTATTTTGTATATTGTTTTTAATTATGCCTGTGCACCGCCCCGGGTCCCTGTGGGGAGAGGGTGCGGTTAATAAATCTTAATTTTAATTTAAGATGGTAGTTTTGATTAGCCAAATATTCTTTATGCAGTGTACGTAAGGTATTAGGGATCACCTGTTTCATGAGAGCCATTTTAAGTAAGGAGTAGATAAGGCTGTGATCAACAGCTTGGAACACTATTTCTTTCCTGAGTACTGGATGCATTTGCGTTGACCTTTTCAAAAGGATAGTAGTTGACTCATGTGTTAGTTTAAGCAGTAAATTCGCTTCAATTTTGTTTGCACGAGTATTAAAGATGTGACTTATAAAGCAAGTTCTGTTCCTCTCTATTTTACCACTACATTGAGATGTTTGGCACTGTGTAAAAGTCTTATCTCAGGAAAAATATCTCACTTATTTTGGGAAAGAAGATAGAGAAAACCTGAATGCAATAATTTAAGCTATAACCACTATTCTTTAAGTCAAATATTAAACCCTACAGCAGTGATGGTGAACCTATGGCTCACGTGCCACAGGCGGCACAAGGAACCATTTGTCAGGGCACATGAGGCGATGCCCTCTCAGCTGGCCAGTGTGCATGGGCGTGCTGGCCTGTTGAATTCACCCTTTTTTGTATGCTTTTTCACCCTCCCCAGGCTCCAAAGGCTTTATAGGAACCTGGGGAGGGCGAAAAGAGCCCTCCAGAGGCTTCATGAACTTTCCTGAAGCCTCTGGAGCACTCAAAATGACGCGCCGCCGAAACCGGAAGTGACGTGTGATTTGCTTGGAGCGTCATTTTGAGTGCTCCGGAGGCTTCAGGGAAGCCTCCTGAAGGTCACTGAAGCCTCCGGAGGGGTGGGGGCGGCTGTTTTCCCCCTCCCCAGGCTCCTATAAAGCCTCTGGAGCCTGGGGAGAGCGAAAAGAGCATGCAAACAATGGGGGGTTGCGTCTGTAGTGCGCGCATGCGTACTGGGGGGTCACGCATTGCATTATGGGTGTGGCACGCCTGCGCACGACCCCCCTACACTCCCCCCACTTATGGCACGCGAGCCAAAAAAGGTTCGCCATCGCTGCCCTACAGTATTAATGGTGTATCAGTGGTGAACTTGTAAACGCAACCTAGCATGTAAATGCAACCTAGCATCTAATGCCCACTGGGAGAATTTAAATACAATCTACAAGGTGTTCAGTGCAACTGTTAAAACTCCAAGTTATCCAGTCCAGAAGGTCAAGAATGAAATGTGATCTAACATCCCGGGGTCACACAAAACCTGTTAAGTTTCGTTTGACTATGAAACAAAGGTGGTTGGGGAGGATAGAGCACTAGCAAGAACCAAAGAGAAAAGAACATTCCACGAAAATTATGTATTTTGGAGGTCAACCGGGAGTGGGATTCTATCAGTTCGGACCAGTTCCGGCGAATTGGTAGCTACGACCATCAGCTGGGAGCAAACCGATTCACTCTTGACGATGAAGTGGTGATTTACATTTGATTTGTCATTTCCAGTTGCCCTCACATGGGTTGGACAGGGACCGCCAAAGGACTGAATGTGGCCCGGGGTCTCTAAAATGCCCAGATCTGTGCTAGATAATCTTAATTCCGATATAGTTCAGTACATAGGGTAGAAATAAATAAATAATAAATTTTTGGGTCCTTGCATAAAACCTTAGAGTAAATTTCATGTTTTTAAAGTTTCAATGGAAGACGTCAAGAATGCAGTTTGCTACTCAATGATCAGCTGGTTGTAGCGTGCCCTTCCATCAACTTTTCCTTGCAGTTGGTTATTTTTATCCTCATTCAGGTAAAGCAAGGCCGTTATTTTTGGGGAAAAGAGAGTAAAGTTAAAAATAAACGCAGAGGAAGGAGCCAACATTTTGAGGTCAGCTGTAGAAGGAGCCAAAATATGCAACGGAGTGCCTCAATTGAAGCAACTTTGCAGGAATGCAGATGACCCACATGCCAGTCAAGAGCCTAAAAGTGGGAGGAGATGGAGTAGTGGTGGCGAACAACCTTTTCTTCTACCGTGGCTCTGGTTTTATTAACAAATGAAAAAGAACGAATTCAAGAGGCACATTTGCCTTGGCTTGGGAGAGGCAGAGATGGAAAATTGGTTGTGTGCTATGTATGTATACATGTATGTATTAAAAAGAGGGATGCAGTGGCTCAGTGGCTGAGCTTGTCAATCAGAATGGTTGGCACTTCAACGGTTCAAATCCCTAGCGCCGCATAATGGAGTGAGCTCCTGTTACTTGCCCCAGCTTCTGCCAACCTAGCAGTTTGAAAGCATGTCATAATGCATGTAAAAAAATAGGGGCCACCTTTGGTGGGAAGGTAACAGCGTTCTGTGCGCCTTTGGTGTTTAGTCATGCCGGCCACACGACCATGGAGTCATCTTCAGACAGTGCTGGCTCTTCAGCTTTGAAACGGAGATGAGCACTGCCCCCTAGCGTTGGGAAATGTTTGAGGGGAACCTTTACCTTTATGTATCAAATCTATAAACCATCCAGTTTGAACAAACTTTGATAGACAAGATGGTAGATAAAACAATCCAGTGCAATCAAATCAAATCGAATGAAAGAAGTATCATGTGACGTAGATATCACATAGATTGATGCATTAGATCACGGGTGTCAAACCCGCAGCATCATGTTGCCGTCACATTTTGTGACATTTCCCCCCTTCATGGAGCTGGAGTTGGCATGGCCTGGGCTGCCAGTTTCACACCTCTGTACTAGATGCATGAATAACATCCCTGCAGAGGCACGCACTGCCTAGGAAAAGAGGCTCAGGTCTTCAAGGTCATTGAAAGCACATTATATTTCAAGCTATTTGGTTCTCTAATGCAGTGTTTCTCAACCTTGGCAACTTGAATATGTCTGGACTTCAACTCCCAGAATTCCCCAGCTATCAAATGCTGGTGGGGGAATTCTGGGAGTTGAAGTCCGGACATCTTCAAGTTGCCAAGGTTGAGAAACACTGCTCTAATGATGATGATGATGAAGTTATCCATTCAGTTGTGTCTGACTCTTGGCAATTCTATGGGCCAGGTCTCTCCACACCTTCCAGTCTTCCGCTATATCTAATTTTACTTGATTCGCTAGGGAGATCCTATTCCAAAGATCGGATCTCCTAGATTCCATTAGATGGCATTTGGTTATATTTATCTTCTCATCTTCTTCCTAGAGATAAGCTCTAGCCTTGTTCCCCTGCCTTCCCTCCATCCTCAACTGCTCAGGCCGCAGGATAAAGTAACGTAAGCCATTTTCCTGGGAAGGCTGAAGTCAGAGAAAGAATGCATTTCTGACTTAACTACAAGCGGCGCTATTAATAAAAGCAGCTGGTTTCCCTCATGCCTCTTCTCAGGAGCCTCTATTGATTTGGATGTGAGCAAATAGCTAGCTGGAAACATTAGAAGCTGGATCCTATGACGCATATCCAACAAGGCAAAATTATGAGTCAACTGTGATGCCTACAGCTTGGGTCCTAGTCCTGGAAAAGTCCACGACCACCCAGGTGGCTTCAGAACTGGCAAAAAGACAGGTATGTGGGGATAATATTTAAGTAGCTACTGATAAGGTTCAACCAGAGGTGGTATTCAGCCGGTTCGGACTGGTTTGTGTGAACCGGGAGTGGAAATTTTGATTAGCTGAACTGGTAAATACCACCTCTGTCTGGCCCCATCCCCACCTACCGCTTGCCCTGCCCACTTACCGCTCGCCCTGCCCACCTGCTTGATCCACCCACCCCAGCCCTATATATGTTGCCTTCGCCATGCAACCCAGCTAATCACTTTGCCAGTCCCCTCCACTGAAGTTCTGTCATCTCTGTCACTGCCCTGTTCTTTGCTCCAGCAGTGCACGTGCACCTCATTGCCTGCCAGTGAGCATGTGCAGCCGCATCCCATTGCCAGACCCAGCCAGGAGAACAACCTGCTGCGCTAGAGAGACGGCATTGCAGTGGAGTTTCTTGGAAGACAGCTGGACTGCGGTGTCCCTTTGATGCGGGGAGGGGAGGGGGGAGGGACAGGCTGCAGGAGCTGTGTTTTCTGCCGGTTCTGTGTGCATGGTTTGGTGGGAGTGGCTTGCTGGGATCATGTGACTGAGTGGGCATGGCCAACTTGACGGCACTCAAGTCAAGTGGGCCACGCCCACTCAGTCACATAACCCCCTTGCCAAGCCAAGCCACGCCCACCAAGCCACACCCACAGAACCAGTAGTAAAAAAATTGAATCCCACCCCTGGGTTCAACTTTTGTTAGAAGACACTCTTTGGTTGAAGTTCTGAGCAAGAAATGCCTGTTCTCAAAGTGCTGCCAAAATGCAGTTCCCAATAGCCTCAACCAAGTCTGGCCAACCATGAAAAAGGCTAGGAATTGTCGTTAAGTTGATTAAAAATCCCCGTGTCCCTCACATTTGTGCTAGCATTTTGAACAAGAGAGTGTTTTGAACCTGAGAAGTCATCTACTTTTGTTTAGAGCTTCACATGAGCCAAGGATAAAAATGAAGACCTGAGTTTATGTCTGGGTAAGTGCCATTCCAACGGCCAAGATCGCTTTGATTAAAACAAGACACCTTAGCCCAGTCTTCTCCAATCTAAGGGTTTCAAGATGAGTGGGGCTTACAACTGGAAGCGTTGTAGAGTGCTCCCCACCCACCTGGAAGGCGCTAGAATGCAGAAGTCTACCCTGAAGGATTTTATCTTTTATACATTATCATGTACATCCTTTATCCTGCCTTAACATCGCGTGAAACCCAAGTGACAAACACCAAAGGCATTCGGGGGTCTAAACACTAAACTACAAAATCCTGCATGACGAATTTCAAAAAAGGAGCAGGAATGACAAAACAGAGGAATCAAACAAATGAAAAAGCCCCAGCAGAATAATAAATCAAGGCATTTCTCTGCCAGCTCTGACTACCAGCCCTGATGAGGGGGGGGGGGGGGAAAGAAAGCAACAAAGCATGCATCTGTGATGATGCTGGGAATTGTTATTAAATCAGGAAGGAGAAGAAGGGCAGAAACATTCACTAATCATCTCTCTCACTCCCTGGATATTAAAACCCAGCCCGAAAGGGCCACAGAATAACCATCAGCATAATTTTCAGTTTTGCAAACTTCCTGTTTTGAATTTCTTTCCTGGAGCATCCACTAGGTGGCGTTGTCTCCCTGTCCCCAGACAGATACCTGGCTCAAATCCTCTTATCAAATTTCCACACTTTTGGGATCAAGCCCTAGGCTTAGGTAGGACAAGCGTCCAGGTGCTTGCACAAATACATGACCAAAGGCAAATTAACATGCATATATCCTACATACAAAGACCCTTCTACTTCCATCCCCGTTTCTCCCTCCTCAGCCTTAATTAATTTAAATTGAATTAAATCTAGGCACATGTGCACACAAATATTCTGTCCACGGCTCCTTTGCACATGTGGCTCCTTTGCACATGCTAAATGTTTTAAAGTAAACAAGCTAGGGTTGCATTTGGCTTTGAATACTAATGAAACATAGAGGAAAAAAGGGACAAGATCAACAGCAAAGACTACTGCTGTTTTTGCTAGGGGTAAAATGTTCCTAGGAAATGTCCAGAGGTAAAACCTGGTTCACATACCATGTTATATCATAGCAATAGCATTTAGACTTACATACCACTTCACAGTGCTTTACAGCCCTCTCTGAGCGGTTTACAGAGTCAGCCTATTGGCCCCCAACAATCTGGGTCCTCATTTTACCCACCTTGGAAGGATGGAAGGCTGAGTCAACCTTGAGCCTAGTGAGATTCGATCTGCCAAATTGCAGGCAGCCAGCAGTCAGCAGAAGTAGCCTGTAGTAGTGCACTCTAACCACTGTGCCACCGCAGCTCTATCAGGACATACGCAAATCTGTCAATTTGCATCTCTCTCTTTTTCTTTGGTATGTGCAGCTGTGTAGTCCTCAACTTATGACTACAATTTGAGCGTTACATCTTTATTATTAAGTGGGACAGCTAAGTGAATTTTGCGACATTTTAAGACCTTCCTTGCCACAATCGTTAAGTGAAATTATTGCACTTGTTAACAACATGGTTGTTAAATCAATCTGGCTTCCCCATAGACTTTGCTTGCCAGAAGGTCGCAAAAGGTGAGCGACTCTACAACCGTCATAAATACGAGTCAGTTGCCAAGCGGCTGAATTTTGATCACATGACCACAGGAAGGCTGCAACGCTCGTTAAGTGTGAAAAACGGTCATAAGTCACTTTGTCCAGTGCCATTGTAACTTAGAACGGTCACTAAATGAATGGTTGTAATTTGAGAACTACTTGTATATGTACTGATACCACTGTGCAAATTTTTTGTTTGAGACAAGCTCACTTCATGGATATTGCCACGTAGTTTTTAAGTCCAGAATGGTTTTGTTTTTTCCCCTTCCTAATCCTGGGATCTCCTGGTGGCCTTCTTTTCAGGAACAGATTAGGATCATTGTCCTTGCTTTCAGATCAGCCAAGGTCAAGTAGGTATTATCACCTAGCTGGGTGCATAAACGTAGCCTCCATGAAACCACGGTTTATAGTTTAGCCTGACCATGTGAACCTAGTTAAAAGTGGCTTATTCAGCAAACCATGGTTGAACAAACAATAGTGATGTATTTAACCCAAACATTTCCTTGGCGGTGCAGGCAAGGCCCATTTGATTCATAACCAGCTGGGTGGGAATTCACAACCTGTTCAAACTTCCTAATGATGAGAGCTGTGCAAACGTGGAACAGGCTGCCTCAGTGGGAGGCAGGCTCTCTTTTAGTTTAGGTATTTATAAACAAAGACTAAGGAACCATCTGTCAGAGATTCTGTAGCTGCAACCTGCCTCAAACATTCGGGAGAGATGATGAGGCTGGTTTGGATGACCTTTGAGGTCTCTTATACTTTTAGGATCACACAGGATCTTTTGTAAATAGTTCGGATTGTGACTGATGGGGAATCTTGATGAAATTAATCTTCAAGGAATAGAATAGTATAGAATAGAATAACAGAGTTGGAAGGGACCTAGGAGGTCTTCTAGTCAAACCCCCTACACCACTTCAGACAAATGGTTTTCCAACATCTTAAAGACTTCCAGTGCTGGGGCATTCACAACTTCTGGAGGCAAGTTGTTCCATTGATTAATTGTTCTACCTGTCAGGAAATTTCTCCTTAGTTCTAAATTGCTTCTCTCCTTGATTAGTTTCCACCCATTGCTTCTTGTCCTGCCCCCAGGTGCCTTGGAGAATAGTTTGACTTCCTCTTCTTTGTGGCAGCCCCTGAGATATTGGAACAATGCTATCATTCCTCCCCTAGTCCTTCTTTTCATTAAACTAGACATACCCAGTTCCTGCAACCGTTCTTCATATGTTTTAGTCTCCAGTCCCCTGATCAGCTTTGTTGCTCTTCTCTGCACTTTTTCTAGAGTCTCCACATCTTTTCTACATCGTGGCGACCAAAACTGAATGCCGTATTCCAAGTGTGGCCTTACCAAGGCGTTATAAAGTGGTATTAACACTTCACGTGATCTTGATTCTATCCCTCTGTTTATGCAGCCTAGAACTGTGTTGGCTTTTTTGGCAGATGCTGCACACGGCTGACTCATATTTAAATGGTTGTCCACTAGGACTCCAAGATCCCTTTCAACAGTTACTACTATTGAGCAAGGTACCACCTATACTGTACCTGTGCATTTCGTTTTTCTTGTCCAAATGTAGAACCTTACTTTTTCACCATTGAATTTCATTTTGTTAGACTTTTACGATCTTATACTTTTAAGATCATATAGGATCTTTTGTAAATAGTTCGGATTGTGACTGATGGGGAATTCTAATGAAATTAATCCTCAAGGACAAGAACCTCGTCTGAGCTCTTTTGCTGTGGTTGGGAAACAGCCTATTGTTGCCAATTATTTTTAATGTCTTTGTATTTGATATCCGTGTAGGGGAATCTAAAAGGCTTGCTGTGCTTCCCAGCAAATTAATCTTAATCATTGTTCCTACATCATAAGTGAGACGATGAAATGTAGAAAGAAAATGTGATCTAACGCTGCGGAATGAATCCATAACACTGTTTGAACTAAGTTTGTGTGTCAACAACTTCGACGGATAGTTAGGAAAAACAATCGCAACCAGCCTGCTTTCCGTTGAAGATCTGTGTACTGCATGAATCAGAAAGAGAGCTGAGAAAATATCTATAGACCAGTGATGGCTCACCTTTTTGCCATTGTGTGCCAAAAGTGGGGGGAACGCAGAATGTGTGTGTCGTGCGTGCCCACACCCATAATTCTATACGCCTGTCCCCCCGCGCATGCCTCCATGACCCACTGCGCTCCCCTTTGGGCACGTGATGGCATGGTGGACCCATTTTTTGCTCTCCCCAGGCTCCAGAGCCTTTCTAGGAGCTTGGGGAGAGCAAAAATGGCCTTCCCCGCCCTCTCGAGGTCCTACGGAGGCTGAAAACAGCCTGTTTCCTGACTTCCGGTCAAACTGGAAGGCCTGTTTTTCGCTCTCCCCAGGCTCCAGAGCTTTTCTAGGAGCCTGGGGAGAGCAAAAATGGCCTCTTGAGGCCCTCCGGAGGCTGAAAACGGGCTGTTTCCCGACTTCTGGTGGGTCCAGAAGGCCTGAAAATGAACTAGCCAGTGCATACATGCATGCTGGAGCTGGGCTCGTGTGCCCACCGATATGGCTCCGTGTGCCACCTGTGAGATGCGTGCCATAGGCTACAGACCCTTCACATCCTAGACATAATCTATTTCAACTTCTCCCCTCAGGATGCCACTATAGAGCATTGTGTTCCAGAACAACTAGACGCAAAGATTCCCACAGGACTGTCTTAGGTCTAAAGATATTTACCTACAGTATGTACAGGTAGTCCTTGACTTATGACCACAATTGAGCCCAAAAATTCTATTGTTGAGTGAGGCATTCGTTAAGTGAGCTTTGCCCCATTTTACAACCTTCCTTGCCACAGTTGTTAAGTGAATCAGTACAATCAAACTGTAACAAAGAACCACCCATCCGACAGCTCTTATATAGAGTCAGCTCTCAGACAATTAACCAATAGAGAACCTGTAATTCTCCCGCCCTAACTGAGTGCGACCTTTAGCCAATGGGAGTGCTTGATAGTAAGTCTGAAGACTTAGCAATAAGTTAGTAAGCAGGTTGTTAAGTGAATCTGGCTTCCCCATTGATTCTGCTGCTCAGAAGGTCACAAAAGGTGAGCACATGACCCCGGGACACTGCAATCGTCATAAATATGAGTCATTTGCGAAGCATCTGAATTTTGATCACCTGATCACACATAAATCACATTTTTCAATGCCATTGTAACTTTGAATAGCCACTAAATGAACTGTAGTAGGCTATATTGCTATTTTCCTTCTCATCTTCTCATTTTTCATCTTTTCTCATCTTCTTATCTTTCCTATTATCTTCTCCTCTGGGTATCTTGTGATTTATCACTTGTTGTTTGTATCTTATGATTAATGGTTGTAACTATGATTCCTGATCTATGACATCACTTGCTTTTTGTATGTGCACTGAGTGCACAAATTCCTTGTGTGTCCGATCACACTTGGCCGATAAAGAATTATATTCCTATTCTATTCCTATTCCTATTCTATTACGAATTCTATTCTAAATACAGCACTCTTTCTAATCCCAATTTGGTTCTTGACAGCAAAATCATGCAGAACCTGTCCAAATGGCAGCTTCTAAAATCTCCAAACAGGAAACGTTTTTATTTATTTAATTTACACATTTATATATCTTCTCAGCTTTCAAACAACTCTGGGCATCTTCCAATAAAAAATTAAAAGACATATAAAATCGTTTAAAAAACCCATAAACTCAAAACCACTTAAAACAGTGTTTCTCTCAACCTTGGTGACTTTAAGTCCTGTGGACTTCAATTCCCAGAATCTCCCAGCCAGCATAGCTGGCTGGGGAATTCTGGGAGTTGAAGTCCAGAGGACTTAAAGTCACCAAGGTTGAGAAACACTGACTTAAAACATAAAATATTAAAAACAACAAAACCCTGGTGCCAATCAGTGCTAACATACTACCATCTAGTCTTATGCCATGTTAACATGGGTTAATAGACAAATAAACTGACTCCGTTGAATAAACTTTCCTGCTCAGCAACATAAAATAATTCTTTTATTTTCCTCCAGACTTCCAATTTATTTCTCTGTGGTTTGTTCAGGTAAAAGTCCCAGGAAGTTATGCATCATATTTACAAATACTTCCTCTTTTTATCTTAAGACTTAAAAAAAAAACCATGACGATACATAACATTCACATGTAATCTCAAGAACACCTTTTTGAGCCATGGGAAGCTTTATTTCTTTTCTGTTTGGGTAAAAGATATAATTTTATTGACTATATTTGCTAACAGCACATGTACCAAATTAGGGCTATACAATCCACACAACAAAGCAGTACAGAAAAATCACCCTCCTTATAGCCAATCTGGTTGTTATCTAGATTTCTGCAGGGTTAATATGGTGCTGAATGTCTACTTAATTGCAACTTAATCAATGTTATTTCCAGTGTATAACCCTATATGTGCTGTTCAGGTAGTCCTTAAGTTACAATTGCAATCGAGACCCGGACTGCCGTTGCTAAGCGCTGCGATTGTAAAGTGCAACGGCACATGACTTCCATCTCTTAGCAACAGCAATCCAGACAGTCCTGGTTGTTGCTGTAACCCCAAGAAACATGGGTTGTTCATTAAGTGGGAAGCAGAGGAAGTTCCAGGCAGAGGTGGTATTCAACAGGTTCTGACCAGTTCTGGAGAACCGGTAACAGAAATTTTGAGTAGTTTGGAGAACTGCTAGATACTTCCTCTGACTGGCCCCCCTCAGTGGTGAGTTTCCATTTTTTTAATACTGGTTTACTCGTGCATATGACGGGCAGGTGGGTGGAGCCTCCTGCTGCTGCCCCCACCTCTGGCCCTGCCCCCATCTATTATCTGCCTCCCAAATCCCAGTTGATCAGGAGGGAATAGAGATTTTAAAGAATCCTTCCCCTGCCATACCTACCAAGCCATGTTACACCCACATCCATCAAGCCACGCCCATAGCACCGGTAGTAAAAATGTTTGAATCCCATCACTTTTTCCAGGTAAAGAGTGTGGGGTGCTACAAGAGGATAGAGAAGTCTGGCTTAATAGCACTAGCACTAGCATTTAGACTTATATACCACTTTGCAGTGCATTCATTACAGCCCTCTCTAAGTGGTTTACAGAGTCAGCCATATTGGCTCCAATAATCTGGGTCCTCATTTTACTGACCTCAGAAGGATGGAAACAGTGGTGGGATTCAAATAATTTAACAACCGGTCCTCTGCCCTAATGACCAGCTGGGTAGGCGTGGTTCGATGGTCATGTGACAGTGTGGGCGTGGCCAATACAATGCCACTCAAATCAATGGGCGCTTCGCCTTATCTGGTACAATGTAATAAGGCAGGGGTCCCCAACCTTTTTTGCACCAGGGACCGGTTTCATTTTAAAGAAAATTCTGCGGACCGGCTGGCCTAGAGGAGGAGGAGGGGAGGGGGAACAGGCGGCTCAAGCGCACGTGGGGGGGGGGGGGAGTCAGCTCACTTGGCCCTCTAGGGCAGTGGTGGGCAAACGTATTAGTCAATAGAGCCAAATATCAACAGTACCACTACTGAAATTTCTTTTGAAAGCCAAAAGGTGTGGCCTGTTTTGTGGGAGTGGCTCAGTGGTCATGTGACCCGGTGGGCATGGGCAACTTGGAAAATGTGGTGAAACTCACTTAATGCTTAGCAACCAAAATTCTGGGCTCAATTGTGGTCATAAGTTCTTTCTTTCTTTCTTTCTTTCTTTCTTTCTTTCTTTCTTTCTTTCTTTCTTTCTTTCTTTCTTTCTTTCTTTCTTTCTTTCTTTCTTTCTTTCTTCCATTTCTGGCTGGTCTTTGGTCTTCTGAAGATGGTAAAAATGGATTTATGGGCACTCGTTATATATAAAGGCAGCCCATGACTCTTTGGGATGCTGGTTTGAATCGAGGAAATGACTCAGAGGATGTGATTCCTTTGAAATGACCACTGGGAGAAAAATAGATCTTTAACCTGGTTAACCAAAAAGGTAGCTTGAGGTGGAAGGAAATAGGAAAATAGATTATTTCCTTTCCTTTCCTTCCTTCCATTGCCTCCCTCCCCCTTCCTCCCTTCCTTCCTTCCCTCCCTCCTTCCCTCCATCCCTTTCCTTCCTTCCTTCCTTCCTTCCTTCCTTCCTTCCTTCCTTCCTTCCTTCCTTCCTTCCCTCCCACAGACCGGGGGTTGGGGACCCCTGTAATAAGGGATAACTGGAGAGGCAGTTTCTGTAAGCAGGGCAATAAAGATTAGGCTAGAAGCAACACCAGAATGTTTCCTTCCTGCCTTCTTTAAAACCAAAAGGAGATTTCTTCCAACAACCGGTTCTCCGAACTGCTTAGAAAGGTAACAACCGGTTCTCCCAAATAGGTGTGGACTCGCTGAATTCCATCACTGCATGGAAGGCTGAATCAACCATGAGTCGGTCAGGTTCAAACTCTTGGCATTTGGCACAATTAACCTGCAATACAGCATTTCTGACCATTATGCCACCATGGCTCTTCCTGGCCAAAGCCCCTGGCACAGGCCACATGCAAGAAAGGGGGGCACAGGATGCACGAATGTATTTGTGAGTATCCCAGATCACAGGGAGCTCTGGGAAAAAGAAGGCAGGATGTGTGCAAACACTACAAGGGCAAGGGAAAGAGGGGGTGGGTGGGTGCATGCACATGTGTGTGTGTGTGTGAGAGAGAGAGTGCAGGGAGGTTGGAGAAGGAGGCAGATAGTGGGTACCATGTGAGCACATCCATATCAGCCAGGGAAGGAGGGCAATGGTGGGTAAGTATTTGTGTGTGAGTACAGAGAGGACAGGGAATATGGACATTTGTGATTGTGAGTGACCAAAAGGAGGAAGCACAGTGTAGTGCATGTGCCTGAAGAAAGGCGGGAGCAGTGGAGAGTTATCCAACCAACTTGTCACATTCTCAATAGTTTTCCCATTGACACCGCTTGTCAATGCCAATCATGTGACCGTGGCATGCTGCAATCACTCATTAAGTGCCAGCTGATTGCCAAGAGCCCAAATTACACAGGGCTGCCACAACAGGAGCTTTGAGGATCCGTCGTAAATCCCTTCACTCAGTGCCATTGTAACTTCGAATAATTGCTGAACGAATGGTCATAGCTTCTACCTGTAATTCATTGCTGGAAGCAGAATTTAAATAATGTGGTCGTGGCACCGAACAAGATTTTGTGTATTCTATCCCATGCCTGAGGTAACTAGACTTATCACAAAGTTATCTTATTTAATAAAGGTCATCTACAATGTGAATTGATAGCTTTCTCCTTAAAGGTCCTCTTCTTTTATTGCTTGTAATTCACTGCTCTTAATGGATGAATGTTAAAGTAAGATGTGCCGGTATCTGCTTCCTGAGGAGTAGACACACTTGGCTTTAAATAACTGGATTCAAAATTTATAATATAGTAATTCTTCATTATTAAAAAGGAAAAAAGTAGGGGGAAATAAAACTCAGGTTCCAATGCTCTCTACATGGGGCTTCCCTTGAGGTGCACTCGAAAGCTACAGCTAGTTCAGAATGCAGCCGCGCGGGTGATCACAGGAGCTCCTAGACACTCCCATATAATACCGATCCTGCACGAGCTGCACTGGCTTCCTGTGGTCTTTCGGGTGCGCTTCAAGGTTTGGACGAACATCTTCAAAGCGCTCCATGGCTCGGGACCTAGTTATATGCGAGACCGTCTCCTGCCCAATACATCCCTTTGACCGATCCGCTCCCACAGAGAGGGCCTTCTCAGGGTGCCGTCAGCCGGACAATGCCGACTGGCGACACCTAGGGGAAGGGCCTTCTCTGTGGCAGGCCCTGCCCTTTGGAACGACCTACCCCCTTAACTTCGCACCATCTCAGACCTCTGCCTCTTCCGCCAGTGTCTAAAGACACATTTCTTTCACCAAGCCGACCTAGCGTAACCTCCGCTGTGACTATTTTAGACAGTTTTTAATTTTGGGGATTTTAATTGGTTTTTAGCGCAGGATGGGTAATTTAATAAGTTTTTAAATTTTGTATTGTGACTTTTTGTATGTGTCTTTTAAATTCCTGTGCGCCGCCCTGGGTCCTCTGTGGAGAAGGGCGGGATATAAATATGATTAAAATAAATAAATAAATAAATAAATAAATAAATAAATAAACAAACAACAATAACATTATTGCTGCTGGACATTGAAGTGACATTTTGGGTCCTCTTTGGAGAAGGGCGGGGTATAAATCTAATTAAAATTAAAAAAAAAATCCTTCTGCCTTAACAGGAAACTGCAAAGAATAGAATCTGGACCAGGAAGCTTTTAATTAAAAGCACAGTATATATATATATTGGGGAAGCCAGACTCACTTAATGACATGTTCCTAACTTAACCAAAGCAGTGATTCACTTAACAACTGTGGCAAGAAAAGTTGTAAAGTGGGACAAACTCATTTAACAAATGTTTCACTTAGCAACAGAAATTTTGGGCTCTGTTGTGGTCGTAAGTCAAGGACTACCTGTATTTTGGAGGCCTACATAAGTGGGGTTTAACCCAGCAGGGTCACGTGATCTCCTTTTGCGACCTTCTGACAAGCAAAGTCAATGCGGAAGACAGATTCACTCAACAACCATTTACTAACTTACTAACTGAAGTGATTAACTTAACAGTTTTGGCAAGAAAGGTTGTAAAATGGGTCAAAACTGACTTAGCAAATTTATTTAGCAAGAGAAATGTTGGGGCCAGAGGTGGGTTCCTACTGGTTCGGTCCGGTTCAGCTGAGTAGGTAGTAACTCGGCCGCCCATGCATTGAAACTGGTTCTATTGGTGGCGACACCATCTTGTTTTTTGCTTCTGTCCATGTTTTTTGCTTCTGTTTTTTGCTTCTGTTCTCGGCCGCCCTGGGTCCTAACAAGGAGAAGGGCGGGGTATAAATTTAATAAAATAAAATAAATAAATAAATGTGCAGAAGCACTTTTTTACTACTGCACATGCATGCATAGTGCACCTCAAGTGCACCCCCCCCCCCCGAAGCCTATCCCTGAGCAAACTGGCAATAAAAGAGTCCGGAATCCATCCCTGGTTGGGCCTTAAATCAAGGACTACCTGTATATACATATTACGGAAAAAAATACTAAGGATAAAAGCAACCTTTTCAATACTAATAAATCCAAAAGTAAAGTACATCACAAACCAAGGCAGTCTGGGATTTTTTGCTTGGCCTCTGGCTTTGCCCCTCTTGACCTTCCTTAATCCTCCGTTTTTCAGAAGGCGCTTTGGTGCCACTCGTCCCCCTCTTTCTAATTGCTGTGAGAAGCAACAAGCATGAAGGAAGTTATTTCCTCAGCCAACGAGAAGCATTTTTAACATGCAGGTCCACTTCCAATTAACATAAAGAGCGATCCACATAACCACACCATTTAATTTGACTGGCAATCTTTAGCAGATGGTTTGACTAAAGGCAAGAAGAAATGGAGTTTGGCAGAGGGAGGGTAGGCGGGAACTTATAAGCAAGGCTTCTGCCTTAAGAAATATCGGTGGAAAAATCAAATGGCATTTTCACGTTCCCAACTGACTTAAAAGAAGCACAATCACCTGGGAGGGTGTTGTAGGAACTTAAAACCCAGCTGTCTCCTCGAAAATGAAATATCTTAGGAAATATTAAAAAGGGCAGACTATGTCTCCTACAAAGAAAAGTAGAAACGCAGAGAGGTAGAAACTCTGACTCCCACATTTGTCAATGGGCCATTAAGGCCTGAGCCAGAGAAACATCTTTTTAGACAGGAAACAGACTCCCCACCATATGTGTAAGGACCAACTCCCACGTTGGAAACCACTGATCTTCACAAATATAACTATTAGCATCCATACACACCAATGGTCAAATGAAAATAGGAGCTCCTGCTTCCTGCTCACCTCTTGAAAGGTTTTTAAAACCATGCTGGATTAGACTAAAACAAGGTTGGGGATTTGTAGTAGTACATGTGAGAAAACTGGTCACCGAGTAAAGCCATAATTACAGGCAGTCTTTGAGTTATAAGCAGGGGTGGGTTCTGGACGCCATTACTACTGGTTCGGTAGTAAAGATCTCTGCATGCGTGCACATTTTTGTTTAAAATGATCTGTGCATGTACACAACATTAAAAAAACAAATAAAAATTACATTTTTTAAAATAAAGATTGTTCTGCGCATGTCAGAATAGAAAATCAAGATGGCACTGTTGATCATAGAACCAGTATGGTCACATGTCCACTGGAGTTACTCCCTATTTGGCTGAAGTGGACTGAATAGGTAGGAACCAGCGATGGGTTCCTGCCAGTTCTAACCTCTTCTATAGAAGAGGTTCCACAAATCTACAGTGCCGTTGAGAACCGGTTCCAGCTCCCTCCCTCCACCCGTCCGCACATCATCAAGATGAAGAGCGAGAGGAGGAATTCTGGGAGTTGAAGTCCACAAGTCTTAAAGTTGTCAAGTTTGAACACCCCTTGGGGTTTTTTTTCTAAAGGGTTAGGGGTGCAAGGGTCTTGTAACTTGACAGCTTTAAGGCCTGCACACTTCAATGCCAGAGTTTCTAAGCCAACATTTTGGTTGCTAAGCAAGAGCGTTGTTAAGTGAGTTTCACCACATATTACAAGTTGCCCACGCCCACCCAGTCACTTTACTGCCAAGCCACTTCCATTCGGTCACATGGCTGGCATGCCACTCCTACCCAGTCACATGGCCATCAAGCCCACCCCGGTCACATGGCCGGCAAGCCACTCCCATAAAGCAGGCCACACCTACAGAAGAGGGTCTAAAATTTTTTGAAACCCACCACTGGTAGGAACCCACCTCTGGTTACAAGCTTTTGTTTAGTGACTCTTCGAAGTTAACAGCAGCATTGTAAAAAGTGACTTATGGCTGTTTTTCACACTTACAGCCATTGCAGCATTCCCACCGTCACGTGATCAAAATTTGGGAGCTAGGCAATTGGCATGTAGTTATGACAGTTGCACTATCCTGGGGGTGGTGGTGGGGTGTCATTTGATCACCATTTGTAACCTTCCCAGCTGGCTTCCCACGAGCAAAGTCAATAGGGGAAAGTCAGATTTTCTTAATGACCGTATGATTCATTTAACAATTGCAGTGATTCACTTAACAGCTGTGATAAAAAAGGTCATAAAATGGCACATGACTCACTTAACAACCGCCTTGCTTAGCAATGGAAATGTTGGGTTCAATTGTGTTTATAAGGAGTACCTTCCACAGTTTATCTGGGCAGGGTATGTTGCTGTATGTGGATACAGCATTATTGATTTTAATTCATGTTTAACATTTAATTAATAGTTTAATTAACATGCAATTAACATTAATTATAAATTAATATTTAATTACTGTGTTAATTAATCCATTATTAATTTTATGTTTGTTGTTTGCACACCCAGCTTTTATGTAAGTTAGAAAGGATAATAAAGGCATGAGAGTTGGCCAGCAATGGGATTGCCAGAAGAGTCAGATGCTGGGATTGTCAGAAAGCCTCAGAAATGCTTTCCAGAAAGCAGAATGCCGTATGGTGCCTTCCAGTCAGTGGTGGTGCTCTAGCAGTTTGGATCAGTTTGCAGAAATCACGGGTGGCCCTGCCCACCCTCTCTGGCTCTACGGCATCCCATTTAGGCCCTTTTTTAAGGCAAAGCATATGCATGGAAGGTGAAGCGCATGCACGGATGTGGTGGGTGTGCTCACATTTGCGAACCGGTAGGGAAAGCAAACAATTACCACCCCTGGTTCTAGTTGTGCTGAACTTATCCAGTCAGACACACTGAGGAAAGATTTTCCCAGTGCAAGAACTGATGAAATGCATAGGTCAGAACCGTCATTCCCAAATAATATTTTCCATATGTGTAAGGACCAACTCACATATCCTTTTCTGTACTGGCTATGCTGTATAGCAGGGGTGTCAAACTCAAGGCCTACCGGCTGGATCTGACCTGTGAGGTACTTAAATATTGCCTGTAGGGCCGGCCTGCAAATAGGAAAGGACCAGCCTGTGGTGCCTCTGGCAGGCCAAATGGGGTGCTGTGGGGCCGCACACACACTTCATATCCAATTATGGCCAACAGGCTGCTGCAGGCGGCGTCCATCCTGTGCCCCCCCTTCCCCCCAGCCAGTCTGTGGAGAACAACAATGCTGATCCGGCCATTGAAGACATCCAGTTTGACACCCCTGCTGTATAGGAATGGTAGTTCCAGTCCATCTGATCAATTGGGTGACAGACAGACAGAGCACAAAACTTTGAGACAGCAAGGTTACCTGAACAGTCTGATTTTATCCTCCTCCTCCTCCTCCTCCTCCTCCTCCTCCTCCTCCTCCTCGCATTTGCTCTTCCAGGAGCAAATGCTGACCCCATAACTCCTGTCTCTTCCCACAGCTTAAGCACTAATCCTCCGGCACCCCTTTATCAGATGCTGTCATATGGTGGCTTCTTCTTGAGCGGTTCCTGCTGTAGCCTCTGTCTAATGTAAACCAGCCTTTTATCCCCTAGATTAGCTGCTCGCTGTAGGATTAGCTCCTTTTCATTCTAATGCAAACCGACAGATGATTTAAAAAAAGGGTGAATCCACTCTACTTGTTGTCTTCTTTCTAGCCAGGCCAAAAAGGGATCCTTTGGTGGGGTGGGGTGGGGTGAGAAGGCCTTTAGGGAATGGAATTAAGGTTGAAAAATTTGGTGGCAAACAAGAGGCATTGGTTGAGAAAAAGACAAGGGATCTTAGTAATAAAGAAAGGGATCTGGAAGGTAGGATAAAGCACATCTTTTGAATGAAAATATGGAAGAAAAAATCATTTTGACAGCCAGCATCATCATAAATTCCATGCTTTTGTATTCTGAAAGAAGACAACACAGGGCTGGGACTAAAAGTACATGGAGATCTGACTAGACATTGCAGCAGAAATATTTAATGTTTGGTGTGCTAAACCGTGAAGTCAATCCCCTGTTCCTATGTGCTGTCAATCCCATGCCTCCCAGATCCTCAATGTGTGTTGATCTACAACAGGGGTGTCAAACTTGATTTCATTGAGGGCTGCATCAGGGTTGTGTTTGACCTCGGGGGCTGCGGTGAGCATAGCCAACTTGATGTCATTTGTGTCGGGCCTGAGTACCTGTGGCCCGAGCACTCTGCCAGCAAAAACGGACTCCCAAGTTTAATTTTTGGCTGGGACGATCTCCCGCAATTCTCTGCCAGTGAAAATGGAGCTCGGGATGGCCACGGGGCCCTCCCGAGGTCCGTTTTCACTGGCAGAGGCACCGGGGGCTAGTCCTTTGCTGTTTCCAGGGCAGCCCAGTGGGCCAGATCTAAGCACCCTGCAGCCCAAATTCTTGAGCTTGACACCCCTGATCTACAACATCCAGTCTCCCCATATCAAAAAGATGCCCTAATTAATTCATGACCCTCAAGCCAAGTTTCAAAAGAAATCCAGTCATTTATTAGAAACACCATTTCGGCAATATCCCATTGCAGTCAGATCTGACCTCATTTAAATTATGGCTGTTTTCCCCTCCTCTCAGTCTGTGTCATAAATCACATTCTCCAATGAGGTGCATGCCTCACAAACCTGCTGTAGTAATCTGAGATCTGACTCTAGCCGAAGGTGTACGTGGAATGTGCTCCCCCTCTTTCCTCACCATGGCAATTTGGCAACAGCAAATGCTTTATGAGTTGACACCCCATATGATTGAAATGGTAGCTCCATATGTCTAATGCAGAGGTGGTACTCTACCAGTTTGCCCCGGTTTGGATGGATTGGTAGTGGCGGTGGTGGGAGGCTCCACCCACCTGCCCAGACATCATCACAGACACTCTGTGCATGCGCAGAAGGTTCTATGCAAGCGCTGAAGCATCGTGCGCGAGCAAAGCGAGCACACACATGCTCCTGGTTCTGAGCTGGTAGCAAAGGTAAGAGGATGTCATGCCTGGTCTAGTGGCCACCTGATGGGGATTGTTGGCTTAGGTGTATAATTGTATTGTTTTTACATTGCATTGAATGAAACTAGCCAGAAGCAAACAAAATGAATATCCTCTTTGGATCCCAAACATCAGAGCACTTATTAACCATTATGTGTTCACTTGACAAATGCAAAAATTACTTCAAACAGTAATTCTTCTGTGGGAGCCTCTTTCATAAGGAAGCAGCAATCATCCTGAGTTTAAGATCTCTTTAAAAGCAGGAAAGACAAAACACAAGATCTAGAATTTAAAGGCAGCTTGGTCAGACCCAACAAGGTTCTTTATACAAATATCTGCAATAATATTTTGGATCAATCTTTGCCCAATTGGCCACCTTCCTGATGTGTTGGACTTTAGCTATCCCACTTTTCTACACCAGGTTGGGAAGGAAGTTGAATCATTTAGTCAGTTGTCTTACAAGAAGTACTAGCCAAACAGACTTCAAATGGGGCCAACTTGCCAAGCTGGAATCAGAGGCTGTTCTGCTCACTTTAATGAATAGGATTTTAAATTTCTACCTCCAAGTCCTGCCTTGACATTCTCCACCATAGTATATACCAGTGTTGGAGAACCTTGTTGGCACCAAGTGCTGAAATGGGAATGTGTGATTGCGTGTGGGAGACCACTGGAAACCAGAAGAACAGCTCCATGGTGTTCACTCCCAGGAGCACTGAAACTGAAAGAGCAGTTCCCTGGTGCGCACATCTGTGCTTCCAGTTTCTGGTGTGCGCATATGCACCAGTCACCTGCTTTTCTGGTTCTGGCATGCATGCACATGCAAAACCATTTGGCTCAGCTTCCCAGCACGTGCATGCGCACCAGGGAGCTGCTCTTCCGGTTTCCAGTACTCCTGCATGTGTGAATATGTGCCGGAATCCATAATATGGTATTGGGCGAGCAATGGGCGACGGCTGGTGTGCCCAGAGAGATGGCTCTGCATGCCACTTCCAGCACATGTGCCATAGGTTTGCCATCACAAGCATATACCATATTATTACCATATTATTTATATATTGCCCCTATTTCCAGAGACAGAGCAAGTGTATCAAACATCTAATAAAAAGGAAATCACTGCATGGAAAAAGGGAAATGGGGCTTGAGAATTTTCAGACCAGCTCATAATCTTTCCTATTGGCTGGAGATGATGTACCCTCTATATGAGAATCAGTGTGAATACTTTTTAAAGCCCTCGGTGCTCTTTTGCATCCTGATTAAGCTTCTTACTCTGCTTTAGGAGAGCCTGGCTTTCATCATTTGATCTGATTACCTCGTTATACTCAACAGGCAGGGATGGTTGGAGTTGTAGTCTAATGTATCTGACAGTATTGAATGGGGGAAAGAGCTGATGTGAGACAGTGATCTTAATAAAGTGTTTTATTAATTATTGTTATGTCACCCATCTGCCCTACAGGTAATTGTAACATATAAAATATATAAAAGGTAAAGGTTCCCCTCGCACATGTATGCTAGTCATTCCTGACTCTAGGGGGCAGTGCTCATCTACGTTTCAAAGCCGAAGAGCCAGCACTGTCCGAAGACATCTCTGTGGTCATGTGGCCAGCAGGTCTAAATGCCAAAGGTGCACAGAACACTTTTACCTTCCCACAAAAGTGGTTCCTATTTTTCTACTTGCATTTTTTACGTGACAATTAATGGGAGCTCACTCCATTATTCGGCGCTAGGGATTTGAACTGCCGACTTTTCTGATCAACAAGCTCAGTGTCTTAGCCACTTATAGAATATATATCATCTAGCAAATTAAGAAAGAAAGAGAAAAAACTTACTTTAAGTTTACAAATAGTTTCTCATTTGATAGTCTTAAAGCTGGCCTTAAGTCTGCTTTCCACAAATTGAGTAGTTCTTAACTTAAACGGGCGGGGAAAATAATAAGAGATTATGAACCCTCGTGTGGCCCATTTTGGGTCAGTTGAGGCAATTTAGGAAGACGTAGGAGATTTAATTTCAAGTTTTTTCTCAAACATAATGCCTAGTGGCTGACCTGTGGGCCAATCAGCATTGTCAACCTCCTTCATAGAGCTATTGTGAAGCCCAAACATGGATAAGAGCTTTTCTTAAGGATTATTTTGTGGTGATAAGAATAGCAAACTTTGTGTCTGCAGAGAGCTGGTGGACAGGGTTTTTTTTTAAGATTATTTGGTTTCTCCAAGGAAAGGAGGGCCTAAGAAAACATTTGCAGGGCTACTGTGAAGACTGTTCTATGTGTCTCATAGATTAAAATGGCTGAGTTCGGTCACCTGTGTTTTAGATCCAAGTCCTTCTGGTTGGTCAAGGCCTCCTGAGAGGTGACATTGATTTAATCACCAAGTGATGATTGATTCTTTTTTGTGGGATAAGATATTTTCTGCCTCCAATCTTCCCTTTGTAGGAGATACAAAGAGCAGCCTTGTAGCAGCTCCAGAGAACTATGAGGGGAAAAAAATTATATGGACTTTTTCCAGTTGGGTGTCAGGCAGAGGTAGGTTCCGATAGTCACTACTGCCAGTTTGCTCGTGGGCGTTTCACGCGCATGCATACTCAGTGCAATAAAAAATGTTCTGCACATGCGCAAAAGCAAAAAACAAGATAGTGGCGCTGCTGGCGCTGCTCGGAGAACCAGTTTGGTTACAGCGACCCAGGCCACCCTACCACTACCGGTTCAACTGAACCGGGCCAAACCGGTAGGAACCCACTACTGGTTTCAGGCATGGTTATAGCTGAGGCCGCTTGTTGACAATCTATGGTGGAACTGGGATAGAATGTAGTGCTTCTATCTTGGCCCTCCTTGATCTCTCAACATATTCTGATACTACTGATCACATTATCCTTCTGGACTGTCTCAGAGAATTATGAGGCATCATAGGAGGATGGTTCTCCTTTCTTAAGGCCTGGTTTCAGGGAGATATTAAGCTTGTGAACCCTGATTTCCAGAATGCCCTAGGGCTCTACCCTCTCCTCACTCATCTACAAGAAGCTGTTGGATGAGATAATCCACCCACAGGTATCATCAATATTCCAGTGATATTTATTTCTGCCTAGGACAACCAACTGTCATTTCCCACGTCCTCCCTCCAGTGCCTGGAGGCTGAGGAGGGTCTGGAAGAAGAAGTTTCAGCTCAACCCTAGCAAGACTGAGTGGCTGTAGGTTTTGAGGCCACTCCCCGGTTGGGAGATTTCCTTTCTACACTTAGAGTGGAATTGGACTCCCCAGACTGTTTGGTGTTGCAGTTTGTGGGTTGCCTTGGTCTTTAATTGAGTTTAAATGTAATTTAATCGAGTTGTTTTAGTGGGGGGTTTTGTTCTAATTTTTTGTTAGCTGTCCAAGGTCATAATAGTAGCATAAGTGGCCTTATAAACTGCAGGCAGGCAGAAAGGAAGGAAAGAAGAATATTTGGGCAAATTTTACTGTACACAGTGCTTACTTTTAAAGCTCTCTTATCCCTTTATTTCCTGATACAACTTCCACTCTTTGTACTTCAGTATTTGTAGCTCTTCAAAAGTCTTCTCCCTTAAAGGCTTATGTTCAGCCTCTCTTGTGGTCTATATGACTGGAATCCCTCTTCAAAGAGTTAAGTGACATTTTCTCTCTCTCTCTCTCTCTCCCTGCAAAGAAAGGTTGTGTTCACACATGGCACTCAGTGTCACAGAATAGTTAACAGTATTTTGGTTTTATGTGCTGTCCAAACTTAACTGATATAGGTTAGTTTGTGATTTCATGTGTCAAAGGAACCCATAAAACTGGGGTGAATTCCTTATGTTAATATGGGCAAGCATGTTGTACAAATCCACACACAAGAACAGAGGTGTCAAACACACAGCATCATGGCAGCGTCACGTGATGTATCGAGACCTTTCCCTCCTTCACTAAACCAGGCAGGGGCAGGGCCAACAGGTGATGCATCCAGCCCATGGCCGGCAAGTTTGACACCCCTGCACAAGATAGTCCCAACGGTGCTTTTCTCAAGACTCTGGACTTCCTTGTTTTTCTTTGAAGACTTTTTGCTTCTAATCCAAGAAGCTTCTTCAGCTCTGACTGGATGCTGGTGGGGAATAGAAGGATTTATTTTCCTTGCAGACAGCGGGTCATTTGCATTCTTTTAGAGAATCCTTGAGGCCACTTGGAGATTTATCTGTGTCCTTACACCTGAGTAGTGTAAATGGATGTGGCGCTTTCTTGGAACTGTTGAAAGGAATATGTTGTAGACTAGAGATAGATGATATCGTATTCCTCCCCCTCTGTTGAAAGAGGGCTGATCAATTTTGACATACATTGCCCCTTTGACCCCTCTTTCAAGCCAGCGGTCCTCTCTGTCCAAAATGTGGACTTTGTTGTCTTCAAAAGGGTGGCCTTTGTCTTTTAAATGCAGATGGATTGCTGAATTTTGTCTTGATGGATTTGTTCTCCTATGTTGTGCCACGCGTTTATGAAGTTGTTGTTTTGTTTCCCCAATGTACAATGTACACATCTGCACATGTCTCACTTCAATCAGAGATGATGTAGCTTTTTGGATGAAAAGCGAAATGTCTTCAAAGAAAAACAAGAAAGTTGAATTGCCTCTTGAATAAAGCATCTTTGGCACATGACCTGGATGACTGAGAATCTCCATAGACACGCACAAGATAAAAAATGCAGAGCAGAGCATTCTAAAAAACCTATTTTGTGTGTGTGTCAAGTTTTTAAAAAGGCTTTAGAATTTATGTTTCTGACCCAATAGTCAAAGTTCTCTGGTGGTTTACAATAAAAATACAATTTGAGTTAAAATATATGAAATAAAATCAAATAAATTTCAAAATAAAGACATTATATAATCCAGTCATCAGCAAGATAGTTGCCAGCATCCAGAACAAGGATTACAGTACTAAAGGTAAAGGTAAAATGTGCTAGTCGTTCCCGACTCTAGGAAGCGGTGCTCATCTCCGTTTCAATGCCATAGATCCAGGGCTGTCCAAAGACGTCTCTGTGGTCATGCAGCCAGCATGACTAAATGCCGAAGGCACACAGAATCACCTTCCCACTAAAGGAAGGTGAACTGCTAGGTTGGCAGAAGCTGGGACAAATAACGGGAGCTCATTCCATTATGCGTTGCTAGGGATTTTAACCGTCGAACCTTCTGATTGACAATCTCAGCATCTTAGCCACTGAACCACTGTGTCCCTTAAAAGTATTTGCTGGATGCCAAAAAAAATGCCAATGTACATGCCAGTTGAGTCTCTTTCTGGAGGGATTCCATATAGGGAGTGCAGCACAGAAAAGTCTGTCTCCCTTGTGAAGACCCACCTCACCTTTGGTGGAAATACCTGGAAAAGGGTTTTATTAGAAGCTCTTAAGGTCCAGGTAAGCTACATACAGAAAGTGCCACTTTCAATAACCTGGTGTTCAGCCATTATGACATAGATAAAATTTTTAGAAGGCAAAAATGGCTAAATCAAATTCCCCATCTGGTGGAAACATGTCCATCCTTATGCTTAGCAAAATTAAATAAAATCTGTCTTAAAAAAAAAGCAATACAAAATACGACAATTTGAACAAATTGCACATTTTTCAATTTTTTTTTTAAAAAAAGAGCAAAGCACACACAATTTTTTTTAAAAAAATTGCGCCTGGCATAGCTATTCCCAACCTGGTACCCTTTATTTGGACTACAACTCCAGAATATCAAATCAGTATGGTGCTGTTTGTGAATTTAGGGGAACTTGAAGGGTATAAAAGTGAGGAAAACGGCCTTAGCAAAACAACTGATGTAGCCCCAGGAAGCGTAGCTTCTTCTAAATGTACAGCAACAGCAAGTGGCTTTCTGCTCAGTTTGAGATCTCATTTCAAGGGCCAGGGAGATACAAAAGAAGGACGCTTGGGTGGGACGCAAACTCACCCCATGCTTGAACGATAAGCCATCTCTGCATGCTATGGCTTGGCTCCCTCTGTTTTTATCAGCTCAGTGTCTTCCATCCATCTTTCTTCACTTCAATGAAATGCCCATTAAAGTGAATAATGCACTAAGTGGACTTCATTACGGGACGCCTGCTTGCCTATTGTTCTCGATTATTTCATATCGGAGCAGCCTTATCTTCCCTCAAAATGCTTCCATTTAAGCCCCATTCATCTTTTAAATTCTTCCTTGCTCCCTTGTCTCTCCAAGACTCATTGCCCTCTTCCACCCTGCTTTCTTTCATGTTTCTGGTTTTATTTCTTTTCTTTTTGTGGGTGCTGCAGTGCACACAAAAGAAAAATCGTGTGATTCCTCATCACAGCAACACAACAGGGGGCAGGGAATGTGGCCGCGATAGGGTGGCCTTCAAGGATTCTTGCTCCCCCCCCCACGACTCTCACTATCTTTCTTGCAAGTGGCAAAAAAAAAAAATATGGATGCTTCAGTGAGCTCCCCAAATCATTCAAAATGCCAGCTGTAGGCATTTGGCACTCAGGTGAAACCTTCAGGAACATCCCTGGGGCCTGCCTTTCATCCCATTGTCTCCTTGGGCAGTTTTGGAAGTTCTGGGCTGTCTGTTCATGCCACCCACTTCAAGGAAGGTGAGATGCATAAGCAAAACTCTGGGCCTGAATGAGAGCAAAGAGAAATATAATTGGAGAGAAAGGAAGTGAAAAGGATGGTCTTAAACACCCACCCACCCCCGGCAATAAATATTAGGCTCGTTCTATGACTTCTATAAGGAAATGGAAATATTCATTCAGACTGCTGATCACCTCTAGACCAAAGTCTCTAATCTTTGCAACATTAAGACTTATAGACTTCAACTCACAGAATTCCCCAGGCAGCTAGCCGATATCACGGTATCCAACCTGCAGCATGGCTGGCTGAGGAATTCTGGCATTTGAAGTCATAATAGGGCCATAGTCTCCCAGATCTGGGCTAGTTCACAGGTGTCAAACTTGATCGCATCACATGATGTATCATGACTTTTCTGCCTTTGTGGAGCCGGGGTGGGTCTGGCCTGCACATGACGCTTCTGGCCTGCACGCTGCCAGTTTGACACCCTGCAGTCTAGATCAAGCTTTCCCTACAAGGACTCTTCCAGTTGCCGATCTATTTGGGTGCACAGTCTGTAGCCTACAATGTTCCTTTTCTGCTTTCCATGGAACCCACTTTGATCACAACAGAGGCAGGTGGAAAAAACAAAAACAGAAAGATCCCTTCTCATACCTTGAAGTGTGTGGCATGATTGCATCTCTTTTCCATACAGAGCCACGTTGGCCCTTAGATACTCCCATAAAGTGACCCTTTCACTGATCATACTTGATCTAGTTCAATATTTTTTCACAGCAGTTTTCTAGGCAAAAATATTTCCAGAGGAGTGGGGAACCTGCTGCATGTGTTCTCCCTTGAGTTGTACTTTTCTTGGATGATTCTGTTTTGACAGAGGACTCTCACCGATCAACAGCATATTTGTGGCTCAGGGTTGAAATGAGGGGGTCCTTGGTGCTCTCTGAGCTTGGCTGTTTTCTTACAGACCAAAACACCTCTCCATCAGCAATCAGCACCCAGATGTCCATTGTTCTCAATAAGGGTGGAGATAGCATCCATAGTATGGGTTCAACCTATCCACACTCTGATTGGACTGAGTCTGTTTAATAATTAATTAAGCGCGGTATATAACCCCCTTACGAGTAGTCCCTCCCAGTTTCTCGACTCAGTCCAGCTCTGGACTAGTCCGGTATCTCCTTCTTTGCTGATTTCTATGAGAATTTGGTTCGAAAAAACTGGTAGGCCTGTCACCCCCGTACTGTTCCCTCTGTCTCTCGGGAACACTTGTAGGCCAAGGGACTTGTCCCAAGCGCCTCTGCAGGCCAAGGGACTTGTCCCAAGTGCCTCCTTGCGAGCGGATTTGTTTGTGGACTGGCTAGCGTGATTACCTGGGGGTGACTCAACACATGGCCTGTTGAGGTAGCCTTGCCTGCGATCGGGCAGTTCAGCCTGTGGACCGGGGAAGCCTATTCGCCAGTTCCTGGCCCCCCGTCGCCCTTCGGCCTCAAGAGAGACGCGGCTACGACACGAGCTGTCATTGCCTCCCACGTGGCCTGAAGGGGCCTGACGGAGCGACGCGGCCTGCTCGGGGGATTCCCTGCTTCCCACGCGCGCCTCCTCACAGCGGCATTCTACGCACCTGAGCCGGGCTCCCACCTACGCCCTTGGGCTCCACCGCCCTTGCTCGCCGGTCGATCTGCGTCTGGGGGCTTTCCAGCCACCCTCGCAGCTCTGACGCTTGCCGCTTTTGCGCCGCGCCGCCTGGGGCTTCCCTCGCAGCCCGCGGCGATCTCTGCGTCCCGACGGCCACACTGCTCCGCGAGGCCCGGTGCCGTGCCCCAGCTGGCCTCCGGGACTCTCAGCATCAGCCGGCAGCCGGCGGCACACGCTGTTCTCCTGTCACCTCAGCGACCAGTTGGTGAGCTGAACAGAAGCCTGTTGGCGCGGCCGCCATTTTCCTGCTCTCGCCGAGCCGCTCTGATCCCAGGGGGCGGAGCTACCGCCAAAAATATTGCGGCCACCATTTTGCTGAGGAAAATTTGAGCAGTTTTGAATTCCGGCAGCTTGATTAGCACCATGTCCGACGTGCCTCCTTCGGGTGCCGCTGCGGCCGCTATTCGGGCCTCCCTGGAAGGCGAGCAGGCCCTCCTTGCTATACAACCTTCTGAGGCCTCCTCCTCCTCCTCTCAGAGGCCTACCAAAAGCAAGGCCAAGTCTAAATCGGCTAGCAGATCCTCCTCCAAGCAGGCCAACAGCTCCTCGGCCTCTTCAGCAGCCAGTAGGTCCCTGGGGGGGGGTGGAACCTGCACCCCCGCCCCAACCCGGATTGGGGCCCTTGCCATCTCCGCGCATGTCCCCGGTGGCACCCTTGCAATTGAGCCTGACACCTGGGCCCTTCAGCCCCATTGTGCCTATCGACACCTCAGGCCTATGGGGGACACCGACCAGCAGGGCACCCGGCGGAGCTGAGGCCACCTTTACACCTACAGCGGCTGGCCTCCGTCCCGAGTACTCCTGGGCACCTTTGCCCCCCCCCCCCCGCGCCTGTCATGCTGCCACCGCAGGCCACTTCAGGCATCCAAGACCTTATTGCAGATGCAATACGCCAGGGCATTGCGGCGGGGCTACAGTCCAGGACTCAGGTGGCTCAGGCACCACAACCGCCTGCCAGCGCTCAAGCCCCTCCGGCTGCTACCACGTCCCACTCCCTGTCCCCGCAGGCAAAGGGCCAGGACTCTCCAATTGATTCTGACGAGGGCGACCTGCCAGACGCGGAGCTGTCGGGCGAGGAGGAGCTGGGACCGGAAAAACCTTCCAAGTCCGGCCTTTTTCCACACGCCTTGTTCTCCCCTCTCCTGGCAAAGGCTAAGGCCGCTTCGGACCTCGAGCCGCCAACCCAAGCAGCTACTGCTCCGGTGCCGACGACCTCCGCCAAGCCGTGGTTCATCGAACAGACAACTGAGACGGAAAACATCCCAGCTCTGCAGCTCTTCGTTGATGCCATCAAGAGGCAGTGGACCACGCCAACTTCGGGTCCTTCCCCATCGGCGAACGATAAACGCTTTTATGCGGCGGCGGAGGCCTTGGACAAGACTCTTGCCTGGCCCGAGGTGGACCAGCCCATTGCCGCCCTGCATTCCCCCGCGGCTCTCCCCGGGGGTCAGGAGGACTTATTAAAGGCGGAAGACCGGCGGGCTGACCAGGTCCTCCATAGGGGCCATCAGGCGTCGGCCTGGTCCGTGCGGGCTTCGACGGCGGCGTCTTTCTTCGCTCGCTCCAGCCTCTTTTGGCTGCAGCAGCTGCAGGGGAGGATCCTGGCGGGCGATTCACGCGCTCACCAGGACCTTAACAAACTGGTAGCGGCGGTGCAGTTCATGGGGGACGCTATGCTACGCGCTGCTCAATTTTCATCCCGGGCCATGGCCTCCAACGTGGCCTCCCGACGCCTGCTGTGGCTACGGCAGTGGCAGACAGACACAAAACACAAGTGGAAGCTGGCGTCTGCCCCTTACATCGGGGAACATCTATTTGGTGAAGCTCTTTCCCCTCTCTTAGTGGAAGGCCGCGACAAACGTAAAATCCTCCCCTCTAACCTGAGGAGGGGCGCCGGCCGTCCTGGGCCCTACCCCAGGAGGCAACAGCCCAGGGTTCAGGAATTCGCGGGCCCTTCTAGACAGGAGTTCCCCCGGGCCAATTATCGTCAGCAGAGCGGGTTTGGCCAAAGATATAACCAGGGTCAGCGGTTCCGCACACCCAGGGGGGGGCAGTCCAGGCGGCCCTTTCGGGGAGGCGGTAACCGCTACTACCGCAGGCAGTAGCTCGGCTGGGGCCGAACCTCCCATTGGGGGCCGCCTACAACACTTTGCGGACCAGTGGGAGGCTACGACCGGCGACTCCTGGGTCCTAGCCACGGTCAGGTACGGTCTGGCCTTGGAGTTTGTGGCCCAGCCCCCCGACTCCTTCATCCCCTGCCCGCTGTCCAGTAACCCGGCCAGGCGATCGCTGATGGAGGAGGCGATCCAGCACCTCCTCGATATTGGAGCAGTTCAGTTGGTCCCCCAGGGGGAGGTCCACCAGGGATTTTACTCCCTACTCTTTGTAATCCCTAAGGCGTCAGGGGGATGGCGCGCGATTCTTGACTTAAAGCGCCTCAACTTTTATATTCGCTATCGCCGTTTCAAGATGCATTCCCTAGCTTCCATCTTGGAGGGAATCAGGGTTGGCGATTATATGGTTTCCGTTGATTTAACAGAAGCATATCTGCATGTTCCTATTTTGCCTGTTCACCGTCGTTATTTACGTTTCTGTTACCGTCAAGTTCATTTTCAATATACGGCGTTGCCATTTGGCCTTTCCTCTGCCCCCCGTGTCTTTACTAAGGTATTGGCCGCCCTAGCGGCACACTTACACTCTATACCTGTAAGGGCACAGTTTTATCTGGATGACATCTTGATCCAGGCGTCGTCACGGGAGGCGGTTATCGGGGACCTCCACACCACACTGGGGGTCCTGCGGGCTCATGGGTTTTCTATCAACGAATCCAAGAGCCAGTTTCTCCCTTCCACCAGGATATTACATTTGGGGACCTGGATTGACTCTTCCCTGGGTCAGGTATTCCTTTCTGAGGAGAGGTCCGACAGCATTGTTCACCTGGTGCGGGAGGTGGAAGCCATGGACAGGCCCCCCCTAGCAGTCCTATCCAGGCTTATGGGTAAAATGGTCTCCGCCTTCTCCATCGTCCCCTGGGCACGACTCCACTCCAGGGACCTGCAGTGGTTCCTCCTCCCGTTCCAGCGTCAAGAGATTAGTCATTCTCTCACTCGAGTCTCCCTCCCGAACGACGTTCGGTGTTCCCTCCGTTGGTGGCGGTCGACAGCGATCCTAAGGGGTTGCCATTTTAGAGTGTCAGACAGAATCGTCATTACCACTGACGCCAGCTTGTCCGGCTGGGGGGCTCACTTAGACGACCACATTGCTCAGGGTCTATGGTCTCCGGCCGAGTCTCAGCAGACCATTAACTTGCTGGAGCTCCGGGCTATCAGGCTTGCCCTCTGGGAGTTCAGGGACCTGGTAGCCGGGCAGCACATCCTGGTGCTAACTGATAATATTACCGCAAAGGCGCATGTCAACCGCCAGGGGGGCACCAGGTCTGGGCCACTTATGGAGGAAGCTCGGGTGTTGGGAGACTGGGCTGAGGGTCATCTCCAATCCATGGTCGCTGAACACATCTCGGGGGTGGACAATAGGCAGGCGGACTGGCTTAGCAGGGTCCAGGTGGATCAAGCTGAATGGAGCTTACATCCTTCTGTCTTTCAGGAGATCATCAGACGCTTCGGGACCCCGTCCGTGGACCTGTTCGCCTCGCCTGCGAATGCCCAGCTCCCCCGCTTCTACACCAGGTTTCCGGCTCCGGGAGCGGAGAGGGTGGACGCCCTGCGAGCGCCCTGGCCCAGGGGGTTACTGTACGCCTTCCCTCCAACGACCCTCTTGCCCCGGGTCATACGGAGGATCATCGACACGCGATCGGAGGTCCTCCTGGTTGCACCATATTGGCCCCGGCGACCTTGGTTCGCCGACCTACAGTCCCTGTCTCTGGGGAGGCCGTGGCGCGTCCCCCAGGATCAGATAGTCCTCCTTCAGGGGTCGTTGGAGCACCCGGAGGCCCGGTGGCTCCAACTGACCGTGTGGAGGTTGAGCGGGTCGCTCTGAGGGGTGGGGAGTTTTCCTCCAGGGTCATCTCCACCATCCAGGCATCCCGTCGCCCCTCCACGATCAGAATTTATAATGCCACGTGGAAGGTCTTCTGCGACTGGTGTTCGAGGTCTCAGATAGCCCCCGAGGGGGCCTCAATCCCTCAAGTGTTGGAGTTCCTACAAGACAGGTTGGACAAGGGCCTATCGCCCAACACCATCCGCCGTCAGGTGGCCGCCCTGGGCTCTGTCCTAACCTGGGGGGGGGTGAGCTCTCTCTCTCCCAACATTCCACCGTGCGTAGGTTCCTCAAAGAGGCTTCCAATCTGCGCCCCCCGGCCGTCCACAGGTATCCTACCTGGGACCTTTCTAAGGTCCTGGTCGCTCTTACGGCCGTCCCGTTTGAGCCACTAGAGGAAGTGTCCTTGCAACTGCTCTCCTGGAAGGTGGCCTTCCTCATCGCTGTCGTGTCGGCCAGGAGAATCTCGGAACTGCACGCGCTGTCCGTCAGGGAGGACCTGTGCATGTTCCATCCCGACAGGGTCGTCCTTCGCCCCGACCCCTCGTTCATGCCTAAGGTGGGCTCCTGGTTCCACCGTTCCCAGGAGATTGTCCTGCCTAATTTCTTTCCAGACCCGGTACAGCCTCAGGAGCACCTCTGGCACATGCTGGATGTGCGCAGGGCTCTGGAGATATATATTAGGCACACATCGACCTTCCGACGTTCAGAGGCCTTGTTCGTTTCCTTTTTGCCGTCCTCCCTTGGCCACAAGGTTTCGGTCCCCTGCATTGGTAGGTGGGTCAGGAGGTGTATCGGCAAAGCTTATGAAGTCTCTCAGGAGGTAGTGCCTGAGGGCATTACTGCCCATTCCACGCGGAGTGCAGCTACCACCTCGGCATGGTCCACGCAGGCTTCGCTGGAAGAGATTTGTCAGGCTGCCGCCTGGTCCTCTCCTTCCCCTTTCATCAGGGCGTATAAGGTGGACAAGTTCGCTTCGGCTGGGGCTGACTTTGGACGCAGAGTATTGTGTGCAGTGTCTTCCAGTCGCTAGTGGCTGGACTTCCCTCGACCCCTCCCTTTGGAGTGGCGATTCGGCTTGGGTATGTCCCATACTATGGATACTATCTCCACCCTTATTGAGAAAGAGCGTTGGTACTTACATGATATGCCTCTTCTAATAAGGGTGGAGATAGCATCCGGCCCATCCCTTGTCTCGTTCAGTCCAGCCGTTTTCATCTGGTTTGTTATGCTTGCTCTTGGCTTCGTGTTTGCTACGTGTTTCCTTGAATTTTATTAAAACGTTTGGAGATTACCGGTGAGTCTGTCATTATTCCCTTCGTCGACAAACTGGGAGGGACTACTCGTAAGGGGGTTATATACCGCGCTTAATTAATTATTAAACAGACTCAGTCCAATCAGAGTCTGGATAGGTTGAACCCATACTATGGATGCTATCTCCACCCTTATTAGAAGAGGCGTATCAGGTAAGTACCAACGCTCTATTACCATATTTTTCAGAGGATAAAATGCACCTTTTTCCCTCAAAAAAGAGAGTGAAAATCTGGGTGTGTCTTATACACTGAATACAGCATTTTTAGCCTCCTGAAAGCCTGTCCCCTTTGCAAAAATGGCCGTGCATAGCCTTTAAGAAGCATCCAGAGTGCTCCTGGGAACTGGGGAGGGCTCAAATGAGTGGAAAATAGGCTGTTTTTTGCTCATTTTTGCCCCCCCCCCCAGGCCCCAGGAGTACTCCATAAGCCTCCTAAAGGCTATGCATGCACTTTTTTTTTAAAGGCCCATTTTTGCAAAAAACGGGCCGTGTTTTGCTCGTTTTTGCCCCCCCCAGCCCTTAGGAGCACTCTACAAGCCTCCTAAAGGCTATGCATGCCCTTTGTAAAATGAAAAATGGGCCCAATTTTGTGAAAAATGGGATGTTTTGGGAAGGTCTGCATGGTGCAAAAACTTTTTTTTAATTTGCTTCTTCAAAATCTTGGTGCGTTTTATACTCCCGTGCGTCTTATACTTCGGAAAAAACGGTAACACCAAGATTAACATCAGACCCACAGTGAAAAGTAAAAAATACCCCCAATCAAGAAACTGCCAAACAAGCCAACAGTAAACAGTCCAACCAAAGAACCTCTAAGACTGCCCCCACCAACACTGGCAAGGCAAAACACTAGAATATATACTGAGAGCAAACCTCGCTCCTTCTTAGCACTGAGGCTGTTACCTAGTTTGGTTAATGAAATGTTTGCAAGAGCACAACCAAGTTCAGGAAGCACCAAGGATCCTTCCTAGCTGTCTTCCTTCTGTTATTTCCTCTTTATCCAAAGAAGGAGAAAGCTTGGCAAGTTCTAACAGTTTCTCCCTCTAACAATTATTTGTGCCTGTTATGTAAGGAGTAAACATTTTTCCTCTTCTATTATTACTGTTGGGATTCGTATAGCGATTTCCAGGGGTCACATGCATCTGTCTACATCCCTGCTTCTGGTGGACTGAGGTGGGGAAGTACAGGTAGTCAGGGGCGTAGCTAGCATTATGGGCGGTTCGGAGAACCTCCAGATCCCACCCTGGCTGGCCTCTCCCCAACCACCCTGCCCCTCCCAGGGGTCTCCACGCAGCCCATTTTGGATGTGAGGTAAGTGCAGGGCCTGCACAAAGCCCCAAGGAGGAGAAAAAACGGGCCTTCTGGAAATTTTGAAAGGCTGGAAATGGGCCCATTTCCAGCCTCCAGAGCCTGCGGGAAACAGTTTTCGCCTTCCCAGAGGCTTGATGGAAAGCCTGTGGAGCCTGGGGAAACCCCTCCCCCCTGCTGTGGTGCAGGAGGCCGACTAGGCCACGCCAACCATGGCCATACCCCACCCAACAACCGGTCTGCGAACCCATTGCTGACATTTTTGAAGTCCATCCCTGCAGGTAGCCCTCAACTTACAGCCATAATTTGACCAGAATTTCTCTGTTGCTAAGATGGTTATTAAGTGAGTTGTGCCCAAGTTTTACAACCTTTTTTGGAAATGGTTGTTAAGCAAATCACTATAGTTGTTAAGCGACTCATGTGGTCATTAAGTGAATCCAGTTTCCTCCATTGACTTTGCTTACTGGAAGCCGGCTGGGAAAGTCAAAAGTGGTGATCACATGATCCCAGAATGCTGCAACTGTCATAAATATACGCCGGTTACTAAGCGCCTGAATTTTGATTGTTGTGACTGTGGGGAAGCTGTAGCAATAAGTGTCAGGGCCAGTTGTAAGTCACTTTTTTCAGCACACTAAACAGAGGGTTGTAAGTTGAGGGCTACCCATAGGAAAATATTTAGAAGTTGGAAGACCTACTGCACTACTTCAAACACACATGCTGGGTGTCAGGTCAGTGCCAGGAGAAAAATCCCTTCTACAACTATATCGTACAAAATAGTTTAAAAAAAAATCAAGAGCTGCCCAGTTGTATCTGTTGTAGAGGAGAAATTTCTCTTTGGATGGGTGATATAGGTAACATGGGGGCCCAGGATCATCATCTACTGCTGGTGGGCTCAGTGAAGCTGCAAGTGAAGATAGGCAAGAGAATGAATTCAGGTGGCCAGAAAAGGATCCATTAGAACAGAGTTGGTATTCAGCCGGTTCTCTCCAGTTTGGGTGAACTGGTGGCGACGGCTGCGGGAGGCTCCACCCACCTGCCCCGACATAATGTGCGTGCACTGTGCATGTGCAGGAGGTGCACATGCGCAGATGAAGCGTATACGGTCATATTTGTGAACTGGTAGGGAATGTACCGTATTTTTCGGAGTATAAGACATGCCTCCCCCCCCCCAAAAGAGGGTGAAAATCTGGGTGCATCTTATATACTGAATACAGCACTTTTGGCCTACTGAAACCCCCTTTGCAAAAATGGGCGTGCAGAGGGTTTGGGAGGCCTGCAAAGTGCTCCTGGGGGCTAGGGCAGAAATGAGCGAAAAATGGACCATTTTTGCCCCCACCCCCCAGGAGCATTCTACAAACCTCCCAAAGCCACTGAATGCTCTTTTTCTTTTTTTGGAAAAATATGGCCCGTTTTTGTGAAAAACAGCCCAATGTTTCCTCGTTTTTGACCCCCCTAGCACCCAGGAGCACTTTGCAGGCCTCTCAAACTCTGCATATCCCGTTTTTCACAAAAAAACAAGGCATGCAGAGGGTTTGGGAGGCCTGCAGAACGCAAAACCTTTTTTAAAAAAATTACCTCTTCAAAATCATGGTGCGCCTTATACTCTGAAAAATACGGTAAGTAAATCCCACCTCTGCATTAGAACCAAGGGAGGCTTGCCAGATCCAGCCCACAGACAAGCCTTAAGCAGCTGCAGCCCCACCGTGCCAGAAAACCTGAAATGTCATACTTCTACAGTGGCCAAGTGCCCAACTTTTCTATATTATTCTATACTATTTCTATACTATTTTAGGCCTGGGTTTAAACTACCAATCAGCTCAGTCACAGGCATCGTCTCCAGCTCTCAGTTTCAGATGCCCATCTGTGAAACTGGGGGGGGGGGGGTGGAAGAGGGGGGAAACAAGCACTGTCAAAATCTTGTTACATAAAATGGAATATAAATAACATTGAACCTCTCCTGTTCGGTGACCAACACGATCTCCATTTGGCAATCTGAAAAGAACGCACAAGTGAAACAAACAAATTTGTCTAACACCTTCTGTCTGCATTTATCAGAAATTGGACTTCTTCTGTGCCAAAATGGGTGCCTGCTGGAAGGAAAAGAAGAATATGCATGTACCAGTCTGGAAGCAATTGCAATGTAAAGCAAAAAGCAAGCAAATCATAGCCTGGGGAAAAAGCACCCAGAACATGCAGGAGCCTTCTCCATTCTAATGCCCTGCAGTTGATTGGACTGAAATTTTCATCCTGCTCAGCTTTGGCCAAAGATGTTTGGAACCACAGCCCAACACACCTCTGGAGATGGTTGATATAGAATTCTGGTTCTGGCCATGATAAAGTTTACCTATTTGATCTTTAGCACTCTTTCAATTTTGGTCCAATGCTAAGATGACTATTTTTTCCCTTTCAAGCCAAAGATGAAATTCAAGCCTCTAACAGAGAAACACAAGTTTCCATGCCCAGAATGGGAAATCTACACTGCACATTCTCAGCCGCAGGGACTGTTACTCTATGATTTCCCCCCCAAAATGTACCGAGGACTGTAAATCATGAGAGTCCCATATGTGCTAGGAGACAGCCAGAGGATCTTAATGAGGATGAGAGCCAACCGAAGGCAAACTGGCATTGTCATACAATATAGCATGTTATCTGTCTTCTGCAGCTTCCCAGGCTAAAAATTGCTTGTTGCTCCAGGCTTTTGTTAAACTCTCCAGGACCAAATTCCCTGCAAAGTTCAGTGAGAATCCTGCTACTGGCAGAAAATAACAAACAGATAGGCAAAGAAACTAGAGGCAGTGAAGGTTTTGCTAAGGAGCCGCGGGACATCTCAGTCCTGGATCTAGCAAATGATCTTGACCGAGGGCATTTGTGAAACCTAGATACACTTGGAAATGGTACATACAGTCTTTTCTCCCTGAAACACATAATAGACCAGATTATGAGTACGAGTATTAACATGACTATGAATATGTGTACTCTGAGCCACAGTGGTTAGAGTGCAGTACTGCAGGCTACTTCAGCTGCCTGAAATTTGGCAGTTCAAATCTCACAGGCTCAAGGTTGACTCAGCCTTCCATCCTTCCGAGGTGGGTAAAATGAGGACCCAGATTGTTGGGAGCAATAGGCTGACTCTGTAAACCGCTCAGAGAGAGCTGCAAAGCACTGTGAAGTGGTATATAGGTCTAAGGGCTATTGCTATGGACTCATAAAGGACCAGATTTGAGTTAATGTGATACAGTGGTCAGTATGTCAGACTTGGTGTAATGATCAAGCTACCAAACTCCTAGAGACCCTCACAAGGAAGATCAAAATGCGCCAACTGGCTTGCAAATCTATGGAGATTCTCAGTTATCCAGGTCATGGTTGTCCCCAAAAGTGCTTTTTCAAAAGGCAATTGGACTTTCTTGGGGGGGAAAACCACCTTTGGGATGACTTGTAGGCTGCTCCCTTTTAGAGTGCATCCTAGGCAGCTGATTTGACATGTTTTGTTCCAGTCTAGATAAAAAGCCCAAGACTACACTCACATCATCTGCAGCATTCTGACAGCCAACCTCTATTCTGCCTCAGTGTCCTGCCAGTTTTAATGCCAGTCAAGTTAAAGTCAGGATTTGGTGGGTTTCCTGCAGTTGGGGAAAAATGCCAATTGCAGGACTAGGATGGCAGTTAGAGGAAGTTTTGATAAGAATTGTGCTTCAAAACCTGATCTCTGGGACAGGCAGAGCCTTTGTGCCTCTCCTGGTTCACTAGGCAGCTCCCATCCACTCTGTTGGTCAAGTGCAGCAGATCCATGCTCTCTTATTCTTTACCTTTTGCTTAATCCAGGGGTGCCCAAACTTGGCAACTTTAAGTCTTGTGGACTTCAACTCCCAGAATTCCCCAGCCAGCTCCACAAGTCTTAATCTGGCTTAGTCTTTTTGCTCCCTCCTCTTACTTTTGCATTCTCTCATTTATTCTCCACTCACCCCCTTCATTCTTTCTCACATTCTCTCCAATGCATTGTTGTCTGCCGGCTTATCTGCCTCTCGCTCTCTCCCTTGGCCTGTGCTTGCTTTCTCTCTATCTATCTCGCTCCACCACCAACTGGCTCTTCCACCTACTTCCTCCCACCTGTCACACATGTGCTCTCTCATCTTTCTTTTGCTTGGTCTCCTTGCTGGGTAAAAAAATAAAGCTACAGGGAGTGGCTGTTGACGAGAAATGGATTCTCCCACTTCAGCCAGCACTGCTCTGCCATGTCTCCATTGGGGCATTTATCAAGGAACCCACATAATGCCTGACTGGCATGTCTTATTAGATAACCAGTGCCTAACCTGTTGCCCAAATGAAAATGGCCAAGCTACCATAAATTAAGGAGAATAAAAACCAGGTAAATAACAATTGATGCTTTCTGCTTAAGCATCAACCTGGCAAGAGTTATGTTGGGCTGGGGATGAGATAAAGGTTGCATCATGAGGACATGTCCTTAAAGAATACTAGCACAGTGTCTGTGAGGTGCTATTAGATGGATATGTGATTGACAAGTCTAGTAAAATAGACCAGTGGAGGACCAGTGGACCAAATCAGTGGTGAGATTCAATTTTTTTTACTACTGGTTCTGTGGGTGTGGCTTGATGAGTGTGGCTTGGTGGGCATGGCAGGGAAAGAATACTGTAAAATCCCCATTCCCTCCTGATCAGTTCGGACTCGGGAGGCAGAAAAGAGATGGGGGGTGGGGTTCCCTGAACTACTCAAAATTTCCACTACCGGTTCTCCAGAACTGGTCAGAACCTGCTGAATACTACATCTGAACTAAATCCCTGAGCAAGACTGCGATTAAATAATGAAAGAGGGATTTTGCTGGAGGCTTTTCTTCTGAATTTTTTTCTGGGAGCATGAATTTGATGTGAGGAAGAAAAGCCTAGCAGCCATCTTTGCTTTTTTGTTGCCGTTGTGTGTTCTTAATTCATTGTATATGTTTTAAACAGAGATATTTGGTGCCAATTGGTGTCCCAAAGGACTTAGGCGTCTCCAGATTGATTGGCAGGTACTGAGCTGGTGTTTGTTTTTTCCCCCTTTTGGTTCTGATCCTACTGTGGGGAGAAAGAGCGCTCTTCAAGCCCCTCAGCGGAGATTGCCGGGTCTGGGGATGCGCTCGGCGGCCTGTATGCCCTGCAAGGGCTTTAAGGCCCGGTTCAAGGCTTGCTGCCCTCGCGGGAGAAGAGCTGTCGCCTTTGAACCGTTTGGCTTCCTTGCCAAATTCCTCTTTCTTTTTCCTTTGGTGTTGATCGAAGGCAATCTAGACTGGAGGACTTGCAAGACGCAGCTTCCTCATTGAGGGCTGAGTCGAAACTGGGCATGCCCGGTGAAGAGGGGCGGGACCAAAAAATTACCCAGACTCAGCCCTCCAATGAGCGGAAGGAAGTCTCACCCAATCTAGATGCTGCCTCCTCCACCATGGAAAACAAGGTACGTTTGTGTGTGCGTTGGTTTGCTTGTGTGTGCGCGTGGGCAGCAAATAGCTGAAGGCAATAACTCTTGGCAGTCTTGGTTGGGTGCGGTGGATCCAGTGGTAGAGATACACTATTTCAGGGCTACCGGAACAATAATTTAGTGCATTTACATAATAGATGGGACTGGTTAGGTTGGCACAATATTCTTAGCCCTGAATTAGTCAACTAAATTATTAGCTTAGTGCTTTGTGCATATATGCCTTAGGTAAAGACAAATAAAAACAAATGAGAACACTGAACGAAAGGTAGGACTTCAAAACTGATAAAATGAAAATCAGGTTTTAGTCATAAGACAAGTGTTATTTTTACCAGGAATTAACCCACACTGCTTAGGACCTTCTTGTGTGGTTGCATATTGTTAGCACTCCCATCACTGATCACTTTTTACACGTCTTTAATATCTTTTCAGTTTTGCAGAATTTACTCCAAAAATGAAATTCCAGGGTCTGGAGCTTTAGGTTGTTCAGCCTGCTTTTCTGGACAACAAGGCTCTAAATGTGTGGGAATCCAGTATAAGGTGAGAATAAGGATGTTCTTAGGGCAAGATGCCCTTAGCTCTTATTTTAGCTTACTCTCATCCATCCTATTCTGGAACTTAATATTCTCTAGCACTACTTTTTCGGGAAATAATGATTGGCTGCTGCCTAGTAAGGTTATTAAGAAACTTCCTCCTGTCGTTTGAGAGCATTTTCAGGAAGGCGCCATTCAATGACCAAGACAATGAAAGTGTGCCTCCATTTAAAAACTCCTGCCCATCTGGAATATTGTGGGGATGCAGCCTATACTCCAGTGACAACGTTGAGTTGACCCCACATGTCCTGTGACTAAGAGATATGATGAGTCTTCCTATATTATGTTCATCTGCAAAATTCACTCACAGAATTACTGGGAAAATAATATGGAAGAATCTTTACAGTATCCTAAAGATGGCAGGTGGAATGCTGACACCACATATCACAGAATGAATGTAAATGATTTGAATGAAGATGTAATTAATCCCTCCTTCCCCTGATTGCCTATGGCAGAATTTCGGTACTAGTGTGAAGTGGCCAAAAAGTGTTGAGAATCTTCAAAGAAAAAGATTCCCTATTATTAATGGACTACATAAAAAGGCTGTACCTTCAGTCAAGGCAGGGAAGGAGAAGGAGACATTGTGTCTTCTTCTCTCCCAAAGCCTTGTCAAATCTGCTGAACTTCGCCAGTTTGTTACAGCTGTCTGGGCAGCCTAGTCTTTTATAGGCAAGGATTAACACAGAAAACAAGGATAGGGAGGGCTTTGGGCCAGAAACCAGCACAAACAAAGCATAAGTACTTTGAACGTTGCAAATCTGGACTTGAGATTGGAAAAGAACGCATATGGGATAACTCGTTTAAGGATGAAAGTTCCGCCATTCACAGGAAAAAAACTGAGTTTCTATGCCCCGGGATCTGCTGTTCCTACTTCTCTGGGGCAGCACAGATTCAGATCTTTTTAAGAAAGACTACCGCCATGTAAACAAGTATAGGATCTGTCCTTTAAGGGGCTAGGTACAGATGAGAGATGCTGTGAGAGGACCTGCCACAGGGGCGGGCTTCAAAAGTTTTAGCAAGGGGTTCTCTGTCTGATTGCTGGGTGGGTTCTCGGCTTTCTACACCATGGGCTCTGGAAGTTTTCCTCGAGGCTCTGGGAGGGCAAAAACGGCCTCCTCAGGCTCTGGAGTCTGGAAATGGGTCTGTTTCCAGCTTTTCCGAACTTCCGGTAGGCCATTTTTACCCTCCCCAAGCCTCCGTGCACGCCTTGCACTTACCTGCATACAAAAATGGGCCGTGTGTGGGTGTGGCCAGCCAGTGACGGGATTTGGGGGTTCTCTGAACTGCACAGAATCTTAGCTATTGTCCCAGGAAAATTTAATGCTATTTGGACCATAGGAAAAAGCAAGTGGAAAAGAATTAGGGAGAGAAAGAAGATTCATGAAAAGAACTGGCCAAGATAGATTAATCACCTGTGATTGAGGTCACCTTAAAAAAAAATCCAAACCAAAACCCCAAACCAACTTGTGGTTTGAATCAGACATCTTTTGAATGCAAAGTAGGAACTCTAGCATAGAATGGTGCTTTAAAAATTCAGAAAAAAGTCTATTTATTGAGTATTCTTCTCACCTAAGTCAAAGGCATGCAAACAGACTGGTGTGTCAGAAAGCACACTTGATTAGGTTCAGGAATATATTGATTTTCTTAAGGGGAGGATAGACTGGGCGCAGCAACTGGTTGCAATCTGTGAAGCAAAATTACAACACAATATATTTAGTTCAGTGTGGCGTATATGTGCGAGCAGCCTTTGTTTTCCACCAGCAACTACTACAGTATCATAGGAATTCCTTGCATTAACCTTTCCCATGGTTTTAACATTTCCTCTTAGCTATGCCCTCCTGTAATATTATTTCTGCTGATGGACTTTTGCCTGGCTAAAACAACCCACTGCAAAGAGGCATGGGTTTGGGCAGTCTTGGGAGGCCGCCTCCACCTAATTCTGTTCTTGCACGATGTGTTCGATGTGACAGTTTCAATAACCACATTATCCTTCTTGCCATGAACCTATTTACGTGGCTGTAATTGAAACCGTTTGTAATGCAGAGAGCTTTCAGAAGACGGAGAGGGATTCGGGCACAAGGCAGATGGGAAGTTTGTTGTTGATGATGCGTGTGGTGGAGAGGCAGGCAGGCTGTGTCGGAGGCAGCATCATTTCCATGGAGGAATCAGGGCTGGGAATGGGAGCTCCAGCAAGTTGAGAACTGATATTGATTGAGCTGGTGTGATTATTCCACCTGGGTACATTTATCTTCCAAATATTCCTCTCTCTTTTTTTTTAAATAAACGTTTTCCTGTGAATGACCCTCAGAAGGGCTATGATGGCTGTTCACCACTGCTCTTTGCAATTGCTCTCATGGTTTGTCTGCAAACAAGATTCAAGTCAGTGGTTTGATTGGCAGAAACATTCACAGCTTGGATTTTCTTTTCTAAGCTCAGTGGAGCTTGTTCAGTGCACCGCCTGCCTTTTCTATTTCATCTCATCTAAGCATTTAAAATATACCTAGATTCGGGAGGGCTTTCCCCCCCTGTAGTCTCTAGCAGGATATAGAATCTAGTTCACAACATTTTGATCTGTGAGGCACAATACCATGACCAACTTTGGGATCAGCTGCTTTTTAATAGGGAACACAGTCTAAGGGTGTGATATGTTGCAGCACAAGCCAGGGATTCAACTAATGACTTGGTATGAGCTTGCAGTACTCTGTGTCATCTGGAGCACATGTTAGAATATCTGGTTCCCCCTCTTGGCTGAATATCAAACCTACCTACCTACCTACCTACCTACCTACCTACCTACCTACCTACCTACCTAATCTATCGCAACCCTACAAGTATGATGAAGGTATGAATGCAACACATATGTAAGATGGCTTTTCTGGCAAAGTGATCTATTCATTAGGGAGACAACATTAAGTGTGGCACCTCATTAAAAGTGCAAAGTTAGGCCTTCCTCTGTGTAATGTATGAAGCAGCCATATGGCCCTCTTTTCAAAGTGCTTGTACTCCTGCAAGAAGATGAAAGTAAACAAAGGCACAATGATGACACAGTCATGTTAAAAAGCTAAGCAAATGTAGTTCTGATCCGGTGGTGGGATTCAAATCTTTTACTACCTATTCTGTGGGTGTGGCTTTGTGGGTGTGAAAAGGGAAGGTTACTGCAAAATCCCCATTCCCTCCCTACCCCACTAACCTGCTTTCCAGATCTGTTCTCCTGTTCAGGGCAACAAAAGATCAGCTAGGAGGCTGGGAGGCAGTGGGGGAAGGGCCAGCCTATTTGCTGGTTCTCCAAACTATTCAAAATTTGCGCAACCATTTCTCCAGAACCTGTCAGAACTGGCTGAATACCACCTCTGCTCTGATCCCTGCATGGATGGGAGTGGAAACCAAATTTTGGGGCTGAGGTCTCCTTAAACACCTTGAATCCCTTCATGGAAGAATGAAAGGGCCTTAGCTTCAATAGCAGTCGTAATGGTAGCGCATGTCAAATGATCGTATCTAATGCACAATGGAGCAGAGGATAAACCAGTAAAATGCTTGCTCTCCTCCCACCCCCAAGTCCAAGGCTATGAAAGATGGCAGCTTGCTAAACATCCTCAAGAATTCTGACTGAAATGACCTGTCAAAGAAATGGCCCCTTTCCTTATAAGTGTGGGAAAGTGAGGCTACATTAACCTCTCTTCATTAGAATGTGACTTTAGGGGCAGCCTTGCCGTTTTGTTTTGTTTTCCCCATTTCATCAGCCTGCAAAGAACAATGGGCTGCATTCGCACAACATGCTATCTTAGGCAAAAAAGAAAAAGAAAAAAGGATTTAGATAGCTTGCAGTCCACTGGGTTGCAGAAACCCAGCCATTGCCACAGCATGTTGCATAAACTTCGCAGTTACCTGGAGCCCTAATGTGATGTATTTGTTTGGTATATGCTGTGTGAGCCCAGCTATGTGCTATTTTATGAGAAGGATTTGCTGAGGCACCTACATTTTCTCTCTGGACCAATGGATTTGATTGCATTTCCAAATATTAAACGGCACGATGTGGTTATTCTGGTTCTGAAGGCATATAGATTTAGTGTTTTGTGAAGCATCTACAGGCATTTACCCGCTCGCTTCCCTTTTTGTTATTCTCTGCAGCCAGTCTTTCCGAGATCAACCGCTTGAACCACTCTCCCCACCCCCAAGGTTTGCAACCTTCTTAAAGGTTTACATCGTACAAATACAGATTAACAGAGTTGGAAGGGACCTTGTAGGTCATCTAGTCCAACCTCCCACCCAAGCAGGAGACCCCACTTCATTGACAGATGGCAGTCCAGTCTCTTCCTGAAAGCTTCCAGTGATGAAGCTCCCACAATCCCTGAAGGCAACTTCGGTTCTATTGGTTGATTGTTCTCACTGTCAGAAAATTTCTCCTTACTTCCAAGTTGAATCTCTCCTTGTTCAGTTTCCATCCATCAGAGTCTCTTTCTTTATCTCTCTCTGAACACGTGTAATGTAAGTGCAATTAATTCATTTCCGCATTTGATTTTGGCACTGTTATTCCCAGGTTTTGCCAGACTTCCCCTAGCATGTACTCTGCCCATTAAACTCAGTGGGACTCTTGATACCTGCTTTTAGTTACCTACTTAAGACACAGCATTTGGATGTCATACCCAGGAAATGATTATTAATAAAACAGAACTGGAAGGGTAGGGAGGGCAATTTTCGGACTAATGCTAAATCCATTACAGCAGCCACTTCAGAAGGTTTGGAGCAGTGCCCTGCAAACACTATAATACTACTTTATAATGCCTTGGTAAGGCCACACTTTGAATACTGCATCCAGTTTTGGTTGCCACAATGTAGAAAAGATGTGGAGACTCTAGAAAGAGTGCAGAGAAGAGCAACAAAGATGATTAGGGGACTGGAGACTAAAACATATGAAGAGTGGTTGGAAGAACTGGGTGTGTGTAGTTTAATGAAAAGAAGGACCAGGGGAGACATGATAGCAGTCTTCCGATAACTCAGAGGTTGCCACAAAGAACAGGGAGTCAAACTATTCTCCAAAGCAGCTGAGGGCAGAAAAAGAAGCAATGGGTGGAAACTAATCAAGGAGAGAAGCAACTTAGAACTGAGGAGAAATTTCCTGACAGTTAGAACAATTAATCAGTGGGACAACTTGCCACCAGAAGTTGTAAATGTTAGAAATCTTTAAGAAGATGTTGGATAACCATTTGTCTGAAGTGGTGTAGGGTTTCCTGCCTAGGCAGGGGGTTGGACTAGAAGACCTCCAAAGTCCCTTCCAACTCTACTATTCTATTCTAACACTTGTGTGAGGTTTTTTTGCCAAGTAAAAACTTTTGCAAATGACCATTTAAGTACAGTATAGCAGTACTAAGTCTTCCCACTAAACAGCTTCCTTACAGCAGTCCCTTCCCTGCATCTCTAAAACTGAATGACTTACTCACCAGAGCAAGATTCTGAGCTCTCGGAAAATAGTAGCAACTAGCACTACAACCACAGTGATATTTTTAGCTGTTGGGTTGACTCCTTCCTCCTACCAGAACAGCTGCGCTGGGCAGTCACTGCCTTCTTTCCTAGTTATACTCATTTAACCTCTATTTCCCATCAAACATCTTCTATCCCGGGGTGGCCTTTGCTTATTTCCTGGGCACTCTCTTGCCTTCTTGTATTATCTTTAGATCTCCTACCTTGCCTGTACTACTTGGTCCCTAACCAACAGAATTGTGCACTTGAATGCATTCTCGCATACCAGTCTTCCAAATGCATTGCCTGGCATCTCTGCACTTTATCAGATAGTTTTTAGAGATGGGAATTGCGAAATGATGCCTGCTAGCATCACTTTCTCATTCTGCCTTGCTCCAGTGTGAAACAGAGAGATGGAAGAAAAGAGGGAAACAAATGCACAACCTATAGAGCAAAGGCTGCATATGACTTGCCTGCATCCAAGTGAAGAACAGCCCCAGTTACCATCCCGTCTGAATCTTGTAAAACAAGGTTTTACTTCAGCATAGCTGTTGGCCAAAGGCTGACTGGGGGGAATGGAAGAGGGCTTGGAATACCTGGGAAATCTTCCAGAACCTTGTTGCCTCTTCCTATTCCTTCACTTCCTTTGTCCAGGTATTGCTTTTACTTCCTTAAACTTGTAAACTTACACTTGCAATGCAAAACATAATTTTTACTGCCAAGATTGTAGACGTTTTTACTCCTGGGATCCTCTAGCACAGTGCTTTTCCACTGTGCCCTTTTGAGATGTATGGATGTCAACATTTCTGGGAACTGAGGTCCATTCATCTTAAAATGGCCAAGGTTGACCAACATTGCTTAGATCAGTGATGGCAAAACTTTTAGGCCTCGAGTGCCCAAACTGAGTGTGTGCACATGCTCAAATTGCAAGATGTGTTCGCCCGCGAACATGCACAGGTGCATGCACAAACATGCACCTGTGGACATGCATGTTTGCATGCATGAACATAAGTGCATGCGCAGCAGAGGCCTGAACACCACCTGGCTGGCGGAACATCCCAACACCAGCAACTCTGCCAGAGGGGAGATCTTTTTTTTTGTGAGCTTCTGTTTCATCATTTGCAAGGAAACAAGCTCGGGAAAAAAACGCCACATAGAGCTGAGCTGGGGCGACAGTGCGCGTGCCCACAGAGAGGGCTCTGCATGTCAGGACACCGCCTTTGGCATGCGTGCCATAGGTTTGCCATTATGATCTTAGGTTACACGGAGGACGGCTACATCCCTTCTTTCCTCATTGTGAAAGGCACAATGAGGCTGCCTGTGGCCTTCCGGGTGCACTTCAAGATACTGATAACCATCTTTAAAGCGCTCCATGGCACGGGACCAGGGTATTTGCGAGACCGCCTCCTACCACATACCTCCCTCCGTCCTGTCCGCTCGCACAGGGAGGGCCTCCTCAGGGTGCCGTCTGCCGGCCAATGCCGGCTGGCGACCCCCAGGGGAAGGGCCTTCTCTATGGCGGGTCTGGCTCTCTGGAACGACCTACCCCCCAACATTCGTACCATCATGGACCTGTGCCTCTTCCGCTGGGAGCTTAAAACTCACTTTTTCCACCTGGCTGGCCTGGCTTAGATTTTAAATAACAAATTGTTAGGGATTTTAGTAAGGGATTTTAGATGGGTTTTAAAGATGCTTTTAGCACGGGTTTAAATTTAATATATTTTTATTGTATTTATATTGTATTTTTGTATTGTTTTTAATATTTACCTGTGCACCGCCCTGAGTCCCTTCGGGGAGATAGGGCGGTATACAAATCCAAAAAAATAAAATAAATAAATAAATTAATTAACACCATACTGGACATTCTCACTTCTGACTACGTGCACCAAATCCTACTCCATCTGTCTCAGAACACAGCGTAAGTAAACCTGTTACGTTTACTAGATTAAAAAAAAAACACAGACTGCATCATAGAAGCACTAATAATGAAGCTAGAGTTTTATAAAGATCAGTTGGACACATAACGAGATAGCAAGACTTACTAGAGGAGACTCTGATGGGTGGAAAAACCATAGGCAATCAGGAAAAAAAGGCTGACAGAACACAAGGGGACCAGGTACTGTGAACAACAACACACGTATTTTCTTGCAAGAATTCAAAGAAGCGTTTACTTTTCAGATGGATGAAAATAAAATGCCAAACCTCAGGTCATGAAGAAGCAACAGCGGCTGAACAAGCGAACTTTAATAGGTCTTGTTTCCAGCTCCAAAATAGGAGCCAACATTTGGTATCTGAGCAGTAGCAGCAGAAGCTGAGGCTTCAGTGATTAAAAGCCATCCATCACCATGATGGCATTGGCAATGCTAAGATGGCTCAGCTGCAGCTCTTTGTTTACAAGGTGTTTTTTCCTCTTTTAACCGAAAAGAAGCTCTGAGCCAACAGCCTGGCTTATTCCTGGCACCTAGATCTATCCAAAGTCAAAACTATCCCGACTATTTGAGCACTGTCAAAAACCAGGAGCTCTGAGGAAGCCATGTCTTACAGGCTCCTCTCTGGAACTGGTAGTGAATCTGCGTCATTTACTTCCTCTCCTTAATTGGCGTCATCTCAACCCCAACATCTGCTGTTCCATCTCAATATCACCCCATCAGAAACACATCTGCTCCTCCAAGACCTCCCTTGATTCCTGTTAAGCTTCAGCCGTAGTTGTACAGTGTACTTAGGAATATTCTTCCTTCTGCCAGCATTCCCCATTTCTTTTACTTCTACCAATGACCTCCTCAAATCTACTTCATAGCAGACCTGGGAAATAGACAGGGCTGCCTAGGAAATGAGGGAACGGTGCAGAGGTGGGTTCCTACCGGTTCAGTTGAATAGATAGTAACTTGGCAGCCTGGGTCGCTGGAACCAGCAGCAACCTAAGCCTGTCACGCCCCCAATCTGGTTCCCTGGTCACTTGCCCCACCCAGTCACTCCTCACCTGCCGTGCAGCTTCCCTGCCTAAGCTGCCTGAGCTGCCTTGCCTGCCTAAGCTGCCATGTGAGACTTGCGCCTCTTCCGCCGGGCTTTGAAAACACACCTATTCTATGCGGCCGGCCTGGCATAGTTTTTTACATAGTTTTTAATTTTGGTTGTAGCAGGGGTTTTTATCGTATTTTTAGCACAGGTCTCTTAGTTTAATTTATTTTTAAGATATTTTATTGTATCTTTTGTTTATAGCATTTTATTATTGCCTGTGCACTGCCCTGAGTCCCGCAAGGGAGATAGGGCAGTATATAAATGCGAATAAATTCAAATTCAAATTCATGTGGTGCCCGCCCTATGCCCCAACTGAGCTGCCTCCTCCTGCCTACAGGTAAGTCTCGCTAGCCCGCCCTTCCCCAGAGCTTGCTGCGCCACGTCCCCACCGGGCTTACAACCTTACCTTCCCCTGCCACTTTCAGGATCTCCACGAGTCCCATTTTGGCTCCCAGGGAGCTTCAGGGAGGCCTGCTAGGCCCAAAATAGGGTGTGGGGTGTGAACACAAGTATGCACGTGTAGTACCACCAGAGGCAACTCCCCACCCTTGTTGTCCTAAGTTGGAGCTACTAATACATTTCTCCTCTTTTACCTCTCTTTCTGACTGGGAGTTTATATCCCTTAAATTTATAATCCTTCTAAATGCCAGCTAAATGTTATGCCTTAGTTCATCTCCCCCCACCCCCACCCCTGATGGATAGGTCAACTTTTAGCATTCAGCTAACATGCACTGGTGATTTTTGTTGTTATTTTGTTTTCTTTTGTACGGCAAATTATCTTGCCTTGTTTCTTACTAAATTCAATATGATCTATTATTTCATCTGAGCGATTCCATAATTCTAAGGTTTTTAACCCTTAGAGGCAGTTTTCAACCGTAACCTGCAGCATTTAACCTTAAAATGCTACTTGTGATTGACTTGACTTCTAGCTGGCCGTTACAGACTGACAAAATCAATTGCTTTATCAATCCAAAAATTGTGCAAACAAAACAGGTTGTGTTCACATGGTAACAGCCCCAAATAGCTGAACTCTTGATTGAATGTGGAGTGGATCAGACATATAAACCAACAACCTGCGACTATCAGCACTGTACAGCAGGAGTGTCAAAATCGATTTCATCGAGGGCTGCATCAGGGTTGTGTTTGACCTCGGGGGGTGGGGGGCCGTGGCCAGGATAGGCATAGACAGCTCGATGTGATTCGTGTCGGGGGTGACTGTGGAGGCCCAAAGGCTTTGCCAGGGAAAATGGGTTCCTGAGCTCTGTTTTAATTGGCAGAGGCACTGAGGGCCAGTACTTCACTGTTTCCAGGGCGGCAGCTCTGATCTAAGCACCCTGTGGGGCGGATCCGGCCCCCGGGCCCTGAGTTTGACATCCCTGCTGTACAGTATTTCAGTCCTACTTTGGTTGGGAATTTACTGCAAACTGCCCTTTTCATCTCTGCCTTCTTTTTCCCCAACTCACCAAGATGGGGGAATGGACTGGCCTGTAATAGGATTTCTTTGGTTCCCCCGTTTCAGTGCTTTTAATATGCTGACCTGTATATTACTCTAATGACTGGAGTCATTAGAATGCAGTCTGAACATGTTTCCTCCACCAACATCAGAAAATTTGTGAAAAACAAAGATAGAACTGGCGTTGTTGGGTTGAAATGGCTCTACTGGACATGACTTAATTGAAGATGAAGAATAGGACATGATTGAAGAAAAAGGCATAGCAATGGATGCAAATTTGAAAAAAACGCTTGCAATATCCAGCTGCAATATGGAAGAAAACCCAATAGCTCAAATGAAGTAAGATGTGGTTTTTTGAACAAACCAAAGTGACCAACTACACCAAAAAATCACTGCCAGAGTCATTTGTTAAGAAGGGCAGCTATATAAATTGAATGAATGAATGAATGATGCTACGTCAAGAAAGATGGCTAATGAACTATAATAACACTTCGCAATAGCACTTAGACTTATATAAAGCACTTCACAGCCCTCTCTAAGTGGTTTACAGAGTCAGCATATTGCCCCCAACAATCTGGGTCCTCATTTTACTGACCTCAGAAGGATGGAAGGCTGAATCAACCTTGAGCCGGTGAGATCTGAACTGCTGAACTACAGCTAGCAGTCTGCTGCATTACTGCACTCTAACCATTGCGCCATCTCAGTTCTTATAGCAATAGCACTTATATACCGCTTCATATTGCTTTACAGCCCTCTCTAAGCGGTTTACAGAGTCAGTACATTGCCCACAACAATCTGGGTCCTCATTTTACTGACCTCGGAAGGATGAAAGGCTGAGTCAACCTTGAGCCTAGTGAGATTTAATCTGCCAAACTGCAGACAGATGGCAGTCAGCAGAAGTAGCTTGCAGTACTGCACTCTAACTACTGCGCTACCGCGGCTCCCTCTAAAGGTTGGGATTATACCTCGTGCTACACTGAAATTTACAAAAAAAATCACATTATTGCTCAGCATGACATTTGAAACTAGTCAGCAAACAGAGAAAAGAGGGAAAAGGGAAAGCTGTTGACCAACTATGTCAACTGGTATGTAAGCCCATCCTATATCAGGAATTAGAACTTCCTTTCTGACTGGGAAAGTAGAGTTCTAGTACAGAACCCATTTATAATACTATATGCCAGATTTTCCTGAGTATTGCTTTCCTAACATATCTACGGTATCTTCTCCAGGGGGGCACAAAACACTTTGGTTCCTAAAATGGAAACCTCAACAGATGTCTCCATGGTGATGAACATATTATCAAATATAATCATATAGACAATCTGTCACTTGAGATAAGCTACTCTTACCCTTCTTAATGGAAGGGCAGACCCAACGATGTACCGGTATGTATATGTAGGGGAATTAGACCACCCACAATAACTTCTTAAACAAAGTCTTTTAGGCAAATTTATGCTCAGTAGGCAATGAAACTTTTACATACACTCTTGCAGGGCAATTTCACACCATCAGAATTCGTCTCCCCAACCTCTCTATGTACCATTTAAAAGCTGACCCATTATGGTATCATTCTTTATTTTTGGTGTCCTCTAAATGCTGAGAAGACCAAAGTCCCTTCCAACTGAAATACAGCAGATACAAAAAAAATGACATCCAAATCAGTGTCTTCCTCATTCTGAACTATAGTCAGTCCAGGAAATAAAATCTGATCAGTTACATACAGTACAAAGCAGGACTATTGAACACTTCCATTGTTGAACATTGTTTTCTTCAAGTCATGTGTCGGGGTTCCGATGGATGCCCTAATTAAATCATGAGCCTTGAGCCAAGCTTCAAAAGAAATCTAGTTATTCATTAGGAGCAACATGTCGACAAGTTCCCAAGTGAAGCCAACTCTGACCCCACATAATTTACGGCCCATGTATGACCCTGTTTCCCCCTTCCCCCAGGGTATATCATAAATCCCATTCTCCAATGGAGCACTTTCATGGGCTGTAGAGATTACGCCCCTCCGGCTGTTGCAGGTAACCCGGGAGACAACTTTGAGAAAGATATACATGGAATGTGTTTCTGGTTCTGGTTGCAGTGCTGCTCCATCAATCCCCCCCCCCCCCGCCCTGCCTATGACAACTTGAGAGGAGATCAGGGATGCTTTGTGAGTTGCTTTGCGAATTGACACCATGCATATTAGTATTGTTTTATCTTGTCTTGTCTTGTCTTGTTGTGTATTGTATTGTATGTATTACTACTATCCTTCTCATCTTTTCTACTATCTTCTCCTATTGGTATCTTATGATTATATTAAGTTGTTGTTTGTATGTATACTGACAGTTTATGCACCAGAGACAAATTCCTTGTAGTGTCCTAAACACACTTGGCCAATAAAGTATTCTATTCTACAGGTAGTCCTCGACTTGCAACCATTCATTTAGTGACTGTTCAAAGTTGCAACGGCACTGAAAAAAAGGGACTTACAACCGTTTTTCACACTTACAATCATTGCAACACCCCCTTGATCACGTAATTGAAATTCAGATGCTTGGCAACTGACTCATATTTATGACAGTTACAGTATCCCAGGGTCATGTGGTCATCTTTTGCATTTAACAACAGGAAATTCAGGGTCAATTATGGTCGGAAGTTGAATTCCTCTTCCCTTCCCTTCCCTTCCCTTCCCTTCTATTCTTCCATGGATAAAAACCAAATAACCCTCATGCCAATGAAAATGAAGTGAGGAAAAGATACCACCGTTTAGATCCAGAGCTGAGAAATATGAAGCAAGTACTCCAATCAGTGGGAGACTGGCCGGTCCTCAGCTCTTCAGAACCTTAGTTCTTCAGATAGAATTTCAACGGAGTGATTTTGGGCACTCAGCAGCTGGGTTCTAAATGAATCTGGTAAGCAACCAAGTAGGGGTGTGAGATCCTGCAGATGTGAGGCTACTTCTGAAACCACGCAAAGACCCCATGCAAAGTACCCTCACTTTTTTTTTTCTTACGGGAAACAGTGAAACGGTTCCCAGTCTGTTCGACACACTTTAAACATTCAAAGGCTGTCATCTGGTTCTCCCCCCCACCCTCCTTTCTCTTGTATTAAAGAACACATAGGTCTTTTCAATTGCCCGTTAGTCTTCTCATCCTTTTCGGAGTGCTTGGGCACACATGGCATCCCTGATCAGTTATCCAATATTGTCTCTGTGGGGCTGCAGAGATACTTCCCTGCTTTTGCACAAAAGGAACAGCTGGGAAAGCAGGTCTGAAGCCGGAGCTTGGGGTAGGCAGTTTGCCACTAATGAGAATTCCCATTGCCTCTTGGGTTTCTTTCTGCAGCTGCTAAGCCACTGCAGCACCATGCATGCTCTTCTCCCGACCAGCCTTTTTAAATTAGGCAGTGCCACAGCAACACCCCCCTCCCCCTTGGATTGTTTTGAAATTTCAGCGGGACAAAAATGCGGCAGGAAGGGAGGGCAAAGACTGAGTGGGATCTCAACTTGCTGCTCACTTTTGTATTCCCCTACTGATTGGGCGAGGGGACGTGGTGCCTCAGTGGCTAAGATGCTGAGCGTGTCGATCAGAAGGTCGGCAGTTCAGCGGTTTGAATCCCTAGTGCCGTGTAACGGAGTGAGCTCTCGTTACTTGTCCCAGCTTCTGCCAACCTAGAAGTTTCAAAGCATGTAAAAAATGCAAGTAGAAAAATAGGGACCACCTTTGGTGGGAAGGTAACAGCGTTCTGTGCGCGTTTAGTCATGCCGTCCACATGACCCCGGAGATGTCTTCGGACAGCACTGACTCTTCGGCTTTGAAATGGAGATGAGCACCGCCCCCTAGAGTCGGGAATGACTAGCAGATATGTGTGAGGGGAACCTTTACCTTTACTGATTGGATGGACTGGGGGCTGGTTGGCTCATCCAAAGTTTTTAGCATTTCCAGGTTAAGGCCACTGAGGACACCTGCAAGTAATGTTGAGAAGGACTGTTAAGGTTTGGAGAGCTTTCTTGAGAGTCCCTCCTTCCTTCTACAAAAAGCCCAAACAAACTCCATCGTGCATCTTGGGTCTTTTCAACATTCTCGGTTTGAGCGAATTCATATCACAGGAGGTGGCAGATGCCCAAATGGCGGTTTCCTTTGATTTTACTCAAAGTATTCTGCTTTTTGAATGAACGATGCTGTCTTTGTTCAGGGAGCCGAGAGATGCTAGGACCAATCATTTCCCATTAGCAAGGAGCCAACCACAGACCAAAGGGCAGGCCAAGCAAAGCATCAGCTTTGAAGGAAATGTGGCTAGAATTGCTGAGTGGAGGGGCTAAATGTAAACAAAGACACCCCCCCCCACATTGCTTTGCAGTGCCCCAAAGCAGCATCTGGATATGTGATTGTTCCAGAAATTGTGATGACATTGGCATTTCAAAGGCTTTCTTACTGGCCGCTTTACTCTAAGAGCAATAAAGCAGAGACGTGAGTCTATTAAAATCTGGGCAGATTAAATGTGAAGCAAAAGCCTCCCCCCCCCCAACTATTAATTTCCCTGCTTCTCATCTGAACAAACCCCTCCCAATCCACAACCCTCATCTAGCTGTTGGTTCCCGGGGTGATCGCAAGAGAGAATGAGAAAGTGGATGGGGGGTGGAATAACGAAATCTATTTTGTGGATGGATTCTTGGGGGGGGGGGGAGGGAGAAAACCACATCTAAAACACCTCTTGTATGTATTCTTGCTTGGTCCACAGCTACAGCTTTGGAGAGGAGATAACACATATGCAAGAAGATTAAGAGGAAGCCAATTGAGTCATTTTATTTGGACCCTTATCAGCACACGGGATGGAGCTCCCCATCGCCGGGAGGTGGAGAGGCAGAGAAGAAAAAGAGGAGGGGGATCAGGGGGAAGGAGAGGAGGGAAAGAGGTGAAGGTAATTTTCCTGTTGCAAGATAAATCTCCATCCAGCCTTTTCTCAGAGGGGGAAGTTCCATGTATGTAGCGGTTGACAATAAAGGAGAGACTGATTTCTGAGCTTTCATCAGGATGTGAGTCTCAAGTAGGAAAAGTGCTGACTGATGGGCCTGTTCAGGGATGGCAGGTGGGTCCATCCAGCCCACAAAGCTTGAGCTCAGCTCCTCTGAAGGCTCCAGTCAGCGAAGCAAGGATAAAATCTATATTTCATGAGGTACAGTTGTAAGAAGTTAGCACCCACCTCTCTCCTAGAAAAATGAGGTATTTTAGGTAATATTAAAAGGACAGAATATTTCCCCACAAAAGGGAGACAGAAACTCATCCCCTCCCCACTTTTGTCAATGGACCTTTAAGGCCTGAGCCAGTCCATTCCACATAATAAAGATAGGATTAGTCCTCTACCCATCTAACCACATGGCACCTGGGAAGATTACATCAGCCAGCACTCAAACAAGCCTGGGACACAGACAAAGCCTACAATGTTAGCTAAGCCCCCTGCCCCCTGGGAGTCTTGAGAGCCAATGGGATACATTTCTTACACAGGAACAGGAAACAGAGAGGTGGGGCCCAACAGAGGGTATAAAACTCAGGCACTCTCAGCATCTCAGCCATTTTTCTGCTCAGGAGCTCAAGCCATGTGATTCTGCTCAGGAGCTCAAGCCATGTGGTCCTGTCCACCATTAAACCATCTTTCCAAGCAGCCTTCATGTTTCTAGTGTCTTTCCCCCCACTTGGAACTGAACCCAGAAGAACATTTCTTTCAACAACAGTTTATATAATAACTTCCAATTCTCCTGTTCAATCATATTAAAGATGACAATATACCTATAGATAAATCACATTTTCAGATCCTTCAAAAGAGGCAATACAAAAAAAAACAAGGAATAAAAAAGATCGGAACACATCCTCTTCAGCAGCCAACACCCAGATAGGCAGGTATTGACACCAGATAAGCAAACAAACAACACCCTAATCAAGGAACTACCATGGAGAAAACCATAACTCCACCAACATGGGCAGGGCAAACGACTACATATAAACAGGGAACAAACATCACACTCAGTAGCACTGATTATGTTACTTACTTAGGTAATGAAATGTTTGCAAGCAAAGAATCAAACTCAGGGAGCACCAAGGATTCCACAGGGATTACAGCTTGGTACAGGAGGAACTCTAGGAGGGACTGAGGTTATATACCCTGTCACATGATGGCTGGGGATGGTGGGAGACGTAGTTCAATGCTGGTGCATACTGTACTGAAAAGGGCAGTGGAGTATTTCAAGGGCATCATTCCAACATTATTCAGGACATGGCAACTGCAGAGATAAGTCTCGATCACTATTTATGATGGTGCCAACAAATGGTTACACAAAGAAAAAAAATACTTTAGGTTTTGTTCTGAGAGGATCCACTTAGCAGGTTTGACCTGCTCAGAGGATTTGGGGCCCTGACTCATGGCTGTGACTTTGTTGTTCTACGGTCTGACCCAGAAATCTAAAATAATTTAATTTATTAAATGTCTCTAGGTTGCCCAACTCCAAATGACTTGGTTTAGGTTTTATTGGTTTTTTATACCGCCCTACTCCTGAAGGACTCAGGGTGGTGTACAGTCAGAGTAAAACAAATATATAAAAGTTTAAAAAGTTTTTAAAAGACATATTAAACAATTTGGCCTAAAAATGAAAAAACCCAACCAACCATGATTAAAATTAATAAAAATTTGTAATTTAAAAATTATTTTTATGCCAGCCCGGCTTGTTGGGAAAAAAAAGGTTTGAGAGCACAGGGGAAGGTGCGTAAGTCAGGGATAGTTCTTAATTCCGGGGGCAATTCATTCCAGAGGACAGGTGCTCCCACAGAGAAGGCTCTCCCCCTGGGTGTCACCAGTCAACATTGTCTAGCCGACGGCACCATGAGGAGACCCTCTCTATGGGAGCGTACTGGCCAGTGGGAGGCTCTTGGTGGCAGAAGGCGATCTCGTAAGTACCCAGGTCCTAAGCCATAGAGCGCTTTAAAGATAGTAACCAACACCTTGAATCGGACCCGGAAAACCACTGGAAGCCAGTGCAGCTCACGCAGGAGGGGTGTTACATGGGAGTGTCGCGTTGCCCCCATAATTACCCGTGCGGCCGCATTCTGGACCAGTTGGAGCCTCCGGGTGCTCTTCAATGACTTGGATTCATTTGCAAAATTAAAAGACTCTGCAAAGTTAAAAGAACAACAATATATACTGTGGATCAAGTGCTATTCCTCCCCCTCACCTACCTGCACCAACCACTTTGCATTATTATGGAAGGGCTTTGTATGTGGCTATATGTTTGCTTGCATGACGTGTTATGCAGAGAAGGTTGAAGGGAGGGGGAAATGAGGACACCAATTTGTAAACTGAGTGATGAAACATTCAGGCGAGAAATGTAGTAGCATTTCAAAATTCCTGCTTGAAAGATCTGAACCAGGGGTGGGCTTCAAAAATTTCAGCAACTGGTTCTCTGCCTGATGTCTGGGTGGATGTGGCCTAGTTGGCCTCCTGCACCCCGGGGGGAGGGTTCACTTTCCCCAGGTTCGGGTTCCTTTTCTCCATCCTCTGGGAGGGTGAAAACTGCCTCCCTGGAACTTCCAGGAAGCCCGTTTTCCCCCACCCTGAGCCTCCGCACGGGCCCTGCACTTACCTCGCATCCAAAACGGGCCACGTGGAGACTCCTGGGAGGGGTAGGAGAGGCTGGGCCAGCAAGGGGCGGGGTTTTGAGGCCATAACGTTAGCTACAGGTTCTCCCTAACCTGGGCAAACCCATAGCCACCCACCCCTGAAATCTGAACTATTCTGATACCGTTGTGGGTACAGAGAATTCTGTGGTTCAGCCCAAAGATGTTATCCCCTGCTGATAACTGGAGGGTTTTATTCTCTGGATTAAATCCAAAGCACACTTCATTCATACACCCCCCCAAAAATTGAGTTACCTGCCTTCTCTGTCTCTGTACCAATTACAATAACAGGACTGGGTTCTTCTAAGCCCAGGTCTTTTGGGTGCATGAATATTTTAGGAATGACTGAATAATCCAATCAATACAAAGAAGTAGCAAAATTAACTGTTTCTCCCCTGAAGTAGAAACTGATAAGAAGAAGTCAATTCGTTCTGGTGTATCATACAGAAACAAAATGAGCAGCTTCCTCTCAGGTTCCCAATGCCTTTTTTTGGGGTGGCTGCCTGGTCAACGTGCCATCTGGAAGTTTTAATTCAAGGAAACAAAATAAACTGTTGGTGGAGCTTCGGGGCTATGAATCATGGGCTCTATTCCTGACCCTGCCTTTGCGAGTGAACCTCTCAATGTTTTAGGGGCAAAACTACTCTCTAGCTTTGAACGAAAAACCATCAGATGGAAGACTCAACTGATGAGTCAAGAATTGCTATTGGATCTTCTGTCATTGACAGCTCATTTCAGGTAACAAACTAAATCAGGGGCAGGAATGCCCAGCTTGCCTGGCAATTCTCTACTGTTTTTTTCCAATGCTGTTGAGTTGGGTGATCTTACGGGATACTGTTGCTTTACTAATTTTGGATTTGGGAAGAAAATCCATTCAATCTTAAATCACAGAATACTGCAGAATGGCCAGTTCAGCAGCTCCCTGTTCCTTCTCTCTGAGTCAAACAAGATGTGACGCTATTCACACATTTATGATGTAGCAGTTCCAAGGCAGAATCCAAACTCTTTCATTTGAACTAACAGCGTACTACAGGCAGTCGGCCTACGGCCACAATTGAGCCCAAGATTTCTGTTGTTAAGCGAGACAGTCATTAAATGAGTTTTGCCTCATTTTACAACTTTTCTTGCCACAATTGTTAAGTAAATTGTTGCAGTTGCTAATTTAGTAACACAGTTATGACTAAAGCATGCATCTGAAGTGACGATACATGAATGTGAACAAGTAGAGCAGGAGTTTCAAACTGGCAGCACGCAGGCTGGATGCGTCATGCACAGGCTTCACCTACCACCACTCCACGAATGGGAAAAACATCACGAAACATCACGTGACAGCAACATAATGCCAAGAGTTTGACAGCCATGAAATAGAGCATATGGAACTACACTGGTCCAAGCTAATACTACTGGCTCAGTTGTATTTACCGTTCTTTAGTAGCTCTCCAGATCTTTATCCAAGAGACATCACAGAGCCTTTCTGCTCAAGAGTCTAGCTGGAGGGTCCAGGAAAATCATGGGACTTTCTGTGTGCAAAAGAGAGTCCCCACCAATACAGTTTGTGGGAAATAGATTGACAGCACTAATACACTTGCCATGTTAAACAGGGCTCCCCAGTGCCAGGCCACGGCCTGTTGGGAACTTGGCTGCGCAAGTGGCAGGCAAGTATGTGAGCATGTGAAGCTTCATTTGTTCAAGTAATGTTGTGGCCCACCAGCAGTCAGCAGAATATTCGGACAGTGAGAAGGCTGGAGAGGAACATGGGGCAGTCCTGGAGTCTGGGGAAGGCTCTGTTGAGGGCTCTGTGTCGGAGGCAGAGAGGGGGCCAGAGCCATCTGACAGTTATCAGCTGCCTTCAGAATCAGACATCAATGAGGCAGACGAACAGCTGGAGCCTGTTCCCTGTGTGCACATGCGCAGAGTTGCCAGACGAAGGGAACAGCTAAAGAACAGGGGTTGACTTGGGAGTAAGGCCATAAGTGGACAATGAATGTCCCCTCCCAGAGGAAATAAAAGAGGAGCAAAAGGGGACTGGAGTTTGCAGGGGAAAATTAGTTCATTTAATTGGTTCATGACTCTACGAGAGTCCTTGCCAAGTTTTGCAGATATCGGTCTGGGAGCTCTCCAAGCCAGATAAGGTCTGTGACTGTAAATCCTCCCTTGAAAGACTTTACTGGGTGTGAATGAGCAGAATTCACAGTAAATTAACAAAAGGGGTTTTTGTCGGGACAAGGAGTTTGCTTCCTGCTCTTGGGAAGCCTAGGTTAGAACAAGCAATGCACTCGTGCATGTGCATAAAACCATCCCCTCTCTCTCCCCTCCTGTCACCACCATCACCAATCTGCAGAGCTGGAAGGGATGGAGACCGCTGATGTAAAAGAGCAGACACAGACGATCTTGTCCTACTTTCCTTACCTCTATAGGACTTTAGATCCCTACTCAGTTCCAAAATATCACTTATTTGCCATCTTACAGTTCTTTTGAAAATAAAAACCTCATGTGCAAGTTACATAATGGGAGAATAAATTTGTCTACCTGGAAGCAACTGCATAAGTGTACCATTCTCAGTGCCTTGCTTATAATATTATAATAGTGCGCTTATTTGCGTCTTCCTAGGAGCTAGTGAGAAAATATTGGCTCATTTATTCTCTTACTGGACAGTTTCTTTTCCTGCCTAGAAGCATTACCTGAGTAATGTCAGCATGTTCAAAAGAAAGGGAAATCAATATAGTTCACTTTTAAGCAACAGCAGGACATTCATCCCAGGGTCCCCATCAAGAAAGAAACCCTAATCTCTTCTCCAAAGAGTTGCAAATTAGACTACGCAGAATAGATGGACTTTTAGGTCTGGGACAAAATGACTTTTGGGTGTGGCAAGCCATTTAATGTTGGTGATTGTGGTAGTCCAGATGGGATGCTTGCTGTGAGATTCTCAGCCTGCTGGGGAGGTCTGTCTGTTGCTATAGTAACAATGCAGGGATGGATCCGTAGGTGTGTCAGTGTAGGTGAATTTACATTCGTTGTTCCCTATTGAAACTGTTTTGAATGCTCTCACTGCTAGCCTGTTCATTAGTCAGACAAGGCATGATAAACAAAATCCATCAAGATGCTTGAAGCTAAGACCAGACCTAAGGTAGGCAAAGGGCCCTTTTAAAAGGCTTATTTTGCTCCATGCAAAATACTATGGAATAGGCAGTGTTTTGCATTAAGATTGAAGCAAAGGAAAGAAGGGAGGACCGATGGGAGGTCTGCTGTTTGGTAATATGATTTGCAAACAGCTCCCTGGAAAGTCCAGACAAAAACATCAGGACGTATGGAGTGAACAATATTTTATTTGCCTAATATGCACTGAAGGCACTGCTTTGAAATATTAATAATATTAATCTGCCTGGATACATTGCCCTGGTTGAAGATGGCTCCCAGTGTGCTACAGTGATATGATCCCCCTATAAAACACAAGCGTTTGAGTAATTCATTCATGAAGTGGCCAGCAAGCAGAAACTGTGACTAAGCACCTGCATAGGAAACTAGAAAATTAAGGGAACTGGGAAATTAGGGAGAGAGGATTAATGGCTCTTTGTCTCACTGGATTTAAATTAAACATTTTGGGAAAGACCTTTAGGCAATCACTTATCTGGAATGGTATAGGTTCTCCTGCTTGGGCAAGGGGCTGGACTAGAAGATCTCCAAGGTCCCTTCCAACTCTGTTATTCCATTCCATTCCATTCCATTCCATTATTTGTAAAAAACAAACAAACAAACAAACAAACAACCCAGTATGGATCTTCAGTATCTTGAAACTAGTTGGAATATTCAGAATTAGGAGAGTATGTCACGAACATTTTTGCATAAAGGATGCTGAGATGAAGCATACCCATTCACCAAAGTGCTGCCCTAGCAGGTGCAGCCTGCCATAAAATACTGATGGAATAATGGAATAGAAAGGAATCTGGTGCAAATGGTTCTCGCCAGTCTAAGCTTTAACTTTCCTATATATATATATATACACTGAATATCCTTTCAAATAAAGGCAGGAGACAGTTAGTTTCCACGTTTATTTTCTAAGAGTGTCAGTGGGGACCATAAAGTCAGAAGCTCGCAACTGGTTTTGCAGTTCCCCATTACATTTTTAAAAGATTTTTCTTTTCTTTTTTCTTTTCAATGATGTGGAACAGTTAGCCTAACAGGCAGCAAGGGAAATATCTTCAGTCGCATCGGTATCCACTTGGTGAATCTAAGAAGGTCACTGTATAAAAATGATTTTGTGCCGGGAAAATGGAAAACCACATAATCAAGTAGACCACAGAAAGCAAAGACTCATCTCCATGAGTCTCTCTCTCTCTCTCTCTCTCTCTCTCTCTCTCTCTCTCTCTCTCTCTCTCTCTCTCTCTCTCTCTCTGTTTCTGTTTCTGTTTCTGTCTCTCTCTGGCTGTCTCTCTCCCCCTCTGTCTCTCTGTGTTTGTGTTTGTGGGCACACTGTGCCTGTTCTGTAGGACTTGCCAGACAGTGACAAGACAGGAGTCCAGACACTTTACCGATTAGCATGATTGTATAAGGACAAGGAGAGGTGACTATTCCAGTAACAACTGATGCATCCTGGGAAATAAACCTGACTAATGAAAAACCTGGGAGCAAGCGTGTCATTAATTAGTACATCAGCTTTAAGGTGTCTTCTATTTTCTCCCTTGTTACTTTCCTCCTTGCTGACAAACACGCCCTGGAGGAGAGCAGCAAGGACTGGAAAGCAGTTGGCTTGACTCTTTCTCAACCCCCCCCCCCCCTTCTCAGGCTGGTTCTTCCCCAAAATTCTGCTGTTTTGGCCCAATGGTACAGAAACAACATGCTGAGAGACTGTATCAGCATCAGCACAAGAACTTGCTATACTCCCATTAGCACAAAACCAGCAATGCAGGAGAAAACAGGTACAATATGTGATGGGGATTTGGGGAACAAACATGGACGTCCTGTCAAGATTACTTGTACAGAATTAACAACTCCTCTAAATGCAGAAGAATCCCCAGGTAGCAATTTCCAGGTAAGTTATGTGTATCAGCAGGGCTTTCTCCATTCCTTGGAAAGTATGTAAGCATTTCTACAGATGGAATCTGAGAATGGATCAGAGGTGAAATCCAGCAGGTTCTGACAGGTTTTGGAGAACCAGTAACACAAATTTTGAGCAGTTCAGAGAACCGGCAAATGCCACCTCTGGCTGGCCCCAGAGTGGGGTGGGAATGGAGATTTTGCAATATCCTTCCCCTGCCACACCCACCAAGCCACGCCCACAGAACCGGCAGTAAAAGTTTTTGAATTTCACTTCTGGAATGGATCTATTGTAAAATGGACTAATTTAATCCACCCTTCTCTTCATTAAAGAAAAAAAACACCTGGTTCTTTTCATAGGTAAACTTGAAATGTTCCAAAGGTTAGAGCAGGGGTCTCCAACCTCTGGGCCATGGCCTATTTGCAACTGGGCCGTGTGGATGGACAGCGCACATATGTATATGTATACATGGCCCCAATGGTGGGATTCAAAATTTTTACTACCAGTTCTGTGAACGTGGCTTGTTGGGTATTGTGGCCCAACAGGGACTGGCTGAGCTGATGATGGACTCTGATAGTGAGGAACAATATGAGTCCGCCCAAGAGGCTGAGGTAGACCCTGGGGTGTGTGATGGAGTCAGAGCAGGGACCAGAGAGGCTGGTTGGCCACCAGGAGGCGCCTGAGGCATGGAGCAGTGGGGAAGACCAGAGTCAGTTTGTCCCTGATGCTAGAATGTGAAGAGCTGAGAGGTGGAGGCAGCAACTCAGGAGGCAGACTCACAGAAGGTGATTAGGCACCAAGTGGTTGTTGATTGGCCTCTTCCGGAGAGCTTATAGGTGAGGCGATGGGAGGGGACATTTGCAGAAAACAACCATTCAGTGAAGGAATCATGAATGTCTGTGTGAATTGAAGTCTGTGCCCGTTCAGTTTCCTGTGAGTTTGAAGGCTTGTGTGAAAGTTCACTGTGAAGCCAAGCCTGTTCCGTGAGTTTCTGGGCTTCCAGTCAAGGGACTGCTTATCTTGCTTATTAACAGTGGCAAACAGCCAAGTTTGGGTTCTTGTTTATTCCAAGGCGGCGGACAGAACAGTTGGGTGTGGCATGGCTTGTTGGACGTGGCTTGTTAGGCGTGGCAGGGGAAGGATACTGCAAAATCCCCATTCCCTCCCGATCACCTGGGACTTGGGAGGCAGAGAATAGATGGGGGCAGGGCCAGTCAGAGGTGGAATTTATCGGTTCTCCAAACTACTCAAAATTTCTGCTGCCGGTTCTCCAGAACTGGTCAAAACCTGCTGAATACCACCTCTGCAGTGCCCCACTCGTGTTTGCCTGCTGCTCCAACAAATGAAGTGTGTGTGTGTGTGTGTGTGTGTGTGTATGCCTGCCCCAGGTGTGGGTTCTGGCAGACGCTACTGTCAGTTAGCTCATATGTGCCCGGAGGACTGGTTTGGGGGTGTGACAGGCCTGGGTTGCTGACAGTTCCAGCGACCCAGACCATCAAACCACTACCGGTTTGGTCGAACCAGTCCAAACTGGTAGGAACTCACCACTGGCTTGCCCCAACACAAAGCCAATTCCCCCCTCTCCCCCACCCCCATGCTGGGCTTCTGCCAACCCAGAAAGGTTGGGGTAAGCTAGGTTAGAGCATTACATAGGCTCTTCAGACAAAAAGCACTCTTGCTTGGTTCCAGACAGGTCCCCTTTCCTCCCCCCCCCCCGAGTACAGCATGCTCTGTAATTTGGCAGCAGCTACTCTGCTCACTTGGAAGGAATCGTAAGATACGAAAACAAGGTAACCCACCATTTCATTTACTCTCATGATAGCTGCCCTTGAATGTTGGTGTTCCTGTGTTTGTTCAATTCCCTCAAATGCAATAGGGCAACTCCTTTTCTTGAGGCATTTTATTACTAAAGGAAAGACAATGTGCAGGAAGCATATCACTCCCTAGGCAGAAATGAACAGGTAAGAGCTTGATGGTGGCCCATGTTGAGCTCTCCTATCTTCTAACATGTTTCCCTCCCCTCCTGTCCACTTTGTATAAGAGGGGCAAATGTGTTTCAAATGGGCCCAGGTCATTCAAATTCAATTCCCTTCTTTGACTTCAACCTGATGGATCAGTCCCTGTCCTATCCTGTCAATCTATTTCCAAACGGGCAGCAAAAGACGATGGCAAATTTTATTTTGAGATCCTTGAAGAAAAGAGCAAACTATAAAAGCCGTCCATATATAAGCAATTGCTTGCTACGGGTAATAACTGAGAAAAAAGTATGATGCCAAAGCTTTTTAGGACGTGTGGTAATTGTTGTTATTTCCATTAAGGAAAATGAAAAACAGAAATGAAAACAGAGGATGAGTGATTCAGGAAGAAACCACAACATCTTTCCTAAGTGTCGTTATATTAGTGACCCTTTGGCTTTTGGTTTTTTTGAATGCTGAGACAGCGAAACTGAAAATATAGGAGTGAAAGCAGATTAAGGTCTCCCATCCCATTACAAGTGTTTTATTGATAGAGCAAAACTCAGCACATTACCATTCGCAACAGCATGAATCGGTCATAACAAACTGAGTTTGGCTATATCAATAAGCACTTAGTCTGTTTTCATTTCTATACAAATTCATGCTGTTACGAATGGTTGCTCTGCTTATTTTTGTACATTTAGGCTTTAAAGACACTGTCACTGTTGTATTTGGGCCATTTTAATACCACTTGCCCCCACTGTTACAGTCCTGATGGAGACTGCATGGTCTGCCAGCCAGAGGGGGCTTGGGAATATGTTTTATTTATCAGATTTACGCCTGAGCTCTGTGGCTTGAGCAGGATCGGATGGCTAAGTGAAGGAACAGCTCAACTTCAGATATTAATGATTACGAGGCTGGCAAGACTAACAGAGGAATGACACTTCAGCCTGGCTCCCTTAGCAATCCCAACCACTACAAAAGAAATGGTGGGATAGTTTTAAAGTTTTTATGTCAAAGGTTTATCTAACATACTTTATCGGGTTAACGTAATTAGAGTTGATGGAATAATAAGTTATTGAGGTAACTCAACACAGTTAATAAACCAACCAGCTGTCTAAGTATGTCATGCTAACCTCAAATGCGATTGTAATTTGTGCTTTGGCATATCATGCAGATTAACAGAAATGGAAGGGACTTTGTAGGTCCATGATGGTGAACCTATGGCACGCATGCCCAAAGTGGCATGCCATGTCACCTGGCACATATGGCATTACTTGTTCCTCTTCCGGGTTTCTGGAGCACATGCGCACATGATGATCAGTTGGCCTTTGTGGGTGTGGCACTACAGGAAACTAGAAGAACTGGTGTTCCATTTTCCAGTGTGAGCATGCACACTGGCCAGCTGATCGTCATGTGTGCATGCATGCCATAAACCAAAAGACTAGCTTGCCAGTTCACATGCACATGCTGGAAACAGGAAGTCCATTCTACAGCGCCTGCACGCCCCCTGGACAGCTCCTCTTCTGAGTTGTAGCCCATATGAAGGTGTGTGCTTGTGTGAAGTGTGTGCATGTGCTTTCTCTCTCTTTGGCATTTGGTGCTGAAATGGTTTGCCATCACTGTTGTGGGTCATCTAGTTCAACCTCCCACCCAAGCAGGAGACCCTACATCATTTCTGACAGATGGCAGTCCAGTCTCTTCTTGAAAGCTTCCAGTGATGAAGCTCCCACAACTTCTGAACTTCTGTCCATTGGTTGATTGTTCTCATTGTCAGAAGATTTCTCCTTACTTCGAGATTGAATCTCTCCTTGTTTAGTTTCCATTCATCATAGTTTCTTTATCTCTCTCTGAACACGTGTAATGTAAGTGCAATGAATTCATTTCCGCATTTGATTTTGGCACTTATTTCTAGGTTTTGCCAGACTTCCCCTGGCATGTACTCTGCCCATCTAAACTCAGTGGGACTCTTGATACCTGCTTTTAGTTACTTACTTAAGACACACATACTGGTGCGCCGCCCTGGGTCCTTTTGTAGGAGAAGGGCGGGATATAAATTTAATAAAATAAACACATTCAGATCCGCCAACTAAAGATAACATTTTAAGCATTTGATGTAATGGATTCCATAAATAAATATCTTGAGCTGCAATAAGATTATTAATTTTTTCCTATAACAGGACAGCAGGGATTCTGATTTGAAACACTGCTTAAAGTAACAGCAAAGCAACACTATGAGAAAAGTATATTACCAGATAGAAGGAACTATTTTGCTGAAGCATCTGTAACTGAGTTCTGTATTATAATCTGAACTGTGGGTTTTAGTTTGAACACTTTCAGTACTCTGCCGGGGATGACGATAACATATATAAATGGCTGAACTATTTTTATGAAAATTATTTCAGTATCTGCAATACCACTTTAATCCAACCTTATGTTGCTGTAGAGAAAATTCTGGTAGTAGATTCTGGAGGAAGGAAGTTTAGGTAGATAAGATATACTCAATGCCAGAAATAAACTAATACTAGGCAGATGTTTATACCTTTGGAGATTTCAGAGGAAGCACAATCAGTGTCATAGGAGAATAGAGTGAAACCTTAAATATTGAAATGAATCTGATGTTTGAAACAGTTGTCCGTTTCAAGTTCAATTCCTGGTAATTTTTTGATAAGTTGTAGAAATGGATTGCCATGATTGTCTTCTAAGACTTTTTTTAAAACCTAAAGCACTTTTGCTCTTTTTTTTTATTGCAGGCAGGCCTGGTGGCCTTCAATGCAAGTACTATCCTTCCATGCAAGTTGCATCAAATAATGCTTAACCTTTTCAAGATCAGTCAAAGTTTGCTATTTTGTTTTATACTATATATTTCCATTCTGATCAGGAAAGTTCTTAAAAATGACAAATTTGCCAGACAAAACTGATAGCATTCTTTGATAAAGTGAATAATAATAATAATAATAATAATAATAATAATAATAATAATAATAATAATAATAATAATAATAATAATAATAATATTTTTATTTATGTACCGCCTCCTCTCCCCAAAGGGACTCGGAGCGGTGCACAGGGAAAATTAAAAATACCAATATAAAATACATAAATAGATAAAATACGAATTAAACCAAATTATCCCTGCGCTAAAATCACCCTATCTTAAAATACATTATTGGATCAGTAAAATTTAATAATTTTTAAATTTAATTTAAAATTTTAATTTAATTTAATTTAAAATTTTAATAATTTTTTTTATCAAGTAAATTATTGGATCAGCAAAATGCTGTGGACATGATTTGCTTGGATTTCAGTAAGGGATTTGATAAAGTAGACACAGCCTATTATTTGATAAGGTAGAAAAAGGTAGATTAGACAACATCACCACCAGATGGATTTGTAACTAGCTGACAAACCACACTCAACATGTAGTCCTTAATAGTATTACACATGGAGGAAAGTGTGCAGCAGGATACCCCAAGGTTCTGCTATAAGCAATTTAGATGAGAGGATAGAAGGGGAAAACATAAGTTTGTAGACGACACAAATCTGGTCAGAATAGCCAACATTCCAGAAGATAGACTCAAATAGGATCTTGACAGATTAGAACACTGAGCCCTATGTAACAAGACCTCCAAAATTCTTTCCAACTCTGTTATTCTGTTATAGGGATACGGCTGCTCTAAATCACTTGAAGGAATGCCTTAGGTTGCCCAAGACTGGGATTTCTAAGGAACCGGATGATTTTATTGGTAGCAAAAACATAATTCTGGATTATTTGCCTAACTGGCCTCAATCAAGGCCTGATGATAAAAAAATTGTTGCCTGTGAAAGAATGAAGTTGGATCTTTTGAAACAAGACAACCCAGAAGTTGTATTCTGCCACGTTGACTAGATTCATAGAAGCTATTAGTGTAGATTGTGGGATTGTTTATAGTGCTGCATATTGTGGGAAACAAAGACATTATTTTATTATATTGTATGGACCAGATCATCACTCCAAGCTGTATTATGGTTTATTTGTTTGAATACAGTATGCTATATGAGTATAGTTACTGAATTTTATTAATTTTAATCAGGATGTTATGTTAATCCATTTACAAACTGGAGACACTGAGTTCACATCTCACCTTAGCCATGAAAGCCAGCTGAATGATTTTGGCCAGTTAGTTTCTCTTAGCTCAACCTATCTTCAAAGGGTTGCTATGGTGAAAATAGGAGACGGAAGATATTCGCTGCCTTGAGTTGCTTGTAAAATAATAAAGGAAGGATATAAATAAATACAAATAAATACAATCTACACACACACACACACACACACACACACACACACTGTTGTATGTGTGTATGTTCCATCATAACTCTGGAACGCCTTGAGCAATTTCAACCAAACTTCGTACACATATAACTTACTCTCTGGAAACAAATATTGCGGGGGTAAAACACCCCTAAAACCCCTTGGGGTGCGTGTTCTGTTAATATACAGCCAATTGTGCCTTAAAATGGCTTCTACTGTACTGCCATAAAATGAATTCTACTGTGCAGCACAGTGGAGTTGCCATCGTACTCCACAAGAGGGCTCCCTCTGGTAAGAGAGAAAATCTAACATTAGAAATTAGATTTGGTCCAGACTCCCCCCCCCCCAATAAATAAATACCTGGGCAACGCCAGGGTTAGAGGCTAGTAATAAATAAATCCAGAAAAATGAGAGCAGAAATTCCCTCTAGAGCAGGGGTCTCCAACCTTTGCAACTTTAAGTCTGAAGGACTTCAGCTCCCAGAATTCTCCAGCCAGAAAAGCTGGCTGGAGAAGTCTGGGAGCTGAAGTCTTTCAGACTTAAAGTTGCAAAGGTTGGAGACCCCTGCTCTAGAGAACCACAGCCCTATATCTAGGCAAATTGCAATCTTATAAAGGAAAAATACCTTGAATCCAAATCTGTTCTTATGGTTATGGATTCAGGCCACACATCAGCGCTACTATACCAATAATCTCAATAAAATTGAGAACATACATAGAAAGCATATATATTAGAAATAAGGCAAAGTAGAATATAAGGCTACAAGCTTAGGTTCCTGATTTTTGTTGTTCAGAATCAGTGCTTAAGTAGGCATTCAGCAAGTCTACTTTGCTATTAAAGCACTCAGCTGAGTTGAAGCCCCTGTTGAAGTATCAGCTTCATCTGGATTTCTCCCAAGTTCTGTTAGGAAAAAGCCAAGATTTTGCCATTGGCAATGATCAGCTAGAGTGTCCTGTTCTTATTTGATGATCACATATTTTGAAATTAAATTCTGGCTAAGTTTGTTATAATTCTATTTTTATTTTTAGCAAATAGACCCACGAAGCCATCAGCTCAGGAGTTTAGTTCATAACTACTAGCCCAACATTCCAGAATTGTTGCTATTGTCGTCCTACTATGCAGAGGTGGTATTCAGCAGGTTCTGACCAGTTCTGGAGAACTGATAGTGGAAATATTGAGTAGTTTGGACAACTGGTAAATGCCACCTTTGACCTGCCCCACCCCCATCTATTCTCTGCCTCCTGAGTCCCAGCTGATCGGGAGGATATGGGGATTTTGCAGTATCCTTTCCCTGGAGTGGGGAGGGAATTCATATTTTACAGCATCCTTCCCCTGCCACACCCACCAAGCCACGCCATGCCCACCAAGCCACAGGCACAGAACTGGTAGTAAACATTTTTGGACCCCACCACTGCTATTAGGCATATGCGTGTTCATACATGTATGCTCCTTCTAACTCTTTGGAGCTTGATATTCCTTGCCTACTTACTTTCCACCATGAAGAATTATTTCCTTGTTCCTGAAGCTAACTTCACAGGAACCCAGCTCCCTAGGGATTTGACTCTCAGGAATCTATGGGAGCTGGGGCATAAATTGGAAATAGCCATTTAACCTTTCACTGGATGCTGGTTCAACTTTCCAGAGGATGTGGACCTCATGAAGAAAGAGCACAAAGCTAAAAGAAATTCACATCAAAGCCAAGCTTCAGAAGACATGAGAGAGGAAGAAACGAAAGAAGCTGACTAGAAGGAACTTATTTGTTAGGAACAGCTTAGCTTTAAAGGGATCCTAGTGTTAGTATGTTATGTAGTGTACCTGGTTTTATTTTTAGAAAATCATGGAAGTAATGCAATCTGTAGGCATAAAAGCTTTGTATAGAGCTGTGTATAGTAAAATACTGATCATCATCATGAGTGTAGCAGATAGATAATGTGATGGATTGTGCACTGCCATGAAGATCTATTCCACTTTTGTACCATTATAGAATCAGAAGAGATTAGTAAATTCTTACATTTCATTTATTTTGTCTGCAATAAGTCAGATGCCTTCACATGAAACATATTTTTTGATGAACAAAATGATGCTTATTCACGCTCATTATTATTCAGTGACTAGTTGGTGTGAAATAGCCATCCTAAATTTAAGCATTGCAAATAGGAGTTTTCATGTCACCTCACTTAACTCACAATCTTTTTTCATGGTGGCAGCTCACATATTCATTGCAAATAATATCAGCTTAATTCTAAGGACCTTTGCATAGACATAAGTCTCACTGAATTTGTCTAGCACTACAGCCTATGCACAGTAGCCCACACATGCAAATTGCATCATCTACTTTGCTCTAGGATTGCCCAACATTGTGGTAGCCAGTTCTACAGCAGCAATTCCCAACCCCCATGACTCCAATCTTTTTATTTAAATTTCTATTAGTATTCATTCAATAAATGTTTTGTGGATGAGTACCTCGTGTATAATTTTATATGACTGAGGAGAATGCAAACTGACCGTAAACTTTAAAAGCCGTGAAATGGGCTACATTGTTGTAAAGTATTTACATGTATGAAAAGTAGAAGTAATATGCTAAATCGGTGCCTTCGCTTGAATGTCCCTAAATGTACAGTTGATATTCCTCCTTCAAAGAAAACCAACTTCTTCCCAAATAGGCAATACAGGTAGTCATTGGCTTACAATCACAGTTGAGCCCAAAATGTATGTTGCTAAGTGAAACACTTGTTAAGTCAGTTTTGTTCCATTTTGCAATCTTTCTTGCTACATTTGCTAAGTGAATCATTGCAGTTGTTAACTTAGTAACATGGTTGTTAAGTGAATCTGGCTTCCCCATTGACTTTGCTTGTGAGAAAATCACAAAAGGGGATCAAATGACCCTGGGATACTGAAACTGTCATAAATATGAACCAGTTGCTGAGCATCTGAATTTTGTTCATGTGACTATGGGGATGCTGCAATGGTGTGTGAAAAACAGTCATGCATCACTTTTTTCAGTCCTGTTATAACTTTGAATTGTCACTAAATGGACTATTGTAAATTGAGGACTACCTGTACTACAATGACAACACTCCTTAAAGACAACCTAATCCTAATCCCATTATATAGGGCTTTAGTTGGACCCCATTTGGAATATTGTGTCCAGTTCTGGAGGCCTTGTTTTTTTTAAATGTATCAGGAAAGATTTGTTGTGGCCAGCAGAGCTGGCAGTAGATTTAGACAGTGAGGAGGTTGGGGAGGAACATGGGCCAGTCCTGGAGTCTGGGGAAGGCTCTGATGAGGGCTCTATGTCAGAGGCAGAGAGGGGACCAGAGGTGTATGCCAGTTATCAGCTTCCTTCAGAGGCAGACATCAGTGAGGCAGACAAACAGCTGGAGCCTGTTCCCAATGTGCGCTTGTGCAGAGTTGTCAGACGAAGGGAACAGCTAAGGAAGAAGGGTCGACTTGGTAGTAAGGCCACAGGTGGATGGTGAATGGCCCCTCCCATACGGAATAAAAGTGAAGCGAAAGGGGAGTGGAGTTTGCAGGAGACAATTAATTAATCCCTGCATTCTTGCCAAGTATTGTGGTGTCTGAAAGATATCGGCCTGGCCACTCTCCAAACATGATGACAGTCAGTAATTGTGAACTATCTTGAAACACTGTGGACTGCTGAGTATTGTGGGTACTGAATTTAAACATGTTTGGGATAAACACATCCATCATTCAGTAAAATTGCCTCCAGAAGTTGTGAATGCCGCAACCCTGGAAGTCTTTAAGAAGATGTTGGATAGCCATTTGACTGAAATGGTATAGGGTTTCCTGCCTGGGCAGGGGGTTGCACTAGAAGACCTCCAAGGTCCCTTCCAACTCTGCTATTGTATTGTATTGTAAAATTAAAAAATAAAACAAGAATAAAAAATAAAAATAGTTTAAAAATAATGTAATACCTAAATTTATTTTAAAAAACCATCAAAGGGCAGATTCGACAGACAACGAGGTCTTTTTCTACTATCAGTTTACTATGTTTCTAACCTCACAGTCTTATCCCACAGCTGCCAAAAGCAATAGAAGAAGCCCACTGCCAAGAACACCCAGACCCATCTTCCTTAACCTGGGATGGTCCTAAACAACCAGTTACAGGTGAGCCTTTGATTTTTCCACAGTGAGAGAATAAAACCAATCAGCAGACTCTGCTTCTAATTACCTTCTTTCCATTATGAGGGGGAAATGGTGATTGGGTGTCCAGACAACAGGCAACTAGAATGTATTAATGCCTCCCTACACAGTCACTACAGAAATAAACAAATTAAGTAGAAGCTTAATTTGGTGGGGAGAAATAGTCGTCATTTCGCAAAAAGCTTAGGAGAAAGCTAGCCCTCCTGCAATTTTGTCTTTCCCCAAGACAGCTTCATTGAGTACCTGATCTATGAGCCCTTCTCTGATAGGCTTCTTGCTGAAAAGCCGAAATGCAGGAAAGTCCCTTCTGTCCTAACGTGACTTTGAGGCCAGATCAGACATTAAGACTCAAGTTGCAGCAGCTGTGGATAACGTGTGGGCACCGTGTGCTTCACAAGGGAGGTTAAGGATTCAACCTGCGCCGCACAACAGGGACTCAACCGCTCTCGGCTTCAATGGTGGAAGTTTAGAAAGATGCAAATAAACAGAAAGATGAGGCTTGAAATGCACTGCTGTTTATTGCAGGGCCCCCGTTTCTCACTTGCTTCTAACCCACCAGTGCTGGCTTAATGGCAAGAGGCAGTACAGGGTTTAGCTATGTGACACATGCAGATTTCACGTATCCAGTCACAAACCAGAACAGCGGCTTATTGGATCTGGGTGGTGGGAGACAGATGCCTGTCGAGCAGACTTCTCCAAATGGTTCTCAAAGACTTCAGAACGATGGAAGGAGATAAGCAAATGACTGCCCTCTATCACCTAATCCTCAAGTACATGCTGAATGCAATTGGAAAGATCTATCTTCTTTGGCACCTTCCTTCCTTATCTCAGGAGGCGCTTCATTCCTAAACAAGCTTCATACCTCTCACTGTCTAAAATGCTGTTCTTGACAGGGGGAATGCCTGAGGCTGCTGGTACTTACAAAGTCAGTTTCTGTTAACAGACTGTTCTCCCACCACTTCTAAGAGTAGATTTGGCCCTCAACCTGGTTCTAGTAACAAGTGTACTGCTATTCTATAATGACATCAATTAGTCCTACTTTAAAAAAAAGGCTAGAAATACCCTAGCCTTCTAATGTAGAAATCACAATAAATAAAGATGCCAAAATGCTGAGTCCAGCTGTTGCTTTTAAATATCGGGTACCTGATGTGTATAACTAAGACCTGGGTGAGCCCACAGGTCGATGTACTTCTCTCAGAAATATGTCCATCAGGTTTTGTGTCAGCTGTGACTCTACAAAGGGAAAGGGGCTCTGCTCTTCTGATAATTGGATGTGAAACCCTCTGGTTGAAGCTGGGCCTTTGGGAACAGTTGGGATTCAGCTCACCCTGCTACTCAGCAGTCTCTCTGCTTGAGCTGCTGGATTCTGCTGCTGGTTTCATAGTGAAGTCCAGAACTCTGGTGGTGATTTTAACCTGCCTCCTGGAGATGTTGAGATCTGGGCAACTCAGGAGTTTGTGGCCTTTGTGGCAACCATGGACCAGCCCAAAGTAATACCGTGCCTGACCATATACAAGGGATTGCACATTAGATCTATTTCAGAGGTCGTATTCAGCAGGTTCTGACCAGTTCTGGAGAATCGGTAGTGGAAATTTTAAGTAGTTCAGAGAACCGGTAAATACCACCTCTGACTGGCTCCACCCCCATCTATTCTCTGTCTCCCGAGTCCCAGCTGATTGGGAGGAAATGGGGATTTTGCAGTAACCTTCCCATGCCATGCCCACCAACCCATGCCCACAGAACCGGTAGTAAAAAATTTTTGAATCCCACCATTGATGTGTTTGTTGTTTTGGGGCCGTTGCGACACATTGGAGGATATAGCACAGAATAAGAAGCATGATCTTGATGAGGATATGAAGGAAACACTTCCCAGGCAAAAGGTATTTAAGCATTTTTAAGTCCAGAAGGAAGAGATATTATTCAAAGGTGGCTCAGGCAGATACGTCCCTCTATCATTAAGAAGGAGTAGGAGGCACAACATAATCAGACTTATAAGGTTCTGCTATTATAGCCAATTTCCAATAAAAAGTAGTCTCACTAGTCTTCCTGTGGAAATGATTTCGTGGCCTGCTCTACCTAGTGGGGTTGGCAATCTTGGATGGGATTAACACCTCCCCATTCAAGGCTAATACATAAACTTTGGGGGCCTCCAGAATTTGAGATGTGGCAACTGTGGGCAGGAGGCCTTTTGCACAAATTCCTATCTTGCCACAATAAGCAATGGGATCCAATATATATGAAGTAAGATGATCAGTCCTTGTATTTTTGCATTAATTACATTGGCTAATAATGACTCTCAGATTTTACCTAATCTTATCAGAGAAATGGGGGAGAGAAGCTGGTTCTGCTATATCACTGTACTGTGGTCTCTTGATTTTCAGTAGTCCCGCCAACAGGACATCTGCAAAAATCCAGATGACCATCGGATGTCCGCAGAGAGTTAGAGCTTTCTAAATACCCTAGATGTTAGGATATTCCTTGGTTTGCTATAATAAATAAAGGTTTTGTGATTGTTTCTTCAGTTGTTTTCCTTGTCACTCAGCACATTACTTGCTTCACCCTGGGATTATATTTGCAATGGCACAAACATGTCACAAAATCAACAAGAGAGCTGCTTGAAACTCTTTGGAGCCATTGAACTAATAGAGAATCCAGTGGGTTAGCTCCTTTCACCTCATTGTTGTGGCAAATGTAAAAGTCTTGCTGAATGTCTGGTGGAGTCTTGCTGATTTATAGCCTGTGGTTTGTGAGGTGGTGAAAACCTCAAGAGAAGGCTTGAATTGCTTCAATTTTTTTTGCCCTCCCTGATATAACCACTTCAAAAAACTTAACCTGGAGGTGATGGAAGACAAATGGTTCCTTAGCTGAAACTAAGTTAGCACAGCTACCATCTGTGGAATTCACACCATTAAAAATGATTGCCTGAATTAGTTCTGATAATTGTCCTGAAGTGAAAAATGGATAAAAAGGACAAACAACCAAGCAATTTCAAAAGGAGATAATACTTCAATTGTGGAGTAACATCCACTGGGGTGAAAAGTTTTGAAATCAACTCCTGAGTCTAGAATTGTTGTGAAAACAATATAGCTCTTTCCAGCCTTTCTTAATTTCCTGAAGGTACTGTTACTATCCATCCATCCATCCATCCATCCACCCATAAAAAAATATTGTTCTGTAATCCATGTGCAGGTTTTTTTATTTTGTAATTCACACACACTCTATATATAGAAAGACTGCACATCAGAGGTGGGTTGCTCCCGATTCGGCCTGGTTCTGCTGAACTGGTAGTGACATTTATTTATTTATTATTTATTTTATTTTATTAAATTTATACCCCGCCCTTCTCCTTGTTAGGACCCAGGGCGGCGCACAGGCATTATATAAAACCATAAATACAATATACATCAATTAAAAATATATTAAATTAATTCACCCGTGCTAAAACCCGTTATTAAAACCGTAACCAAATTATAATTTATATTTAAAAGTCAGACGCGGGGGGCTATCCTAGGCCGGCTTGTTGGAATAAGTACGTCTTAAGACGTTGGCGGAAGAGGCGGAGGTCCGAGGTAGTGCGAAGGTCGGGGGGTAGGTTGTTCCAGAGGGCCGGGCCCGCCACAGAGAAGGCTCTTCCCCTGGGTGTCGCCAGCCGGCATTGCCCGGCCGACGGCACCCGGAGTAGGCCCGCTCTGTGGGAGCGGACCGGACGAAGGGATGTATGGGGCAGGAGGCGGTCTCGTATATAGCTAGGCCCCGAGCCATGGAGCGATTTAAAGATGGTAGTCAACACCTTGAAGCGCACTCGAAAGGCCACAGGCAGCCAGTGCAGCTCGCGCACTTAGGCCTACGTCTCAGAACCGGCAATGACTCAGGCTGGCCACGCCCCCGAACCGGTTCCCCAGTCGCCGCTGCCATTGCTGGCATGTTGTTTAGTAGTGCGCGTGCATGTGCAGTTCACTGTAAATTGTTCTGTGCATGCGGATGTCTGAACCAGTAGTAAAACTGGAAGCAACCCACCTCTGCTGCACATCATCACAACAGTGAAAGTGGTGAAATGGAAATGGGCTGGTCACATAGAGGAACTGATGGCAACTGGTGGACCAAGGCAGTTATAGAATGGATCCCATCTGTTTAAAAAGCATCCACGAAAGTGACTTCCGGTTCCGGCTCCAGCAGCGACGGGCGAGCCTAGGGCTCGCTCGCCGCTTTGTTTCTTTTCCTGCCCCCCCACGGGGGCGAGACGCCCCGTTTTTGGGGGTCTCCCGTAAAGCCGGCTTGCCTGGGTCGTCCTCCTCCAGCGGCAGCTGGGAAGCGACCCTTGTCTTCGGCTTAGGTGGAGGAGGAGATGCTGCGGGGGGTTTCCCCTTCGCCAATGGTGGGCGGCATCGTTCTGAAAATATGAAGAGAGCTGGCCGTCTGAGTCGGAAGGCTTCCCGGGGCTTCAGCTGCGAGGGTGAAAGTGAGTGGTTTTAAACATTTTTTTTCCTGCTGTCAGCCTGGGCTGAAAGAACTTGGAGGGGGGTGTCTGCTTGTTAACCCCCCCCTCGGACTAAAGCGGCACTTAAGAATGGCTCCTCGCTGCGAGGAAGCGGATATCTTTAATCTGGACTGTTTGAAACAAGGGAAAGTGGTCTGCGGTTTGTCTTTGAAACAATGTATCTAGGTCTGGCTGATTTGAAACATTTTTTTTTACCACTCTCTCCTTCTGGCTCTGAGTCTGGGCGGTGAAAATGGCTTCTCTTTGTCCCTGAATGACTATTTTACTTATGGAAAATTTCCAGCGTCTCTTTGTGATTTGGACTCCCTCTGGTTACTGAAGAAGAATTTTTTTTTGGATTTGTGATTTGTTTTCTGGAGTGCCTTCGTTATTATACTTATTGACTTGGAAAATTGTTTCTCTCTTGGTTCCTGAACTTTACAACCCTGAACTGAACTTTTGGCTCCTGACTTGCCTCAACAGCCCCACCCAAAAAACGCCATTTTAGTGGCACTGACTTTAACAGCTAACCATGGCACAAGAATCAGCACTGGCAAGCTTAGAATTAAGGATGGCCTCTCTTGAATCTGTTATACAAACTTTGGTACAAGAAATCAAGGCCCAGAGGGCAGAAAATATCAACTTTAAAAAGGAATTATTGGACACACGGAAGCAAGTGCTGGAGAACACACAGAAGAATGAAGAACTGGAAGGGGGGCTGGCGGGGGCTAAGGGAGAGATTAAAAATGTTACTAATGAGGTTGTGGAAATAAATGGGCATGTGTCTAGGATTGATATGGAAAGGATGACATATTTTTTGAGATTTCAAAATGTTTCTGAGGAAACTGGTGAATGTCTCCCTGAACTCATGAGCACAATTATAGCAGACTATTTACATAAACCTAAGGATGAGATCAGGGGGGACATTGACCTAGCCTACAGAATAAACTCTGCATATGCCAGGATAAATGAAGTACCCAGAGAGATACATGTTAAATTTGTTAGAAGGTCAACCAGAGAGGAAATCTTGAAAGTGCAAAGAGGAGGTCCGTTAATTTACCAACAAAAGGAGGTTGCTATCCTAAAGCAGATCCCAAGAAAGATTAGAGAAGCAAGAAGGAAATTTTCCTTCTTGTCCAAAAAATTGTTTGACCACGGGATCTGGTTTAGGTGGGTGATGCCCGAAGGGATGCTGGTGTTCTGGGAAGGAGGAAGAGTGAGGATTAAAACAGTTGCTGAGGCGGAAGCCTTTTTTAAAAAACATTCCTCTGTCCTGGGGGAAGATCCAGGGGGGGCAGGGGGGGCCACGGCCCCGCCCGCTGGGGGCCTGGAAGGAGAGATAGAAGATACAATTGCCAAGAGACTTAGATCTAAAAAATAACTTTGCCTTGATTTTTTGAATAATATTGTGTAATATAACATGTGCATCTGGATTTTTGTAAATGACTGACAGCATAGAACTGAGAACTTAGAAATATGTACTTGCTTTTACTTTGTAGTGTATGGAAAATGTTTTTTATTAATGATCTATTTTGATGTCCCGGTAGGGCCGACGACTTTGACGTGAATGCTCTCAAAATTTCTTTGTATCCCTTACCCTATCCTATTGAAAAACTGTAAAACCAATAAAACTTTTTCAATATAAAAAAGCATCCACGAAAGAGACCTAAAATAAGATGGATTGACAACATCAGCAAGTACTGAGGGCCCAATTGGTAAAAGAAAGCTCAGGACCATACAGGTTGGAAACATGCGGAAGAGGCCTCATCCTGCAGTGGATAGACAATGACTAAAATGATTATGATGATGTTAATTACAATTTCTAGGCCACTCAACTCCAAAATGGCTTTGGAATGCTTCATAAATATTTAAAAAATCACCAATATTATATAAAGACAACCAACTTCTAAGGGACAACATAATATCCAACCTGGTTGCCTTCAACATAAAGGAGCTGCCCTTGGGCCTAACCCAAGGTGTGGTGGAGGGACAACAAGTTTTTTAGGGTTGCTTGAAGATGTGGAAATATGATCACATTTCAAAGTGATCTGGAATACATCAGACCAGAGTATTCAGACTAGAATGTCATATCCAAGAGAACTTTCTGGATACAATATTACTTTCAGATTCATTCATCTCCCACCATATATGGAGAGGCTTCTTTTTACAGAAGTGGGTTGCTGCTGGTTCAGCCTGATTCGGCTGAACTGGTAGTGGAAGTCAGGCCTGGGTCGCAGAACCGGCAGTGACCCAGGCCTGCCACACCCCCAAACCAGTTACCTTGGTGCCGCCATTTTGGATTTTAGTGACTGCATGTGCACAGTTCACTGTAAATTGTTCTGCACATGCGTGCAGAATAATTTACATTGAACAGCGCAGGCGTGCAGGGGTTGCGAACCTGTAGTAAAACTGGCAGCAACCCACCCTTGCTCTTTTACCTACCAAGGTGTAAACATATAGTATGTGATGAACACATATTGCTTAGTATCTCTCTTTCTCTCTCTCATCTATCCATCCATCCATCCATCCATCCATCCATCATCCATCATCTATCTGAATTCTGCCTTTATTATTTTTATAAATAACTTAAGACAGAAAACATATATAACACACATATCCAAAACACCTTCCTCCTTTTATTTTCCCTACAATAACAGCCCTGTGAGGTGGGTTTGGCTGAGAGCGTGCGGCATATTACATGCAGAGATATCTGGTGTGCATTTATTCAACTGTCACCCAAGGTCTATTGTCTCCATTGCAGCCACATGCCGCAAACAGTATGCTTAAAACTGAACTCCAATCATGGTTTACTTTAAACAAAGAGAAACAGATTTACAGGAGCTTTGACTTCATACTTAAGAAGATGAACATAGATTGTTTGGAAATGAAATAGGATATGAAATTATTAGAATGCAATTAGAATAAAGTCTGAGAGCTTTAAAATCAGTGGAAGGCCCTACATCCCATCCATGATATAACAAGAATTGGATTTTGGAGAGTTGGAAAGTATAATTATTTACATGAAATACGATTATTATTGCCTCTCCAATAGGATATGAGAGGGCAATGGGAGAACTGAAGTAGGACAGAAGCATCAATAGATTCAACTGTCTTGGGTTGCAAAACAATAACTGGAGGTATTGAAGAATATCCTTTCACTGCAAAAATAATCCTATTCTGCAAATCAGTCTCTGCCTTGTAAATCGCAATCTCTTATTTTAGGGAATAGACTAAAACCCAGGAAGAAAAAATATCTTTTTTTAAAAACAGATTTAGAGTAGAAAATAGTTAAGCCTGCTCCAAATAGACGTCCTTCCCATATCTGTAGAAATGTATCTCCATATCTGGAAGATCCCTCTGCTCTCTGATAGCATATCATTTACAAACATGACTGAGGCAGATACTATAACCTACTATGAGCAAAGTTAGGAAGAAATGATAAATTTAAGCTTGGGCTGAAAGAAAGAGGCATTATTTGACTCCCCCTTTCACTGTTTTCCTATTTGTAGTTAGAAATGCCAATAAGAGAGGGGAGCCATTTCATATTGATTTCAAAAATCTTTAAAGCTGACCCTGGTTTTGGACTACACTTACAACAGTGCTGATGTCAATTAAATATTAAGTTGAAATGTATCTGTCTTTGTTCTGTTATCAAGTACGTCTCATTCTGCATCATTGGCTCAACACCCTCGAATGGTAAAATTCACAGTTACTTCTTTACTACTGATGCTTGAGAAATAATTCCCCTCTCAGCCTATTTGCAAGTGATCTTTTTGAGGATTATGAGCTGTGAGTGTGTGTCTATGGGTGTATGTGTGTGTTTGATATGAGGACAGCTAATTTTTTTCCCAACTGCCTCAACTTCTTTTATCTGAGCCGTCTTTGCTGTTGCTTTCAACTTCAACCATATCATGCTCTAATCAAGATTATGCAGCTACATTTGCTTAATGTCTGACAAATTCTACTTTGAAGAAGGGAGCTGTTTTGTTCTCCATTTTATGTTCTTATTTTTCGTTTTAGGGATCCCCATCAGAACAACATCATTAGATCACGACGTCTAGAGCCTTTAAAAAAAAAAGCTTACCTAACTTGTAGCATAACTGCACACACATTGTCATCAAAATGACAGTTTGCTATTCCAACATAGAAGCTCTAGGCTTGCTCTGCCACCCAGTTTAATTTTTTTTTCATTGTAAAGCTCTGAAACAGTGTCTTAAAGCAACCTGACGTGTGGACATTTTGCAGAGAACGCTTCTTCCAACGCTTATCCCCCATGCCAGGAAAAAGCTCATCTCCTAAATGTTTCAAAAGAAAGCCACTGTGAAAAACACATGTGCATGACCAAAAGGATGGCAGTCCTGCCAAGAGCATCTTGCCAGCACACATCTCAATTGGAAGAGGTGACATTGAGATAGCCCCGGGGACAGAAGGCCCAGCAAAAAATGCTCGGATGGGAATTGGACTGTAATTTGCTAAGCAAGGTTCAACTGGTAGGGGGACCTCCGTATCTTCAAGCCAGACTGTGGGTTTGTTGACTCAAAGGGACTTCAGGCTGAGCATTCCAGTACACTTAGAGAATATACTGCGTATCCAATGGAGTGTGTGTGCAAAGGAAGCACTGGGATAATGACAACAGGACGATGATCCCTCTCTCCCCCTTCTCCTTAATTCTATACTGTTAATTGCAATCATTTGATTGCTGCAAAAATGCAGGTCCCTCTGTGACCATAAACTGTAATGAATCTGCTGGCTTCGGATGAGAAGGGCAGTAATTAAATGGATGAGGAACTAAAAGAATCTCAGGACATAAGCATTTTACACAGCTACAGATGCACCTAACCACTGATTTCCAAACAAAAGACCAGATTTGCTGCAATTTATTTTCAGGCTCATTTTACCATGCTCTCCCTCTGAGGGAGCCTTCCTCAGGTTAGCATGGTCCTAAACCGGTGGTAATCAACCTGGTCCCTACCACCCACTAGTGGGCATTCCAGCTTTCATGGTGGGCGGTAGGCAGTGGTGGGTTTCAAAACTTTTTAGAACCTCTTCTGTAGGTGTGGCCTGCTTTGTGGGAGTGGCTTGCCTGCCATGTGACCGGGTGGGATGGCTTACCAGCTATGTGACTGAGTGTGAGTCATGTGACTGGATGGGTGCGGCCAACTTGTAAAATGTGGTGAAACTCACTTAACAACGCTCTTGCTTAGCAGCCAAAAGGTTAGCTCAGAAACTCTGGCATTTGAAGCACACAAGTCTTAAAGCTGTCAAGTTACAAGGCCCTTGTACCCCTAACCCTTTAGAAAAAAAAACCCCAGGGGTGGTTTGGATGTGCAGACGGGCGGGGGGAGGCAGCTGGAACCGGTTCTAAACGGCACTGTAGATTTGTGGAACCTCTTCTATAGAAGAGGTTAGAACTGGCAGGAACCCACCCCTGGCGGTACGGGTTTTGTCCGATACTGAAGCACTTTCCTTTTTTTAATTTAATTGACTTCACTACTTTATAAATCACCATTATTGTGGAACCGGTGGGCGGTTAGAAAATTTTACTACTAACATGGATACAAAAGTGGGAGGGAGGTATAAAAAGGTTGACTTCCCCTGCCCTGGACTATGAGGATTCCAACTCTCATCATCCATACCCTAATGTTCGATACAACCTAACCCAGTGATTCCAGGGCTTTCACATCTTAAGTCCCATTACAGTATCTCTTTAATAATTGGGATGTTTATGGAGATAGACGCGAATAGCCCTGTTTTCTGAGGAGAAGATATACCGCATGATGTGCTTACATCATTTTATTTCTATTGTTACCTCATTTTATTTCATGTTATTTCTGTCATTTTGTCAACAGTGTTACTGAAATTGTAAACTGGTGAACATTAGAAAGCAGCAAATAGGGAACGTTTCTCCTCTAATCAAAAACCCAAATAATGACAGCTATTTATATCATTGGGTCCTAAGCCAAATTCTCTCACAGGCCTCACACTCTGTTGAGGCCTTCAATTATTTATTTATTTTATTTATTTAAATTTATACCCCGCCCTTCTCCTAAAAAAGGACCCAGGGCGGCACACAGGCGTTAATAAAACCATACAAAAATACAAAAATACATAATTATTAAAAACTATTAAACTATCCCTGTGCTAAAACTAATAAAACTCTACAATTTAAAAAATTTTCCTATAAAAGTCAGAAATGGGGGTTATGCTAGGCCGGCTTGTTGGAATAAATAAGTTTTAAGACGTTGATGGAAAAGGCGGAGGTCCCCGATGATGCATAGATCGGGGGGTAGGTCGTTCCAGAGGGCTGGGCCCACCACAGAGAAGGCTCTTCCCCTGGGCATCGCCAACCGGCATTGCCCGGCCGACGGTACCCGAAGAAGGCCCTCTCTGTGGGAGCGGATCGGTCGAAGGGATGTATTCAATTCTTTTGCCTTGGTGCTTTCGCTTAAAAACTTGGTTTCCCTCTGTCTCTCCCATTCTCTCCTGACCCTCTTTCCAACTTGGGGGAAAAGAGCCAGGTCTCATCATGTGAAAATGAGTATGCTGCAAAGAACAAACAACAGTGCGATATAACATCTCTAAAAAAATATATGTCCTGCAAAGAGTCTTAGATTAGCAGCCCTGTGAGGTTTGTATCATGGGGTGTCAGGCAAACTGATTCATCAGAAGGTTACTAATAATTTTTGGTGGCAAGGCTACTCTTCTTTTAACAGGTGCATGATTGGAAGTAAAATGTTTCCCATCATGCCACTGCCTGCCAGGTAAAACTATATTTGCTGCATTTCCCATCATCAGCCAGCTATTAAAGCATAATAACTCTGCCATAAAAATTCAGCAACGTAGGCGTTGGTGTTCTGACACTTAAAAATGCTCTGTCTGGAGTACCTTGCCCTAACAAAGTAATTACCATCTCCAGTTAAGATAACATGCTATTTCAGGTTTTTTCTTTTAAAAAAAACTGAGAAGATACAATTATTTTCCTGAATAAACCTTCTTTGTTTAAGAGAACATACTTTATCATGGCATACTTGAAAGGAAAGTGTACCCTTAAATCATTCTATATTGCACAAGAGGCGTATTGGGTGTTCGTGAATGGGCAAGAACTCTGGTGGAGCAGCCTGCCACACTCTTTGTAGGTCCGCTTATTTACTTTTGGTTCAGTGGTGGGTTCCTACTGGTTCGGACCGGTTTGGCTGGACTGTTAATGGTATGGCGGCCTGGGTCGCTGGAACCAGCAGAAACCAGGACTGCCATGCCCCCAACTGGTTCCCCGGTCTCTTCTGCCGTTGCCAGCACATTTCTGTGTATGCACAGAACAGTTTTCAGTCAACTGCGCATGCACAGCAATGTGCGGTGGATGCACACATGCCAATGAAGCCAGCAGTGCATGCACAAAATGCCCTCTCAGCAAACCAGTAGTAAACTGATTAGGAGCACACCACTGCTTTGGTTCCCACTTGGCACTCAGCTCTCACCTGTGGTGCCAACACTGCAGTGGCCACACCTTGATAAACCATCTCAGCAGATGGGCCATACCAGGTGAGGGTAGCCAATGAATATTCAACCTCAGTGACAGATAGAAGTTTTGTCTATCCCAGCAGGTAAAGACTGGCCCTGGGAGATTGAATGGAGAGACTGATCGAGAGTTCAACAGTCAATAATGCAGGCTCAGTAGGTGTTGTGGAGCACTAAGAGCACAAGACAATTAGACATTTATGTCATCCACTGCAGCAGACAAGGTCTCGGGCCATAACAGTTCTTCATGCCACTGGATTAAGGTCTCCTTGGCTGAGAGAGTGAGTTCCACTTAAAAATGTGCAGGTTTTTATGGTGCAATTCATCTTCATCTATAATTCATCCACATGTCCTCTCAATCTAAACCTAATTTATTAAGTCCTAATTTGCAGTGATGGGGAGTGGTGAAGTTACAAGTGGAGATGGCGACCAGCAGTTGTAGTCTCCAACCTAAACATGTATGACCCTTGAACCAGTGGTTGTTGGTCACTATACCTTGGTTAGCAGAGAAGTCCAGCAGCATCCAGGGTAACTGGCCAACCCCTTTAGGATAGCATTGCCCATCAGTGTATGAGGGAGAAGATTAGAAAAGGTACCATAAAAATTGCTTGCCGCACAACATATGGCTAGTTAACTGTAGCTAGCAGATCATCTCCTTAGTGGCCAAGAATTAAGAAAGAAAACTTATTTTTGGAGACTGGAATGCTCACACTTTGCTGAATAGAGACAAGGGGTGAAGGCCTGAAAGGCAAACAACACTAATAGCAGTCAACCCTACTCTACCCATTGGAATAAATGAATGCACCACGAAGTTCCACTTTCCTCTCAGCAAGTCCTGGGATAGCACCCAGGACGATGTCTACACACGAACTCTCATGAGTCCAGAGGAAGACAAGGAGGCAGACCGGATTTTTTGAACTCCCATAAGTAATAAACTTGTTATTCTAGGCAACATCAATGACAGACAGCAACAACTGAGATGGACTCCTTGGAAGATATGGAGTGGGAAAACAAAGTAGCCATGGCCTGCTGCTTCTAAGCAAATGTGCTGAGCACAACCTGTGCATCGTTAACACTATGTTCAGGCTTGCAAACAAGTACAAAGCTACCTGAATGCATCCCAGGTCCAATCCTGGTACCTACTTGAAGATGTCACTCTCACTTGTGCCATGTGAGGTGCTGAATGCTGTAGAAATCACAACCAGTTGGTCCTCCACCTACACATAGCCTTGTCACATTGAAGGCCACCAAAGACCATCAATCAACATTGGCAGACTACAAGATCCAGACCAAGTCCAATGCTTCCAAGATGTACTTGATGAAAAACTCTCTGGCAATTTACTGCTTGTAGGAATGTAGGGACCTGTTTTGAAAAGTGGACGTGGTTTAACTGCAACAACTGTACTTAGACTGAAAACATGGATGCATCAAGGCTAGTTTGATGAAAACCACAAAGCCACTTCAGCAGCCCTCCAGGCCAAGAACAAGGCCTATGCAGACTGGCAGACTAATCCATCATCTGTCTCAAAGAAAGACAAGTTTAAGCACTTGCAATCCAAAGTACAGAAGGAACTGCGAGAAATCAAGATGAATGATGGCAGGAGAAGGCTGAGCAGGTGGAATGCTAAGCAGACATGCATGCTCCATAAAGTCAGTTTATGATCCTTTTAAATCAGGATGTTTCCCCTTGCTGTCATCTGATGGGTCAAGCCTGAACAAAGACCAGGAAGGACTGAAAAATTGCTGGGCTGGACACTTTTCCAACTTATGCAATAGGGCATCGACAGTTGATCATGATGCCTTACAGCAGATTCCTCATTTACTAGTCTTGAATGCCCTAAATCTGCTTCCTTCCATCTATTGATGGAAAGAAATAAGGGAAAGAAATCATACTGCGGAAACTACAGAGGAATCTCTCTGTTGTCCAATGCAGGCAAGATCTTTTCCCGCTTTCTCCTGAACAGATTTGTCACTTTCTAGGAAAGGAATCTCCCAGAGGCGCAGTGTGGCTTTCAGCCAGGACTGAATACAGTGGACATGATATTTGCCATGAGGCAAGACCACGAGAAGTGCATTGAGCAGAACAAGACTCCTTACTCTGTCTTCATTGATCTGACAAAGGCATTTGACACTGTGAACAGGAAGGCTCTCTGGATCACTCTGAGACATTATGGATGCCTGAGGTAATTTGTGAAGCTGATTCAGCTACTCCAAGACAGAGTGATAGGGCAGGTTCTTTACAATGGTGATACATCAGCTGCATTTGCCATTTCCAATGGGGTAAGACAGGATTGCCTCCTAGCCCCAGTCTTATGCAATCTGTTCTTTGCTTGTATGTTGCCATGTGCTGTCCAGGGTCCGAAGGAGGGAATATACATCAAGAAATGACTGAATGGCTTTCTCTTTGAACTTTGCCACTTGGATGGAGATGAAGTGCCTCCAGATAGTCATTCAGTCATGAAACCTTCTTTGCCAGTGACTATGTTCCTGGTGCACAAAGATAATGATCTACAGTTGATGCTGAACAAATTCTCAGAAGCCGTTATGTTCTTTGGCCTAATTATCAGCCTGGACAAAACTGGTATTTTACTAGCCCTTGTCAAATATAGCAATTGCACTTATATTCACAGTGCTTTACACTCCTCTCTAAGGGGTTTACAGGGTCAGCATATTGCCCACAATAATCTGGGTGCTCATTTTACCAGCCTTGGAAGGTTGGAAGGCTGAGTGAACCTTGAGCTGGTGAGACTCAAGCTACCAAACTGCTGGCACTTAGCAGAATTAGCCTGAAATATTGCATTCTAACCCTTGTGCCACAACTGCTCTTAAGGTCAACTGTATACAGTAAGCTCTACAAAGACACCATGATAGAAACTGTACACCACTGTGACATCCAGCCAAGGGAACTAGAAGCTGCCATTGCTGACAGAACTGACTAGTGAGCCCTGTGCTATGAAGCTTTTGTTGGCTTTGAAGATAGGCACTGCAAAAAACTGATAGAGAACTAAGCGGTGTTACAAAATAACATTCACAGTTGCTGCAACAATGGACTTTCAGTGCCCCACAGTTCTACACGCCATGCTTCTAGACTGGGAATGCGGAGCCATCTTTATATCCACAGATGAACTACAACATAATGTCTTTTTCGAACCCGAAGGACTATCGTATGTATTGCACAAAATCTGGATATGAAATCTCCGAGGAAGGAAAATATGAGGGCTTACTAAGTCAACGAGAATGGTATGTATAGGGATACCGTGAAACTTCACCACATCCTTGTTTGCCATAAATATTAAAAGCTGAGCAACCTTGACCCACAGTTATAGTAAAGGAAGATTTTTTTCATATTGAAGAAGACACATATTATCACCTGATGATAGCCCAGTAGTGGCTAAAAAGCAGATCTGCGTTAGACTGTTTTTTTAAAAAATGGCCTTATTTGAGAATGACGTTTCCCAAGTGCAATTATACCATCATTTTGCAGAAATGGCAAACAACCTCCAGCTTCCATCCAAGCTACTATTCTGTGTATTACAGAGACCCTTGAGAAGGAATACCCTACTAATATATGGCAGTAGATTTTTAGGGTTTTCTACTGAGAAATCAAACAAGAAAAAGTCCATTCTCAATCTCCTACACTCTATTGTAGGGGGGTCAAACTCACGGTGTCACCAGAGGTAGTATTCAGCCAGTTCACCGGTGAACTGGTGGTAGAAATTTCACCCAGTTTGGCGAACCGGTAGTGATGGATGGATGACCATGCCCCCAAACTGGTCCCCCTGTCGCCGATTGCTCAACCCACCCATCTGGTTGCCGCTTGCTTGTGCCACCTCTTTGCATACCAGTTCTCAAAGAGGCCAGCAGCTGGTCACTGAAAAGTCCTCTGGTTGGTGAAACAGCAGCTGCTGTCACCACCTTTTTCTTAGTGCATGCGCATCCCATTGCCTTGCAAGTCCACTTGGATCAGATTGCAAAAGATTGCAAAAGATGATACAGTCCTTAGGCTAAAACTCTTTTAATGTCTTCACAACCACTTGTTGACATATGAAGGGGTACGGTAATACAATAATAGTTCTTTTATGTTTTAGTTTGCATAAACTTATTTCTGTTCTAAGTAAAAGGTAAAGAAGCCTTTGAGGGGGAAACCTTAAAATATAGATACAACCACTGTCATTTCTTGACAGTGATATAGAAATTGTTTGCCATTTTCAGAATATTTTCTACAATTTTGCCTATGGTTCTATATTCCTTGGTTAGCTGTTATCCAAGTCCTAGCCAATCTTTCTTTGTCTCCAAGTCCTTCTATTAGTGTATCCTATTGAGAAAACACTTGTAGGAAACTGCTCTATTTAGGTGTGGTTATGAAAACAGAATAAAATAATATTCCTTCTAAACTGAGATCTCTCCACTATTCAAAATTCATGTGGCAAGCCCCTTAGTTCTCTTGTTATAAGATTCACATCCTGCTACTAATACAGGGGACGTGGTGGCTCAGTAGCTAAGATGCTGACCTTGTTGATCAGAAAAGTTGGCAGTTCAAATCCCTAGCGCTGCACAATGGAGTGGACCCCCATTACTTGTCCCAGCTTCTGCCAACCTAGCAGTTTGAAAGCACGTAAAAAATGCAAGTAGAAAAATACGGACCACCTTTGGTGGGAAGATAACAGCATTCTGTGTGCCTTTGGTGTTTAGTCATGACGACCACATGACCACAGAGACATCTTCAGACAGCGCTGGCTCTTCGGCTTTCAAATGGAGAGGAGCACTCTCCCTAGAGTCGGGAATGAATAGCACATATGTGCGAGAGGAACCTTTACCTTACTAATACAGCTTAAGTCTTTGGCTGGGATTTATTTTTAATTTCAGCCTCAGCCCCCTTAATTTGGTAGATGCACATCAAACTGTTGGTCCAGACAGGACTCAGGAGCACACAGGGAAAAAGGCACCAGGCAGAAAAGAGTTACTAATGATCCACCATCAAGGAAAGTGTTTGTTAACCCAACCTTTCATCATAGATTCTATGAATCACTAACCTCAGCAATCTCTGTCAAATCAGCCCAATTAGCTCAATAGGGTCAGGCTCATTAATACTTTTAGTGAGTGCATTCCAGAGAGTAGCTGTGAATAAAAACAACACAAAGCTTTTGTGGCACTTCAAAGATGTTCACTATAGAGTAACTTGATGAAACCGTATCTCCCAAGCTTACTAAATTTAGGCCGTAATACCTAGGTTAGTTTTTGAATAGCATATGTCTCTGTTGATGTAGTAGGTGACAGGCCCAACATAAACCAGCTTTCCTTAACTTGGTGTCCACTATCAGACTATAGTTCAGACTATAATTTCTTGCGGCTTTAGTTCTAAAATAGTTGAAGGGCATTAGGCTAGAGATGATAGATTTAAGCTTTTTCTTGTGTTAACCTGTGTCTCTGTGTGCACTATGAAACGCTGTGCAGGTGACCTATGGTATATTTTGCTGAGGATCACAAAATTGAGAGAGAGAAAAGACAGAAGGGCTTAATATGGAGCAATTGGTAACCTTCTAAGGCTGCTGCCCAGCTGCCTCTCCCACAGGATATAATGAGGTGGGGGGGGATTTCTTTTTTTTGAAGGTATATTTCTCTACAGCCCTGAGACAAATCTGGGCCATTTTAAAATACAATGTGTGTGGGGGTTTTTGGCTGCCTAAAAATTAAATTGTACCTAATTTGATCCTGTTCTATTCAATTTTTAGAGAATTATTCTGCTGAAAACAAATGTAACTACTGTACTTAAATCTATTCCAACTTTCTATTGGGTTGGAAATAATAAATCCAATATTCTTTTGTTTAGTAAGAAGCAAGTTAGAAGTACTAGGAGTAGGCAAGTACAGGTAGTCATCAACTTACAACTGGCTGCTTAGTATGGTTTGAAGTTTTATTTTTTATTTTATTAAATTTATACCCCGCCCTTCTCCAAACGGACCCAGGGCGGCGCACAGGGATGTTAAAACACATATAAAACATATAAAATTTTAAAAAACTTATTCTAATAGACCCTGTGCTAAAAACCGAATTTAAAAAACCCAAATTTAAAACTATCTAGGAGTCAGTAATGGGGGTTACGCTAGGCCGGTTATGAAGTTATGACAGACCCAGAAAAATATTGATTGCAACCTGAATTTGAAGTTCTGAAGCCTGCCCCTCCTTGCCCAGATACCATGATCACATTTTGGGCACTCGACACCAGTCCACATTTATGACAAAGTGCCGTTTCCTGCAGTCATGCGATCACAATTTTCAAAGTTTTTTCTGGAAACAGGCATTTACTTCTGATAAAACCCCTCAGAAACCAAAAGGAAGCCCTCCAACCCCCCCACCAAAAACCCATAGTGAATAATGGGGTTGCTTAATATTAGCTCAATGACCTCAGCTTTCACTTGACAACTGCTGCAAAAAAGGTAGGTGTGATTGTGTGACCCGTTTAATAACCAACCCAACTTACAACTAAAACTGTGGGTTCAGTTACAGCTGTCTGTCGAGGGTTCCTCCTACATGTTGCTTCATTTTGCAATTCCCATGAGTCTTAATCACGAGAGGGCTGATAGGAGTCACAACAGGTTCTGGATGGGCAGGCAGCTCGTCTATTTCTAAGGCAGGCCATCAATTCTTTTTAGAGGTTGAAGATAATGGGATTTGCTGAAATTGCCAAATTGATTTCTTTGATCAGAGAAAAGACAATATCTATGTTTATTGCTGACTTGAAATCCCTTATAGACATTAAAAACTGAACCTGTGATTTATGGTTTTGATCATTAGAAAGAATATAGAAAAAACAGAATTATGTTGTAACCATACAGCAAGAGATACATTTATAATTGTATTTTATAACTGCTGGAAAGAAGAATGGAAAATACTTTATGTATTTTTTATTTCTTTGCTTTTGCAAAGCTTTTGTTTAGCTTTTTCTTTTATTTATTTCTTTTTCTAACTCTGTATTAATTTCTATTAATCTCTCTTTCTCTCTCAATGGTGGGATTCAAATTTTTTTACTACTGGTTCTGTGGGCATGGCTTGGTGGGCAAGGCAGGGGAAGGTTACTGCAAAATCCCCATTCCCTCCCCACTCCAGGGGAGGGTTACTGCAAAATCCCCATTCCTTCCCCACTCCAGGGGAAGGTTACTGCAAAATCCCCATTCCCTCCCGATCAGCTGTGACTCGGGAAGCAGAGAATAGATGGGGGTGGGGCCAGTCAGAGGTGGTATTTACCGGTTCTCCGAACTACTCAAAACTTTCCTTCCTTCCTTCCTTCCTTCCTTCCTTCCTTCCTTCCTTCCTTCCTTCCTTCCTTCCTTCCCCCTCCCTCCATCTCTCTCTCTCTTTCTTTCTGTCCCTGGAGTGGGCTACAGCATCTCAGAGTTATGTCTTAGATTACTTCAGACAAACTATCAGGAACCCACCTCATGAATAATAAAGGAGCTTGAAAAAGAGAAGCATTGATCAGCCCAGTTAATGAAAGGAAGAGCAATACCAACCAAGGGTGAATGGGGGTGAGGCAAAGGGAAAGGAAAGAAGCCGGACAGCAGGAGGTCTTAGACAAACTCTTCAGGGCAGACCACAGCGAAGGCTTCAAATACCTTACCTTTCCTGAGACAGCATTGAAAGGCTCCTTAACTTTTTTCCTTCCTGAGAGCAAGGCTCACTTTTAAGATCTGAGCTGCCTAAAGACAAGCTTTGTGCCCTGGAGGAACCTTTGAAATTCAGGACTTAGGGAAGCCCTACATACAAATGGCAGAAAATATGAAGATCTCACAATACAATTCATTTTTAACCGTACACCATCCACATTTTACTATATTTACAATAGCAGCACAGTGGCAGGCTGGCTGTCAAGTCACAGGGTGTAAAAATTCCCACTGCTGTGAGTGCCAACATTGTATGGTGCATGAAGTTCAAAAGACAAGGTTTATTTTATGTTCAAGAACGGTCTTTCTTGGAACTCTAGAGTTGTGCAGAATCCCAGAAAGGCTACTTTTGAGAATCCAACCGCGAGGTTGACCCTTACTGTGTCCTGGAAGACTGTACCTCATATGGATGCTTAGGGATACATGTGCTTCAGTGGTGGGCAAAATCAAAAAATTTTACTACTGGTTTTGTGGGCGTGGGTTGGTGGGTGTGCCGTGGCTTGGTGGATATGGCAGGGGAAGGATACTGTAAAATCTCCATTCCCTCCCCACTCCAGGGGAAGGGTACTGCAAAATTCCCATTTCCTCCCGATCAGCTGCGATTCGGGAGGCTGAGAATAGATGGGGGTGGGGCCAGCCAGAGGTGGTATTTGCCAGTTCTCCAAACTATTTAAAATTTCCGCTACTGGTTCTCCAGAACTGGTCAGAACCTGCTGAATACCACCTCTGATGTGCTTGTTTTTCCATCTATATTTCACTCATTAGTCTGGTACACAAAAAAGTATTTTTCCCCTATCCTGTTATCTTCATGCTAGGAAAGAAAAATCATCTCTGAATTCTATTAGGCTTTTTAAAACCAAGAGACAGGAGTAGAAAATAATATTATTGCCTTTATTCTTCTCTTACCCTTAGACTGCCACTTCAGGAACTACTATTAAGAAAAGGTGTTTCTCCTGTCAAAGGTTGATATCTTGGGATTGTGTCTCCTTCATATCTATGAGAACACATTTACCAAAAGAAGGCTGAGGCAGATGCATAGATATGAAAAACTGCCTTGATCTTTCAGTGTACATTTTCCTTTTACTCCATTCACGTTCCCTGAGTGAATCATAAACCTCTGTGTTGATACTTCATCCTTGTGCATACACAAAAGTCAATATTAGGTGCCAGTCAAACGCTCATGATCTTGTCTACAGACATACGGAACTGATCCATCCTGTGGTCCTTCAGTTCAACAGCCGAGATTAACCTTGGGAAGGTTCATAAACAGAGCGACAGGCAAGATCCATCCATTTTTACTTATCTCCAGTTTTTGGTGCTCGGTTGTAATCTCAAATTGCCTTTCTGGGGTTGGGAGTCAGACACTTTTCACAAAGAATTTAATAATTCTTTTTTGCTTTGCTTCTTTGGGAACGGCATTAAAAGAGAACAAAGGAATTCACCAGTTTCGGCTGAGGACAATAGGTAATCATCATAGGAAATATCCTCATTTCAACTGGGATATGTATTTGCCTTAAGTGACAGGATCTGGTTCACACAAAATGTAAGTCAAAATATGATTGGTTTTGTCTTTGATTACATGTGCTATCTCAACAAACTAATCGTGAATTAAGGTAAAGGTAAAGTTTCCCCTTGCACTTATGTACTAGTCATTCCTGACTCTAGGGGGTGGTGCTCATCTCTGTTTCAAAGCCGAAGAGCCAGCACTGTCTGAAGACCTCTCCGTGGTCATGTGGTCAGCATGACTCAACGCCGAAGGCACACAGAACGCTGTTTCCTTCCCCCCAAAGGTGGTCTCTATTTTTCTACTTGCATTTTTACATGTTTTCGAACTGCTAGGTTGGCAGAAGCTGGGACAAGTAATGGGGCTCACTCTGTTACGTAGTGCTATGGATTTGAACTGCAGAACTGTTGACCTTTGTGATTGACAAGCTCAGCGTCTTAGCCACTGAGCCATCACGTCCCTTAATTGTGAATTATAAATATATGCATTTGCCCTAGTTTGCTGTTTATATTCTGTTTACATCTATTCATATCCTGGTCATTTCTCCTTCTCTTTGGTTAAGGTCAACATCTGGAGATGTGGACATGGTCACAGTGGGAGCAGGTGTGTGTGTGTGTGTGGGGGAGCATTGGCAACAATATGGAAAAGATTCACCATTTCCTTCCCCAGATTTTTTTTAACTTGACAATATAGTTTATAGACCTAGAATGTTCTGATTGTCTATCACTGACATGTTAACTATATCTGACTGCACTTAGGTTTTTAAGGATCCCAGCAGCTTGGCTTTCTTTTTCTTCATTGTGCCTTGTTGCTCATTGGCCAGGAGAAACAGCCGTCAATCAAAGTTTTCCCATTTGAACACTCTAAAATCTTGCCAATGGTGCTTTGTTCTTATTCTTAGTAATTTCCCCTTGCCCATTCGCATGGTATCTCCTTGCTCTTGGAGCAAAGATTCAGGTAAGTCAACTCGATACTGTTGAATCAGAAATTCTGAGTAAGTTCATAGAGCGAAAGTATCTTATTTCAGTATATAAATCTAGTAAGGCTAACTTCCTGCAGAGGAATTTATTTTCTTTTTTTAATTTGTGCACCTCCACCATTCTACTAAATCCAATTTTATCTTCATTTCAATAAATCTTTACTTGTAATTGGAATGAGGTGGATTTCTTGACACTTTTAAGGGATCATTTCTCCTGCTGGCCTGTTCAGAAATGTTCACTGTTTAGCTAACTATGTTGGGGGAGGGGGGGCGGAGATGGGTGGAAGTCATCTGGATTATTTCTCTTTTTGGCCATTTTAATATCTCAAAATTATGGAGTCATTTTTGTTCTAGAATCAGAAGAATGTAGGTGATGATAGCTCAAACTCTTCCCCGATCACCTTGCAAGACATAGCTGCTCTAGTTTGAAATTGTGGTGACACAGGCGCCACTTCTGCTCTCCTTCAGCACCCCAGGTTTTTAGTCTATATTTAATTCTTAGAATTTTAAAATTATTTTGGTATTATTTGGTATTTATTTTTTCATTGCATTTCAAGCCACCCTCAATTTCCTTTGGATAGTGAGATGGGTAGCATATAAATTTAATAAATACCAGTTAATAAATAAAGCTCCAGTTTGCACAATACATTAAGCTAAAAAGCAGTTGGCAACTTTAGGGCTTAACATTGCACAGAAACACATCTTATGACAGCTAGCATGTGAGGTTTTAGGAGTAGAGCCAGTACCTACCAGGGTCAAGCTGAAAATTTGAGCAAGAATGCATTGTTCCAAAGTAAGCAACTGCAGTTACTGGCATTGCAATAAGGCGAGGGAAGTCTACTCCCCCACCCCTCAGAAAATCCATGTTGTGATGTTGCAATGCAAGCCTCATCCCTTTTGTACATGCATCCCAACATTGCACATAGACCCCAAATGGGCAACATCATACCACAAATGATGAAAGCAGCAAAATCATGCGAATGCCTCTCCCTGTGTCCTGAAGAAGTTGCTGAACTACAGCTTCCAAGACCATTGGTCATGCTGCCTAGGACATGGGGAATTATATTTCAGCAAATTCTTGCTCTAGGCTTAATCCTGTTAAAAATGATTTATGCTGATTACCGTCACTGCATAATATCATTCCTAACTTACTGGCAAAACTATTACATCTTTAACAATCAAACCCCTAAAAACTAATGATTTTTTTTTTAAAAAAAGCAATAAATGCCATTAGTTTTGCCGCCCCGTCTTAAGGTTCTCCTAAAGGAACAGTGTTTTTAATGCCATTGCAGTTTCCTTTCTCTCCAGTCTCGCCATGTTTTCCTAGCTCCCTTAGCCATCTGGGACACTTGGTACTTCTTTGACCAATAGCTGATCCTAAATAAAGAAAGTTGGAACTAGCATCCTGAGAGAACGGGAGCTTGACGTTCACTCTCTTTCCTCTCTCAAGAGGATCTTTTCCTCTCTCCTTGTATTTGGAGAGCCATTAATCTCCAAGTGCAAGGCGCTGAAATGTCAGATACCATCAGCAAAGAGCTTCATCTTTTGCACCCACTCTCAAAGATCTATGAAGAGGAACAGCTACCCAGCAAGGGAGAAGGGAGCAGCAGAATCTCTGCCCACAAGTCCCTTGAGCCAAACTGGACAGCCAGTAGCAGCACATGACACTCATCCACCCCACCCCCAGCTTTCTTTCCTGGTCATTAGAAGCCCCCTTCAGCTGCCTTGATACCTACCCAAATCTCTAACTGTACTGGAACAATATGACAGTGGGGAAATTTGGATCCTAGATCCCAGATGGTGGGGAGAATTAGATCCCAGATCTTCCCGGTCAATTTTATGAGACAGGCCAGGCCAGATAGTGGCTCACTATTATTAAGAACAAAGTGATGCTCCTTATATCAGTATAAAGGTGCTCTGATCTCAATTCTCCTTTATCCAACCTGCCTTGGCCAAGGCATGTTTTAGGGGTAGCTCTTGCCTCTTATCTGAGGAAGTGAAACACAATGGAGTCTCATATATTTTGGAATGTCTCACAATCATCATCAAGCTGCTTCGATTTCCTTTTCCTTTTTCTCTTTATTTCATTCGCTTTATAAGCCCTCCCCACCCCACCGCCAAGTTATCTCAAACGTGTGCTTACCTTCGTAAGGGCCGCTGGAGTCTTCTTTCTCTATCTTCCCTCTCTATTGTACTGTCTGCTGGGCTCTTCTTCCACCGCCTCTGCTCCTTCGTTGTTTCCTCTGCTCTCCCTCAGGTTTTCCTCACAAAAGTCTCTTCTATAATATTCCCTCTTTCCCTTTCAGGCTTGGCCCACAGAAGCCTCTCCTATACCAGGGGTCTGCAAAGTTGGCTCTTTTAAGACTGGTGGACTTCAACTCCCAGAATTCTCCAGCCAGCCTGGCTGGCTGGGGAATTCTGGGAGTTGAAGTCCACCAGTCTTAAAAGAGCCAACTTTGCAGACCCCTGTCCTATACTATACTCTCTTTCCCCTCAGGCTTGGCCTACAGAAACCTCTGCCATACAACTCCCTCTTTCCCCTCAGGCTTGGCCCACAGAAGCCTAAGGTTTGATCCAGATAGCCCACTATTCCCCCTTTCCCCTCAGGCCTGGCCTACAGAAACCTCTGCTATACAATTCCCTCTTTCCCCTCAGGCTTGGCCTACAGAAGCCTCAGGTTGCCCCACAGATAGTTCACTATTTCCCTTTCCCCCCCAGGCTTGGCCTACCGAAGCCTCTGCTATACAATTCCCTTTTTTCTCTTTCAGGCCTGGCCCACCATCCTCTCACCTCCTCTCTCTCTGCCTCCTCCTCCAGGCCAGTTCCTCCTTCCCATCTCCCACTCTCCATTTATTCCCTCCCCCCTGCTACACTTGCATTTAGTTACTTATGGATAGACCTTGGTCTGGCCTGACGTGGAGCTGGTAATGATTTTTTTTGGGTCATGGTTACTTAATGTGGCAGGACAATTATGTTAGCCCAGTCTAAAGGCTTATGGGTTCAGACACATTCCTGATGGCTTTGAGAATTCCCCCCACTCCTCTCCTCCTCCTTTCCTGGTCAGCACTTTCATCAAAACCTTAGCTGACTCCAGAATGAGTATTGAGATTATCTTTCCTTTTTTCCCCCTTACTAGCTGGAGCCTGATTAGATCCATGGTTTACTAAGTATCTAATGTCAATTAAAAGGCAGAGACAATGACTGAGAGAAACTGAAGAACAGCTTAGTATAAATTTACTAAGAGTCAGCTACAGCACCACGTCTCTGTCAAACTCCCAGCCGACTCAGCTTGATGAGCAAAATCTGAAGGATGTTGGAAGACATAGGTCAGCAATTTGTGGAGGGCTCCACATTCTGCATCTGGGACTTAGAACCTATTCTATGACGGCAATGCTAAGAAAACTCTTGCTTTACTCACCATCACTCACCTGCACAATCATCCAGCTGTTCTACGTAATATAAAAATGTTTTAAGAATGAGAGAATCCTGTTAGATCAGACAGACACACATGTTTTAGCATTCTGTCCTCACAGAGGAAAACCAATACTTCTGGAAATCCTACAAACAGTAAGTAAGACACGAGTTCAATTGTTCTTGGCTGCCTGCATTCCCCAACAACTGTATTTAGAGAAACATTGATCTCAATGCTGGTGATAATATATAGCTATTATGACTCTGTCATTGGCAGCTTTAATCTCCATAAATTTGTGTAATTGAATCTTAAATTTATCCAAGGTTGTAGCCACTACTGGCTTTTGCAGCAGCAATACATACATTGACTAAATAAGAGTGAAAAAGTATTTCTTTTTGGCTTTTGCTGAATTTATTTTTTTTCAGTTTCAATGGCTGCCCACTTCTCTGTAACGGGAAAGGAAGAGGTATTTTCTCATCCACTTTTTCCATGCCATGTACACTTCTATTATCTGTTTGGGAGCACTGTTTATTATTCTAATTCTAATATTGACAGTTTTACTTTTAGTTCGGTCGCTCATGATCTGCAGAATAAAACCTACTTTCTTTGCTGTAACTGTATTAGAAAAGAATAGAATAGAATAGAATAGAATAGACAAACCCATGTTGGCTTTTGGCTATTAAAAACAGATCATGCCAGACTAATTTTATAGCATTCTTTGATAATGTAACAAAATTAGGGGACCAGAGGAATGGCGTCGATATAGTTTACTTGGGCTAGAAGATCTCCAAGGCCCCTTCCAACTCTGATATTGTAATAGACAAGACTAGATTAGACTAGACTAGACTAAACAGAGTTGAAAGTGACCTTGGAGGCAGGGGTGGGTTTCAAAATTTTTGGAACATATTCTGTGGGTGTGGCCTGCTTTGTGGGAGTGGCTTGCCGGCCATGTGACCGGGTGGGAGTGGCTTGCCGGCCATGTGACCGGGTGGGAGTGGCTTGCCGGCCATGTGACCGGGTGGGAGTGGCTTGCCGGCCATGTGACCGGGTGGGAGTGGCTTGCCAGCCATGTGACCGGGTTCCTTCCTTTTCTTTCTTTCTTTCCTTCCTTCTTTCCTTCCTTCTTTCTTCCTTCCTTCCTTTCCTTCCTTCTTCCTTTCATCTCTTTCTCTCTTTCTCTTCCTTCCTTCCTTTTCTTTCTTTCTTTCCTTCCTTCCTTTTTTCCTTCCCTCCCATCTTCCTTCCTTCCTTCTTTCTTCCTTTCCTTCCTTCTTCCTTTCTTCTTTCTCCCTCCCTTCCTTCTCCCTTTCATCTTTTTCTCTTCCTTCCTTTTCTTTCTTTCTTTCCTTCCTTCCTTCCTTTCCTTCCTTTCTTGAAAATGTGAACAGGTTTATCCAAGAAGACTGAGAGCACAAAGGCAGTTGCTTGGGAGTAAATGTGTATTGCAGAGTCTACACACACACACACACACACACACACACACACACACACACACACACAAAATGGGTGAAAGGGAATAGCCTGGAACAGAAGTGCTTTTCCCCCCCACTGTTGTGGTGTGAGAGAAATTAGGAGATTTTTCCAATTGCTCCCCTCACCATTTGTACCACCGCTCTTCCTCTCCCCCCCCCCTTAGCAGTGAGGGGGGGGGCTTGGACAGGAGAGAGAAAATGCCTCTTTTCCTCCCCCCCCATTAATTTTTCAGGAGGAGGGGGGCGGCAATACGTCCCACCCCCACCCCCAGCCACCTCCGATGGCCTGAGGACGTGTTAGTGTTAAGATCTCTACGGGGGGCAAACAGCGAAGTGACAGGGAAGGAAGGGGAAATTACACACACACACGCACACACTGAGGGAGACTATATCACAAAACAGGATCCAAATCACAGATTAAAAGAGATTTAATCGAGGAGTGAAATGGGAAAGAAAAAAGGAGGCGATTTGGGGAAAAAGGGGGGAAAGGAAAAAAGAAAAGAAGAGTGAACTCTACTCTTTGCTTCGGGTTTCCCCCCCCCTTTCTCCCCCCTCCCGAAAGAATTGCACACCTGTTTCCCCCCACCTCCTCCCCCAAATCTTTCAAACACCCCCCCCCCCACAAGACCCATTTGCTTTGCAAAAGCGGGAGTAAAACGGGACCCAGCGAAGCGAAATTGGCAAAGCCAAAAGAGAATATTTTGCTTGATCAAAGAAAAGGGGGGATAAAATGTGTGCCAGGCTGAAACTAAAAAAATAAAATAAAATGGGGAAAAGAGCCCCCCCACCCCTTTCCGTAAATATATAAATAAAGCAAAGCCCCCCCACCACCACTTCTTCCCACCACTGGCCAGCGAGTTTAGCTGGCCGGGGGTGGGAAGCAGTTGCGGAGGGGCAGGGCGGCGAGCGCGTGTGCGAAGTTTGCCGGCTCGCCCGCGGAGACGCAACTGCTTCCCACCCCCGGCCAGCTAAACTCGCTAAACTCGCTGGCCGGGGGTGGGAAGCAGTTGCGCCTCCGCGGGCGAGCTGGCAAACTTCGCACACGCGCTCGCCCGCGCCTCTTCACAACTTCTTCCCACCACTGACCAGCGAGTTTAGCGCTGGCTAGGCGGGGGTGGGGAGGGGCGTGCACGTGCGCGGGGGACATACTTAACTTCCGGGTCCACCGGTCCAAACGGATCGCTCGGGATCGGGAAATTTGACGAAAGGGCTCGCGGGAGCCCGTGCGAACCCTTAGGAACCCACCCCTGCTTGGAGGTCTTCTAGTCCAACCCCCTGCTTAGGCAGGAAACCCTACACCACTTCAGACAAATGGTTATCCAACGTCTTCTTAAAAACTTTCAGTGTTGGAGCATTCACAACTTCTGGAGGCAAGTTGTTCCACTAATTAATTATTCTAACTGTCAGGAAATTTCTCCTTAGTTCTAAGTTGCTTCTCTGCTTGATTAGTTTCGCCCATTGCTTTTTGTCCTACCCTCAGGTGCTTTGGAGAATAGTTTGATTCCCTCTTCTTTGTGGCAGCCCCTGAGATATTGGAACCCCTAGTCTCCCCTAGTCCTTCTTTTCATTAAACTAGACATATCTGCAACCATCCTTCATGTTTTAGCCTCCAGTCACCTAATCATCTTTGTTGCTCTTCTCTGCACATTTCTAGAGTCTCCACATCTTTTTTACATCTTTTTTTTTCTACTGAAACAGCCTTTCCCCTGAGCTGTCCCTTTCCCCCATCAGTTCTTTGCTTTCTTTCTCCATGATACCTAAAACACAAGCATTTGTGGGAGGTTAGGATATTTTGACCAGTATTCATCCCTTGTTTACATTACTTTAAAGTTTGTGTTCTGTGATAACAAACTAATTGAGCCAACCTGACTAATGGCCCTGGAACAGATGAATCAAGGCACAGAGGGGCGGAATTGGGGCAACTTGGTGTGGACAACTGACTGCAGCAAACTTACTACAGTCACCATGCTACAGCCAACTTGGCACGACTAACTCCCCATGGCCGACAAACTGCAGGACAACTCGCTGTGGGACAATTCAACAATCCAATTTAAATATTTAAAATAAATTTAAAAATTATTTTAATTTTTGTCATTCACATTTCATTTTGTCCCTCGGTTTGCATTTTTTCTTTAATGATTCTACTCCATCATTTCTTCTATTATCAGTGTAAGTTTTGTCCTGTGATGAGTTGGCTGTGGCAAGTTGTCCCACGGTGAGTTGGCTGCAGTGAATTGACTGTGGCAAGTTTGCGGTGGCGAGTTAGCTGTAGTGGAATTGTCTGTGATGCTTTCTGGTACACATTTTTTTTTCAGTCTTCAAAGATCAAAAGAGTCATGATACCTATGCTGATATAGTGTCCATAAGGACCTAACTGAAACTTAGAAAACAACAAGCTTTTGAGGGGCAGGATGACTTGAGACTAACGGCTATTTCTTCAAAATCTGGATTGAAAATGTATGTCACTGGATTGCTGCTGTTTGCTGACAGATGTAATCAACACTATTTGGGGGTATTTGGGGGGGGTGTCAAAAAAAAAAGGAAGAGGCTGCAGATTAGCAGTCTAAAATCTAAGGTGAAATGTAGCCTGAGCGAAGATAAACAAAGCTTTGCCAAGACTTTTTGAGTTCTAGAAAAGGCAGTGGCTGTTCCTTACAACATGGAAAGATGGCATAATAAAGCCTGTAGCGCTAGAAACTGCATGGCCCAAAATCGGTAAAGGTGCCTCAAGAGAAATATATTTAGTGAGCTTATGCAATTCAGAAATAGGGAGCCAAGAATATCTCCCCATAGTGCTCCAGGGGCACATAACAGTGTCCAAGACCTCAGGTGGGCTTGGCATTGCATAATTACCTTTCCTTGGGTTGCTGAGGCAACAGGAATTAATAATTGCTCAAGAATTATTTCTTGAGCAATTGAATTGCTAATGGTGCTACACTCACTGGAGATATTTGTGGATTACCCTGTAGAATGGAGTCTCCTACTAGAAGAAAAAAACACCTCCTATTCCCTGAGTGATCACCTGAGGCAATGTACAGGTGAAACTTGAAAAATTAGAATATCGTGCAAAAGTTCATTTATTTCAGTAATGCAACTTAAAAGGTGAAACTAATATATGAGATAAGACTCATTACATGCAGAGCAAGATAGTTCAAGCCGTGATTTGTCATAATTGTGATTACTATGGCATACAGCTCATGAAAACCCCAAATCCACAATCTCAGAAAATTAGAATATTACATGCAATAAAAAAAACAGGGATTGTACATAGAACAATATCGGACCTCTGAAAAGTATAAGCATGCATAGGTACTCTACTTGGTTTGGGCCCCTTTTGCAGCAATTACTGCCTCAATGCAGCGTGGCATGGAAACTATCAGCCTGTGGCACTGCTGAGGTGTTATGGAAGACCAGGATGCTTCAATAGCAGCCTTCAGCTCTTCTGCATTGTTCGGTCTCATGTCTCTCATCTTTCTCTTGACCCCATAGATTCTCTATGGGGTTCAGTTCAGAGTTTGCTGGCCAATCAAGCACAGTAATCCCATGGTCATTGAACCAGGTTTTGGTGCTTTGGGCAGTGTGGGCAACTGGAAAATGAAGTCAGTATCCCCATAAAGCTCGTCTGTGGAAGGAAGCATGAAGTGCTCCAAAATCTCCTGGTAGATGGCTGCGTTGACCCTGGACTTAATGAAGCACAGTGGTCCAAAGTCCTCTTTTCTGATGAGAGCAACTTTTGCATCTCATTTGAAAACCGAGGACCCAGAGTATGGAGGAAGAATGGAGAGGCACACACTGCAAGATGCTTGAAGTCCAGTGTGAAGTTTCCACAGTCTGTGTTTATTTGGGGAGCCATGTCATCTGCTGGTGTTGGTCCACTGTGCTTCATTAAGTCCAGGGTCAATGCAGCCATCTACCAGGAGATTTTGGAGCACTTCATGCTTCCTTATTCGATAAGGTCCGATATTGTTCTATGTGCAATCCTTGTTTTTTTGATTGCATGTAATATTCTAATTTTCTGAGATTGTGGATTTGGGGTTTTCATGAGCTGCATGCCATAATCATCACAATTATGACAAATCACGGCTTGAACTATCTTGCTTTGCATGTAATGAATCTTATCTCATATATTAGTTTCACCATTTAAGTTGCATTACTGAAATAAATGAACTTTTGCACAATATTCTAATTTTTGGAGTTTCACCTGTATACGCAGAGGTATACCTTGTCCCTTGTTAAGATTTCCGGACAGATTTCTCCAAAGTTGACTAGGTCAAAAGGAAGGTCTGGGAGCCTTCCACTGGGTTATTTCAGGTTCTTTTACATATAGGTCAATGGCTCCTTTTAAGCAGCATCAAAGCTTGCAAAGAAGCCTCAGCCTTTGGAGAAGGAGAAAAAGTGCCTAACGATAACAATGATCTCAGCAGAGGAGAAAAAGTCTAGTACCTATTGAAGAGCCTTTTGTTTCACAGCCCCATTATAAGCACTATTACTTAATACTTATTGAGCCTCAAGGCTAGTCAAGGTGGTGAAACTGAATTCAACAAGAGAGTGACACCTTCCTTCCCAGGAATGCTAATAAATTTTATTTTATTTTATTTTTTTCACATTTATAACCCGCACCTTCTCCTAAAAAAGGATCCAGGGCGGCGCACAGGAAATTTAAAAACTATACATATACATAAATATACATCTTAAAATATGCCTCATTATACGATTATTAAAAACCTATTAAACTATAACCCTGTGCTAAAACATTTTAAAATTCCCCTAATTAAAATTTACAGCTAATAAAAGTCAGAAAGAAGGAGAAAAGGCCTAGGACAGTGATGGCAAACCTTTTCGACACTGAGTGCCGAAAAGCTCATGCGGAAACGCTGCACGCAATCATCAAGGCCACATTCTGGAAAACCCAAAACTCTGGGTTCTAGTGCGCATGAATGCCTGACGATCAGCTGGCCTGCATGCATGCACACACCTGGTTTTGGCACTGCCATGCACGCAAAGAACAGCTGATTGTCACATGTGCATGTGCACCAGGAACCTGGAAGTCAAGCAGGCAAGGCCGTGTGTGCCAGGCGACATGACATGGCTTCGTGTACCTCTTTGGGCATGTGTGCCATAGGTTCACCATGGATGGAGAAGGAAAAATGATAGCATAAACAATCCAAATATGTTTATGAACATTATCCACCAAATCAAATTAGGTATCTCCCATAAGTTGAATTCTGCAGGAGTTCTGCAGTTCTAAGGAATTACATGTGGCCTCAGTCAGCTTTTGTGACTAAGGTTATCTAGCCTCATGTACAGGAATGAGAAATTAGTTGAAAGGGGAGATTTACCTTCATCATCTTCACACGGGTGGCCTTTTCCCCCACCTTTCAGTCTAGCATAAAAATATTTCAGTGGGAGGGAATGACATGCCATCTAGTTTCAAAGGTCTGCTCTGGAATATATTAAGGAATAAATGATGGATGATAATGATGAAAGGATAAATAATGCATTTTAAGATTCAGTCATATTCACACTATTTAGCTGCAGCATACCTGTACTGTTTACTTGGAATAAAGTCTCACTGATTTCAATACTACTTATACCCACCCCTGGCTGGTCCCTCCCCCTCCCCCTAACACCATGTCCCTCTCAGGAGTCTCCATGCAGCCCATTTTGGATGAGAGGTAAGTGCAGGGCGGAAGCTTGGGGAGGGGGAAAAATGGGCCTTCCTGAAGCTCTGGAAGGCTCAAAACAGGCCTGTTTCCAGCCTCTGGAGGGCCTCCAGAGCCTGGGGGAAGCAATTTTTGCCCTCCCAGATGTCAAGGAAAGCCCAAGAGGCCAAGTAGGCCATGCCCACCATGGCCACGCCCACCCAACAACTGGGCAGAGAACCCATTGCTGAAATTTTTGAAGGCCACCTCTGCTTATAGTCAGCTAAGTGAATGTAATGTAGCGGTCGTAGGCCACAGTCCTGAAACATAGCCTGAAGAGAAAATTGTACACTGAGCATGGAAACCAATCTCTGAGCAGACATGCCCTGGGCTGCATTGCTAAAGCATCTTAGTTGTCAGACATTTGCCCATGGAGTTCTAGGAACTACAGTTCCATAAAACTACCTGGGGAATTGCCAACATGCATGTTTAACATCTTTCCAATCTACAATTAACAAGACTCCTTGGAAGGGAAGATATATCTCCTAAAGTTACAGTTTAATTACCATGAATCTGTAACATAGATAAGTGCTTTGGATTTGGGTTATAGTGCAGTGGTGGGATTCAAATAATTTCACAACTGGTTCTCTGCCCTAATGACCAACTGGGTAGGCATGGCTGGGTGGTCATGTGACTGTGTGGGCATGGCCAACTCGACATCACTCACGTCGACCATGCACTTCTCCTCGCCTGGCCTCTCATGACTGTGGGAATGCTGCAACGATCATAAGTTTGAAAAACAGTCATAGGTCACTTTTTTCAGTGCCATTGTAACTTTGAATGGTCACCAAATGAACTGTTGTAAGTCAAGAAGTACCTGTAGAAAAATACAAATAGCTTCTTTGCTTGCAAAAAGCTGTCATAAATACCAATCATTAGATTAAAAATACTTGCAACCCAGAGTTACAAATCAGGTAGGGTGCCAGAGCACCTTGAGGAATTAAAATAGTTAAAATGCAATGATTTCTTCCAACAACCGGTTCTCCGAACTGCTTAGAAAGTTAACAACCCGGTTCTAGCGAATAGATGCGAACCAGTTGAATCCCACCAATGGTTATATGCTACAACAAATTAGATACAAAATAAAGGTTGTTCTTCACAAGGTATCTTAAAATCCTTTGATTTTCATGCTTAGGAAATGAGCATTATGAGAGGACTGCCTTGTGTAAACTTTAAATGTGATGCACTAACCATCAGTGTCTCTTAACAACAGCAAAATGAGAATTTGCAATTATTATTTTTTCCTGCAGGAAGAAAGAGTAGGCTAGATACAAGGGAGTTGCAAGCCTATGCAAGGAAGAGCTTTCCAAGGAAGCAAATTTGTGCCCCGTGGGCCAGATGCACCAGGTGCTGGCCACACCTACGCCTGGTGTAGCAAAGGGGGGGGGGGAGTTGTGATATGTCACGTGACGCTGCTGTGACGCCGTGAGTTTGACACCCCTGCTTTAGAACAATGTTTCTCAACTCTGCCCAATTTAAAAGTACGTGAACTTCAACCCAGAATTCCCAGCAAGCTGCCTGGGGAATTCTAGGAGTTGAAGTCCACCTATCTTAAAGTGGCTAAGGCCGAGAAACCCTGCTGTACAATAATGAGGGGAACACTCAGCAGAAACACTGCAGTATTCATGCCAGTGATTATACTGCTGCGGCTGTATTCTGTGAATACCCCATATAGATGCAGCTGTCTGGCTACTGGTACTTTGGTACAGACCGTTGCAATGGTGAGGCTGTAGAGTGAGTGCTGCTGTATCAAGGCTCATGGTTACAGTACAGATGGTCCTGTATCTGCCTCACTGGCACAGAGTAGTGGCTGCAGCACGAAGATAATTAATCAAATCCCATGTGATCTGCTTCCCCCTCTCTTGTCAGGTTCTATGTTTCAGGTAAGGCAGGGATACACAGGCAATGTTTCACAGCCTGGGGAAGCTCTCTTGTTTAAAACAGGCAGCAGCTTTCAGTCTGCAGTGAACAGGACAGTGGTGCAGTGATGTCAGAGGGGTGGCCACCGCTAAATTGAGAGAATTTGGAGGGGGGAATGTTATGCGTCAGTATTAAAAGGAGGCTTTTGTGGAGACCATAAAAATGGGTTTGGGAAACATATGTGGCCCACGGACTGTGAAATCATGGCGTGATGCTGATCTCAGGGCTTGCACTGAGATACACTGAAAATAAGAAGGATCTGCTAGGAGTGAGCAGCTCTCCTAAGACTTAATAAGCTGTTCATTTTTAATGGGCAGTTCAGAGGCACCTGGCCAGGGAATGGAATTAACAGCTTTCCCTTCTGCACCTGATGGTTTATTTACAGGGAAATTCCTTTGGCTATCCTGGTTAACACAGCTGCAGACAGATCAGTTTTGTATGAATTTTTCAGATCTTTAAACCACTCAGAACTCTCCAAGCTGCAGTCTTTCTTTATCCTACCTGTCTATGTACCTTGATGCCTGGCTAAGACTTGGAAAAGCCTAATCCGACTATGCCATCTCTTTCATATTCCTCATAAGATGGAACTGAAGGCGGGTTTTATGGTTTTAAGAAAAAGCCAGCTTTCTTCTGGTCTTACCCATGTATGGGAATCAAGGCTGAATTCTAGGAAACCTGAATGTTGTTACTTTTGTTGGCCTAATCCAGCGACGGTGAACCATTTGGGCTAGGCATGTAAAAAAAAAACCTCAGAAGATGCTTAACTTTACTTTGCTGGTATGTCACACATCACCTCAAACAATGGCACTTGGGAACAGTGCCAAGCCTGGGCCTGAAACAGAGGCCCAGTAATCAACTGCAGCCCTAGCACCACCATTGCCACTCAAAAAGGTGACCATTCATTCCCTGTGGTGTGCAAGTCTTGGGGAATGGTGCAATTGCCAGAGTCTTAGCACTCTCCAGAATCTGCCATGTACTGGTTCTCCTTAGGTGGTATTCTTTGCATTGACAGGGTCCTGCGGCCTATCTGAGGCTGCTGTGGGCCACAAAAGACTCTCGTTCTTGAAGTGGGTTTGAAGAATGCTCTTCTGCAGCCTTTGAAAAATATATGAAAGCATGTCCTGTTCTTGCATGATTTTCAGATGCTCTGGAGCAGGGGTGAAATCTACTTAGCTTTGCTACCAGTTCGCAAATGTGAGCATCAAAAACGGACATGATGATGTCCGGATGGGTGCGCAGAGCCCGCTACCGAGCGCTCCTGCAAAGGTAAGTAGAACAGTAAAGGGGTGTGTGTGTGGATTCATTGTGCCACCTTATTTAGATTAGCTAGAAATCAGGAAATCCTGCTTTCTACCTAATATAAATCGTGCATCACAGCTGATCGTCGGAAACATCGGTTTGTCCGAACAGGTAGCATTTTTTTTACTACCAGTGTGGGTGAACCAGTAGCTTTTTTTACTACCAGTTCAGATGAACCGGTCCGAACTGGTAGCATTTCACCCTTGCTCTGGAGGCCTGGAAAGATTCTCACATGGTCTCCACAGCTTCTGAAAATTGTGTGAGAACGAGGCATACTTTTGAGAATAGTTGTTGTGAGAGGTTGGAAAATGCTGCTGGGTCATCGAAACATTGTCCCACGTCACCTTTGACATGTGTGTGCAGGTTCACCACCCCTGGTCTAATATAAAGCTAAGTTCCGTCTCCTCCTTTATCAGCCCTTGTTTTGTTCTGTTTTCCTTTTTTCTGAACTGGCAGGTGACAGTGGTACATGTGAGGCACCTGTACAAGGGCCAAAACAGAAATGCTACTGAGAGCTCAGTTCTCCTTCTTGCTATGGGAAGTTACAAAGAGGCAGCCTGCTCTATTTTCCAGCTGAGCCCCCTTCTGCAACTGCTTGTGCCCATCTTTGGTGCAGCGTAAAATGATTGCCAAGAGGGTACCATTTGTAGCTGAGGCTGTTATCGAAGCCAGAAGCTTGTTACCACAGCAACCATGTTTGGAATTCCTGGCGAGATCTAGAAAGGCTTTGCCATTACAAGAGCAGGCCAGGGATTCCACTGATCAGAATCAAGTGAGCAAGCCGCTCTCCTCTAAAATCAAAATATAGAGTAATATATAGCACAGGGCCTTGCTTTGCCTAGCTCCCAAACCGTGGAGTGCATCGCTGCAGGGGGCCCTTCTTCTCCAGCTGGGATTATAAACTAATGATTTTAGATGTTTTTACTCATTTTTAATCCTTTAAATTAAACAATTTAGCCTGCTGGCTGCCATGAGTGCCCAGAGGATAGAACGTGGACTACAAACCTCTCAAAATAAAATGGAAACTAGATGCTATATTATTTCCCTAATGAGGAACAAAATAAAAAATCCCAGTAATGCCAATGTGGTGTTTATTGCTCATAGCCTCTCCAGGTCACGGCTCCAAAAACAAAGAAGCAATCTGGAACCGACTGAGGATAAAAATGGCCAACCAGATAAGTGGCATTGCTGGTGTCGTGGTGGGAAACCAGTTGGTGCAGGTTGTGAAGGCTCAAGGCCTTGACCGTAAAGCAAAGAGTGGTCAATAGAACTTGGAATTGTAGCAGTTAAGTTGGTTAGGTCCATGGATAATATAAGGACTCAATGATATGGAATCCAGGGATATCTGTTGGGGAGGTCGAAAAGATCAAGATGGAAGGCTTGACCATGAGATCAAAGCCTACACATTTGATGTACAACAATGCTGCACATAAGTAAAAGAGTTCTATTTTGATTTTGTGGTCAATACTGCTATTCTTGACTTTTTAAAAAAATTCTTCTTTTGATCAGAACATATGACTTGCTTCCTCAGTTTTGGGACCTTCTCTCTGAGAACATTCCCCTTCCTTCCTTCCTTCCTTCCTTCCTTCCTTCCTTCCTTCCTTCCTTCCTTCCTCCCTCCCTCCCTCCCTCCCTCCCTCTCCTCCTCCTCCTCCTTCTTCTCCTTCATTATTTTGGGCCAGATGCAGCTTTTTGCTTGTTTGATATATTGTGTTGAATAAATTTCAGGTTGCTGAATTTGCACAACATGATAACTCATCAACCATAGCTTGCAAACAGAAATAGCTAAATCCTCAAAAAGTGTGAAAACAGTGGTTCTAAATTTGAGCGACAATTGGAATGACCGCTAGTTGTTAACATTTGTATTTCTGTTGCCATCTAATCAATGTCTGGAGTTTTGCAGTCCAGACTATTATGCTAAGACTAAATGAAACACATTATAGTTTAGCATCTTGCATGAACAAGGCCTGAAGCCAAAAATAGGACTACAAAACGCTATTGGGGAAAATATAATGCACTGAATGAGTTCACACATTGTGCTAAACTAAACAGCAGTTATTTATGGCTTAGCAAGTTAGCAGAACCCAGCAAATTATGTCTGACTGAAGCAGTTAAAGCAAATCCCAAACTAGCACAATCCATGAATGCATAATCAATGAATATAATGGATGCACACACAGTACTTAGATATGGAAGTATGAATGCAAATACTTAGCTATGAAAGATCTGTGGCATAACTATGAAAACTGATATCATCAGGAATATGTTGCCTGTTGAGTTGCCAGAAGACTCTTTGTGATGTGAGCCCTAATACTATTATTAGTGCTGTAGCATCATTTGAAATCTCAGCTTCTACCTCCTAGTACTATTATTTTCTTGCTCCCAGTGCTATTTTAATACATCAACAGCCCCCCTCCCCCACGCATACACGTACACAATTGCTGGAGATTGTATGCAAATGCGTTTGAATGCCAAGCAGGGCAAGAAGAACACACCGCCCTGTGCTAATGCACCAGTGAGCAAGGGTGGGGAAGTTGTACAGCAGCTGCACCCCGATATTCAGCTCCCATTTCAAATGTCTGAACTAAGTGGATAAGACAAAGTCCTTCCCTACACCCGCACTGGCTAATGTCATCAAAAGAAGGTCATCTCCTGACCTTGGAAAGCTCATTTGGGATTTGTCTCAACTCACTCCCCATCTTCTCACCCTGATGGCATCCTGAGTAGGTGGGTTAACGGAACATGAATTGATGGCAAGCCGCTACTCTGGGATGGTGAGATTTCCCTTCGTTGCTTTTTTTCCGCAGCCCACATCATCTTTGATACAATTGAAATTTTAATGCAACTCACCATAAGCTCCCCACTCCCCTATTCTGCGCAACGTATCCAATTCTGGAACATTCCCCCCAGCTCCTCCTGTTTTTACATCCTTCCTCACCCCCACCACACCCCCACCCCAGGGCCACTGCAGATGCTGAGATTGCTTGCCTGATCATTCTGAAGGCCTGAGTCAGCAGAAGGAGCTCAGGGGAAAAACTCATCAAAGTATCTGGACGGAAGAAAAAGAGAAAAACTAAATGAAGTAAGTGTGTGCACATGCATGTTTTAAAAAAGGGAGCGCAAGAGGTGGCACAGTGACACGACAACGCTTTTGCAAGAGTTGGAGCTCTGCGCTCCTGAATATTTTTTTTCAGGCATTCAGAAAAGAATTAAAAGTGTAGGATGGGTGACAGATGAGCCTTGTTTTCCCTCCCCCCCATCCTCTCCAATGGTTCTGGAAATATCCATGTTCTAGCACTGCCCAACTTGTAAACCTAATCCAAGGTTTTTTGTTGCCTGAAACAGAACTGCAAATGGTGCTTCCTCAAACTGAGGTGTATTACATCTAGGGCTGGCCAAATTATGCTGGCACTGAGCAGAAAATCACACAAACAGCTCTCCCTGAAAATAAAATACTGAAAGTAATAATAAATGAAACAGCTAACTACATCTTGACTTTCCTGTATATCCAAGACTAACCACCTTGCTATATAAATAAATAAAATAAATAAATAAAAAAGAAAAATAAATAAATCTAATAGGACAGCTATTAGATATTGTTGCATTTTAACCAAATACCATAGGATTCTAGAAGACTAAATTCAAAATAAAAGATCAATACAGTATCCAATTTGTACACAAGCAGTTAAGGCAGATAATGGAACCTTTTTTTAACTTCTGAACTTCTGTCTCTTGAGAATAGTGAGGCAGAAGAAAAATGTTGGTTGGTTTTGAACAAGCTTGTTGGTTTTGACCAGATAGTGGATGGTGCTGGCGCCAACAACAGCTGCATCCATTTTAGGATGTATCTTGTGAGAATAACTGCTGTTGAAATAAAGAGCTTTTGGTCAGACCCAGCATGCGCTGATTTAATTCAGTGGACAAACACCAAATGCAGCCCTAAGTCAAAGATTTGGCAAGCTGTGTCTCCAATGTAAGCTCTGCAATCTTCTAGGATTCAAACAAGAGCAAGGTGTCAATGGATTAATACAAGGGAAATATGTTAGAAAAATAACAGGATTACAATATATACATTCATGAAGTATATCTGGTTAAATGTTTTGTCAACAATTGTTACAATTGTTATATATATATATATCTTATCTTATATATATATATCTTATATACTCTTATCTGACAAATAAAATAATTGTTGTGTATGTGTGTGTGTGTATACACACACACACACATACACAACAATTATTTTATTTGTCAGATAAGAGTTAGGGAACGAGCTGCTAAGTTAAATAAACAGGAAGATCTTATCATTAATTACGTGTCATAATAAATAGTGCTTTGCAAAGCAGCAAAAGAAAACAAAAAACAGGTTTTTACTCCTAAAGAGCGGAAAGATTACATTTGGACTCCACTTAAATACTTGCTTACCTGGATGCAAGCCCCACTGAACAAAATTGTTTATGTTGGAGCAGATGTACAGGATTGCATTCTTTCCATAGATCTTTACAGAACCACACTGGAAGTTTTTAAAAATGAGGTAGTTTCACCTCTTTCCTTAGCATTCTAAGCTATTATCACTGTTCTGGAGATTGATGTATTCAATTCTATCCCTGCTTTGTATATTATTGTTCCCAGTGTATGCCATTTATTACCATTAATAACACTTTGGTTATCCAATTTTATTTTTTAAATAGCCCTCTTTTATCATCCCCTTTAAAGGTGTTCTCTCTTTTTAAGAGCCAAATGCAGAAATACTTTGAGGAAAAAGCTCTTACCCTGTATCCATCTCTCTACCTTATTACTGGCTGAGTCCTTTGCTCTACAGTATTTGCTTGGTTCACTGCCTTCTGATTTAGTCAATTAAATATGTTCTGTCTTGAGCAGCACCAAGGAAGAAGAATGGTTGCATTAGGTCCCAGTAAACAGATAAGACTGTTATTAGAGCATTCTTTTAAATATTGTTTTTGTTCTAGCAGATCATGGCAGCTGCTCTTTCCCAGATAGATAGATAGATAGTTAGGCTGGCAGATAGGGCAGGCAAGCGGTCTTGGTATTGCTTCTTATCCCTGGGGAAAGAGCAAGGTTGCCAACTAACTTGTTAGGCTGTGTTCTACTGCCTGTAAATAGCAACCAGTAAAAAAATGCGGCAGGTGACGTTCCTTCTCCCAGCTATCCTGTTTCCCTGAAAATAAGACCTCCCCGGATAATAAGCCCAATTGGGCTTTTGAACACATTCGGTAAAATACACCCTCCCCTGAAAATAACCCACTCCCAAAAATATTGCAACACAGCAGCAGCCATGAGGTGACCACGCTCGCTGCCTCCTGCACCTCAAAAATAATAATAATACCTCCCCGAAAATAAGACCAAGCACTTATTTCAGGCGTCAAAAGAAAATAATACCCTGTCTTATTTTTGGGGAAACACAGATACTTTTTTTCTTTGTCTGCTAAACGTGAGGAAGAATTATTTATTTACTAAATTTTGACACACACACCCTCCTTCACTGGTGACAGCAGTGGATAAGAGCAGGGTTACTTTTTTTTTTAAGTGGCAATCTTTTTCATGTCAGAAAGGACAATTGGCTGTATAAGAGCCTCCATCCTTGTAATAACCACCAGCTGTAACATTCTGAAGTGCAAAACCAAAACGCCTATTTTACATTCAAATGGCCATGGGGAACGATTATGATGGAAATCTTGTCTAAAACGCCTAAAGTTAGAGATTTTATTCTATGGCAGGGACCCAAATGCTATGCTAGGTGGGGGAAGGAAATGTTAAAGAATATGGCAAAGATCATTTTTCTCCTCTCTGGTGCCTTTTTTTTTGCAGTAGCTGGATGGACACAAATCTAGGTGGCACCTGGTGGAGAGAAGTAAATGACATGAAACCGCCCATAACCAATTTTTCTATGAGTCAGTCTGAAGTGAAGGGATGGGAGAACTGCTAGGTGTAAAATGGCATTTGTGGAGATATATCTGTGGCTTGTGACATGTCTGTGGGGAGAAGCACATTATTTCACCTCTGAGTTTGATAGGGCCCACATATTTCAGCTTCAATTTCAAGGGAGATATATAACTGCTGAAAGTCACTGAGGTAGCAGAATGCTTCCCTCATATAAGACAGCAGCTCTCTTCCCCAACTCTACTTCCTTTCAAGAGTAAGTGTGGACAATAGTGTTGGACCCTGGCTTGGCACAGCGAAGGTGAAAGCAGTAGTGAAATTCAATTTTTTTACTACCGGTTCTGTGGGCGTGGCTTGGTGGGTATGGCAGGGGAAGGATACTGCAAAATTTCAATTCCCTCCCCACTCCTAGGGGAAGGATATTGCAAAATCCCTATTCCCCTCCCCACTCTGGGGCCAGCTAGAGGTGGTATTTGCTGGTTCTCCGAACTACTCAAAATTTCCGCTACCGGTTCTCCAGAACCTGTCAGAACCTACTGAATTTCACCCCTGGGTGAAAGGTATACAAATTAGGCAAGAAGCCAGAGAAATTAACTTTACAAAAAAAAATTTAAACCCACTCTCAACCATCTAAAACATGGGTCTCCAACCTTGGCAACTTTAACCTGGTGGACTTTGGCTGGGGAATTCTGGGAGTTGAAGTCTGCCAGGCTTAAAGTTTACAAGGTTGGAGCCTCTGATCTAAAAAACCTTTCACGGCTTTTGCCATCTTTCATTTAAAGAAAAAACACCCAGTAGCACCAAGTTTGTTTGTTTGTTTGTTTGTTTGTTTTTGCATTTTAGGTTGTGGAGGAGAATCGGTTAAATATATACAGGAGGCTGGATCCTCCACCACCCAATACAGATTCTTAATTAAGGCAAAGTGGATCTCTTGCTCCTAGAAATGCAGATACCAGGGCTCCTTCTTAAAAAAAATTTTTTTTTAATGTTATGAATTGCAGCTCTAAATGACAGTGGAGCAAGTGCCCTAAGCCAGAAGATAGTGTGATGGTTCTTCCTTCTGGAACCTATTTCTCTAGTACAAGGGTTTCCAACCTGGGGTGTGAGATGATATTCCAGGGGGTGCAAAAACTTGGCTTTAGAAGTTTCAAAATTATAATGTATATGCATAGTTATATGCACATTATATGCATATGATTATTTATTTTTGTAAGGGATGCAGGAATATATCATAAACATTCTAGGGGTGCTGGGTATAGAAAAGGTTGGGAAACCCTACCCTAGTAGCATTGTGAGTTAACTACTGAGCAGGGGTGGGATCCTACCAGTTTAACAACCAGTTTGCTGAGCGCGCTCCAGTAATGGTTCATATCACTTTAATCACTATTTGTTAATGAAACCACAACTGTTTTATTTAATTGTATCAAACTCTAAATAAAACAGGAATGGAAAATCCTAAACTCTAGTGTAGACCAATGCTTCTCAACTTTGGCAACTTTAAGGTGCATGGACTTCAATTCCCAGAATTCCCCAGGCAGCATGAAGTTCGCCCATATTAACATGGCCAAGAATGAAAAATGCAGATCTACAGATAGGTATTTTTCCATTCCTCGTTTACTGGTTTCTATTTACTTATGAGCAATCATAATGCCAACTTACCCCACAGTAATGATCATGCAAAATCTCCATTCCCAACTCTCCCTAGAGCCGTGATGGCGAACCTATGGCACGGGTGCCACAGGTGGCACGTGGAACCATTTCTTAGGGCACGCGAGGCATTGCCCTGTCAGCTCCAGCGCGCATGCATGCGCTGGCCAGCTGATTTAGGTCTTCTTTTGAGGCCGTTTTTCACCCTCTGGAGGCTTCAGGGAAGCTCCTGAAGCCTTTGGATGTGTGGGGGAGACTGTTTTCACCCTCCCCAGGCTTCTAGACAGCCTCTGGAGCCTGGGGAGGGAGAAAAAAGTATGCCAAAAGCAGGGGGCCACGCACATAGCATTATGGGTGTGGCATACCCATGCACGTCTCCCCTGCGCTCCCCCCGCTTTTGGCATGTGAGCCAAAAAAGGTTAGCCATCACTGCCCTAGAGCAAGGGTTTTGGGCCTGGAGGGCCCCCTGCACCACACTGGAAGCCAAAATGGGGTGCAGGGGGGCACGTGATGCCCCCTGCACCCCATTTTGGGTCTGGGAGGGGTGGGGTGACATGACCAGCCAGAGGTGGGATTAGCCGGTTCTCTGAACTGGGCTAAAACTTAATGACCAGTTTGCCCGAACCGGTGAGAACCGGCTGAATTCCACTTGCAAGGGATGGGGACTCTTCTGTAGCACATTGTGAGCATATAAAATCATGATCCAAAGAGAAGCATACCTAAATACAACACCCAAAATGCCAACTTTGTCCAAGCAGGTCCATTAAATCATCCCAAACTGCTTGTGAGACATAAAAGAGCAACAAAAATACATAAGGTGTCCATTCCTTCTAAACACTCTAGCCCTGCACCACCGATTTTAACAAATCCGGCATAGAACTTTCAAAAATGGTTTCTGAAAAGCAGCTTCCAGGCACTAATATTTGGGGCATATCAATGCCCAAGGCATTGCACATGCTGGAGATTGTCTCCTGCTTTTAGGGGGGCTTTGAAAGAATGAAGCACAGTTTCCCACGTGTTCTTCTCAAGATGCGTGTTTTCATTTATTGATGACAGTCCCTCAATCTTGTATTGGGTGAGCATGATTGTAAAATGCATTTTTATTCCTACTTCGATAATGTTAAATACTGTACCATTTTGAACTGATGATTTCTAATTTTAGCCTTACCTAACTGCAGGCTCATTTTCACATCCCTTGAACAACAGCCTGAAACCAGTGATCATGTGACATGCCTTCATTTGTCTCATTTCCAACAGAAGCAATAAAAGTTATACCGTACAAGTACAATCATAACTGGGAGAAGAATTTCCATTGCTAAGCAAGGTGATTTTAAGTGAGTAATGCCTATTTTACCACCTTTTCCCGCCATAGTTAAGTGAATTACTGCAGGTAAGTGAATCACACGGTCGTTAAGCAAATCCAGTTTTTGTGATTGATTTTGCTTGTTGAAAACTGGCTGGGAATATCGCAGACAGCTATCCTATGTCCCTGGGATGCTGAACCATTGTAAATACATGCAATTCATAAGTAAGATGATTAGTCATAAGTCACTTTTTCAGTGCCACTGTAATTTTGAACTGTCACTAAATAAACGTTTGTAAATCAAGGACTTCCTATATACCAAATTTTATTTTATTTTATTTTATTATTTTATTTTATTTTATTTTATTTTACACAATTGTTGCTTGAGACTCAAACTGGAAGCCTTTCTTGACATTGATTAATGACATTGATTGAATAGAGCTGGACTCTGCCCAGTTTCTATTGAAGAGATTAGTGGCCATTGCCTTCCATGGCCATTTTGGACCAGACCAGAGGTGGTATTCAAAAGGGTTCTGACCAAATTCTGGAGAACTGGTAGTGGAAATTTTGAGCAGTTTGGTGAACCAGTAAATACCACCTTTGACTGGCCCTGCCCCCATCTATTCACTGCCTCTCAAGTCCCAACTGATTGGGAGGAAATGGGAATTTTGCAGTAACCTTCCCCTGGAGTGGGGAGGGAATGGAGATTTTACAGTATCCTTCCCCTGCCACTCCCATCAAGCCATGTTCGCAGAACAGTAGTAAAAACATTTTTAATCCCACCACTGGACCACACCCCTGGCTTTCAGAGATGCAACAACTCCCTAATGCCTCCCAGTCGTGTTGCAAGATATTTGTTAACTTACATACAAGCTCCTTATATAAACAGGTGTAATACTCTTTTGAAAAAAAGAGCTATCCCCCGCCCCCGGGGTCCTTTTGTTTAAAATGTAAGAGTGCTTTTCAGTTAATCCTGGGCTGCACAAAAGGTTAGCTTAAGCCAGAAAATAAAGCTGGGTTTTGCCAGTGATGTGTCACTGATTCAGTCATCAAGGAGTGCTTTGCAGGATTTTTGATGCTTTTGCTGACCAGGGATTGTATATGGCTGTGCTTCTTACTGTTTTTATTTGTGGGTGATGGGGCTACTTTGTCTAATCCAAAATGTTGTCTAATTTCTGCAGCTCTTCCGAAGATAGAGCCTGTCCATTATCAATCCCTCCCTTTAGCTTCACCCTGATGTGCCCCTTTTCTGTGTCGCTTAACTTCACAGAGGACACAGGCATAAAGGAGGAATATGATGAAGATGGGTCAGGGAGTGTTCCTGATGCTGTTTGCAAACCCTCCTGCCTAGTGACTTGACAGTGGAGTTATTTCCAACGGGGTAATTCAAAGAGATCCCCCTCTTATTCTGCCCTGTATCCCTTACTTCTTCCTGGAGTCTGTTAGCTAAGCTATTTTAGGTAAGGGGCAGAGGTTGGGTACAATTTTTTTTACTACCGGTTCTGTGGGCGTGGCTTGGTGGGCATGGCAGGGGAAGGATACTGTAAAATCCCCATTCCCTCCCGATCAGCTGGGACTTGGGTGGCAGAGAATAGATGAGGGTGGGGCCAGTCAGAGGTGATATTTACTGGTTCTCCGAACTACTCAAAATTTCTGCTATCGGTTCTCCAGAACTGGTCAGCTCCTGCTGAATACAACCTCTGGTAAGGTATTTATGCCCTTTCAAAAAAGGGCTAATACTCAAAAATACTTCCTTCCACCTCTTAATTGGGCAATTGGATAGGTGGCTAAAACTGCCATTTGAAGCCCCCGTCTGCATTTACTCAGCTCAGCCCCACAACACTTAAAGGAGAATGATTTATGGTTGTTTTTCCCATAGCAGATGACATTTGGTGGGTGGGGAGACAAAACCAGTGGAATCCATCACTTATTGTCCTTAATGTCCCACGTTAAAGTTGCTTTGTTCCTGAATATGACTCAGCCATTGGAAAGCAGGCTTTTCCGCTACTTCAAAAATTGGGGGAATTGCATTAGAGTGTATCTGTTTGGTTGTCCCTACCAATATAGGAATAGGACTAACTAGTATTCGGTTGACTTTGGACAGTTCATTAGATATTTGAAATGGATTAAGAGATTATCTGTCTGTTTGCTACCATTCAGTATGGTCCCAATTTTTTTCAATAGTTTGGTAACTATTCAATTGTAGGGATAGCTGGGCAAGACAGGTTTGCTAGCCATAATAGAAGTATTTAGAATTTGATTTGGATATAAACCAGTGGTGGGATTCAAATAATTTAACAACCGGTTCTCTGTCCTAATGATTTCTTCCAACAACCAGTTCACCAAACTGCTCAGAAAGTTAACAACCGGTTCTCCTGAAGTGGTGAGAAATGGCTGAATCCCACCACTGATATAAACCAGTTCACTGATTAAAAAGGTTTTCCTTCTTTTCCTTTCTATATCCCTAGAGTTTAATAAACCTCATTCATAAAAAACAGCAGCACCCATATAAAAATATAATAAAAATGTCTTGCAGAATAGAATATAAAATCAATGGAAAAGCAATCTCAATTAAAACAATAGCAGCCAGAATAAATGTAATCTATTAAACCCTATCATTAAAAAAAAGTGCAAGCTCAATAGTTTAAACAAGGAATGGGGTTTTTTTTGCCATGCGGTGAAACGTGAACAGAGAAAAGGGGAAGCAGCTTCTCTCAGAAAAGAGCATCAAAGCTTAGGCAGTCTAATCAAATGTATTTTAGATGTTACTGGGGCTTTCAAAGGGCCGTTGCTTGTTTAATGAATAAGCAGGCAGATATTTTCTTCTCTCTCTGCGTTGCTCCAGTAAAACATAATTTTAGCTTAAGTTGCAATTAGAATAAGCCAACCAAGCCATTGCAAAAATTATTACATTTCACTAAAGAAAATCAAAACAGGAATCTCAAGTTCATTTTGAGAAATGAAAAGTACAAGATTCTCAGCCCAGGAAGACAGATGATTATCTCTCTCTCTCTCTCTCTCTCTCTCTCTCTCTCTCTCTCTCTCTCTCTCTCTCTCTCTCTCTCTCTCTCTCTCTCTCTCCCTCCCTCCCTCCCTCCCTCCCTATCTATCTATCTATCTCTTATATATGACATTCTCTCTCTCTCTCTCTCCCTCCCTCCCTCTCTCTACACATACATAAATAGATACACATAGATACATATACATATACATATATGTATATATGCCCCGAGTCCCTTTGTGGTGAGATGGGTGCGGGTTACAAATGTGAATAATAAATAAATATATATATATTCAGAATTTTGAACCAAAGTTCAGAATATCAAGAGATGCTAAACCATAGAGGAGAACTGCCAATTTCTATCTGGATATATGTGGGGGAAGGATGGATGTGTACTAGTGGTTGGATTCAATTTTTTTTACTACCGGTTCTGTGGGCATGGCTTGGTGGGGGTGGGGTGGCTTGGTGGGGGTGGCTTGGTTGGCTTATTCTAATAATGTAAAATCTCCAATCCCTCCCCACTCCAGGGGAAGGATACTGTAAAATTTCCATTCTCACCCCATTCTAGGGGAAGGTTACTGCAAAATCCCCATTTCCTCCCAATCAGCTGAGACTTGGGAGGCAGGGAATAGATGCAGTGGGGCCAGTCATAGGTCGTATTTACCGGTTCTCTTAACTACTTAAAATTTCCACTACTGATTCTCCAGAACTGGTCAGAACCTGCTGAATACCACCTCTGATGGATTCATCACGAAGGGAGAAAGAGAAGAGGAGAAAGAGGTGACCCCCACATCACCTCCCTTTTTTTCTGCATTCCTCCCACTAGAATAACAGAATTGTAAGGGACCTTGGAGGTCTGCTCAGGCTGTATACCAGCATAGATTATTAACCATGGACTGAAAACTGTTCTCCAACCATGGCTTAAAAGAACTTTAAAAGATGAATAATCCAAAATACCAAACAAACCGTCTCTGGTTTTGCATATTTCTACTCTTCAGCCAATATTTCAGATTCTGTTAAAATCTTAAATGCTGCAATCAGAATGAATTATTCATATGGAAGTTACAATCCCTATGCCAGCCTTTTTGGGAGTAAGCGCTCTTGAACTCAGCAGGATTGACTTTTGAGTAAACATGCATGATGCTGGGACTGAAGAGCTATAATCCTGAGCATATTTACTAAGAAATATATTCCACTTGAAGAACTCAGAGGGAGTTCTACCTAAACATTCCTGGGACTAATCTGCATGGAAATAAATTACCACAGCTTTCTAGTGCCAGAAATTTAATTCTTATCCCTACCTAGCTTCAAGTCTACGTTTTGGAATCCGAACTGGTGGAGGGAAGAAGAAACGGCACTCTTGTAGAACAATCCTATTTATGCTTATTAGGGAGCAAGTAATGTTATTTTTGGTGGATTTACTCCTAAGTAAGTTGTGCTTAATACTGCAGGCTGATGGAGCACAAGTGAACTAACAAAAACATCCGTTTTCTGGGGCATGAGATTTGTTCTGCAAATATGATTGCATAATGCAACCTATAATCAATCCCTGTGCCAAAGTTTAGGAACAATGCAAATCTCTCATGTATGCCTCAATTTCCTTTGCAAAAGGGTAGGTGGAGCCCTCTGCTTTAAATATTATTTAGGCCTTGCAAGTTAATTGCAAGTTACTTTTGCAAACTGCTAGCACCATAATCTTAATTATTTTATATGGCTTGCACAAGATTCCTTTGGGCATTAATACCTCAATAGTGCCCATGATATTCTCCACATTGCATTCCTAGCAATGTTATTTTTTTTACTCAAGACAAGGAAACTGATCTTTGGATGGGACAGAGAACATATTATCTATCCTTCAAATAGCAGAAAAGCGCTCCCCTATCTTTAAATGCCCTTCTCTGCCCTACGTTTGCTTTAGCAACAAGTAGAAGTTGACCCTGGATGATCTCAGACATGAAGCAGTGTTGGCTAGCATTGGAATGGGAGACTGCTTGGGAATGGAGGTATATTAGCTTGTTTGGGAAATCAAAGACTATTCTAGAAGGAGACAATGGCATAATGCTGCCAAGAGAATTTAGTGAACATGGTCATCAGGAGTCAAAGCTTGAACTGAGGGTATCTTTAACTTTTACTGTGTTTTTACTTCATTATTTGCTCAGGTTGACTTTAAAACATAGACACTGCTATTTCTGTGCCCTTGCAAACTCTTGCCACCTATTATGACTTACTAAGAGGGGCCACAGGTTAAGTATCTGCTTCATATCTTGCTTTAGTGCATCTTCGAAATCTACAGTGGCTTGTTAGCCAACCTTACATCAGGCTGCCTTACCTTATCCTGCCCCATTAGATCTCACAGAGGAGGTATACTGCGGGTACTGTCAGCCTGGGGCCTACACTTGGTGGCTCCCAGGAGATGAACACACTCTGCTGTAGCAGCCATTTTATGGAATAACCTTCCCCCTGAAATTAAATTCGATGCATCCAGTGGTAGATTGCTGCCAGTTCAGACCGGTTCAGGTGAACCGGTAGTTCCAACGACAAGTTGGCTCCGCCCACCCACTCCCACCCTGTCCTATATTTCCTTCTTTCTGTCCCAGCTGATTCGGGGGGGCACAGCTGATTTCCGTGTCTCTGCTGTTCTACTTACCGAGGCTGCCTTAGAAAATAAGCAGCTGAGCTTCAAATTTCTGTATTTTGAATGCTGCGTGTGCGCGTGGGAAGCACGCAATCACCAAACCGGTTGTTAAACCAGTTGCAGCCCACCACTGGTTGCAACCCATTTAATATTCTGAAAGGCCCTAAGACCCGGTTTTGTAATCCAGTCTAAGATTCTCAGGGAACCAGAGACTTGCTTAGATGGTTCCATTGTTGAGGTGCCTTTCTTATCCTCCTTCGCCTATGGTTTGTATTTTTGGTTTTTAATATATTTATTAATACAGATTTGTATATATCTACTGTTGTACATGTATTGCTTTATCTTATTGCTAAGGGCTGCACAGAGTCACTTTTGGTGAGACGGAGAGTGTGTAAATTTCATTTTTTAATAAATAAAAATAAACCTGGTTCCCCTTTTCCTTGCATCCATCCTAGAACATTGCTTCTGAAAAAGTCCATAAAGCAGAGGTGTCAAAATCAATTTCATTGAGGACCGCATCAGGGTTGTGTTTGACCTGGGGGTGTGGCCAGCTTGACATCACTTGTGTCAGGGGCGCCTATGAGGGCCCAAGTGCTCTGCCAGTGTCTCCGTTTTCAGCTGGGATGGCCTCCTGCAACCCTCCGCTAGTGAAAACGGAGCTCAGGAGGACAGCCCTCCTGAGCTCTGTTTTTGCTGGCAGAGGGTTGCAGGAGGCTGTCCCAGCCGAAAACAGAGATTGGTGGAACCCATTTTCACTGGCAGAGGCATCGCGGGCCAGTCCGTTGTTTCCAGGGCAACTCCGCGGGCCAGATCTAAGCACCCCATGGGCTGGATCTGGCCCATGGATCTTGAGTTTGACACCCCTGCCATAAAGGAAGAGAGCACATAGGTTTCTATTACAGAACTAGAATATTCACGGCTTTACACATTGCTCAGTACGTAATGTTTCGGTTGTGTTTCAGCTACCCAATAAGAAACTAAGACCTCATTGATGTAGAGGTTTGATGATATCACCTATCTATCTATCTATCTATCTATCTATCTATCTATCTATCTATCTATCTATCTATCTATCTATCTATCTATCTATCTATCTATCTATCATCTATCTATCTATCATCTATCTATCTATCTATCTATCTATCTATCTATCTATCTATCTATCTATCTATCTATCTATCTATCTATCTATCTATCTATCTATCTCACACACACACACACACACACATTTAATCAGATGCCTCTCTAACTTCTTTCCTTAGCAAACAGGGCACAGTTCATTAAATTCCCTCACCTGTTGGATCAGTAAAAAATTGGAGGTGCCTGGTGATTAGCATCAGCACAATTGTTTGCATTTTGAGAGGAAGGAAAAGCTTTCCTCAGAGGTCCATTAGGATTGGACAAGCAGGCGGAGGTTAGGACACCACCACGAAGAACCTCTCCAGAAATAGTTGCAATGTGCTCATTTGTGGGGCACCATATAAAGTGCTAAACAAATCATCTTTGTGGTTAATGAGTCCCTTCAAACATTCCCAAAACTTTTTTACACATAGCCCCTCCCCCTTTTCTTTCTGCTATGATAAACGGTCTTACAGGGAAGGTGATTAGAAAATAGTATTTCTATGATCAAAAGCAATACTGTATAACTTTGAATGTCACATCAAGCAGAAGGACAGAAAAAATAAGAAAGCTATGATATTGATGCCCTGCTTATAGGTATCTCATAAATATTGGACTGGTCACTGAAACTAAACAGAGTTTTCTTTTTTTTTAAAAACCTCAATAGAACACAATTGTTCAAGTTCTTATAAGTTTTAGTAATATGAATAATCACTTCCCACCTACATTTTATATAATAGCCAACTTCAAATGTTTATAGTACCAAAAGCTTGCAGTTAGAGTGTAGACCAGTGGTAGTCAACCTGGTCCCTACCGCCCACTAGTGGGCATTCCACCTTTCATGGTGGCCGATAGGGGTTTTGTCCGATACTGAAGCACTTTCCTTTTTTTAATTTAATTGATTTCCCTACTTTATAAATCACCATTACTGTGGAACCAGTGGGTGGTTAGAAAATTTCACTACTAACAGAGATACAAAAAGTGGACAGTAGGTATAAAAAGGTTGACTACCCCTGGTGTAGACTATAATAAAGAAGTTGTTTCTAGACTAACATGTAGTTATGGGGAATGAGTAACAAGTCAGACTATTGGATGATGGGCTAAGAGTCTGAAGTTGCAATGTTTAACTGGTTAAATGAAATATCCTGTTCTGTTGCAATGAAGCCTGCATATACATATACATACAGACATATACATGCACATCCAGTTTCTTAGGTGAATATCAGTTTACTACAGGAAGTTCTCAACTTATGACTCCAATTGGAATTTCAGTCACTACTAGGTAAGGCAATTAAGTAAGTCATTACATGGCCAGAGCTGATTTTAAGACATTTTTTTATTACAGCCATTAAATGAATTAGGATGGTCATTAAGCAAATGCACCTTCCCAATGACTTTGTCAACAACTGGCTGGAAGATTGCAAATCACAATCATGTGACCAGAGGACCTGCCCCCATTGTAAATGTGAGCTGGTTGCCATTTGCTCAAATTGCAATCTAATGTGACCCAGAGGTGATATGAGAGTCATAATTTGGAAGATGGATCATAAGTTACTTTTTTCTGAACTGTTGTTAAATGGATGGTTGTAAGCCAAGGACCATCTGTACTAGGCTGAAGAATGTAAATGAAGCGCAGGAATAAATGAAGCCAAGGCTTGCGTGCAATGTTTGTCTGAACAATGAGAGTATACATCGTCCAGAGTCAGTCCAAGGTTTCAGAGAAGGGTCAAGGATGTGAGCCAATCCAAAGGTCAGAAGTCCAAGAAGCTGGATCTACAGATGAACCTCACAGCAAAGAGAACAGAGTCAGAGCAAATTCTTATATAGGCTGCAGTCAGTTGTCACAAATCAGACTGCGTGCTCTTTTGCTTGGCGAGTAGCCTTACTAGACTTCTGTTGTTTTGCTCTCCCTTTCTACTCAGCTAGTGCTGGGACTGGGAGGCCTTAGGTCATCTTCACTTAACAGATCCAGCTGCTCAGGTGGTGCCTGTGATTGATTAGCCTCAGGTGATGTGTGGCTTTGTCCTCCCTGAAGCTGACACCCCAGAGGCTCAGTTGGAACAGCTTGCTTAGCTTCAGATTTAGAATCGGAGTCCAGAGCCTGGGCCATAACACACCCACCCATTAAGAATAAAGTACCTCTGCTCAATCAAGGCAGAGGATGTAATTCTTAAAATGATTTTTAATGCAAGCCATTATTATATTGATTTTTCTTTAAGAGCTAAGAAGTGCCATTCCAGAAAAGACTTTCCCCATGGGTCAAAGAGAAGAAATGGGAATCCTTTACTGAAGATGACACCTTCCATGATAGTAATATCCCTTACAATAGAGGGGCAAAGACTGGACAGTTGTAACTCCAGGCTGTGGTGGGTTGGATGGGAGGGAAATAATTTGACGGAAGGGAAATTCCTATCCACAAGCTCTGCTTTGCTGGTAGACTGAAGCTCCATGTTTCCTATTGCTTTCTCTGTACAAGGAAGAAAAGATATCACACTGTTATCTCCAGTGCTAAAGAAGCTAATTCCTACATGAACTGGGGAACAGTTATGAGTTGTTAATCCTTTGACTTGTCAAACTTTTTGGAGAGGGATACGGCTGTGGTGGGCTCTGATTTGGAGCCAGAGGAGGGGACCGATGATGAGAATCTAGTGCCAGAGCCAGCTTCAGAAGTACCGACTGACTGCAAGCAGCCAGCTCCAGCACTACCAGATGGACTACCATCTGAGCAGGCAGAGGAGGTGGGTAAAAACAGCAGACACAGGAATAACTGTCTCTCCCAATGTAACCACTCAATTGCTGCAAAGAGAGTAGAGCAAAGGCACTCTGTAAGACTGTGCAGGAGCCTTGCCCCGTTAAATGAGCTACACTGTGGCTGCTGCTGCTGCTGCTTCTATTAATATAAAATAGAATATTAAGCACCTGAGGGCAAGGCAAGCAATGGATGGAAACTAATCAAGGAGAGAAGCAACTTAGAACTATGAAGAAATTTCCTGACAGAACAATTAATCAGTGGAACAACTTGTCTCCAGAAGTTGTGAATTCTCCAACATGGGAGGTTTTTAAGAAGAGATTGGACAACCATTTGCCCGAAATGGCATAGGGTTTCCTACCTGAGCAGGGGGTTGGACTAGAAGACCTCCAAGGTCCCTTCCAACTCTGTTATTCTTTTTCTATTCTATTCTATTCCACTGACAACAACAGCCCATTAACTCCCACTCCATATGACTTGAGAATCTTACAACCTTGATTTTGAATCTGGACCATGAATCTGGTACAGCTGGAACCATCGGACACACTACCTGACAGCATGCTGCTTTGATTAGGAACTCTTGTAAGTCAAACCTGTTGAACTTTGAGGGAAAACCTGTTTGCACAAGTGTGTGTAAGCCTCATTTAGTAAAGTACCGTATCCCTCCGTCTACATGTGGATGGTTGGCCTTGGACAAGACAGGATGTTTCAGACTGCAGCTTGACCACAAGCCAGTTTCTTCACCTTGATCTGGAAATGTTTTTTTTTTCCTTTAGGATGATTGATTTTTCTCAGTGGCTGGGACTGATCTTTTTTTTTTGCCAGGGGCTGCACTTTCATCAAACAAACAAAGCTGGCTGGAGAAGTCTGGGAACTGAAGTCCTTCAGACTTAAAGTTGCAAAGGTTGGAGACCCCTGGTCTAGATGACCTGTTTCTCTCCTTAGCTTTTGTTACTGCTGCTGGCCAGGGTATCCTTTTGAAGCCTCAAGCAACTTGGGTTTGGATTGGCCACTTTACTCTCCTTTCTCTCCTGTTACTTATCAGAAGGTGGCATTAGGAGAATTCTATTTTATATATTGAGGGTCTTAGATAATACATTTGTTCTAGCAAGTTCTGCATGGATCTCCTATATTTAGCATTTATGTGAAGCTTTTGTGAAGGATACTGAATGGGCTAAAGAAGCTCGTTGCCATTAGGGCGTTTATGAAACCCAGCTCTATTACTCCTTGCCTGCAAACTCAAAAACCTCAGTGTGCCTCCAACTTGTTAAGTAAGCAATGGCAGGGGTGGGCTTCTAAAATTTTAGCAATGGGTTCTCTGCCTGGTTGCTGGGTGGACGTAGCCATGGTGGGAGTGGCCTAGTTGGCCTCCTACACCACTTACCTGCATCCAAAACGGGCTGCATGGGGACTCCTGGGAGGGGAAGAAATGGGCGGGGTGGGGCCAGCCAGGAGTGGGATTTGTGGGTTCTCCAAACTGCACAGAATCTTAGCTAGAGGTTCTCCTGAACCCCTGCTCAGCAATCCACCCCTGATATGTAGGAAAACAAATTTTTGTGAAATCTAGACAGGATGGAATTCTTAGTAAACCATAACTAGACATCTTCCACAGATAATCCTTCCTGTTTCCCACCACTGATGCTATCTTTTCCTTTTCATGCACTTGACACGTACACAGTAAAAAAAAATTCTATTAAAGAAGGGGAAAAATGAATCAGCAGTGAACGTTGTTGAAAAAAACTCCATTGGGGAGCCTCCTCAGTCCATTAGACTCAGTGGAATTTAGTTCTAAGTAAACATGCTTAAGGGTTAATTAACAGATTTTGTCAATTGACAGCTGCGAACTCATATGAGTAATCAAGTAGGATTTATTGATTGATAGCCTTAACTGGGAATTCAATAAAACTCATCTAACCAAAGATCTGGATCTTTCTATGGTCCACTGAGCACCCAACCTAATATCCAGTGAACAAACAGAGGTGATGACCATCTTGCGACACTAACACAAATGATAAATGCTCCAATGTTGATTTTTCCCTATTGCTTGGTTATTGGCATGTTGGTCCCCATGAACTGATCATAAATGGAGTTGGGACAGCATTCTCTTGCATATGAGATTGAGGTTGTCAATGTTCTGACCCAGGCTTCCTTAAAAAGCAAGAAGCAGAGTCTTGATCCTGGCAAAACCCCTTTTATTTACACAACCTTGAGTTCCTTTCATTCACAGTCAGCAAGGCTTAGCAAACAGTCTTTCAAAGGAATGTTTATCAACAAAAACCTTATCTTGTTTGGAGAGCTGCCAAATAACTAGTTTCCAAACACAAGGCAAGGCAAAACTTGGCACAGAGTCTCTTATAGTCACAAACGGAACTTTCCGAGAGTTCCGTCTGTTGAAATGACTGAATGAACAAATTGGTTCCTGCAAAAGCCTCTCCGTTCGTTCCTCTTTTGTTTCCTATGGGAGGGGCCGATCTCTTCCAAGGTGTTGCTTTACTCCCAAGTCGACCCTGCTTTCTTAGTAGTTCTGGTTTTCTGGCAGCTCTGCGTATGCGCACACTGGGAACAGGCTCCAACTGTTCCTCTGCTTCACTGCTGCCTAGCTCCCTCTCTGCCTCCAACGCAGAGCCCTCATCTGAGCTTTCCTCAGCCCCCAGGACTGACCTATGTTCCTCCCCAACCTCATCACTGTCCGACTCTGCTGCCAGCTCTGCTGGCCACTGGCGGGCCAAAAAAGTGGGTCCTCATAGAACTGAAGAGAGGAGAAGATGCTCTGCTTCCAGACTCAAGGCATGGCAGAGACTGGATTCTTGTAACCAAAACCTTTTATCCTGGTGGCACTGATCAGCCAATGTTTCTTGCAAAGAAGCACACTTACCATATAATTTCCTGCTGAACTGAGCAAGAGAGAAAGCAGCATCTACTCTATTGTGCAACAGATCTTGCAAGCTGCCTCAGCATGGAACAAACACCGTACCATACAGAGCAGGGTGAGGTGATGAGGAGGAAGGAAGACTGCAAAGCTAAAATGAGTGACTGGAAATTATATTCCACTGATACACCAAGCATTTTGATGTCTGTTTATGTTTTTCTTCTGTTTGTTTTTCTCACTCCGGCTGGGTTTTCTGTGCCTGACATCTCATTATAGCTCTGCTCCAGGAGAAAGAGACAGCAGAGAATAGAGCCAACCCCCTCACCCCCACCCCCCACACAAACACATACACAACTGAGTCTCCCTTCTGGAATGAGCTTTGGCTATCAGCAAAACATGTTTCTGGGGAAGGAGCGAGGTAAAGAAATACAAGCAGGAAGAAGATGCTAGATGCAAGCAGACCTAAGGCTAGAGTTTTAGGACAGCAAGATGTGGACAGATGGACTAAACCCACTGAAGACAGAGAGAAGGGAACGCTGGGCAGAGTAGATAGAGAGAAAAGAGAGATGGGAGGAGATTAGATTGCTCAAAGAAGAAGCAGGATTTGCTGGCAAGTTTTATTCCCCTCTGTGCCAAAACCAGCCAAGCAACTGAGTGGGCCTCAGTGCTCAGCTTCTGCAGTCACAGATAAACCTCTGAGCTTGTTGCCCAGGTACGTTTACATTCTGCTCCACTATGGAATTATCTTCCTGGCTGCTTCTGCTGCCAGGCTCCACCCTTAGCTTGGGAGATGCTGAAATGTTTAGCAACCGTGAGACTTGGATTCAAGATCAAGGATGTCCTCAGGAAAAGGTCTGGGATTTCTTTTCTGGTGCTCAGTCTGGCTAGTAGCTGCAGGACGACTGTGAAACCGCTGTTTAGAATGTTTGTTTATTTATTGCTTTGTTAAATCAACCATTAGCTAAAATGCTTTCCCCGAAGAATTCGAGCCAATCAGTCCTCTGGAGTGCTGTAGGGAGAGTGTAAAACAGCAGCCTTTTCTCATCCCTCTAGCTGGCACAATGGCCTTGGGGAAGCACTTGACACTGGGCATTCAGCTAGGATCCGAGAAACCATAATTTAATAATATATTAATTTTTTTATGCCTCCCCTCAACTCCCAACTCTGGATGGTTGCTAGTAGGGACTCTAGGTGTTGCTGGATGTTGGTGCCAAGCTTGGCAGTATTGCTGCTTAATTTCTGGAGATAATCTCTTTTTCTAAAATTAGTTTTGAAAGCCTAAATAGCCGAAACTTAAGTCAGGGGCATCTGAGAATCCCCATAATATCTTCTAACAGAGAATTTGAAAAAGATACCCTTATGATCTGTTGTTAGTCCTGAAACCTACCAATGACTCCCCCGCAATCATTCATTTTATAAATATGCATGGGAGAAAACTGGCTTTAAAAATCTCAGTTTCATTTCTTCCCCCCCCCCCCCCACTTTCCAAATGATATTTAAGACAATCATTTGCTTTTCTACATTTTTAGGATAAGTGTGCTTTGCTAAAATATTATTAAAAAAAAAACAATAACAACCCTTCACTGGAAATTTCATCCAGCATCTCCAGTCTTGATATTTTTTGCCAGCACACAATCTGCTTAACTCTGGAAAGCTCACTATAAGATTTTTTTCTGCTCAGTTGTCCAACCTTTACTTTATGTCAGAATTCCTGCTATTCTCCTAAGATGATACTTGGCCTGCTACATATGTGCAGCCTTGAACAGACATTATGCTATATTGACTGTTTTTACTCAGCTCTCAATAAGAAAGGGAGACCCTAGAACAAGATCTAAAGTATGATATTCGAGCTTCAAAGTAGGTAATGGGGATTCTTCACCCATTTACAAGGAGGGATGGATAATGCCATGGTCTACTTGGCTGATGGCTCTGGATGTGGTTATAGCTGAATGGAGGAGGACTTTTCTTTTAGCTGTTCTTTTTAAAGAGAAACAATGCCGCTTTTATTTAGTGTTTTGCCTGGCATGTTCTTCTAAGCTTCCCACAATGAATGAATCTGGATAACAGTAGAGAAATAACTAAGCAAAGGAGAGTCATGGACAGACTATGCCAATGCTAGATGGAGAGCTATTTATGAAAAAAGCATTCAGCACATCCAGATTCTCCCTTTAGTCCAGCTGCTGGGTCTACATGCATACAGCAAATGAGGATATAGCAAGAAATGAGAAGTTCTAATCCTTTGTTTAAAAAAATCCATCTTAGACACAAACACAGAAATCAGTAGTGAAATTTCACAGGAAAGCTAATGGAGAACATCAGCAATCCGATGCCTGATCCCCAGGAGTCAGCTCTGCTGAAGTTTGATATGCTTATTCATGGCTGCAGAGGTTCAACTTGTAAAATCCATTAAGGTTTAATGGAAGATTTTCACCCAGTTGGAAGACTACTGTACCCTTTTAATTAATAATGCAAACAATCACGCAGGGAAGTGTTTTAAATAGCTAGCATGAAGCCAAAACCCCACCAGAACGAAGGAAATACTCAGACCCTGCGTGATTATTCTCTTTCCATCATTTTTTTTCCTCTTAGTATTTTCCCCACAAGTATGGGATCTGTGGGGTGTTTTTTTTTAATCAACCAAGTGTTGGTCCATTGCTTGTGTTAGGAATTGACTGACTAGCTTCTCACCCAAGCCTGACATTGTGGGCTGGGAGAGAATGATTGGCTCAAAGTCACCCAGATGGTTTTCATGCTTGAGGCAGGATTAAAATTCAGAGTTTCCTGGTTTTATAGCCTTAATCACTAGACCAAACTGGCTCTCCCTCTTCATATCAAATTCTTGTTACAAGTACATCTTTCACAAACAACATTTGAAAGCCTCATTATCACTTCCTTCACTTGCCATAATTGGGACAGATCAATTACTTCACTGCACCAAATGACTTCATTATTCCAGATCTTGACAAAATATCCCAAGGCTGTGTTCTCATAATATCCCTTTTACTCTACTTTGGGAAGAGGGCTGGAAGGAAACTGTATATGGTCCTCACAAAACAAAGCAGTTCTTGCTTTTCTAACAATGCAGCTTTGGACATGTCTACCCAGTTATAAACTCTATTACATTCAGTGGAATTTACCCATGTGAAAGCAGACATATGACACTACAACCTAAAAACTTTAATTTCTCATGAGTTGTCTCATTAATAAGCAATGCTGAAGCCATACTTGGCTGCCATAGGTGTGAGCTGTACTAAGAATGAATGAATGACTCTAAATCCATCCTGCTATAATACTACCTACCCTGCAGGCACATCACTTAGTCCCTTAAATTGGACAAACAGCAAGAATTTTGAGAATCTATTCTGTGGGTTGTCCCTGCTCTGAAATACTTGCACGGACTCATAGGCAGTAAGATTAGCACTCCCTCAAAAGATTTGAAATACATATAAAGGGAGACGTTTTAGACACTCCTACTCATCTGATCTACAACCTCCTTTGTGGAATAGAAATAAAAGTCCTCCTGTCACACATTCCTCTTGCTGAAATCAAGACAAAAGATTTGAAATCACAAATTAGAATAGGCTCTAGAATGAAGATCAAAATGCAATGGAAGACACCAATGTAATTGAGTAACCTTCTCCCTTGTCTGAAACTGTCTTTGGGTGATCATTCTTCCCTCTGTAAAACTTAACTTGTGATCTCTTTGATCAAATGGAGAGGAGGGGGGAGAGCCTTTTCCCCAAAGAGATTACTGTTTCCAATCAACAAATGTAAATCGAGCAGAAACCATGGCTCACTAGGATACCTACCGTAAATGCAAAGGCGCCACTTCTTGGAATGCCGGCTAAGTGCATTTTCTTAGCATTCCTGGAGGATATGTTTTTGCATGCTTTTGAAGAACAGAAAAAGGCAAGACTTTCCTATATAAGGGGCTGTTGAGAGAGACTTAAACTGCTACCACCTCCAACTGCTAATGTTTGTATATTGCATTCTTGGAATAAACTTCACCTGATTCAAGCAACTGCCTTCTTTATTCTTGGCTTAGAAACAAACCTGGTAAGACTTCTCTTTGTCACTATTAAGATTTCTTAGTATTATTTTTTTTAAAAATTCATTTATGGAAATGTAAATAGGCCAATTTTTGGTCCTAAAAATGCATCAAGTGAATATATAGTATAACTCAGTGGTCCCCAATCCACGGTCCGTAGACCGGTACCAGTTCATGGTCCATTGGGAACCGGACCATGGAAGTAAAGGTGAGTGTATGAGTGTGCAAAGTTCCATTTGTGCAAATGGTGTATGTGTGCCAGGGGAGAAATTCAGCAGGTTCTGAAAGGTTCTAGAGAACCGGTAGGGGAAATTTTGTGTAGTTTGGAGAACCGGAAAATACCACTGCTGGCTGGTTCCAGAGTGGGGAGGGAATGGGGATTTTGCAGTACCTTTCCCCTGCCACACCCACCAAACCACGCCCACAGAACCAGTAGTAAAAAAAATGAATTTCACCATTGGCGTGTGCACACAACCATCCCCTCTCCCCCCTTGCCACCACCTCCACTGCTGATCCACAGAGCCAGAAAGGTTGGGGACTTAGCACTTAGTCTTATATACCACTTTGCAGTTCCTTACAGCTCTCTCTAAGCGGTTTACAATCAGCCTTTTGCCCCCAACAATCTAGGTCCTCATTTTATCCAACTCAGAAGAATGGAAGGCTGAGTCAACCTTGAGCCTGGTGAGATTTGAACTGCCCAACTGCTGGCAGCTGGGGATCAGCAGAAGTAGCCTGCAGTACTGCACTCTAACCACTGTGCCACCGTGACTGCTGGTATACAGTGATCCCTCGTTTTTCGCGGTTAATGGGGACCGGAACATTCCGCGAAAACTGAAAAACCGCGAAGTAGGATTCGCACCGGAAACTTGAGTTGGTGGACATCGTTTAAAGCAAGCACTAGGGGGCGCTTGCTTCCTACCCATGCATTTCCCCCCCTGTATTTTTGAAAAACCCGCGAAGCACTGAAGCCGCGAAACACGAAGCCGCGAAAAATGAGGGATCACTGTAACTGATTAAAACCGAAATAAAATAGCATAATTAATACACTTGCCATAGCTTTTTTTTTAAGTTAACTATTTGGCATAAACTTAAACAGGGAGCACTCAATAAACTTCCTTAGGGAGGAATCTACAATTCTGGTAGTGCTACAGAACAAACCTGAGTTTGCTTCCCAGCCAAGATAATAAAGACTCTTCAATGCTGAATGCACTATGGGTAGAGAGGATCATTTGTGAAAAGCGTGTCTTCTTTTAATACATGTATCCATACATCCAATCAGGAGTCTTTTCTTTCAGCTTTGAATCAAGGACTCTGAATTAGACATGGGATATGTTTCCTAGGTTTCAAAAGAAGGATAGTTTATAGTCAGATTATGCTAGGCAACCTGTGCCCATCCAGTTGTTACAAGGGTCCAGTTTCCATCAGCCATGGCCAGCCCTGATATTGTGGCCCGCCAGTGGAGCTGGTAGCAGATTCGAACAGTGAGGAGGTTGGGGAGGAACATGGGCCAGTCCTGCAGTCTGGGGAAGGCTCTGATGAAGGCTCTATGTCAGAGGCAGAGATGGGGCCAGAGCCGAATGCCAGTTATCAGCTGCCTTCAGAGTCAGACATCAGTGAGGCAGACGAACAGCTGGAGCATGTTCTCAGTGTGTGCATGCACAGTTGCCAGATGAAGGGAACAGCTAAATAACAGGGGTCGACTTCGGAGTAAGGTCACAGGTGGACAGCTAATGGCCGCTCCCAGAGGGAATAAAAGAGGAGCAAAAGGGGAGTGGAGTTTGCAGGAGACAAGTAGTTCGCTTAATTGGTTTGTGACTCTCCAAGACTCCTTGCCAAGTTTTGCAGAATATCGGCCTGTCAGCTCTCCAAGCCAGATAAGGTCTGTGACTGTAAATCCTCCACTGAAAGACTTTGTGGGATGTGAATCAGCAGAATTCGCAGTAAATTAATAAAATGGGTTTTTGTCAGGACAAGGAGTTTGCTTCATGTTCTTAGGAAGCCTAGGTCAGAACACCTGACAAGCATCCACTCTGCTTTCCACATGAGAATTTTGAAATACAGACTTAACTAGTGAAAGAGGTGGCAGCTGCTATACTGCAGGAGTGATCTAAAGAATAAGATCTTGGAAATATGGGGGTCCACCTTGGGAGCAACTTGAGAAGTTTTGTGTACTTCCCCAGTGCTGAAAATCTTTATTTCACTTAGATTATTCTCTTTAAATCCTGGCTTCTAAATTTTCAAAGAAGGTAGTATCTAGGGAAACATATGACAAGATTTTTTGTGTTCCCATATTTCTCTAATTTTATTTATTCTTTTATCTCTCTCTTAAATTGATAAACTGTACTCTTCCTCCATCCAAATTCTCAGAGCGATGCACAATATAAACCACATAAACAACGTAATAAAAACCTGTAATATCGGAGCAGAAATCATATCACACAATAAAATGTGAAAATATCTCTGCTATTACAATGAAATAATGATATAGTGTGCAAGTGTAAAAACACAGCAGATTAAGCCATTCTTTACCCAAGCCGTACATAACAAAGGAGCCAGGCTCACCTCCCGCAAAAGGGATTTCTACAATCGGGGTGCTCTTGATTCAAATTCACAAAAAATCCTACCTTTCTCTGTGGCAGAACATACCACAAGGACTCTGAGAATGACTATAAATTACCTCTGAAGAGGTTCATAGAGCTACAGACAGTCCTTCAGTGGCACCACACTGTTACAAAAATTAGCACTGGGCACATTAAGCATCTGGAGGATGACAGGCCTTCTCTTTTTTTTTTCTTTTTTAAAGAAACAAGTTTGCAGTTTTTAAGGAATGGAAGATAAGGTGGCTGCTTTTTTGCAACTCCTCATCAAAATCTCAGAAGCTCATAAAGCAAGCAGAGCAGGATGCCCACCAGTCATAAGGTAAGATACTATCAGACATCTTTCTGCTAACCCCTTGCCCTAAAACTTATATGTTTGATTATCTCTCACTTTCATGATTGTAACCTTTCCCCTCTGGCCTTTTTCAGTCACCCTTCCGTCCTCTCAGCTCTCTTTAAACCTCCCCTATCAAAATTATTTATTACTTCTTTCGCTTAGGCCACTGTCCAGCTTGAGGCCTCCCAACTGCACCAATCTCAGCTGAATCGAGCTCTAGTGCTCTTTTATACGCTCCACTCTATTTTGCTTTTTTTTTTTTTGCTCCTTAATACACACCGCACTTTTCCTTCACAAATGCCACAGTTTCCTTATGGGCTTTGGTTGTACCCTTAGAGCAGTGATGGCTAACCTTTTGGGCTTGGCATGTGAAAAATTCAGAAAATGCCTCCCTTAATTCTGCTGGTGCATCTCTCTCTCTCTCTCTCTCTCTCTCTGATCTCTCTCCCTCCCTCTGTGTGTGTGTGTGTGTGTGTGTGTGTGAGATCTCTCCCTCTCTCTGTGTGCTCTGTGGGGGGGGCATGTGTGTGTGTGTGAGAGAGAGAGAGATCACACACACGCGCACAGAAAGAGAGAGAGAGAGAGAGAGAGAGAGAGAGAGAGAGAGAGAGATATGCCAGCAGAGTCAAGGTAGGCATTTTCTGGAGTTTTCACATGCCAAGCTCAAAAGGTTAGCCATCACTGTTCGAAGAATGCTCAGATGAAAGAGAAACAATCCCTAACAAAGAGGAATAAATTACATTATTTAAATTTATTACTTCATTGATAAACACATAATTGTAAATATTTTTCAAAATGCCTATCTGAGCCAACTCCCGGTCCCACAAGGCCTGGAAAACTTCAGAAAATGCCCTTCCACGGTCTTGCAGTGACCGAAAAGAGCTGGGAAGGTCTCCATGTTCTCATGCGCAGTTCAGAGGCTCCAGAGGCCTTGCGAGAGGGCCCTGCTCTCCTGGGGCCTCTGAGGTCTCTGGAAATTGTGTGAGAACGCTTGCAGGGTTTTTGGAGGCCCCAAGAAGCCATGTGAGAAAGCAGGGGTCTCTCACGTTACTTCTGAAGGGTCCAGGGGCTTGGCATGTCACCAAGAACAGCAAGGCGTGTCAACTGTGACCTACGTGGCATAGGCTTGCCATCATGTCTTACAGCCAATGTAAATGCAGCATTTTTATTTATTAAAATTATTTGCCACCCGTTTTGTTTCACATTCACTTCATTTTTACATTGTTTGCCCCTGAGTAGAGGGGTCTTTTTAGTTTGGATAACCAATCATTGGAATTGGTAGGCAATTAATGCATCATTTAAGTAGGTATGTCGAATGATGTTGACCAAACCAAGAATAGGTTACACATGTGGGTCTGTGCCTGGGGGCAAAATAGACTGGAACCATACAATGAGGTCATTGTTAGGAGATATCTCTGTTGGGAGACTGCAAAGTTGTGCAGCGAAGTATGCAGCTAGAGAAACGTTGCTAGTGTACACACAATTAGTAGACCAGACTAGTCAGCAAACCACAATCTTCCTTCTTCCTTCTTCAGTTAATCACAGCACACGAACAGTCAGTTATCAAACAGCAAATCAGCAAATCCGGCAGAGAGAGAGATATGCACTCTCCATACCTCCTTTTATAGTGAAGATAATTACTCTCTAATTACAGTTTCTAGCCTTCCAACATCCTTAAAGCCACAATGATCATTTGTCATCATGGTATTATATATTGCCTACCCAACTCTAGGAGTCCACTCCTAACAGTCATGATGTGTGGGGTGAAGAATTTTGGTAGTCCTGACAGTCTGGAGAGATTGTCAGTCATCCAGGTCATGGTTGTCCCAAAGGTGCTATTTCAGGAGTCAACTGGAAAAAGCACCTCTGGGACAACCATAACCTGGATGACAGAGACTCTCTGTCATCCGGGTTATGGTTGACTTTATACAGACTTTTAGCTATACAATTTGGGATGAACACCCTTTGAATGGTGTGTGGGAGTAAGAATGGATTTCCAGAGGAAAAAAATTGCAGAGTACAGGAACCTGGAGCACCACTCAGGTAACCCTGAGGACACAGATAAACCTCCCAGTGTTTCAAAGGCCCTCTAAAACAGGGGTGTCAAACTCAAGGCAGGATCCGGCCTGCCGGGTGCTTAGATCTGATCCAGAGGGCCACCCTGGAAACAGCCCATTTTTGCTGGTAGAGCTTTTGGGCCACCACAGGCACCCCTGACACAAGTGACGTATAGCTGGCCACCCCCACCCTGCCTTCTGAGGTCAAACACAACGCTGATGCGGCCCTCAAAGAAATCAAGTTTGACACCTCTGCTTTAAAAGGATGCAAGGATGCAAATGACCAGCTGTCTGCAAGGAATATAAATCCTTCCATTCCCCACTATTCTGTCAGAGCTGAAGAAGCTTCTTGGATGAGAAGTGAAACATCTTCTAAGAAAAAAAACAAAGTCCAGTTGCCTCCTGAAAAAAGCACCTTTGGTTGGCCTTAAAGGCCAACCACATACATGGTTTATATGGGCTACTTACAACACTAGGAAACCTTTCTCCTTGCAGCATTGCAAATATGGAACATAGAACGGCTGAAGGAGGCTAAGGCGGTGGATTAATGCCTGTCTCCCCACCTGCCATGCTCCTCCCTATATGCCATGCTCCTGAGCCATAACGCACCTGCAGCCAACAATCCATGAAATGAAAATCAATTACACACTGGAAAATTTGTTGACAAGTGTTTGGTCCTTTGTCCTTATTCCCGATCGCATAATCAAGCTTTACTTGTACGCAGTGATGTCTGGAGACGTTCTTTGCATGTCAGCCTTTCCTTTCCTTTTTCGCTCTTTTGTCTTCCCAAGGTTAGTTTGGCTCTGTTAAATCGCTTCTTAGGAACAAAGGCCCTTTAGGAATAAACTCTCCCATGCTATAACCCCATGTAACATGTGTGGGATAGTGCATGCCAATACTGGCTATTTAGGGTTCCCTCTTGAGGGGAGCAAAACATGCTGAGGCAGACTAGCCTGCAGGCAATCCAGTAATACTGAATATTGTGGTAAATCAAACAAAAATAGATAAATCTATTCAGTCCCCGTAATTAATGCAGTGCCGGGAATACACTGTTGTTCCATTAAATGTCACATCTCCATATCCCTCATGGAAGCCTTTTTTCCCACCAATTTGTTTGGATCAAATACCTGAACTTGTATGGATCATTTGCTCCTTTGTGAGCTGACTGATCAAACCGGGGAATTGCGTTTCTCATTTGCACACAATCTGTGGATGGCAAAACCTCTGTGGATCCCCGCAGATCTGCTTCCTCACCTGGCATTCTCCCTTCCGTTTTGTTTCTTTTTCCTGTTCCCTCCCAATGGAGCTTGAGCCATTACTGGAGAGCCTCACTTTCATTTTTTGGCTGTGATTTGCCCTTTAGAAACGAGAGGCTTAAACAGCTAGACCACTTCAGCAATGGTTAATGAAATGTAGTTTCTCTCAGGATGAGACAAACCGGCAATAGTAGCCCAATGCAAAAGCAAACGCATATCAAGCTGGTGTATTTCCCCGCCCCCCATGATATCCAGAGCCAATCATAGCAAGGAGGAACCCTCTGCTCTGCAGCAGTCTTTGAAGCTCTAAGTTCAGCCAAGAGCAATAGGCATCAAAACAATTCAGCGGTGCTAATAAACATATCTTATATCCTCCACTCCATATCAATACTTATACAAACTGAACCAAACTCGATTGCAAGAAATACGACTTCAGCAACAGAGTGGTCAACACCTGGAATGCTCTACCTGACTCTGTTGTTGCATCCTCTAACCCTCACAGCTTCAACCTTAAACTGTCTACAATGGAGCTCACTCCATTCCTAAGAGGTCTGTAAGGGGGCGTGCATAAGCACAACAACGTGCTTACCGCCCCCATCCTAACAACCCCATTTATTCGTATCCATTTCATGTATTCATAATCTTGTATATACTTATATCTATTATCCTATACACACTTGACAAAACAAATAAAACTAATAAATAAATACATGTATCTAACACATATCAAGCTGGTTTATTTTTTCCCATGATATCCAGAGCCAATCATAGCAAGGTGGAACCCTCTGCCCTGCAACAGTCTTTGAAGCCCCTAAGTTCAGCCAAGAGCAATAGCCACCAAAACAATTCAGTGGTGCTAATAAACATATCTTATATCCTCCACTCCATATCAATACTTATACAAAACTCAAGGTAAACTGCTCCAAACTCGATTGCAGAAAATATGACTTCAGCAACAGAGTGGTCAACGCCTGGAATCCATTACCTGACTCAGTGGTTTCTTCCCCAACCCCCCAAAACTTTAACCTTAGATTGTCTACTATTGCCCTCACCCCATTCCTAAGAGGTTTGTAAGGACCGTGCGTAAGTCCAACAACGTGCCTACCGTCCCTGTCCTAACAACCCCATTTATTCATATCCATTTCATGTACAGTGATCCCTCGTTTTTCGCGGTTAATGGGGACCGGAACCTTCCGCGAAAACTGAAAAACCGCGAAGTAGGATTCGCACCGGAAACTTCAGTTGGTGGACATCGTTTAAAGCAAGCACTAGGGGGTGCTTGCCTCCTACCGATGCATTTTTTTTCTATTCTGTATTTTTGAAAAACTCGCGAAGCACTGAAGCCGCGAAACATGAAGCCGCGAAAAACGAGGGATCACTGTATTCATAATCTTGTATTTACCGTGTTGTCGTCGTCTCCAAATAAGACAGGGTCTTATTTTCTTTTGAGCCACAAAATATGGCTTGGGCCTTATTATCAGGAGAGGGCTTATTGCTTTGGGGTTGCCAGGAGGCTGCTCTCCTGCGAGTAGGCTCCCGAAGAGCCTGGCACAGCCTCAGGGGCAAACGGCTGTGTTGCACTGTCACAGCAGCGCAACACAGCACCCTTGAGGTGACCACGCTCATGAGCAGCTGTCCAGCAAACCCCCTTTCCAGCCAGGTACAACACCATTCACTGACCTAGAGATATTCCAAAGGTGCTAAGCCACGTGAGGGTCTGTTTCCCCCCTACCCCCCCCCCAGCTCCCCCGGCTTGGTGCCTTCAGTATACCGCTAGGTTGGTGACTGGTGCTGTGCCTGGATGAAGAGGGGTGCCCAAGGGGCTTATTTTCAGGGGAGAGCTTATATTTTTGCCCACCTGAAAATTACGGCATGGCCTTATTTTCAGGACATGTCGTATTTTCAGGGAAACACCGTACTTATATCTATTATCCTATACATGCTTGACAAAACCAACCAACCAAACAAATAAATAAATACCTGTAACTACTTACTACTACAAGAGACGTCTTTCCAAAGGGGCAATTGTAGAAGCTAGAAAACAGCCACTTTCCCCCATAACAGTTTTCCTGCCTGTTGTTTATTTAATGCTATACATCCCCCCGCTTCAAACAGAGAACCTTCCCTAAGACACAGACATGCATGGTTCAGCTTGGATCACAATACCTTACTGTGTCCACACAGTTGCCATAGCATTCATTGCGATACACCTAGGCAAAATTCAGATTTCCAACAGTTTAAATTTTTTTTGCCTTTGAGGATACAGAAGGGTAAATTATTTCCTCAGCAGCTGTTTGTTAACCCTGCTCTGCATCATCCACACCTCTTTATGACTTTTTATACAATGGAGACATCACGGTATAGTGGTTAAGAAGATGCTCAACTAGGAGCAGGGAAATTCGGGGTCTGGTCCTCCCTTAAGTGTGGAAGCCATCTGGGCAATCTTAGGCCAGTGATTCCCTCTCAATCTCGATTCAACCTCCAGCTTTGCAACAAACCAACTGATAAACAAAGCCTCTTGTTGCGACATGCACTGATAGCTTTGCTGGAAGAACTAACTGAGCACAGTGCAAAACAAAACACATTTTGCAAACCTATGGGAACGAGGAGGAGGAGGGGAAGAGGAAGGGGAAGGGCAACAACAACATGGAATTGCAATCTCCACCCATCAGAGATAATAACATGCTGGATTTACATAGTCTTCTAATCAATACATTTGGACCTTGAATTAATCCCATTTAATAGAGACACACAGGCATTAGCATATACCATAGGCACACTGTATTCTGGATGCAAAAACACTCTAAATGTTAAGGTACCTGCTGCCTAAGTTCCCAGTGGTTGCCCTAAGATGAGTCCTACTGAATCATTCTAAAGCTTTATCTCTCCCAACGTTCTTCATCACCCAGAATTCAGATGTCTTTAGGGAAACTCATCTCCAGGGTATAAAATGTCTCCGACTGTTGCTTCATAGGAACTCGTATTTTGGACATGTTACCTTTGATTCTCAAAGCATATTAGTTATTCCAAATAGTTCTCTTTGATTCATGTATATATTTTCCACAGAGTTTTTTTTAACCAATTGTTTAAATTGATGGGCAATTATTTCATCATTTAACTATGTATGTCAAATGATACTAACTAAACCTAGATTAGGTGCCATCAACTTGGACAAAAGGCATGGAATCAAGGTGGCTATCCTGCATGGTCCATGATGGCACAATATTGGAAGCAAACAGTTGGGTATTAAGGAACCCATCCTGCATTTATTAAGATTCTAAACAGGATAGCATGAGTGATGTTTCAGATTGTTGCCCCACTGAGTTATGTGGCATGGGAGTAGGTTAGTGTAGGATATGAAAACAGTTTGGGGACAGTTTGGGAGAAATCTGTGAAATCTCAGAAGATGCTGATGTTGAGCAACAAATTGCTACAGAGATGGGTTGTTGTTGGTGGTATGGCTGGAAGCAATGGTCTGGCCCTTCCAGGAGAAAGGAAACTCATTTTGTTGAATGTGTCTGCTTCTAAACTACCAGTATCTGCCTCCTTTCCAGGTCTGGAAGGTAGCCTCAAGCTATTACTGTTGAATGCCACGTTTCTATATGGTAAAACCACAATAATCCAATAATCTGGTGGTAGATGAATGTGCAAACCTGCCATGCATCACTGATACAAAGCACAGTTGGACACAGACATGGATATCACCATGGCAGGATATACCCTTCTCTGTTTGGCTCAGCAGCCCAAACATCAAGGTCGGGGGGTTGCAGTGATGTTTTGTGACACCTTAACTGTGATTAGATATGAATGCCTGAAAGTTGAAACTGGGCCACTGACACAGTGTGTACTGACAATTCTGCTATCCAGCAGCAACCCTGCCTGAAGAATTAGATATCTTTTCCAGTTTGGTGTTGGAATCCCAAAGCCATTACAAATGGGGGGTTTCAGTCTATGCCCTGAGTGTGGGATTTAGACAGGACTAGCACGGACTAGCATGGTATGTCTTCCATGGTAACTATGAGTTTGCCCCAGATGATGTCTAGGCTGGTATATACAGGCAGTCACATGTTAGTTCTGATGTTGACCTTAGAGCAGATGAGATGTGTTTGGACGTTGGGAGACAAGATAACCTTTTCAAGTTATTATATGGTCAATATGTGGATTATGTTCTATCTCTCCAATGATGTGGAACCGATTAGGGTAGCCTGATGAACCCTGTGAGTTTTCTAAAGATGCTTGGGAGATTTTTCCCCAGGGACCTGGGCAGAAAGGTCTGTCACACACTTTCTTCAACTCTGGAACTCAGAGACAGGAAAGGTGTTGGACAAGACTGCTCCCATGTGGCCTCTCTGTAGTCAGTGATCCTGCTTCTTGGATAATCAAGGATCTCCAGAAGCTGAATGATCAGAAGAGATGCCTACACCAATATTAGGGAAATGAAGAGTGAATGCAACTGAACATGGAGGTGTTAAGAACAGATTATTGTCCAGTGTCTTATACAAGCTTATCCACAATCTTCTGCTGAGGATCAGGTGGAAAGTTTTTTTCTTGCAGGCTGCTGTTAAGTCTTTGTTGATAACATTGCTCATATTCACTTTATATTGAATGCCATTTAACTTCAGTACAGCAAGATTAGTGAGGTTACATCTTGAGAAATCATCCTGGATTCTTTTGAATTCACAGTCTAAGAAAGTGGATGGGGTAGGTTGAGACCCATCATTGTGCATTAAACCCAGAAACTTCATTTTGGAAAGGAAAAATGCCCCGATAGTGGAAGGGGTACAACTATTTGCCTTGATGGAGGCAGTGGTGTGCTCCTCCTAGCAGAGGATCTCTCCAACAGCAACTTGGAGAAAATGGACTATTTTTGTCCATTTTCTTATCTTCTCGTTAGGGGGGAGATTTTTGAAGAAGGCAGTGTGACTTCAGTTGTCACACAGCCTAGATAAAATGAATTAGCTAGATCCCTCACCTCAGATTTTGTCCTGGGTCATTCCAGCAAATATATGTCATCAGGAGCCACATGAAGGCAGTTCATGTCTGGTCCAATGGGGCATTTTGATGGCATTGAATAATACTGACTGTGGTATTTTGCACCTTTTGTGAGGCTGAGGGCCTCATTTTATGGTGATCCTGATCCTCCCTAAGAGGGCAGTTGCAGTTGGTAGCTGGAAGGGAGGAATAGTTGAGCTTGTTGAATTTATTGTTGAATTCATCACATTTACAGACAACACCAAGCTGGGGGCATAGCTAATACTTTTTTAAAGATAGTCAAGATCCATAATGATCTTGACAGACTTGAACAGTAGGCCCTATCCAACAAGATGTAGTTCAGTGGTGAGAAAAGTAAGGTCCTGCACTTAGGCAGGAAAAATCAAATGCCCAGGTGCAGAACAAGTGGTACTTGGCTCAATAATAGAGGGATTTAGGTGTCCTAGTGGACCACCATACATTGCCTGTATGTATGTATATGCATATGTATATGTATATATCTCAATGCAATTTTAGGCTGCAACAACAGAGGAATAGTGTCAAGACCATGAGAAGTGATAGTACCATTTTACACTGCACTGGTGAGACTGTACCTGGAATACTGTATCCAGGTCTGGTCACCATGATACAAAAAAGATGTTGAGATCTAGAAAGTGTGCGGAGAATAGCCAACAAAGATGATAAAGGGCCTGGAGGCTCACAAGATGAACAGTTGAGGAACCTGAGTATGTCTAGGCTTATCAAAGAGAAGGCCTGGGGAAAGACACGATAACTGTCTTCTAATACTTCAGGGACTAACTATCAAAAAGAAGAAGGGATTGACATTCTCTACAACACCAGAGGGCAGGACAAGAATGGATGGAAGCTTGTCAAAGGGAGATACGACCTAGAATTAAGGAAACTTTTTTCCAACAGTGAGAACAATTAATCAATGGAATAGCTTGTCTCCTGGGGCTTTGGGTCTCCATCAGTGGAGGTTTTCAAAAATAGATCAGAGAACCATTTGGCTGGGATGGTATAAGACTCCTGTCTTGAGCAGGGAGTTGGACTAGAAGACCTCCAAGGTCTCTTCCAGGCCTATGTACATATTATGATGCGTGACTACCACAGAGTTCGGTTCTCTCTCTGATGCTCTTTAATGTCTACATAAATCCATCAGTTGGAGTGAGCTATCCTCTATGTGCTGATTATATTCAATTATATATCACTATTCCAGGCAAGGTGGAGATAAGAGTGGAAGTTCTTGGTTTCTTCCTAAAAGTTGGAACAACAACAACAAAAACTGTGACAACAACAACTGAATCAGAATAAGATGGAAGTGCTGTTTGTAAATAATCAATCTTTCCCCCAGTTCTTAGATCAGGTCTAAAAGGACCACACTCTCCTTAAAAGACCAGATCTGCAAGTTGAGGTGCTCGCAACTCCTGTTTGAACAGTAGAGGGAGATCATGACTATGGGAACTTTTGCACAATTTGCGGTCCTTTTCCAACGAGGAAGTCCTTATGACAGTGACTCATGCTCTTGTTGCCTTGCAATCAGACTGCTGTAATGCACACTACATGAGGTTGCTTTTGAACATGATTCAGATTGTAACAGTCCTGCTGTTGCTGGAGGGGTGTTATTTCTATAGCACAACACCTGTGCAATTGTCACTGCGCTGGTTGCCAGTAGGTTTCTGGGTCAAAATTCAAATAGCTAGTATAAATCTGTAAAGCTCTTTTAAAAGGCACAGCTCCTAGCTTACTTTGGGCTCCGTCTCCTCTGTAAAATGCCCATCTTGTGAGGTCTTCCCAAAAGAGGATGCACAGGATCTCCACCCCAAAAGCAAGCAACAGGCCTCTTTTTTGGGAATAGCCCCAAATTATGCTTATCCCTTGAGGTCTATTTCATACCCAAATAGTTGGGCGTTTTCAGTGGACTATTAAGACAGCCTTTTTTTCAAGAGGCAGTTTGGCACTAGGTTGGGTTGATTTGTTTTGATCTTCTACTTTCTGTTTGATTTTTTTGGGTTCCATTTTATTCTGTCTAATCATAGCTTTTACATAATATGGGCTGAGGTTGGGTTAGTTTGCTTTTCTTTTAAATCGCTATGTTTTTTTTAAAATACTGCCTGTTCTTGTGAAACACTTCAAGTCAGTGTGCTATAGCAGACTATAACATTTATGTAAGCAATAATAAAGAAATAAGCCTATCTCCATTGTCACAACAAGTCAATACCTCTTTTCTCTGCCTCCTCTTTTCTCCACAATGATGCCAACGTCATGCGCAACGTAGGCTCTTCTCTCTATGGATACCCAACATGACCCAAATGTAACATTTACTCCCTTCCTCACCATCTTCAGAGAGACAAGAAGCCAGGCACTCACCACTTTAAAGTCAGCGGGACCACACGGCTCTCCACGGAACAAGCAGGAGAGCAGCATTTCCTGTATATCATGGCCAGCTCGGTCTGAGAACTCCCGCATGTTAAAAGGTTTGGGCTTGAAGTTGCGGAAATTTGCCTTCTCCTGCAGGATGTCCAGCTGTTTCTCATCAGCCATTTGGGTGTCCGGAATCTCATACCTGAGGGGGGGGAAATGAAAAGCATAGTCACAGGAGTTGTGTTTGGGTCTCCCTATTGGTTGGGTTGGTTCAATCCACGGAGAAAGCGCCTGAGCCTCAGACGCAAAGCATCTGTAAGACCGGTGGGATGGTCAGATGGATGCCGGAGATACACCTGGGACTTCTCCGTTCCAGCAGTAAAAGCACAGTGTAATTAAAACCTAACATTGAGACTCTTCTCTGAAAATAAGCAACTGTTCTTCACTCCTTGCAAGACTAACCAGGCATTTTCAGATTATATAATTACTCCTAAAAAAAAAAAGGAAAAGAAACAGCCACTTGCCACTGAGGCAGCTTTTCCACTCTCCAAAGGCATAACACATTTTACATTAACAACCAAGATGATGTTCTCCTGCGCGACAGCTACACACTACAAAAAGAAACCCCACCAGATATCGGCTGTTCCCTTGATTTTATGACAACTCTTGTCATAAAGAAGGGAGTGCATGTGAAACAGTGTACGGAGTTTACATTCTAGAAAGAGACAGTCAAAATGTTTAGGCATAGCCTTGCACACACTTGTGTTATGCATTTACCCCTTTCACAGCCTGTGGATGTTTAATACCAATACACATCGTGTCCGCTTCATTAACAGCAGTCAAGTCGTGTCTCTTTGGGGAATCGAAGAAGTGGTTTCAATACTTCCTATCTCCTCCGGGGCACAGGATGTGCCAGCTTTAATGTTTCAACCCAGCCTGCTTCTTCATTAGCCTGCTTGGTGGACGAGGATCATCCTTTGCCAATGATAGCATGAGCTCTGAATGAGACCCAAGAAGGAAAGCGTGAATATCCCAGGCCAAAAGAGAACCACGTGTTTTATTAGAGCAGAGAAATGGAAGTTCGGCTGGCTTGAAGCCTGCGCTAAGTAGTGTCAAAAGCCACATTCCAAACATGGCAGAGGTCAAGGTGAGATGTGGTGGTGGTCGGTGGTGTATTAACTATTAAGCAGACTAAGCACGTGCTTAGGGCACCAGGCCCAAAGGGGCCACTTCAAAGTTGAGAAAGAAAAAAAACCAATGAAGATTTGTACAGAATGTACAAAGGAGGGGGCCACCCAGATTTGTCAGTGTTGAGGGCACCAGTGAGCCTTAATCCGCCACTGGTGGTGGTGGTGGGAAGGCATACAGCAAAACATTGTGTGGAGGGTGTTAATGGTGTCTTTTGCAAGGCTCAAGGCACTTAGTTCCTTCTTTTAAGCTCTCCAAACTCAACTCCCAGCGACAACAGTTTAGACTTTGCGGTGTGTTTATTTATTTATTAAATTTATATGCTGCCCATCTCACTCTACAGTGGGACTCTGGGCAGCTTCCAATTAAAATTAATTATACAGATAGATAGATAGATAGATAGATAGATAGATAGATAGATAGATAGATAGATAGATAGATAGATAGATAGATAGATAGATAATTATTTTCACAACTTCCTGTTAGGGCCCCATTAAGGGAGGAGACATACTGTTTCCCTCTCTGCCTTTCGGCTCATCACCAGAGACCATCTGGTGAGAGCTAATAAGCTCGAAATAGATCTATCCTGGTCTCTCTCTAATTTAATTTATTGATCAGCTCATAAAACTAACACACATATCTAAAAAATCACACAATGTAATTCGTGGCTTGCTGTCTAGATGATCTCTGGTGATGAGTCGAAAGGCAGGAAAGGAAACAGTATGTCTCCTCCCTTAATTGGGGCCTAATAACAGGTTGTTGAGAAACAATTACAAGGAGAAGGGCGGGGTATAAATTTAATAAAATAAAATAAAATAAAATAAAATAAATATATATATATATATATATATATATATATATATATATATATATATATATATTCTCTTATAGATTTTCACGGGTGTAAGTATGCTGGTATTGTTGTATTCGGGTGTTTTCCCGTGTAAGCATGAAATTGTTTTTGCAACGTTTCGGCAAGATCTCACTTGCCATCTTCAGGCTTCGGTCTGTGGTTATGAAGGTGCCGCCCTTCCTTAAATCTTGGTGGGGGTGGGTGGGTGGAGTGCTGACTGTTGTTGTGAGTGGGTTGATAAAACTAACTCATAAAACTAACACACATATTAAAAAAATTACATAACGGAACTCACGGCTTTCTGTCTGGATGGTCTTTGGTGATGAGCCGAAAGGCAGAAAAGGAAAGCAATATGCTTCCTCCCTTAATTGGGGCCCTAACAGGGTGTTGTGGAACTGGCGACACCCAGGGGAAGGGCCTTCTCTGTGGCGGGCCCTGCCCTGTGGAACGACCTGCCCCCTGAACTCCGTACCATTACTGACCTCCGCCTCTTCCGCCAGTGTTTAAAAACACATTTGTTTCATCAAGCCGGCCTTGCATAGCCTCCGCTGTTGACTAGTTTAGATAGTTTTAAAATGGGGGGGGGGGGGTGTCTTAATTGGTTTTTAGCACAGGATTTCATATTTAATAAGCTTTTAAAATTTTATATTTTTGTATTGTTTTGTATATTATTTTAATTTTCCTGTGCGCCGCCCTGGGTCCGTTTGGAGAAGGGCGGGATATAAATCGAATAAAATAAATAAATTATAGGTACTTATCCTCCTGTCTCAGCTGATGCAATAAGAAGAACCTGGCTGGCTGAATGGCTAAGGCTCTTGCCTGACATGCAATACAGCCCTGGTTCGAATCCCAGTAAGGGTATGGCTAGCTGATGAGAGCTAAAAAGCTCAAAATAGATCTATACTAGTCTCCCTGATTTATTTATTGATCAGTTCATAAAACTAACACACACACACACACATATGATGCTTAACAAGGTTACAAAGGTCCAAAACCAGAAAGACCACATACAAGAATAGTGCAGTGATGGTTTCTTCCCTATGAGTCTACCAGCCACCTCCAACATAGAGCGCTTCCATCAGGACCCCAAGTCAGCTGAAGGCAGAAATCCCAGGTTGCACTGCTTGCTTTCCCACCTTACAGGAATGTTCTCTGTTCTCCTACTAGGACAGCCATTGAAATGCTAAAAATCTGGCATTTGAATAGTGTTTCTTGAGAACACCTTTAATTCCCAGAATCTCACTTTGATTTAGAGCTAGTTTCTTTTCTATAAGGACTAGAAAAGAATGGTGGAAATGCCTGGTAACATTGCAAAGGTGCAGTGAAGGCCCCGAAGAAGCTTTTTAGTGGTCGAGAAGACAGTTCAGGGCCTTCTATTGTTCTATAATAGCTTGTGAGTACAAACCACCCAATGCCACCCATGCGAAATCAGTGGAGGCTGCAAATGCAAAATCTGGAGGTTGCCCAGTTTGTTTGCATCTGTTCAGCAAAACAGGCTATTAGAGTCGATTAGAATTACAAAGTACGCTGGTGAAACCTGAAATAATGTTGGTCCCTAAATCTCTAACAAATGTGTAATGGTGATTTCCTGGTTATCAGTGCATTTAGTATGGCCTGCAGCTTAAAGTCCTTACGGTACAGAAAACTCTGCCACACTAGCAGGGCAAGCTACTGCATATAAACAGGGTGCAAACCCCAAACCTATTAACACTGATGATGTTAGCTAGACAGGTAATGAAAGATCTGTAAACAAACTCAAGATAATATCAAGGACTCCATAGCTCAACCCTGAGCTACAGATATTCTCTTTTACTGGCTCCTTTTGATAACACAGAATAACACACAAAAACATAGAACATTTTCAGGAACTCCCATACAGATCATGTTTATATGAAGAAGGAGGCAGATTGGGATGCTACAGCTATTTAGCAGCCAGAAACACTGGCCAGTAACATTTGCTAGTACAACATTTTACTCGCTTTTGGATGACTTAGGCTAGCACGATCCCTGGAACACTTTTGATTGTGACTTTGATGTGTTGATTTCTGCATGTCTAAACTGCTTTCTATTTGCAAAAGGAATCAATAAGGGTTCTAAATAAAGTATCAGACATTTAAGCAGATTTCTGAAGGAAATAAACAGGTTGCTGGGGATAGGGAGCAGACTGGAGGCCTTCCCCAGTTGTCCAGAGATAGGCAGAATGCCACCATTCCATGGAACCCTGTAACTGTCAATTGAATAGGACGGATTCACTGGTATGACTTGATTGACATTTCTATCTTGTTGTTGTTTGTTGTTTATTGGGCTTATATGCCGCCCTTCTCCCGAAGGACACAGGGTGGCGTACGACATAAAAATACATAATACAAAAGTTAAAAAAATAAGATTAAATAGAGAATCCAATAAATGAACAATTTACAGTTAAATTTAGAATAAATTAAAATTAACAATTAAAATTAATAATTTATTTTATTCAGGCCAGGCCGGCTTGCTGAAAAAGCCAACTTTTTAGGGTGTGCCGGAAGGACGGGAGGTCAGGAATTATGCAAAGCTCCGGGGGCAGCTCATTCCAAAGGGAAGGCGCTCCCACAGAGAAGGCTCTCCCCCTCGGGGTCGCCAGCCGACACTGTCTGGCCGACGGCACCCTGAGGAAGCCAACTCTGTGGGATCGTATAGGATGGTGGGAGGCTACTGGTGGCAGTAGGTGGTCTCACAAGTACCCTGGGCCTAAGCTATGGAGCACTTTAAAGGTTATAATTAATACCTTGAATCGCACCCAGAAAACAACTGGCAACCAGTGCAGGCTGCCTAAAAGGGGTGTAACATGGGAGCACCTAGGTACCCCCATGATAACTGCGCGGTCGTATTCTGGACCAGCTGAAGCCTCCAGGTGCTCTTCAAGGGCAGCCCCATGTAGAGAGCGTTACAGTAGTCCAGGCGAGAAAGGACGAGGGCATGAGTGACTGTGCACAGGGCATCCCAATCCAGGAATGATCTAATGATTTCAAGGTGCATTTAAACCCTGACTGGTGAAGTCTGGAAGGCATCATCCCGCTCTATTTGGAAGGCCCCAGGTTGAGAAAACCTGTCCGGTGCTGTGGGTATTAATGTCAACTAGTAACCAATTAGCTTCTTGACACTTAAAGGAATTAGGATCTGTTTGGCACATTTTTAGGATATGAAAAATTCCATAACTTTCAGAGAAACCTATGGCCAACCCTCAACATTGTTCGGCTGATAAAATTAAAGAATAAATCAAAAACATATCCTGTTTCCCTGAAAATAAGATCTCCCCGGACAATAAGCCCAACCAAGCTTTTGAGTGCATGCGCTAAAATAAGCCCTCCCCCTGAAAATATTGCAACACAGCAGCAGCCATGAGGTGACCACACTCGCCGCCTCCTGCACCTCAAAAATAATATCACCTCCCTGAAAATAAGGCCAAGAGCTTATTTCAGGGGTCAAAAGAAAATAAGACCCTGTCTTACTTTTGGGGAAACATGTTATTCTCCATCAAGAAACCAGTAAATTTGATTCTTGGGATAAATAAATCTACCAGGTTTATGCATAGGTTGCTTATTTTCCAGAAATATGCAAAAGTGTATGCAACAATCCAGATCCCAAACCCTTTTCTCCCCCTGTAGTGGAACAAAGGGAAAAGGAGAACAGTTTATCTCTAATCTTGTGGGGTGGAAATGCAGGAGTATCAATTTTAAGTCCCCTCAGACATCCCATTCTTGGCTTTGTGCAAGGCTCCTTCTGTCATGCGAACCAAGAATAGGAAACTGTAAGACTTCTAAGCCACCACCCACAGTCAACACATATACAGTTATTATCTATGAGAGTTTTAAAAGCCCTGATGTATTAGCAGATGGCATACTTTGCACATAGAGAACCACATTAGATCAGTGCCATGGGTCGGACTGCTACAAATACTTACATGCAAGCTGTCCATGCTATCCCTTTTTCTTCTCTTTTTCCAAATTACAGTTGTGGAAAAGAATATCTATATCTATATCTATATCTATATCTATATCTATATCTATATCTATATCTATATCTAATCTATATCTATATCTATATATCTATATCTAGCCCCATGTATAGCTATATATCTGTATATCTAGACAATACAATACAATAGCAGAGTTGGAAGGGACCTTGGAGGTCTTCTAGTCCAACCCCCTGCCTAGGCAGGAAGCCCTATACTGTTTCAGACAAATGGCTATCCAACATCTTCTTAAAGACTTCCAGTGTTGGGGCATTCACAACTCCTGGAGGCAAGCTGTTCCAGAGGTTAATTGTTCTAACTGTCAGGAAATTTCTCCTCAGTTCTAAGTTGCTTCTCTCCTTGATTAGTTTCCAACCATTGCTTCTTGTTCTGCCCTCAGGTGCTTTGGAGAATAGCTTGACTCCCTCTTCTTTGTGGCAGCCTCTGAGATATTGGAAGATTGCTATCATGTCTCCCCTAGTCCTTTTTTTTCATTAAACTAGACATACCCAGTTCCTGCAACCGTTCCTCATAATGTTTTAGCCTTCAGTCATCTAATCATCTTTGTTGCTCTTCTCTGCACTCTTTCTAGAGACTCCACATCTTTTTTACATTGTGGCGACCAAAACTGAATGCAGTATTCTACCATCCATCCATCCATCCATCCATCCATCCATCCATCCATCCATCCATCCATCCATCCATCTACTGTATATCTATATATTTATATATCTATATCTACTGTACATCTATCTATCTATCTATCTATCTATCTATCTATCTATCTATCTATCTATCTATCTATCTATCTATCTATCTATCTATCTATCTATCATCTATCATTTCTATCTATATCTATCTACCTACCTACCATTTCTCTCTCTCTCTCTCTCTCTCTCTCTCTCTCTCTCTCTCTCTCTCTCTCTCTCTCTCTCTCTCTCTCTCTCTTTCTTTCCACACCCACACACACCCACACCCACACCCACACCCACAAACCATTTTGGGGAAGCAGGTAGCAAGAAATCCAAGCCACACTGCCTGCAAGGAGCAAAGACAGGCTACCAAGTCTGCTCTAAATTTTGGATTCCACCCCCACAAGAGAGATTCAGAATAAACTGCCGGAAATATGCTTAGCTGACGGTTCTCCGATTTGGCCACTGTTATTTACTTATTTATTATATTTTTCTTACCCCATCTTTATTACTTTATAAGTAACTCAAGACAGCAGACCTACCTAATACTCCTTCCTTCCTCCTCCCACAACAACCACCCTGTGAGGAGAGCTGAGCTGAGAGAGCATGACTGGCCCCAAATAACCCGGCTGGCTTTCATGCTTAAGGTGACGCTGGAACTTAGAGCCTCCTGGTTTCTAGGCTGGAGCCTTAAACATTACACCAAGCTGGCTCTCTTCATTGGCATGAAACCCAATTGATTAGATGGACCACTGGCTTAACTCAAGGCAGCAGGTTTCTCATTAAGATGCCACACTTTAACTTACAAAAACCAATCCTGACAAAGTGAATGACCATTCAACTGGGCAGCTTTAAAAAGACGCGGAGGCAAAGGCATGGAGGAGCTGTCTACCCTGATGCTCTGAGCCCTGACAGCTAAACAAAGCCTCCTTGGTCAGTGGCAGTATACCACCACACCTCATTAGGAAAAGCAGGGCTGGAAGAGAAGCCGATTGTTTTTAATGTCTGTTTTTAGATTTTTAAATTTTCCACTGCCATCTGGCTGGCAGCTACTAGAAATAGGGTTGGAATTATTTTTTCCCCAATCCAACTAGTTCTTTTTTGGGTTTTTTTTAATGTTCTGAAATAAAGGACGATTTGTTATGCTCTATGAAATAGTGGCATTTTGGCCAAAGAACAGCTCTTAAAAGAAGGGGGGGGGGGAAAGGGACATTTTGTAAAATTAGCTTTCTCGGCCCATGATTCAATACTATAGTCATATTTGCCTACTTCACTTGGGTAGAGAGCAGGTAGCAAGATAGGCAATGGGGATCAGTTGCTCCAGGCAAGTCTGGTTCTGTAGCGAAATATTTGTCATTCAAGCAAATAAAATTAATCAGGTAAAATATAATTCCAAGAACTGATTGAACCATGGACTTCAACAGAAAAGAGAATGGAGAAAAATCATTCTGATAACGGATGCACTGAGAAAACAAAAGTCTGCTCCAGCCTCTTGCATATACCACTTAAAACAGATCACACCCCAGTAGCAAGCTTTGCAACAGGTTGAAAGTACTAGCTCTTCTCCTCCCTCTGTTTAAATTTCATACCGTCCTGAGTTAAAATCTATAAAAACTAATTGACAGAAAATCATCCTCTCCTCCTGCCTTGAGGAATACAACTGAACCAAGTTACAGGGAAGCACCTGGCTGATCAAATTGATGGACCAATACCTGGTTAGTCGCAGATAGGGGAGACTGCCTGGTAATCCCAAGAGGTGGAGCCTAGAGGTGGAGCTCTCGCCTCCCAATCAGGAGGTTGTGAGTTCAATCCTAGGTAGAGGCACATGTGGGGTCTCCTGCTTGCGCAGGGGGTTGGACTAGATGACCTGCAAGATCCCTTCCAACTCTGTTAATCTGTCTAGACTGGGAAGTCAAAACAAACCCTGGATGAAAACACTAGCCAACCACTTTTGTGCGGTTGCCAAGAAAACAACACGGATATGTTAATTCCTAGGAGTCAAGCTCAGTTCAAAGGAGATGTTACTTTTATATACTGGGGAGTTGCGATTCTCTCCAGTAGAGGGCAGTAAAATGCTGAGATGAGAAAGATGACATGGGGGGGGGTTTGTTTGTTTTTAGGGGGCCTCTTGGAATCCTGACTCAGGAGCTGTAGAAAAGATAGCAGTTGGCAGCCTCAGCTTCCCAGGGCTCAGTTTCCTCTCAGAAGGGGCTCCCCCTGTTGCTCCTCTGCAGCTGATATCCAGGACGCCCCCAAACTCTGATTTACCCTCTCAGGCTGATTCGTGACTGGCTACGGATCTCGGCTCCAAGAATCTGAAAACGGGGGAGTCCAAGCAGCAGACGACATTCGCTGCCTTGTGTCAAAAATACAAGAAATATTTGTGGTTCAATCCACAGCATGGGAGCACATCACCCTTAAAGTGCACGAACAGAGTAAAATAGGCAACAGGATCAAGGCAGGCTCCATAGGGGCCACACGGGGCCCCTTTGCCGCACGCAGGTAGCAGATAGCTTCTCCAGTGAAATGCATTGCATCTGAAAAAGAATCAAGCACACAGAGCCACAGGCCTGGCTTGAAAAAGAGCTGGCCATGTTCAGCCACAGGAACTCACTGGGTGACTTGAAGCCGTCACGGTTTCAGTCCTTCCTACCTTACAGGGTTGTTACTGTGGGAATCAAAGGGGCAGATAGCCTGGGAAAAGGTCAGCTGCCTGTATAACAGAGACGCAAACCACCTCCGAAGCCCATATGAGACCCAGGTCAGTGACCACGCATATCAAGTCTCCCTCAACTTGGACTCCACTCCTGCGGACTTTATAGACTACAAGCCATGCAGTTTTCTTGACAACAATACGGAAGCCGTTTGTCATTCTGCCAGTGCTAAATAGCTTGTCACGCAGAAGCGCTTTCAAATGTGTGTCAGATCACAGTATGAAAATATACATGTTGCATACTTCAGTGCCCAGTTCAAATACGTCCCATCCCACACATACACACACACCCGGCCTCCTGTAGTGGCCACAAGTGCGGCAACTGTTGCACGCCGTCCCAGAGATGCTTTGGGACCTCTGGCTTTGCACACTCGCAGGGCACGGGGGGGGGGGAGTGGTTTCCCTCTCCCCATCCTTTGACCCACCTGCTATTAAGCAGGGCAAGGAGCTCCCCGGCATGGTAGAGATCATTCTTGGTCACCCGGCTGAAGCGAAACTCGTTGAGGTTGCAGAAGGTGATGGCTGGGAAGGTCATGTGGCTGGCAGCCACCTCGTCCAGCTTGGTGACGTGAGGGTAGCGAAAGTAGTACTGGATCCTCTCGTTGCAGACGAAGACCAGCACAGCCAAGGAGCCCAGGAAACACAGGGTCCAGAAGATGCGCTTGACCGACAGGCGCTCGTAAGAGAAGATGTGGGACAGGCCGTGCAGCGTGGAGCTGCTGGCAAATGCCTCGATGCTGACCGGCTGTCCGTTTTCCACCTCCTCCTCGTCCACCTTCAGGTCCATCATGGTCAGAGCCGGAGCGGGGCGAAGGGTGGGGGGGATGGACAGGGGGAGGAAGCCGCACTAGATGGAAAGGAGACAAGTGCTCAGGATGCGTCTCTGGCCAGCTTGGCCATTACCCCCAATTGGGGAAGCCCTCAACCCAGCGCCCCTTCCCTTCCCCAGCTCTTGCCTGGAGACGATTTGCTCCCAGGCGGTCTCCTCTCCACCCTGCCCTCTTCCAGCCAGCCTCCAGCCTCCGCTGCACTTTTAACCCGGGCCGGAGGGATCCTCCCCCTTCTTCTTATCCCCCACCCACCCCCAACATACCCAGCAAGCCAAACCTGAAAGCAAGGCCAGCGGCGGCGGCCGACCGTCAGTGCTCAGCGGCGGCGGCGACGACGGCGACGGCCGCGGCAGCGGTTCGCCGGCTCAGCGGTTTGGGTTTGCCGGGAAAGGCAGGCGCGAAGACACGGCTGGCGAAGCGAGCGCGAAGGCTGCCCGGCTGAGGCGGCACCTGCCGCTGGAGGGCGGGGGATGGCGGCGGGAATCCTTTGCCCGCCGCCGCCGCTGCCGCTGCTGCTTCTGGCCTCGCCTTCGCGCTCGGGAATCCAAGAGAAGCGTCGATCGCCGGAAAGCAGCCGGCGGAGAAGCTCAGCGACCAGCGGCGGCTGCTGCTGCTGCTGCGGCGGCGGCTGCCTCTCCCCCAAACACATGGAGGCTCCCCGGTGGCGTGGCGAGAGAGGCCGTTGCTTTGGGGCGGGGAGTGGAGGGGGGGGGGCGAAGTGAGCGCGGGCGGCGGGAGACGATCGCGCCTGGCGGCGAGGCAGCAGGATCTGCGGGGAGTCACTGCGTCCGAGGCGAGGGCGGCAGGGCCCGGCTGCGCTACCCCGGAGTCTTGCGAGAGAGCGCCGGGTGGCGGCGGAGGCGGAGGCGCATGTGTGTGTATGTGTGTCCCTGTGTGTGCGCGCACGCCTGTGCGGGAGGAAGAGGAGGAGGAGGAGGAGGAGGAGGAGAGCGGTTCGGAGGTGCCGGGCTGAGATTGCAGGGTGGCTGTGTGCGCATCGGCGGCGGCAGCGAGGCTGCGTGAGTGTGTGCGGCGCGCGGGTTGTCAAAGGCTCCCCTCACTCTTTCGGCATCGATCAACGTTTCCTTCCTCCCCCTTGAATTAAATCCAAAGTTCCTTCTCGCCTCTCCCCCCCCCCCCCCCACTTCGTCAACAAAAAAAGGGAAAAAAATCAAAAGCCAAATCCGCACCGTCGGGAAGCGAGCAAAGCCCAGTCCGCGCTTCAACATGTCCAGCAGGTATCCTGAAGTGGCGTTTGCAAGTGGCCAGATGCAGGACTGAGAAACAACGAGGGTTGTGTTGTAAAGGTCTGTCCGTGTTCATTTTAAGGGCAGGGGGTTACTGTGGAACTCAGGCCAGCTCTGGTTTTCCCGACCAGGACTTATTCCAGATTTAGGTACAAAATGGTCTTGTCACATTACACGTACAGCAGTTGCTTTACACCGAAAGTATATATCAGGTAAGTAGGTAAGTCTAAGTATGAGAAGGTACTCTCAGGTTTTCACTCAGGATTTGGTTCACCAGGCACTCTTTATGTTTGCCCTGGCTCTGTCGGGCGGGGAAAAAATTGTTTGCTCCAGCACTAGTAACACCTTTTAAGTGAGGTCTAGTCATACAATCAGTTGCGAATGAAATCCAGAAAAGCGCCTCTCAGATCTCCATCCGTCTTAACAGCAGATCTTCCCAGAAAAACAAAAACAAAAATAGACAGACACAGACAAAAAAAAATAACCTTCACTGAGAAGAAATTCAGCTTGCAACCAGCAAAGAAGCAATAATTAATTGGGCCAATGAGGGGATTTCATTCTATGACTGCATTCTCTCTCTTTGTGTGTGTGTGCGTGCTAGCAGTGCCAACATCTCTTTGCACTTCTTCCTTTTACTCAGACATGAAAGTCAGCCCTTGATCAGCAACCCATTTCTTGATACACTGTGTATTACTAGCACTTGTAAAGGATTCCTCTCCCCAGACGTGCCAACACACTTCTAAAAACAGAGCAGCTAGTCCCTGTTGAATTCTCTGTCTAGTAGTGAAAAATGCTGTTTTGTAGCTTCAGGTAGCTGGCAAAGACAGCTTTACTGCCGGGGAAGGAGAGCTCCCCCACAGGAGGTGACTGTGTCCTTTGCTATAGAAGACGTATGCAGCAAGAGTCAGCAATTTAGTGGAAGGAAAACACGGCTCAAGAGCCTTGAGAGCACTTGATTAACTGCACCTTCTTCCCTGCTACTCAGCCAGAGCTGTCGTTAATGTGAACATACCAATAGGCTTGGTCTTGGCCCAGTGAAATCAATCGCTTTAAAGAAACAAAGGGGGCTGGAGACAAAATCAGGATCAAGAGCACAGAGCCGGTGGAGGAAACACCCAGATAAGTTCCAGTTTGGCGTTTCAGTAGGTGGGAAGAAGAATCTTATTTTGCCTCATTGCACAGCCGCATCTGAAAAAGGCACAAAGGCATGCCTTTTTCACATGGAACACATGGCCCTGGCTTTGGTTTCTTCTTGGTGCAGAGCTGAAGGCATGCACGGCACGAAGAATGTAAACAGTGCCAGGTTATTATTTTTTTTGCACGTGCATGGAAAACCTGGACTACAGTTTTGCATTTCCTTCTTTTGTTCGGTAAAAACAGCTGTCTCCATTAAGTAGACAACAAATATGTTCAGACCGGATTGAGAGGAGAACATCTGGGCCTGCTGTGCTGGGCAGCCTTTGTGCTGTAAGTTACAAAGCTGTGCACCAATTTTGGCTGCCTTCCCCCCTCCTCCCCTTTTCTTGTGAGCCTGGAGAGGCAATTGAACGCTCTCCCCATCTTCCTGGTGCTTTGGCAGAATTAACCAAATCTGGAAGGTTAGCTTATGACCTGTCACAGCTATTGCGGTTGGAGCCTGATGTGCAATTTAAGAATCAAATAAATGCCATGATTTATTTATTTAGCGTTCATTATCTATTTATTTATTATCTATTAATATTTATAGGCCTTCCAATAACAAACAGTACTCTGGACAGCTTGTAAGAACAGCCAAAGGATAAAACCCAACTATTAACAAGAAAGATTATAAAGGGTTATAAAATGTGCAGAAATATTCAACTAGTGAAACAAAACCAAACCACTTAAGCCAGGGATGTCCAAACTTGGGAACTTTAAGACTTGTGGACTTCAACTCCCAGAATTCCCCAGCCAGCTATGCTGGGGAATTCTGGGAGTTGAAGTCCACAAGTCTTAAAGTTCCCAAGTTTGGACATCCCTGACTTAAGCTGTTCTAAGAGATGAGTCATAGCTTTGGATTCCCAAGAAAAGGTTGGAAAGATCTGGTCAAATAACAATTTTCTCAATCAATCAATCAATCAATCATTTAATACTTATAAACCGCACCCTCTCCCCATGGAAAGCGTATGCCCTAAAAAGTATGTTCAAGTGCAGAATGCCTCCTTCAAAAACCCTTTTCATAAAGAATGTCTGGCCCATGGGATGTTGCTGAACCAAAATTTTGAGCAGTACAGTCGGCATCCTAGAAGTTGAATGTAAGCATCTTGATTACATCTTGCGCACGCGCAGCTCCTATCCTGCCTGTCGTCTTCCGGGTGCGCTTCAAGGTGCTGGTTATCATCTTTAAAGCGCTCCATGGCTCGGGACCTAGCTACCTGCGGGATCGGATCCTGCCTCACACATCCTCACGGCCAATTCGCTCCCACAGAGAGAGACTTCTCCGGGTGCCGTCCACTAGACTTTGTCAGCGGGCGACGCCCAGGGGAAGGGCTCTCTCTATGGCGGGCCCGGCCTTCTGGAACGACCTTCCCCCCGATATTAGAACGACCACGGACCTCCGCTCCTTCCGCCTGAAACTAAAGACACATCTTTTCCGCCTGGCCGGCCTAGGGTAGTCTCTCTCTCTATGGGTTTTTTAATTGTTACTTATATTGAGTGGGGATTTTTAGTTAATGGGATTTTAGCACAGGAGTTTGTTTAATCTGTTTTAAATTGTATGTATTTTTGTATATTTATGGTTTTTATTCTCCCTGTGCACCGCCCCGAGTCCCTGTGGGGAGAGGGAGCGGTTAATAAATTCAGTTTTATTATTATTATTATTATTATTATTTAGAGAACCTTAAGTCTCTTGTCTTAAAATCCAGGTCTTAGTAGGAGCCGTGTTCTTATTGCTGCAGGTATCAGCACTAAGCCAAGCTGGGCAGTTCTGGAAAGCAAGGTTGGCCTTGATCTGTTCTTGAATCACTTAGAACTGCCCCCAAACCTTTGGGCACCAGGGAACGGTTCCGTGGAGAAACTCTTTTTCCGTGGATCGGAGGGTGTGGTTTTGAGTGCTGCCTGTGTCCTGTGGATGGGGCTTCGCTTGTTTGTGTGGCTAAGTTGCTGGCATGCTGCGGCCCGGTGCCATCCATGGACCAGGGGTTGGGGGACCCTTGACGTAGAATCCCTGAACTGTTGGCAGGGCTGGGAAGCCAAACATTGTTCCAGAAGAAGGTAATGGTCTTTATTTTTGTAACACCATGACTACAATGGTCCAGTCATCCAAATCAGGTTGGCTTCAAATGGGCCTTTATCTTTCAATAATATGCGCAAGCCAGCATTTTAGATAATCAAGTTTCTCCTTTGATGATAGCCTTTTGGTACCAAGATAAAGAGATGGGATATTGCAACTTGGGCCTGCTTCAGTGTTTGGCTGTTCCTCTCGCTTCCTCTAACCATTTACGCCTACTTCCATTTGAAAATTAAATGCAGAGCTGAACCAAGGAATTTGAGATTGAATTGAGCTTTTTGGCCAGCAAGCTTCCCCGTGCCAAGGTCTCCACTAATCTAGGTTTAAATTAGCTTAAACCTAGATTAGGTTTAGACTAATCCTAATCAATAGGTTGCTTTCTGCACTGGTCAAAGGTTTTTCTGATTATCCCTCAATATATTCAGATAACCCCAGGACTGACAGTCACTAAGAAGTGGGAGCATATTGAGAGAAGTGGCTGCTGCGTATCTCGGGGGACGTAGACTATAATGAATTTATTTGGGAAAGCAATCTTCCATTCTTTTGTTTTATGAATTTCATTCTGTTCTTTGCAGATAATCAATGGAGCCAAGAAAATGAATTGGGAACCGGGGAGAATGGTTGCTAAGGGCTCCCTTGTGAGCACAGCAGAGAGGCATGTGATGGTCCACTGTGAGATTAGATTGGGTGGAAGGCAAAGTTACTGTATGGAAAAGCCCAGTTCCCTCCCAGAAACACCTAGGCTCGTAGCTCTGAATTGCAACGTTTATATATATTCCCCTATATTCTGTTTCTGAATCTGTGGGTGCTCAAATTTAGATGATTGATTAGGTTTCCCAGTAGGATGGGTTCCTACTGGTTCGGACTGATTTGGCCAAACCGGTAGTGGTTTGGCGGCCTGGATTGCTGGAACCGGCAGCGACTCAGGCCTGCCATACCCCAAATTGGTTCTCCTGGCAGCACCTATGGCACTGCCATCTTGTTTTTGGCTTCTGTCCATGCGCAGAACATTTTTATTGTATTGTGCATGCACGCACATTATGCGCTGCACACCCACAAACAAACCAGTGGCTGCCAGAACCCATCCCTGGTTTACTCCAGTCTTTTACCAGAACTGAGGAGGCCAATGGTGAGGTTTAACCTTGAGGAAATTTGTGCTACAATACTAGTAATGTGAACAGTTGCTGTCAAGCCCTTCTCCATCCCTCCCCCTCTATGAATGGAGCTACACATGCTAAGTTATTGTTTGTTTTAAACATGGTTTATTGAACATGCCACAGTAGCCTAAGGTCATGCTAAACTACGGAATATACATTACAATCCACAGAGAGCCTGGATTCACACACAATTTTTAAGGCAAAGGTGTGTTTTGTTTTGTTTTTTAAATTGAAAAAGTTTTATTCACACAGATTTCCCCCCTTTTTACCCCCCCCCCCGACATGTAATATAAATCACATACAAATACTATACCCCCCCTCACCCCGTCTTAAAATAAGTTTCTCATTCAGATATTATACCCCCTCGCCTCCCAGCAGACACAATATAAGTTTCTCTTAGTATATTAATATCCCAATAACACCATCTTCTAAGTTAATTAAAGATATAAAAAACATAATATAAATTTCTCTTAAAAAAAAAAAAGTGTATCCCATTATTCCCCTCTCTAGATTAATCATACATATATATTACCCCGCCCTCCACCCTAACCCTCCCCCACCTCCCATTCAAACCCACCCCCCTGACTTCCGCTATACACCACTCTAATAATTCCAAGCATCCCAAATATTATTTACTCTATTCACCTATCAATCAAAGCATTCTTACCTAAAAGCTACATAGTACTTCCTAATCTGATATTTATTCTGTATATAATCAATCCATTAGAAACCTTATAACAAACTCAACATAAACACCCCCTTTTAGTTGAACATTAAAATACATAGAAAATAATTCTTAAGATCTAAATACCATGTCATATAACCTAACACTTATAAAACTTAAACCATATATCCTAGCTTAAGTTTACATCCTTCCTGATTCAAAAGGTTTACTATTTTCCCCCTCTCCATTTGCTTAATTGCCCACTTAACAACACAAAAAAATGTAAAGATTACTCTAATATTTGAAAAAAGCAAAGTTACTTCTCTCTTCACAAAGGAAACAGAAATGGTATAGGAAAATTTCAGATCCTATCACAGGAAGGATACAGTAAATTGCAAGAAAATTTCAAAGTTCGACCCAAGTTTTTTCCCAGAACACTAACATAATATTAATCCTTTCCGCGTCAATGTTCATAAGTCCAACTCTTCCGGTCTCCTTCCATTCCATCCATAGCTGTTTGTAATACCAGTTTAAGCAGCTGCCCCCATAAATAACAAAAAAAAACAACCCTTTACATAGGTAACCCCCGAGTGACTTTTCATCAGGATTATAAAGTTCCAAGATCGTGATAGGGTAACAACCAGATCCACTGCAAATGCTCCGGTTCCAGTTTTCAACCCTGAAAAAGTTTCCACATCCAAGAGAACCAGCATTGCAGAGATCTGTATATTTTTATCTGGATTGATTAATTGCTTCGTCCTTTAATCCTTTTGTCTTTCTTAACTCGCCGAGATTGAGACCTCCTCTGCTTTAAAAAAAAAAAGCCCCATCATGATCTGTGACGTGTGAACCTTGCCAGAGTAAAGAAAAATATAGAAGAGAGGAGGGACAAAATAGAGTTAAGCTATGTTTAATAATGTACAATAGCTTCTCTCTTGCCATCTCTCTCCCAAGTTAGAAGTGAGATTTAATTCTGAATCTTAATTGCTTTCCTCAGAGGCTAGTAACAGAGTTTGGAAGTCATCCCATAAGGCACTTCGTATACGCTTAACAACTTTAAGGCCTTTCTCAGATTTTCATATCTGTGGGTGCTGGATTCCTGCTCTCCAATAGACAACAGGTGTGGAAGTCCCATTTGGCCTGTGAATTAGCATCCACAGATCTAGGGCAAACTTTGTCACCTACAATACATGCAATCCTCAGTAGCTACAGATCCAGAACTTTTCCAACTTAATTCTTCTTCCCCAACTTGATTGCTCCAGAACAGGGGTGTCAAACTCGCGGCCTGCGGGCTGGATGCATCACGTGCTGGCCATGCCGACCTCTGGTTTAGCAAATGGGGGTGGGAAGTCACAATACATCACATGACAACAATGTGACACCACAAGTTTCACACCCCTATTCTAGAAGAAGACTGCACATTCTGAGGTTATCAAGAGGCTCTGGATTTAAAATCTATATTAGAGAGATTTGTAGACAAACAGGTTTCTAGTTTCAATATTTCCCACTCTTCTTTAAATGGGCTACAGATGTTTAAGAAGCTGTGTTCATAATTGATGGGAATCAATGAGGCAGTAAAGTCCCCTTTGTTGCCAAATTAGTGAGATTCATACAGCAAGCCATGGTATCTCACTGGATAATAACAAGAGCTTCACTCTTTTCTATTTTTCTATCTTGCGCAATGCATTTAATGAAGTTGATTCAGTTTAGAAGACATTGCCAGACATGGAATGGGATTAAAATTCCTATCCTGTGCATTATTCTTTTTTTCATGGTGAAAAAAGATAGCTGGGTAATAAAATGGTCTTTTCGTTCTTTTATGGAAAAGTCAGCTGTGCAAATTCATTTTAAACGCAAAGACCATTTTTCGTGTGTGGCAGTAAAAAATGCCCAGGCACATATAATCAATGTGGAATGAAGTGTGGAAAAGAAATCAAAGCCCTATTTAGACAAGTCAGCTTCTCAGTATTAATTAGTAACCTGTTTATGTACAAATTAATTGGTGGAAACAAAATACTTCTATTATTAAACTGCCGTCTTTTTTTTTTCTTAATAGATTTGTGTTTGCCAGAACAATAAGATTGTGAAACCTTGGAAGAAGTAACCAAATCTGAGGTGAATACTGATGCCATCATCAGCATACAGGTCCCTTTACTTTCTTTCCTGGCCATCATATAAAGTTTAGATTCCAAGTCTCCCACCTGTCAGGCAGGAGCTAGTGACAGAGCATCTGTTTGGCATAGCAAAGTTGCCAAGTTCAATTCCAGACATCTTCGCCTTAAAATGACCTTGGATAAAGTGAAAGCCTTCTTCATATCTTGGAGAGGTAAATTGTGGGCCAGATAGTTTCCTGTCTCTTGGATATGACACTATGTCAAAGACATTGACTTTGAGGCCTTGAGCCCATTTATCAATACAAAGTGGAGGAGAAAAGCATTCAGCCATTAAAATGAAGAGTGGAGAAAGAGAAGGGGGAAAGGGTAGTTTTTCCAGATAGATACCCTCAACATAGGGTGCGCAAGAAATATATACATATGCAGAGAAAGTGTTTGCTGAAATAACTCTCCTCTTACAATATGAACAAAAATTAATCCTGGATGCTTTGTGAATAACATGTAAAGATGATTCCATCACTAAATGCTCATTTTATTGTAATTAATTTTAGTTTTTCTGAAAGAGGCTTGCCCAGATTGACTGCTTTGGGGATTTAGCCTAATGACACTAGCACTTAGATTTATATACTGCTTCATAGTGCTTTTACAGCCCTCTCTAAGTGGTTTACAGAGTCAGCCTATTGCCCCCCAACAATGTAGGTCCCCATTTTACCCACCTTGGAAGGATGGAAGGCTGAATCAACTGTGAGCCTGGTGGGATTTGAACTGCCCAACTGCAGCTAGCAATCAGCTGAAGCAGCCTGCAGTACTGCGCTCTAACCACTGGGCCACCTCGGCTCTAATGCAGAAATTATGGGGGGGAAATTCAGGATTTAGGAAACCCCAACCGCTTGGTCTTCCTGCAGCACTGTGAACTTGACTAAAACAAAAAATAGACATTTAAATGTGTGTACACAAAATTCTGTATAGAGGTTTGGTGGCTTCCTCGATAGATTTAAGGCAGGGGTCTGCAAAGTTGGCTCTTTTAAGGCTGGTGGACTTCAACTCCCAGAATTCCCCAGCCAGCTATGCTGGCTGGGGAACTCTGGGAGTTGAAGTCCACCAGCCTTAAAAGAGCCAACTTTGCAGACCCCTGATTTAAGGGAAACCGGATGCCAGCTCGATAGAAATACTGCATGAGTTTAGGAGGACGGGATGCTTCTGGTAGATCAGCAATTGCTTATGCATATTTAAAAGAGCGGCTTAGGAGCTGTTCAGTGCTGAACAGCATAATGAAATTGTCAGCCCTAAGTGACGGATCAGAAGTATCAGAGTGAAATCAAAGCATTTGCTGTTGTGTGTGGTTTTTTATTTTTTTTTAAGAATGACAGATTGTAATTGATCACTGGATTGGAAGAATGTTCTCCTTTGTGACTAAATCGGAAGTCTGATAAACTGCCATATTTTCACACACCCTAAACCGTTTGATTGACTGAAGCATTGCTGATTAATTGAAAAAAAGCCCAAAAAATAATAATCACAGTTTAAAGACTGGGCAAAGGCCCATTTTAGTTCTCCCAATGGCTGTGGAGAAGATGAAGACCACAGGTAGCCAGTACAGTTAGTACCCTTTCTGACTCAAGTTCCCAGCAATTGGTATGTAGCAGTATGGTACCTTTGATTCTGGGGAAAAAACATATTGCCCTTAAATTCATGCTATATATGAAATTAACCCACACGGGCCACTGCTTGTGCAATAGGATTTAATTAGCCCCTGAAGCTTCTGCACACTACGCAAAGCTGTCCCAGAAAGGTTCTCCTAACCTCTAAAGGTGTGAATCAGATATGCTGGAGATGGTAACGGGGCGGAGGAATTATCCTCCCAAAGTGGTTTTTCTCTCTCAATTTGTTGCTTTCAACCTATAGCCCCATGGGATGCATGAAACATCTGATCCAAATCTCCCAAGCCACCTAAAATTGTGTCACTGAAATTGGACACTTCTACCGCATACCTTCACTCGACCTGTCCGCTCTCACAGGGAGGGCCTCCTTTGGGTGTCGTCCGCTGGACACTGCCAGCTGGCGACGCCCAGGGGAAGAGCCTTCTCTGTGGCAGGCCCCGCCCTTTGGAATGACCCCCCCCCCCAGACCTCCAGACTATCACCAACCTTCGCCTCTTCCGCCGGACTTTAAAAACTTATTTCTTCCATATGGCCTGCCTGGCATAGCTGCTACAACCATATTTATTAGAGCTGGGTTTTAAATTAATCGTTTTCTCCGTTTAGTACGGGTTAAACTGTTTAATTGTAGTTTTAAATTTTGTAGATTTTTATTGTTTGTACTTTTGGATTTTAAGTTCCTGTGTGCCGCCCTGAGTCCCTTTGTGGGAGATAGGGCGGGATAGAAATTTAATAAAAGTTAAAAGTAAGTCATAGAAAAAAATTGTCATTTCCCATTCTCTTTATCGTGGAAAACAAAACAAAGCAAAAGTATGTTGTAGGATAGGCATATTGGAAATGCCTGCCGGATCCTAGGGGAATTTCTGCATCTGTGTTACATAAATGTACTATCGTTTTGCTTACTGTGGCCACAGCAGTGAAAAACAATACAACTGCTAAAAAGGCACCTAGCTCTTATTTAAAGCTCTTTAAATAAACATCTTCATCAGCAATGGGTTTCACATTTTGTTACCACCAATTCGCCCTGCATACAGATGCTTGCTTCGCGGATGCACGCACCCCTTCTGTGCATTGGTCCAGCCTTCTGCACATGGGTTTTGCTTGTGTGCCTTCCGCGCATGCACCTGCCCTCAAAAATATGCCTAAATATGATGGCATAGAGCCGGAGCAGGTGGGTGAGCTCACCCGCAATTTCTGCTACCAGTTCGGGTGAACCAGTCCAAACCGGCTGAATACCATCTCTGATCTTCATCACAGCTGATGGTAGTGAGCTTTTAAATCCATGGTATTCTAAGCTGGAGGTGATCTCCGGTCCAATGTTTCTGAAAGGTAGAAAGAGAAAGAAGTATTTCTCCACCCTATCCTGGCCATATATAATCACTCTTTATTATATCCTCCTTGTTTTTGCTTCTTTTCTCAGCAAGTAAAGAAGTTCCAAGCCATATAAACTATTCTCACAGGGAAAGTATCAGTGGTGGGTTTCTGCAGGCTCGCACCTACTCGCGAGAGCCGGTTGGTGAAATTTAGAGAACCGGTGAGAGGGGGTTCCACCGGTGAACCTGGAAGTAAATCTGGCCCGCCGCTGCCAGTGACCCAATGGGAAGGAAAGGAAAGGAAGGAAGGAAGGAAGGAAGGAAGGAAGGAAGGAAGGAAAGAAAGAAAGAATTTATCATCACAATTGAGTCCAAAATTTTGGTTGCTAAGCAAGAGCATTGTTAAATGAGTTTCACCACATTTTAAAAGGTGGCCACTCCCACCCTGTCACATGACTGCCAAGCCACGCCCACAAAACAGGCCACACCTACAGAGTAGGTTCTAAAAAAATTTGAAACCCACCACTGGAAAGTATGTCAGCCTTCTGGCCACTTTGGCTGCCCTTTTTTCTACCTTATTCAACTTTACAATATTCTTTCTCTGCGTTCACGTTTAGAGCTTATACTGTAGCATATGCCTCTTATCTGTTTCTTCTCCTGGTTCCACCTAATATATATTTCTGATCGCTCCTCCCAGTATCTATATAAAGTATTTGCCTTCCCTGATATTGTTTTGACATTGTTCCCTGTCCTTGACACACATTTTCACATTGTCATGTACAGATGAGCAATCCGGGATATGTACATAGTAATGCCAACAAAGACAAAGCGGAGGGGAGCCATTGCTGACCTTTATTTCTGAAATAAATTGTTGAAGGGTCTCTATTCTTCAGAAATGACAACTTTCCTGTCTCTTCCCTGCAGTCAGTTTTTCTCCACTCTGATATTATCAGCCTTACAAGGTAGATCAAGTTAAGGAACCAATGCCATGTAGATCAGGACTACTTTTACTGTAACAACATCTTGCAAGTCTGAATGTGCCTCCCCCTCCTTCACTTTATCTTAGTAATAGCCTGATAAGCCGTCATTGCCCAGGTATTTATAGACATTGAAGCATTTGTCTGACAGGAAGTCATTGAGAGGGGCCTTTCTTCCCCCTACTCCCATGCCCAACATCTCTGTCCTCTCTCTTCCTCTTCCCATGTGCTCCTCTTTCCTGCCCTGTCTACCATCCTGGCACTTTGCCCCCAAACCATCAGGCACTTCCCCTTTGATCCACTGGAGGGCGGATGTCACGGCTGGTTTTCCAAAGGAAACTGCAAAGGAACTGACATCACAAACAATTAATAATAATAATAATAATAGTTGAATTTATTGACCGCTCCCTCTCCCCACAGGGACTCGGGGCGGTGCACAGGGAGAATAAAAACAATAAATATACAAAATACATACCAAATTAAAACAGATTAAATTAATTCCTGTGCTAAAATCCCATTAACTAAAAATCCCCACTAAATATTGATATACATTTAAAAAGCCCATAGAGAGAGAGACTACCCTAGGCCGGCCAGGCGGAAAAGATGAGTCTTCAATTTCAAGTGGAAGGAGCGGAGGTCCGTGGTCGTTCTAATATCGGGGGGAAGGTCGTTCCAGAGGGCCGGGCCTGCCACAGAGAGAGCCCTTCCCCTGGGCGTCGCCCGCTGACAAAGTCTAGTGGACGGCACCCGGAGAAGTCCCTCTCTGTGGGAGCGAATCGGCCGTGAGGATGTGTGAGGCAGGATCCGATCCCGCAGGTAGCTAGGTCCCGAGCCATGGAGCGCTTTAAAGATGATAATTAACACCTTGAAGCGCACCCGAAAGACGACAGGTAGCCAGTGCAGCTCGCGCAAGAGCGGTGTAATGTGGGTAAACCTAATGGTTCCCATGATTGCTCGCGCGGCTGCATTCTGAACTAACTGAAGCCTCCGGGTGCACCTCAAGGGGAGCCCCATGTAGAGAGAGTTACAATAGTCCAGTCGGGATGTCACGAGGGCATGAGTGACTGTGCGAAGGGCGTCCCGATCCAATAGGGGGCGCAATTGGCGAACCAGGCGAACCTGGTAAAACGCCCTCCTGGCCACGGCTGTCACTTGCTCTTCCATAGACAGCCGGGTATCCAGGAGGACACTCAAATTGCGCGCCCCATCCACAGGGGCAAGATGTTCGCCCCCTATGGCCAGCGTTGGAGAGAGCTGGTTGAATCGGGCAGCCGGAAACCACAGCCACTCGGTCTTGGTCGGGTTGAGCCGCTCTTGGATGCCACACTTGCTGTCCTTAATGGGCCAGGCATTCCAGAGTTATGCTGGAAACACACACACACACACACACACACACACACACGAAAGATAGAAGAAGGAAGAAAGAAAAAGATAGAAGAAGAGGAGGAGGAGGAGCAGCAGCAGCAGCAGCTGTGGCAGCTAAAGAGGGGCTTGTCTGAGATGTTTTCTCTGATAGTTTTCTTGACTCTAGCCCCACTTATCTGACTATTGTTTTCTAGAGGTCCTTCGTGTCCTTCAAGGCAATTCCGTACACCTTCTCTAGAAATATAGATATATAGCAGGGATGGCGAACCTATGGCACGCGTGCCACAGGTGGCACATGGAGCCATTTGTCAGGGCACGCAAGGCAATGCCCTGTCAGCTGGCCAGCGTGCATGCGTGCGCTGGCCAGCTGAATTCACCCTTTTTTGCATGCTTTTTTCACCTTCCCCAGGCTCCAAAGGCTTTATAGGAGCCTGGGGAGAGTGAAAAGAACCTCCCCCTCCCCGAGGTCCTCTGGAGGCTTCATGAACTTCCCTGAAGCCTTCGGAGCACTCAAAATGATGCGCTGCCGAAACCGGAAGTGACCTCCGATTTGCTTGGAGCATCGTTTTGAGTGCTCCAGAGGCTTCAGGGGAGCCTCCTGAAGGTTGCTGAAGCCTCCGGAGGGCTTCCAGGGTGGGTGGGGGAGGCTATTTTCGCCCTCCCCAAGCTCCTATAAAGCCTCTGGAGCCTGGGGAGGGCGGAAAGAGCATGTAAAAAATGGGGGGGGGGGGCGTCTGTAGTGCACGCATGCGCACTGGGGGAGTCACACATTGCATTATGGGTGCGGCATGCCCTCACACGACCCCCCTGCGCTCCCCCCCTTATAGCACGTGAGCCTAAAAAGGTTCACCATCGCTGATATATAGATATAGAGATATATATTGGAGTACACTTGGATCACACTGTGTCAAGGATGACAATGAGAACTTCATTCATTCTTCAGCAATGTTGATTTTGGTTAGGACTGCTAGTTTATAATAATAATAATAATAATTTTTAATTTATAACCCGCTCTCTCTCCCCGAAGGGACTCGAGGCGGGGCACAGGGAATTAAAAATACAATTAAAAACCACAAAGAAAGTACAATGTTAAAACGAATTAAACTAACCCTGCGCTAAAAGCCCATATAAAACTAAAACTAAACCCTAAAAACCCCTAAAAACAGTTAATTACCCTAGGCTGGCCAAGCAGAAGAAGTGTGTTTTTAATTTTTGCCGGAAGGAGCGGAGGTCCATGGTTGTTCTAATTTCAGGGGGAAGGTCATTCCAGAGGGTCGGGCCCGCCACAGAGAAGGCCCTTCCCCTGGGCGTCGCCCGCTGGCATAGCCTAGTGGACGGCACCCGGAGAAGTCCCTCTCTGTGGGAGCGAATCGGCCGCAGGGATGTATGGGGCAGGATGCGATCCCGCAGATAGCTAGGTCCCGTGCCATGGAGCGCTTTGAAGATGATAACCAACACCTGGAGTTCAACATCTGGAGGAGCACATATTGCTGGTCCCCTCTAAATATTCTCTTTTACTTGCTCTCTTGAGACAACACCATCATCTTATCACTTTATATATTCTTGTTGGGTATATTTCTTTCTCTACTTCGCATGGAGGTGATACCGGATTATTTTAACCTCACCTGCCAGTTGCTTTTCGATTGGCTCCTGACACTGACCTCTGAATCACTAAATTTGGGTTTAATGGGGAAGGATACCTCCCCAATTACTAAATTATAAATTTAAATTACAAATTTAAAATCTCACTATTGTGGCTCTTTATGTGTGGTTCACCAAAAGTATGACTGGAGTCTTGTAAATGAATTCATTTGGCGCGAGAGTCAGGACCTATTTCCACTGCTGCTGAATTAAAGAGTCCTGGGGTTTTCTTCGCAAGAAGCTGGAACAATCTATCCCTGATTCTCATTAGTTTGTGGTCTCGCAGACTTTTTTACTCAATTTAAACCCTCCTTTTACTCTCCTCAGGGTGCCGTCTGCCGGCCAATGCCAGCTGGCGACCCCCAGGGGAAGGGCATTCTCTGTGGCGGGTCCGGCTCTCTGGAACGACCTGCCCCCCGATATCCGTACCATCACGGACCTGCGCCTCTTCCGCCGGGGGCTTAAAACTCACTTTTTCCATCTGGCTGGCCTGGCTTAGACTTTAAATAACAAATTGTTAGGGATTTTAGTAAGGGATTTTAGATGGGTTTTAAAGATGCTTTTAGCACGGGTTTAAATTTAATATATTTTTATTGTATTTATATTGTATTTTTGCATTGTTTTTAATATTTACCTGTGCATCGCCCTGAGTCCCTTCGGGGAGATAGGGCAGGATACAAATCCAAGAATAAATAAATAAATAAATAAATAAATTGTTTACAGTGAGGTAACTGATATTTCCTACCATAGTCTGCTATGCCCATAGAGCCCTTTCTCCATCATTTAAGGCAGATGGGGGAAATCGGCACCCTAGCCTAGTGATGGCTAACCTTTTTCGGCTCGCATGCCAAATGTGGAGGAAGCACAGGGGGGTCGTGCGTGGGCGTGCCACACCCATAATGCTATGTGCGCGACCCCCTGCTTTTGGCACGCTTTTTTCACCATCTCCAGGCACCAGAGGCTTTCTAGGAGCCTGAGGAGGGTGAAAACAGCCTCTCCCCCACCTCCAGAGGCTTCCCTGAAGCCTCCAGAGGGTGAAAAACGGCCTCAAAAGAAGGCCTGAATCAGCTGGCCAGCACACACATGTGTGCTGGAGCTGACAGGACAATGCCTCGCGTTCCCTAAGAAATGGTTCCGGGTGCCACTTGTGCCATAGGTTCGCCATCATTGCCCAAGCCCAGGGGTCTGCAAAGTCGGCTCTTTTAAGACAGGTGGACTTCAACTCCCAGAATTCCCCAGCCAGCCATGCTGGCTGGGGAATTCTGGGAGTTGAAGTCCACCAGTCTTAAAAGAGCCAACTTTGCAGACCCTGGCCCTAGCCTAACACCTAGCTTCAGTTCCTCAGCACACTGAGATTATGCTCCTGAAATCCAGTATCAAAATGGATAATGTAGGGTGGTGCTAATTTTGTCCTTTATTCTCATTGTCAGGCCAGCTTCCATCATTAACCAAGAAAGAAACCACTGAACTCCATTTTGAAGAATTAAGAGTACTTTTACTGGTTATGAAAAGAAAGCAGCTAAGTAAAGCAAGGTCTGAAGCCAAAGCGCGCAAACTCATACATATCAATATATGTCTAACCCCCTCCCCCCAACATTCCCCACCCTATTGTCCAATCTGCAAATCCCTCAGGTGTCATGTGGGTTGCATCTCCAGAAGCATCATCAGGTTGGTATGCAAGACAGTTGGCCTTGACCATCTCAAGGCACCAGCCATTGGCATGCGCAGTAGATGGTGAGAACATACTCCCTTTTTCAATATCTCTCCTGCACCAGTTAATCCCATTCCCAAATACCAACCCCCACCCCCTGTTACAATGGCAGCCGAAGCGAGTAGCATAGCAGAGACTGACATCCTCTTTCAAAATCAAGGTGTACACACAGCAGTAGAACACTTCTGGGAGGAAATCTGAGCCCATTCCCACTTTTATTATCTTCCCACCCCAACTCTGGGAAACTGTCCCATGTTATATTATAGTAACCAAGATCAGGGGCACAATGTGGGGATTCTGTCAGGCCTGGAAGCCATCTTGGGCATTGGATCTTCAGGCCTGCCACATTTAGTGCTGTGGGAAACTGGGAGATGGAATTGTATGAAGCTGGGGAGATATATACTCATAATAACATTCCTTTCTCCAAGAGTCAAGGCACTCTGCCCTGCCCTGCACCTGGAGGGGTGTGACTGGGAAGCATCTCCACTTGGGGCCGTGCATTGATTGGACCATGTGACAGACATGTTGGTGCTGGGGGAGGGACTTGGACTTGGACTTTCTTTTGGGTCAGGAAAACCTGGAAGCTTTCAGATTGGGATTTTCCCAGATGTGCCAATACCACACCTATATAAATAAAAATGTAACTATTCGTTGTTCAAAATAGGTAATCTCAGAAAGTACTGCACCAATTGCTTTCAAATTTTCACACTACTATCCTATCAAATACAGCACCAATTATATATATATATATATATATATATATATGTAGGTCTTTGGTTGTTCGGGTTTTCTCCCGCGTAGAATTGGAAGTATCTTCACGACGTTTCGATGAAGTCTCATTCATCATCTTCAGGCTGGTGCTTCCGGCTTGGTGCTTCCAGGAGCAATGTGAGATCTCAGCCGGTTCCTCTTTTTAACTGCCAGTGGGGGTGTGAGCTGATTGGGTGGGAGCTTGGCTGCATTCTGATTGGGTGGAGGTGTATTCTGATTGGTAGGGGGCTTGGCTGTGCTCTGATTGGATGGGAGTTTGGCTGTGATCTGATTGGATGGGGGCGTGTTCTGTTTGGGTGGGGGCCTGGTTGTGCTTGTGTTAGTCTGAGTTGCAGAGGGATTTGAGCTGGTGAGCTGCATTACTGTTGTTTGGCTTCGCATTTGTGGTCGTGCCACATCTCCGTGGTGGGCATCAGTTTGCTTCATGTATGGATTGGAGGGGTTTAAAGTGGCTAATAAACTCATTCCAGTTCATAGAGATCATAAAGAAACAAAACTTACAGCCCAGCGACCTACTCGTGAACTTCGATGTCATATCCCTCTTCACCCAAGTACCAATCAAAGAAGCCTTGACAGCTATCCAAAACAAATACAACCCCCCCAAACATATCCTAGATCTGACCAACCACTGCCTATCCAACACATACTTCATCTATAACGGACAAAAATACAAACAAATAGAAGGAGCTCCCATGGGATCACCCCTCTCACCTGTCATTGCTAACCTCTACATGGAACACTTTGAAACCCAAGCTCTAGAAAAATCCGATCACAAACCCAAACTCTGCCTCAGATACGTAGACGACACCTTCATAATCTGGCCATTCGGGAAAGATAAACTGGACAACTTCCTCACACACCTCAACAGCCTACACCCCAAAATACAGTTCACCATGAAAACAGAAGCCAATAACCAACTCCCATTCCTGGATGTCTTAGTCTATAAGAAATCCAATGGATCCCTAGGACACACCATCTACCAGAAGAAAACACACACAAACCGCTATTTGCACGCACTCTCACACCACCACCCAGCACAGATCAACTCTGTAGCCAAGACACTCATCTCCAGAACAAAACGCTTAGCTGACGAACAACACCTCAAAACCGAACTACACACTCTCACCAACGTACTAACATCCAACGGATTCCAAAGAAACAAGATCACTAACCTAATCCAAAAAGAAAACCCCACTAAAATCCAAGACAGTGAACAAGAAAACGGCAAAGCCCTCCTCCCATACATAAAAGGCACCACAGACAGAATCAAGCAAGATCCTCCACAAACACAACATCAAGACAGCATTCTACACAAACCGAAAAATATCCACCATCCTAAGAAACCCCAAAGACAAAATAGAGTTAGAAAATCAAAGAGTATATGAAATCCCATGCACCACCTGCACCACCACATACATCGGACAAACCAACAGAAGAATAAAGGCACGCATTGAAGAACACAAAAACTCAGTCAGAAAGGAGGAACCAACTTCTTCCCTGGTCCAACACCTCAAAGCCACAGGACATGATATAGACTTTAAAAAGACCAGAACTATTGCCAAAATTGAACACTTTAACAACAGAATAATCAGAGAAGCTATTGAGATAGAAAAATGGCCACACAGCATGAATAAACGAGATGATACCTTCCGCCTACCAGCCATTTGGAAACCCGCCCTCACTGACAAACGAGTCCCTAACACAAAGAATGATACCAAACCCACACTCACGAAAACCACACAGGATGTCACTATCACACATCCACGCAAAAAGCAAGCCCAAACCCACACCGATGATGACCACAAACCAGAAGCCCGACCACAAACCAAAAGCCAGACCACAGCTGCATTATTAGCCACTTTAAACCCCTCCAATCCATACATGAAGCAAACTGATGCCCACCACGGAGATATGGCACGACCACAAACGCGAAGCCAAACAACAGTAACGCAGCTCACCAGCTCAAATCCCTCTGCAACTCAGACTAACACAAGCACAACCAGGCCCCCACCCAAACAGAACACGCCCCCATCCAATCAGAGCACAGCCAAACTCCCATCCAATCAGAGCACAGCCAAGCCCCCTACCAATCAGAATACACCTCCACCCAATCAGAATGCAGCCAAGCTCCCACCCAATCAGCTCACACCCCCACTGGCAGTTAAAAAGAGGAACCGGCTGAGATCTCACATTGCTCCTGGAAGCACCAAGCCGGAAGCACCAGCCTGAAGATGATGAATGAGACTTCATCGAAACGTCGTGAAGATACTTCCAATTCTACCTGGGAGAAAACCCGAACAACCAAAGACCTACATACAAACACCCGCGAAAACCTCAGAAAACATAGATAGATAGATAGATAGATAGATAGATAGATAGATAGATAGATAGAGATAGATAGATAGATAGATAGATAGATAGATAGATAGATAGATAGATAGATATTGTGTAGATGTCACACCTGTGCCAGGTACATGCCACAGAAATGTAAATATGGAGTGTTTAGGTTTAATTCATTTCTGCGTGTTTCCCTCACTTGCTCACTCGGCCCCCTCCCTTTCGCGGCCCCTTCCACCCAGCCGCTTCTTCTCCCATGTCACATATACATGTGGTGTGCAGCGCCACCCCTCCCCCACGCTTCTCCGTCATCGGCACAATGGTTGCCTCCTCAGCAACCGCTGCCGGCGAGAGAGGTTGCTGAGGAGGCGTGGGGCAGTGTTATCATTGGCGGCGCGCCATCAGCAACCCTACAAACGATAATGCCGGTCCACACCCACACAAGGAACTGAGGCCGCCGCCGCCCTCCTCCAGGACTCTTGCCCCTACCTGTAGGGACCAAGAGGAGCTTCTGCTGGTAAAGTAGAGGGATACAGAGAGAGAGGGAGAAATACAGTAGGTAGGTAGGTACACACAGGTTGGTTGGCCATTTAACCAGACTGGGCCACAGCAACGCATGGCCAGGTACAGCTAGTCTCTAATAAAATGGAACTTTGAGGAATGCCTAGCCTTGGAGACTTCTTTTGTTGCGGGTGTTACTTGGAACCCTGACAGCTACCTTTTGTGTGTTTGGAATGGGGGAGGGAAATAAAACTAATAATGAAAGCGGTTTGCCTGCCAGAGATTTTTGTTGTCACCCCTCCAGAAATACACCCCAAAACCATCACTCCGTTGCTTTTCTGATAATGTTGGGAGACAAAGTTTTGGGCTCTGGCCTCTCAAATCTCCTCCTAACTTAATGGCCTCAGTTCATACTCTTTCTCTCAAACACAATTTGCTAAGGGACTAAATGGCCAGCTCATCCTTCCAGAGACAATCAGACATTATGAACAGCTTTAAGATATGGAAATTGGAGAATACAAAAGCAAAAGAGAACCAGTGTTGTAATAATAATAATAATAATAATAATAATAATAATTTAATTTGTAAACCACTCTCTCTCCCCGAAGGGACTCGAGGCGGTGCACAGGGAATTAAAAAATACATATATAAAAACCAACAGACATTGTAATACAAATTTAAAATGAATTAAACCTAAACCCTGCGCTAAAATCCCAGACTGTCTAAAACTAATACCCCTAAAAATCCCTAATAAAACAGTTTGAATATTCAGCTTGAGGTAGATGGGTCGATTAACTCAAGCCGGCCAGGCAGAAGAAGTGAGTTTTTAGTTTTTGACGGAAGGAGCGGAGGTCCGTAGTTGTTCTAATTTCGGGGGGGAATGTCGTTCCAGAGGGTCGGGCCCGCCACAGAGAAGGCCCTTCCCCTGGGCGTCGCCCGCTGGCATAGCCTAATGAACGGCACCTTGAGAAGTCCCTTTCTGTGGGAGCGAATCGGCCGAAGGGATGTATGGGGCAGGATGCGATCCCGCAGATAGCTAGGTCCCGATAGCTTGTGTCGTGTTTAAAGCCAGAAATGGAGAGACTGTGAGTTTTAACCTCACCATAGGCACAAAACCAACTGGATGACCTTGGGGCTCCTCTCTCAGCCCTAGGAAGATGACAGAGGCAAACCAGTTCTAAAATATTGCCAATAAAACTTCAATAATTGGTCTAGGCAGTCACCAGGAATCAACAATGAAGATTTTCCCTCCCTCCCTCCCTCCCTCCCTCCCTCTCTCCCTCTTCCCTTCTACCCAAAAATACAGTTAGCCTTTCCTGTTAGATATGCCTCAACTTTCCTGTGTCAAATTCTGATCTCATTAAATTGGCCACCAACCATTCTGTGCCTGAAACTACCTGTACCCCTTTACTTCACAGTCATCGTTATATAAAGGTACAGTATTCTATGGCTTCCCTGACTATACTGTTCTTATGTGGATGGCCCAGAGTCTGGTATTGCACACCCAATCCAGCAAAATAGCCTTGGTTGCATATGAAGAAAGGATTAGGAAAATCTTAAGGGCTAATTGAGCATGATTTATAAAGAAGAAGGACACAAGAATTCTAAGTAGATGCTGTGGGGGGAAATCAGCATCCTCCACAAATCACACACAACTCTCTTGTGCAGACCACAGTCTGGTACTATGTTCCAGAGGTGGGTTGTTCCCGGTTTTACTATCAGTTCGCTTTGCACGCACGCACGCACTTGCTTGCATGCGCAGAACAATTTACAGTGAACTGAACACACATGCGCACTACTAAACAACATGCCAGCAACAGCAGTGGCGACCAGGGAACTGGTTCAGGGGTGTGGCCAGCCTAGGTTTCTGCCAGTTCTGTGATCCAGGCCAAAATACCACTATCGGTTCAGCCGAACCGGACTGAACCGGTAGCAACTCACCTCTGCTATGTTTCCTAAACTGTCAGCATGTTCTCACAGAATTTGCACCATTCTGGAATCTGCTTCAAACCTTCTCCAAACTTACCTTATCAACTATGTTTGGCACCTGGACTGATTTAGTTCTGACATGGTTGCAAGTGAACTGAAGTCATCCTAACACTAGTCCTTGCTGTGAAACACTGCAGCTCTGTGAAGCTGGTGAACAGTTCATTTCCCCATCTGTACAAAGTTTTACTTTACCCAAACTCCTGGGCTCAACTGTCCTAGCAAGTCTCCCAAGGGGAAAGGTAGCCCGATGGCTTTTCAGCTCCCTTTCACAGGACATCCTTGGATATTTTTTAAATAAACAATCAGACAAATGATGCAGAGCATGACATTGCCTGGAGTGTGTACAAGTGTGGAATGAGTGTGTGGAGGGAATTTCATTACTCCAAAGCTTGAGGCAACTTGGGCAGGACAGTGATTGAATGGTGTTCCTTGCTTCTTCTACTCGGGGTGTCAAGACCGTAAAAAATAAAGATGATAGCAGATGGTCTTCAAATTACATTGGAGATACTGGGGAGTCAAACACTGGCATTGTGGAAGCATCCTTTCTCGACTTTAAGATTCTGTTACAAGAGTTGATGTTTTTAATACATCTATCAAACATTCAGTATGTCAGGCCTGCAAACCATCTTTTCTTTTTTGGACTTCAGGCCTGCCACACTTTCTATTATTCTACTATGCATTTTCTATTGTGGGAAAATGGGAAGGGGGATTGTACGGCGTTAGATGATATGTAGCCAAAACAAAATTCTTTCTAGAAAGCCAAGGTCATCCTTTGTCTCTGCACCTCTGCACCTGACTGGAACTGGATCAGTGGAAGCTGCCAGCATGGCAATGGAAGATTGGACCATGTGATGGAGTTATGGGTGCAGGGGGAAGATCTTGAACTTTCAACTGGGTGGGAAAACCTGGAAGCTTTCAGATTCAGGTTTTCCCAGATGTGCCAACATGGTTCTCTTAATAAATTGGAACTTTGAGGAATCTTTTGCCTCGGATTCTGATTTACTTTTGGATGCTATTTGGAATCCTGACACAGTATTTCCCATTTTAAGCTGTTTTCCCCCCATACCTTTCAAACATAGCTGGAAGATTAGCCAATATGGAATAAATTAATAAATAATAAGTTGTTATTAATTAATAAACTATAGATTGGAATTTCTCTTGACATAGGCTAGGTTTACCTTGCCTAGAACTGGCAAAAGAATTTCATCATGCATAGCAAATAATAAACATAGTTTTCCCTATGTTGTTTTTCCATAAATGACAGCCATTTTTGCAAAGCCACTTAAGGGGAATTCAATGAAATAGGAATTGGCACTCAGATTGTTGATGAAAATCCAGCAATTGACATTCCCCCCCCCCCCCACCTTTCCTGTTGTGGGTTATGGAGTCTGTTCCTTACGTGCAGCTCAAACTCACACTCTATTTCTTGTCTCCAATCCTTCCTCCCTTCACTTAAATGCTGACACTTCTTTTTCTAAAGAATAAATGTGTAAACATTTCCGACAAATGGCACACCTTAATTAATCTTATTTGACAAGGCTTGTTGTTGATTAGGAGCCTATGCGGCAAGGAAGGCCAGATTTCTCCTGTGGTTATCCGAGTGAGAGTCAAGCTAGACCACAAAAGGAAGAGAAGACAAAGGAGACCAGAAGGTCTCTCTCTCTCTCCCCCCCCTCCCCAATTCCAGTCAGTAGAATCCTGGCCACATTCCTCCTGCTTTGTTTGACATCTTTCATTCTGGAAGCCAATGGATGAGCTGGAAGAATTTATGAGGAGAAACACACAGCCAAGGATGTACAGCAAATGGATGTTTGTTTCAAATCTGGAATGAACCAGTACGTTCTGGAAGTCCTACCAAACCAGTTAGAATCAGCTGCAGTTTGGAAGAACTAAAACCTGTAACTTAGCAGTAGTTACTTTAAGCCAGGGATGTCCAAACTCAAGGTCCAGGGGACAGATCCAGCCCACAAGGTGCTTAGATCTGGCCCATGGGGTCATCCTGGAAAGACTGGCCCGTGATGCCTCTGCCAGTGAAAACGAAGCTTGAAAGGGCCGCATGCGGCCCTCTTGAGCTCCGTTTTCACTGGCAGAGGGTTGCAGGAGGCTGTCGCAGGCAAAATCAGAGCTCAGGACCCATTTTCACTGGCAGAGCATTTGGGCCACCATAGACACTTCGACATGAGTGACGTTGAGCTGTCCATACCCACCCTAGCCACGCCCACCCCCTGAAGTCAACCCCCCCCCAATGCGGCCCTCATTGAAATCGTGTTTGACACCCCTGCTCTAAAGCAAAAGAAAATCTGAGGCATCCCAAAGGGATTTTATGGAGTGAGTAGGACAAGGTTGGTTGTCTTCCCTTTTCTGGTAGAGCCTATCAGTCTCCAAGCTCCCAATCTGTATCTTGTCAGATAAGTTCTACATCTGTCATTTCTTCAATAACATCTTTTGGACATAGTCTATTCATAGAAGCAGACGTATTTATTGACTGTTGATATTGTGACTACTTTTTTTTTTTAAATTCCATTCTTCAAAACGTCTCTTTCAGTATTCCTATTGTTGCAACTTTTTTTGCAGCAGGCTTGTAAATCATTCTTCTACTTAAAAAGCTTAATCCCTTCGAGTGTCCAGTTTTTGAAATCACGAATTTGCTTCTCTTTGTTATCTCTTGTAAAAACCAAAACAGAATCTATTTTTATTGAGAAGCCTTTTGTTTTTTTTAAATAATTAAATCCAACATCTTAGTGTTAAGTTACAGCATTCCAATTTTATTTGGACCCTTTTGTAACTTTCTAAGATCAAACACTTATTTAGCTTTTTGCTGTTTATTTCAGATTCTCTGAATTTTTTAAGCTTATGATTAATTTTTTCTTCCATACAGACTCACCCATCTTTTTCCAAAACGTTGTTCCAAAGGTCTCCAATAGCTCAAAAGTAGTTGATGAGCAATTTCTGAAAATGATTACAAAGTGATCCTTTGTGAGCAAGGTGCCTGCCTAATTCTGTCATTTCCTGCTACTCATTTCTGCAGAAAACCTCTGTCCTGTGGTCTCCTCATGAGGAGCAGCCACTCAAAGCTCACGAAGGTGATTCCCTGTCCTCAACCTTTTTAAAATGAAATTTTCCTGAAGGAGCTATGAAGAGCATGAAAACTAACAAGCTAACAAAAAAGAAAAGCAGAAGAGAAAAAACATGCAGAAAGAGACAATAAAAAGAAGTAGAAAGAAGAAGCTTCCGATTATCTTTGCAACAAATATAAGTACAGTTACAAATGTATCTCATCGATTACAAAAGAAAGCTTGCTCTTTTCTATTATCCAGGTTTTTCCCCTAATAATTGAAACCACAAATCATGTGTATTTTTTCCAATTTTATGCAGAAAGTCTATAATGGGCTTTCAGTCAACCAGAAATGTAGATATTGCTTTTTCTATAAGAAGCTAATTTAGTCATCCCATCATCCAGAGAGGTTCTAAGGAACCGGTCTACTCCTTTTGCCATGGTCATCAGCTGTCTTCACAGAGCCACCTTCAGTTTGCCATGCCTCCTCTAGAGGTCGGTCACCTGAAGTCAATCCCCTTCAAATAACTCCTTCCTGCCTAGGCATCTCCCAAATCTCTCTTATCCTCCTTCCTACCTAGGCATCTCCCAAATCTCTCTTATCCTCCTTCCTACCTAGGCATCTCCCAAATCTCCCTTATCCTCCTTCCTACCTAGGCATCTCCCAAATCTCTCTTATCCTCCTTCCTACCTAGGCATCTCCCAAATCTCCCTTATCCTCCTTCCTACCTAGGCATCTCCCTAATCTCCCTTATCCTCCTTCCTACCTAGGCATCTCCCAAATCTCTCTTATCCTCCTTCCTACCTAGGCATCTCCCAAATCTCTCTTATCCTCCTTCCTACCTAGGCATCTCCCTAATCTCCCTTATCCTCCTTCCTACCTAGGCATCTCCCTAATCTCTCTTATCCTCCTTCCTACCTAGGCATCTCCCAAATCTCCCTTATCCTCCTTCCTACCTAGGCATCTCCCTAATCTCCCTTATCCTCCTTCCTACCTAGGCATCTCCCTAATCTCCCTTATCCTCCTTCCTACCTAGGCATCTCCCTACTCTCCCTTATCCTCCTTCCTGCCAAAACATGGGGAATTTCTAAGTTAAGGACACATAGAAGTCAGAGAAATCCCCTCCTTTCAGGTCTTCTGGACCAGTTTAATATCACTGGTGGGGCTACAAGAGGATTTCCACTCCTGCTAGTATTTGATTCTGACACTGGGGTGTGATCTTTCCTCCTATGGTGCAGGAGGAGACATCCTCTATTCTGGGAGCTGAAGTCCTTCAGACTTAAAGTTGCAAAGGTTGGAGACCCCTGCTCTATAGTAGGATGGACCAATGGTGGGTCCCAGATCCCACCACTTGGAACGGGCCCGGCAGCGTCCACATGGATGCCCAAAGTGCATGCCTGCGTTGTATCATCCAGCGATGCCTCCGCGAGCCTCCGCGATGCTCCAGTTGCTCAGTGGAGCGTCACCCAAGCGCTGTATGCACCGTGCGCATGCATGGAAGTTCCAAAGACTTTAAAGACCGGTAAGGAGTGCAGGTGGGCAGGCGGATGGGCTTTCCAGAGCACCATACTGGAACAGTACCCGGTGCTCTGGGCAGGCTCTGATATGGCTGTACAAGGGCATACCGCCTGCAACCCACCACTGGGATAGACCAATCTTGCTATCAGATTCGCCAAGCAGATTATCAGCTCTCCAAGAACTCAACTTCAAAAAATTTTTACTACTGGTTTTATGGGTGTGGCTTTGTGGGCATCACGGGGCTTTATGGGCATGGTTTTGTGGGTGTGGCAGGCGAAGGATACTGTAAAATCTCCATTCCCTCCCCACTCCAGGGGAAAGTTACTGCAAAATACCCATTTCCTCCAGATCAGCTGGGACTTGGGGGGGGGGGGGAGGTAGAGAATAGATTGGGGTGGGGCCACTCAGAGGTGATATTTACCCGTTCTCCAACTTACCCAAAATTTCCGCTAGCGGTTCTCCAGAACTGGTCAGAACCTGCTGAATACCACCTCTGATATATATGTAGAATATGTTTACTGAAGAATTCTGGGAATTACAGACCCGTATCTATATTTAATGCATGTCTGTGCCTACAGCTACATCCAAATATGCATGTATTCAGTTCCAGAAATTCCTAGGTGTTTTCCTCCCAATTGTTTGGACCAATGGGCTTTTTGTCATTCATTTCCTGGGCTTGAAATGTGGAGAGATCAACTCCCTGCTGACATAAAAGGTCTGTTTGGCTGAGAATTACTGATTACTATCTCGCCAATTTCAGACCTTACGCTAAGGGTACTCAGTGCAAAGAGAGGCCGGCCAGAAGCAAATCTTTGACCTTTCAATCTACCGGAGCTGACTCCCCATCACACTGCAGCAGAAATACAAGCTACTACAGCTGTTGCTACAGCTGCTGCTTTCTTTGCTTTCCATTACAGAATATAGCATGCATCCTGATTGGCTACACGGAAGAACCTTTTCTTAATTATCTCAAATATGTTGGTAGCTGAAATTGCTTGTTTAATGGACTCTGATGGCTGGAGGCTAGTAGCTATTGATGTGCCCTATTCTGTTTGGGGCTGAAGAAAATAGGTTGCAATTTGAATGTGGCAAAACAATGAAGAAAATGTTATGAAGGCTCCTTATGCACAGTCCATGAGGCAGTACAAATCTACATCAGGTCCTGGGCTATATTTCTTCAGGCTACAAATATGGGGTCAGATGGTCAAGTTATTAAGAATAACTTAAACCAAGTGATCTCGTACCAGTATTTCAAAGCCGTAAAATTCACATTGTACCAACACATCCCATGGGCATAAGAATAAGATATGAGTTCTCTTGCAGCCCGGCAAGGAAAAGATATGATAGTCTCTTAGATTTTTCCATTGTTTTAAAAGAAATTGATGTTGAACAGAAGCAACACTATCAGAATCAATATTTGTTTCCTCTTTCATGCCCATGTGTCCTTCATTGAATATGGTGTCGGCTTGTGTGTATTTCAGAGATTCCCTAAGTATTTAGAATGCAGTCCTTGGTGATGACTTGCTCAAACGTTCTACTGCTTCTACAGTTGTCCATTTTGAGCAATTGTGCCGTAAATGCACAACACTAAGCAAAACCCATTAATGTAACTGTCCACATTCACCTTAACTTTCTCTGTTGCTTCTCTCTTCCCCTTTCTCTTCAACCTATACTGTACCCCTAGAGCATTTATTAAATTTACGTCCCTTCTGTCTTTCAGAGAAAGCATATCTAGCATTTCCTCCTCCAACTTTACTCACAATAGTTCTGTGGATAGGTTGCGCTGAGCAGAATGGGAGCTTCAGGCTCCTCTCCTTGCCTGCGCCTCCTTCCCCTCCTGCCTTCCACCTCGGCCCATTTACAGCCCTTTGGCCTGGCCCCTGTGATCAGCTGGCAAGCAGAAGCTCCATGGCTTTCCCCTGCCACCCAATTGGCTGGCAGCTAACTGTCCCATGCGGTCAAAGGCCCGGGACAAACATTGTCTTGGCAAATAGGCCAGGCTGAAGTGCATGGGGTAGATGCCCATTGGACAGGGCGAATGGCTGGGGGAGGGCCAGCAGAGGAGAAAAGCTGGCTGTAAATGGGCTGAGGTGGGAGGCAGGAGGTGAAGGAGGCGTGGCCAAGGGGAGGAGCCTGAAGATCCTAGGCCTGAGCTGAGGGAGGGTGAGAGAGTCCTCAAAGAGTTTCCAAGAGGGAAGGATGGACTTTAACCCTAGTAAACATTTCAACCTACACAATGTTGGCTTTCCCTCTCAGGTGTATTCACAGCTAAGCAAGGAATGTACTGGAAACCACTTGACAATATGTTTCTAGGGATTCTAGATATATGTGCGCGTTTTTACCCGCTGGTCTTATTTCTGTATTTTATGGCTTTATGAGGGCTGTACTTTTTTAACTGTATATTTATGGTGAACCACCCAGGTATCAAATTTTGATGAGAGATGATACATATGTATTTTAGACAGAATGAGACAGAGAGAGAGGGAGAGGGAGTTACTTTCCATTTTTCTGTAGGCTTCCCTTCCTTTTCAAAAACGTTTTAAATCTGGATATGTTTAAAAAAATATATAATGTGAAATGCTGCAACAGCCAAGAGAATAATGTTAATTATGACTCCTCCAATATAAACCAGTTTAAACCAATATAAATCAGTGGAACAGCTTCCCTCCAGAAGTTGTGAATGCCCCAACACTACAAGTCTTCAAGAAGATGTTGGATAGCCATTTGTCTGAAATGGTATAGGGCTTCCTGCCTAGGCAGGGAGTTGGACTAGATGACCTCCAAGGTCCCTTCCAACTCTGCTATTGTATTGTATTGTAATATATAAGTTTCTCCAAGCTGGAGAAAGTAGCTTATATTGGGGGATTCATAATTAACACAACTTGGAGAAAGTGATTTGTGTTGATCTCTGAAACAAGCCTCCTCGCCTTTTGTTGTTGTTTCTGGTGTGGTTGTTAAGCCTTCACAGTTCCTTTCTAGCTGTTTGTGATAAAAACTGAAACCCAACATTTCTATCATTCTCTAGGGCAGTGATGGCTAACCTTTTTTGGCTCACCTGCCAAAAGCAGAGGAATGCAGGGGAGTCGTGTGTGGGCATGCCACACCCATAATGCTATGTGCGCTCCTTTCTAGGAGCCTGGGGAGGGTGAAAACAGCCTCCCCCCCCATCCAGAGGCTTCAGGAGCTTCCCTGAAGCCTCCTTGGGCAAAAAACGGCCTCAAAAGAAGGCCTAAATCAGCTGGCCAGTGCACACATGTACGCTGGAGCTGACAGGGCAATGCCTCGCGTGCCCTCAGAAATGGCTTCGCATGCCACCTGTGGCACCCATGCCATAGGTTCGCCATCATGGCTCTAGGGGCAAAGCAGGTGAAAGGTAACAGTGTAAGCCCAGAAATAGGCGTGTCAAAGGACCCTATGGCACCCAACTCAACTCCGTTTTATTTGTGGGAGAACACCGTATAGCCCTCAGCTCCCCAAGACCATGAAGGGCAGTTCTTGCCCCGTAGGGGATTGCTCACCTCTGAAATGGAAGAAAGCACCATCTACCTGTAAGTCAAGGGGTTTCCAACTTTTAGACACTACAACTCCCTAAAATAATTAGCAAATTTGGCTGACCCCACCTCTCTGAGTAAAGCTAATGCTTTCTTTGAGGTTACAGTTGGGCAAGAAATATAGCATTTACTCTAAAGGAAATGAAATATTCATGATACTTGCTTGACTTTTATCAGCAGTACTGCTAGTATCCCCATGAGCTCTCTTTAGCCATCCCATTTCCCCCCCCCCTTCCACTTTAAGAAGCCAGAAATCCAAAACTACAGAATAAAAATAAAGAATACTTCATAAATGCATATGCTTCTGCAGCTGCTTCAAAGATGGAGTATAAATCAGTGGCCTCCACAGGGGAGGTCAATGGGGGGGGGGGGCAGAACGATGAAAGCAGTGTCACACTGTCATGACGCAAGCCCTACAGGGGCAGAGCTTGTGGTGTGTCAGCACAATTGTGCATTAGCCATTTTGATGAAAGCAGGAAGCTTCGGTGGATGCCCGTGGATATACTACTACACAGCATGCCACAAGTCACCAGCTAACAGGACAGATGGGTACATGGGCTTAGCTATCTCGCAAAATTCAGAGGGAGCTTTGCTGTCCACTTGGCTTTTCCAGCTTCCAGGAAGGTTTCACAGCATTCCTAATTTGCCATCAAAAATCTGTTCAGCTTATAAAAAAAAAAGATTCCCCCTTCCCTTTTTCTGTTGCTCACAATCCCCCAGCTGTGGCAACCTATAGTTTCAGAAACTCTGCCCTAAGGGATGAGTTTCTGCAGGCTCAAGGGAAATAGCTAGTTTTGCAAAAGCACAACGAATTTTAACTGAAAACCTTAGCAAGTGCGGCAAAAAGGACAAAAATGATTTAGTGAAGACTGGCCCTGTTCAGACGCATTACAGCAGCGACAGTAGTGAATAAATTACTCTGTCTCATGAAAAAAAAAAAAGGGACAGGAAAAAGATGAAGCCGATCTTCGTAGATGTGCTTATTTATTTTATTTTATTTAGTTTGTCAAACATGTACAAGATAACAGGTATAAGGATAAACATGGACATGAACAAAGGAAATGAGTACAAATAAATGGGGAGAGTAGGACAGGAACGGGAGGCACTTATGCAGGGTGTGCTTCAGGGGTGGATTTCCTGCCAGTTCTAAGCTCTTCTATAGAAGAGGTTCCACAAATCTAGGGTGCCGTTTAGAACCGGTTCCAGCTCCCTCCCCCTGCCCAGCTGCACATCATCAAGATGAAGAGCGAGAGGAAGGATTCTGGGAGTTGAAGTCCACAAGTCTTAAAGCTAAGTTTGAACACCCCTGGGTTTTTTTTTTCTAAAGTGTTAGGGGTGCAAGGGCCTTGTAACTTGACAGCTTTAAGACTTGCATGCTTCAAATGCCAGAGTTTCTTTTTTTTTTTTTGAAAAAAAGTTTTATTGGGATTTATAATTTTTTACAAATAGGGTAAAGGGTAAGGTGTATACAAGATATTGTGAGAACTTTCACATTGAAGTCAAAGACCCCTTCCGAGGCTTCATAACAAAATATAGATAATACATTAATTTTCATTTGTACTACAAAGTGGAAAGAAATGCAAATATATCATTGTAGAAACTATGCTAGCAATCATGTATAAACATCCAAACAAAAGTTATATTATGCTAAAATAAAGTCACTTTTGAGATCTAAGTCTTTTGGCAATTGTATCTTCTTCTCCCTGGCCCCCAGTGGGCAGGGCCGTGGCACCCTCTGCTCTTCCATTTTCATCCTCCAGGATTGAGGAATGTTTTTTAAGAAAGGCTTCCGCCTCTGCAATTGTTTTAATTCTTACTCTTCCTCCCTCCCAGAACACCAACATTCCCTCTGGCATCACCCACTTGAACCAGACCCCCTGTTTAAATAATCTTTTAGACAAGAAGGAATACTTCCTTCTTACCTCTCTAATCTTTTTCGGGACCTGCTTCAAGATGGTAATCTCTGTCTGCTGATAAATTAATGGACTGTCTCTCTGCGCCCTCAAGATCCTTTCCCTCGTTGACCTTTTTACAAATGTAATATGTATCTCTCTGGGTACTTCATTTATCCTGGCATATGCTGAGTTTATTCTATATATCAAATCAATGTCCCCCTTAATCTCATCCTTAGGCTTGTGTACATAATCTGCTAAAATTGTGCACATTAAATCAGTTAAATTTTCACCACTCGCCTCAGGAACTTTCTGAAATCTTAAAAAATATGACATCCTTTCAAAATCTATCCTAGACATATTACCAGTTAAACCCCCTATTTCATTATTAATACTTTTAAGCTCTCCCCTTGTCCCAGCCAGCCCCACCTCCAGTTCATCAGTCTTTTGCGTATTTTCCATTAATTTCTTCTGTACCTCCAAAAGTTCTAATTTAGAACTGGCATGGTCCTTCCTCATTTCTTTGATTTCTTTCACCAAGGTCTGAAGAGTTTCTTCCATTGCTGTTAATCTAGCATCCGTATCAGGTTTTTCGGGTAACATCGATGTGATTTTAGGTTGATGTGTCTGCTTTTTTGATGCCATGATGAAAGATTTAAGTCTGTGTCAGTAAGATGGCGTCTGCTGAAGATGAGTCAGTGAGTCAGGATACGAGCAAATTCCAAGAAACAAAGTCGCAATTTCCTCTAATTAAAGTCCAGAGAGAGACCAAGTTCTTACAATCAAATAGAAAAAAAAGGCACTTCAGGGAAAGGTCAAATTAATCAATTACATACAGTCATTAGTAAGAAGAGAGAGGCAGTCCCGATCACAAGGGAATGTCAGCAGTTTTCCATGAAGAGTATGTCTCCTGCGAACAAAGGAATGCCATCTTCCCCCACCCATCTGGAAGCCACCGGGATTTTGCAAGTAAAAATTGTTTCTTTGTAGCCAGACTTCGATACAAAATATCCAACGGTCATTCCGGAAAGACTTTCACTATCATTTAGAGAGGTTCGGATGTGGATTTCTCCGCTTCCTCAAGCCTGAGGAGCATTTTTAAAAACGCCGCTTTTTTTTCTCCAGTCCGAGGGAGGGGTTTCCCCCCCCCCCCCTCCATCTTCTTTCAGTGCAAAAGTTGCAAGCAAGAAAATAAATTCACTCACAATCCACTCTATAGCCAGGAGTCTCGGTGTTGCCTCCAACTCCAGCGATTCAGCCCTCTCGAGAAAATTGAATGTTCCGGTCCTCCATCAGCAAAGGGAACCAAGCCCCCCGCAGCATGTCCTTCTACTCCTGGGTCGAGGACAAGGACCCCCTCCCACCGCCGTCGGGATAGGGAAATCCCAGCGAGCTGACCGTACGGCGGGAGTCCTTTAAAAGGAACTCCCTGCCCCGTTAGGGGCCGTAAAAGAAACAAAACGGCGGATGAGTCCCAAGACTCGACCGTCACCTCCGGGAAACCGGAAGGAAGTCCCAAATGCCAGAGTTTCTGAGCCAACATTTTGGTTGCTAAGCAAGAGCGTTGTTAAGTGAGTTTCACCACATTTTACAAGTTGGCCATGCCCACCCAGTCACATGACTGCTAAGCCACTCCCACCCGGTCACATGGCTGACAAGCCACTCCCACCTGGTCACATGGCTGACAAGCCACTCCCACAAAGCAGGCCACACCCACAGAAGAGGTTCTAAAAAAATTTGAAACCCACCACTGGTGCGCTTATGCACGCCCCCTTTACGGACCTCTTAGCAATGGGGTGAGGTCCACGGTAAACAATTTGAGGTTGAAGCTGGGAGGGTTTGGGGATGCAACAACGGAGTCAGGTAGAGCATTCCAGGCATTGACCACTCTGTTACTGAAGTCGTATTTTCTGCAATTGGGTTTGGAGCGGTTTGTATCTATTGTTTGCCCGAGTATTATTGAGGTCGAAGCTGAAGTAGTCATTGACAGGTATTGAAAACAATGAAGAATGTCCCAAGCAATCAGGCAGAAATTGAAGGAATCTCCCAGAACTGAGGTTGGAGGGTCCTTCAATTGCTGAACAACCAACAGCCTTTCATCCTCTGGTTTATCTCCAACCAGCGCTGTAGTTTTAAGTTGCTTAAATTAAAAGAAAAATGGAATGGAATGGAATGAAAAACACCATTCATGCTGAAGCTAAACCTAGTAAGATACAGCTACTGTTTGCTTGTCAGGATTTCTTAGTATCTCCAGTTTTGTCTCTTGATGGAGACAAATATGCTAAAATAATATTGTTTAATCTTGGTGATCCTATCCTCAAGTTTAAGGAAGAGCTAGAATTAGAGGAACAAGTCTGCTGTTGGTTTACGTATCTGCAATTGAAAGAAAGATTTAAATTAGACAAAATGAGTTATGGTTTGACTTCATTAAAAATGAATTCAAAATGTTACTGTGTGGTAGTGATAAACATATTAAAGAAACCAAGAAGATTAGGGGACTGGAAGCTAAAACAGACAATGAACGGTTGCAGGAACTGGGCATGGCTAGTCTAGTGAAGAGAAGGACCAGGGCAGACATGATAGCTGCATTCCAATATTTGAGGGGCTGCCATAAAGAGGAAGGGGTCAAGCTATTTTCCAAGGCACCTGAAGGCCAGACAAGGAATAATGGATGGAAACTGACCAAGGAGAGATTCAACCTAGAAACAAGGGGAAAATTTCTGAGTGAGAACAATCAAGCAATGAAACAACTTGCCTTCAGAAGTTGTGGGAGCTTCATCACTGGATACTTTCAAGAAGAGACCGTACAGCCATCTGTCAGAAATGGTGTAGGGCCAGCTGTCTCTGTGGGCACACGGACTGTTGCAAGCTGTTTTTCCGGTTTCTGCTGGCCAGCTGGTCTTCGTGCATGCCGGAGTGCCAGGAATCCAAAGACCAGCTGGCCAGTGCACATGCGCACACTAGAAACCAGAAGACCAGCTGGCTTGTCCATGCATGTGTACCACCCAGCTGGTCTTCAGGTTTCCGAGTTCTGATGCATGCATGTGTTCCGGTTTTGGTGCTGAAAAGGTTCACTGTCACTGGTGTAGGGTCTCCTACCTGGGCAGGGGGTTGGACTAGATGACTTACAAAGGTCCCTTCCAATTCTGTTATTCTGTTATTTAGTTATATTACTGCTAAGGTTTATAAAATGCTATTGAATTTGAATCCAGTCTTGTCTCTTGATGGAGTACCATAGTCCCTGATGAAGCAAGGTCCATGATTTGGGAATCCCGGGCACTCACAGCTATTGCTAGATGACCAGGTGTTGTGCCAACTGCAGCCATATCTGAAGGCACAGTCTCTTGAGACAATAATTCATGCCCCATCATCTCTCATTGGGATTGCTGCAGATGACATCAAGAGAGGGGCTGCTTTGAAAACTTATCAGATGTTTAAGTTGATCCAGAATACAGCAGCCCAGCTGTTGGTAGGTCATCACTGACATGGGTGCATAATCATTGCGCTTTGACCCCTGCCTGCCTCTCCATTAACTTTGAGTGTACTCCAAATCCTGTGTGGCTTGACATCAAAGTACTTACAGGGTTTCTTTCTAAGTGCAATGTCAGTCCCCTGACACAAACCTCTTTTCGATATAAATAAAGAAGTTTTTAAAGGGTTTAAAAGTTTTAACACAAACTAATACAGAATAAAGAAAAGAAAGAAAAAATAGGGAAAAGTATAGAAATAAAAGATAAAAAAGAAACAGAAGACTACAATTTTCTTTGCAGTGAATTTAAGTATGATTGCAAAATTATTTCTGATGCTATTATTACAAGAAAAAATCTATTATCTTTTTTTCTAACCATCAAAGAACATTTTCTCCTGTTTCATGCAAAAAAAATCTACAAGGGACATCCAGTCACTCGGAAATAGAGATGTTATCTTTTCTCTAATCAAGGAAGTCAATTTAGGCATCTCTGTAAGTCTCCAGATATTTGCTTTACAGAACTTTCCCTCTTTTTAACATCTTCTTTCATCTCCTCTCTCAACTTTATAAACCTTTCATCCATTGTTTTTCTCCCCAAAAGCCTCTATTTTATTTCCCATCTGTTCAAATGATTTCTGAAGTACGTATTTCAGGGGTCCCCAACCTTTGTAACTTTAAGTCTGAAGGACTTCAGCTCCCAGAATTCTCCAGCCAGCAAAGCTGGCTGGAGAATTCTGGGAGCTGAAGTCCTTCAGACTTAAAGTTGCAAAGGTTGGGGACCCCTGACGTATATCATGTGGTAATTATTTGTTCCTGTTGGTTGCTCTAATGAGCCCCTCCTGTCACCTTTTGCCATTTTTCTAGTAGCCATTTTTGTGATAGTAATCCGGAAATGAAGGTGTTTCCAACAAGACAACTCTCTCCTTTTTCCCCTTACTATCTTTTTTGTGTTTTGACCCTTTCATTTTGATAGCTCTCTGTAGCTTTAGCTACAACACACAGCACATCTCCATGGCAACTAAACCTCACAGTCTGTTTCTTTACCTTATCTTTTATTATGTAGAGTCTGCCAATTAAATACACTCTTTAAAGAATAAACAGCAAGCATTTCCATGCAGGACCGGTCTCTTTAACTGGTTTAGTGCAAATTTAGTAAAGACGATAAAAATTTTTTAAAAAAAGGAAATATGTTTCTTTTATCCATTTTAAAACTTTCTTAGATCTTTTTATTAATCTGTTTTGCAAAGGGGTTTTGAATCTTTAAATCAAAGTCTCCGTTTCTTTTCTTTTCTTTCTATTTTTGTTATCTTGAAAAAAGCTTTAACTCACCACAAGGAATTTACCTTTGCCACTGAGGGAATGTCTCTTTATCTACAGATTAATTACTTCCCAAAGTGATTAAGAAATGAGGAAGGCTTAATGTTCCTGTCAGCTCCACCACAGTTATGAGCATAAAAGGATTCTGAGGAATCCTTCTGAGTCGACTGCAAAGCCTTTTCTATTTCTGCAGTTTAATCGCAAAGAACCACTGTCTGGAATACACATGGTTTATCTCACTATATCCTTTTGACCCAGGTAGATTGCACTGGCCAGAATCTTCCAGCTGGTGTTCTTGTCTATGGTGTCTCTCTTTGAAGAGTATCAGCCAACCATAATTTCTTGCTTCTGATTCTCTGCTTTCATGAGGTAAGTAAGAGTAGGTGCATTTTCTCTATGGGGAGCTACGGCAAATATAGACAGCATACTAAAAAGCAGAGACATCACCCTGCCTACAAAAGTGTGTATAGTCAAGGCTATGGTTTTCTCAGTTGCAATGTATGGCTGTGAAATTTGGACCATAAGAAAGGCTGAGTGCCAAAGAATTGAAGCCTTTGAACTCTGGTGCTGGAGAAGAGCTGGGTATGTCTAGTTTGATGAAGAGAAGGACCAGGGGAGACATGATAGCAGTCTTCCGATATCTCAGAGGGTGCCACAAAGAAGAGGGAGTCAAACTTTTCTCCAAGGCACCTGGGGGCAGGACAAGAAGCAATGGGTGGAAACTAACCAAGGAGAGAAGCAACTTAGAATTAAGGAGAAATTTCCTGACAGTAAGAACAATTAACCTCTGGAACAGCTTGCCTCCAGCAGTTGTGAATGCCCCAACCCTGGAAGTCTTTAAAAAGATGTTAGACAGCCATTTGTCTGAAATGGTATAAGGTTCCTGCCCATGCAGGGGGTTGGACTAGAAGACCTACAAGGTCCCTTCCAACTCTGCTATTGTATTGTATTGTAAGACTCCTGCTAGTCCCTTGGAGTACAAGGCAATCAAACCGGTCAGTCCCAGAGATCAACTGCTCTTTAGAAGGCCAGATCCTGAAGAGGAAACTCAAATACTTTGGCCATCAAATGAGAAGGAAGGACTCACTGGAGAAGAGTCTAAATGGACTCCAGAGGATGGTAGAGGACAGGAAGGCCTGGAGGAACATTGTCCATGGGGTCGCGATGCGTCAGACACGACTTTGCAATTAACAACAACAAAAATACCATACTTTGGAACAGCCTCCCCCCCTGCCCCCAAATTTCAATCTACCCCCATTCTAATAACTTTCTCTACATTGCTAAAAAAAAAAAAAAGGAAGAGATTCAGAAACCTCAGAGGTAACAATTGATTAATTAGTTTTAATAATAATAATAATAATAATAATTTTAATTTATAACCCGCTCTCTCTCCCCGAAGGGACTCAAGGCGGGGCACAGGGAATTAAAAAATACAATTAAAACCACAAACAGAATACAAAGTTAAAAAACGAATTAAACTGACCCTGCGCTAAAAACCCATATAAAACTAAAACTATCCCTAAAAACCCCTAAAACAATTTAAAACAATTTAAATTACCCTAGGCCGGCCAAGCAGAAGAAGTGTGTTTTTAGTTTCTGCCGGAAGGAGCGAAGGTCCGTAGTTGTTCTAATTTCGGGGGGAAGGTCGTTCCAGAGGGTCGGGCCCGCCACAAAGAAGGCCCTTCCTCTGGGCGTCGCCCGCTGGCATAGCCTAGTGGACGGCACCCGGAGAAGTCCCTCTCTGTGGGAGCGAATCTGCCGCAGGGATATATGGGGCAGGATGCGATCCCGCAGATAGCTAGGTCCCGTGCCATGGAGCACTTTGAAGATGATAACCAATACCTTGAAGCGCACCCGAAAGATGACAGGCAGCCAATGCAGCTCGCGCAGGAGCAGTGTTACATGGGAAAACTTGGAGGTTCCCATAACTGCCCGCGCGGCTGCATTCTGGACAAGCACCTCAAGGGGAGCCCCATATAGAGAGCATTGCAGTAGTCCAATCGGGATGTCACGAGGGCATCAGTGACTGTGCAGAGGGCACCCCGATCCAATAGGGGACGCAACTGGCGGACCAGGCGGACCTGGTAAAACGCCCTCCTGGCCACGGCCGTCACTTGATCTTCCATGGACAGCTGTGTATCAAGGAGGACGCCCAAGTTGCGTGCCCCATCCACAGGGGTTAGATGTTCATCCCCTATGGCCAGTGATGGAGTCAACAGGGGACCACAGCCACTCGGTCTTGGATGGGTTGAGTCTGAGTCTGTTACTTCCCATCTAGGCCCGCACGGCTTCCAGGCACTGGCACATCACCTCTACGGCATCGTTGGGGTGGTTTGGGGTAGATATATACTTATTTATTTATTTTATTTGTTTATTGTGAGTGTTTTATTGCTTTTCCCCCCATTGTATGTGAACCACCAAAAATCTGTGATGGAATAGTGGTGGAATGACTGTGGTGGAATAGAAATCCATTCAATAAATAAATAAATACTTCAGGCTCAAAAGGGTTTAAGGCATATTCAGGATCTAGGCAGAAAGTTAGTAGGGCACTTGTCTTATTTTGTCTCCAAAAAATAAATAAATGTAAGCAAAGTGGTTGAAATGTGCTGCCAAGAGTGGAGAGATATTCTAAAGGGAAACATTGGCATAACAACCTGGGCTGGGGGGGGGGGGGCAGAAGGGAACACCATCCAAAATGTAGTAGGAAGGTAGGAAGTAAGAAGCGAAGCAAACGAATCAGAACTGTAAAACAGCAGTTAACAAAAGAGATAATGTTCCACATTGATCTTACAGTGTATCATCTAATACATATAAACAAACAACATCAAAGACTGTTGCCATTTTTATTCTTTAAATATTATAGAGAAGGTGTGTGACAGCTAAAAGGGCAATTTCAATTGAGTTCCTTGCTTTTATTTGTTCATTTTGCTTTTTGGCTTTGCAAAGCACATATACATCTTGATTTTTGAAGAAAACAAGCCAAACTGGTATGTGCAAGGGTTTATTTCCTATTTTCAATTTATATTTAATTATCCCCATTTCCTTTAATGAGTTATACTTAATATATCTGCATTCAATGTGCCTAGAAAATCAGGTATATACTACCAAAATAAAACAGCAAGAAATAACATAAGGTAGGCACAGATTTGTGTAGGACAATATAGACAATATGAAGAGTACTTAGCAGTAAAATATAACAATAAATATAGGGTATATTGCCCTAGTCAAGCTACCTGGGTGCCCAGTCTACAATTAGCTGATCCAAGTGCCTGCTCAATTTCTATCCAGGTACTAAAAATAGGCAAACACCAAAGCCCATCACTTCTGATTCCTCAAGATGCTTTTTCCTCCCAAGAGGCAACTGGACTTTTTTCTTTGAAGATGTTTCGCTTTTCATCCAAGAAGCTTCTTCAGCTCTGACAGGATGGTGGGGAATGGATGGCACAACATAGGAGAACAAACACATCAGGACTAGATTCAGCAGTCCATCTGGATTTAAAAGACACAGGCTGCTCCTTTGAAGGCGACAAATTCCGGCCTTGGGTAGTCTCTTTTAAGGTTAGGGGTTTTAGGGGTAGTTTTAGTTTATGGGTTTTTAGCGCAGGACTAATTTAATTCATTTTTAATTTTGTATTTTGTTTGTGGTTTTTAACTGTATTTTTAATTGCCTGTGCCCCGCCTCGAGTCCCTTTGGGGAGAGAGAGCGGGATATAAAATTAAAATTATTATTATTATTATTTATATTTTGGACAGAGTTTAGTTTAGTTTTAGTTTTAGTTTTATTTGATTTATATCCCACACCTATCTCCTACAAAAGGACCCAGGGCGGCGCACAGGAAATTAAAAACACCATATAAATATACAAATAGATAACATCCTAAAACCACAATTAAACTTAAGAACCCTGTGCTAAAACCACATATTAAAATCCCTCTAATTAAAAATGTGTAGACTAAAACTCAGTCGTTAACAGGTGGTCACGCTAGGCCGGCTTGATGGAACAGGTGTGTCTTCAGGCGCTGGCGGAAAAGGCGGAGGTCCGAGGTGGTAAGGAGTTCGGGAGGCAGGTCATTCCAGAGGGTAGGGCCCGCCACAGAGAAGGCCCTTCCCCTTGGTATCGCCAACCGGCATTGCCCGGCTGACGGCACCTGGAGAAGACCATCCCTATGGGAATGGATCGGTCGAAGGGATGTGTGGGGCAGGAGACGGTCTCGCACATAACTAGGCCCCGTGCCATGGAGCGCTTTAAAGATGGTAATCAGCACCTTGAAGTGCACCCGAAAGGCCACAGGTAGCCAGTGTAGCTCGCGCAGGAGAGACGTTATATGGGACTGCCTTGAGGTTCCCTTGATCACCCGCACGGCCGCATTCTGAACTAACTGTAACCTTCGAGTGCACCTCAAGGGGAGCCCCATGTAGAGAGCATTACAGTAGGACCACTGGTTTGAAAGAGGGGTCAAAGAGGTCATCTATGTCAACATTGAACAACCTCTCTCAACAGAGGGGGGATATAGAATAGAATAACAGAGTTGAAAGGGACCTTGGAGGTCTTCTAGTCCAACCCTCTGCTTAGGCAGGAAACCCTACACCACTTCAGACAAATGATTATACAATCTCTTTTTAAAAACTTTCAGTATTGGAGCATCCACAACTTATGTAGCCAGTTGTTCCATTGATTAATTGTTCTAACTGTCAGGAAATTTATCTTTAGCTCTAAGTTGCTTCTCTCCTTGATTAGTTTCCACCCACTGCTTCTTGTCCTACCCTTGGGTGCTTTGGAGAATAGCTTAAGTCCCTCTTCTTTGTGGCGGCCCCTGAGATACTGGAAGACTGCTATCATGTCTCCCCTACTCCTTCTTTTCCTTAAACTAGACATACCTAATTCCTGCAACCGTTCTTCATAGGTTTTAGTCTCCAATCCGCATATCATCTTTGTTGCTCTTCTCTGCACTCTTTCTAGATATGGCATCATATCTAGAATGACATAATAAATATGATATCATCTATCTTCAATCTACCACACAGTCCTTTCAACAGTTCCAAGAAGGCTCCACATCCATTTGCACAACTCAGAAGACCCTGATGACACAGATAAACCTCCAGGTGATGTTAACGACTCGCTGTAAGAATGCAAATGTCCAGCTGTCTGCAAGAAGTATAAATCATTCCATTCCCCAGCATCCAATCACAGTTGAAGAAGCTTCTTGGATGAGAAGAGAAACGTCTTCAAAGAAAAACCAGAAAATCCAGTTGCCTCTTGGGGGGGGAAAAGCACCTTTGGGACAACCATGACCTGGATGACTGTGAATCTCCATAGACATTTTCTGGTTCCTTAATTTAAGCTAAAACTGGAGACCCTTCAAACAGTAGACACTTTCAGGTCAACAGCTGTCCTGTAATAACTCTTCAAATAAACGTCTGTCTTGCTTGGGTTTGAAATCAATGGCGAAATTAGCAAAGTCACGGAAGAGCAAGCTCAGGGCAATCCGTGCAGGATCAAACTCAGTGAATGTCATCAACAGAGTCTGGAAAACTGAAATCAGGGCAAAGCAGCAAGGTCAAGTTACGCGCCAACATTTCCAGAGCCAAGGAATCGAGTTTGTTTCTCAGTAGTTAACCACACACAAGTGCTGTTCTCACTATTTGACCTTAAGCTAAAAGATAATATTTGAGACTTTCCAGGAAACACTCTTTCGGTTTGTCTTGTTTAGAGAAGGTGGCAGGTGGGATTGTGAACACGTACAGGTTAACAATGGCATTTGTAAGGATTTAAGGTTGTTCTGGCTTTTGGTTCAGTTGGAGGTCAGACTGAAATCATGCCCCTTCCTTTACTCTTAGTCCACTGTCCTCAGAGTGGACAATGCCAAGTTCAAGAGAAATAGTCTATGATGGCTAACTTTTTTGTTGTCATGTGCCAAAAGCACGCATGATTGCCCCACTCTCCCCCCGTGCATGTGCATTCAACACCCCATGCCTCATTTTGGGCCTAGTAGACCTCCCTGCACCCTCCTGCAAGCAAAAATGGGCCATAGGGGGACGTTGCATACCTTGCACCCCATTTTGGGTCTAGTAGACCTCCCTGCAGCCTCCTGGGAGCAAAAACAGGCCGTGGGGTGTGCGTCTTACCCCCTGCACCTAGTTTTGGGTTTTGTAGACCTCCCTGTAGCCTTCTGGGAGCAAATACAGGCCATAGGGGTCTGAGCCACCCCTCCTCTCTTGCACCCCATTTTGGGCCTAGTAGGCTTCTCTGCAGTGATCCCCGGACCACCCTGTGCATGCGCGCACATCTCCTGCATGTGTCTCGCCCCTCACGATTGCATGGCAGAGACCTGAAAATCCTCTGGCCAACGGCAGCCATGTGTGTATGCGCGGTGCAGCAGAACTGGGGCAACGGCTTGCATACCCGCAGAGAGGGCTCTACATGCTACCTTTAGCACGCATGCCATGGGTTCGCCATCACGGGTCTAACTTGTCTCTTGACATGGCATTAACTATCGTTTGTAAATGATGTGCCATTTTTGCCCATGAATAAGGCAGAAACAATCCCCCCAACAGAGCAGTGCTGTTCCAGGCTTTTCCTGCACAAACATGCTGATGATTTGGAATGTTTTTTAACATCTCTTGAACTTCATCTCGACCTTGCTAGTTTGCCCTGAATTAAGATTCTGCTAAGGTAGCTTCACAATGAAGTAGAATTAGCTCATCTAGTCATCTTTTCTGACTGATTTACCTGGGAAGGCTGACAATAAACATGTTTACAGGTACAAACTTCTCATCGCTACTTTAAACGACTTGATCAATTACAGCCAGTCCTTCCTAAATGTCTTTCTTTGACTGTTAAGCTAAGGATGCTGCCTTTCCTCTGATTGGTTCCTAGTGTGTGGGAATGTAATCTGGAGTCCCAGAAGGGAGGGGCCGGCTCTCAGAACACAAAGAGGCAACCCCTCCCTCCTGGGATCCCAGACACGGGGTGGAATTCAACCAGTTTGGACCAGTTCGGGTGAATTGGTAGCTCCGACGATCAGCTGGGAGCGAACCAGTTCGGTCCATTGACCAAGTGGGCCCACCTGCCTGCCCCTGGGCTTTACCTACCTTTATCTTCTCAGTTGAAGCACGCGATCACTGAACCGGTTGTTAAACCAGTAGGATCCCACCACTGTCACAGACTATATTTATTTATTTATTTATTTAATAAGATTTCTAGACTGCCCCCTCTCCCCGAAGGGACTCGGGGCGGTGTACAGGTAAAATTAAAATTCTCAAAATCATAACAATACATATAAACTAAAATCAAATAAAATAGTCCTCTGTACAAATTTATAAAAATTAAAACTTAACCCATAAAACCGAATAAAATAATTTAAAATTACACACTGAGGCGGGAAGCATGGAGTTAGGCCAGGCCGGCTAGATGAAACAAGTGGGTTTTGAGTTTCTGGCGGAAGGAGCGGAGGTCCGTGGTCGTTCTAATATTAGGGGGAAGGTCATTCCAAAGGGTTAGGCCCATCACAGAGAAGGCCCTTCCCCTGGGCGTCGCCCTCTGGCATTGCCTAGTGGACGGCACCCGGAGAAGTCCCTCTCTGTGAGAGTGAATCGGCCGAAGGGATGTATGGGGCAATATGTATGTATATTGCAACTCACCTAAACAGCATTTCTTCCCTTCAGTGAGCAAGAAGCATCTCTTCCACTCTTTCCCTGGAAAGGAGAAGAATTTTCTTTCACACTGCCCATAAATCATACATGATCTCCCATCCTCCCCCAAAAACCTTGCATTTGACACTTCCTTTTGAATACGCATTTGACTTATTAGCCAATGGCTTCTTTACCCAAAGTTTCAGTTGCATCTGCTGCATAGGAAGCAATTTCATTCAAATTGGTCCAAGAATGCTGCAATTGGGCAATATAACACACTATGAGGCTCTGCCAGTCTTTTGAAAAATGGAACAGACCTTATTTCTTAGGGAATGTTTTCCATGTTAAAAGTCAAAGTGTCAAGCATAGGAACTCAGGAGCCACTGTGGTTCATATGAAGAGCAATATCAATAGCACTTAGACTTATGTACAGCTTCACAGTGTTTTTACAGCCCTCTCTAAGCAGTTTACAGAGTCAACATATTGTTCCCAACAGTTTGGGTCCTCCTTTTACTGACTTCGGAAGGATAGAAGGCTGAGTCATCCTTGAACCTGATGAGATTGGATCTGCAGGTAGCTGGCAGTCAGCAGAAGTAGCCTGCAGTACTGCATTCTAACCCTGCGCCACTGCATCCCATACAGGTTTGTTTACAGGTTTATTGCATGCAAACACTTTCTACAAGAATCTGAACTACTAATGGTCAAAGCAAATTGGTAACAGAAAAGAGCCAACATAATTCAAAGGGGGCTGGGCTTAGATTTCTTGTGGGCACGAAGGATTCCAGGCTGATGACGTGCTTGACTCTTCCCTAAGGTTCAGCCTGGTCACTTCCTACACAGACTCTTTCTGAACTGCCTAATAAATCACCTGGCCTGATGGTCACCTCAGGCCAGATAGGGTAGATGGCAGAGGTGGAGGAAGATCTTGAATGATCAGATCAACCACAACATCAGCAGCATCAGCAACAACAACAAAAAACACAAAAAGCGAACACAAATAACTGTGCCTTTGTGGTAGAGAACTGACGGAATTTAAGAAGCACGCAGCTTTATTGGACTACAGCTCTAGCAATCTCCAGAGCAGTGAAACAGGCGATTTCAGGGTGGGTGGGCAGGGAAGTGAGGATGCCCAAGGCAAAGCCTTCCCCTGCTGTTTGCCTTCCTGCCCCCAACACAGGTGGCCAGCTGCACATTTTATATTGGAATGAAGTGGCCACCTGTCGAAATGGAAGAACAGACTGCAGCATCTCAGGCTGATGGTGGTGGGGCTGTCAGGTTTATGGATGCTTTTGTCTGGCAATTTATTTGTATCAACTCTAAGAAAAAAAAATCAACAAAGCATTAAACAATCAGTACCCTATCTCAAAAAGTTAAGCGGCATTGGATCTGGTTAGTGCTTGTATAGGAGGCTGTTGGAAATCCCAGAACCACAGGAAAGCAAGCAAAATGACTGAAGAAAGCAGTGGCAGTTGCAAAACAGCGCCAGGAAATTACATGGGCTTGTAATCTCTTTGTAATCAGTAGGACCTACTTATGGTACCTGGCTCTGAACTAAAGTATGTATTTGTGTTTAACTGAATATCTGTGTATGTTCTGTGTATGTACTGGTTATGTATGTACTAAAGGCATATTAAGGGAGAATGACTTGAGCCAGAAAATAAGTTAAGTTTCAGTTTATTGGACTTACATGCCGCCCTTCTCCCAAAGGACTCAGGGCGGCGTACAACCTAAAAACACATATTACAAAAATTAAAAGAAAGATTAAATCAGAAATCCAATGACCAAATTAAACAATGTACAATTTAAATTTAAAATTAAGTCAAAATTAACAATTAAAATTAATCATTTATTTTATTCAGGCCAGGCCAGGCTGCCTTGCTGAAAAAGCCAGCTTTTTAGGGCACGCCGGAAGGACCAGAGGTTGGGAATTATGCGAAGCTCCGGGGGCAGCTCATTCCAAAGGGAAGGCGCTCCCACAGAGAAGGCTCTCCCCCGGGGGTCTCCAGCCAACACTACCTGGCCGACGGCACTCTGAGGAGGCCAACTCTGTGGGATCGTACTGGACGCTGGGAGGCTACCGTTGGCAGTAGGTGGTCTTGCAAGTACCCTGGGCCTAAGCCATGGAGCACTTTAAAGGTCACAATTAGCACCTTGAATCGCACCCAGAAGGTAACTGGCAACCAGTGCAGGCCGCCTAAAAGGGGTGTAACATGGGAGCAGCTAGGTACCCCCATGACAACCTGCGTGGCCGCATTATGAACCAACTGGAGCCTCCGGGTGCTCTTCAAGGACAGCCCAATGTAGAGAGCATTACAGTAGTCCAGGCAAGAAAGGACAAGGGCATGAGTGACTGTGGACAGAGCATCCTGATCCAGGAAGAGTAACTGGCGTACCAGGTGAACCTGGTAAAAGGCAGGGGGGGGGTCACGACTATAAGGTGTTCTTCTAAACTAAGCCATGTATCCAGGAGGACTCCCAGATTGCAGACCCTCTCTGGAGGGGCTAAAATTATTCCCCCTATCATCAAAGATGGTACATGATGCACTTACCAAAGATGGTAAGTGTGCACTGGAATCAAAAAAGGATTTAATGAGGTGAATGTTCTCCCTCTACCCCCCAATCCTCCCCATGTCCAAAACCACCGAAAAATGTTCTCCTAGATTAAAAGGGGAAATCTACTAAACTCTGGGAGTATCAGTGTCACCTCGAAAGGATGCATCTTTCTCCCAGTTTGCCACGGGAGTCTTTATCTGTACTATCAACCACCTGCAAAGTGAAGTGCTTGGGTTTGACAAAAGTTCCCCCCCCCCTCTCTCTCACGTACATTTCAGCCTCAGTAGGAGCCAAAGAAACCCAGCAGTGTGAAGTACTTCTATGAAGCTCCATGAAAGTTGATACCCACTCCTGTGGAGGGAAAAGCAGCTTTTTGGTGAGTTGGAGAAATGCTTCCTAACTCCCAAAAGCCAAGAGACTTATTTTGAAATAGGATGTGGAAGCTTACTGCTACACCTCCTCACTAAGTAAAAAAAAAAAATTAGTTATCTTTAGAGAAAGTCCTTTCTTTTGTGGTTTTGTTTGAATCACCGTGCCAAACTTCTAGTTGTGAAATTGTATCTGCTAAATCAGGGATGGACAATTAATTTCCCCAAGGGCTGCACCTGGAATACTGCATCCAGTTTCAGTCAACACATTAATGTGGACCTGGCAGGGGAAGGATACTGCAAAATCCCCTTTCCAGACATGAGACTGTTTTGTTACTGGAAAGATACAGGTTGATAGGTGAAAGTGTTTAATCTAAACCTAGTTAAATTTAGTGAAATTTAGTGACAATAGATATGGTTAAATAAACAGCTGAAAATGATAATAATGTATACATATGTATTGGTATAACAAGTAGTCATTGGATGTGAATATTGAATGGTACCTATGAAAGGAAGATGAGAAATTGTTTGGTTGCACATAAAGATTAATAAAAAAGAACTAAATTATGATAATGGATATAGTCAAATAAAGGAGAGATAATAATCTCTGTGTGTGTTTGTGTACAACATGAGGAAATTGGATGTAAATTGTAAACAGTGATTTGGAAAGGAAGATTAGAAATCTTTGTTACTAAATATTTTTGATGTTTACCTAGAATAGGCCATAAGGAATAGTGTTATTGGGGGATACTAGAAATAGCAAATGAGATGCCAGTATGTGGTTATGTCTTGAATTTTGGAATGTTTTATGATGAAGGACGTTTAAACAATTCTAGTCAAATGAGAATGGAGGTATGATGAGGGTAATATGTATAAATATATTTGATTTAAAATACTTGAGTTAATATGAATTATGGGTGACTGTGGAAGAGACACACGAAAACTTTTTGTAACCAACTGATAACACTTTCTACAGTATGGAAAAGAGGAGGATTTTTTGTGTTGTGTCTGTTTTGAAAACTAAACTAAAATAAAAAAACGTTTATTAAAAAAAACACATTACAAAGATGTTGAGGCTTTGGAAAAAGTGCAGAGAAGAGCAACTATGATGATTAAAGGCCTGGAGACTAAAACATATGAGGAACGGCCTGAAGATTTGGGTTTGGCTATTCTAAAGAAGGAACAGAGGTGACAGGATAGCAGTATTTCAGTACTTGGGAGGTTGCCACAAAGAGGAGGTGGTCAACTTATTTCCCAAAGCATGAAAAGGCAGGACAAGAAACAATGGATGGAAACTAATCAAGGGGAGAAGCAACTTGGAATTAAGGAGAAACTACCTAACAGTGAGGACAATTAACCAGTGGAACGCCTTCAGAAGTTGTAGGTATTTCATCACTGGAGGTTTTTAAGAAGAGACTTGTCTGAGATGGTATAGGGTCTCTTGCTTAAGCAGGGGGTTGGACTAGAACAGGGGTCCCCAACCCCTGGTCCGTGGACCGGTGCCGGTCTGTGGCTTGATAGGAACCGGGCTGCAAGGCCAGAGGAGGAGGAGGGAGGAGGGGGAAGCCCCTTGGGCAGAGCGCGCACCGGGGGTGGGAGAGCGCAGGCGTGGCCGCTTGCGCCATTGGGGGCCGAGAGGGGTGAGTGAGCCGACTCACCCCCCAGCATGCATTCGCCGCCTGTTCCCCCTCCCCCCTGCTCCCCCTCTACACCAGCTGAGCCATGCCCACCGGTCCGCGGAATTTTCTTTAAAATGAAACCGGTCCCTGGTGCCAAAAAGGTTGGGGACCCCTGGACTAGAAGACCTCCAAGGTCCCTTCCAGCTCTGTTCTGATTGATTGAAATGGAGGGAGGGCTGAACCAATGTAACCAGATTTGATGTCCTCAAATTCCATCACCTTAACTCCTGAGGCTCCTCCAAGTGATGGGCAAGGGATGCACAAGCTCCGAAAAAAAGCACTTTCTCTTCTTGCTCTCCTGCAGTTGCCAGCCGATTGAAGAAGCACATGGCAACTGGGCAGAGCTGGACCCAACTCAGCTATTCCTCCTGCCTCTCGCAGCATGCTTTACATCTGGTTTCTAATTTCTGATTAGCCTCGCAAGTCGGACAGGGAGAACCAAAGGGCCAGATGTAGCCCAGGGTCCATAAAATGCCCAGGTCTGCTCTAAAAAATTGACCCAATGTTGATAAGCCCCAAAATGGTCGGATTAAAGCTCCTCTTGTAGCAGGATTTATACAATGTCACTATAGAGGAAAAGCAGACTTCATTTTCTAATTGCACCAATATTTATTAATCCAATTTATACCCCGCCCTTCTCCTAAAAAAGGATCCAGGGCGGGGTCAATAGTCCTTATAGAGATGAATTTGGCTACTAACCAATTTCTGATTTGTTGACAAGGCTTCAGCTGGAACACCTTAGATCAGGGCTGTCAAACTTGTAGCCCGCAGGCTGGATGCGTCACATGCTGGCCACTCCCACTCCATTTTAGCAAAGGGGGAAAAAGTTGTGATACGTCACATGACGACAAAGTGATGCGGTGTGTTTGAAACCCCTGCCTTAGAGGATGCCTTTCTCTTAGCAGAGCAAAGCAACAAATCAGACCATTGTGCATTCGCTTCATTAATTTAATAGGGGAATTCCCCTTTAATATGGGGATTTCTTTAAATGCTATCCAATTACATGGCTAGTGAGCTCGTCCTGGAGTTTCATGATTGGCACCAGTTTGTTAGATTCTATATTTCGGGGTTTGGTGCAAGAAGATTGAGATAATCTTCCTTTAAAAATTTTCTAGGGCTGATAGGGAGGGAGAAGTATTTTTCAGAAGAGCTAAAAATTCCCCAGCTGGATAACAAGGGTGTGTCAACCTAACTGTTGGGAGCTTATCATAAATACTTTTTTTAAAAAAAAAACTGGGGGACTCTTGGAAGCAGCATCCCTTCATGGGGTTTTAAATTCCCATTTGTAGAAATTGTCACAGTTTGTAATAGTCGGTGATTCTGGGCAATCCTTCTCTGTAGAAGATGGAAAATCAGCTCACACTGAAAATCAAAAGGAAGCTCCTTTTCATGTTTCGGCTGTATTGAATTAGTGCACTGTCCACTTCTCCAGCAATAAGCAGAGAAGGTATCTTGATCATAAGACTAAATGCAGGCCTTGCCCTGGCAATTTGGAAGGTTATGTTGGAGGACCCTGGATTTGGCTCAGATCTGAATTAAGAGTTTCACTTGGGGGAATCTGAGGTTTTGTGCTTTCCCCCAGCAGATATCAACAACTGCCATAGCTTTTTGCTTTTGACAGAAATAGTTGACATCTGCAGACACAGCTTCTCCTTCTGAGAATATGAACCTTGTCATCTTTCAATTCTTGACTTTTTTTTTTTTTAAGGTAACTGTAAGTAATCTTTTTTTTGGAAAAAAAAAATTCTGGGCAGAATTGCATAGCATTTGCCAGTATATTTCCGCTTCTGAAAGGATCAAGCCTATTATTTTTCAGTTTTAACAGGTTCAATATTTTTATTCAATATTCAACAGCTAAGGATATGTTTTTTATATATATAATTTGAGAAAGGACCTGCTTAGCATTATGCTTTGGTGTGCAACTGTTTTCAAATTGAGATAGAGCCTAAAAGAAGCTGCAGTTATATACCTGTGGAAAAAAAATAGCTGAGGGTAAATTTGGAGGAAAGAGAACAGATTTTTTGGGAGATTTTTTTTTCTTCAATTAAACAGAAATAGCATATACCTTACAACTGTCTCTAGGCAAGAAACATGCTACATTTCAGAAATACAACTAGGGAATTATAATGAATCAAAAATAGTTTGAAGCTTTAAAAAGATTCTCAACTGGCACGGAAGTCCCAGAAGATGTTGGAGAATTGACTCGGACAATGGATGCGAGACAAAAAGTTGCAGAAAAATGTCTACACTGAATGTTTTCCAAGGAAGAAGCTGCCATTGCTATGCTCTCCCATATCTCCCAATATTTTATGATTGCTGCCTCTGGGAGAAAGAACAGGAACTGGGAAATTCCCGTAGCAGCCTATTTTATTTATTAAATTTATATGCCACCCGTCTCAAGTTTCAAGGCAACTCTACTTGATAATCTACCAAAATATGAGTGAGTGAAAGCCCTGATAAAATTATTCATGCTGAGTGGAAGCCAGAGGTGGTATTCAGCCAGTTCTGGAGAACCAGTAGTGGAAATTTTGAGTAGTTTGGAGAACCAGCAAATAGGCTGGCCATGCCCCCACTGCTTCCCAGCTGATTGTCTTTTGTTGCCCTGAACAGGAGAAAGGAGCTGGAAAGCAGGTTAGTGAGGTGGGGAGGGAATGGGGATTTTGCAGTATCCTTCCCCTGCCACATTCACAAAGCCACACCCATAAAGCCACACCACGCCCATAAAGCCATGACCACAGAACCGGTAGTAAAAGTGTTTGAATCCCACCACTGGTGGAAGCCAATATCTTTCTTAATTTCCTCCCCCCCTCCTTTGTGTATGTACAAAGTACATCAATACAATACAATAGCAGAATTGGAAGGGATCTTGGAGGTCTTCTAGTCCAACCCCGTGCCTAGGCAGGAAACCCTATACCGTTTCAGACCGATGGCTATCCAACATCAAATATGCAAACATTCTGATTACACTCCAAGATTGAGAATGTTTCACACAACTTTATTAACTTATTTTAAATTGTGTTTTGTTACTCTGAATGCAAGTGTGTAGGCCAAGTGTTTGGGGGATTGTAGTCCAACACATTTGGAGGTCACTAATCTGCAATAGGTTATGTTATTTTTGTTAAGTCCTCAGGTCTACGACAGTGCCAGCAAGTCTGGTGAACTCTGAATCACCACATTCCAGAACGGAGCCGGCAGCTGCGTCTGATTGGCTAAGACGCAGCTGGCAGGAGACTGTCTAGAAAATAGATACAATGTTGCAGCTAGCTTGCTGCAAGGGTTCCTGTCTGAAAGCCTATATAAAGGGCTGTCAGACAGGGAAGCCTTGCCAGTAGTGATTCTTGTGTATTGTAAATAGTTGCTGAATAAATGTTCCTGTTGATTGACCATGCCTGAGTCGGACTCCTTTGTCTAATCTAACAATTTTGTCAAGCAATACCCTTCCCCTTACATGGTCAATGGCACCCTGTTCAATATATGTACAATATATCATCGGAAATCTAGGCTAGAAGTAGAAATGAGAAATTAAATTACTGGGAGAAACATCAACAACCTCAGTTATGTAGACAATATCACTTTGATGTCCAGAACGAGAGAAGATTTACAGAATTTCCTGCTGAAGGTGAAAGAAAAGGATTTAAAAGCTGGTCTGCTGTCAAATAAATACAGAGAGAGATTAAAAACCCTAAGAATATGTCAACAAGCAATGCCAACTCAATGAAAATTGGCAAAAAAAGTTGAAGTAATAATAAACTTTATCTTTCTAGCTTACAAATTATAAGAATGGTGACTAGCCATTAAATAAAGAGACATCAGTCAGCTAGCTACTTGGCAGACAGATCTAGAGAAGATATTAAAGTGCAGAGACATTACACTGACAACAAAGGTACGTATTGTCATGGTCATGGTTTTCTCATTTATAACATATGTCTGTGAGAACTGGGTCATCTGAAAGGATGAACAAAAGAAAAATGGAACTCACTGAATTTTGGTGCTGGAGAAAATTGCTGGGAATGGTTCGGATTGCAAAAAGAACCAGTCAATCAATATTATATGACAGTGATGGCGAACGTTTTTTGGCTTGCATGCCAAAAGTGGGGGGAGCGCAGGGGGGTCAAGGGCGAGTGTGCCACACCCATAATGCTATGTGCACGACCCCAGTGTGCATGCATGCATGACCAGCGCTCCCTCATTTTTAGCGTGCTTTTTTTGCCCTCCCCAGGCTCCAGAGGCTTTGTAAGTTCGGGAATGGACTTCCAGTTTGCTCCTAGGGCTGGTTTTTCGCACTCTGGAGGCTTCAGGGAAGCTTCTGAAGCCTCCAGAGGGTGAAAAATGGCCTCAAAAAGAAAGCCAAAGTCAGCTGGCCAGTGCGCGCATGCGCACTGGACAGCTCACAGGGCAACACCTCGTGTGCCCTGACAAATGGCTCCGCATGCCACCTGTGGCATGCGTGCCATAGGTTTATGAGGTAAAGCTGTATCGTTTACTGCAACTGTTAGTAATGAAACTAAGCTTACATATTTTGTCATATAGGTGAAACTCCGGGTGCCTGGAAAAACAGAAAACATTCAGAAAAAAGCCTGACAGAAAATGAAGTTGCTAAATATTAATGCTGATGACATAAGCATCACTGTAAAAAAATAAATAATAAATACATAAAATAGTCAGTAACAAATTATTCTGATAATGTGAGGTCCATCAGGTAATGAAGAACTGGAAGTACATCTATTATTGACCAAGAATTTCTACATTAAGAAGTTTTGTGTTCAGAAGTTTCTTCTCAACATTGACAAAAGTTCTTGCTTACAAGTTCTGAGCCCAGCAAAAGGATTCTTGGCGATATTGTACTTCATGTCAGTTTTTGCTCCACTGGGAAAGGTTTAATGGTTAGTTTCAACCAATCGTTTTAAAAAAGTGATTGGGCCAATCAGACAGAGGATCAAGGGGGTCTTTAAGTCTGAACTTCCAGCAAAAAGATGGCTTTAAATATAAATATCTAGCAAAGAGTTATTTTACTTAAAATTATTGTTCAAATGTTATTTGTAGAAGAAAGAGGGAATGGCGAAGCACTGAAGGAAGAACAGCTATCAAGGCAACAGTCAGGTAAGTGGATCTGGAGGCTCAGTCAAAAAAAGTAACTTGTGAAAACATCTCACACCAGCACTTCCCTAATTCACACAAAGATAAAGGAAGTTGATATTGCAATACATATAGAAAAGGAACAGAGATTGCACTGTTGGACTCGATTTTCCGACCGCTACTCCCCTCCGCGGGGAGGCGGAACCAGAGCCATCGATCTGGTTTCGCCCCAGGCGCCTTATGGACCCGGATGGGTTCCAGACGGCGCTTGGGCCACTTCCTGTACCCCTGACCCGCGCCCCGATGGAGGACCTTGTGGCCGCATGGAACACTGCGACCACGGGGGCCTTGGATCGGGTCGCGCCCTTGTGGCCTCTCTTGAGGCGGCGAGTCGCCCCGGCTCCTTGGTTTACCGAGGAGCTGAGGGGGATGAAATGCCACAAGAGATGCCTAGAGAGAAGATGGAGGTCTACCCGTTCTGAATCTGACCGGACACAAGTAAGAGCCCAGTTACGGACTTACATTGTGGCGCTGAGAGTGGCCAAACGTCATCATTGTGCCACTCTCATAGCATCCGCAGAAAACCGCCCTGCTGCCCTGTTTAGGGTGACCCGCTCCCTCCTTCAACAGAGGGTGCGGGAAGCCCCGCTACAGGGCAGAGCAGAGGAATTTGTGACTTTTCTGCAGGAGAAAATCGCTCAGATACAGAACGAGCTAGCCCCCATTGATGGCCCAGTGGGATGCCACGAGGCAGATCTTGTTTGGGAGGAGTTTGACTCCGTTACTTCCGAGGATATGGACAGGCTACGTGGGCGACTGCGAGCCACCACATGTTTATTGGACCCGTGTCCCTCCTGGCTTGTACTGGCATCCTGGGAGGTGACACGAGGCTGGCTCCAAGAGGTTGTCAACACATCCTTAAGTGAGGGTTCCTTGCCTGCTTCCCTAAAAGAGGCTATGGTGAGGCCCCTCCTTAAGAAGCCCTCTTTGGACCCAGCTTTATTAAACAACTATCGTCCAGTCTCCAACCTTCCCTTTTTGGCGAAGGTTGTTGAGAGTGTGGTGGCACAACAGTTTCCCCGTCACCTGGAGGAAGTTGATTATCTAGACCCGCGCCAGTCCGGCTTCCGGCCCGGGCATAGCACTGAGACGGCATTGGTCGCGTTGGTTGATGATCTCTGGAGGGCCAGAGATGGGGGTTGTTCCTCCATCCTGGTCCTATTAGACCTCTCGGCGGCTTTTGATACCATCGACCATGGTATACTATTGCATCGGCTGGGGGGGTTGGGGGTGGGAGGCACCGTTTTACGGTGGTTCTCCTCCTACCTCTCTGGCCGATCGCAATTTGTGTTGACAGGAGAGCAGAGGTCGACCTCGAGACCCCTCACATGTGGGGTGCCTCAGGGGTCGGTCCTCTCGCCTCTCCTGTTCAACACATATATGAAGCCGCTGGGTGAGATCATCCGTGGTTTTGGGGTAGAGTACCACCTGTACGCTGATGATACACAGCTGTACATTTCTACCCCAAACCACCCCAACGATGCCGTAGCAGTCATGTGCCAGTGCCTGGAAGCCGTGCGGATCTGGATGGGAAGTAACGGACTCAGGCTCAACCCGACCAAGACCGAGTGGCTGTGGTTTTCGGCTGCCCGATTCAACCAGCTGACTCCATCGCTGGCCATAGGGGGCGAACATCTTGCCCCTGTGGATGGGGCGCGCAACTTGGGTGTCCTCCTGGATGCCCGGCTGTCCATGGAAGATCAAGTGACAGCCATGGCCAGGAGGGCGTTTTACCAGGTTCGCCTGGTTCGCCAGTTGCGCCCCCTATTGGATCGGGATGCCCTTCGCACAGTCACTCATGCTCTCGTGACATCGCGACTGGACTATTGTAACTCTCTCTACATGGGGCTTCCCTTGAGGTGCACCCGGAGACTTCAGATGGTTCAGAATGCACTTCTGCGCGAGTTGCACTGGCTGCCTGTCGTCTTCCGGATGCGCTTCAAGGTATTAATCATCATTTTTAAAGCGCTCCATGGCTCGGGACCTAGCTATCTGCGGGATCGGATCCTGCCTCATACATCCTCACGGCCGATTCGCTCCCACAGAGAGGGACTTCTCCGGGTGCCGTCCACTAGACTCTGTCAGCGGGCGACGCCCAGGGGAAGGGCTCTCTCTGTGGCGGGCCCAGCCCTCTGGAACGACCTTCCCCCCGACATCAGAACAACCACGGACTTCCGCTCCTTCCGTCTGAAATTAAAAACTCATTTTTTCCATTTGGCCGGCCTTGGGTAGCCTCTCTCTACAGGGTCTAGCTGTTTTAATTGGGTATTTTAGCATGTTAAGGGGATTTTAGCACAGGCCCAGATTTAATTTGTTCTTAATTATATTTGTATATTTATTGTATTGTGGTTTTAGTTTTCCCTGTGCACCGCTCCGAGTCCCTACGGGGAGAGGAGCGGTCTATAAATTAAATTATTCTATTCTATTCTATTCTATGCTGCTTGTGTCAGTCTGACGTGTGCTAGGATGTGACTACGCCCAAGTAAGACAATTAATACAATACAATACAATACAATACAATACAATACAATACAATACAATACAATACAATACAATACAATACAATAGCAGAGTTGGAAGGGACCTTGTAGGTCTTCTAGTCCAACCCCCTGCATGGGCAGGAACCTTATACCATTTCAGACAAATGGCTATCTAACATCTTCTTAAAGACTTCCAGGGTTGGGGCATTCACAACTTCTGGAGGCAAGCTGTTCCAGAGGTTAATTGTTCTTACTGTCAGGAAATTTCTCCTTAGTTCTAAGTTGCTTCTCTCCTTGATTAGTTTCCACCCATTGCTTCTTGTCCTGCCCCCAGGTGCCTTGGAGAATAGTTTGACTCCCTCTTCTTTGTGGCACCCTCAGAGATATCGGAACACTGCTATCATGTCTCCCCTGGTCCTTCTCTTCATCAAACTAGACATACCCAGTTCCTGCAACCGTTCTTCATATGTTTTAGCCTCCAGTCCCCTAATCATCTTGGTTGCTCTTCTCTGCACTCTTTCTAGAGTCTCCACGTCTTTTCTACATCGTGGCGAGCAAAATTCAAATTGTCAATTCAATTCAAACTTTTATTGTCAGAGTACATGTGTACAATGAGATTGGCTGAGCCTCCCTTTGTGGACCCCACCCCCCAACACAATGGCTTAAGAGGTGAAGGCAACACAACAGATAAAGAGGTTGCCAGGACATGTTTCTGCCATAGTTGGGTAGATGTGGGTAGAGATATGGTAAGATTTTAGAGCAATGGGATGGAGAGGTTAGTAGCTAATCAGAGCTTCCTGGCTTCATCCATGGCAGATTGAAATGTCTCCTCTCTGAATATTTAGCCCTCCTCTCCTTTTAGCATCTTTTCTACTTACCATAAATATCTGTTCAAAAGAAAACAAAACCCAAAGCAACACAATATTCTTTAATTAGTATAGCTCAAAACTTTTTATTCCAGAATATCTCTGGGCCATTCAATCAGGAATAGGTGACACACTTTAAAAAAAAGGCAGTGCAAAGCCATCAAACACAGTAAGAAAGAGAAACAATATATTATTTCATTTCAGTTTTGAGGCCATTCAACTCCACAATAACTCTGGGCAGCTTATGAATACTCAGGCACCTGTGGAGGCCTGAGCATTCTGCCAGGGAAAACTGGTTCCTGAGCTCTGTTTTCAGCTGCCATGGCCTCCTGCAGCCAGTGGTGGGTTTCAAAATGTTTTAGAACCTCTTCTGTAGGTGTGGCCTGCTTTTTGGGAGTGGCTTGCCAACCATGTGACCGGGTGGGAGTTTCTTGCTGGTCATGTGACTGGGTAGGAGTGGCTTGCCAGCCTTGTGACTGAGTGGGAGTGACTTGGCAGTCATGTGACTGGGTGGGTGTGGCCAACTTGTAAAATGTTAGCAATCATAATGTTGGCTCAGAAAATCTGGCATCTTAAAGCTGTCAAGTTACAGGACGCTTGCACCCCTAACTCTTTAGAGAAAAAACCCCCAGAGATGTTCAAATTTCACACCTTTGTGGACTTCAACTCCAAGAATTCCTCCTCTCACTCTTCCTCTTGATGATGTGTGGACAGGCGGAGGGAGGGAACTGGAACCGGTTCTAAACGGCACTGTAGATTTGTGGAACCTCTTCTACAGAAGAGGTTAGAACTGGCAGGAACCCACCCCTGCCTGCAGCCCGCTGCCAGTGAAAACGGAGCTCGGTTTCTGTGACAGCCGAAAATGGAGATCGGGACCCTGTTTTCACTGGCCGAAGCTCTGCAGGCCAGTCCTTCCAGCCCCAGGGCTTGGATTTTGATACCCCTGACTCGGAAATTCCAATGCTGTGGACTCTTATTGGAGAGATTCTCATATTGGCTAAGAATTCTGGGAAAACTCTGCTGTGCTTTCTGGTGCAGTTTAATAATAATAATAATAATAATAATAATAATAATAATAATAATAATAATAATAATAATAATAATAATAATAATCTTTATTGTCATTGTAAAAATTACAATGAAATTGGTTAATTTAACTGGCAGCAGTGAATATTTTTTCACCTGCTCATATGTGAGTAACCACAAAGAACAATGTGTCATCAGAACCAGCCCTCTTTCATTGTGAACAACGATCCTGATTTGTTCTTAAGAACTTTCTGTCTAACGTGCTAGCATTTTAACTCCAACAATGTGTTTGACTATGTTGACTAAAAAAAAATAAAAAATACTGGAATTTGCAGTCCCAATACATCCAGAGGGCAACAGATATAGGAAGGCTGAGGTATGCATTATCCAAACATATGCAAATTCAACCGCTGTGCAGCTTGTGCTCTGCATGAATCATTTACATTAGAAACAAGACGTGGCAGCCCTGAAAATACTCAAATCAAATAGTTTCCATAAACATTTGCTTATACATCCTTTTTCCTATTCTCCCCCCCCCCCCCCTAATTTATTGATCATTCTCATGCTAACTAACCGGTCTCAAAAAGACACAAAGGCTTCTCCCAGTTGTATCCCTCCCACCCACCTCGTTTTCCTGCTGTAATGGCAAGTGTGAATTGAGCATCATCTGTCCACTTGATGCCACAACTCTCGTGTCTGCTGGGTTAGATTCTGACCTCCCATCTAGCAGAGGAAACATCTGTTCTGACAGATTCAATTTGATATCATTGTCATCCGAGTCCAAGACCATTCCGGTTGTAGCAATCCGCTTTTTGGGGAAAGGCAACCAGCACCTTCTTTAACAATAATAAGCTTGTGAAGCCAGTTCTGTTTCACCACGGGACCTAGCTATCTGCGGGATCGCATCCTGCCCCATACATCCCTGCGGCCGATTCGCTCCCACAGAGAGGGACTTCTCCGGGTGCCGTCCACTAGGCTGTGCCAGCGGGCGACGCCCAGGGGAAGGGCCTTCTCTGTGGCGGGCCCGACCCTCTGGAATGACCTTCCCCCAGAAATTAGAACAACAACGGACCTCCGCTCCTTCCATCAAAAATTAAAAACACACTTTTTCTGCTTTAGCGACTTATTTTTAGTTTTAATATGGGATTTTAGCGCAGGGTTAGTTTAATCTCATTTTAATATTGTACTATGTCTGTGATTTTATATGTATTTTAAATTCCCTGTGCCCCGCCTCGAGTCCCTTCGGTGAGAGAGAGCGGGCTATAAATTAAAATTATTATTATTATTACCACAATTTCATTTGACTGTGTTTTTCTTGCTTATCCACGTTATTGTTTGTAGCTGCTTGTGTTATTTTTGGCTACCGTTTCTAAAACCTGACTCATCCCTCCAGGCTTTGATTTAGAGTACACAGCAAACTTGTTGGCTGGTTATCTGGATGTTTTCCTCTTTTGGACATCCACTGTGCTTTCCTTTGTTTAGATTGTCCCTCGCTATTTCATCTTATACACCGCCCAAGGACTTTCTGGAATCAGGCAGCCTTATAAACAGGATAAATAAATAATAGTGTATGAAAATACTGTAAACCTCTCCACTCGGTTCCCCCCCCCCCCACACACAGAGGGTCTTCCAAATGCATCTGGCAGGCCTGATGTCCCCAGCTGGATGAGCCTGCAACTATAGGAAACCTCATCCCTGTTACTAGCTGTTTGTCGCCCTGCGTGTCCAGATACTTCTTTGCCATTTAAATGCTAAGCAGTCCCTGTGATCAGAGTGTAAGCCTGCTTATTTATTTAACTACTAGCAATTCCCGGCCACGCGTTGCTGTGGCCCAGTCTGGTTAAATGGCCAACCAATCTGTGTGTAGATCTACACCTGCACACACTAACATGTACACAAGACCACCATATAACCCCCAACCTACCTACCTATTGTATTTCTCCCTTTCTCCCTCTCTCCCTATAGCTGCCTACCTACCTACCTACTGTATTTCCCCTTGCATCTTATGGACAGAGTATTTATGTCATAAAGGATGACATAATACCTGTGGCCACTGCTCTCTCTGTATCCATCTACCTACCTTTTTTGCAATTTTTTACATTTCCATTGCGTGTACCTGGCACAGGTGTGACATCTACACAATCTATATATATCATTGGTGCCGTACTATATATATATGAGAGAATATTTCACAACTCCTGTTCGGGCCCCTTTAAGGGAGGAGACAAACTGTCTTCCTTCTCTGCCTTTCGGCTCAACCCAGAGACCATCTGGGCAGAGAGCCATGAGATTACTGTTGTGTGAATTTTTTAGATATGTGTTAGGTTTTTAAGGGCTGATTAATAAATCTCTTACAATTTATTTATTAACCAGCCCTTAAAAACCTAACACACACACACACACACACACACATATATCCTGAATTGGCTGCAGACATGATGCTCACCCATCATGTCTGCAGCCAATGCAGCCTTTTTTGGCTCACTCTGATCAGCCGTGCCCTGGAGGAGAATTTATTATGAAAATCCATGAATGTCCAAATAGCCCCTGAAGGCTTTGATGGAAAAATGCAATAGAGGTCTATGCCACTTGTTACAATACTATCATAATTTTATGGATACAATCCCGATTCTTTCTTGGAGCAGTCATTCTAGGATGGTAGCCAGTAGGGCCTATATTGCTTCAGTAAATGGGATTCACGATTGCAATTTTTACAGGCAGTTTATAATCGATGGCCTCCCACGTACAGCCAAAATTGATTTCATCATTTACTTTCTTGGCTTGTTGCATCTTTTTGCAAAGGACTAAAATTCTGTCTAGATTTGCTATACATGTCTGTCCACCTTTTTTCTTGCAATGCAAAATGATGCTTCTCTCTTTCCATAGTAAGATTCCTTTCAACCTTTCTCGATATTCCGCGTTCGCCATAAGGATTTCTCAATTATATGAAACCGGATTAAGTATTTATGTAAAAAAAGTCAATTTCCCATGGATTACACATCCATACGAACATGCATGCACACAAATGTGAACTCAAATTCTGCGTTAAGAAAAGTTCAATGTATGCATTGAATGTTTCAGCATACTTTACATTGGTGATTGATGGAAAGAATCAAAAACTGAGCCCTCCCTTTCTTAAAACTTACTAAGTGCTCTGGCAGCTGGCAATGCCCACACAATTTCAACCCTATTCTAGTAGATGATGCTGTGTACAAGCTAGCTAGGTATGTCTCTAGATTCTGCCACCACTAACAAGCTCTTGCGCTTAAATGTTAAAAAGAAAATGAATGCTGGCTGATAGACAAAATATAACAATGGCACAGTTTTCATAGAAATCCATGGGTGAAACCCCTTTACCTACAAATGTTCACAGTTCTGCTTTACAGCATTGGGAAAAATTGATAAAAATTCTCATTCTAAATTTGGAGGGAGATGGCTTTCTGCTTTAATACTTAAGTAATGTTGTAAGGAGGGACGCAGTGGCTCAGTGGCTAAGATGCTGAGCTTATCGATCAGAAAGGCTTGCAGTTCGGCGGTTCGAATACTTAGCGCTGCATAATGGAGTGAGCTCCTGTTACTTGTCCCAGCTTCTGCCAACCTAGCAGTTGAAAAGCATGTAAAAATGCAAGTAGAAAAATAGGGACCACCTTTGGTGGGAAGGTAACAATGTTCTATGCATCTTTGATGTTTAGTCATGCCGGCCACATGACCACAGAGACATCTTCGGACAGCGCTGGCTCTTCAGTTTTGAAACTGAAGAGATGAGCACCGCCTGCTAGAGTCGGGAACGATTAGCACATATGTGCAAGGGGAACATTTACCTTTAATGTAAGGGAAAACTGTACAACATTATATCTCTAGACCTTTAAAATTACAGGGCTTTTATAAAAAATTAGGCTGCTGCTAATGTAAAGCTATGTAAGATTAATTAAAGTATATCATAACTAAATGTGTATACTACCACTGTTAGGGGAAAAAAACCTATATCCATCTAATTTTGGTGTAATTTAATTAATCTTGGCTTGGCTTACTGATGTGGAAATACTTGATGGAAACGCTCATTAAAACAAGAGTTCGATCTGAAGAGATATTTCAACAGAGCGTAAGGAACCTAGCTCAGCAGTAGAGCATGTGAAGGAACAAAGGAAGGAATGCCAATGACCACTAGTCAACTTGATATTACCAGCGACTTCCAGCAGTCTCATAATATACCGAGTGACATAGTAAGACTGCCAGGCTCTCCATGGATCGTTGTTTGGCCTAGGAGGTGGCGAAGAGAGCCGAAGCAGAAGCAGGGATGCAGAGCAGGTTTGCTAGTTCGATTATGGAAGCAGCCTCACAGACCAGCATTACCAAGCATTTCCTAACCAACTCTAGAACCTTTGTCCACAAAACCGATGAACTAGAGCTATGGATGGCAGCGAATAAGCTCATTCGTGATTGCTGTGTGATGATCATCACAGAGACCTGGCTTCATCCACTTGTACCGGATGCATCTGTGGAGCTAACTAACCGCACCACACACCGCTTTGACAGAAACAACAACTCTGTTAAAAGCAAAGCTGGAGGACTGTGTATTTACACACATAATAACTGGTGTACTAACAATAGAGTTGCTTATATGCACTGTTCTGCAGACTTGGAATTCTCAACTGTCATTTGTCGGCCATTTTATCTACCTAGAGAGATTTCTGTTATAGTTATCACTGCTATCTATATTCCACCTGATGCAAATGTTAGCACAATGCTCAAACCAATTTCATTGTAATTTTTTTTATTTTATTACAATGACAATAAAGATGATGATGATGATGATTATTATTATTAGCAAAGTTATTTCCTCCAGTTATACCTTAGAAACTAGCAAGGCCTTTCTACAATCAAGAGTCCAGGTCAGACAGTATAGTGTTTTTTTGGGCTGCTTGAATCCTTGTTACATTCACTTTAGCAAATCGAAACATATACAAATAACAGGCTTATATAATATATTCGTTCTACCTTTCTCCAGGTTGTTCTTACAAGGATGTATGTGATATTCTCCCCTCCCCTGGCTCTTATTTGAGAGAGTAATTTGGGCATTTCCCCCTTTCCCATGTGCTCATTAAGCAGATTTCAGAACAAGGAAAGGTCATTGCATAAGAGATGTTTTCTAGATGCCTTTGTGTGGGTTAATTGTTACACAAATCTGCAGATCTGGGAACGAAGGCAAAAACCTGATGTTAATCCTGAACATTCAATGGGCATCTTTACCAGAAAAGACCCCCAATCTGGAATGGCTTCTTCAGTCAAGTAGATTCAAAGCAAGAAGCAGCCGGGAATCCACTCTGTTGCTTTCCATGTTCAACAGCCTCCATTCCCTTTCCTTGGTGCTGAATCCTAACACAGGCGAACTGGACCCGCAATGGGCCCCATCCATATGGTTAATGCATCTGCTACTGCTTTATTACTCCACTATTATTTAATATCCACACTCCAACAGGGGCTTGAAATCCCTTTATAGCGGGAGTAAATATTTTATACTTGTTACTGTAAATAGAAGTACCTCCAGGAGTGGAACAGAGGAGCAAACGAGAAACCAGGTTCTCGCATTTTAACATAAAGACCGCTGGATCACAATACGGTCCAGTCTACTCTTGTTTTTACCCGTATTTTTCGGAGTATAAGATGCTCTTTTTTCCCTCAAAAAAGAGGCTGAAAATCTGGGTGCGTCTTATACACCGAATACATTTTTAATAGCATTTTTTTGCCTCCTGAAACCCCACCCCCTTTGCAAAAATGGCTATGCATAGCTTGCAGGAGGCTTTCAGACAGCTCCTGGAGGCTGGGGAGGGCAGAAATGAGCAAGAAATGGACTGTGTTTTGCTCAATTTTGCCCCCTCAACCCCCAGGAGCACTCTATAAGTTTCCTAATGCTCTTTTTTGGCCAAAAAACAGGCCTGTTTTTGCAAACAACTGACCATTTTTTGCTCATTTGGGAGAGGGGCACCTCCCAGGAACACTCTACAAGCCTCCAAAGGGCTATTCATGCCCTTTTTAAAAAAAAAGTCCAATTTTCACGAAAACCTTGGTGCGTCTTATACTCCAGTGCGTTTTATATTTGGGAAAGTATGGTAATTGCTTGTGGCTTCCAGACCAGGTGAGAAAGGAGGTGATGTTAAGAGATCCGTCCTACCAGGTCCGGAATTTTTTTGAAGATCTCACGCCAGAGAGATCTTCATATTTGCTAAGGAGGAGAGGCATGGGCAACATTTATTTTATTACATTTTCTCCTTTTAATCTCAATGTACTTGCCAGGATTTTAGGGTTGAATACTTTTTCAATTTCATCCTCAGGTCAATCTTGTGGGATAGGTGATCTTAGCAACACCGATTGGCTGTGCATGAGTTCAAAAATCATTGGAATACAAGGCCTTAGATTACAGCAAGTTCAACGCTCAATTTCTTAGGGTTAGGGTTAGGGTTAGGGTTAGAGTTAGGGTTAGGGTTTGGGTTGGCGTTGGCGTTGGGGTTGGGGTAAGGGTTAGGGATGGGTTGGGGTTGGGGTTAGGGTCGAATTTAAGGTTAGTGTTAGTGTTGGGGTTAGGGTTGCCTACCCCTACCCCTACCCCTACCCCTACCCCTACCCCTACCCCTACCCCTACCCCTACCCCTACCCCTACCCCTACCCCTATCCCTACCCCTATCCCTACCCCTATCCCTATCCCTACCCCTACCCCTACCCCTACCCCTAACCATAACCCTAACCCTAGCCCTAACCCTAACCCTAACCCTAACCCTAACCCTAACCCTCTTTAAAAAAAAGTTTTATTGGTTTTTACAAATTTTATAATAGGAAAAGGGTCTGTAGGATATAGGTAAAATATTGTGGGGACATCCATGTCGGAGGTGTTGGTCGCCTCCGAGGCTTCATACAAAAAGCATATAAAACATACATTTTTTTTCTTTTCAAGCTAAGTGGAGAGATACATATATACGTCATATCACAAATTCAATGCAATCAATCATTTGTTTCCATAGACATCCGTTTAAAAGTTATACTATATAAAGGAAAGTCATTTTTGTGATCTGAGTCTTTTGGCTATTGTGTCCTCTTCTCCCTTCCCGCCAATGGGCGGAGCCATGGCCCCTCCCGTTCCCCCATTTTCATTCTCCAGGTTTGAGGAGTGTTTTTTAAGAAAGGCTCCCTAACCCTAACCCCAACCCTAACCCCAACCCCAACCCCAACCCCAACCCCAACCCCAACCCCAACCCCAACCCCAACCCCAACCCCAACCCAACCCCAACCCTAACCGTAATCCCAAACCTAACCCTAACCCCAACCCTATCCCTAACCCTATCCCTAACCCCAACCCCAACACATCCCTAACGCTTATCCCAGCCCTAACCCCAACCCCAACCCAAACTCTAACCCCAACCATAATCCCAACCATAACCCCAACGATAACCCTAACACCATCCCAAACCCCAACCCCAACCCTAAGCCTAATCCCAACCCCAACCCCAACACTAACCCTAACCCGAACTCCAACTCCATCCCCAACACTAACCCTAACCCAAACCACAACCACAACCACAACCACAACCCTAACCAGAACCACAACACTAATCCCAACCCCAACACTAACCTTAACCCTAACCTCAATCCCCCCAAAACTAACCCTAACCACAGCCACAACCACAACCCTAACCATAACCCCAACCCCAACCATAACCCCAACCCATTCCAAACCCGTAACCTTACCCTTACCCCAACCCTAACCCTAACCCCAACCCCAACCCCAACCCCAAACCCAAACCCTAACCCTAACCCTAATCCTAACACTAATCCCAACCCTAACCCTAACCCTAACCCCAACCCCAACCCCAACCCCAACACTAACGCTGACCCTAACCCTAACCAAAACCACAACCACAACCAGAACGCTAAGGCTAACGCTAACTCTAACCTCAACCCCAACCCCAACCCCAACCCATCCATAACCCTTACCCTTTGGTTAGAGTTAGGGTTAGGGTTGGGGTTGGGGTTAGGGTTAGGGTTGGGGTTGGGGTTGGGGTTAGGGCTAGGGTTAGGGTTGGGCTTCGGTTTGGGTTTAGGGTTTGGGGTGTGGTTGGGGTTAGGGTCGAATTTAAGGTTAGGGTTAGGGTAGGGGTTGGTGTTGGCATTAGGGTTAGGGTTGGGTTTAGGGTTGTCGTTGGGTTTAGGGTTGGGTTTAGGGTTGGGGTTGGGGTTGGGGTTAGGGTTAGGGTTGGGGTTAGGGTTAGGGTTGGGTTTAGGTTTAGGTTTGGGGCTAGGGTTGTGGTTGTGGTTAGGGTTGTGGTTGTGGTTGGGGTTAGGGTTAGGGTTAGGGTTAGGATTGGTGTTGGGGTTAGGGTTAGGGTTAGAGTTGGGTTAGGTTGATGTTAGTGTTAGTGTTAGTGTTAGTGTTAGTGTTGGGGTTAGTGTTGGGTTTGGGTTTGGGGTTAGGATTGGAGTTAGGGTTAATGTTGGGGTTAGGGGTAGTGTTGGGGTTAGGGGTGGGGTTAGGGCCTCAGCCTGGTACCTGCGAGAGTGTAGCTGCATGTCCATGCTGACCCACCACTTGTACGAGTAATTCTGAATATGCCATGGCCTTGTAGTGGGCTGCAGCCTGGGGATTGGGGACCCCTTTCTTATGGTAGCATATATGTGAAATGAGTTTCTGTTTTTCTTTTTGAAGTTTTTAGTCCTCCTCTATCACCACCCCCGTAGTAACTTTACATTGATATTTTTTCTTTGCAGACTTTCTTGATCAAAAAATGAAACCTCTGTATTGAATTCTGCATTGAAGAACAGAAACACAAATACCAAAAAGAAATAGTTTTGCCCCTACCCCCTCAATAGTCGAGATAACATTAAAATGGGAGAGTTATCTTAAATTCTCTGAGAATATGTCGAACAGATAATCTTTCCTTAGAGGGCAGGGGAATAATCATTATGAATTAAGAGGCATTTTCTCTTCAGATGTGCCTCAAGTGGTTACAGCCTACAGCCGTGATGGTGAACCTGTGGCACATGTGCCTGAAAAGGCACATAGAGCCATGTCGCTTGGCACACATGCTGCCACCCGTTTCTCTTCTGGGTTTCTGGTACACATGCGTATGCGCCGATCAGCTGGCCTTTGTGCTTGCAGCAGTGCAGGAAACTGGAAGAGCTGATTTTCCATTCATGCTGGCCAGCTGATCGGCACGTGTGCATGCACAGCAGTAACCGGAAGGCTTTCTGGCTGGTGCGCATACATGCACCGAAACTGGAAGTTCCTTTTTCAGTGCGCGCATTGCCCCCTGGGCAGCTCTTCTTCCTGGTTGTGGCCCAGATGAGCGTGCACATGCTCACGAAGCACTCACACACGCACAAAGTGCTGCCTTTTCCGCAGTTGGTGCCGAAACAGTTGGCTTGAGTAGAAAGTTACCTCTCCCTGTAGCAGTCTATGGGTCTTCCCCTCTGTCTGTAGCAGTCTTCCTTTCAGCTTCTATCATCCCAAATTCAATGGCACGCCAAAAATAACCTGGAAAGTTCTGCTCCATGTAAATATAGACTCACGGATTACATAAATCAATGCTGTGGGCCCCTTTAGTTCTTGTAAAGTTCCACCACAAGTTTTGATGAAATGTTGGCATGTTAGGCAAAGCAGTTGGTAAAGAGAGGTGGTGAAGGGCAGTCCCAGATTTAAACCTTTGGGTTTCCGGTGGCTGCCTAGAGAACTTTGAAAGCCTTGCTAGCACATGGATGCATTGCTCCCTTCCATAAGCCTAAAAGCCCCCAAATTGTTTGAAAGAATAACTAGGAAAGCACAGATCCTCATGCGAAGGATGTATCAGACAACAGATTGTTGGGGGGGATACTCGTACATAATTGTTTGTGTGTTTAACTTAACAATTCCTTTATTAACAATTTGACACTTTATGACAACCAGGAGGTTGTTGTTGTTGTTGTTTTAAAAAAGATTATTTTAAAAACATGAAAATGTAATTAACCCTTTCCCTGCGACTAAGCCGAGTGTACGGTTAATCATGTCTTGTTCAATGCAACACCTCCTGCTTCCACTTGAATTTGCCTTGCCAGTGCATAAGACAATGCACTTAAGCAGCTGCTGTTTGCTTGGTTTGCTTGGTCTGCGTGGGAGCTCAGGGTATGAAGAAGAAGGGGAAACCTCGTCACAGAACACAAGCAAACAGGAGGCCCCCAGGGCCCTGTTAAATGTGTGTTTGCAGGGCAGAGGAGACTTTTTCCATTGCCTGGATCCCTAGCATATTAAACACCCCATTTCATGGCCTGTAAACCCAGAGCAGGGATTTGTGCAACAGTGGGATTGCGAAGAAGCTGCTGGAACCCTGTAAAAAAAAGATCAAACCCATACCGTGTTTCCCCGAAAATAAGACAGGGCTTGGCCTTATTTTTGGGGAGGTTTTATTATTTTTGAGGTGCATGAAGCAGCAAGCATGGTCACCTCATGGCTGCTGCTGTGTTGCAATATTTTCAGGGAGGGCTTATTTTAGCACATGTGCGCAAAAGCCCGATTGGGCTTATTATCCAAGAAGGTCTTATTTTGGGGGAAATAGGGTAGTTGAGGTTTAAAAATGACTTTATCACTTCTATTGGTGTACTCAGGAAAGAGGTGCTCACTAAAGAAAAGATGAAATGAATAAACAGAAAATCTACAAGCCACCATTTTTAATATTTTATTAATTGGTTTCAAGTGACTGGTTGTATTGTTTTAAAGACTATAAATCATTGTTGGAATCTATAAATATCCATAACAGTCGGCATAATATAAATCATCAAAAAAGATTAAAAGTTACCACATATTCTACCCGGACTACTGAAGATGTGTTCTGATTTATTAGGATCCTTCCAAACTAGAATATTAAGACCCTATATTAAGAGAAGCTAAAACATTCAGATATGGTACAAGAAGGAGCAATCAATCCTCCAATAAGCAGTTGGCACGACATACTTAACTCTCTCCGATACCTTCCACATGACCTTGTTAACCATGTTATGCGAACCTGTCTATTGTATATGGCATGTTCCAAGAATTGCCATTCCTGAAATGTTAGCAGCACCTTCTAAACCCAGAATTATTTGCTTTAGGAGTTGAACTTGACACCTAATAATTCTTGACTATGTAATATGCTTGGCTTAACTCCAACAAGTTTTAAACATTTTTATAATTCACATGTTATCTTTTCTGCACCCACCTTGCACTGTCTCTTACAGCTGTGCGGGGAGGCGAATCTCAGTAAATTTATGTTTGCACCAAGTAGTCCAACTCTCTTTTTTTTTTTTTAACTACTGTATTTATTTGGTTTCTTTATATTCTCAGGAAGCAAAGGCTTTTTGTTCCTGAAAAAGTGGTGCTATATGAACCTATAATGTTGCTACTAGGGGCTGAATGAAAAGAAGAAAAATGTCCCTTTTTCTTTTGCCATCCCCATAAAGAATATTATGTGACTATAAAGTATAGGACAGTGATGGCTAACCTTTTCGGCACCGAGTACCCAAACCAGAACATGCGTATGTGCCGGAGCCCCAGAAACTCAAAGACCAGCTAAGCTTCTGGTTTCCGGTGCATGCATGCACACTGTCCAGCTGGTCTTTGTGTGCGCCAGAGACCTGGAAACTCAAAGACCAGATGACCGGGATGCCCCACGTGCACCAGAGACCCGGAAACTCGAAGTCAGCACTGGCCAGCTGGTCTTCAGGTTTCCGGGGCTCTGGCACGTGTGAAGATCAGTTGGCCAGCACACATGCCCATAGAGAGGGCTCTGCGTGCCATAGGTTCACCATCCTCTTACTGGACCGGGGAGCCCTTCGCACAGTCACTCAGGCATTGGTGACATCCCGGCTGGACTACTGCAATGCTCTCTACATGGGGCTCCCCTTGAGGTGCACTCGAAGGTTGCAGTTGGTCCAGAATGCGGCCGCGCGGGTATATATGGGTGCCGCAAGGCAATCCCACATAACACCTCTCCTGCGCGAGCTGCACTGGCTACCTGTGGCCTTTGGGTGCGCTTCAAGGTGCTGACGACCATCTTCAAAGCGCTCCATGGCTCGGGGCCTAGCTATATTCGCGACTGCCTCCTGCCCCATACATCCCTTAGACCGATCCGCTCCCACAGAGAGGGCCTTCTCAGGGTAACGTGGGCTGGGCAATGCCGGTTGGCGGTGCCCAGGGGAAGAGCCTTCTCTGTGGTGGGCCCTGCCCTCTGGAACGACCTTCCCCCCGATCTACACACCATCGTGGACCTCTGCCTTTTCCGCCAACGTCTTAAAACCTATTTATTTCAACAAGCCGGCCTAGCATAACCCCCGTTTCTGACTTTTATAGGGATAATTTTTAAATTTTAGAGTCTTATTAATTTTAGCACAAGGAATATTTAATTAGTTTTTAACAATTTTGGATTTTTGTATTTTTTGTATGATTTTAATGATGCCTGTGCGCCGCCCTGGGTCCTTTTTTAGGAGAAGGGCGGGGTATAAATTTAATAAAATAAAATAAAAATAAATCACGTGTATAGGCCAAGCAATTGTTTTATGCACCCATCTCTTCCTTGTGTGCTCTCTCTCCCTCTCTCCCACAACTGACGTACTTTAGGTTAGGTTTAGATTTATTGGATTTATATGCCACCCTTCTCCCAAAGGACTCAGGGCGGCATACAACATAAAAAAACACACATTACAAAAGTTAAAAGGGAGATTAAACAAATATCCAAAAAACCCAATTGACATTTACAATAAAATTTTAAAAATTAAATTAACAATTTAATTAATCATTTATTTTATTCAGGCCAGGCCGGCTTGCTGGAAAAGCCACCTTTTTAGGGTGCGTCGGAAGGACCAGAGGTTGGGAATTATGAGAAGCTCCGGAGGCAGCTCATTCCAGAGGGAAGGCGCTCCCACAGAGAAGGCTTTCCCCATGGGGGTCGCCAGCTGACACTGTCTGGCTTATGGCACCCTGAGGAGACCAACTCTTTAATCCTAGAAGAATTAAAGGCAATTTTAAAGTTGTGAGAAACCACAACTGTTGCCATAAATATGTTCTACACCAGGGGTCCCCAACCTTTGCAACTTTAAGTCTGAAGGACTTCAGCTCCCAGACTTCTCCAGCCAGCTTTGCAAAGGTTGGGGACCCCTACACACTTCATCCACAATGTGAGTGATGTTGCAGTTGGAGGCTGAGATTTGCCCACCTCCTGTCAGCTTGTTTAGGCTATTGTTGGCATACAACTTTTCCCTTTTCCTAGTTGCTAGATGCTCTCTGGGCTTAGCTACCCAACATGTGTGTCCTTATTGAATCTGAGGGTCCCGACTGCACCATTCCGTCCTCAGTCTATCTTTAATGTGCCACAAGATAGAGTCTGTATTCTAGGTATTTTCAAAAAATAAATAAATACTTATTTTCTTGATATATACTATGTCTGGAAGGATACAGGATGACAAAATGAAATGTCACAATAAAATCTAGTTAAATCTAGTTAAATTTTGAGTGCTATGTTTGTTGTTTGTTTGTTTGTTGTTTTGTTTATTAGATTTATACCCCACACCTTCTCCAAAAAGGACCCAGGGCGGCGCACAGGAAATTTAAAAAAACATAACAAATATAACAAAGATACAAAAATTAAAAAACTATTAAATATTAAATACCCCCTAGGTTTGCGCTTCGCCCACCTCTCAGGAGCAATCACTCCATCCTCGAGGTGGGCCCGTGTTAGACTAGGGGGCCAGGCCTGCGAGAGGGGAGACTCTCGCAGGCAAAGGAGATCACGCCTTGAATACATTACTAGGAAAACACGAAGGCCATATAGTCCAAGGAGAGTATGCTGGGCCAGCCCTCGGAGATGATCAATGAGGGCTGGCGACATCCTCCTGGGGCAAAACGACCCCCGGGCCCCATTCCGCATTCAAAATCGGACCTCCATTTTCGCGCATGCGCAAACGAATCTTATATGTATAAAGTAATGATAGTTATAGTCAAACAAATGATTAATAATGATAATAAAACATTTATATATATTAGATTGATAACATGAAATTTCATACATACTATAAGTGAGGGTTATGGCGATGATGTTGAAAAGCTTTTTATAAAAGACAAATAACTCTATATAGAATTGAATATAAAGATGTAATATCACTGGATGTCTATAGGAATGAAATACCGTAATATAAATGTACTTTAAATTTAATATGCTTTATGTTAAAAGGATGTAATGGATCTTTAATAATTCTAATAATTTGTATACATGTATAGTAGCTGGATGATAGTAATAATGGAATTGAAAATTATTAGAGAATGTTATCAATGTTAAAATAGTAGAATGACTTAGAACAGGATAAAAAAACAATAACAATAATAACATTTTATGATTGGATATATAGAAGATGATATAATGATTTATTTTAATATAATGGTTATATATTTAGAATACCTTGTTTAAAATGGAGAAACAATAGTGATAATCAAACAAAGGAAGCATGATAGCAATGTATACAAAGATATTTGATTGACAATATGTGAATTTTGATAAAGTTCAAGCGACTATGACTATGGAAAGGATGCAGAAAGACCCTGTAACCAATCGACACGCTGTATGTAATTGAAGAGGTTTTTATGTTATATGTGTTGTATGTTTGTGTTTGTTTGAAAATAAAAATTATTATTTTAAAAAAATGTGCCACAGGGTGACCTTCACACTTGGTTTTTTCTTTTCTTTGCCCCTTGTCAAAAGTAGTGTTTTCCAACCTCTCCTGGGATCAAGTGGTTGTGTAGAGTCTGCCTGTTGCCTTTCATTTCGTGGCAGGCAGTGCAGTCTATTAAGAACTGTGTGTTGGGGTGACCATTCAGCCTTGCCCTTCTGGCGACTGGTCTGAACAGTCTTCTGATAGCAAAAGCATTCAGCCTTGCACCCTCTGCAGCAGGGATCTCCAATCTTGGCAACTTTAAGAGTTGTGGACTTCAACTCACAAGTTTTAAAATTGCCAGGGTTGGAGACAGGAGTAGGCTGCTACGGGTTCGCCCGGGTTTGGGAGAACCCATAGCTAACGTTACTGCCGGTTCAGAGAATCTCCAAAGACCACAGAGACAAGTATTCTGTCAGACCTGGAAGCCATCTTTTACATTGGGCCTTCAGGTCTGCTTAATTTTCTACTGTGGGAAAATGGGAGGGGGGATTGTATAGAGTAGGGGTGATATATAGTCAAAATAACATTCTTTTCTCACAGAGTCAAGAACACCTTGCCCTGCAGCTGTGATGGGGTGACTGGGTGGCATCTCCTGTTTTGGATGGTGCCCGATTGGATCATGCGATGGACGTGTGGCTGCTGGGCAGGGACTTGAACGTTCATCTGGGTGGGGAAAACCTGGAAATTATCAGATTCGGGTTTCCCCAAATGTGCCAATATGACATCTCTGATAAAATGGACTTTGAGCAAACTCAAGCCGCAGAGTCTTCTTTCATTGGGGGTGTTACTCGGAACCCTGGCATATTCTGGCTCAGTTGAGAGCAAGAATATTGCAACAGTGATGTGTTTTGCTTTTCCACTGAGCCAAGGGCTGATTGGTAAAATGCTCAGTTGTGGACAAGCAGTTCTTGCACTGATTAGCCTAATGCCCCTTCCAACCATAATATTATATGACTTGCTAAATGCTGTTGTTGACATAAATGGAAACCACATGCCAAGGTTCTACCCATAAAAGATAATATAATTTGTGTTTGATATCTCTGCACGGATGAAAGGCATAGAAATAGGGGAATCCACCAACCAGGGGCCATGTACTCTTTGGAAAGAGAACACACGACCAGCATCATTGCCAAAGCTGTAAATCTGGACAGTGATTTCAAGAGCTCCTTCCACAGCAGAGAAAGTAGACAGCTCAGAGTGGCCATGCAGAATTATTTCCATTGTCATCTTGGCAGGTAATGTTACTCCCTCCCATGTTAGCCCAGGTCCCTTCCCCATTGCTATTCATCTGACTAAGGAAAGAGAAAGGAGCACCCCAAAACAAGGGTGGGATTGAAAAATGTTAGCAACTGGTTCTCTGCCCAGTTGCTGGGTGGGTGCGGCCATGGTGGGTATGGCCTACTCGGCCTCCTGCACCATGGGGGGCATTTTCACACACACCCAGGTTCCAGAGGGGTTTTTTTGAGCCTCCGGGAGAGTGGAAATGGCCCCTGTGGGTTCCGGAGGCCCTCCGGAGGCCAGAAATAGGCCTGTTTTTGGACGTCCGGGAGGCCCGGGGCCCTGCACTTACCTGGGAGGGGAAGGGTGGGTGGGGCCAGCCACCCCTTGCAACTACCAATTTGGCAAACCAGATATAAAATTAACATCCAGTTCGTCCGAACTGGTTCAAACCAGCTGAATCCCACCCCTGCCATAAAAGCTCTCTCACAACCACTTCTCTACACCTCCGAAGTGACAGTTGAGCAACCTCACAGATGGCTAATATTGACACGCAAAACATTCATCTACACTCATTTCCTCCTTCCCTGTCCCACTTCATATTAAGGAAAGGAAAGCGAGGCGTAGTTATTTTGCCCAATGGCAGGTAATACCTGATGGTAGGAAAATGAAGCCAGGAACAGCCTATTGATCATTCTACATTGTTGCAGGAAATAATGAGGCTTGGACTTCTCAGAATCAGGAAAAGTTTATTTATGGCTGCCAGGTTCAGAAAGCTAGTCAAAGGCCAGCATGTAACGTCTGAACAGTCTTCTGATAGCAAACACGCATTCTTATACTTTTATGAAAACAGCACTTAACACATCGCTGATTGGTTAAGCTCCTTATTGCTAGGCAGAGAAGCATGCAGGAAACACTAGTTTCATTCTGACTTATGTGGTTAAGCCCTATGTCTGACTTGCAAGGGACTTGGACTTCCAACGAACTTGACCTACTTACCAGCAGGTGTTTGTGGTTTGACATTTGAATTTCCTGAGTTGGAGCTTCCTGTCTCAAAGATGCTTTTTGTACCTTAAAAAGCGTAAAAATAAAAATGACTAAAGATCATCTAGTCTGACCCCGACTCATCTCACTCATGTCTAAAAATCGCTTTTTAGACGTCACTCACCCAGCCTGAAAATGGTAAAGTCAACCCTACTAGCCAGCTTGATCCATGACGAAGAATAAAGTCAGCTCTTAGGGTAACGCAGCTGATGCCAGTATATTTTTTGTCACTCATATTGCACTTGACATTGGCACATAGCCTCTTTCAGTCCAGTCTTTGCGACTCGTCTTGCCCAGGAACTGTGAGCTAATTTCTGAAACGCACATTTTTTTTCTTACTCTACCTCTATTTTGCTCTATATCTCCTTGTCCTATTTTGATTCCCACATGCTCTTTTTTCCTTCCTCCTGCATCTGTACTCCCTATATCAATGTAGGCCAGGGGTCTGCAAAGTCGGCTCTTTTAAGACTGGTGGACTTCAACTCCCAGAATTCCCCAGCCAGCTATGCTGGCTGGGGAATTCTGGGAGTTGAAGTCCACCAGTCTTAAAAGAGCCGACTTTGCAGACCCCTGATGTAGGCTATCAGGACTGCATTGTATGTAGCACTCGTAGATTTCTCTGACATTGTATGCTATATGCTAAATAAATAAACAAACAATCTATATTACAGGCTCTATTATTATGTACTCTATTATGTACTCACTAGATCATATGTTATATTAAACTGCTCCAGGCAATGATAGCAGCACCTTTTCTGATTTAGGGGGGGAAATTGCAAATGGAAGGTGGAGGTACACCTGGTATCTTTATTTATCTAGAGCAGTGATGGCGAACCTATGGCATGCGTGCCAGAAGTGGCATGCAGAGCCCTCTCTGTGGGCATGTGTGCCTTTGCCAGCTGCTCTTTTGGTTTCTGGTGCACCAGGCAGCTGGTCTTCACAGGTGCTGGAGCAACCTGAAAAAGCCTGAAAAACATCCCCAAAATAGGCTGTTTTCCAGACCTTTTTTGGGCTGTTTCCTGGACCATTTTTCAGGCTGGTTTTTTTGGCCATTTTCCAGGCCATTTTTGGCCCAAAACCAGCCTGAAAATGGCCAAAAATGCCCACCGGCCAACTGGTCTTCAGGTTTCCGACACTCCAGCACACACACATGTGCTGTGGCCCAGCTGACTCCGGATGAGCTGCTGATGGACTCCTCTAGTGAGGAGTCCTATGAGTCTGCTCTGGAGGAGGAGGGCGACCTTGAGAGAGCAGAGAGCCCGGCTAGTCATCAGGGGGCACCTGGGTCTTGGAGTAGTGGGGAGGATCAAGGCCAGTTTGTCCCTGATGCTAGGTTAAGACGGGATGAAAAAAGAAAGCTCCAGTTGCAGCAGAGGCGAACTTGGAGGAGTTGAATTAGTCCAGCTGCCTAATGACTGGCCCCTCCCAAGAGGGTTTAAAAGGAAGCCTCTGCTAAGGAAGTCCTTGCAGAGAACAACGTGTCATTTCTAGGTTCGAGTGTCTTGAGTTAAATTCGTGTGAAGAAGCTTCATCTCTGTCATTCAGACAAGCAGCCAAGAGTCTTGTAATTAGTTGAAGGAAGGGGGGTCAGAACCCACATGCATGTTCATGCACATGCATTCTGGTTTGGGCACTCAGTGCCGAAAAGGTTTGCCATTACTGATCTAGAGAGTCTTTGTAGAGCCCCTCCCAGAACTGGCTGACTGGCCACCTTATGGAGAAAACTAATTTGTGGTTCTGGCAAAAATAATTGTCCTCTTGGCAGTGGCTGGCTGTTAAAATGCTGTTTGCAATGAACCATGAGACTTCCAATGGCAAAGCAAAAAGGGGAGGGAAAAAAAGGAAGCATTTACTGTATAGCAAAAACTCCAGATCCTTTCGGGTCAGGTTTTGCCATGACCATTCTTCCAAAGTGCAAGCAGCCAAGTTAAGCTCTCTTGCTTCACGTTCTGTGCAATTTGGCCTTAACTGTGGTTTCATTCAGAAGAGCCATTCAGAATTGGCCTTCACGGACTTCTTATCCCACTCATTCAGCTCATGAAATTTAACCATGCCTCTGAACAGCCATCAGCATAAAACTGCATTTATGTAATTGAGTTTATTTCTCTAAATAAAATATGTAGCTCTTAAACCATCTTCAGCCTGCAGGATTTCTGTAAGGGGACAGGGCAAGGAGAGGTATGCTGCCAAACATATTAAGATACTACTGAATGCAGATTAGTATGGATGCTGTTAGGGAAATCTCCGTTAGGAGACCGAAAGTGCATAGCGAAATATAGTGAGAGAGATGTTGCTGAATACTCACACTAGCAGTCACAGACACTGAATTGTAAAACAAGTAGACTTTTACTTTCGTAGAAAAACAAAGTGATAAGAAACTTCTTCATAAACAAGTGAGAAGTAGTCCTGAATCATATACACAGTCTAGTGCTCAAAGTTGGCTAACAGTTGCACAACTCAAAATAATCCACGCTGATCAATACCCAACATACACAACAGCCATCATCTAAGGATCAGCATCTAATAATGATTCTGGCTCCCTCTTATGGCCGATTGAAGAAACTGCAGCCAATCACATTTTACTGCAGTAGTTATTTATTTATTTATTTTATTTTATTAAATTTATACCCCGCCCTTCTCCTTGTTAGGACCCAGGGCGGCGCACAGGCATTATTAAAACCACAAAAATACAATAAATATCAATTTAAAATATATTAAATTAGTAAACCCGTGCTAAAACCCATGTTAAAAACCTTCCCAAATTATAAGTTTAACCTTCCCAAGTTAAACTTATAGATACAGTATTGCAATCATGGTTTATATATTGCCAACCCAACATTCAGATTACATTCCCAACAGATGCCAATTAGAGTCTGGAGGCAATTAAAAGTCTGTGGTACCATCATAGGTGATAGTCTTGTAAAATGCATGGAAGTATTTTAGGGATCACTGCTATCTGTTCTTGCCTGCTGATTTCTAGGTAGTGGGATCTTTTGGTTCTGGTGTGCCATTATCCTCTGAAAGGAAGAGGACCCCCACCTTAATTTACCCTTAATTTACCCCACCTTAATTTATCCTCCCTCTTAAATGTTATATATCATAGCTTCCCCAACAGATATCTATTAAGCATGTTTAGCATGCCTTATCTCATAGATGTCTATTCCACATTCTCAGCGACTGTGTTCACATTCGCTGAGAATTGAGCCATGGTTTATTCAACCCAGTTTCCTAATGGATTACATTGAATCATGAACTAACCACATGTGTTGAAATCATAGAACATAGAAAAAACAACAACCAGCCAAACACTTTCTATGTTGTTACAATTCAGTACACAACATGGAAACTGTATTACATGCACAGACCAAGCAGCACATGTTTTGAGTGGCTATGCAAAGCAGAAGTCTAACAGAATAACAGAGCTGGAAGGGACCTTGGAGGTCTTCTAGTAGTCCAACCTTCTGGTCAAGCAGGAAATCATGAACCATATCGGACAAATGGTTGTCCAATCTCTTCTTAAAAACCTCCAATGTTGGAGCAGGCACAACTTCTGCAGGCAAGTGGTTCCACTGATTAATTGCTCTGTTAGGAAATTTTTCCTTAGTTCTAAGTTCTAGGTCAATGATGGGTAACCTTTTTTGGCTTGTGTGCCAAAAATGAAGGGAACGCAGGGTGTTGTGCGTGGGCATGCCACATCCACAATGCTATGTGCGCAACCCCCTGATTTTGCCCTCCCCAGGCTCCAGAGGCTGTCTAGGAGCCTGGGGAGAGTGAAAACAGCATCCCCCCCACCTCCAGAGACTTCAGGAACTTCCCTGAAGCCTCCAGAGGGCGAAAAATGGCCTCAAAAGAAGGCCTAAATCAGATGGCCAGGGCACACAAGCGTGCTGGAGCTGACAGGGCAATGCCTCGCGTGCCCTAAGAAATGGTTCCGTGTGCCACCTGTGGCACCCGTGCCATAGGTTCGCCATCACGGTTCTAGGTAGTTTTCTCCTTGATTAGTTTCCATCCATTGCTTCTTGTGTTGCTTTCAGAATAGCTTGGCTCCCTCTCCTTTGTGGCAGCCCCTTGGATATTGGAACACTGCTGTCATGTCACCCCTAGTCCTTCTTTTATGGACTCTCAATAGAATCTTCCCCACAGTTGTATTACTGTGCTTTCTCCCCATTCTTGAATTGGGAAGAAAGATTATCAGTATAAAATGTGCTCTTCTCACACCCTACTTTTACTGGGTTTTGTCATCAAGAATGGGCAATGCTGTTGCTCTCACATTATCATGGGAGTTTATAGCAGTGGTTAATGGATTTCCTGGCATTCTTCTTCTTCCATCTAGTATCAGTAGGAAGCCCAACAACTAATCATTCCTTTCAACGTGAGGCAGAGGTGGAGTTGTGGGTTCAAGGCCTTTTAAATTATTTATTTAGCTTTGTTTTTTATTACTTATCTGTGAGTCTTCCCTCCCGCCTATTACGGTAATCTCCTGGAAAGCTTCCTGTGAAACAATTTCACAGATGCTGCCACCTAGAGGCCATGTGGAGAAAAGCTCTAGAGGGCGTTGCATGAAGAGGGCTGTGCAATGCCCTCTATTTTTGCCTTTGGCAAAAAATAAAAACACATTTTATTAAAAGAATTGCATTTCATGATGAAGTGACTTGCAGCTCATGAAAGCTTATGACTTTTTATTTATTTTATTACAATATTATTACAATGACAATAAAGATTATTATTATTATTATTTTAAAGGATGCTATGGGTGATTTTTGCTCTAAATGGCAGGGTCCATAAAATCCTTTCAAACGATTATCAGTCAGATCAAGAGCCATGTCACAGAGTCTAGTGAAGGAGAAGGACCAGGGGAGACATGATAGCCGTGTTACAATATTTGAGGGGCTGCCACAGAGAGGAAGGGGTCAAGCTATTTTCCAAAGCACCTGAAGGCCAGACAAGGAATAATGGATGGAAACTGACTGAGAGATTCAACCTAGAAACAAGGAAGAACTTTCTGACAGTGAAAACAATCAACCAATGGAACAGAAGTTGCCTTCCGAAGTCGTGGGAGTTTCATCACTGGAGGCTTTCAAGAAGAGGTTGGACTGCCATCTGTTAGAAATTGTGTAGAGTCTCCTGCTTCAGCGGGGGGTTGGGCTAGATGACCTACAAGGTCCCTTCCAATTCTGCTAATCTGTTAATCTGTATCTAAGATAGAAGAGTCTCCCTAAATTGTGTGAAGAACTGATCTGAAATACAAAAGAGGCAAATCCAAAACAACCATTGGTGCTTCTGGAGTCTTTCTTTCCTCCCCATCCCCCTCCATCAATATCCCTTGCAAACTGCTTTTGCTTAGGTAAAAAGCATCTCCTTTCTCCCACCAACCCCCATTTCGCATCTATGTCTCAATTAGTGTTCTTGGCTCTCAATTCCCCAGCAACTACGCAAACATTCCAGCGTAATGTATTTGCACAGCAGCTATTTGGTCTACTATCACTCTCTTGGGAGTTTGATATTTCAGTATAAATGGGGAAGGGGGAGTCCCTGTTGCAGTCAAAGCCGAAATCATCAGAGATGCAGTGACCAGTAACCAGAGTGAGAAACCCAGTGGTGGGTTTCTACCAGTGGTGGGTTTCAAATTTTTTAGAACCTACTCTGTAGGTGTGGCCTATTTTGTGGGCGTGGCTTGGTAGTCATGTGACAGGGTGGGAGTGGCCACCTTTTAAAATGTGGTGAAACTCATTTAACAACGCTCTTGCTTAGCAACCAAAATTTTGGACTCAATTGTGATGATAAATTCTTTCTTTCTTTCTTTCTTTCTTTCTTTCTTTCTTTCTTTCTTTCTTTCTTTCTTTCTTTCTTTCTTTCTTTCTTTCTTTCTTTCTTTCCTTCCTTCCTTCCTTCCTTCCTTTCCTTCCCATTGGGTCACTGGCAGCGGCGGACCAGATTTACTTCCAGTTGCGCCGGTGGAACCACCTCTCACCGGTTCTCTAAATTTCACCAACCGGCTCTCGCGAGTAGGTGCGAGCCTGCAGAAACCCACCACTGGTTTCTACCGGCTTGGACTGGTTTGGCCAAACCGGTAGTGGTTTGGTGGCCTGGGTCGCGGGAACCGAGAGCGACACAGGCCTGCCATGCCCCTGAAATGGTTGTCCAGGCAGCACCCTAGGCACCACCATCTTGTTTTTCAGCTCTCCTCATGTGCAGAACAATTTTAATTGCAATGCAGGCAGTGTGCGCAGCGCATCAAGCGTACGCACACACGAGCAAGCTGGTAGTAGGGCCTGCCGGAACCCACCCCTGGACTGTGGGGAGGTTGGGAGAGGAAACATCCCTGCCTAAGCAGATTATTCTCTTTGACTGTGTCATTTCTAGGTACCCTAGGCCCGTGATGGATAACCTTTTAGACACCAAGTGCCCAAACTGTGCTAATGCTCAAATGGAAAGGTGCGCAAGCACAAGGGAATTGGCACATGCACTGGCATGTGCGCAAGTAAGTGCATGTGCCAGCATGCCCCGTCATGTGTGCATCCGCAGCAGACACCCGAAGACCAGCTGGCTGGCAGGAGGCAGGGCATCCCAACACCAGCAGCACAGCAAAAGGTAAGATCTCTTTCTATCGTGAGCTTCTGTTTCGTCGTTTGCAAGGAAAGAGAAGCTCACAAAAGAAACGCCATGGAGATCTGACCTGGGCCGACAGCCATAGGTTCGCCATCACAGCCCTAGGCTGCCTGCATGGAAGAATTTCATCAGGAAAAAGAAGCAAAATTTCACCTCCAACCTGGAATAACTAAAGATGGCAGGCAGGGCGTGAGAAGGACGGGTGGTCATTAGGACACATCCTTTAAAATTAGCTAGTAAAGCACCTTTGTGACATGGCAAGCAACACAGGAGGATCAGCCTCATATGGTCATCTAATTCAGGATTTTCTATTATAACTGGCAGAAAATCATCTTGGTTCCGAGCTGGGCTTTTTCTAAGTGGGCTGAAGAATTCCCCGGTCATTGAATTCAATCTCAGTACATGGCAGCAGCATCTGGCTAACTTATCTTAATTCAGAAGGAATAAACTCAGGAGTGGACTGCTACGGGTTCACCTGGGTTTGGAGAACCTTCAAATCCCACCCCTGGCTGGCCCCGCCTGCCCTGCCCCTCCCAGGAGTCTCCACACACTCTTGAATTCTCCAGATCAGAGGTGGGTTCCTCAAGGTACAGTACAGTACAGTACGGTATGGCAGAAGAGGTAGTGAAAATATGATGTACCAGACCAGACGGGTAGCGATGGTGGGCTGGCCATACCCCTGTACCAGCAAAAAAAGAATATCCTGCCATATTGCTGGTCCTGTGCAGCGCAGTTCCAGGATTGCGGAGAGCTAAGTCAAGCTCTGCCGCCATTGCCACCAGGTGCCTCCTCACAGATCTCCCTGGGGAGAGGTGGTTGGAGGCAGCCAAAGGAGATGTCTTCCTGCTCAGCACTTCCACCTTCTTTCTCCCCCTTCCGAAACAAAATGGATCATACCTCCATGCCGCTTTCTCACTCCTGCAGGGGGAGCGAGCAGGCAGGAGTGTGGGCGGCTGCGAGTGGGCAAGTGTAGTGGAAGGGAACCCCATGCTAGCTCTTGGAGGAAGGAGGCAGCCTAGGCCCTGACTACCCTGCTTAGTTGGGTGGCTGGTCAGGAAAGCAGTGAGTGGGCGAGTGGTGGTGAGTGGTAAGGGAAGCAAGTGCCAGACCATCATCTCTGCCTCCTTCCTCTGAGAGCCCCTATAGCAGGGAAAGTGAGGCGACTTTGCCAGCCTCTCAGCTGGCAAAACAGAATTTTTTGCAGTTTTGTGGGTGTGGCTAGGTGAGCATGTGACTGTGTGTGCATGTGTGTGAGTGATGTCAAGATGGCCACGCCCACTCAGTCACATGCTGCCTCACCTAGCCACACCCACAGAACCGGTAGTAAAAAAATCGAAACCCACCCCTGCCCCAAACCCTTCCAAAAGATGACCTAATTAATTTATAAGCCTCAAGACAAAGTTCAAAAGAAATGCAGTCATTTATTAGGATCAACATTTTGGCATGTTCTTCCGCGGAGCCAAAACTGATTTTCGGCTAATGGCCCTGCACTTTACCCCTGTGTCTTCCCTCCCCTCAGTCTGTGTCATAAATCATATCCACCAAAGAGGTGCTGCAGTAGACTGTGAACTTTGCACCCCACACACCGGCTGTAGAAATATGAGATCTGACTCTGGCCAAAGGTATGCATGGAATTTTCCCTCCAATGTCAACTTGATAATAGTCATGGTAACGCTTTACAAGTTGACGCCCTTGTTCTAAACCCAAGAAGATGCTAACCATTAGTTGAGAAAATCCTTGTGCATAGACTGTTTAAGAATAAATCATTTTAATCGAACCATGTGGTTCTAGTCTTTTGTGCCTAACGTGGAGGTATCCATGAAGCAATCAGGAATCTGCACTTTAAAGCAAGCAGAACACAATCCCCTCTACTTATTCATGAATCTTACTAAGATTTGGTTTTACTCCAACCACTATCTCCTGATCTCACTCATCTCATAAAGTTCAGTGCAAGGTTAAATTCCTACATAACCACCGTGAAGTCGGAGCAAAGACACGATTCCAATGTAGCAATCTTCTTAAGTAGATATTTCCTGAACTGCTTGGTGAAAAGTAAAATTTACTGGCCTATGGCCAATCCATTTGATATGCGTTCAGTGGCAAGCATAAATACTTTTAATTTTCCAGTCTTGTAATATTCACTAGCTGGTCCTATCCTTGGTTTCATTCCTCCCTCCCCTAAATGTTGCCATCTTATTATATCTTGGCTGTCATGTATAAAGGGGACTGTTTTAAAGAATATATTGTATTTTATTTTTTGTTCATTCTTAAACTGCCCTGGGATTTGCTTTTTTTTCTTTTCTTTTTTTGCAATAATGTAGCTTTATTTCAGAAAACAAGCAGGTAAACTAACCAGGCCTTGCAGAATAGAACAAAGGAAACACGAAAATTGTGGGCTTTCATCACTCTGCATTGCAAGTCAAAATGTCATTTTGCCTTGTAAATCATTTTTATAGCTTACAGTGTTATCAGAATGCAGCAAACTGTAATTTATTGAAACAGCCACAGTTAAAGAAAACATGACTTAGCATGTTGTAGACCTAGCTGTAAGCTGACCACCGAAATCTACAATGTGGTTGTCTAGTTTCAATTCAAGGCAGTGGTGAAATCCTCCAAAGTCTGCTACTGGTTCAGTGGGTCTGCTACTACGTGCGCACTTTGTGCACCTGAGGTGTGCCTGCACACTGCTAAAAAAGGAACATTTTAAAGCCTTCCGGGCAGTGGTGGGTTTCTGCAGGCTCGCACCTACTCGCGAGAGCTGGTTGGTGAAATTTAGAGAACCGGTGAGAGGGGGTTCCACCGGCGTGCCTGGAAGTAAATCTGGCCCGCCGCTGCCAGTGACCCAACGGGAAAGAAAGGAAAGGAAAGGAAAGGAAGGAAGAAAAGAAAGAAAGAAAGAAAGAAAGAAAGAAAGAAAGAAAGAAAGAAAGAAAGAAAGAAAGAAAGAAAGAAAGAAAGAAAGAAAGAATTTATCATCACAATTGAGTCCAAAATTTTGGTTGCTAAGCAAGAGCGTTGTTAAATGAGTTTCACCACATTTTAAAAGGTGGCCACTCCCACCCTGTCACATGACTGCCAAGCCACGCCCACAAAATAGGCCACACCTACAGAGGAGGTTCTAAAAAATTTGAAACCCACCACTGGTCTGCTACTAAGTGCGCACTTTGTGCACCTGAGGTGTGCCTGCACAGTGCTAAAAAAGGAACATTTTAAAGCCTTCCGGGTAAGAAGAACAGTGAGGGGAGGAATCTGCTGTGCGACGTGATTAAGAGTAGCTAGAAAGCAGGAAATCCAACAATTCTAGCTAATATAAATCACGCGTCACAGCTGATCGTTGGAAATACCGGTTCGCCTGAACCAGGAGTGGGTTCCTGCCGGCATTATTCCCAGTTCGGCGTGTGTGTGCATTTACACGTAAAAAGGCCTGCGCATGTGCACAATATTAAAAAAAGGGGGAAATAGATTCTTTCAATGAAGATTGTTCTGCACATGTGCAGAACAGAAAATCAAGATGGCGCTGAGCATAGAACTGGTTCGGGCGCGTATCCAGCCAAGTTACTACCTACTCAGCTGAACCGGTCCAAACCGGTGGGAACCCATCTCTGGCTTGAACTTGTAGCATTTCACCCCTGATTCAAGGTATTGCAGAAACCCAAGCCAGTGTGGAGCCCTCGCTGCGACAAACGGACTGGCGCAAGACTAAGGCATCCGTGGAAAAAATCAGGCATTCCAGCCTAGTCAAACACAACATTCTCCCATGAGCCTGAGGTGATAACAGGGGTAGTGAACTGGTCCCATCTGACTGCAATTCATTAGAATAAATCACTTTCCCCCACACTTCTGTTCGCCCCCCTGGGAAGGGCAAGCCACTTTTTTTTTTTTGGCTCTCACTTCCTTGTCAAGTTGTAGACCAGCCCAGCAGTCATCATTAAATACCAAGTTGCTCTTGGTGGGATTGGATTTCATGAAGGGGCCATTGTGTCAGTAATTAAATAGCTGCTGTGCCTGGAGGTGTCAGAGTGTTAGCTATAAGAGAGCACAGACCAATTGCCTCTTAGTACAGACACCTGGGTCTCTCAAAGAGGAAAAAAAAGAGAGATAAATGTGAGGAGACAGGCAGCTTGGCTACAGGGCTTTGGAACCGATGGGATCTTCTTTACTGCAGGTCCCAATGCAGTGGCCTGCAGACCAGGATCATCTCTACCGTCTCAACTTTCCCTCTAATACAGGCTTGGCAAATTGGTGGCCCAGGGCCCGCCCACCCCGGCTCCACCAAGGCCAAAAATGTTGTGATGTTTGAGTTTGACACCTATGTTCTAATAGGTTAGGATGGCTGAACGACTGTTTTGGATTATTGGGGACAGCTCAAAGTGACACGAATGAAGGATGTCTCTGCTAATTTTGTTTTCAGTTTGAGTTGCTTGGGCTCTCTTTGTTACAAAATTGTAAATTTGGTACATTTCCCCTGTAAAACCCACCGCTCTGCTAGAAAAATGAAATATCCTGGGAAATATTAAGAAGGCAGGACATTATATTTCCCTGGATAAGAAATAGAGAAACATGTTTTTAGGCAGGAAACAGACTCATTCTTAATACTTTTGTCAATGAGCCATTAAAGCCTGAGCTAGTCTACTCTACATAACATTGGTAGGATTAACTCTCCACAGAAACTCACCACAAGGCCCCTGGGAAAATTACATCAGCCAGCAAGGCAACCAAACCTGGACTCAAAGCAAAGCCTACAGAGTTACTGCTGCATGGCCCCATGGGAGTCTGACAACCAATCAGAATCCAAGGTTAAGATCAAAGGCCAGAGAGGGCATAAAACCAGGGACTTTCAGCATCTCGGTCCTTTTTCTTCTTCATTCAACATCTTGAAGTATGTGATCACTTTTTTCCCTAGGACCTCAAACCATGTGGTCCTGTCCACCATTAAAACCATCTTTCCAAGGAGCTTCCATGTTTCCAGTGTCTTTTTCCCCACTTGGAACTGAACCCAGAAGGACATTTCTTCCAACACCCCAAATGCAATTTCTTAAACAGGTAGTTCTCAATTTACAGTCATTCATTTAGTGGCCATTCAAAGTTACGGTGGCACTGAAAAAAGTGACTTTATGACCATTTTTTCTCCCTTACGAACATTATAGCATGATGATCCAAAATGCAAATGCTTGGCAACTGGTCTGTATTTATAACAGTTATGGTATCCTTTTGCAGCCTTCTGACAAGCTAAGTGAACGGGGAAACTATATTCACTTAACAACCGTGTTATCAACTTAACAACTGCAGTGATTTATTTAACCACTGTGGCAAGAAAGGTCGTAAAACGGGTCAAAACCTACTGAACTGTCTTGGTTAACAATGGAAATTTTGGGCTCCAATGTGGTCATAAGTCAAGGACTGCCTATCTGGCACATCTGGATCAGGGGATTTGGACATGTCCTTCTACAGAATACAACAGGTAGAGGAGCAACTGCTCCAATGCACCTACAATCCAAAATTGGCTGCATTGACTTACTTATTATTTATTGCATTGTAATAAACTATAGCGTATAGTTCTATCTTGGCTTCTCCCTTTGTTAGGTCAACCTCCTGAGATCAGATTGGCCCCAACCTTGCTGGGTTGGGGTTGTTTTTTTGTAAAGCCAGGAAAATATGATTTTGCCATTCACCTGAGCACCCAGGAGTGGGGGGGTGAGGGAAGCTTGCGCATTAGATGTACTGATTGTTATTGATGGGTGTGAGATGATCTCTGTGATGGATTTTGTTGTATGGATTTTTATGATTTTTTAAAATACTACAATTGTTTTTAAGCTGTAGTTTTTGTACTGTTTTAAATTGTTCCTCAGCCACCCAGGGTAGTATATTTGAGATGGGTGGCTATATAAATCGAGTAAATAAATAAACTATGGTTGATTTAATCTATGCTTGATTTAACAAATTATAATTGGCTTTGTTCCTGCATGCAATAGTAAAACAAATAACTTACACTAGAGGGTCAGATTTTAACCACAGCTCACAAAACATAACTGCTGCCTTCCCCGCCCCCCTTCCTAAATCACATTTCCTTCATTCCAAGCACTCTACTTTCTTTCCAAAGAGTGAAGTTTGCTTAAAGAGGCACAGTGGCTGGTCTGTTACAGCTCCAATTAGTTACCTCTCGGGTGTCCATCCATCTTCTTTCTCTCAGGCGACATTGCTGTCAGACAATGACTGCAGTGTTCTCAATTCTGGGATGGCTGAACTACTCTGGGAGGCCATAATTTTTCTTCACCTTGTTATGGTTCACCACCTGCTTCCCCCTGGCCCACACTATAAGAACTTCCAATTCCTTTTGATAGGTGAAGTGTCACGAGCATTTGTGGTACATAGGAACTTTGGAACTTTAAGCTAAGTTGCCCTGTTAGCTAATATTATTGACTAGCTGGATACCCATGCTTCATGACGAAACCCTGTGACCAGGCTATGCAGGAGGAATTCAGTTCACAATTCGTTGACTCAGTGGTGTTTGGTGATTGAAACACATAATGGAATATCTCTCCCGTCGTCTTGATTCCATAGATAGGAGGCATAGACATTTTGGTGAGATACTGACGTTTAGTACCGTAAGGAGCCCCAGACAGCTCCTGAGTGAAGGAGTGGAATGTCTGCCAGTTTGAACTGAGGTAACAGAATGTGAAACTTCTTTTTAGGTGAGGAGGTGGAGTAGAATGTCTAACTCCTTAGCATCAGAGCGTGTTAGTATAAGGCAACTGGCAGTTGGAACAGAGTTCTTTTCAGGTGGGGAGGGGGAGTGGAATGTCTAACTCCTTAGCATCAGAGTGTGTTGCTATAAGGCAACGGGCAGTTGGAACAGAGTTCTTTTCAGGTGGGGAGGGGGAGTAGAACTCCTTAGCATCAGAGCGTGTTAATTACTATTATAAGAAATACTAATTGTCTGATTGTCATTATGAAAAATCCTTTCTTAGAGAGCACCTAGCAGCCAAGAGGAATATATGTGCCAAATTTCAAGTTTGTAGGCTTTACAGTTCTGGAGATTTCGTGGTGAGTGAGTGACATTTGCCTTTTTTTTTTTAATAAATTTACTTTTATTTATAAATTATAGATTTACTACATTTCTATGGCTGCCCATCTGAGTCAATGATACTAGATAGTTTAGAATCAAAATATCGAAGATGTTTTAAAATAATAAGAACAATAAAAACATCCAAAATAAATACAGGTAATCCTCAAGGTGATAACAGCCATTTATTCAGTGACTGTTTGAAATAACAATGGCACTGAAAAAAGTGACATTAGTATCCCCCATGATCACAGGATTAAAATTCAGGCACTTGGAAAGTGGCATGCATTTACAGCAGTTGCCATATCCTGGAGTCATGTGATCACCATTTGCAACTGTCTCAGCTGGTTTCTGACAAGCAAAGTCAATGGGGGAGCCCGATTCTCTTAATGACCGTGTGATTCACTTAACTTCAGTGATTAGCTTAGCAACCATGGCAAGAAAGATTGTAAAATTGGGCGTGACTCACTTAATCGCTTTGCTTAGCAATGGAAATTCTGGTCCCCATTGTGGCTGTAGGTTGAGGACTATTTATATACATAGCGGATGAGGTACTCCAGATGTTCATTCCTTTCACTGGGAGGAGCTCTCCAGAATTCCAGCCTTGTTTCTGCTTTTAAATTTTTCGGTACAGACTACTAACTGCTGAGCTATAACCTCTTTGTATTTTTGTCATTTGACAATTGTTTTCATCCGTGGGAAGCGGCCCACTCCACCCCCAGAAGAATGAAATATTTTGGGAAACATTAAAAAAGGCAGAATATTATATTTCCCTAAAGGGAGAAATATGCTCTTAAGTGAGACAGAAACCAGCCTCGGTTTCCCTGCCCCAAGCAGAAACTGAGGAGGCCAGCTTTTAGAAATGCAGATTTGGTAAACCATTCAAGACAGGAGATTTTGAAACTCCAGCTAACAAAGGCAGAATGGTAGGATTAGAAAGCAGCCCCTCACCCAAGATCCAACACAGGAGGAAAGCCCATTAGCCACAATATTGCCCAAAACCCTTTCAGAACACAAGCCCCTTCATTGCATCATCCCCAGAAAAGTCAAAACTTCAAAGTCAAAGAAAAATAGAATAGAATGGAACGGAACGGAACGGAATGGAATGGAATAGAAATCTTTATTGGACACACAAGGAATTTGCCTTTGGTGCTTATGCTCTCAGTGTACATAAAGAAAAAAATAAAATATATTCATCAAGAATCATAAGATAAAACAGTGATAGTCATAGGATACTAATAAGCAATCAAATCATACCAGGAAACATTAAAAACAATATAAATTGTAAAAATACGAGCAACATGGATCTAGCCATAAGTGGGAAGACATAGTTAGTAGGAAGAATGAGAAGAAGAATAGTAATACAGTAGATAATTTGACAATGATTGACAATTAGTTGTTTAGCAGAGTGATGGCGTTTGGGGAAAAAACTGTCCTTGTGTCTTGTTGTTCTGGTGTGTAGAGCCCTACAGTGTCGTTTTGAGGGTAGGAGTTGAAACAATTTATATCCAGGATTTTTATGTCCAGGATGTGAGGTAGATATTTGCCCAGCCCTCCAGCAGGCCGGCCTGGCCTAATCTACCTTTCCAGCCTTTAGTCTGAATATTTAAATTGTTTTAATTGGGTTTTTAAGGGGTTTAGTTTTTAAGGATTTTAGGTTTTTAGCTCAGGGATATAGTTATTTAATTTGATTTTATATATTTATAATGTTTCTATGTTTGTACGCTTTTTAATCTCCTGTGCCCCGGCCCGAGTCCCTTCGGGAGAGGGAGCGGTCTGCAAATTAAACTTGATTTGATTTGATTTGATTTTTGACTCGTGCAGTATACAGGTCCTCAATAGAAGGCAGGTTGGTAGCAATTGTTTTTTTCTGCTACACTCATTCCACCATTTTGTCAGCTGCCCAGAATCACATGAAGTTGGTGGTTCTGCTTCATCAATAAACCTTTCTTTCCAATCAGCCTCCATGTTTCCGGTGACTTTCTCCCAGCTTGGAACTGAACCAGATGGATTTTCCTTCCAACACTTCTTTTAAATTGCAATTATCACCATTTGATAATTCCTATAATGAGGCAATATAAAACTACAACACATTGCCCCAGTCTTTCTTCAAAATGCAACCAATTTCTATCTGCGCTGTTTCAAAAGTCTCGAATCTCATCTGAATCACGAGCCTGGATTTTTCTCAGTGAATACCATTCTGATGCTATCAGGGGTACTGCTTTAGATGCATTAGTTTATCAAGCGCTGAGAAAAATCCAGTTTGGTCTACTCTTTTAAAGAACCGTCTCAAAGCTGGGGGTGGGGGAGGACACTTCAATATCAATCAGATCATCTCTCTTTTCCAGACTGTGGGCACCCCGACTCTGTTTCCTGCTTCCACTCACAGCAGTGGTGGGTTGCTCTAACCGTAGCTACTGGTACGCTGATCGTGGTCTGTTGGTGCACGAGCCTGATGTGCACTGTACATGCGCCTGACGTGTGCTATGCACAGATGTGCAATCCACCGCCCCTGCGATATCCAGTTGCTTGTCGGGGGGCACGCAGGCTCCGCACGATGTGTGCGCAGGCGGAGTGTGCCTTCTGGCATAAATACAGCTATAGAGCATGGGTGGGCAGGTGGGCCAAGTGAGCCACCATACTATCAGCTGCTCCCGGCCACTACCGGTACGGCCATACAGGTCAGGACTAGCAGCAACCCACCACTGACTCACAGCAGTTGTAATGAACAAGACAGAAAATGGTGCTGCATTTGTCTACTTCTGCAAATACACACTGTGTCACCATCCTACTGCTGCTATTATGATAGAATTCTAACCACGCTTCCTTCCTTAATTCTCAGAAGTTTTAGAATGAAATGGAATCAAAGCGAAACAGGTGGGTTCCATAGCGAAACAATGGATCTGTGTTGTGAGAGAACAATTTAGGAAAAGTGATTTTCACTGCAAGTATCTTTAAGTTTCTACCTGCATGCTATTTTATAGAATACAACAGCAGGATCCATGCTCTAATAAACCTACAATCTAAAATTGAATGCACTGACCTGGTCTGTCCATTTCAATGAGCTTGTCTAGCCATGGTTTATTTAATCTACAACTGGCTATGTTCACACAACAAACCAAGGCAAACCAGATTACATTGGAGGAGTTAGAATCAGTCTTTCTCAAGACTTTACAATTATAATTGCTGCACTGAAATATGCCCAAACAAATAAACTTGGTTTATATAGCATGCTAAAAATAAAGAGTTCCCAATGCAATTAATGACAAACTTAGTCAAGGATGGAATATTGTCATTATGGCTTGCTGTTAATGTGATGTATGAATCCAGCCACTGGAAACAACAACCAAAGAAGCAGCAAGAAAATGGAAGATAGGGCAACGATCAATATATATTTATACAAAACATTTCTGCCAATATAAGCAGCCTCAAATCAAAGCCATAGACTGAAGCATTAAAACAAACCAACCAGTTAAAAAAGGAATTGACAAGGCATGCAGAGGTTAAAACAAGTAGTGACGCTAAAGAACTGAACATATAAAATATTTTAGTCTTATTTTACCATAGATTCTTTCTAATTAATAATGTAACATTCTGGGAAACTCAAATATGATGCCAGGCATGCAAAACTGAAGCCGATTTTCTTTTCCAGACTCCCCCCTCCCTTTTTTGCTACATTTTTTTCAGCTATGCTAGTAAATGGCTCTTTTTAATCCAAATGAACAGCCTCATCTTCAAGTAATTTCATTGTGAAATGTTGTATTTATGATTGAGAAGGAGATAGAGTTGGGGGGAGGTGGGAAATGGAAAAGTTAAAAAAAAAGGCAAATTATGCAAAGATTTCCACATATATTTGCTGAATAATACAACTCAACTAAAAAGGTTCACTCTAATGAGAAATATGGGCACAAGAGAAAAAGACTAAGAGGGTTTTTTAAATAGACCCTTTGTGGGCATTTACCCAGCGCTTTAGTGCATCAGCTATATAAAGGTTATAGTGGTTGATCTTTGCGATATTCTGAAAAAGTAATGATCCACTATAATATAAACTGAAACAACAGAGATCTAAAACCACATTTCTTTATTAAAATGCCTTGCAAGAGAGAGGGTTGAGCTCCCACCCAAACTGAATGAAAGCCCTGACAGTAAATTGATAACAGATTATATAGGAGATAGAAAAGATGCATTAACAATCATGAATAATGAATTACAGTACACGGACAGGAAAAGACCCTCAACCCCCTATTGGCAATAAGGAGGTCAGCCAGACCTAACCTTGAGGCTGGTTTGTCCTCAACTCTGATCTACATTGTTTTTAATTTACAATAAAGTGGCCCTTTTCTATACTTCTCCCTAAAATGCAAGTCTGCCCCTCATTATCTGCCTTCTTCTACCTCATTATTTGGAGTCAATTTAAACTGAATTATAATACCGTATCAAAGGGGCAACCCAACATTTCCTAGTTCTACTCAAATTTCTACTGTACCAGTGGTGGTATTCAGCAGGTTCTGACCAGTTCTGGAGGACTGGTAGAAGAAATTTTGAATAGTTCGGAGAACCGGTAAATACCACCTCTGACTGGCCCCACTCCCATTTATTCTTTGCCTCCCGAGTCCCAGCTGATTGGGAGGAAATGGGGATTTTGCAGCAACCTTCCCCTCGAGGGTAGGTTCCGGCCGCCATTACTACCAGTTCAATAGTAACAATTTGGGGCTCAGCGTGTGTGCACATTTTCATTTAAAATGATCTGCTCATGCAAGCAATCTGCGCAAGCAATCAAATCATACTAGGAAACATTAAAAACAATATAAGTTGTAGAAATACGAGCAACATGGATCTAGCCATAAGTGGGAAGACATAGTTAGTAGGAAGAATGAGAAGTAATAGTAATACAGTAGATAATTTGACAATGATTGACAATTAGTTGTTTAGCAGAGTGATGGCATTTGGGGGGGAAAAGTGTCCTTGTGTCTTGTTGTTCTGGTGTGCAATGCCCTACAGTGTCGTTTTGAGGGTAGGAGTTGAAACAATTTATATCCAAGATTTTTATGTCCAGGATGTGAGGGGGTCTGTAGATATTTGCCCAGCCCTCTTTTTGACTCATGCAGTATACAGGTCCTCAATAGAAGGCAGGTTGGTAGCAATTGTTTTTTTCTGCTACACTCATTCAACCATTTTGTCAGCTGCCCAGAATCACATGACGTTGGTGGTTCTGCTTCATCAATAAACCTTTCTTTCCAATCAGCCTCCATGTTTCCGGTGACTTTCTCCCAGCTCGGAACTGAACCAGATGGATTTTCCTTCCAACACTTCTTTTAAAGTGTAATGGTTTGTCCTCAATTCTGATCTACATTGTTTTTAATTTACAATAAAGTGGCCCTTTTCTATACTTCTCCCTAAAATGCAAGTCTGCCCCTCATTATCTGCCTTTTTCTACCTCATTATTTGGAGTCAATTTAAACTGAATTATAATACCGTATCAAAGGGGCAACCCAACATTTCCTAGTTCTATTTAAATTTCTACTGTACCAGTGGTGGTATTCAGCAGGTTCTGACCATTTCTGGAGGACTGGTAGAAGAAATTTTGAATAGTTAGGAGAACCGGTAAATACCATCTCTGACTGGCCCCACTCCCATTTATTCTTTGCCTCCCGAGTCCCAGCTGATTGGGAGGAAATGGGGATTTTGCAGTAACCTTCCCCTCGAGGGTAGGTTCCGGCTGCCATTACTATCAGTTCAGTGGTAACAATTTGGGGCTCTGCGTGTGTGCACATTTTCATTTAAAATGATCTGCGCATGCGCACAACATTAAAAAATGAATAAAAGTTACATTTTTAAAATGAATATTGTTTTGGGCATGTGCAGAACAGAAAATCAAGATGGCGCCGCTGATCATAGAACTGGTATGGTCACGTGTTGCCTGGAATTACTACCTATTTGGCCGAACCAGACCAAATAGGTAGCAACCCACCTCTGCTTCCACTGGAGTGGTGTGGGAATGGAGATTTTACCGTATCCTTCCCCTGCTATGCCCACCAAGCCACACCGACAGATCAATGGTAAAAAAAAAATTGAATCCCACCACTGTGACAGATGATGTAGACAAATTGTTAACTAAGAAATAAAATTTTAACTTTTAAATTCCATGCCCTCTTTTTGTCTAATTTCCTTCCTACCTCCTTTTTTTCAGAGTCTTGACCCAGCTTCAGGTATATTACTTGTTATGTAAGTGGAATAAATTGGTTTAAAAAAACCCTAACATTGCAAATGTTTCAAAGCTGCAAATGGTAAAACCTAGCTAAAGGTAGAGGCTGAGGTCGTTGGGACAAGTGACTAAAATGTTAGCCAAATTAATATGCAAATAATACAAATGCTAGACAAATTAATATGCAATCTGTGTGCAAATGTGCTCTCTTTTTTAACCATGAGGTCTCCATAGTTGCAGAAGAGAGTGGTATACCAAAAGTCAGGCCTCACAGGCCAATCAAAATTTGTTGTATTAATTTTGTTAATTAATATTTCTTTTCAGTGAAAATGTTACCGTACTTAGGAATGTGCAAAGGTCATCCATCAAGTAAGGAAGTATTTAGAGGAAAATGGCTACCAATCCAAACATTTAACCTAATTTATATAATACATTGTTTATGGAATCTGATGTTTGATGCACCATTTGTGTGGATATGAAAGAAAAGAATCTTTACTGGATAAAAACCATACAGTTTTCAACAATTCTATCTATGTCCAGTCAGATTTCTTGATACATGTATTCCTAAATTAATATGTATAGGACAAATAAAAAAAATGTATATCTTAGACCAGAATATCAAATAAACATACAATCATTAGAAAGTAGAAATTAATTAGAAAAACTAATACTAAAACCAAATCAATATGTCTAAACTTCCAAAATTTTAATTTTAAAACCCAGAGAGGTAATTCAAATTAATCCTGTAGGAATTGTAAGAATAAATCTTCAGACCAACAAACCCACCCTCCCAAATTTTGCAGGGTTTAGAATTTCTGTCAGCTAATAAATATTGCATACAACATTAGTCTGGATATATACTGGATGGGAGTCTCATTTTTTTAAAGAAATGTGGAATGTTTTGAAAAATTACCTTAATATAGCAATCATAAAAAAGGATGCGGAGTGTGGGGAGAGTGATAAATTACTCACCCAGAGGTGATATCCCTACAATCTCAGGCCTATGAGAAATCATGTTTTGGGCTGATACCCAACCTTTAGAGTTGCTTTTCCTAATAATACAATAAAAAAGGTAAAGGTAAAGGTTCCCCTCGCACATATATGCTAGTCATTCCTGACTCTAGGGCCGTGATGGCGAACCTATGGCACTTGTGCCACAGGTGGCACACAGAGCCATTTGTCAGGGCACGCAAGGTGTTGCTATGTGAGCTGTCCAGTGCGCGTGCGCGCACTGGCCAGCTGACCTTGGCTTCTTTTGAGGCCATTTATCGCCATCTGGAAGCTTCGGGAGCTTCCCTGAAACCTCCGGAGCACAAAAAACCAGCCCCACGAGCTAACTGGAAGTCCGTTCTCGAACATATAAAGCCTCTGGAGCCTGGGGAGAGTGAAAAAAGCACGCTAAAAATGGGGGGAGCGCTGGTTGTGCACTCATGCTCGCTGGGGTCATGCACATAGCATTATGGGTGTGGCACACCTGCCCATGACCCCACTGCGCTCCCCCCACTTTTGGCACGCAAGCCAAAAAAGGTTCGCCATCACTGCTCTAGGGGGTGATGCTCAGTCTCCGTTTCAAAGCCGAAGAGCCAGCATTGTCCAAAGATGTCTCCGTGGTCATGTGGCCGGCATGACTAAATGCTGAAGGCACTTGGAATGCTGTTACCTTCCCACCAAAGGTGGTCCCTATTTTCTACTTGCATTTTTACGTGCTTTCGAACTGCTAGGCTGGCAGAAGCTGGGACAACTAACGGGAGCTCATTCTGTTACGCAGCACTAGGGTTTTGAACCGTTGAATTGCCGACCTTTTGATTGACAAGCTCAGCGTCTTAGCCACTGAGCCACCGCATTTACTATTGTATATAAATACTATATATAAATAGTATAGTAAATATTATTGTATTTACTATAACACAATAGTAAAACATTAATAATAAAACAGCAGTAATAGGCTGAGACTCTGGACAATTGTTTCTGCAAAACATCTGGTTGGCACGTGGTTGGGAAAAGCTGTTACAGAGATAGGCAGGCTAGCTTTAAGAATCTATAAAAAAATTGAAAATAAGGAAAATTGCACATTTGAAAGGGAGAGGTGTCCCTCAAAGTTGTTTGCTGCTTCCCATCAACACAGTGTTTTACTGCTACCATCAATTAGTGTAGTTGACGATAATTTGGAGCAATACTAATTAAACAGCATGCCAGTGCCTCAACTGCATTCAAGGTGAGGAAATGCAATTACACCTTGGGATAAGGGGCTGTTTGATTTCCCCAACGGCCGAAGTAGGCAGGACCCACTAGCAGACAACCGCACCCAGCAACGAGGGTTGGAATTTCATTTCCTCTGCTGAGAAGTTGCAGCATCCACCCAGCTGGCATGCAATTAATTAATCAACTAATAATCCTTTGAGGAAAGAAGGAAAGCAGGCAGCCTGAAGAAGAAATGCAGGATTTCCGCCTCACTTCTGGTTGACATCCAAAGGCTCAGGTTCCAAAGATCCAACTGGGAATGGGCAAAATGTAGCTTGTTGGGTCGAGGCAGAAGGACTCTGAAAGCAAATTTTGCATCTCCAACAAAGGGTAAAAGGGGCATAATTTTGTCTTTTCCCAGCTTAAAAGAACTGGATCACAAGGGTCCAGGTAGAGCTGCCAGTTTGGTTCTATAAATCTGTAGCATAAAAGGCTAAAGAACAAGGGAAAGGCCTTTGTCAAAGGTCTGGGAAACCATTGCCATTTCATGCAGTTGTCTCCAAATGTGATGGATGCCCTTAATTATAGGATTTGTAATATAACACAGTTGGAGGGCTGAGAAAGGTTGCAATAAACCATACTGTGTAGAAGGGCAGGTAGTTTGACTTGGGATGAGGCAGGTTTCTGCAGGACAAATGAAAGCAGCGGATGATGGCATACAGCCCTATAGTCTTCAAATAATATTTAAAGTAATTTAATTTTTTTTTTTAATGGCCTACATTTTGTGAGTTAGCTAAAATATTCCATGGAATCTCTAGATAACTTACCAAAAGTTATTTGAATGTTTTCACTTCAGATATCAGGATGACCCCAGCTCTCTTGGCCTTTTGTAAGGCAGTGAACCCTTGTATGGCCAGATTGAGTCCTAAATATGTTAAAGGTCCAGTTCCCTGGTGGTATTAATATTCATAACAGTTTTTCATGGTACCATATCTATTTATTTTGTACTAATTTAACAGTTTCCATATTTTATGATGTATGCTGCCCAGAGATGGGTAGCTATCGAAATCTAATAAGTGCAAATAAATTTTTAAAAATCCTATTTCCGGGCCATTTTACAAGAGTTCATGATAGCCTCTGGAAATGTTGCCAATTCCTGAAACAGTGATGGATATATTCCCCCCTGTATACTGCACATTTTCAGGTGGGGTGATGAGATACTTGGCCTGGTGTCAGACAATTCAGAGATTTGACGTTTGGACTGCTTCTGTTTCAGAGAAATGACACATCTGGTTGGCAAAAATCCAGACAATCATTGGGTGGCAACAGCGCTTCCTGTATCTCTTTGATTCCACCTAGCATTTTGCAGTCCAGATTAAGCAGCCTTATTCTTTTCCAGTTATATGGAATGGTGCTTGGAAGAAATAAGTGTATATGGAGGTACATAAGAACATAAGAACAGCCTTGCTGGAACAGGCCACAGCCCATCTGGTCCAGCATTCTGTCTCACACAGTGGCTCACCATTTGCTTCAGGGTCTTCCCAAGCAGATGTCTTCACCTGCTTATGATTCCCTGCAAATGGCATTGAGAAATATCCTGCCTATCTCTCCAACCCGGAGGGTGTCCTTAGGCATCCATCATGATAGCCATGGATACCCTTGTTCTCCATGAACTCGTCTAATCCTTTCTTAAAGGTGTCGAGGCTGACAGCAGTCACCACTTCTTCAGGCAGGGAGTTCCATAGACCAGTGATCCTCTGGGTGAAAGGTATGACGTTCTTTTCGCTGGCCTACAGAGAACCTGGGTGGTGGGAAGGCAGAGACTGTGGGCAGGAAACAAACAAATAGTTGAGGTAGAATAAACTGAAGCCTGAGGTAAGCTTCCTATCTTATCCTTTCTTTTGACACCTATCAATGTAAATTTGAAAAGTTCATTATCAGGAAAGTGCTTACTGCATGACTTGCCAGTATAAAAGCCCACTGGCAACATGAATAGGTACAAGAATGAGGGTTGGGATGGGGAGAAAGCAAACTGCCTATCTTTGGGGGGGGGGGAAGTATGTGGGGCAGTGGTGGGATCCTACTGGTTTAACAACCAGTTCGGTGACTGCATGCATGCACAGTTTTAAGAAAATGTAACTTCTGCATTACCGCTGGGGAAGAAAACAGCCGAGGTGCTCCGCTGTGTGACTCAGCTGAGAGGATATAGGTGAGTTAAGTGCAGGAACAGGTGGGTGAGCCCACGTTATTGTCTGAGTGAACCAGTTTGCTCCCAACTGATGGTCAGAGCTACCGGTTCACCTGAACTGGTCCGAACCGGTAGAATCCCACCCCTGGTGCAGGGTGGAGAGTCTGTACAGATTTGATTCTCTGTTATAATTTCTTTTAAGTTGTGGATACATTCATTTGTAAAAAAAAAAAAAATCCCTCAACTCTGCCTTCCTTATGGTATTTTAATGCCTATCATATTCACTAGCTCTTACCTAAGTAGAGCTACTGTGTTTCCCCAAAATTACGACATGTCCCGCTAATAAGTCCATGCCACATTTTTCCTCATGGGCAAAAATGTAAGCCCCCCCCCGCAAATAAGCCCCCTGGACAACCAGCCATTCACTGACCTAGGGAGTATCCCTAGGGTCCAAGCCATGTGGCACTCTGCCCGCCCCCAGCTCCTGCGGCTTGGCACATTCAGGATACTCCTAGATCAATGCATGGAGCTCTGCCCAGCTGGAGGGGGGGGGGTTGCCCGAGCGCCTGCTCTGCCCCCAGCTTCCATGCCTCCCAGCCTCATTATGCCCTTGGCCAGCTCTCCTTGCAGGACTAGGGCACCGCTGCTGACGCCGCTAATACAAGTAAACTTCTTCTCCGCCTTCCAAACTCCGGAACTCGGCTTCCAATTCTTCTAGCAGCGGCTGCTCTAGGAGTGTGTTCTATGGTTATGGACAGTCTTCCGGTCGCCCGGTCGCAAGGGAGCAGCCACCTGGCAACCCTAAAACAATAAGCTCCCTCCCTCTAATAAGCCCAAGGGCATATTTTGTGGGTCAAAAAAATGTAAGACCCTGTCGTATTTTCGGGGAAACACAGTAGCTATAATTCTGCCAACCTCCATACCTGGTGTGCATGTCTCTGCATAATATGTGCCTGCTTTAGATTCATTGCACTGCATGTTGTACTGGTGTGTACCCATATTCTTTACCACCTAAAGTATATCTCTTATTTTAAATTTTTATTTTGCATTTGCAAAAGCAGTTGGTTTAAAAGTGTTTGAGTTGTTTGGCTGCAATGTTTCCTGCCCTTCTTGCCAATTTTTCTTTCTATTGAAGTTAATGATTGTTACTTAGCCAGAGTTAAATTGCTTCCAACTTTCTTTTGAAATATGGCCAGTATAACACTGTTTTGCTTCATGGTGTGTCTGCCTCACTGTTAGGTGACAAGTGACTTTTCAAAAGCAATATTTGCATGGATTTCTGTTAAATGAATGAGTGGCAAATTAGCAAATGAGCAAGATTAACAAAAAACTAAAAAGGCTATAGAGTTTAATTTGCTTACTGACGTACAATTTGTTAGTTGACCAATGGGGGGGAAACATCACTTGCTTTTCTGGTTTTAGTAGCAAATAGGCACGCAAAGATTAATAGGTAGCACCAAATACTGTAGGTAGAATGCCGCATCAATTGCAACAGAGATGAAACCACACATTTAGATTGGTATTGAAGTAGAGACTCAGAAGCCAGGATGATCATCACTTTGTGTTTTTCATTTTTTTTAAATAGCTAAAAAGCTGCTTACTATAATTCAGACTAGAGAACAAAACAGAGATAAAAGGTAGCTCGCAGATCCCAAATGGAGCAGCTGCCACCCAACTGATTAAGAGCCTGTCAGAGTGCATGCAGGAGGTGAGATAGAGGATAAAAACAGTGTGGTTAGATTTTTGGAGGGCAGAACAGTTGGAAGTACCTTTTGCTCCATGGGGAGGAAAGACTTGTGATCTCAGTGGGGCATCCCGAAGCCTCTGTGGTCTTTGATTTCTTTTGTTTCTTGGCAAAATCTAATGTCTTTATTTGATGATAATATAGAATTTACTGGAACAGCCATGAAGGCCTTGGAAAAGATATTCAAATGCCATGATGTGTCTACATCTATAAAGATCAGAATTGTACAAACTCTATTTCCTTTGACGCTCAATGGCAGCAAAATTGGACTTTGAAGAAGCAGGATAAGAAGACCAATTATGCCTTTGAACAATGATGTTGGAGAAGACTCCTGAGAATACTGTGGACAGTCAAGAAAACAAACCCATGACTCCTCATACACTTAATCTGGAGTTATTACTTAAGATACACATGACCAACTAAAATAATCCTACTACTGGTATGTGGGGATCTACCTTTCTGAAAAGGAATTTAGTGCTGGGAAAGGTAGAAGGGAGGATAATGAGCAGCAAATAGACTCAGTTACAATGGCAATGGAAATAGTATTGAAAGACCAGACGAGGGATAGATTTTCATGGAGAAAATCTATCCGTGTGATTGCTAGGAGTCAAAAATAACATGATAAGGTTATCATCAAATCAGTCAAACAACCAGCATGGAAATAGAAACATGAATGTTGACCATTACACTGGACACTAACTATGAGCTCTAAAAGAACTAATAGAAAGGGGAAGAGTTAATATCACCAGGGAAGTGAGGCTCTCAAAAGCATGTTGCATTATATGTTACATAAGATATGGATTTTCCCCTTAATATTCAAGGAACACCTACTGTGGCATTGTTAAATGACTCTTGAAGGTACATCTTTGCAACCTTAAACCTTCTTTTCCTCTCGCCCAAATTAAGATACATGTTTTGACAAGTGTTATTTTTAATTAATCACTTTAAATTAGTGTTTTGTTTTTAAATTTGATTATAAGCTGCCTTAGAGATACTTTATGAGGAATGATACAGAAATACTTTAAATAAATAAAAGAATATTTGCTTGTTGCATGGCCTACTATCTTATTTCTCTTCTTCCACCTCCACATCCCAAACCCAGGGTTAATTGCCAGATTAGAAGAGGAACTATGTTGGATTAGATCAAAAGCATACATAGATGAGCATTTTTCTCCTACAATTGCCAGTTCAAGGGCAACCTGAATGCAACAAACTTCTTCCCGCTTGTATTCTTGTGGAATTGAGAAGCTTACTGTACTAGGGAGGTATATAATTATTATGATTAGTTGGCAATGATAAGCATTATCCTCCATTAATTTGCCTAATCCTTTTGTTAAAGTGTCCAAATTGATAACTCTGTGTGTGTGTGTGTGTGTTAGGTTAGTGCTGATAAATAAATAAAGGGAGACTAGTATAGATCTTTTTCAAGCTATTTAGCTCTCATCAGCTAGCCATACCCTTACTGGGAATGAACCTGGGAAGTATTACATGTAAGGCAATTGTAACTGCCACTAGGCCACAGGTTCTTCTACTTGATCAGCTGAGCCAGGGGAATAAGTATATATTGTGTCACAACACCCTGGTATGCCCCAAATATGGGAGGGAGCAGAACTGCTTCCCTTTTCTATCTTTTGGCTCACCCCAGGAGCCATCCAGGCAGAAAGCTATTTTTTCGTTGCCTTTGTTATATTTGTGTTATGTTCGTGCTGATAAATAAATAAGCTGATCAAGGAGGAGAAACTGTGGCCTAGTGGCAGTTACAACGGCCTCACATGTAATACTTCCCAGGTTCATATCCCAGTAAGGGTATGGCTACCTGATGAGAACGTAACACAAATATAACAAAGGCAACGAAAAAATAGCTTTCTGCCTGGATGGCTCCTAGGGTGAGCCAAAAGGCAGCAAAGGGAAGCAGTTCTGCTCCCTCCCATATTTGGGGCATACCAGGATGTTGTGACACAATACATATGTGTCTGTGTACACACACACACACACACACACACACACACACACACACATTGGTAGATTGTTCTATTGATTAAAAGTATGTATCATCAATATTCCTTCTATTCGCCTTCAAGAACTGGCAATGACCCAGGCCTGCCACGCCCCTGAACTGGTTCCCTAGCCGCTGCTGGTCTGCCACCATTTTGGTTTTTAGTGACTGTGCATGCGCAGTTCACTGTAAATTGTTCTGCGCATGCGCAAAGAACAATTTACATTGAACAGTGCATGTGTACGTGGTGCGCGGGTTGCGAACCGAAAGTAAAACCAGCAGCAACCCACCCCTGATATAGTTATGGACTTATTTGCCATTTTAATCTCATTTCCCAGTGTAACATCTACCAAAAGTTACCAAGACCTCCAGAAAGTTGAAGAGAACTGTATAGTGGTAGGCCTCTATATCAAGAGCAGTAACAATGCCAACATATTCCCTAAAGCTTTTCATTGCAGGTTTTCATATTGAGTTACTTGCAGACCGCAGGGCCATTCGAGTCTCCTGCATGCCAATACTACCTCCCTCCTCCAGCCCTAAGGTTCTGGCTGATGAAAGGCTGAAACCCACATGGGAAACCTCCCCCCCAGTCCTATTATTGTAACCTTAAAAGTCAATTTCCTGGTCGGAGCTACCATGAAAGGCTGATAGAAAGTCAGTAGTACTTTTACAGCAAAGCTTATCTGAAATGTTTCCTCACGCTACTTTCTTGGCCCTGGTGTAGGCCCCTCTTACCTGGCCATTGCCTTGGTAGTAGATTTGCCTTCAGTCCCTCCCGTCCATTCTCTTTTTCCTCTGTACCTGGGAAAAGTGCAGAGGGCTAGAAGACTGAATAAGTGTAATGTGTCCAATCAGCTTTTCCCAAGAAAAGCCTGCCTCCATTTCCTGCCATCTGTCCATCACAACTGAACTGATCTTGTCTGTTTTCTCCCCCATTGCTCTGACTTCCAGTTTCAGACCATATACCTCCAGGCTTTGTAGCTTTCCATTTCACAATTTTCACCAATCCACACAACTGTCACTATCCACCTTAGAGGAGGTCCTGAAAGCTGTTGCTCCACAGTATTCAGCCACTCCCCTTGGTCCCTGAAAATGGTCTAAACATTCAACTTCCCTCCCAGCAACATATCAGCTGCCATCGGAGCCTCACATGAACTGGATTCCTAGCAGCAAACACCTAACCACCAATAAAATTGGAGAGGAAATCTGGATTCAGCACCTGGTCTTTCATACAATTGCACTAAAACAGAATAGGGTTTGATTTATTTTGGCATAGCAAAAGTGGTTTATAAAGTATGCTTTATGATTTAATTTTAGTACTACAAATGTAACCACATTCATTCAACGAATGTCATCACTTAATGATCTAGGACAGGGTTGTCAAACTCAATTTCATTGAAGGCCGCATCAGGGTTGTGTTTGACCTCAGGGGCCAGGGTGGGTGTGGCCAGGATGAGTGTGACGTCACTCATGTCAGGGGTACCTGTGGTGGCCTGAGCACTCTGCCAGAAAAAACAGAGCTCAGGAGGGCTGCGCATGGCCTTCCTGAGCTGTGTTTTCTCTGGCAGAAGGTGCAGGAGGCCATCTCCTGAGCTCTGTTTTTTGCTGCCAGAAACACCACAGGCCAGTCCTGCGCTGTTTCCAGGGAGCTCCACGGGCCAGATCTAAGCACCCCACCGGCCGGATCTGGCCCATGGGCCTTGAGTTTGACACCCCTGATGTAGAATCTTCTAGATAACCCCTGGAATGTCCTAGCTCAGTGATAGCTAACCTTTTTGCCATCACCTGCCCAAAGCGGGGGGGGGGGGGGAAGCAGGGGGGGGTCGTGCACATGCGCACCCTCCCCCTGTTTTTGGCGCGCGATGGCACGGTGGACCCGTATTTCACCCTCCGTAGACTCCAGAGGCTTTCTAGGAGCCTGGGGAGGGCAAAAACATCCAGTTTGCGTGTTGGGTCATTTTTCACCCTCTGGAGGCTTCAGGAGGCTTCCCTGAAGCCTCCAGAGGGAGTAAAACATCCCAAAGGGCAAGCTGGAAGTCCATTCCTGAACTTCCGGTTTGCGCATTGGGTTGTTTTTCGCCCTCCGGAGGCTTCAGAGAAGCCTCCAGAGGGTGAAAAATGGCCGAGAATGAAGGCCGAAATCAGCTGGCCAGCGCGTGCATGCAACCCGGAGCTGACAGGGCAATGCCTCGCGTGCCCTAAGAAATGACTCTGCGTGCCACCTGCGGCACGCGTGCCATAGGTTTGCCATCATGGTCCTAGGTTGGTGCATAATCTAATGTTATGGAACACTCATTTGTTAAAGACCAAGAACATTTGCGGTATTATTTATCAGCACATTAGAAAATACCAGCAAAGAAGAACTGCAATCATGTGGTTGATTATTTAAACTTTATATCCTATGAGAGAAGACCCAAACTATTAGCTCAGTGTTTGCCCTTCCAGAAGTCTCTGCAGCAAGTACGCTCTGCTGAATATTGATTCTAGATTTTGAAGAGCATAACCTGAGTGTGAGTTAGCATCTGTATCTATTTCAAGTAGGATAGAGGACAAGAAAAAGAAAGAAGTACAGAGAAGCTGAAGGTGCTCAGAGCCAATGAGAATGCCAAGAGTGAGCCAGGCAGCCTTGGCAAAGAAGATCAGGAACCAGAAAAGTTCAGGTTGGATGAACCAGCAGTGGCTGAGAGATACTTTATGATGGAAGGGGTCAAAAAAAAGAAGTGAAACTTGGCTGGAAAAATATACTTGAGCTTTATCTTCCCACAACTAGAGACGGTGGGAATATCCTTAAAAACTCTTTATTGGGGCTTGTAATAAGGAACACTAAGAACTAGGGGGAAATGGATTCTTGCAAGTCCACTCAATTACATCATGAGAATTCATATAGAAGTAAGAAGTTCATTCCAAGCATGATACTGTATCCCAGTGGTGGGTTTCAATTTTTTTTAGAACCTCTTCTGTAGGTGTGGCCTGCTTTCTGGGAGTGGCTTGCTGACCAGGTGACTGAGTGGGAGTGGCTTGGCAGTCATGTGAAGAGTGGGTGTGGCCAACTTGTAAAATGTGGTGAAACTCATTTAACAATGCTCTTGCTTAGCAACCAAAATGTTGGCTCAGAAACTTTGGCATTTGAAGCACGCAAGTCTTAAAGCTGTCGAGTTACCCTTTAGAAAAAACAACAACCCAGGGGTGTTCAAACTTGACAGCTTTAAGACTTGTGGACTTCAACTCCCAGAATTCCTCCTCTCGCTGTTCATCTTGATGATGGGCAGACGGGCAGGGGGAGGGAGCTGGAACCGGTTATAAACGGCACTGTAGATTTGTGGAACCTCTTCTATAGAAGAGGCTAGAACTGGCAGGAACCCACCCCTGCTTTATCCTCGGTAAGCTGAAGCATGTGATACCACAGCCTGTACTTTTTATCACAAGTCAAAATCAGCACCAAATATGAAATAGCTGTAGCTAGTTCTGATCATAAATCCTGATGTTTGTCTCTTGCCTTGCTTCAGGAATCTGCAAGCATCTTTTACCTTTGAGATTCAGAACTATGGAAAGTGACAGTATTTTGAAGGGAGGGATATGTTAGCAGAAGAATAAGAGATAACAGACGTGTGAAAAAACAAACTGGTGCTCTGACAGATAAGAAAGTCAAAAGAGTCATGTGAAGACAGATGAAAAGCATAAGGAAAAAGATGATGGCAAGACTACTAGATAGAGCAACTGTTCACTATTTTCCTACCAGTTTATTCATAATAGATAACTGTGGGATTATTATTTTAAGGAACCAGCCCAATCAGGCTGCTATTTTTGGCAGTGTGACCATTGTTTCCCATTGTTGAATTGTCTGCATTTGTGTCTAATCGCATTGTGATTGATTTTAAAATGTATTTATTAATTTCATACACTATCTGGGATGCTTAGCATAGTAGGCAGAGTGTCTATATTTGAAATCAATAAATCTCACCCCTTGAGCTTTTTTTTTAATTGCACACCTGAATATATAAAGGGGGGGAATTATGATCACTCTATGCAAATTATTGGTGGCCGCAAATCATTATTTTAGAAATAGGCTGAAGGATTTATGCTGTGACCTTTAAAAGGCAAAGACTTGGAATGTCACTCTTTAGAGCAGTGGTTCTCAATCTTCCCAAAGCTGTGACCCTTTAATACAGTTCCTCATGTTGTGGTGACCCCCACCATAAAATTGGTGTCTCAGTTCTTAAGACCTCAAAAATATGTGTTTTCCGATGGTCTTAGGTGACCCCTGTGAAAGGGTCGTTTGACTTCCAAAGGAGTCACGGTCCACAGGTTGAGAACTGCTGATCTAGTTAGTATACATACGGTACTGATTTTACTTGTTGAAGAAAGTTTTGTCCAGAAGCAAAAAAAAAAAAGTTATACCAACATTAACAAACAGTATAATGGCATTCCTAAATAAATATTCCTTATTTAGTTTCAAATAAGAAATTGGATTTCAGAGTGGTGTATTTTGCTTTCTACTGTGTCTCACTTCTTCGTAAAGCACACAATTTGCTCTTGCCATTTGTAGAACTGAATATACCGCAGTTTGTGTAAATGCCTGCATTTCAAGAGGCTATTTATTAATTAAATTTATTTGCTGCCCATTTAGCCAAAGGCCAATCTGCAAGGGTATTAATTGTGAACAAGATCAGAAGGACAGACGTTGTGATTTGGGGATACTATATCTGTGTTATTTTGAATACTCTAGAGTCTATCTGCTAGTTTGAATGAGCCCTGTTGTTTACTAGTAATTAGGCATTAAATAGAACTAGGGCCAACACATCCAAAATTTAGGTGAACGCATCCAAAAATGAATGTAAATTCAGTCTGAACCTGAGTACTCATTGAAAGTTTATACCGGTAAACAGACTATAGGCTTTGACTGTCAATTGTGATTTGAGCAATAGGCTGCAAAGTCTGGGTTCAAACATTACACTATATTAGAAACCAAAATAGCTTTGAGCTCAAAGTCATAAACATATACATTGTGTTAGGACAGAATGTGCTATGTAAATCCAGCCATGATGTATATATACCTACTTCCATTAAGGAGGTCTCCTTTCCTGAAGGAGGATAATAAATGGCAAGCTATTTTGAACCACAAAATTAAAAGGAAAAAAAAACCCTAAGTGCAATTTAGCATCACTGAAAGTGATTGAGTAATTAAACTGAGACATTAATTAAGTAATGCATGGAGCCGGGAATTGGCTGACTAAATAACAATATGAATACATTTTGCCATAGCAAAAGACAATGGAAAATGGTTCCTGGAAAGATATACAGTATATATACACAGAGGGTGTTTTTAGCTATTAGAGATTCCAAAGAAAAATAGATCTTTTGTTATAACTCAGATTTCAAATCCTTTTGCGTTCACTTTATTATTACAGTATAAAGAAAAATGCCAACATTTTAATCAGTTTCTTTAATACTTTTATCCCCTACCTGCTTAGCTGATATGCCATCTTGCCTTTGCTGTGGACAAATAAGGTATCTCTTTCATGCCTGTATCTGCACGTTCTGCAGATTTCAGAGTCCAGTGGAGAAAATTGTAGCTTAGTGATAAGAGTTACAAATAATTCACAGTCAAAAGATTCATGGCATATCTAGTTTAAAAAAAAAAAGAGGAGCAACTAATGAGAAGGTGTTTTTTTTTAACTTGAAATATTGGAGAGTCGCACAACTGAAAAAAAGTAGTAGATGGGAAAAATAACTTGGTTGTATTAAGCATAAGGCAACTTTGATATTGCAGTGTTGATACGATAGTGGCAATCTGAATGAAGTACTGCTTTTTTGTAAATTATGATTTTTGAACTTAGAGTTTGCTCTGTAATTGTGAGCAAAACACATTCTTCAAAAGAAACAAAGTTCTAGGCAAACCTGAACCATCTATTTTTCTTTTGGAAGATACTGATCTTTCTATTTCCAACCACTTCCTATTCTGGAATATTAATTTCCAAAAATTGCTGCCTTATGTCATCTAACAGCTGTGTGGCCACATTCTAGAAGACAAGTGGGCCATTCCAGTGTTCCTTTGAATAATTTACTTTGCAGAGGCATATTGCTCTCATCTTCATTAACTTTAGGGCACATAATGCCCATACATAGAGTTTATCTGCATTGCCCACTTGTCCCATTGCCAAAATAGGCAGGTCTTATATCAGAGGTCTCATTCTCGTGGCCCGCAGGCCAATTGCAGCCCGCAGGACGGTATCTTGTGGCCCTCATCGTGATATGAAAGTATAATATTAGTATTAATATTAGTATTAATATTAATATAAGGAATCCCTTATGCGGCCCAGCCTCACCCAGACTCTGCTCCAGCGGCCCCCAGGTAAATTGAGTTTGAGACCCCTGTCTTATATAATTATAGAATTTCTTCTGAAATTATAACTAGCCTTATGGTTTTATAAGCTACTAGCCAATACTATTGTCCTGGTATTTATTTACAGGGGGAAAATGTCCAGACCAAAGGTAATTTCTAATGTTGGATTTTTCCCCTTATCAGAGGAGCCCCCTTGTGGAGTACTGTGAAGCTGTTACCATGGCAACTCTACTGGCTGTATAGTAGAAGCCATTTGAAGGCACAACAGACTGTATCTTAACAGACCACACACACCAAGGGGTGTTAGGGGTGTCTTACTCCCACAGTATTTGTTTCCAGAGAGTAAGTCATCTGTGTACCAAGTTTGGTTGAAATTGTTCAAGGCATTCCAGAGTTATGCTGGAACATAAACACACACACACACACACACACACACACAGAGCCATTTATATATGCCGTGTGTATGTGTGTGTGTGTGGTGCCTTTGGCTTCATGCTTGTGTGAGCAAAGCATGATCGGAGCTGCCATTTTTCTATAAATATAGGTGGGGTGGTGGTGGAATGTTGGCTTTGTTGCTTTAAACGGATTGGTTGGCTGTGTTGTCACATTTTGATTGGGAGATGGAGTGTACCCGAATACATCAAGACCTGCATACCTATACCCGTGAGAAAACAAACACACACACACATATATATGATCAAGGGCTCTCCTTTATTTCTCTTCTTCAAGTGTGTGTTCAAACTTCTCCCACTCGTGACAGCGATCGTGTATTTTAAAGGAGCTAATTTTGCACCGATACCATGTCAGTGGGCACCCTTTCTCTGGTTTCCCTTATGCACTAGTTAGAAGGGCAGTTAAAAGCCTTTAGTGAGTTATGAGCACCCAAAGTTCCACAGGTTACAAAGCTTTAATGCACATTATTTGTTTGTTTGTTAAATTTATTTGCTGCCTACCTTGCTGTGGGGCTGCTCTAGGCAGCTTACAATAACACAAAAGAGGAAAATGAAAGGAATGTAAATAGAGGTAAAATAATAGAACAAAATAAAATAAACAATGAAAAAGGAGCACAAGGAGAATATATCAATAAGATCACTCAAAAAATGGATGGATGGAGAGCGGAGAGTAAGAGGGGCGGAGGTGGAGTCTGCCATCAATCTAGCAGCCATCTCCTGTGTGGACATCCTTCCTTTGATCCCCAGGCCAACCAGCTGAGCCAGGTCTACTGGCTCTTTCAGAAAGATAGGAGGGTGGGAGGCAGATTTTACCTTACAGTAGGGGTGTAAAACTGGCAGCCTGTGGGCCGGATGTGTCACGTGCAGGCCACGCCCACCCCAGCTCTGCAAATTTAATTTAATTAATTTAATTTAATTTAATTATTAGACTTATAAACTGCCCCCTCTCCCCGAAGGGACTCGGGGCGGTGTACAGGAAAAAATTAAAAACCATATAAAACATACAATATATGCAAAGTTAAAAACGAATTAAATTAACCTGTACTAAAATTTAAGAACATTAAAATACAACCCACCTGAGCTAAAATTCCCTAAATCTATCTAATATCCATATACGTATTTGGCAGATGTTATGTTATGAGAGTCAAAACTGTTTACGCAAGACCAGCTTGTTGAAATAAATATGTTTTAAGTGAGCGGCGAAAGAGGGGAAGGTCCGTGATAGTGCGAAGTTCGGGGGATAGGTCGTTCCAGAGGGCCGGCCCAGCCACAGAGAAGGCCCTACCCCTGGGCACCGCTAGCCGGCATTGACCGGCGGTTGGTACCCTCAGTAGGCCCACTCTGTGGGAGCGTATCGGACGTAGGGAGGTATGTGGCAGAAGACGGTCCCGTAGGTAGCTAGGCCCCGAGCCATGGAGCAAGTTGAAGATGGTGACAAGCACCTTGAAGCGCACCCGGAAGGCCACCGGTAGCCAGTGCAGCTCGCGCAGGAGAGGTGTTACGTGGGAGTAATGAGAGGCTCCCAGAATCCCCCGCGCGGCCGCATTCTGAACCAACTGGAGCCTCCGGGTGCACCTCAAGGGGAGCTCCATGTAGAGAGCGTTGCAATAGTCTAAGCGAGACGTCACGAGTGCCTGAGTGACAGTGCGGAGGGCGTCTCGGTCCAGAAAGGGACGCAACTGGCGTACTAGGCGAACCTGGTAGAATGCCCCCCTGGTCACGGCCGTCACATGATCGTCTAGGGACAGCCGGGAATCCAGGAGGACGCCCAAGTTGCGAACCCTTTCCGCGGGGGTCAATGCCTCGCCCCCGATAACCAGCGATGGAGTAAGCTGGCTATGCCGAGACGCCCGAAACCACAGCCACTTGGTCTTGGACGGGTTGAGTTTGTTACTTCCCATCCAGAGCCGCACGGCTTCCAAGCACTGGGACATCACTTCGACGGCATCGTTGGGGTGGTTGGGGGTAGATATGTACAGCTGAGTATCAGCAGCGTACAGATGGTACTCTACCCCACATCCACGAATGATCTCACCCAGCGGCTTCATGTAGATGTTAAACAGGAGGGGTGAGAGGATCGACCCCTGAGGCACCCCATAAATGAGTGGTCTCGAGGTCAACCTCTGCCCTCCTGCCAATACAAATTGCGACCGGCCGGAGAGGTAGGAGGAGAACCACTGTAAAACAGTGCCTCCCAAACCCAACCTCTCCAGTCGGTGCAATAGGATACCATGGTCGATGGTATCGAAAGCCGCTGAGAGATCTAATAGGACCAGGATAGAAGAGAAACCCCTATCTCTGGCCCTCCAGAGATCATCCACCAACGCGACCAATGCCGTCTCGGTGCTGTACCCAGGTCGGAAGCCGGACTGGCGCGGGTCTAGATAAATGGGGAAAACATCGTGAAACGTCACGTGACAGCAACGTGACATGGTGAGTTTATCACCCGTGCCTTAGCGTGCAGGGGTGGGTTCCGGCTTCTTCTACTGCCTGTTTGCTCAGGGCAGTGCTTTGCACGTGTGCTTGATGTGAGCTACGCATGTGCAGTAGTAAAAAAAAATTCTTCTGCGCATGCAGAGAAGGAAAAAACAAGATGGCCTCACCTATGGTGCTGCCATAGAACTAGTTTGGAGGCATGGCAGGCTGAGTTACTACCTACTCGGCCGAACCGGTCCGAACCGGTAAGAACCCACCACTGGTAGAGTGTAAGATATTGCAAAGGGCAGGTACTGCAGCAGAGAAGACTCTTCTTCTGGATCCCAATAGTTCGTGTTCTTTGACTGATGGGATCCAAAGTAGGCCTTCTCCACCAGCACAAGTAGAATGGGCTTGTTCTAGCTGGATGAGGTGGTTTATCAGGTAGCTTGTACTTATGCCATTAAGGGCTTTAAAGGTCATAACTAAATCTTGAACTGCAGACCAGTAGCCACTGAAATTTGCAGAGCAGGAGTGTAATCTGAACCATCCCAGGTGCCCCAAAGACTGTTCTCGCTGCTACACTTTACACCAGCTGAAGGTTTGGAGTGGATTTCAAGGTAGACCCATGTAGAACACATTGCAGTAGTCCAGGCAAGAGATGACCAGGACTTGAGTAACTAAGGGAAGGGTGTCATGATCCAGGAAATATTTTAACAAGTGCACAAACAGAAACTGTGACAAGGCTCTCCTTTTCATGCTTGCCACCTGTTCTCCAAACAAGAGACATGAGTCCAGGAGAAGCCCTAGGTAGCGAACAAGGTAGTGCAGCCCCACACGGAACTAAGGTTGACAAACCTTCAGATCCTGAGACTCCATGTACCCAAAGCCACTCAGTTGTTCAGGGCTCAGTTGAAGTATGTTGTCTTTCACCCAAATCCCTACAGTCTCCAGGCATCGCAAGAGGACAAAACATAGAACACAGACACAACAATAGAACATTCTTTGTCCTCACTTCCATTCATAGATTCATTCCTCAAACATTCACTCAGCTTTTACAACCAGAAGATAGGCTTAAGATAAAGAAGGATCTTGACAAACTTGGACATTGGGCACTATCTAACAAAATGAAATTCAATGGTGAAAAAGGTAAGGTTTTACATTTAGGCAAGAAAAACAAAATGCACAGGTACTGTATAGATGGTACCTTGCTCAATAGTAGCAACTGTGAGAGGGATCTTGGAGTCCTAGTGCAGTGTGCAGCAGCTGCCAAAAAACCCAACACAGTTCTTGGCTGCATAAACAGAGGGATAGAATCAAGATCACGTGAAGTGTTAATACCACTTTATAATGCCTTGGTAAGGCCACATTTGGAATACTGCACCTAGTTTTGGTCGCCACGACTCTAGAAAGAGTGCAGAGAAGAGCAACAAAGATGATTAGGGGACTGGAGGCTAAAACATATGAAGAACGGTTGCAGGAACTGGGCATGTCTAGTTTAATGAAAAGAAGGACTAGGGGAGAAATGATAGCATTGTTCCAGTATCTCAAGGGTTGCCACAAAGAAGAGGGAGTCAAACTATTCTGCAAAGCACCTGAGGGCAGAACAAGAAGCAATGGGTGGAAACTAATCCAGGAGAGAAGCAACTTAGAACTGAGGAGAAATTTCCTGACAGTTAGAACAATTAATTAGTGGAATAAGTTGCCTCCAGAAGTTGTGAATGCCCCAACACTGCAAGTCCTTAAGAAGATGTTGGATAGTCATTTGTCTGAAATGGTATAGGGCAGTGATGGCGAACCTTTTTCATCTTGGGTGCCAAAAACACGCTCGTGTGCACTATCCCACACACTAGAGTGCCCACCCACATAACTTAATGCCTCCCCTCACCAGGGGGCGCATTGAGTCAGTTGCTACCATACCCCTCCCCCCCCTATCAAAGAGGATCCTGGGCACTAGTCAATAGATAAATGAGGAAGGGAGCTGCCTGCACAGGCGAAAGACAAGCGGCAAAGACAGAAGAAGCTTCTTTCACTTTTGCTGGCTGCTCTGTTTCCCCCCTCCCCTGAGCTATTAAAGGGGATCCTGCCTGATTGCTGGAATCCAATTTTTTCCTTGCCGTTTGTCTCCCTGCCCCCCCCCCCCCCGGTGCAGGCAGCTCTCTCCTTATTTCCCTTTGGATTCCGGCAATCAGGCAGGATCCCATTTAATAGCACGGAGGAGGGGGGGAAACAGAATAGCCAGCACGAGTAAAAGAAGCCTCTTCTGTCTTTGCCGCTTGTTGTTCGCCCGTGCAGGCCATGCTTTCCTCATTTCCGTTTTGCATTGGGCTGTTTTTCAACCTTTGGAGGCTTCAGGGAATCCTCCGGAGAGAGAAAAACCACTGAAAATCAGATGGCCGCTAGAGCTGACAGGGCAAGCCTTGCGTGCCCTCAGAAATGGCTCCGCGTGAGGAGAGGGCGGAACCGCGCCGTGCCAATACAACGCAGGGTCTCAACGCTCTGAGACCTCCATTGAACTTTTGCCGTGCCCTGGTACTTTTGGACCTAAACCGTCCTGTAGGGACGGCGATGAGGAAAACTAAGCCTTGCTGGTCAGAGGGGTACCGCAAAACCCCTGTTTGACCCAAGGGAAGAGCTTCCCCAGGCTGACAAAGGCGGAGGCAAGCTCTGGAAGGAAGGAAACAGCTGAAAGGGAGAGTGCGAGACCGGGAAGGTTTTTTTTTTTTTTGAAACATTTTGCTTAAAGAAACCTTTTTTTTTTTTTTAGTAAACTAAGCTTTTAATCATGAAATAGGCGGCGGAATTAATCTAATGCACTTTGAACTGGGAGGTTTCCTTTTTTCTTCTTATTTTTCTGTAATGGTGGATTTAAGTGTTAGTAACAGGTTTTTTTTCCCTTTGAAAGTGATTGGATTATTTCTTCTCTTTTTATTTTTTGTTATTTAAAATCTTGAATTTGGGGCTATTTTTATAATTACTTTTTAAGACTTATTGCTTATTTTTAAAATCAAATAAGATTTATACTCTACTTTTTTTTTTAACAACAAAGAAGAACGATATATTAAAAAGTGAAAATTTGTTATACTGCCACTGGGAGGTCACTGGCTGGTTTTTATGGGACAACTTATTTTTTTAATTTGAAACAGCTGTGGAAGTTACAGAGCATGAGTTGTTTATAACAGGTGCTTTTTGATAACTGACAGCAATATTTTCTTTGGGAAAATGCAACATAAAAGGATTAAAGCAATCCAATGAAAAGATAAAATAGGCCTGAGATCAGGGTGGCAGTGAGAACCAAATTTCATTACTTTTTGGATTTGTTAACATGGTTCCATATTTAGAAGAGGATACTATAGAAAACCAGAAGGCTTTGGCTGAAATCTTAAACTTTCTGAAACAACATGGAAGAAGAATTGATAAAAAACTGGACAAACTTTTGTCTGCCACAGCAAGTTATGAGCAGTTGGAGACTCCAGAAATTAAAGAAAAAGAAGAAAATGCTGAAGATAAAGAGACACTTATTTTAGTTGAAGATAAAGATAAAGATATGATAACAGAGAACTTTACCAACGGATTAAATGTGGGAAAAAATAAAAAGAAGGAAATTCTAAAAAGAGAATTTGAGGAATGTGAGTTTTATTTTGGTCATCAAGGAAAAGGGGGGGGGGAGAATTGAAGATGGATGAAAGGAGAGAAATCTCTCCGAAAACATGTCTGATATTCAAAGATAAACAACGTGTAAAGATAGAAACTGGGCAGCAGTACTACTTGAGAGTGATACTGGACAATAAAGTGCTAGAAGAAGTTTATAAAAAACCTGGAAAGAAGAATTTAAAAAAATGGGGGCCATAAATGGCAAGAGAGATAAGACCAATTCGCTATTGGAAAGACATTGGCTGATAATGGAAGTTGTTATCCTTTGATGATTAATAACTAGTTAGATTCTTTTAGAATATCATTGATTATTAGTTAGTTAATAATTATCTACAATAAGTGTAACTAATAATAATGCTATAGCTTAATGATATATATCTATGTATCTATGTATGTGTAGAAATGTATGAGTATGAGATTGGATATAAATAATAAGACTGTTATTTTGTAGGAATGTTGATTATTTGTTGTTGTTTTTTGTTTTTTTTTGTTTTTTGTTTGTTTTTATTTTCCCCCCCGAATTTATACCCCGCCCTTCTCCTTGTTAGGACTCAGGGCGGCGCACAGGCATTATTAAAAACCATTACAAAACAATATATACTATTAAAAACATATTAAATTAACTTAAAACCTGTGCTAAAAACCCTTTAAAACCCTAAAAAATTAAAATTTATAAATATAGTCAGAAACGGAGGGCTACGCTAGGCCGGCTTGTTGGAATAGGTACGTCTTAAGGCGTTGGCGGAAGAGGCGGAGGTCCAAGGTAGTGCGAAGGTCGGGGGGTAGGTCGTTCCAGAGGGCCGGGCCCGCCACAGAGAAGGCCCTTCCCCTGGGTGTCGCCAACCGGCATTGCCCAGCCGACGGCACCCTGAGAAGGCCCTCTCTGTGGGAGCGGATCGGACGAAGGGATGTATGGGGCAGAAGGCGGTCTCGTATATAGCTAGGCCCCGAGCCATGGAGCGATGGAGGTAACTTAACAAAATGGGGGAGAATTTTAGCAAATTTAAGACTGTTTTAGATTATTATTAAAGAACCACCAGTTAATAAATAATGAATTATAACAAGAGTAACGGAATAATTATAGATGATATATTTACATAGGTGTATGTATTTATGCATGTATGTTTGGAATAGACAATGGATGCCATTATGTGGTGATGTTTAAGTAAGACATGTTTGAAGAATAAGAGACCAAATATGGAATATTAGAGGAGAATTCTGCTGTAATGATATTAAGATATACAATGAATCTTTTGATTTAAAATTTATAAAACGAGATTACTCATGAATAATAATGATTTTAGAAATGCACAAGAGTTATGTATAACCAGCCGACATACTTTCCAAAGGATACAATGTAGAATGATGATTTTTCCTTTTTGCATTTTTGCTTTATTAAAAAATAAATACAATTCTTTCAAAAAAAAGAAGAAAAGAAATGGCTCCACGTGCCACCTCTGGCACGCGTGCCATAGGTTTGCCATCACGGGTATAGGGTTTCCTGCCTAGGCAGGGGGTTGGACTAGAAAACCTCCAAGGTCTCTTCCAACTCTGCTATTGCATTGTATTGTAAACCAAATTTGGCCAGACATCTGGATCAAGAGCATGAGGCCCCCCAATGTGGAAAACAATGTTCTACTGGAATGTTTTCTTTCAGGTTTTTTTGTAGTCTTGCCAGTTGCCGGATTAATTATCTTGCCACAGCACTACAGCCAGTGCCCTCACTCTTCTAGGATCTATTTTGCTAACTCTAAAAGTTTGTTTTGTAGTTTTAAAGTTTGGTATGCCAAATGTCTGATAAGATGTGGCATCCTAAGCTGCCCCTCACTGATGCTAGCTATAACTCTTTTGCAGCCTTCTTTTAAATTTCATCACTCCGGCATCTGTTTCTGTAAGGTTAGAAATGGATGACATTGCTATCTATCTGTCGCCTTCAAAATGACCTTTACAGCACATTTCTCTGTTTTACTTCTGGAGCATACTTTTTAAACTTATATCACCTTGAGCACTTGTGTCTCCTTGGGACCAAGGGCTTCAGGTTGTTGCAGGCCAACCTACACAATCTCAACAGTTAATCAATTATTTTGCAGAAAAAGACCATTCCTTCAGCTGAGCCATTGCTTATTATGTAATAGTTTGTATGTATGTATGTATTTTTTATTAACAGTCATAAAATAGCTCTTTGATGAAGATATGTGTGTGTGTGTGTTACGTTTTTGAGAAGAGAGTTTTGAGGAGAGTATATATATATATATATATACTTGTGTCACAACACCCTGTTAGGCTCCAATTAAGGCAGTGCTTCTCAATTATTTTCTGTCATGCCCCCCTAGGAAGAAGAAAACATTTCGCGCCCCCCGCGCGACTGTAAATAGTATCATTTGTCTATAAAATGACATAAACACGGGGCTTAGCTTGTTATGACAGTGTTTGCCGAGGTCAAACGTGCCCCCCTTTACGGAGCCTCGCGCCCCCCCTGGGGGGCGCGCCCCACTATTTGAGAAGCACTGAATTAAGGGAGGAAGCATACTGCTCTCCTTTTCTGCCTTTCGGCTCATCACCAGAGACCATCTAGACAGAAAGCCATGAGTTCCGTTGTGTAATATATATTTTTTAATATGTGTGTTACGTTTTTGAGCTGATCAATAAATAAAAAAAAACCATTTTGTGTTGCATTTGTGCTGATAGATTTGTGCTGATAGAAAATGGTTTCCTGCCTGGAAGGCTCCTAGGTTGGAGCTGAAAGGCAAAATGGGTAGCAGTATGCTCTTTCTCTCCCATATTTGGGCATACCAGGTGCTCTGACATAAATACTGACTTATTTCCCTGGCTTAGCTGATAAGGGAGTAGCGCTCATGGCTTAATGGTTAAGGCAATTGCCTGACATGTAAACAGCCTGAGTTCAAATCCCAGTAAGGGTAAGGCTATCTGATGAGAGCTAAATAGCTCGAAATAGATCTATCATAGTCTCCCTTTATTTATTTAATTATCAGCACAAATGCAACACAAAATGGTTTCCTGCCTGGAAGGCTCCTAGGTTGGAGCTGAAAGGCAAAATGGGTAGCAGTATGCTCCCTCTCTCCCATATTTGGGCATACCAGGTGCTCTGACATAAACAGATAAAAAAAAGATAGGGTAATTTTTTAAAAATATATTATTTTTCTTTTTTTTAAATTTATTTTTATTTATTATTTTTCGAATTTATACCCCGCCTTTCTCCATTGTTAGGACCCAGGGCGGCGCACAGGCATTATTAAAATCATACAAAAAACAATATACATTATTAAAAGCATATTAAATTAAATCCCCTGCTAAAAAATCCATTTTAAAACCTAAAGATTAAAATGAATAGATAAAAGTCAGAAACGGGAGGTTATGCTAGGCCGGCTTGTTGAAATAAATATGTCTTAAGACGTTGGCGGAAGAGGCGGAGGTCCGAGATGGTGCGTAAGTCGGGGGGTAGGTCGTTCCAGAGGGCCGGGCCCGCCACAGAGAAGGCCCTTCCCCTGGGGGTCGCCAACCGGCATTGCCCAGCCGACGGTACCCGGAGAAGACCCTCTCTGTGGGAGCGGATCGGACGAAGGGATGTATGGGTATTTATTTGAGTAGCCAGTTTTCCTCAGGGTTTTACCTTTTTAAAAAAAATTAAAAATCCAGGAACGTAGTAAGATCTTATGTGGGACTTGAAGATCCAAACAGACTTGCAACTTGTTCGTAACATACCTGATATAATCTGGTATAAGAAGAAAGTCTGGTTCATTGATATTGCTGTACCAGGTAATGCTGAAATTGAGGGAAAGCAAGTGGAAAAATACCAAGACATGCAGATTGATGTTGAACATTTATGGCAAAAGAAATATATTATTATAGCAATTGTGATTGAAGCCCCTAGAGCAATACCTAAAGGACTCCCTCAGTATTTTGAAATTTTGAATTTATCAGATATGAACATCCTACTTTTATAAACAAAAAAACAAAACTTCCTACTGGAAGTGCAGATGCTACTTTAATAATTCTTAGGTCTTTAGTTAGGACTTGAATTATTAAGTTTCCAAACTATGAATCTAATGGTAGATTACCCAATAATAATGTGTTTCAAACTGACGACTTTTTTAATGCTGAATTGAGATCCTAGTGCTATTTTAGAATTCTTGGGAAAGGAGCAATAGAACCTAGAATAGAGGAACTGCAAAGAAAGGTTTTTTAATTGCTTGTTGTGCCTGCATATTTTGATACTTTAACTTTGTGTACATACATAAATTTACTTTGCATACCTATATTTATGTCTGTATGTTCAGGTAGTCCTTCTGTTATGACCGTAATTGAGGCTGGCAATTAAGTCGTGATGGTGGGAAAGCAATTCCCCATGTGAATGGATCTGATTTTACAACCTTTTTTGCAATGGTAATTTAGCAAACGTGGTGGTCATTAAGCAAATGTTGCAGTCATTAAATAAATCTATTTTTCATGATGAGCCATCTTTTGCTGGAAACCAGAATAAATGTCACTTTCCAGCAAAACCATGGTAAATCAATGAACTGTGAGGCACTGCAAACAGCTGTAAATGCAAGTCAGTTGCTGAGTGCCCAAAATGTGGTCATGTGACTGCGGGGAGAGTGTGATGTCAGAACTTTGAAACTGGATTGTAGGTAACTTTGGAAGGGGAAGTCATCATTGCTTTGAATGTTTGCTAAGTGATCAATTACGATTGGTCTAACAACTGTACATTTATGATTGTGTATTTTTTTATACATACAGTATGTATGTATAAAATTGATTTACCTAGAAAGACCTACCCATGGGAAAGAAAGTGATTGACCAATGACCATAGCTTTCCTAGAAGAGAAAGATGGGAAGGAACCGCAGCAGGGGAATTATCCAGAGAAACAATATGATAACCAGATTGAATACCTTGCAAGTTGTTGCAAAATTTTTCAATCTTAAGGATTTTCTTAAGCCAATTGATAGTCAAGCCAGCATGAACACAGCACAGGAGCAGCTTCAATGTTAAACGTGGCTAAGTTTAACATGCCCATGGCTAAGTTTGCATGTACTGTAGCCAATAAGCAATAGTTTGTTTTAATAAAAGTTTGTTTAATAAACTATGGTAATTTGATTCACACAAAGTGCTACACCAGTGTCAGATAAAATACATGTAGTTCTTGCGTTACAACCATTTATTTAGGGACTGTTCAAAGTTACAATGACACTGAAAAAAAGTGACATGACTGGTTTTCACACTAACAACTACTGTAGCATCCCCATGGTCACATGATCAAAATTTGGGCACTTGGCAATTGGCATGTATTTTTAACACTTGCACTGTCCTGAAATAATGGGATCACCATTTGTAATATTCCCAATCCGCTTCTAACAAGCAAAGTCAATGTGGGGGAAGCCGGATTTACTTAATGACTACATGATTCACTTAATAACTTCAGTGATTCGCTTAACAACTGTGGCAAAAATGGTCATAAAATGGGGGCAAAACTCACTTATTAATTGCCTGACTTAGCAACAGAAATGTTGGATTCAATTGTGGTCATAGGTCAAGGGCTACCTGTGTACATCTTGCTATTCACCAAGGTCTTGGCCTTATCTACATGCTAAATCTGTGCCACATTCATGTAATTCAGTTTTAGACTAATAAACATTTGCAGAATCTGCCTGTACAAATTTATCCGCCATTGGGTAAAACCTATTTGGACATGAGATTGATCACTAGTGACAGTCATAAAAGGAATAAAGGCTGCACTGAATAACTTTGCCATCTTTCTTTGATTTTTTTTTTTTGAGGCTGGTGGCCCTCAAAATGACAGCCATTTTGTGAGACTGGCTTGCAACATTGACCCCCCAAAATTGCCTGCTCATGAACTAAACCTCAACCATGATTTTCAGATTTAAGCGCCTGAATTTTCGTACCATATTAAGGCAATATCAAACAATCCCGATACGGATATCTACAATGAACAAACTTCACAAACCTCTTGCTAAAGGAGGTGATTGTCCAAAAAGCAGGCAACAGAATGAAAGCTTATTATCTGCTAGAGTTCATGGTACTTGTCTCTCTCTGAGCAGCAGGGGTGGCAAAACGAGGCAAGAGTTCACTTGCACTAATGATTCCTATTCCACAACCATCACAACCTCCTTCCACTTTCCAACAATTATCCCTATTTTGATATCTATGAATCTATTTAAATCTCACAGGGGAAAGAGTGAACAGAATCACTGAACAATAGGAGTTTTGCAGTGGGCTGAAGAGGGGCAGAGAGTACAAGGAGAAAATGAACCTAGCTTTCCACAGAGAAAAAGCAGCCTTCAGAAATCTATGTAATATGGCTTATCAAATGCATCAATCCTGGGTCTGGTGTAGCTCTGACAGCTACAAGTTAAGACAGCTACTAGCTCAGATGTTCAGAGAGTTACTAGGTTCCTAGAAGGAGGAGATGATGCCCTATATAACATTTTATGAAAGATGTAATAGATAGGATTTGTACCAGTGGTGGTATTCAGCAGGTTCTGACCAGTTCTGGGGAACCGGTAGCATAAATTTTGAGTAGTTTGGAGAAGTGGTAAATATCACCTCTGACTGGCCCCGCCCCCATCTATTCTCTGCCTCCTGAGTCCCAGCTGATCTTGCAATAAGATCACCTGGGACTCAGATTTTACAGTAATCCTAAATAGGATTTTGCACTAACCTTCCCCTGGAGTCGGGTGGGAATGGAGATTTTACAGTGTACTTCCCCTGCCATGCCCACCAAAACACGCCACGCCACGCCCACCAAGCAACACCCACAGAACCGGTAGTAAATATTTTTAAATCCACCACTGCATTGTACATAGTGCATTCAAAGGTAGTAAAGGGGCAATATTATATCAAAAAGGCTAGGATTTTATGACTTGTATTATTGAAACAAGTTGGATCAGTGATGGATTCCAGATCCCGGTGCAACTAGTATGGTGTAACAGGGGCGGGCGTCCACCACATGCACGCGTGCAGCACATGCGTAGCATACCCATGGGTACTTACCGGCCGCGGCACTCCATGATGCTCCAGCTGCTCGGTGAAGTGTCTCGCAGGCACCATACGTTCTGTGTGATTGTGCGGAAGCCCCAATTGGCTCAAATACAGGTAAGGAGGGTGGGCGGGCCCTCCAGAGCACCGTCCTAGAACGGTACCTGGTGCTCCCAGCAGGCACCTGTATGCCCGTACCAGGGCGTACCAGTTGTATTCCACCACTGTTGGATGCTCTGAAGATCACCTGCCAAGAGTATCACTTGCAATACTCCTGAGCTAGAAAAATCCAAACTTTGTCTTAGTTAAGTTCCTTTTTTTCAGGAAGAGACAGTGAATTGGTCCAACAAAGCTCTGCCCAGAGGCGTAGCGTGGGGGGTGCAGGGGGGCCGGCCGCACTGGGCGCAACATCTGGGGGGGGCGCGCTCGCACCGCGCGCCCCACCTGCCTCAGGCCGGCCTCCCACCCCAGCCCCGTCCCGCCGCCACCGCCGCCGCCCCGACAAAGTCTTGACACTCGCGGGAAGGGAGGTGGAGGCGCCACGGAGCTTCCCCTCCTGCGGCGTCGAGGGAGCGCGGAGAGGCGGGAAAAGGCCAGGCGGCGCCGAACGGGGAAGCCTGGGCGGAGGCGGCAGAGAGAGCCCGGGTGGAAGTCGCTTGCTCCGGCGGCCGGAGGGGTCCTCTGCTCAGCCCACCCGGGGAGGGTCGAGAATGCGAGCGAGGGGCCGGGAAGGAGGAGGAGGCGGAGGAGGAGCTCCCGCTGCAAATTGACACCCCGGCCGAGCAGGAGGAGGGGGGAGAAGGAACGCCCCCCCCGCCAGACACCCCCTTCCGCTCCTCATCCCCCTCCACCCCTACCCTTTCCCCCTGGGACCCTCCAGCGCCGCGCCCCCTCCCCACGCAGGGCGTCCCCTCCCGCTCCCCCCCGCCCCCGATGCGCGCACTTTTCCGTCTCTTCCCACTTTTATTGTGGTTTGAAAGCGGAGCGAGGGACTATCTGGGGGAGGGTTAGGGGGCGCAAATTACTTGCCTTGCCCCGGGTGCTGACAACCCACGCTACGCCACTGGCTCTGCCATCCAATGTATGGTATTTCAAAGAATGCCCCATCATGGTCAAGGAAAAAACACAGTTCCCTGCCTAGTACAATATTTACATCCCAAGAATGACTTTTTTTTAAAGTTTCCAAAATTTTATTAGTTTATCAAAGTATAATGTAAAATCTAAAAATACAAAGGAAAATAATGGAGAAAAGAAGAGAAAAAAGTGTAGGGAAAAAGGGAAAAAGAAAGAAAAATTGTGGATTTCTGAATCCTTTTGGTATAGCAGAAAAAAATAATAGCATAAAACCTCAACATTTTACTTTTCTGTAATAATATATACCCATATTTTTCAGATATAAGACGCACTGGAGTATAAGATGCACCCAGGTTTTGAAGAGGCATTTTTTTAAAAAAAGTAGGTAGATAGAGTGATAGAAAGGGAGAGAAAGAGAGAGAAATATAGTAGGTAGGTAGGGAGAGAGAGAGAGAGAGTAGTTAGGTAGTTAGGTAGATAAAGGGATAGAGACAGAAATGCAGTAGGTAGGGAAGGGAGGGAGAGAGTGTAGATAGGTAGGTCGATAGAGGGTAGAGAGAGAGAAATAGATAGATACAGTAGATAGGTAAGGAGAGAGAGAGAGTAGGTAGGTTGGTAGAGGGATAGAGAGAAAAACAGAGAGAGAGAAATACAGTAGCTGGGGTGGAGGGGAGAGAGAGAGTAGGTAGGTAGGTAGATGTTTCCAGGGGCATTTATCAATGTGCTGGAGAAGGAAATTGCTGACAACCTGTAGCACCTAAAACTTTGTTTCTGCTGGCACAGCACTTGACCAATGTAATTCTCATCAATCCCTCTAACTAAACAGCTTTCCGAAAGGAAAAAAAAATTTTTTTTTGCACTCTGCAACAAGCGGAGGTCCACAAAACTGCCCATTTTTCACGAAAATGGGCCTGTTTTTTTTTTTTAAAGGCATGAATAGCCTTGGGGGGGGCTTGAAGAGTGCTCCTGGGAGGGTTGCCCCCCCCCAAAACAAGCAAAAAATAGCACGTTTTTCACGAGAGCCCCCAAGAGCTCTCTGAAAGCCTCTATAAGACTATGCACGGCCATTTTGGTGAAGAGGCAGAGTTTTGTGAGGCAAAAAAAATGCTGTATTCGGTGTATAAGACGCACCCAGATTTTCAGCCTCTTTTTAGAGGAAAAAAGGTGATTCGCATACTCTGAAAAATACGATACTAGCCATTTCTATAACAACAAACCTATCTACTTAACCCAAACCCAAAAATCAAGATTTTTATGTTTTCCACCTCAAGCACAAAGTCCAAAAGTGGTTTCCATGTAGAAACAAAATTGTGTTCTTTTCTTTAATTAGAGCAGTCGATTTAGGCATTTCTGCTAGCTCCAGACCCAAAAACTAGTATAGAATATTTGATGAAGAAACTATAAGAATGTGGTGTTTTAGCGGGCTTTAAAATAAAGAAATAAAAATGGCAAGAATGACTTCTGAGGGAGGTTAGAGTTTTAACTGAGTCGACGAGAGGCCTAGTTTTCTTCATCTATTGGACACGAGGGGACATAGCTGCCTTGGTTACAGTTGCCATGGGAAAGAGGCATTGAGCTGATTCGCTGTGCACAGGGTAAAGCTGGATTGGTGATTAAATGCCCTGTAAGGAATGTGATTGGCCAGGAATTCTGGGGAAGATTGTGAAGAAGACAATTAAAGTATCATTTGGTAAATGAATTATGGATCAGAGGGTTAAAATGACCATGGAATTAAAAGAAAGAGAATCAGATTTCTATAAAATATGGAATAGAATTTATGTGGCTAGAAAACAGAAGCCAAAACAGGAAATAGAAATCTTTTTTTTTTTAAACCAGTACTGAATAAAAATTAACCAAAATTATTAATTACTATCAAACCTAAAGTATTGATCACATTGTAAATACAATGGTGATAGAAACAATTAATATCATTATAATTGTTAGTACAACTGTTATTATTACAGAGGTTAAAACAGATAGGAAGGCAATGTAGAATGGAGAACTACAAAGGCTAAACATGTATGCCAGGGGTCCCCAACCTTTTTGGCACAAGGGACCGGTTTCATGAAAAAAAAATTCCGCGGACTGGTGGGAGCCTCCAGCGGGTGAGTCGAGTCACATGGGCCGCGCACGTGTTTGGCGGTCATGTGCAACCAGGCGGGAAAACTGCGAGGGGTCCCGGGCGAAGGATCCTTGGTTGGGGCAGGGAAGGATGGGCTGCGTCCCGGGCAGGAGGGCCTGGCAGCCCCTTCCCCTCGCACAGGGCCGGGTGGTGCCCCGAACCCCCCCAATGCAGGCCGTTGCCCCCGTCCTGCCCCCGAGGAGCGCCCCATCCAGCCGCCAAGATAGTGGAGCGTTTGCTACACTTTTCTAAGAGTTGCGCTACTTTCTCTGCCACTCACTCCGGCCCGGTTACTATGAAGCCACGGACCGGCACCGGTCCGCGGACCAGGGATTGGGGACACCTGACGTATGCTGATACAGAAGGCTGCATAACTATTTTGTATACTGTTATGTTTGTCTTTTTTTTTCTTTTTTGGGGGTTGCATTTTTCTTCTGTTTTTAAAGGTAAAAATGTTTAATAAAACTATTAAAAAAAAAGAATTATGGATCAGAGGGGTTAACTTGGGCCTAAAGGAGCTGCCAGAAGAGCAAGCAGTATTGCCTGAAAGAACCCTGCTAGGAGGTATGTGTGTGTGTGTAGATGCTGCTGGAGCTGTGGCAAAGAGGCCAGAGGCCTCATCCTAAAGATATTACAAAAGTAAGCAGGCAGGACTTCCGGTTCCGGCTCCAGCGGCGACGGGCGAGCCTAGGGCTCGCTCGCCGCTTTGTTTCTTTTCCTGCCCCCCCATGGGGGCGAGACGCCCCGTTTTTGGGGGTCTCCCGTAAAGCCGGCTTGCCTGGGTCGTCCTCCCCCAGCGGCAGCTGGGAAGCGACCCTTGTCTTCGGCTTAGGTGGAGGAGGACATGCTGCGGGGGTTTTTTCCTTCGCCAATGGCGGGCGGCATCGTTCTGAAAATAAGAAGAGAGCTGGCCATCTGAGTCGGAAGGCTTCCCGGGGCTTCGGCTGCGAGGGTGAAAGTGAGTGGTTTTAAACATTTTTTTTCCTGCTGTCAGCCTGGGCTGAAAGAACTTGGAGGGGGGTGTCTGCTTGTTAAACCCCCCCTCGGACTAAAGCAGCACTTAAGAATGGCTCCTCGCTGCGAGGAAGCGGATATCTTTAATCTGGACTGTTTGAAACAAGGGAAAGTGGTCTGCGGTTTGTCTTTGAAACAATGTATCTAGATCTGGCTGATTTGAAACATTTTTTTTTTACCACTCTCTCCTTCTGGCTCTGAGTCTGGGCGGTGGAAATGGCTACTCTTTGTCCCTGAATGACTATTTTACTTATGGAAAATTTCCAGCGTCTCTTTGTGATTTGGACTCCCTCTGGTTACTAAAGAAGAAATTTTTTTTGGGATTTGCGATCTCTTTTCTGGAGTGCCTTCGTTATTATACTTATTGACTTGGAAAATTGTTTCTCTCTTGGTTCCTGAACTTTACAACTCTGAACTGAACTTTTGGCTCCTGACTTGCCTCAACAGCCCCACCCAAAAAACGCCATTTTAGTGGCACTGATTTTAACAGCTAACCATGGCACAAGAATCAGCACTGGCAAGTTTAGAACTAAGGATGGCCTCTCTTGAATCTGTTATACAAATTTTGGTACAAGAAATCAAGGCCCAGAGGGCAGAAAATATCAACTTTAAAAAGGAATTATTGGACACACGGAAACAGGTGCTGGAGAACACACAGAAGAATGAAGAACTGGAAGGGGGGCTGGCGGGGGCTAAGGGAGAGATTAAAAATGTTACTAATGAGGTTGTGGAAATAAATGGGCATGTGTCTAGGATTGATATGGAAAGGATGACATATTTTTTGAGATTTCAGAATGTTTCTGAGGAAACTGGTGAATGTCTCCCTGAACTCATGAGCACAATTATAGCAGACTATTTACATAAACCTAAGGATGAGATCAGGAGGGACATTGACCTAGCCTACAGAATTAACTCTGCATATGCCAGGATAAATGAAGTACCCAGAGAGATAAATGTTAAATTTGTTAGAAGGTCAACCAGAGAGGAAATCTTGAAAGTGCAAAGAGGAGGTCCGTTAATTTACCAACAAAAGGAGGTTGCTATCCTAAAGCAGATCCCAAGAAAGATTAGAGAAGCAAGAAGGAAATTTTCCTTCTTGTCCAAAAAATTGTTTGACCACGGGATCTGGTTTAGGTGGGTGATGCCCGAAGGGATGCTGGTGTTCTGGGAAGGAGGAAGAGTGAGGATTAAAACAGTTGCTGAGGCGGAAGCCTTTTTAAAAAAAACATTCCTCTGTCCTGGGGGAAGATCCAGGGGGGGCAGGGGGGGGCACGGCCCCGCCCGCTGGGGGCCTGGAAGGAGAGATAGAAGATACAATTGCCAAGAGACTTAGATCTAAAAAATAACTTTGCCTTGACTTTTTGAATAATATTGTATAATATAACATGTGCATCTGGATTTTTGTAAATGACTGACAGCATATAGAGAACTTAGAAATATGTACTTGCTTTTACTTTGTAGTGTATGGAAAATGTTTTTTATTAATGATCTATTTTGATGTCCCGGTAGGGCCGACGACTTTGACGTGAATGCTCTCAAAATTTCTTTGTATCCCTTACTCTATCCTATTGAAAAACTGTAAAACCAATAAAACTTTTTCAATATAAAAAAAAGTAAGCAGGCAGCAAAGTCTACAAGCGAAAGGTTTCTGTGACCCCAAATAAGGGAGCTTCAGCAAAGAGTTAGGGTAATGGAATCAGCTACAGTAGGAAGCTAGAAAGAGGAAGTCTGTAATATCATATCTGTCTTGTGGTGTAGTCCTCAACGTACGACAACAATTGAGTCCAAAGTGAGACATGTGTCAACTGAGTTTTCCCCGACTTTACGGCCTGCCTTGCTACAGTTGTTAAGTGAATCCCTGCAGTTGATAGATTATTAATCTGGTGGTTAAGCAAATCTGGCGTCCCCATTGACTTTGCTTGTCAAAACGTTGCAAAGGGTCATAGCTATGAACTAGTTGCCAAACATCTGAATTTTGATCACATGATCATGGGGATGCTGCAAAGGTTGTAACTGTGAAAAATGGTCAGAGGTCACTTTTTTCGGTGCCTTTGTAACTTTGAACGGTCACTAAATAAACTACTGTAAGTTGAGGACTACTCTTTTTAATGATGGTGAACATTTTGGGCTCATGGTGTGACAAAAATTCAGCAAATGCCTGACTTGACTTTATTCCCCCATGTGAGAAACAGACTCACCAGTCAGAAATTTGACGGACATGAAGTGAAGCAGCAAGCAGTTTATTACATGTAAAATACGTTCTTGGAAGAGCGGGTGGCTAGCAGGTGGATACACAGAGGAATACATTTCTCCAGCTTTTTATTCCCTCCACCCAAACCACAAATTCCTCCCTGCATGTCAGGGTAATGATGATTTAATAGCTGACCAGCTGCTGTAATGTTGTAATACTGTAAGGCCGTAATGATGATGCAATGGCAGTAATGAGTCAGCAGGGTTATTTGACTGCTATTGCTTTAAGAGGCTGTAATATAAAAGAGGCCCTGTGAGAGCGTATGTGTATGCGCTTCCATACTCTAGTTGATGATTGATTGCCTGACTTTGCCTAGTACGTGTATGTATATATTCCTTGTAGATAAACCAGAGGTGGGTTGCTGCCGGTTGAGCCTGGTTCAGCCGAACCAGTAGTGGCGGTGGCAGGAGGCTCAGCCCACCCGCCTGGATGCTTCTGCACATGTGCAGAAGCATTGCGCAAGCGCATGCGCATGTGCACGAGGGAACAAGTAATAAACCAGTTAGCAACCCACCACTGAGATAAACCACTATTTGAAAGACAAACCTCTGTTTACTGTATTTTGCTCCTGGGTTGTATCAAAATAGTCACACTATGTGCACTCTGACACTGCAGCCGCCTTTGACAAAGACAGGGTTGCAATCTTCCCGGAAGGCCTGTTTCTCCATGAATTTCCCCATGTTTAATCTGTTTCCGCGCTTTTTGCCCCATTCCCCTTTTTTCCAGACTACCTTTTGTCCCTTTTTAAATTTTTAAATTTATATTTCTTGTTTCTTTACAATCTTTGCAACATAAGGTTGACTCAGCCTTCCAGCCTTCCGAGGTGGGTAAAATGAGGAGCCAGATTGTTGGGGGCAATATTCTGACTCTGTAAACCACTTAGAGAGGGACGTAAAGCGGTATATAAGTCTAAGTGCTATTGCTATAAGCATAATAAATTGAGGCAAGTGGTTAATTAATTCCTCCACTATATACTAGACCAGTGGTAGTCAACCTGGTCCCTACCGCCCACTAGTGGGCATTCCAGCTTTCATGGTGGGCCGTAGGGGTTTTGTCCAATACTGAAGCACTTTCCTTTTTTTAATTTAATTGACTTCCCTACTTTATAAATCACTATTACTGTGGAACCGGTGGGAGGTTAGAAAATTTTACTTCTAACAGAGATACAAAAGTGGGTGGTAGGTATAAAAAGGTTGACTACTCCTGTACTAGACTGTGTGGTTAAAACTGTTAACTGATCTGCTTGCCTAAGCTGACTTGTTTATTGGAATAGCAGCCCCTTTCCAGTCTTGAACTTTTGACCCTTAATGTCCCAATGTCCTAATGAACTTTTAAACCCACATCTCTCAAAAATTGCTTTCTTATAAAAACAACACTATATCCATAGGTTTCTTACACACACACACACACACACACAGAGAGAGAGAGAGAGAGAGAGAGAGAGAGAGGGAGGGAGAGAGAGAGAGAGGGAGGGAGAGAGAGAGAGATCAAACTATTCTCTATCTCCCCACCCCAACAAAGCCACCCTGAATAGCAGAGCTTGGTAGCAGTGCTGAAGCTGAGCCTGAAATAGAGGTTCAGGTGTTGACTTCAGCCCTGATGCAGTGCTGCCACTCAGAAAGGCCGCCTTGCATTGTTCTCCAAGGAGTGTGAGCCTTGGGGAATGGTACAATAGCCACTCCTCAGGATCTGCCATGTGCCTCTTACTTTTAGCTAGTGTTCTCTTTCTGTTGATGGGCCCATGTGGCATACCCTAAGCTGTCGTGGGTTGCATGAGGCCTTCGTCCTAGAAGCAGTTTCCGAGAATGCTCCTCTGTAGCCTCCAAAAATCGCATAAAAGAATAGAATAGAATAGCAGAGTTGGAAGGGACCTTGGAGGTCTTCTAGTCCAACCCCCTGCCTAGACAGGAACCTTATACCATTTCAGACAAATGGCTATCCAACATCTTCTTAAAGACTTCCAGTGTTGGGGCATTCACAACTTCTGGAGGCAAGCTGTTCCACCGATTAATTGTTCTAACTATCAGGAAATTTCTCCTCAGTTCTAAGTTGCTTCTCTCCTTGATTAGTTTCCAACCATTGCTTCTTGTTCTACCCTCAGGTGCTTTGGAGACTAGCTTGACTCCCTCTTCTTTGTGGCAACCCCTGATATATTAGAACACTACTATCTTGTCTCCCCTAGTCGTTCTTTTCATTAAACTAGACATACCCAGTTTCAGCAACTGTTCTATGTTTTAATCTCCAGTCCCCTAATCATCTTTGATGGTCTTCTCTGCACTCTTCCTAGAGTCTCCACAACTTTTTTACATTGTGGCAACCAAAACTGAATGCAGTATTCCAGGTGTGGCCTTACCAAGGCATTATAAAATGGCATTAACACTTCATGTGATCTTGATTCTATCCCTGTTTATGCAGCCTAGAACTGTGTTGGCTTTTTTGGCAGCTCCTGCACGCTGCTGGCTCATATTTAAATGATTGTCCACTAGGATTCCAAGATCCCTCTCATAGTTGTTACTATCGAGCAAGGTACCACATATACTGTACCTGTGCATTTTGTTTTTCTTGCCTAAATGTAGAACCTTACTTTTTTCACCATTGAATTTAATTTTGTTGGATAGTGCCCAGTGTTCAAGTTTATCAAGCTCCTTCTGTATCTTAAGCCTATCTTCTGGAGTGTTGGCTATTTCTATCAGCTTAGTGTCATCTGCAAATTTGATGAGTTCCCTATTTATCCCCTCATCCAAATCATTGATGAAGATGTTGAAGAGTACTGGGCCTAAAATGGAGCCCTGTGGTACTCCACTGCATACTTCCCTCTATGTAGATGCAGTTCCATTGAGGACTAAACTTTGAGTGTGGTTGGGCAGCCAGTTACGAATCCATCTGGTGGTGATGCTGTCTAGCCCACATTTTTCTACTTTATCTAGTAGTAGGTTATGGTCTACTTTATCAAATGCCTTACTGAAGTCCAAGTAAATTATATCAACAACATTCCTCTGGGTCCACTAATTTTGTCACTTTGTCAAAGAATGCAATAAGATTAGTCTGGCATGATATGTGAGAACAGGGCATGCTTTTTAGAACAAGTATTGTTACATGTTGGTGAATGCTGGTAGGTCACCCAAAATATTATGGCATGTCTCCTTTGACAATCATGTCATACATTTTCCATCACTGTAGTGTTTGGATTCTGACTGGGTAATGCTTTAGTTAGTAGTGCTACCAGATCTAGGTTGTAAAAATCTTGGTGGTAGCATAGCGACGGAGAAGACATAAACCCTTTGCTGCCATCTAGTGCCTGTCCAAATTTTTACAACCCAAATAGTTTAGAGAAAATACCTGTGATGACAGAATATATTTCAGCATTATATAATGCTACTTCACTATCAAATTTCTTCAAGATGATTATTTATATTTATTTAAGCAGACATCATTAAAATCCTTGGGTAACATTGAAGGTTAAAGTTGTATATGCCTGGATGTTTCTTTAAGTAAATGTCTATTTGGATATGTAATTAAAAAAGGATAGAAACTTTAATAAAGTCAGTCCCCAAGGTTACCAAAGAGGATAACTTTGGTAAAAAAGAAAAACATGAGTATTCCTCTATTTATAGTAAAATAATATGGAAATCTACCACATATGTAGACAGTGATAAATGAACGGAGTATTCTGCCATAGATGGTTAGTTCAAGAGGTACAGTATGTATAGCTATTAACCTGGGAGTACTTTGGAATATATTCAGTGAATAAAAATGTGCTGCCAATAGCAAAATAGCTTCCACTTCTTTCTAATGAAGCAACTGTTTCACAAAATCCCAATGTCAGTTTCACTACAAAAATCACAGAGGATTTTATTCTGCCTTAAAAAAAAACCTATTAAATACTGTACATGTGCTATGTCATAAATTACTATTGAACTACAGTCCCCTTTATCAGAGGCATGAAATATTAATTGAGTTAGTCGTAGATTTATATCCATGTGCATGTACACCCACACATCATTGCACACATAGTTGGAAGAAGAATTATAAACAAAAAAGAGAAAATGATTTGCAGAAAGTACAATGTTAATTATCCTATTAACAATAGCCATTCATAAAAACAGTCCTTGCTGCTAACTTCCTGCATTGCCAAACTCATTTGCGCATATAATGTGAAGTGAAAACAAACCCCCACAGTTCAGTTCATAATACTGTGGATAGGTTCAGTTCTTTTGCATTGCACTTTGATTTTGAATTTTGTTGTTGTTGAGAAGATAAAGTGAAACCCATTCTGTTCTGAAGTATGTTCATGTTTGCCAAAGTCGCCTTTGCTGATCTCAGATTTGTCCCTGTTTTGTGGAATATTTAGTTGATTGTCTATGTAATATAGAGTAGCAAATGATGGCGTGAATCATATTAGTAGAAGAGCAGTCATATCCCTGATATGTACTCTATTACTGTTGAATAGCTATTTTAGCTGTGCATAAAGCCCTGGAGAAAGAGAACATTGTCAGAAGGAGTTGTAAATAACTGAGAGTAAATCTAAGTGGTTTTTAGATAGAACTTGAACTGTAAATTGTTTTCCTCTTTTTATTTCACAGTCTAGTTTTTCCACTTGTTTGGATGGATATTTAATCTGAAAAATCTCAGATTTAAATCCTTATGTGTAAATCTCTGCCCATATCTGAACTGACGTTGTGAACTACAAAGCTTAACTGTAGAGAGTAAAGGTTATGGTGTCTTTCGCGGAACTTAGAAGCATGTGAGTAAATTTAATGGACAGAATAGTTCATGTCAGATTGTTTTTATATGTCATTTATGCATGTCCTCAAGGAAACTTTTCTTTGGTCTGCAATTACCAAAGACATGAGTTGGGGAAAAAAACATTTACAGTCAACAGTGAAAATGTTATTATGGTCAAGAGAATAACAGACATTGATTTGAAGATACATGTTTTTCACAAAAACAGAGTCATTATAGATAGTGACTGAATTTGTTGGTTAGACACAGAATAGAATAATCAGGAATGATATTCCAGATCATTTTCATCTAAAATTTGCTGTGTTTAAATACTATTAACTAGCCGTCCCCGGCCACGTGTTGCTGTGGCCCAGTCTGGTTAAATGGCCAACCAATCTGTGTGTAGATCTACACCTGCACACACAAACACATATAACCACAGTATAACCCCCAACCTACCTACCTATTGTATTTCTCCCTCTCTCCCTGTACCTACCTACTTACCTACCTACCTACCTACCTACCTACCTACCTACTGTATTTATTCACCTACCTACCTACCTACCTACCTACCTACCTACCTACCACATTTCTCCCTCCCTCTCTCTATCCCTATAGCTGCCTACCTACCTACCTACCGTATTTCTCCTTGAATCTTATGGACAGAATATTTTATGTCATGAAGGATGACATAATACCTGTGGCCTACCTTTTTTACAATTTTTTACATTTCCATTGCATGTACCTGGCACAGGTGTGACATCTACACAATCTATATATATCATCAGGTTTTGACGACCATCTTTAAAGCGCTCCATGGCTCGGGGCCTAGTTATATGCGAGACCGTCTCCTGCCCCATACATCCCTTAGACCGATACGCTCCCACAGAGAGGGCCTTCTCAGGGTGCCGTCGGCCGGACAATGCCGACTGGCGACACCCAGGGGAAGAGCCTTCTCTGTGGCGGGCCCTGCCCTTTGGAACGACCTACCCCCTGAACTCCGGACCATCACCGACATCCGCCTCTTCCGCCAATGTCTAAAGACATACTTTTTTCATCAAGCCGGCCTAGCCTAATCTCCCATGGGGACTTTTAGAAAAGTTTTAAATTGGGTTTCAAATAATTGGTTTTAGCATAGGATTGGGATTATTTAATATATATTTTAAATTATTTATTCATTTTCTATTTTGTATATCTTTTTAAATTTCCTGTGCGCCGCCCTGGGTCCTCTGTGGAGAAGGGCGGGATATAAATGTAATAAAATAAAATAAATAAAAATAAATAAATTGGTGCCGTACGTGAAAGGAACGTTGTGTGAAAATTTGGAAGCAATCGGTGCAGTACTTTCAGAGATTAGCGGTTTTGAACGAACTCGTTACATTTTTATTTATATAGATAAGATAATACCCTGTTTCCCTGAATTTAAGCCCTCCTCAGATAATAATCCCAATCAGATTTTTAAGCACATGCACTAAAATAAGGCCTCCCCAAAAATATTGCAACACAGCAGCAGCCATGAGGTGACCATGCTTGCTGCCTCCTGCACCTCAAAAATAATAAGACCTCCCCAAAAATAAGGCCAAGCACTTATTTTGGGGGGGGGGCAAAAGAAAATAAGACCCTGTCTTATTTTCGGGGAAACACGGTAAACATTGCCTGTATTTTCTGTGTTTTATAGGTTTCTGATCTCACAACACTGTTTTCCCATTTATATTCTAGAAATACTATACTTGGGTTGCTATTGCTGTTTAATGAAATAGACTGTAGGCTACCACAGCTTTAGCCACAATACATTTTAATAAATTTAAATCCTTCAAAGTTTTAATGTTAGCTGAATTACAAAACAATTTTGTATTTTCCACAATGGAGAGGAGAAAAATTCAAGTGAAAAAGATCTTTTGCGACTCAAATGAGCTAAAGACAAAAGCTTTCTCACAGCTTATCTTTAATCCAAAGATTCACTAGCTTTCCACTTTGGAAAGTTTGGGAGTTTGTGAGATTTCTTTTAAAAGCACAGGGAGGGGGGGGGAAGGAGAAAGAGAGAGAGAGAGAGAGAGAGAGAGAGAGAGAGAGAGAGAGAGAGAGAGAGAGAGAGAGAGAGAGAGAGAGAGAGAGAGAGAAAAGAATGAGAAAGAACAGAATTGGATCAATAAAGACTAAGATGTAGCAACCATAATTCTAGCATGTGCACAATTAAAACAAATGAACTAAATCAGTGGTGTCCAAACTTTTTTCAAAGAGGGCCAGATTGGATGAAGTGAACATGGTGGAGGGCCGAACATTTTTCCGAACATTCTTTGAACCATTACAATTAAATGCAAATAAATTATTTTATGCCAAGTTAATTGCAAATGACATACTTTTCATTTCATAACATTAAGATCAACTGACAGTTGAGTTTTCACAATGTATTGAAAATAAATTTTTAAAAAACTTACCTACCTCTTTCTCTCTTTCTCTCTTTCTTCCTCTCTCTCTCTCCATTTCTCTCGCTCTTTCTCTCTTTCTTTCTCTCTCTCTCTTTTTCTCTTTCTTTCTGTCTCTCTTTCTTTCTCTCTCTCTCTCTCTTTCTTCCTCTTTCTCTCTCCATTTCTCTCGCTCTTTTTCTTTCTCTCTCTCTCGTTTTCTCTTTCTTTCTGTCTCCCTTTCTCTCTCACTCTCTTTCTCTCTCTTTCTTCCTCTCTCTCTCTCTCCATTTCTCTCTCTTTCTCTCTCTCTCTCTTTTTCTATTTCTTTCTGTCTCTCTTTCTGTCTCTTTCTTTCTCTCTCTCTTTCTTTCTCTTTCTTTCTCTCTTTCTCTTTCTCTTTCTCTCTGTCACTCTGTGTGTGTGTCTGTCTGTCTGTCTGTCTCTCACTCACTTAATCAGTCTCTATCTATCTGTCTCTCCCTCCCTCTCTCTGTCTCTCCCTGTCTCTGTGTGTGTCATTCTCTGATTCTCTCCCTCTTTCTCTCTGTATGTCTGTCTCTCCCTCTTTCCCCGTCTGTCTCCGATTCAATCCGATTCCGATTCATTCTCTATCTGTGTCTCTCTCCGTCTCCCTCCCTCCCTCTCTTTCTCTCTGTCTCTGTCTGTCTCTCTGTCTTTCCCTCTCTCCCTTCTGTCTCTGTGTCTGTCAGTCACTCCCTCGCCACTCGCAGCGGGCGAGGGAGCAGGCGGGGTGAGCACCCAAGGCTACCGTCATCTTAAGCACCACCGAGGCTGTCGCCCGGCAGGGGCGTCAGGCAGGGAAGCCGGTCGCGTCTCCATCGCGGCTCCCTCTGGCAGGCACCTGCCGGGCGACCTTGTGCGGCGGGAGCTGCACCAGGGGTGGGTTCCTAAGGGTTCGCATAGGCTCCCGCGAGCCCTTTCGTCAAATTTACCGATCCCGAGCGATCCGCTTGGACCGGTGGACCCGGAAGTAAGTAGGTCCCCCGCGCACGTCCACGCCCCTCCCCACCACCGCCTAGCCAGCGCTCTTGAATGTGGCTCTTCAGTCTCTCTCTGATTCCCTCCCTCCCTTCCTCCCCCCCCTCTCTCTCTGTGCCTCTCTCTGTCTTCCGGTCACTGTGTCCACAGAATACCGCGTGAAGCAGCAGCGACTCTGCGCTACCAGCGATGCCATCCGCGAGGTCCCCCTCGTGTTCCCCGTCTTCCCCCGATGGCGTCTGGAGTGATCAGGGGCCATGCAGAAACTCAGCGCTTTTCCACGGTGTTGAAAAGATAGGCGCGTGCAGGTCCTGCAAAATTACAGCGCAGATTCGCACCGCTACGAGCTCTCCGAGGCTGTAATCGGGCGGGGCATGCACACTGAAAAGAACCTAAAGATGAGATCAGAGGGGACATTGACCTAGTCTACAGAATAAATTCTGCATATGCTAGGATGAATGAAGTACCCAGAGAGATACATGTAAAATTTGTTAGAAGGTCAACCAGAGAGGAAATCTTGAAGGCGCAAAGAGGGAGTCCTATGATTTACCAACAAAAGGAGATTACCATCTTGAAGCAGATTCCAAGAAAAATTAGAGAAGCCAGAAGGAAATTTTCCTTCTTGTCTAAAACATTGTTTGATCATGGGATCTGGTTCAAGTGGGTGATACCCGAAGGGATGCTGGTGTTCTGGGAAGGAGGTAGAGTAAAGATTAAAACAGTTGCTGAGGCGGAAGCCTTTCTTAAAAAACATTCCTCTGTCCTGGGAGAAGATCCAGGGGGGGCAGGGGGAGCCATGGCCCCGCCCGCTGGGGGCCCGGGGGAGAAGGGGGAAGATACAATTGCCAAGAGACTTAGATCTAAAAAATAACTTTGCCCTGGTTTTTCTTTTGAGTAATATTGTATGATATTTGTAATCTGGATTTTTGCAATTGACTGACAGTATATAACTGAAAAATTTAGGAATATGTACTTGCTCCCAGCTTGTAGTGTTATGTGAAATGTTTCTTTTCTTTCTTTTTAATAATGTAATTTGAGGTTCCGGAGGAGCCGACGACTTTGACGTGACCACTCTCAAAATTTCTATGTAACCCTTACCCTACCCCACAAAAAATGTAAACTCAATAAAACTTTTTCAATATAAAAAAAGAAAAGATCGGCGCGCGCATGCCCCGCCCGATTACAGCCTCGGAGAGTTTGTAGCGGTGCGAATCTGCGCTGTAATTTTGCAGGACCTGCACGCGCCTATCTTTTCCACGGTGTGGAAAAGCGGCGAGTTCCTGCACGGCCCCTGATCACTCTAGATGCCATCGGGGAAGATGGGGAACGCGAGGGGGACCTCACGGATGGCGTCGCCGGCAGCGCAGAGTCGCCGCTGCTTCACATGGTATTCTGTGGACACAGTGACCGGCAGACAGAGAGAGGCACAGAGAGAGAGAGAGAAAGAGAGAGAGAGAGAGAGAGAGTGAGGGAGGGAGGGAGGAAGGGAATCAGAATCTGACAGACACAGAGAGAATGACAGAGAGAGACAGGAAGGGAGGGGAGAGACACAGAGATAAGAGGGAGGGAGAGAAAGATAGACAGAGACACAGAATGAGTGATTAAGTGCCTGAATGCGAGACAGGCAGACACACACACACACACAGAGTGACAGAGATGGGCGGACGAAGGAGAGAGAGACAGAAAGAAAAAGAGAGAAAGAGAAAGAAAGAAAAAGAAAGTGGGAGAGAGAGAAAGAAAGACAGACAGACAGAGAAAAAGAGAAAGAAAGAGACAAAGGAAAGAAAGAGAGAGAAAAAGAAAGAGAGAGGGAAAGAAAGAAAGAGACAGAAAGAGAGAGAGAGAAAGAGAGGGAGAGAGAAAGAGGGAAAGAAAGAAAGAGAAAGAGAGAAAGAGAAAGAAAGAGAGAGAGGAAGCGGGAAAGAAAGAAAAAATGAGAGAGAGAGAAAGAGAGAAAGAGGGAAAGAGAAAGAAAGAGAGAAAGAGAAAGAAAGAGAGAAAGAGAAAGAAATAAAGAGAGAGAGAGAAAGAAAGAGGGAAGGAAAGAAAGAGACAGAGAAAGAAAGAGAGACAGAGAAAGAGAGAAAGAAAGTCAGAAAGAAAGAAAGAAAAAGAAAGAGAGAGAGAGAGATAGAACTTATGACCACAATTAAGCCCAAAGGTTTGGTTGCTAACCAAGACCATTGTTAAGTGAGTTTCACATTTTCCAAATTGGCCACTCCCACCCGGTCACATGGCTGGCAAGCCACTCCCACCCAGCCACATGGCTGGCAAGCCACTCCCACCCGGTCACATGGCCGGCAAGCCACTCCCACCCAGTCACATGGCCAGCAAGCCACTCCCACAAAGCAGGCCACACCCACAGAATATATTCCAAAAATTTTGAAACCCACCCCTGAGCTGCACGTTCTGGGGCTGCGTGGCTGGGAGGGAGGTGAACGCGCCAAGCGGACGTTCTGGGGCCGTGCGTTCACCTCCCTCCCAGCTTCGTCGTTTCTTCTTCCCTCGTCCGCTCCTTCCCCCTCCCGAGCTCGTTCTAATTCTAATATAGAGTCATGAGAACAGAAAAGTTTAAGTGAAAGATCTGAGAGAGATTTTTCAGTAGTCATATGAAAATATTAGGTTAAATATTAGAATCATTTGAGGTTCTAAGTGATTTCTGTTCGTTTTTTTTTCTCTTTATATGAAAACCTATCAGAGGACCTGAATAAACTATGAATCTCAACATGCCATAATCAGAACTGAAGAACAATCACAGAAATGTATAATTGAATAAGGAACTGTGTTGATACTTAGAACTGGAAGGTAGCATTTAAGCCAATTGAACCCAGTCTGTAGCATAGCATGCCATTCCCATTTTTTCTTTCATTCTCTTTAGTTTTTTTATTAGTTATTTTCTGCATTTCAAATTTCTGTATTTGTAATTTTCTTATACTTTTTTTTTTAAAGGAGAAAACATTCCTGATAGAATCATAAAATCATTTCCTGGGAGTTTGTACTAACTTTTCTTAAAAATCTACTTTGTTAACTGGAGAAGTAGTTTCCTTTGTTTCTTGTATATTGTTTTGTACCTAAGTCATTTTACAGGGGAAAGGTCTTGCTTGATCTTCAACCAGAGATTGCTGGGAGGAGGAGGAAAATAATAGGGAAAATATGATAGGAGAAATGGAGACTGGTATATAACCATCTCCAAGAGACTGAACTGCTTTTGGGACATCCAAATATGTGACTCCTAGGAAATAAAGGGGGGACCTACTTATCAATTGCCTCACTTGAAAGGCTCATTTGAGGATGGACAGTGATAAGACAGTCAAGTCCTGTTACTCTTCATCCTACAGAAGGAATAATCAGACGATAAAGTGCAGATGGTTGATTAATTATTTCCCTAGCATTCTCCTTGCAAGGATGCCCTGGGTCCTTGCAAGGAGAAGGGCGGGGTATAAATTTAATAAAATAAAAATAAAATAAAATAAATAAAAGGGGGAAATGATTGGTTTTGATTTCTTCAAGAAAGATTTGATAGAAATTCTTTAATCCTGCAATTCTGGATACATAAACTGACTCACTGGAGCCTAATGCTGGGAAAGATGGAGGGCAAAAGAAGAAGGGGACGACAGAGAATGAGGTGGCTGGATGGAGTCACCAAAGCAGTAGGCGTGAGCTTCAATGGACTCCAGAGGATGGTAGAGGACAGGAAGGCCTGGAGGAACTTTGTCCATGGGGCCGCGATGGGTTGGACACGATTTCACAACTAAGAACAACAAACTGGAAAAAATATTTAACAGTAAAATTGTCTGAAGAAAGCGGGGGAAATTGGGATGAAGACATAGTCAACGGTCACATTGTCACATTAGTTTGATGGGTAATTCATACTTCTTGCTTGTGCCAAAGTAAAGATGGCTACCTGTTGTTTCTGGAGGGCAAAAATAGACAACCTCATCCTCAGCCCAACTTCAATCGCTGGGAAGATGTGAATTCCATCAAAGGTTTTTTGTTTATTTTTTTGCCTAAAAGTAGAGCTTTTCTTCCTCTGTTAATGCAAGCAAGATTGTCGGATCTTCCTGCCACAATTTCTTCCATTTACACAAATGCCTCCCTTCCAAGTGGCTGGTGTGTGCCCTGGAAGGGCCTGCCCCTCCACTCTTTGCCTTCAAGAGTCATTTTATGCTGGTCCATCTGCTGTGAAAAGCTGGAGCTTTTGTTTATTTGCGTGTTTACTTTTTCAGGTTTAGCAGCAGTGGAACAGTGAAAAGCTAGCTGTTTGTTTTGGTCTGTTGCCTGTCTTAAGGGGTTCAGCTGAGCAGTGGTGAAAAAAATGTCCCTTTTTTGGTTTTGTTTTTGACTGGGTGAAGTTAACAAGAGCTCTGCTAGCCTAAGCAAGCAGAAGAACTGTAAAAAATTGTTATTGTTGCTGTTCAGCAGTCCTCAGAAAACATTTCCCCGATGCTTCCTCCTCTGACATGCATGAGAGAGGAAAGGAAACAAAAGAATCCAACAACCAGAACTATGTTAACTAAGGTCCAAACGGAACACTTGGCCATCACAGTGGTCAAAGGAAGGAGATCAAAGTAAAAAAAGAAAAAGATTTCTTAAGTGGCCTTCATCTCCAGGAGACAAGCAACGAAAGACTGCATTTTGTGCTGGAGTGTTGACTGAAATAGGAATCTTTAAAAAGTTATTTAAAATCTGTAAAGTCTACCATGGCCAAGTTTCTGCTTTTTTTTTTAATTAAAGCTATCCCCTCCTTTCCAACATTATACATCTTCTCAACTAATATTTTGAGACACAGTTTGTTCTTTTCCTTTGACTTACTCGTTCTGAATGTTTTGTTAAGATTTGCCTTGATAAATTGAAGCAGCATTTCATCGCCAAGGAATTATGCTGTAATTGCTAGGAAGGAAAATTTCTTAGGCTATCATCAAAATTAATTCATCAAACATCTAATCAGTTGAATTTCCATATTCCTGGAGTGATGTGAGTGCTAATTTGGAGCTTCTTGTACATTAGTCTTGATTCATAATGTGAGATTTTTCAAGTGGGCCTAAGCTTCTGCATCATGGTGAGACCTAATGGCCTAACTTTGATACAGAGAATGGATGCAAGTATGGATGTGTATCAGGGATGGGTTCCTGCCAGTTCTAACCTCTTCTATAGAAGACGTTCCACAAATCTACAGTGCCATTTAGAACCTGTTCCAGCTCCTTCCCCCCTGCCCATCCGCATATCATCAAGATGAAGAGCGAGAGGAGGAATTCTGGGAATTGAAGTCCACATGTCTTAAAGCTGTCAAGTTTGAACACCTCTGGGGTATTTTTCTAAAGGGTTAGGGGTGCAAGGGCCTTGCAACTTGACAGCTTTAAGACTTGCATGCTTGAAATGCCAGAGTTTCTGAGCCAACATTTTGGTTGCCTAAGCAAGAGCTTTGTTAAGTGAGTTTTCCCACATTTTACAAGTTGGCCATGCCCACCCAGTCACATGACTGCCAAGCCACTCCCATTCAGTCACATGGCTGGCAAGCCACTCCCACTCAGTCACATGGCCAGCAAGCCACTCCCACAAAGCAGGCCACACCTACAGAAGAGGTCTAAAAATTTTTGAAACCCACCACTGATGTGCGTACAGAAGTTCACTCAGTCTAAAAATTTTACACCTGAGAACTGAAACCAATCAACCAATTTCCATGTGTGGAAGCAAATGTGAATTGTAGGTATTCCTATCCCCTCCTGAATTAAGAGCATTTTTCTGGGGGAAATTTTCATTAAGACATTGGAGTAGCCTGACATGTTTCTGCTGGTCTCTTTGTTCATTTGGTTAAAAATATCTCAATAAAATATATTATTCCATCTAATTAGAACATGGTTTTTGCTGTATTCCATGCTCTGAGTAATGACAGGTTCTTAGCAGTCTGTATGAAAAGTAAGTCTATTTTGCAAGAGAGAGAGGGTACAGAGACTAAGGCTATCTGTGCAGTTATGCAGAGGTTACAAGCATACATATCAGTCATCTTTCTGTTTGGTAGAACACGATAATGAGTATAAATAAATATTTATTTATGCACAGAAATTTCTTCTGAATGGTAGAGAGCATTCTTACTCACATTGATGTTAGTGCATAATTGGATAGAGTCCTTCTAAGACTCAACGTAGCCATTAATGTGGGCTATATGGTACTATGTAAATCCACTTCTCTAGGCAGATTATGCTGTACATTGAAGGAAATAGAAGAAGAAGACTAGAATAGAATTCTTTATAGGCCAAGTGTGATAGGACAGACAAGGAATTTATCTTTGGTACTTATGTTCTCAACAAGATACAAGATGCATTAGTCAAGAATCATAAGGTACAGCACTTAATGATAGTCAAAGGGTACAAATAAGCAATCTGGAAACAATCAATATCAATATCAATCGTAAGGATACAAGCAACAAAGTTACAGTCCTGCAGTCATAAGTGGGAGGAGATGGGTGATAGGAACGATGAGAAGACTAATAGTAATAGTAATGCAGCCTTAGTAAATGCTTTAGGTGTGCTATATGGATAAAGCTGTAGTGGTTTACAAAGTTTTAGTAAGAATACTGCCAACTTTTCTTATATACATTCTCTGTTTTTCCAAAGTTAGAATAGAATAACAGAGTTGGAATGGACTTTGGAGGTTTTCTAGTTCAACCCCCTGCTTCGGCAGGAAACCTTACACCACTTCAAACAAATGGTTATCCAATCTCTTATTTAAAACTTTCAGTGTTGGGGCATTCACAACCTCTGGAGGCAAGTTGTTCCACTGATGAATTGTAACTGTCAAGAAATTTCTCCTTAGTTCTAAGTTGCTTCTCTCCTTGATTTTCTTCCATCCATTTCTTCTTATTTTTTATTTATTTATTTAAATTTATATCCCGCCCTTCTCCACATAGGACCCAGGGCGGCGCACAGGAAATTTAAAAAGCATACAAAATACAATAAATATAATTTAAAAAACTATTAAATAATCCTATCCTGCGGTAAAACCAAATTTTAAAACCCAATTTAAAACTACCTAAAAGTCCCCATGGGAGGTTAGGCTAGGCCGGCTTGTTGAAACAAATATGTCTTAAGACATTGGTGGAAGAGGCGGAGGTCGGTGATGGTATGTAGTTCAGGGGGCAGGTCATTCCAGAGGGCTGGACCCGCCACAGAGAAGGCTCTTCCCCTGGGTGTCGCCAGTCGGCATTGTCCAGCCGACGGCACCCTGAGAAGGCCCTCTCTGTGGGAGCGTATCGGTCTAAGGGATGTATGGGACAGGAGGCGGTCTCGCATCTTGTTCTACCCTCAGGTGCCTTGGAGAATAGTTTGACTATTTCTTTGGAGAATAGTTATATTAATGAATTAAGTTGCCTGTACATCATCAGAAAAACTCCCAATTTTACACAGGTGGATATACAGTACGGCATGGCTAGAGCCAAATGTTGGTGAAACTAGGCAGTGGGAGGTGCTCCCGGAGCAGGAGGGAACTTCCATTTTAGCTTTCAATTCTGTTATGTAATCTGACCAAACTGTAAGTATCTTCGGTAAGATTCAAGTCTAAAAATCATACTAAGAATCCCTGTGAGAATGTGTGCCACACAGGATGATTCTGGCTGTTCTGTGCCTCTATTTTTCATCCTTTAGCAATCATACCTCTCTCTGATGAATCCTTGTGTGACTTAATTCCTTAAAATAAGATCAAAGTCTGATACACATTTGGGAAGCAAAGCCTTGATTCAGATACCTAATTAGAATAGAATTTGTGTCTTCTCTGTCCATTTAAAAATGGATACAGAAGAGGTGTCAAAATATTATTCAAACATCAAAGAAAAAAATGATATCAAGAATCTACATAGTATCAGATTTCAATGACGCAAAGCATTTCAGAACTAAATATCACATTACAGGATGATTTATATCTTTCATAAGCCTTCTTGAAATTGCATGTAGAAGATGAATCAGTATTTAAACTTGATTTGTGTTCTAAGCAGCCATCCAAGTCTCAGGATACTCTAAGTTTGCATATTTTTAGTTCTCCTCTAAATGGCTTCAAAGATCAACTTAGTGTCTGATCTGAATTCTGAACAAATATAACGCTACCACGGGGACACTGCAGTGTGTTAAGAAACGATATCTAGCCACTGTTCATTAAAAGTCGTTTGGCCAAAAGACCACGGAACAAAAAGAAAAAAGGAAAGAAGGCTAAACCTGCAGAATATAGGAGATTATACACAGCACATTTCTCTGAAATTTTGCAGCACACATTTGGCTGCAAGTGGGAAATTTTGCAAATCAGCTGGGGGAAAAAACAGCAATAAGCCCCGCTTTCTAAGAGAGGGCTGGATCTTGTATGTAGCAACAGTTTCCCAGTTCTTCGCTGAAGAAGCACAGGTTGATTGATGATTCCAAAGCTCTCCTGCAATGAGATAAACTGATACACCTGAAAAAAAACAGAACTAATGTCTCCAAATTTTATCAGCAAAGGTAAATATAACTGAGAAATGAATTCATAGGTAGCAATTAGCAAGGGATTGGGACCCCTGAGATTAGCTTAATTATACCTTCTTGATGAACTGAGTTGCAGAAAGAAAATCAAAACTGACTTCAACAGCTTTCTGGAAACATGGCGGGATTCAATTTTTTTTACTACTGGTTCTATGGGCATGGCTTGGTGGGCGTGGTGTGTCTTGGTGGGTGTGGCAGGGGGAAGGTTACTGCAGAATCCCCATTTCCTCCCGATCAGCTGGGGCTCGGGAGGCAGAGAATAGATGGGGACGGGACCAGTCAGAGGTTGTACTTACCAGTTCTCCGAACTACTCAAAATTTCTGCTACCGGTTCTCCAGAACTGGTCAGAACCTGCTGAATACCACCTCTGATCCACACCTATGCCACTAAGTTGTCAACAACACAGACCTTTCAGAAGTGGCAAGAAGGTTCCACACCCACTTGCACTCTGATTCAGGTGACTCTGAGGATACAGATAAACCCCAAAATGGCCTCAACGACTCTCAGAGAGCTAATGACCAGATGACTGTAAAGAATATACAGTAAATCCTTCCATTCCCTACCATTCAGCCAAAACTGAAGAAGCTTCTTGGATGAGAAGAGAAACATTTTCAAGAAAAAAAAATCTCAAGAAAGTCCAGTTGCCTTTTAAAAAAGCACTTTTTGGATGACCATGACTTGGATGATTGAGGATCTCCATAGACACAGGACGGCCATATTAGCAGTGGTAGTTTAATGAAATAATGAGGGCAGCTGTCAGAGATTAGTATACATGAAGTTTGCATGCAGGTGGACAGATGGTCTTTCTGGAAGAACATATTGATAGGAATTTCATGAGATATAAATCTAACAGACAGAAATTCTAATGCCTTTTATGGTTGAGATCTGTATTGATTCTTTTTTTGCCCATTCTGGAAAACAGCAGATAGGAAACTGGCCTGATATCAGCAGATATAAAAATGAAGAGCACGTCATGGCTGTGTTGATACCATAACTGTCACATTTTCAGCTTTAATTCCAAGAAAGGAAAGGGAATAGAATATAATCAGTGTGAGATACATGCAACTTTAGACTTAATCTCTGGAAGACAGATGCCAGAATCCTAGTTAGAGATGGATCGGTGTCATAAAAATATCGCGATAAAAAACAAAGGGAAACTACAAGCAGTAAATCTTAGTTTAAGATCAGAGGTTTATTGTTTCATGAGCAATTTGGATTATGACTAGTCTGCAATAGCAATGCAATTGCAGAACAAAACTTACATTTTAAACCACTGCAATGGGTTTCCAATGGCAGATAGAAAGTCCTACAAGGCCTGCTATTTGGCAAAGGACACCATTTTCTTCTCAAGCCACAATACCGTATTTTTCGAACTGTAAGACGCACCATGATTTCGAAGAGGTAAATTTAAAAAAAGTTTTTGCACTCTGCAGGTCTCCCAAACCCTCTGCACCCCTCATTTTTTTGCAAAAAAATGGGGGGCATGCAGAGGTTTGGGAGGGTTGCAGAGTGCTCCTGGGAGCTTGGGGGGGGCAAAAACGTCCTGGTTTTTTGCTCTTTTTTGCCCTCCCCAGCTTCCAGGAGCACTTTGCAAGCCTCCCAAATGCTCTGCATATCCATTTTTGAGAAGGGTTTCGGGAGGCCAAAAATGCTGTATTCAGTGTATAAGATGCATCCAGATTTTCACCCTCTTTTTTGAGGGAAAAAGGTGCGTCTTATACTTCAAAAAATACAGTACGTATACCAGGGGTGCGTTCCTGCCAATTCTAACCTCTTCTATAGAAGACGTTCCACAAATCTACAGTGCCATTTAGAACCAGTTTCAGCTCCCTCCCCCCGCCCATCCGCCCATCATCAAGATGAAGAACGAGAGGAGGAATTCTGGGAGTTGAAGTCCACAAGTCTTAAAGCTGTCAAGTTTGAACACCCCTGGGGTATTTTTCTAAAGGGTTAGGGGTGAAAGGGTCTTGTAACTTGACAGCTTTAAGACTGGTGTGCTTCAAATGCCAGAGTTTCTGAGCCAACATTTTGGTTGCTAAGCAAGAGCGTTGTTAAGTGAGTTTCACCACATTTTACAAGTTGGCCATGCCCACCCAGTCACATGACTGCCAAGCCGCTCCCACTCAGTCACATGGCCAGCAAGCCACTCCCACAAAGCAGGCCATACCTACAGAAGAGGTTCTAAAAAAATTTGAAACCCACCACTGACGTATACCTTCTTTTTTACTGACCTACGTATTCCATAGTTTCATTTCCTTGTTCTTTCTTATTTTCTTACTGACTGCCACTGACTGTTACTCTCTGCAAACGCCAAGGTACGTTTGAAGCTCTCAGCTATTTGTTACTTTCAGTTCCTCATTTCCCACCATCTCATTCTTCCTGCTCTAAATACCGTATATCCATATCAAGGACAAACTTTGCAGAAAATGCAGACACAAGTCAGCACATTAGAAATATGTCTGGTACATTTTGCAATTACGTTAGTTTAAAACTTTGGTTCAGTGAGGCCTGTAAGCTCATTCCTAGGCCTATAACCTGCAACTTTCCAGTGGATATAGCTCTCTTCCCACATCGGAATGCATAGAGCTCTGTATATATGTCCCAGTGGGTATTGGTGAAGGCAAAACGAAGTCCGATTGCTATCTCTTTGAACAGATCATTTGCACAAGACTTCTAGAATAAGTATAAGGTCCCCATTTTCCATGAGTTGGTTCTCCTTAATTTGTGTCTAAATAGTCCACCTATTAATGGACGACAAAGTAGTAATTTTCAGCTAGCCGCTATTACAGGACTCTAATCCCCATTCCAAAAAGATACTTTTTTCTCAAATTAATCCTAGCCAGTTTAATTTTTTTTAATGTGCAAATCATAGACCATATAGTTTGATTCTCTGCCTCATTTTACAATCCCAACTATATTGGGAAAATGGGGCATTGCACATAAGATACCTGTGCCCAAGGCCTAGAGCTCTCCCAGGCAGAAATGATGTCAAGAGGATTTACCAGATCACTCCCCCTTCCTATTGGGAAAGATCATTGCCAACCTGTGATTTTTTTTTCCATATAGTTCTCTCTCACCTTCTACAGACCTCCAGGTTCTTTTAGTGTGGCACTGCCTATAGCAGTGATGGCTAACTTTTTTTGGATCACGTGCCAAAATCGGGGGGAGTGCAGGGGTTTTTGCGTGGGCGTGCCCACACCCATAATGCTATGCGCACGATCGCAATGTGCATGCACACACCCCGCACATGCATGCACGATCAGTGCTCCTCCTGCTTTTGGCACACTTTTTTTGCCCTCCCCAGACTCCAGAAGCTTTTTAGGAGCCTGGGGAGGGTGAAAACAGCGTCCCCTGCCCCCCTGAGATGCCCTCTGGAGACTTCAGAAAAGCGCCCTTGGCAACAAACTTCCAGTTTGCTCATAGGGCTGGTTTTTCACGCTCTGGAGGCTTCAAGGAAAGCTCCTGAAGGCTCTGGAGGGCAAAAAACGGCTCTATGAGCAAACCGGAAGTCCATTCCTAAACTTCCAGTTTGCTCATAGGGCTGTTTTTTCACGCTCTGGATGCTTCAAGGAAGCCTCTGGAGGGCAAAAAATGGCCTTAAAAGAAGGCCGAAGTCAGCCGGACAGTGCACACATGTGCGCTGGAGCTGACAGGGCAACACCTCGTGTGCCATAACAAATGGCTCCACGTGCCACCTGTGACATGCGTGCCATAGGTTCACCATCATGGGCCTATAGGCTTGCAATCCAGGAACTCCTATAGAGCATCTTCAACTAATTATTGCCCAGTCGCAGCTAACCAGTAGTGACATACAGAGAATGTCAGTCAATCCTCAGTCTTGTAGCACAATGGCTAAAGCCTGGAGGGGAAATGGTTCCATGTGAGCAGCAGTCATGTGTGCAGCTCCTTTTGCCCAAGCACGAAGCACCATTTGTGCAAGCAGTGGTGCTTCCCATGCATGCGCGAGTGCATGCGTGAGTACTTGCTGCTTGCGCAAATGCAACTGGGTGCAGTCACTTGCCTGCCAGTTGCGCAGCTCAGTTCTGAATGGGCCGGGTCTCAGGGGTTGGAGACCCCTGCTCTATGTCTTCACATCCCCGATCCACCTCTAACTAGGATTCTGGCCTCTGTCTTCCAGGGAGCACTTCACCTGGTATCTGCTTCCCCTGCCCCAGTATGTCATGACCCCTGCAATTTTTTCTGGCATTTAAAAGATAATTGCAGCCATTTGGCCACATGGCTTGGATACATTTGAATAAAGGCTTCAGCTTCTTTTGTGCTCTTGGGAAATAAATCTTCCCAGACCCTGCCACGTCTCCGCTAGGTCCAATAATCTCATTTAATATCCAGAAGTCACAAATCACTCCCAGACCAGCCAAATTGCCAGACCTTTAGTCTGCTTTTATTTGTATACTCAGTGGACTTGAGAGCTAATCAAACAAGTTGTGCCTTACAAACATACCATCAGAATTTGTATGAGAAGATAATAATTATATACAATTTCAGTTATTTATGTATTTTAAATTAATTTTATGGGGGGGGTGTTATAGTAGTGGTGGGATTCAAAATTTTTTACTACTGGTTCAGTCAGCATGGTGTGGCTTGTTGGGTGTGGCTTGGGTGTGGCTTCTGCAAAATCCCCATTCCCTCCCTACTCCTGGGGACGTTTACTGCAAAATCCCCATTCTCTCCCCAGTTCTGGGGAAGGTTACTGCAAAATCCCCATTCCCTCCCTACTCCTGGGAAAGGTTACTGCAAAATTCCCATTCCCTCCCCAGTCCTGGGGAAGGTTACTGCAAAATCCCCATTCCCTCCCTACTCCTGGGGAAGGTTACTGCAAAATCCCCATTCTCTCCCCAGTCCTGGGGAAGGTTACTGCAAAATCCCCATTCTCTCCCCAGTCCTGGGGAAGGTTACTGCAAAATTCCCATTCCCTCCCCAGTCCTGGGGAAGGTTACTGCAAAATCCCCATTCCCTCCCTACTCCTGGGGAAGGTTACTGCAAAATCCCCATTCTCTCCCTACTCCTGGGGAAGGTTACTGCAAAATCCCCATTCTCTCCCCAGTCCTGGGGAAGGTTACTGCAAAATTCCCATTCCCTCCCCAGTCCTGGGGAAGGTTACTGCAAAATCCCCATTCCCTCCCTACTCCTGGGGAAGGTTACTGCAAAATCCCCATTCCCTCCCCAGTCCTGGGGAAGGTTACTGCAAAATCCCCATTCTCTCCCCAGTCCTGAGGAAGGTTACTGCAAAATTCCCATTCCCTCCCCAGTCCTGGGGAAGGTTACTGCAAAATCCCCACTCTCTCCCCAGTCCTGGGGAAGGTTACTGCAAAATCCCCATTCTCTCCCCAGTCCTGGGGAAGGTTACTGCAAAATCCCCATTCCCTCCCTACTCCTGGGGAAGGTTACTGCAAAATCCCCATTCTCTCCCCAGTCCTGGGGAAGGTTACTGCAAAATTCCCATTCCCTCCCTACCCCACTAACCTGCTTTCCAGCTCCATTCTCCTGTACAAGGCAACAAAAGAAGATCCAGCCGATCAGCTGGGACTCGGTAGGCAGAAAATAGATCAGGGGCAGGGCCAGCCAGAGCTGGTATTTGATGGTTCTCCAAATTATTCAAAATTTCCGCTACCGGTTCACCAGAACTGATCAGAACTGGCTGAATACAACTTCTGGTTTATAGATATCACACTAGGGAGTCACAGTTTCATAAATGGCAGTGTTGTCGTATATGGGCTTTAGCAGCTTGGCTGAGAGGTCCAGCTGGATTGAGTTGAGCTGCATGGGTTCTGAATTTCTGAATATCAGAGCAGTTCTTAAAAACAAGTTTATCAACAGGAGCATGCAAAATTTAATGAAAAGCAATGAAAACAAATTAAATTAGATTTCTGACGATTACGACTCATAAACTTGTAAACTTGCTCACATGCCCTAACTAGTCAAACAGGCAGATATTTTTTCATGCACACTGCAGAAAATGTTTATGGATGCAACTGTTGAATCAAATCAAAGAGACTCTCCTAATTAAAAAAGCTCATCTTGCGAGTCTTGCTGCATTAGACCCAAAGGCTCTTTAGTCCACCACTCTGTTTCCCATAGCTCTATGTGAGGTGGGATGGCTTTGCCTGGGTGAGATGTTTCATGCCACAAACAGAACACAATTCTCCTTAGCGACAGAAGTGGTGTGATTCTCCAGTGTAAAATATTTCTCATTGTCTCATAGCCTTTCCCCCCATTACCTGGAAGGGCTATTTTATGGGGCGTGCGCTGAAACAGTCAGAAGTGCACCCTGCCTTGGTTTTGACAGAGGCCATGCAGATCCCCGTGGGAAATCTGCTAACAGGATAGAAGGGTAACAGCATCATCTCAGTTCCCTAGCAACTAATACTAAACCAGCTGCCTCTACTAGAGGAAGTAATATTTTATCTCATGCTAAGACCCATGGCTGTCAAAAATGGACCAACTATAAATAATTAGGGTGGGAAGGAGAAACCAGCAGCATTTATCTTTCATGAGTTTCCAGTTTGGTGGCCACCATTATAAAATGTGATAGCAAGCCCCGTTGTGCTGTTTGAAAACATTACCAACAAGAGGCTACTTTATGACTTTAATTATGGCATGGAAGGTGTTAGGAGGTCAACATCTATAATGGAAGAATTAAACTTCCCCTTTTCTGATGCTGTGATGCCTCTGAAAACATCTGTATTCCATGATTAGAACTGGAGAAATTACATGGCTTTGGATGTGATTACCGTCCTTTGACGTAGTCCAGAGAAGAAGCATCGACTGTAAGTACTAACACTGCCTTAATTGTAAAGTTGCAGTAAGATAACCTTGCAAGTCTGAAAGTATCTCTCCCACTTCTCTAATTTTACTTTCTTGAAAATCAGGGTGAATCTTGGCTTTCCTCACTCCAACCCTCCAGACTTCAGCGTTATCAGCCCATTGTCTAGGCAGCAGCTCTTCCTCCATCTCCCAAGATCTAGGCAGTGGTAGTTAACCTGGTCCCTACCACCCACTAGTGGGCATTCCAGCTTTCATGGTGGGCGGTAGCAGTTTTGTCCAATACTGAAGCACTTTCCTTTTTTTAATTTAATTGATTTCCCTACTTTATAAATAACCATTACTGTGGAACTGGTGGGCGGTTAGAAAATTTTATTACCAAAAGAGATACAAAAGTGGGTGGTAGGTATAAAAAGGTTGGCTACCCCTGGTCTAGGAGATGACATGTTTAACCCCATCCTTGGGCTCAGCCTGGTCATCTCTCCGACCTGACAAGATCATTCCCATTTACCACTATATTTAGAGCACTGATAGCATCGCCCTCCCAGAACGTTATACAAGCAGATGCAATCCTTACTACTGTATTTTTCAGAGTATAAAATGCACCTTTCCCCTCCCCGCAAAAGAGGGTGAAAATCTGGCTGCGTCTTATACACTGAATACAGTATTTTTGGCTTACCAAAACCCTGCCTCCTTTGCAAAAATAAGCATGCAGAGGGTTTGGGAAGCTTGCAAAGTGCTTCTGGGGGCTGGGGTGGGGGGGAATGAGCAAAAACTGGGCAATTTCTGCTCATTTTTGCCTCCCGCAGCCCCCAGGAGCACTGTATGGGCCTCCCAAAGCTCTGCATGCCCTCCTCCTTGTTTTGCAAAATATAAGATGTGTAGAGGGTTTGGAAGGCCTGCAGAGTGCAAAAACATTTTTTAAAAAATTTACCTCTTCAAAATTATGGTGCGTCTTATACTCCGGTGCATCTTATAGTCCCAAAAATACGGTAATTAAAATATTGGGAGTTGAAATCCAATACATTTGGAAAACACTAGCTTGAAAAGGACTCTTGTAGGGTGCCTGGATTCACATATTGTTGCAAAAGATCCTGCAGTTTGATTAGTTTTTGTTCAGAGAGTTCTGTAAACCCAATGGCACCTGCCATACAATTAAGCAAGGAATTAGATTGGGATGATGAATTGAACCAATCCTTTCCCAATCTGCTACCAGAAAATTTCTTTATTGCAGGTAATACATTACTGCTCTCTTAACAGAGCTTGCTACTTTAGCCAAACATATGTGTGTATCCTCAGAGTAAGAGGCATAGGTAATATACAGTAGTAGCTGGATACTCGTACTCTGTAGTGAAACTATGTGATCAGCCAATGCAGGAGAAATGGTTCACTCCAGTTCAATCTGTGGACTCAGTGGTGGTTGGTGATTGAAACATGTAAGGGAATAGCATTCCTGCCGCCTTGAGTCCTGAAGCACTTGCATAGGTGGAAGGCGTGGACATTTTGGTGAGATACTGAGGTTTAATACTGTAAGGAGCCCCAGACTGCTCCTGAGTGAAGGAGTCAAATGTCTGCCAGTTGGAACTGAGGTAACGGAATGTGAGGCAACTGGCAGTTGGAACAGAATTATTTTCAGATGGGGAGAGTGAGTAAAGCTCCTTAGCAACAGAGCGTGTTAATTACTGTATAAGAAATACTAATGATCTGATGATCATTTCGAAAAACCCTTTCTTAGTGAGCACCTAACAGCCAAGAGGAACATATGTGCCAAATTTCAAGTTTGTAGGCTTTATGCTTCTGGAGATTTTGTGATGAGTGAGTGGTATTTGGCTTTTATATATACCAATTTTCTTTATGAACTTCTTCTCCCCCTCTAAATATACAAAAATATAGTAAAAGACTCTATGACTCTCCTGTTTATCTTCCTGAGTGGTTCTTGGTTTTTTTCTTGATAGTCCTAATTTGCATATCACAATTATATTATACAATTATATAAAAATGTGTTTGCAGCTAGCTGCAGTGATGCCAATGTGGCCATATGCACACAACTACATAGTCACACCCGTCTTATGATTATCTATTTGCATCACTCATGAATCTCCATCATCCCCTAGAGATGCAAACACAATAACATTATACCACTTTCAATCCCAGAGTACACAATTTTGTATCCTGCAGTTACACACACACACACACACACACACACACACACACACACACACAGAGTGTCTGAGTGTCTGTGTGTAATGTAAGGGCAATGATATCTTTTTTAATGTCCGTAAATAAAAGAGACATCACTTTCTGGCTTTTAAGTTAAAACTACACAGTCTAGATTAGAGTATACTAACCAGATATTTTGTAATAGAGAAAGTTAATCTGGGCTTTCAATTAGAGACTCTGGAGAGGGGTACTCCCATGGCAATGTGGAGCATACAAGCATCTACTGTTTTCAGTGGTAAAATATCAGAAGGTATAAGGGCTCTTATCCAACACCCATATTGCAGTGCAATAAGCAAAGGGCAAACTGAAGGCCAAAAATCAGCTCACTTGGAAATAGTCATCTGACAATTAATGAAAACAAGAGATACAAGGACATGGTAAGGTCTTGCAGACACCCAGCTAGCCTAAAGCACGTTTTATGGTAGCTAATGTGAGTTTCAAACACATTTTGTTATATGTAATAAATAGAGTTAATAATCTCGTCTGGGATGGTTTCAACATTGATCACTCAAAGGTTATACCAATTCCTAGTTGTGCCTTCTGCTGATGCCACAAGCAAAATGCGGATTACATTCACATAAAATCAAGATAAATGCTCAGCAAGGCAGACATGCCCTACAACAGAATATATCTGCACAAAAACCTTCCTCTAATTTCTCCTCTCATTTTCGTTTGCATGTATGGTCTTCAACCCACCTGCATAAGCTGTCCCCTTCTTTCTGCTTCCCAAATGAATCTGCAGAATGTTTATTTTTCTTAGGATTTATTGAGGATCATCAAGAAACTACTTTTTTGCTTATTTTGATTTAGTTGTGTATGTTTTAGAACCTTCAGCAGCAAAATGTGATCTAATTGGAACACTTTTTAATTGCAATTTTTAAAAAAATTACACTTACAATGATGAAAACTAATGCAAATGAAAAATATAGAATCAAAAGAAAAAAGAAAAGTTAAAAATAAAAATTGAAGAAATAGAAAAGAAAGAAAAAGATAAGAATAAAGAATAAATTGAAGAAAAAATAAAAATATAAAAAAGTGGCTTCCCCCTTCATACAAATATAAACAAGTTTAGTAACTTATCATTTTCTCTTAAAATACAACAATAGAATTATATCTTCTTCCCATATCCCATCTATTATCTATAAATCAATCCATAAAGCCTCGTCATTTTAGTCCTGGTGTCAGCAAAAGTCCATTAGAGACATTTTTATTTTAACCTTGATCAAATAAGCCAACTTTGTATTCCTTCCTTTTACTTCCAATAATCTAGATTTTAATTCTATCAAATAATGTAGAATTTGATTTTTTTCATATTTTTCTTTGTCTTCTCACAAAATTCTTGAAAACTTTTGTAAATTTAATATGGCCTCTTTTGTAAATGCAGTTTACAAAAATTATACAGGTCATTCTCTAGGTTTTTAAAAAATTTCTATATCCCTTTAATTATTAAGATACTAATCAGTTTCTTTTGTGTGTCCAATGTAAGATTTTCCCTCCCATGTCATTCTTGTAGCCATCGTTTTTAAATCCACTTTCAAATCAGTCTAGGTCTTGTCAGGTAAAAGTTCTTCTTTTTCTTCCATAATATCTTTGAAATAGAGTCTGCCCATAGAAACATATACAGTGGTACCTCGGATCACGAACTTAATTCGTGAAATGACTCTGGTCGCGATCCGATTTGGTTGTGATGCGAGGCACAATTTCCCATAGGGTTCAATGTAAATCCGATTAATCCGTTCCGACCTTGTTTTTTGGTTGTGATGCGAGGCACAGTTTCCCATAGGGTTCAATGTAAATCCAGTTAATCCGTTCTGACCTTGTTTTTAAAATGTCCGCGGCTCCGGTTCGTGAAGCGAAACGGAGGTTGTGAATCCGGGCATTTTTACGAACTTTTCCGTTCGTGATGCGAGGGCGGAGTTCGTGATGCGAGGCGGAGTTCGTGAAGTGAGGCAGAGTTCGTGCAGCGGAGCATTTTTTACGAACTTTTCCGTTCGTGCAGCGAAACGGTGTTCGTGAACCGGGGCACATTTTTGGGAAATTTTTGGTCGTGAAGCGAATTGGACGTGATGAGAGGCGTTCGTGGTCCGAGGTACCACTGTACTATTGAAACTAACTTCTGGATTTATTGTTTAAAAATATCCTTCAATATGTCCAATATTAAAATATTTTGCTTCATTCTATAATTGAGTTTCAGTGTTCTTTTTTAATTATATTTTAAATTCTCTCTAGCACCCTCTAATATCCCATTTTTAAAGCGTTTCTTCTTTATGATTTTTAAAAAAATAATTCAAAACAAAAACATTTTCTCTATGGGAAGATTTTTTTATAATTAATTCCAAAATTTTATTTGAGATTTATCTGGGCCCTTAGTCCTTTTTATTTAAATCAAAGTTTTAATAACTCTTTTACTGTTTATTCTAAAAAGAACTCTAATGAAAACTATACTTGAAGATTTCTTTTAACATCTGCAGAGCCCTTAGGAGAAATCACATTTCGTTTGTCTCATGTACTAAATATGATATGCTAAGATAGCACAAACTACCCTTTCATCATAACAGGGAAATCTGGGAAAAATAGACTAAAAATCTTTTGGATCAAATACAGCCCCATCTCTATTACCATTCAACATTAATAGCAAACTTAGGAACAATCCCACACATGATCCTAGGATGATCATGAATACAATAATAATTTTGATTGTAACAAAGGGATGTGGAATTAGTTGGGGCACCTGGATAACTTTTTCTGACCATATACTATAAGTTTCACATCTAGATCTTCTTTCCATTTTAATTTTCCACAATATCACAACTGAATTTTTCTTCAAGAATTTTAAAAAATGCCAAGATTGTTAGATATAGTATATGCCTTAATTGATGAATATCCACAAGAGTTAAAATCCTGGGAAATGTGAAATTAATGAGATTTACATGAGTAAACCAAAATCTCATAAGATCTTGATGTTCTTGCATGTGATTCAGGGATAGGTTTCTGCCAGCGGTTCTACCGGTTCGCTTTGCGCATGCTTTGCACATGTGTGCCCCAGATGTGCGCTGCACGTGCATGCGCAGTTAACTATAAATTGTTCTGCATGCGCAGAACATAAAAGATTATTAAAAAAACATCAGGGAACCAGTTGTGGAGCATGGCCAGCCTGGGTTGCTGCCGGTTCGGCCACCCAGGCCAAAATACCACTACTGGTTCGGCTGAACTGGACCGAACCAGTAGCAACTCACCTCTGATGTGATTGCTTAAGAATTAAGCACATATGTTTTAATTTTATTGATGAAGAGATGAGGGCGATCTCCAATCTTACTGTCTCTCGCAAGAAATTCAGCTCTACTCACTGGCAAAGAGAGCATTCTCCCCAGGGAGCACTTTGTTCCAGACCCTTAAAACCTGGAATTGGTACAGTCTTTAGACATTGTAATGAATGTGTGCAACTGGGCATGACACCTATGCCCAGGTGTGTTCAGTATCCAGAAATACCAAGTTACTTAAAACTGAGAAAAGGATTTGAACCAGAGCTAAAGTAAATTTACTCCTTGAAATATCCCTCTGGGGGAAAATAGTACGATGTTTAAGGCTTACTAGATATTTTCTGAATGTTTGCGAAAGTTAATCAAATGTGTTTCATCTAAATTTGAAAGCCAGTGTAATGATATTAAGTATAATAACTGAGATGTAATAATATTTAATTGTCTTTGATAGTTGGCATGCAATGAAATTAGCTCCTGAGTAGATATGATGCAATGACAGAAATTTGCTACATTAAAGGTTGGTAAATCATATTATGCTGCATTCCCTAAGCCCCAGGTTTAATTGGGACCAATTAACAGGTATGCCAGGTCTCGGTGTTCCCTTTTTATTTAGGTCCTTTCCAGACAACTATTTTACTGTGCACAACGGGTAGAGCTATTATTCAGTTGCTCCAGGGGATCCAAGAAGCTTTTCTACTGGAAGTTTATTTATGCATTCATTCATTCATTCATTTATTGTGTATCCCATCGCAATCTTAACAGCTCTTGCTGGTGCGCAGCATATGAAAATTGATTGATTAATTAATTTAGAAACCATCCATGGTAAAAATGCAAACAATTTAGAGAAGAACTAAAACTAAGAAATAAATTGCTGACCACATACGTCGTCACGCTGAAAAATGAAAAGCAAAAGAAAGCTCAGTGGGTGAAAATGATTGGGATGCATGCCAGGAAAGCTCAGGTTTTAATAACTTTCTGAAAGCCCCCTCAAAGAGGGGGCTAGCTTAATTGGCTTTGTTTTGTTTTTATTTTGTTTTTATTTTGTTTTAATTAATGTTTTTATACTTATATAAACAGTTTTTACCTCCTTACATTTATGGTGTAGTGAGCCACTCAGAACTGCCTTCGACCACGAGATGAACAGCATATATATTTGATTAAAAAAGTAAATAAAACTTTGTGATCCTTACTTGCTTTCATACCAGCAATTTAAGTGGGAATGTGATTGGGCAAATGAGAGAAATAGCTCTTGGATGCTGCCCATACAAAGAGGAGCCATGCAACTTTCCCTCTCAAGGTCCACCATTTTGTGAGCATTTACACATTATTTTGTTGTATAACTAGCCGTACCCGGCCACGCGTTGCTGTGGCCCACTCTGGTTAAATGGCCAACCAATCTGTGTGAAGATCTACACCTGCACACACAAACACGTGCACACAACCATCGTATAACCCCCAACCTACCTACCTCTCCCTCTCTGGGCTTTTGAGCTTGAATTCCTATTGGTTGTCAGACTCCCATGGGGCCATGCAGGGGCAACTCTGTAGGCTGTCCTGAGTCCCAAGTTTGGTTGACTCTTGATAGGTTATGATGTGATGAAAGGGCTTTGGGATTCCTATTCTGCCTCTACCTGAAGGAGGTAGATCTTTGTTATGTAGAATAGGCTGGTTAAGGCCTTAATGGCCCATTGACAAAAGCGGGGACGGGACGGGACGGGACACTGAGTTTCTGTGTTTTCCTTTGAATAATTCCTAAAATATCTAATTTTCTTAGGAGAGAGGTGGGTACTAACTTCCTACAGGGTTATATCTTGGGAAGTTTATTTATTTATTTATTTATTAGTCGAATTTATATAACCGCACCCCCTCCCCGAAGGGACCTGGGGCGGTGCACAGGAAGTTAAAACAAACAATATAAAATATAAATAATTAATATCAAATTAAATAGGTTATCCCTGTGCTAAAATTTAAAAAGTTAAAACATAGTGTATATATACCTTGATATCTCTCTGTAAGAAGATCTCCCCCCTCATTTTGAAAGGGCATTAGTTGCATGGAATCAGGTCTATCGCTTCCATGACTTCAAGAGGGAAACTGTGTGTGTTTGGGAAGGGGTGGGGTGGGGAATTGCCTTGAAAAGAAACGGAGAAAGCAGCAAGAGATTTTGTGTTGCTGTGAAGTATCCTTCCCCTGCGATGCCCACCAAGCCATGCCACACCGACCAAGCCACGCCCACAGAACAGTTGTAAAAAATTTTGAATCCCACCACTGATTCTATTGGCTCTTGTCAGACTCCCTTGGGACCATGTATAAGTCCTAGGAGTTTGTCTGAGCTAGGCTTGATTGAAGTTTGGACTGCTGATGCAATGAAGGGGTGTTGGGCAATTCCTATTGCAGCTGAGGGCTAATCCTACCTTTGTTGGATCGTGGGTGAGGGTATTTGCTTATGAATATTGTTAGGATATTCAGCCTTATATTGGGTTGGCAATATATATGAGCCTATGTTCTTAAGAAGTTATGTAGCTTTAAGAACTAAGTATAATTTGATTTGCTGTAATTTTACAGCTCTACTATAAAGGAAGCTCAGGAACGCATCTCATTCCCTGTTTGATCCCTGTTCGATTCCTTGTGATCCTGTGTTTTCCTGATTGCCGTTGGAGAAGCTGAACTGTGAACTGTGAAGGAGTATTGTTTTGCATCACTGTGAGATACTGTATCTTTGTTTGGTGAAGGACTGTTGATATTTGTTTGACAGCTGGTCGGAAGAAGTATTTTAGTTGTGACAAAGTAAAGACTTAATTTTCTTACTATCACTGTTTTAGAGTTTGTTTGTGGTTTACAGCAACGTATCTTGTTACTGTCTGGTGAATTACACTATAAATCCGCATTTATTTGCTAACACTGGTAAAGGAACCAGAATTTTAATACTGGTTCTGAACCCAGAGTTGCTAACAAATATGTATGTATGTATGTATGTATGTATGTATGTATGTATGTATGTATGTATGTATGTATTTATTTATTTATTTATTTATTTATTTAATTTTTTTTACCGCCCTACTCCCGAAGGACTCAGGGTGGTGTACAGCCAAAATAAAACACAGATATACAAAAGTTAAAACAGTTTAAAAACATATTAAACAATTTGGTCCATAATAAGATTAAAAACCAACAAACCCAATTAAGATGAATAAAATTCGTATTTACGCCAGCCCGGCTTATTGAAAAAGAAAAGTTTTAAGAGCACGGCGGAAGGTGCGTAGGTCAGGGATAATTCGTAACTCCGGGGGCAATTCGTTCCAGAGGACAGGTGCTCCCATGGGGAAGGCTCTCCCCCTGGGTGTTGCCAGTCGACACTATTTAGCTGACGGCACCATGAGGAGACCCTCTCTTTGAGAGCGTAATGGCCGGTGGGAGGCTCTCGGTGGCAGAAAGTGATCTCGTAGGTACCCAGGTCTTAAGCCATGGAGTGCTTTAAAGATAGTAACCAACACCTTGAATAGAGCTATCCATCTCTTAATTGCTGACATCTGCTGTGGGCTATTAAGGAAGGAAGGTGGAAGCTGCTTTCTCTCTCCAGGGAAATATAATATTCTGCCTTTTTTCAAATTTCCTAAAAATTTTCATTCTTTTCACCCTCTAGGACAAGGATGGTTAAGCATGAAACTAGCAAAAAGGATTAGGTTTTTTTCCCATGGGATGTCTGAGAGACTGAAAACATGGACACAAAATCAAAGCAAGTTGTTCTTTAAAACTGCTGGATCTATGTTGCTCAGCAGAGTCTGAGAGCCTGGTGTGTTTGTATGCTGCCTAGAAGCTATAGTCAGGGCCTACCTGGCTAAACTTCCTTGGGCCTCATTAACTCAGGATTTTCTTCCGTTCCGCCCTGAGCACAAGCTTTCTTAGTGGCCCCTTGGCTTAAGCTTCAGACCAATAAAGCTGATCTTGTTTGCAGCTCAGACCTAGAACCATCTTCTGCCTGGAAATAAAGCCTCTTGCAGGATAGTTAGTACTCCCCAAAGTACTTTAAACTTTAGCCTCTGTGGCATTGCGGTTTAAAAACAAATTCCAAAGTAGTACGGTAACATGGAGTGAAAGTGCAAAAATTCAAGGTCAGCTCCTGCTTATTCTCTAAGTTTAATTGAAAGATTCCCTCATTTGATATCATAAATTGATATTATATCACTTTGCTGTTACAGTCAGGGAATTGGGTTTATTGAATGTAAGTCCTTTACTTTCTCTGGTAAGGAATTGTGGCAGAATTTCCGTTGTATTTATTTGCACTTTATTTTATTTTTTTAGTAATAGCTGATGACCAATTTCTTTCGTTTTGCCTAACCAAGCAACTTTAAATATCCATGGTATATTTTATTCTTCATCAACTGATTGGGTCCCTTTTCTTCTAATCCTACATCATTGTTGTTGTCGTAAGTTCTTCTCCTTAAAGGCCTTCCACAGGTAACTACTTGAATTCAACTTTTGGGGTCTTTTTAATATCCCCGTATTGCTTTCTTGGCATCAGATGGAAATAGTTTATCATAGCTTCTTTCTTTTTGATTCTTTTTTAAGAAGAATCTTTTTGATTCTTTTTGATTTGATTTTCTTGTTGTTCACTCTTGCCATTGTTTCTTCATAATGATGAATATTATGTTTTTCCAGGACTGTGTGTTGGAATGGCTACATTGAGTTCCTGTAAGTTCATTCTTGTATCACCAGTGTTAGCATCTAGCCATGTTGTCTAATTTTCTGGTACCTTTGATTTTTCCAAGCATTAGTGTGGCTTCTCACGAAAGAAGGCAGCAGATTCAAATTTCGCGGGGTGAGAGCCCAGATACAAATCCAAAGCTCTCTTTTATTATGCATCCAAGGAACAAGGAAATACACACACATTTTCTTATTGGCTGAATCCAACTCCTGCTCTGTTTGTGCCTGATCCTTTCTGCCTATCAGTATCCTGTCTTTTCCCTGTGTTATCTGCATGGTCAGTGCGTGATCAGAGCTAATTATCTGATGAGGAATGTCCTTTGTTATGCTTCAGTTGCCCATTAGCCATCTAGTATGTGCCAGGTAGACCAGCCTCCAGTGCAGAGCCATTGTTTAGACGTATTGGGGTCTGTCTTCAGCAGCCTGACTGGCTCCAGCTGATTATATGGCAACCTAAATAACAAGAATGATTCCTTCACATTAGGCTCTTCTTCAGTAACTCTGACATTTTTGTTTTAAGAGTCCAAAGTATCTAAACATTGGCATTTTTAAAATTAATGCTTCCAGTGAGTGGTCTAGTATTGAATGATGGTTTTTTTTCCCCTTTGTGATTCTCAATACCACAATTTGCTTGGCCAGAAGATCTAGTCTTATTTACATCTCTAGAGTACAGGCTATTTGTCAATATTCTAAAGAAGAGATAAGCAATTGTTATCTTCCTTAGAACAAGGTTTCATAATCCATCCAGCAAAAGTGTTGCCTACACCTATAGTATTGGGACTAATACCCTGTTCCTCGAAAATAAGACCTCCCTGGATAATAAGCCCAATCAGACTTTTCAGTGTATGCTCTAAAATAATTCCTCCAAAAATAACCCCCCCACCCCACCCCCGAAAATACTGCAACACAGCAGCAACAGCCACGAGGTGACTATGCTCGTCACCTCCTGTACCTCAAAAATAATAAGACCTCCCTGAAAATAAGGCCAAGCACTTATTTCAGGGAAACAGAGTGTGGGAAAGAAAAGCTTAAAAAAGAAATATGGCATAGATAGCCCTCAACTTATAACTATTTGTTTAGTGACATTTCAAAATTATAACAGCAGTGACAAAAGTAACTTACAACATAGTCCTTGCGCTTATGAACATTGCAATACTCCATGGTCACGTGACAAACATTTGGGCGCTTGGCCCATGGTTTAGATGTATAATGGTTGCAGCAGCATCCCGGAGTCACATGATTGCTGTTTACACTCTGCCCAATTGGCAAAGTCATGTGGGAAGCTGGATTAATTTAACAACCACTGATTCAGTGGTGGGATTCAATTATTTTACTACTGATTGTGCGGGCATGGCTTGGTGGGCGTGGCAGAGGAAGGATACTGCAAATCCCCATTCCCTCCCCATTCCTAGGGGAAGGATTCTGTAAAATCTCCATTTCCACCCCAATCCAGGGGAAGGATTCTGTAAAATCCCCATTCCCTCCCCACCATGCTAACCTGTTTAGGATTAGCCCTCAGCCGCAATAGGAATTGCCCAACACCCCTTCATTGCATCAGCACTCCAAACTTCAATCAAACCTAGCTCAGACAAACTCCTAGGACTTATACATGGCCCCATGGGAGTCTGACAAGAGCCAATAGAATCAGTGGTAGGATTCAAAATTTTTTACAACTGTTCTATGAGTGTGGCTTGGAGGGTGTAGCATGGCTTGGTGGGCATGGCAGTGGAAGGATACTGCAAAATCCCCATTCCCTCCCCACTCCTAGGGGAAGGATTCTATAAAATCTCCATTTCCACACCGCTCCAGGGGAAGGATATTGTAAAATCCCCATTCCCTTCCCACCATACTAACCTGCTTTCTTTCCAACTCCATTCTCCTGTGCAGGGCAACAAAAGAAAACCCAGCCAATCAGCTGGGACGCCGATCAGCTGGGACTCGGGAGGCAGTGAATAGATGGAGGTGGAGCCACCCAGAGGTGGTATTTGCTATTTCTCCGAACTACTCAAAATTTCTGCTATCAGTTCGCCAGAACCGGCCAGAGCTGGCTGAATACCACTTCTGCATTAATTTACTTAACAACTGCAATGATTCACTTAGCTAGCATGGCAAAAAGGTTGTAAAATCTGAGTCCCAATTGTGGCCATAAATTGAGGACCTGTAGCAGCGCCACAGAACTATAAAAAGGTTAGAGTGATAAGTATCAGTGTTTCTTTGGAACTTCTGGAAAAAGGAATACTGTTTTCCATTCTAACTCTCAGAACAAGATACATAGGATACTATTTGATCTTCACTGTGTATCAGGCCTGCTGGGATGCTGGGGGTGGAGGGGCAGATAAGGTCTAATCTCTCAAACATTCCAAATCTCATTAAACCTATTACACCAAACACTACAAATAAGCCTCTGATTATCTTTCCCCCCTCTTTTTTCTTTTTTTGCATTCTGATGTTACTCCCTGGAAATAATGAGCTGATATGTATCCTCCAGGCCATACAATAATCACCCCAATTACTTCTGAGCAGTGGTTATTAAACGCAAAGCAGCAGTCATTCAGAAAGCACAGATAATTAAACAGGTGCTTAGGATAGTCTTTCACACAGTTGGGAGACCAAATTGGCCTGGAGGCAAGAGAAATGGTCCAAACAGAGAGAAGTGGGTCTCCCCATACTTCTTCATAACAGCTGCTCGCCTTCTTGTGCTTTAGGATTTTGTCAATAGACCTCCAACCAGGACGTTTATCATTTACATTGCGGATGTTACTTCTTACAAGTGAAGGATGCTTTTAAGAAAGTGTGTGCGCCCAGGATTTGAAGAGGTCGTGTTTCCAATTCATTTATCTATTCCTGTGTGGAATCACCAGTAGCATTGTTTCCCAGCTGTGGCAACTTCAAGATGTATGGACTGTGAACTGTCGGCTCTTTGAGATAGTCCACATAGAAAACCAAAGCCATGAATTGATTACAATGACTAGGTAAAACGTAAATGTTCCCCTCGCACATATGTGCTAGTTGTTCCTGACTCTAGGGGGTGGTGCTCATCTCTGTTTCAAAGCCGAGGAGCCAGCACTGTCTGAAAACGTCTCCTTGGTCATGTGGCTGGCATGACTAAACACCGAAGGCGCACGGAACGCTGTTACCTTCCCACCAAAGGTGGTTCCTATTTTTCTACTTGCATTTTTACATGCTTTCAAACTGCTAGGTTGGCAGAAGCTGGGACAAGTAACAGGAGCTCACTCCGTTTCGCAGTGCTAGGGATTCAAATCGCCGAACTGCCGACCTTTCTGATCAACAAGCTCAGCGTCTTAGCCACTGCGTCCCTCCCATGACTATATTACCTTTATTGTAAGGTTACAGTAACAGAATTTTGCATGTCTGTCTGAAAGCATTTTTCCCCTCTCTGGCCTTTCTTTTCCAGAATATTAGGGAGGGTCCTTTTTAAAATATTTCCCACATCCCTTTCCCTTCTGTGAACTGAGATACCTTTTGCATGATGATTGTCTAGGCCAGGGGTCTCCAACCTTTGCAACTTTAAGTCTGAAGGACTTCAGCTCCCAGAATTGTTTCAGAAAGTTATGCAGCGGAATGTGCAGCTAGAGAAAACCCGTTGCTAGTATACACACTAATAGAGTCTCAGACACTGTTAGTAACCACAAGTAGCTTTACTGGTGTGTAAAACTAAACTACTGCTTCACAAGCAGTGATAGTAGATATCGAATCAAACAATGTCCTTAACAAACAAACAATTGCTTACAGTTGCAATTCACGAGTCTTCCTTCTTCAATCAGTCAGTCAATGTCAATCAGTCAGTCAATGTCAGTCAGTGTCAATGTCAGTCAGCAAGCGAGCAGAGAACGATCAAGCAAAGAGAGAGAACGAGCTCTCCCGACTTCCACTTATTGTGGAGATAATTACAGCTTGCTAATTACATTCAAACGTAAAGCAACAAAGACCATTTGTCATCATGGTGTGTGTGTATGTGTATGTATGTATGTATGTATGTATGTATGTATGTATGTATGTGTAGGTCTTTGGTTGTTCGGGTTTTCTCCCGCGTAGAATTGGAAGTATCTTCACGACATTTTGATGAAGTCTCATTCATCATCTTCAGGCTGGTGCTTTCGGCTTGGTGCTTCCAGGAGCAATGTGAGATCTCAGCCGTTTCCTCTTTTTAACTTCACATTGCTCCTGGAAGCACCAAGCCGAAAGCACCAGCCTGAAGATGATGAATGAGACTTCATCGAAACGTCGTGAAGATACTTTCAATTCTACGCGGGAGATAACCCGAACAACCAAAGACCTACATACAAACACCCGCGAAAACCTCAGAAAACATACATACATACATACATACATACATACATACATACATACATACATACATATATTGCTTATCCAACACTAGGAGTATACTCCTAACAGAGTTCTTTGCCTTTTAGTAATTATCTGGATTTTTCCAGGCCCGATTTGGTAGCCTTGCCATTAAAATATATATTGATTGTCACTTTCTAGAGCTTTTCTAGATTCCTAGACCTTTATCATTTCTGAAATGCCCTTTTGGAAATGCCATGACCAGATCCGTATATACCATTCTAATCTCATCGAAGTTAGCAGCACTATCATATTGGCGGTTTAAAACAGGGTTAGAAGAATTTCAACAGCTAAGCTGTCTCCCTTTAGAACCAATTTGTGATCCGAGAGATTTGGGCAGAGCTTTTTGCATCCTTTCCCCCACCCCCAACCCCCATTCCAAATGGCTTCTTTGTCAATTGGTGAGGAACAAAGTCTTTTTGCTGATAATGGATGGTCCTCAAGGTGTCTATTTAGAAATCTTTCCTAAATCCTTAGCAGACCGAGAACTTTATTTATACAACAAATTTGCCCTAGAGCCCAAATGATGTGAATCTGTTTTCCCTTAGTTTCTAGAGCCATTGCAAATTCAACGGAAAAGCCATAAAGTTGGAGAGACAGAAGTTATCACTTTTACAGTTAAAGGAATATTATAGGGGACTGCATTGGCTTGAAAGCTTTGAAATTCCTAAGCTGGACTGTACATCGAGCTAACACTTGATGTGAGTTGACTTTGAGTGAATGCATCGCAATGAATTTGACATATGAATTTTACATCACAACCTATAGCTTAACTACTAAGAATGTGAACCAGGTAATTGTATCTTGCTCAACATACTATCATGAAGCAAGGAAAAGGTCAGAGCCCAGCTAAGAATTTGAACCTAAGTGTGCTGCTTTTGGCTTCCAAATTTCTAAAGCAGGCAACAAGTGAGCGTAGATAATATCTGCCCTGAGGCAGTGCTTAAAGGGATTTCGAATTTTGTATAAAAATATTTTGTGGCGCTTTCTCCGTGCTAAGCCGAACAAGATTTTCCTTCAGGGAGTCCATGTGAGTGGGTGACCTGATTTGATATCCACTTCATCTGCAATGGAAGCCACTCGCATTATTGGTAGTAGGAGCTACCCTGTGGGAAGAAAGAAAGAAAGAAAGAAAGAAAGAAAGAAAGAAAGAAAGAAAGAAAGAAAGAAAGAAAGAAAGAAAGAAAGAAAGAAAGATAGATAGATAGATAGATAGATAGATAGATAGATAGATAGATAGATAGATAGATGTTAGTTTTTATGAGCTGATCAATAAATAAACACACATATTTTAAAAAATTACACAACGGAACTTATGGCTTTCTGTCTAGATGGTCTCTGGTGATGAGCCGAAAGGCAGAAGAGGAAAGCAGTATGCTTCGTCCCTTAATTGGGGCCCTAACAGGGTGTTGTGGAACAATTATCTATATCTATATCTATATATCTATATATCTATATATCTATATATCTATATATCTATATATCTATATCTATATCTATATCTATATCTATATCTATATCTATATCTATATCTATCTATCTATCTATCTATCTATCTATCTATCTATCTATCTATCTATCTAGAGAGAGAGAGAGAGAGAGAGAGAATGTTTCTTGGCTGTTTTTGTTGGCTTTTGAGCTCATTTTTATTTTCTTGAATGTTTCTTATGTACGTTGTAAGTTTAGTTTGGGCGACAGAAGATTAAGAGAGACATAATAGCAGTCTTCCAATATCTGAAGGCTGTCATGCAGAAGATGGAACAGATTTCAATCAGTGGAAATTGCGGGGAAGCAGATTTTAGTGAAACATTAAGAGAAACTTTCTAACAGTTACAATGATTTGACGGTGGAAATCATCGGAGGTATTTAATCAGAAGCTGAATGACCATCTGTCAAGAATGACATTGCTGGATTCTCCTTATAGAGTTAGCATTAAGCAGAAATTGGAACAGATGACCTTCTAATACACTCGGTGTCTATGTATAAAATCTGTCTATCTGGATCATAGAATTATAGCATTGGAAGGGACCATTTGGGTCATCGGGCCAGACTCTGGCTCTATACAGAAATACTAGTTACAGCTGTCTATCCACTGCCAGAATACTCCCAATTGAAGGAAATCCACTTTCCATGGGTAATTGATCCCACTATTAATTTGTTGTAAGTATAGGACACATTTTCTCTCATACCCTCAGAATCTGCCTTCTGTAATAAGTCCATTGTTCCGTGTCCTGTTCTCTGGAACGAGAGGGAAGGTCTTAGCTTTCTAAATAAGCCTCCCTTTAGGTACTTTATATTCCACCTGGATCTTTTGAATAGAATAGAATTCTTTATTGGCCAAGTGTGATTGGACACACAAGGAATTTGCCTTTGGTGCATATGCTCTCAGTTTATATAAAAGAAAAGATACATTCGTCAAGAATCCTAAGATACAGCACCTAATGATAATCAATGACAAATAAGCAATCAAATCATACGAGGAAACAATCAGTATAAATTGTAAGGATACAAGCAACAAAGTGATAGTCATACAGTCATAAGTGGGAGGAGATGGGTGATAGGAACGATGAGAAGGTTAATAGTAGTAGTAATGCAGATTTAGTAAATATTTTGATAGTGTTGAGGGAATTATTTGTTTAGCAGAGTGATGGCATTTGGGAAAAAAATTATTCTTGTGTCTCGTTGTTCTGATGTGCAGTGCTCTATAGCATCATTTTGAGGATAGGAGTTGAAACAATTTATGTCCAGGATGCGAGGGGGTCTGTAAATATTATCACAGCCCTCTTTTTGACTCGTGCAGTGTACAGGTGCTCAATGGAAGTCAGGTTGGTAGTAATTGCTTTTTCTGACGTTCCAATTATCCTCTGAAGTCTGTGTCTGTCTTGTTGGGTTGCAGAGCCAAACCAGGCAGTTATGGAGGTGCAGATGACAGACTCAATGATTCCTCTGTAGAACAGAATCAGCAGCTCCTTGGGCAGTTTGAGCTTTCTGAGTTGGCATAGAAAGAACATTCTTGGTTGTGCTTTTTTGATGATGTTTTTGGTGATCGATGTCCATTTTAGGTCTTGAGATATGATAGAACCTAGAAATGTGAAGCTCTCTACTGAAGACAAAGCGTTCCCACTTCCTTTCTCTTCTAGTCCCCCCATCATTTTTATTGCCCTTCTTGGAACTACTTTCCCAATCTTTCTTAGTGGTGCCCAGATGTGGATATTGTATTTGAGGCTGGATATGATCCACATAGGCTAAAATAGAACTATGACTAACTAAACACCTGTTGATAGAACTGCACTTGCAACCTCATAGTCTCTTTGTATAATCAATTATTTGCTCCAAGATTTTTCTCACAACTAGTATTGCCTAGTGAAATATCCTTCACACTATGACTGCACGTTTGATTCAGTTTCCTAGGTACATTGTGCTGCATTTGTGTCTGGCTCCTACTAGCTTTTACGTTCTAACCAGGGGTGTCAAACTTGGCAGCCCACGGGCCAGATGCATCACATGCAGGCCATGCCCATCCCAGCTCTGCAAAGGCAAAAAACATTGTGATAACATCATGTGACGCCACGTGACACGATCGAGTTTGATACCTGTGATCTAAACCATGGTTGTCCAACCTTTTGGCTTGCCTGAGCCTCACTGAGTGAAGAGGAATTGTCTTGGGCTGCATATAAAATGTATCGTATAATTAATGCATATAAATCACATAATAACATAGAAAGTGTACCTTTAATGTGGGGCTGCAATACTACCTGTCCAGGACCTGTGAGCTGCAGGTTGGACACATCTGCTCAGTGGTGGGCTCCGGATCCTGTTCCAAGTGGTACGGTTCAACAGGTCCGGTGTTGTCCACATGGATGCATGCAGCGCACGCATGCATGTTACCATCCAGCGATGCCTCCGCGAGCCTCCGCAACACCCCAGCTGCTCAGCAGAGCGCCGCACAGGTGCTGTATGCGCCGTGTGCGGAAGCCCTGAAGACTTTTAAGACAGGTAAGGAGCATGGGCGGGGGGCCCCTCCGGAGCACCGTACCGGAACGGTACTCAGTGCTCCAGGCAGGCTCCAGTATGCGCGTACCAGAGCGTACTTCCTGCAACCCACCACTGCATCTGCTCTAAACCATCATCAGCATTTTCACAAACAGCCTCACCTCTCTCTTTTGAACTAACTACTCTTGCTTTTTAAAACATCTCTTGTCCCCATCACAGCAAACCAGAGGTGGTATTCAGCCAGTTCTGACAGGTTCTGGAGAACTGGTAGCAGAAATTTTGAGTAGTTGGGAGAACTGGCAAGTAGGCTGCCTCCCAGCCAATCTTCTTTTGTTGCCCTGAACAGGAAAACGGAGCTGGAAAGCAGGTTGGTGGGGTGGGGAGACAATGGGGATTTTGCAGTATCCTTCCCCTGCCACACCCACAAAGCCATGACATGCCCACAAAGCCACACCCACAGAACCAGCAGTAAAAAAAAATTTGAATCCCACCACTGCAGCAAACCAAATGGCTCTTGGGCCAAAACATAATTTAAAAAACCATCTTTAGGAAGAAATGGGGAAGAACAACAAAACACCCATGTGCCTTTATTTTGGGAGATCAGGGGGAAAGTCTAGGTGGTGAAATGACGCCAACCAGAAATAGTTTGGCTAGTTCCTACAAACTAAATGCAAGAAATCTGTCTTTACTACGTTTCCCTGGGAACACAACTGAGGTTAATGGTATTGTAGGCAAACAAATGCATCCATACACCCTTGCTGGTCCCACTTTCAAATGTAGCAAAGGTTGGTTGTTACTGTTGTGATTCTTGTAAGTGTTCCTGCCTGCACCGTAACCTAGAGGAAGGGAGCGGGAGTAAAACTGATAAGAGCTGTATCAGTTTCTCCGCTTTAGTCAGCGGGGACTAAGAAGAGTGCAAAGCCTCAGGCTGCTTGAGTTTTTTAACCCCACATGACGGCCTTCTGGAAGGGGGAAGAGAGAAGCCATACATGTTCTTTCCTTTGGTGTGGAGTCTGCTAGTGGAAGGTCTTTTCCCATCCTTCAGTATTTTATTCCTGGTACTGTAGAAAGTCAGCCTCCCTCCTAGAGAATGAAATATTTGGGGGAATATTAAAACGGCAGGATAAAATATTTCCCTAAAGTAGAAATGGGGTATAATCATAAGGGAGGCAGAAACCAGCCCCAGTCTCCCTGCTCCAAGCAGAAACTGAGGAGGTCTGCTTTTAGAAATGCAGATTAGGTAATCCATTCAGAAAGACTGGGTCAGAAGGAAACCCCAGATAAGCAACAAGCCAAAGGTTGACAAGATTAGCTCAGAAAAACACCTAGGATTTGCATTTCCCCTTTTGCCTATAGAGCCAGCTATGACCCCTACATGACCCTCATAGTAATCCAAAAGGTATAAAACTCACCCACTCTCAACTCCTTTTTGTCAGCTCTCCCTGAATCACATGCTGCTGGTGGTTTTGCTTCATCAATAAACGGACCTTTCTTTCTTAAGCAGCCTCCATTTTATTCCCGGCTTGGAACTGGACTTGGATTTTTCTTCCAATAGTCCCTGTACGTAAGCGTTACTTGTAAGTGTTACTTCCCTCTCCCCACCACACACATACAAAAAGGTGGAAAGCACTACTGCAAGGTACAACCATGGTTAGTGGCTTTAGGAAATCTATCTGGTTGCAAAATTGATGGCATGACATCAATAGAAGATAATATTTGTAGCTCAGGGTTGAACTGTGGAGTTCTTGATGCTTTCTAAGCTCGGTTGTTTTCTTGATGGTGTGATATCTGCCTCCAGAAGTTGTGAATGCCCCAACCCTGGAAGTCTTTAAAAAGATGTTAGATAGCCATTTGTCTGAGGTTCCTGCCCACGCAGGGGGTTGGACTAGAAGACCTACAAGGTCCCTTCCAACTCTGCTATTGTATAGAAGTTGCAGGAACTTCATCCCTGGAGGCTTTCAAAAAGAGACTAGATTGTCCATCTGTCAGAAATGGGGAAGGGTCTCCTGCTTGGGAAGGGGGTTGGACTAGATGACCTACATGGTCCCTTCCAACTCTGTTAATCTGATCATGCCACCTTCACAGCTCCCAGTGCACTCTAATAAAAGACAATAATCTTTTTTTGTACAGAGGTAAGAGAGAGATTATTATTGTTGCTCCAGTTTCTGCAGTAGTTTGGGGTGCGACACAGATTTAACTACCTTTTTTGCACTCTCTTGTTAATCAGTTGGAAGGCACTGATTAATTCAGGTGTCCCTTGCTAGTGCCATTACTTCAAAATCCCCCATTTCCCTGAAAATAAGACCTCCCCAGATAATAAGCCCAATCGGGCTTTTGAGCACATGCACTAAAATAAGCCCTCCCCCCAAAATAAGCCCTCCCTGAAAATATTGCAACACAGCAGCAGCCATGAGGTGACTACACTCGCCACCTCCTGCCGCTCAAAAATAATACAACCTCCCTGAAAATAAGCCCAAGTGCTTATTTCGGGGGTCAAATAAGACCTTGTCTTATTTTTGAGGAAACACTGTAGTCCTCGCGTAGCAACCAATATTGGGACTGGCAACTCTGTTGCTATGTACCACAGTCTCCCTAGCAAAACATCTTGTGACTGCAACAGGTTTATAACCTTATGTCCCCTTCAGTTGTTATTTATTTTATTTTATTTTATTCAATTTATATCCCGCCCTTCTCCAAAAGGACCCAGAGCGGCGCACAGGAATTTAAAAACAACATACAAAATAGTACAAAAACATATAATTTAAAATCTATTAAATAATGAAACCTGTGCTAAAACCAATTTAAAATCCCCCATTTAAAAACTATTTAAGATTAGTCACAGCGGAGGCTATGTTCGGCCGGCTTGATGAAATAAGTGTGTTTTTAAGCACTGGCGGAAGAGGCGGAGGTCGGTGATGGTGCGGAGTTCAGGGGGTAGGTCGTTCCAAAGGGCAGGGCCCGCCACAGAGAAGGCCCTTCCCCTAGGTGTCGCCAGTCGGCATTGTCCGGCCGATGGCACCCGGAGAAGGCCCTCTCTGTGGGAGCGTATCGGTCTAAGGGATGTATGGGGCAGAAGACGGTCTCGCATATAACTAGGTCCCGAGCCATGGAGCGCTTTGAAGATGGTTGTCAAGACCTTGAAGCGCACCCGAAAGACCACAGAAAGCCAGTGCAGCTCGCGCAGGATCGGTGTTATGTGGGAGCATCTAGGGGCTCCCGTAATCACCCGCGCGGCTGCATTCTGCACTAACTGTAGCTTTCGAGTGCACCTCAAGGGAAGCCCCATGTAGAGAGCATAAACGAAATGTCAATTGTCTGCAACTTATTTTACTTCCACTTTCTCTATTAGCTCTGCACATCTCAAGCCAATTGCAAAGTACTGTATGCAGGTGGTGATCCCATGGGATGCTGTGAAGATGGTTGTAAATGTGAGGATTAGTCCCAAGGCTAGGTTTTTTTTTTCACTGCTGTAACTTCAAACAATCATTAAAGAAGGCAGTTGGTAAGTGATGACTACTTGTATTCTGAAATCTGCAATAAAGGAAGATGCTTCAGCACTATTTTCCAGAGAGGTTGGGGGATGGAAATGTGCTTAGGATTCCCAGCACAGTACACCACTAATGGGATGATCAAAGGGACACCATTGAGTCATAGCAAAACAGGAGGCTGCACTTCCAGTGATAGGGATAGGATAGGATAGGTTAGGATAGGATAATAAAGAGGAGAAGGGAAGAGAGGGATGAAGAAGAGAAAATGGTATAGAAGAGAATAATAATAGAATAGAACTTTATTGTCACTTTAAATGTACACTAATCAGCATACATTAAAATGAAGTTTTGTTGCATTCAGCTCTCAAAGGATAAGCATTATGCATATACACACATACACACAAACATATGTGTATGACACAGAGAAACATCACAGTCTAGTTTGAATGTATACATGGCAAAAAAAAAAAGAATCCTGCAAATTTTCAAGATAGAAGGCATAAGGAACAAAGTTGTTACAGAATCTGGTAGTCCTGCTAGAAAAACTTTGAAACCTCCTCCCAGAGAGGAGCAACATAAACAGACCGTAAAGTGGGGGTGTGGGGTCTCTAACAATACTTTGGGCTCTAGCGCTTATAAACGGTATCCCGAATAACAGGAAGCTCCCTATAATCTTCTCAGCTGTCCTTACCACTTTCTGTATGGTCCTTCTATCAGAGGCACTGCTACCACCAAACCAAACAGTGATGCTGTTTGTTAAAACGCTCTCAATCAGGCCTCTGTAAAGAGTGGCCAGGACAGAAGTAGAAAGATGTGCTCTCCTCATCCGACACAGGATATGTATGTAAAACCAGCATCTGATTTACAACCTTATTCAGGTAGCAATGGAAGGTATTTCAATTCATACTTTTAAAACCCTGACATTTCATGCAACGATCGCCCAATTAAAAGTACAGTAGGAGTTCCTGCTTTCAGCAGCGAGACACTTCGCCAGATGAAGCTGTTTACTGTGTAAAAACCTCAACTACTGTATTTTGTGAGTTAATTAACATAACGCAATTATGTTAAGTTAATTAAATTAAATTAAACACAGGCAAGAGGAACATTATAAATGTCATCACAATGCAGAAAATATCAGGGCCCCTAAAAAGTGATGCCTTTAAAAAAAACACAATGATTATGGCAATTTAAAGTATGTTAACATTATTGCTCTCAGCATACCTGTGGGTATGTAATGAATACTAATATTAGAATATATGACCTAGTTCGAATGGCTTTAATTCGGGGACTGAGAGAAGTTGTAATATGTATCATCCGTTGCTAATCTTGTCAGCACATCTGAGCTCTGGTGCCAGGACAGATTCAACTGTCTCTCTAAATTCTTCAGTTGTCAGGTCATGGGGCTACACTCAATCTATTTCCTGCCACTTGAAACAACCAATCCTTTCTTGCAGGTGCAGCTCCAGGATTTATTTTTCCTTATCGCTGACTCCCCAGTCTTGCCTTCTCTTACAAATACATAATCTCATCTTTGGAACAGGGAAAACAGCCTAAATAAGGCAATAACAATTTGCTCAGATGCTGCAAAGCAAACTCTTCCTAAAGAGATATTTAAGAAAGTTCAACTCGGAATTGTTTCGATAAAAATTTAAAAGAAGAAAGGGACTTGGTTTATTAATTTGGGTTGGCCCTCCCCCATCTCTACAGCCATTCGAATACTGAAGCTGAATTCAGGCAAGGCAGAATTACTGTTTGTGCAATACATTATAGGTTCCTTATGTCACCAGTGTGGTCACATTATGGGGTGGCCATGATCACTGGAGAAGTTGCTACTCTGACTTGGTTCCTCCAGGACTCTTGGCTAATGAGGGGAGGAGGCTGTGACCTTTGTTGACCTTCAGGCACTCTGCTAGCGTAGCCCTACTCAGAACACGGAATGACTCATGTGCTCATAACGGTTTTGACTACCGCTACAGATGGGTCTGCCTTTGAAAACTACCTGGAAGCTTCAACTACTCCAGAAAGCAGCTAAGCCAAATGTTGCCCACATGAACATGTAACATCGGTGCTCTGGGCTCTGCATCGGCTTCCTATCGGCTTCTGAGTATGATGCAATGTGCTGGTTTTGGCCTTTAAAGTTGTGCATGACTTGGCTCTGAGATACCTTCAGGACCAACTGCCCCCATAATCTCAGCTGGCTTAAAACAGATGTCCTAAAGCAAGGATCTGCAAAGTTGGCTCTTTTAAGACTGGTGGACTTCAACTCCCAGAATTCCCCAGCCAGCATAGCTGGCTGGGGAATTCTGGGAGTTGAAGTCCACCAGTCTTAAAAGAGCCAACTTTGCAGACCCCTGTCCTAAAGGAACCGACAGGGGGTTCCCTGTAATGGACTATGAGAATGATCTTCAGCGACAGGAGGAAGACCTCAGGCTAGATAATGCAAAAGGGATCTCAGGCCACAGAAGGAAAAGTGCTTTAGAAAGGACCTTCCTAGTTCTGTAAAAAGTAAAGGGGAAGGAGCAGTGGTGAAATTCAATTGTTTTTGCTACCGGTTCTGTGGGCGTGGTTTGGTGGGCATGGCAGGGGAAGGATACTGCAAAATCTCCACTCTCACCCCACTCTGGGCCAACCCAGAGGTGGTATTTGCAAATATGGGAAAATAGGAACCACCTTTGGTTAGAAGGTAACAGCGTTCCGTGCGCCTTTGGCATTTAGTCATGCCGGACACATGACCACGGAGACATCTTTAGACAGCACTGGCTCTTCGGCTTTGAAACGGAGATGAGCACCACCCCCTAGAGTTGGGAACGACTAGCACATCTGTGTGAGGGGAGCCTTTACCTTTACCTTTAATGTAAGTGATCAGCACTGATGTTTTCCCAAGTCCTTTCATGTCATCATTCCCATTTCTCATATAAAGTGGTATTTTATTAGACAAAGTTTAGAACGTAAGGCTTTCCTCTGTTGGGACAAAAGCCAACTTGTAATGTCAATCTGCTCATCTAGTTCAGGGATGTCTTGTGGCGTTAAGGCAGCGTCAAGTGACATATTGGGACATCCCCCCCCCCTTCACTAAACCAGACATAGGCTTGGGTGTGACACACCTGGCCTGCGGCCCACAAGGTTGTTCCTTGCTGGGTGTTCTTTTTTCCTGCACACCTCCACAGTCTCTCTTACATCACCTTTTTTTTGCTTATCAGTTAGGCGCTGTATCCAAGTCTGCAAACAGGGCCTCTTCCCCCTCTGTCATTGTGCAGGTGGATTAAAAACAGCATTTCTTTTTGTGCACATCTCCAAGGATGCCTCACCCTTGAATTTAGAAAGAAGAGGCAAAGAATCCAGCCCTTCTAGGCTGCTTGCACAATAAGTACTCTGACCTCAATTGATCTGAAGACTTCACGCTTTGTGAGAGTGACAGAGGTTTACATCCCCCCAGAGCCATTTTCATTCATTGGCATGTGGGTTTAAATGAAATCTGAAAATTATTTATAGATCACTGAGGCTTTGGCAGAGAGAATGAGCTTCAGTTCAGGCCTATTGCTTGCTATAGAGCGGTATTTCTCAAACCTGGCCACTTTAACATGTGTGGACTTCAGCTCTCAGGATTCCTCAGCCAGCATGGGAGTTGAACTCCACACATCTTAAAGTGGCCAAATTTGAGAAATACCGCTCCAGAGCAATCTGGTTTTGTCTTCCCTGATGTTCTGCCACATCTCTCTTTTCCATAACTCTATATAATTCATAGCTGGAATGCCTGGGCTCATCTATATCTTCTATATAAATAAAAATGTAACTATGAGTTTGTTCAAAACAGGTAATCTCTGAAAGTACTGCACCGATCGCTTCCAAATTTTCACACAACGTTCCTTTCAAGTATGGCACCAATGATATATATATAGATTGTGTAGATGTCACACCTGTGCCAGGTACACGCAACGGAAATGTAAAAAATTATAAAAAAGGTAGGTAGATGGATACAGAGAGAGCAGTGGGCCACAGGTATTATGTCATCCTTTATGACATAATATACTCTGTCCATAAGATTCAAGGAGAAATGCAGTAGGAAAGTAGGCAGCTATAGGGATAGAGAGAGGGAGGGAGAAATGCAATAAGTAGGTAGGTAGAGAGATAGAGAGAGGGAGAAATACAGTAGGTAGGTAGATAGGTAGGTAGGTAGGTAGGTAGGTAGGTAGGTAGAGGGATAGCGAAAGAGAAGGAGAAATACAGTAGGTAGGTAGGTGGTTATATGGTCATTGTGTGTTTATTTTTGTGTGTGCAGTTGTACATCTACACACAGATTGGTTGGCCATTTAACCAGACTGGGCCACAGCAACTTGTGGCCGGGAACGGTTAGTGACAAATATAATCCAGTGTACCTGGAATAGATTCGGTTAGGAAATGATACTGTTGAATCCAGTGGTGGGATTAAAAAACTTTTACTACTGGTTGTGAGCGTGGTTTTTGTGGCGGGGCTTTGTAGATGTGGCAGAGGAAGGATACTGCAAAAACCCCATTTCCTCCTCATTCCTTTGGGAAGGTTACTGCAAAATCCCCATTCCCTCCCCAGCCCACTAACCTGCTTTCCAGCTCCATTCCCCTGTTCAGGGCAACAAAAGAAGATCGGTCGGGAGGCAGTGGAGGCGGGGCCAGCCTAATTGCTGCTTCTCCGAACTACTCAAAATTCCTGCTACCGGTTCTCCAGAACCTGTCAGAACCGGCTGAATACCACCTTGCTGTGGTTCTTCCATTCTTCAATAGAGGTTTCATCAGATTCTTTGTGTAAATTTCTTGAAATATTATTGCAATTATTTTAATGTGTAATATACAATCTGTAGCTGGACCCATAATGGGTTTTTTTTGCCTAGGGTGTGCCAAGTTTTGGACTCCGTGGACTAAACTTTGAGGGGGGGGGGGAATTGTGCATGCTGTAAAAGGTTTCTTTCTTGTCCCTGTTAATGCATTAAGTGTAGCCTAACTATAGATAAGACTGGCCCATCTATCAAATCAGGCAACTGCTGGAGGCCAAAATTCCAGCAGAAACAGAAAGGGCTTAGAGACAACAACAGCTTTTTATTGGGGGGGGGGGTTTAAATGAGGCAATTTTCAACTGGATCTTTGCATGCACGCGCCTCCCAAACCATCAATACTTCCACATTAATTTATAATTTGGTTAAAAATCTATAATGTAAATATTTTAGATTTGAAGAAAGGCACTTCTTTTTAAAAGATCTCCAACCCTGGGTTTTAGCAATTACTTGAGCTGAGAAGTCCATTGGGACATTTGAGAAGGGTAAAAGCTGGGAGATCATTGCTTTTCTCCATATTCGCCTAGGAGAAAAGTTAGTTTGGTTGGTGCCTTTGTGGGGTTTTTGGGTGACATCTCTCACGATGCCTAATTATTTATGTGTGCTGTAATGCACAATACCCTGAGAATGTGCCCTGGATTTAAGCTATATGGATTCCAGATCAGAATTTGCAGTGATGGCATTAGTCCTGCTACATATTTCTGCTTCCCTTATCCTGATGCCCTTAGTGTGGAATTGTTCCCATGTTGGAAGAAATGTCCACCTGGGTTCAATTCCAAGTCAGGAAAAATACACTAGAAACATGGCGGCTTCTTGGAAAGATGATTTTAATGGTGGACAGGATCACATGCTTCAAGATCTTGGGCGAATCAAAAAAGGGAAGAGATTCTGAGAGTGCCTGGGTTTTATGCCCTCTCTGGGCTTTTGAATTTGAGCTTGCATTCTGATTGGTTGTCAGACTCCCATGGGGCCATGCAGGGGCAACTCTGTAGGCTGTCCCGAGTCCCAAGCTTGGTTGACTCTTGCTGGGTGATGATGTAATGAAAGGGCTTTGGGACTCCTATTGTGGCTCTGCCTGCAGAGGTAGATCTTTGTTATGTAGAATACACTGGCTCAGGCCTTAATGGCCTATTGACAAAGTGAGGTGAGGACCTGAGTTTCTGCCTCCCTTTTAAGGGAAATATTCTGCCCTTTTTAATATTTCCTAAAATATCTCATTTTCCTAGGAGGGGTGGGCGCTAACTTCCTACACTGTAATTTATTTATTTGTTTGTTTGTTTGTTTGTTTGTTCGCATTTATAACCCGCACCCATCTCACCACAGAGGGACTCAGGGCGGCGCACAGGGAATATAAAATATACATATACATATATACAAGAATACTAACATTCTTTTTTATATTGAAAAAGTTTTATTGGTTTTACATTTTTTCTATAGGGTGGGGTAAGGGATACAAAGAAATTTTGAGAGCATTCACGTCAGAGTCGTCGGCCCTTCCGAGACCTCAAAATACACAATAAAAAGATAACAAAAAAAACATTTTTCATAACACTACAAGGTAAAAGCAAGTACATATACCTAAATTCTCAGTTCCATGCTGTCAGACATTTACAAAAAATCCAGATACAAATATTATGTAAAATTAATCAGAAAAATCAAGGCAAAGTTATTTTTTCGATCTAAGTCTCATGGCTATTGTATCTTCTTTTTCTCCTCCCTGGCCCCCAGCGGGCGGGGCCGTAGCTCCCTCCGTCCCCCCTGGATCTTCCCCCAGGGCAGAGGAATGTTTTTTAAGAAAGGCTTCCGCCTCAGCAACTGTTTTAATCCTCACTCTTCCTCCTTCCCAGAACACCAGCATCCCTTCGGGTGTCACCCACTTGAACCAAATCCCATGATCAAACAATGTTTTAGACAAGAAGGAAAATTTCCTCCTTGCTTCTCGAATCTTTCTAGGAATCTGCTTCAAGATAGTGACCGTTTTTTGTTGGTAAATTAAAGGGTTCTCTCTCTGCGCCCTCAGAATTTCCTCTCTGGTTGACCTTCTAACAAATTTCACATGTATCTCTCTAGGCACTTCATTTATCCTAAGAATACTAACATTCTTAAAACTAAATTAAACCCACCCTGCGCTAAAACCAATTTAAAACCCCTAAATTAAAACTTTGATCAGCTAAAAAGCAGTATAGTGTCGAGTAAAATCATGCCAGGCCGGCTTGATGGAAGAAGTGCGTTTTTAAACGCTGGCGGAACAGGCGGAGGTCCGAGACGTGAAAACGTGCCCTGGATTTAAGCTACACGGATTCCAGATCAGAATTTGCAGTGATGACATTTTTCAAGCAGTCCTATCCTGATGCCCCCAGTGTGGAATTGTTCCCATTTATAGGTTTAGCTGGGAATTCTTAGAATTGTTACCCCAACACATTTGTGAAGAACCACAATAGAGGAGGCAGGTCTATCCCCCCACTCCCACCCCTTTTTGGAAAAGATACAGAAACAATTTAGCAGATATGAAACAGGGCAAGAAAAAATCTCAGGGGAAGTGAGCCTAGGGATGATTGCTTGATTCCTCTGTAAGCCCACAGAGATTTAGTAAAAGCGAAGAAATGTAGAAATTAGATGCACAAGTCTTCTGATTAATTCTGGATTATTTCAATCATGACTCATGAGCAGAAAGGTAAACAGGAACATTTTAATTTGCATAGGGTATTGTTGGAAAGAAATATCCATCTGGGTTCAGTTCCAAGTGGGGAAAAAAGACACTGGATTCATGGAAGTTGCTTGGACAGAAGGTTTATTGATGATGGACAGGACCACGTGGTTTGAGGTCCTGGGGGGGGGGGAAGGGAAGAGATGCTGAGAGTGCCTGAGCTTGGTTGGCTGGGCGATGATGTAATGAAGAGCAATTGGGCAATTCCTTCTATGGCTCTGCCTGAAGTAGGTAGATCTTTGTTATGTAGAATACACTGGCTCAGGCCTTAATGGCCTATTGACAAAGTGGGGGTGGGCTGAGTTTCAGCCTCCCTTTTAGGGGAAATATTCTGTCCTTTTAATATTTCCTAAAATATCTCATTTTCCTAGGAGAGGGGTGGGTGCTGACTTCCTACAGTATTACAAGTCTTTGAGGTAGAATCTGGTCACACCTGAGGAGAAGGAGCTTACCTGCTGCTGTGGCCTAGAGGTGGATCTCTCGCCTCACAATCAGGAGGATGTGAGTTCAATCCTAGGTAGAGGCAGATGTAAGATCTCCTGCTTAGGCAGGGGGTTGGACTTAGATGACCTGCAAAGTCCCTTCCAACTCTTGTTAATCTGTTAACCCTGAAGCTCCTGGGATCTAAAACTTTTGTTCTCCCAACCTCCTCCTGGATGTATTTAAAATCACCTTGCCTTCCTCTCTCTCCTTCTTGGGAACTCAGCATGACAATGGCTACATGTAACTATGTAGTCTCTCCATTACCTTCACATTTTGGATGTCGTGTTGCATAATTGATGAGAGGAGTGTATGGAGGAGGAGGAGAAAAATATAATAGTCACCCCACTACAAAAAAGATGTTGAGATTTTGGAAAATGTTCAGAGAGGAGCCACTAAGATGATCATAGGCCTGGAGACTAAAACATATGAAGAACGGCTGCAGGATTTGGGTTTGGCTAGTCTGGAGAAAAGAAGGACTAAGGGGGACATGATAGCAGTGTTCCATTATTTGAGGGGCTGCCACAAAGAAGATTATTCAAATTATTTTACAAAGCACCCAAGGGCAGGACAAGAAACAACGGTTGGAAACTAATCAAAGAGAGATGCAAACTGGAATTAAGGAGAACCTTCCTAACAATCAGGATAATGAACCATTGGAACAGCTTGCCTCCAGAAATTGTGGGTGCTTCATCACTGGAGGTTTTTAAGAAGAGACTGGACAATCATTTGTCTGAAATGGTATAGGGTACACCTGCCAGAGCAGGGGGTTGGACTAGATCTCCAAGATCCCTTCTAGGCAAGGGTGGGTTCTAGCCAGCATTAGTGCCAATTTGCTTGTGGGGGTGCTTTGCACACACACTGGATATGCGCTGGATGTGCACTGCACGTGCATGTTCAGTTCAATAGAAATTGTTCTGCGCATGCACAGAACTAAAAAACAAGATGGTGGCAGCGACTGCGGCGACCAAGGAACCGGTTCAGAGGTGTGGCCAGCCTGGGTCGCTCCTGGTTCTGCATCCCAGGCCGGCATGCCACTACTAGTTTGGCCGAACCAGTAGAAACCCACCTCTGCTTCCAAGCCAGCTCTATCTATTCTAAGAAGATATTTTGTACTAGCCGTTCCGGGCCACACGTTGCTGTGGCCCAGTCTGGTTAAATGGCCAATCAATCTGTGTGTAGATCTACACCTGCACACACAAACACGTACACACAACCACCGTATAACCCCCAACCTACTGTATTTCTCCCTCTCTATCGCTATCCCTCTACCTACGTACCTACCTACCTACTTACCTACCTACTGCATTTCTCCCTCCCTCTCTCTATTCCTATAACTGCCTGCCTGCCTGCCTACCTACTGTATTTCTCCTTGAATATTATTGACAGAGTATTTTATGTCATAAAGGATGACATAATACCTGTGGCCCATTGCTCTCTGTTTCCATCTATCTACCTTTTTTACAATTTTTTACATTTCTGTTGCGTGTACCTGGCACTGGTGTGACATCTACACAATCTATATATATATCATTGGTGCTGTATTTGAAAGGAACGTTGTGTGAAAATTTGGAAGCGATCGGTGCAGCACTTTCAGAGATTAGAGGTTTTGAACAAACTCTTGTTACATTTTTATTTATATAGATTTCTTAGCACATAAGCGAATTATCATTTCCCTTCTATTAATGGTGTAGTGCTGGAAGACAAGACAATGAGAGTGTGTCTTCATGGAAACTGATCTACAGTGCGCTACACTTGTAATTCCCAGTTCGAAAGCAAACACATGTTTGTATGCACATTGGGGCAATTATTTGTAACAAGTCTGGGGATCAAAAAATAAATTAGGAATAGTACTGCAGGACACTTGCCAGGATGACCTTAAGTACCCAAACCCTTTAATTCCAGCTTCTTTGCCTTGCTCACATCAACATACTCCCACTGCTCCAGAGTGAATCAGCTCAAAGCCTATTGTAGAGAAAATTACTGGTGGCTGCTGTCCAACCAACCACTGGCCAGATGACAAACCTCTCCTTTTTCCTTTCCCACCAACGATGATCAATTAATGAATGTACTTACTTTGTTGGGTTACGGACACTTTGTGCCAAGCCAAGATTTGTTTTAATCAATGTTTGTTAAACAAATTAGTCTTACAGATCAATACAGTAATCATGGCTAGTTTAGCCTTTTTGCTGGACTGCTGTGAATTTAATTTTGCCAGGACTCAGACGAAAGCAACTCAACAAATTAACCAGAATTCTAGAATGTGTGATAACTACAGGCCAGGATTTATAAAATTATTTATTTATTTATTTATTTATTTATTGAATTTATACCCCGCCCTTCTCCAAATGGACTCAGGGCGGCGGACAGGAAAATCAAAACATACAGAACATATAAACATATATATATATATTTTAAACTTATTCCACTAAGGGCCTGTGCTAAAACCGAATTAAAATCCCCATTTTAAAACTGGCGGTGTTGGAGGCTGCGCAAGGCCGGCTAGTTGGAAAAGATGTGTCTTCAGACACTTGCGGAAGAGGCGGAGGTCAGAGATGGTGCGGAGTTCAGGGGGCAGGTCGTTCCAAAGGGCTGGTCCTGCCACAGAGAAGGCTCTCCCCCTGGGTGTCGCCAGCCGGCATTGCCCGGCCGACGGCACCCTGAGGAGGCCCTCTCTGTGGGAGCGTATCGGTCCTAGGGATGTATGGGGCAGGAGGCGGTCTTGCATATAACTAGGCCCCGAGCCATGGAGCGCTTTAAAGATGGTCGTTAGGACCTTGAAGCGCACCCGAAAGACCACAGGAAGCCAGTGTAGCTCGCGCAGGATAGGTGTTATATGGGAGTGTTTAGGCGCTCCCGTGATTACCCGCGCGGCTGCATTCTGGACTAACTGTAGCTTTCGGGTGCACCTCAAGGGAAGCCCCATGTAGAGAGCATTTACAATAAAATTGAAAAACAACAACCTATTTTCGACAGGTAGGCCTCGACGTACAACCACAATGGAGCCCAAATTTTCTGCTGCAAAGTGAGGCATTTGCTAAATGAGTTTTGTCCCATTTTACGACCTTTATTGCCACAGTTATTAAGAGAATCATTGCAGTTGTTAAGTTAATCACACGGTTGTTAAGTGAATCTGGCTTCCCCATTGACTTTGCTTGTCAGAAAGGCGCAAAAGGGGAACATGTGACACACACCCCGACACCGCAACCATCATAAATATGAGAGAGTTGCCAAAAGTCTGAATTTTGATCACATGACCACGGGGATGTTGCAACAGTTGTAAGTGTGAAAAATGGTTATAAGTCACTTTTTTCTCTGATGTTGTAACTTTGAACGGTCACTAAATGAACTGTTGTAAGTTGAGGACTACATGTAGGGTAGGTTCTTGGGGAATTATACTTTCTTAGGATGATTTATCTGTTTGCCATAATGCAATGTTAATAAACCATTTTACTACTTAGTATTTATTAATTGTATACAGGTCCTATCTTTCTTTGCATTGACTGGAAGGGAAATTCATCCTTGCTTTAGCCCCACAACAGCTTTTTGTGGAGTATGTTGGATTGAGAGACAAGTCAGCCAATAAATGCCAAGTCCAAGTGGGGATTTGAACTTGATTCTTCCTGTCCCAGTCCAATACCTGTTCAATACTGGCTCTTTATGTCTAGTCCCTGTGAAGGAGAAGGGGAAGGATTGCTCAGTCCCTCTGAAATTGGGAAAGAAATTGGGGCCTCTTGCTCCATGTTTATTCCCATAAAAATATACTGCGTTATTCCTGGTTAAATAGAAGACAAGTAAGTTAGGTTCCATGCATCATATTAAGGTAACTTAAACTGAAACAAATTCCATATTCACTTAGCACAATATGTACGCAAGATTACAGAAATTTCAGTATAAGCTCATGCAGTTGTAATTAGAAGTAATTGCCCTTGAATTAAGTGCGATAACTTGGCATAGAACTATCGGTTATTTTAATAATCCACAAATATTGCAAAAATACAATAATTTATTCCTAGATTATGTATGTAGTTATTTTGTGATGGTTTCTACATGTTTTAAATGCCTATACCCGTGATGGCAAACCTATGGCACACGTGCCACAGGTGGCACACGGAGCCATTTGTCAGGGCATGCAAGGCATGTGCGCGCTGGCCAGATGAATTTGCCCTTTTTTAAAGCCATTTTTCACCCTCCCCAGGCTCCAGAGGCTTTATAGGAGCCTGGTGAAGGCGAAAAGAGCCTCCACCGCCCGCCCAGAGGCCCTCTGGAGGCTTCCATGACCTTCAGGAGGCTTCCCTGAAACCTCCGGAGCGCTCAAAACAATGCTCTAACCAAACCAGAAGTGATGTTGTTTTGAGTGGTCCGTAGGCTTCAGGAAAGCCTCCTGAAGGTCACTGAAGCCTCCGGAGGGCCTCCGGGGGGGTGGGGGTGGTAGAGGCTGTTTTCACCCTCCCCAGGCTCCTATAAAGCCTATGGAGCCTGGGGAGAGCGAAAACAGCATGCAAAAAGTGGGGGGTCGCCCCTGTAGTGCACGCATGCGCACTGGGTGTATGTGTCACGCATTGCATTATGGGTGCGGGACACCCGTGCACGACCCCTCTGCGCTCCCCCCACTTATGGCACAGGTTCGCCATCGCTGGCCTATTCACTATTTTTCTTATTTCTGTATTGATCATTGATCAAAATAAATTACGGTGATCACTCTATAGTTTGACCAGCTACAGATCTCTCTGCTTTCCTGCTCTGTTTACACTGATGTTGGTTTTGATAGAAAAGAATATTTGTAGTTCAGGTTTTCATTGTGGGGTCCTTAATGCTCTCAGAGTTTGGTGGTTTTCTTGCGGACATTTCATTACCAAAGCAGGACTGATGATGTTAATTTGTTAATGAAACATCTGCAAGAAAACCAGGGAGCACCAAGAACCCCTAATGTTGATCTAAATCAGCAGTCACCAACTGGTGGTCTGTGAACCACTGGTGGTCCGTGAGAGAATTTTGGGGGTCTGCAGAAAAAGTATTTGCATTTTTTATATTGCACTCAAACTACGGCCCTTGGGCTGGATACGTGCAATGAACACTTGTGTTGCTGCAGAGTCTCCCCCTTCAGGGTCTTTTTGTGGGTCAGAGAGGAGGAGAAATCCTCACTTGGGGTCTGCTTCAGCCTCCCAGTGTGGGGATTTGGGCAAAAGCTGAAGGGAAGCTGGTGGTGAAGAGCCAGAGGACCTTGTTCCAATGGGACAGCATCATGGCCTGGAACTGGCTGACAATATCAGCCTGCTGAGCCTCCAGGCACCAGTACCTGGCCTTGCACTCCCACAGGTCTTCCATCTGGTTGGAAAGCCTATGCTCGTAGTCCTCAGTGAGGTGCTTCTGCTGAGCCTCCTTCTCAGTCAGATCCAATTTGAACGGGGCTGTTTTGCCAACTCTTTCTCATGGTGGATGCTTAGCTCCAACAACTGCTTCCTGTTGGGGCCCTAAAGAGCCTGGACACGCAAGGGGAGGAGTGGCTGGGAGGGGAGGGGCTAGTAGAGGCTGGCGAGGCGCCCCTCGATGTGAGTGACATTGAGTTGGCCACACCCACCCAGTCACATGACCATCTAGCTACGCCCACCCAACTAGTCATTTGGCAGATCATATTAGTGGTCTGCGGGATTTAAAATTATGAAGTTATTGGTCCCTGAGGTCCGAAAGGTTGGTGACCCCTGATCTAAATCATTGTAGTACAAGACAAAAAGAAGGTTAAGAGATTAACTCCAGGGCATTATTTTGTGTCAATTTGCTTCAACCATGGAAAGAACAAAATATATATATTTAAGTTTCAAACCAATAGCAACGTACCTGGGAGAAAGCTCTGTTAAAGGCAATGTAAGATGGTAGCCATATTCATCTGATCTATGTTTATGGAATTACTCAGTTGCCTGAGTTTGCATATTTCATTTATTTATTTAGTCTGTCAATCAATTTATGTAACAACCCATCTTGCCACCCCCACACTCATGCATGCACACACACACACACACACACACATGCATACACAGTACATATTCATACGTACATACATATGTACATACATACATAATACATACATGCATAAAGGAAAAGGTAATGGTTCCCCTCCCACATATGTGTTAGTCATTTATGGCTCTAGGGGGCAATGCTAATCTCCATGTCAAAGCCGAAGAGCCAGTGCTGTCCAAAAACGTCTCCATGGTCATGTGGCTGGCATGACTAAATGGCGTAGGCTCACGGAGCACTGTTACCTTCCCACCAAAGTGGTCCCTATTTTTCTACTTGCATTTTCTACGTGCTTCTGAACTGGCAGGAGCTGGGACAAGTAACGGGAGCTCACTCTGTTACACAGTGCTAGGGATTCGAACCACTGAACTGCCGACCTTCTGATCGACAAGCTCAACGTCTTAGCCACTGAGCCACCATGTCACATACATACATACATACATACATACATACATACATACATACATACCAGGGGTGGGTTCCTGCCAGTTCTAACCTCTTCTATAGAAGACGTTCCACAAATCTACAGTGCCATGTAGAACCGGTTCCAGCTCCCCCCCCCCCCCCGCCCGTCCACCCATCATCAAGATGAAGAGCGAAAGGAAGAATTCTGGGAGTTGAAGTCCACAAGTCTTAAAGCTGTCAAGTTTGAACACCCCTGGGTTTTTTTTCCCCCTAAAGGGTTAGAGGTGCAAGGGCCTTGTAACTTGATAGCTTCAAGACTTGCGTGCTTCAAATGCCAGAGTTTCTGAGCCAACATTTTGGTTGCTAAGCAAGAACGTTGTTAAATGAGTTTCACCACATTTTACAAGCTGGCCATGCCCACCCAGTCACATGACTGCCAAGCCACTCCCACTCAGTCACATGGCTGGCAAGCCACTCCCACCCCATCACATGCCCAGCAAGCCACTCCCATCTGGTCATATGGCTAGCAAGCCAGTCCCACAAAGCAGGCCACACCTATAGAAGAGGTTCTAAAAAAATTTGAAACCCACCACTGATATATACATACATACAAATACATAATTGCTGAGAGAAACAAGCCATCATCCACATAGCCAGGAAACATGTCCCTTCACACACTTGGGGCCCCCAGGCTCAAGCATATATTTTACTGAACCTAAATGAAATACACAGGCTTGCTTTGTTTTGGCCAGCATACTGAACAACAACTTGTCACCTCCCTTTTAGCCTACCACACTATGCAGTCCCCTTCAATACACAGGACTGTGCAGTTCGTTGATTCATGCATTTAGTTTAATTAATTAACAACCTTTCAATTGATTAAATAGATTGTCTCGGTCATTTGGCTAGCAGATGTTTTAGAAAATCATTAGTTAATTTAAGTTTCATGCAAGTTCTTACATAAAACATGAAGAAGGGGGGTCATCTTAGAACAGGCATTTCAGCTTCTTGTTAACACACCAGCAACTCTTAAATTTGTGCTAAGACTCACAGATACATTTTAGAAAATCATATCAATTGCATTATAAAAGTCAGAGACCAAAATATCACTTCAATGTCCAGCAGCAATAATGTTATTGTTGTTAGTTGCAAAGTCGTGTCCGACCCATCGTGATCCCATGGACAACGTTCCTCCAGGCCTTCCTGTCCTCTACCATCCTCTGGAGTCCATTGAAGCTCACGCCTACTGCTTTGGTGACTCCATCCAGCCACCTCATTCTCTGTAGTCCCCTTCTTCTTTTGCCCTCAATCTTTCCCAGCCTTGGCTCTTCTTTAGTGAGTCCTTCCTTCTCATTAGGTGGCCAAAGTACTTGAGTCTCATCTTCAGGAACTGGCCTTCTAAAGAGCAATCAGGGTTGGTCCCTCTAGGACTGACCGGTTTGATCGCCTTGCACTCCAAGGAACTCGTAGGAGTCTTCTCCTCAATTCTTTGACGCTCAGCCTTATGGTCCAACTTTTTACAGCCATACATTGCCACTGGGAAAACCATAGCCCTGAATATATGTACTTTTGTTGGCAGGGTGATGTCTCTACTTTTTAGTATTCTGTCCAGATTTGCCATAGCCTTCCTCCCCAGGAGCAAGTGTCTTTTAATTTCTTGGCTGCAGTCCCCATCTGTGGTGATCTTCGAGCTCAGGAAAATAAAATCTGCCACTACCTCCATTTCTTCCCCCTCTATTTGCTAGGAATTGAGAGGGCCAGATGCCATGATCTTAGTTTTCTTAATGTTGATTTTCAAGCCAATGTTTGCACTTGCAGCAATGATGCTGGCCAGTTAAATGTATCAGCCTGAACCTAAAGTATAATCTTTATTGTCATTGTACTTAAATACAACGAAATTGGCTAATTGCTATGCTATTGGGAACCAATCATACTGAGAAACATTTAAAAAGCAAGTTGTCATGGATAAAAGCTATACACTAATTGCTGCCTGCATAACCTTCTCAGAGAAAGAGATCAAGTAGGCCAACTCAAGCTGGTTTAAAAGAAAAGGTACCAGCTCTACCTCCTGCTGCCGGATTCTTCTCAAATTTACAGAATAGCCCCAATTTTGGTATGTTGTACGAACTTTGTGCAAGTTGACCCAACTCCCTCCCCAACAATAATTGAGCTACAAAGGTTCATGGCTCCCTTGGGTTGAGTCAGATTATCATCAATCCATCCATTTCATCAATTTTCTGTACTGAATGGCAGAGGCTCTCGGCTTTATGAGAAAGGACTCTTTCCCAAGCTGCCTTGAAATGTCAGGGATTGAATCAGAAATCCTTGCTTTGCTGTAGATGTGAACTGTGCCTGCAGCTATAATTCTTCTATTTCAACCATGCCAGGATGCCCTGTTTAGGAATGTGGTCCCATTTGACCCAAATGCAGAGTTATAAGATTTACATGTATAAGATATTAAGGTACATCACACATGCTCAGTGGCTAAGACACTGAGCTTGTTGATCAGAAAGGTTGACAGTTTGGTGGTTGGAATCCCAAGCACTGTGCAATGGAGTGAGCTCCCATTACTTGTCCCAGCATCTGCCAACCTAACAGTTCAAAAGCATGCAAAAATGCAAGTAGAAAAATAGGGACCACCTTTGGCGGAAAGGTAAGAGTGTTCCGTGCACCTTTGGCGTTTAGTCATGCCGGCCACATGACCACAGAGACGTCTTTGGACAGCGCTGGCTCTTTGGCTTTGAAATGGAGCTGAGCACCGCCCCCTAGAGACAGGAACTACTAGCACATAAGTGCGAGGGGAACCTTTACCTTATGGATGAATACAAGCAGTGGAGGGATTCAAACAATTGGTTCTCTGCCCTAATGACTAGCTCGGTAGGCAAGGCTCAGTGGTCATGTGACCATGTGGGTGTGGCCAACTCACTGTCACTCACATTGATGGGCGCTTCGCCTTAGCTGTTACAATGTAATAAGGGTTAACCGGAGAGGAAGTTTCTGTAAATAGGGCAATAAAGATTTGGCTAGAAACAACACCAAAATGTTTCCTTCCTGCCTTCCTTACAGGATTAGTCCTGTAAAGTAGGGAGAAAACAAAATAAGATTTGTTCCAACAATCGGTTCTCGGAACTGTTTAGAATGTTAACAACCGGTTCTTCCGTATATGTACAAACTGGCTGAATCCCACCACTGAATACAAAGGTAACATCGCTAACACTGATGATGTTATCTAGTTTGGGTAATGAAACATCTGCAAGAAAACAATCAAGGACCCCTAATTTTTACCCCTCATGTTTAAATATTCTGCTTTACACAGAATATTATATTGTATGGAATGAGTGGTACAAACGGCTAGAGGACAGGTGTAAAACGTAAGGAAAAAGACTAAGTGAAGAAGACACAGGAGCTAGAAATTAGCAATGTATAGGAAGAGATGAACAAACATGTATAAATGGAAATGGCACATAATGAAGGACTGTAAATTAAGGAACGTATATAATAGTATCATATGCATAGATAAAGAGAACCTGAAATAAGGGGTGAGAAGTGTATTTACAATGGATGGATACCGAGGGGAAATGTTATACAGAAATAAATTGCAAAAGAAATACACTATCTTGCCAAAGGTAAAAGTATTCACTCACCTGCCCTTTACTCGCATATGAACTTACAGTAAGTGACATCCCATTCTTAATCCATAGGGTTCAATATGACATCGGTCCACTGCGCACTGTCCTTGAGCTAATCTGAAGGCCACATGAACTTTGGAGCTCTGTAGCCATTGACTCTGCAGAACATTGGCGACTTCTTCGCCCTATGCGCCTCAGCATCCGCTGACCCCGCTCCGTCAGTTAACGTGGCCTACCACTCCGTGGCTGAGTTGCTGTCGTTCCCAAACACTTCCACGTTCTTATAATACAGCTGACAGTGGAATATTTAGGAGCGAGGAAATTTCACGACTGGATTTGTTGCGCAGATGGCATCCTATCCCAGTTCCACGCTGAGCTCCTGAGAGTGACCCATTCTTTCACAAATGTTTGTAACAACAGTCTGCATGCCAAGGTACTTGATTTTATACACCTGTGGCCATGGAAGTGATTGGAACACTTGGTTTATTATTTGCATGGGTGAGCAAATACTTTGGGTAATGTAGTGTATATGTCTTTTTTTTTTTTTGTAAACTGTTTTAATAAATTTATTTATTTAAAAAATAAAAAAATAAACATTCTGCTTTACTGATAGATGAATATCTTTACATATACTGTTTACATATACTGAGGAGACAGTATGCATGAAGATACAGTGAACTGAAAAGCAGTTCTAGAGCCCGTAACAAAATCAAATCTGGACTCTGTGAATATAATGAGCATCACAGCAGAATAATGGCCACCTTCCTCTTGCTGATGGACACAGTCATTCTGCAGTTCAACTGTGTCACATTGAATCTCTGCAGAATACTGGAGACAATCTATCAAAGACAGTGGCTGAAGCAACTGTCAGACAGGACCCCTTCAGCCATACCCTGCAGATATTACTGTAGTGAGAGCAACGGTGACTATAGGGAAGGACAGTTGCCACTAGTTGTTGAGACTGCAGGCGAGCCCATGTTATGCCTTGATCCACATGATTAGCTGGAGATGCCAGGCTTGCTGCCACACAGACCTATGGATATATTCTGCAGCAAACGCACCACTCACACTGGCACAAACTCAGTCTCTGCCCTCTCCTCAGCTGTAGCTTTGCTCGCTTTCCTAAGAGGGAAGCTGTGTCAGTTCCTATATGAATCAGAGCAGCAGAGCAAAGTGGGGCCAAATTTGGGGGGGTGGGGGAGGAGAGTAGGTGGGATGCCTACTGAATTATGCATGGTGCCAGAAAGCTTTTATCTATGTGGACAAAGGCCCAAAGCCAGCCAGATGGGCTTTCTGCTTTACCCGTAGCTTCCTCGCGCTTGTATTTTATCTTTACTCCCAGCTTGTAATTCAGCCCGAATATCAGAAAGGGCTGGGAGATTAATTTTCTTGGTTTGCAAGGCAAAGACGAAGAGATGTGGATGTGGATGTGTGAACTGCACTCACGTTAGACGTCCAGCTGCTTAATCTACAGAAGGAATCTACAAAGAATTGGGGAAGAATTTTTTAAAAAAAAAATCTACAGTGTCAATGAGAAAAATCAAAGACAATTTCATGGTTCGGAGGTACCTATCATTCCGTGTATGTGAATTAATGCATGAGAATAAATGAATGCATTTGGCAGAAATGAACTGTGTTTTCCAATACACCTAGATATGATACATGCACACTTTCCATTATAACTGAATGCTGCTAATTAATTTCTCACCCAGTGCTCTGCCAGTCAAATGTACTAGGTACCTACTATACACAGTGGCTAATTTTATGTTAGTATTGTCAACTTTGTAGTGGCCTTGTGCCTTTGGCAGCAGTTTATCTATAGGGATTAGCAGGATCTCGCTCTGTTGTGGCCCGCCAGCAGCCAGCCGAGCTGAAAGCAGATTTGGACAATGAGGAGGTTGGAGAGGAACATGGGCCAGTCCTGGAGTCTGGGGAAGGCTCTGATGAGGACTCTGTGTTGGAGGCAGAGAGGGGGCCAGAGCTGTATGCCAGTTATCAGCTTCCTTCAGAGTCAGACATCAGTGAGGCAGACAAACAGCTGGAGCCTGTTCCCAATGTGTGCATATGCAGAGTTGCCAGACGAAGGGAACAGCTAAAGAACAGGGGTTGACTTGGAAGTAAGACCACAGGTGGACGATGAATGGCCCCTCCCAGAGGAAATAAAAGAGGAGCAATAGGGGAGTGGAGTTTGCAGGAGACAATTAGTTCGCTTAATTGGTTCAGGACTCTCCAAGACTCCTTGCCAAGTTTTGCAGATATTGGTCTGGGAACTCTCCAAGCCAGATAAGGTGTGTGACTGTAAATCCTCTCTTGAAAGACTTTGCTTGATGTGAATGAGCAGAATTCACAGTTAATTGATAAAGGGTTTTTTTTGTCGGGACAAGGAGTTTGCTTCCTGCTCTCGGGAAGCCTCAGTCAGCACAATCTCGGATTGAGTCCAGTAGTTGAAACCATTAACGGAAATCACACAATTCATTTCAATTGCACATGATGTCACTTGCTACCTTTGGCCCTCCTTTCCTCCACCTCCAACTGCTCAAATTGTCATTCCCTGACTTTTATATTAATCCAGTTTGAAGGTATCCTGCCTTCTAAAGAAATCCTGTCCTAAAGTAAACCTTAAGAGTTTCTTTCTTCTGTTAGGGAAAAAAAATCTGCACTGTTTCATCCAGAACTATACTAAGATTAGTGAGTTAATAAAAGATTGAGTGTATTAGGTTAAGTACTGCAGTCCAACAAATCAGCCTTCCCAGCCTGGCATCCTTTGATAAGGTGAACTTCAGCCCTTAAATATCAGAGTTAAGATACTCAGTCTTTAATTTAGGATTCCTTTATTGTTCTTCCTGAGTTGTGTCCTTTCTCTTACTGGAGGAAGAACATCATTATCCTCATCACAGGCACAATCATAATAAACCTTCCTTTCTACATCTTATTCTTTGTGTATGCCATGTACATAGACGGGCGCACAGCCTATCCTTGTTCATTAACAGTGATTTTGCTATGTATCAGCCTCGTACCTTTCCCAGCTGAGCCCAATCTGTTTCAGCAACATCCCCAACATCAAAGGATCCAAGTCATAATTAGTAATTTATGCAGCTTCTAATCAATGTTGAATGTGAATTTTTAATCCTTCTGGCTTTGTGTCAGGAACAGTCTTCTTCTGAGCGGGCTTTTCATCAGGAATAGAAAAAACACGTCTTGGTGACAGGACAGCCTACGTGGCTGCAGGCATTATGGGTCTTCTGGGGGAAAACTAACAAAGTCAAGCATGTGCCAACTGCAGGCTGGCACACACACACACACACACACACACACACACATGGCATGTAGCTGGGAATCTCAAATCATGATACGCCAGTTGAGCAGAGCAGGTATCAGGAAAATCCATGTATATGTGTGAACTAATTATTCCATTTTCCCAGTGATTTCAATAGAAAGGTGCCTTGCATGGTAGCCAATGTGAGGAGTCTGAAGAGACCGCATTACAGTGGCACAGCGGGTAGAATATAGTATTATAGGCTAACTCTGCCCACAGCCAGGAGCTCGATCCTGATGGGGCTCATTCTTTGATTCAGCCTTCTATTCTTCTGAGGTCGGTAAAATGAGAACCCAGATTGTTGGGGGCAATATGCTGACACTGTTAATTGCCCAGAGAGTGCTGTAAAGTACTATGGGGCAGTGCATAAATCTAAGTGCTATTGCTATTATAAAATAGGCATGGATCTCTACTGCTTGAATCCAAAGGAGTGATTGCTTCCAGGAATTGGCCAAAGTGATGTTTTGTACCCAAAGTTGAAAACACCAATGAAACTTTCCACCCCAAAATGCCAGGCTTATCTGTTCTCTCTCCACATTTCTCCTATTGTGCAATAAACCACTTTACATCACGTGATCTTCATGAACCAAAAATCACTTTTCTAATTCTAAACAATAATGAATAACAACAAAGTACCGGTAGCATTCCTGGCACCTTTGTAGTGTGCGTACGCACCAGTGGTGGGTTGCAGGTGGTACGCCCCAGTACAAGGGTACCGGAGCCTGCCCGGAGCACCGGATACCATTCCTGTACAGTGCTCTGGAGGGCCCACCCACCTGCCCGAGCTCCTTACCAGTCTTTTAAATCTTCGGTACTTCCGTGCATGTGCACAGCGCGTACAGCGCCTGCGCGACTCTCTGCTGAGCAGCTGGAATGTCGTGGAGGTTCTAATAATAATAATAATAATAATAATAATAATAATAATAATAATAATAATAATAATAATAATAATAATAATAATAATAATAATAATTTTATTTATAGACCGCCTCCTCTCCCCAAAGGGACTCGGAGCGGTGCACAGGGAAGTTAAAAAAGCAAATATAAAATACATAAATAGTTAAAATAAGAATTAAACAAATTGTCCCTGCGCTAAAACCCACTGTACTAAAACTAAACTACACCCCCCTAAAAAAAACCCAGTTAAAAACGGAAGACTAACCTAGGCCGGCCAAGCAGAAAAAGTGTGCTTTCAATTTTTGACAGAAGGAGCGGAGGTCCGTAGTTGTTCTAATTTCGGGGGGAAGGTCGTTCCAGAGGGCTGGGCCCGCCACAGAGAAGGCCCTTCCCCTGCGGACGGCACCCGGAGAAGTCCCTCTCTGTGGGAGCGGATCGGCCGCAGGGATGTATGGAGCAGAATCCGATCCCGCAGATAGCTAGGTCCCGTGCCATGGAGCGCGTCCCGTGCCATGCTAAGATGCATGCGCATGCTGCATGTGTGTGCACGCACACTGTGCGTGTCCATGTGGATGCCTCCAGGCCCATTCCAACTGTACTGGTTGGAACAGGATCGAAACCCACCACTGGTGTGCACACGTGTTTCATGGCCGTACTTACAGTACTTCAAAGGGCTGATTGGGAGGCTGGGTGATGATAGTATTGCTGTCAGCTGCAAATGTGGAGAGGGCCTTTGGTGTTCCTCATGGCAGGCGGCAAGGAAAGACAAGAAGATGAGAAGTCAGAGATGGCTATTATGAGACAATTAGCAGCTTCAAGCTGAAAGAGGATAGTGCAGAGATGAGTTCAGAGGGATCATGGCCCAAAGTCAGTATGGGAGAGGGAGGGAAAACAATTCCCACACGATTACACATTTTGCAGTTCTCTGAATGGCAAGACTTCCAGAGGTAGCAATAGGTCCACCTTAGATGAAGGAGCAGTAAAAATTCCTTGTTGGCAATATTTAAGTTTATGAACAAATATATAAAAGCAGACCTGAATGGTTTAATCACATTAAACACATATACACAGAATCATAGCGATGAACTTATACTACCACTGTTAGATTGTTCATAATTTTCTAAAGACTCAGGATATCTATGTCAGTTTTGGAAGCCATTTTTTTCTTTTTAGCTTCCTGACCGACACATATTTTAGCCTGGGAAAATGGGAGGGAGTTTTTTTGTTAGAGAGGTGGAAACAGCCATAACAACATTCCTTACTCTGGGAGTCAAGGCCATTTGCCTGCACCTGAGTGGGAGTGACTGGGGATTGTCTCCAGTCAAGTCTGAAGAATGGATTGGACCATGCGATGAACTTGTGGGTGTGGAGCAAGGTTGTGAACTTTCAACTGGGTGGGGAAAACCTGGAAGCTTTCAGATTCGCGTTTTCCCAGATGTGACAATGTGACATCTCTAATAAAGTGGAACTTTGAGGAATTTGTTGCCTTGGAGTTTTATTTCATTGTTTTTTGGAACCCTGACAGTAGTGGATTTCAAAAATTTTTAGAACATCTTCTGTAGGTGTGGCCTGCTTTGTGGGAGTGGCTTGCTGGCCATGTGACTGGGCAGGGGTGGCTTGCCAGCCATGTGACTGGGTGGGTGTGGCTTGCCGGCCATGTGACTAAGTGGGAGTGGCTTGGCAGTCATGTGACTGGGTGGCCGTGGCCAACTTGTAAAATGTGCTGAAACTCACTTAACAATGCTCTTGCTTAGCAACCAAAATGTGAGCTCAGAAACTCTGGCATTTGAAGCACGCAAGTCTTAAAGCTGTCAAGTTATAAGACCCTTGCATCCCTAACCCTTTAGGAAAAGAACCTGCAGGAGTGTTCAAACTTGATAGCTTTAAGACTTGTGGACTTCAACTCCCAGAATTCCTCCTCTCACTCTTCATCCCCCCGCCCTCCTCTCACCCTTCATCCCCCCGCCCTTGGTTCTAAACGGCACTGTAGATTTGTGGAACCTCTTCTATAGAAGAGGTTAAGACTGGCAGGAACTCATCCCTGAACCCTGACAACCTACAGATAAAGGGAGGTTTACAATTTTCCCCTGTTCACCTTCAGACTTTCACACAGCAATACTCCTGTACAGACCTGCCAAACTCAAAGTCTAGCTGGAATAGTTTTGATGGCTGAGAAATATAAAGGGTTGGAAAAAATCCCCCCCCCAATATTATACTTAAATCTTTTAAATTATATCAAGGTACATAGCTTTAACTTTATTTTGATTGAACTTTCCCCCTTTTAGTCGCCTCCCTTTTCTTGCTTTTCAGCATCTGTAATCTACTGGTTTCCTCCCACATGGTCATGGATGACAAAAGGTATCTAAGAGGACTGTAGTTTTCTGCTCTTAAGTGGATCCATGTTCATTGTGTAATATCCAATTGTCTCCTGCTTCTGTACACATTCACACATATAATTAGTTCCGTATTAATCCTGTATGGATTGCCATGCATTTCATTCTTTTTCAACATCAGCTTAATGAAGGCTCATTCTTTGAGTTAACATAATGAACCTTCCTCAAAAGGAAAACCAAATGCCCCACATTAGAGTTTCCGAAAGAACAGCCTAGATTTGCCAACATATACTTTTTGTTTTCCTGAGCTCATTTTCTGGCTCTCTTTTTTTTTTTTACTGTCTCCCTTTTTCCCCTCATTCCACCACACAGAGAGACAGGATTCACACATAACACTGACTCTTGGCTCATATTATAATAAACAATGAAATCTCCTTCAAGTCAAATGTAATTCCCAAAGACTGTAACCAACCACAGCAAGCCTACTGGTGCTCTTGGGTTCCATGGTGTAGATATTTGAGATAGCACAGATTAAGATACAACATCACTCTATTGCTGAAATTTCTGGTTACCACTTTTTTACCTGTGATTTCCTAAATAATTGAAATAGTGATGACTACAAAGGAATTTTGAAGCCATGATTTGGATGCCTTAAAGCAGTGGTATTCAACCTGGTCCCTACTGCCCACTAGTGGGCATTCCAGCTTTCATGGTGGGCCGTAGGGTTTTTGTCCAATACTAAAGCACTTTCCTTTTTTCTAATTTAATTGACTTCCCTACTTTATGAATCGACATTACTGTGGAACCGGTGGGCGGTTAGAAAATTTTACTACTAACAGAGATACAAAAGTGGGTGGTAGATATAAAAAGGTTGACTACCCCTGCCTTAAAGCATGCTGCTCGTAACTATTATTTATTTATTTATTTATTTATTTATTTATTAGATTTTTATACCGCCCTTCTCCATTTCGGGACTCAGGGCGGTGTACAGGCAACGATAAAAATCAGTAGTATAAAACATAAAATACGTTAAAAATATATTAAATGATTAGCCTGTCCTAAAACCCTACTAAAACCCCTACTAAAAACAATTAAAACTACGCCAGGCCGGCCACACGAAATAAATAGGTCTTCAAGGCCCGACGGAAAAGGCGCAGGTTCGTGGTCGTCCGTAGGTCAGGGGGTAGGTCATTCCAGAGGGCAGGAGCTGCCACAGAGAAGGCTCTCCCCCTAGGGGTCGCCAGCCGACATTGCCTGGCCGACAGCACCCTGAGGAGGCCCTCTCTGTGGGAGCGAACTGGTCGGTGGGAGGTGTTTGGTAGCAGGAGGCGGTCTTGCAGGTAACCAGATCCCTTGCCATGGAGCACTTTAAAGGTGGTTACTAATACCTTGAAGCGCACCCGGAAAGCCACAGGCAGCCAGTGCAGCTCGCTCAGGAGAGGTGTCACGTGGGAGCATCTAGACGCATCTAGATGCTCCCAGAATCCCTCGCGCGGCCGCATTCTGAACTAACTGGAGCCTCCGGGTGCACCTCAAGGGGAGCCCCATGTAGAGAGCGTTGCAGTAGTCCAGACAGGAGATGGGCTTGAGTGACCGTGCGTAAAGCGTCACGATCCAGAAAGGGGCGCAACTAGAGTATCAGGCGAACCTGATAAAAAGCCCCCCTGGCCACAGCTGTCATATGGTCTTCTAGAGACAGCCGAGAGTCCAGGAGGACACCCAAGTTGTGAGCCCTCTCTGTAGGGGCCAATGACTCGCCCCCAATGGCCAGAGATGGAACCAACTGGCTATATCGTGACGCCAGAAGCCACAGCCACTCGGTCTTGGACGGGTTCAGTCGGAGCCTGTTTCTCCCCATCCAGACTCGCACGGCCTCCAGACACCGGGACATCACTTCCACGGCATCGTTGGGGTGGTCCGGGGTAGAGATGTAAGCTGAGTATCGTCAGCGTACTGGCGGAACTCTACGCCGAAACCACGGATGATCTCACCCAACGGCTTCATATAAATGTTGAACAGGAGAAGCGAGAGGACCGACCCCTGTGGTGCCTCACTCGATGTCGACCTCTGCCCCCATGCCAACACAAATTGCGACCGGTCAGAGAGATAGGGGGAGAACCACCGTAAAACAGTGCCCCCACCCCCTCCAGCTGGCGCAGCATGATACCATGGTCGATGGTATCAAAAGCCGTTGGTCGATGGTATCAAAAGCCGCTGAGAGATCTAACAGGACCAGGATAGAGGAACAATCCCTATCCCGAGCCCTCCAGAGATCATCCACCAATGCGACCAATGCCGTCTCTGTGCTGTACCCAGGCCGGAAGCCAGACTGGCGCGAGTCCAGATAGACAGTTTCCTCCAGGTGCTGAGGGAGCTGCCACGCCACCACACTCTCAACAACCTTCACAAGAAATTGGAGGTTGGAGACAGGACGGTAGTTGGCCAAAACAACCGGGTCCAGGGAGGGCTTCTTGAGGAGGGGCCTCACCACCGCCTCTTTCAAGACGGCCGGCAGAAACCCCTCACTCAAAGAAGCGTTGACAATTCCCTGGAGCCAGCCTCATGTAACCTCCCGGGAGGCCAGTACCAACCAGGAGGGACACGGGTCCAATAAACATGTGGTGGCATTCAGCTGCCCCAGCATCTCTTTCTTAAATATGTTTTTAACATATGTGCATTATGTAATGTCTAAAAAATATCCCCACAAACACACACAGGGATACATTTCTTTTTTAATATCATTATTGCAAAAAAAAAATGATTACTACCAACCTGCCTTCCATTGAGGACCTGTGCACTGCACGAGTCAAAAAGGGGGCCGTGAAAATATTTACAGACCCCTCGCATCCTGGACATAAATTGTTTCAACTTCTACCCTCAAAATTACATTATAGCGCACTGCACACCAGGACAACTGGACACAAGAACATTTTTTTCCTGAATGCCATCACTCTGCTAAAGAAATAATTCCTTCACCACTGTTAAACTATTCACTAAGGCTGCATTGCTACTACTATTAGTCTTCTCATCTTTCCTATCACTCATCTCCTCCTACTTATGACTGCAGGACTGCAACTGTTGCTTATATCCTTACGATTTATATTGATATTGATTGTTTCCTGATTGCTTATTTGTACTTTATAATTCATGACAAGTGTATCTTGTCTTTTTATGTACACTTTTTAGGTACACCGAGAGCTTATGCATCAAAGACAAATTCCTTGTGTGTGTAATTCTATTCTATTCTGTTCTATTCTATTCTATTTTATTCTATTTATGGAAAACATAGTTGAGTGTACTTTCCTGATAAAGGATTTCACTGAGTGTAAATGTAGCCTGAGCCATTGTCCTTTGGGGATAAGGTCTTGGGTGTGTACCTGTGAATGTGTTTGTGCACACGAATCCATCCTGCTGCATCCCTATTAACTTTCCCCGATTTATAATTTTCAGTTTTACTAAGCTTTAACTTTGCACCACCTCCTTCTCCTCCTCCCCCCAGGAAGTTCAGACTCACCAAGCCTAAATAATAGCAGCTGAATCTAAACAACCTCTCTGCACAGGTATATAAATCAGCACAGCAAGACCAGTAGGAACCAAGCCGCAGGATACTTCTGATAAGCCCAATTGCTAAAACTTCCCACAGACCAGAAAGAGCCTTTGATCTCTCTGAAGTTACCTCATCCTTTACACGGGCTATTTGTCAGGAGGCAAAGGAAAGATAATAAAATGGATGCAATCAGACGACAGTGCAGCAGGCTGCGTTCCTTTCCCCAGCCTGCGTTTGCCATAAGGAACTCTCTGCGGTTTATCCATGCTCACGCCAAGTTAGGATGCACAATCTGATTATATGCAGCCCCATTCATTTGAATATGCAGGGTCATCCAGCTGTTGATGCAGCCTGGATTTTCTCTAAAGATGCAAATCAGCTCCCCTAGTAGACCAGATCGGTTTATGGATCTGTGGGACCGAAAGCCATGGGTTGGGTTTGTTGTTGCTTTTTTGCTTCCTCCGCTCCCCACTCCATTAGAAATGCTTCAATGCTGTCGGTGGAAAGCTGCAGTCCATGTGGCACATAATTTAGTTTTTCCCTTCATGGGAATCAGTGGGTCATTGTTTCCAATTAATGTGATGTTTGTAAACCAATATACTGTAACTGGGAGGAAGATGACTTAAGGGCATTCCTCTATTCCCAGAGAAAGTCTGGCCTGAAAAAGAAAATCATCAGCCTCCCTCAGCATATGCTCGGTGATTTTAAAGCCATTTTTTAAATTATTCCCCAGTTATTAATGAGCAAATGCTTTTAAGGACAATAGGGTCCTTTAAAGAAAACTCAGAGTATACAATTCTGGTCACTTGCCTATCAGCTTCTGTTCTGGATGCAGTCAACTTTCACTTCTTCCCTTGCTTCCAGTCTATTGTTAAATAGACACTTATTTATGGGAAAGGGGGGGTGATTGGAGTAGGCTCCTATAGATTATCTAAAAATACATGATTAATGGAGTGAAAATGCAGAGAAGTCCTGGAGAATCAACAGAGTTCCTATTTTTCTTTCCGTGCAGACAATTAATCAGGGTGAAGATCAAACAGTCATCATCTTGAATTCTGGCTGCAAGACAGAATGAAATGGATCTAGATAATCCATTTCACAGAGAAGTGCCTGAGGGAATTGATGTATTACCAACTGCTCAACTCACCTTGGCTAAAACAAAAATGATACCTTTACAACTGGCCTCTCTACTCCTAAATAAAGCGCACGGGAAGGTAGAGTATATTTAGCAAAGGATTTGCACCTGTTTTGAAAAAGGAAGGTGGCATTTTTCCATTCTGCCGTAGCTGCCTGCTAATAATAACCAAAATATTTTTTTGTTATTATTAAATCATCATTATTCCCAAGTGGAATGAACCCAATTCAACACCGTGAATGAAATTGAGAGGCTAAAAGCAAGTCTGTGAAAACTCTTGATAATCATAAATCATTTGGGTGTTTAAAAAAAAACCCACAAACGTTTCTTGATAGCTTTCAAGGTCATCAGCTGTTCACAACTGAAACGTCAAAAAAAACCACAGCTTTGTAAGGGAGTCCCTAGACGTCTTTATCAGGGGCAGATTATCAATTATTCTATCCACATTCCTCAACATACTCTGCAAAATTATCACAGTAAGCCTCCAAGGGTCGTAACAATCTCCAATGGATAAGGATTGGAGAGGCGATTTTTTTTCCTTTTTCTTTTTTTACCATTGATTGGGAAATTCACTTAAAGAAAAAGGACTGGCCGAAGGAGGAAGTTATCCTCCCTACCATCACCGTCCTTGATCAGGTTTTCAAATGGGCTCCTTTGGTTCATCTCATGTTCGGTTCCATTAATCATGAATTTTTCTCTGTTTGGTCTAGCTTTGCTGCTTATGATTCCTATCTGGAATCGTTGGCAGGGCCAATTCAGGACAAAAGAATGGGAATTATCTCTTTCCTTTCTTCCTTTTCATTTGACTAATTTGCTGCTTATTGGAGTTGCTGTTTGAGCTCAGGAATGATTGAGAGCCCCCAGTATGGGTATATTGGTTGCAGCTCTCCATTCCAGAAAGCTGCTGTGAAGATAAGAGATAAACACTCCTTTTATTACCTGGAAATGGTAAATTAGGCACGAGGAAAGCTCCAGTCTGCAGCATGGATGAAATCCAGCAGGTTCTGACAGGTTCTGGAGAACCGGTAGTGGAAATTTTGAGTAGTTTGCAGAACTGGTAGCGGAAATTTGGAGTAGTTCGCAGAACTGGTAGCGGAAATTTTGAGTAGTTTGCAGAACCGGTAGTGGAAATTTTGAGTAGTTTGGAGAACTGACAAATGCCACCTTTGGCTTGCCCCAGAGTAGGGTGGGAATGCCCACCAAGCCACACCACGCCCACCAAGCCACACCCACAGAAACAGTAGTAAAAAAAATTTGAATCCCACCACTGGTCTGCAGCCATAACCCAGCCCCACACATTGGTTTCAGATGTAGCCTAGGAGTTTCTTAGAGAGACAGAATCTCTCTGGTCCTAAGCATCCGACCTTAGCTCTTTTTCGGAGGTCCCAATCACCATCCCTTCGCCCATATCCAAGAAAACACTCTCGTCAACAGCTAATCAGAGATTAAAATGTATTCCTGCTCGGCAAGGCTTAATCCTCATTGTTGTAAATTAATCCTGTTTTATAGTGTCACTGCTGCATGGAAGCACAGGGAGGATACTTTAGAGATGGACGGTCTAAGCTTTCATTTTTCTAAAACCATACCCTCTCCTTGAAAATGTCCCCTCTGCATTGCGATTCAGCTTTAAACTAACCTCCATTTTGTCCAGCTAAAGATATAATAAAACTTCATCGTCATGCCAAGAAGAGATTTATTTTATTTTTTTTAAATAGGGGTCACTGCAAGGGAGAGGAATAAGTGACTGTCCTTTGAAACTGCCTTATACAGAAGCAGATTCTTGATCTACCTAACCCAGTATTGCTCTATTCTGGGAGACAGTGATAATACATTTAGGAAGTTAGCACCCACCCCTCTCCTAGGAAAACATGATATTTTAGGAAATATTAAAAGGGCAGAATATTTCCCCTAAAAGGGAGGCAGAAACTCAGCCCCCCCACACCTTTGTCAATGGGCCATTAAGGCCTGAGCCAGTGTATTCTACATAACAACCATCCTTCAGGCAGAGCCAGAATAGGAGTCCCAAAGCCCTTACATTACATCATCACCCAGCAAAGGCTCAACCAAGCCTGGGACTCAGGACAGCCTACAGAGTTGCCTCTGCATGGCCCTATGCGAGCCTGACAACCAATCAGAATACAAGCTCAAATTCAAAAGCCCAGAGAGGGTATAAAATTGAGGCACTCTCAGTATCTCTTCCCTTCCCACCCCCCAGCCCCCAGGACCTCAAACCATGTGGTCCTGTCCATCATCAATAAACCTTCTTTCCAAGCAACTTCCCTGAATCCAGTGTCTTTTTCCCCCCACTTGTAACTCAACCCAGATGGATATTTCTTCCAACATATACAACCCCAAGACTATTCTCATTTTTGCTCCCTGACCTCTCTGAAGGGTGCTGGGAATTATAGTTTATCAATATCTGTTGGTTTATAGTCTCTCCCTTATTTCTCTATTACGGAAACCTAGGACTTTCTCCACACACAGCATGCGCTCTTTTATTACCCATGGACAACATTTAGCTGAGTCATATGATGCTTGTTGCTTATTACAACAACGAATAATCGCCCCCTTATTTATATTACTGCAACCTAGCTGACTGAACTTCAGCACCCTTGTGAACCTACCAGTGAGTGTAAGAAACCCAGGTTCCTAAGATGGTAGCAGTTTTTGCTTCTGATTTATTTCTGGATCCCATTAAAATTACCATACCACGCATTTTGGTATCTGGAGGTGGGAGGGTGTCAGAAAAGCATCTGGGAATAACTAATTAGCAAATACAATGGATGATTTAAATTGGGGCCAGTGACAGCCAATCACACGTGATGGAGGTAGTGGGGGCAATGGGTGGGAAGAACATTTTACTTGATGGATAATATTTAATGCTATAAAGGAAAATACGAACCTCAGGCACCGGGTGGTGATTCATAAACACATACACAGAGTAACATTTAAAAATAAGTTGGACGCAATAGCAGCGCATCTGTTCTCCAGTTGGCAAAAGCATGTGATGCAAGGCAGATCATGTTGCTGTCTGCTGCAATCTGTGCTGCACAGGGGACATCACTGATTTAACTCTCCTAAGTAAGAACCGGGTTCAGGCTAAGTAATAAGCAAATTATTCAAATAAAATGAACAAAGGTTCGGGATCTGTTGCTAGAAAACAAGTGTGTCAGAAGGTTGCAGATGCGATCATGTTTCAGGATCCCTCTGCTCTTCTCATTTAATGTTCCCTGTCTTTAGCATTAAGCAATCAACAATTCTAATCACTTACCCACTCTTGCATTTTGCTAGTCTATGGGGGAGTGTGGAAAGAATGAAAAGGCAATTCAAAAAGGCAATTAGATGCCCTGCTGTTGATGTGAGACTGTGCAGTCCTGTATATCCATATATATCCTTGCACATATCAATATCTCTTTCCCAATCCCTGGATCCCCACCATTGTTGCTGGAAGGGAGGGAGAGATTTCAAAATGATAATAACAGAATAATAGAGTTGGAAGAGATCTTGGAGGTCTTCTAGTCCAACCCAGTCAAACAGAAGACCCTATACAACCCCAGACAAGTGGTTGCCCAGTTTCTTCTTAAAAACCTCCAGTGTTGGAGCATCTACAACTTCTGGAGACAAACCATTCCACTGGTTAATTCTTCTCACTGTTAGGAAATTTCTCCTTAGTTCTGGATTGGATCTCTCCTTGATTAGCAATGAATGGAAACTCAGAGAGGATGAGGAGGTAGAAACAGTTTCAAGAAACCACCTAAGAAGCCATGCTTTAAAGGACATTCTGTACATCTGTTTTGATATCATTGCTAACGATTTCTTCACATTGGTGGTTACCTTTTACATCTCTACGTAGTAGCTCACAATTTAGAATTGTACCAGGACCTATAACCATGATGACCTATGGCCTGCATGCTGGAGGTGGCATGAAGACCCCTCTCTGTGGGCATGCGCACCATTGCCAGCTGGTCTTTGGGTTTCTGGAGGTACATATGCGCACCAGCCGGCTGGCTTTTGTGCATGCTGGAGCACTGGAAACCTGAAGACCAGGTGGCCGATGCCTGTGTTCCTATTTGAGCACTCAGTACTGAAAAGGTTCACCATCACTGACCCATAATTTGAAAAAAAAATATTATTTCAAAATATCCAGCAGAGGGGACTTCCGGTTCCGGCTCCAGCGGCGACGGGCGAGCCTAGCGCTCGCTCGCCATTTTGTTTCTTTTTCTGCCCCCCCCCCGGGGGCGAGACGCCCCTTTTTGGGGGGTCTCCCATAAAGCCGGCTCGCCTGGGACGCTTCCCCCCAAGGCGGTGGGGGAAGCGATCCTTGTCCTCGGCTTAGGTGAAGGAGAACATGCTGCGGGGGGTTCTCCCTTCGCCAAAGGAATACGGCGCCATTCGCAATCATGAAGAGGGCTAAACGGATGAGTCGGAAGGCTTCCCGAGGCTTCAGCTGCGAGGGGAGAGTGAGTGTTTAAAAAACTTTTTTTTTTCTGCTGTCAGCCGGGCTGAAAGGACTGGGAGGGGGGTGTTTGTTCCTAAAAAAAACCCCTCGGACTTAAGCGGCACTCGGAAATGGCTTCTCGCGGCGAGAAAGCGGAAATCTTTAATCCTGACTGTTTGCAGCAAGGGAAAGTGATCTGCGGTTGTTTGCAACAATGTTTCTAGGTCTGGCTGAAACAATCTATTTTACCACTCTCTCCTCTGGGCTCTGAGCTTGGGCGGTGGAAGATGGCTTCTCTTTTGTCCCTGCCTGACTATTTCACTTATGGAAAATTCCCAGCGTCTCTTTGCAATTTGGACTTCCTCTGGATATTAATGAAGAATTTTTTTTTCTTTTTGGATTTGTGATTTCTTTTCTGGAGTACCTTTGCTGTTATACTTATTGAGTTGGAAAATTGTTTCTCTCTTGGTTCCTGAACTTTATAACTTTACAACCCTGAACTGAACTTTTGGCTCCTGAACTGCCTCACCAGCCCCACCCAAAAAACGCCATTTTAGTGGCATTGATTTTAACAACTAATCATGGCACAAGAAACAGCACTGGCAAGTTTAGAACAAAGGATGGCTTCTCTTGAATCTGTTATACAAACTTTGGTACAAGAAACTAAGGCCCAGAGGGCAGAAAATATTAACTTTAAGAAGGAGTTATTGGATACACGGAAACAACTGCTGGAAAACACACAGAAGAACGAAGAATTGGAAGGGGGGCTGGTGGGGGCTAAGGGAGAGATTAAAAATGTTACTAATGAAGTTGTGGAAATAAATGGGCATGTGTCTAGGATTGATATGGAAAGATTGACATATTTTTTGAGATTTCAGAATGTTTTTGAGGAATCTGGTGAATGCCTCCCTGATCTTATGAGCACAATTTTAGCAGACTATTTACATAAACCTAAGGATGAAATCAGGGGGGACATTGACCTAGCCTACAGAATTAACTCAGCATATGCCAGGATAAATGAAGTACCTAGAGAGATACATGTGAAATTTGTTAGAAGGTCAACCAGAGAAGAAATCCTGAAAGTGCAGAGAGGTAGTCCATTAATCTACCAACAAAAAGAGGTTGCTATCTTGAAGCAGATCCCAAGAAAGATTAGAGATGCAAGAAGGAAATTTTCCTTCTTGTCTAAAACATTGTTTGATCACGGGATTTGGTTCAAGTGGGTGACACCCGAAGGGATGCTGATGTTCTGGGAAGGAGGAAGAGTGAGGATTAAAACAGTTGCTGAGGCGGAAGCCTTTCTTAAAAAACATTCCTCTATCCTGGGGGAAGATCCAGGGGGGACGGAGGGGGCCATGGCCCCGCCCACTGGGGGCCAGGGAGGAGAAAAAGAAGATACAATTGCCAAGAGACTTAGATCGAAAAAATAACTTTGCCTTGATTTTTCTGATTAATTTTGCATAATATTTGTATTTGGATTTTTTGTAAATGTCTGACAGCATGGAACTGAGAATTTAGGTATATGTACTTGCTTTCACTTTGTAGTGTTATGAAAAATGTTTTTTTTTATTGTTATCAATGTATTTTGAGGTCCCGGAAGGGCCGACGACTTTGACGTGAATGCTCTCAAAATTTCTTTGTATCCCTTACCCCACCCTACAGAAAAAATGTAAAACCAATAAAACTTTTTCAATATAAAAAAAAAAAATCCAGCAGAGGAAAAGACAGGGAAGCAGGTATGATTTATTTTTAAAAATTTTCTGCTACAGCCAACCACCAGAGTCACAGGATTGCCAGCTACCGTGTTTCCCTGAAAATAAGACTGAGTCTTATTTTCTTTTGATCCCCAAAATAAGCGCTTGGCCTTATTTTCGGGGAGTTCTTATTATTTTTGAGGTGCAGGAGACAGAGAGCGTGGTCACCTCAGGGCTGCTGTTGTGTTGCAATAGTTTCGGGGAGGGCTTATTTTAGCCCATGAGCTCAAAAGCCCGATTGGGCTTATTATCCAAGGAGGTCTTATTTTCAGGGAAACAAGTAAATATCAGGTATATTTTCATACCTGATATTTTACATTTCCATTCTTATCAACAGAGTCTGAAATGACCAATAGAGAATAGCTGTGTGCTTTTCTCAGAGTTGGGATTAGGGATCCATACAGAAGTTGCTTGCAAACCATTCAGATTAAAAACAGTAACCCGAATCCAGGGCTTAAGGACCAAATATGCATCACAATGCACTCCTTATCTACCCTTAGACATACACTGGCACCATCGCCATGTCCAGGCATTTGCAAGCCACCTGTCTGAAAGTGCTTGCATGCAACTGAAGGCATATGACAAATATTCTTCTATCACTCATGCGTATTTGGCTCATTTAGCATTCTTTGGATGCAGGCCTGCCAACTTGTTCAGTTTGACAGAGAGACATCTAATGGTAAGGCTAATATCCTTCCTCTCAGCTTTCACTGATGTTTCCTAAGCAATGTTATTGTCAATTAACCTAAATTGCCCCCAGGTTTGAGCTAGATTTGCTAGATCAAGGCCAAAATAATAATTAAAACAACAACAACACAGTTTGGACACCTAGGCATAAAGCACTCCAGTTCATTCATATTTAGTCATGCTTTAAAATTAAATTTTGCGGACAGGAGACTTGGCTCAGAGGAATAATAATAATAATAATAATAATAATAATAATAATAATAATAATAATAATAATAATAATAATAATAATAATAATAATAATAATAATAATAATAATAATAATTTTAATTTATATCCCGCTCTCTCTCCCCAAGGGGACTCGAGGCGGGGCACAGGCAATTAAAAAGAAAAGAAAATGCGCATTTAGAAAGTCTCTGTCTCATTCCCCAGTCGAAAAGATTCAGTTGTAGGCAATGGGAAGGGATCTTTTATTGGATATCGTGAAGAAAAACTGCCAGAATAACACTATATATTTTATAGAACCCCAAATCTTCAGCTTTAACGGGTTTTTATGAGCTTATAGTGGGTTGAATATCACACTCCAGGAACCCCATTCAGGTCAAATGCACATTCAGCCATGAAACTAATCGGGTACATTAATACTATTCTCTCTCTTCTTAATCAACTTTACGGGTTGGGATAAAGATAAAATCGAGAGGGGAGCACATTACATACCCAATATAGAAAGGTACAATTTAAACACAGTTCCTCTGCCTTTCTAGGAAATAGCGAGAAAACAACTTTACTTGGAAGTGATAGTAGCATTCTCCAACTTGGAAGCATCCTAGTATGTTGGACCAAATCTCATCATTCCCATCCAATATGAGCCAGATACTGGACGGCATCAAGTTGGAGAAAGTGAGGTTACATGTAGAAAAATATTTTGCTCTCCTACTGAGCTCAGCAACTTATCTACCCGTCCCTTCGACGTCTATAGAGATTCTCGGTCATCCAGGTCATGGTTGTCCCTAAGGTACCTTTCCCCCCCAAGGCAACTGCACTTTCTGTTATAATATTCATGACTGGGAGAGACATGGTAACAAGGTCAGCCAATGAATAGGCATAGCAACTAAGTCAGCCAATGGGAGCTTAAACAGATCTGAGTCTGTGCTGAGAATTGAAACTGAAACAAGACAGATCTCTGTTTGCTCTGAACTCTGAGATGAAGCTGTTCGCTCCTGCCTATGTTTGCTTGTAACTACTACTAAGATGGAGAAAACCTACATTGGTATTGTACATTTATCTTCATATGTTAATAAGTATATAAAGAAAATAAGTCAGCAAGTGTCATTTTGCCTCTTTATAAATCTATGGTGAGGCCCCATATGGAGTATTGTGTACAGTTCTGGTCACCATACCTTCAGAAGGATATAATGGAAAAGGTGCAGAGGAGGGCAACCAGAATGATTAGGGGGCTGGAACCCCTTCTTTACCATCTGAGGCTGCAACGGCTGGGCCTCTTCACTTTAGAACGACGGCGCCTGAGAGGTGACCTGATTGAAATCTATAAAATCATGCCCGGTGTGGACAAAGTAGAAAAGGAAAAACTGTTTTCCCTATCGCACAACACTAGAACTAGGGGGCACTCCATGAAACTTTTGGAAGCTAGACCTCAAACAAATAAGAGGAAGTACTTTTTCACCCAGAGGATCACTGGTCTATGGAACTCCCTGCCAGAAGAAGTGGTGACACTTGTCAGCCTCGACACCTTTAAGAAAGGATTAGACGAGTTCATGGAGAACAAGGGTATCCATGGCTATCATGATGCATGCCTAAGGACACCCTCCGGGATGGAGAGATAGGCAGGATATCTCTCAATGTCATTTGCAGGGAATCCTAAGCAGGTGAAGACATCTGCTTGGGAATACCCTGAAGCAAATGGTGAGCCACTGTGTGAGACAGAATGCTGGACTGGATGGGCTGTGGCCTGTTCCAGCAAGGCTCTTCTTACGTTCTAAGTTAAGGATCCAGCTGAATCAGTTATCTGTGTGAACTTTCTGGATTTGATTTTTCTGCAACAAACTCTGACACTTTCTGGTTTTTCTTTGCAGACGTTTCACTTCTCATTCAAGACGCTTCTTCAGCTCTGAAGCTCCTTGGGTGGGAAGCGAAACATCTTCAAAGAAAAACCAGAAAGTCCAGTTGCCTCTTTAAAAAAAAAAAGCCACCTTTGGGACTCCCTGTTCTTGCCCATCTCCTCTTTTAACTCATTATTAAATACTTATTGATCCAATGCTGGCAAATGAGAAAATGCTGGCCTTGGGGCGCTGGTCTTAGAAAGCAAAGCAAAAAGGGCAGCAGCTGGAGGAGTGAAGGATACCGCCAAAATCTTTGGTTCAATTTCCAAACAGGGAGAGATCCACAGATAAGCCTTACTTTGGGCAGAAAATTATCCTCCCGAGAGAAACCCAGCACTTTCTACCCCAATGGCAACTTTTAACACAAGGCCTGCACTTCCTTTCTAATATGGTATTTAGTGGAGATGGGCTGTTGCCATGGCAATTGCTCTCCTGGGCCTGAACTGCCCAGGAGGCTGACCTTCCCATTTAAGCAGAATTCAGAGGTCTCGTTCAGCAGCTCTTGAAGAATTAGCTGCCCAGTGAGGGAAGTGGATTTTGGAAAATGGAAGTGAGAAGAAGTAGGTTTTCTCAGCCCTCTGGGATAAAGAAGCTGGCCTCGGCTTTGCTCATCCAGGTGTTTTGATGGTTTGGGGTTTTTTAAGGGCTTTTCTTGGAGTACAGGGATGTGATTGAGCATCTAACATTTCAGTCTCTTGCTGTTCAGCTGGCTGGAACTAAACAGGCCTGCAGGCCCCCCCAAGAGGGGCTGCGAATCTAATATTCCTCCGGCAGCATTAATACCAATGGGCAGCCAATGCATGGCTCTAATCTTTTCCCATTTTGCTTGTCTGCTACAGGATCTGACCTCCCTTTCAAGCTTTGAAGGCTGAGCCAAGCGGAGGCGGCGGGTTTGGCTCGAGATGAAGCCCCAGGAACAACTGCATCCACACTGATGAGAGTCGGGCCTCTTCCTTCTCTAGCATCATCTTTGTAACCCAGCTCCCCCCAGCCCCCCCCCATCCAATCCAATGGCTTCCAGGTCTGCCACCAGCCTCCCAATACACTTCGGTGCCAGCCGGTGGTCAGATTTAGACATTCTGTTTATTTAAACGGCTTTATACAGAAATGGATATATGTGGCAGCCAATCAGCTGTATCAAGCACACAAAATGGTTTTCTCTGGCCTTGAAAAGACTGGACTGGGGAGGGTGAGATGCCGATCCAAGTGTGACCCATAATTATTGCAGTCACTCGCTATTCCTCTGATAGCAGCTCCTTCCCCAAGCGTGAGTGCCTGGTTTAGACGCAGAAACACATACAGGGAGACCAGTGGTGGGGTTCATTTTTTTTTTACTACCGGTTCTGTGGGCGTGGCTTGGTGGGTGGGGTGTGGCTTGGCTTGGTGGGCGTGGCTTAATGGGCGTGGCAGGGGAAGGATTCAGTAAAATCCTCATTCCCTCCCCATTAGCTGTGATTTGGGAGGCAGAGAATAGATGGGGGCGGGGCCAGTCAGAAGTGGTATTTACCGGTTCTTCAAACTACTCAAAATTTCTGCTACCGGTTATCCAGAACTGGTCAGAACCTGCTGAATATCACCTCTGAGGGAGACCAAGTGCTAAAAACGGATATAGTATCTATTGGGTACTGATAGTACATAACAGGTTAGTTAGTATCCAATAGGTCAATACCTATGCATATAGATGCATAGATCCCCTGCATATAGATCCCCTGTCACAGAATAAGGAATTATTATAGTTGGTCGCCCAGTGAGCCAGATGTTTAGACCGGATTTGCCATTATCTACCTCTTAAGTCCTTCCTTCCTAAGGACCTGGGCTAGGCCGATGTTGTTCTTTGATGGTGTTAAGTATTGTTGCAGGATGCAAGGTGTCCTCAGTAAAGCTGTCTTTTGCAATTGACTGATGGTGATTTATCAATGGTGTTCAAGTGGATCACCTATTATTATTGGTAACAGCATTGTTTTCTTTTGCCACAGTCATTCAACTTCCATTTACAGGTGTTTATATTATTATTTGTTGTGATTATGGAGCTTCCCAACTCCCATCAATTCTGGATGATTTGCAAATTGTTAAGAAACATTTTAAAAACAATGAAAAACTGAATTGAGAATAAATTGGGAATGAGCTAGTCTCTATCTTTTAGGACATGTTCTAGTCCCTTTTCCTGACTGAACCCTCCAAAATAAACTTCATACACCTAAATACTTAAGAAGTTGGAAAACAATACAGGTAGTCCTCAACTCATGACCAGAATTGAGGCCAAAATTTATGTTGCTAAGTGAAAAATGTATTGAGTTTTGCCCCATTTTATGACGTTTCTTGCCACAGTTGTTAAGTGGTTCAATAAGTAACATGGTTGTTAAGGGAATCTGACTTCCCCATTGACTTTGCTGGTCAGAACATCACAAAAAGTTATCACATGAGCCCAGGACATTGCAATGGTCCTAATTATGAAACAGTTGCCAAGAATCTGAATTTTGACCACAGGATCATGCAGATCTGCAAAGGTTGTAACTATGAAAAATGGACATAACTCACTATTTTCAGTGCCATTGTAACTTCAAATGAATATTACAGTTCACTAAATGAACTATTGTATGTTGAGGGTTACCTGCATCTAGAGCAGGGATAGTCAACCTTTTTATACCTACCACCCACTTTTGTATCTGTTAGTAGTAAAATTTTCTAACCGCCTACTGGTTCCACAGTAATGGTGATTTATAAAGTAGGGAAGTCAATTAAATTAAAAAAAAAAAAAGGAATGCTTCAGTATTGGACAAAACCTCTACTGCCCATCATGAAAGCTGGAACGCCCACTAGTGGGCGGTAGGGACCAGGTTGACTACCACTGATCTAGAGCTTCTGAACTCCAGCAGATTTATCACAAAAAAAGGTCAGTGAATTAAAAAGTTCTGATTACTCCATTTTTGGGGGCAATAGCCACTTGGAAAATGCAATTTTGTGTGTGTATGTGTGTGTGTAGAGGGAGTGGGGAGATTGCTATTCCATATGGAAAATATGCAGCAAGTCCCATAGTTTTGTCACTCAATCTTCTTTTTACTGGGTTTGATAATTCACTGAATTTGACAATTCTTGCTATATCATATGCAGGTGCTGGGAAAGAACAGACTACAGATTCAAAGATGAAAGCCAGGAAATCTCAAAAGCCAAGGGTTGTAAACTATAGGCCCCGTGGGACAAAACCCAAGCATCTTAAGTCCTATACTACAGTTGCAGCTTGTAGGCAGAAAATATTAATTAGTTAATATTAGCATTCTAGCTGGGAACAAATGCACAAGTAGCAATGTGAATGTATTAGTCTGAGCTCTTATGCCCACATGCTTGCTTCCACATCACCTTCCTCTCAAGCAAGCCACATTCAGTACTCCCTGGGGTCTCAGGCTTTGAGAAGTGTCATGTTCTTGAAGTTTAAAGGCAGAAACCTCACATTCAGTTTTCTTCAGCATCGTGTAGAATTCTTGTACAACTCCTTCTGAGCGGCTTCATTGATAAATATTTCCACACAGTCCTAGATTACTCAAACCTGTGGTCTCTAGGATTAACACCTATTTGAATAAATCCACTATATTGATAATTTTTTTAAAGAAAAAATTATTTCAGTACAGACAATGGGACAGTAACTTCCAATGTATTTGTTGGCAGCAGAAACACACAGCTTTGTCAGTCAATAATTCACAGTTGTTTCCTGGAGCTTCTACCCCAGGCCTAACGACAGGGCTGGATCCGTAGAACAGGGACTACTGCAGCGTACATCTAGACCGCAGGTCAATCGGTATATTTTCAGTGCAACACCATTAAACGTGGAAGGCTGAGATTCTCTAAAATTGCCTTGCCCAACCAAATGCCTTCCAAATTTGTGAAGACACCTATAATTCCTAGCCAGTGCTGTCAAACAAAATTCCGTGTTACTTATTTTGTATAACCAGAAAAATTAATTACTGAGAGGGATGTATTTCAGAAACATGACAGATGGCTACTTCAGGCAGAGACATTTTTTAAGCTATTATTCTCAAAGGGATAGGAGATATACATTCCAGTGATAGGAAACTTCCAGTCAAAACCCAAAAGATACAACTCCCCAAGGACAGATTGGTGCATGGTAGAGATAGTGAGAGAATGCAGCAAGGCCCTACACTAGTGGCAGGATACAATTTTTTTTACTACCGGTTCTGTGGGCGTGGCTTGGTGGGTGTGGCTTGGTGGGCATGGCAGGGGAAGGATACTGTAAAACATCAAATTCCTTCTCCACTCCAGGGGAAGGCTACTGCAAAAGCCCCATTCCCTCCCGATCAGCTGGGATTCGGGAGGCAGAGAATAGAAAGGCTAGTCAGAGTTGGTATTTACTGGTTCTCTGAACTACTAAAAATTTCCACTGCCGGTTCTCCAGAACTGGTCAGAACCTGCTGAATACCATCTCTGCCCTACACCCAGAAAAAAAAATCATCAAAATCAGAAAGTGTGCCATAGGGCACGCTTGAGGCAAAATACTATGTCTAATGGACCACTTTGGAACATCAATACATTAAAAGTGATAACTCTCACACTTCCCTATTTTCTATGAGTTTGGCAGTTCAGACTTCCTCTCCTAGTCTAATGGGGGATATCTTCCATTTTTCAGAAAGCATCACTTAGCTGATGCATTGACTTCAAAACCCTGAGTTTAATTAATCAACTATAAGCCTGTGGAAGCATTCTGGATGGGTTTGCCAATTGTTTTTTTGGCAGGGCTCCCGTGCCCATAACTGCTCCCTGACCGCAAAAATTTAGCAGATAAAATGCATTTCCTATTGTTTCATCACCAAACTGAGAAACAGCATCGTCTGTTAAATTTCAGCTTGGTAGACATACGCATAAACACTGTGATGATGAAATTTTTGGAGCACGCCTACCATGGAATTTTTCATTAGAAACCTTGGAAAGGAACACAAATAGACCTTCAGTTACATATGTGTTAATTTTTTTAACAAAAAAAGAAAGAAAAATGTTATCTTAGAATAATACAGAGTGAATTCCAATGAATGAATTTGAATTAAACCAGGACTGTGTCATCTGATGGCTTTAGGTATATTACAACTATCTGTCATTCTGCAGAGACAGAACATTTCAATTTAAACCTTATGACAGGATCATCAGCTCTACATATCTTAGCCAATGGGGATTTATGGCCCATTATCTTGAGATAAATCAAAATATTCATCAAAAGAATCTGCCTTCAGAAAACCTAGAGCAAGCAGTCGGCAATCTGACATAAGAGTACAATATGTTATGGGCTGCAATTCAAAAAAGACCTTCTGCTACTGGAGATAGCTGGGAGTTGAGACCCATATATATGAATGGTAGCTGGAGGCTATTCCTACTCTGGGATAGTGAAGGGAAATTACCAATATGTACATATTGTCATCACACCTGTTTTTATTGCCATAGGACTGCTGGTCAGCCTAGATGAATTAATGGATGTTTCTGGATATCGTGTCTGATATTTCTCTTGATGTCCTACTTCTTAGACAGAAAGACTAAGAGTATTCACTGAGAATTGATCTTTCTTGATGTGGATGCTTTATTGCTAAGAATAGACTGAGGATAGAGTAGGGTCTGCTAATATCACTGGGTGATTTGCAGTAGATCATCAAGGTTTCTCATTTGCCACCAAAAAAAGCATAGATGCTCTTTCCTAACCTTGCAGTGGTGAAATGAAGAAAGGTTGGGATAAACAGCAATGGGAGGGCTAAGTCCAGGTCTACTTCTCAGAACAAATCCCAGCACTTAGCACAGTAATGGTGAACCTTTTTATCCTCACGTGCCAAAATTGTGCCCCACATCAACAATGCAATGCGCCCCCCCCCACCTGTGCATGCATGTGCGACACCCCACCACCACCACCCGCACAAGGGGAGGGAATTTTCACCCTCCCCTGGCTCTGGAGGCTTTCTTCGAGTCTCTGGGAGGGCGAAAACAGCCTCCCCCGGGCTCCGAAAGCCCTCCAAAAACCTCCTGGTCCCAAAAATGTAGGGTGGGTGGTGTGCTGCACACACCTTGCGCATGCCCATGCATCTCCCACATGCATAGATGCAAAAAAAATTTTTTTATTTTAATTTTTTTATGTTTTACAATATTCCACCCAGTGCTATACAAAACGAAAGGAAGAGTTGGTTCTTCGGATATCTTCAATTATCTTTAGGATCTCCAAAATCCACGTTCTCTGGGTACAGGTGTCGAGGCATCCAAAGTTCCAATGCATAGTCCACAAATGGCTTCCAAATCTTCCAAAAAATGTCTTTTTTATAGACCCCCTCTCTAAATTTAATATCACAAGTCATTTTATCATTTAAAGCTAATTTCCACATTTCACAATACCACTCTTCTATTTTAATATTTACCTCTATTTTCCAGTATCTTGCTATTATAATTCTACCCATTATAATCATAATTCTAATCAATTCTTTCTCATATTTTGTTAATTCTAATTCCTTAATTATCAATAATAATATAGTTTCTGATCTCAATGTTATTCTTTTCTTCATCATTTCAAACATCGTTTTCTCCAATTGTTGCCAAAACTTTTTAATTTTTCCACATTTATACCACATATGTTCATAAGTTCCCAATTCCATGTTACATCTCCAACATTTATTACTAATTTTTTTATCCATCAATGATAACCTTATATAGATGCAAAATTTAGCTGGCAGGTGAGAGGCACGCATGCATATGTGCAGTACAAGCTGCTCTGGGCAACGTCTCGCGTGCCCACAGAGAGGGCTCCGCGTGCCACAGGTTCACCATCACGAACGTAGCAGTTTTAATAGCAATAACACTTAGGCTTATATACCGCATCACAGTGTTTTACAGCTCTCTCTAAGCAGTTTACAGAATCGGCACATTGCCCCCAACAATCTGGGTCCTCATTTTACTGATTTCGGAAGGACAGAAGGCTGACTCAACCTTGAGCCGGTCAGGATTGAACTCCTGTCAGTGAGCGGAATTAGACTGCAATACTGCATTCTAACCACTGCGCCACCATGGCTCTTACAGTGTAGATGTTTTGTCCACCAGGTACCGATTGGAAGAAAATCTGGTCTGAAGTCTGCCGTTTAATTGTTTGTTTGCTGATACTTGAATGCCGCCTCAGTCCTTGATTCTGCACAGCTCATAAAGCAGTACAATGCAATATAACAAATAAACAGAAAGCAAAACAATCTATCTGCATAATTGCATTCATCAGCCCTCTGTAGATCACTGTACAGCACAACCATAGCTCCGTAGATAACATTTATTCTCTGATCTTCCTATGGAAGAGTGTTTCAGCTGCCTTCTTGAATATTAAGAAAGGAGAAACCGTGATCTGGGAGAGGGGAGAGGGACTGGATAGTGTTCCAGAGGGTAGAAACCATAATATAGAATAGGCTAGAGCCAGTTTGGTCTAATGGATAGGGCGGCAGTCTAGAAAGCAGGAGATGGTGAGTTCAAGTTCTGCTTTAGCCATGAAAAGCAATGGATGACTTTGGGCCAGTCACTGTTTTTCTCTCTCAGCCCAACACACCTATGCTGCCCCACTTACTCACACACATGTAAATATGTTTTAGAGAGTTTATTAATGTTCCGCAGCAGTTCCCTTCACCCAGCCTCAGAACTGTCCGAAATAAATCCAGCCACAAGCAGGGCAAGATTAGTCCACAAGGGAATAGCCAATAGTCCACAAAACAATAGAAAGTTGTTCCAAAAAGTAGGTTCATCAAACAAACTTAAAGCCGCCAGACAAATGTGAAAGTATATCCACGAGTGCTCACTTGCCAAGAAAAGTTCGGAGTCTCCAAGGCACCAAGTCAAGCAGGAACAAACACACAGCCATAAACCAAACACATTGTTCCCAGCAACGCCTTCCTTTATCTCAGTGGTTCTCAGTTATTGTCTGTCAGGCCCCCCCTAGGAAGAAGAAAACATTTCGCGCCCCCCCCCAGCCCCGGAAAGCGCCCCCCCAGCCCCGGAAAGCACCCCCCCAGCCCCGGAAAGCGCCCCCCCCCAGCCCCGGAAAGCGCCCCCCCCAGCCCCGGGGCTGCCCCCTCCCTTCTTTCCCTCGCCTCCTTCCGAGCCAAGGATATTTATTCTCCTTGGTGCCGCCGTTGCCTTCTCTGCATGGCCCGAGCACCTGTTCCTTACTGCGATGGTCTCAGCAGCTCCCAGCGCTCCCAACGCAGCCAGTCGAAAGCCGGGAGGGAGGCCGCTTTTCCACGCCGTGGAAGGGGGTCGCCTCCCTCCCGGCTTTCGACTGGCCGCGTCCAGGCGGGCAGCGGGCAAGAGCCGTGAGCGGGCAAGTCGGGTGGCGCGCTGGGAGCTGCTGAGCCGGGCGGCGCGCTGGGAGCTGCTAAGGAACAGGCGCTCGGGCCATGCGGAGAATGCAACGGTGGTATCGGTCTTTCCGGGTGTGCGGCTCCGCGCCCCCCCTTACGGAGCCTCGCGCCCCCCTAGGGGGGCGCGCCCCACTATTTGAGAAACACTGCTTTATCTGTTGTGATAAATAGCTTTCCGGTGCAGCCCATCAAGACTGGCGGGGCCCTCTCCCTAATAATTTGGCAGATCTCCTTTGCTCTTTTCTTTTCTCTGCCCTGTGTGCTCTTGGATCCAACATGGAAGGCAGCTCCTTCTGTCTTCTCTTCCCTGACCTGCAAACTGTCCCCAGCCAAAGCCCCCCATAAATCTGCTTCAACCGGCAGTTGAGAGTCATTCATTAACTCCGTCCCTGACATGCCTGGGATGAGTTCATCCTCCCTTGAGCTGGCTTCCAAGGAAGAGTCAGAGTTGTTGTCCAACAGAGACATCACACCACCTCATAGTGTTGTTGTGGAGAAAATAGGAGGAGTAAGGCGTACTGGATATATTTTCTGCCTTGAGTTATTTGTAAAAGTAATAAAGGCAGGATACAAATAAATAAATAAAATATGGAACATTCATCCCACACCAGCATTATTGGTCTAATGTATTTTTAAAAAATGCACTGAAACATGAAGAGGTCAGCCCACCTAAAACAAGACTGAATGGAGGGAAAAATAAAATGCTTGTGAAGGAATGTGGTATTCAATTAATATGTCTTCACCGTGCCACATCTCAGTAAATTATGGATACAGTTTGCATGTGGCTTAAGAACTATGTTAATCAGCTAGATAATGATCTCCCATTTATAAAGTACCTTACAGAGAGGAATCACTTCCCTAACTCTAAAATTAAAGACCTTGTAGGCTGAAATGCCACAACTGATCTTTAGATGGAGAATAAAACAGTGGGCTCCAAAGTCTACAGAAAGCAAAACCTTGGAATGGGGCCAGGACAACACAGGTGGCAGCTCTACTCTCTGGCAGACGGGATAAGACCTAGGTTGTGGAATGAGGGGCCTACTTTTACATTTGGTACAGTGCTAGAAAAACATTGCAAAAGATGTTAGGGCACTGAAGTGAGTTTGCCCCATTCCTCCCACCCCATAGGATGTCAGGACACTGCGGTGACTGACACAGAAAGCTCTGAGTGGTGTTGGTGAAACCGTGGTTCCTGACCACTGCTTTAGGCCAGAGTTAGTCAGTGGTGAATGAACTGGAAGCCAGCTTTTCTCTAAGGCAGATTTCTAAGCCACATGTTTGTGTATCTATCTCTAAAGATGCTATATGTAGTCCTACTGATTTCTTTTTTTTTTTCATGTCCACTTTTACATCTTCGATTCAGACTGGGAAGAAAAAGAGAAGATGAAGTTTGATAAGGCTGTGGAATGAGCACATAGTTACTGAACTCTTCCCTTATAGGGTATGGGCTCAAATCAATAGGGAAAAAAAATCTGATATCCAAAATGAATGGGTTTGTCAACCAGTTTTAGCTTATTTTTTACCTCTCTGACTGGTCATCATAAAACACATCCCTCTTTTTATATTAGGATTAGACCTAGAAACAGACTGGCCTAAATTACCCAGTGATTTTTATTAATGTGGGAATCTGAAACCAAATCTCCCTAAATGTAATTTGTTTTTCTAACCATTATTCCACACTGTTTCTGATGCATTGTTGTTGTTAGCTGCGAAGTCGTGTCTGACCCATCACAACTCCATGGACTACATTTCTCCAGGCCTTCCTGTCTTCTACCATCCTCTGGAATCCATTTAAGCTCACACCAAATGCTTCGGTGACTCCATCCAGCCACCTCATTCTCTGTCGCCCCCTTCTTCTTTTGCCCTCAATCTTTCCCAGCAGGGTCTTAGGCTCCCAGCAGGGTCTTAGGCTCTTCTCCAATGAGTCCTTCCTTCTCATTAGGTGGCCAAAGTATTTCAGTTTCCTCTTCAAGATCTGGCCTTCTAAAGAGCAGGCAGGGTTGATCTCCTCTAGGACTGGCTGGTTTGATCGCCTTGCAGTCCAACGGACTCGCAGGAGTCTTCTCCAGCAGCATAGTTCAAAGGCTTCAATTCTTTGGTGCTCATTCTGATGCATATCCACCAAAATGGATGGTCCTGAGCTGAACAACATATATTCAGTTAGCTCCACTGTAGAAAACTATATCATTGATTCATGCTCCATATTATTTAAAGTAATTCAAATCCTTTATCTCTGGCACTCAGTTTCCCATAGCATAAAAGGGTAACTTGCTCCCATTGCTGCATTAGAAATTGTAATAATTGCCTGTATGCTCCCTGAGCCGCTAGCAACTTTTTCTAGACATAAGGATTTTAACAGCTTGAATAGAAGACTGCTTTCTTATGAACTGAATGCACAAACAGGCATTACTTTCAACTATGGTTTAGTCCACCCAAATTTCTGAGTGTACGTCCCAAAACATAAACTTGTCCTATAGCCTGGGTTCACACAGTAACCTAAGGTAAAATGTGATTAGTTTAAGATAATACAGTACTCCTCTTTTCGCCCTCAAACTGTAGGGTTTCCTCACTATGCATAAAAGAAACTATTATCGCAATGCCCAAATAAGTGCTGCAAAGATTGGGTTATGGGGAGAGACTTCTTACTGAATAAATTATTTGCAAAGGGATATTTTGGTTTCAGATGTAGCAGGAACGGCTGATCTATACCTTGATTTTATTTTGGGGTGACACCTTTAAAAACTGCCCATCTTCCTTGAGCTTTCAGTAAGGAAAAAGCACAGAATGTGTCTGTCAGAAGGCCTGTTTTGAGATCAGTGAGAAGACTCCCATTGTCTTCAATCTTCCTTCTCTTGGGCTCAGAAGCTCTGCTTTCCACTGTTAATAAATCCTTTTGAAAACAGAAAACGAATTTCTCGTATCTCTCCCCACTCCCAATTGCTCTCAGGGAGCACCTACATTAGTTTAACACCACAGGGATGGTTCTACATCCTGAGCTTAGAATCTGTTTCGTGGTGCTTAAAAAAGGGGAAAAACAAATTGCAAAATTATCTCCTTGGATCTGTCATTTATCGCCAAGGCAGTGAAGACTCTAACAAAACACGCTCCAGGGTAGAGTCCTGGCAGAGAGATAGTGGCAGCATCTCTTCCGGAAAGGCTCTGTGATTTATCCCAAAGGCTACAGCGTCACCTGATGGAACTGGATGGAAAGGAAGCAGACTTGCAAGAAAGACACAAGCTAATGACAAGATGGCATGGACTGAATGAAGAACATTTTCCGTACTGCGGGCAACTTTCATCAATGTGTTCTTGAATCTCTCTCTTTTTTTACCTGGCCTACCTTTTGTTTCTATACACTGTTGCTGGTGAATAATTACTCAGATAACGTTAATTTATTTTAGACAATTAGCATCCATGTTGAATAAACTATATATATTTTAGCTCCCTGGTCTTTGTTTACCTACATGCTATGAAACTATTACAATTTCCTCCCACTTAAAGTTACAGCATTTTCTTAAAGAGACTGGCATGCTTTCTTGACTATCTCAATCTGGTATCGGATTCTTTCATTGCAATCCATTGCTCCACTACTATATTTTCAAGAAACTATATCTTGCACACTTCTTTGCATTGTGTTTTCAATATAAAACACTTCAATTGTATAATGAAGTGGAGGCTCTTTGTACAGAAGAAGCAATCAGTAGATTGAACAGGCAATACTAGGATCTCAGCTACTGCTGTTGAGTAGCAGTTATTGGAGCAGAAGCACTACAATCTAGTATCTGAATGTTAGGAATGGTGATAGATGGGATCAGCACCATGCTGATCTGATGCACTGTGTGACAGCAAGACAGGTTGGACAATCAGCTAGCCAACCTCCATGCAGCAGCATATTGTTTGCTCTAACTACTTTTTCAAGGATAACTTGTCTTGTGTTGCGTCAATCATGGAACATATTTCAAATACTTATTTGCAAACTTGCTATTCAAATTTTCAGTAGCAGCTTACAAGACCTAATAAAAATACTTAAGATATTTAGAGGAGGGTGGGGGAACAGCTAAGTAGCAGTAGTTACTGGGCTAGCCAACTGCTACCATGTGTCCCATATCAGTAGCCATGTTTAACTAGCAAAAAACAACAATAACCCTATTCTTCCAGCAACTACAGTTCATATCCAAAATATGGAAAAGGCCTCTCAATGGCACAAGGTTATTTTCCTCATTGAACTCTGCTGTAGTTCTTTTGCTTTCGACTAGAAAGCTGTGCTGGCTTTACAAAGAATGCATCCTCTACTTTATGTCTAAAAACGCTACAACCTATTTAAATTACAACAAAGACATGGTGACTCTTGCCTTAAGCCTCACCGAAGAAGAACTGGTATCCTACACAGAATAAAACTGCCTAAATTCCATTCACCTCAATTGGTACCATAAATGGGGGGGGGGGGGAAGCAGTGGTGGGTTCTTACTGGTTCGGACCAGTTCGGCTAAACCAATAGTGGTTTGGCTGCCTGGGTCTCTGGAACCGGCAGTGACCCAGGCCTGCCACGCCCCCGAACCGGTTCTCCAGGCAGTGCCACAAGCACTGCCATCTTGTTTTTCGCTTCTGCGCATGAACAGAACAATTTTTGCTGCACTGTGCATGCATACGTGCGCACGGAATGCACACAAGTGAATCAGCAGTAGTGCCTGACAGAACCCACCTCTGGGGGGGAGGGGGGCTACTAGCACCCACTACTCATATTCTCATTGATTCTATATTTTTCTCAGTTTCTGAAGCAGAAGCAGCCTGCTTTTGAATACCCCTTGTTGCGGAGTATGAGCTCAAACAAAATGCACTCTTCTGTTCACAAGTTTCCCAAAGCCGTGTGATTAGACACTGTAGGGAATAAAACATACTGCAGTTTTTCTTACATAATTTTCATAGAGATCCTTAGCAGGTGTTTTGGGTTTTTTTGATGTTGTGATCACATAGTTCTATTCGAACTGACTACTGTTATTCTATATTATCATTATTACCATGATAATGTCGTCGAAGGTTTTTCTCAGTGCGAAAGAAATTCCAAGTGGAATGGATACCCTGAAATATCCTTATTTTGCTCCAAAGGTCTAAGGAACTCTCTGGGACAGACTTAGGGGTAGGGCATGTTGTCATACTCAAAAATAAGAATTTAAAAGAAGCTTCCTGTATGAGTAGGTATGATATCAAATACAATTTGCTGAATGTCTGCTCATCCTATTTTATCATTTTCTAAAATGGGCAATTGGATAATAGATGCAGTGGTGGTTTGGGTGCACTGGATGATGTGATTCATATTAGAAATGCTATGAATATCGCTTTTAAAGTGGTATAGCACATTTGCATTTTTTCTAATTCCTTTTTTGTGGGTTTATATGAAAATGTATCCTGATTTGTGAAACAAGTACATAGATTTTTGTCAATACACACATATATGCATTTTTCTTTGACTTTAAAAAAATATATTCATGAATGACTATTTGTCTGAAATGGTATAGGGTTTCCTGTCTAGGCAGGGGATTGGACTAGAAGACCTCCAAGGTCCCTTCCAACTCCTATTCTATTCTATTCCATTCCATTCCATTCCATCTCTCTTTGAGGCTTTTAAACTAAAATGCCACTAGTTGGGAAGCTAAACTTGTTTGATAATAAAGGCATCCTTGAATTTACCAATATAGCCCATTTATAATTTTAAGCTGGTGAAGAGCTTGGACATAATCCATGTGCCTATGGGAAAAATTAAGGACATTTTTAATCTGCTGTACTATTTGTTACATGTTTTGTATTCATAAGTATAAATACAAATATAAACATTTGTTATATTAATAAGAACTGTGGTGGCGCAGTGGTTAGAATGCAGTATTGCAGGCTAACTCCCTGCTCACTACCAGGAGTTTGAATCTCAACAGCCTTCCATCCTTCTGAGGTGGATAAAATAAGGTCCCAGATTGTTGGGGACAATATGCTGACTCTGTATACAGCTTAGAGAGGGCTGTAAAGTACTGTGAAGCGGTATATAAGTCTAAGTGCTATTGCTCTTTTTAGTCTCTTTAAGGTATTGAAGGGACTCCCCCCCCTTCTTTCTTGTTTCATTTCATTTTAATTTTGTTAATGTTGTATGAATTTGTCTGAAATGGTATAGAATTTCCTGCCTAAGCACAGGGTTGGACTAGAAGATCTCCAAGGTCCCTTACAATGGTGTCACTGTTATTCAGGTCTATGTAGTATATTCTAGTGTTTTTTTTAGAAATCTTCTAAAATAAAGAATAGTTAAAAAAAAAAAGAATTTATGCTAGACAAAAAAAACCTACTATGCCTGTCACGTTCCTGTCCCTCATTGCCTTACTCTTCAATAGCCTTTTTTTATCCTTTCTGCATATTCAGACTCTGTAGCTTCTCCAACAGTTGACCATCATATTATCTGCTTTTCCAGTATGCATTTGTTTACCATTTGGTTAGAAGGGTCTTCTTTAAACTTTAAACATTGAAATTCAATGGCGAAAAGAGTAAGGTTCTACATTTAGGCAACAAAAATGAAATGCACAGGTACAATATAGGTGGTACCTTGCTCAATAGCAGTAACTGTGAAAGGGATCTTGGAGTCCTAGTGGACAACCATTTAAATATGAGCCAGCAGTATGCAGCAGCTGCCAAAAAAGCCAACACAGTTCTAGGCTGCATAAACAGAGGGATAGAATCAAGATCATATAAAGTGGTTAATACCACTTTATAATGCCTTGGTAAGGCCACACTTGGAATACAGCATCCAGTTTTGGTCACCACGATGTAGAAAAGATGTGGAGACTCTAGAAAGAATGCAGAGAAGAGCAACAAAGATGATTAGGGGACTGGAGGCTAAAACATGAAGAACAGTTGCAGGAACTGGGTATGTCTAGTTTAATGAAATGAAGGACTGGGGGAGACATGATAGCACTCTTCCGATATCTCAGGGGCTACCACAAAGAAGAGTGAGTCAAACTATTCTCCAAAGCACCTGAGGGCAAAACAAGAAGCAATGGGTGGAAACTAATCAAGGAGAGAAGCAACTTAGAACTGAGGAGAAATTTCCTGACAGGTAGAACAATTAGTCAGTGGAACAGCTTGCCACCAGAAGTTGTGAATGCCCCAACATTGCAAGTCTTTAAGAAGATGTTGGATAGCCATTTGCCTGAAATGGTATAGGGCAGGGGTCTGCAAAGTCGGCTCTTTTAAGACTGGTGGACTTCAACTCCCAGAATTCCCCAGCCAGCTATGCTGGCTGGGGAACTCTGGGAGTTGAAGTCCACCAGTCTTAAAAGAGCCGACTTTGCAGACCCCTGGTATAGGGCTTCCTGCCTAGGCAGGGAGTTGGACTAGATGACCTCCAAGGTCCCTTCCAACTCTATTATTGTATTGTATTGTATTATTGTATTGTAAACTGGTTCTTCCTCTTTTGCTGGACTATAACTTCCATAATCCACAATTTCTATTCATATCATATATGCTGCTTCTTAATTTTAGGTTTTGTGATCTCCTGGAGAGTCCAGAATACGGAATATGAGTTTTTTTCTACCTTGCTGAAGAAGGAGTCTAATTTACCTGTAGTCTTCACTGTATCTTTTTCCTACATACACACACATTCACTTGCTACAAAGCAAGAAAAAATACTGCTGTTTCATTCCTTGTGACGAAGATACAGTTAGGCAGCTGTAAATCTTCCCTCTGTTGATTCTAGTAAAATATAGTAACTGACAAGAGCTTACCATACTTTGCACACACATGCACACATACACAGGGCAAGTAAATCACAGCACACTTTTTCACACTTCACCTGATGCAGCTGATAGCAGGGAAATTCGTAATGATATAGAAACAGGTAGAGCGTAGGGAAGAATGAATCTGAAGAGACATCTAATTCTGCTTCAGCAGAAAGAGAACAGGTTTGAAGTAGAAAGATGAAGAGAACCGAAGTTGACGATACGGCGATAACATGTGCTATCTCAGATTTGTCTTTTGGGTTGGCATATCTCCAAAATTAGATTCAAACTGCATATATTAAATCGGTCATGGCTATCAGCTGAAGCTGACAACTAGTCCTTTACGGTCGAAGATTCAGGCTTTTTGGTTTAATTTTGTTTTACTGCTTTCAAAATAGGAGTCAGTCACTCCCTCTGGGTAATCGCTGGAAACATCAAATTAGCATAAATTCTATTAACGGTTTCCCAGACGAGACTTTTGAGTCTGGTCGCCTCAATGCAAACAAAAGAAAAGATAATTGCTTTACAATAAAAGAAATGGCAAAAGGAGGTGATCTGCACTTGCCATTTCATTCCCGATTCTTTGAAATCATATTGTGCATGAAGCAACCTTCTGATCCTCGTTCTTGTCCCATGGAATCAATTGCGTTGCCGCCAGCCTTTACCGGAACTGAGTCTGGCTATTGGGGGCGGAGGGTGGGGGGAAACTACCTGGAGACAGTAGCCAGCAAGGAAAGGTCCCTGATCCATATCTATAATATCACCAAAAAAGAAAAAAGAGGAAGAAAAGCACTTATGGAATGATACACTTCAAGGGTTTTTTCTTAACATTATTGTAGATTGCTATACAATCTCAGGTTTAATGTAGATTTACATATATTTAAAGGCACATTTTTCTAACCCTTTTTAAAATGAAAATTACTGTATGGTTAGCAAAGGATCACAATATTTCCTGGTGTTCACATTGGTATGTCCTCGACCTGCGACCGGTCTCGACTTGCGACCGGCCGCAGGTCTTCCAGGCTGCCGCTTGAAGTCATGGAGACAGGCTGTAGCAAGCCGGCTAACCACCAGTCGCGCCTGATTGGCTGAGGCGCACCTGGCGGGAAGCCGGCTCTTGCCGCGGCCTGATTGGCTCCCCGTTTGACAGCTCCGTATAAATAGCTGTCAAACGCGGGAGCCCCTGTCTACCGCGCTTTTTGTTCCTGTATATAGTTTTGACAGTCTACTCTTGCTTAGGCAATAAACGCCTGTTGTTTTACGAGCAACCCTGGTCTGGACTCCCTCTTTCCGAGAACCTAACACACATCAGTGAATAAATTCCCCCTTCTTCTTGAAACCAAACTAGTAATGGTGAACCTTTGGGGTTTGACATGTCAAAAATTCAGAAAATGCCTAATTTGATTCAAATGGTAGGTACCAACACACAAACACACCCTGAATAAAAAAGAACAATTCTTTATCTCCCTCCACCACCACCACACACACACATCGAGGCCACCCTGAAGAGTGTCACTTGTCAGCCCTGCTGAGGCTAGGCCTGAAATAGAGGCCTGGACCTTGATTTCAGCCCTAGCACCTATACTGCCATTCAAAATGGCTGCTCCCATGGAATGATTGCCCTGCACCAAAGCATGCCCCATTCTCATGCAATTTTTTTTAAGGCTCTGGTGGCCATGCAAGAGCACAGCCCCCTTGTGTGACCTCCAGAGAGTCCAGGTGCTATGTGGGAGTGCACTTCATTCTTAATTAATTCATCCTATATGCTGAATATGTATTAGGGGAAGCTGGATTGGAAGATGATGATCAAGGTTTTAAAACTGGAGGAAGAAACATTAATAACCCATGCCATGCTACTGATGGGCAAATATAGCTTTTTAAGGAAATTATTTTCCAATGCACCCATGTTATTTGCTCCTTACTACTCTACGTGCTGAAAATGCAAAGGTTTTGCAAACCATAATAATGAAAGTCAAGAAACACCAAAACACAAAACACCAAAAGCCAACATGGTTTTGTCAAAAACAGATCATGCCAGACAGTGGTGGGTTTCTGCAGGCTTGCACCTACTCGCGAGAGCCGGTTGGTGAAATTTAGAGAACCGGTGAGAGGGGGTTCCACCGGCGTACCTGGAAGTAAATCTGGCCCACCGCTGCCAGTGACCCAATGGAAAGGAAAGGAAAGGAAGGAAAGGAAGGAAAGGAAGGAAGGAAGGAAAGAGAAAGAAAGAAAGAAAGAAAGAAAGAAAGAAAGAAAGAAAGAAAGAAAGAAAGAAAGAAAGAAAGAAAGAAAGAAAGAAAGAAAGAAAGAATTTATCGTCACAATTGAGTCCAAAATTTTGGTTGCTAAGCAAGAGCGTTGTTAAATGAGTTTCACCACATTTTAAAAGGTGGCTACTCCCACCCTGTCACTGACTGCCAAGCCACACCCACAAAATAGGCCACTCCTACAGAGCAGGTTCTAAAAAAATTTGAAACCCACCACTGATGCCAGACTAATCTTATTGCATTCTTTGATAATGTGACAAAATTAGTGGACCAGAGGAATGCCGTCGATATAGTTTACTTGGACTTCAGTAAGGCATTCGACAAGGTAGACCATAACCTACTACTAGATAACATAGAAGAATGTGGGTTAGACAGCAACACCACCAGATGGATTCTGGCTGACTGGCTGACCAACCGCATTCAACGTGTAGTCCTCAATGGAACTGCAAGTTAACAATGTGTGTTAGGTGATATCTCCGTCAAGAGACAGCAGAGGGTGTGCAGCAGAGTATGCAGCTAGAGGAATGTTGCTAATGTACACACAATTAGTAGACCAGACACTGTTTAAGTAAAATAAAATAGCTTTTACTTAGGTTGTAAAAACTACCAAACTGAGCTACTGCTCAACAAGCAGTGATGTTAAATTGAGTCAAAAACAAAGTCTCAACAAATATCAAATAGCTTACACAATCTTCCGTCGTCTTCTTCAGTAGTCACAGTTCACAAGCAAACAGTTATCAAACAGCAAGTCCACCAGAGAGAGAGAGATGCGCTCTCCTGGCTTCCTCTTATAGTTAGAGATAATTGCACTTACTAATTGCACTCTAACATTCCATCAGCCTTAAAGTTACAATGACTATATATTGTCTACCCAACTATAGGAGTCTACTCATAACAACGTGTTTTCCCGAATAGGTGTGAACTGGCTGAATCCCACCACTGAAAGTATCTAGTATTCCACAAAGCCATACTTTAGGAGAGAATTAGCAAGGTTTATGAATCATTCACCTATTCCCTATTGACCAGGCAAACAGTAGAAGATGTGGCTTGGGATCCTGTCATGTGTCTATGCTTTTAAAGATCAGTATCGTGCAAGCCATGGCATTCCCTATAAGCCTATGGAAGCAAAAGTTGGTCTTTGGAGAAGCAGGATTGGAAGAGCATTGAATGTTGATGTTGGAGAAGACTCCTGAGAATATTGTGGACAGCCAAGAAAATGAACCTTTGTCATCAAATACATCCAGAGTTCTACTTGAAGCACCAATTATCCTATGTTAGATAGTAGGCGAAGACCCAGCTCTCTGGAGAAAGCTGGAGAGGGAAAGGTGGAAGGATGGAAGTGAAAAAGAGGATGGCAAACAGCAAGAGGATAGACACAATTATAGTGGCAATGAGTACACAGTTGGGAGATTTGAAAGCCCAGATTATGAATAGATCAACATGGAGAAAATTCATATGTGCTCACTAGGAGCCAAAGCAACTTGATGGTACATAATCAACCAATCAATCTGTTTAAAAGAGGAGGGAGGGCTGGATTTGGAAAATGGATCAGTTGGCTACTTTAATTTCAGCACGCGGGGGTGGGGTGGGTGTCATGCATGCATGCATGGGGAGCATGGGGTGGGGGTCACACATGCATGTGCAAGAGGTGGGGCATGGAAGAATGGAAGGCTGAGTCAACCTTGAGCCATTCAGAATCAAACCGCTGAACTGCTGGCAATACTGCAATACTGGATTCTAATCACTGCGCTACAATGGCTCAATCATAATTGGCAACTGGTTCATTTTTATGATCATTGCAGTGTTCCATGATCAGGTGATCTCCTTCTGACAAGCAAAGTCAATGGGGAAACCAGATTCACTTCACACAGTTGTAGCAACTGCAGGGGTTCACTTAACAATTGTGGCAAGAAAGGTCATAAAATGGGGCAAACCCCATTTAACAAGTGTCTCACTTAGCAACAGAAATTTTGGGCTCGGTTGTGGTTCTAAATTGAGGACTAGCAGTAATCAAAAGACAAAGAAAAACGAGAAGGATGAAAGGAACAAGTTAAATTAGGATTAGAGAAGAAGCAAGTTGGAAGGCTATTGATGCTATTTGGAATAAATTGGTTTTTAAACTTGCATCTTACTTCTGGAGGCAGGTTTGGCTGGGAAGTGCTTTTAAACTATAACATCAAAGCTCACCTGGCAATGAAAAGAGATCACTTTACATTTTGGACCATTCAGACCCTCCATATGCACCCGCCTGCCTCTATTCACATCTCTCAGGTACCTTACATTTCTCTTACCTACTATATGGCAGCAAAATCAGAATACTTTTTCTCAGTACCTTACTGGTGAAATACTGCTTATCAGCCACCAAAGTGCTTTGAAATTTTGCCGAATGTCATTACAATAATAGCTAAAGTGGTTTTCAGAAATAATGGAATGAATATCTACAATGATTGGCATTCATTCGTGAAATTCAAATTTCCTTTAAAAGTGAAGCTCTCAGGAGAATCGTATCCTGTGAGGTGGCCTCATTTGTTGCACGAGTCCTTTGCACACTTTCTCTGGAAATGACCATCTGTAGGATAGAAAAACTGCACCTTTGCCACAAATTAATGTACTGAAGTATAATTCCAGCTGTTCCCAGCTGTGTAGGCAATTGTCAGGGATAATGAAAGCTAGGGTTCAATCGCTGCTGCCCCCCCCCCCCCAGGAAGAGATCAATTGCCAATTATCACCCAGTTATTAGCACAACCTTTCCAAATTAATGTTTTGCCCACTGCTTGAACTTCTTTCTCGCCAGCCCAAATCAGTCAATTGTCAGGCCTGGAAGCCATCTTTTACATTGGGCCTTCAGGCCTGCCACATTTTCTACTGTGGGAAAATGGGAGTAGGGATTGTATGGACTATGGGAGATATATAGTCTAAATAAAATTCCTTTCTCAGAGAGTCAAGGTCAATTTGCCCTGCAGCTGGTGTGGTGTGACTGGGAGACATCTTCAGTTGTGGGTGCTGGACAGGGGCTTGGACTTTCATTTGGGTGGGGAAAGATGTGCCAATATGACATCTCTAATAAAATGAGGAAACTCAAGCCTTGGAGTCTTCTTTCGTTACGGGTGTTACTTGGAACCCTGTCATTAAGGGTTAATGTAAGATATGGCCAGAATAACCTCAGCAGGGGCCAGTACCTTGCTGACTTTGGCCGATCTTGAAAAATTAAGCATGGAAAGAGTGTTTAATATTGGTTGGGAGGCTATCAGGAAATCCTAGTGTTGGTAATTAATAAAATATTCCTGAAGAAGGCAAGCACAGGTGTATTCTGGTAGGTACTAGCAGTTAAACTCCACCTAAGTGAGTGTATTTTTAGTAAAAAGAAGAAGCTGGATGTTATTTGGTTGAAAATGAGTCTTAAAAGTCTGTAGTGTGTCTCACAAAGGGGTACTTTGGTACTCAACTGCTTTGAAACTCATCCAATTTGGTACTCAACGCATTTTGATGTGAACATTTTGTCCTGATATTCATTGTTTGTTTGATACTCCATGTACAAGCTAGAACTTGTCAGTGTTGGCTGCCTGGTGGTGACTCACTACATTATTCCTTAAGGGGAAATTTTGTTTGGTACTCAGCATTTTAGGTTCTCATTGTGCCTTCCAGAACCAATTAATGATGAGTACTGGGGTACCACGATATTTATTTACACATTTGCAACATTTTCTCTCATGTCTGTCATCGATTTTATAGCCTTTTTAAAATGTTTTAATTATGCAATACATAATTTGAATTTAGGAGACTAAGCATGTCTCCACCTGCCACATATTTTTTTAAAAATTGTTTCTATAAAGACAGCCCTCTTCCCACTCAGAAATTACTTACAATTTTTGGAACATTTAACTACCATGCATGTTTTTATTAATTTTGAAGTCTATGCATCTCTTTCTCTGGGATGGAGAATTTAAAAAGATTATTCCACTATTCTTAAGAAGAATTCTGTCTATATCAATTATATGCAGGAATAAATATCATATTAGCACTGCTAGACCCATGCTACTGTTAATACAGTGTTTAGAAGAATGCAAGAACGGTTAGCAATATATTTTTTATAGCAGGAAAAAAATATTAAGTTTGTACTTTGACCCATCCAAGATATTTAAACTTTGCAAAAATTAAGACATTGATGTAAGACTGAAGATATGCTTGTTACTCAAGCTTGACTTGTTTAACTTTTTAATCTTCATGAATTTTACTAGATCTCCATTTTTCTATATTGCATTCATTCAGATTAATCAATACTGTTACATCTACTTCAGAATTAGACATAATGACTCTGTTTGCTCTTATGCTTCTAGAGGTAGTCCTCAGCTTACAATCACAATTGAGCCCAAAATTGAGGTTGTTAAGTGAGAATTTTTTTAAGTGGCTTGTGCCCCCTTTTACGACTTTTCTTGCTACATTTGTTAAGTGAATCACGGCAATTGGTTAGTTGGTAACATGGTTAAGTCAATCTGGTTTCCCTATCAGGGGTGAAATGCTAACAGTTCGGACCGGTTTGCCCAAACTGGTAGCAAAGATGCCAGCTGTTTGCCCAAACTGGTAGCTAAACAAATGCTACCGGTTTGGGCGAACCGGTTTTTGGATTTCCTGCTTTCTAGCTAATCTAAATCGCGTGGCACAGTGGATTTCCCCCCCTCCCCTCGCTGTTTGCTTACCTCGCTGTTCGTTTACTCGCTTGCTAGGCACACTCGATAGCAGACTCCACCTACCCACTCGGACGTAATTTTGACACTCTGCACATACATGGAAGGTCCTGTTACTGCAAACTGTGAAGATGGATGCTCTGCGTGCATGTTCACATTGCTATCAAATCGGTAGCAAAGGTAAGTGGATTTCACCCGTGTTCCCTATTGACTTTGCTTGTTAGAAGGTTGCAAAAGGTGATCACATGACCCTGGACACTGCAACTATCATAAATGTGAGTCAGTTGTCAAGCAGCCAAATATAAATCATGTGACCATGGGGATGCCGCAATGGCCATAAATGTGAAAAATGGTCATAAGTCACTTTTTCAGTGCTGTTGTAACTTCAAACGGTCACTAAGCAAACTGTGGTAAGTCAAGGACTACCTGTATTCCTTTTTCTATGTCAGAGTAGATAACCTTTGTCTCTTTCACACAACCACACCCACAAATGCCATCCAAAAGCTCTTCAACTAGGGACTTGTTTTTCTTTTTTGCTTAAATTGATATTCTGCCTATTCTCCCGTAGCACAATGCAGTCTTCCTTCATTTTATCCCATCTCAACAATTCTCTGAAGTAGGCTGGTCAGAAAGAGATGGCTGGAGCCAAAGTCACCCAGTGAATTTCTATGACTGGGTTTTTCTTAGTCCTAGTGTCAGGCCTGCAGTCATATTCCTTTTAGGATCTTTGGCTTGCCACACACACACACACACACACTCTTTCTTTACTATGCTGTTTCATTAGTGGGTAATTGGGAGGGGAAATAGTAAGGAGTCGAATGTGTTGTTGTCAAAACAAAACATTCTTTTCTAGAAGCCCAAGGTCATCCTTTGTCTTCATACCTTTGCACCTGACCGGAAGTGGATGGGTGGAATTGCCAGTGGGGCAGTGGAAGATTGGACCATGTGATGAACTTGTGGGTGTGGGGGCAAGATCTTGAACTTTCAACTGGATGGAAAACCCAGGAAGCTTTCAGATTCGGCTTTTCCACAGACGTACCAACATGTCTCTCTTATTAAATTGGAACTTTGAGGAAAGCTCTGCCTTGGACTCTGATTTAATTCTGGATGAAATTTGGAACACTCACACGTAGCTCAACATCACAAACATAATATCCCATTGGTTACCATTGCTCTGATTAACAACTCACTGCAGGTGAAATTGGGAGCAACTTAGATTGGGTCTACAGAAGCATTTTGAAGCTAATCAGGTTTGTGCAGGCTGTTAAATTTTGATCTCTCTTTCCTTGGACAAGCCTAGAACTGGCTTTCACAGGCAAATTACATTTGGAATGTCTGTAGAAGTGTGCAAATGAAGTTCAGTATTTTCATCTGTTTTTACAAGTTTTATCCTACATGTACACAGTAGTAAGAGTAATCTCTTAGAAGTGCTGATAAAAGTCAAAGTAGAGCTGTGGTGGCGTAGTGGTTAAAATGCAGTATTGCAGGTTAACTCTGCCAACTGCCAGCAGTTCGATCAGCTCAAAATTGATTCAAACTGCCATCCTTCCGAGGTCGGTAAAATGCAGACCCAGAGTGTTGGGGGCAATATGCTGACTCTGCAAACTGCTTAGAGAAGGCTGTAAAGCACTGTGAAGTGGTATAAAAGTCTAAGTGTTATTGCTATGATGTAATTCAATTTCTTTTTTAAAAATATTTTTAAAGATTATAATTACAATAGTAAAAATTAATACAAAGCCAAAGAAAGAAAGAAAGAAAGAAAGAAAGAAAGAAAGAAAGAAAGAAAGAAAGAAAGAAAGAAAGAAAAGGAAAAAATAGAATTAAGAGTAGAGAGTAGAACTAGGGAGGGAGGGAGGGAGGGAGGGAGGGAGGGAGGGAGGGAGGGAGGGAAGAAATGACTGTCAATCTTTACCACTATAAGTATAGACAATTTTAGTAACTTTTCACCTCCTCTTAATTTATAACCAATGAACTCTTTATCCAAAGTCCCATCTGTTGTCTCGAAATAAATCCATCATCATCGTCATTTCAATCCTGGTGTCCACAAAAATCTATTAAGGGTTGCCAGAAATAACAACATATCTCTGTATTCAAATATCTTTGTTTTGAGGAAGGGGACTGAGAAGAATCTGGGGCACTTGACCAAGACACATATGAGTCACAAGTATTTATCATAATCAAAGAAAGTACTGAAAACACAAGGGGAACATTTCATAACTATCCAATTCAATTGTGAAGATCTAAGGCACAATCGATGATTTTCTCACATTCTTTACAGATAAGGAAAATAGCTGTTCTCCACTACGAGCTCTTTTGGAATTTCTCTGCAATAGAGATTACGATAGAAGCAATCAAATAAACCTAGGGCCTCAATAGTAGTTAGCTTTTAATTAAACCAATATTTAGGCATTATAATTACTATTTAGCTCATCTTACAAGCCAGAAAAGAGGTTGTACAACTCTCTTCCTAGTTTAATAAGCTTAATAGTGTTTCTTTCCCATGTTGGGAGAAATGTCCATCTGGGCTCAGTTCCAAGTGGGGAGAAAGACACTGGAAACATGGAGGCTGCTTGGAAGGATGGTTTAATGGTGAACAGGACCACATGGGTTTGAAGTCCTGGGTAGCTGACCACCAGGAGTGGAGAGTGAGTGTTATTTATACCCACTCTTGGGCTTTGAACTTGAGCTTCCTGTTCCTCTGGCAAGGGCAAGTACCCTATTGGCTGTCAGACTTCCAGAGGGTGGGGATCTTAGTTAACTTTGTAGGCTGTCTGTGTCCCAAGCTTGGTTGAATCTTGCTGGGTGATGTAATGAAGAGGCTTTGGGCAATTCCTATTATGGCTGAGGGCTAATCCTACCTTTGTTAGATCTTGGATGAGGGTATTTGCTTATGAATAGACTTAGCCATATCTTTATCTCTTAAGTGCTGACATCTGCTGGGGGCTATTGAGGAGGCTGGGGGCTATTAAGAGTGAGTCTGCTTCCTGCCTCAAAAATATATATATTTCTCCATTTCTCATCCAGGGAAATACAATATTCTGCCTTCTTAATATTTCCCAATATATTTCATTCTTCTAGGAGGGGTGGGTGCTAACTTTCTTCACCTATATCCCTTTTATCAATAAATGAAATGTGAATGTGTTCTATGCAGAAACAGATCCCTAGTTGCACAACTAGGAGATTTTGCAGACATCTTTTTAAAAAGCCCACTAAATTAAGATCTCTGCTGGAATAATTACATAGTGTTCTCAAAACTCACATATTCACTTAAACTATAATACAACATCCAGATAAGTTTATGGATATTGGAATGCAATAGCAGTACATGCCAGTCTACTCTGGACAAGCAAGTACTACTGAGATTTTGAAAAACTCTTACAGTTATAATTAAAAACTTCCTGATTCCAGCTGCAGTCTCCTTTAATGTTTATGATGAGTAGAGAAAACTGTGACTAGAACTAATATTCTTCATTGTCCCAGTTTCAATTCCTGTACCTATATTAGTTAGGAGGAGGAACTTTGGCTACAAAACTCCAAACAATCACTGGTCTGTAGCAAAGCAATATGGAACATTCTTTGCTGCCAGCTAGTGCTCATCCTGAGTTTTATAGGTTTCGATTTGACAGATGGAAGGATTGAAGTTAGAGAAACAGGGACCAACGGTTCCCTGGCAAGACAAAATTGTTATGACAACACTGAACAGATGCACCCTGCTTTCAAGATTGTAAACAGAATGGTCCAATTTGTACTGAGATAGATAGATAGATAGATAGATAGATAGATAGATAGATAGATAGATAGATAGATAGATAGATAGATAGATAGATAGATAGATAGATAGATAGATAGATAGATAGATGGATGCATGCTTTGGTTTTTGTGTACTGCTTTTGTATGTATGCGGCTTCACCCCCCCTCTCCCCCACCATCTGTAGTGAAAAGCTAATCTAGTTGAATTTGTAAATTGAGACTTCTATGTAGATTCCTGTTCCAAAACAAGGAAGTAGAAAGCTCACGTTTAGCATCATGTCAAGAAGAAACTTAATAGTTTGTTGCTCCCATCATTGTAAGAGGAGAATATCTTGCTTGAAAAAGACTGTTATAGCTAAGTGAATTATTACAGGATTTCATTAAGTGCAGGAGAGAGCCCAGAGTGGAGGTTGGAGAAACTATGGAGATACAATTACATAAAAACATGTTTTCAACTCAGAAAGCAAAATATTAGCAAGGAACTCCAATCTAACTCCCTCAGTTATAAGAGGGGGGAAATAGAAGGAATGGAAAGCACTGGCTATGGAATTCTGGGAGTTGAAGTCTACAGAGTTTAAAATTGCCAATTTTTGGAAAAACTGGTGTTTATTGCAACAAAATATGACGGGATTAAAAAATTAAAGAGAAAGAAGAAGATGGAGAAGATAAAGAGATACCTCCTTCAGTTGAAGATAAAGTTAAGACAACAGAGGATATTACTAACGGATCAAATGTGGGAAAAAGCAGAAAGAAGGGAACTTTGAAAAGGGAACCTGAAGAATCTGAGCTCCATCTCAGTGTCCAAGAAGAAGAGGGGGGAGGGGGGAAAGGATGGATGATGGATGTAAGAGGAGAAATTATTCCAAAAGCACATCTGCTAACCAAAGATAAACAACTTTTAATAACAGAAGGAGGGCAACGATACCATTTGAGAGTTGTCTTGAACAGTAAAGTGAGGAAAGAACCCTACAAGGGAGAACAAAAGAAGATTGAAACCACAAATGGCAAGAGAGATGAGACTACTTTGCTATTGGAAAGATACTGGTTGATAATGAAACCTGACAATAAAAGATTAGCTATTCCTTGATGATTAATAAGTAGAAATTTAGTAATTTTTAGATTGTTTTAGATTGTATTGAAGGATTTTTAGTTAACAAATATTTAGCCATAATAAGAATGGATATAGTTTAATGATACACACACACACACACACAGATATTTGTGTCACAACACCCTGGTAAGCCCCAATTAAGGGAATAAGCATACTGCTTTGCTTTTCTGTCTTTCGGCTCATCACCAGAGACCATCCAGACAGAAAGCTATTAGTTTCGTTGTGTCTTTTTTTTTTACATGTGTATTAAGTTTTGAGTTGATAAATAAATAAACAAGGGAGACTAGGATAGATCTATTTCGAGCTATTTAGCTCTCATCAGCTAGCTATATCCTTACAGGGATTTGAACCGGGGCTGTATTATATGTTAGGCAGATGTTTTAACCACTAAGCCACCAGGTTCTCCTCCTGATCAGGGGAAGAGACAGGGGAATAAGTATATGGTTGTGTCACAACAGAGAGTTAAATAGCTTGAAATAGATCTATCCTAGTCTCCCTGATTTATTTATTGATCAGCTCAAAAACCTAACACATATATAAAAAAAGTACACAAGGGAACTCATAGCTTTATGTCTAGATGGTCTCTAATGATGAGCCGAAAGGCAGAAAAGGAAAGCAGTATGTTTCCTCCCTTAATTGGGGCTTAACAGGGTGTTGTGACACAACCATATACTTATCCTCCTGTCTCAGCTGATCAGGAAGGGAACCCGGTGGCTTAAGTGGCTAAGGCTTCTGCCTAACATGTAATACAGCCCCGGTTCAAATCCCAGTAAGGGTATGGCTAGCTGATGAGAGCTAAATAGCCCGAAATAGATCTATCTTAGTCTCCCTTGTTTATTTATTTTTCAGCTGAAAATGTAATACACATGTAAAAAAAAAAATCTAATTCTCCCATTACATAGTAGCTATGCTCTGTAGATGATAATCTAACATATTTGTAAAGTATCAGATTTGGAAGGACTGAATGACAGGAACTATGTGGGGAAACAACCAACTTCGAAATCCCGTATAGTTTCTCAAAAGTAACTCCCATTGATTTCAATGAACAATTACATACACATAATAGAGCTATGTGGAAATTCAGTTTAGAGATTTGATTCAAAACTATTGAATCTCTGAACCAATTTGCCAATTGAGATTATCAATTTGGATCAATTCCTTGAATTGAATGCTTGCTTCCAAATCAATCTGAAAGTTCAGTGACTTTTTGTTGAAGCCGAGAAAGTCTTTTCTGAATTGAATTGGTTTTCTAAATCAGATCAATTCAATTTTATTTGATCAATGCAACCGTAGTATATAGAGGTTGCAATGTTAAAAGACTCATATTGATGACAGTGAGAATTACCTCTAAGGAAAGATACAGAAGAATATACTGATAGTCTTTTCATGAAATTAGTTCCGTTGCATGATAGCTAGTATCATATTGTGCAATCTAGATTAGCGGTCCCTAATGTTTCCAGCTTGGCGGTCTGGCACAGGCCACAGTGCAGAGCGGGTGGCTGTGTGAGTGCCAGGTGTATGGGCACACACAGCTTCATTTGTGCAAGTGATGCACACATGCACCCTCCATTCACACAAATGGAGCTTTGTGGATGAGAAGGTGCTTGCACTTGTGCAATGGTGCTTCACACTGAACGCAAGTGCCCTCTGCTCACCTGTGAAGCTCCATTCATGTGAGTGGAGGGTGTCTCGCACAAATGGAGTTGTGTGCGCACGTGCCGGTCATTCACAATACACACACCCCGATATCAGGCTGCTTGTGTAAGTGGAGCTTCATGCACACGCTTGCCTATTTTCCATGTGGCCTGGTTTCAAAGAGGCCATGGCGTGGCCTGGCAGTGGGCTGTGGGCTGCGATTTGGGGGGCCCTGATCTAGATATAATAAAATACAGAATGCATTTTGTGTTTATTTAAGTGTTGCAAATCCAGTTACATTTTCTAGGATGCACCAGGTAGAGAAGAATAAACTTTGGGTTTGAAGTATTTAACTATGGAACAAATCCAGCTCTCCATCACTCAGATATCCTTCATAATTCTCAGCAAGCATTCTACCTGGGAATTCTGAGAGTTGTAATCTCCATACATCTGGATATCCAGAACAAAATACGAATAAAACATTCTAGTTCAATTGATCACACTATTATCAAGGACCAGTGATAGGTCAAGGTATCTTCAACAGAACAGTGAAACTGAAAATCTTGATTATGAGTGAATACACCAGGATGGGAAAAAAGGTTCAATGAAAGGGTTTTAAAGGGGAATAAAAAGGAAAGAAAACTCGGGAGACCAGTTTTCTGAACTGAGGTTTGTTTAATTTGTGTGCTATGGGTCTTATGGAGATTTTTATTTGAGTGAATGTTAAAACAATTAACCCGTGGCTAATCATGTCTCCAGAAGTTGTGGGTATTCCAGCTTTAGAGGCTTTTAAGAAGAGATTGGATTAACATTTCTCTGAAATGGCATAGGGTTTCCTGCCTGAGCAGGAGTTTGGACTAGAAGACCTCCAAGGTCCCTTCCAACTCTGTTATTCTGTTAAGTTGTATTCTGTTAAGAAGATTTCTGCCTTAACTGTTGATGCTTGTGACAGAAGTTGGATGAAATGACAGGGTCTAGAAATATAAAATAATATACTGGATTATTCAACTGTTCATTTCTTGTGTTCCTCTTTCATTTTCTTTCTAAAAGCAAAAATCCTCTCAAGAGTCAGGGCTTCTTCGTCTCAGTTGTTGCTTTCCTATATGTCCCCTTCATTCTGTTTCAGTGGTGGGTTTCTGCAGGTTCGCACCTACTCGCGAGAGCAGGATGGTGAAATTTAGAGAGCCGGTGAGAGGAGGTTCCACCAGCGGACCTGGAAGTAAGTCTGCCCTACCGCTGCTGGTGACCCAACAAGAAGGAAAGGAAAGGAAAGGAAGGAAGGGAAAGGAAAGGAAAGGAAGGAAGGAAAGAAAGAAAGAAAGAAAGAAAGAAAGAAAGAAAGAAAGAAAGAAAGAAAGAAAGAAAGAAAGAAAGAAAGAAAGAAAGAAAGAAAGAAAGAAAGAAAGAAAGAGAAAGAATTTATCACAATTGAGCCCAAAATTTTGGTTGCTAAGCAAGAGCGTTGTTAAATGAGTTTCACCACATTTTACAAGTTGGCCACTCCCACCCAGTCACATGACTGCCAAGCCATGTCCACAAAATAGGCCACACCTACAGAGTAGGTTCTAAAAAAATTTGAAACCCACCACTGTTCTGTTTGCCCTCGGTGAAGGAATCAAACTGCAAGCCTCTTGAAGAGCAAAACGCATGGATCTGCCTTTAGATGCCTGTTCTAATCTGCTTGCTGCTACCTGACCAAGATGCTCCAGTCTTGCCAGTCAAGATCCAAAGGACTTCAACAGGAAGCAACTGGGTTTTTTAAAGCATTTGACAGCTCTTTAAAGTAGGCCAACTCAGGAAACAGGCACTTCATGATCTACTGCAGGGGTGTCAAACTCTATCTTTTAATTCCATTTTATATTATATGTATTTGTTGTGGTTTTTACTTTTTCTGTGCACCGCCCTGAGTCCTACCACGGAGAATAGGGCGGTATATAAATTTGAAAAATAAAATAAAATATCTTATTGAGGGCTGCATCAGGGTTGTGTTTGACCTTGGGGAACTGGGGTGGGAGTGGTCAGGATGGACATGGCCAGGCCGATGTCACTCGTGTCGGGGGTGCCTGTGGTGGCCCGAGCGCTCTGCCAGTGAAAGTGAGCTCCCGAATTCCGTTTTTGGCTGCGACCCCCTCCTGACTACTGTTTTCACTAGCAGAGGCACTGTGGGCTGGTCCTTTGCTGTTTCCAGAGCAGCCCCGTGGGCCAGATCTAAGCACCCCAAGGGCCGGATCCTGTCCCAGGGCCTTGAGTTTGACACTTCTGACCTACTGGGATATTACTTTATTGTTCTTCTGCCTCCCATCCCATACAGAGTCTCTTCTCCGTGTTTTTTCCTTTTCTCTGGGCTATTTTGTTGTTTACATCTTCCCTGAATACCTATTAACAGTTCTGTTAATGGTTCTTACCTTCTTTCATTAGCTCTGCATTTCTCTAGAGCCCCTGAGCTAATGCAGAAAAACTTTTAAGAAACCTATGTCCGGCAATAAAATAACAACAACAACAGTAATATATTAGCATGTTGTGCTTTTTCAGAGCACTCAGTATGAGGCAGGGCCTCACTCTGTCTAATGGTAGGCCTGACCCTATGCAGCTTGCCACACTACTCCCTAAAAGTCAATTTCCCTCTTACCTGAGCATTACACTAAAACCTAAATGACAGAATGATAATTTGGAAGAAGTATTGTCGGCCTCATTTTCCTGCCTCCCGTCTGCAATATGGGGCTCGTATAGTTTGCTCTAGCCTAGCTCAGTCTAATCTCATTTTGCTCGAGTACTTGTTACGTATGCTGTTGACACCATCCCATTCAATTATTAGGCAGTCTTGTGTTCACATATATATATATTGTGGACCTTTCTCTAGCAGGTGGAACACTTGGCAGCTTTGTATATGCATTTTTTTCACAATTAAAAATCAATGGAGCGAGGCCATTAAAAAAAAAAAAAAGCCCAAGCCTTTTAAAAGCAACAACGTAAAGGCAGTAGAATGATATACTCTTGTACTTTACTGAGGATTTGCTTTACAATTTCTGGTTGCTCTTATTGGGTAGCAAAGGGCTGAATGCCTCCACGATGCCATTAAACAACAATGGTAAATTATCCATTATTTAGTTTAGCTTTACATTTTTATCTTTGGAGGGCAAACATCCTTTGACCTTTTTTTTTTTGTCGTAGATGTCAACTCTCTGTTTTAGTCATTATTCTTAGGAACAGTATTTGGGTACTGAAAGGTATTTGGATTTCTGGAAAAAAAAATCTTGGGGAGGGAAAAAAAGAAATAAAGCTGAACAATCAGGCCCACCTAAAAAAAAATATGTGTACGCTTTGCTGACCTTCCAGCTATTGATCTCTTTCAAGGTTAGATCCAGGGTGGGTTGCTGGGGGCTCCGGAGAACCTCTAGCTAAGATTCTGTGCAGTTCGGAGAATCCCCAAATCCCACTCCTGGCTGGCCCCGCCTCCCCGCCCCTCCCAGGAGTCCCCATATGGCACGTTTTGGATGCAGGTAAGTGCAGGGCACGCGTGGAGCAGAGATGGGTTGCCAATATTTTTTACTACCATATTACTACCAGCACAACACTTCTGTGCGTGTGCAGAAGCATCTGGGCATGTGGGAGGAGCCTCCTGCTGCCACTACTACCCGTTTAGCTGATCTGGGCCGAACCCACCTCTGGCACAGATGCTCAGGGAGGGCAAAAAACAGGCCTATTGGAAGTTCAGAAAGACTGGAAAGAGGACTTCTGGAGCCTGGGAGGCAGTTTTTGCTCACCCAGAGGCTCAAGGAAAGCCTTCGGAGACACGGGAGGGCAAAGACGCCCCCCCCCCCCCCATGGAGCAGGAGGCTGCCTAGGCCATGCCCACCATGGCCATGGCCATCCTGCAACCGGGCAGAAAACCCCTTGCTAAAATTTTTGAAGCCCTGCCCTGGTTATATCTAAGTCTTTTGCTCAAGCACAAATGTTCCAAAGGTGCTTCCCCCCCCCCCCCCAAAGGCAACTGGACTTTCTTTGATTTTCCTGAAGACGTTCTGCCTCTCATCCAAGAAATTTCTTCAGTTCTCACTGAATGGAAGGATTTATATTCCTTGCAGTCATCTGGACATTAGCGCAAGGAAAAGCAAAGAAAGTCCAGCCGCGTTTTGAAAAAACACCTTTGGGACAACTATGACCTGATATGACTGAGAGTCTCCATAGATATCAAGCACAAATGCTAAGTTCATATGTTTCATTCTCCTCTTTTTAGCTTTGTGAATGTTATTTAAATTGTTGATTTGGGTCAGAAGTTGATAATGGTTTCAATCTTTGAAATGTTTGAAGAAAGAAAACAGCCATAAAGTGTGATTATTGTTATTCAAATTGATGGTGGGTTCTGTTTATTGTCCTCTTGGGCAAATTTCACAATAATTGTATTTCTAGAAGAGTTTGGGGTATTTCTTTTATATTCCTGTCCTTCATGGCTTTGTGAGCATTTTAATATTCATATTGATTCTTCACCAGCTAAGGAGTATTTTTATTCTATCCTTTCAGTGTATGCTATTTCTATACAATGTGATCTGATGATTCATCTCTTTCACCTAATTTCAGCTGTCCTTTTAGAAACTTAATTTTTTTATGCAGACAATTTTGTACTTTTCTATCACGTGTTCCTCCTCTATACCAGGGGTCTCCAACCTTTGCAACTTTAAGTCTGAAGGACTTCAGTTCCCAGAATTCTGGGAACTGAAGTCCTTCAGACTTAAAGTTGCAAAGGTTGGAGACCCCTGCTCTATACAGTCTACTACTGACCCTTCCTTCTTGCATCAGGTGACTCTGGCACTCTAGGCCAGGAGTAGTCAACCTCTTTATACTTACCACCCACTTTTGTATCTCTGTTAGTAATAAAATTTTCTAACCGCCCACCGGTTCCACAGTAATGGTGATTTATAAAGTAGGGAAGTCAATTCAATTAAAAAAAGGAAAGTGCTTCAGTATCGGACAAAACCCCTACCACCCACCATGAAAGCTGGAACGCCCACTAGTGGGTGGTAGGGACCAGGTTGACTACCACTGCTCTAGGCAAGTGTTGGCTAACCTTTTTTGGCTCATGTGCCAAAAGCGGGAGGAGGGCAGGGAGGGTCGTGCGTGGGCGTGCCACACCCATAATGCTATGTGCATGACCCCCTGCTTTTGACGTGCTTTTTTCGCCCTCCTCAGGCTCCAGAGGCTTTCTAGGAGCCTGGGAAGGGTGAAAGCAGCCTCCCCCCCACTTCCCGAGGCTTCAGGAGCTTCCCCAAAGCCTCCAGAGCACTGGAAAAACGGCCTCAAAAGAAGGCCTAAATCAGCTGGCCAGCGCACACATCTGTGGTGGGTTTCAAATTTTTTAGAACCTACTCTGTAGGTGTGGCCTATTTTGTGGGCGTGGCTTGGCAGTCATGTGACAGGGTGGGAGTGGCCACCTTTTAAAATGTGGTGAAACTCATTTAACAACGCTCTTGCTTAGCAACCAAAATTTTGGACTCAATTGTGATGATAAATTCATTCTTCCTTTCCTTTCCTTTCCTTTCCTTCCCGTTGGGTCACTGGCAGCGGCGGGCCAGATTTACTTCCAGGTACGCCAGTGGAACCCCCTCTCACCGGTTCTCTAAATTTCACCAACCGGCTCTCGCGAGTAGATGCGAGCCTGCAGAAACCCACCACTGGCACACATGCACACTGGAGCTGACAGGGCAATGCCTCACGTGCCCTAAGAAATGATTCTGCGTGCCACCTGTGGCACCCGTGCCATAGGTTTGCCATCACGGCTCTAGGCAGTTCACAATATAATGAATTGAATAAAAATACAAGATAAATGGGAACAAGACAAGGAAAAAAACCACAAATAAAGAATCTGGCTGATAGATTCATATATGTATACAACCTAGTTGAGGGCCTGAGAGAATAGCCAGGTCTTTAAGGCTCTCCAGAACACCATCAGGATGGGAGCAGTCTGACTCTCAGGGAGAACATATTCCAGAAGTTTACTTTATTTATTAATACCATTTAAGTCTCTCTGGAATTTGTATATCGCTACTGTGGAAAGTTATCACCCAGCCCTCTCCCAGAAAAATGAAATATCCTAGGAAATATTGTATATTGCTACTGTGGAAACATGTTTTAATTCCTGCAGCCTCCTGCCCCCACCCCCTCTGTCAAAGAGCCATTAAGGTCTGGGCTAGTCCACTTTACATAATAAAGGCAATATAAGATTTTCACAGAAACAGGAACTGACCACATGGCATCTGAGAACTCAACCAAACATGGGTTCAAAACACAGCCTAGAGAGTTGTCCCTGAATGGTCCCATGGGAGTCTGACAACCAATCAGAATACATTTCTTACACAGGAACAGGAAACAGATAGGTGGGGCCAAACAGATTATAAAAAACCCTGCAAGCCCATCCCTCCGCCCTTCTCTTCCTCCCCATCAACATTGAAGCATGTAATCACCTTTTCTGCTCAGGAGCTCAGGCTTTGTGGTCCTGTCTGTTGAGGTCCTCTAACACTGTCTAACACTGTCCACCATTAAACCATCTTTCCAAGCAGCCTCCATGTCTCAGTGTCTTTTTCCCCATTTGGAGCCGAATCCAGAAGGAGATTTCTTCCAACACTACTAAAGGTCAAAGGAGCTAGGCTGCTTTCACCATGTACATCTGCAGCTCTGAGAAAAGAGGGAATCCTGGTAAGATATTAGAAAGACCTTCCCCCTTATTTCCCTCTCTCACCCTTACTGTGGACACTTACAATAATTTTATTATTAGCAACAGGCAAAGTAGGTGTTCTTTCAGGACACTAAACATCTCAGTGCCAGTGCCAGAGGTGGTATTCAGCAGGTTCTGACCAGTTCTGGAGAACCAGTAGCAGAAAATTTCAGAGAACCAGTAAATACCAACTCTGACTAGCCTTTCTATTCTCTACCTCCTGAGTCCCAGCTGATCGGGAGGAAATGGGGATTTTGCAGTAAACTTCCCCTGGAATGGGAAGGAAGTGGAGATTTTACACTATCCTTCTCCTGCCACACCCACCAAGCCACGCCATGCCCATCCAGCCACACCCACAGAACTGGTAGTAAACTTTTTTGAATCCCACCACTGGCCAGTGCTCATAGACTTTTTTCATCTTTGCACTAGTGAGCATCTCCCAAGTATTAGTCCTAGTTCCTAGTGTGTTTGCCCTTTATAATATTGCCTGGGGTGCCTTGATTAGTTATCAAGATTTTGAGTTTCACCATTGTGCTGATGACACTTAGACCTTTCACTGTTTAGTCATCTTTGATGACAATGTGTGATCAATTTTATTATCATTTTTTCTTGGATATCTTCTTATCACAAAGAGTGTGGTATTTTGATCTGATTGTTCTTCCCATTCTCTATAATGTTTCCCCCTCAAGGATCTAAAACTATCCCAGTTGCCTTTAACAGCACTCTTCATGTCTTTATTGAACATCATCTGGCTTTGCACTCATTGACTAATCTTACAGAAAGGGTCACATGTGTTGATTTGATGACTAACCATAGATTCTGGAGAGTTTTGATGGAGGAAATTATTGCCTTATTGGTGCATGTTTTGATTGTTTCTTCGTTCAATTCCTGCAGGAATTGAAGGTTACTGTTGTGGCCCGCCAGCGGCCAGTGGAACTGGCACCAGATTCGGAAAGTGACGAGGTTGGAGAGGAACATGGACAAGTCCTGGAGTCTGGGGAAGGCTCTGATGAGGGCTCTGTGTCGGAGGAAGAGAGGGAGCCAGAGCCGCATGCCAGTTATCAGCTGCTTTTGGAGTCAGACATCAGTAAGGCAGATGAACAGTTGGAGCCTCTTCCCAGTGTGCACATGCGTAGTTGCTAGACAAAGGGAACAGCTGAAGAACAGGGATGGACGGGAGTAAGGCCATGAGTGGACAATGAATGGCCCTCCCAGAGAAAATACAAGAGGAATGAAAGGGGAGTGGAGTTTGCAGGAGACAATTAGTTTGTTTAATTGCCTTATGACTCTCTGAGTCTCCTTGCCAGGTTTTGCAGATATTGGCCTGTCAGGTCTCCAATCCAGATAAGGTCTGTGACTGTAAATCCTCCCTTGAAGGACTTTGCTGAATGTGAATAAGCAGAATTCACAAGAAATTGATAAAAGGGTTTTGCTTCATGCTCTTGGAAAGCCTAGGTCAAAATAGTGTCTAGGGCAAATGTTCCCAATTCCTTCTTCATTCCATGATCTTAGTACTGAACAGTGTTTTAGTCTGTTATTCTTATGTTTTATTCTATTAGAGTGCTTTTCACTAAGTTGAGTTACACACCACTTTCAACTACTGGTGCTTATGTTGAGAGCGCAGTGGTTAGACACACACTCCCCTCCAGTTTCTACCTGCTGTTATTTCTTCTTCCAACTTTTTAGACACCTTAACTTCTCCCAGACAGGGTCCACATTGTGTTCCTGCATTCAGGTCTCTAAGGTCTGATCTTTCACAACTCTGCTTCTGTGACTCAAGAATCTGCTACCTCTTATTCTTTGTGCCTATGAGAGCCTGATGGCCTTTAAATGCATTTTTATTTGACTAGTGTATTACAGTATGATCTGTTTATTTCATCGTAGTCCAATTAAATTTGTCATTTTCCCGGCTAGTGTTTGTTTTGCATAAATTATGGATGTATAGGGACTCTTCAGTGTCATAAGATGACTTTTAAATATGCATGGTTGTTATGTTTGATTAGTTTTAGTTGTACATGTCTGATTTATTGGTTGTGACCTTGCAAACTAATTTTATTGGATGGGATTTGCTAAGTCCTGGATTTCATTTGCACCCTGGCCAAAAAAAAAAAGATTTTTAAAGAAATGTTGTTGACATTATTATTTGAATACAAAGCTGCAAATTTAGCTCTCTTCTTCTGAGTTTTCAGTTTATCTTCTCAGTTTAGCCTGAAGTGGAAATAAAGACAATATTTTTAGAGCACTGAGGTCATTCTCAAAAGGTTTGCTCATAGTATTTGAGCCTAATATTTCATGTTCTCATCATGACAGCTAAGAAGATAAACTTCTATATTTTTTATATATTTTGTTGTCAATTTTTTTTCTAGGAATCAGTGCTGTTTCACTCCAATTATCCACTATGCATAATTTAAACTAGTTTCATATCCTGTATGCCTTCTTTTTTCTAACATAAAAAAGCCAACTCCATATCTTGCATTCTTTCACAAAGAAAAGCTATTCCAGGTCTGTATCATTTTCATTGGTCTTTTCTGATTTCCCAATTCTGAGGTATTTTTATGAAGTGCAGTAACCCAGACCATACATAACATTCTGCTTGTAGATTTATAGAAAATGATTTGGTATTGGCAGTTTTATTTCTGACTCTTTCTCAAGGATGCACCCTTGATTAATGGTTTCATTAACATATCTATCACAACTTTAAATTTGTTTTAGAATCCATAAACTGTTAGATTACAAGCAGTGGTGGGTTCCTAACCGGTTTACTACCGGTTCACTGAGAGAGTGTTTTGCGTTGATTGAAAACTGTTCTGAGCATGTGCAGAAACATGCTGGTGGCGGCAGAAGAGACTGGGGAACCAGTTCAGGAGTGTGGCAGGCCTGGGTCGCTGCTGGTTCTAGCGACCCAAGCCATCATACCACCAATGGTTTGGCCAAACCGGTCTGAACTGGTAGGATCCCAGCACCACTGGATTACAAGGTCTGGGTCATGAAAGTCCAGGCAAGTAGTAACAGAGGGATATAGAAATATCTAGCTCTCTCTTGCCTTCTAGTGATTGTTCTGATTTTTACAGCCCACATCAAAACATCCTGAAAAACATAATGTAACACAATGCAACAATAATCACAATATAAGTGGGAAGGTGGGGATAAAGGAAGGAGAGAGAGAGAGAGAGAGAGAGAAATTTTACCATTGACAAAAAGCTCATTCCACCAATCTTTTATAAACAACAATTGTCACCATGATGTCATCCTTATATCTGTGAATATATTTGGTCTGAATGCTAAATGTGCAATTCAAGATAATTTTGCACTACACATTTGGTGGGGACTTTTAAAGCAAGAAGATGCTGTGCATTGTAGTTAAAACTACCTCAAATGTTTAGCAATTTCATTGCACTAAGCAGTGAATGAAAACAGATGGGTAGAACAAAACGTAAAATTAAAGCAGGCATTTTTACAGATGTTAGCATTACTGAGAAGTGGGACTATGATTAGCTCATTACTGTGAGGAGTGGGAAATTGCAATAGGCTGTCAGAGATACTCTCCTCTAGAAAAGGAACCTGCTTCCTTATTATCATGGATATGTGAGTGGAGTGACATAAAATAGTGTGATATAGCAACACAAACTTTAATCATCAGCAACAGCAATGCTTTATAGTACAATTGTGGGCCTTCCCTTTCAAAAGTTTTATAAGTGAGCTTTAAATTTAGACTTCTTTATTTCTCTTTCATCACGCTCTTATGTTCCTCCTATTATCCACTCATGTTCCTTAAGATCAGTTTCTGTTCCCACAGGGCAAAGGAATTAGTGGTTTCTTTTCATATTTATCCTTAACTTCTGTATATATAGAAATAGCTTTGCCTTCCTATATGAAAAAATAGGAAAAATGGAAGAAACCAGTAATTACATTCTTTCCCTGAAGGAACAGAAACAGACAATAAAGCAATTAACAGTCTCTATTCAAGGGGCAATTAAAAGGCGGTTCATCACTGGTTGAACTGGCAAGTAGGAAATTTTAATTAACCCTGGAAGTGACCTTTGGTGAATGGGACTTACTCGTGAGTGAGCCTTAGAAAAGAACCTTGGTCAATGGGAAGGTCATTGTTGTATAATAATGTCAAGTGCTGGGTGAATTTGCTTTCTACTGTAAAACCAATACTTCAGCAACCCTAAAGCATTCTAGACTGGAAGGAATGAGCTAAGAAGCCAGCTCTATTACAAAAATTACAAATCACCAATGCCTACATGATGTTGTATCTATAAAGATAGAAACACTGGCTGAACGAGAACATTTGCCAGTTTTAAAGTGTTTGAAGAAATGTCCTTCTGGGTTCAGCTCCAAGTGGGGAAAAAGACACTGGAGACATGGAAGCTGCTTGGAAAGATGGTTTAATGGTGGAAGGGACCATGTGGCTTGAGTCCTGAACAGAAAAGGTGATCACATGCTACAATGTTGGGTGAAGAAGAAGAGAATGAAGAAGGGGCTTGCTGGGTTTTTTATAATCTGTTTGGCGCCACCTCTCTGTTTCCTGTTCCTATAAGAAATGTATTCTGATTGGTTGTCAGACTCCCATGGGGCCAGGTTTGAGTTTCCAGATGCCATGTGGTGAGTTGGGTAAAAGGCTAATACTATCATGCCTTAATCCCATCACTCTGGAGCTGAAGGGCAGAACTCTTTATTATGTAGAATAGACTGCCTTGGGCATCTTAATGGGCCATTAAGAAAAGTGGGGGCTCTGGTAAAAAACCATTTTGATCAGGATGTATAAACCCATTTAGGTATTTTTTGAATACTCTGGGATACTATGAAGCGCACTCTGAAAAATAAATGGCCTTGATGTTTCTTGACGCACAGAAAGCCTTTGATAATGTGAACTGGCAATTTATGTTTCAACAACTAGAGGAAATAAATTTTGGCAAGAACGTTATACATGCTATACACACTATATACCACAAACTGCCAAAATAATGATTAATGGAGAATTTACTGACCATATTGAAATAAAAAGAGGTCCAAGACAAGGTTGCCCATTATCACCTTTACTCTTTGTATTAACATTAGAAGTTTTAAATAGAAATATTAGAGAAGATGAAGAAATAAAGGGAATGACAATCAAAACAGAACAATATAAATTGCAAGTGTTTGCAGATGACTTAGTTTTTATTCTTGAGGAACCATTTGAAACTGCACCTAAATTGATAGAAAGAATTGAGGATTATGGAAAAGTAGCAGGTTTGAAAATAAATAAAGATAAAACAAAAATATTGACAAAGAATATATCATCAAGACAGAAAGGAATTAGCGGAAAATTTGAAGATTAGGTCACGAACAGGGTTAAACATTTGGGGATTTATCTGACAGCTAGATGTAGTACACTTAAAGAGGATAACTACTCTAGATTGAAGCAACAAATTGCAACAGATTTGATGAAATGGGAGAATCTACAACCATCGATAGGGAGAATATCCACAATAAAAATGAATATTTTGCCAAAAGTTTTATATCTGTTTCAGACAATCCCAATTAGATTGGGCAAGGACTACTTTGAAGGTTTGAATAAAATGGTTTCAAAATTTATATGGCAGGGGAAAAGAGCAAGAATGAAGCTCAAAGTTTTACAAGATGCTAAAATGAGAGATGGTATGGGCTTACCTGACTGGGAGTTATATTATCAGGCAACAAATTTGACGTGGATTAAGGAGTATAACATTAAGAAATACTAGGTTTCTAGACTTAGTGGGACATGATCTTCTGTTGGGCTGGCATGCATTCTTGTGGTATAAAGGAACTAAAGCGCATGGCTACTTTAGAAGACATTATATAACAAGAGTCCTTGTTTTTAAACTGGGAAAAGGTGAACAGATTACACTACCATAAAATTCCAGTCTGGATATCGACTATTGAAGCGTTTTCATATGCAATAATATATAAAAAGGAACAAACAATTAGATATGCAGAGTTATTAAATACAGAGGGTGAGCTCAAATCTATCCAGGAGCTAAAACAGGAAGGAATAGAAATGAATTGGTATACCTATATGCAAATACATTCTAGATATAAGGAAGATCAAAAAAAGGAGGGTGTCTATGACAAAATGATGGAACTGGATGAAATCTTAACAGGCATTGATGAAAAATTAATTAAAAAACTGTATGCCTATTTGTTGGAGATTAAGCTTCAGGAATAACAAGTAAAAGAAACTATGATAGCTTGGGGGGGAAATTTTGGGCATGGGATTGAGCTAGACAAGTGACAAAAATTGTGGATGCAAAATTATAAAATGACAATGTCAACTGCTTATAAAGAGAACTTGTATAAGATGTTTTACAGATGGCACCTATCACCAGCGAGAATTGCAAGAATGCCCAAGAACAAATCTGAAAAATGTTGGAAATGCTATCAGACACCTGGCTCTTATTACCATATGTGGTGGACTTGTTCTGAGGCTAAGAAATACCGGACTATAATCCACATAGGCTGCAGAAAATGACACATAAGTATGTAGACTTCAAACCTGAACATTTTTTACTTGGAATCACACCAGAAACATTTGATAAAAATTTGAAATATTTGATGGTGAATGTTTTAACAGCAGCTAGAATTGTATTTGCAAAAAATTGGAGAAATGAGAAATTACCTTCTGAAGAGGAAATTATCCGTAAGATTATGGATTGTGCTGAAATGAGTAAACTGACATTTAAAATTAGAGAACAAGAGGATGAACAATTTTATAAAGTATGGAATTTGTTTTATCAATGGCTAGACAAAAGAAATCAGGAGACATAATATATAAAAGAATTTTAAGAAATAAAAGGTAGTGTTATGAATGGTAGACATTGCAATAAGCTGAGACTATGTTATCTTAGAAAGATATTTTGTATATTAACTAGGTTATTAATGAGATACATATATAAGGGAACATTTGGATAACCTTTTGGTTTTATATAGAGAAAATATTATGGGTGTTTGATTAAGTGATATATTTTATATTAGTACTGTATTTATTAATGACAATTGAGAATAATGTTATAAAACAGGAATTTACGGAGAACTTCCCCCCCCCCCTACTTGTTGAATAACTACAGAAAAAGATTAATTTTTGATAAATACTACTTGTTACCATACAGATAATTAATTATCCAAGACAATAAGGTGGTATGAAATGAAGAAAAAATAGTCTTAATTCCATACATATATATTTATATATCCAAACTTAATAATGATGATATATAGGGTTACGCTGGATGGAAAATTAATAACTATATTTGTAATTGTAAAGACTGATGCACAAAAACTTATGACCAAATGACATGTTATACAAAGTTGAAAATGATTGAATGTTTTTACTTGTTTTTTATGTTGAAAATAAAAATTTATACAAAAAAAACAGAAAAAAGAAAAAAAGAAAAGTGGGGGCTATTAAGAGTGAGTCTTTTTACTGCCTAAAAATATGTTTTTCCATTTCTGATCCAGGGAAATGTAATATTCTGCCTTTTCTATTTGATTTTTCTAGCAGAGGGCTGGGTGCTAACTTCCTACAAAACTATGGTGCAAAATACAATTTAAAGTGATTAATTATGAGCCATCAAGTTGTTGTTGACGCTTAGAAACCACATAGATGACCGCAAATGACCAAGTTCAAATTATCCCACTTTGGATGGTGTATACACACACACACACACAAAATATATCTCAGATTACAATCCTTGTATAAATGCATGGGAATATTTCCCTCCACTTAATGGGATACAATCATAAGGAAAAAAATTTAAGGCTACAAGATAATCCTTTAAAAGCATTGATAAATGTTTATTTTAGACCCAATTATAAATGGTTACAATTTTTTTTTTCAAATAGCTATGATAATTCCTTTGGTTTAAATGTACTTTGGAAAGAAACAGCCAAAATAAATTTAGGAAAAAAAAAATTCTAAGTGGCTCAGAAAAGAAAATTAAAAATAAGAAAGAACACAAGAACACAAAAATCAGAGAGAAAGCAAGAAAAACCACCAAAAACAGGCGCGGGGAGGAGTCAGTCAGGACAATATTACTAAACATGCAACAATCTTAACTATTTTTTCCATTACATCAGTGCAGGTTCTCTTCATAAACAGAGAGTGAACAAATGGTAGTCTTGAGATTGAAATTGTCTTTCCAAATTCAAGGAATAATCCCTTTTTTTTTACTGCAGCCCATGCTTGGTAAATATACAATTGTTCATATACCCGTATTTATCGGCGTATAACACGCACTTTTCCCCCCTGAAAATAGGGGGCAAATGATGTATGCGTGTTATACGCCGATATGCGTGTTGTACGCCGATATAAGGTACATGGACCCGGGAACCGTGGACCTGGAAGTAAGTCCTCCACATTCGCAAGGCGGCTGCGCTGTCTTCTTTTTCCCTCAGCGAAGCGTCGCGGCCGTCCGCTCTCTCTCTCTCTCTCTCTCTCTTTCTCACTCTCTCTCTGGCGGGCAGGCAGGAAAGCAAGCAAGGCGACTGGAGGAGGAGGAGGAGAAGGAGGAGGAGATGACGGCCCCGGAGGCACGGAGCTTTTCCCCGCGGCGGGCGCCTCCTTCTCCGCTGGCAGATAGAGCAAGGTCGAGGGGCTTCCCCCCTTTCCCCACTTCCCGGCTGTTTCGCCGCCGCCGCCGCCGCCGGTTCCAGCAGCAGCAGCAGCAGCAGCAGGAGAAGGAGGAGGAGATGACGGCCCCGGAGGCACGGAGCTCTTCCCCGCGGTGGGCGCCTCCTTCTCTGCTGGCAGATAGAGCAAGGTCGAGGGGCTTCCCCCCTTTCCCCACTTCCCGGCTCTTTCCAAACCTCGGGAGCTCGCCGAGAGGCGGCGGCGGCGGCGAAACAGCCGGGAAGTGGGGAAAGGGGGGAAGCCCCTCGACCTTGCTCTATCTGCCAGCGGAGAAGGAGGCACCCGCCGCGGGGAAGAGCTCCTTGCCTCCGGGGCCGTCATCTCCTCCTCCTTCTCCTCCTCCTCCTCCAGCCGCCTTGCTTGCTTTCCTGCCTGCCCGCCAGAGAGAGAGTGAGAAAGAGAGAGAGAGGGAGGGAGGGAGAGAGGGAGGGAGGGAGGGAGGGAGGAAGGAAGGGAATCAGAATCTGACAGACACAGAGAGAATGACAGAGAGACAGGGAGGGGATAGCGATTTCTGAGTAAACTTTTGTAAAAACAGAATATCCAAGTTTCTTTGTTAAAACAGTTGCTTTTACTGTCCTTTTACATTATTTACCTTATAAGTGGTAATAATATTAATAAAAAAAAGTTCTGAGCTACCCTTATTTTGCTTCAAAGTTCTTAATTTGAAATTTAATTTTTTTTCCTGAAATTTCCCTCTTAAAATGAAGGTGCGTGTTATACGCCTGTGCGTGTTATACGCCGATAAATACGGTAATAATAAATTCCATATATTAAGTATATTGTACAAATAAAAATACATTCTTTTTTTATAAACCTTATTAGTCTTTGTAATAGTATACCAGCTTATTGATATGAAAAAAACAAGCATCTTTCTCCCAGCTTGGAACTGAACCAGATGGATTTTTCTTTCAACACTTATAAATAAAAAGTTGTTGATTAAAAACTCAATAGAAAATTGTTTTGTTTAAAAATTTTTTTGCTTCTTCCTCTTCCATTTGCTTTATTTCCCCCCTATTCCCACTAATTTTCCAGTCAACAGAAGTACAAAGCTGTCAAAGAGCCTAAAGTTTATTTGATCTATTTAAAAGCAGAGCATGAAACTCTTCTATTTTTGGTGCTTTAAACTTGTAAATATAAATTTAATTTAACGTTGATTATTTCTCTGTGACACATATTTCTCTGTGTAAATGCGAGAAAGAGATATATCAGCCGGAATTAACCCACTGCAGGATAAAGGCCTCTTCATTGAAGGCTGTGGATCATAAACTACCATGCTCATCCAAAACAGGTTGGTAAACAGATGTTTCCCAATTTACTAATCTATAGCTGAAAGAAAGTGACTGACTCAAAGTTGGCTTGACTTCCCTACACAGATGGGAAGGACAGAAAACAGGACTTATCGGTCAGGTTTTGTATTTGAACAAGACTGTGCACTGCAGCCCAGAGATTGGAAAATATTGGTGTATATACCTAAACCAAAATTAAAAAATGCAAGAGAAGGTGCCAGCTCAAATCACTGCAAGCAAAACAAGATCTGAGGACCCAGATTGCTGGGGGCAATATGCTGACTCTGTCAACCGCTTAGAGAGGGCTGTAAAGCACTGTGAAGAGGTATATAAGTCTAAGTGCTATTGCTATTATAAAATAAAACAGAGTTCTATATGAAAAGAAATGACAAATAAAAAGGCAGGTTTAAAAAAATGTTCCATACCTTTTTTTTTTTAACATAGTATGCTCTTCCCTTTTAATCACCTTCTTTCCTAAATTGTACATTGTACATTCTTCCCATTTTGTTTCCATTATTAATTTTCAAGATCAGAATTGTGCAAGCCGTGGTATTTCCTATGATCCTCCATGGAAGTGAACATTGCACTTTGAAGAAGCAGAATAGAAAGGCTATTGGTGGTTTTTAATCACTTAAATTTGAGACAGCAGTGTGCAGCAGCAGGCAAAAAAGCCAATGCAATCCTAGGTTGCATTAATAGACGGATAGAATTAATATCACATGAAGCATTGGTGCCATTTTATAAAGTCTTACTAAGGCCACACCTGGAATACTGCATCAGGTTTTGGTCACCATGTTATAAAAAAGACAAGAGACTCTAGAAAGATTGCAGAAAAGAGCAACAAAGATGATTGAGGGACTGGAGACTAAAACATGAAGAACATGTTGGAAGAAATGTTCTTCTCGGTTCAGTTCCAAATGGGGAAAAAGACTGGAAACATGGAGGCTGCTTGGAAAGATGGTTTTAATGGTGGACAGGATGACATGGTTTGAGGTCCTGGACAGAAAAGGGGGATCACATGCTTCAAGATGTTGGGTGAAGAAGAAAAAAAGGGCCAAGATGCTGAAAATCGCTGGTTTTATGCTCTCTCTGGCCTTTGATCTTGATCTTGTATTTTGATTGGTTGTCAGACTCACATGGGGCCATGCAAGGGCAACTCTTTAGGCTGTGTTTTGAGTCCAAGTTTGGTTGAGCATTGCTTCTTCCCAGGTGCCATGTGGTGATATGAGTAGAAGGCTAATCCTACCTTTGTTATGTAGAATAGACTGACCCAGGCCTTTAATGGCCCATTGACAAAGGTGGGGGCTATTATGAATGAGTCTGTTTCCTGCCTAAAACATGTTTCTCCATTTCTTATCAGTGGAAATAGAATATTCTGCCTTTTCAATATTTCTCAGAAGAAATGGGGCTCCCCTTGAGGTGCACCCGAAGGCTTCAGCTAGTCCAGAATGCAGCCGCGCGGGTAGTTATGGGAGCCTCTAGGTTCTCCCATGTAACACCGCTCCTGCGCGAGCTGCACTGGCTGCCTGTCGTCTTTCGGGTGCGCTTCAAGGTGTTAGTTACCATCTTTAAAGCGCTCCATGGCACGGGACCTAGCTATCTGCGGGATCGCATTCTGCCCCATACATCCCTGCGGCCGATTCGCTCCCACAGAGAGGGACTTCTCCGGGTACCGTCCACTAGGCTGTGCCAGCGGGCGACGCCCAGGGGAAGGGCCTTCTCTGTGGCGGGCCCGACCCTCTGGAACGACCTTCCCCCCGAAATCAGAACAACCATGGACCTTCGCTCCTTCTGACAGCTATTAAAAACTCACTTCTTCCGTTTGGCTGGCCTAGGGTAATCTAAATTTTAAATTATTAAGGGTTTTTTTAGGGATAGTTTTATTTTCATAGAAGTTTTTTAGCGCAGGGTAAGTTTAATTTGATTTTAACCTTGTACTTTGCTTGTTTTAATTTGTTTTTAATTTCCCTGTGCCCCGCCTCGAGTTCCTTCGGGGAGAGAGAGCGGGTTATAAATAAAAAATTTTTTTATTATTATTATTATTATTATTATTATTATTATTATTATTATTATTATTATTATTATTATTATTATTTCACTTTTCTAGGAGAGTGGTGAGTTTTTCTACAAACGGTTTCAGGAATTGGATTTATCTAGTCCAGTGAAAAGGACTAGGGGGTGTCATAGCAGTATTCCCACATTTGAGGGGCTACCACAAAGAAGAGGAGGGGAGCCTATTTTCCAAAATACCAGAAGGTAAAACAAGAAAGAATGGGTGGAAACTAATCAAGGAGAGAAACCACCTAGAATTAAGGAGAAATTTCCTGAGAACAATCAACAAGTGGAATGGCTTGCTTTCAGAAATTTGTTTAACTATCCCTAGTGTTCTCAGGAGAGTCTTCTTTAACACCAAAGTTCAGAATAAGAGTTGGAAGGTCTTGAGCCGAGAGAGACCGTTGTGCCACAGACCACCGGTTGTGAGTCCCTCTGCGTGAAGTGGGGCCTAGGGAGGCAGTTGGGCTTGCTGGTTGTATACCTGGCTCCCCGCTATGTAGCAGCAGCCCTGCCCGAGCTCCTCGAGGTGATCGCTACGGTGGCAGTTGAGACCCCCAGACTTTTAGTCATGGGGGACTTTAATCTGCCATCGGTGGGCGAATCATCCGAGGCAGCTCGGGAGTTCATGGCTTCCATGACGGCCATGGACCTGACCCAACTAATTCAAGGCCCCACTCACGAGGGTGGACATACACCGGATCTCATCTTTGTCTCGGGCCAATGGAAGAGTGATCTGGGTATAGGGGATATAGTCATCACACCCTTGTCATGGACAGACCACTCACTTCTCCGGCTCGACTTTCCGACCGCTGCTCCCCTCCGCGGGGAGGCGGAACCTGAGTCACCAATCTGGTTCCGCCCCAGGCGCCTGATGGACCCGGATGGGTTCCAGACGGCGCTTGGGCCACTTCCTGTACCCCTGGCCCGCGCCCCGATGGAGGACCTCGTGGCCGCATGGAATACTGCGACCACGGGAGCCTTGGATCGGGTCGCGCCCTTGCGGCCTCTCTTGCGGCGGCGAAACACCCTGGCTCCTTGGTTTTCCGAGGAGCTGAGGGTGATGAAACGCCGCAAGAGATGCCTAGAGAGAAGATGGAGGTATACTCGAACTGAATCTGACCGGACACAGGTAAGAGCCCATTTACGGACTTACATTGTGGCGCTGAGAGTGGCCAAACGTCATCATTGTGCCACTCTCATAGCATCCGCAGAAAACCGCCCTGCCGCCCTGTTTAGGGTGACCCGCTCCCTCCTTCAACAGAGGGTGCGGGAAGCCCCGTTACAGGGTCGAGCAGAGGAATTTGTGACTTTTCTGCAGGAGAAAATCGCTCAGATACAGAACGAGCTAGCCCCCATTGATGGCCCAGTGGGATGCCACGAGAGAGATCTTGTTTGGGAGGAGTTTGACTCCGTTACTTCCGAGGATATGGACAGGCTACGTGGGCGACTGCGAGCCACCACATGTTTATTGGACCCGTGTCCCTCCTGGCTTGTACTGGCATCCTGGGAGGTGACACGAGGCTGGCTCCAAGAGGTTGTCAACGCATCCTTGAGTGAGGGTGCCTTGCCTGCTTCCCTAAAAGAAGCGATGGTGAGGCCCCTCCTTAAGAAGCCCTCTTTGGATCCAGCTCTTTTGAACAACTACCGTCCTGTCTCCAACCTTCCCTTTCTGGCGAAGGTTGTCGAGAGTGTGGTGGCACAACAGTTCCCCCGGCACCTGGAGGAAGTTGATTATCTAGATCCGCGCCAGTCCGGCTTTCGGCCCGGGCATAGCACCGAGACGGCATTGGTCGCGTTGGTCGATGATCTCTGGAGGGCCAGAGATGGGGGTTGTTCCTCCATCCTGGTCCTATTAGACCTCTCGGCGGCTTTCGATACCATCGACCATGGTATCCTATTGCATCGGCTGGGGGGGTTGGGGGTGGGAGGCACCGTTTTACGGTGGTTCTCCTCCTACCTCTCTGGCCGATCGCAATTTGTGTTGGCAGGGGGGCAGAGATCGACCGCGAGACCCCTCGCATGTGGGGTGCCTCAGGGGTCGGTCCTCTCGCCCCTCCTGTTCAACACATACATGAAGCCGCTGGGTGAGATCATCCGTGGTTTTGGGGTAGAGTACCATCTGTACGCTGATGATACACAGCTGTACATTTCTACCCCAAACCACCCCAACGATGCCGTAGCGGTGATGTGCCAGTGCCTGGAAGCTGTACGGATCTGGATGGGAAGTAACGGACTCAGGCTCAACCCGACCAAGACCGAGTGGCTGTGGTTTCCGGCAGCCCGATTCAACCAGCTCACTCCATCGCTGGCCATAGGGGGCGAACATCTTGCCCCTGTGGATGGGGCGCGCAATTTGGGTGTCCTCCTGGATGCCCGGCTGTCCATGGAAGATCAAGTGACAGCCGTGGCCAGGAGGGCGTTTTACCAGGTTCGCCTGGTTCGCCAATTGCGCCCCCTATTGGATCGGGACGCCCTTTGCACAGTCACTCATGCTCTCGTGACATCCCGACTGGACTATTGTAACTCTCTCTACATGGGGCTGCCCTTGAGGTGCACCCGGAGGCTTCAGCTAGTCCAGAATGCAGCCGCGCGAGCAATTATGGGGACCGCTAGGTCTACCCATGTAACACCGCTCTTGCGCGAGCTGCACTGGCTACCTGTCGTCTTCCGGGTGCGCTTCAAGGTGTTAATTATCATCTTTAAAGCGCTCCATGGCTCGGGACCTAGCTATCTGCAGGATCGGATCCTGCCCCATACATCCTCACGGCCGATTCGCTCCCACAGAGCGGGGCTTCTCCGGGTGCCGTCCACTAGACTATGTCAGCGGGCGACACCCAGGGGAAGGGCTCTCTCTGTGGCGGGCCCGGCCCTCTGGAACGACCTTCCCCCCGATATTAGGACGACCACGGACCTCCGCTCCTTCCGTCTTAAATTGAAAACCTACTTTTTCCGTCTGGCCGGCTTGGGATAGCCTCCTTGTCCTGGGGTTTTTAGGTTTTAGCGCTTAGGGGTTTTAGGGACAGTTTTTTAGTTTTTTATAGATGTTTTTAGCGCAGGATTTGTTGTTTAATTGTGATTTTAAATTATGTATTCTGTTGTGTTTACTGTTTTTTAATTTTCCTGTGCCCCGCCTCGAGTCCCCTGGGGAGAGAGCGCGGGTAACAAATAAAATTTATTATTATTTATTATTTATTATCCTTGGAGGTCTTCTAGTCCAACCCCCTGATCAAATAGAGGACCGTATGCCATTTCAGACAAATGGCTGTCCAATCTCTTCTTGAAAAACCTCCAGTGATGGAGCACTCACAACTTCTGAAGGCGAACCATTCCACAGATTAATTGTTCTTTCTGTCAGGAAATTTCTTCTTAGTTCTAGGTTAGATTTCTCCTTGATTAGTTTCCATCCACTGATTCTTGACCTGTCTTTCGGTGCTCTGAAGAATAGGTTGACCTCCTCTTCTTTGTGGCAGCCCTTTAGATATTGGAACACTGTTATCCTATCACCTCTAGTCCATTTCATTAGACTAGACCAGTGATGGCTAACCTTTTTTGGCTCGCGTGCCAAAAGCAGGGGGAGTGCAGGGGTGATGTGCACAGGTGTGCCACATCCATAATGCTATGTGCATGGCCCCCTGCATTTGGCATGCTTTTTACGTCCTCCCCAGGCTCCAGTGGCTTTATAGGAGCCTGGGGAGGGTGAAAACAGCCTTCCCCCAACTCCAGAGGGCAAAAAACGGCCTCAAAAGAAGGCCTAAATCAGCTGGCCAGGGCACACGTACACACTGAAGCTGACAGGGCAATGCCTCGCGTAGCCTAAGAAATGGTTCCGTGTGGCACCTGTGCCATAGGTTCGCCATCATGAGACTAGACAGTTCCTGCAAAAGTTCCTGTTTTAGCCTCCAGCCTTGTAATCATCTGCTTCTGAGAATGCAGCATATATTGCAGAATCCTACATTCAGACTGAAGATGTGGGGTTGTTTAACCTCAACACGAAACCAATTTTTTTCTTCTGTCCACCAGGTTTTATTTATCACACAGCCTGGTGGTACTCTCTAGAAACCTTGCTTGCTGTTTTATTACCAGTTGATTTATTCTAATAAAGTAAAACTCTCTTGTGGCTTTTAAAACGTGGGCCAGAAATATGTTCCAGTACAGTTTTCCTTTCAATAATTTAATTTATGCATTTATGTTATTATAGAGATCAGAGTCACAACAAAGGGTTTTTTAAAACCTTAAAAAAAAATGTTCTAGCAACTATGCAAATTATAAAAAGAATGCTTTTCTTCCAAGCGTTTAAAAGTTCCCTGTTGCTCCATTTCATACCCGCCCTCTTTTCCTTTAAAAGGAAAGGGGGCAAAAAACCTGATCCTGGGTAAAACTGTTCTCAGAGGAACACCCCCTAATAAAGATACCGATACTGTATCGGGGTGGGAGGAAAAAAACAATAACAAGTATGGGCAAGCGTGCCCTTGAAAAAGAAGGCGCCCCAGGCGTCCCCGTTTCCGAGTGCCTCTTCTAACCGCGATTGGCCGAGCAGTCTTCCTTAACGAGACAAAGCGATGGCGATGACGTCACGTTTGCCCTCGGCTACGCCAGTACTGCTCAGCCAATCACGATTAGGAGAGGCCAACGGTGGTTGCGATTCAAACTGAACGGCGGGTGGGTGGGTGGCGAAGCCGTTTCTGCTTGGAGTGGATGCGGCGTCCTAATCCGGCGGGGTCCCAACGGCCTTTCCTCTCACGCGCCTCCTGGTAAGTTAAAATGGGGAGGGGGGGGGGAAGAAAGAAAGAAAGAAAGCGGCGCGGGAGGCTGGCTGGGATTTCAGGCGGCCTTTGGGAAGAAGCCGCTAGAAAACGGTTCTTCTTTTTTAATCAACGGACTTTGCAGTTTCTCTGGAGTTCCCGGGCTCTGTTAAGGGAAGACGGCTGGGGTTTCTTTTTAATGGCCATCCTGAATCGTGACGACCTTTTTTATTTTATTTTACACGGTCCTCCCTCATTAAAGCAGGGTGTTGGTGGTTTTACCGACATCGAAACCGTCAGCCTTCACGGGTTTTCTGGTTCAGCCCTCAAGGGGAGCGATTAGGAAACGGCGTACCGATGACGAACCAGATAACAGATTAACAGAGTTGGAAGGGACCTTGTAGGTCATCTAGTCCAACCCACCCCGCCACCAAGCAGGAGACCTTACACCATTTCTGACGAATGGCAGTCCAATCTCTTCTTGAAAGTCTCGAGTGATGAAGCTCCCACGCCGAAGGCAATTTTTGTTCCATTGGTTGATTGTTCTCACTGTCAGAAAGTTCCTCCTTGTTTCTAGGTTGAATCTATCCTTTGTCAGTTTCCATCCATCATTTGCTTTGGAAAATAGATTGTCAGTCCCTCATATACTGGAACACTGCTTCCATGTCTCCCTTGGTCCTTCTCTTCACTAGACTAACCATATCCAGTCCCTGCAACTGTTCTTCATATGCTTTAGCCTTCAGTCCCCTAATCCAGGGGTCTCCAACCTTTGCAACTTTAAGTCTGAAGGACTTCAGCTGGCTGAAGAAGTCTGGGAGCTGAAGTCCTTCAGACTTAAAGTTGCAAAGGTTGGAGACCCCTGCCCTAATCATCCTGGTTGCTCTTCTCTGCACTTTTTCGAGAGTTTCAACATCTTTTTAATAGTGTGGTGACCAAAACTGGATGCAGTACTCTAGGTGTGCTCTTACTAGGGCTTTATAGAGTGGTATTAGTACCTCACTTGATCTTGATTTTGAACCTCTGTTATACATTGATGGAAATATAATCTTATGGTAATAATCTTTATTTTTTTGCAAGATTCCTTATAATCTGCTGTACATGGGAAAGCAGCTGAACGCAGAGGAGTATAATAGAAATTGTTCAGATGAGTTTATTCTTAGGAATGAGATCAGGTCAGAGGCTTTACAAAAATAATACGGTTTGGAGGAGGGTTGAAGGCGAAGGAGGCAGGAGGGGAGTGAGTCATTTTTAAAAAGCAGGGGCCGTTTAGGTATCTAAAGGCAGCAGAACTGAAAGAGCAAAGGTTGTGATACAGTAGGTATATGTTGAGGGTGGTCTGACTAAAACAAACTTTCAGAAGACTTTGAAGGTAGGAGTAATGACCTCAGATAAAAGAGTAAACAAAAACCTAGGGAGGAATGTAATGTGATCTGCTCAAGATAGGAGATGGTTGACTTGGGTTAGGTCAGTGGAAAATTAGAAAGAATTTTAATCATAGCTGAAAACATGAAACTGCCATTGGACGTGGTGCAAAGATAAAATTTGAGAATTCCTCCTTTTCTTTGGGTAAAGCACTGATTTAGTTGATGCAGTATATAGGAGGAGGGCTTAAGGAAAAGAATTTGCTCTTGAATTTAATGGCAGTGAAATATTTAAACAAATATCATCAGGGCTTAAAGAAATTTGGGAATGAGTGGAAGAGGAATGTTCTATAATTGGAGCTACAGGTAATAAATATCTAGGCCCTGATGTAGGCCCTCTCAGGTGACAAATTCATTTATGGATATGAGAGAGAATATACAGGATACAAAACACATCCTTAAGCACCAGTGGAAAAAAGAAAAGCAAAAGCCTTTCTCCATCCAGTATTATAATTTTGGTAGAATAGCATTACACCAAGCAGCTGAATGTGTCGGCTGGTACTGAAAGCGGCAGTACTGAAAACATTGAGGTCATTGTATTTTTGAGGATGATGTAATAATCATTTTGATAAGAACAGTTTCATTGGACTATAGAAACCAAAATCAAATTTTGAGGACACAAATGGGGAGGGTCAAAAGAGGTGCTAGGGAAACACAACTAAGTGGGACATTTAAGGAGCTCAGAGGCAAAGGTAAAAGGCAAAATTGGGCAGTGATTTAAATGGGTTTGTTTGTTTGTTGTGCCTTCCAGTCAGATTTGACTCCCGATGAATGCCTGGTTTCTTGCAGGTTTCTTCCTACAGTTGAGAGTGACCCAGCTGGTTTTGTGCATACGGCAAAACTAGAACTCTAGCCTGATGCCTTAATGAGTACCCCAAACTGGCTTGGACTTTAAATATACGGTACAGTCATGTTATTATTGATAATATAGTGGCATGATTAAATACATTAGAAGTATTGATAGCTGATTATTATATTGGAGGATGATAATAGTACGGTAGATATAGAATTAAAGCTGGGAGGTAAAATCAATAGAATCCCAGTAATCACTTTATCTAATGTAAGCTTTGATGCTTCCTGTTCCTATTCCTTTTCTGATCAATAACAATAATAACTTCTTCACTTCCCTATTACACCAAATCTCTTGGCCTGAGGGCAGCAATCTTGCTTGCAATTATTACATTCAGTATCTGATAACAGCTACTTTTCTGTGTCTTTAGAAAATACATTCTTTTAAGTCCTTATCTAGTAGGTGCTTGAGGCTGCCGGAATGTAGGAATTGAAAATCATGTTTTGCCTTTGCTTCATTATAACTGAAACCATGGGACATTATAATTTTACATTTGTGATTCTCTAAATAAGTATTCAATAATAATAATGGAAATTTCAATTATTGCCAAAACCACTATGCATCTAATCTGCCAAGAGGTAAAGGCACAATAGATCTTGTCCTCTTACCAATAACTTTATTTCTCAGAAAACGGAAGACAAAACAGCTTATTCTGGAAGTGATTCTCACCAAGGGGAGGTAATTGGAGGGAGAAATGATTAGTATCTTGGTCAAAAGATTACCTTTTGAATTTTAATTGAATATTACCTTTGAATCTGTGATATTTGCAAAGGACCTAAGGCGAGCCAAATCTATGTATTGGATTTCAGAAAATAGGATTTTGATAAGCTTCAATGGAAAGTAGATAGAATCCAATTGTTTAATAATAATAATAATAATAATCTTTATTGTCATTGTAATAATATTGTAATAAAATTACAATGAAATTGGTTTAAAATCGTGAAGAAGAAAGTGTCCAGGAAGAATAAGAAATCTTTGGAAAAAAATATTGAATACATAGTCGCTTTTTTTAAAGAAAAAAAACAAGTGATCTATAAACATACTGAGAGCCAGTTTGGTGTAGTGGTGAAGGCTTCAGGTTAGAAACCATGATTCCCTGGGTTTGAATCATACCTAAGGCACAAAGCCAGCTGGATGACATTGGACAATCACTCTCAATCCTAAGAATGAGGCAATGGTAAACTATTTTTGAAAAACATTGCCAAGAATACTGCTGGTCTGAATGAATTCCAAGTCTTCAGGGCCAAGAGAGGAGATGTCCCTACTTTCAAGAAGGTAAAGAATGAGGACCTGGGAGACAGCAAAGTTGCTAGCTTGATATTCATATTGAGTAAGATCCTGGAACAGATAATCAACAGTACGTTAGTCAGGACTTGGATAGGCGTACAGTGATTTACAGGAGCCAACATGGATTTATCACAGATTGTGACAGGCTAACTTTACCACTTTATAGACCAGGAGAACATTTAGACATAGGGAATCTGGACTTCGGCTAAATTTCAAATTGTTCTTAATATTCCCCCTAGTAAAATTATGCAATATAGATTAGGTAGCATAGTTATCTGAGAAACCACACCCAGAGTACTTGTTGATGGCAATCGTTCAGCATTTCTATCAGTGACTTTGATGAGATAGTTCAGAAGTTGCTTATCAAGTTTATAAATGATACAAAGCTGAGAGAGAGAGGTTTTTTCTTTGCAGGAGAAAGAATATTTTTAAACTCTAGAGAGGTTTGGGTAATGATTGAAATGAGTAGAATTTAATCAGAAGAACTATAGACCTCTGCATCTGGGTAGGAAAAATGAAAAGCAAAAGCAAGGAATGGAACTTGGCTTGGCCAAGTAGTTCATATTTGCTCAGTAGAGATGTTGTAGTAAATCCTCCAGTGAGTAGGAAGTTGAACTACATTATTCCCAGCTCTGATTCGAAGACCAAGATATTTATTTATTTTTATTTATTTATTTTAATCATATTTATATCCCGCCCTTCTCCACAGAGGACCCAGAGCGGCGCACAGGAATTTAAAACATACAAAAAATAAATACATGATTTATTTTATTTTTATTTTATTTACATTTATATCCCACCCTTATACAAAGATAAATACATAATTTAAAATATAAATTAAACTATCTTATCCCATGCTAAAAGCCAAATTTTAAAATACCCAATTTAAAACTATCTAAAAAGTCCCCATGGGAGGTTAGGCTAGGCCGGCTTGTTGGAACAGGTATGTCTTTAGACATTGGCGGAAGAGGCGGAGGTCGGTGATGGTGCGTAATTCGGGGGGTAGGTCGTTCCAAAGGGCTGGGCCCGCCACAGAGAAGGCTCTTCCCATGGGTGTCGCCAGTCGGCATTGTCCGGCCGACGGCACCCTGAGAAGGCCCTCTCTGTGGGAGCGTATCGGTCTAATTTAAAAACATATTAAATTATTCTAGTCCTATGCTAAAACCAATTTTAAAATCCCCAATTTAAAACTCTCTAAAATAGTCCCCACGGGAGGTTAGGCTAGGCCGGCTTGCTGAAAAAGATGTGGCTTTAGACACTGGCAGAAGAGGCGGAGGTCGGTGATGGTACGCAATTCAGGGGGTAGGTCGTTCCAAAGGGCAGGGCCCGCTACAGAGAAGGCTCTTCTCCTGGGTGTCGCCAGACGGCATTGCCCGGCCGACGGTACCCTGAGAAGACCCTCTCTGTGGGAGCGGATCGGCCGAAGGGATGTATGGGGCAGGAGGCGGTCTCGCATATAACTAGGCCCCGAGCCATGGAGCCCTTTAAAGATGGTCGTCAAAACCTTGAAGCGCACCCGAAAGGCCACAGGAAGCCAGTGCAGCTCGCGCAGGATCAGTGTTATGTGGGAGCATCTAGTGGCTCCCGTAATCACCCGCGCGGCTGCATTCTGGACTAACTGTAGCTTTCGAGTGCACCTCAAGGGAAGCCCCATGTAGAGAGCATTACAGTAGTCCAAACGAGGTCCAGGCAGAAGAAGAACATCATGGTTTCAAAATCTTAAGGAACTGGTTTGGACAAAACTCAGCAACACTTTTTCATGCAACTGTTGACAAAAATAGGATTGCCAACATGATCACCAATGTCCGATGACGGATATGGAACAAGAAGAAGAATTAACTATATGTCATTTCTCTAATAGATTATGATTGTCTTGATAAAGATATGTAGAGGAATAGAAGCATTTTAATAGTGTATTTGTTAGTCTAATTTTTGTTTGATTGGAATGAAAACTGAATTATATTTTGAAAATGCTGCTGTTAGTAGAATAATTGGCATTATTATGCAAGATTGTTTTTTCATTAAATGTGTAAAAAGCTGAATTAATGTAACTAGGAGCCAGTTTTGTATAGGCATTAGGTTAGAAACAGGGATATCAGGAGTACTGATTCCTCCATAGGCATGGGTCACTCTCTGAGCCCTAGAAGGAGACAATGGCAAGCCACTTCCAAAAAACCCAAAATACTCCAGAGATTAGTTTAGGCAGTCAACAATGACTCAAAAGGAATTACAGCAGCAACAAAAAAACATGTAACTTTCAAGCTGGTGTAAGGGGAACATCCGTAATACATTGGTACAAAAATAATTTCTAAATATTTATTTTTATGATCCTAATTCTGCAGTGGTACCTTAACTGTCAGGCTCAAGCAACCAGATCCACACATGCAGGGTTCAAGCCAACTACCATTTTATAGTCTGCCTATTATACAGGAATCTTTTCAGACTGCTAATCTTCGCCTGGGAATAGACAGTTTTAAAAGGTTTCAATTCTGGATGTCTTGCAGGTTTACAAAGACTTGAGGCTAATTCTGCACTTGAGGCCTCCTGCCTGGATAAATGTTTCCCAACATTAAATCCTTCTTTTGACTTAATTATTTTTATTATGGTTTTCTAATTTTAGTAGACTCTCTAGACTTTCCTTTTCAAAACTTTGTCAACAGTTGTCAAAACCTGTTTAAAGAACAAAAAGCAATGTATGTTTTATATGGACATAGTATTGGTAGTGTTAGAAAATATGAGTTATGGTGAACGGTGTTGGGTAAATTTAGGTTTTTGCTGTATTTCTTTTTATCTTGAGCAGTGTTTCTCAACCTTGGCGACTTTAAGTCCTGTGGACCTCAACTCCCAGAGTCCCCCAGCGAGCTTAAGTCCACAGGACTTAAAGTCACCAAGGTTGAGAAAAACTGATCTTGAGCTTTTAATTTATTTTGTTACTATTTTTTATTCTTTTTCTTCACTTTGTATACTTTTTTCTATCCCAAAGCAAATAAAATCTTAGGCATGCCTCTGAGAGAAGACCCCCTCTCCAAGAAGAATTAAGTATTTTGAGAAATATTAAAGAGGCAGAATGTTATGTTTTCCTAAAGAGCTCACCACATGGCACAATCTCCTAAGGACATTGCATCACCCCCAGCAAACTTCAATGAAACTTAACTCAGGCAAACATGGCTCCATGGGAGTCTGACAACAGCCAATAGAATACATGTTCTTGCACAGGAAGAGGAAGCTCAGGTTCATAGCCTAAGAAAAGGTATAACACCCCCCCCCCCGAACTCCATGTGGTCAGCTGCACCAGAACCACTCATGTGCTACTGCTTCAACAATAAACCATCTTTCCAATCAACCTCCTTGTTTCCAATGTCTTTCTCCCAGCTTGGAACTGAACCAGATGGATATTTCTTCCAACACTTCTACATAGCTAAATTAATAGAATTAGTTAGGCATAAATGTCAAGCAGTGGAAGAAAGATATTAGGAAACTGGCAATGCTAATACTGACCTATGGTATGTCCATGTTGCATAAAATGGAAAATAACTAGCTTTAAATTCTAACATATAGGTTGTGTGCATTTTATATGGCCAGATTCTGATTTAAGCTCAGAATTGTTTTGTGACCTCACAGAACCTCTGAATCTGGGCATTCCTAAAGATGTTTCTCATTTGGAAGAGAGCTACTGAGATATTTTTGTATTTGAGAGGTTAGCTTTGACTTGTAAGACAACTAGTTGTTAGCTACTATTTTTGTGTGTGTGAATATTACGAGTGTTCTTTTTTTAGCTCTAAGACAAAGGGATACAGTATATTAGTGATAAATATCCAAATTTACATGAGCAGATTTCCACTTATTTGAAACTACTTATCATTTTTTGTCTAAAATTTGATTTGAAGGGTTTCGATTTGAAATATTTGAAACATTCAGAAGACGGGTGAAATATAGGCGAGATTTAAGAATATTTAAAGAAATGGATTAGACAAGAGTGGATTAGTGCAGCAGTCCCCAACCTTTCTGGCTTGGTGACCTGGGGGAGGATGGTTTTATGTTATTGATGGGCACGTGCAAGTGCGCGCAGCTCCATTTGCACAAACGGGCATGCATGCCTGCCACTCAAATGGAGCTTTGCACTTAAGCACCCATCACTCACACAAGTGGACCTGCCACATACACACACTCACAGACTGCTGTCCACTAGTGGGCTGGGGCTTGGGGACCCCTGGATTGGAGGGAGAGTGCTCTCACTCCAGGAGAGTGGAGCCCCCTCCTCTAATGGAATAGCATTGGATACTGCTATTACTTATATAAGTAGTCCTTGATTTATGATCATCATTGATCATAATAGAATTACAGTCACAAGTCATAATGGTTGTCACACGATTGTGCCCAATTATACGACCTTTTCTGCAGCTGTCATTAAGTAAATGCAGTGTTTAATTAATGCATCCAATGGGTAAAACATTAAAAGTTGTGGTCATGTAACCACAGGATGCTTCATATGGCTTTAAAGGTTGCCAAGTGCACACAATATGATAAGAACTTCAAAATCAGGTTATAAGTACCTTTTAAACGGCCTGTGATAACTTTGAACAGTTGCTAAGCGATCAGTTGTTAAATGAGGACTACCTGTATAGAATTGTAAATTTAGTAATACTGAGTTATGAAGCTATTAAAGTGGATAAATTGCTAATGATTTAAGGTACTGAAAGAAACAGCGCAATCATTTTTTTGCTTCACACTTCCCAAATTATACACTTTCCCGGCAAATTTAGTTCATGTGTAAGCAGAATTTTGATTTACTGAGTTTTTCTTATCTTGCAATATTTATATGTCTTCAGATTGAATATTAGTGGACATACAACCTGACTATATTGGCTGTTAAAGTAGCTGTCATTTACTGCAGAGTCACAGTTTTGACTCCTTGGGCTGCTACAAGTATTCAAAGTTCGGCATATTTTCCAGTTTTCATTATTTTTCTGCAATCTGCATCAAGATTTGGAGATCATATGCAATATCTAGTATATAAAACTTCCCATTAAAGAAATATGTTTATTTTTAGCTACATGGGAATTTTTGAAGCAATATTTTTTTTCATTTGTCAGAAGTGTTCGGGTTTTTTATGTTGTCATTTAAAAGGCTGCAACTAGTTTATGGAAGCAGATGTGTTTTTGAATTAATGGCTTAGAAGGGAAAGGTCAAATATATTTTTGTTTAAATGATTTGCTTTGGTTTGATATAATGTAGTCTTTTCCACCCTGATATTCATTGGATGTATTGTTTTATAGCCAATATAGCAAACGAATACTTATAGGAACTGAAGTCCAGAACTCTGAAGGGCAAAAGAATAAGATATATTTGCAGGTTAGAAACCATTAATGGTAGTGATTCTAACTGATAGCCATGATGGAGAGAAAACATGTTTTAGTGGTGAGAAAAATAAAAGTCAGAAGAAAAAAAAAAGGACAAAGGAATGGATCAAGACAGTTCATAACCCTTGAAGCTGGCTTATGCTTGAGAAATTATAATTATTAAATGTATGTATTTCGCCTGACTGCTGACTACTATAGACAGATACAACAATTCTGTGAGGTTTAGTTACACTATAATTTAGTAATTAATAACAATGAACAGCGTTATTTATTAATAGTCATGTTAAGCCTCTAGAGTCTAGAATATACTTAGCAGAAGCTCCCTCATTATGGTAGGTCAGAGGGAGGTTTTCCTTGAGGGATGAGTGAAGAATGCCAGGAGTGCACCCAGAATATAGACTTCTCAGCAAGGTCACCCAAGGTGTGAAAATCATCCCAACTGTCCAACTAAAATAAGAAAGTACCTCTGTTGGCATGTATGAAGATGATGGATGCAGATTATCACTTTAGTGTTAGTAACAAAAGCATCATTTCATGTTATGCAGGAGAATACAATGGTATGCCATTTTTGTATGTACCAATTTTGCCAAGCAAATCACATGGCTACGCAATTTAAAAAATGATATTTCAGGTGTTAATAGGCCCCTCAAATTGGATGGCATTCAGCATGCTACTGAAGGGGGACTGAGAATCGTTTGGGAGTACTAATGATGTTTATGATATGACTGGATTGAAGCCTTTGAAATGCCTAGTTGCTGGTATTGCCATGCAGGAAAAGGAAATCCAAAACTACAAAGACAAAGTTGCACTAGGTACATGTAATATGGTAAGTGTGATTGTGTTCACCACAGTGAAAGATAAAATGAATCAACTGTCATTAACCTCTTCAGGTCAACCAGTTGAAAGTGACAGAAATCAAACACTTTTGGTCAGAATATCATGCTTTTTACTACTGAGGCAATGAAAAAGAATGAATGAATGACATGGCTTTCAGAGTCAGGAAGGATGAAGAGAACACAGTACTTGGGTATGATGCCATCAATGATAGAATAATAGTAATTAGACTTTGTGGATAATCTTTAATATGACAATTATTCAAGTAAGTGTTCCAGCCACTAATAGAGAAGAGGAGGACCACTTATGAGCAAGTTCCAAGTCAAGTTAAAGTGGGAGAACATCAACCAGTTTCCATGATAAGATGCTGAACCTACAATTTGCAAGGAGAATCTTGGGGATTGAAATCTTGAACTTCATAGCTAGGGGACAAGAGCAACTGTTCAAGTAAATCCAACAGGTTGTTAAGGATAAATATCAAAAAAAGTTTGCTGAAACAGAAGAAAGCAAACTAGATGTCAGAACAGATAGTAGAAATTGCCTGGAAGAAAAGCCAAGAAAGGCAAAAATCTCAGGAAATTTCAAAAAGCTGTTAAGCAACATTACAAGCAACATTACAATGATATCTATAAAGACATTAGAGATTAAACTGACTCTTCCAAAAGATCTCTGGGAATGCTATATGCAGAGCAGAAAGCCACAGCTCAGACAGGACATGGTCAAACAGACTGTCTCCAGTTTGGCAAAATAAGGAGACATGTCTATATACGCTTCTTTTAATTATTCCACCTGTATACAGGATATATACTGAGGATCAGCAGAAAATGAGATGATTTTAAAAGTGGAGAAATATCAATCCACCTGCATTATCCTTATGACACTACTCTGATAGCTGAAAATGCAATTTTTAAAAATTTTCTTTAAGTGAGGACATTGTTTGTATGCTTGTTGTTTGCAACCTCATGCCAGCTTCCTCATGGTCTTTGCTTGTCAGAATCTGGCAAATAATATTGCAAATGGTGACCCCATGATTACAGGGACACCAAAACTCTGATAACAGATCATATCATTTTTCAGCACCAATACAAGTTTGAACAGTTGCTGAATGAGTGATCATTAGCCAACAACCACCTGTATGAAGAAGACCAAACACATGACAACAATTCAGCAACCAATAAAGATATTGATATGATAGTTTCTGAGTTTTAGGATCAACAACGAACATCAAATGATCCAACAGTCAAGAAATTTGGTGCAGACTAGTTTTGATATTGTAAAATTATCTTTGTTTTTTCATTGTTCAGGGTCCCTCTTTCTTATAAAACAACCATCCAAGGAATGTTGTATTCCTTCTTCAGACAGAATCCACAAGACTTTGTAATATGTGATTGTAGACTTATGCTGTTTTCTTTGAGTAGAATAGATGGCAACAGTCGTTCTTAATTTGTTTCCCCCCCCGAGAGGAAAACACCTTTTTCTTTTGGCCCTCTTATACTTTAAAACAGGGGTCCCCAACCCCCGGTCCGCAGACCGGTGCCGGTCCGTGGCTTGATAAGGAACCGGGCCGCAGGACTGGAGAGGAGGAGGAGGAGGGGGCAGCTCCCTGGGCAGAGCATGCGCCGGATGCAGGAGAGCACAGTCGAGGCCGTTCGTGCTGTTGGAGGCCCTAGAGGGCCAAGTGAGCTGACTCTCCCCCCCCCCCCCACCCGCGTGCACATGCACCGCCTGTTCCCCCTCCCATCCCCGCTCCTCCGCCAGCCGGTCTGCAGAATTTTCTTTAAAATGAAACCAGTCCCTGGTGCAAAAAAGGTTGGGGACCCCTGCTTTAAAATATTTGTATTTAGATTTTGATATAGTACATATATTTAATCTGTTAATAAAGTACTTTGTGAAGCTGTCTGAAAGTCTGAAGTGACTAGTTCTTGAATTGAAACCAGTTATGTGTGATTGAGTGTGATTTGTAATCCTTTTTTTTTTTTTGCAGTTTAATAATTTTAACTGGTGCACAAGCAGAAATATTTTAGTTTCCAACAGTGATCCATGCAAACGTTGTAGACAAAATATAAGCTAATAACCATCTCTACAGGAAATTGTGTGATCTCATTACTTTATATAATTTGATTTGGAATAATTTTGTGTAACTGTATTGTAGTATATTGTATACTATTTCATTAGTAGAGGCAAATATGCAAAACAGATAACATTTGATCTTTTATTTTCAGCAGGTTAAACCAGATGTTCTTTGGGAAGACACAGCTTTTAATTCTGAGCCTCATGCAGTACAGAATTTAAGAATAAGTTATTACAGGTATTAATAATATCCATATATTTGTATACCTCTACAAACTATTCTAATCTTACACCAATGTTTATTTAAAAAACAAATGTTAACCAAAATGTTATAAAGAAATATAACTTAGTTCTTGTGAGGCTTCTCAGCAAGCTCAGCTGGAACAAATAACCAGTCACACAAGAATATAAATATTTCTGATTATGTAAGAGAGATGAAAAGCCATTACAAAAAATATTCCACTGATGGTTCTCTTTGACTATAATCTGTGCTATATTCTTGAAATACTTTCTCCTGCTTGCCTTATCTAAGGTAACAAGTGACTTGTTTTGGGGAGAACAGACAGGAGTCATTAATTTTTTTAAAAAGAAAGAGGGGTGGGGGGGAATGATACAAAGATATATTATCCATAAGTGACAAAGAGGTTGCAAAAGTTGCACTGTTAATGCTCAGTATATCATTAATGAAAAATTAACCATGAAAACTGGGACTAACTTTACTGGCTATGAAAGAGTTGCATATCTGTAAGTTGCCATCATGAGCTATTCAAAAGATAAGTGAATTGGAAAGTCCTTCAATTTGATGACAAGACCAATAACGTCCAGTATGTTTTATGTTTTAAAACCTTTTTTGTTCAAAAAAAGTTGGGGAAAAATTCAGCTAATTTTTTGTTAGCTGAAGTAGTGAGGTTTTATGCCTAGATGTTTCTAGAAGCAGGGTCAATATTTTCTCCATTACATGAAAATGAAATTACATTTTCCCTGTAGTGATAACAAACATTAGTAGCAGTATATACATTTGCAAGACGTGTAATGGTTCAGGTTGGTTCCAGACTTTTACATTAAAATATTTATTGAAAGGTGGTTCTCACAGTGGTATGAATTTATAGATTTTAATTTAGATTTTAAACAGGCTGATACCCAGATTCATTATAAGCAGCATGTAGTATTGTTGAAATATTTTGCGTCCATTCTATTTTAAACCTAATTTTATTACTTTACGTTTTCTTTGTAGATATTTACTTCCTTAACACCTAAAGCTTTCCGCTTTGCAGTAGAAGTACTATATGTTTTCTAGAGATATTCAGATATCAGGGAGTCTAAGGTACCCTGAGGCTTGTCCGCTAAATGAAAGAAAAAACAGTTGCTTTTGGTTTTTTCCTCCCTTTTTTATGTTTGGGAATTTAAGTTTAGAGCAGCTGAAAGGATTTTCTATTTTTGCTCCCCTGGGATTGAAAGTCGTAACTCCTATGTCAGAAATGCAGTGCCTAAGGATGTTTTTTTTAAAAAGAGAAGCAAGGTCTGAACTCATTACCCAGGGTTGGCGGGGGGGGGGGATTCAATCTCACGTAAGTCATTCAGACTTATCAGAGATCATTGGATTGTACCTAGATCTTCATTTCCATCTACTGTACAGGACAATTTACTTCTTCTTTTTTTGCTGGCTGGTAGCCTTTTCTATTGCTATTTCAAATTGTAAATCCTACATTGCTTATATAATTCCATGAATCTCTTTGTGCAGTTTTGAAGTATACTGTTCATAATTTTTGCAAGATTTCTGATATTAGTTTGAAAGAGAAAACATAAGTATGTAGTTTAGCATCACAGTCATCAAAAATTTATATACTGTGTGTGTGTATAAAAGTGTTATGTGAAAGTACCTGGCTTCCCTTTTGCCTTTCAGCTTCACCCTAGGAGCCTCCCAGGCAGGAAAAATGGTTTCCTGCCTGGGAGGCTCCTAGAGTGGAACTGAAAGGCAAAAGGCAAGCAGTATGCTCCCTCCCATATTTGAACATACCAGATGCTTCAACATAACACTTACTTTTCCCCCGGGCTCAGCTGATAAGGGAGGACAGCCTGTGGCTTAGTGGCTAACACAACTGCCTAGCATGTAAATACAGCCCAGGTTCAAATCCCAGTAAGGGTATGGCTAGTTGATGAGAGCTAAGTAGTTTGAACTAGAGCTATACTAGTCTCCCTTTATTTAGTTATCAGCACAAATGCAACACATACATACACACACACAAATATTGAATCAGTGGCTGTTATTCATATTACAATTTCTTATAAACCCATAGCATGATTATACTTGATTTTAAGATCTGAAATCGTTGACAAGGGTTGCTGTGCCTGACAGAAAAAAAAAGACAAAAGTAAACTTTTTTTCCAAATCATTTCAGTTTCATGTGACAAAGATGGAGACGACAGTTCTGAATTTACGGAATTTCTTTGACCAGCTCATGTGCCAAGCAGAAATTCTAAATGAAAACAGTGAATACAGTAAGTGATCACTTTTTATGGATGTTATATAGGTGAATCGTGTTAGTCACCCGCAAATGTTAGAGACATGCAAATAAATATATTTAAAGGTTCTTTCCTGCCTTGTAATTTCCTTGAAAGATAGGCGTGAATTTTTCCAAATTTCTCAGATCACCTAACAAATGTCTGTAAAGTAAGTCGGGAAGCATGATTAATTTGTTGGATGTCTTATGTAGAAAACTAATCTGTATAACAACTAGTGGGTTTGTGCAATGTGGTTTCTAGGCAACGATGTGGAGAATGTAGTTAAAATGTTATGGAACACTATGTTGTTCTAGCTATTATTTCAGGAAATCAGGTTACCTTGTTTTATATTTTTGCAATTCTCAAAAGAGTTCAAATGAAGTATATGCAGTGTTAGAATCACAACATCTGTAATAATGTGTTAGAAGGATTAAGAAGAAAATACTGCTTAATGAAAAAATCCAATCTATATAAATAAAAATGTAAAATAGTTTGTACGAATCCACTAATCTCAAAAACTACTGGGTCGATTTACACGAAACTTTCAGACAACGTAGCCAAGGACTTCCGATAATAGAATAGCTAATCATTTTGTGCCTAGCACACGTGTGTTGTGTACAAATTACACACAAAAAAATGTACCCACTGATAATGTGTGTTAACATGGATGGGTAGTAACAAACTCAAACTCAACCCGTCCAAGACCGAGTGGCTGTGGTTTCCGGCACCCCGGTTTAGCCAGATAAATCCAACACTGGCCATTGGGAACGAACATCTTGCCCCTGTGGAGAGGGCGCGCAACTTGGGCGTCCTTCTGGATTCCCGGCTGTCCATGGAGGACTATGTGGCGGCCGTGGCCAGGGGGGCGTTCTATCAGGTTCGCCTGATACGCCAGTTGCGCCCCTTACTAGACCGGGGGGCCCTTCGCACAGTCACTCAAGCGCTCGTGACATCTCGGCTGGATTACTGTAACGCTCTCTTCATGGGGCTCCCCTTGAGGTGCACTCGAAAGCTGCAGTTAGTGCAGAATGCGGCCGCGCGGGTGGTTATGGGTGCCTCAAGGCAAGCCCACGTAACACCTCTCCTGCGCGAGCTGCACTGGCTGCCTGTGGCCTTTCGAGTGCGCTTCAAGGTGTTGACCACCATCTTTAAATCGCTCCATGGCTCGGGGCCTAGCTATATACGAGACCGCCTCCTGCCCCATACATCCCTTCGTCCGGTCCGCTCCCACAGAGCGGGCCTACTCCGGGTGCCGTCGGCCGGGCAATGCCGGCTGGCGACACCCAGGGGAAGAGCCTTCTCTGTGGCGGGCCCGGCCCTCTGGAACGACCTACCCCCCGACCTTCGCACTACCTCGGACCTCCGCCTCTTCCGCCAACGTCTTAAGACGTACTTATTCCAACAAGCCGGCCTAGGATAGCCCCCCGCGTCTGACTTTTAAATATAAATTATAATTTGGTTACGGTTTTAATAACGGGTTTTAGCACGGGTGAATTAATTTAATATATTTTTAATTGATGTATATTGTATTTATGGTTTTATATAATGCCTGTGCGCCGCCCTGGGTCCTAACAAGGAGAAGGGCGGGGTATAAATTTAATAAAATAAATAAAATAAAATAAACATGCCTGTAGCCACGCCCATCAAACTGCTTTTCAACTGTCAGTGTTGGAAAAGGCCTCATACGGCGGCCTCTTGGGGCCAAAAAGGCACAGAGGATAGCAAACTCCCAGGTGGCCCATAGAGAGGGGGGGGGGGCAGAAATTCTGCTCAGGACTGTTCTCTGAGGTAAAAAAAACGGAGGCAGGCAGCTGCTTTAAACTGTTTAATACGAACTGAACCAAACTGTAACAAAGAATCACCCATCTGACAGCAAATACAGTTTAATGAAAAGAAGGACTAGGGAAGACATGATAGCAGCCTTCTGATATCTCAGGGGTTGCCCCAAAGAAGAGGGAGTCAAGAGGGAGTCAAGTCTGAAACGGCATAGGGTCTCCTGCTTGAGCAGCGGGGTTGGACTAGATGACCTCCAAGGTCCCTTCCAACTCTGCTATTATATTATTGTATTACAGTAGGTAGGTAGGTAGATAGGGGAATAGAGAGACAGGGAGAAATACAGTTTAATAAAAGAGGGACTAGGGGAGACAGGACAGCAGCCTTCCAATATCTCAGGGGTTGCCACAAAGAAGAGGGAGTCAAGCTATTCTCCAAAGCACCTGAGGGCAGAACAAGAAGCAATGGGTGGAAACTAATCAAGGAGAGAAGCAACTTAGAACTGAGGAGAAATTTCCTGACAGTTAGAACAATTAATCAGTGGAACAACTTGCCTCCAGAAGTTGTGAATGCCCCAACACTGGAAGTCTTCAAGAAGATGTTGGATAGCCATTAGTCTGAAATGGTATAGGGCAGTGATGGCTAACCTTTTTTGGCTCACGTGCCAATAGCAGGGGGAGTGCAAGGGTGATGTGCACAGGTGTGCCACATCCATAATGCTATGTGCATGACCCCCTGCATTTGGCATGCTTTTTACGTCATCCCCAGGCTCCAGAGGGTTTATAGGAGCCTGGGGAGGGTGAAAACAGCCTTCCCCCACCTCCAGAGGGCAAAAAATGGCCTCAAAAGAAGGCCTAAATCAGCTGGCCAGGGCACACATACAAACTGAAGCTGACAGGGCAATGCCTCGAGTGGCCTAAGAAATGGTTCCGTGTGCCACCTGTGGCACCCGTGCGATAGGTTCGCCATCATGGGTATAGGGCTTCCTGCATAGCAGGGAGTTGGACTAGATGACCCCCAAGGGATAGATAGAGAGGCAGAAATAAGGTAGGTATGTAGGTAGGTAGGTAGGTGGATAGATAGATAGATAGATAGATAGATAGATAGATAGATAGATACAAAGAAAGAAAGAAAGAAAGAAAGAAAGAAAGAAAGAAAGAAAGAAAGAAAGAAAGAAAGAGACGGTAGGTAGGTAGGTAGGTAGGTAGGTAGGTAGGTAGGTAGAGGGAGAAAGGAAGAAATATGGTAGGTAGGTAGGTAGGTACATAGGTAGGGGGATGGATAGATAGATAGGGAGAAATACAGTAGATAGGTAGGTAGAGGGATAGACAGAGAGGGAGAAATACAGTAGGTAGGCAGGTAGGTGGATAGGGGGATAGATAGAGAGGGAGAAATACAGTAGGTAGGTAGGTAGGTAGGTGGAGGGAGAAAGCAAGAAATACAATAGGTAGGTAAGTAGAGGGATAGACAGAGAGGGAGAAATACCGTAGGTAGGTAGGTAGGTGTATAGATAGCGAGAAATACGGTAGGTAGGTAGGTAGGTAGAGGGATAGAGGGGGGGAAATACAGTAGGTAGGTAGATAGAGGGGAAAAAGAAAGAAATACAGTAGGTAGGTAGGTAGAGGGATAGACAGAGAGGGAGAAATACAGTAGGTAGGTAGGTAGGTAGGTAGAGGGATAGAGGGGGGGAAATACAGTAGGTAGGTAGGTAGATAGAGGGAAAAAGAAAGAAATACAGTAGGTAGGTAGGTAGAGGGATAGACAGAGAGGGAGAACTACAGTAGATAGGCAGGTAGGTAGATAGGGGGATAGATAGAGAGGGAGAAATATGGTAGGTAGGTAGGTAGGTAGGTAGGTAGGTAGGTAGGTAGGTAGAGAGAGGGGGAAATACAATAGGTAGGTAGGTAGGTAGAGGGAGAAAGAAAGAAATACAGTAGGTAGGTAGGTAGAGGGATAGATAGATAGATAGATAGATAGATAGATAGATAGATAGATAGATAGATAGATAGATAGATAGATAGATAGATAGATAGATAGATAGATAGATAAAAATACAGTAGGTAGGTAGGTTGGGGCTTATATGGTGGTTGGGTGTATGTGTGCAGGTGTAGATCTACACACAGATTGGTTGGCCATTTAACCAGACTGGGCCACAGCAACGCGTGGCCGGGTATAGCTAGTGCTTTATAAATATCACTTATCAGGATAGGAAGTCCACATTAGGCAGTGTTGAGCATCTTAACAAATTTAGAGTCGTCCCCTCCCCATCAATATTTATATAATTGTCCATCAAGTTGCAAATGTAAACATCTATAATACTAGTCAATGTCAATGAAGCACATTTTAAATTTTTTGTTGAATGTCTTCCTAATATCATAATCATTGATTGTAATATAATCTGTTCACTATTTTGCTATAACTGCAGTTTTGTTTGTATGACATTTGTTCCTTTATATTATATACATTGCTTTAGTAAGGTTATTGTTTCTTATCACATGATCATGCTTAACATGGAAATACACTGAATACCTGAACTGAAATCCTTGAATTGGATTACAGGGGGAAATGTGTTGACTGAATTCATGTTTAATCAATAGGTTCTACTCTTTTCTGTTGGATTTACTGGCAGGAAAGCTTTACTTTTAGAGATAACTATTTCTCTCTCTGCACTGTGTTCTGAATAATCAGGGTGGTGGTTTTTTAGCACTGACATTATTTATTTACATCAGTGGATCTCAACTTCTTCTTCCACACAGATCCCCTTTAAATACCTTTTGTGTCCACAGACCATGGCCCTCAAGCCTTAACTCAAGATTTAAATCATAACATTTCTTTAAGCCTTCCCTGACCCTCTGTGATGATATTATATCCCCCTCCACTGACGTCTGTGGACAACAGGTTGAGAACCACTGATTTAGATGATTATCAAACTGAGAGGATATTTAAGGAGGCTATAGAAAAAATATTTTAAAAATTAAGTGCAAATGAATTAAAACTTCGCTTTTCCCAGAATTTATCCAATTGGCCAAGAATTTTGAAGAGTATAGGAGAAAATGGCAGAAAATGGATCATGATGTGGCCAGATACAAAGATTTACTGATGAAAACAGAAACTGAGCGTAGTGCTCTTGATGTGAAATTAAAACATGCACGCAACCAAGTGGATGTTGAGATCAAGAGAAGACAGCGAGCTGAAGCAGATTGTGAAAAGTTGGTATGTATAACATTTCTCAGCTTCGTTTTTCAAAAATTGACATCAGATTTAAAAGAGGAATGTAACAGCTTTGTTAAATATCCATTTATGTGACAATAGATATAAGCCTTTTTTTTTTTACCAGAGGGTAAAATATATATTGCAATAATGATATGAACATGGGCTTCTTATTTGGCTGATAAACCTATAATCTCTTGGTTTAATAGACCTTAATTTTGTATACATCAGACATAATTTTTTAAAATCCTGCAGCACATTAAAAAAAGGATTATTTGGGGCAGCAGTCTAAAACAGTAGAGACTGCTTCCATTAAAAATGGATAAGTTTCTATTTGAATTCTAAATGAGGGAGTAAAGGTACTAGGGTGATTGGGTTACTAATGGAATATTCATACATTTAATATTTGAATTTTCATCTGGAAGAGAGGAATATACTAGAAAGATCAGACAACTGGGTAGGTTTACAATGGTGGCTTAGTCAAGGGTAGGGATAATACTGGGAAGATCAGTAAGTAGCATGCTGGGCAGTGGTTGGGATAGGAAAAACTCCAGGAAGAGAAAGAAAATAAATGGCAGGAACATTTGGATTTAAAAGATAAGCCTTTTACCTGAATGGTCTGTTAAATTACAATTTTCTTGTAATGTGATTACTTGACTGAAATGAATAAAAGTGTAATTATTTTAATTTCATTGGTGACATGGACTGTTTTCCAGTTTGTAGTACAATAAGAGTTCTTTTATGAAAGAGAACCTTTTGCTCAAGGCAAAGTAAAGAAGCCGTTTGGAAGCTTAACAATGATGAATGGATCCTCCTCCTGCACCTATTTCTTAGATCCCTCCCATCTAATGTAAATTGTAGTTTTGAAGTGGCATTTACAAGTTTATTCCACAGATAGAATAGCCGCAATACCCCTTGCAAAAGGCACCTTTTCTCTTTTGTGGGACTAAAATGGTGAATGCTGTTGTGATTAGTCAATGGAATTGGTAAGATACCAGCAAATTGCTTTATAGCTGAAAGAAATCTATTTGGAGTATATGAGCTTTTATACTGGTTAGCAATTGGCTCCAACAAAATCCCTTGGCTGTTTTAATCTCATGCTATAACTTGAGAGATCAGTGTATGTGCCTTGTATAAGGATTAATATGCTAGCGGCATAGTTGTGTTTCTCAGAAGGTTTGGCATATTATGTGCTTTCTGTGCTATAAATGTAATATAAAGCTAGTTTTAATGTTTCTCAATTTCTAGGAGCAACAGATTCAGCTGATCAAAGAGCTTCTCATGTGTGATTCATCAGGCAGCATACAGCTGAGCGAAGAACAGAAATCTGCACTGGCCTTTTTAAACAGGCCTCAGATGTCCATTGCTGGTAACAAAAGGTAGGCTGTTCATGGTTTACTTCAGGTGGATCAGATTGTAATAATGTAATGGCTAATACCTTCCTTCATTTTGGCTAGGGAACATTTTCCCAATCTGTTGAATTTTTTTTCTTAAGAGTCAGAAGTCAAAGATTCAATCCTACGTTAATAGAAGATACTTAAAATAGCAAGATGCCACCCTTAACACATTTTTGTGCGTTTTGTTATTTAAAATTTGCAAATATTGAAGTACATGGGTTGCAAGTGGCATTGTTAAATGTCTTCTCTGTTTTTAGTCTTAAACTGTGGTAAGACACAGAAAAAAGTCATGGAATATATAGGGACATGAAATAGGTAAAGAACTTCCTTTATTGGAAGGTGGAAGTCAATCACAAAACTCCAGTTTTATTTCTTGACTTATATCCAAGAGGTTCTGTTTATCAACATGTTACGTTTATGAGAATTGAATAGAATGGGACCAAATTGGTTGGCAAAACTAAAAAAAAAAAATGAGTTGGGAAAATGGCCTAGATCTAGGCAGGAGCTGCAGAGAAAAATGTCCACTTTCTACAGAAGAGGCAGTAGCTCAGATAGTTGTTGACTGTCCCATTATTAGCTGCCTCTTCCTTCCTGTTCATGTAACTCATATTTTGAAGGGAATGGAAAGAATTCCACAGAATTCGCACAGTCACTCAAGCGCTCATGACTTCTCGCCTGGACTACTGTAACGCTCTCTACATGGGGTTCCCCTTGAGATGCACTCGGAGGTTGCAGTTGATCCAGAATGTGGCCACGCGGGTGATTATGTGTGCTTCAAGGCAATCCCACATAACACCACTCCTGCGCGAGCTACACTGGCTGCCTGTGACCTTCCAGGTGCGTTACAAGGTTTTGATGACCATCTTCAAGGTGCTCCATGGCACGGGGCCTAGCTACCTACGAGACCGTCTGCTGCCCCATACGTCCCTATGACCAATACGCTCTCACAGAGAGGGTCTGCTCCAGGTGCTGTCAACCGGGCAATGCCAGTTGGTGACGCCCAGGGGAAGAGCCTTCTCTGTGATGGGCCCAACCCTCTGGAACGCTCTTCCCCCCGACCTCCGTGTCATCTCGGACCTCCGCCTGTTCCGCCAGCGGTTAAAAACGCACTTCTTCCAACAAGCCGGCCTGGCATCTTACTCGAACACCGTACTGCTTTTAGTTACCAAAGTTTTAATTCAGGGGTTTTAATATGGGTTTTAACGCAGGGTGGGTTAATTTAATTTAGTTTTAAGAATGTTTTATATTTGTATATTTATATTTTATATTCCCTGTGCGCCGCCCCGAGTCCCTATGTGGTGAGATGGGTGCGGCTTATAAATTAAAATAATAAATAAATAAATAAATAATTCCAGAAGCAATGTGCTACATTGTTTTATCTTGTTTTTCCTGGAAAATAGGATTTTCAGAATTCCAATTTGTATCTCAGGAAATATGTTGTTTTATATACAGGCAGGATGAATCCATTACTGCATAAACAGAGTTTATTCATCAGCTACACAAAATCTATCCAAATTCTATAAATATATGCATATGGGTTTTTTAAAAATAATTTTTCTCCCATAGGGTTTTGGGGTATTAAGACAAATTTATGTGATTAGAGGGTACAAAAAGATGGTAAATATAGTAAATGTTTTAGCTGAAGAAAATTGAACTCTCATTGAGTTAGGCAGTGGCATAAAGGACATGTTCAGTGTTATACTACTGAAATGTGATGTTTAACCTGAACTGTTAAGGAGCTTTAAATTGATTTTGTGACTTTTTGTCTTTTTTAGTATTATTACATTAAAGTTTTTACATCAAGATACCAAATCACGTGTTTTTCATGATAGAATATAAAGAATTCTGAATATGTTATAACATTCTTTTCAAACTCTGTTAGCTTATCAAGTACTAGATTACTATCTATGATAAGGAGAGATTTTAAAATTTATGTGTGATTTTTATTTTAGGCTGTCAACAATAGATGAATCTGGTTCAATTTTATCCGACATCAGTTTTGACAAAACTGACGAATCATTGGTAATGTAACCATTATCTGAACTCATTTCTTCTACTGTCTTACAATAAATTTTTTAAAATGATCCCTTGTTAAGTTGTCTATTATTATGGGTGAATAATCAATGTTAGGCATAAAAGAATGGATAGATTGAAAATGCATGCTTGACATCTGTTTGATACTAAACAGTTTCTTTTTCTAATACCTAGGATTGGGATTCCACAATGGTAAAAACTGTTAGATTGAAAAAAAGAGAGAAAAGGGTATGTATGGGTTTAAGAAAAATATTTGTACTCTCTGATGCAAAGAGTAGGTTTCATTTATTATTGGAATTTACATTAGTGATTGAGACTATGCCTTTAATGCAAAAGTTTTCAGTTGGGTACATTTAAATCATATTTCAATGTACATAACTGTTATTTTTTCATTAGAGGTATACTTCTAAATTTGAAACGTTTTTAATGCTCACAGAATAACCTAACAGCCAAGCATTATGTAGAGAAACATTTAATTTCCAAACTTGTTGCTTGTGCAATAAGTAGGACAATTCTGGCAAATATATTTAAGAAAATTGATGTAACAGAGTAACAGTTGGAAGGGACCTTGGAGATCTAGTCCAACCCCAGCTCACGAATTTCAGATAGTTGTTGCCCAGTTTCTTCTTTAAAAACCTCCTGTGTTGGATGTTGATGTGGAAATTGCCACCACAGTTTTGCTTTCAGTTAATATACAGTTGAACTTTGAAATTATATTGATATATACTTATTTTATTTATTTTATTATTATTTATTAAATTTTTATACCGCCCTTCTCCCTTCCGGGACTCAGGGCGGTGTACAGTCACTAATAAAAGTCAATGATATTAAACATAAAATACAGTTAAAAGTCTATTAAATAGCTAGCCTGACTAAAATCCTGTTAAAAACCCTTACTAAAACAATTTAAAAACTACGCCAGGCTGGCCACACGAAACAAATGGGTCTTCAAGGCCCGACAGAACTGGCGCAGGTCCGTGATTGTCCGTAGGTCAGGAGGCAGGTCATTCCAGAGGGTAGGTGCTGCCACAGAGAAGGCTCTCCCCCTAAGGGTCGCCAGCCGGCATTGCCTGGCCGACGGCACCCTGAGGAGGCCCTCTGTGTGGGAGCGGACTGGTCAGTGGGAGGTATTTGGTAACAGGAGGAGGTCTTGCAGATAACCAGGTCCCTTGCCATGGAGCGCTTTGAAGGTGGTTCCTAATACCTTGAAGCGCACCCGGAAAGCCACAGGCAGCCAGTGCAGCTCGCGCAGGAGAGGTGTCACGTGGGAGCATCTAGATGCTCCCAGAATCCTGCGTGGCCGCATTCTGAACTAACGAGTCTCGGGGTGCGCCTCAAGGGAAGCCCCATGTAGAGAGTGTTGCAGTAGTCCAGATGGGAAATGACGAGGGCTTGGGTGACCGTGCGTAAAGCGTCACGATCCAGAAAGGGGCGCAACTGGCGTATCAGGCCACGGCTGTCATATGATCTTCTAGAGACAGCCGAGAATCCAGGAGGACACCCAAGTTACGAGCCCTCTCTGTAGGGGCCAGTGACTCGCCCCCAATAGCCAGCGATGGCACTAGCTGGCCATATCGTGACGCCAGAAGCCACAGCCACTCGGTCTTGGACGGGTTGAGTCGGAGCCTGTTTCTCCCCATCCAGACTTGAGATAATCTACCACCCTTCCCATTTAATTCTCTTTACTTTCATATGTATGGCTTACTAGGTAAGGCAAAAAGTGTGCTGTCTCTGCATGTTCCGAGTAGGAAATGATAATTTAGATAAATTAATTACTTCATATTCTGCTTGGAATCTTTATAAATATAGACTTTCATATTTCTCTAGAATTTTCACTTCACTCAAGAATGCTGTCATGCTTTCACTCAGAGACTTACAAATGTTTCCTTTACAGCGCTCTTCTAGACAGTTTATTGAAGGCCCACCTGGTCCTTTAAAGAAAACTCGTTCCATTGGCTCTACAGTAGATCAGGTATGGGCTTTTACAAAGACTATTAGATTCCTTCCAGAAGTAGGTCTCTGATCTCTAAATACCACCTATTTAACTATAGAGGGAGTGTTCATTAGTATTCGTTGCTTCATAGCTTTTTACTCACTGCAGATTCATCAACAATTTCATGTTGCCACACACTTTTGTTTTATTGCCCAATTCTTGGAGACAGCATGGACAAATCCCTGCAGTTTTCTTGGCAGGATTTTTCAGAATTGATTTACCCTTCCTTCCTTCCTTCCTTCCTTCCTTCCTTCCTTCCTTCCTTCCTTCCTTCCTTCCTTCCTTCCTTCCTTCCTTCCTTCCTTCCAAGGGCTTTCAGAATGTGACTGGCCAAAGGCCACCCATTTGGCTTTGTGCCTAAGATGAGATTAGAACTCACAGTCTCCCAGATTCTAGCCTTAACCATTAGACTAAACTGCTCTTGACTCCAAAGTTATAAGATAGCATTCTCTCAGGTGCGCTTCCTAATGTGATGAGAGCTATTCCTAGATATGCTTTCAGGTTTTGATTATGGTGACCAGCAATTTGGGGGGTTGCCGTCTCAGTATATCTGGAGTGTACAACTGGGGAATCTGTTGGAGAGTACAGGATTTATTGGTATCATGTGGAAATGTCTTTTTTCTCACTTGAAACCAGGGTTTTAAGTTTTGCTGCATAGGATGCTGAGTAGGTGTCTAGATTGCACTATTAAAACATACAAATATTCTGAAATATTCTTGCTTATGTTTCCTACATGCTTCTTGCAACTATTTTATTTCAGGGAAATGAATCCATAGTAGCAAAAACAACTCTCACAGTTCCTAATGATGGAGGCCCAATTGAAGCTGTGGCTACGATTGAGACTATACCTTGCTATGTGGGAAACCAGAGAAAGGCAGGTAAATGAGTCTGTGTGAAATTTGGACTATTATGATTTCTTTTTTGTCACAGTTTTTAATCTGTGTTGCCAGTTATAATGCAGATGCTAATAGAAATGAAAGTAAGGGGCTTCTGACAGTGTTCATCTGAACTGGTTGAAATGTGTTATGAGTCACGTAGGATCATATTTTCTTTCCATGTGTAACACTATGTACTTTTAATTTTCAATCTTTTCCTTCATTGGATTTTATATAACAGGGAAAGAAGAAACCTGCCAGTGAAAAATATATTCATTCTGTTAAATCCATCCCACGCATCGGGTTCTTTAAGAAGGTTTATAATATCCTTATAAGCCTGAGCTCTTGTGCTGAGGAAAGGATCTAAAAGTAACCATTGGCTTCCCCCCCCCCCCCAAAGTGAAGTATTATCTATTGTAATAGAATTGAGGAAAGCGAGCAATAGCTTTATCAGGTTAACAACACAGGTATTAGTTTAAACTGGGAGTACCTGCTGTCAGTTTAATCCTGCCTCAAAAACTGATTTTTCAAATTGTCTCTTTTTTCCACTCAAGCCATCCTACAGCCTTGGAACAGTGACTCAAGCCTGGGAAGCAGGAAGGTTGGAAACAAATCTGAAACAGATGGATCTAGCACTCCTGGAAGCACTGGGACGAGACTACACGAATTTGTATCAAAAACGGTGAGTGAAGAGGCCTCTCAGTTTGGGCCCAATTCAAAGCTCATATTGCATCTAAGATACTAGTCATACTGACTTTTTCTACTCAGTCATACTCATTCTCTGATTGTCAGCTGAGGTTATGTTCTGAAAGAAGAGAATGAAACCTGGCAGTTGCTATAATAGATACTATTTCCTGACCCAGTGCAGATTTGTTGAATGATTTCATAATACATCAGATGTGATGTAGAACCTTATTTTGGTTTCTAAAGACTTGTCCAGGAAGCCATGTTAAGGGAGACATTTGCACTTTTTTTTTTTTTTTTGCAAGAAGTCAAAGGTTGGAAGGAAACCACTTTCCAAATGTTTAATCATAGAGCCGCAAACATATGCCCTATTTTCATTTCATTTTCATTCATTTCGTTTGTTAATCAAATTATATATAAAAATATAGTTGAAAAACAATCAGGTTTACATTTTAGAGTTTAAATAATGATCCTGCCATAGTATTGGTCTTAGCTGCCAAGTACCACAAATGCCTAGGTAATGTAATATAACACTCTTGCTGAATAAGAAGCTGGTTAAAAGAGCAATACTGTGGCTGCTATAATTTGCTTTTGTTACTCATAACTGGGATTTTAACAATTCAGAATTAGTTATGATTAAATTTGTGTTTCAGAGGTGGGTCAGGATGAACTGATACACACCCACATATTCACATACACTTGTGCGCGCGCGCACACACACAAAGCCAATAATTAAACAAATTAAAGCTTGTATTTTGGATACTATGATCCCTACATAAAAGAAGCAGCATGATCTAAATATATATACACAAGTAAAATTCTTTATGAAACCAATATGTTTTACTATGTATGTAAAGAATAGAACAATAATTATAGTAAAAGAAATCAAGTCTAATTTTTCTCACCTTTATGTTTGCTTCACTCACTTTCTGCTTGTGATTTATTGTAAGTCTTATATCAGTTAATGACACTGGAATGTCTTATCAGTTTTCTCCTGGTTGCCTTTAAGTCACAAATGTCTATATCCAGCATCTGAATCTCACTGTACACAACACAGTCCATCTTCTTGGTCTTTCCACACACTCCCAAACTGTTACAGAAACTGCTTTTTCTTCTGGTTTTCCTCCTTGTCCTAAAACTGGCATCTCTAGACTAGGTAGACCAGGTCATTTCTCTGCTCAGCTCTCCAGCAGCATGTCTTGCAGCATCTGGAATTCTCCTCTCTCCCTTTCTCTCTTTTTAAAATGCTTTATATCTAAGGCATGTATTCACCACTCTATAGGTGCATTCTGCCATTTTCCTCTTTTTTACCTACATGTTCTTGGTCTTGTGAAGGCATCTGCCTTTCCTAAAAAGAAAAATATATGACCTTTGTGGAAACCCAGACACTGGGCGTTCAACAGGTACAGATGTATAATTTAAATAAAATGAACATTGATACATTAATGTCTTCACATGAATGTATCTTAGTTGTCAGTTGTATGTACTTGCCTGTGCCTATTTATTGAACTAAGTATATTTCATTGCTTATTCTCGATCAAGTTAGTTTACACATATTCTCTCTCTAGGTTATTAAACCTGAGTCATGTGTTCCATGCGGGAAGCGCATAAAGTTTGGAAAAATGTCCCTGAAATGCAGAGACTGTCGGGTAGTTACACATCCAGAATGTCGAGATCGCTGCCCCCTGCCCTGCACCCCTACCATAGCAGGAACCCCTGTCAAAATTGGACAGGTATGCTTCTAACTAAAATGCCTTAGCGGCTGATGATTTTATATTGGACCACAAAAACGAAAATAATATTGAAGATTTCAATAAGTGAAAAGAGTGTTAGTTTGTTGTGAAAATGTTTTTGACATAAGCAGCAGCAATGTTTCAAGTTATTTTCTGGTAAATAAAGCTACTGTTGATACAGCCACCAACTCTTGTTATACTAGAATTTAAAGAAGCTCTTTAGGTTCTAGATCCTGATAGAAAGAAAAGTGTACACTGGAGACGGAGTTTTAATATAAATGCAGTGTGTTATGTGTAAAGCTTTCTTGCTGTTTTTAAATCACAAAAAGAGAACAGAAGAAAAAAAACAAACAGTGCCTGATAATTTGGAAAGGAACTGATGCTTGTATCATTGTATTTATTGCTCATGTCTAAGATTTTTCACAAGCAAATATAACCGAAGCAGAGAAGTAGTATGTAACATATGCTAAAAAAACCTCTTGCACTGTTACCTTTATTGCTGTACCATGAACATATATACCCTTTTACAGTGCTCAGAAATATGTTAAATTTTTATTCTTGTATCTCTTGTATTGAGTTACTGAATATTTCATGCCATGATTTTTCTTTTCGTATTAGCGCTATGGTACATTAATTTAGTTTATGGGTAGAATCTTAACATTTAAGTAGAATCCGGCACTTGGTCACACAAGTGAAATGAGTTCCTTGTCTCTTGTTTACTTGATATGCACTTACACAATGTATTTCTTAAGTGAATAGATCCTTACTAGTTTTACTGTCAAATTAGATATTAAAAACCGTGCCTTTGTTTTCTCTTTAGTGAAAATAAAAATAGCAAGAATAACTCTTGTAATTTCCCATTTCCTATACTTGTTCCTTTCTCTCCTTTTAGGGAGTCCTGGGGGATTTTGTACCTCTGACGACTCCAATGATCCCCTCCATTTTAGTTCACTGTGTAAATGAGATCGAGAGACGAGGCTTGAATGAGGTAAAGTAAACTTTAAAAGGTATAAATCTTATGGAATGGTTTGGAATGTAGAAAATGTGCATGCTTTCTGCTAAGACCTTCTATATCAGGGGTGTCAAAAGTGGCGGCCCATGGGTCAGGTGTGTCATGCGCAGGCCACACCTACCCCGAAGGAAAAAAAACACCCCGATAAATCACGTGACAGCAATGTGATGTGGCCAGTTTGACACCCATGTTCTATATCCACCAAGATGTAGCTACTTTCAGAATTGCTAGGGTGGTGATTATGGAAGTCAAACGCTAGCAACAGGTTACATTAAAGCTGGAGGGATTTCAGGGAAACAAGTTGGGGATTTTGTTTTAAAAATCTTTGTTTCAACAGACGGGCCTCTACCGAATTTCTGGCTGTGACCGCACCGTGAAAGATTTGAAGGAGAAATTCCTTAGAGGGAAAACAGTACCTCTGCTTAGCAGAGTGGATGATATCCATGCTATATGTGGCCTTCTTAAAGATTTTCTCCGCAACCTTAAGGAGCCTCTTCTTACTTTCCGTCTCAATAAGGACTTTATGGAAGCAGCAGGTATAAGTGATATAACACATTTGAGTATAAATGTTGAATATACGTCTCACCATTAGGCAAGCTAAAATGCTCTTACCCTTTTAATATGTTTTTATCCATGTTATTAAAAATATTTGTATCCTGCATTTATTATTGTTACAAATAGCTCAAGGCAGCAAGCATATCCAACATATACTGGGCCAGGCCACCAAGTTGTAAAGGTTGGAGACCACTGCATTAGAAGTCTCTTATTGTTTTCTTTTACTCCATATAATACTATTTTTTAACATTTCAGTAGCTCAATTCTTTATTTCAACAATATTTATTTTCATAGAGCGCGATAGATTTTTTTCCCCAAATATTTTTTATTATTATTTTTCCCATTTCAAAAACATTCATTGATATACATTCTTATAAATACTATTTAACGTTTATCTATTCATCACTAATCTCTATACACATTCTTACATATATACTGCATGATACAGTCTGGATCGTTTTCTTGCCACCCCGTGTCTCCATCTTATTTTGCAACAGCCTCACTCCTACTTTCTCCAGCTCCCTTTTCTACCTTCTTGTTTCCTCCTCTCATTTTTCCTCTCTTCTCCCTTTTTCCACTCTTTCCTGTCTCTTTCTCTCCTCTCTTCTTTCTTATCCTCTCTCCTACTCTTCATTCCCCACCCTTATTTTCTCTACTTTACCCTTTCTTCCTTTCCCTCCTCGTCTCTCCTCTTTCCATTGTTGCCTTTGCTTGTTTATTTTCTCTGATGGGTTCTGGGGGTGGCGTTTCTACGATCTAAATTTAATTTATATACTTTCCCTTAAAATAAATTTCTATTGGACAATAGTTTACATAAATATTGAACACAGACTGAGGAGTTTAATACCTCCTCCCATTTTAGTCTAATTCATTCCAAGCTGATATGTCTTATACACATCTTACAGTCATCTTATAAGCGCGATAGATATTAATGTTATTGATAGAAAGATATAATAATTACTTGGTTGGGAAAACAGTTTAGTCTTCATTAACTCTCCAATACAATTTGCAAACACAGATTAGAGCGAGACACTGTGTCTCCCCTGAATTTTTGCTCAAGAACGTTTTTCTTGCCCCAGATTTGGAGAGTTATATCATACTTGTTTAACAATTTACTGTTCCTCTCTCCCTTCCCTTCTTCTCTACTAAACGTTTTACTAAGACTTGAGCTATGCACTGCACATCTCAGAGTGCTATCTTTGGGGTTCATTTAACAGTTGTTTGAATCCAGCCTATTGCAGTTTATTCAGTAAATAATAATTAAGCAAACAATAGCTTATATATGAACATACCTATATGTTGGGAAAAAGGAAGGGGTGACTTAGTGGCTAAGATGCTGAGCTTGTCGATCAGAAAGATCGGCAGTTCGAATCCGTAGTGCAGCGTAACTGAGTGAGCTCCTTTTACTTGTTCCAGCTTCTTCCAACCTAGCAGTTCGAAAGCACGTAAAAATGCAAGTAAAAATAGGGGCCACCTTTAGTGGGAGGGTAACAGCATTCTGTGCGCCTTTGGCATTTAGTCATGCCGGCCACATGACCACAGACGTCTTCGGACAGCGTTGGCTCTTTGGCTTTGAAATGAAGATGAGCAGCGCCCCCTAGAGTCGGGAACAACAAGCACATATGTGTGAGGGGAACCTTTATCTTTACCTTTTTATATGTTGGGAAAGGCTTAATATGTTGCCATTTTAAATTCCATCTCCCTAACATGGAGACCAAAGTCTTAGAAACCTAAGCAGTTATAATTAAGGTACCTGCAGGAAATTCATTATTTTCTCCACTGTAATAAGTTGGAAGAGGTCATAAAAACACCTTTTTTATGTTTCCATTTAAAGAAATTATAGATGAGGACAACAGTGTAGCAGCCATGTATCAAACTGTCGGAGAGCTACCACAGGCTAATAGGGAAACTCTGGCGTTCCTCATAATTCACCTGCAGAGGTAAGTTCAGTTGTGTTATGAATTCTTGAAGAGGTGATAAAAAAAGATTCTTACAATTCTTTATCTTGTGAGATTAGGGTGACAATGAAAGGAATAATTCATAAGAAAAAAATTATTGCTTCTCTTTGCATAAATGCTCCTAGATGTCTGTCTTTTCTCTAGAGTGGCTCAAAGTCCAGATACCAGAATGGATATTTCCAACCTGGCTAAAGTCTTTGGGCCTACCATTGTTGGCCATGCTATACCAGAACCTGATCCAATGACACTACTCCATGACACAAAAAGGCAACCTAGGGTAGGTCACAAGTGTGCATAACAGAACGGAAATGTTCAATATTTCAAATGATGGAGAATGAAGCCTGTGTTTGTACATGCTTAGCATTGATTTGAAAGAATCAACGAGAGAAAAAAATATTCTTTATATGTCGATGTGAATTTGTAGGTTGTGGAACGGTTGCTCACTTTGCCTGTGGGTTACTGGAGCCAGCTTATCATGGTAGAACAGGAAAATATTGAGCCAGCTCACATCATTGAAAATACCAATGCTTACTCCCACCCCTGCACGCCTGATATTAAAGGTAATTATGCCTTTGAATTGTTAGCTATGATCCAACACATGTGCTAATTGAAACTAGTTAATGTGAACAGTAGTGCTGCTTTGTCACGCCAAAATGTGAACACGAGTGTGATGATACCCATTTATGCCATCAGTATACTTTTAAACTGGATTCAGCGGGAGATGTTGTAGAAGTCCTGTCCAAGGGTCCAAAGACAGCCACAGCCTGGTTGGGGAAGCCAAACAAGTTGGAGTGACTGTTAATTTGAAAGTTTCTGTAACATTTGATGGGAATCTGCTCCCCAGAAAGCAGATTCACAACACAAACGTTCCTCTCAGACTCACCATTCCTACTACATTAGGAGGGAGAAGCTGTGACCAGGAGACCCTTCAACTGGTACACCGTTTGCAATTTTGTATGGAACAGAGCAGAGGAAGATCACTCATGTCATTGTCACCTCCTCATTAGATTATTGTAATTAGTTCTACTTGGGCTACCCACAAAGTCTATCCAGAAACTTCAACTGACCCAGAATGCAACAGTCCACATGCTCACAGACCAGTCTCACATTTTAATGCTGTGGGAGCTATATTGGCTGTCATTGTATTTCCAAGTGCAATTCTAGGTGTTGGCTGCTACCTTTAAAGTTTCCCTGTTTGGCTCGCGGTCTGATATTTAAGGGCCTGTCTTTCCACATAGTCTCTGTTCATTCCATCCTGATAGCTAGAGTGTGTTTACTAAGAGGTCCCACCTATCAGTACGTAGGTGGCAAGAGGGAGCTCAACACTGGACTTTATTAGTGGCAGTGGGAGCGAATCGGCATCCCTGCGGCCGATTCGCTCCCACAGAGAGGGACTTCTCCGGGTGCCGTCCAGGGGAAGGGCCTTCTCTGTGATGGGCCCGACCCTTTGGAACGACCTACCCCCTGATATCAGAACTACCACGGACCTCCGCTCTTTCCGCCAGAAACTTAAAACTCATCTGTTTCATCAACCCGGCTTGGCCTAATTTATGCTTCTCGCCCCAGTCTGTAATTTTAATTGTTTTATTCGGTTCAGTTTTTAACTTTTATAAATTTGTACAGGGTTATTTAATTCGTTTTTAATTTTGTATGTATTGTCATGTTTTTAGTAGTTTTAATTTTTTTTTAGTAGTTTTAATTTTTTCCGCCCCCTCTCCCCGAGTCCCCTTGGGGAGAAGGGGCGGTCTAGAAATCCAATAAAATAAAAATAAATAAATAAGTTCCCCTCCTGTTGACAACTTGTCATTTGACTACAAAAATCACCCCACATGTGTTATAGAAATCAGTAGAAACTTGGCTTTTCTGGAAGACTTATGGGGGCTGATGCAAACAATACAAATGCGTGCACAAAGAATGTGAACATATGTGGATTTGTATTTTTTATTTGATATTTTGATTTGCTGAAATTTCAAAATGTAGCTTTATTTTATAGTTATTTTAATCTCTGCAAACTGCCTAAGGTTTTTAAGGATTGATATGATAGATAAATTGCAGAAATAAATAAGTTTGACAGGGTTGCCACTCTTAGTGAAAAACCTTTAATTGTTTCCTTTCTCATACAATCTTATTCAAGGGACATAGTAGCTAAGATGCTGAGCTGGTTGATCAGAAATGTTGGCGCCATGTAACGGAGTGAGCTCCCGTTACTTGTCCCAGCTTCTCCCAACCTAGCAGTTCGAAAGCATGTAAAAATGCGAGTAGAAAAATAGGGACCACCCTTAGTGGAAAGGTAGCAGTGTTCCGTGTGCCGTTGGCGTTTAGTCATGCTTGGCCACATGACCATGGAGACATCTTCAGACAGCGCTGACTCTTCGGCTTTGAAACAGAGATGAGCACTACCTCCTAGAGTCGGGAACAGCTAGCACATATGTTCAAGGGGAACTTTTACGGTTTTATTCTCTGCTTCTGTAGTATGTAGTCCTCAACGTATGGAGTGTATGTACCCATTTTTTGTGTCTGCTACTTCAGTCTACATAAATCTGGTTTCGGTATTTGGGCATTTTGCTTGCAGACAAATTGCAGGACAATAATATGATTTGAATTATTTGCACTTAAGCTTATTTTTTGTGCAAAGGCTGAAAACTTGGTGAGAATTAGATTCAGATTAATTGTGATACTTGAGAGAGAGGAAATAAGTCATTCTCATTAAAGTTTTTCATCACTTTACTTATAATAGCTGAAGCTATTTGAAACATTGTAGCTTAAGAATAGTAACTGTAATTGTTCTTATCACATAGTGAGCATGTTGGGACCACTTACTACTCCAGAACAGCAATTGGTAAAAACTCCTTCAAGCAGCTCACTGTCTCAGAAAGTCAAATCTACATTTAGCAAAACCACTCCCAAGTAAGTTTAATTATTTATTTGGTCTAATTAGCAAAATATCAAGCCAAATCCTTATTGAGGTCACAGACCAGAATAAATTAGCGAAGTACATTTTTTTTTCTACCCTTCCTTAGTGTTTTGGAGCTATAAATTGTGTTTGCGTAATAACTGATCACCAATTAGTGGGTAATATCAGAGCAACATTTTTGGGAAAGTGAATTCCGATTCTAAATATATGATTTGGAGTACTGGGGAATGAAAATTGGTAAGAGTATTTGAGATAGAAGAAAATATGAGGAATAATTGATACATATCCAGATGGAAAAATACTCCAAATGAGCAACACACTGGTTGTGAATACTTCCAAAATAAATTTCAGCTCAAATGGTTGCAGCTTTTAATTTGAAATATAAGGCTATCTTATCAGTTTATCTGTGAATTGCAGGCTCCTTATGTGGACTTTTGTGGGGTTGTGATTTTTTTCCTGAATGTGTTGTATAAATACAACACAGAATAGCCTAACTGCCTCTGCTGTACAACTGCTTCTGGACTATATGTGGAAGCCAGGGGAAAGGTTATTTGCATTAGTTTCATGGAGTTGTATGTTTTTTGTATGTCAGGAAAAGTGGAAATATGGACCAGTGTTCAACAGATATTAATGAAAGATATAGAGAGATACATTTCAAGAGTAAAAGGTTATTTTTCTATCAAACAATTGCTAACACATACAGATATTGGCTACTATTGCATATTGGAAACTGCTCATGATGAATCTTTCCACTTATTTCCTAGATTTGCAAGCAAAAGCAAGTCTGCGACAACTTTTGGACGGCAAGGAAACTTTTTTGCTTCTCCAATGCTGAAGTGAAATATCCTGGCCTTCTGATTATCTGCTTGCAGTGCAATGATAAAGACCAGCAATAAAATCTCAAGTTGTTCCTTCACTTCACTAACAACAATGTGTAATAACTTCAGTAATATATATCTGCTTTTTAGCTTTTCTTCAATTTTAGTTGAATGTTATTCGGTTTAAGATGTCTAATATCATGTTTATTGTAGGGTAGAACTGGCATAATCCACTCAGTGTGTAAGTAGGGAATTGCTTGTTTTTGAAAATATTTCTCTAGCTGGGAAGCTGCCATCATTAGAAAGGAATGTAGTTTGAAAAACGAATCGGTTTTTTTTTTTCATTTCACAAGCTTTGGATCCAATAAGTGCTGATCCATTACAAAGGGTATCTACTTGAAACTATATAAATTCAAAATGTGGTCATGTGAAAAATTGAAACTCAGTGGTCCATTAGTGCATGTACACATTGTATAAGATATTTCTTTTTATATCAAAGAAGGACATAATAAATGTGATAACTAATTGAGTAAATGAGATAATAGTATGTTGTCACTTTAACTCTACTCTCGCCCACTTAGATTATTTGAATTATATATGCTTGTTAAAATCATGTGCTTAGCATTGGGAAGACTGTTAAGGTTATAGTCATAGCAGTGTGAATTTATTTTTGAATGTACTTCTACACAGCTTTCTGATAAAGGGAATTCTTAAAAGAGTTGTCATTAAATAGAAGTTGAATGCAATATCTGTTGATAGATGTATGGGATAAATCTGTCCATTTGACTTTTTAATTATTTTCTATTGTATGTTAAAACCCACTCTGTTTAAGAGCATGTTACTACGCAGCATCCAAAATAGCATAGATAAAGTGACATACGTAGATTTGAATGAGGGAATTAGTAAACTTGGATAATCTTCCCAAACAAGCAAAGAATGGAATGGGTGCAAGAAAATGTATTGCACAACTTCCCTTCTGTGTGACTCCATTCTATACATGTTTCAGATTGAGGCATTTTCTGCCATAGTAAATGCTGTTGCTAACAGGAATCTCTGTACAATTGGAAGGTGGACATGGGTTTCAAAATTCTCCAAAATATTACTTGCAAAAACATTTTTGTTGCAAAATTTATTTAGGGATATTTGATTGCTGGCTAACCTTTTTCTCATGTGCTGAAATTGGATAACCGTTCCCACACCCATAATGCAATGCACTCCACCCCCTGCGCATGTGTGCATGACAACCCCCCCCCCCGTGCTCCCACTTTTCCCCGCACATGCATGTGCCTCCTCCTGCACACCATTTTAGGCTAGCAGGCTTCCCTGAAGCCTCCTGGAACCAAAAAATGGGCAGTGGCACAGGCACAGCACTCTCCTGTACCCTGTTTTGCTCCTAGCAGGCCTCCCTCCCTGAAGCCTCCTGTGGCCAAAAATGGGGTGCGGGGAGCACCCCACTCCCCCGTGCCTGCCCGTGTGACCCTTCTGCACATGCACAAGTGTCTCCTGCATGTGCTGCAGAAACCTGAAAATCAGCTGGTTGGTAGGAGGCGCGCACTGTGGAGCTGAGCTGGGCGACGGCTTGTATGCTCGCAGAGAGAGCTCCACACGCTACCTCTGGCTCGCGTGCCAGAGGTTCGCCATCATGGCTATAGGATTTTATCTTTGAGAATAACCTCAGTATATTGGGTATCCAGAAAGTTTTATTGACTCTAATGGGTTATCTGTGTCTACTATCTTACTTAAATGAAATTTTGATACAATGTTAAGACAACTGTTCCTAGACAATGTACATACAACTTTAATTTCTTTGAAAGAGCACAGCTATGTGGTGAATCTAGAAAAGAATATGTTAAGAACTGCAATGTCTAGAGCATTTGGATATAGTTCTGACACAAGTCAAGATTTTTCTGAATACAAAGATTGTACAGGTTGGTGTCTTCCATTCTGACATAGAGCTGATGCGTATAATGGATTTTGCATGCCTTCAATGTATAATGAGATAACAAGGTCTGATTTTTTGGTCTTGGTTATAAGGATCAAGAAAAGAGTCAAATGAGTTGAAAGGAGTGGCAGTGATTTGTTCTAAGGCTCATCCATTCATTACTTAGAAAGTTAATTGGATTTCATTTTGGGGATTTCCCCTTTGAACTCCACTTGCACTTCATCTAATTTTTCGTGCTTGAGAGTATGATGAAAGTGTATGCAAGTTGGGAATACAACCACCACAGGGGCATCGAAGCACATTCAGAGGTTGCAGCTTCAGCAACATTCGAGAGGAATTCTTTTAATAGAAAAGATTTGTAGAAATGTGATTTGGAAGTCAGTGCATATCTTTACTAAACATTATAAAACCAATAAAAGTACAAATGGGTTTTCCAGTGGTAATGTAGTCAGCAATTTTAGAAGTCTTCCTGAGGGAATATTGCTGTGATATATCCTTAGGTTAAGAATTGTAGTATTCCATTTGTAATCAACTACTACTCTCCAAAAATGTTTTCTTACATATTGTTTCCAGGGCAGCATCTCACCTGTGCTGGTAGATTTGATTTCTTGCTTCTTAAGTAAAGCTTGTCTTTATGTTAAATTTTATTCTATAATATTTGATCCATTTTAACTGAACTATAGTATTTTAATTTTTGTTTTTTAGCTGATTTTGTGTTAACAAAATGCAATAAACATTCTCCATATCTTTGCATCTAAGCTACTAATATACATTTTGAAGAGTAGGATTGAACGTTAGCATCTATTCAATACCTCACTCCATGCATGAAATTTTTGCGCTATCAATATATCTACTAGTTATTGGCATTCATTCCACATTCAGCTAGCTTTCTTATTAGAATGCTGTATTTTATGGTAGTCTGCTCAAGTGCGTACTAACATCAAGGTAAGTGTTATGCACCACACTCCCATGATATATTAGGAAGATTATCTAGTTCTTTAAAAATTGATCAGGTTAGTTCCTTAAGATTTTCTGTGTTAATTATTGTGATGTGCCAGACCACCAGCATTCTAAAATGCAACTGATGTGTGATCTGGAAATTCAAATAAGTATTCCCTGACTATGGAATTCCAAGTTTGAATCCTACCTCTTACTCTGTTCATGTGCTTTTTGTTATTCTTAACCTCCTTTAGCAACTTCATTCTGAAGTTTAGCTTTTAAGTTTAAGGACATCTGTAAGTACTTATTAAAGAAATGACCTGGGCTTCTTTTCCTATACCTATGACTTTTTTTTCTTCTCCAAAATATTGCTAATATTTTTTGTGCAGCCACATTGATTTATTCTGTTTTCCTCCCCCACACACTGGAATTGTTTGTAATTATACTACTTTAATATCTTCTTCCTTAGGAACTCGTTATTTTAGGAATTCTTGCCTTTGAGTGCCCCACCCCAATTCTCTGCCATGAAACCCTACTAATGCACTTATTAGCATTATCTTTTTTTTTTTTTAAAAAAAGTCAGCTTTCATTTTCCCTAAAATCAAGAAGTCCAATATTACATTGTCAGTTTTCCCGCAATGTTCCTTCTATTTCCACACCATTGATTGAGTCTTGCAGGATAGCCGATAACCTTGTGATTTCCTCAGATGTGTGAAGGTAAAAATAGCACAGAAATTCCTGTTAAGATCTTATTTGGCAAAACTTTTCTCCCTCCAGAATTAGGGCACTTAAAAATATCTCTCTCTCCCCCCTCCCCCCAAACTCTATTTATTCATGTCTATTTCTGAAGATGTTCAGGTATCTTAGAATGTACTAGTATACATAAAAGAGTTTATATGAAAACCTAGCATGATGTTATCAAAGTTGGGTGCACAAACAAGATTAGTAAGAATCACATGCAATTTTCAAGGGTATCCAAGAATACCTCGCATATTCAGTCATGGTTGGTAAAGCAACTCTTAATTAATACGACTATGGCTTTATCAAAAATGTAAAAGGGAGGATTTACAAGCTTGACTTACACAAAAGAGAATAAAAACTTTTATATGACATTAGAAGAAACAGAATTGTTCCATAGTAACTACTGTGTTATCTGCTACTAACCTTGCTCTAGCAAGGTACATTCATGTTTCCTTCTACAAAAGCTCAATATACTGGCTATGATCTCTTTTGTAAATGCACTGGATTATTGGGATTAACACGATAGGCAACTAGGCAAGGGGCACCCACTTACCAGAAAGTGACCAAAGCCCTCCAGCTACTTTATGTAATTGACCGTAAAAGGCCAGCACAGCCTTCTAATCTCAGATTAGTGTTTTATAGCAAACATATGTCTATTTCAGGCAGTGAGAGAAATCCTACAGATGTAGTGTTGATTGGTAACCAGTCTGCATGCAGAAACATTTTTGAAAAGCTATGCATTGGAAGTACGGTAGATGCCTCAAGGAGATTTTGTGGTTCCTTCTACATGGCAAGCCATTTTTCCTATAAAATACTGCGGGTTATAGATTTTTCACTGTATATTTGGGTCAGAATGAACTTCTGCATACCAAATAGTTTACGGAATTGGCTGTTTTGTGTCCAGTATTTCATCCCCTATCACCATTATTTGTTTAGGCTCTTTTGAGAAATGTGGGTGTGCACACTGTGCAGCATTTTTGGCGAACATAGATATAGAAATGTTATTCAGCTCTGTATTTTTCTGGACTTGCTCGATTCACTTGTCATTTCATTGTTCAGTCTTTTCCCTAGCGAGTTACTGCCCTCTGTTCTATTGTATATTCCTGTATACTGATTATTTTTATTGCAGATACTGTTCCTTAAAATCATTTTTATAATTCCTGTTCTGCTCCATTTCTTTAATGCTCCATTTCTTTAATGCTCCATTTCTTTAATGGAAATGTGGATTCCTTTTTTTCTAACTTACTTTCTTTTAATTTTTTTTCTGACATAATTTTGGTAATTGTGGAAATGGTTTCCTGGACTGCTACTTTACCCCTAACATATTGTATGCATTCTGTTAGAGCAGCTTTCAGGCACTGTAAAAAAATTTTTTGGAGAATTTTTATCCTTTTGTTTTTTTCTTTAATCTCTTCCATTACTCCCTTGTAAGCATTCTTTTTTGTTTACTATAGTATATATTACTGGAAAGTAATTTCAGGAGACTGGAACTTCTGAAAGTCCTAAGTATTTTTCAACTTTCAAGATTCTTTTCATCCATAAAACTGTTTAGACTATCTTGTATAAAATTTCAATAATATACTGTACCGACCAACATGGCAAACCGTGTTTTAGGATCCATTTGATTTGCTGCTGATTCAGTGGGATTATTTTCCTACTTTTACGAGACGCTTTCTCATCATTAAGTGAACTAGCTATTTTACCCATCTTTGTCATAACCAAGAAAAAATAAGTTGCTAACTTGTAGCTATTGTTAGTTAAATATTCAGTTGCACAATCAAACAGAATCTACTTTATAGATTCTGATTCTCTTGGTATTTCATATTCATAGTCATGTTTATAATTTGTTTAATAATAATGATAATGGCTTTAGTTATTTATTGATTTTAGCTTTGTTGTATACTGGCCAGAACCACTGGCAATATAAATTAGATAGGTAGGTAGGTTGGTAAATAAATAAATAAATGTGGAATAGGGTACTGTTGCCGCCTGAGGGTTATAGAATGTTCTTGAATGGAGTTCTATCCAGAGCACATGTGAATGCCAAATAACAACTAAAAAAAAACAGTTTAAAGTCAGCAATAGTTCATCCCATTCCCTAAAAGCCATAAACACAACATCTGATTGCTACTTTCACTAGGATACACTTTTATGATCAGCCACCTTTGGTTTTTATTGCTTAATCTGGTTTTAGTTTTGCTTGGTTTCCAAAGCCTTTACGACTCTAAGGTTATCAATGTAGAGAAAAATGTTTGAATTACGTTCATCTTTTGATTTCATTGCCCTGTTGCTGTCTGTACCTCTATGTATTTTCAATGAGATTTTGCCTTTTTTTTGGTTATGTTTCATGCAGACGGTTGTATATTATTAGTGCTATGAATGATGCAAGAGCCACTAAATGAACTTTGGGAATCACAGATAATATGAAAAGGTGGTTAATTATTTTATACTCCGTGAAATATATCAACTTTATATTTCTTTAAAAGGGGAGAAGTGATAACTCTTTAGAGGAAACTGGTCATTTAAAGGATTTATTTGTCTTGGAGAATCAGGCCAAGAGAAAGATTCCTAATCTTACCATTTCAAGATTGTTGCCCTCCCCTTAGCGTATTCATTACATTATGTTCCCTAAAAAGATACCTCTGATGCCTAATCTCTTAAATATAACATCACACCAAGAGAAAATGAGTTGTCATATCTGTTAACACCTCTGTTGCACTATTATGGTGTTTTAGATTAATTACTGTTTAAAGCTGTAAATACAGACTTGTTATATATAAACACAATTCCCAAAGGTTCAGCTTTAAACATCTGCTAACACAAGGCAAGGATTTCACACAATATGTCAAGCCAGTCAGTTAATTTCTAAAGAGAAAGAAAGAACAGGGAAAGAGACCCTGATAAGGTTTTTATTTCAGGGCTGTGATACTGATAAAAGAAACAGCATGGTGGAGAGTAAGGTTGCTTGCTCCTCTGCTGTGCATTGACTTTGTAGCTAAATCCAGCACTTTGATGTGTGTCCATGCAACGTATACACAATCTCTAAGTAAACTGTTCAGTTCCCATAATCTACTTCACCAAGTTGTTTCCAAATTGCTTCTTACTCTCATATTTTGCATTGTCTAGGAAAGGAAGAAAGTACCTGTTTTTTTTTCTCCACAACATAGAAACATTTATTATATCCTTCTTTAATTATCTATAGCAGTGATGGCGAACCTTTTTGTTGTTAGGTGCCAAAAATTCGAGGATGCGTGCGTAACAGCGCATGTGAGTACCAGCACTCCTTATGCAAAGAGCCCCCCCACATGCACTTGTGTGCACAACCTCCCCCACACCCCACACGCGCGTGCCACACTGCTTGCCTCCAAGCTCAGCTTGGAATTTCCTCCAGGGGGCTGGGGGAGGCCCTTTTTGCCCTCCCCACAGGCTCCAGAGGCTTTCCTGAAGCCTGGGGAGGGCAAAAACGGCCTCCCCCGGCCCTCTAAAAGGCCAAAAATCAAACTGGCTGGCACACACATCTGCGCTGAAGCTGATGGCTCAGGTGCCAGCAGATATGGCTCCACATGCCACCTGTCGCACACGTGCCATAGGTTTGCCGTTACGTATCTATAGGAAGATGGGAGACTCAGAACAGCAGAGAAAATTGGGCATTCTTTTTCAAATTGCTTAACTATTTTATTTAAAAAATGGTTTCTTTTGGGAGCTGCCATTATGATTTCTTTCAGAAACACTTGTGCAAACATTAGAAACGATATTTTCTGATGTAGATATCAGCCATGAGAAAATCTATGTCTGTTTCAAAATCAACATCTACTAAATGCAAACTAATAATAAAGGACAGTTATTTTATTAGGCGCAATTTATTCTGTACCCTTATAATAAAAATGTGGTTTTTATAGGTTGGCAGAAAGCGTTAGTAACTACACAAAGTATTCAAACTCTACCAATACTGGCTTGCTTAAAAAGCCCATTCCATTTTATGCTAACATCTTTCTTGCAAATGTAACTGAACTCGTATCACAAAAAATTGAAATGTGTTTCATTTTGGCTTAGGGTTTTCACCCAACCAGTCGTGATTTATTCAACAACAAATCATGACTTAGACACGATGTGTGAATACAATCAATAATAAAACATAACTGGGAAGCTTATCATACTACTACTATGTTTTATTGGAATCATGTCATAAATTAAACAGCATGTGGGAACCATAGCAGGAGCTACAGTTGTAGTTCTGGAGGGAAAAGATTAGTTACAAACAGGTGAAGTGTGAGAAACATTAATTATATCACCTCATTTCAAAGGCAATATTTTGAATTCATACCGAAGCATCCAAATAGCAAGCAGAGCAATGTTCAGTGGTCATCCCAAATAGACCTTTCGGCAGCAATGTAGTCAGGTGCCAAAGACAGATGATCCCTTTAGTAATCAGCAAAGGCATCAATACACGCTGCAAGGGAGATGGCAAGGGGACAACGGTGTTTTGCCAAGAAACCACATAGGAAGAATTAATGACGTGTGCAAACTATTGCACAATATCCTTAATTTCACATAGCAAAACAATGCTTAGGCTCATCCAGCAGAGCTCTGTGGAAAAGTAAATGCCAAATGTTTATGCTGCCTGAGGAGAAAGAGAATTGCTGTGATACAGCTTAGATAATTGAGAAAGCAAAGGTTGATGCGTTTTTCATTAATGACAGAAAGTTAGGTCAAGCTGTGAAACTATCTTTGGAAAATGGGAATCCCACAGCATGTTAACTGTCCACACCTGAAACCTATACACTGGACCGAAATCCATAGACCAGAGAATATGGGGAAATAGACTGACTCCAGGTTAGCAAAAGAGTAAAACAAGCATGTATATAGGTAGTCCTTGACTTACAATTAGTGACTTCAAAGTTACTGTTGTGGCCCACCAGAGGAGCTGGCAGCAGATTCAGACAGTGAGGTTGAGGAGGAACATGGGCCAGTCTGGAATCTGGGGAAGGCTCTGATGAGGGCTGTGTCAGGGGCAGGGCCGTATGCCAGTTATCACCTTCCTTCAGAGTCAGACATCAGTTGGACTAGATGACCTCCAAGGTCCCTTCCAACTCTGCTATTGTATTGTATTATCAGTGAGACAGACAAACAGCTGGACCCTGTTCCCACTGTGCATGCGCCAAATTGCCAGACGAAGGGAACTGCTAAAGAATAGGGGTCAACTTGGAAGTAAGGCCACAGGTGGATGATGAACGACCCCTCCCAGAGGAAATAAAAGGAGCAAAGAGTGTGGAGTTTGCAGGAGACAATTAGTTCGCTTAATTGCCTCATGACTCTTCCAAGACTCCTTGCCAGGTTTTCCAGATATCGGCCTAGCAGCTCTCCAAGCAAGATAAGGTGTGTGACTGTAAATCCTCCCTTGAAAGACTTTGCTGTATGTGAATGAGCAGAATTCACAGTAAATTAATAAAAGGGTTTTTTGTTGGGGCCAGGAGTTTGCTTCATGCTCTTGGGAAGCCTTGGTCAGAACAGTTACGATGACACTGAAAAAAGTGGCTTATGACCATTTTTCACACGTGCAACCTTTGTAGCATCCCTATGGTCACATGATCAGAATTTGGATGCTTGGCAACTGACTCATGGCTGTTGCAGTGTTCCAAAGGTTATGTGATCCCCTTTTGCAAACTCAATGGGGAAGCCAGATTCACTTTAACAACCGTGTTACTAACTTATCAACTGCGGCAATTCACTTAACTGTGGCAAGAAATGTCATTAAATGGGACAAAACTAACTTAACAAATGATTTCCTTAACAGCAAAAATTTGGGGCTCAATTGTAGTTGTAAGTCAAGGACTACCTGTACTATAGTATCTCCTTATTTACATGACCTATACGTTGAATATGTATATGTTGAGAGAGACTGGATCAGAAGATGCATGTGGTTTAAAAACAGGAGGAAGATGCATCTAATAACCCATGCTGTCCTGATAGCTGCTCTCTGATAGCTGAAAATGCAAATAATCTACAAGCTCTAGTGAAAGTCAAGAACCACAATGGAAAATGAAAATTGGTTTAAATATGGAGAGGACCAAACTTAATTAGAACAGATTCAGCAACCAGACTAAAATTGATAATGAAGATAACTGAATTGGTGGATCGTTTCTGCCTTCTGGATCAACTGTCAATAGTAAAGGAACAGCAGTTAAGAATTATGCCAGCCATTGATGGTATAGAGTAGCAATGAAACCCCTGGATAAAATAGATGCTATGATATGTCTGCCTACTTAGATCAAAATGATGCAGACAACTGTTCTCTCTCAGTCGATGGGAGGAAAATGAGTTTGAAGAAGCAGAATAGAAAGTGTATTGACGCTGGGTATTAGAGACGACTTTTGAGAAGACTGGTTCAGCAAGGAAACAAATGGATCATTGAACAAATCCAGAATTCATAAATGACCAGGCTCAATTTATCATATTTTAAACACATTATGCAAAGGCTCAGCTCTCTGGAGGATTAATAATGTTGGGAGAGGTAGAAAAAAAGAATGAGAATGACTAATAACAAGGTGGATGGACTCAATTACAGCAGTGATGGATGCAACATTGGAAGATATGAAGGATCACGTTGGAAACAACATCCAGGGAAAAAATCTATCTGGTTGCTAAGAATCACTGCCAAGATGATGGTACATATCATCATCAATATTTAAGTGGAGAAAAACTGTCCTTTCCGCACTGTCACTCAAGCGCTCGTTACATCCCGCCTAGACTATTGTAATGCTCTCTACATGGGGCTTCCCTTGAGGTGCATCCGGAGGCTCTAATTAGTGCAGAGTGCGGCTGCGCGGGAGATGCCCACGATGCTCCCATGTAACACCTCTCCTGCGCGAGCTGCACTGGCTGCCGGTGGCCTTCTGGGTGCGCTTCAAGGTGCTTGTTACCATCTTTAAATCGCTCCATGGCACGGGGCCTAGTTACTTGCAGGACCGTCTCCTGCCACACACCTCCCAAAGACCGATCCACTCCCACGGGGAGGGCCTCCTCAGGGTGCCAACCGCCGGTCAATGCCGATTGGCAGTGCCCTGGGGAAGGGCCTTCTCTGTAGCAGGTCCAGCCCTCTGGAACTCCGCACTATCACGGACCGTCCCCTCTTTCGCCGCTCACTTAAGACATACTTCTTCCACCAAGTCGGTCTAGCTTAGAGCTTAGGGCTCAGATGCGACATAATTTTAGCAATTAGTAATTGGATTTATAATTTTATTAATGGGAAATATTTTTAGCACAGGTTACCTAATTTAATTCATTTTAATATTATCATTGTATTTATTGTTATTTGTTGGTGTGATTTTTAATTTCCTGTACACTGCCCTGAGTCCATCTTGATGGAGATAAGAGCAGTATATAAATCGAATAATAAATAAATAAATAAATAAATTAGTAAGTTTATCAGTAGCAAGGGAAGAAAAATAAGGGAGGGGTCTCTCCCTCTCCTGCTTGCAAGGACCCCAGAGACATCTGGTTGGACTCTGTGAGCATTTAGGTCTTAGCCTACTCAACCAAAGCTGTGCTTATCAATGCTTTTCATATTACCTCAGTTTATTTTGCAGCATCTTGCCTCCTGGAAATATATTTACCTAATCTTTGCCTCAGAAGCAAGTCTGTCTGTCTCTTTTTTTTTTTTACCATCCCTTTTCTACCTTTTTTATCCACCTGCCCCAATACCATACATAAAATTGCACTTACAGAACCTTTCTCTGTACATCAGATGTAATAGCCACAATCCACAAAACCTAATGTATTCATAAAATGGTTAGCCTTAAAGGTGTTAAAACTTTGACGTAAATCAACAGGATCAACTGTTCTGGGGATTATTTTAACCTTTATTGCATTGAGAAGTAGACCCAATTAGATCTGTCAATGTTTTTAAAGCATTTATGCACCATGTACAGGACATTCATGCATGCCTGTCATGACAGGTACACAAAATGCAGAAAAGAAAGGCTATTATTGTTGGAAGAAATGTCCATCTGAGTTCAGCTCCAAGTGGGGAAAAAGACACTGGAAACATGGAGGCTGCTTGGAAAGATGGTTTAATGGTGGACAGGATCACATGGCTTGAGCTGAGCAGAAAATAGACAAGATGCTGAGAGAGCCTGAGTTTTATAACCTCTGTTGGGCCCCACCTCTGTTTCCTGTTCCTGTACAAGAAATGTATCCCATTGGCTGTCAGACTCCCAAGGGGTCGGGGGTCTTAACTAACTTTGTAGGCTGTCTGTTTCCCAGACTTGTTTGACTTGCTGGGTGATGATGTAATCTTCCCAGGTGAGGTAGGTAAAGGGCTAATACTATCATGTTCTGAGGCCCATGCCTTAATCCCATCACCCTGGAGCTGAAGGGGGTAGATCTTTATTATGTACAATAGACTGGCTCAGGCCTTAATGGCCCATTCATAAAGGTGGGGGCTATTAAAAGTGGACTATTTCCTGCCTAAAAACATGTTTCTCTGGCTCAGGCATTAATGACCCATTGCCAAAGGTGTTTGGGGGGGGGTGAGTTTCTACTTCTCCTTTTAGGGAAAATATTCTGCCTTTTTAATCTTTCCTAAAATATTGCATTTTCTAGTAGAAGGGTGGATTTAACTTCCTACATTACAAAATGCAGGAAAAGAGCAATCAAAAAATAGATCCAAGAGATAAGAGCAAAGGAAAGGAAACATTACCATTTGCTTTTTTAAACAAAACTAAACCCAACTCTTACTTCCCTTATTCAAAGGTAGAATAAAAACTGCAGGAGGTTAGTTTAAGGGTGTTTGGCAACATGTTTTGAAAATATACAAGAGATGATCACAAAATCTGAGCAGCAGAGTGTGGCTTCGTGGCCTAAAGGGGATGTTCAGACCAGATGTTGCTCTTCATGACGTCACTAAAAATGTATGAATGTGAGAAATTTTATGGCATGTCTATGGATAGAAAATGCATGAGGGTGTGAACTGTGGAATCTTTGCAAATGTTGAAGGTGGGTGACTGAGTGTGATGAGTGGAATATGATGAAATGAAAGCATGGGTGGAAATTAATAGAATGCATATTCAGAACTGATCAAAAGAAGAGTGGTCAGTCTTGTCCAATTGCCAGTGTAAGCCATGATCTTAAACAGCAGGGCAGCCTGCCTTGAGAATGTTACACAACCAGAATCGAGTAATCAAGTTCCATTAGATCCCTTTCAAGGGAAGGGTATAAAAGATCCAGCCCAATGAGATTTCTGGTTTTGGAAGAACTCCACTGTAGAAAGGCTGCAGATTGTATTCCTCTCCCCATGTTATCCATTTTTGTGGGTATTCAGAGAGGAATAGGCCAGTTGGATAAAGATTCTGTTAAAATTAAACAAATCTGCTCTGAACATCTGTAGCAAAAATGCCTTGCCTAGGTTTTCACTGTGTTATTTCTTGCTTTGTGTTTAGTAAAAGGCTGGTTTCTCATTCTTAAGTCACTACATCGGGCAAAGTCCTATGCATTGAAAACACCTCTGAAATTCAAAGCACCTGATAAAAATGAAGGAAGTATTTAGTGAGAGTGTCTTCCTAAGATACAATTGTCTCTAGATCACATTTATTTAAGCCCCTCAAAGGAGCCAAAATCCCAGCTCTGCTGACAATGTATTCTGTGAATAGTCTTCAAATGGGAATAAAGCTGTCCTGTGCTTTGGTCTGATTCCCAGAGATTCTTCCAGTACTTTCAATACAGTTCATTTCTGGCCATAAATATGTTACTTTACATGGATAGCTGGGCTTATGGACTGAAACATACTTAAAGCAGTCAATGGGTTACTAATCCCCGACATGGCTAAAAGCACAACAGAAATCCCCATGTGCTGAGCTGAAGTAAATAAGCAAAAAGAGAAGTCCCCTTCAGTGTGTAATAGACGCCCTTCGCACGGTCACTCATGCACTTGTGACGTCTCGTCTGGACTACTGTAATGCTCTCTACATGGGGCTTCCCTTGAGATGCACTCGAAGGCTACAGCTGGTCCAGAACGCGGCTGCGTGGTAGTTATGGGAGCTACTAGATACTCTCATGTAACACCACTCCTGCACGAGCTGCACTGGCTGCCTGTGGCCTTTCGGGTGCGTTTCAAGGTGTTAATTATCATCTTTAAAGCGCTCCATGGCACAGGACTGAGTTATTTGCGGGATCGTATCCTGCCCCATACATCCCTTCGGCCTATTTACTCACACAGAGAGGGACTTCTCCGGGTGCCATCCACCAGGCAGTGCCAGTGGGCGACGCCCAGGGGAAGGGCCTTCTTTGTGATGGGCCCGACCCTCTGGAATGACCTACCCCCGGATATTAGAACGACTACGGACCTCCGTGCCTTCCGCCTAAAAGTAAAAACTTATTTGTTCCATCAGGCCGGCTTGGCCTAATTCATGCTCTCGCCCCAGTCTGAAATTTCAAATTGCTTATTCGGTTTTAATGGGTTGTAATTTTAATGTTTATAAATTTTAGTACAGGGTAATTTAATTCGTTTTTAATTTTGTATGTATTGTATGTTTTTAGATGCTTTTTAAATTTTCCTGTATACCGCCCCGAGTCCCCTCGGGGAGAGGGGGCGGTTTATAAATTTAATAAATTATTATTATTAGAATCAAGAATGAAAGTGAGCAGAATTAGTGTGACAGAATACTAAAGTGTTATGAGTCGTAGTACATGAGGTTGTTTCATCATATAGAAAGAATGAAGATGGGTCTGAATCACAAATCAACTAATGGAGAAAGAATGAAGGGTTGAAAGAAAGATGAAAGTCATGGCTGAAAAGAGTTGATAATAATCACCAAAAGAGGGAAGTTTGAAAAAGAAAAGGCAGCAATATGTTCATAAAAAAGGAGAAAACGTTCACAAGAAGCACAGTGTTTTATATGACAGAGTAAGTGCCATGAATATGCAAAGTGATTGTGACATTCTAATTATGTTCTATTTACATATACGTTTGAAGTGAACTGTTCTGTGAAAGTTGAAACCAAGTCGATTTTACTTCCAAGAGAACAGTTCTTAAGTTTGAGATCATTGACAGATCTCAAATTTAGATCTCAATCCAATGTTTATTAAGTATACTGGGCTTTTTAAGTGCACAAAAATACAAATTCCAATAATTACTATCCCACACAAATAAAAACATACAATTAATGATTAATTTGTGACCCTTAACAACTTGCTAAATTATAGCTCCCAGAATCCTTCATATTCCCTGAGGATGTTGGAAGCTGACCAACAGCTTTCAGAAGCCTCCACATTTTCTTTTTCTGTCCATTTGGGGCTAAGAAATTATTAAATACTATAACAAAAAAGGGAAGTTAATTTGGTGCAGTGCCTAAGAAATGCCAAACAGAACACTTGGATATCAATCCTTGCTCTCTCTTGAAACTCTGACTCTCTTTAATCTTCATGGATGTAATATCTCTGCCATGTCAAGTTAGGGCATGCAATCTGCCCTATATTTCTTAACCTGCAGAGAGTTATTGCTAAGTAAATGCTTCATGTTCATTGCAACAGGTCATGCTGTTGGGGCTAATTGATGTTGGACTCCAAGGATATCGATCTGGAAGGTGGCAAGCTCCCTGTTGCTGCCATAAAGAACAGTGAGTAAGAGCCTAATCCATACATTATTAATATGTTTATTTTGTTCATCCCCATAGGGAAAAAAAAATACATTCTCCTATCTAGAAAATTCAACAAGGACCTGTGAAGGAGATGGAATTAAAACGACTTTGCCTTGGTGTGGCTCTGCGTTGAAATGGAACAATAAGCTTAAACTGGGTGCTTAACTGCTGCTGCATTCTGTCTCTTTAAGTGGATAATTTGGGCCTTCGGTCATTCTCATACTTGAGATGGGGACTCTCTTATGTGCAAAGCAATGGTCATTGTAAAAATGGTGAAAGTTTTGATATAGAATCCGGAGTTAAGAAACGAATCTACTTTTAACAATTTACACTGGGGCATGATTGATGATCAAAAGTACCCAGCGGCCTGATTTTAAAGTACAGATGAATAAAGCCAGCTGTGGGTCATTTTGTGTGTGGGTTGGCTTTTTTTTTAGTGATTAGCTAAAGTCAAGCTGGGGTGCTCAGTTTTCCATTATCCAGTCACTTTTTCCTAGACAGCGCCCTGTACTACAAGACAAGTTCTAGAATAAAGATCTTAAAACCAGGGGTGAAATCCACTTAATGTTGCTACTGGTTCGGTAACAATATGAGTGCACGCATAATAGATAAGAGATGAGGACCCCCATGCATGCACAGTGCATCAAAAACAGATGTGATGACACCCGGGTGGGTGGGCGGAGCCTGCTACTGAGCGCCTGCAAAGGTAAGTGAACAGCGAGGGGCGGGGGGGGGGGGGGAATCCGCTGTGCCACGCGACTTAGATGAGCTAGAAAGCAAGACATCCTGTTTCATGATTCCAGTTCAGGCAAATAGTTCTGGAATCCTGAACCGGAATCCTGAAACAGAGTGTCTTGCTTTCTAGCTAATCTAAATCGTGTGGCACAGCGGATTCAAACTGGTTCAGGCAAACCAGTAGCATTTTTACTACCAGTTCGGGTGAACTGGTCCGAACCGGTAGCATTTCACCCCTGCTTAAAACCCATACATTGGATGCTTTGTTCCTCAAACCTCAACGTTTTCTGATAATTGCCTCGACAATATGTTTAATCTTATACTGTCAAATAAAAACCATTTATAACCTTCTTAGATTCCATTCTGGCATATATCCAAAAAGCATGTTTTTGGCCCATTAAAAAAAGACTACAATTTTACTCAAATACAGGCACATACAGCTATTGCCGATACTATGCATTTCATAAAGACTTGCCTATTAAAGATCTGAAAAAAAAGAGTAAAAAGTTATTGATGGGGCAGAATTTTCATTCTTTCCTGTATTTGCTTCAGGGGAAATCAGAGGGGTCCATTATTGTTGAAATATAATCTTATTGAATGCCCTTTGCCTTGAGCCAGTGGGAAATAGCAAGGTCACAGAAAATGAAAAGAGGGATGAAAAGAAGAATGTCTGGTGAAGGAAGTTTGGGTTAAAGAAGACCAGACACTTTTGACATGCTGTTTATTAATCCTGCATCTCTGGTGCCCCAGGAAACAAAAAAAAAAGTAGATTTCACTCACTCAGAAAAAATAACTTTGAAAGGGAAGCTCAAACCATTTTGATTGCTTTGTGTGTTTCTTTCTTATGCTGTCTTTGTATAATAATAATTATTAATAATAGTAATAATAGCAAAAAAAACAACAACCCCACAACCAAAACCATCTGCACAAGACAAAAGAGATTGGAAAGAAGGAGAGAAAATGAATGCTGCAGCTCAAAGAAAATTGGCATTTGGTAAACTTCCCTTATGCATCTCTATTATACAGTAAGTAGTCCCCAACTTACAGCCATTCATTTAATGATCTTTTGAAGGTACAAGGGCAGTGAAAATGGTGGGTTATAATCAGTTCTTGTACTTGCAACCATTGCAGCATTCCTGTGGTCATAAGATCAAAATTCACCAGCATGTATTTACAATGGATTACAGTTTCCCAGACTTACATGATGTATATTTGCAACCTTTCCAATCATCTTCCAACAATCAATGTATGTATGCATGTATGTATGTATGTGTATATTCTGCCAACCTAGCAGTTCGAAAGCATGTAAAAATGCAAGCAGAAAAAATAGGGACCACCTTTAGTGGGAAGGTAGGAGTGTTCTGTGCACCTTTGCCATTTAGTCATGCCGGCCACATGATCATGGAGACGTCTTCGGAAAGCACTGGCTCTTTGGCTTTGAAACGGAGATTTATTTATTTATTTATTTATTTATTTTTCATATTTATAACCCGCTCCCATCTCACAACAAGGGACTCGGGGCGGCGAACATAGAATTAAATCAATAAATAAAAATACAAATACATAGATATTAGATGCCTGTGTTGTAACTGTTTTTAAAACCCTCGTTTATAATTGGCGGTGCTGGGGTTACGCAAGGCCGGCTAGTTGAAAGAAGTGAGTCTTTTGCGGAAGACATTTGCGGAAGAGGCGGAGGTCAGGAATGGTGCGGATTTCAGGGGGCAGGTCGTTCCAAAGGGCCGGCCCTGCCACAGAGAAGGCCCTCCCCCTGGGCGCCGCCAGTCGACATTGCCCGACCGACGGCACCCTGAGGAGGCCCTCTCTGTGGGAGTGTGTCGGTCCCAGGGATGTATGGGGCAGGAGACGGTCTTGCAGATAGCTAGGTCCCGAGCCATGGAGCGTTTTGAAGATGGTCGTTAGGACCTTGAAGCGCACCCGAAAGACCACAGGAAGCCAGTGGAGCTCGCGTAGGACAGGTGTTATATGGGAGTGTTTAGGCGCTCCCGTAATTATCCGTGCGGCCGCGTTGTGGACTAACTGTAGTCTTCGGGTGCACTTCAAGGGAAGCCCCATGTAGAGAGCATTGCAATAGTCAAGTCGAGATGTGACGAGTGCTTGAGTGACTGTGCGTAAGGCTCCCCGATCCAGTAAGGGACGCAATTGGCGCATCAGGCGTACCTGATGGAATGCCCCCCTGGCCACGGCCGCCACCTGGTCTTCCATAGTCAGCCGGGAGTCCAGGAGGACACCTAGATTGCGTGCCTTCTCCACAGGGGCTGGTGTTTGCTGGATGAGCACCACCCCCTAGAATTGGGAACAACTAACACATACATATGTGAGGAGAACTTTTACATACACACAAACACACACACACACACACACACACACACACACACGGCTTTCCCCTTCATCACAATAAATGCAATTTACAATAAACAATATATTGAAATAAACAATTTCAGTGCCTTATCACTTTCATCAATACAACAAAAGTTATTTTTCTTTTTCCCTTATCTCTTATTTATAAACAAATTCTCAAAGCTTCATCATTTAATCTTAATCAGCAAAATTCCATTAAGTTACCAGAGATAACAACATATGTATTTTACCCTTAAATAAACCAATATGCCTTTCTCTTACTTTTAAAAGAGTAATTTATCACTTTCTTTAAAAATACAACAAAATAATTTCTTCTCCCTGTATCTCATCTCTTACCTAATAATAATAATTATAATAATTAAATTATTATAATTTAATTTAAATTAATTTAAATTATTATAATAATTAAATAATTAAATTATTATAATTAAATTATTAATTATTATTCTTACCTATAAATAAATCTTTCTTCATTTGGTCCTGATCAGCAAAAATCCATTTAAAAAGTTACCAGAAATAACCTATGTATTTTAATCTTGATGAAACAAACCTTTATATTCCTTCTCTTTGTTTTTCTTAATCTTAACTTTTAATCCTTTTAAATCGTGTCCCAATACATGTCCCATTTAAATCCAAAATAATAAAAAAATATCCAAGTTAGTCTTCTGGCTTGTTATTTGCATATCCTTTTTAATGATTAAACCATCAGCCAGTTTCATTTGTAAATTCAATGTAGTAGTCTTTCCATGTCATTCTCTGTCATTTTAAAATCCATATTCGAATCAGCCTCAGTTTTATCTAGTAAGGCATGTTCCTCTTCTATAGCCTCTTGAATCCAGTTTTATGATAACAGACAGATTTAAAAGTAACTTCTGAATATATTGTTCCTAAATACCCTTGAGTTCATTCCAAGTTACACAATTTTGCTCCATTCTGTATTTGTGGATCTTTTCTCCTTTAATCTTTATTTGTTTCTGGTTCCCTCTAGTGTCCAGCCCTCAAATTCTCATCTTGTCATGTTTTTCCCCCCTAATCAACATTTCCCCACAGGAACACTTCTTACAGTTCATTTCAAAACCTTCATCTTTAAATAAAATTCTAAACAGCAACATTTTCCCGCAGGAAGGATTTTTATAGTTAATTTCATCTTATTTCAAGTTCATCTGGCCTATTTATTTATTTGTAACTTTCCAAAGCCAATATTGAAATTACCCTTTTGCTGTTTACTCTATAGTAGTTTTTTAAAGTCCTTAGACTTATGTGAAACCTTTTTTTTTTGCCAAGGATAAAAAGAAAATATCTTTTCTGAAGGTTCTTAAACTCCAAAAAGCCATTAGCAAGGAATTTCCAGAAGTGATTAAGAAAGGAAATATGAGAACGCTGTTCTTTTAAAGGTGCCCAATAACAGTTTGAGCAAAAGTGGCAATCTTTCTATTCCCAGAGCTTTAAACTTGCCAGAGACCCCTTTTTTTACAGTCTCCTTGGGTTGGGATGGGGCAGGGTGGGATGTATGTCATTGTCTGGAGTGCTTGCAGATGATCCCACACCCTCTCCTTGCTTAGAGAGGAATTCTGATCCATTTACTGATGCTCTTTCTGCCACAGTTGTTGGCTCCACTTTCAGCAGAGCTGTTTTCAATTTGCCATTGCTTCCCTGGTGTGGGGAACACTTTGTTACCTATTGTTGTTGTTAGTTGCGAAGTTGTGTCCGACCCATTGCGACCCCATGGACAATGTTCCTCCAGGCCTTCCTGTCCTGTACCATCCTCTGGAGTCCATTTAAGCTCACGCCTACTGCTTCGGTGACTCCATCCAGCCACCTCATTATCTGTCGTCCCATTCTTCTTTTGCCCTCTATCTTTGCCAGCATGAGGCTCTTCTCCAGTGAGTCCTTCCTTCTCATTAGGTGGCCAAAGTATTTGAGTCTCATCTTCAGGATCTGGCCTTCTAAAGAGCAGTCAGGGTTGATCTCCTCTAGGACTGACTGGTTGGATCGCCTTGCAGTCCAAGGGACTCACAGGAGTCTTCTCCAGCACCATAGTTCAAAGGCCTCAATTCTTTGGCGCTCAACCTTTCTTATGGTCCAGCTTTCACAGCCCTACATTGCAACTGGGAAAAACATAGCCTTGACTACACACGCTTGTTGGCAGGGTAATGTCTCTGCTTTTTAGTATGCTGTCTAGATTTGCCATAGCTCTCTTCCCCAGGAGCAAGCGTCTTCTAATTTCTTGGCTGCAGTCCCCATCTGCGGTGGTCTTAGAGCCCAGGATCATGTTGCCTATATGGTCTTTTAAAATATTGGCAAGTCACTTCCCCACCCTAGAATATCCTGACATGCTTAGTGGTTTAATACCTTGGTTGCCTTGCACATTACCTGTCCATTTAGAGATAATGGAGAAGGATTTTATTTGTCTCGGCATAATTGGTTTTCTGGCCAAAGCTAGGCTTTAATCTTAATAAAGGGCTTCTCTCATCACCTCTTAGGCCACCACTCTTATGTACAAATGTTTCATTTGTGACAAAATTTCCCCTGTGTTCCTCACCCTCTTCAGATCCAAGGCAACCTCTTGTCTTGACTACCGTAGAGTTTAGGGAATTCCCCATGACCTGAGTGGGGTCAAAGGATCTGGGCTGGACTCATTGGACAACTGGGTAATATACCTCAGAAAATGCAAAGAGGCAAACGAGGCAAGGCATGTAATTTTCACAATATGAAACTCATTTTATTTGGCACTAAACTTTTCTGCTCCAGCTGTGAAGGAGGATCGTATTGAACACATTTCTATTAGTCTATGACAGCATGAAATATACATCTGCCATGATCTAATAAACCATGTAATATAGGAACAGAAAGGTAACCTTTACGCTAGTATATCAAGTGCCTACCATATTCCATATTTTTCTCCCAAGCCTTACATAGTTAGGTTCCCTTCCTTTCAAACGTTTCCAGGTATGTTTGTTAATATAGCCATTTTTCTTCATGAAACATTTTTTCTCTGTCCATGTACCTACTTTTAGGAATAGTAATTGGACATGCTTTTCCAAAAGGACTCAAGCACTAATCAGTGATAGATGACTATAGTCCTGTGATGGCGAACCTATGGCACGCATGCCACATGTGGCACATGGAGCTATATTTGGTGGCACACCAGCTGTAAGATTTTTTGCACTTCTGGAGGGACCGGGGAGGCCATTTTGCCCCTCCCCAGGTTTCAGGAAAGCTTCCAGAGCCTGGGAAGGGGTCGTGTGTGCATGCATGCGGAGTGGGAAAGGATTGAGTGGGTGCACAATTTTGGCACGCCATAAGAAAAAGGTTCGCCATCACTGCTATAATACATGTTAACGTAACAACAGAATTGGAACCATACAGAGATAACAGAATAACAGAGTTGGAATGGACCTTGGAGGTCTTCTAATCCAACCCCGACTCAAGCAGGACACCCTATGCCCGTGGTGGGATTCAAATAATTTAACAATCAGTTCTCTGCCATAATTATTTCTTCCAACAATCAGTTCACCCAACTTTCTTCCAACAATATTTCTTCCAACAATCAGTTCACCCAGAGGGAGTCAAACTTTTCTCCAAGGCACCTGGGGGCAGGACAAGGAGCAATGGGTGGAAACTAACCAAGGAGAGAAGCAACTTAGAACTAAGGAGAAATTTCCTAACAGTAAGAACAATTAACCTCTGGAACAGCTTGCCTCCAGCAGTTGTGAATGCCCCAACCCTGGAAGTCTTTAAAAAGATGTTAGACAGCCATTTGTCTGAAATGGTATAACGTTCCTGCCCATGCAGGGGGTTGGACTAAAAGACCTACAAGGTCCCTTCCAACTCTGCTATTGTATTATTGTATTATTGTATTATTCTCAGAAAGTTAACAACCGGTTCTCCTGAAGTGGTACGAACTGACTGAATCCCACCACTCCTTATACCATTCCAGACAAATGGCTGTCCAGTCTCTTCTTAAAAGGCTCCAATGGTAGAGTACCCACAATTTCTGAAGGCAAGCCCTTTCATTACCTAATTGTTCTAATTGTTAGGAAATTTCTCCTTAGTTCTAGGTTACATCTCTCTTTGATTAGTTTCCATCCATTGCTTCTTTTCCTGCCCTCAGGTTCCTTGGAGAAGAGGCTCTCTTTTCTTTGTGGCAGCCCCTCAAATATTGGAACACTGCTATCATATCACCCTTAGTCCTTCTTTTCACTAGACAAACTCAATTTTATTATAAGAAATTTTCAAATCAAGAAGCAAACTTTTTGGAATAGGAGTAAGGACTTTCCTCTTCTTCCTACATAAAGGTTTCTTTTTTTAATTCCTCTTTTTATTCTTTCTGGGCCTTCTCACTCTGTAAAGTATTATCTACTACTCCTTCAGCCAGTAGAAGAGTAATAATAATAATAATAATAATTTAATATTTATAAAACTGCACCCTCTCCCCACGGGGACTCGGGGCGGTGCACAGGTAGAATAAAAACGATAAATACATACAAACAATTCTAAAAGCAAATTAAACATAACCTGCGCTAAAATTTCCCCATTAAAACTAAGCAATACTAATTCCCAATAAAACCCCCAAAGACAGAGAGACTTATCCTAGGCCGGCCAGACAGAAAAAGTAAACCAGCATGCAGTTTGCTGTCTCCAACACCAATCCATTTACTTATACTAAATATCTCCTTTATCTCCTGATGTGACACCTGGAAAAATACATTATATTGCCAAAAGTATTCACTCACCTGCCTTTACTCGCATATGAACGTACAATAAGTGACATCCCATTCCTAATCCATAGGGTTCAATATGACGTTGGTCCACTGCACACTGTTCTTGAGCTAATCTGAAGGCCATATGAAGTTTGGAGGTCTGCAGAACGTTGGCAACCTCTTCGCACTGGACGCCTCAGCATCCGCTGACCCCACTTCATCAGTTTATGTGGCCTACCCCTTCGTGGCTGAGTTGCTGTCGTTCCCAAACACTTCCACATTCTTATAATACAGCTGACAGTTGACTGTGGAATATTTAGGAGCGAGGAAATTTCACAACTGGATTTGTTGCACAGGTGGCATCCAATCACAGTTTCATGCTGAGCTCCTGAGAGCGACCCATTCTTTCACAAATGTTTGTAACAACAGTCTGCATGCCTAGGTACTTGATTTTATACACCTGTGGCCATGGAAGTGATTGGAACACCTGATTGATTGATTGTTTGGATGGGTGAGCAAATACTTTTGGCGATATAGTGTATGCCATACTTCACTTAAGCCTCCAGGGGAAGATTGAAGGCAAACAAGGTCCAGGCAGAAGAAGAACATCATGGCTTCAAAATCTAAGGGACTAGTTTGGACAAAACTCAGCAGCACTTTTTCATGCGGCTGTTGATAAAAATAGGATCGCCAACATGATTGCCGACTTCCGATGACGGATATGGCAGAAGAAGAATATTTCCTTTGGCTTGCCATTCGATAGCAGTATGTTGATTTTGCCAGTGTAAGACATGCTAAGCAAAGTACGGTCATTGGTTAAACTTTCTGACTTTGATGCCTCCCTGTCTCTGAATATCACCAGCCAGGGGGAAATCATCTGTGAATCACAACACAGCTGTGATTAGCAGATCATTTTGACAGCTGGCCAAACCCAGGGGCTTAGCCATCTGCCAAAACCGTCACATTTGCCAGATAGTTGATTCACTGAGTAGAAGGACTCTCTAGCAACGTACTCTGAGCAAGGAAGTCATCTTTACAATCACTCATGCCTTGGTCGTTTAACACCTAGATTAACGAAGTATGTTCTACATGGGGCTGCCCTTGAAGGCCACTCCAAAACTGCAGTGATGAGCGAGGCTCCCTAAACCTATGTAACATTTCTGCTCCATGAGCTGCAATAGTTACCAGTAAGCTTCTGGGTGCAATTTAAGGTGTTGACTATGACCTTTAAAGGGCCAAGGGCAGGGGTGGGTTCCGGCTTCTGGTACTGCCGGTTCGCTCAAGGATGCGCTTGAGGCGTGTTATGTACGCATGCACAGAAGTAAAAAAAATTGCTTATGCGCAGAAGCAAAAAACAAGATGGCAGTGCCTATGGCACCGCTGTTAGAACCGATTTGGGGGCGTGGCTGGCCGAATTACTATCTACTTGGCCGAACCGGGCCGAACCGGTAGGAATCCATCTCTGCCCAAGGAGTAGGACCAGGTTATCTGAGGAACTTTTTTGCCACCCATAGATCTGTTCAATTTAATGAAAAGAAGGAGTAGAGGGTGATAGAAGTATTCCAATATTTGAGAGGCTGTCATAAGGAAGGGGGGGATATCAATCTATTCTCCAAAGCACCTCAAAGCAGGACAAGAAGCAATGGGTGGAAACTAATCAAGGAGAGAACCAACCTAGAATTGAGGAGAAATTTCCTGACAGTTAGAAAATTAATCAGGGGAACAATTTGCCTCCAGAAATTGTGGGTGCTCCAACACTGGAGATTTGAAAGAAGAGACTGTATGGCCATTTGTCTGTATAGGGTTTCCTGCTTAAGCAAGGGGTTGGACTAAAAGACCACCAAGGTCCCTACCAGTTGTTTTTATCTCTGTCTGGTTCCTGCAGAACCAGCTTGCTTCAGGTCCCATTAATCAAGCAATGTCATCCAAAAGCATCCAGGGAAAATGAGCCTTCTCCCTTGTTCCCCTCACTAGCAATCCCGCCCTTCTGAGATTCATGTGACGCTAATCCCACCTGCTTTAAAGCAAGACTAAAAGCCTGGATGTTTTCCCAGGGCTTGGTTAGTGTGTGATCAGCCCCCCCTTTTAAGTTAGAGGTGATCTTTTTTTTTTATTCGTTCCTTCGGAGCAACAGCTTCTCTTTTCTTATGTTGGAAGAAATGTCCTTCTGGGTTCAGTTCCAAGTGGGGAGAAAGACACTGGAAACATGGCGGCTGTTTGGAAAAATGGTTTTAATGGTGGACAGGATCGCATGCCTTGAAGATGTTGGGTGAAGAACAAAAAGGGAAGAGTTGCTGAGAGTGCCTGGGTTTTATGCCCTCTTGAGGCTTTTGAATTTGAGCTTGTATTCTGATTGATTGTCAGACTCCCATACGGCCATGCAGAGGCACCTCTGTAGGTTGTCCTGAGTCCCAGGCTTGGTTGAGCCTTGCTGGCTGATGTAACCTTCCCAGGTGCCATGTGGTGTGACGGGTAGGACTAATCCTATCATGTCCTGAGGACCATGTCTTAATCCCATCACCCTGGAGCTGAAGTGGGAGGACAGGGAGTTGCTTTGCCTTTAAAACATGTTTCTCCTTTTCTCATCTAGGAAGACATCATATTCTGCCTTTTAATATTTCCTAGAATATTTCATTCCTCTAGGAGAGGGGTGGGTGCTAACTTCCTATACTTACTTGAAGATTTCCATCTATTTAATTGTGAAGCCATCCAGAGCTGTTCTGGAATCAGGTGACCTGGAAATTGAATTGATGAATGAAGGAATGACTCTAATGCAACGCCAGGCAGCACCCTCCCATTCACAGAGCAACTGCCAACATACCAGCTGCAGATTTTCAGAGCTACAGAGTCTCCTGTTTGATCACCCAGGTCACCTATCCTGCCAAAGAGCTATCCAGAAGTGCAAGGTTCTGCTCCTCCAGCCATTAATCTCTATGTGTGGCACGCGGCAGTGAGCTTTGCAGAATGGCAGCTGGTACTATTGTCCGGCTTCTTTCAACTGGAAGAAAAAAAGCAAATTAAAAATATGTCCGGGGGGGGGGGGGTATTGTCCAAGCCCATACAGACATCAGCTTGAAATGGCCACTAGGCCCTGGGTTAACCCAATCACTACTGGGTCACCTGATTGCAGCTGACAGAATAGTTAGCAAAGCACGTCAGAAACTGTCCGTGTGGGCATTACCGTAGGTTACTGCCAGCTTAAGGGGCGAAATGCAAGTTTAACATCTTTATAACTGAAGACAACGGCAGCCTTCCTTACTCACAGGCTGGGGACAACTTGAAGGCGACAACATAAGACAATAGTGGAATAAAGAGATGGCTTGTGGGGAAAGGCTCTTGATTTCTCCTCTTCAACGAAATATCCTGGGGATGGTTAAAAAAAAAAAAAAAAGGAAACTCGGTCTCATCTCATGCTTTGGTTTGGAGAGGCATTGGTGAGTTGGCCAGGGGCCATATGTGAATCATTGGTGATTGCTGGTGATCGAGTGAGGCTGTGATTTTAAAAAGTGCTCAAAAGTGCAGGCTTGCAGCCATATTCCCTTTTAGATCTTTGGCCTGCCACACTTTCTATTATTCTACTATGCCTTTTTCTATTGTGGGAAAATGGGAGTGGGAATTGTACTGCTGTGTAGCCATAACAAAATTCCTTCTAGAAAGCCAAGGTCATCCTTTGTCTCTGCACCTCAGCACCCGACAGGAATTGGATGGGTGGAACTGCCAGCATGGCAGTGGGAGATTGGACCATGTGGGGATTGTACTGCTGTGTAGCCATAACAAAATTCCTTCTAGAAAGCCAAGGTCATCCTTTGTCTCTGCACCTCAGCACCTGACAGGAATTGGATGGGTGGAGCTGCCAGCATGTGGGGATTGTACTGCTGTGTAGCCATAACAAAATTCCTTCTAGAAAGCCAAGGTCATCCTTTGTTTCTGCACCTCTGCACCTGACAGGAATTGGATGGGTGGAACTGCCAGCATGTGGGGATTGTATTGCTGTGTAGCCATAACAAAATTCCTTCTAGAAAGCCAAGGTCATCCTTTGTTTCTGCACCTCTGCACCTGACAGGAACTGGATGGGTGGAACTGCCAGTATGGCAGTGGAAGATTGGACTGTGTGAGGAACTTGTGGGTGTGAGGGCAGGATCTTGAACTTTCAACTGGGTGGGGAAAAACAGGAAGCTTTCAGATTCGGGTTTTCCCAGATGTGCCAACATGGCTCTTTTAATAAATTGGAACATTGAGCACTGCTTTGTCTTGGACTCTGATTTAATTTTGGAAGCTATTTGGAACCCTGACAGAAGGTGTATCTAAAATTCGCCACGTATTGCTTCACCGATCTTGTCTTGCATAATGCAAAGAAAGTTCTCCTGTGGGAGAGAGTCGCAAAAGGAGATCACACGACCCTGGGAGAGTGCAACTGTCATAAATACAGGCCAGTGGCCAAGCATCTGAATTTGGATCACGTGGCCATGGGGATGCTGCAGAGGTCGTAAGTGTGAGAAACAGTCATAAATCCCTTTTTCCCCGAGCCGTTGTAACTTTGAACGGTTACTAAACGAAAGGTTGTAAGTCAAGGATTACTTGTATACCATTCTGCACAAAATATGCAGTAAGATATTTTTGAAAATATTCCCATAATAGAGTATCACCGAGACTATTGAATAAAGGTGTGGGGGGAGGGAATTATGATGCCATAATCAGGGAAGTTCAACCATTGCTTTTAAATCTCACACAAAGGAAGAAGAAGGAGGGGGGGGGGTTCTCTGCTGGCTAAGCAGCCAATAGACAGATTCAGGAAGCCCATAATGCCAGTCCTGCAGCTATTTGTGGAGCTGCAAAGACTTAGAGGACCATCTGGTTAGTGAGGAACAGCTCAGTGATCTCCATCTGTCCTGCTAAGGTGCTGCTTTGGGGCTAGAAAAAATGGAAATGTCTCCCTGGGCTGTAAGTTTCCTGCTCAAAGCACCTTCAAGCGAGTGCATTATGAATGTACTCTGTTTCCCCGAAAATAAGACCTATCCTGAAAATAAGCATGTTTTTACGCATACGCCTAATATAAAGCCTTCCCCCCCACCCCAAATGTGCCCTACTTAAGAGCCTGCACAGCTGGCCATTCTTGCTAATTGCTCACAGGGCCACAGCCACAAGGCAAGGTGGTGGTGGAGCTGCCCCACATACCTCACGCACTGGACCACCCCACATACCTCGGGCACTTACCTCAGGATCCCCACAGCCAGGCCATCCATGCCCTGACATCTGCCTCATGGCGGCGATACCAGCAGCCATGTGTCGCAGGAGCCCACATGGCCGCTGGCTCAGTTCTTCTGCTTGCTTGCAGCCGCAACAGATGAGGAGGCCCAGTTGGTGCCGCGTCCGCAAGGTGTCAGGCTTGGATGTCCTGGCTGTGGGATCCCTGAGTACCAGTAAGCTGGTGCTGGGCACATGGGGTAGCTCCACCACCACCTCGCCTCATGGCTGCGGCACCAGTGCATCACTCGACCTTCTGCTCTGTTGCGGCCACCAGCAAGGAGAACAAGTGGGCCAACAGCCACACAGAGTCTTCCTGGACAGGGTTGTCAGAGCCGCCACGGCGAGGTGGGGCAGGTGTCGGGACATGGGTGGCCTGGCAATGGGGGCCCTGAGGTAAGTCAATGTGGGGAGCACAGGATAGCTCCACCTCACCTCACGCCCCACAGCAAGCAAGCAGAAGAAGCTTGCTTTATTTTTTATTTTATTTTATTTTATTCTATTTTTATTTTATTTTATTTTTTTATTTTTTAATTTTTTTTAATTTTTATATTTTATATTATTTTATATTTTATATTTTATATTTTATATTTTATATTTTATATTTTATATTATTATTTTATATTTTATATTTTATTTTATTTCATTTTTTATTTTATTTTATATTTCATTTTTTATATTTTATTTTATTTTATTTTGTATTTTATTTTGTATTTTATTTTATTTTTATTTTATATTTTATATTTTATTTTGTTTATTTTATTTTATTTTATTTTTAGTTTGGAAATTTATTTGAAATACATTTATTTGCTGCCCATCTTGCAAGCAACAACAACATGGAAGTTGTTTCTTGAAATGAGGAGGTCTATGGTGTCAATTGCAGGTGCTATTACCAAAATGTTCATAAATAGCAAACGTTAAATTCTACATTGCCAGTTTCGACTTTGCTTGAATTTGAATTATGACTCAGGTTTCATTTCTAGAAAAATAGGGACATCATTCAAGAAGGAAAGGAGCCTATTTGAAAAAGGCAGCTGTAGCTTTATTTGATGCATATTATCATACACTGAGAAAAGGGAATCTCTTCCTTTTATCTTCTCCTTCAGTGACACTTAAATTATCTCTTCTTGATCATCGTGTTTGAAGTGAAGTGAACAGGAACAAAAAAAAAGCAAAACAGAAATCACCAGTGGGGAAATAGGAAGAGTAAAACAACAAATTCCAATATTAAGAAATGTGGAGACAGAAATACACCAAAGATTTGAGGGTGGGTGGGTGGGTGGGGGTTGTTGTCACATATCATTGCCAGATAGTTGAAAATGAAAGCAGAGTTAAAGCCTGGACCATTTCTGGCTATCTTAAAAAAAATAGTTTTATATTCCTTAATTTAAAATTGCTGTTTCCTCCCAACAAATTTTCTTGACAGTCCAAAAGTTTTTCTTCTTTTGTTGTCATTGTGGTTTGCATATTGTGGAGCAGTTTTAACTGTTTGACAGTTATTTTTGTTCCAAAGGCTTTCATGTGACCTGGGATTTGCCCTAGGACAGGGGTCTGCAAAGTTGGCTCTTTTAAGATTGGTGGACTTCAACTCCCAGAGTTCCCCAGCCAGAAACTTTGGGAGTTGAAGTCCACCAGTCTTAAAAGAGCCAACTTTGCAGACCACTGCCCTAGGAGATTCTTCCTCCAGTGTGTGCTCTCCAGATGTTTGGGATTGCAAACCCCAGGCAGTCTACTAATACCGTATTGGACTGGAGATCTGGAGAATGTCATTCGGTATGTAACAAGAAAACATTCGCTTAGGGAAGTCAGCCGATTTTTCCAAACAGTTCCCTGCCTTTATCGCTGCAGTGCAACCCAAGAACCACTGACCTTACGATCAATGTTTCATATCCATCAAATGGCTATCACAATTCAAAGGATAATGGGTGATGGTGTGCGTGTGTGTCTTTGTGTATGCGCATGCGTGCAAGAGCCCGCACGGAGATGACACCAGTTGCATTTCAGACCACAAATCTAGGTCGCTTATTGTTCTCTTCACTTCAGATCCTGCCCAAATGCCGGCATTCTTTTTCCTTCTCCCAGGCTGACAGTAGCATTCAATGAAGCTACCCGTTTCTATTGTTAAAGCTGGAGAAAAACATCTCTGCAAAAGCTGCCACCATAAATAAAAAATACACCACTTTCTTCTTTGAACGTGGCTTCTCAGCGATATCCAGAGCCCTGCTGTAGACACCTAACCTATCAAATTACAAAATGCCCTCCCGTAGAAGAAAATCACTTCTATTTTAACAACTGTTGAAGTGTTGAAAAAAAGGGGGGAGACGTTTCAGTACTGCCTTACACATCTGGTAAATTTCTCCTGTCCAGAGATTTTCTGAAATACAAAGGGCTAAAAAGACAAGGACATAGTCAAGGGTAACCATGAGATTTGCAGCCTTTTCATCATGAATCAATTTATCACAGCATAAGCTTTGGTGGGAAACAGTCTCCTTGGTCAGATGCATGGAGTCTGATCTGTAGAAAACGGTATACCACTCCATGCATTTGATAGAGTTGTTAAGTCTTGAAAGTGCCACTATCGTCTCGGCATGAATTTGTGTTTTGCTACAACTCTAGACTAACGTCAATATGGTTGCAAACCAAAGAGGAAAGGTGCAAACTCCAGTTTACAAAGCAGATAGCAATTATTGGGCCAACCAAGTGGATACGAAGGATACGTGGATGATTTATCTATTGTTTAGAATTGTCTTTAGGCCTTTCTCCTGGAGCAATAGATGGGATAGATGGGGATGAAATTTCCATCTCTTGCCACTGATCGTCCCAATATTTCTAAAATACTTTTCATGCTTCCAAATTCCAAAGACCAAAGACCTGTGGGTTATTCTCTGTATTCCATGGGGCAAATTTCCCAAAGCTGGGAAAAATCAAGGATTGCCAAAGGCTAACTAATTAGAGGTGCAATCTGAACCAAAGGCTTTTTTGCAAAGTTGTAGCTTACACACATTTTGCTGTCTCAAGCATCTGCCTGCCTGCCTGCCTGCCAGCAAGCCAATGCGCCTTTCAACTTCTTAACCACCCTGCTCCTGCTCCTATGGTCCATTGCGTAAACATTTATCCCATGGTTTTCTCCCAAGCTATGGGGCAGGGAAAAGGTTGAGCCCCGCTGGATGGTATCAATTTTGTTTATATGTTATCTGTGGGCTGTTCGTGGATTTTTCTCTTTTTCAGGTGGTTTTTTTTCTTTTTAATTGTAAGCCACTCAGTCATTGGTACATTCAAAGTGACAATAAAGTTATTCTAAGTCTATGGTGTAATGTCTAAGTGAAGATTAGTGGAATCTACCAAAAGGAATGAAAAGCTAAATCTAAACTTGGGGCAACACACTTCCCCTCCCCACCACCTCCCCGAGTGTTTTGTTAATGAGTGGCACAAGAAGGCCTGGTTCTTGCTTCACGAATGCAAGAAAGGCAGCTAATTGTAGGAACTGATGGTCAACCTGACAGACCCTTGGAACTAACAGAAAGGGCTCCACAGATCGCTGTATTCCCTTGTTCTAAGGGATGCAGTGGCTCAGTGGCTAAGATGCTGAGCTTGTCAATCAGGTGAGCAGTTTGGTGGTTCGAATCCCTAGTACCACATAACGGAGTAAGCTCCCGTTACTTGTCCCAGCTTCTGCCAACCTAGCAATTCGAAAGCACCTAAAAATGCATATGGAATAAATAGGAACCACCTTTGTTGGGAAGGTAACAGCATTCCATGTGCCTTCAGCATTTAGTCATGCTGGTCTCATGACCATGGAGACATCTTTGGACAGCGCTGGCTCTTTGGCTTTGAAACAGAGATGAGGCACCGCTCCCTAGAGTCAAGAACAATTCATGCAGTATGTGCAAGGGGGAACCAACTTTCCTTGTTTTAGATAGTATACCATAATTTCAGACCATGCTTAAAAGAGATTGTGAAAGTCATCGAGTATTCCCAAATAGTAATCTGCAGCTGATGTTGGCAATGGGTCAGACAGAGGTCTGCCTGGGCCTGTGATATATCCATCTATTTGCATGTCCTATTATTTGGAAATGTATAAAAGAGCCTAGCTGTCGGCTTCTGAATTAGAATTAGAATTTATTAAATTTATATACCACACCTTCTCCCTACTGGGACTCAGGGCGGTGTACAGGCAGGTAAAATCGATAATATAAAACATAAAATACAATTAAAAATACATTAAATAGTTGGCCTGTCCTAAAACCCCTATTAAAACCCGTGCTAAAACAAATTAAAAGCTACGCCAGGCTGGCCGCACGCAATAAATAGGTCTTCAAGGCCTGATGGAAAAGGCGTAGGTCAGTGATCGTCCGTAGGTCAGGGGGTAGGTCATTCCAGAGGGCAGGGGCTGCCACAGAGAAGGCTCTCCCCCTGGGGGTCACCAGCCGACATTGTTTAGTCGACGGCACCCTGAGGAGGCCCTCTCTGTGGGAGCAAACTGGTCGGTGGGAGGTATTTGGTAGAAGGAGGCGGTCTTGAAGATAACCAGGTCCCTTGCCATGGAATGCTTGCCAAGGTACTAGTACTAGTACCTTGAAGCGCACCCGGAAAGCCACAGGCAGCCAGTGCAGCTCGTGCAGGAGAGGTGTCACGTGGGAGCATCTAGAAGCTCCCAAAATCCCCCGCACGGCCGCATTCTGAACTAACTGGAGCCTCCGGGTGCACCTCAAGGAAAGCCCCATGTAGAGAGCGTTGCAATAGTCCAGATGGGAGGTGACAAGGGCTTGAGTGACCGTGCGTAGAGCTTCAAAATGGCGTTACTCCAGTAGTAGGTAGATAGGTTAGGCTTCCTCCAATAAAAGTGAGCATCTGCCTGATTCCAGGAATTCAGGATAGGCAACGTAGCTCCCATAGAGAAAGCACACAGGGACTCAAGGGGAAAAAATCTGGCTGGGTGCTGCCCATGCCACAATCTTTGCTGCCTGTAGTGGTTAGCTTCATTCTGTGTAATAATTGAACCACCCGTGAAATACAAAATACAGATGCACCACATTGATCTTCAAGCCTCTGCATTCCAGTCACTAGACCTTCCTACTGCCGGTGGGAATTCTCATTTAAGGTCCAAGCTAAAAACAACGGAGCCTGCTTTGATCAAATTTCTCCTGCAATGAAAAATATCAACAGATGCTGTCAACACCAGAGAAAAAATGAATCCGGAGCCTGAAACCTTTCAAAAGCTGGGAAAGCCAAAATAAGCCTGCCTCAAATAGTTTAGCATCCTCCAAGTGTCTTTGAGTCCAATAATCCCCCACCTGAAATCCAATATGTCTGTGGGAAGCTCATCCAATTACTACTATAAGGGAGTTCTTATGAATCCTTAGCATTTATTTTACTATCTTATGGGCCTTCTTCACATTACAGTGCCGATTGTCACCATTATCTCTATTGCCATCTCCATCATCTCCGTTTTTTCCCTCAAGCCGCAATATTCTTTGCAGTGCAGTGAAGCTTATCTCCTCCTAATGGCATAAACACACCTCAATGCAGCCTATCCCAATGAGGCAGGGCATAAAGCGATTTTTAGACATAAGAGTGAGATGAGTCGGGGTCAGACTAGATGATCTTTAGTCATGTTTATTTTTACACTTTGTAAGGTTCAAAAAGCATCTTTGAGACAGAAAGCTCAAAGTGTCAAGGAAATTCAAGTGTCAAACCACAAAAGTAACACCTGCTGAATATGGATCGAGTCAGTTAGAGGTCCTTCTTGAAGTCAGACGTTTAGCTTAACCACATAACTCAGAATGAAGCTAGTGTTTCCTGCACGCTTCTCTGCCTAGCAATAAGGAGCTTAACCAATCAGAGATGAGTTGCATTTCCGGGTGATGCTGTCTCTTTCAAAGTATAAGAATGCGTGGTTGCTATCAGAAGACTGTTCAGAAGTTACAGGCTGGCCTTTGACTAGCTTTCTGAACCCGGCAGCCATAATAAACTTTTCTGAGAAGTCCAAGCCTCGTTATTTCCTGCAACACCAAGGGCCCTGCATTGTCAGGAAGGCCAAACTACTAGCATCCTCACAGGGAAAATTCATTGTCAGAGCTCTCCAGCTGCCTGGATCTCGGTGTATGTACGTATTTGCTTTAAAACAGTGCTTCTCAACCTGTGGGTCGGGACCCCTTTGGGGGGTGTCGAATGACCCTTTCACAGGGGTCACCTAAGACCATCGGAAAACACATATTTTCGATTGTCTTAGGAACCGAGACACCAATTTTATGGTTGGGGGTCACCACAACATGAGGAACTGTATTAAAGGGTTGCGGCATTGGGAAGGTTGAGAACCACTGCTTTAAAGCAAGGGTGGGGAACGTTGGCCCTTTAATGACTTGTGGATTTTAGCTCCCAGAATTCAGTTAAGCAATGCATGCTGGCTCAGGAATTCTGGGAGTTGAAGTCCACAAGTCATAAGATAGGCCAAGGTTCCCCAACCCTGCTTTAAAACAGCTGAGGAATGGGTTTGGGCCTCGGAGGGCAGAGCGTGGATAAACTAGTGTCGGAAGTTTGCAACTACCCCTCTCCTAGAAAAATGAAATATTTTAGGACATATTTTAAAAGGCAGAATATTATAGCTCCCTGGATGAGAAGAGGACAAACATGTTTTGAAGAATTCTTGCCGAATTCAGCTCCAGGGTGATGAGATTAAGACATGGCCCTCAGGACATGATAGGATTAGCACTCTACCCATCGCACCACATGGCGCCTGGGAAGATTACATCAGCCAGCAAGGCTCAACCAAGCCTGGGACTCGGGACAACCTACAGAGTTAGCTAAGACCCCCCGCCCCTTGGGAGTCTGACCACCAATCAAAATACATTTCTTACACAGGAACAGGAAGCTCTAAGACAGTGTTTCTCAACCTTGGCGACTTTAAGTCCTGTGGACTTCTACTCCCAGAACTCCCCCAGCCAGGTTGAGAAACACTGCTCTAAGATGTGTCCCAGGAGAGGGTATAAATATCTCTCTTTCTCTCTCTCTCTCATTCTCTCCACTGAACCTCCTCTTTCTCTTTGCTAACAAATGTCTACCTTAATCTTAAGACCTTCCTCCTTATTTCCTAATGCTTTCCTTCTCCCTGCTGCAATCAAAATTCAGAGAGAATTCAGGCAATTAGTTTGCCAAGCAGTTAATAAAAATAAAATCGAAATATGAAAGAGACGGAACAATTTATTTGAAGATGGATGGGGAAGGCAATTAATTTTAAAAGTAGAGCTAGCTTGTAGGAGGACGTCAGTGCATGTTAAAGATGCATGGGGGAGAACTTTTCTTTCTAAAGGTAGGTTTTTAAAAGCATGAATATATATGGGACATGTAAAAAGTATGGATATTGGGGGCAATATATGTACACTGCAAATGTTGACCGTCCTAGCATTCTTGTTAATGGCTACTTTTTCTATCATCCTTATACACAATTCCCAAGAACCAAGTGCAAAAGACTATGCAGAGTGAGGGAATATCAGCCGAAATTATAGCACAGTCTTTCTCTCAACACTGGCAACTTTAAGATGTGTGGACTTCAACTCCCAGAATTCCCCTGCCAGCATGCATTGCTTAACTGACAAGATATCTGCTGCTGTGGCTTAGAGGTGGAGTTCTCACCTCCCAATCAGGAGGTTGTGAGTTCAATCCTAGGTAGAGGCAGATGTAGGGTCTCCTGCTTGGGCAGGGGGTTGAGCTAGATGACCTGCAAGGTCCCTTCCAACTCTGTTAATCTGTTAAGACATTAAGGCTCAATCAGTGCCGACTTCTAAGGAAAAAATGGAGAACTGAAGATGGCTCCATCAAAAACGGAGGCATAAAATAAAGTTTTTGGATATACGATATATAAAGGATAAAAATAAACCTAAGGTATAAAAGTCAGATGCGATGAATGCTTGATACTGTAGTAAGCAGAGACTATGTTACCTTAGAAAGATATTTTGTATATTAAATAGATTAATAACGGTGGAAAGAATGATTGAGATATATATGAATTGAAACACTTGGTAACTTTTTGGTTTTATATAGGTAAAATATTATTGGAGTTTGAATATGTGATACACAGTATAAGTATTGTATTCTCTAATGATAATTGAAAACAATGTTGTATAACATGAATTGAGGGAAAGTTTTTCTTCTTTATTCTTTAAATATATAACAGAAAAAGATGAGTGATTTTATAAAGATTTATTGTTATTAAACAGATAATTATTTAAGAAAATAAGGTGGCTTGAAATGAAGAAACACTAATTTTTAATTCAACATATAAAAGCTCAATAATGGTGATATACTTGGCTATGTTTGATGAACAATTAGTAATTGTAATTGTAATTGTAAAAAATGATGCACAAAAACTTGTGACCAAACGACATGCTATGCAAAATTGAAACTGGATGTATGTTTTATTTGTTTTTATGCTAAAAATAAAAAAATATTTTTAAAAAATGGAGGTAGCAAGTAGGCTGCCTCTTTGTAATTCCTCTCTGTGTAAGGAGAGAACTTGAGATTGCCCACAAGTATTTCATGGTTGCTCTTCATGAGGAGACCTGCAAGAAAGCAGCGTCCAGCAGATTTTGAGCTCTGGGAGGTAAGGGAATAGCCAATTTTCTGCTCAAACTGCAAATGTCCCCTTCAAAAGCATTCTGAATTCACATACTTCCTTTTCTAATCAGTTTCGGAAACTGCTTGCTAATTGCTTTTTAGCTATTAGGAAACTTTGGATCAATAGATTTTACAGCACAGGATGGGTTTTGTTCAATTAGCTTTAGCAAAAGAAGCTTTAAATACACGTTTAAAGATTTAATTTTTTTTTCTGGAATAAACAGAAAAAGGGTGATTAAAACTTTTGATTTTAGAAAGTTAGTGAAATCTTGTATTGCCCCATTTGTGTAAGACTGTAAGGTAAAAGTTAAGGTTCCCCACACACATATGTGCTAGTCGTTCCCAACTCTAGGGGGCGATGCTCATCTCCGTTTCAAAGCTGAAGAGCCAGCACTGTCCGAAGACATCTCCGTGGTCATGTGGCTGGCATGACTAAACACCGAAGGCGCAGGGTATGCTATTACCTTCCCTCCAAAGATGGTTCCTATTTTTCTACTTGCATCTTTACATGCTTTCGAACTGCTAGGTTGGCAGAAGCTGGGACAAGTAACAGGAGCTCATTCCAGTATGCAGCACTAGGGATTCGAACTGCTGACCTTTCTTATCAACAAGCTCAGTGTCTTAGCCACTGAGCCACCACATATAGCTGCTTTCAAAATGTAAACTAAATTACCACACTCCTTCAGGTCTCAAGGCGTTTCAGGCAGTGCACATTTTTTAGCCTTTTAAAAAAATTCTGCCTTTATTATTTTTATAAATAACTCTAGGAAGCAAACATGCCGTATTTTTCAGAGTATAAGACACACCTTTTTTTCCTCTAAAAAGAGGCTGAAAATCTGGGTGCGTCTTATACATCGAATACAGCATTTTTTGCCTCCTGAAACCCCACCCCATCACCAAAATGGCCATGTGCATACCCCTATGGAGGCTTCCAGAGAGCTCCTGGGGGCTGGGGAGGGCAAAAATGAGCAAAAAACAGGGCGTTTTTGCCCCCCCAGCCTCCAGCAGCATTCTATAAGCCTCCATAAGGCTATGCATGCAGTTTTTTTGACCAAAAAACAGCCCACTTTTGCGATAAATGTGCTGGTTTTTTATTCATTTTGCCCACCCCCCCAGGAGCACCCTGAAAGCCCCCCCAAGCTCTTCATGCCTTTTATTTGAAAAAAAACTGGCCCATTTTCACGAAAAACGGGCCGTTTGGAGGAGGTTTGCACAGTGCAAAAAGGGGTTTTTCTTTCCTTTTTTTAAAGCTGTTTAGTTAGAGTGATTGATGAGAATTACATTGGTCAAGTACTGTGGCGGCAGAAACAAAGATTTGTTCCAAAAGTGGTCAGTGATTTCCTTCTCCAGCACATGGGTAAATAGACCTAGAAACATCTACCTACCTACTTACCTACTCTCTCTCTCTCTCCCTACCTATCTACTGTATTTCTCTCCCCCTTCTATATACCTATCTACTTACTCTCTCTCTCCCTCCCTCCCTATCTACTGTATTTCTCTCTCTATTTCTCTCTATCCCTCTACCTACCTACCTATCTACACACTCTCTCTCCCTCCCTCCCTACTGTATTTCTCTCTCTCTCTCCCTCCCTCCCTCTACCTAGCTACCTACCTACCTATTCTCTCTCTCTCCCTACCTACCTACTGTTTTTCTCTCTCTCCCCCTCCCTCTACCTAACTACCTACCTATTCTCTCTCTCTCTCCCTACCTACCTACTGTATTTCTCTCTCTCCCCCTCCCTCTATCTACCTACCTACCTACCTACCTACCTACCTACCTACCTATTCTCTCTCTCTCCCTACCTACCTACTGTATTTCTCTCTCTTTCTCTCCCTCTCTATCCCTCTACCTACCTACCTATCTACACACTCTTTCTCCCTCCCTCCCTACTGTATTTCTCTCTCTCTCTCCCTCCCTCCCTCTACCTAGCTACCTACCTACCAGGGGTGGGTTTCAAATTTTTTAGAACCTACTCTGTAGGTGTGGCCTATTTTGTGGGCGTGGCTTGGCAGTCATGTGACAGGTGGGAGTGGCCACCTTTTAAAATGTGGTGAAACTCATTTAACAACGCTCTTGCTTAGCAACCAAAATTTTGGACTCAATTGTGATGATAAATTCTTTCTTTCTTTCTTTCTTTCTTTCTTTCTTTCTTTCTTTCTTTCTTTCTTTCTTTCTTTCTTTCTTTCTTTCTTTCTTTCTTCTTTCCTTTCTTCCTTCCTTTTTTCCTTCCTTTCCTTTCCTTCCCGTTGGGTCACTGGCAGCGGTGGGCCAGATTTACTTCCAGGTACGCCGGTGGAACCCCCTCTCACCGGTTCTCTAAATTTCACCAACCGGTTCTCGCGAGTAGGTGCGAACCTGCAGAAACCCACCCCTGCTACCTACCTATTCTCTCTCTCTCCCTACCTACCTACTGTATTTCTCTCTCTCCCCCTCCCTCTACCTACCTACCTACCTACCTATTCTCTCTCTCTCCCTACCTACCTACTGTATTTCTCTCTCTTTCTCTCCCTCTCTATCCCTCTATCTACCTACCTACTTTTTTAAAAAAATTGCCTCTTCAAAACCTGGGTGCGTCTTATACTCCGGTGTATCTTATACTCCAAAAAATACGGTACCTAATACTTTTTCCTCCTTCTATTTTCCCCACAATAACAACCCTGTGAAGTGGGGTGGAGTTGAGAGAGAGAGTGACTGGGCCAAATAATTGGTTGGGTGCAGAATGAGTACTTCTTCATATGATGTCTACACTGAAAGAAAATTATTGTGGCAACTGCCAAAAATATAAGCACTTTTTAAAATTAATATATTGACCATTTAAAAAAAATCTAGTAGTTGCTCAACTGGAGATGGAGGATGGAAAGTCTATGTAGTATTGAAAGTATAGATTCTCAGTCATCCAGGTCATGGTTGTCCCAAAAGTGCTTTTTCAAGAGGTAACTGGACTTTCTTGCTTTTCTTTGAAGATGTCTCGCTTCCCATCAGCTGCTCAGAGTTGAAGAAGCTTCTTGGATGAGATGCGAAATGTCTTCAAAGAAAACCAAGGAAGTCCAGTGGCCTCTTGAAAAAGCAACTTTGTAGTATTGAGAGTTATTCTCATCCAAACATAGTTGGGAAGACCATGGCATTTTTAAGTAGAGACTTCTCTAGTATGAAATTTCACAGACACCACTGCTTTTTCAGGTTCATAGAGAAGCTTTAGAGATGACATAAAACATAGAGCTGTTCTTTCTAATCATTTCCAAACAATGCGTAGTCCTAATTTATAAGTGGGTGTGTATTTTTGTGTGTCTACATTTACCTCCTTTCCCCATACTGTACTGTCTAAGAAATGCCAGTGTGATCACTGCCGGGCGGATGGGAAATATGAAGAGACCATGGATGATCCAGCTTTAGTTGATAGCTGGCCTAGACACTAATTGCTCAAGTTCATCGATCTATATGCTACTAAAACTCTCATTGTCACGACCTTTAGCTGGGTGAAACAGTGCATCATAGAGCAAAAAGTTTTGAACCAAGGTAACTCAAATGCTCTAACTTACAGAATGTGCCCAAAATCCAAGACCTCTGATTCCTGAAGGAATGCAATTGGGAGAGTTTTGACTGTTTCAATGCCACTGTCTGCTGCTGATCAGTTCAATACAGTAGCCACTATACCTTAGTTCTGTGATAATAATAATAATAATAATAATAATAATAATAATAATAATAATAATAATAATAATAATAATAATAATAATAAATTTAATTTATAGACCGCTCCCTCTTCCCGAAGGGACTCGGGGCGGTGCACAGGGGAATTAAAAAACATACAAACATAAATACACAATAAATATATAAAATCAGATTAAACAATTTATCCCTGCGCTAAAAAACCTAAAATCCTAAAAACTAAATCCCTTGAAAGTCAATTAAAACAATTTATATATTCAGACTAAAAAAGCTGAAAGGTAGATTAGGCCAGGCCAGCCTGCTGAAAGAGATGAGTCTTGAGCTTTTGACGGAAGGCGCGGAGGTCCTGGGTTGTTCTAAGCTCGGGGGGTAGGTCGTTCCATAGCGCTGGGCCCGCCACAGAGAAGGCCCTTCTCCTGGGCGTCGCCCGCTGGCATTGCCTAGTGGATGGCACCCGGAGAAGTCCCTCTCTGTGGGAACGAATCGGTCGAAGAGAAGTGATGGCGAACCTATGGCACGGGTGTCACAGGTGGCACGCGGAACCATTTCTTAGGGCATGCGAGGCATTGTCCGGTCAGCTCCAGCGCGTATGTGTGTGCTGGCCAGCTGATTTAGGCCTTCTTTTGAGGCCGTTTTTCGCTCTCTGGAGACTTCAGGGAAGCTCCTGAAACCTCTGGAGGTGGGGAGGGGAGCCTGTTTTCACCCTCCCCAGGCTCCTAGAAAGCTTCTGGAGCCTGGGGAGGGTGAAAAAAGTGCCCCAAAAGCAGAGGGTCATGCAAATAACATTATGGTGTGGCACGCCCATGCATGACCCCCCCCCCGCGCTCCCCCTGCTTTTGGCACGCGAGCCAAAAAAGGTTCGCCATCACTGGCTTAATCTTGTTTCATTTTTCAACTGGTCTCTGCTCTGAAACTGAGTGTAGACTGGCCCCTTCTTTGGCCAGTGGAGGTCAGCTAGACCAATCTTACCCTAGCCCTCCGGAAGTTGTGTGATCCTATTTTTAAACTGTCTCTGATAGCTTCTTATATAGAGATACCAGCAGGGATTCTAAACTATTCTGAGTTGAGAATGGCAACATATTGCATTGCGGTGAAAAAATAAAAATAATACATTGTCGGCTGTATGGAAAGAGAGGAGGATGACATGGAGATGAAACCACATGTCATCAGGATGTGTCAAGGAGAGGAGATGAAGAAACAAGAGGCTGAAAGGGCTGCATGTCTCCAGAATCATAAGGAAAGCTACAGAATGAGAAGACAAGAAAAGATGGAGGAGGAAAGGGAAGATAAACTCAAGAATATCTGGCAAATACTAATGACTGTGTACTGCGTACTGTGTTGAGTTCTTCAATTTGATAATACCTCCCTCCTACAACAAGAGCTCAACAGAGAACAAGCAAGGCAAAATGCCTGATGGACTATTTCTGCTGATGTTGGTGCCATGGCCAAAGTCAGTCCTGGATATTATGTGTTCCTAATCCCTGGAGAAACCACCAATTTCTGTTGTATTGATGTCAATGTTGACATTGATGAAATGTCAAGATAGGCAGTTTGCTACTTGGTGAACCCCTCAATTTAGATAGCCATGATTAATTTATTGCTGAGTTCAGGAAGAACATCAGAAAATACAACTACATACATTCTTCTTTGGTGCCAAAGAAGTCCTTCCGATGAGGAACAGATGGAACCCTTGTGTGATTATTCCAGGACAAATCCATCATTACATCAGACATTTAATCCTACACCTCAACCACCAAGCAGTCAGGGTTCCAAATAGCATCCAAAAGTAAATCAGAGTCCAAGGCAAAGTATTGCTCAAAGTTCCAATTTATTAAGAGAGCCATGTTGGCACATCTGGGAAAACCCAAATCTGAAAGCTTCCCGGTTTCCCCCACCTAGCTGAAAGTTCAGGATCTTACCCCCACAGTCACAAGTCCATCATCTGGTCCAATCTTTCACTGCCACACTGGCTTTTCCACCCATCCAGTTCTGGTCAGGTGCAGAGGTGCAAAGACAAAAGATGACCTTGGCTTTCTAGAAAGAATTTTGTTATGGCTACATAGCATCTCACTTCTACAATCCCCCCTCCCATTTCCCCACAATAGAAAATGCCTAGTAGAATAATAGAAAGTGTGCCAGGCCAAAGATCCAGAGGAAAATATGGCTGCAGGGCTGACACAAGCCACATTTCTCATTAACAGAATTGGAAGGGACCTTGCAGGTCACCTAGTCCAGGGGTCTGCAAAGTTGGCTCTTTTAAGACTGGTGGACTTCAACTCCCAGAGTTCCCCAACCAGCTGGCTGGGGAACTCTGGGAGTTGAAGTCCACCAGTCTTAAAAGAGCCAACTTTGCAGACTCCTGACCTAGTCCAACCCCCTGCCCAAGCAGGAGACCCTACATCTGCCTCTACCTAGGATCAAACTCACAACCTCCTGCTTGTGAGGCAAGAGCTCCACCTCTAGGCCACAGCAGCAGATGCCTTCAAATGTACTTCACGAGCCTTCAGGATAGCATAGAATTGAGAACGGCTATACTCCACAATGATGTGGGATGGTTTCATTATTGGAGAAACTATTATGACAATGAAGCCCGTGGCTTGCCTCTTTTCAATCTGCAGAAGAACAAATTCAAGATGTGTCAGAGGTTTCCACAGTCATTATCAATCAAAGGACTGGAGACCAGCATTTGAACATGAGAGAAGAGTTAATGTACAAATTGCCAAGAAAGTTGCCGTCATTATACCAAACAACACGGAAACTGAACCAACATCAGAGCACAGTGTGATGAAAGACTGAGGAGATGGTTTGCAAGTAATTCCAGAGAGTCCCATCGCTTGTATGATTGCTTTCAGTACATACTTTCCTTCCCTCTTAGAGATGATGGCTGATATCATCAGCTCCAGGTGATGAACAACAAGAAAATAATGACAATGCGTTACTATGTATATCGAATAATGAAGCATGAGAATGAGTTTCATAACCTTCGAAGACAATAGCAATCCCCCTGTGGGCATTGTGTTTCGTTGTTTGGAGAAGGAAATATCTCTGAAAGGATGATGACCAAACAGGCCGTGGGTTGTCTAGCCTCAATTAATCCCATTGCTTTTAAAGAACTGAACTCCAATACTGTAGCTACTTGTTAAATTGTGTCCAATGACTCACTGCTGGCAATGAGAATTACATCATGATTATTATAACCACAGCCCAAACTTACTTAGTAAATGTGTTTGCAAGATAGTCCATTTTAATTGCTCTCAGCTCCTACCCCTCTTTTAACGGTTTTGTTTGTTTAAAAAGGATGTTGCTGTCTATTTTAAAAATGTCAAGTCTTCCAAAGGTCTGGTGGTACCCGAAAGATAGTCAGTATGGATGCGCCCCTACCATCCTGGAGAAGACATTCCAAATGTGGGAGCTATCACTGAGAAGGCTACTTGGATAGTCACACGTATTAGTTAGTTAGTTTATAGTTTATTAAATTTATATACTGTACCCTTTCCCCGAAGGGACTCGGGGCGGTGCACAGGCAATTTAAAACATATATAAATATAACAAAATACAAAATATAAAACCAGATTAAATTAACCCTGTGCTAAAAAATTTAAATATTAAAACAATATCCCTAAAAACCAATTTAAAACAATTTAAGTGCAGACTATAGGCTGGGTGATGTAAGTTAGGCCAGGCCGGCCTGTTGGGAAAAATAGGTTTTCAGATTCTGACGGAAGGAGCGGAGGTCCATGGTCGTTCTCAGTTCGGGGGGGTAAGTCGTTCCAGAGAGTTGGGCCCACCACAGAGAAGGCCCTTCCCCTGGGCGTCACCCGCTGGCATTGCCTTGTGGACGGCACCCGGAGAAGTCCTTCTCTGTGGGAGCGAATTGGCCGAAGGGATGTATGGGGCAGGATGACTCAGAGGGAGTGGAAGATACTCACACTAGGTTCCCTGAGGGGTATGAGTAGCAACACACATATAGCAAGCCATGAGTGATAGGCAAAAGGAGGAGGCTTGATCTGATGGAAGATGGTATTGGAAAAGGAAGGTATAGGAAAGGTATATTCATTCATTCATTTATTTATTTATTTATATTGTCACTCATCTACAAGATAACAGGAATAAGAATAAGAACACAGGAAATGTGTACAAATAAATGGGGACAGTAGGACAGGGATGTTAGGAACGCTGGTGCACTTATGCACACCCCTACTGACCTCTTAGGAATGGGGTGAGGTCAACAATAGACAGTTTAAGGTTAAAGTTATGGGGGTTTGATTCTGTAACAACAGAATCAGGTAGTGTATTTCAGGCGTTGACCACTCTGTGGCTGAAGTCGTATTTTCTGCAATCGAGTTTCGTGTGGTTTACTTTGAGTTTGTGTCTATTGTGTGTTCGTGTATTATTGCGGTTGAAGCTGAAGTAGTCATTGACAGGTAGGACACTGTAGCAGATAATTTTGTCTACTACACTTAGGTCACACCGTAGGTGGCATAGTTCTAGGTTGTCCAAGCCCAAAATTTCGAGCCTGGTGGCATAAAGTATTCTGTTGTGTGTAGAGGAGTGGAGTATTCTTCTCGTGAAATACCTCTGGACTTGCTCAATTGGGTTAATGTCCAATATACAGTGCGGATTCCAGATAGACAAGCTGTATTCGAGGATTGGTCTAGCAAAGGTTTTGTATGTCCTAATTTGCAGTACAATATTACCGGAGAAGAAGCTTTGCAAGATTACGTTAACAACTCTTAATGCCTTTTTGGCAATGCTGTTATTGCCTAGTTTGTATTTGGTGTTTTGATTCTTTTTGCCAATGTGTATGACAGACCATTTGTTGGTTGAGATTTGGAGTTGCCAATTGCCTAGCTATCTGCGAGATCGCATCCTGCCCCATACATCCCTTCGACCGATTCGCTCGCACAGAGAGGGACTTCTCTGGGTGCCGTCCACTAGGCAATGCCAGCGGGCGACTCCCAGGGGAAGGGCCTTCTCTGTCGCAGGCCCTATCCTATGGAACGACCTACCCCCGACCTCAGAACAACTCCGGACCTCCGCTCCTTCCGCCGAAAGCTCAAAACGTATTTCTTCCAACAGGCCGGCCTGGCCTAATCTATCTTTCCTGCCTCCAGTCTGTATATTTAAATTTTTAATTGGGTTTTTAGGGGTTTTTAGTATTTTAGGCTCTTAGGTTTTAGCGCAGGGTGACTGTAGTTTAATTTGATGTTAGATATTTATATTGTTGTATGTTTTTATATTTTATAATCCCCTGTGCACCGCCCTGAGTCCCTTTGGGGAGAGGGAGCGGTATACAAATAAAATTTGATTTGAATTGATTTGATTTGACCATTCAGACACATAGTCAAGGTTGGTAGCGTTGAATAGTTATACGTCATCAGTGAAGAGGACGCAGGTCCTTTTGAGCTATGGATGCTAAATGAAAATGAGTAAATATTCCACCTAAAGCCTCCCCCTCCCCCTACTCCAGGAGGGGTTTCTGGAATTGGACTAGGGGAGACATGATAGCAGAAGAGGGAGTCAAGCTATTCTTCAAAGCACCTGAGGGCAGCACAAGAAGCAATGGGTGGAAACTAATCAAGGAGAGAAGCAACTTAGAATTAAGGAGAATTTTCCTGACAGTTAAAACAATTAATCAGTGGAACAGCTTGCCTCCACACATTGTAAAGGCTCCAATACTGGAAGCTTAAAAAATAACATTGGATGAAATGGTATAGGGCAGTGGTAGTCAACCTGGTCCCTACCGCCCACTAGTGGGCATTCCAGCTTTCATGGGGGGCTGTAGGGGTTTTGTCCGATACTGAAGCACTTTCCTTTTTTAAATTGAATTGACTTCCCTACTTTATACATCACCATTACTGTGGAACCGGTGGGCGTTTAGAAAATTTTACTACTAACAGAGATACAAAAGTGGGCGGTAGGTATAAAAAGGTTGACTACCCCTGGTATAGGGTTTCTTGCCTGAGCAGTGGGTTGGAGTAGAAGACCTCCCAGGTCCCATCCAGCTCTATTATTCTAACTCTACCTTGCTGTTTGTTGTTCTCTTCTCTTTCCTCTCACTTTTCTCACCATTAGAGGCTTCTCAGGAGAACTAAGTCCTTGCATAATATTTTTGAAGAATGATTATTTGAGCCTCATCATTTGTGCCTCAAATGAAAACTCTGAGTTGATTTGTTCAATCAACCATTGATTTGTTTTCCTGGTCTTCTCCAACATCAAAGTTCAAAAGCTTCCTAGCCTGCTTCATCAAAGTCCAACTTTTGTTCCCAAAGAATTTCAAAGGGAATACTATGGTTTGTGTGATTCTGATCTTTGTAGGTATGGACACATCACAATATTGGATTGACCTTCATGGCTGCTCTATCGAGTTTTAGTCTATGGTGTATTTCTTGACAATGTCCAATGATAATAAGCAAAGAATTATGATATATTTGTAATTATAGTCCATAAGAAAAGCACACGGAGGAAAAAATATAAGCATCTATAACAAAGGTCACATTGGCTCTCTCTTCATCACAGCATTACCAAAAAGTATGAGACGCCGTCGTGCAGTGGTGAGAATGCAGTATTGCAGGTTACTTCTGCTGACCACCGGCTGCCTGCAACTTGGCAGTTCAGTTCGCACCAGCTCAAGGTTGACTCAGCCTTCCATCCTTCCAAGGTGGGTAAAATAAGGATCCAAATTGTTGAGGGCAATTTGACTCTGTAAACCGCTTAGTGCAGTGATGGCGAACCTATGGCACATGTGCCACAGGTGGCATGTGGAGCCATTTATCAGGACACGTGAAGCTTTGCCCTGTTAGCTGGCCAGCACGCATTTGCTCGGTTTGCTCGTAGGGTCATTTTTACTCCTCCGGAGGCTTCAGAGACCTTCAGGAGGCTTCTCTGAAGGCTCCGGAGGACTAAAAATGGCCTTACAAGCAAACTGGAAGTCACTTCCTGTGTGACCATAGGGCCGGATTTTTTTGTGTGCTCTGGAGGCTTCAGGGAAGCTCCTGAAGCCTTCGGAAGGCCTCGTGGGGGGAGCTGTTTTCGCCTTCCCCACGCTCCTATAAAGCCTCTGGAGCCTGGGGAGGGCAAAAAAAAGCATGCAAAAAAGGAGGGAGCGCCTGTTATGCGCACATGTGCACTGTGGGTTTCGCACATTGCATTATAGGTGCAGCATGCCGGTGCATGAACCCTCCCCACGCTCCCCCCACTTATGGCACGCGAGCCGAAAAAGGTTCGCCATCACTGGCTTAGAGAGTTCTGTAAAGCACTGTGAAGCGGTGTATATAAGTTTAAGTGCTATTGCTATTGTTATTATCTATTACCAAGCTAATTCTGGTCATGTTGCTAAACTTACATGCAGTTAGGGACAGCCTGCTAAGAGGAGAGCAGCTCTGTATTTATATTTTCCAGTTTGGCCTTTTTTCCCCTCCACAGAGACAAGAGGCTGCAGCAGTGAGTGTTATGTTCTCAACCCATGGCCAGACATTCAGTCTGGGGAACTGAGATCAACCCACAGCCAGACATTCAGTCTGGGGAACTGAGATCAACCCACAGCCAGACATTCAGTCTGGGGGAACTGAGATTGACCCGGAGGTCTGTTAAACACTGTAACAACCAGTCACGTCTGATTGGCTGAGACGCGACTGGCCGGGCCAGACTTTCTGTCTGGCTAAGGTTTTTTCTGCCTTGTGCTAAAGTATAAATAGCTATCGAAGTCTGTGTTAGCTGGCTCTCTTGTTACCTGTATATAGTTCTTGCTAGTTGTAAATAAACCTGTTCCAATGACTAGCCTGACTCGGACTGAATTCCTGCAAACTTAACAGTGAGAGTGACAATAGCAGTGGAGAAATGAGTGTTCAGCTTTGTCTCCAAAATCTAAACTGGTATCATTTTGAAACTGGTCTTAAACATCAAGATAAATGCAAACACATCTGTGGGGGACTATTTATATTTATACAGCAAACAATTAAAAAACTGGCCAGACTCATCTACTGCTCTCCAATGTTGCTGATCTGATAAAAATGGGAGTCACGTTGCTTTACAGTGGGTTTTTGTTTTTGTTTCAATATCATATTTTTGGGAGAGCCAGTTTTGTTTGAACCCGAAATAATTTCACCTGCCTCCAACGATTCATTCATATTAACAAGATTTCAAGGGAAATGATGGAAATAGTTACCGATAAGGAACACTGTGAAGCCATATAGCAACATCTGAAGAAACAAAAGTTTAAAAAAATCTTTGTTTTGCTGGATTCTAATATAGCTTAATAGCTTTTTAACCACAGAATACCTAGGAATGTTTTTCTTCCTACATTATAGGTTAAATGTACTCTTACCTTCATCTGTTTTCATGTTAGGGGAGCAGAAAAGGCTGGTTTCCCACCACCTCATGCTGTTGCAATTATCCAGAATTGTTGTAGAGACTTGATGCAGAAGGAGAGGCAACAGGAAAGAGGTAGCTTCACAACTATACCCTCATCAAACAACAAGCTTAGGAGCTCACCTTTGTTAATGCTCCTTTATGGGAGACAGTTACCGCTCTGTAAATATCTAAGAAAATGACTAGCACGGCTCACACCTGAATGTGTCAATTTGTTACACAGAGAGAGCCTTTTATGTCTACTATCACCAAGAAATGCCAATCTGAAGTTGTACAAACCAGAAAACTACTATTTACTTCTGCTTACGTAGGCTCAATCTGAAAACACAGGATTTGTGAAAGGAAAGGCCAGTGTAGGAGATGACCAGGGTGAGCCCAAGGCCGGGGTAAAATACACCATCAGTTTGGAATCACTACGCTCCTGTAAAAGACTGAAATCTAGCCCCCTTGAAATCTGTTGACTCTTATCTGACACCAAGTTGCCTTGACCCAAGGGTGAAATGCTACCTGTTCGGGACGGTACACCCGAACTGGTAGTTAAGAATGTTTTAAAAAGTTTTTAAAAAAAAATTTCGATGATCAGCTGTGCGACAATCAGCTGTGCCACGTGATTGTTGAAACATTTTAAAACTTTTTTTTAGCATTTTTTACTACCTATTCACACACCGTTTTGTGTGAAGTCCAGCTGCTTTTTAAACTTTTATATATCTGTTTTACTTTGGCTGTACACCGCCCTGAGTCTTTCGGGAATAGGGCGGTATAAAAAACTAATACAACCTAAACCTAAATCAAACCACCTTGTGCCTGGTGAAATTCGATCTGCCAAATTGCAGGCAGTGGCAGTCAGCAGAAGTAGCCTGCAATACTGCACTCTCACCACTGTGCCACTGCAGCTCATGCTTAGGCTGTTATCTCTGTGATTTGTTTTCCTATTAATTAAGAGAGGGATGGGGAAGAAGGCTACACAACTGCTTGATCCCAACTGCTTTTATAACACTAGATTTGATGTTCATAAAGTGATTTGAGGATAGTCTACAAGGGTCATTATGAGAAAGGCAGGCTCTTTCTTTTTCCAATTTATTTTTTATTCTCTTACGTACCATTTTAAGTATACATTCACATAATTGTTATTCTTCTTTACATTTGTCATTCTTATACATTTATTATTTCATTTAATAGGTTATAATATACAGTTTGGATTGGTTTATTTACCATCCCGTCCGCCTGTCCGGCCCTCTGGAATGACTTGCCCCCCGATCTCCGCACCACCACAGACCTACGCCTCTTCCACCAGGGGCTTAAAACGCATCTTTTTCATCTGGCCGGGCTGGCATAGATATAATGATTTAATTTAATTTTAATGGGATTTTTAAACAGTTTTAATTGATTTTTAGCACAGATCCATCAAATTTAATCTTATTTTATCTTGTTGTTTGTATATTATTGTGTTTTTTACTTCTTCTGTGCACCGCCCTGAGTCCCACTAGGGAGACAGGACGGTATAAAAATGTGATAAATAAATAAATGAATAAATGAATAAATGAATAAATGAATAAATGAATAAATGAATAAATGAATAAACGAATAAATGAATAAATGAATAAATGAATAAATAAATAAACATCCCCTTATTTTCTCTTTCTTTTCTCCCTCCCTCCCTTCTCTACTTCCTTCCTTCCTCCTCTCCTTCCCCTTCCTTCTTCCCTTCCCTTTCTCCAGCTCCTACTCTTCCTCTTCCCCTTCCTACCCTCTCTCCTTCTCTTTGAGAAAGGCAGGCTCATATGCTGCAAGAAAGCCACTTACAGTTTGCTTCCCTGGGACAGCATCCTGCCACTTTGTCAATTATCCTCCTAGACAGGGATGCTTTTGGCCTTCTGGTCTTCTTATCGCCCAATAATCCAGAATGATAGCGTTGCTGCCTTTGTTTCAAAATCCCCACAATTAACATCAGAAGCCTTGATAATGGACCGTTTAGCCCACTTTAACTTCAGTGTTGAACAATTATTTCCATGGTAATTATGCTGTTGAAAGAATCGCAATGATTAAAAAATAGAAATGTAATGAGGGTCGCAAGCTGCGATGAGAGAGAAAGGCCAGGAGGGGAGAATGGCTGGAGAGCTTTGTACAACGAGCGTTTCAAGTTTTGCTTCTCTTTCGGCTGGAACAAGAATGAAATGCTTCAACTATTATGGCGGCGGCTGCAAAGAAAGCGTTGTTGGTACACAAGGCTAGTTGCACTTCATCTGTAATGAGTGAACTCTGTTGTGCAAATTCCACTTAGCTAATCCAGGGGTCCCCAAACTTGGCAACTTTAAGACTTGTGGACCTCAATTCCCAGAATTCCCAGGTGGTTGTTGATTGGCCCCTCCCAAGAGAGCTTATAGGTGGGGCATTGGGATGGGACATTTGCAGGAAACAACTGCTCGAATTAATAGCCAAGAAAGACTGTCTGTGTATTCTAGCCATGTTTGTTTGGACTATCTGTATATTCTAGCCGTGCCTTTTCATTTGGACTATCTGTGTGATAGGTTGCTGCAGAGCTACTCTGTTGAACATGAGTTGTCTGGGCTCTCAACCAAATAATTCGTTATCTCAGTAATTGAACAGTGGCAAACAGCCATGCCTGTGTTCTGGTCTATTCACAGGCTGGGGGTCAGAACACAATCCTATCTTTTTTGGCTCAGGGGTATCATCTGAACGCTCCTACTGTCTTTATCCGAAGTTTTTAGGAATCCAGATTGTGCATCTAACCCCAAAATCATAGGAAGCAGTTTCAGGGATATTTATTTATTTATTTATTTATTTATTTATTTATTTATTTATTTATTTATTTATTTATTTATTTATTTATTTATTTATTTATTTATTTATTTATTTATTTATTTATTTATTTATTTATTTATTTATTTATTTATTTATTTATTTATTTATTATTTCGATTTATATACTGCCCTATTCTCCCAAGTGGGATTCAGGGCAGTGCACAGAAAGATAAAAACCCACAACACATACAAAATATAAAATAGCATTAAATCATTTGATCTGTGCTAAAATAGTTAAAACCAAATTAGTAGTTAAAACAATTAAATATCAAAGATTTAAAATTATACCCTTAGTCTATGCCAGGCCGGCTAGTTGGAAGAAATGAGGCGTAGGTCCGTGATGGTGCGAATATCGGGGGGGCACGTCGTTCCAGAGGGCCGGGCCCGCCACAGAGAAGGCCCTTCCCCTGGGAGTCGCCAGCCGGCATTGACCGGCAGACGACACCCTGAGGAGGCCTTCCCTGCGGGAGTGGACAGGTCGAAGGGAGGTATGTGGCAGGAGGTGGTCTTGCAGATAGCCAGGACCCATGCCATGGAGCGCTTTAAAGATGGTTACTAGCACCTTGAAGCGCACCCGGAAGACCACAGGCAGCCAGTGCAGCTTGCGCAGGAGAGGTGTTATACGGGAGTACCGAGAGACTCCCAGAATCTTGTCTGACCCATTATTATCTTCTTCTTAACCATAGAGAATTGAGGGAATGCTGTAACATTTTAAAACAAAAAGCAGGTTTGGTAGATGAGGAAAGAGGATATAGTTAATGTTTTTTTTAAATGGGAGGGAATCTCTCCTGTTCCTCAGATTTCATTATCAAATCCGCAAGCAGTTGATGCACTTCAGTGTTTTGAACCTGAGCACAGTGAGAGATTTTAAAAAGGGTTGAGGGCAAAAGTATACTGAACTAAACTTAACTGAAATGAGGATCAAATGCTGATAACCAGCTTCGTTCATATTGCTTCTTTTGATAACATCAGGTAAAGTGGAACCCTAATATATTTATTTTGTGTTCCTGCTGGACTTAGCCCTTTACAAATGTGATCCTGTAACAGCCTTTCCCCTAAAGTGCATTAGCAATACCAATAGCACTTAGACTTATATCCCACTTCACAGTGCTCAACAGCCCTCTCTAACCAGTTTACAGAGTCAGCATATTGCCCCTAACAATCTGGGTCCTCATTTTACTGACCTTGCAGGGCTGGAAAACTGAGTCAACCTTGAGCCATTCAGAATCGAACTGCTGGCATCTGGCAGAGTTAGCCTGCAATACTGCATTCTAACTACTGTCCCACCACAGCAATCCACCCATCCCAGAATCAGTTGTACACTATTTGGCATAACAGTTGCTGTCCCCATTGGTAATGCCCATCCTGCTTCCATTGTCTTTGTTTTGTCTTGCCATTGTATACCGATGCTCTGATTTCCTGCGTTCAGGCATAATAAACAAAATAATTGGTTTGAAACCTTCTGCTTTGCTGCCCTCCCACTTTTTGAAATCCAACTGCTACAGACAGCCCCAGAGGTGACTTTGAAGAAACAGTGGTTGCAAAATCAGAGTTCAGCCTGAGAAGGAAGCTCAGACAGACTCCTCTCCAATTCACAGAAATGGAAGAGGGAAGAAGAAGCCCCTCAAGAGTTGTTGCTGTGGTCTTCTTCAATAAAGGAGAGTTCCAGTTAAACTTGTAGAGCAGGGGTCTCCAACCTTTGCAACTTTAAGTCTGAAGGACTTCATCTCCCAGAATTCTCCAGCCAGCAAAGCTGGCTGGAGAATTCTGGGAGCTGAAGTCCTTCAGACTTAAAGTTGCAAAGGTTGGAGACCCCTGTTGTAGAGTACGTTCTCCAACTTGGCTTGCGTGAAACATGGGAAGCCATCAGCCAGCTAGCACAGGGATGACATGAGGGATGGAGGAAGGCCTTGACAAGATGGCGGGTTTTAACAGGGAGTTGGTCAATCTTTTTTGCTTTGCCCCATGTGCTAAACACATCTGTCAAAACCTCCTCAAACCTGGCACGTTCTCCTGCTCACACAACATCTGTTTGATGGACCGCAGAGAGATGATGAGTTCCCTCCTCTTTAGCATGCTCTTTCAAAATCCTTCAGCAATGGGAGCACTGGAATGCAGCAAGATTCGATATCCAGATATCTCAAGTGGGACAAAACCAACAAAGATGGCAGAGAGAAGAACACCTCAAAAACCCAAAGGGCAAGTGCCCACACTAGTCTGAAGTAGCCAAAAGATTTTGGGCTGCCTCCATTCCTTATAGATCACTTCAGAAAATAATCAGTAGCCTGGCATACGTTTAAGGCAATTTCATGGGCTTGCTGCAGATAAATAAACTGACAGGGCAGTTTGTGCCACCATTTAATACAAATAGGAATGTGCCTAAAGTCCTGCTTGGCTTTTGGGTTATTTCTTGCTGCAGAACACCATGTATGCTATGGGTGAAAGCGAGTACTTTTTTAAAAACAGGATGTTCTTCATTAAAAAAAAATACTCAGTGGATTTCTAAAGGAAAAGAATCCCTCAGGTTCAGTTTAATTAATAGGACGATATTATGCATGTGTACTTAGAAGCCTCACTAAGCTCAATTTATTCTCATATTACTTCCAAGGTTTCAAGGGGGCTTCCATAGGGATCCCCTTCCTTTTATTTCCCATATGATTGATCCTACATAAGTGGATATAGAATTGCCCCTGTAAGGATTGCTTCCGTTTCTGCCTAAAGCAGGAATCTCTAATCTTGCCAACTTTAAGACTTGTGGATTTCAGCTCCCAGAATTCCTCCGCCAGCATAGGTGGGAAACATGGCTGACTAGGGAATTCTGGGAGTTGAAGTCCACAAGTCTTAAAGTAGCCATGGTGTCAGGCCTACAGCCCTCTTTTCTTTTGGATCTTTGGCCTGCCATACTTTCTATTATTCTACTGTGCATTTTCTATTGTGGGCAAATGGGAGAGGGGATTGTAAGGAGTGAGATGCTATGTAGCCATAACAAAATTCCTTTTAGAAAGCCAAGGTCATCCTTTGTCTCTGCACCTCTGCACCTGACCAGAACTGGATGGGTGGAACTGCCAGCATGGCAGTGGGAGATTGGACCATGTGATGGACTTGTGGGTGTGGGGGCAAGATCTTGAACTTTCAGCTAGGTGGGGAAAACTGGGAAGCTTTCAGATTTGGGGTTTTCCCAGATGTGCCAACATGGCTCTCTTAATAAATTTGAACTTTGAGCAATACTTTGCCTTGGACTCTGAATCCCCCCCCCCCTCCAAGATGGTGAAGCGCTTAGACGCTGCGGCTTTGAGCTCCTGGTGTCACAGTAGAGTTAGGCAAAAACTAGTCTATACCCGCAGGGAGTTATTAAAGATTGGATCTTCTAGTCGACTAGATATTACCAGCGACTTCCAGCAGTCTCATTTATTTATTTATTTATCAAATTTGTATACCGCCCTATCTCCCCGAGGGGACTCAGGGCGGTGCACAGAAATATAAAAACATATACAAAACAATACAATATATCACAGTTTAAAATGGAATTAAATTGGGGATTCTGTGCTAAAAAATTAAATTAATAAGGTTAAAACCAATTAAAAACTTTACCCATTAAAATTAAGCCAGGCTGGCTTCTTGAAATAGATGTGCCTTTAATGCCCGGCGGAATTGGCGTAGGTCCGTGATGGTACGAAGATCGGGGGGTAGGTCATTCCAGAGGGCAGGCCCTGCCATAGAGAAGGCTCTCCCCCTGGGGGCCACCTGTCGGCATTGTCTGGCGGATGGCACCCTGAGGAGGCCCATTCTGTGGGAGTGGACAGGTCTAAGGGAGGTATGCAGTAGGAGGCGGTCCCGCAAATAGCCAGGTCCTATGCCATGGAGTGCTTTAAAGATGGCCACAAGCACCTTGAAGCGCACCCGGAAGGCCACCGGCAGCCAGTGCAGCTCGTGCAGGAGAGGTGTTACATGGGAGTATCGAGTAACTCCCAAAATCCCCCATGTGGCCGCATTCTGGACTAGCTGGAGTCTCCGGGTGCACCTCAAGGGGAGCCCCATGTAGAGAGCATTGCAATAGTCCAGGTGGGAGGTGATATACCGAGTGACATAGTAAGACTGCCAGGCTCTCCATGGATGGTTGTTTGGCCTAGGAGGCGGCGAAGAGAGCGGAAGCAGAAGCGGGGATGCAGAGCTGGTTTTCTAGTTCGGTTACGGAAGCAGCCTCACAGACCAGCATTACCAAGCATTTTCCTAACCAACTCTAGATCCTTTGTCCACAAAACTGATGAACTAGAGCTATGGATGGCAGCGAATAAGCTCATTTGTGACTGCTGTGTGATGATCATCACAGAGATCTGGCTTCATCCACTTGTACCAGATGCATCTGTGGAGCTAACTAACCGCACCACACACCGCTTTGACAGAAACAACAACTCTGGTAAAAGCAAAGGTGGAGGTCTGTGTATTTACACACATAATAACTGGTGTACTAACAGTAGAGTTGCTTACACACACTGTTCTGCAGACTTGGAATTCTTAACTGGTCATTTGTCGGCCATTTTATTTACCTAGAGAGATTTCTGCTATAGTTATCACTGCTGTCTATATTCCACCTGATGCAAATGTTAGCACAGCGCTCTCTAAGTTACATGATGCCAATGAGAGGCAGCAGCAAACTTACCCTGAGGGTGCTTTTATTGTGGCTGGGGATTTTAATCAAGCCAGTCTAAAGTCTGTTCTCCCTACGTTTGTACAGTATGTGCAGTGTACCACCAGAGGTAAGAATACTCTAGACCTTATGTACTCAAACTTAAGACAGGCATATAGAGCAATCCCCCTCTCCCATCTGGGTACGTCTGACCACATCTCTCTGCTGCTGTGCCCAAAGTATATCCCCCTCAGGAAAAGGATACGGCCAGTCTTGAAAACTGTCAAAATCTGGCCAGAGGGAGCACTCTGTCAGTTACAGGACTGCTTTGAGACTACCGAGTGGAGTATATTTGAACATTTGGAGCTGCAAGAATTCACTGACACTGTACTCTCATACATTAAAACATGTACAGATAATGTAACAGTGAATAAGCGTATCAGAGTTTACAGCAATCGTAAACCCTGGATGTCAGCAGAGGTACAATCCCTGCTGAGAGCCCAAAACTCGGCCTTCAAAGCAGGAAACAAAGACAAATATAATGAAGCCAGGGCAAACTTGAGAAGAGGCATTAAGGTGGCTAAACAGGAATACAAGCAAAAGGTAGAGAAGTATCTGGAAGATAATAATTCAAGACAGGTGTGGCAGGGACTACAACACCTAACCAACTATAAGGGCAATACAAAAAAAAATAGCCAATGCTGATGCCCTGCTAGTAGAGGAGCTAAATAGCTTCTTTGCCCGCTTTGAGGTAAAAAGACCAGTCTCTGTGGCTTTAGCCCAAAGGCCCTCTAACATCCAGCCACTCACCCTGGATGAACATCAAGTGCTGAGCTGAAGGCTGTAAATCCCAACAAAGCTGCAGGTCCATACGGGGTGTTGGGGAAAGTGGTAAAAAACCTGTGCTGACCAATTAGCAGGGGTTCTGACAAGGATTTTTAACCTCTCCCTGAAACAGGCTAGAGTCCCATCATGCTTGAAAGCAGCCACCATTATCTCAGTTCCAAAGACAGCAGCCATAAAAAGCTTGAATGACTATAGACCCATTGCACCGATGTCTATAGTGATGAAGTGCTTTGAGAGACTGGTCCTACAACACCTCAGGTTCTGTTTTCCACCAAATTTTGATCAACACCATTTTGTGTATAGAAACAACAGGTCGACAGGGGATGCCATCACCACTGCTCTACATATCGCACTGAGCCACCTTGAGAAATCTGGGAATTATGTCAGAATGCTTTTTATAGACTATAGCTTGGCCTTTAACACCATCCTACCAGGCATTCTCATTGAAAAGTTGACTGACCTGAATTTCCCTCCCCTTACTTGTGAATGGATCAAAGACTTCCTGACCAATCGTCCACAAACAGTAAGGATTGGGTCCTTTACATCTTCCACACTGAAGCTCAACACAGGCTCCCCTCAGGGCTGTGTGGTCAGCCCCTACCTCTACTCACTGTATACATATGACTGCATATCCTCTGATCCATCCAACATCATAATAAAGTTTGCAGATGACACAATGGTGGTGGGTCTCATAACTGGAGAGGACGAATCAGCATACAGGGAAGAAGTCCAGAAGGTATCCGCATGGTGCTCAAGAAACAACTTACATCTAAATACTATCAAGACAAAGGAGATGGCGCTAGATTTCCGGAAGCACAGAGAGGAACCTGCCCCACTGTATATTGAGGGGGGCTGTGTGGAGAGGGTTTCCTCTTTAAAATTCTTAGGAGTGCTTATTAGCCAAGATCTCACCTGGAAAAACAACACATCTCTGATGATTGGAAAAGCCCAACAGAGACTTCATTTCCTTAGAGTCCTGCGGAAAAATCAGGTGGAACAATGGCTGATAACCTCTTTCTATTGGTTCACCATAGAAAATGTCCTCACATATTGTATCACAGTGTGGTAATGCTGATTTAACAGTTGCGGAGAGGAAGGCACTACAGAGAGTGATCAATTTGGCACAAGAAACCATCGGTTGCCCTCTGACATCACTGGATAACATCGCCAGATCTCGCTGCTTTAGCAGAGCAAGGAAGATTCTCAAAGATGATTCACACCCTGGTTGGTATCTCTTTGCCCTTCTACCATCAGGCAGAAGATAACAAAGTATAGCCAGCCGAACGAACAGGTTTAAAGGTAGCTTCTATCCTTTTAAATTCAGTTTAAATTCCTTTTAAACTTTTAAATTCACTACAATCACTCCATGCACATGCTAGTTTTTTCTTTTTTCTTTCTCTCTTTTTTGTTTCTGTTATAATTTTTCACCAGTGAAGTTACAACCAATTTCATTGTAATTTTAGTACAATGACAATAAAGATTATTATTATTAAATTAATTATTATTAAAATTTGGATGCTATTTGTAACCCTGACACATGGTTGGATGCTCCTTGTCTAAAGACTGGCACTGGTGTCTCAGCAGCCCCTTACTCATGTGAGTAATGGGTGAGAAATCAGTGGTGGGTTTCAAAAATATTTAGAACCTCTTATGTGGGTGTGGCCTGCTTTGTGGGAGAAGCTTGCCAGCCATGTGACCGAGCGGGAGTGACTTGCCAGTCATGTGACTGGGTGGGCGTGGCCAACTTGTAAAATGTGGTGAAACTCACTTAACAGCACTCTTGCTTAGCAACTAAAATGTTGGCTCAGAAACTCTGCAATTGAAGCGTTCAAACTTGGCAGCTTTAAGACTTGTGGACTTCAACTCCCAGAATTCTTCCTCCAGTCATGTTGGTTCAGAAACTCTTAGCATTTGAAGCACGCAAGTCTTAAAGCTGTCAAGTTACAAGACCCTTGCACCCCTAACCCTTTAGGAAAAAAAACCCCAGGGGTGTTCAAACTTGACAGCTTTAAGACTTGTGGACTTCAACTCCCAGAATTCCTCCTCTCGCTCTTCATCTTGATGATGTGCGGATGAGCAGGGGGAGGGAGCTGGAACCGGTTCTAAACGACGCTGTAGATTTGTGGAACCTCTTCTATAGAACAGCTTAGAACTGGCAGGAACCCACCCCTGGTGAGAAATGCTGAGAGATGTATTTTGGCAGTACTCAATAGTTACAAATTGTCCAGCCCTAATGTAAGAGAATTGAACCTGCTGTACGTATCTTAGCCTGTGAGAATTATTATCGCTTTTTTTTCAAGGCAACCTTTTTAAACGTTAAAAAGCAGCACTCAGTGGTAGTGATCGAAGGAGGGGGAAATCATTATTACAAAGATTATCTTTTTGCAAAGATTATCTCCTTTTTCCAGTAGCGCCTAGAGTCTCTCTACTAATAACAGATTCAGATCTAAGGCATGATATACATTGCATTTAAACAAAAACAACACCACAGCTTTTTGTTTAAAAACTGAGGGAAACTGGCAATTTGCAAAAACTACAGAGTCGAAGGGGAAAAAAAACAAAATTCACAGAGACTTGTGAGGCTTTGGAATTGAAATGCCAATATCTTTATTAGAGGAAAAGGGTTTCAGTCATTTGCCTTCTCTGCTGCTCCTCTCTATGGCACCAATGTTGATAGGCTAACAGGCAGAATTGATCTCTTGCGGGGGAACTGAGAGGAACCAAAGATTAATGAACCGGGCAATTGGTATCTTTTGACGGGCCAAATTTCTGGAGGAGAAAGGAGCTCTGTGTGACAGAAAGCCCCTTTTGAGTCGCATGTGCTAATTTATCTATACATTTTCAAATTAAAAACCTTTCTCAGCTTTCCATTGATTAAAACAAGGGCCCTTAGTGTTCAATCACCAGTCACTTCCAAGTACAGTAAATGGTATTTAACTTCAATAAACTCTCACTTTCGTCCTCCGTCCCGCTTCCAATTCTACACTGTAGCGAAGAGCCTTATGACATCTAATAACTGTGAGCTATAGCTGATATTGCAGGGATGCGGTGGCTCAGTGCTAAGATGCTGAGCTTGTCGATCAGAAAGGTCAGCAGTTCGGCAGTTTGAATCCCTAGCGCCGCGTAAAGAAGTGAGCTCCCATTACTTCTCCCAGCTTCTGCCAACCTAGCACTTCGAAAGCATGTAGAAAATGCAAGCAGAAAAATAGGGACCACCTTTGGTGGGAAGGTAACAGCATTTCAAGCGCCTTCAGCATTTAGTCATGTCGGCCACATGACCACAGAGACAGTGCTGGCTCTTCGGCTTTGAAACGGAGACTGAGCACTGCCCCCTAGAGTCGGGAACGACTAACACATATGTGCGAGGGAAACCTTTACCTTTACCTTTACAGCTGATATTAGTTTGTTTCAGTGTCAGAATACTACTTTTACTGCTTAGTTGTTGGGATGCAGGTCAGAGTCCCTTTGCACGCAGGATACTCCAGATTAGAGCGTTGGGTGCAGAGAAAAGCACCAGCAAGCTTCAAGGAAAACTAGCCTTTGATTGTGCTAGTGAATGTTGGTGCCGTGCACGGGTATCAAACTTGATTGCGTCACCTGATATATTGTGAAGTATCGCGACATTTTTTGCCTTTGAGGAGCCAGAATGGGCATGGCCTGTGCATGACGCATCCGATCCACAGGCTGCCAGTTTGATACCCCTACTGTAGTGGAAACAAAGACAGTTTGTAAGGCTAGGTAGCTATGGAATGGTACAGTAGTTGATACCAAAGCCCTGGTGGTGCTGTATTTAGAATGCAGTATTGCAGACCAACTCTGCCCACAGCCTGAAGTTCAATCCTGACTGGCTCAAGATTGACTCGGCCTTTTATCCTTCTGAGGTTGGTAAAATGAGGACCCAGATTATGGGGGGCAACATGCTGACTCTGTAAACCACTTAGAGAGGACTGTAAAGCACTGTGAAGCGGTATATAAGTCTAAGTGCTATTGCTATATGTCATTTAGTTTGGCTTTCTCCATTTTTGTGCTCTGCATATAAGTAGTCCTCAAAATATGACCATAATTGAGCCTGGCAATTATGGTCGTAAGTTATAAAGCAGGTCACCATGTAACTGGATCCAATTTTATGGACCTTCTTAGAGGTTGCTAAGCAATTGTGGCAATCATTATGCAAACTCTTTGTTTGCTATGGGCTATATTTTTTTTGCCAAAAGACAGAAATAAACACCATTTTCCAGGAAAACTGTTGTCAACCACAGTCATATGATTGTGGGGTACAGCAAATGGCCGTAAATGAGGTCTGGTTGCCAGGCACCCAAAATGCAGTCACATGACTATGGGGAGGGCTGACTTCGGAATGTTGAAACCAGATGGTTTTCAAGTTTTTGGGGTGGGGTGGGGGGAGGGAAGTTGCAACTTGTTAAGGACTACTAATAGTATGGCTGACTCCAAAAGGGAATAACGTGGTGGGTGATGTGGTACGCCGGTGACCATCTGGTAATTATGTACTGCTTCCGGAGTCTGACATCAGTGAGGCAAAAGAACAGTGGGAGCCTATTCCCAGTGTGTGCATGCGCAGAGCTGCCGAACAGTTACGACAAAAAGGGCAACTCAGAAGTAAGGCTTGAAGATGATTGGCCCCTCCCATAAGACATAAAAGAGGAGCAAATGGATGTGAGCCTTTGCAGGAAGAAATTAGCTCATCTAGTCGGTTCAATCTCTTGAGAAGTCCTGTTTGACATTGTGCTCTGTTTGGCCTTGCAAAACTAATTGGCAATTAGGTCTCTGGCAACATTTCAAGGGAGATAAAGCTGGGTGCTTATCAACATTGCCCTGAAAGACTGTGTCAACTCGAGCAGACATCGGCTGAAATCTTCAAAGAATGTTTGGGAATCATCATGGGCTGTGAATGGCCACTTAGGGATCGTATAGATATTTGCAGCTATACGATATGGTATGGACATGTGTTATTCTTGACTTTCTTTTCTTTTCTTTTACTTGCTGTTGTCAGGGTTCCAAACAGCATCCAACAGTAAATCAGAGTCCAAGGCAATGTATTGCTCAAAGTTCCAATTTATTAAGAGAGTCATGTTGGCACATCTGGGAAAGCCCAAATCTGAAGACTTCCTGGTTTTCCCACCCAGTTGAAAGTTCAAGATCTTGCCCCCACACCCAGAAGTCCCATCACATGGTCCAATCTTCCACTGGCACGCTGGCAGCTTCTACCCATCCAGTTCCAGTCAGGTGCAGAGGTGCAGAGACAAAGGATGACCTTGGCTTTCTAGAAAGAATTTTGTTTTGGCTACATATCATCTAACTCTGTACAATTCCCCCTCCCGTTTTCCCACAATAGAAAATGCACAGTAGAATAATAGAAAGTGTGGCAGGCACAAGAAAATATGGCTGCAGGTCTCACAGCGGTCTTTGGCAGAAATGGGATGGACAAAGTATGAGAGATCACAGTAAGGAAGACTGGGGAAGGGCGCTGTGGGTGTGTATGGGTGCGTATAAACCAGATTTTGCTCTTCAACAGGTCCATGAGAAATGTACCAACAACCGTGTACAACAAGGTTTATTACATATTTGTTTATTTTTCTTAGGGAAAATATATGGCCAAGTAAATAGATTTGAATTATGGAATAATTTACACCACTGTGGAATTGAAGGTTGATTCCTCTATGTGATGACAGCAGAATAAGATGTGAGAAAAACCTTTCTGAGACTAAATGGAATGCTTATTAAACAGTTCATCACTGTGCAGGGATAAGACTATGTTGCATGATGTCCCTTTGTTGTTTAATGTATTTATGGATAAATGGATGAGGAAGTGTTTGTGATGACCTTCGAGGCATACAGTTTGGAGATATGAATGTCTAGGCACTTTTGTATGCAGACAATATGCGTTGTTGGCTAAGAACCAGAAAGATTTGCAACAAATACTCAATAGATGGTGTGGTGTGGGAGAGTCCATGGTTCTGAAAATTAATCTTTCAAAGACCAGGATGGTTGTGTTTGAAACAGAAAATGAACAATTGCAAATTATACATAAGAGGAAAAATAGTGCCAAGAAATAAATTTATAGACCTTGGTAGAACGTTTAATATAATATTTTCATTTTTATTTATTTATTTCATCACATTTCTAGGTCAACCCACTCCAAATTGCTCTGGGCAGCTTCGCAAAATTAAAAAACAACAACAACATATCATATCATATAAATTACAACATCCATAAAACAGTGAAGAAAATCATCAATAGTCCTTACCAATTTAAGGGGCCTATCCATCTTAATACAAGGCTCCAGGGGAAATGCAGGGATCAAATAAAGCCAGTGGTGGGTTCCAACCAGTTTGGACCGGTAGTAGTTTGGCAGCTTGGGTCGCTGGAACCGGCAGAGACCCAGGCCTGCCATGCCCCTGAATCAATTCTCCCAGCACCACCATCTTGTTTTTTGCTTCTGCGCATGCGCAGAGAAATTTTAGTTGTACTGCGCATGCACACACAATGCACGTAATTCTCACTGCCAGCAGTGAGTCATTGGACATAATTTAACAAGTAGGTACACTATTGCAGTTCAGTTCTTTAAAAGCAATGGGATTAACTGAGGCTAGACAACCCACGACCTGTTGGGTCATCAACCTTTCAGAGATATTTCCTTCTCCAAACAAAGAAACACAATGATCACAGGGGTTGTGCAGCCGTTGTGCTTTTTGCTTTTGTGCATGCACAGAGCAATTTTTATTGCTTTGCGCATGTGTGCGCAGTGTACATCAAGCAGATGTGTGCACGCAGCACACCCACGAGCAAATTGGCAGTAATGACTGCCGGAACCCACTCCTGAATAAAGCCCACTTTTGGGGTCCCATTAGATGGCATTGCTTAATTGATCAGACCCAAAGCAAGCCAACTTTATCAGAATGTACAGGTTGGGTAGAAATTACAGGTGACAGGCCAATTCTTACATAGCTAGAACCTATGCCAGTTAAGGCTTTAGAACTGACACTAGCACCTTGGATTAAAGCCAGCAGCAGCTGACTGGTAACCAGTAAAACCCGCATGAAATAAGAATTATGTGAGCATAGCAATGCTTGTCCATCACTTCTCATACTGCTTTACTCTGGATCAGCAGTAGCTTCGGAGTGGCCTTCAAGGACGGTCTCACACAGATGAACTACAGTAGCCCAGCCATGAGGTGACCAAGGTAGGAATGAGGAGTTTCTCTGAATTCAGGAATACAAGCTGTACCTGCACTAAAGCCTTACTGGTCACAGCTGCCACCTGCTCTTCAAGCAGGACCTGAGAGTCCAGGAAGACCCCCCAGATTGCATAACAGTCCTGAGCCATGTAGTGCCAACCTATGTGGGTCTAACAATAAATCCATAACCTGGGGAGAACCAAATAACCACAGCTACATAATAGGGTTGAGATTGAGTCCCCTCCAGCCTCTTAGAGGCATTGGAATAACATCTTCATGGCATTGTTGGTTGGCCAAGAAACAAGATGTAGAGTTGAGTATCATTAAAATGTTGGAGATAACTGACCCCAAGCCAATGGATGAGCCTCTCCAAGAGGTTCGTGTGTCTGTTGAACACAGAGAAAAGAGCATTGACACACACACACCGAGGAAGAAGCCATCAGGAGAAGAGGAAACCACACTAACACTATATCCCTCCAACCATTCTCCAATTGGGTTTAATAAGGCAAATTCAAAATTATCCCAAAGTATAGTTACAGGTAAGCTACAATGACAGGAGAATCATAGGCATTGCCAAAAAATCAGCCCTATATTCTCATAATATAGAATTCTATTCATTACCAAACCTACCTACCTACCTACCTACCTTTCTTCCTGCCTGCCTGCCTGCCTGCCTGCCTGTCTGCCTGCCTGCCTGCCTGCCTTCATCTCTGTCACACATAGCAATGAAGTGTATCAAACAACAATAGATCTACAGTATATGGAAAGATATTAGACTGTTGCTAACTAAGCTTGTTATTCTGCATATGTTACACTATATATTTAAATAAATCCTTCACATTTATCCCAAGATGCAGCTAAATTTAATTCTGATGTGAAAACCACATAACTCTTAGTTTTTTAATATTAATTTGCACAGACTGTACGACTACTTTTTGTGCACTGAATTGCTACCAGTTCTTTATTCTTTGGTAGTGCTATAGACACTAATTGTAGATAGAGATTTTTAATGATATTATTCATCGGAATAGTCGCAACGTTGATGTAAACAACGCTTTTTTATCATTGCTTTGAAAAATTATTATGTTGCATGAAATCTCCATTTCCATCAGCCTCTTGCCATTTTCCTGCAGGGTATCTGCATACCAAATGAGCAAAATAATTAAAGCAACATTACTACAAGAATCCTAGGGTTTCGAGATGGAATTGCCATACGGTTCAGCCTGATGATCTGATGATGGATAAAAGTGTCATTATTGTATGGGAAATAGACCCAGTTCCCATTGTCCACATCGACATAACTGGAGGATCAGATCTCCATTCTTAAAGAGTAGAGCCAGTTTGGTCTGATGGCTAAGACAACAGGCTTAAAACCAGGAGACTGTGAGTTGTACACCTATTTCAGGCATGAAAGACAGCTGGGTGCCTTTGGAACAGTCGCCCTCTCTCAGCCCAACATCTCACAGGTTTGCTGTTGTGGGGAAAACAGGAGGAAGGAGTAATACAATACAATAGCAGAGTTGGAAGGGACCTTGGAGGTCTTCTAGTCCAACCCCCTGGCTAGGCAGGAAGCCCTATACCATTTCAGACAAATGGCTATCCAACATCTTCTTGAAGACTTCCAGTGTTGGGGCCTTCACAACTTCTGGAGGCAAGCTGTTCCACTCAGTAATTGTTCGAACTGTCAGGAAATTTCTCCTCAGTTCTAAGTTGCTTCTCTCCTTGATTAGTTTCCACCCATTGCTTCTTGTTCTGCCCCCAGGTGCCTTGGAGAATAGTTTGACTCCCTCTTCTTTGTGGCAACCCCTGAGATATTGGAACACTGCTATCATGTCTCCCCTCGTCCTTCTTTTTATTAAACTAGACATACCTAGTTCCTGCAACCGTTCTTCATATGTTTTAGCCTCCAGTCCCCTAATCCTCTTTGTTGCTCTTCTCTGCACAGTATCTCTGCACTGCATAGTATTAGCTATGTTCGTTGTCTTGAATTATTTATAGAAATAATAATGGCAGGATATAAATAAAATAACTTTTCTTCACTGGCTGTGCAACTCGCTGATTGACTCCTCAGCCACACATACAAAAAGGGCAGCCAGCAATGAAATACCTCTGCAGGACATGGTTGCTGCAATGCATGAACAAGCTCCATTTGCAGCAAACTGCATTGTCAAACATGGGACAGCATATTTAGGCAAAAGGGATATGCAATATGCAAAAAGATATATGCAATTAGATCAGAGGTTCCCAAACTTGGCAACTTTAAGACTTGTGGACTTCAACTCTCCAGAGCTGGCTGGAGAATTCTGGGAGTTGAAGTCCACAAGTCTTAAAATTGCCAAGTTTGGGAACCTCTGATCCTTCCATCCCAACATCTGATGCAAACAAGTAATGTTCCTGCTCTGCTTCTCTTTCTCTGCTGCCAGGCAGCTCTTGCCAAATCTTATTGGCTCACCCAAGATGTGAAACAGGAAGTGCCAGCAGGATCTAGGGAACTTTGGAATTTGAGAAAATACAGCAGTAGAATGTTGATGGTCATGTTCCTTTCTGGCTTCTGGTGAGCTCTCAGAAACATTACGAAATCTGGATCTATCATGGTGCTGGTCCAAGACATTTTTCTGAATGGCAAAAAGACACACTGCCTAATCCATGGGTGGATTAGGCCAGATAGCTGAACAGGCAAAAGAAGATACTGGCAATTGAAAAAGAAGACAAATGAGGAGAAAAGGTGGTCACCCTAGCTATTTAACTTTCTTGACATCCATGAAAGAAATTACAAAGAAAAACTGCCAAAAAAAATGCAGTTAGTCCTCGACTTACGACTACAATTGAACCCAAAAGTTCTGGAGTTAAGTGAGACATTTGTTAAGTGAATTTTGCCCCAAATTTGGGGGGGGGGGATCAGGGGTGAAATCCAGCAGGTTCTGACAGGTTCTGGAGAACCGGTAGAGGAAATTTTGAGTAGTTCGGAGAACTGGCAAATGCCACCTCTGGCTGCCTCCAGTGTGGGGTGGGAATGGAGATTTTGCAGTATCCTTCCCCTACCATGCCCACCAAGCCACACCACGCCCACCAAGCCACGTCCACACAACCGGTAGTTAAAAAAATTGAATTTCACCACTGGTGGGGGTGGGTAGGGCCAGCCAGGAGTGGAATTTGGAGGTTCTCTGAACCAGCCATAACATTAGCTACGGGTTCTCCCGAACCTGGGCGAACCTGTAGCAGCCTGACAGTACTATATAAAAGGTAAGGGCAGCCATCCAGCGAGCCATACTATATGTGTTTTTTTTTTAATCAAATAATTTTGCATATGAAGAGAAACAGCAAACCAATACGATGTCATTGGGGGGGGGGGTGACAAGTCAATAAAGGAACTAAAACAATGCTAAACCCACCCCCTTGCTATTTCCAGTGCCTTCATTGGTTGAACCCCTCTCTTTAATGCAGCAGCTGATTGGATCTGATGTTCCTTTTTTACCATTTGAGAAAATTGCTTCTGAAAGATCAGATACCACAGCAATATCAGCCTCTCTCAGCAGACTTTTATTGTATGGTATAGTAGTCCAATTATTTTTGACTTGAAATCAAAATACCAGTTCCAGGCTCTAAGCTAGACAGAAATAAAGCAATGACAATCCTGATTTTACTGTTGCCAAGAAAACTACAAGAATATAATAAAATTCAACTTGAGGAAGGCTGGGACAGAATAAAATTCATATCTGCGGGATCGCATCCTGCCCCATACATCCCTGCGGCCGATTCACTCCCACAGAGAGGGACTTCTCCGGGTGCCGTCCACTAGGCTATGCCAGCGGGCGACGCCCAGGGGAAGGGCCTTCTCTGTGGCGGGCCCGACCCTCTGGAACGACCTTCCCCCCGAAATTAGAACAACCACGGACCTCCGCTCCTTCCGTCAAAAACTAAAAACTCATTTCTTCTGCCTGGCCGGCTTGGGGTAATTGAATTATTTTTAGGGACTTTTTGGGGTCCAGTTTTAGTCAGTTTGGGATTTTAGCGCAGGGTCTAGTTTAATTTATTTTAATTGGATTTATGCTTGTTGGTTTTATGTATGTATTTTTAAATTTCCTGTGCATCGCCTCGAGTCCCTTCGGGGAGAGAGTGCGGTTTTATAAATTAAAATTATTATTATTATTATTAAAAAATTATTAGGTTATATTTCAGGAAGAGCACAAATTGCTGAAAGAAGACCCAAGAAAATGACTTCAATCCTCAGCTTGAGCCTCATGAAACAGACACGAAAAATTAGAATTTTCAAAAAGAATCCCCCAAAGAAACAAATATTTCATTTTGGCGCAAATAAAATGAAATATTAATATATTCATTACTTTCCAGTAAGGAGCATCACATTCTGGGGAGGATATCCAATCATGAAGGGAGGGGACCGAATAAGAAGGAAATGGGGCCGTTTGCTAATCCTTTTAAGAAAATTACAGGTAAACATAAAAAGCGATTAACACAACACAAATCGCAAGATAATATCGCACAGCAGTTCCAGCCCAGCTAAAACAAGTTGTGACTCCTGACTCACAGCCTTACAGAAACCCCTTGAACAAATTTAAATTCTTTCAGTAGTCTTGGCTACTTGTACAGTACCTTCAGCTGGATTGTAGCTGGCATATGCAATTATCCTTGGGTGACCCAGCTTAAAGTTTGGCCAATATTTGCAAAGAGCTGTGAGCTGACACACACTTCAAACTGTTGATGGATATGGTAATTTCTTAGCATTGTTTATTATGGGAATTTTGATATCGCCTTTTCAGAAGTATTCCTCGGTGAATATTTCTGAAAGGAAAATTACAATGCAAAAAAAAAGCCCATCAAGATTATGATAAATTACAAAGACTGAGTAGAAGCCTGCTTTTTAGAGAAAAATGATTAATACAACAGTCACGCTGAAAGACCGTCAGGAACACTAAAGGCCAAGAAAATAAGTGCCAGGAAGAAAAGCATTCTCCAGACTTTCTGGAGAAAGCATTCTGCAGATGGGCTGCTTTCATGGAGGGAGGCTTTTTTCATAATCAGCTGCTACACTTTGATCTTGGAATGCAGGTAGTCCTCAACTTATAACAGTTTGTTTAGTGACCGTTCAAAATTACAGCGGCACTGAAAAAAGTGAATTTATGACTGTTTTTCACAGTTATGACCTTTGCTGCATCCCCATGATGATGTGTTCAAAATCCAGATGCTTGGCCCTTGGAGGAAGCCAGATTCATTTAACAATTTGGGTTACTAACTTATCAACTGCAGTGATTCGCCTAACTACTATGGAAAGAAAGGTTCTAAAATGGGGCAAAACTCACTTAGCACATACCTCACTTAACAACAGAAATTTTGGGCTCAATTGTGGTCGCAAGTCAGGGACTTCCTGTATATGCTAAGGCTAAATATTTAGATAGAGGTGAATTACTCAGTTTCTTAATTCATGTCACTCATCCGTGAGTTTTTATGTAACAGATGAATTAGAATCAGGGGTGGGTTCCTGCCAGTTCTAACCTCTTCTATAGAAGAGGTTCCACAAATCTACAGTGCCGTTTAGAACCGGTTCCAGCTCCCTCCCCCCGCCCATCTGCCCATCATCCAGATGAAGAGGAAGAGGAGGAATTCTGGGAGTTGAAGTCCACAAGTCTTAAAGCTGTCAAGTTTTAAGTTTAGAACCGGTTCCAGCTCCCTCCCCCCCACCCGTCCGCACATCATCAAGATGAAGAGGAAGAGGAGGAATTCTGGGAGTTGAAATCCAGAAGTCTTAAAGCTGTCAAGTTTGAACACCCCTGGGGGGTTTTTTCTAAAGGGTTAGGGGTGCAAGGGTCTTGTAACTTGACAATTTTAAGACTTTGCATGCTTCAAATCCCAGAGTTTCTGAACCAACATTTTGGTTGCTAAGCAAGAGCATTGTTAAGTGAGTTTCACCACATTTTACAAGTTGGTCACACCCACCCAGTCACATGACTGCCAAGCCACTCCCACTCAGTCACATGGCTGGCAAGCCACTTCCACCCGGTCACATTGCTGGCAAGCCACTCCCACCCAGTCACATGGCTGGCAAGCCACTCCCACCCAGTCACATGGCTGGCAAGCCACTTCAACAAAGCAGGCCACTCCTACAGAAGAGGTTCTAAAAAATTTTTGAAACCCACCACTGATTAGAATATAGTAGTAAACCTAGATTTATTTTACCTTGTCAAATAAGTCAAAGCAAAAAATAAACCAAGAATAAACCTGGATTTTGGGTTCAGATGCAATAAATCATCGTTAAAGCAAGATTTGTAATCTGGCAACAAACCATGCCTTCACACTTGGTGGCCTTACAAAAAAATAAACTTTCTTAAAAAAAAAAAATGTCTACCATAGTAAGGCAATAACAAACAAAGCATAAAATGTAAATTCTGCCTCTGTTTCCATTGTTTCCTGAAGAGACTGAAAAATATTGTTGTTAGATGCAGACAAACATTACATATAAATAGATATTTAATGTTTAAAAAGTCTTAATATTTTTTCCCTTAAAAATAGCAAGCTTGGAGACCTTTATCTGAACATTTTTTGGGCAATATGAAAGAGGGTGAATCATTAAATTCTGATTTGCAGGCTTATCTCAGATGAATCTGATCTGGAGGGATCGGAGGGAACTCTGCCTTGGTGTGGTCATAATTGGACAGTGTGAACATCCATGGGTGAGGAAAGAGCGAAGCCATTGTTTAATCATGCAAGTGTTGTGCGGGAAAAATCAGAGCTGGTTTTGATTCTTCAGTGCTGAAATGGTGTATCCAATAAAGTTATGCTTTGGGGATTACAAAGTTCCTGAGAGTGCCTACTTCCTTTGGGTTCGCTAGTCAGACCATTGACACTGTCCCAAAGGCAAATGCCAGGGTGTCCCCACAGCACAACACATCACGGATGATCGGGGCAGACTTTATCAGAAGGCAGGAAATGAGCATCCCCAACGGGAAAGGTTGCCAGGCTCCAGTCCATTGTGAGATCTAGTAACTGGACACAGTTAACACTCACTGAGGAATGCACTCACTGTGGGAGCCCATCCTCAGACAATCTCCCTGTTGTAGAACCGGTAATATCTGTGGTTTACCTTTCAAAAGAGAAGGATGGTGCTCTGGGCTCGTCTCCCTGCAGCTCATCTTGGTTGCCCAGCTACGCTACTTTGCTGATGAGTGAGTAACCAAGATGCCTCCCCTCCCCTTTCTCTGGCTAAGCGCCCATTCCTCCACTTGGCCTTTGCTCTCTTTGTAACCTCAGTCCTCTAATGAGCACTGTGCCTTCAGCAGGCAACTGGGAACGGAAAACCCTAGAGGGAGAGAAATATAATTAATCACTATAATTATTACTTAATCCACTTGCTCCTCTAATTGCTTTTGTGAGTGATAATTAGTAAAGGCAAAGTCCCGCATAATTGCCATGTAACCACTAAACAAACGGTGGAACGGGGAAAGCTGGCAGGTCCCCAAGAGACACCGGGAACCAAGCAGCAGGTGGAACTCACAGGGAGTTATTGTAAGACCATAATTACATGGCCCGTCAGACGGTCCAGGGTTAAGCACAAAGCGAGCGGTCCAGGATGCTGAACGATTTCCAGCTCTTTCCACTCTTGCCAAGACGGAGACATTCAAATTGATCTCACCAATAGTTTGGTATGATTAGTTGTTGTTGTTTTCCTCCAGAGAGAATGATTCAAGAATTGCCGTAGCTGCCAGGTCTCATCTCAGCCAACAGCTACCACTGCTTGGGAAGTGTGCGCGTGATTTCCAACTAAATCTTGCCTAAGCAAGGGGTTGGACTAAAAGATCTCCAAGGTCCCTTCCAACTATTCTATTCTATTCTATTCTATTCTATTCTATTCTATTCTATTCCATTCCATTCCATTCCATTCCATTCCATTCTATTCCACAGTATTCTGCTCTGCTCTGCTCTGCTCTGCTCTATTCTATTCTATTCTATTCTATTCTATTTCATTCCATTCTATACTGCTCTGCTCTGCTCTATTCTATTCTATTCCATTCCATTCCTTTCCATTCCATTCCGTACTGCTCTGCTCTGCTCTGCTCTGCTCTGCTCTGCTCTATTCTATTCCATTCCATTCCATTCCATTCCATTCCATTCCATACTGCTCTGCTCTGCTCTACTCTGCTCTGCTCTATTCTATTCCATTCCATTCCATTCCATTCCATACTGCTCTGCTCTGCTCTGCTCGGCTCTATTCTATTACATTCCATTCCATTCCATTCCATACTGCTCTGCTCTGCTCTGCTCTGCTCGGCTCTATTCTATTACATTCCATTCCATTCCATTCCATACTGCTGTGCTCTGCTGTGCTCTGCTCTATTCTATTCCATTCCATTCCATTCCGTTCCGTTCCGTTCCGTTCCGTTCCGTTCCGCTCCGCTCCGTTCCGTTCCTATTCCTATTCCTATTCTATTCTATTCTATTCTATTCTATTCTATTCTATTCTATTCTATTCTATTCTATTCTATTGCATTACATTGAATTGCATTGCATTGCATTCCATTGCATTCCATTCTATACTGCTCTGCTCTGCTCTGCTCTGCTCTATTCCATTCCATTCCATTCCATTCCATTCCATACTGCTCTGCTCTGCTCTGCTCGGCTCTGCTCTATTCTATTCCATTCCATTCCATTCCATACTGCTGTGCTCTGCTGTGCTCTGCTCTATTCTATTCCATTCCATTCCGTTCCGTTCCGCTCCGCTCCGTTCCGTTCCATTCCTATTCCTATTCTATTCTATTCTATTCTATTCTATTCTATTCTATTCTATTGCATTACATTGAATTGCATTGCATTGCATTGCATTCCATTGCATTCCATTCTATACTGCTCTGCTCTGCTCTGCTCTGCTCTATTCTATTCTATTCCATTCCATTCCATACTGCTCTGCCCTGCTCTGCTCTGCTCTGCTCTGCCCTATTCTATTCTATTCTATTCTATTCTATTCTATCCCATCCCATCCCATCCCATCCCATCCGATTCCATTCCATTCCATTCCATTCCATTCCATTCCATTCCATTCCATTCCATTCCATACTGCTCTGCTCTGCTCTATCAAATACATCAACATCCAACCCTAGCTTCTTGCCATGGCTAAGCAGACTCAGGTTTATGGCCTTGAAAAACCAAATCCGTACAGAGCACAGAGGGCATTCTCCACTGCTCTGGTGGGGAGAGACAGTTCTTCTCCAAAAGAGCTAAAATGCTCCTTCCTTGCTGTTGGAAAAATAACATAAATAAATAAATAGAGGCTCTACTTAAACATTGGAAATCTTGGTCAACAACTGGATCTGCCACAGGAAAAACAATTCTAAAAAAGAATTAAGGTTCCATTCCTTTAGTGACCGTTCAAAGTTATGACAGCCCTGAAAAAATGTGACTTATGACCGTTTTTCAAAGTTACGACCTTTGCAGCATCCCCGTGATCATGTGATCAAAATTCAGATGCTTGCCAACCGGTTCATATTTATGATCGTTGCTGTGTCCCAAGGTCATGTGATCCCCTTTTGCGACCTTTTGACAAAGCAAAATCAACGGGGAAGCCAGATTCACTTAACAACCATGTTACAGACTTATCAACTGCGATGATTCACTTAACAACCGTGTCAAGGAAGCACTCTTCACTCCTAGGAGACGAAGAAAAGGGAACAGAGGGGGCCATGGCCCCGCCCGTCGATGGGATGAGAGAAGAAGAATCAATAGCAAAAAGACTCAGATCCCAAAAATGATTTTACTTGAAATTTCTACTGTGATAGTTGAAACTAGATGGCAATGAAAAACATGTTTGAACGTATGAACTGTACAATGTAACGTATATAATTAATAATTTATTTATAATTTATTACATTTATAAACCGCCCCTTCTCCCCAAAGGGACTCGGGGCGGTGTACAGGAAAATTAAAAACCATCCAAAAACATACAATACATAACAAGATTAAAAATGAATTAAATTAACCTGTACTAAAATTTAAGAACAATTAAAATTACAGCCCGTTAAAAACCAAATAAAACAATTTGAAAATACAGACTGTCCGTGGTCGTTCTAATATCCGGGGGTAGGTTGTTCCAGAGGGTCGGGCCCATCACAGAGAAGGCCCTTCCCCTGGGCGTCGCCCGCTGGCATTGCCTGGTGGACGGCAGCCGGAGAAGTCCCTCTCTGTGTGAGCGAATCTTGTATGCTTGTATATGTATGCTTGCGGTCTGTTTTTCTCTAAAAAAATATTGTATTTGTATGACGTTTTGGGAGGACCACCACCTCTGGCATGGAAGCCACTAAAATGTAATTTTTACCCTATAACCCTTTCCCCATACATATTGTAAAATCAATAAAAATTGTTTTATAAGAAAGGTCGTAAAATGGGGCAAAACTCACTTAACAAATGTGTCCCTAAAAATCAGAAATTTTAGGCTCAATTGAAGTCAGAAGTCTGGGATTAACTATAGTATTCTGCTTTTTTCTTTTCCGGGTGCCTAAAAAATTATTTTAGGAAAAAAATGGGATGGGGGCAGTGGTGGGTTTCAAATTTTTGTAGAACCTCTTCTGTAGGTGTGGCCTGCTTTGTGGGAGTGGCTTCCCATCCATGTGACCAAGTGGGAGTGGTTTGCCAGCCATGTGACCGAGTGGGAGTGGCTTGCCAGCCATGTGACTGGGTGGGTGTGGCCAACTTGTAAAATGTGGTGAAACTCACTAAACAACGCTCTTGCTTAGCAAACAAAATGTTGGCTCAGGAACTCTGGCATTTGAAGCACACGTCTTAAAGCTGTCAAGTTACAAGACCCTTGCACCCCTAACCCTTTAGAAAAAACCCCCAGGTGTGTTCAAACTTGACAGCTTTAAGACTTGTGGACTTCAATTCCCAGAATTCCTCCTCTCGCTCTTCCTCTTGATGATGGGTGGACGGACGGGCGGGGGAGGGAGCTGGAACTGGTTCTAAACGGCCCTGTAGATTTGTGGAACCTCTTCTATAGAAGAGGCTAGAACTGGCAGGCCCCCTCCCCTGGATGGGGGTACAATTGTAGAACAGGTTGCGGGCTCTGAAGTTTGACTGAAAGGCATTAGCTGTGTATTTTCAAAAACACATCCCACTGAATTAAATAGTTTATGACAACAGTGGAGTCCAGAATTTTGATTCTATGTTACTCTTGTTTGTTTTGGCTGCAAAGCAAGGTACCACATGACTTTTTACAACAGACATAAAATGAGACATCGTGATCATAAAGCAAATTACATGGTCATTAAGGAAATCCATTCTTCCAAATAGGTATAACCCCCGCCCCCCGAAACCAACCAAAATGTTGCAAATCCATAGTTGCATGACTACGGGACATTGTAACCGGTTGTAAATGCGAGCCAGTTGCTAAGCTCTTGAGATGCAACCATGTGGCTGTAGGAAAGAATGGGTTGTAAGTAGCTTTTTAAAAGCCTGTCTTGATTTTGAACCATTGTTAAGCAATTGGTTGTATGTCGAGAACTACTGTATTTTTCAGAGTATAAGACGCACCTTTTTGCCTCAAAAAAGAGGCTGAAAATCTGGGTGCATCTTATACACCAAATACAGCATTTTTTTGCCTCCCAAAGCCCGCCCCCTTCAACAAAATGGCTGTGGATAGCCTTATGGAGGCTTTGCAGAGAGCTCCTGGGGGCTGGGGAGGGCAGAAAAGTACAAAAAAATGGGCCCCAGCCCCCAGCAGCACTTTATAAGCCTCCATAAGGCTATGCATTCACTTTTTTTGTCAAAAAAAGTGAAAAACGAGCCCTTTTTTGCTCGTTTTTGCCCCCCCCAAAGTACTCTGCAAGCCCCCCCAAGGCTATTCATGCCTTTTATTTGAAAAAACCGGGCCCGTTTTTGCGAAAAACGGGCCGTTTTGGGGAGGTTTGCAGAGTGCAAAAACTTTTTCCCCCCTTTCGGAAAGCTCTTTAACTGATCGATGAGAATTACATTGATCAAGTGCTGCGCCAGGAAAAACACCTACCTATCTACTGTATCTCTCTCTCTCTCTCTCTCTCTCTCTCTCTCTCTCTCTCTCTCTCTCTCTCTCTCTCTCTCTCTCTCTCTCTCTCTCTCTCTCTCCTTTTATCTACCTACCTACCTATGTTCTCTCTCCCTCTCCCTACCTACCTACTGTATTTCTCTATCTTTTTCTCTCTCTCTTTATCCCTTTATCTACCCACCTACTACCTAACTACTCTCTCTCTCTCTCTCTCTCTCTCTCTCTCTCTCTCTCTCTCTCTACCTACCCAGAGAATAGATGGGGGCAGGGCCAGTCAGAGATGGTATTTACTGGTTCTCCGATCTACTCAAAACTTCCGCTACCATTTCTCCAGAATTGGTCAGCACCTGCTGAATACCACCCCTGCTGTACTTCAAAAATGATTTAGAAGACAGTTTTTGAACCTACCTGCACATCATACCTCTCTGCCAGTCCCTATAGCAGTCTGGCTTATTTCTGGATTTTTTTCAGCTGCTTACGTGTCACATGACTGAGTGTGGTAGAAGTAGGCCATGCTGATTTAATAGTGTCAGAGACATCTACAGATTTGAAGCCCCTCCTCCGAATCAGTGTGCTTCTGAGAAACTGTGGCACACAAATTAAGCTAATACACACCTTTGAAATAACCCAAACTTCATATTACTTCTCTAAGTGATATGTCCTGGTACATCAATTGTGCATCAAACATTCTCCTACACTGCATTACCCCCTATGCACCATCAGTCTTTCCTGACTATCAGTGCTACAGGCAAGCAGAAGGAAACAGATGAGCTTATATAGATTAAATAAATGTTAATATGGCTATAGCAGACATCAAATACATAGGAGCAGAATTGCTGCAATATGTACAAGTTATATACCCTTCCTCAAAAATGAAGATGTAAAGGAAATAGTTTATGCCCTCTTGCCGATTCTGAAAGAATAATTCTTGAAGTAGAGCAAAATACTAAAGGGCAATGTCAAACATTTATGATGTATTATTAAATGCAAACTCAGGCCTTAAACATCTATGAAGAAGGCAAACGATAAAAAATTGGAGATAAAACACTGAATACTTTATGAAAACAGAAATAGATGAAATTTGCCTCCAGAAAAATGTCTTGGAAATTAATATATTGATAGTATTCCATATTGATTCTTAAGGCAAAAAAGTACCATTAAAAAAAATTAGGACTATATCTCAAGATTGTTGGAAAGGATGTGACAAAACTGAAATATATTAGCAGATCCAGGGGGATTGTCCCCAACTCCAATTGTTTTTAAGGAAAAAATAAGCTCTTTATATCACCAGTTTTAGCAACACAAGAATTACGTATTTTACCATAATTCAAAAGTTGGGGGATCAAAATATTAAAAAGGCACAATAAAATTAAACTCCTGACAGAAAATATATCTATAGCCGTGAACTGAAGAAAACTTGGATTTTAACTTTTTTAGACTTTTGGTGGAATTCCAGACTATTACAGATTGTTTTAATGAAAAATTCAAGGCATTAGAAATAACTTCTGTTCTTCTATATTTTATCAGGTGGATTTTATATTATGTGTTTTTCTTATTAGCTTTTTATTTGCTTGTGCATTTTATCATATTGCATTTTGTGATGTTTATTTTATATCAATGTGTTACTATTTATAATACCCAAAGAATTTGTAACAAATATTTAATTTAAAAAAGGAATAACTTCATTTTTAATTTAATTTGGAAAGATTTTATTCACCTTGCTAGAAATTAAGAATCTGTTAAAAGTTGTTTGTCTTCACTGAAAATGTGGATTTTAGGGAACATTCTAAGGAGGAGAATTTAAAGAGTATGCTACAGACTAATTATTGTGTATGTATGTTTATTTAATTATTCAACATTGGTAATTATTTTTAATGTCCTAATAGTTAATGCTGTATTTTTAAAATTGATGGTAATAACCATTTGAAAATATGAAATGTAAATTAATTAATTAAATAAATAAATAAAAGCATGGTCATTAAATGCTATAATCATATTCGCTTTTAAATCAAATTAAATCCTGCATGTTTTTGTCCCATTGTGCTTATTAAATATTTGTGATTTAAAACCTGTATATAATTTATATTTGCTTTTTCTCTAGGGCAGAGAGATAGCAGTTAAGACCAGAGTGTTGCATAAAAGGGTGAGCTTCCTCTTCGCCTAGCTCCAGCCCATCAAACAGTTCGATAACATGCAAATGCAAGTAGATAAATAGGTACCGCTCCAGTAGGGAGGAAAACAGTGCTCCATGACATCATGCTGGCCACATGACCAAGGAAACGTCTTCAGACAGCTCAGGCTCAATGGCCTTGATACAGAGATAAGTGTATCTATAAGTCAGTTATGAGTAGCAAAGTAAAATCCACAGGGGCTCCTTTTCTTTTCTCTAGGAGCTGAAGCATTTGAATTTTAATGTACTAAATTCTATTTCAATACTTTCCCTCTGTTGAATGCATTTCAAAGCTCAAGTGCAGCATTTGGCCTAAAAACAATCTCATAAAGCCTTCCATATTTTTGATGCATCTTCCTAATATGATCAACGCACTGCCAGCTATTTTCTGTGGGTGGAGGGCACCTCTTGGCTCTCTATGCAACTGGATATTGAGATCAACACAACTGACATCTGGTGTGGAGAAATGCCAGCAGAGTTGCTAGATAAAATCTGTATTTTCATAGGTTCTCCTGTGGTAGCCATGCTGGCAAGAGGAAGAAAAAAAGAAAGAAATCTTAAAATCTGTAATAGCAATTAGCTAATAGAAGTTTACAAACACAATAAAGATTTACAAGCGTGTTTCACCAGCTGGAAAATCAGGAAGTAAATGGGGATGAAATGAACGTTATGGCTAAACTTTGAGACACAGAGATCTGTTGTGGCCCAGCAGGGACCGGCTGAGCTGAAGATGGACTCTGATAGTGAGGAACAATATGAGCCTGCCCTGGAGGCTGAGGAAGACCCTGGGGTGTGTGATGGAGTCAGAGCAGGGACCAGAGAGGCTGGTTGGCCACCAGGAGGTGCCTGAGGCATGGAGCAGTGGGGAAGACCAGAGTCAGTTTGTCCCTGACGCTAGAATGTGAAGAGCTGAGAGGTGGAGGCAGCAACTCAGGAGGCAGACTCACAGAAGCTGATTAGGCACCAGATGGTTGTTGATTGGCCCCTCCCAGAGAGCTTATAGGTGAGGCGATGGGAGGGGACATTTGCAGGAAACAAATGTTCAGTGAAGGAGTCATGAATGTCTGTGTGAGTTGAAGCCCGTGCTTGTTCAGTTTCCTGTGTGTTTGAAAGTTTGCCATGAAGCCAAGCTTGTGCCGTGAGTTTCTGGGCTCTCAGCCAAAGGACTGCTTATCTGGCTTATTAACAGTGGCAAACAGCCAAGTCTGTGTTCTTGTCTATTCAGAGGCCTGGGACAGAACAGAGATCTATGCCTGATTTAATTCCCTGGATCTACAATCCCTTATGCTCAGATCTCTGCTCCTCTTGATTACTGACTATATTCTCTTGAGAATTTCAGTTAAAGAAAACAGTCACAGGGGAAATTCAGTGCTCTGCTTCATATATTTTCTGGAAGAGAAATAGCTGCAAGCCATTTGTTATATTGGCAAATACAAATTTTGGAAGAAAGCTACCAACCTGCTGTAGAAATTTGGGCAAAGGAGCTGGATATGTCCATCTCCAGTTTAAGCCTCAATGACAAGAACAGCATTGATCCATATTGACTGATGCCTGTTAATTCTACCTTCTTCCTAAAATCAGTGATGTATATACAGCATTTTTCAAATATCCCCTCCATAGTCAGGATGGTCAAGTAGGCATTTTATGAAGATTTGACCATCCTCCTGAATTGGGTTCTTTGCACGACAAGTGGACCTCAAAGCTTGTTTATCAACTCCTTCCTTCCTTAAGCCCATGAGAGAAAATAAGTTTTGTGAGTTTTTTATTGACTCCCATAACCTATTGACTAAAGGCGGTCATTGGGAAGTGAGGCCTTTGTGGTTTCACAACCTAAAACAAGCTTTTCTGAAAAGCTTATTCAGTAGAAGGGCTATTTGTCCAGCACTACTATTTTATTTATTTTTATTTTATCTATTTTGTTTTGTCAGGCATGTAAGAGAAAACAAGTATGAACATAACATGTAAGCATATAAGCAGGTATATATATATGCATAGGAAATGAGTACAAATAAATAGGAACAGTAAGACAGGGACAGTAGGCACTCTGGTGTGCTTATGCATGACCCCTTACAGACCTCTTAAGAATGGGGTGCGGTCCACGGTATACAGTTTAAGGTTTGGGGGTTTGAGGCAGGGGTGAAATCCAGCAGGCTCTGGCAGGTTCTGGAGAACCGGTAGCGGAAATTTGGAGTAGTTTAGAGAACCAGCAAATGGCACCTCTGGCTGGCCCCAGAGTGGGGTGGGAATGGAGATTTTGCAGCATCCTTCCCTTGCCATGGCCATCTGGCCACACCCACCAAGCTACACTATGCACACCAAGCCACGCCCACAAAACCGTAGTAAAGAAAATTGACTTTCACCACTGGTTTGAGGATATAATAACAGAGTCGGGTAATAATAATAATAATAATAATAATAATAATAATAACAACAACAACAACAACAACAACAACAACAATAATAATAATAATAATAATAATTATTATTATTATTATTATTATTATTATTATTATTATTATTATTATTATTATTATTATTATTATTATTATTTATGGACTGCTCTCTCTCCCCGAAGGGACTCGAGGTGGTGCACAGGGGATTTAAAAATACATATATAAAAACACAAGCATAAATACAATTTAAAATGAATTAAACTTAACCCTGCGCTAAAATCCCAGACCAACTAAAATTAGACCCCTAAAAACCCTAATAGAGCAATTTAGTTACCCCAAGCCGGCCAGGCAGAAGAAATGAGTTTTTAGTTTTTGACGGAAGGAGCGGAGGTCCGTAGTTGTTCTAATTTCGGGGGGAAGGTTGTTCCAGAGGGTAGGGTCCGCCACAGAGAAGGCCCTTCCCCTGGGCGTCGCCCGCTGGCATAGCCTACTGGACGGCACCCGGAGAAGTCCCTCTCTGTGGGAGCGAATCGGCCACAGGGATGTAGTGGGTAGTGCATTCCAGGCATTGGCCACTCTGTTGTTGAGTACTACTGATTACTACAGTACTTGGAACTGATATCTAAAAGGGGTAACTTTAACAGAACAACAGAGTTGGAAAGGACCTTGGAGGTCTTCTAGTCCATTCCCCCCACGCCCCGCTCAGCAAGAAACCCATTACCATTTCAGACAAATAGTTGTCCAATCTCTTCTTAAAAACCTCCAGGTTTGGAGGATGCATGACTTCTGGAGATAAATTGTTCCATTGATTAATTGTTCTAACTGTCAGGAAGTGGCATGTCCCACATAACAAAGCCAGTAATGCAAGTCTCTTAGGCATCATCCTACCAACCACAACTCTTGTGTTTAAGGTTCTTCAGCCACCAGAACAAGACAAAGTAGCATTTCTGTGAGATCAAGATGTGAGATACCCTATAGTGGACCAAATTGAAATATAATTTTGCCAACCTTGCGTAAAAGTGGCTCCCTTCCCAAGGCCATTCTGGAATGCGTGAATTTGAAAAAGAACTCTCACCAATGGGAGCCAAATTCATATTGTCCAATTTAGACAAGGCCTTTTAGATTATCATTTATCCCAGATTTGCCTCCTTGGATATGCAGAGTATGGACTCCCTTCAATGGCGCATGCCGCCACCTTTTGAATCTTATTACTGCAGAGATAAATTTTTCTATTTCCGGTGAGAGAAATGTTGGAATGGATTTTGTTATTCACAAATAAGGGCTGCTCAGTAACAAATATTTTTTGCTTTGTTTTGCATCTGTTACGGGGGTTCACTGAGTGATAATATAGAATAGCACTCCATTCCATGGTGGTACAAAAGTAGGGTACCAGATCTGGGCTGCAAAAATCTAGACATTAAATACTGTAGAGGCAGCAAAGAGATCATTTTTCTGTACCTCTTTACTGCCATCTAGTGATTGTATGATTTTTTTTTCTTAGCTCAGATAAAGAAGGCATATTTATGCAAGAAAAAAAACTTTCTCAAAAGAGACTTACTACTAAACATCCTAAGACAGGGGTCTGCAAAGTTGGCTCTTTGAAGACCGGTGGACTTCAACTCCCAGCATAGCTGGCTGGGGAATTCTGGGAGTTGAAGTCCACCGGTCTTCAAAGAGCCAACTTTGCAGACCCCTGTCCTAAGAGATATATGTCACCTGTACCTGTGATGTCACTAGGTCTTAAGCATTTATATACACAGAGAACTTTTTTTTTTCAGGTTGCTTTTTTCTTTATTTTTGGATTTTGGGGGAAAGTGTGTGTTAGGATAATCATCCTGATGTTGGGTTGACAATATATATAAGCCAGGATTCTTAAAGAGTATATGTAACTTTAAGGACTATGTGGAATCTGATTGGCTGTTCTTCCCAGCTCAATCATAAAAAGGCAGCTGGGAACACAGTTCCTTCCCTTTTGTTTTCCTTTGCTTCCTGATTGCCACTGAGGGGAAGCTGAACCTGAAGACGAAAGAAGTATCATTGTTTTGACTGTAAGATAACTGTGTTTTGGTGAAGGACTGTTTATTGTTGGAGGAGTTAGTATCACTGTTTGGAAGAAGTATTTTAGTTACTACAAAAGTAAAAACTGTTTATTTTTTCTACTCTCAGTGTTTGATAGTTATTGTGTGCTAACAGCAACGTATCTCTTGCTGTCCGGTATATTGCACTATTCCACCTTTATTTTCCAACGTTTTTTTTTTTTTACCTCTAACAATGTAGTAAATGTTCTGAAGCTTATAATACATATAGTAAGAGTAAGGTTCTACATTTAGGCAAAAAAAAACCCACCAAAATGCACAGGTACAGTATAGGTGGTACCTTGCTCAATAGTAGTAACTGTGAGAGGGATCTTGGAGTCCTAGTGCAGTGTGCAGCAGCTGCCAAAAAAGCCAACAGAGTTCTTGGCTGCATAAACAGAGGGATAGAATCAAGATCACATGAAGGGTTAATACCACTTTATAATGCCTTGGTAAGGCCACACTTGGAATACGGCATTCAGTTTTGGTCGCCATGATGTAGAAAAGATGTGGAGACTCTGGAAAGAGTGCAGAGAAGAGCAACAAAGATGATTAGGGGACTGGAGGCTAAAACATATGAAGAACGGTTGCAGGAACTGGGAATGTCTAGTTTAATGAAAAGAAGGACCAGGGGAGACATGATAGCAGTCTTCCAATATCTCAGAGGCTGCCACAAAGAAGAGGGAGTCAAACTATTCTCAATAGCACAAGAAGGCAAGATAAGAAGCAATGGGTGGAAACTAATCAAGGGGAGAAGCAACTTAAAACTGAGGAGAAATTTCCTGACAGAACAATTAATCAGTGGAACAACTTGCCTCCAGAAGTTGTGAATGCTCCAACACTGAAAGTTTTTAAGAAGATGATGGATAGCCATTTGTCTGAAATGGTATAAGGTTTCCTGCCTAGGCAGGGGGTTGGACTAGAAGACCTCCAAGGTCACTTCCAACTCTGTTGTTGTATTGTATATATATACAGGTAGTTCTCAACTTACAAGACTTCCTTTAGTGAATGTTAAAGTTACTGCTAATGTAATGTTAATGAAATATTAAAATTACAACGGCACTGAAAAAAGTGACTTATGCCCATTTTTCACAGATATGACCTTTGCTCAGGTGACCAAATTTCAGATGCTTGGCAACTGGTTCATACTTACGACCATTGTCTTATCTCAAGTGTCATGTGATCCCCCTTTGAGACCTTCTGACAAGCAAAGTCAAAGTCACTTTACAACAGGGTTGCTAACTTAACAACCGCAATGATTCACTTAATGACTGTGGCAATAAAGGTCGGGACAAAACTTGGCCATTTGGCTCCACTGTCATAATTTGCAGTAAGTCATATTTAGGTCACAGTTTACCCTACAACTGAAGCAACGTAAGAGGTTATTTTTTTCTTGCTATAGGCAGCCTCTCCTTTCATTATGGTCATTTTCCAGGGCTCTGGCAATGGATGCCTACAGGGAGAACTGCTGCATTGGTTTCAAGGGCTGGCATAAGGATGAACAGCTAACGCATTAATTACATGCAGACAAACAAAACTCGTTATTTTTTTTTTCCTGGGCTCTCCTTTAATTAAAGTTGGAGGCTTATGAAGTGCAACTGTTGATCATGATGCATGAGTTACAGCCCTATCTTAGGACCTGCTTATTCAGCCTGCTATCTTGGGATAATCATTCCTGAACCTGCTTCAACTTCTAATTTGCTTATATGCTCAAGTGATGAATTAGCAGTGGAAATAAGGTGAAAGAAAATGAATTGACCTTGGCAGGATGGAGATTCTTCCTTTTCCTTCCCTTTAGCTAGGGACAGGAGGAGAGAGAAATGTAGTGACTTAAGAATAATCCACTGGTATAAGCCTCTTAGACATCATTAAAACAGCTGAAAATGTGAAAAATTATTTTGGATCCGTGCCACCACATCTATTTATTTATTTGTGGCTTCCAAGCCCAGGCAATGATGTCACTGGAAGGTGGGAGCTGATAGTTTCGACCCTTTCCTTAAGGCAGGGATCAGCAACCTGCGGCTCTGGAGCCACATGTGGCTCTTTCATCCCTCTGCTGCGGCTCCCTGTTGCTCAAAATATGCGTCATAACCGCCATTGCTTCTGTGATCTTCATTGGAGCAATTGCCTATTTTTTTTCATAAGTCTCAAAATAGATAAATGAAAACTTTACAGTAACAGAAGGGAAGGCTGAGTCAACCTTGAGCCTGGTGAGATTCGATCTGCCAAATTGCAGTCAGCCGGCAGTCAGCAGAAGTAGCCTGCAGTACTGCACTCTAACCACTGCGCCACCGTGGCTCAAAGGTGAACTATAAGAAAAAATCCAAGTTACCCAGTTAGCTTTCGATTCAATGTAGCGTATGAACCTAGAAAATTGAGTTATTTTAGAAACACAGTTATGCTGTCAGAACACAGGCATAAAAAATGTAATCTTTAATGTGACAGAAACAGGCTGTAGCTAAACATGTGGAGAATAATCAGTGTTACTTACCCTGTTTCCCTGAAAATAAGAGTTCCCCAGATAATAAGCCCAATTGGGCTTTTGAGCACATGCGCTAAAAAATAAGCCCTCCACTGAAAATAAAACCTCCCTGAAAATATTGCAACACAGCAGCAGCCATGAGGTGACCACGCTCACTGCCTCCTGCACCTCAAAAATAATAAGAACCTCCCTGAAAATAAGGCCAAGCGCTTATTTCGGGGATCAAAAGAAAATAAGAAAATCAGGGAAACTTGGTACTTTTATTCCACGTTGATTTCATTTGTGTTTTAAATTTAGTTAAATTTAATTTTTGTTCTGGCATTACACACTTTTTAAAGTAGTCTCCCCACTCCAATAGATCTGTCAAGACCAGGTGTGATCTTTGGGCCAAAACAATCCATGCATTCCTGTCACATAGCGATTTCTTCCAGTTAGGAACACTCCCAAAATTCTGGAGTCTTCCCGCTGCCATTTCGTGAGGTACTTAAAGAGAAAGTTTTGCCGTTTGAGGTAACATGAACTAAACAGAAATGGATCTGCATACAGCCAGAACATTTCGGTGTCCCTGAGATTATTCATGCTGTGTCGATGATGGGAGAAAATTAAATTTGTCTTCTGAGCAAAACCTTCCTCAATTAGATGTTGGCATCAGAGGAGGAATCTATAAAGCAGGGTGAAAGATTGTGTCTTAAATGGGACCCATGAAGGACCGAAGGCTCGCATTTGGCCAGCTCAGATGCAAATTAACTTTCGCTATTGAACTTGACTGTATGGATTTTAGGACTGTATGGATTATCTCTTCAATTTAGAGGAGCCCTTGCAAACTGGACTGTAACAGTATGGTCCCTGATCAACCTTGGGACTGAAACCAACCTGCCACAATTATAAAGTTGATCATTTGTTACTGTAAGAACATTTGCAAAAAGCGCTGTGCAATCAGCTACTCAACGTCTGGATTGTATCCCTGGCATTATCTGCTTTCCAGAAAAAGTTGCAACGGGTATTTTTATGTTCATTGTTATTGTGAGCCACCAAGGGTGTGATTATCAGAATATAAATCTGATAAACAAATATTGGAAGAAATGTCCATCTGGGTTCAGTTCCAAGTGGGGAGAAAGACACTGGAAACATGGAGGCTGCTTGGAAAGATGGTTTAACGATGGACAGGACCACCACATGGTTTGAGATCCTGGGCAAAATGGGAAGAGATGCTGAGAGTGGCTGGGTTTTATGTCCTCTGTTGGGCTTTGAATTTGAGCTTGTGTTCTGATTGGTTGTCAGACAACCAATGGGCCATGCAGGAGTACCTTTGTAGGTTGTCTTTTGAATCCCACGCTTGGTTGAGCCTTGCTGGATGATGATGTAATGAAAGGGCTTTGGGCAATTCCTCCTATGGGTCCGCCTGAAGGAGGTAAATCTTTGTTATGTAGAGTAGACTGGCTCAGGCCTTAATGGTCCATTGACAAAGGGGGGCAAGGTTACACATCCCAGTTGACTGGAACCTGGGGTCCCGATATTTCCAGGATCTAGGCCCACTCTCACTTCACACAGTCAACAGTACTGGGAGTTATGCCTTTCTGATTTGTGGACTCGTCTGAATTCTTCCGTGTGTGTCGTGGGGCTCAGATCTGAGCAGAAAGTTAAATACCAAACTATTTCAGCCCTGCAGGACCCAAAGGTGAGCATCTCAGGCAAATTCCTTTTTGTGTACCCTTTTATTAGAGACCTGTGTCGTACATTTGAGAGAATTTAAAAATATATTGGCGAAGTGAGTTAAGTTGACCTTTCAATATTAACTGAGATTTGTTTTCCTTAAACTCTAATGAGAGCTATAAAAGAAATGAGAATGTCAGACTAGAGCCGTGATGGCGAACAGGTGGCACAGATGGCAAGAGGAGCCCTCTCTGCAGGCACACGAGCCGTCTCTCAGCTCAGCCCCACAGCGCATGCGCACACACCTCCCACTGGCCAGCTGATTTTCGGGTCTCTGCGGCGCATGCATGCGAATGCATGTGCATGTGTGGGATGGGGGTCGCGTGTGCATGTGATGGAGCATGGGAGGGTACAGCTCCACCCCACAGCCCATTTTTGGTTCCAGGAGGTTGCAGGGAGGCCTACTAGGCCCAAAATGGGCCACGGGGGTGTATGTCGCGCATGCATGCACAGGAGAGCAGGGGTCATGGAGGGGTATCATGCATGCATTGCATTATGGATGTGGCCATGCGTGCGTGCTAGTGCGCACACACACATTTGGCACACAAGGACAAAAAGGTTAGCTATCGCTGGACTAGAACTTGGTATTTGAGTTCAGATCCCAGTTCATGCTGGTTGCCTCCCTCATTCTAGCCACCTAGATTGTAGAATTATGGAGGATGTTTTAATGGAAGGCAACAACTAGGCACCCCATAGCTCCTTGGGTGAACGATGCTCTGGAAATAAATAGCATAAAGCTTAGGCTACAAATACTCCTCAACTTAACAACAGTTTGTTTAGCAACCGTTCAAATTTACAACAGCACAGAAAAAAAGTGACTTATGACCGTTTTTGCACGCTTACAACCATTGTACCGTCTCCATGGGCACGTGATCAAAATTCAGATGCGTTGGCAACTGACTCATATTTACGACGGTTGCAGTGTCCCGGGGTTATGTGATCACCTTTAGCGACCTTCAGAGAAAGCAAAATCAATGGGCATTCCAGGTTCACTTAACAATCGTGTTACTAACTTAACAACTGCAAGGATTCACTTGTCAACTATGGGAAGTCAGGTCGTAAAATGGGGCAAGATTCACTTAACAAATGTTCCCTTAGCAACATACATTTTGGGCTCAGTTGCAGTCGTAAGTCGAGGACTACCTGCCCATTTGGTACCCGCCGAATGCCGGATTCCCTTGATTTACTTGCCTAAGAAATTGCTCAGCTGCTGTCCTGAGTCAAGAATCACCGGCTTTCAAAAGAACCCTAATCCGATGCCGAATTTAATGAAAGCCTTGCGTGTTGTGTGTCATTGTGAAATGTGATGCTGACAGCACTGACTCAAATGAAACATTTCTATTGAGCTTAAAGTGCACTGGGAGTGTTTTTTCTCTCCATCCCATTACATAGTCAAAAGTTCACGAGCTCCGGGATCATCATCATTCCTGGAAACCATCTGTCATAAATTGACAGCTCACAAAAGTGCCCTTGAATGAGCTAATTCCAAGGGATGAGCGCTCAGCAACATCCGGCAGAGTCTCGGACTGACCTTGGGAGCTGGGAGTTGAGCCTGGTTCATCCAGATGGAGAACCAGCGGACAGATCCAGAACTGGGACGTTGTCTTTTTTAAAAAAAGGCCATGGAAATTGTAAGCCGCCAGGAGTTAAGCTCAAGCAATGCTGGCTAAGAGGTAGCCTCTTCTTACCTGCCAGTTGCACAGTAACTTTCCTAGCTGGCTTCCCACAAACAAACATGGAATCTGGAGGAAGCCGTATTCACATCACAACGGCGTGATTCACTTAACAACTTCAATGTTTCACTCAACTGTGGCGCAAAAAGGTCATAAATTGGTGCAAAACTCATTTAACAACTGGAAATTGTGGGCTCAAGTGTGGTCATAAATCAATGATTTCCAGAGGACTCTCGATAACCTCGTTATATTATCAGGCCTGAGGCTCCCAAGGAACTGGAGATACATTTGTTAAGTGAATCTTGCCCCATTTTACGACCTGACTTCCCATAGTTGACAAGTGAATCCTTGCAGTTGTTAAGTTTTGATGGTTCCATTGTGGAGAAGCCATTCGTATCTGACCTTCGCCTTAAGTGTTTGTTTATTTATCTTTGAATGTGGGGTTTTTTTACATCTTTATTTCTTTATTTTTATGTTTGTTATTTTATTTGATGGTTGCCCAGAACTGATTTTTGTAAAACGAGCAGTGACACTATTTGATAAATAAGTAAAGTTTGAGGTGACTTTTCTACTTTTTATTACCTGGTGGGAAAGGAGGGGTGGAAACCTTTCATTCAAACCGAGGTTTAACCAATAAAGGAGAATATTTGTAGCTCAGGTTTGAACTGAGGGGTCCTTGGTGTTCTCTTGAGCTTGCTTGTTTTTTTCAGAGGTGAGTTGCTCCCGGTTCGGCCCTGTACAACCGAACTGGTAGTGGTATTTCGGCCTGGGTTGCAGAACTGGCAGCGACCCAGGCTGGCCATGCCCCCGAACCGGTTCCCCGGTCGCTGTTGCTGTTGCTGGAATGTTGTTTATTTTTTATTTTTTATTTATTTTATCGAATTTATACCCCGCCCTTCTCCTTGTTAGGACCCAGGGTGGCGCACAGGCATTATTAAAACCACAATAAAACAATATACATCGTTAAAAACATATTAAATTATTAAACCCGTGCTAAAAAACCCACTTAAAACCCTGCCTAATTACAATTTATACATAAAAAGTCAGAAACGGGGGGCTATGCTAGGCCGGCCTGTTGGAATAGAAATGTCTTAAGATGTTGGTGGAAGAGGCGGAGGTCCGAGAGCGTAGGTCGGGGGGTAGGTCGTTCCAGAGGGCAGGGCCCATCACAGAGAAGGCCCTTCCCCTGGGTGTCGCCAACCGGCATTGCCCGGCCGACGGCACCCGGAGAAGACCCTCTCTGTGGGAGTGGATCGGACGAAGGGATGTATGGGGCGGGAGGCGGTCTCGTATATAGCTAGGCCCCGAGCCATGGAGTGATTTGAAGCGCGCAGTTCACTATAAATTGTTTTGTACATGCGAACAACATACAGCGAACAGCCAAGCATGCAGCATTCGAACAGCGAAGCATGCCCGAAGCGAACTGGTAGTAAAGCCAGGAGCAACGCACCTCTAGTTTTCTTGCAGACATGTCATTACCCTAGCACTGATTATGTTACCTAGTTAGGGTAATGAAACGTCTTCAAGAAAACAAGCAGGCTCAGAGAGCACCAAGGACCCCTCAATCTAAGTTGCTCACTGATGATATGGAGGGTCCTCACACAAGAGCAACGTAGATTTCATTCAATGCGAATGAAATCTACAAAGTAAAGTTGTGTAGCCAATGTTCTCTTTCTATTAATAATCCAAATGAGAATTTAAAGGCAATTTGGCGGTAAGACCCTGGACTATGCTCAAAACTCTCAGGGCCTGGAGGTTGGACACAGCTCTACTAGGGATCCCATTTTCATGTACAGATAATCCTCGACTTACAGCAGTTCATTTTAGTGACCGTTCAAAGTTACAGTGGCACTGAAAAAGTGACTTGCGATCATTTTTTAAAAGTTACGACCTTTGAGGCATCCCCATGATCTTGTGATCAAAATTCAGATGCTTGGCAACTGGCTCATTGTTGTTGTTGTTATTATTGTTGTTGTTGTTGTTGTTGTTGTTGTTATTATTAGTTTGATTTATATAACCGCACCCTCTCCCCAAAGGCACCCGGGGCGGTGCACAGGAAATTAAAAACCACATAATATCACAAATATAAATAATTAAAACCGAATTAAATAAATTATCCCTGTGCTAAAAATTTAAAAGTATTAAAACATTAACCCCATCTAAAACCCAATTAAAACAATTTAAGGTACAGACTGTAGGCTAGGTAAATAGCTTAGGCCAAACCGGCCTGATGAAACAAGAGAGTCTTTAATTTCTGGCGCATGCACTATCCCAAGGTCATGGGACCCCCTTTTGCAACCTATTCAGCTAAAATCAACGGGGAAAGCCAGATTCACTTAACAAGTGTGTTACTAACTTATCAACTGCAATGATTCACTTAGCAACAATAGCAAGAAAGGTGGTGAAATGGGGCCAAACTCACTTAACAAGTGTCTCGCTTAACAATAGAAATGCTGGGTTTGATTGTGGTCATAAGCCGAGGACTACCTGTTTATTTTGGACGGGTGAAAGTCTACACTAAGCAGCAACTCCTTGCCTCCTTTGATGGGATGGCATTTTCCCATTGAGAGAAACCCTGGACTGGAAGTGCAGTGTGGGAGATTCACAGAGGCCCAGAGAAACTTCTCTGTGACTAGGAAAATTCACAGGTCAAGATCCTGATCCTGCCTTTCTGGCTCCTTGTTTCCCAGCAGTGAAAGCAGCATAATTTTATGCAGCATGATTTTGGGGTGGCTCGGTGGCTAAAGATGCTGAGCTTATGATCAAAAAAGTCAGCAGTTCAGTGCTTCGAATCCCTAGCGCTGCGTAAGGGAGTGAGCTCCCGTTACTTGTCCCAGCTTCTGCCAACCTAACAGTCTGAAAGCACGTAAAAATGCAAGTAGAAAAATAGGGACCACATTTGGTGGGAAAGTAACAGCGTTCTGTGTGCCTTCGGCATTTAGTCATGCCAGCCACATGACCACGGAGACGTCTTCGGACAGCGCTGGCTCTTCAGCTTTGAAATGGAGATGAGCACTGCCCGCTAGAGTTGGGAACAACTAGCACATATGTGCAAGGGGAACCGTTACCTTTTTTACCGCATGAGATGCAGCATTGGTGAAATGGTTCATTCGTCCCCTAAGGATCCCGCTAGCATCCAGGCTATTTATCCAAGTAACTTTTGCTTATCCTCTGAAAAAAATATCTGCCTAGAAAAAGACAAGTTTAAACCTCAAGCAAGCCGCTCGTTTGGCACTGCAGTTCATAGCTGTCAAGTTCATATGCACTTTATGCTGAAAGTAGCCCTTTTCAATTTCCTGAATAGAGTGCTTAAGCTACCCACATGGCAGCTTCCAATCACAGGGCAACAAAGGCTCCAGCCAGGCGCCTCTGGATGAGAATGTAACAAAATCCACGTGGCAAGTCAACACTTCAGAGGAAAGGCACCTGCAGCCCTCTAGCGACTGCTTGTGGGATCACCACCCACAGATCCATCTCTTACTGAGCCCATCCTCAAGTTCCTCTCCATGGAGATTGAAGAGGCTACAATCTATGCACCAGACTGGGCAACGACAGGGATTCTTTCTGAACATTCTCCTCCTGCGTCTTCAGCTCTTCTCCATCGTAGTTGCCTTTGAGAATGGACAGTCTCTGGCTGAAGGGTTTAGGGTCATAGTAAATAACAAAGTTGTAAAGGACGGATGCTAAAACCGCGCCAATTAAGGGGCCTACCCAGAAGATCTGTAAGGAAAGATCAAAGATAAATCAGCACAAGGATAACTTCTCATCAGTTGACCTAAATAACAATCCTATTTGTTCCAAAGCCAGGACAGGAGCTCCGAGCCAAAGCTGCTACACCTTCAGGAGTCCAACTGAAGTGAATTGAACCTAAGTTACTATAGATCACATTACTTTATCTCATGGTTCTCCAAGATTTAACTCCTTTTCCCTGCCTTGGAATCAGAAACCAGGTCACTACAGCTTTTAACATCTACAATCAGGATCACAGCTGGCATGGTCAGAAAAGTCAAGATGACGGCAACAATGATGAATGAAGCTTTGCCTTAATTTTTTTATGTGCACCATATATGCCCAGGAGGGCGAACCTATGGCACACATGCCCCAAATGGCACCCAAAGCCACGTCGCCCAGCATGTGCTGCATTGCCTGTTTGTCTTCCAGGTTTCTGGCGCGCATGTGATTGTGACTATTAGCTGCCTGAAAACTGGCATGTGCATGCACACCAGCCAGCTGATCATCAGGCGCACATGTGCACTAGAACGCAAAAGTCTGGCTTTTCTGGAGCACAGTCCCAACGAGCGCATGCATGTTCCGCATGACTTTTTTGGCACTTGGTGCCGAAAAGGTTCACCATCACTGATATATGCAATACGTACAAAAACTGGGTAGAGCTTCCATCACTATTGTGACTGTTGTCTTGACTTTTTTTGATTGTGATCTGTAGACATTCCTGACAAGGACTGTTATGTCCTGTCATGTGAATCAACCCACCTCTTCCAATGTTGTGACATCTTCTGTGGAAAGCTGCTCTAGAACTGAGTAGCGATCCATGGGAGTGAGATAGCTATGTATCAGAGATAGACAGCTTATCCTATCTAAAGACAGATACAAATTAAGATAAGATGGACCATGTAAATAAAAGCTGGGGGGAAATGGAATGTATCTGTCCCGTTTTATGAATCCTTTCAGCAAAATGCTGAAGTACACCAAAGATTTTCACACAACGAGGACTTGAAATTCGCCACTAAGTAAAAACAAAAAGCTCTGGCGTATGACACAATGATCTAGACCAGAAATGTCAAATTCATGGCCCACGGACCAAATGCATCATGTACTGGCCACGCCCACCCCTGGTTTAGCGAAGGGGGGAAATGATGCGATACATCATGTGACAATGACATGACGACATGAGTTTGACACCCCTGATCTAGACCATTTCTCAAACTTAGCAACTTCAAGATGTGTGGGTTTCAACTCCCAGAATCCTCCAGCCAGCAACGGTGAAGTCCACAGATCTTAAAGATGCCACGTTTGAGAAACACTGGTCTGGATGGACCGTGTCTTCTTGGCAAGATCAAAGTCAGGAAACGTTCAAACTCCCATTCCTGAAGATTCCCCAGAGTCAAAATTCAGTATCAAATAGAGCACCGGTTTTAACTGGGGGAAGCTAAATTTAAATGCCTGCTGACTGAGTTTGGCTTTAAGCTCCTTTAAGGAGAGCTGGATATGCAAAGCGGGAAGGGCCTGCTTTAAAGCCATAAGCTACTATTGAGGTTAAAATGGAAGTAAATGACAAGAAAATACAGGGAAGTTAGATCTACAACTCCCTTCTCCACTTAGTTCTGTCCTTACATTTTCCATCTTAATTCATCCCTTCCTGGAAACTTCCAAGGTCAGAAACCTCTGTGAATAACCACATCTGCAACTAGAACCCTGCCAAGTTGGTGGCAGGCAGCTTGAGTATGTTGCTCCTAGGTGGCTCTACATTAAGCAAAACCGAGTAATCACCTAGGACAGGGGATCAGCAATCTGCGGTTCTGGAGCCGCATGTGGCTCTTTCATTCCTCTGCTGCAGCTCCCTGTATCTGGTCAGTTCCACAATTGATAGGGCTTTCAGTTAGGACAGGCAGAAGGAAAAGGACGCCACATTAGGAGGAGATTCTATGGTGGGGGAACTTCCAGTTGGGTCCAGAATTGAATGGGGGGGGGGCTTCTGGTTAGGACCCTTGTGGTTCTTTGAGTGTTTAAGGTTACCAACCCCTGGCCCAGGAGGAAAAGGCTAGGAAGGGAAAACTAAAAAAAGAAAGCTATGCTGTTAGCGCCATGCCTCTCTTAAAGCCAGCCTATTGCCTGAAAAGACTGTAGGGCTTCTCTGTCAATAATGATGGAAGATTTAACTGCTAACCCAGTTAGCTTTTGCATGTGGAATGGGGAGGGGTGGGAGAGATGTAGACCATCCCATTTCTGACTCAAGCAGGAACATTTTTTAGGCAGCTCTGTTGCTATGACTTGAAAGGAAGTCAACCTGGCCTAAGGGGGAAAAAAATCAGGGTTTGTCTTTTGTGATAGAAATGTTCTAGGCATGACATGGAACCAAACCTCCAGGAGTAAGAGAGAGCCTGTTTGTAGCCCTTCTAGGAAGTAAGGATATGTGTTTTCTTTTAAAGCAATCACTTGATTTATGTGCTGGTTGTTTTTTTTTACTGCTAGCAACCACGCAGATCACCACCAGAGGGCAGCAAAGATTTATAGGGAGTTTTGTATCTCTTTGCTGCCACTCATAGGGCAAATCAGGAATGCCCTGGCCCACAGCTGGTAACCCTATTCTTCATGCCAGCAACTGAAGCTATTTATGCAACAGGCAGGATGTTGCCTTCTCTGACTTTAATCTTAGGAACTGGATGAGACCAAAACTGGTCTGCCATATGCAAGCAGAAGATGGCTATCAATTCCCAGCTTTGTTGCTAGTCTGAGTTACAGTTAAGATCAGGGGTGGGTTCCGGCTTCTTTTACTGCCAGTTAACTCAGGGACACACTTGGGGTGTGCGCACATTTGATACACGCTACGCGTGCATGTGCAGTAGTGAAAAATGCTTCTTCGCATGCACAGAAGCAAAAAACAAGATGGTGGCGCTTATGGCACTGCGATACAACCAATTCGGGGCCATATGTGGCTGAGTTACTATCAAACCAGTAGGAACCCACCTCTGGTTAAGATGTCTAAACAAAGTCCTGATCAGTAAGAGGCTTTTGTGGAAAGTAGTTCTGAGAAGCATTGCAGGCTTGCTACTTAAAATCCCCCCTAAATATCTGCCAGTAAGTCCTTGCAGATGGCTACAGAAAGTCAAGCAGCACTCCATGGGAGGTTCAAAGAAGCTTGTGGACTTGTAATACAGAATGGTCATTTTTGGTTTTAATAATCCCAGACCAGTGCTGTTGCTCCTTGGGTTCAGAGTGCATACAATTAAATCCTACTGATAGTTAGGCTTTGAGGGTCTGGCCAATTGGGTAATTCTTTACCCCACTTTTCTTCCACCTACACCCTGGAATAATGGGGAGGGGGAAGGATACAGAAAGAAGAGGGTTTTACCCACTGCTGATGAAAATCCCCAGTTATGACAGCAGGACCAAAGGTTCTGGCTGGATTCATGGAGCATCTGGTGTAGTAATGCTAGAAACGGGAAATCAGAAGAAAGGATTAGGAAAGGCAGCTCTTGCGGAAGTCCCATGCTCTCGTTCAATGTTGCACTTCCATCAAAAGATTCATTTTTTTCTCACTGTAGTCCAAACAACTACAGGTAGCCCTCGACTTACGACCACAATTGAGCCCAATATTTCTGTTGTTAAGTGAAATGTGTGTTCAGTGAGTTTTACCCCACTTTACGACCTTTCTTGCCCCAGTTATTAAGTGAATCACTGCAGTTGATTAGTTAGTAACATGGCTCTTAAGTGAATCTGACTCCACCCCCCATTGACTTTGCTTGTCAGAAGGCTGCAAAAGGGGATCATGTATGCTTGGGACACTGCAAGCGTCATAAATATGAACCAGTTGCCAAGCGTCTGAATTTTGATCACATGGTCACACAGATGCTGCAAAGGTCATAACTGCTAAAATCGGGCGTAAGTCTCTTTTTACAGTGCCGTTGTAACTTTGAACAGTCACTAAATGAACTGTTGTAAGTCGAGGACTACCTGTAGAGTGTTGGGATGGAATCAGAGGTGGTATTCAGCCAGTTCTGAGAGGTTCTGGAGAACCAGCAGCTGAAAGTTTGAGTAGTTTGGAGAACCGGCAAATAGGCTGGCCCCGCCCCTGCTGCCTCCCAGCTCATCTTCTTTTGTTGCCCTGAACAGGAGAACGGAGCTGGAAAGCAGGTTAGTGGGGTGGGAAGGGAAGAGGGGTTTTGCAGTAACCTTCCCCTGCCGCTCCCACAAAGCCACACCCACAAAGCCACACCACGCCCACAAAGCCACGCCCACAGAACCAGTAGTAAAAAGAATTGAATCCCACCGCTGGATGGAATCCATATAGAACAAGAGACTGGCGGAAAATGCTTGGGTAGCTTTCTGGTCTTCAACGTCCAGTTGAAGACTGGACGTTCTTTGGTTCAAGCAGCCACTCCTAGTGTCCTTTCCTCTAAAATAGGGGTGTCAAACTTGCATCATCTTGGCAGCATCACGTGATGTACTGGGACTTTCCGCCCCCTTCGCTAAACCAGGCGGTGGCGGGGCCAGCATGTGACGCTACCGGCCTGCGGGCCGTGAGTTTGCCGGCCTAGCGTAACCTCCATTACTGACTCCTAGATAGTTTTAAATTTGGGATTTTTAATTCGGTTTTAGCACAGGATTTTATTAGAATATGTTTTTTAAATTTTTATTATGTTTTGTATGTATTTTAACATTCCTGTGCGCCGCCCTGGGTCCGCTTGGAGAAGGGCGGGGTATAAATATAATAAAATATAAAAATATAAATATAGTTTGACACCCCTGCCTTAGATTGTCTCTTTTGCTTGAGGCAGGCTGTGGTCTGGGTGAAATATTTGCCCAACAAGGGTCTGCTGTGAGCTTTGTGATGTCAGTTGTGCATCACACCACTCACTGTAGTGAGATTATCTGTGAACACAGTTGTAAAAACTTAGAACGTTGAATTGCCGTCGGATCCGCTAGCTAATTTCAAATGTTCTCCCGAAAACATCCCCCCCCCCCCCCCCCGATATGTTTGCATTACACATGGGCAAACTTTGCAGCCAGGAAAAGCCCAGTCCAACTGCACCCACCTCGTGGTGTTTACCAGGCGGTTGAAACAATATCTGTTGCCTTATTCCTTTCTTCCTGGTTTTTAAGAGTTCTCAGCGTTATCTGGCTAATGCTGGCTTGGGCGAATTCTGTCTTTTATTTCCAACATTGATTTTTATTTTGCTTTGAATGCCTATTCCCTTCAAAGGGCCCTCTCTATCATTTTAAAAGCTTGCCTCTAGCATTTTAAACAAAAGGAATCAACACCTGTCTTCCTTAGGGCTCTCAGGTGTGGGCTTTCCGCTCTCAAGTAATCGTCAGCCAGTTCTGCTAGGTCTACTCTTGCACTTATCTTTCTCAGCGTCTCTTAATTTACTCACCCCAACCAAGTGACCCAGGGCAACCGAGAGGCCAATGATGACAGCAGGGGAGCCCGTACTGCGCCGGGTATCTGTGGATGCAAAATAACACAGAACCAACTGTAGGGTCAAGATGAGCTCAACTGCAACAGCTTGTCCACTTGAAATATGGATGTTCACCTAGGGCAGAGAAGGAAGCATTGTGAAGGAGACGTTAACCATATGGCTGGCATCTTCTCTGCCTGGAAAAAAGGATTATGATGTAGGTTTTAGGTTACGCGAATGCAGGATCCCCTACAGTTCAATCCGAGCACTTTGTTATAAACAGCAGAATCCTTCTCATGCCAACACGTCGTTGGGGATTCCCTCCTACCTCAACATTGATGGGGAGAACCCTGAAGGATGCATATTTCTGTGCAGGTGGCTCCAGATGGAAAAACGTTTGACTTTAACAGCTGGCTTTTATATTTCTCCAATAGGGAATGCCAGCAGTCATCCCTGATCAGCTGAAAAGGACTCTAAACTTTCCTCTCTTTTTTAAGTTATAAAACAAAGTTTTCCAGCTTCTGGCAAATGTCTGCTCCGGGGGTCATATTAAGGCTGAGCCCTGCTGTGATCACATCCCTCCAGTTCTCATGACTGTTTGCCTTTCGAGACCAGCAAACCAGAGTCCTTCTGCTGTGCTCAAAGACCATTCCTTCCGCTTTTCTTGCCATTATCTGGGTGTGGCTCAGAGGTGGTATTCTGCCGGTTTGCACTGGTTCAAGCGAACCGGTAGTGGTGGCAACGTGAGGCTCCATCCGCCCACCCTGATACCATCACACACGATCTGCGCATGCGCACGTTCCCACTACTGAACCAGTAGCGAAGATAAGAGGATCTCATGCCTGGTGCAGCTGTGTCTACAGAGAGGAGTATAGTGATGGCTAACCTTTTTGTTGTTGCGTGCTGAAAGCACACTTGCCCCCGCAGCCATAATGCAATGTGCACGTGATACCCCCCAGCCCCCCAGCGCCGCGCATGTGCGTGCAACGCCCTCCCCAAGTGCATATGCGTACGAACCCCCAGCACTCCCCACGTGACCACCACACTCCCCCCACCACACACACCTAGTTTTGGGCCTAGTATGGAGACTCCTGGGACCAAAAATGGACCGGGGGGCACCTCACCCCTCCCCTGTACTCCCCCCTCCCCAACGCATGCACACGTGACCCCCTCGTGCCCTGTGCATGTGCACGCAACCACCACAGACACACACACACACACTCGGCTCCCATGTGTGCAACTGAAAATCAGCTGGCCGGTGGGAGGCACCCACACATGCGTGGTGGAGCTGAGCTGGGGCAACGGCTTGCGTGCCCACAGAGAGGGCTCTGCATGCCACCTGTGGCACGCGTGCCCCAGTGGTGGGTTTCTGCAGGCTCGCACCTACTCGCGAGAGCCGGTTGGTGAAATTTAGAGAACCGGTGAGAGGGGGTTCCACCGGCATACCTGGAAGTAAATCTGGCCTGCCGCTGCCAGTGACCCAACGGGAAGGAAAGGAAAGGAAAGAAAGAAAGAAAGAAAGAAAAAAAGAAAGAAAGAAAGAAAGAAAGAAAGAAAAAAGAAAGAAAAAAGAAAGAACGAAAGAAAGAAAGAATGAATTTATCATCACAATTGAGTCCAAAATTTTGGTTGCTAAGCAAGAGCGTTGTTAAATGAGTTTCACCACATTTTAAAAGGTGGCCACTCCCACCCTGTCACATGACTGCCAAGCCACGCCCACAAAATAGGCCACACCCACAGAGTAGGTTCTAAAAAATTTGAAACCAACCACTGGCGTGCCCTTAGCTTCGCCATCACGGGCCTAGTATGATATTGCTTGTAATAAGAAATCTTTATTCCTCTTAGACAGGACAACTGTTTTTAATAGACTCTCTTCTCTTGTAGCTGCGAAATATTCCTATCCCAAAAGCATAGTCCAAATTCAGAGCGGCTGAAGTGTGAAATTAATTCTTGACATCTGACAAGAAAATGAAAATTGAGATTAACTATGGATTATCAAAAGGTGAAGGTTTGGGAAAGAAACAAAAGGGAAAAATATTGACATATCCCTCTTTGGATGTCTTGAAGTTAGGTGGAGCCAGAGGCTCCGGTCCTAGCTACAAATTACAATACAATACAATACAATAGCAGAGTTGGAAGGGACCTTGGAGGTCTTCTAGTCCAACCCCCTGCCTAGGCAGGAAACCCTATACCAGCGATGGCGAACCTTTTTGGGCTCACGTGCCATAAGTGGGGGGAGTGCAGGGGGGTCGTGCACGGGCGTGCCACACCCATAATGTAATGCATGACCCCCCCAGTGCGCATGCACGCACTACAGACCTGACCTCCCATTTTTTGCATGCTCTTTTCGCTCTCCCCAGGCTCAAGAGGCTTTTCGCTCTCCCCAGGCTCCAGAGGGAGGCCCTCTGGAGGATTCATGAACTTCCCTGAAGCTGCCAAGCACACAAAATGACGCACCGCTGAAACCGGAAGTGACATCCGATTTACTTGGAGCATCATTTTGAGTGGTCCGGAGGCTTAAGGGAAGCCTCCTGAAGGTCGCTGAAACCCCCGGACCACTGAAAATGACGCTCCAAGCAAATCGGACGTCACTTCCGGTTTCAGCGGTGCGTCATTTTGTGTGCTCGGTGGCTTCAGGGAACTTCATGACGCCTCCAGAGGGCCTCGGGGGACGGACGGACGAGGGAGGCTCTTTTCACCCTCCCCAGGCTCCTATAAAGCTTCTGGAGCTGACAAGGCACCGCTTTGTGTGCCCTAACAAATGGCTCCACGTCCCACCTGTGGCCCGTGTTCCATAGGTTCGCCATCACGGTCCTATACCATTTCGGACAAATGGCTATCCAACATCTTCTTAAAGACTTGCCATGTTGGGGCATTCACAACTTCTGAAGCTGTTCCACTGATTAATTGTTCTAACTGTCAGGAAATTTCTCCTCAGTTCTAAGTTGCTTCTGTCCTTGATTAGTTTCCACCCATTGCTTCTTGTTCTGCCCTAAGGTGCTTTGGAGAATAGGTTGACTCCCTCTTCTTTGGGGCAACCCCTGAGATATTGGAACACTGCTATCATGTCTCCCCTAGTCCTTTTTATTAAACTAGACATACCCAGTTCCTGCAACTGTTTTTCATATGTTTTAGCCTCCAGTCCCCTAATCATCTTTGTTGTTCTTCTCTGCACTCTTTCTAGAGTCTCCACATCTTTTTTACATTGTGGCAACCAAAACTGAATGCGGTATTCCAAGTGTGGCTTTACCAAGGCATTATAAAGTAGTATTAACACTTCACGTGATCTTGATTCTATCCCTCTGTTTATGCAGCCTAGAACTATGTTGGCTTTTTTGGCAGCTGCTGCACATGGCTGGCTCATACTTAAATGGTTGTCCACTAGGATTCCAAGATCCCTCTCACAGTTGAGGTACTACTTATGAGTAAGGTACTACCTATACTGTACCTGTGCATTTTGTTTTTCTTGCCTAAATGTAGAACCTTACTTTTTTCACCATTGAATTTCATTTTGTTAGATAGTGCCCAATGTTCAAGTTTGTCAAGATCCTTCTGTATCTTAAGCCTATCTTCTGGAGTGTTGGCTATTCCTGCCAGCTTGGTGTCATCTGCATTTGATGAGTTCCCCGTTTATCCCCTCATCCAAATCATTGATGAAGATGTTGAAGAGTATTGGGCCTAAAACAGAGCCTTGTGGTACTCCACTGCATACTTCCTTCCATGTTGATGCAGTTCCATTGAGGACTACACATTGGGTGTGGTTGGTCAGCCAGTTATGAATCCATCTGGTGGTGATGCTGTCTAACCCACATTTTTTCTACTTTATCTAATAGTAGGTTATGGTCTACTTTATCAAATGCCTTGCTGAAGTCCAAGTAAATTATATCGACAGCATTCCTCTGGTCCACTTTGTTGTCACTTTGTTGAAGAATGCAATAAGATTGGTCTGGCATGATCTGTTTTTGACAAACCCATGTTAGCTTTTGGCTATTACTTTGTTTACTTCTAGGTGTTTGCTAATTCGTTGCTTGATTATCTTTTCCACAATCTTCCCTGGTATTGAGTTCAGGCTGATAGGTCTATAGTTTCCTGGATCTATTTTTTCCCCTTTTTTTGAAGATGGGAACCACATCAGCTCTTTTCCAGTCTTCTGGAAGTTCCCCGGTGCTCCAGGATCTCTGAAAGATATAGCTCAGTGGTTCTGAGATCTTGTCTGCCAGTTCCTTCAGAACCTTGGGGTGTAATCTATCTGGTCCTGGTGATTTGAACTCGTCCAGGGCAGACAGATGCTCACTTACCATTTTCTTCCCTATTTCAATTTGTGTTCCTAATCTGATTTTTGTGGTGTTGTTTTTGGTTGGTTGGACTGTATTTTCCCTTTGTGTAAAGACAGATGCAAAAAGTGAGTTAAATAGTTCTGCTTTCTCCCTGTTGCTTCTCATCTTCTTGCCATTTTCTCCCAGCAGTGTACCAATTGTTTCCTTAACCTTTTCCTTGTTTTTAACATGTTGGAAGAAGCTTTTTTTTGTTATTTTTTACTTTTGTGGCAAGCCTTTCTTCATTGCGAGCCTTAGCTTTCCTCACTTCATCTTTACAGTTGAAAGTGACTTTTTTGAAAGTCACAATTGAAAGTGACTTTTCAAAGCATCCGCCGTAATAATCAGAAGCTACTTGTTTATAACATTTATTCTATTTTTCCTCTAAACCTTTTCTTCTTTTTTTGCACTTTACGGTTTTATTTCCTTCTCCCCCACCCTTCTTTTAGTTTGTATACATTTTTTACTCATTTCAGCTTAATGCTAGTATAGAATAAAAAAAAAAATAGGTTTGCTGCTATGTAGTTTAAGATATTAACCGAAGGCTAAACCCTCTGGTCTAGCCATTTATCAAACACTGCATCCTCTCACCCTCATTGACTGCCCACATTAAAAGCAGGATTGATAGATGTTTTCCCACTAGATGTGATATTTGCTGGGGGAAGAATGTTTATGCAATGTTTATGCAGATTGGGCATCATTAGCATTTCAGATTTTAAAGATTTGCTATTACCTCAAAGTACAGTGTCATATATAGAATAGAATAGAATAGAATAGAATAACAGAGTTGGGAGGGACCTTGGAGGTCTTCTAGTCCAACTCCCTGCCTAGACAGGAAACCCTATACCATTATCATTAAACTAGACGTACCCAGTTCCTGCAACCGTTCTTCATAAGTTTTAGTCTCCAGTCCTCTAATCATCTTTGTTGCTCTTCTCTGCACTCTTTCTAGAGTCTCCACATCTTTTCTACATCGTGGCGACCAAAATTGGATGCCGTATTCCAAGTGGGGCCTTACCAAGGCATTATAAAGTGGTATTAACCTTTCACGTGATCTTGATTCTATCTCTGTTTATGCAGTCTAGAACTGTGTTGGCTTTTGTGGCAGCTGCTGCACACGGCTGGCTCATATCTAAATGGTTGTCCACTAGGACTCCAAGATCCCTCTCACCGTTACTACTATTGAGCAAGGCACCACCTGTACCTGTGCATTTTGTTTTTCTTGCCTAAATGTAGAATCATGCATACTGTCAGGCACAAGTGACCAGATCCACATGTGTAGTGTTCAAATACCTTTGCTGTATTCTGCCTATAATAACAAATCTCCACAGACTGCTTGCCTTCCCTTGGGAACAGAGAGAGAAGATCCCTTGGAGCTTGGGGAAGGGGTGTCTGTGTGTCAGTCCTGGATCTCTTACATCTGTGCGGCAACTCAAGGCTAATTCCCTGCTTCATCCCTCCTTCCTTTTGCCTGGGGGTTTCCCAACAGATACCGATTTAGTTTGTCGTAGTTTTTCAGAAGCTCCTTGGGTTATAAGCAAAGAAAATATTGAAGTGAGGTGGGAGGTATTGAATGATGGATGCCGACTAATCCTTGTCCAAATATAAAAATCTCAGTGGCTTAGTGTCCTTGGCGGTGTTGTTGCTGCTTTTCATACAGCTGATTCTGGGGCTTTCCTCACTATTGACACCAGGTATTCTCCACCCTTTCTTAAATCCACAGAAAAGAAATAATGGATGTGATCATGGCCAATCCGTATCCTGTTGTGATTTGTTGCTGAATTATATCGTCCTGATTAGGCACATGCAGTATGGGACCTTTTCATTCTACTGTTTCAGTACTTCAGCCTGTGCCAAACCACTCGGAGTTAAAGCATTTACAGCCCTGCTGGCTGAGCAATAGAACACCATCAAGCAACACTGGTGCAACAGCAGCGTGGCCAGAGGTGGTATTCAGCAGGTTCTGACCAGTTCCGGAGAACCAGTAGAGGAAATTTTCAGTAGTTCGGAGAACCAGTAAATACCACCTCTGACTGGCCCCGCCACCATCTATCCTCTACCTCCCAAGTCCCAGGTGATCAGGAGGGAATGGGGATTTTGCAGTATCCTTCCCCTGGAGTGAGGTGGGAGTCGAGATTTTGCAGTATCCTTCCCCATTCCGTGCCCACCAAGCCATGCCACACCCACCAAGCCACAACCACAGAACCGGTAGTAAAAATTTTTGAATCCCACCACTTGAACGTGGTGCTAGATAAAACTGACCAGAAACACCAATCAGCAAATGCCATTCTGAACTGACCGACTGCTGCTCATCTGAGTGGGTCTCAAACATACGCCAAAGAGTGGTGAACCCAAACTGACTTTAACCTACCTTTGTGGCTGCTATTATATGTTGTCAGCTTAAGTGGTCAAACGCTAATTTAACCCCAGTACAGAATATAGAAGAACAGAGTTGGAAGGGACCTTGGAGGTCTTCTAGTCCAACCCCCTGCTCAAGCAGGAAACCCTTTACCATTTCAGACAAAACGCTCTTCTTAAAAACCTCCAGTGTTGCAGCGTTCACAATTTCTGGAGGCAAAACATTCAACTAATTAATTGTTCCAAATATCTGGAAATTTCTCTTTAGTTTTAGTGTGGTTCTTTCTTTGATTAGTTAATTAGTTGGTTACTTTTTCCTTAATTAGTTGATTAGCCGAGAATGATTAGCTAAGACTGATTGCAGCCTATTTCACTCACCAGTTGGTGCTGAAAGCAACCTCACAGGTACACCTTCTCTTAAAGAAGGTTGCACAACGTCACAAACATGGTGTTGATGCCATTGTTAGGTGCAACTGGAAAGAGACTCTCTAGCCTTCCTACCTAATTCAAGGTCCTGCTACTTCCAGAGCTGCGGGAGGCTCCCACACCAATGCCTTCACTTCTAATTTCATGGTATCAATGTACATTGTAAATCTTACAACGCTCACTCTGCTTTTGTTGGAAGAATTGAACGGTCAGGTTAAGGACATATCATCATGGAGAAAATTTATCCATGGGGTTGCTAAGAGTTAACAACAACTTGGTAGCACATAATCCGTCAGTCAATCTATTTCCAGGAAAGAGCAGTCTGCATTCTCTGGACTCCTGTTCTTCTAGTCTCTTTCCCTCTCCATAAGCACGGAGGAGCTTATAAGGTTGTTCCTAATTCATAGATATAATGACATTTAGTTCTACTTCTGAAAAGGGACACAGTGGCTCAGTGGCTAAGACGCTGAGCTTGTCGGCAGTTCGGCAGTTCGAATTCCTAGCGCCGCATAACGGAGTGAGCTCCCAATACTTGTCCCAGTTTCTGCCAACCTAGCAGTTCAAAAGCATGTAGAAAATGCAAGCAGAAAAATAGGAACCACCTTTGGTGGAAAGGCAACAGCATTTTATGCGCCTTCGGGGTTTAGTCATGCTGGTCACATGACCATGGAGACGTCTTCGGACAGCGCTGGCTCTTCGGCTTTGAAACGGAGATGAGCACTGCCCCCTAAAGTCAGGAATGACTAGCATATACAGTATGTGTGAGGGGAACCTTTACCTTCACCTTTAGTTCTACTTCCTTCCCCCAAAACTGCCCTCTGTCCCTTGTTAAATCCCCCCCCCCCTTCTCAATTTAGGACCCAATAATTCTAGTTATTCTAATTCTAATGTTGCTGAACTATAACCTAACAAGTTCCTGCTGCAAAATTCCAACCTCTGACCTGCTCATTTATTTGTTGAGGATAAATTCCACATTTCCTTCATTTACAAAACCAGTGTGCAAAAAAAGGTTGAGGGATGCTGTATGGAGTTGTTTAAGGTGATCCATTAACTGGATGGAGAAAAGGGCCATTTCTCACTCGGTATGTACAGTAGGTGGAGGGAGTTCTCCTACAATGCAACAAAGTACAGCAGGCAAACTAGATGACAAAGTAGAATGCATGGCTGTCCTTGGAAGATCATATGACGGCTGTCGCCAGGGGGGCTTTTTATCAGGTTTGCCTGATCTACCAGTTGCGTCCCTTTCTGGATTGGGATGCCCTGCGCCAGTGGTGGGTTTCAAATTTTTTAGAACCTAATATGAAGATGTGATCTATTTTGTGGGCGTGGCTTGGCAGTCATATGACAGGGTGAGAGTGGCCACCTTTTAAAATGTGGTGAAACTCATTTAACAACGCTCTTGCTTAGCAACCAAAATTTTGGACTCAATTGTGATGATAAATTCTTTCTTTCTTTCTTTCTTTCTTTCTTTCTTTCTTTCTTTCTTTCTTTCTTTCTTTCTTTCTTTCTTTCCTTCCTTCCTTCCTTCCTTTCCTTTCCTTCCCGTTGGGTCACTGGCAGTGGCGGGCCAGATTTACTTCCAGGTACGCTGGTGGAACCCCCTCTCACCGGTTCTCTAAATTTCACCAACCAGCTCTCGCGAGTAGGTGCGAGCCTGCAGAAACCCACCACTGCCCTGCGCACAGTCACTCATGCCCTTGTCTCTTCCCGTCTGGACTACTGTAATGCTCCCTACATGGGGCTCCCCTTGAAGAGCACCCAGAGGCTCCAACTGGTCCAGAATGCGGCCGCGCGGGTAATTATGTGAGTGATGCGACGCTCCCATGTAACACCCTTCTTGTGTGAGCTACACTGGCTTCTGGTGGTTTTCCTGGTCCGATTCAAGGTGTTGGTTACCATCTTTAAAGCACTCCAGGGCTTAGGACCTGGGTACCTACGAGATCGCCTTCTGCCACCAAGAGCCTCCCACTGGCCAGTACGCTCCCATAGAGAGGGTCTTCTCATGGTGCCATCAGCTAAACAATGGCGACTGACGACACCCATGGGGAGAGCCTTCTCCTTGGGAGCCCCTGTCCTCTGGAACGAATTGCCCTTGGAGTTACGAATTATCTCTGACCTACGCACCTTCCACCGTGCTCTTAAAACTTTTCTTTTCAACAAGCTGGGCTGGCATAAATACAAATTTTATTAATGTTAATTGGGTTTGTTTGGTTTTTAACTTTATTATGGGCCAAATTATTTAATATGTTTCTAAAATTGTTTTAACTTTTGTATATCTGTGTTTTATTTTGGCTGTACACCGTCCTGAGTCCTTCAGGAGTAGGGCGGTATAAAAATATAAATAAACTAAACTAAACTAAACAAAGTAGAAGAAAAACACCCTTGATATTAATCAGGATAAGATGGGTGGAGGCTAATTCCCCAAAGGGTTGATAGTGAGTAGAGGACAATAACGTGCCTTCCAGTCACTGAGAAACAGTAAGTTGTTACTCATGTTGAGGTAAACTCGTCCAGATCAGCCCTGAGTCTCCCATGTCCTTGGTCCTACCATCTGCCCATTATGTGACTGAACCCAAAGTCATGTTCTTGACCCTCTGCTCTGCCCATTCTGTTTATAATAGGTCATTCTTAATCCCTTGTTTGCTGCCACATTCTTATCCTTCCCCACCTTAGAATTTAGAGTGGACATACCTGGAGGCCTGGATCTCCCTTTCTAATAGTTATTGTCCAAGCATGGGCAATCTTTTTCAGTCTCAGCATTTCCTTCCCAGTCTTATAGTTTGGCTTCCGGGATTTTCAGGGAATGAATGCATCAGTGATCCAGAGTTACAACCAAGTGGAGAAGTTTGACGCTCTTCAGTTTCTTTTGGGTAGATCTTTTGGACTGTCCACATTTTCAGAAGAAGCGAACTTCTTCTGAAAGTTCAGAGTTTCAGAAAGTTCAGAAAAGAACTCTGACGTTTAATTTCTGCCTCAGATGCTATAAACGACCATCTTTAAAGCGCTCCATGGCTCGGAGCCTAGTTATATGCGAGACCGTCTCCTGCCCCATACATCCCTTAGACCGATACGCTCCCACAGAGAGGGCCTTCTCCGGGTGCCGTCAGCTGGACAATGCCGACTGGCGACACCCAGGGGAAGAGCCTTCTCTGTGGCGGGCCCTGCCCTTTGGAACGACCTACCCCCTGAACTCCGGACCATCACCGACCTCCGCCTCTTCCGCCAATGTCTAAAGACATACTTTTTTCATCAAGCCGGCCTAGCCTAACCTCCCATGGGGACTTTTGAAAAGTTTTAAATTGGGTTTAAAATAATTGGTTTTAGCATAGGATTGGGATTATTTAATATATATTTTAAATTATTTATTCATTTTCTATTTTGTATATCTTTTTAAATTTCCTGTGCGCCGCCCTGGGTCCTCTGTGGAGAAGGGCGGGATATAAATGTAATAAAATAAATAAATAAAATAAATAAATAAACCATGCTAATAAAACTGGCCATTATTCAGTTAATTTTGTCAACCCAACCTAGGGAGTCTGTAGGGCAAAGAGGGATGAATTGGAGGTCGTGGTTGTATGAAGTCACCCATTCCTGCTGTTCCACAACAGTCTGTTTCCACTAGATACCCCCACCGTGACAATAACCATTTTTATGAAAATGGAATTGCATGTTATTATAGCCACCATGAAGCCATTTTATAATTCAATCCCTGTTGCAATTAATTCCAGGACACTTTGAGTTTTTGTTATAGCTTACTGTCAGTTTCTTCTAAAGCCCTTCCCATCGGACTCTTCCACCAAGCCATCATTCCAGCTAATCCTTTCTCTTCACTTTAAATCATAATCTTTGACTTTGACTTTATTAAATGTATATACCGCTCCCTTTCCCAAAAGGGACTCGGGGCAGTGCACAGGAAATTTAAAAAACATATATAAACATAACAATATACAAAATTTAAAAACCAAATTAAATTATTTATCCCTGTGCTAAAAATTTAAAATAAGTTAAAACTATATCCCTAAAAACCAATTAAAACAATTTAGCTGCAGACTATAGGCTAGGTGGAGTGAGCTAGGCCAGGCCGGCCTGTTGGAAAAAATAAGTTTTAAGTTTTTGGCGGAAGGAACGGAGGTCATTGGTCGTTCTAAGTTCGGGGGGGTAGGTCGTTCCAGAGGGTTGGGCCCACCACAGAGAAGGCCCTTCCCCTGGGCGTCGCCCGCTGGCATTGCCTGGTGGACAGCACTCGGAGAAGTCCCTCTCTGTGGGAGCGAATCAGCTGAAGCGATGTATGGGGTAGGATGCGATTCCATAGATAACTAGGTCCCGTGCCATAGAGCGCTTTAAAGATGATAGTCAACACCTTGAATCAGCTTCCCTCTCCCAATAATTTCCAAGTAAACCAACAAAGAACATGCTTGGCACAGCCTTCTACAAGAGGATGTACCATCAGTGATAGACGTAAACTTAGAATAACCTTATTGTCACTTTGAATGTACACTAACCGGCATACATTAAAATGAAATTTTGTTGCCTACAGCTCTCAAAGGCTCACCACGTCCAATATGTGCCACATAGACTCACATAGAACTGTAGCTATTTGTATCTGCTGGGCAGTAGTGAGATTCAAATTCTTTTACTACCAGTTCTGTGGGCATGGCTTGGTGGGCGTGGCAGGGGAAGAATACTGTAAAATCTCCATTCCCTCCCCACTCCAGGGGAAGGATACTGCAAAATATCTATTCTCTCCCAATCATCTGGTACTCAGGAGGCAGAGAATAGAGGGGGGCAGGGCCAGTCAGAGGTGGTATTTACAGGTTCTCCGAACTACTCAAAATTTCCGCTACCGGTTCTCCAGAATTGATCAGAACCGACTGAATACCACCTCTGCTGATGGGCTTCCCTCTGTAATCTAACACAGTGACAATATTTCACACTTTAACAACCACACCCCTGCTTGATGCTTGGCAGATCCACAACTCCAGTCAATCCTGGTATGTTATTTGAGGACTGTTCCCAAGGCAAGTGCCCATGCCAAAGATGCCAATTCAGTCACCTACCTTGTTGATGCCCATATTTCCTCGGATATCCCCAGGGGTTACCGCATAAAGGATGGCTGCCCCAACAATTCCTCCAGCCAGCTGGGCCACCACATAGCAGACAGTCCTCACCAATGAAATACGGGAGCCGAGCAGGAAGGCCACAGTCACCGCTGGGTTGATGTGGGCTCCACTCACTTGCCAGGCTATTTGAACACCTACGGCTGCTGCCAAGTTGAAGGTGATGGAAGTCTGGAGGATGGAGGGTGTCTCTGGCCAATCCAGAACAGACGCCAAGCCAAAAAAGACGTAGATGGCGGTGATCAGCAACTCGGCGAAGACAGCCCTGTAGAAAGCTATAGAAGCAAGTTCCTTACACATCCTGCAAGAAGCAAGAGGGGAATGGAGCAGATCTTCTGGTGGCTTTTCCCCTTCTGAGCAAGGGCCAAGGAGGCACTATTTAAATGAGTGAGATTGCAACATTGGACTAGACCAGGAAGTCAAAGGGAAACGCCTGCAGTAGCCTTTCCTGCCCAGCCTATTGACTTGGCACTGCTTCTGCTCCAGGGAAGGGCTCTCCCTGGGAAGCTTTGGGCCAACCACAAACAAACTTCAGCAACAGATCCTGGAAAGAAACAGCAGAGGAGATCAGTCATGCAGCTTCTTTCTCATTTCCTACCCAAGGAAGCCCATCATCAGTCCTGGCACAGACAGCAGAAGAAGCTAGAGAGACGAACCATGTTTCCCTGAAAATAATAATTTCCCAGTTATTTTCTTTTGAGTCCCAAAATAAGCACCAGGGTTTTACTTTTGGGGGAAGTCTTACTTTCCTTTCCTTAGGACCGCTGCAACCAGGACTCCCACACCCCAACATCTGTTGCGCCGCTACCCAACTTATTCTGTAGCTGCTTGTGGCCACTTGTAGTCGGATGCCACAGGGCATATCGCGCCGATGCCTCTCACTCACAGAACACCATGCAGTGCACCATGGTGGTTCCGCCAGTCGTGGCAGAATGCTGCAGGCTCATCATGCTGGAGCTGCTGTTCATGGCAGAATGGTGCAAGGCTCATCGCGATGAGTTGCGCAGTACTCGGCTGCAAGCTGTGGCACTGATGTGGGAATGCACATGACATCCTGTCACAAGCAGCGGCACCAACGCAATGCACCACATTTCATCTGGGCCTGAGCAGCCACAAGAAGCTGCAAAGAAATTGGGCAGGGGCACAACATGGGTTGGGGTGTGGGAGGCCTGGCTCTGGTGGTCCTAAGGCAGGAATGTCCAAACTTGGAAACCTTAAGACTTGTGGACTTCAACTCCCAGAATTCCCCAGCCAGCTATGCTGGCTGGGCAATTCTGGGAGTTGAAGTCCACAAGTCTTAAAGTTCCCAAGTTTGGACATCCCAGTCCTAAGGTAAGCAGGTGTGGGGCATGTGGGGAAGCTGCACCACCTCACCCCTGCCTTAGCTTGATTTGTACGCCTGCACCTTGCCCCACCTCATACAACCAGACAATCGGCTGGGTTTAACTAGGGCTTATTTTGGGGTGGGGCTTATATTAGGCACCGATGTGGAAAATGGGGCTAGGGCTTGTTTTTGAGGTAGGCCATATTTTCAATTCAATTCAATTCAATTCAATTTATTCAATTTATATACCGCCCTTCTCCCTTCCGGAACTCAGGGCGGTGCACAGCCATAGTAAAAATAGGTAGTACAAAAGCTAAAATGATATATTAAAATGTATTAATGTATTGGCCTGCAGTTAAATCCCCGTACTAAAATCAATTAAAAACTATGAGAGGCCGGCAGCACAAAATAAATGTGTCTTCAGGGCCGACGGAAGAGACGTAGGTCTGTGATGGTACGTAGTGCAGGGGGTAGGTCATTCCAAAGGGCAGGGGCTGCCACAGAGAAGGTTCTCCCCCTGGGGGTCGCCAGCTGACATTGTCTGGCCGATGGCACCCTGAGGAGGCCCTCTCTGTGGGAGCGAACTGGTCGGTGGGAGGTATTTGGCAGCAGGAGGCGGTCTTGCAGGTAACCAGGTCCCTTGCCATGGAGCGCTTTGAAGGTAGTTACTAGTACCTTGAAGCGCACCCGGAAAGCCACTACTTCAGGGAAACATGGTAGAAACATAGCAAACCAATAGCAGAAAAAGACTTAGTGGTCCATTGAGTCTGTTCTTTGGGGTTTTGTTTTTCTTTTTAATTATTTTTTTTAATTTTATTTTTTAAAATTTTTGTCGAATGATGGACATGTGTTTATCCCAAGCATGTTTAAACTCAGTTATTGACAATTGACTCATTACGTCTCCCAGAAGTTGGTTCTTAACTTCTACTACTTTTTCTATGAAGTAATACTTTCTAACATTATTTTTGAACCTCCCACCTGTCAGTTTGAGGTTATGCCCCGTGTTCTTGATCTTAGCCTAATATTGAAAATACTGCCATCCAGAATCTTACTCACACCCTTAATATATTGTAAGGTTTTGAAAATACATTGAGACCCTTAGAAAACATTCAAGTCACAATGAGCCAAACAAGAGACTTAAACGGAGGCTTGAATAACAGAGAAAACAGACTTTATTCTTTGATCAAAGTTAAAGTTCTGGGTAAGAAATCCCAAACCTTATGGAAAATGTTTTTTTATTGTTATCAATGTATTTTGAAGTCCCGGAAGGGCCGACGACTTTGACGTGAATGCTCTCAAAATTTCTTTGTATCCCTTACCCCATCCTATGGAAAAATGTAAAACCAATAAAACTTTTTCAATATAAAAAAAAAAAAGAAATCCCAAACCCATGTACAAGGGACATGGTGGGAAAGATCTACAAAACTCAACTACTCAACTACTCCTAAACTCAAGGGTGCAGTGTTGGAGGAGCTTCCGGTCTCTCGGAGGAGACGGTTGAGTCTTTGACTCTTCCGCCATTTTGTTGCTCTTACTGCCCCCCAAGGGGCAGGGAATTCCTTTCAAAGGAATCCTGCCATACGGTCGGCTTGCTGGGATTCCCCTGTCCTGATGGCGGTCGGGGGGGTCCTTGTCTTCGACCCAGGAGAGAGAGAACATGCTGCGGGGGGCTTGGTTCCCTTCGCCTCCGGAGGATTGGAACATTTAGCGCTTTGGAGAGAGCTGATCTGCCTGTCTGAGACTCTTGACTTCAAAGTGGAAAGTGAGTGAATTTTTTCCTTTGCTTGCAATCTTTACTCAACAAGGCGATGGAGGGGGGCATTTGCGAAACCCCCCCTTGGAGCACATAAGCGGCGTTTTGAAACTGCTTCCCCGGCTGGGGAACGCACAGAAACTTGCACTCAAACCTATCTAACGATGATTAAAGTCCTTCTGGAATGATTGCTGAAGCTTTGAATCGAAGTCTGGCAACTAAATTGCAATTTCACACTTGGTGAATTCCCGGCGGCTCCCTGGTGGGCGGAGAAGATGGCGTTCCTTTGTTCTCCTGAGACACTAATTACAGATGATTGCCGACACCTTCCTGAGAATGGGATTGTCTCTCCTTTCTTCTACCTAATGTTTTGTTTGATTAATTGATCCTTCCCTTGAAGTGCCTTCTTATTTTTCAGGACTGTATTATTGTGGATTCTCTCAGGACTTTGATTTGGTAACATCTATAAATTTGTTTATTGGACTGCTTCTTCTTGCTCCGCTAATATCTCCCCAGCAGGCGCCATTTTACTGACACAGGAATAAACTTTTCACCATGGCTTCAAAAAAGCAACACCAACCTAAAATCACCTCGATGTTATCTGAAAAACCTGACTCTTGCAACCTTGGTGAGAGAAATCAAGGAAATGAGAAAAGATCAAGTCAGTTCTAAATTAGAACTTTTGGAGGTACAGAAGAAATTAATGGAAAATTCACTAAAGACTGATGAGCTGGAGGTGGGGCTGGGTGGGGCAAAGGGAGAGCTTAAAAGTATTAATAATGAAATTAGTGATTTAACTGGTCATATGTCTAGGATGGATTTCGAAAGAATGTCATATTTTTTAAGATTTCAGAATGTTCCTGAGGACAGTGCAGAAGATTTACAAGATTTAATGAGCACAATTTTAGCAGATTACCTACACAGTCCTAAGGAAGAAATTAGGGGTGACATTGATTTGATTTATAGAATAAATTCAGCATATGCCAGGATAAATGAAGTGCCTAGAGAGATACATATTAAATTTGTTAGAAGGTCGACAAGGGAAAGGATATTGAGGGCGCAGAGAGACAACCCCCTAATTTATCAACAGAAAGAGATCACCATCTTGAAACAGGTCCCGAAGAAGATTAGAGAGATAAGAAGGAAGTATTCCTTCTTGTCCAAAAGATTATTTAAAAGGGGGGTCTGGTTTAAGTGGGTGATGCCGGAGGGAATGTTGGTGTTTTGGGAAGGGGGAAGAGTAAGAATTAAAACAATTGCAGAGGTGCAAGCCTTTCTTGAAAAACATTCCTTAACCCTTGAAGACGACAATGGAGGAGCAGAGGCGGCCGCGGCTCCGCCCGCTGGGGGCCAGGGGGAAGAAGATACAATTGCCAAGAGACTTAGATCTCAAAAATGACTTTTTAGTATAATACAATGTTGTTTGGATGTTTAAGCACGTTTGCTAGCACTGTTCTTTTATTATAACTTTATTTGCATCTCTGCCCACTTTGTAGTATGAATGTATAACTGAAATACCTATTTTGTGCATGAAGACTCAGATGGAGTCAATGACCTCGACGAGAAAGTTCTCAAAATGTCTTTTCACACCTTACCCTTACCTTTTGAATGTAAAATTTATAAAACCCAATAAAACTTTTTTCATATAAAAAAAAAGGGTGCAGTGTCTATTCTAAATCATTCTAATCAACATTGTAAACTTCAAGTCAAACCTTAAGTCATATAACCTAACATTGTAAAACTTGGATCATATATCTTAACTCAGATTTGCATCCTTCCTGGCTCAAAAGTTTATCTTTTCCCTTCTCTGTTTGCTTAATTGCCCATTTAGCAGCACAAACTGGAATTTGAGAGCATCTTCTCTTTTCCTCACGGAAGCAGAGGTGGCATATGAAGATTTCAGATCTTATCACAGGATTTGACATTTGCCAGATATCTTACAGATCCCAATAACAGGACCCCAGGAAATCAACCCCAGGGCACAAAGGAATCCACACATGCAAGCATATACATTACAAATACAAGGCATAATATATGTGTGTTACAGAAAGCAAATGTTTCTATTAATCAACAAGTTTGTATCATTATTACCATAACTCTACAATATTTAAACGTTTCAGTCATGCCTTCCGTTTCCTTTCTGTCTTCCAAGCTGTAACTATTCAGTTCCTCCAAAATCTCCCCTGATACCAGAGATACCAGAACCAGCAGGTTCTGACCAGTTCTGGACAACTGGTAGCGGAAATTTTGAGTAGTTTGGGGAACCGGTAAATATCACCTCTGACTGGCCCTGCCCTCATCTATTCTCTGCCTCCCGAGTCCCAGGTGATTGGGAGGGAATGGAGATTTTATAGTCTCCTTCCCCTGCCACACCCACCAAGCCACACCCATCACTCCATGCCACACCCACCAAGCCATGCCCACCAAGCCATGCCACACCCACCAAGCCATGCCCACAGAACTAATAGTAAAAAAAATTGAATCCCACCACTACCTGATACGTTTTGTACCTCAGACCTTGGACCATTCTTGTTGCCAGTCTCTGGACTCCCTCGATCTTATCGATATCTTTTTCTAAGAGAGGTCTTCAGAGCTAGACACATTATTCTAAATGGGGTCTGACTGAAGCCCTATATCGCAGGATTATATAGCGGGATTTGGAAACCAAAATCTCTAGTACAAGAAGATGAGTTTCTTCATGGAGGAGCACCATTCATCACTTCCAAGGTTGGCAGTGTCTGCCCTCAGTTAAGGGAAGGCTCCTCCTTGAGGGATAAGGCATTTCTCAGCTCCCCCACCCCCTGGCATCCTGGCTCTGTTCAACGTCATCAGAAGCAGGTCCTTAACAATATCCAAGCCACAGCTTAGCAGAGATACAGTGGTTATAGAAAAACTGAGGCTGAAAACTACTTGCAGGAAAGAAAATATCAAAATATTTTGACTGTGTTCAAAGGGTGGAGAGATTTGCCTGGCCATTACCTAGTAACCTCCAGTTATCTTGGGCTACACCTCACATTAAGATCTTATCTGGCTGGGGACAATGGAACATTTAGGAATCAGATAGGGGAAAGGTGTGCTCATTTACAGACTGGGAGCAAACCATCTACTACTACTTCCTTTTACAGGAAGCTTCCCCCTCCCTTAATTTCAGCTGAGATTTTCCTGCATACTTTGAAAGCAGAGGTGGGATTCACTTATCTTCCTTACCGGTTGGAAAATGTGAGCGCGCCTTCTGCACATGCGCATTGCTCGCGCATTACATCAGAGCAGGTGGTCGGAGACTCCCGCAGCCGCTACTACCAGTTTGCCCAAACTGGAGAGAACCGGCTGAATACCACCTCTGTTTGAAAAGCTTTCTCCTTGGGTTTAAGCTATCAATCCATTCCTACCACACGTGGGTTGCTACCGACATTACTACTGGTTTGGCACGCAAAAAAATACATGCACGTGTGTGCGCATTTACACCTAAAAAAGTCTGTGCATGCGCAGAACGTAAGAAAAGGGGGGAAATTGCATTTCCACAATGGAGTTTGTTCTGCGCATATGCCGAAGCAAAAATAAAGATGGCGCCACCCATAATAGAACCGGTTTGGGTGCGTGGGCAGCCAAGTTACTACCTACCGAACTGGTGGGAACCCACCTCTCATTCATACACATTCAACTTCTTTTTAAATATCCGTAGCCTCAAATAGCCTCAGTGTTTTCAGGGTAGAGCAGAGGAATTTGTGACTTTTCTGCAGGAGAAAATCGCTCAGATACAGAACGAGCTAGCCCCCATTGATGGCCCAGTGGGATGCCGCGAGGCAGATCTTGTCTGGGAGGAGTTTGACTCCGTTTCTTCCGAGGATATGGACAGGTTACGTGGGCAACTGCGAGCCACCACATGTTTATTGGACCCGTGTCCCTCCTGGCTTGTACTGGCATCCTGGGAGGTGACACGAGGCTGGCTCCAAGAGGTTGTCAACGCATCCTTAAGTGAGGGTTCCTTGCCTGCTTCCCTAAAAGAGGCTATGGTGAGGCCCCTCCTTAAGAAGCCCTCTTTGGATCCAGCTCTTTTAACTAACTATCGTCCCGTCTCCAACCTTCCCTTTTTGGCGAAGGTTGTTGAGAGTGTGGTGGCACAACAGTTTCCCCGTCACCTGGAGGAAGTTGATTATCTAGACCCGCGCCAGTCCGGCTTCCGGCCCGGGCATAGCACCGAGACAGCATTGGTCGCGTTGGTTGATGATCTCTGGAGGGCCAGAGATGGGGGTTGCTCCTCCATCCTAGTCCTATTAGACCTCTCGGCGGCTTTCGATACCATCGACCATGGTATCCTATTGCATCGGCTGGGGGGGTTGGGGGTGGGAGGCACCGTTTTACGGTGGTTCTCCTCCTACCTCTCTGGCCGATCGCAATTTGTGTTGGCAGGAGAGCAGAGATCGACCTCGAGACCCCTCACTTGTGGGGTGCCTCAGGGGTCGGTCCTCTCGCCTCTCCTGTTCAACACATATATGAAGCCGCTGGGTGAGATCATCCGTGGTTTTGGGGTAGAGTACCATCTTTACGCTGATGACACTCAGCTGTATATATCTACCCCAAACCACCCCAACGATGCCGTAGCGGTGATGTGCCAGTGCCTGGAAGCCGTGCGGATCTGGATAGGAAGTAACGGACTCAGACTCAACCCGACCAAGACCGAGTGGCTGTGGTTTCCGGCTGCCCGATTCAACCAGCTAACTCCATCGCTGGCCATAGGGGGCGAACATCTTGCCCTGTGGATGGGGTGCGCAATTTGGGTGTCCTCCTGGATGCCCGGCTGTCCATGGAAGATCAAGTGACAGCCGTGGCCAGGAGGGCGTTTTACCAGGTTCGCCTGGTTCACCAATTGCGCCCCCTATTGGATCAGGACGCCCTTCGCACAGTCACTCATGCTCTCGTGACATCCCGACTGGACTATTGTAACTCTCTCTACATGGGGCTCCCCTTGAGGTGCACCTGGAGACTTCAGTTAGTCCAGAATGCAGTTGCGCGGGCAATTATGGGTGCTTCTAGATCCACCGACGTAACACCGCTCTTGCGCGAGCTGCACTGGCTGCCTGTCGTCTTCCGGGTGTGCTTCAAGGTGTTAGTTGTCATCTTCAAAGCGCTCCATGGCTCGGGACCTAGCTACCTGCGGGATCGGATCCTGCCCCATACATCCTCACGGCCGATTCGCTCCCACAGAGAGGGACTTCTCCGGGTGCCGTCCACTAGACTTTGTCAGCGGGCGACGCCCAGGGGAAGGGCCTACTCTGTGGCAGGCCCAGCCCTCTGGAACGACCTTCCCCCCGATATTAGAACTACCACGGACCTCCGCTCCTTCCGTCTGAAATTAAAAACACATCTTTTTCGCTTGGCCGGCCTAGGACAGTCTCTTCTGATTGTTTAGGGATTTTTAGTAAATATTTGGGAATTTTAGCGCAGGGTTTTCTGTTTAATATGCCTTTTAGTTAGTATTTATGTACGTTTATTGTTTTAAATTTTGTATTCCTTTTTTAACTGTTTTTAATTCCCTGTGCTCCGCCTCGAGTCCCTTCGGGGAGAGAGAGCGGGTTATAAATAAAATTCGATTCGATTCGAGTGTTTTCACATTAGCACAATATCTCTTAGTCTTAGCAAACAATTGTTGCTTTGTCGGTGCAATCTGATAGCTCTGTCAAGCCTGAATATTAAGTAGCTGTGGGAGTGTTTGTATCCTGAGGTGTTCTAATGTTAATTCAGTTTGACACAGCTATGAGCTAGAGGAGGTGATGGGGTCTTTGGTAACCACAGCATAACTGGCCGATGAGTGATGTGCGGTCCAATGGAGGAGGAGTAGAGAAGTCGTCAAGCAACCAGTTTTCATCTTGGTTGGACAATGTGACCGATTGTTTTGGAATCTTGAGAAAACCGAAACTTACATTGCGGTGAAAAGCCTAGGAACTTTAGTACACTCGTTTCACCAGTAGCGGCAAGATGGTGTATCTGAATAAATTGGTTCCTTGAGGAAACGCAATGCCTTTCATTTGTTATGGGCGCATTACTTGGAGTCTGACAAGCTCCATATTAAGGAGAACGACCAAAAGGAGCTTTGTTCAAATTCCAAGAAATCATTTCTCCATCACTTGGAGCAGGAGAGCACCTGGAACAATAATGTTCCAATAATAATGATAATGAGAATAATGAGAAAAGACCCCCCCACACACACACAACTCCTCCTCTGGTCTTCATGTTTCTTTCTCCCCCTCCCCCACTTCTAGTCTTCTAATGATGAATGTTCAGCATAACTATGATTATTGTTATTACTGTTGAATCTTTTTAATGCTTCTGGTTGTAACATTTGTCACCTCTGGACAAGATGGGCAGCCCACGAACAAATAAATAAATACATACATACATCCTTTCAAATTTTTATTTTAAAAGTGGAGAGATGGGGCAGAATTGGTTAAATATTTGTATTAGGTTTTTCTTTTACAACCATTCCTTTCCGCCAACAGGGGAAAGCCAAGATCCTGCCCTCTTTTGCATCTCTCGGCAGAGAAAGCTGGTTTGTTCCCAGAAGCTCCATTATCTAGCTCAGTTCTGCCTCCTTTGCAAGGTGGTAGGTTTAAGGGTCTCCAACAAGGCTCTTCTTTGCAGTTCTCTCTGGAGAGCTCTGGCAGAAGTTTGGTTATTTGGCTGATCAACAGGGCATCCATTAGAACAGGGGTGTCAAACTCAAGGCCTGCAGGCCTGATCTGACCCACAGGATGCTTAGATATAGCCCATGGGCCTGCCCTGAAAATGGCAAAGGACTGGCCCATGGTGCCTCTGCCAGCAAAAATGGAGCTCAGAATGGCAGTGAAAACAGAGTTTGGGAGGGCCGCATCCATTTTCACTGGCAGAGGGCTGCAAGAGGCCATCCTGGCTGGAAACGGAGTCTCAATGAGTAACATCAAGCTGGCCACGCCTACCCTGACCATGCCCACCCAGCTCCCTTGAGGTCAAACACAACCCTGATGCATCCCTCAATGAAATCGAGTTTGACACCCCTGCATTAGGAGATCAAGTGATTTCCACTCTCCTTAATCATTTCTCAAATAGATATATGGTTTCATCCATCTTGTTCAGGGTCCCATGTAACCATATAGTATATTGCCAAGCCACAGCATTATTACAAGATTTGCACTAGATTGTGCATGTCTTCAGATGTGATTGAGCCTCAGTTCCCAGCAGCCTTGGCTACAAGGTCAACGGAGAAGGATTTGAGGGAGCCAGAAACTGAACTGGAGGGTACCCGCTTGGGAAAGACTCTGTCGGAGAATGTCCCTCCCTCCCCAGTGCCAACAGGCAAAACCTGATAAGAACTTTTATCCAAATTTGCTTCCCTGGTTTTGTGCTGATATTAAAGGGAATCAAGATTAAGTTTCGGCTGACTTGACAAAATGGGAATGTATAGCATTACTAGTGTTGAACATGCTCCGTTGTTGGATTGATAGCTCTGGCTGAAATTTGAATTTATTTGAATTTATTTAGATTTATAGAACCACCCTTCTCCATCGAAATGGACCCAGGGCGGTGCACAGGGAATTAAAATCAATAAATAACAATAAATACAGAGTAATTAAAAATAAATTAAACTAAAAGCCTGTGCTAAAAAATCCCAATTAAAATTCTAAAATACATTTACTCATTGGCTAAGCTAGACCGGCTTGATGGAACAGATAAGTCTTAAGTGAGTGGCGAAAGAGGGGAAGGTCTGTGATGGTCCGAAGTTCGGGGGGTAGGTCGTTCCAGAGGGATGGCCCAGCAACTGAGAAGGCCCTCCCCTTGGGCACCGCTAGCCGGCATTGGCCGGCAGATGGTACCCTGAGGAGGCCCTCCCTATGGGAGTGGATCGGACGGAGGGAGGTATGCGGCAGGAGACGGTCCCGCAAATAACTAGGCCCCGTGCCATGGAGCGATTTAAAGATGGTAACAAGCACCTTGAAGCGCACCCGGAAGGCTACCAGCAGCCAGTGCAGGAGAGGTGTTACGTGGGAGCTTCGAGATGCTCCCAGAATCCCCCGCGCGGCCGCATTCTGTACTAACTGGAGCCTCCGGATGCACCTCAAGGGGAGCCCCATGTTCACATTCATATTCCTCCTCCTCCATCTAAAGCAGTTTGATATTGTGCCTTCTCTGTGGAGCGCCTTCCCTTTGGAATGAGCTGACCCCGGAGCTTCGCATAATTCCCGACCTCCCGTCCTTCCAGCGCACCCTAAAAAGCTGACTTTTCCAGCAAGCCAGCCTGGCCTGAATAAAATAAATTATTAATTTTAATTTATTTTAAATGTAACTGTAAATTGTTAATCTATTGTTATTGGATTCTCTATTTAATCTTTTTAAACTTTTGTATTAGGTATTTTTATGTTGTACGCCGCCCTGACTCCATCGGGAGAAGGGTGGCATATAAATCCAATAAACAGTAAACAGTGCAGAATTAAGGCAGGCCCAAACCAGTGGTGGGTTTCTGCAGGCTCGCACCTACTCGCGAGAGCCGGTTGGTGAAATTTAGAGAACCGGTGAGAGGGGGTTCCACCGGCGTACCTGGAAGTAAATCTGGCCCGCCGCTGCTAGTGACCCAACGGGAAGGAAAGGAAAGGAAAGGAAAGAAAGAAAGAAAGAAAGAAAGAAAGAAAGAAAGAAAGAAAGAAAGAAAGAAAGAAAGAAAGAAAGAAAGAAAGAAAGAAAGAATTTATCATCACAATTGAGTCCAAAATTTTGGTTGCTAAGCAAGAGCGTTGTTAAATGAGTTTCACCACATTTTAAAAGGTGGCCACTCCCACCCTGTCACATGACTGCCAAGCCACGCCCACAAAATAGGCCACACCTACAGGGTAGGTTCTAAAATATTTGAAACCCACCACTGGCCCAAACCCATGGAAATCACTGACGTGCATCTTCAGACTCTGTGAGATGCATCTTGTTTGCTCTTTGCACAAAGTTATGGCTTAGAATCAGCCACTAAGAGGAAAATATAGCAATTACCAGGTTATAAACAACATACCGAAGATAAATCATGAGGCAGGGAGGGAGGCTTTCAAAGAAAAACACATGAATCATGGACCACTTTCAGTGCAACTTGCTGGCAAGCAGCTCTGACGTCTTCAATTCTCCCAGGGCATATCAATTCTACAAATAAATTTGGTCCCCATTCAGCCTCTCCTCTGAAATAATCCTGAGAATGAGAGTTGCATGAAAATGCAGAGAGTTCTTCATGCCTAATCCTCTTCTTCTATGCAAGAAGTCATTCTTCTATTCTCCAAAGACAGGAGGGAATTATAATATGAGTTTATCTTATAGAATTTCCCCTTTCAAGGATGATAGGAAATCTGAGGTGGGGGTGGGGGGTTCTGGCAGGCACTACTGCTGATTTGCCCGTGCTATGAGGCACGCATGCACATTGCAATTAAAATTGTTCTGTACATGCTCAGAACTAAAAAACAAGATGGTGCCTCCGCTGCCACCGGCACCCGTGAAACAGGTTCAGGGACATGGCAGGTCTGGGTCGCTGTTGGTTCCAGCGACTCAGGCCGCTAAACTACTACTGGTTCGGCTGAACCGATCCGAACTGGTAGGAACCCACCACTGGGAGGGGGGTTGTCTTTCTGGACTTGCAGCTCCCGCTTGAAGAAAAGGTTGTCAGGTATAGCCAGGAAAGCTTTTGCACAACTCTGTGTGCCAGTTGCACATTTCCTAGATTGGAGGATCCTTCAAACATTTGTGCCCTAGTTACCTTGTGACCTGACTCCGGCAACATTCTCTAGGCCTTAAAGACCACCCAGAATCTTCAACTGGTCTAGAACACAGAGACATGGGCAGTAATGTCCATGACTTGCTATCTCCATGTACCAGCACTGTTTCTCAAGCTGTTCTGGTTGCCAGTTTGTTTCTGAGTGTAATTCAAGGAGTTTATGTTACCTATAAAGCCCTACCTGGCCTAGGCCCATGATGGTGAACCTACGGCATGCAGATGGCACGCAAAGCCCTCTCTCCAGGCACATTGCCCCACCTTAGCTCCACCATGCATATGCACATGGCTCCTGCCAGGCAGCTGATTTTCAGGTCTCTGCCATACATGTGAGTGGCATGCATGCCTGCTCGGGGGGGGGGGGGGTCATGCGCGCATGTGGGGGGAGGGGGAGCACCCCCTGCAGCCTGTCATTGGTCCCAGCAGGCTGCAGGGAAGCCTACAAGGCCCAAAACAGGGCACGGGTGTGTGTGGTAGACCCCCTGCAGTCCATTTTTGGTCCCAGGAGAATGAGGGAGGCCTACTAGGCCCAAAATGGGGGGCAGGGGGTGGGGAGCAGGGTATGTGTCACATGCACATTACATTATGGGTGTCGGTGTGTGCACGCTTTTGGCACACAACGACAAAAAGGTTAGCTATCACTGGCCTAGGCCTAGGGCTACTTATCTCTCATAGAGTCTGCCTGCCCGATTCAATCCCAGAGGGTTGCATTCTCTGATTTCCTTTGATTAAATGAATGTTATCCATCAGAGCTCAAGAAGCATGCTTTCTGGGCAGCAGCCTCTACCCTGTACAATAGAATTCTCTCCCTCTTTCCCAAATTTGGATGGTGTCCACTTTGGTATTGTTTAGAACAGGGGTCTCCAACCTTTGCAACTTTAAGTCTGAAGGATTTCAGCTCCCAGAATTCTCCAGCCAGCAGAGCTGGCTGGAGAAGTCTAGGAGCTGAAGTCCTTCAGACTTAAAGTTGCAAAGGTTGGAGACCCCTGGTTTAGAAGACCTGTGAAGGTGTGGTTCTACACCCAGCTGTTGGTGCAGGTAAGGGAGAGGGAGAACCTTCAGGAAAGGACGATCAATAGAAGTTGGAAGGGACCTTGGAGATTTTCTAGTCCAACCCCCTGCTCAGGCAGGAGACCCTTACAGAATTTGGAAATAAGGGTGGGGGAACAGAACAAGATTGAGGTTGTTTAGTGTCTTCCTTCCAATCCTGTTTGCTGAAATTATCCCCTTAAATATTGCAAGGCTGTTGCTATCTCTGGATTGCTCTCCAAGGCCGTGGTGATAGAGCCTAACAGAGTCCAGGGGCCTATGGTACAGCAGCAGCTACGGGTGACTCAGCTCACTTGCAGGCTGGAGACAAGATATGGAGGAACAACAAAAGAAATGTTTTGCAGGAGAAGGGGAAAACCTTCTTGATATGACTCAAAACCTCTCGATATCTACAAAAATCTTGTATTATGTGAGGATTCATTGAACTTAGTTGCTGCAGTAATAAATTTGTACTGTATCCTATTGTCTGAAAATCTAGAGAGTCAAAAGGAAGTGATATAAAAATACTGCACACTGAAACATCTCCCCCTTGCTCTTTTATTTATTTTATTTATTTTATTTATTTTATTACATTTATATCCCGCCCTTCCAAAATTTTATAAATGGGCAGCTCATGTTTGCAAGTTAGTTGCCCTATTAAAGATAGCCCTTAAAACAGGATAGAAATTTTGTCCATTAATGTTTTCCAGAAAGACATTTACCTAGTCTGTTTTCAAGAAGAGAATGGACAGCCATTTGTCCAGAATGATATCGATTCTCCTGTTTGTACAGGGGGTTGAACTAGACCAGTGATGGCGAACCTATGGCACGGGTGCCTCAGGTGGCATGCAGAGCCATTTCTTAGGGCACACGAGGCCTTGCCCTGTCAGCTCCAGTGTGCTTGTGTGCTCTGGCCAGCTGATTTAGGTCTTCTTTTGAGGCTGTTTTTCACCCTCTGGAGGCTTCAGGGAAGCTCCTGAAGCCTCTGGAGGTGGGGAGGGGAGGCTGTTTTCACCCTCCCCAGGCTCCTAGAAAGCCTCTGGAGCCTGGGGAGGGCGAAAAAAGCATGCCAAAAGCAGGGGGTCACGCACATAGCATTATGGGTGTGGCAAGCCCACACACGACCCCCCTGCATTCCCCTCGGTTTTGGCACATGAGCCAAAAAAGGTTAGCCATCACTGAACTAGACGATCTCCAAGGTCCCTTCTAACCAGAGTGGTATTCAGCTGTTGTTAAGTGAAACATGTGTTCAGTGAGTTTTGTCCCATTTTACAACCTTTCTTGCCACAGTTGTTAAGTGAATCACTGCAGTTGGTTAGTAACACGGTTGTTAAGTGAATCTGACTCCCTCTCCCATTTTGCTTGTCAGAAGGTCTCAAAAGGGGATCACGTGTGCCTGGGATACTGCAATCGTCATAAATATGAACCAGTTGCCAAGCGTCTGAATTTTGATCACATGGTCACACAGATGCTGCAAAGGTCATAACTGCTAAAATCGGGCGTAAGTCTCTTTTTACGGTGCCGTTGTAACTTTGAACAGTCACTAAATGAACTGTTGTAAGTCGAGGACTACCTGTAGAGTGTTGGGATGGAATCAGAGGTGGTATTCAGCCAGTTCTGACACGTTCTGGAGAACCAGCAGCTGAAAGTTTGAGTAGTTTGGAGAACCGGCAAATAGGCTGGCCCCGCCCCTGCTGCCTCCCAGCTCAAGCTTTGACTCTCCCATGGAAAAGGGAGCGTTTCCATGCATAAGTGGCATTTTAGTCTTTTTTTTTAAACACTTTTGTACAGTCATAGACCAAACACATCTACCATAAAAGACCTATTCATAGCAAAAAGGAAGCATCTATACCTGGGATGGTGTACCTATGGCACGCGTGCCACACGTCGCATGTGTAACCATTTGTCAGGGCACGCGAGGCGTTGCCCTGTCAGCAGGCCAAGCATGCGTGTGCATGCTGGCCAGCTGATTTTGGCCTTTTGGGGCCATCGTGAAGGCCCCTGAAGGGTTCAGAGGGCTAAAACCAGCCCTACGAGTAAACTGAATTTCTGGTTTGCCCATAGGGCCGGTTTTTCGCACTCCAGAGGCTTCAGGAAACTCCTGAAGCCTCTGGAGGGCCTCTGGAGGGTGGGTGGGGTACTGTTTTTGCTCTCCCCGCGCCCCTATAAAGCCTCTGGAACCTGGGAAGGGCAAAAAAAGCATGCCAAAAATGGGTGGGGGGAGCGCTGGCATGTGTGCATGCATACTGGGGTCGTGCACAATGCATTATGCATTATAAATCTTAATTTGAATTTTGAAATCTTAATTTGAATTATGGGTGTTGGTACGCCTGCGCACGACCCTCCTGCGCTCCCCCCCGACCCAGTTTTGTCACACGAGCCAAAAAAGTTTCGCCATCACTGATCTATACATTATGTTTTGATCCAACCATTTCTAGCAGCTGTTATCAAGACTTTTATAGCGATTTTTGGGACCCTTCGAGTCTTGTCATTTAATACAGGGGTCTCCAACCTTTGCAACTTTAAGTCTGAAGGACTTCAGCTCCCAGAATTCTCCAGCCAGCTTTGCTGGCTGGAGAATTCTGGGAGCTGAAGTCCTTCAGACTTAAAGTTGCAAAGGTTGGAGACCCCTGATTTAATAAGAAGCATGCAACTGTCTGTTGGAACCATTTGCATACTGGATGAAACATCAGCTCCATCCTCCAACAACAAAACTTGGCTCCATATATTTGTTCCAGTCAGCAGCCCCTCAAATGGGCCTCAACCAAGACAGCTTTAATTGGAGAGAAAAAGAACATATTCCAAACAAAACGGAAGTTGGTTAGGGATATTTATTCCTACTCCCTACCTTGCACGACAACTCAAAAAGATTGTTAAACCAGGTTAACACTGCTTAAAATTTATAAAACATGGAACCTAAAATTAAGCATCGCTCCACATCATGTATCTTTGTAATATAATGTAATATGTAATAATTAACCATAAACTGTAATTCTACTAAAAACGTGATTATCAGTGAACAAGGAAGTGTAATAAATGATGTTCAAATTACAAAAATAAGTGATATAAGGAGTTCTGTCTTAATTTTTTCTCCACGCTCCCAGAGGCTCAACAACTGATTTTTTTGCCAGTGAAACAGAGCAGTTCAGAAATATTCCAGCCACTTCTATATACTGTAGATTAATGTCTGTAAAGTCAAAGGAGCAGCTAAACAATGATACTACCTACAAAATTTGACAATGAATATGGCTTAAGGGAAAATAATTATTTTGAACAAATATTTTGCAGACTGAATCAACTCAGATTAAAATTTGCAGCTCTTGACATGCATAGAATAGTTGCAACCAATGCTATTTTAAATGCTGAAAGAGCTTCAACTCTATCTTTCTCTCCCTCCCTCCCTCTCTCTGTCTCTCTCTGTCTTTATTTATTTATTTATTTATTTATTTTATTCAATTTATATCCCGCCCTTCTCCTATAATAGGTGCACATTAGGTGTACAGTGGTGAGTATTCTAAGAATCAACCACAGTTAAAAGGAGGTATTCAGCAAATCAGGAAATCCAGGGAACAAAAATTCTGAAAGACAAAAAAAGGAAGGAAAGGGGATCAATTCACATTTTTTCAGAATGTTAAAACCAAGATATCCAGTATTCAGAACTCTTTTGAAAGCCTTTTGGAATTTAGGGTATACCCAAACTCCAGTTTTCAATTGATCGGTCTACATATCAACAAAATAACAGAGGGAACTTGGAGGTCTTCTATTGCAACCCCAGCTGAAGCAGGAAACGCTAATCTCGTCTTAAAAATTTCCAGTATTTCAGCATTCACAATTTCTGGAGGCAAGTTGTTCCAATGATTAATTGTTCTAACTGTCAGAAATTTTTATCTTAGTTCTAAGTTGCTTCTCTCCTTGAGTTTTCATCCATTGTTTCTTATCTTGCCTTCTTGTGCTTTGAAGAATAAATTGACTCTTTCTTCTTTGTGGCAACCCCTTAGATATTAGAACACAGCTATTACATCACCCCTAGTTCTACTTTTCATTAAACGTAGACATACCAAATCCCAGCAACCATTCTTTATATGTTTTAGCTTCCAGTCCCCTTATCATCATTGTTGCTCTTCTCTGCACGGTTTCTAGAGTCTCAACATCTTTTTTACATTGTGGCAACCAAAACTGGATGCAATATTATGAATTCATCTAGTGGTGATGCTGTCCAACCCACATTTTTAAAATCTTATCAAGTAGTAGGTTGTGGTCTACTTTATCAAATGCCTTACTGAAGTCCAAGTAAATTATATCCACAACATCCTGTTTGTTCCTTATACTTTGTGCATTGGTGCATTGCACTGATATTTAATAGGTTTTTAAATTTTTTGTATTTTTGTATTATTTTGTATGTATTTTAAATTCCTGTGCGCCGCCCTGGGTCCTTTTGGAGAAGGGCAGGATATAAATCAAATAAATATAAATATAATATAATATAGACATCCTTTTTGACTGACCCTGTATTTACTTTCTACCTAACCTATTTGTGTCTGGGTTCCCCTACTTCCTTACCAACTGTTTGATTAATACTCATGGTATGGTGGGCAATATCAGAAGCTTGATTTTCCTTGACACCACAGTTGATATTCTTAACCACACAAAGATCTATGTTAGAAGCACTGATAACCCTGTTAGTTTTAGATTGCTGAGGACAGAAACATTCTATATTAATTAACTCTCTGTCCCCGTTATTTAGTTTTATGTTTCTCCAGAAAAACCCTTGAATTTAGTACTAAATAACTCAACCCCTTTCTTTGATGGAAGCAAATCATCTATTTTGTATAGCTTTTCAGCATACCAGCTGCAAACAATATAACCAAAACCCTCCAATTCACACCATTCCTTTAGCCACACATTGAAGTCCGCTATACACTGCAAATGTGCAGCTTCAACTTATTTGTGTAGCCTAGAGTTTCTCAACCTTGGCCACTTTACGATCTGTAGACTTCATCTCCTGCGCTAACTGTGGAATTCTGGGAATTGAAGTCAATGGTGGGTTTCAATTTTTTTTAGAACCTATGTGGCCTGTTTTGTGGGAGTAGCTTGGCGGTCATGTGACTGGGTGGGAGCGGCTTTGTGGTCATGTGACCAGATGGGAGTGGCTTGGCAGTCATGTGACTGGGTGGGTGTGGCCAACTTGTAAAATGTGGTGAAACTCACTTAACAACGCTCTTGCTTAGCAACCAAAATGTTGGCTCAGAAATTCTGGCATTTGAAGCATGCAACTCTTAAAGCTATCAAGTTACAAGGCCCTTGCACTCCTAACCCTTTAGAAACCCCCCCAGGGGTGTTCAAACTTGACAGCTTTAAGATTTGTGGACTTCAACTCCCAGAATTCCTCCTTCCCTCGCTCAGCTGCTATTACCGGGGTGCCACCAAGACATGTGAGGTTTTGGGAAGGACCTTCCCTCCCCCTCCAGAGAACCCATGCTGGGAGAGAGGAAGTGGGCTGGTTCGAATGGTGGCTAACAGGCAGTTTAGTGCCCAGTGAGTGCCTCTTTCACTCATTTGAGCAGGTGGAGAACGAAAGTAGGTTTACGTAGCCGAGGGCAAAGGAGCCTGCTGCTTGCTTCTTTCACACGTTCAGGCAGTGGGGGTGCTTTCTCGCACGCCTTCAGAGAAAGAAAGAAGGTGTGTGAGAAAGCACCCCCACTGACCGAACTTGTGAAAGAAGCAAGCAACAAGCCCTTTTGCCCTTGGCTACGCAAACCTCCTTTCGTTCTCAGCCTGCACGAACGAGTGAAGGAGGCAGATGGAAGACAAAAGCAGGTTCGTGTAGTGGCGGGCAAAGGAGCCTGCCACTTGCTTCTTTCACATGTTCGGGCAGTTGGGGGGGGGCTTTCTCTCATGTCTCCTTCACTGCTGCCTGCCTGCGTTCAAACCAGGCTGCCTCCTATCTCCCTAAATGGGTGCTCTGAAGGGGGAGGGAAAGTTTCTCCCAAGATCTGCTTCCCTTACCTTGCGGCGCAGTTCCACAATGGCGGGATATTGGTTTTTTTGCCAGTACGGGGGGTGTAGCCTCAACCCCTGCCTTCCTGTTGCCTCCAGTCCAGCCCCATGCAATCTCCCTGCCAACCCACTGACCTCGGAACACTGCTGGATGGCCTCTCCTTCATGTCCTTTTGCTGGCTGCAGCCATGTCTGGGCAGGCATGGCACGGGACCTAGTTATCTGCGGGATCGCATCCTGCCCCATACATCCCTGCGGCCGATTCGCTCCCACAGAGAGGGACTTCTCCGGGTGCTGTCCACTAGGCTGTGCCAGCGGGCGACACCCAGGGGAAGGGCCTTCTCTGTGGCGGGCCCGACCCTCTGGAACGACCTTCCCCCCGATATTAGAACAACTACGGACCTCCGCTCCTTCCGTCAAAAATTAAAAACACATTTCTTTTGCTTGGCCGGCCTGGGATGACTTAACTGTTTTTAGATGTTTTTTAGGGGTTGTCTTAGTTTTAACATGGGATTTTAGCGCAGGGTTTAGTTTAATTCTTTTTTAATACTGTATTGTTTGTGCTTTTATATGCATTTTTAATTTCCCTGTGCCCCGCCTCAAGTCCCTTCGGGGAAAGAGAGCGGGTTATAAATTAAATTAAATTAAATTATTATTATTATTATTATTATTATTATTATTATTATTATTATTATTATTATTATTATTATTATTATTATTATTATTATTATTATCTCCAGAGCAGTCACATGGCAGTGGACTGCTCACCATCCCAGTGCCCACCCGGTTTCTTCTGGAGGGGGCAGGCAGATGGACAGCATTTCCCACCCCCACCTCCCCAGCCGCCTGCAGCCTTGGAGCCTTGGCTGGGTGGGCAAAGGAAGTGGGTGGGCGGAGGGAATGAGCATGGGGGTGGGTGGGCAGGCTAGGGGAGGGAGATTTCTGGTACGGATCCTCCAGAAGAAGGGGTACAGAAAGGCACCCTAAATTTCACCAACCGGTATGCCCATACCGGTGCATACCAGCTGAAAACCACCCCTGGTTGAAGTCCACACATCTTTAAAAGGCCAAGATTAATATACTTAATGTTTGGTGCTGTGGTGGCTTAAGGCAAAAATGAGCCTATCTGCTTTAGTTTAATGCTACATTTGGAAGAGAGAAATGTTAGCTGTATACAAATGGTAAGGTTCTTAGCCTGATGTGCCTCTGCAAAAATAGGATTTGAGTCAGAAAGATAGGTTAATCTCTTTACATGCATAAGTAAAGGCTAGGTCTTCCACAAGTACAAAGTGAGAAGACCCTTAAAAAGGGAACAAATCGTTTTAGGTACTATTCAAACATATTGGGTTTAGAATGTGTTCAACTGGCCAGATCAGGGGTCTGCAAAGTTGGCTCTTTTAAGACTGGCGGACTTCAACTCCCAGAATTCTCCAGCCAGCCTGGCTGGCTGGGGAATTCTGGGAGTTGAAGTCCTCCAGTCTTAAAAGAGCCAACTTTGCAGACCCCTGGGCCAGATCATTTGAGTCATCAAACGTCTAGACAGCCCGGTCAGCAATTATACACTTAGACTTATATACTGCTTCACAGTGCTTCACAGCCCTCTCTAAGCAGTTTACAGAGTCAGCCTATTGGCCCCCAACAATCTGGGTCCTCATTTTGCCACCTCGGAAGAATGGAAGGCTGAGTCAACCTTGAGCCTGGTGAGATTCGATCTGCCAAACTGATCAGCAGAAGTAGCCTGCAGTACTGCACTCTAACCACTACACCACCGCGGCTCTATCTACCATGTAACAGTTCATAGAATCCCATAATATTGTTAACATGATCTTGTTAATGCCTAATTGTATGTTCTGGAGATATGTTTGCCACCTTATAATGTGTTTTCAGGTAAGTTCAACTTTCTGGGCAGTTCTTGACTCTAGCTCAGGGGCATCACGGCAGTGTCACATGACAACCGTTTTTCCTCCTTCGCTAAACCAGGCGTGGGCGTGGCCAATGTGTGACACATTGGCCCATGGGCCACAAGGTCGATAGCCTAACTCTAGCTGGTTGAGCTTATCATAATCCAGATTCTTACTATCAGAATCCACATTCTTGGTTGTTACTTCAAAGAAAGTAGAAACATTAATCAAGGTGCACCTTGTTACTGAAAACAATAACTCAAAGAGACCCCCTTCTTCTGCTCCCATCAGAAATACTTAGCAAATGTAATGTTAAAAATAGGATAGTAGTGTAGAGTGAGGCAACATCTACATTACTGTAGTGGCTTGGAAGCATTTAGGCCATAATGTACCATTTTTGGGGGGGAAGTATAAGATGCACTGGAGTATGAGACGCACCAAGATTTTGAAGAGGCAAATTAAAAAAAAATATTTTTTTGCATTCTGCAGACCTCCCAAAAATGGGCCATTTTTCGTGAAAACGTGCCCGGTTTTTATCAAAAAACGGGCATGCATAGCCTTTAGGAGGCTTGTAGAGGGCTCCTGGGGGCTGGGGGGACACTCTGGAAGCCTCCTAAAGGCTATGCATGGCCATTTTTGCAAAGGAGGTGGGGTTTTGGGAGGCCAAAAATGCTGCATTCCGTGTATAAGATGCATCCAGATTTTCACCCTCTTTCTTGAGGGGGGAAAAGGTGCGTCTTGTACTCTGAAAAATACGGTATTACATGCCTATTCCAGGAAGAAACGTGGAATGTATTAGAATAATGTATCCACGATTCCGATCCTTATGCGGAACACGCTGAGAGAAAGATCTGATTACTGTGCTTGAGTGATATGCCTTGAAATCTCAAGGTCCTTCATTGTGGTTTTGGAGTTAAGATTTAATTAATAGCACCTGCATTCTAATTCGAAAGGGCTGTGTTACTTCTTTCAACAGCCTCGTCTGTTTAAAAAAGAAAAAGCAAGCTATGGAGAATCTTTAAAGAAGGAATGATAACGGGCTCCTACACATTGATTGAGAAGGCTGACTATTTAATTAAATTTCGCTTCCATTTTTTGTTAAAGATAAAGACTTCAGTTTTAGCTTTGCTCTCGGTACTTGGAGACATTCGAACGGTTCCTGTTTTCAGCCCCTCTCCAGGGTGACACCTGAAAGTCCTTGAACATTATAGCGATCCACAGAGAAGTGCTTGTAGAAGACAGCAGTTCTGTAAAAGGAAATCTCTCTTGGCAATTCAGAGCAATTTTCTACCAGAGATGTTGCAAAAGCAGTTTCTTGCATTTTGAGTACTGCATCTCAGCTAAAGAAGAACTACCTATTAGTTTCTTCACACTATTAGATGCTAGCGCTCTGATTTCCTGCCCTTGCTCTCCTTACGCATTTAAACAAGATAGAAAAAACACGTTTTAATGCCACCAGCTGCAACAATATGCAACGTGCGGCTTCTCTTTAGCTCTGCAACGAGCCCGCTGAGTATCGGAACATCCCTTGGGCTGGCACTGAACTGATTGGCCAAAGTGTTTCCTGGGCCTTTCTTCTATTCAATTCGAGATATCAGAATGACTAGAGGGGGCTCTCCTGACTTTCATTTCTGTTTTGACATAAAAGATTGCTGGGTCGAGAGTGTGCAGCAAGTGAACGATTTCAGAGGACATTTTAACTAAGCTGGTTTACAATGAAACCCACGTTTGCTGGGAGATTGCTACCCTAGTGCTGAACATCTACAATAGTTCCCAGGGTGGGGGAATATTCTTCTCTGTTGATTGTTTTATGGGAAGAAGTTTCCATCCGGTTCAGTTCCAAGCCGGGAGAAAGGCACCGGAGACAAAATGGAGGCTGGAGGCTGATTGGAAAGAGTTTTGAACAATATGAAATAATGAAAGTGGAATGGAATAACTATGAGTAATAACATTATGCCTATTTGTATTGAAATGTATGATATCCAGGTATCACGCCATTCACACACACACACACACACACACACACACACACACACAATTGTTCCACAACACCCTGTTAGGGCCCCAATTAAGGGAGGAGACATACTGTTTCCTTTTCTGCCTTTCGGCTCATCACCAGAGACCATCTAGACAGAAAGCCATGAGTTCCGTTGTGTAATTTAAAAAAAAAAAGTGTGTTAGTTTTATGAGCTGATCAATAAATAAATCAGAGAGACTAGTATAGATCTATTTTGAACTTTTTAGCTCTCATCAGCTAGCCATACCCTTACTGGGATTCGAACCGGGGCTGTATTGCATATCAGGCAAGAGCCTTAGCCATTCAGCCAGCCAGGTTCTTCTTATTGCATCAGATACTTAGCAGAAATCCAATTATTTATCAAAGTAGGCATTCTGTCTTCCCTTTCTCCCATCTCAGTTTAAATCCTCCATGGGTTTAGCTACGCCATGCATCTGATGAAGGAAGCTATAGTTCACAGAAGCTTATGCACTTTAATATATTTGTGCATCTGAAAAGACAGCACTTGACTTCTCACTGATAGAATATTTCACAGCATGGTTTTTCTTCTTGCAGTTCTATGTAAGTGATAAGATCACTCTGTTGCCCTAAAAATATCTTCAATATTCAATGAAGCACTAATGGTGAAATAGCATGTTTGGTAATATCTTGAATATTAACTGAGTATCTTCCAAAGGTATTTAGCACTATCTTTCTCCAAGCTTTTTTTCCCCTTCTGTTGTGACAGTATATTTGTTCCTAGTATAGAAATCACCATAGCATTTGCTTTTTGAAAATATACCGTATATTATCACTCCTGTATCAGAGCTAGTGAAATCTAATTGACCATGAGAGGGCAGCAGAGAGTTACATACAATGTACTAGCTCTTTGCTGCCACCTATTGGTTGCCGGTTTTTTCAACCTGGATATAATAGTACTAGTGCAGGGATTTGCAAAGTTGGCTCTTTTAAGACTGGTGGACTTCAACTCCCAGATTTCCCCAGCCAGCTAGGCTGGCTGGGGAATTCTAGGAGTTGAAGTCCTCCAGTCTTAAAAGAGCCAACTTTGCAGACCCCTGTACTAGTGCATAGATATGCAAGTGATATAAATGCAAAGAATCCCGGGAGAACAATCTAATGCTGGGAAAGATAGAGGGCAAAAGAAGAAAAGGACGACAGAATGAGGTGGCTGGATGGAGTCACCGAAGCAGTAGGTGTGAGTTTAAATGGACTCCAAAGGATGGTAGAGCACAGGAAGGCCTGGAGGAACATTGTCTATGGGGTCGCAATGGGTCAGACACGACTTCGCAATTAACAACAAATAAATGCAAATCTGTTCTAATCATAGGGGGGGGGGAACTTGGGTGTGTGTGCATCATTCTTCTGCCTTACTATTGGCTAACTTAAAAATGCCAAATTAAAGTGCAAGGGTTAGTGCCTGTCTGAATCCTAAGGGTCTATGGACAGGAATTTCCATATAAATGTTAACTGGACAATTCAAGAGATTTCACAGTGTTTCCCTGCTTTATAGTACAGTACTAAAATAAATGGATTTTTATTGTTGGAAGCAAGCGTTGTTTCCTTGTTGTTCCTATCTTGAGGAAAGGAAGTTTCCATCACATTTTTGCATTCTGATTTAAAGAAGTCTCGTTTTCTTGTTCTAAAACTTCAGCTTCTCTCTGTTAGAAATTATATCTGATACTACTATATATGTCAATGCCGATAGAGATATAGAAAAATACACTTTTTACAAAGGACGAAAAAGTTTTAAATATCAATAGAAATCCCATCCTTGCATTTGCTGACCAAAATGCCAGGGGTTTATCTTTATATTTGCACTCTGGCCAGTTTGTTTTCCTATACATTTTATTTTTATCACTGAAGGAATATGGGAAGACATTTATTCATAATTATCTCTTATTGTGAAAGAAAGCTAATGGGAAATTAAACTTTGGAACCCCTTATAAAAGACAAGAGGGTGAGACCTTTGGCTAGAATAGCATTTACCCAAGCAAAACCAGACAGCAGAAGAAAACTCCTATGTCAATTTGTACATAAACACATGATCAAAGTCTCTCTTTATTGGTACCGTACCTTTAAATAGCAAGGGGCCATTGCAGAAAAGTGCCAAAAGCAGCTATTTATGTATAAACACAATAACTTTTGTTTGACAGGATGAATTGACACATTCTAAAAGTAGATTATGTGGGATGAAAAATTGGTCTGCAAATTTGAGAAGAAGGAAATAAAATCCCATTAAATGTCAAGACGCCTTGAAAGAGATGTGCCATTTAGGTTCAGACGGGATGGGAAATACCACGGGCGTAGATCTTGAACAGATTCAAGGTTGGAGACAGTTGAATTTAGTGTATCCATATGACCTTAATTGCCAGTATAAAAAGAAGACAGAATTGCTGAGCTATTTTACAGCTAGTTTTAATCAGAAATGAAGTTTCAACATTTTTGTTGAAACTCCTTTTTTTGGCTTTGTTTTCCTTTGGGGTGGGGGTGGGGGCTTACACATTAGAGGACCCCAAATTCCTGGAAGAATCCTATGGTAGCCTAATGAAAAAGCTCATGCCGTCCTATCCGACAGACGTAACCGGTTCAAGGCTAACTGCCCTTTATCTATTGCAGACAAATTAAGTGTAACACTTTTGTAGGGAATCTACTTTCTGCCAGGGCTCTGTTCCACCACAGGTGTGAATAATTTACAGCTTGTTGCCTATTGCTTTTCAAGGATCATGTGCCGCTGTTTCTAGAAGTGTTTAAGAACTATGGTAATTTGTGTACTGGGGCTCTCAATTTGTGGATTTACCCCTCAAGCACAATTCTCCGTCGCTCTGCAGAATAAACTGGCAACAATTTCTCACCTGATGTGATAATTGGCTACTTTGCACCAGGAAAGGAGTAAAAAAATGAATCCAGCATTTGTCTAGCTCAATCCCGTGCCCAAAGTTTCCCCCCCAAGCTATCATAGTTTCTTTAACTTGTTCTTCCTGTAGCTTAACCTCTAATAAGTAACTATAAAGTTTTTTAATTACTTTTTCATCAGCGCCTGTTAAGATTTTATCTAATTCCGTCATTTTATCATAAAAACCCTCCATTTTTTGATCTTCCTTAAATCTAGAATATATTTGCATATATGCATACAAATTCATTTCCATTCCTTCTTGTTTCAGCTCCTGGATAGACTTGAGTTCACCCTCTGTATTCAATAACTCAGCATATCTAACTGTTTGTTCCTTTTTATATATTATTGCATATGAGAACGCTTCAATGGTTGATATCCAGACTGGAATTTTTAAATAATGTGACCTCTTAACCTTTTCCCACTTTAAAAACAGAGCCTCCTTATATAATGTTTTCTGGAATAACTATGTGCTTTAGTTTCTTTATACCATAGAAATGCATTCCATCCCAACAGCAGATCATGCCCCTAGATTCAAAAGCCTAGTATTTCTTAATGTTATCCACTCCTTAATCCACATCAAATTTGTTGCCTGATAATATAGCTCCCAGTCAGGTAGAGGGCCAACAACAATTTCAGGTAAGAAAGTTGGGGCCCTTACTACAGGTAGGCCTCAACTCACAACCATTCATTTAATAACCATTCAAATTTACAATGGCACTAAAAAAAACTGACTTATGACCGTTCTCCATTTATGACCTTTGCAGCATCCCCATGGTCACATGATCAAAATGCAGATGCTTGTCAACTGGTTTGTATTTATGATGGTTGCGATGTCCTGGGTCATGTGATCACCTTTTGTGATCTTCTGAGAAAGCAAAGTTGATAGGGAAGCCAGATTCCTTAACAACCATGTTACAAGCTTAACCACTGCAGTTATTCATATAACAACTGCAGCATGAAAGTTTTTACAAATGGAGCAAAACTCACTTAACAACTGTCTCCCTTCGCAGCAAAAATTGTGGTCAATTATGGTCAAGGGTTACTAATTTAATTTAATTAATTTAATTTAATTTAATTTAATTTAATTTAATTTAATTTAATTTAATTTAATTTAATTTAATTTAATTTAATTTAATTTAATTTAATTTAATTTAATTTAATTTAATTTAATTTAATTTAATTTAATTTAATTTAATTTAATTTAATTTAATTTAATTTAATTTAATTTAATTTAATTTAATTTATAGAACCGCCCTTCTCCATTGAAATGGACCCAGGGCAGTGCACAGGAAATTAAAATCAATAAATAACAATAAATACAAAAAAGTTAAGAATAAATTAAACTAAAAACCTGTGCTAAAAATCCCAATTAAAATTCTTAAATGCATTTACTCATTGGCTAAGCCAGACCGGCTTGATGGAACAAATAAGTCTTAAGTGAACGGCGAAAGAGGGGAAGGTCTGAGAGGTTTCGAAGTTCGGGGGGTAGGTCGTTCCAGAGGGATGGTCCAGCCGCTGAGAAGGCCCTCCCCCTGGGCACCGCTAGCCGGCATTGGCCGGCGGATGGTACCCTGAGGAGGCCCTCCCTATGGGAGCGGATCGGACAGAGGGAGGTATGCGGCAGGAGACGGTCCCGCAAATAACTAGGCCCCGTGCCATGGAGCGATTTAAAGATGGTGACAAGCACCTTGAAGCACACCCGGAAGGCCACCGGCAGCCAGTGCAGCTCGCGCAGGAGAGGTGTTACGTGGGAGCTTCGAGATGCTCCCAGAATCCCCCACGCGGCCGCATTCTGTACTAGCTGGAGCCTCCGGATGCACCTCAAGGGGAGCCCCATGTAGAGAGCATTGCAGTAGTCTAGGCGGGACGTAACGAGCGCTTGAGTGACTGTGCGGAGTGATTTGCACCGGTCCTTTGGAAAGGAGCTCTTGCCTGTAACGCCTCTTTTCCCAGGACAGGAACTGAGTAAATGAACCCAAAATAGCATTTTGTAAAACTGGCATTTTTGTAACTGGCTATGCCCACCATAGCAACCATTATATAAGAGGCACACTCTCTATAGGGGGGCATTTTGTGAAAAACGCCTACAATCTGTGTTTAAACATTTCCAATGTGCGCACTGGCTTAAAAAGCTTGCTGGTCCCCTATCCAGGTTCTTCCTATGAGTTCTTTTGCCCTGGTTTTCAAACTTTCGTTCTTTTACGTCTTTTGAGGGGTTTTCAAATTTAATTCTGGCACTCCCAATGAAAAGACACTGAGCCTTTTTCCTTCTTGGCATTTTCTTTCTTGTTAAGAAGAAAGAGCCGTGTGGGGGAGAGCAGAGCAGAGTTTTATGTGGAAAGTGGCCTAATTTGTTGCCTCCATACATTTCCCGGAATGGGGCACATCAAAAGCAAAATAACACCCTCACCTAGAAGCAATGCTTCCTTCCCGGTAAAGTCAGACCCAGGAAATTCACCAATAATAGCGCTCGAGAAAAATCACAATGCAATCTAATGTAATCTCACAATTGTACTTAGTGGCTTGGGGTGTGGTGCTCTCAACTGTTTACCTGAACTTGATTTCCAGTAGCAGTTTAAAGGAATTATTACTGATGCAAGACAGTAGTGGATTCCTGACTGGGTTTTTATTTTTTTTATTTATTTTTATTTAATTTATACCCCGCCCTTCTCCTTGTTAGGACCCAGGGCGGCGCACAGGCATTATTAAAACCACAATAAAAACAATACACATCGTTAAAAACATATTAAATTATTTAAACCTGTGCTAAAAAAACCATTTAAAACCCTGCCTAATTATAATTTATCCATTAAAAGTCAGAAACGGGGGGCTATGCTAGGCCGGCCTGTTGGAATAAAAATGTCTTAAGACGTTGGCGGAAGAGGCGGAGGTCCGAGATAGTGCATAGGTCGGGGGGCAGGTCGTTCCAGAGGGCTGGGCCCGCCACAGAGAAGGCCCTTCCCCTGGGTGTCGCCAACTGGCATTGCCCGGCCGACGGCACCCGGAGAAGACCCTCTCTGTGGGAGCGGATCGGACGAAGGGATGTATGGGGCAAGAGGCGGTCTCGTATATAGCTAGGCCCCGAGCCATGGAGCGCTTTGAAGATGGTCGTCAACACCTTGAAGCGCACTCGAAAGGTCACAGGCAGCCAGTGCAGCTCGCGCAGGAGAGGTGTTATGTGGGCTTGCCTTGGGGCACCCAAAATCACCCGCGCGGCTGCATTCTGCACTAACTGTAGTTTTTGAGTGTACCTCAACGGGAGACCCATGTAGAGAGCATTACAGTAATCCAGCCGAGATGTCACAAGGTTTATTCCTGGTTCGCTGAGAGGGCATTTTGCAGGCATGCTGCTTGCTATGCGCAGGCATGCCCCCATCACACATTGCTGTGCAAGTGCAGTTGACTGAAAACTGTTTTGCGCATGCGCAGAAACATGCCAGCAATGGCAGAAGAGACCAGAAAACCGGTTCGGGGTGTGTGGCAGGCCCGACCAGAGCAGTTCGGCCGAACCAGTGCAAACCAATCGAAACCCACCAGGAGCCAGGCTTTCTGTGGGGAAAGTTGCTCTCAGAAAATAGAAGCAGTAAAATTTTAGTAATTGAATTGGATGGCAATTGGCTTGCTTTGGATGGCAGTCTGACATTCGCTGGCTGGGGAATTCTGGGAGTTGAAGTCCGGACATCTTCAAGTTGCCAAGGTTGAGAAACGCTGCGTTAGAAAGTTGTAAAACCAACACTCCCCAATCGATTTTTCTAGCCACCTATGTTGTCAACAAGAAGCTTTTGTTCTGGAAAGATTGTCATGCCCAAGGAATGTGTCCAGCTGAGTCCCATTTATATTTTAGGGGAATTTATTCTCAGGGAAGAGAATATGATTATGGACCCACACAGTCAAATTCTGTGCTTTTCTTTGGCTACTTTTTATGTTGTCTGTCACTATCATTTATTACCACTTTAATTTGATGGATGAGAACTCAAAATGTCGTTAAAAATACTTGTTTACTCATTTTAAAAAAAAAGAGAGAGAGAGAAAGAAATACGAGATTACATTTCCTGATTCTATCCAGTAAAATAAATCCCTCAGGTTAGATTACCTCAGAATTAAAACTGCCAATGCTTTTTTCCCTTTTGAAATTCTTTTCAAAGTTAACTGAGTTGAAATGACAGATCTGAGCGTCTCGCTCAGCCCATTAGCACCTTTATAAAAAAATCAAAGCCTCTTTCCTTCAGGCGTTCCTCTCCCACCAACATCCATGGATTATAAGGAATATAAATAAATTTATTTGTATTTGATATTTCTAGGTCTCTCAGTCTTTCAGAATTAGCAAATACAAATAGTAAAAAAATCGAAGATAAAGAGCACCCCACCCCACCCCCAAATAGTGTCAACTAGATGAGGCAACAACTAGGAGAAACCAATTTTGTCAGATCTTATTGAGAAACTAGCCGTTCCCGGCCACGCTTTGCTGTGGCCCAGTCTGGTTAAATGGCCAACCAACCTGTGTGTAGATCTACACCTCCACACACAAACACGTGCACACAACCACCGTATAACCCCCAACCTACCTACCTACTGTATTTCTCCCTCTCTCCCTCTACCTCCCTACCTACCTCCCTACCAGTGGTGGGTTTCTGCAGGCTCGCACCTACTCGCGAGAGCCGGTTGGAGAAATTTAGAGAACCGGTGAGAGGGGGTTCCACCGGCGTACCTGGAAGTAAATCTGGCCCACCGCTGCCAGTGACCCAACGGGAAGGAAAGGAAGGAAGGAAGGAAGGAAGGAAAGGAAGGAAGAAAGAAAGAAAAAAAGAAAGAAAGAAAAAAAGAAAGAAAGAAAAAAAGAAAGAAAGAATTTATCATCACAATTGAGTCCAAAATTTTGGTTGCTAAGCAAGAGAGTTGTTAAATGAGTTTCACCACATTTTAAAAGGTGGCCACTCCCACCCTGTCATATGACTTCCAAGCCACGTCCACAAAATAGGCCACACCTACAGAGTAGGTTCTAAAAAAAATTGAAACCCACCACTGCTCCCTACCTATTGTATCCCCCCCTCTCTCTATCCCTCTACCTCCCTCCCTCCCTCCTGTATTTCTCCTTGAATCTTATGGACAGAGCATTTTATGTCATAAAGGATGACATAATACCTGTGGCCCACTGCTCTCTCTGTATCCATCTACCTACCTTTTTTTTTTTACAATTTTTTACATTTCTGTTGCGTGTACCTGGCACAGGTGTGACATCTACACAATCTATACATATCATTGGTGCCGTATTTCAAAGGAAAGTTGTGTGAAAATTTGGAAGCAATCGGTGCAGCACTTTCAGAGATTAGCGGTTTTGAACAAACTCTTGTTACATTTTTATTTATGGAGAGATTATTATTATAGGAGACAAGACAATCCCCCCAAAATAACTAGCCCCTAATAGATATTAGATTTGCCTGCCTCCAGTGGCTAACCCTGATGTGTCCTAGAGAGAATTAGGGGTTATTCCTGATGCTCTATTTCACAGTCCATCTGAGGCTTTGGCCATCTCATGCAGCTACTCTCCTTTTGTGTAACTCATTGTTGTCCACGATTTGGAGAAGCCAAGGAAGATGAAACAGGAGAAGCAGCGTCTGGAGCTTTGCTGGAGATCGATGAAGGATTCACTTGATCAAACACAGTGGAAACCACTATTAAGGCCTATCTGGTATCACTAAAGCAGCAAAGCGACAATACAAGTAGCCCTCAACTTACAACGGTTCATTTAGTGACCATTCAGTCCTCTTCAGTAGGTGTGGCCTGCTTTGTGGGAGCGCCTTGCCGGCCATGTGACTGGGTGGGCGTGGCCAACTTGTAAAATATGGTGAAACTCACCTAACAACGCTCTTGCTTAGCAACCAAAATGTTGGCTCAGAAACTCTGGCATTTGAAGCACGCAAGTCTTAAAGCTGTCGAGTTACAAGACACTTGCGCCCCTAATCCTTTAGGAAAAAAAACCTCAGGGGTGTTCAAACTCGTCAGCTTTAAGACTTGTGGACTTCAACTCCCAGAATTCCTCCTCTCGCTCTTCATCTTGATGATGGGCGGGGGGAGGGAGCTGGAACAGATTTGTGGAACCTCTTTTATAGAAGAGGCTAGAACTGGCAGGAACCCACCCCTGATTCAGTTTCTTTAGTGACCTCATGGTCCTGCATGGGCTGGATTAATAGCTTCAGTAGGCTGTAGTTTGAGGACCCATGGTCTAGATCAGGGGCCTGCAAAGTTGGCTCTTTGAAGACCGGTGGACTTCAACTACCAGAATTCCCCAGCCAGCTATGCTGGCTGGGGAATTCTGGGAGTTGAAGTCCACCGGTCTTCAAAGAGCCAACTTTGCAGGCCCCTGGTCTAGATAGATAAAATATTATCTCAGTCATTTCTCTTTCAAGTCAAGATGCTGTTTATTCTGCTTCTTTTAAAAAACAGAATTAGTAAAATGGTAGTAAGAAGAAATAAACTCGTATCTGTTTTACCAGTTGCAAGGCTCCCCTTAAAAGATTGCTTTCTTGAAAATATTCCCCTTAAAATTAAATTTTTCTAACTTTAACCAGCATCTCTCTGGATTTTTCATTATTAAAGACCGCATGTATTTCAGTCAAAATGCCCAAGGATATTATTTCAAATTTGGAATGCCATCCCCTCTCATTAAAATGTAAATGTAGCAGTTTCTTTCTCTCTTTTTTTGGGGAAGAAATCAAGGTTTTGAACCAAAATAAAAAGTTCAAGATTTCTCCTGCTAATCTTTTAATTCTACTTCCCTCTTTAAAATTGGGATTAAAGAGAAATTAGGCACTGAATTATACTAATTATACAAAGGATGCAGATTTTCATTCAAGCATATAGGCTGGTGGCAAAATGCTGATATCTTCTCGATATATATTATAATGGTACAAATGGATATTCATCAAAAAAGTATAAATTATTAATATAATAAAAATACAATAGAAATTGGAGATAACAAATCTTTGAAGGAGATTGTTAGGAATGTATCTCCTAACAGATATCCTTAACAGAGATAAGGGAAGTTCTGATAAGGAACAGGTTACGGGAAAGAGAGATTTATGTTTGATTTCATAAGGGTGAAGAGCTTCTTTATAACTGATGAAGATCAGAAGATACTTTTTGCATATTTTTTTTCATTTTCTTTATCTTGCTTTCCTCTTTTTCTTTTTTCTTTCTTGCGTCTTTTCCTTCCTTCCTTTCCTTCTTTCCTTTCCTTCCTTTCCTTCCTTCCCACCCTCCTTCTTTCCCTTCCCTTCCTTCTTTCCTTTCCTTCCTTCCCACCCTCCCTCCTTCCTTCCTTCCCTTCCCTTCCTTCTTTCCTTCCTTTCCTTTCCTTTCCTTCCTTCCCTCCTTCCTTTCCTTCCCACCCTCCTTTCTTCCTTCTTTCCCTTCCTTCCTCCCCACCCTCCTTCCCTCCTTCCTTCTTTTCCTTCCTTCCTTCTTCCCTTCCCTTCCTTCCTCTCCTTCCTTCCTTCCTCTCCTCTCCTTCCTTCCTTCCCTGTCTTTCCTTTCCTTCCCATCCTTCCCTCCCTTTCTTTCCTTTCCTTCCTTTCCTTTCCTTCCTTCCCTCCTTCCTTTCCCTCCATCCCTTCCTTTCCTTTCCTTTCCTCTCCTTTCCTTTCCTTCTTCCCTCCCTCCCTCCCTCCCTTCTTCCTTCCTTCTTTTCTTGTAATCAAAATGTTTCATCAAAATCTTTTAAAAAATAAATGAAATCCTTTGAAAGAGAATACTGGAAAGGTAATAAATATGGAAAAACCAATTCCTCTACCCATCCCCCTTTACAGAAATAGACTTCATGTTGGTTTTTTTTTTTGGTTTTTTTAACATTTATATCCCGCCCTTCTCCACAGAGGACCCAGGGCGGCGCAAAGGAGATTTAAAAGATATACAAAATAGAACATAGATAAATAATTTAAAATATATATTAAATAATCCTGATCCTATGCTAAAACCAATTATTAAAAACCCAATTTAAAACTTTTCTAAAAGTCTCCATGGGAGGTTAGGCTAGGCCGGCTTGATGAAAAAAGTATGTCTTTAGACATTGGCGGAAGAGGCGGAGGTCGGTGATGGTCCGGAGTTCAGGGGGTAGGTCGTTCCAAAGGGCAGGGCCCGCCACAGAGAAGGCTCTTCCCCTGGGTGTCGCCAGTCGGCATTGACCGGCCGACAGCACCCTGAGAAGGCCCTCTCTGTGGGAGCATATCGGTCTAAGGGATGTATGGGGCAGGAGACGGTCTCGCATATAACTAGGCCCCGAGCCATGGAGCGCTTTAAAGATGGTCGTCAGAACCTTGAAGCGCACCCGAAAGACCACAGGAAGCCAATGCAGCTCGCGCAGGATTGGTGTTATATGGGAGCTTCTGGTGGCTCCCGTAATTACCCGCGCGGCTGCGTTTTGGACTAGCTGTAGCTTTCGAGTGCACCTCAAGGGAAGCCCCATGTAGAGAGCATTACAGTAGTCGAGACGGGAGATCACGAGAGCTTGAGTGACTGTGCGAAGAGCAGCCCGGTCCAGTAAGGGGCGCAATTGGCGCATCAGGCGTACCTGATGAAACGCCCCCCTGGCCACGGCCGCCACATGGTCCTCCAAGGACAGCCGGGAATCCAGGAGGACACCCAAATTGCGCGCCCTCTCCACGGGGGCCAGTGTTTCGCCCCCAATGGCCAGAGTTGGAGTAATCTGGCTGAACCGGGCTGCCGGAAACCACAGCCACTCAGTCTTGGCAGGGTTGAACCTGAGTTTGTTGCCACCCATCCAGATCCGTACGGCTTCCAAACACCGGGACAGCACTTCGGCGGCATCGTTGGGGTGGTCCGGGGTGGATATGTACAGCTGAGTGTCGTCAGTGTACAGATGGTACTCCACCCCAAAACCACGGATGATCTCACCCAGCGGCTTCATATATGTGTTAAACAGGAGGGGCGAGAGGACCGACCCCTGAGGAACCCCACATAAGAGGGGTCTCGAGGTCGACCTCTGCCCTCCCATCAACACATATTGCGACCGACCAGAGAGGTAGGATGAGAACCACCGCAAAACGGTGCCTCCCAGCCCCAACCCCCCCAGTCGGTGCAATAGGATACCATGGTCGATGGTATCAAAAGCCACCGAGAGGTCTAATAGGACTAGGATAGAGGAATAACCTCTATCCCGCGCCCTCCAGAGATCATCAACCAACGCGACCAATGCCGTCTCGGTACTGTGACCGGGTCGGAAGCCAGACTGGCGCGGGTCTAGATAATCAACTTCCTCCAGGTGTCGCGGAAACTGTTGGGCTACCACACTCTCAACAACCTTCACCAGAAAGTGAAGGTTGGAGACCAGACGATAGTTCTCTAATAAAGCTGGGTCCAGGGACGGCTTCTTGAGGAGGGGCCTCACTACCGCCTCTTTCAAGACGGCAGGTAAGGACCCCTCACTCAAAAATGCATTGACAATGCCCTGGAGCCAGCCTCGTGTCGTCTCCCAGGATGCCAGTACAAGCCAGGAGGGACACGGGTCCAATAAACATGTGGTCGCCCTAAGTTTCCTTGACAGCCTGTCCATATCCTCGGTGGTAACAAAGTCAAACTCCTCCCAAGATGGAACCTCAAGACTAGTCTCGGACAGTCCCACAGGACCACTGTCGATGGAGGGTAGCTCATTCCGAATCCGAGTAATTTTCTCCTGCAGATAAATCCCAAATTCCTCTGCTCGCCCTTGTAGAGGGGCTTCCCACGGCCTCTGGTGAAGGAGGGAGCCGGTCACCCCAAACAGGGCGGCAGGGCGGTTATCTGCGGATGCAATTAGGGTGGCACAATACTCACGTTTGGCCACCCTTATCGCCACTAAGTAAGCCCTAATATGGGTTCTCACTAGTGTTCGGTCGGCTTCGGAGCGAGAGGATCTCCATCTGCTCTCTAGGTGTCTCTTGTGGCGTTTCATCCCCCGAAGCTCCTCAGTAAACCAGGGAGCCTGGGTGATTCGTCGCCGCAAGAGAGGCCGCAAGGGCGCGACTCGGTCCAAGGCCCCCGCGGCCGCACTCAACCATGCGGCCACTAGGTCCTCAGTCGAGTCGTGGGGCAGGGTCACAGGAATTGGCCCAAGCTCCCTCTGGAACCTTTCCGGGTCCATTAGAAGCCTGGGGCGGAACCATTTAGGAGTATCCGGTTCCGCCTCCCCGCGGTGAGGTGAAGCGATTGGAAAGTCCAGCCGGAGGAGAGCGTGATCTGTCCATGACAAGGGAGTGATGACTAAATCCCCTATTCCCAGATCACAACTCCACTGTCCCGAGACAAAGATCAAATCCAGCGTGTTTCCCCCCTCGTGAGTGGGGCCTAAAACTACCTGGGTCAGGTCCATGGCCGTCATGGAGGCCATGAACTCCCGAGCTGCTCCAGAAGCTTCGCCCGCCGAGGGCAAGTTAAAGTCCCCCATGACTACCAGTCTGGGGGTCTCAACTGCCGCCGGGTCTGTGATTCCTGCCCACCTAGCCTGCGATGGGAGTTGTTGCATAACTAACTGGTCATCCCAGCTAACATTTCATAAACAGATAAAACAAATACAAATAAATCCTGTGGGATTGCAGGGTAAAGGGACAGTTTTATTTATGCAGTGATCCCCCAATGTAGAGATATGGTATTTCAGGAATGTGCGCTAATTACTAATCAAAGAATAACAAAAACATCTAGGTCTTTTGTCAGCAGTTTTTGGGAAGAAAAGTAGGCACTACTAAAGTTTTTATTAATGGCTACTCGATTAGTCATAGCAGAATACTGGAATTATCTAACCGGGCCATCAAAGAAAAATTGGTATGATAAACTATGCTCTATTGCCTTAATGGATAAATTAACATATAAATTGAAACCTTTTAAAGAATATACAGTGTATATATTATATATTATTGTATAAACTACTCGAATAATGAAAACTGTAATCAACCACCTACATCACATTATGAGAGACTATAAAAATTTTAAGTATTGCGAACTGAATATATATGTCACACATTAATATTAATAATGCCCTTGCTTTGGAAGATTTTAAAGATCTATTGATTAAAATTTGTTGTACACTGCCCAAAGTCACTTTCTGTGTGGTGAGCGGCCATATAAATGTGATTAATAAATGAATAAATTTTGTGAAATGTTACTGTTTGCAAAGTTGTTAACATAAAATAAAGAGGAAAAGGAAAGAGCAGCATAGGACTCGGCTGCTGAGAAATAATCTGTCCTTTTGTTTTATTCCTGCCCTCGGTGGCTGTAGATCTCAAACTCCCAAGCCAATTCTGAATAATCTGATGAAAAGGGGGTGGAAAAAGAAAATTGTAAACCGGTTGCAATACAATATAGCCGTGATGGCGAACCTTTGGCATGCATGCCGAAAGTGGCATGCACAGCCATCTCTCCGGGCACGCGAGCCATCATCCATTGCTCTTCCGGGTTCCGGTGCGCCAGACAGCTGGTCTTCTGGTTTCTGGTGCGCATGCACGCGTGAAGACCAGATGGCTGGTGCACAAGCACGTGCCCGAAACCGGAAGATCATCTTCCCAGTGCCTGCATGTGCAGGGGTGGTGGTAGTTTGTGCTCTCCCAGTTTCTGACATACGCACATGTGTGCATGCCCCCATTTCAGCGCTCGGGGCCGGAAAGGTTCGCCCAACACTGTAATATCTTTATATGCTCGATGCAAGTGCTTGAATAATTGATCTAGTCCAAGGGTGTCACACCTGAGGCATCACATTGACGTCATGCGACATTTTTCCCATTTGCAGAGTTGGGGTGGGCGTGGTCTGCACATGATGCATCTGGCCTGCGGGACACCAGTTTGACACCCCCCCCCCCGATTCTAATCAGAAGCAGGCTAGGGGATTCTGGGAGTTGAAGTCCACACTTCTCAAAGTTGTTGAGCTTGAGAAATGACCAGGCTCATTCCAGTTGGGAAAATAGTTTTCCATTTGATATTTGGAGTGGTGCAGTGGCCTAGAGGTGGAGCTTTTGCCTTGCAATCTGTGAGGCTGTAAGTTCGATCCTAGGTAGAGGCAGATATTACTCTCCCTGGGAACAATGAGAATACATCTGCTGAACAAAACTCCACATTGGTGACAGGAAGGGCATCCGGCCATTAAACAACTCTGCTAGTTCCATTCAGTTGCCCAGACTCCACCGGGCAAGAGATTATGGGGCTCTTTATCTTCTGCTCTGTTTCATCTCTCCCTCCCTCCCTTTCTCTTCCTATGCCTTTGATCAATCTTGACTTCTGTTTCCTCTGCAATTTTCTTGGCATCATGGTTTGGAAGTGATTTGCCATTGTCTGCTTTCTAGGGCTGAGGAAGAGTGACTGGCACAAAGTCATCAGTCGGCTTAGTGCCTAAAGCAGGACTAAAACTCATGATTTCTGGGTTTCTAGCCCAGCACCTCTGCCTACCCCAACTGGCTTTGTGTTAACTATATACAGTATTAGAATCCAGTTCATAACGTTTTAATGACCTGTATGTTATTATTTCTATATCGGTAAAATGTATTCAGTTTTGCTGGTATGCAGTATCCTTGTGAGATTTTTTTACTGATTTTTTTTTCTCTTTTAAAAACGCAATATTCAGTACATCCATTAACCTGTTTGACAAGCAGATTGCCAATGTTTAATATGAGAAGCTGATTTTAAGATCTTCTCTCGCTGCATTTTTAATTTATTACTTTTCATTTCCAGTTCCATCAATATTTCATAAAAGCGTATTGTCGTATGTTCATTTAATCTTTAAACCATTATATGTTTAGATAAAGATTGTATCGTTTTACATCCAAAACATTTTGTTAGCAACATAATTCGTATTGTTTTTCTTTCGATTGTATTAGAAAAAGAAAGAAAATTACTTCTGAAGTTGTATATACCTCATCAAACTTGAAAAATACACCCCCACCCCACCCAGGTACAACTTCTGCAATCCTAACTATACTTCCAAGTCATTAAAAGAGTAAATTTAATTGATCTCATAGGACTTAAAACTTCTGAGAAAACCTGCTTATGCTTCTGATTCCAATTAAACTAGCAGTTTCTTGGTGTTTTTTTTTTAGAAACCACTGGCAGAACTTGATACTATAAATTATTTATACTACATGATAGGGCAAACTCAGAGTATCATAAATTCTGCATAAAGGGATATGTATCTGTGCTTTTTCTTTGGGTATAGGATTTCTTTTACAAGATGGTGCGTTTACAGATGGTTTTACAAGTTAATACAGTCTGAAGGAGCCCATTGCATCTTCTTGTTTTAGGTAGTAGTTGTTACTAATTTTTTTTCTCTATATTCTAGGCTTCACTCCAAAACAGTGGTGGGAAATGATGGAGCTGGAAAAAGAACCAAGTTTGATTTCATGTTCAACCTAATTAAAGTTAAATGAATTTACTGCAGTTACAATACAAAACAATACAATAGCAGAGTTGGAAGGGACCTTGGAGGACTTCTAGTCCAACCCCCTGCGTAGGCAGGAACCATATACCATTTCAGACAAATGGCTATCCAACACCTCGAGTCCCTTCGGGGAGAGAGAGCGGGTTATAAATTAAAATTATTATTATTATTATCTTCTTAAAGACTTCCAGGGTTGGGGCATTCACAACTTCTGGAGGCAAGCTGTTCCAGAGGTTAATTGTTCTAACTGTCAGGAAATTTCTCCTTAGTTCTAAGTTGCTTCTCTCCTTGATTAGTTTCCACCCATTGCTTCTTGTTCTGCCCTCAGGTGCCTTGGAGAATAGTTTGACTCCTTCTTCTTTGTGGCACCCTCTGAGATATCGGAACACTGCTATCATGTCTCCCCTGGTCCTTCTCTTCATCAAACTAGACATACCCAGTTCCTGCAACCGTTCTTCATATGTTTTAGCCTCCAGTCCCCTAATCATCTTGGTTGCTCTTCTCTGCACTCTTTCCAGAGTCTCCACGTCTTTTCTACATCGTGGTGACCAAAACTGAATGCAGTATTCCAAGTGTGGCCTTACCAAAGCGTTATAAAGTGGTATTAACACTTCAGGTGATCTTGATTCTATCCCTCTGTTTATGCAGCCTAGAACTGTGTTGGCTTTTTTGGCAGCTGCTGCACACTGCTGGCTCATATCTAAATGGTTGTCCACTAGGATTCCAAGATCCCTCTCTTGATATGAATCTTGATATGATTCTTCCCCATATATTTCCCCCTGTTATTGCATTAGTTTTGCACTCACTTTTGGAATTTGGAGGATCATTTATAGCCCAGTAGCCATGTAGATCAGGGGTTCCCAAACTTGGCAACTTTAAGACTTGTGGACTTCAACTCCCAGAATTCTCCAGCCAGCTATGCTGGCTGGAGAATTCTGGGAGTTGAAGTCCACAAGTCTTAAAGTTGCCAAGTTTGGGAACCCCTGATGTAGATTCATGCCAACATGAATGAAGGTGAATACACGTATCTCAGGTTAATGTTGCAGGATCCAATCAGGGTCGGTCACCGGGAGGAGAGGTTTAATCTTCTGAACTTTCGGACTGTTGCTAGAACCCATCCTCAGGGAACTTCTCTCTAGCAGAGTGTGTGCTTTGCACAGTTCTGTGTGTGGTATTTTTATGGTGCCTATTGTATGTGGCTTTTTAAGATGTTGATTGGGGTGTTGTTGACTGGCTATTAAGTCATTGTCTGATGTTTGCTTATGCTGCCAAACCCTGGCCTCCTAAATACTTGATAAGCTGGTAGTAAATCTGGCACTTGACTGACAAGGGGCCTGTTTCCTAGGCTTTAATCACTTCCCTGGCTGTTTTTGTGCCTGCTTTTCCAACAATCTTGGTAGTTGCAGAATTGAATTTGCGTCCTTGTTCCTTGCAGTGTGAGGCTACCAATGAGTTCAAGTCTCCTTCCTGGTCTGACTGCTTGCTTGTGCTCATGTTATCATATCTAATGAGGCAGATTTAGAATATCGCAAGATCTAAGAGGCGTAATGATTTAATTTGTTTTATTTTATGTTCCATCGGTGTTTCTACTGAAGTATGGTTACAATCGCATTTGTCTTTGTTTCCACACCCGCTATTGGTTTGCATAGAAGGGAAGAATATAGTTTCATAGATTCTTCCTTACCCAAAATTGTACACACCAGTCATGATTTCGGAAGGAATATTTCCCTTTTAAAATGGATGCTGGTTTCCTCTTCTCTCCTCTTCTTTTCCTTCTTTTTTATGGCCTGTGAATCTGAGGATTGGAGCTATCCTTTACTGACCGCTTGTAAAATGCTGCTATCCAATCTTCCTTGAACAACTAGGAAAAAGTATTTTATGTAATAAATTGGGAAATGAAGTCCAACACATCAGAGAGATCCTACCTTGGGAAAGACAATATATTCAATTGAACAGGAACCATTTTTTTCATACTTGAAGCTATTTATTTGTAGTAGCATAAAACAACATCCTGCTAAACATACTGCTGGACAAAACTCCACATTGGCGACAGGAAGGGCATCTGGCCATTAAATGTTCCGCTAGTTCCATTCAGTTGCCCAGACTCCACCCTGCAAAGGATTATGGGGCTTTGTGATTTTGGCATTCAAGGACTCCTTGACTTACAACCATTCGTTTAGGGACTGCTGGAAGTTACAACGCCCCCTCCCCCCCAAATGTGGCTTATGACTGTTTTTTCACCCTGGTGACCACTGCAGCATCTGCATAGTCACATGTTCAAAATTTTGATGCTTGGCAACTGGCTTGCATTTATGACAATTTCAGTGTCCTGGGTTCACAGGACCATCTTTTGCAAACTTCTGACAAGCCAGACTCAATTTGCAATTGTGTTACTAACTTAACATCTGCAGAGATTTCACTTAACAACTTTGGCAAAGAAAAAGTTTGCAAAACGGGGCAAAACTCATATAAACAACTGTCTTGCTTAGCAATGGAAATTTTGGGTTCAGTTGGGAGGACAACCTGTATTATATATAGGAGATTGGATTATAAATTAAAGAAAGGGGAACACACTAAGACCTACAGAATGACTGGGCCGGTCAAACTAAAGAATGTGGAGGTTGTTGGAAAGGAATAGATACAGAGATTTACTTGATCTCCTGATAAATGGATGGGAAAGAAAATTGAGGAACTGTGTTCAGCGGAATTAAAGAAACCTTCCTCCTTGTGTGTTTGGGGAGACTTCAAGGTGGAGTGATTAATGATTTATAGGTATTTCTTTCCTTCCCCCCTCCCTCCTATTTATTAAGGAAATGCCTTACTGCCTCTCACTGGCCTAGCAATCCTTTGAAAGTCTTTCTTCGTAATGGTGCAGTTTCCTTGATGGATTTCACAATCTTCAAACAACGTGGCATTGTATCAAAAGAATCACAGAAACAAAGGGGAATATAGAGACATTTGACTGAATTTGAAAATCCTGTAGGTGACTCAGAACCTTTGTTAGGATGTATTTATAGACTTCTGGGGAGGTATGACTCAGAAAGCAAACGGGTCAAGGACTGCATGATTAAATGGAAGCAGAGTTTGAATACAGGAGCAGAGATGCCGCAGTGAGAATTTCTATGGAAAGCATTAGCCTGAGCATGATACTCAGAGCAAATTAGCATAGGATGTTTTCATCACTGGCATATTATCCCACTTTTGACTATTGGTGGGGGGATAATTTAACATGTATTATTAGCAAGAAAGCATTCAGGTGCATAGCTGGTAGCCGATTCCAGTGCTCCCAAAACAGCAGTAGTAAATTGTGTCATTGAAGATTTGAGTATGTACCGGAGCTTGGAAGGCAACAAACTGCTTCAGAGGATGTTGGGGTGTTTTTGCAGACCCTCAGGTTGCAACTCCTTAAAGCAGCTGTATCTTTTTCTAGGATCATGTGGTGGCCTTCTAGGATCATAAGGGTGGGAAAAGCATGTTTGGCTTAAGGAATTGTGCACAGGTGCCATCTGAGTGCCTCCTCCTCCTCCTCCTTCCTCCCCCTCCTCCTTTTTCTTCCTTCTTTTTCTTCTTCTTCCTCCTTCTTTGTTTTCCTCTTTCTTCATCCTTTCTTCTACTTCTTTTTCTTCTTTTTCCTTCTTCCTTCCTCCTTCTTCTTCCTCTTCCTTCTACTTCCTCCTTTTTCTTTCTTCTTCTTCCTTCCTCCTTCTTTTTCTTCCTTCTTCTTTTTCTTCTTCTTTGTCTTCCTCCTTCCTCATCTTCCTTCTTCCTTCTACTTCTTTTTCTTCTTTTTCCTCCTCCTCCTTCCTTCTTCTTCCTTCTTCTCCCTCCTCCTTCCTCCTTCCTCCTTCCTCCCTCCTCCTCCTTCTTCTTCTTCCTTCTTCTTCCTCCTTCCTCCTTCCTCCACCACCACCTCCTCCTCCTCCCTTCTCCTTCTTCCTTCCTCCTCCTCCTCCCTTCGTCTTCTCCCTCCTCCTTCCTTTTTCTTCTTCCTCCTTCCTCCTTCCTCCTTCTCCCTCCTTCTCCCTCCTTCCTCCTTCCTCCACCACCACTTCTCCTCCTCCTCCTCCTCCTCCCTTCTCCCTCTTCTTCCTTCCTTCCTCCTTCTTCTTCTCCCTCCTCCTTCCTTTTTCTTCTTCCTTCTTCTTCCTTCTTCTTCCTCCTCCTCCTCCCTCCTCCTCCTCCCTTCTTCTCCCTCCTCCTTCTTCCTACCTCTTCTTCCTTCTCCTCCTCCTCCTCCTCCCTTCTTCTTCTTCCCTCTCCTCCGCCTTCCTTCTTTTTTTCTTCTTTTCTTCCTAGTGTATTTCTGCAAGTGCAGTGTCTGCTTTTCAGATCGTTGTGTTCTAAAAATCCATTCTTTTCCTTCAGATCCTGTCAGGACCATTCAGCCTTAGGGTATAGAGCAAATGGTTGGTGAAAATTGTAGCACTTCCTTTGTCAATTTTTTAATGCCCCATCATCCCCTTCTAATAAACTTTGCAAAATCACATCCTGATTCATGAGCAGAAGCCCCAAGTCTTGTTTGAATTCTCACAGCCTTCCGCTCAGCAGAGAGTGGACTATTTTGAAACTGTTGATCACCTGATCTGTTAGGGCTTTTGCCATTATGAATTAACAGGTCAATTGCCCCCTTCTCCTCCTCCCCTATTCTTATCCGTCCTCTAATGCAATGATCCCCAACCTTCCCGGTTTTGCGGACCAGCAAGGAGGGGGAGGGAGAGGAGACGGTTTTCACGAGGGATGAATGAGCACGCAAGGGGAGTTGTGTGTGCATGCATGCTCATTGCTCACCCAACGCTTCCATGGTCCAGTTTCAAATGGGCCATGGCACCAGGTTTGGGGACTCCTGCTGTACTGCTGCTGTTCTGATTTATGCCAGGTATTTCTAGCATACCAATCCCAATTGGCAAGAGGACTGATATCTTTCCTTTGTCCTAGTTTTGTACACTAAACACTATTGGGGGTGGGTGGATTAAACCTTCTGTAAATGTCTGCCACTCCACGACATTGACTTGAGGACCCCTGCTTTAAGGGTCTTGTGAACCTACAGAAATAAATGTGGAGCATAGAATAAACCACGTTTATATTTTTTTAGTGGTTGATCAATTGCAACTTAGTACAGGTAGTCCTTGAGATCATCCGTGGTTTTGGGGTAGAGTACCATCTCTACGCTGACGATACGCAGCTGTATATATCTACCCCGAACCACCCCCAATGATGCCGTCGAAGTGATGTCCCGGTGCCTGGAAGCCATGCGGGTCTGGATGGGAAGGAACAGACTCAGACTCAACCCGTCCAAGACCGAGTGGCTATGGTTTCCGGCGCCCCGGTACAACCAGTTTACTCCATCACTGGCCATAGGGGGTGAACATCTAGCCCCTGTGGAGGGGGCACGCAATCTGGGCGTCCTCCTGGATACCTGGCTGTCCATGGAAGATCAAGTGATGGCCGTGGCCAGGGGGGCGTTTTACCAGGTTCGCCTGGTACGCCAGTTGCATGCCCTATTGGACCGGAACGCCCTTCGCACAGTCACTCATGCACTTGTGACATCCCGCCTAGACTACTGCAATGCTCTCTACATGGGGCTTCCCCTGAAGTGCACCCGAAGACTGCAGCTAGTCCAGAATGCGGCCGTGCGGGCGATTCTGGGAGCCTCCAGATACTCCCACGTGACACCACTCCTTCGCGAGCTGCCCTGGCTGCCTGTGGTCTTTCGGGTGCGCTTCAAGGTGCTGATTACCATCTTTAAAGTGCTCCACGGGACCTAGTTATCTGCAAGATCGCATCCTGCCCCACACATCCCATCGACCGGTTCGCTCCCACAGAGAGGGACTTCTCCGGGTGCCGTCCACTAGGCAATGCCAGCGGGCGACGCCCAGGGGAAGGGCCTTCTCTGTGGTGGGCCCAACTCTCTGGAACAACCTACCCCCCGAGTTAAGAACAACTTCGGACTTCCGCTCCTTCCATCAAAAGCTTAAGACCCACTTCTTCCAACAGGCCGGCCTGGCCTGATCTACTGCTCCAGCCTTAGTCTGAATATGTAAATTTGTTTTACCTGGGTTTTAATAATAATAATCTTTATTGTCATTGTAATAAAATAAAATAAAATTACAATGAAATTGGTTTTAAGGTTTTTTTTAAGGATCTTAGGTTTTTTAGCACAGGGATACACTTGGTTTAATTTGATTTTAGATATTTATAAATGTTTCTATGTTTGTATGCTTTTTAATTTCCTGTGCACCGCCCCGAGTCCCCTTGGGGAGAGGGTGCGGTTTACAAATTAAATTTGATTGATTGATTTGATTGATTGACTTATGACCACCGTTGAGCCTAAAATTTCTGTTGCTAAGTGAGATGTTTGTTAAATGAGTTTTGCTTCATTTTACAATCTTTCTTGCCACAGTTGTTGCAGTTGTTAAGCTAGTCACATGGCTGTTAAGTGAATCTGGCTTCCCCATTGATTTTGCTTGTCAGAAGGTCGGTCATATGACCCCAGGACGTGGAAACCATTGCAAATCTGAGTCAGTTGCTAAGCTCCTGGATTTTGATCATGTGACCAGGGGGTAATGCTGCAATGGTCATAAGTGTGAAACATTGTCATGTCACTTTTCTCAGTGCTATTGTAACTTCAAATGGTAATTAAATGAACTGCTGTAAGTCGAGGACTACGTGTAATTAATATTAATAGCTATCCCTTTAATATAGGGATGTGGTGGCTCAGTGGCTAAGACACCGAGCTTGTCGATCAGAATGGTCAGCAATTTGATGGTTCAAACCCCTAGCGCTGAGTAAGTGAGTGAGCTCCTGTTACTTGCTCCAGCTTCTGCCAACCTAGCAGTTTTGAAAGCACATTAAAAATGCAAGTAGAAAAATAATACAGAATAATACTATTGGGTTTGCAGAATAATACCATTGGGATACAATAAAAAAAATCATCTGGCCCAAGATCTCTGTTAGTGCTGGATCTTCTACCATATCCTAATTTCATAAAGAAATAATACTGTTTCTAAATAAGAATGGCTCAGTGGCTAAGACGCTCCGCTTGTTGATCAGAAAGTTTGGCAGTCTGGCGGTTTGAATCCCTAGCGCCGTGTGAGCTCCTGTTACTTGTCCCAGCTTCTGCCAACCTAGCTGTTCTAAAACATGTAAAAATGCAAATAGAAAAATAGGAACCACCTTTGGTGGGAAGGTAACAGCGTTCCGTGCGCCTTCGGCCTTTAGTCATGCTGGCCACATGACCACGGAGACGTCTTCGGACAGCGCTGGCTCTTTGCCTTTGAAATGGAGATCAGCACCGCCCCCTAGAGTCAAAAACAACTAGCACATATGTGCGAGGGGAACCTTTACCTTTATCTTATGTCTTCAATAGTTAATGAATTAGCATTTCTAGTAACCTTGACCAGCTTAGCTAATGGAGAAGCACCCTAAAACTTCTAGATCCATTAGAAATTACGAGTCTTAGACCCCCCCAGTTCTGAAATAGTGTTAGAGAACAAAAAATTTCAAGAACTTCACTTTATTATGGCTTTCAATCCCATCTCTCATCTAGCTTTGAGGCCACAGCATCTGATTAAGTTGGCTCTTTTAAGATTGGTGGACTTCAACTGTCTGGCTGGGGAATTCTGGGAGTTGAAGTCCACCAGTCTTAAAAGAGCCAACTTTGCAGACCCCTGGATTAAGGTGTTTGAGAGTAATCACGTAAAAACGGAGCAGCAATACAGTGCAAAAAATGCTCACAGCTTGTGGTCCCGTCCCCACTTTCTACCCTGTTTTTTTCCTGGAATGTTAAGACAGTAGATCTCCTGGGTTATAGCTACACACATCACAGGCAAACATTTTTACCTCTTTCTCCTTTTTTTGATGGGGCAGATTCATTCCTGAGTGGTTACACAATGGGAAAAAGCTTGAAATCTGTCTTTGGCCACTTAAGATCCCAGCCGTAGCACTTTACACAATAGGAATGAATAAAGCAGGTGGGGGTTTTTTTGAACTGTTTGCAGAACCCTAGAGTTCTATGAGCGATTATAGGGAAAAAAATGTTCCCTTAAACACAGCCAATTTTCTATCTCTAAAGCTCTTGATCAGGGGTTGTTTTTAAAACTAGTAAGTTCAGCAGCCTGGAAAAAAAAAATTTAAACCCCTGGAATAAATTGCAGCCGCTCTATTTAATCAGTCAGTGGTGGCTTTAAGGTGCGTACATTGCAAACTGAATTATGTGCTGAAAGAGAGAAGAATCAACAATTGCATTTACTTTTTAACAGGCCCAGGTGTACCGCAGATTCCCTGTTTGCTTTGAAACACAATAATCATCTTCAAGTAATGGAAAGTGGGGAAACAGGAAGCCATCTTAAAAACAAATAATATTCATCCTGTTCCTCCTTGTGCAATCTATGACAATTCATCAACATCCCTCCATGGGTGTGGATGCCTTGTGATTTAAATTACCGATTATTTATATTTTTTAATCTACAGATATCTGAACTGCCCTTGACATGAGCGGATATCCAAAGTGGCTATTTAAAAAATGTTGAGGCATTTCAGTCTGAGAGAGATTTGGGATGTTCCAATCGTTAGAAGAATTTAATTCCAGAATTGAACAGTTGACCCAGCAAAAAGTTCATTTTGCGCTGATGATGTTACCTTGTCTGGTAATTAAATGTCTGCAGCAAACAAAGCAAGTTCAGAGAACACTAAGAACCCAACCATTTTAGATGTGCTACTTAGTACTTTGGGGTGAAGATTGGTGTGTGTGTGTCAGTCTGCGGCTGATGAGACTCCTAGAGGAAGCACATTATCTAGATCCATTTCAGTCAAGGTTCAGGCCAGGATTTAGTACTGAGACAGCTCTGTTTGTGCTTGTTGATGGTTGTGATACACTCATCCTTGTGCTTCTTGACCTTTTGATACCATTGACCTTGGCATCCTCCAGAATTAGTTCTATGGAGACTGAGGACACCGTTTTATGATGGTCCCCTTCCTTTCTCCAGGGCCAGTTCCATTCAATGTTCATTAATAATAATAATAATAATAATAATAATAATAATAATAATAATAATAATAATAATAATAATAATAATAATAATAATAATTTTAATTTCTATCCCGCTCTCTCTCCCCAAGGGGACTCGAGGCGGGGCACAGGCAATTAAAAATACAAATAAACCACAAACAAATACAAAATACAAAGTTAAAAATAGATTAAATAGATCCTGCGCTAAAACCCATAACTAAACTAAAAATTACCCCTAAAAAACCCTGACCTAAAAAGAGACTACCCAAGGCCGGCCAGACGAAAAAAGTGCGTCTTTAATTTTAAGCGGAAGGAGCGGAGGTCCGTGGTTGTCCTGATATCGGGGGGAAGGTCATTCCAGAGGGCTGGGCCCGCCACAGAGAAGGCCCTTCCCCTGGGCGTCGCCCGCTGACAAAGTCTAGTGGACGGCACCCGGAGAAGTCCCTCTCTGTGGGAGCGAATCGGCCGTGAGGATGTATGGGGCAGGATCCGATCCCGCAGGTAGCTAGGTCCCGAGCCATGGAGCGCTTTGAAGATGGTAACTAACACCTTGAAGCGCACCCGGAAGACGACAGGTAGCCAGTGCAGCTCGCGCAACAGCGGTGTTACATGGGCAAACCTAGAGGTGCCCATAATTGCTCGCGCGGCTGCATTCTGGACCAACTGAAGCCTCCGGGTACACCTCAAGGGGAGCCCCATGTAGAGAGAGTTGCAATAATCCAGTCGGGATGTCACGAGAGCATGAGTGACTGTGCGAAGGGCGTCCCGATCCAATAGGGGGCGCAACTGGCGTACCAGGCGAACCTGGTAAAACGCCCTCCTGGCCACGGCTGTCATTGACAGGGAGAGAGCAGAATGGGTCAACAGATGGCTGCAACGGATTAGCCACAGCGAGTTGTCCTAGACCCAGGAAAGCGGTCATCTATCGGTTTGGGATTCTGTATAATCAGCATCCTGATAAACCCAATTATATATTTTGACACTGTGAGGCTGTTGAGATTCTGGCCCAGGGCCTGGAGGCTGTGCAGATTTGAATGACAAGAAGCCTATCCCAATCCTAAGAATGAGTGGCTGTGGGTGCTTAGACTGCCCAGGTCTGAAGATATTCCAGCTTGGACTTTGGATGAGGTTGCACTTTCCCATTCAAAGATGCTGTGTAATTTGGGGGTATTCCTGGACTCACGTCTATTGCCTGATGAGCAGGTGGAAATCATGGCCAGAAGGTGTTTTGCCCAGCTTCAACTGGTACACTAATTCCCCTGTTTCTAAAACAGGTGCCCTTCAGATAATCATTCAAGCCCCCATGACCTTAGGATTTGACTACTGGAACATGCTCTATATGGTCTCCCCCTTGAAGGCAACCCTGAAGCTTCATCTGCTGCAGAAAACAGTGATGCAGGAATATCCAATTGATTAAAATTTGCTATCTGTAGAGACCCCAGTAACATGCCTTCCCTGTAGCAGCCTCTGCCCTCTGGAATGAGGTTTTCCTTGAAATTCAAACTGTTCCTACTCTACTAATATATCAAAGGTCCCCAAGGACCTGGTTCTTCACCCAGGCCATTGGCAAAAAAAACTGATGGCCATTACTTTTTTTTGTTCTGGGTTTGTTTTCTTTGTCTTTGGGGTCCATGCTCCATCTGATTAAATATCTTAAAAATATTTTAGTTAACAGACCTTAAATGAGAAGGAAGCATACCTGCAAAGCAAAGTGGCACTCTTTGATAAGTTTCCAACAGTGCCGCTCATTCTGCTTAGATCCAAAAAGCAACCGTGCTTAGAAAATAAAACTAGAAGTTTCCAGCCTCCAAGTATTGGGTTGGGAAGTCAGCCCAAATGCCACAAAAAAGCCAGGGGATTAAAAGTGAGTGTGGGGCAGGAAGGAGGAGGAATTATCTCTCTGCTGTATCTTCCGGTATGTAATTGCCAACTTTTCGGGTGCGTTTCAAGGTGTTGATTATCACCTTCAAAGCGCTCCATGGCACAGGACCTAGTTATTTGCGGGATCGTATCCTGCCCCACACATCCCTTCGGCCGATTCGCTCACACAGAGAGGGACTTCTCCGGGTGCCGTCCACTAGGCTGTGCCAGCGGGCGACGCCCAGGGAAAGGGCCTTCTCTGTGGCGGGCCCGACCCTCTGGAATGACCTTCCCCCTGACATTAGAACGACCACGGATCTCCGCTCCTTCCGCCAGAAACTCAAAACCCACTTGTTTCATCTAGCCGGCCTGGCCTAATTCCAGCTTTCCCACCTCAGTTTGTATTTTTAAATTTTGTGATTTGGTTTTAAGGTTAAGTTTTAATTTTTATAAATTTTTACAGGGGTTTATTTAATTCGATTTTAGTTATATGTATGTTGATTGTATGGTTTTAATTTGTACCTGTACACCGCCTCGAGTCCCTTCGGGGAGAGGGGGCGGTCTAGAAGTCCAATAAATAATAATAATAATAATAACTGATGGTTTTGTGAGCGTGCCCACAACCCGTTTTTAACATTTCAAATCTGCTGGCTCAAAAATGAGGGCACTGCAAAGGAATCTCCTTAACTAACTGCCTGTTAAAAGCCACAGGGTTGTAGAAGGTGTTCAAGAGAGGGATGTAAAGGTTAGTTTGCGGTTGAGAAAACCTACCAAAATAACATATGCTTAGGAAGTTTCAGCCGGTAGTTTTGGCACTTCAAAGAGGATTGCATACAAAACACAATTATTGTAGCAGAACAAGCTGTCAGAGGGACAGATGGAACGCTCTTTGACCAATATGGCCGCATGAGAATCAATGGAATCCAATTATATCAGGGGTTTTGCTTCTACTATGGAGTATCTTCCTGGGAGGAAAAAATCTGTTTGATACCATTTCTTTTTTCACAGACCATCAGAGATCTTACATGAATATTTGGCTAATGTACTTGAGACACTACTAGCCCAAAGGCAGGATTATAATGGACTGGGAAATCTCTTCACTGTATATTTGTAGTGGTTGCTTTTCATAACAACCTGGTGGTGGGGTGGGGGCAAAAACCCATCAGCTAACTAAGATAATTACTATACATAGAACGGTGTTGTTCATCTTTAGCAACTTTTAAGAGGCGTGGACTTCCAATTCCCAGAACTTTAGTTTCAAATTCCAGGCTGGCTGGGGAATTCTGGGAGTAGAAGTCCACACATTTTAAAGTTGCTAAGGTTGAGAATCACTGATGTAGAAGAGTGAGAGAGCAGTTTTGCCTTAATGGAGTGACCAGCAGGGGAATGTTAGCTGATGCACCTAAAAAGGATTGTACTTGCATCTGCTGAACAACCCTCCACCTCCACCTTGTCCAGTCTAAAGCCTCTAGGTTGGGGGTCCCCAAACTTGACAACTTTAAGACTTGTGGACTTCAACTCCCAGAACTTCAGTTTCAAATCCCAGGCTGGGCAATTCTGGGAGTAGAAGTCCACACATTTTAAAGTTGCTAAGGTTGAGGATCACTGATGTAGAAGAGGGAGAGAGACATTAATGGAATGACCAGCAGGGGAATGTTAGCTGATGCACCTAAAATGGATTGTACTTGCATCTGCTGATCAATCCCCCTTGTCCAGTCTAAAGCCTCTAGGACAGTGCTTCTCAACCTGTGGGTCGGGACCCCTTTGGGGGTTGAACGACCCTTTCACAGGGGTCACCTAAGACCATCGGAAAACACATATTTTCGAGGGTCTTAGGAACCGAGACACCAATTTTACAGTTGGGGGTCACCACAACATGAGGAACTGTATTAAAGGGTTGTGGCATTGGGAAGGTTGAGAACCACTGCTCTAGGTTGACGGTCCCCAAACTTGACAACCTGAAGACTTGTGGATTTCAACTCCTAGAATTCTCCAGCCAGCTCTGCTGGCTGGAGAATTCTGGGAGTTGAAGTCCACAAGTCTTCAGGTTGCCAAGTTTGAAGACCTCTGCTCTAAGGTCTACTGGTGCCCATCCCATCTTTGCATTTGAGGCAAAGCAACGGAGACTGGTAAGCGACTGGGTGCAGGCAAGATTGGCTCAAAGTCAAGGAGACTTTTCACCGGCGCTCAAAACAACTGGATGGGACTCCCAACCATGCAAAAACCAAATGAGCCGCCTTTTATTGTCTTCCCCTCTTGCAGGAGAGAGGCTCAGCGCAAGCTTTCCTCGGCCTCGTCGGCCTCGTCCTCCGCCTCCCCGTAGTAGTTTTCGAGGGGTTGGAATGAGTAGTAGATGCCCCCGCGGCTGGCAGGAGGCGGGCGTAAGATCATTGCTGGCAAAGGGAAGCCCGGAGCCGGCGCAGAGCCGGCGCGGCCTTCGTTCAGGATCCAGGCGAAAGAGTAGAGCGCCAGTGCCACCAGGATGAAGGAGGTCAGAAAGCCGCCGAGGACGCCCGACGCCACAGGCGTGATCCATTCAAAGAGGCTCCGGTTGTAAGGCGGCAACGCTTTCCGCTGGACGATCAGCTCCAGCCGGTCCCACTCCTCAAGCGGCGGCGGTGGCAGAGGTGGCGGCGCAGGGCCCTGGCGCCGCTGCCGTCCTGCCGGGCTCTCTTCGGGGACCCGGTCCAGGAGCAGCGAGGAGGTCAGGTGCTTCACTGTCTGGTGGTACTCCTCCACGTTCTTCTTGATCTCCAGGTTCTTGTCCTGGTTGAGGTTCTTGCCCAGCTCGAGCGAGACGTCGGCGCGGCCGATGAGCTGCAGAGCCCGGGACAAGCGGTCCCAGTACATGGTGTCACCCTCCGTCTCCAGCCACTGCTGCAGCGTCTCTTGGCACTGAGCGGTGGTGAGGATGTCCCGGCGGCGCCTTCGTCGCCGCCGCCGTCGCCGACCGCCGATGGGGTTGTTCTTCTCGGAGAGGCGCTCCAGCTCGTCTTTCACGTTCTCCTCGGGGCCCAGGAGTTTGAGGTGGAAGGCCTGGCACTCCTCCGGGGACAGGAGCTCCGAGATGCGAGCCATCATGTGGGCCCCGATGTCGTCGGCCACCGTGTCATCGCAAAGGCCGGGCAGGGCTAGCAAGGAAAGAGCTAGACTGAGCAGAGGCCGCATTCAGAAGGCTGCAGAAAGCGGAAGGTTGAACATGAGGGGAGAAAAACCTTCGATTTGCCCGCAGGGACGGCTGCCTGGTCTTTCTCCCAGTAGAGAGAGGCCTTGGCCTTAACTTTCAAAGCCCTCAACGTATTTACAGCAGCGAGAGGGAAGAGTGCCTCTGAGTCTACACAGACTGCCATTTCTAGCTTGCATGTTAAAAGGTGGCTTGATATTTGAGGGGCACCCCTATCATATAATGCAATATATGTCATGCAGAATGAGGAGAGCATTTATGAAGTTCTCTCACATGTGTAGCCATTTACCTGACTTTTCTTTTTCAATGAAGAATTATTCCTTATTGGCTACATGTGTGTTGTAGTGTAATGAGAGAGTAACACATTCATTTGCTTTTCTCTTTTGGGCATAATCTGTCAGAAATCCAGTTACATTTAAGGTTTTAATTTCCCCACCATATTTACATAGGCATAAAGATTACTGACAGGTGGCAGCATCTAGCAGATATTTGTTAAACTTGTTGGGAAGTCGCACCTATATTATCTGTGCTTATGAAAGCCAGATTGAATATGTTGGCTCAAGGAAGAGATGTAAAACATCTATTTCCTATCCTTGCTAGTTTCAAATTAACACAAGGTGAAAATATATATATATAAATATACCCAAACCTATCTGGAAACTGCCCACTATCCAGTGTTGTCATACAAGTGTGGAATAACCTAGGATAGCTTGGTGACAAAAGAAGGGCACTCTGTTCATGGCCAGAGGAAAGAAGTATCATAAATGGAGGAAACACAGGACTAAACAGGAACCTTTGTTTGGTCAATAATATCCTCCTTTGCTTGTAAATCTCAGATTCAAAATTAAAAACGCATCTGTTTCATCAGGCCGGCTTGGCCTAATTTATGCTTCTCGCCCCAGTCTGTATTTTCAAATTGTTTTATTTGGTTTTTAATGGGCTGCAATTTTAATTGTTCTTAAAATTTTAGTACAGGCTAATTTAATTCATTTTTATTTTATTTATTTATTTATTTTATTTTATTAAATTTATACCCCGCCCTTCTCCTTGTTAGGACCCAGGGCGGCGCACAGGCATTATTTAAAACCACAAAAATACAATAAATATCAATTAAAATATATTAAATTAATTAACCCGTGCTAAAACCCATATTTAAAAACCCTACCAAATTATAATTTATTTTTAAAAAGTCAGAAACGGGGGGCTATCCTAGGCCGGCTTGCTGAAATAAATACGTCTTAAGACGTTGGCGGAAGAGGTGGAGGTCCGAGATAGTGCGAAGGTCGGGGGGTAGGTCGTTCCAGAGGGCCGGGCCCGCCACGGAGAAGGCCCTTCCCCAGTTGGTAAGCGAATCTGGGTTCCTCATTGACTTTGTCAGAAGGTCGCAAAAGCGGGTCACATGACCCCAGGACACTGCAACCGTCATAAATAGGAACCAGTTGCCAAGCATCTGAATTTTGGTCATGTGACCATACGGATGGTCATAAGCTTGGGAAAAGGTCCTAAGTGACTTTTTTCAATGCCATTGTAACTTTGAACAGACACTAAATGAACTGTTGTAAGTCGAGGACCCTCTGTAATAGATTTAATTGAAGAAATCATAATACAGGTAACTAGAGCAGGGGTTCCCAAACTTGGCAACTTTAAGACTTGTGGACTTCAACTCCCAGAATTCTCCAGCCAGCATAACTATGCTGGCTGGAGAATTCTGGGAGTTGAGGTCCACAAGTCTTAAAGTTGCCAAGTTTGGGAACCCCTGCTCTAGAGCTACATGGGATGTGAACTACAACTACTGGGTGTCTCTAATTTTTGGGAATTGCCTATAATAACTGCTGAGATATCCACCAATTTAATAATGTACAGATTTTAAAACATGCTTAGATTAGGGGAAATGTTCAAGTTGAAGCTCCAACTACTGCAATGTTCTCTACATGGGGCTTCCCTTGAGGAGCACCCGGAGGCTCCAACTGGTCCAGAATGTGGCCGCATGGGTAATTATGGGGTGACGCGACACTCCCATGTAACACCCCTCCTGCGTGAGCTATACTGGCTTCCGGTGGTTTTCTGGGTGCGATTCAAGGTGTTGGTTACCATCTTTAAAGCGCTCCATGGCTTAGGATCTGGGTACTTACGAGATCGCCTTCTGCCACCGAGAGCCTCCCACTGGCCAGTACGCTCCCATAGAGAGGGTCTCCTCATGGTGCTGTCAGCTAAACAATGTCGACTGGGACACCCAGGGGGAGAGCCTTCTCCGTGGGAGCACCTGTCCTCTGTAACAAATTACCCAGGAATTAAGAACTATCCCTGACTTACGCACCTTCCGCCGTGCTCTCAAAACCTTTTTTTCCCAACAAGCCGGGCTGGCATAAAAATGAATTTTTAAAAATGAATTTTTATCAATGATTTTTTATTAATTTTATTCAGGGTTTTGTTTGGTTTTTTAATTTTAAGAGAGGCCAAATTGTTTAATATGCTTTTAAAACTGTTTTTTAACTTTTATATATCTGCTTTACTTTGGCTGTACACTGCCCTGAGTCCTTCGGGAGTAGGGCGGTATAAAAAACTAATAAACCTAAACCTAAAACCTAAACCAAAGCAACAAAAATACCAGAAACTAAAATAATATTCTAACCCGGGACAGTGGAGTTGTGATCTGGGAATAGGGGATTTAGTCATCACTCCCTTGTCATGGACAGATCACGCTTTCCTCCGGCTGGACTTTCCAATCGCTTCACCTCACCGCGGGGAGGCGGAACCGGATACTCCTATATGGTTCCGCCCCAGGCTTCTAATGGACCCGGAGCTTGGGCCAATTCCTGTGACCCTGCCCCGTGACTCGACTGAGGACCTAGTGGCCGCATGGTTAAGTGCGGCTGCGGGGGCCTTGGACCGAGTCGCGCCCTTGCGGCCTCTCTTGCGGCGACGAATCACCGAGGCTCCTTGGTTTACTGAGGAGCTCCGGGGGATGAAACGCCACAAGAGACGCCTAGAGAGCAGATGGAGATCCTCTCGCTCCGAAGCCAACCGAACACTAGTGAGAACCCATATTAGGGCTTACTTAGTGGCGATAAAGGTGGCCAAACGTGAGTATTGTGCCACCCTAATTGCATCCGCAGATAACCGCCCTGCCGCCCTGTTTGGGGTGACCCGCTCCCTCCTTCACCAGAGGCCGCGGGAAGCCCCTCTACAAGGGCGAGCAGAGGAATTTGGGATTTATCTGCAGGAGAAAATCACTCGGATTCGGAATGAGCTACCCTCCATCGACAGTGGTCCTGTGGGACTGTCCGAGACTAGTCTTGAGGTTCCATCTTGGGAGGAGTTTGACTTTGTTACCACCGAGGATATGGACAGGTTGTCAAGGAAACTTAGGGCGACCACATGTTTATTGGACCCGTGTCCCTCCTGGCTTGTACTGGCATCCTGGGAGACGACACGAGGCTGGCTCCAGGGCATTGTCAACGCATCTTTGAGTGAGGGGTCCTTACCCTCCGTCTTGAAAGAGGCGGTGGTGAGGCCCCTCCTCAAGAAGCCGTCCCTGGACCCAGCTTTATTAGAGAACTATCGTCCGGTCTCCAACCTTCACTTTCTGGTGAAGGTTGTTGAGAGTGTGGTAGCCCAATAGTTTCCGCGACACCTGGAGGAAGTTGATTATCTAGACCCGCGCCAGTCCGGCTTCCGACCCGGTCACAGTACCGAGACGGCATTGGTCGCGTTGGTTGATGATCTCTGGAGGTTATTCCTCTATCCTAGTCCTGTTAGACCTCTCAGCGGCTTTTGATACCATCGACCATGGTATCCTATTGCACCAACTGGGGGGGTTGGGGCTGGGAGGCACCGTTCTGCGGTGGTTCTCATCCTACCTCTCTGGTCGGTCGCAATATGTGTTGACGGGAGGGCAGAGGTCGACCTCGAGGCCCCTCCTATGTGGGGTTCCTCAGGGGTCGGTCCTCTCGCCCCTCCTTTTCAACACATATATGAAGCCGCTGGGTGAGATCATCCGTGGTTTTGGGGTGGAGTACCATCTGTACGCTGATGACACTCAGTTGTACATATCCACCCCAGACCACCCCAACGATGCCGTCGAAGTGCTGTCCCGGTGTTTGGAGGCCGTACGGATCTGGATGGGTGGTAACAAACTCAGGCTCAACCCTGCCAAGACTGAGTGGCTGTGGTTTCCGGCACCCCGGTTCAGCCAGATTACTCCAACTCTGGCCATTGGGGGCGAAACATTGGCCCCCGTGGAGAGGGCGCGCAATTTGGGTGTCCTCCTGGATTCCCGGCTGTCCTTGGAGGACCATGTGGCAGCCGTGGCCAGGGGGGCGTTTCATCAGGTACGCCTGATGCGCCAATTGCGCCCCTTACTGGACCGGGCTGCCCTTCGCACAGTCACTCAAGCTCTTGTGACGTCCCGTCTCGACTACTGTAATGCTCTCTACATGGGGCTTCCCTTGAGGTGCACTCGAAAGCTACAGCTAGTCCAAAACGCAGCCGCGCGGGTAATTACGGGAGCTACCAGAAGCTCCCATATAACACCAATCCTGCGTGAGCTGCATTGGCTTCCTGTGGTCTTTCGGGTGCGCTTCAAGGTCTTGACGACCATCTTTAAAGCGCTCCATGGCTCGGGGGCTAGTTATATGCGAGACCGTATCGTGCCCCATACATCCCTTAGACCGAAACGCTCCCACCGAGAGGGCCTTCTCAGGGTGCCATCGGCCGGACAATGCCGACTGGCGACACCCAGGGGAAGAGCCTTCTCTGTGGCGGGCCCTGCCCTTTGGAACGACCTACCCCCTGAACTCCGGACCATCACCGACCTCCGCCTCTTCCGCCAATGTCTAAAGACATACTTTTTTCATCAAGCCGGCCTAGCCTAACCTCCCATGGGGACTTTAGAAAAGTTTTAAATTGGGTTTTAATTAATAATTGGTTTTAGCACAGGTTTGGGATCTAATATATATTTTAAATTATTTATGTTCTATTTTTGTATGTTTTTTAAATCTCCTGTGCGCCGCCCTGGGTCCTTTGCGGAGAAGGGCGGGATATAAATGTAATAAAATAAATAAATAAAATAAATAAACCCAGTCGGCATGATTTGAAGGCTGAAAATGATGGGAGTTCCTCTCCAAAACATTTAGAGGGCTTCAGGTTGGGAAAAGCTGCCCTAAAAGTAGGAACAAATATTGCCAGTTACCTGAAGTGACTTCCAGAACAAGAGGCATTTCTTGAAATAGTGCAAAGCTTTTTTCTGTGGATTCTTAAAACCTCCTCTAGCGACTATGATGTCATAGAAAGAGTTAGCCAAAGGTTCTACTTCCATTCTCCTTCTTTGGAGAAGGTCTGGTTCATGGGATCCTGTAATGTGTATGAAACAGCTCTCCAGATTCACTGATCCGCATCTTGTAGCTCTGGATCAGCAGGTGGCAGCATAACCCCAAAAACTAAAAGTAGAAAGTGATTGATCAATAGCCTTCACTTTCACTCAGGGACATCCAAAAACTTTACTTCTGGCCCTGATTTAGTGCTCTTTCTAAAGAGATATCCCGTCCCCTTTAATACAGAACTGGAACATGATGGTCTTCAGAGCAAGCTGACAAGTAGTGGCAATTCTGTGCTTTCAGTATACTAGCTCAAAAGGTGTAGGTTAAAATTACAAGCTCCCTGCTTTTAAAATTGCTGTTAGTTGCGAAGTCGTGTCCGATCCATCGCGACCCCATGGATAACATTTCTCTGGGGCTTTCTGTCCCCTACCATCCTCTGGAGTCCATTTAAGCTCACGTCTACTGTTTCAGTGACTCCATCCAGCCACCTCATTCTCTGTCGTCCCCTTCTTCTTTTGCCCTCAATCTTTGCCAGCATGAGGCTCTTCTCCAGTGAGTCCTTCCTTCTCATTAGGTGGCCAAAGTATTTGAGTCTCATCTTCAGGATCTGGCCTTCTAAAGAGCAGTCAGGGTTGATCTCCTCTAGGACTGACTTGCACTCCAAAGGACTCACAGGAGTCTTCTCCAGCACCATAGTCCAAAGGCCTCAATTCTTTGGCGCTCAGCCTTTCCTATGGTCCAACCTTCACAGCCATACATTGCAACTGGAAATGGTTTTTAAAAAATTAAAATAATGCTAATTTTAAATTTAGCATTGTTCAACCAGACTGTTTTCAGAGACAAATGCAGAAAAGTTATTTTGTTAGCAGTTTATGAACTTCTGATATGTCAAGTTGTTATGAAAGGCACAGAAATGGGATCCTTTTAAAGTAAAATATAAAGTGTTGAGTAGCCCATAAGACTTTTTTTATTATGTGTTCTATTTTTGACAGTCATCTGGGCTAAATTATGAACTTGCTGTTTGTAAGGATGCATTGATCTTTCCAATAAAACTATAGTTGCTTATCTTTTGGCGAGTAGCTAGGATTTCCTATAGACATGTTTAAGTGCTATTTTTATGCAATGGATCTATTTATTAAATTAGAAATCCATCGATTGCCTATTACTATTTTTAAATAGCATTTAAAGGTTAGCTTTTTTTTTCTTTGCCTAATAAAAAAGTAGGTTATAGGAGAAACTGTCACAATCCATTTTTTTTTTTTTAAGCAAAGAGATTTGTGCTGGCAACACCAGTCCAGTTCAGTGCTTTTAACAATAATGTCAATGTTTAAAACACCTTTCACTAATGTAATGGCATCCAGATGTGTTGCATAATACTTATGCTGGGAGATATATCACCTGATAGTATTAGATGACAAGGGCCTGTTTAGAGTAAGGGATTTATGACTCTGAAATAAATAAATAATCACGTGAGATAAGATGAAAAGGAATTCTTCTTGTTTCTATCCATCCCACTGGTTTTCTTTGCTTCTGTGTACGATCGGTCCCCTTTAATGTATAGGATCACAGTGGCCTTCTTCAAAATTGAGCTTTCCAGATATGTTGGACTACAGTTCCCCATATCAATCAGGCAACGTGGATTTGTTCTCTGGGATGATGGGCATTATAGTCATTGGAGTGCTGCAGGTTCGGAAAGGCCGGCGCCTAAGAGATGTGCTTGCTACAGATCGGAATATAATATAAGGGACACAGTGGCTAAGACGCTGGGCTTGTCGATCAGAAAAGTCATCAGTTCAGAGGTTTGAATCCCTACCGCCACGTAACGGAGTGAGCTCCCGTTGTTTGTACTACTTCTGCCAACCTAGCAGTTCAAAAGCACGTAAAAAATGCAAGTAGAAAAATAGGGACCACCTTTGATGGGAAGGTAACAGCGTTCCGTGTGCCCTTGGCATTTAGTCATGCTGGCCACATGACCACGGAGATAGCTTCAAACAGCGCTGGCCCTTTGGCTTTGAAACAGCGATGAGTACTGCCCCCTAGAGTCGGGAACAACTAGCACATATGTGCGAGGGTAACCTTTACCGTTACAGATTGGAATAACCTCCCTAGGAAAAAGAGGAGACTCCCTGTTCCTGCATCTGTACAGAAGCACACAGCCTGCTCCTAAAATACTTGGATTTTCATTTTTGTCCTGCAGTTTTTGAAAATTCAGATTTGCCTCCCTTTGCCCTAATTGTGCCTTGGGACAGCTGCTTCTGGAAAAGTCTGGCGAATAGAAACACCTTCTCCCCAAAAACCTCCCACAGGCCCATTAGAAATGCACAGTGGTTTCATTGTTCCCTGTTAGGAATACCCCTAACCCACCACCGCCCCTTCCCAGCCCCCCTTAAAAGAGAAGGAAAAAAAAGAAGCTACAGCCTAGCTGTGGAATGAAAACAAATCATCCACAGTTGGTGACTGAACAGGAGGCCCACAAAGGGCTTTTCCTCGTCCTTACATTCATTGATTCCAAAGGGGCGAAAAGACCCATTTCCGAAGCTGCTTCTTCTGACTTTCTGGACCAAGAAAGCATGTTTTGTCCTCAGCTGCAGTTAGAGAAGGAGATACCCTCCTTCTTGACTCGCCCACCTTTGGAAATGGCTATAGCAAGCTCTGTATAGAGTTTCCCCCGTTCTCCTGCAAGTAGTGTGGATCATTTCCAGAGGGATAATTGGGGGTAGCATCTTAGATTTTAGATTTAGATTTATTCAGATTTATACCCCGCACCTTCTCCAAAAAGGACCCAGGGCGGCGCACAGGAAATTTAAAAACATAACAAATATAACAAAAGGTACAAGATTTTAAAAAAACGATTAAATATTAAATATATCCTGTGCTAAAATTGTATAAAATCCCCCAAATTAAAACTATCTAGAAAACAGACAAAACGGGAGGTTATGTTAGGCTGGCTTGTTGGAAAAGATGCGTCTTAAGATGCTGGCGGAAGAGGCGGAGGTCTGAGATGGTATGTAGTTCGGAGGGTAAGTCGTTCCAAAGGGTAGGGCCCGCCACAGAGAAGGCCCTTCCCCTGGGTGTCGCCAACCGGCATTGCCCGGCTGACGGCACCCTGAGAAGGCCCTCTCTGTGGGAGCGAATCGGACGAAGGGATGTATGGGGCAGAAGACGGTCTCGCATATCTTGAAGGCACATGCATGTATTAAGATGGTAGGCTTTTGTGAATTATACAGTAGCTGTTGGATACACTGGAACACACATATATCTCAGAGCTGGGATAGATGATGGCAAATGCTGCAGGGTGTAGAAAAGAATGAAGATGTGCAAGAAATACATCATTGTTGCCTGTTGATAGGTAAAGGCTTCCCTCGCACATATGTGCTAGTTGTTCCCGACTCTAGGGGGCAGTACTCATCTCCATTTCCAAGTCGAAGAGCCAGCACTATCCGAAGACATCTCTGTGGTCATGTGGCCGGCACGACTAAATGCTGTAGGTGCACAGAGTGCTGCTTACTTTCCCACCAAAGTGGCCCCTATTTTTCTACTTGCATTTTTACATGCTTTCGAACTGCTAGGTTGGCAGAAGATAGGTTGCCTGTTGATAGATGCAAAATAGATTTGTGTGTTGGAAAACGGAATAACATGGTAGTGAGAACAGAAATCTTAGGAAACGGTGTAAACCTTCATTCCAGCCCACTTCTTTCACAGTGAAGCTGGTCTTTGCTCAAGGATGGATAAATAGTGGGGCAAATTGACAATAGGTTTTGTCATTTGTGGTTGGATCCAGATTTTGCAGCTCTCCCCAAGGTGGCAAATGGCTTTTTTTACCTGTCAAAAGCTCTCAAGGGATCCACCTTTTGAATTCTCTTAATTCCCACGCTAGGAGATGCCCAGCGTTCAGAAATGGGAATATATTTTGTGGTCCAAGAGAATGTATTCCTGCAGGACCAGATATCTGGATGGCATAGAGACACATGCTGTGGGAAGAAAGCAGAAACAGCTATTCACTACACTAGGTGGAGGCTACATTGCTTCAGATTGCAGGTAGGGACAATGTGGTTTAAAATACTCTCCACATAAAACGTGGCATGCCTCCCAGACACTCAGAAATGCTATCCTATTCTCCCGGCAGCTGCTGCAATTGTTCAGAATTCCATCACCTCGTTCTGTGTAATCCAAACAACTTTTAGCATCTGGCTAAGCTGAGGCTTGTTATACCACAGTACCAAGAGTAGGATGGCTGTGTTCATGGTTTATAAACTATAGCAGCTGGGTTTGAACCATCTTAAAACCAAAATCAAGGGAATTGCATGTTCAGGATCGGCCGAGAAAGCAGAATGTACTATTAGAAGGAAATCCCTGGTTGCTGCCTCCAAAGAGCAAAGTCTTTCCCATAGCACCTAATTAAATGACATTTTCTTGCCTTCGTGCCAATCCACTATTGTCAAGGGACCAGGAGAAACGAAGCACTCACAGCAGAGGCTCACACGGAAGAAGCACTGGAAGACAAGTGGGGCTAAGAGCCTCAGGATCCCAGTGCTCGCAATTACAAATTCCCTGCTCTTCTTCCAAAGCTTCTTTTTCTTTTTTTCCTTCCAATTTTTTTTTATTTTTAAACATAAAAAACAGAGAAAACATTCAATTATTTTCAACTTTGTATAGCATGTTGTTCGGTCACAGGTTTTTGTGCGTCAATGTTTACAATTGGGAATGTGATTATTGATTATCCATCAAACATAGCCAAATATATCCTCATTATTAAGCTTGTGTGTGTGGGGGAGGGGGTGGGGGTGTATACACACACACACACACACATATATATAATTGTTTCCACAACACCCTGCTAGGGCCCCAATTAAGGGAGGAAGCACACTGCTTTTCCATCACCAGAGACCATCTAGACAGAAAGCCATGAATTCCATTGTGTAATTTTTTTATATGTGTTATGTTTTTGAGCTGATCAATAAATAATAAATAAATACAGCCCCGGTTCGAATCCCAGTAAGGGTATGGCTAGCTGATGAGAGCTAATAAGCTCGAAATAGATCTATCCTAGTCTCCCTGACTTATTTATTGATCAGCTCAAAAACGTAACATATGTGTGTATGTGTGTGTGTGTGTGTGTGTGTATGTATAGATAGATAGATAGATAGATAGATAGATAGATAGATAGATAGATAGATAGATAGATAGATAGATAGATAGATAGATAGATAATTGTTTTTCACAACTTCCTGTTAGGGCCCCATTAAGGGAGGAGACATACTGTTTCCCTCTCTGCCTTTCGGCTCATCACCAGAGACCATCTAGACAGAGAACCATCAGTTACGTTGTGTAAATTTTTTTAGATATATGTGTTAGTTTTATGATCAGCTCATAAAACTAACACACATACACATACACACACACACGTACGTTAGTTTTATGAGCTGATCAATAAATTAAATTATATATATATATATAATTATGTATGTATGTATGTATGTATGTATGTATGTATGTATGTATGTATGTATGCATGTATATATCTGTAATTGTTCCACAACACCCTGTTAGGGTCCCAATTAAGGGAGGAAACATACTGTTTCCTTTTCTGCCTTTCGGCTCATCAAAAGGGACCATCAAGACAGAAAGCCATGAGTTCCGTTGTGTGATTTTTTTAATATGTGTTAGTTTTATGAGCTGATCAATAAATAAATCAGAGACATTGTATAGATCTATTTCGAGCTTTTTAGCTCTTGAATCACCGTGAGAGTAAAGGCCATCAGGGGGCAGCATTAGCAGCATTATTCCACCTCTTCTCTTTCTCTGACTCTTCACAGTCAGCAGTGAATGCCAAGGCCTTGTTTACCCCATCAGGGCAGAATACATTGGAAGAGGCCATAAAAAAAGAAGAGAATAACAGAACAGAATAACATTGCAGGAAGGGACCCTTGGAGGTCTAGTCCAATTCCCTGCACAAGTGGGAAACCCTATACCAGATGTTCCCAAACTTGGAACTTTAAGACTTGTGGACTTCAACTCCTAGAATTCTGGGAGTTGAAGTCCACAAGTCTTAAAGTTGCCAAGTTTGGGAACCTCTGCCCTATACCATTCCAGACAAATGGCTGTCCAACCTCTTCTTAAAAACTTCCAGTGTTGGAGCATCCACACAGCTTCTGAAAATAAACCATTAATGGTTCTGCTGGGAAATGTCTCCTTGGTTCTAGGTTGGATCGCTCTTTGATATGTTTCCCTCTGTTACTTCTTGTCCTGCCTTCAAGTGCTTTGAAGAATAGGTTGCCCCTCTTCTTTATGACAGCCTCTCAAATATTGGAAGACTGCTATTATGTCAGCCCTAGGCCTTGTCTTCAATAGACTAGACCCGGGATGGCGAACCTATGGCACGCGTCCCACAGGTGGCGTTGTCCTGTCAGCTGGCCAGTGCGCATGTGTGCGCTGGCCAGCTGAGTTAAGCCATTTTAAAGCCACTTTTCACCCTCCCAGGCTTTATAGGAGCTTTCCTGAAGCCTCCGGAGGGCAAAAACCCGGCCCTACGGGCAACCTGGAAGTTCATGAACGGACTTTCAGTTTGCTCGTAGGGCCAGTTTAAGCCATCTGGAGCCTTCAGGGGCCTTCAGGAGGCTTCCCTGAAGACTCTGGAGCAGGGGTCGGGAACCCTTTTGGCTGAGAGAGCCAGGAATGCCACATATTTTAAAATGTAATTCCGTGGGAGCCATACAATATGTTTATTGTATGGCTCTACCCGCCTACCTGCTTCTTCCCTGCCCCCTTCTCCTCCCGCCTTGCTCGCCAGCCGCCCGGCGCACACGCAGAGAGCCCGCGGCACCTGTGTGGCCCCGCCTTCCTCCTCCTCCTCCTCTGGGTCCCTCCCGCCTGCTCTTCTCCCGCCCCTCCGCTGTCCTCGCTTCATTCCTTTCTCTCTGCCTCCCCCGCCAGCTCTTTCATTTTACATCCTCCCCTCCCCCCCATCTCTGTTAAAGCTGCCTGTGGCCTATAAAAGGAGTGGCCGGCAGGGGGTTTCTCCCTCAGTCTGCTGCGGAGGAACGAGTGGTGGGTTTCCTCTGTTTCTTTCTCTCCCTGCAGGGCGGGAGCCAGATGCAGCCATCAAAAGAGCCATATCTGGCTCGCGAGCCATAGGTTCCCGACCCCTGCTCTGGAGGATGAAAAACGACCCAACGGACAAGCCGGAATGCAGGGTGAAAAGCTGTTTTCGCCTTCCCCAGGCTCCTATAAAGCCTCTGGAGCCTGGGGAGGGCGAAAGAAGCATGTAAAAATGGGGGGAGCGCCTGTCATGCGCACATGCATGCTGGAGGGGGGTCGCCCATGCACAACTCCCCTGCGCTTCCCACCCTTAGGGCACGCGAGCCAAAAAAGGTTCGCCATCACTGGACTAGACCTCTCCAGTTCCTGCAACTGTTCTTCATAGGTTTTAATCTTCAGACCCCTGAACATCTTTGTTGTGCTTCTCTGTATTCTTTCTTAGGAGTCTTAACATTTTTGTATTGTGGTGAACAGAACTGGATGCAATATTCCAAGTGTTATCTTACCAAAGCAGTGTATAGCAGTACTAATAATTCATGTGATCTTGACATATTATTCCTCTGTTGATACAACTGAAGATTGCATTGGCTTTTTTGATCACTACAACAAAACTGCTGGCTCATACTTAACTGGTTGTCCACTAGGACTCTACTAGATCCCTTTCAGAGTTACTGCTGTTGAATTAACTATCACTTATTCTATAACTGCATTTAGTTTTTCTTGCCTAAGTGTAAAACCTTACGTTCCTCACCAGTGGATTGCATTTTGTTGGATAGGATCCAGTGTTCAAGTCCGTTAAGATCCTTCTTGATCTTAGGCTTAAGTTCTTAAAGTGTTGGCTATTCCCTGTAGCTTGGTGCCATCTGCAAATTTGATGAGTTCCCCATTTATCTCCTTATAAACCATTTAAAAAGATGTTGGGTACTGCACCTTAGACAGAACCTTGGGGTACCCCATTGCATAGTTCCCTCCAAGTAGATGCAGTTCCATTGAGGGCTACATGTTGAGTGTTGAGCCAGTTACAACATGTTGAGCCAGTTACAAATCTATCTGATGGTGATGTTGTCTATTCCACATTTTTTTTATCTTACCAAGAAATATGTTGTGTCTACCTGGTCAAATGCCTTACTGAAGTCCAAGTATACTATTTCCACAGCATTTTCCTGGTCCACTCATTTAGTCCCTTTGTCAAAGAATACAATAAGTTTTGTGTGGCATGATCTGTTTCTGACAAACCCATTTTTACCTCTAGTAATAGCTTTGTTTACTTCTAGATGTTCTCCGATATGTTGCTTATCTTTTCCCGAATTTCCCCAGGTAGGGATGTCAGGCTGATTGATTTGTAGATTCCTGGATCCATTTCTTTTCCTTTTTTGAGGATGGGAAACACACATGAGCTCTTTTCTGATGGCAAAATCTCCTGTTATCATTCTCAGTTCTATTATTGAGAAGATAATGGCTCCCAGAATGTTTTTCATTAAAACAAAAACAATCGACGCCTTTTCATTCCTTGTAATCTCTTTAATACTGTGAAATATTTTTCTTTTTAAAATAACAGTATTTTCTGAGGTAGACCATTACAGTTCAAACGCATTTCTTTTCAGACATTAATAAGACATGAATTAAATAATTTCATGTACAATATGTTGCAAAATGAGGTAGAAATGGTTACAGAGGATGTACAAAGTCAAAGACGATTTAGAAAAAACAAAAACCTCTTCAAAATTCCAGTACCACTTTTTGGAGGAAACAAAAAAAGGACAAAATAAGCAATCTTCCTGAGGTATACTGCACTGCTATCTAGGAGATAAGTTTGCAGGGAAGGCACTAAAATGATATGAAGAGACTGTGCCTGCTGCTTATGACCAATTCCTGTTATAAAAACTGAACAATCTTTACCAACACTGTAGAACTTCATATATCCAGGGCCATTAGAAGTTGCAGTCTGATGAGGTTGATGATGGCTGTCTGGACACTTATCCTGATTTACTAACTATCAGCTTCCCTTATCTCCTACAGTGGTTTTATAGGCTATCGCCACCAGATTCTGTTTTTAGGGATGCATTTAATGGGAGACACTTCTAAATCAGGAGAATCCAAGTTCTAAAACCACATCATACAGAATTCTGCCTAACCCTGCTGGGCTTTCTTACTCTCCTGCATGAATGAGAGGGGGATGGGGGAAATAACCTAAGGACACAGCTCAGGTTTCTCCGTCACTGGATTTTGCCAAGGAACATGGAAAGTTCTGGACAAGCTTATCTTTTACATTACAGGTGGTCCTCGACTTACGACCACAATTGAGCCCAGAATTTATGTTGTTAAGTGAGATATTTATTAAGTGAGTTTTGCCCCATTTTATAATTGCCACAGCTGTAAAAATGAATCACCGCAGTGGATAAGTTAGTAAACTGGTAGTTAAGTGAATCTGGCTTCCCCATTGACTTTGCTGGTCAGAGGGTCGCAAAAGGGGATCACATGACCCCAGGACGCTGCAACCGTCGTAAATATGAGTCAGTTGCCAAGCGTCTGAATTTTGATCACATGGCCACAACGACGCGGCAAAAGTTGTAACTATGAAAAACGGTCCTAAGTCACATTTTTCAGCGCCGTTGTAACTTCTAACATTCACTAAATAAACTGTTGTAAGTCGAGGACTGCCTGCACAGCAAAGCCTGAGCTTTGATTTTAAGAGAAGATCGGCTAAGTCTACAGAGTTCTTCCCAAGCATTTGGAAAGCCAGTGGTTTATTGAAAGAAAGAAAAAAAAGTAGGTTAAAGACACATAATCTAGCAGAATTAACGAATAGAGTGCATGAAGCTAATATGCTGAATTGAATCTCCCAAGCAGAATTCCATTCAAAGGGGCTTTCCCACCCCAGATCCCATTGCCACTATCTCTTGCAGAAGGTGATTCTCCAGAAGACAACGGAAGAGGATGAAATCTTCAGTTTGCTCAGGGAACGTTCTGTAAGGTCAGAAACCCTCATCTAACGGTGGACAGGGATTGTGCCTTGTTGATGTTTTGTGCTCTCTACCAGATATACAAAAGTATACGTCCGAAGGGGCATCTTTTGACAGCAGGTTTACAATTCATGACCGAACCACAGTTTGCGAACTGATTCTCAAATGCATGCTGCTTATAAAGAGGAGGTTTAATAAACCTGATAAAATATTATCTGTGGGCGGAGGAAAGGGGATGAAAATGAGAAAAATACGTTGCTTCAAAAGATTGAAAATAGTGTTTTTAGAGGCTAACATTTAAACCCAAATACTGATCAACAAGTGTGAATTATTTTCACTTGGTCCCTGATACAATACATTCCATATCTGTCTAAAGCTAGGGGAGAGCTGTTATGTTTACAATGTGTGGTAAATTGCAGCCACATATATGCATGCATGTACATGTACATATGTGTGCAATCACACACACACACACTCTCTGTAGGATCACTGAAAGTATTTAGCTGTGATGAGCAAAGAGCTGTTGCCTCCGGAGTCTGCATAAGCACCTTCCAGCTTTCAATAATCCTATCGAGCTAGATCGGAAGCTTATATAAATAGAACTGATGTTATTAATGGTAACCGAAGCAAAAGGGAAACATATATCACTGAACATGAATGAATGGGGGGCGGGGGAGGAATGGAAGCAGAATAATATTTTTCCTCTTCTTCATAAGCACATGCAAAATTACACAGCAAATGCTTCTCCCTCCCCCTCCCCAAATGGGAGTAAACCCTCTTCAATCTGACGAATCACTGCTACACCTACCCTTTATCTCAACTTTACTGGTTCTGATTTTAAATCGGCGCATGGAAACCTCCTGTATCAATGGGAGCAGCTAAATGAAGACTAAACTTCAGAGGCAGCATATCTCCGTATGCCAGTGTGCTGACGAGAAACAACTAGGAAAGGATGATGTATGTATATAGTTCCTGAAGATGTATAGCTAGATATCGTCACTGATTGAGTAAACATGTAGATGAATAATTGAACTAGAGCTAGAACTTGTATATAAAATCTGGGATCTGAATTCCAAACTCGACGTTTATTTCTACATGTGAAATTTGGTGTTTACTTTCTTGGAAGGCAAACCAACGAGATGAACAGAAAGGTGACATCTCCAAGATCAAAAGCTAGACACCCATCAAAGTGAGTCCTGAACTTTTCAGACACCAACCACGCCAAATACTTTTCAGTTAATTCCTACAAATTAATTTCCGAATCTCAGAAGTTGTCCTTCCAAAAAACCTCCACCTTTAAGGGTTTCCTGCTTCACCTCAGAAAAGGCAAGCAAATAAACATGATTTACTTCCCTCGCTCAAGTTAATGAAGCAGACAGGACCAGCTTTACTTGCCCAGGTAATCTAATTTCATACTTTGCCTGTTTTCCCAAGCTTTTTTTAAAGAAATTGTGTGTTGTTTCAAAAGAAAATAATCTGGAAAGCTAGCTAATATTTGCCAATTATAAGCCAGCCTCCTTCCGTCTTCCTTGATCCATGCCTCCAAAGTATGCACGTTCACATAACATCCCAGCCCAATAGCTAGGATCAGGCTAGATCAGGGGTGGGCAAACTTTGCAACTTTAAGTCTGAAGGACTTCAGCTCCCAGACTTCTCCAGCCAGCTTTGCTTTGCTGGCTGGAGAATTCTGGGAGCTGAAGTCCTTCAGACTTAAAGTTGCAAAGTTTGCCCACCCCTGGACTAGATGCAGCCCCATCTTATATGATTCTCACCTTAGAGTTAATTCATTGGCAAAATTAAAAATAAAAAGAACAATACAACATTCTTATGAGGCTACCACGCACAACGCACCAGGTGAAAAGTCTCCCCGCTGCCTCTTATCTTAATACTGTACAATCTACCACCACAAAAATGTCTTCAAGAGGAAGAGGCCTGTGAATGACTCTCCTCACACTGGACAGTCAAAGGTCAAGGAGGTTATTAAATCTTTGGTGCCTAAGGAGTCCTTGAGCCTGAACAGCATCACTGTCACACATTATATTTCTAGCAGAAATTCCGTCGGATGTCTAATAGGGGACACTCTACAGTGGAGCCAAACACTATTTACACAATCTCTACTCCGTGCAAAGAAATTTGAAGTCAGTGCTCAAATGTATAGTTGCATGGTTTCCTAAATGCATTTGCCACAATTTATCTTGAAACAGATAAATTCTAGCGTGAAGAGAGAGAAAAGAAAAGGGAGGAAACCCAGGATGTATCAGCAAAATAAAAGCAGGCTAATTCTGCTTTACTGATGACATCAGGAAAGGTATTTCCCGTTTCATCTCCAAACAAACAGCCTTGAAGAGTTAAGGATTTTTTTTAAATCACAAAATGTTAACATTTTCCGAAAAATGTACTAGGTACCCTATTTGGTGCTGTAGAAGAGAAAAGATACACTGCAGCAACCTTTAGCTTAAGTGAGAAAACCTGCTGATATTTTTAAATATAGAATGCATTGGCAATTGCTCATTATAGAACTTAGACAAAAAAATTGTATTGTGCCATCACACTATTCCATAGTGTCACTGCCAGTCTGGGAGGACCTTCATCTCCAAACAAGATCTGATCGTGTATGTATATGATTCTTTCCTGATACTTGTTTACGTCTTGGGGAATACAAGTATGAGATGAATATTGTTTTGTTGGAACCTTCCATTCAGGTCTTGAGAAAGTGCTAGTTTAATTTGTGATATTAGAGGATACCGCTAGCCAAGAGACAGGGAAAGGTCATCATCAGGAAAATGAAATCCAGGGAAGGAAGTGGGTGGGGGGAATCAACCTGTGCTTTCCAGTGCTGAGATCTTGACTAGTTTCCCCCTTACCCTCTAGCTCCTATTAAACTTTTAAAAAAATACCTGAGGTCACACCTACAAATGGTGATCACAGACAGGGGAAGCGAAGATAACCAGGAAGAGAGAAAAGCCACAATCTTGCATAACAAGGGCTAAAGGTGGAGGGGGAAAAGCAAAGAAAACAACCAGAGAAGAAAGGAGAAATTGAGATTTCCCACATGGGAAGGAGATCATTTGACCATGATCAACAACACGGAATGGTCTAGGACAGAGGTCTGCAAAGTTGGCTCTTTGAAGACCGGTAGACTTCAACTCCTAGAATTCCCCAGCCAGCATAGCTGGCTGGGGAATTCTGGGAGTTGAAGTCCACCGGTCTTCAAAGAGCCAACTTTGCAGACCCCTGGTCTAGGATGAAGGAGGAAAAAGAAGGGGGTCTGTATATATACAGCAATATAAATCTTAAGGAAAGCAGATTATAAAAACAACCCTTCGACCAAAATATGACAATGTCCTTCACAGTCCTTCAGAAGTCAATAGAATAAAAAACAAGGAGACAAATATCTACTCTCCTGGGGATGTTCAGGTAGTCCTCAACTTATGACCAGAATTCCCATGGCTAAGCAAGGCTGTTAAGTGAGTTGTGCCAGATTTTATTAGCTTTTTTTACCACGTTGTTCAGCGAATCTGATGCGGTTGTTAAGTGACTCGTGAAGCAAATCAGGCTTCCTGCATTGATTTGCTTATTGGAAGTGGACTAGGAAGGTCACAAATGGTGATCACACAGCCTTAGAATGTTGCAACCATTGTAAGCTATGCCAGCTGCCAAGTGCCTACATTTTGATCACATGACCATGGGGATGGTGCAATGGTTGTAAGTGCGATGGTAATTCCAAATATTCGCTAAATGAATGATTATAAGTTGAGGACTACTTGTAGCAGAAAACCACAGAACAGAAGTACTTAACTCTTAACTCTTCTTCCGGTTTGTTATTCCCTAGAAACCTTCCATTCCAGCTATTTCCTTTAGTTTCTTGGCAGTCCCCATTCCAGTCTTATGATTCAGCTTGTGGAAGTAGTTCCAGGGTCTAGCTGGGCAGACAGAAGGAAGAATAGCTTCTTAGTTCTTCCCATTCTTCATTTAAAAAATGTTCGGGGAAAATGACTGCCAGGTGAATGTGCAGCTGACCTCTGATTCTGGGAAATACAACATTTCAGGTTGCTTCCTCAGTTAGAAAAAGAATCAGAAAATTCCCTACAAAATGTTTACCAATCACTGGCTCACAATGACTTATAAATTGCTAGGTGATCGTGAGAGAATACAATAAAAAATAGGAGCCTGTGAATCAGAAAGGGAAAATTAAGAGATCTTATAATGAATAAAAAAAGAGACAGAATATGCAAAAGAGAGATAGGTTTTCACACAGAAATAATAATGGCAGTAAAATATAAATATGAAAAAAATAAACCTCGGCCACAATAATGTTCCATTAATTCCAAAATAAAGTGCTAACTGATCAAATGGAATTTTCTTATTGAGAAAAGCAACCATCTCCCATTATTATTTAACCCATGGCAGGTTTTAACATTGATGGCAATTGATTTCTTTCATTTATTATTAGGCTTTAAGAGAAGATAGGGCAAAAGATGGCTATGAATCAACAAGACCCATAGCTGCACCAAAATGTGTAGCATGGGCTTGATTGTCCTAAATTTATCATACAAGCTTCTTTTTGTGGGTTTTACAACTTCAGATTCACATGCTAAACTATTAATACACATAGACCTAATGAAAGATCTCCACCTGATAAAAGGATCAAGGATCGCTGTGATCCTCTTCTCCACAGCCAAAGAGGGTAAAAGTTGGAAAGAGAAAAAAAAAAAACAATGGGAAGACTGGAAGTTTAACCCTTATATTTCTGTTATGCAAATTCTTCCAAATGCAATATTTTCCAAGCAGAGAATTGCACTGTCCAGTTATATAGCATCAAGGTCTGACCTAAATGGAAAGGAGAGCATTAGCTCTTAAATCAACACTTAGAGAGGACTTTTATTGAGTGGTTCCATTCAGTGATCAATGGATGAGGAGGTATTTAGGTTGGCCTTTTTAAAATATAGTACTTATTGTATGCAAAGTGCCTAATGAAATCCTCTTTATGTCTGTGTGTGTGTGTGTGAGAGAGAGAGAGATCTCCATTACTAAATGGGAAAAAGGAGGTTAGGAGATTGTGACTTATCCAAAGGCACCCATTAAATCCACACCTGAATTTGGGATCAGCTCTGTTTTTCTGATATTAAGTGCTTTGGTTTAGCGGAAATCTAAATGGCAATTGACTGCTTGAGCCACAACTAAATAGGAGTTGCAACTTTCAGCCAACTTTTTAATTCAACAATGCTTGTTTTCATTTCAAGATGTACAGAGAGGGGTGGGGAATCATAAATGGAATCTTGTAGTTAATCTTTGCTTTGGTTTTGTCTCTGCATCATCTCACCTGTGATCCTTTAAGCAGCAAATAAAATCCAGATCCCTTATATAATCTAAATTCCTAATCTGATTATTAGACTTGCAAAGGAGTCCACCTCTTGATTAAAGAAGAGATGGTCTTTAGAGATGTTAAGTGGAAATTCTGGCTCCTTCTAAACTAAAGGGGTGGGGAACTATGGCCTTTTTATGACCTGTGCACTTCCAATCCTAGAATCCCTGAGCCAGCATGGCTGGCTGAGAAATTCTGGAAGTTGAAGTCCACCAGTCATAAAGAGGCCATAGTTCCTCACCTCTGTTCTAAACCATATGGGATTATTATTTACTTTGGCTAATTAATTTGCAATAATAATGAAGAGGTGTGAAGGCACCAGTATGACATTGCAAAGGGGTCTGTCACTGACTGCTAAATGCACATGAGTGCTTGTTCTATCTACTACTTTATTACTAGGTTTTTCATGTAAATTACATTGATCTTATTCTTGAGCTATTCTTGTAGCTGTAGAATATTGAAGTATCTCAAAAGTACCTATTTAAAGATGCCATCCATCTCATGCCACGTTTCTTATGCAAATACATTTCTCTGGTTCTGTCCACATGGGTTTGGATTGGATCTAGGTTTACCTATATTTGGAATAGAGTAGACACCTGCTGGTACCAGAATTTGCATTAAGCCACAATGTTTGGTACTGCTCTAAGGCATTAGTTAGTTTAGTTAGTTTATTCCGGTTTATAAACCAGTACTTTGGCAAAAGAAGTATATCTCACATGAGAGCGAATCCTCCTCCTTTTGGAGAACTTCAGTCCTGGTTAAACAGGTGTGATATCTCTGAAACCTAACAACTTCAATGTATTTTTACTCTCTATTTGTGGGAAAGGAAAATAAATTACAGGTTTGCCATCACATTTTGGCAAAGCAGTCTTGAAGGGAAGGCAGAGTTCTAGGAATCATAGAAATGGTCTGGGTACCATGGAAATCCAGCCTACTCCTGAACAGGGAATTTATGTTTTGATTTACTACACTATGAATATACAAATGGAACCTTTATAAACTGTTTTATAATTTATTATCCCAATATAGTTAAAAGGTTCCTATCTACTGCAGTAAATTTAATATTAATATTAATATTAATAACCAATTCCATTGTAATTTTAGTACAATGACAATGACAATAAAGATTATTATTATTATTTGGAGATTTAGTTCTGATCAATTTCTGTCCATTTTCCAAGAAGTGTTTTTGAAAACCTTTACAAAATGGGAATATTTAGACGCAAGTATTGTGAGTTTCTTCTCCAAAATTAACCTTGGAGTTTGAAGGATTTTGAGGGAAGATGGGAAACCAAAGATAACTTAACCCTGCATGTGTATAGATTGAGGCCTCATATTATGCTCAGTCTGGAAGAATACATCTCAGTGTTTCTCACCCTCTGCACCTTTAGTTGCATGCTTGTTGGGGAATTCTGGGAGGTTGAAGTCTACACACCTTAAAGCTGCTGAAGTTGAGAAACACACCACTCTATTAGAATTGTTCGGAATGGCAACACACCGCAACTACGATAGCAACAACAAGACAATGCAAAGTAGACTCTCGAGAGTCCGCTGCCATGTATCTCCTGCTTGAGAGGGTACAAGTCTCTCCTAAGTGCACATGACTCCATTTTCAACCGTATTTTCATAAATGCAGGATTTCTTATATGCTTACACAGAGGGAAACATTATTCACTTACACAAACATTTATAAGACATGCCCTCCCTTTACCTACACACACACACACACACACCTATAAATGGAACAGGACAGAGTACAAGCCTACATAGATTTACCTCTTGAATTGTGACTCCCGGGTCAGGGGACAAAAATGCAAGAGGCAGGAAAAAACACAAATTGTGAAAGGATGGTTGGAAATAAATGTTCCAGCTCCATGGTTGATGTACCTCTCCCCTGCTCTGGGGAGGACCAGAGGACTAGATTTAGTAGAGGCTTCTCAACCTTGAATGAAGAGCCTAAAAGGGTGCCATTTATTCATCTACTAACTTCCTTCTCTGCATGCAGACATTCATTGAATCCTACAGGCCAGGTTTCCCCAGTCTGGTTCCTAGAATTCTCAGAAGTGGCCATGTTGGCTGGAGAATTCTGGAAGGTTCAACCAGGAATTTGAAGGCAACCAAGCTGGAGAAGATGCCATGGCCCTTGGGATACCTTGACAGGGACCACAGGTCCATGTTTCATTTCGTTTTGCCTCAAGATACATTGGGAAGCTCAAATGGACATTTTCTTTGATCACAGAAGTCTTACTATAGGAGATCCTATAAAAAGCATAGGAAAAGGAAACACGACTTGGCCATTTGGAATTTGGAAATGTAATAGAAAGATTCCTTTAAAAAGTGGTACTAGCCATGGCTTTGAAACTTCAATACTAATACTTCTTATTCTTTGAAGACACATTACTCCACCTAAATGCTATGGCAAAAATGCTTTCTTTAAACAAAAAGAATAAAGTTATGGCATTATATATTGTGAAACACCCCTGAAATACATTCAACTTTCATCTTTGTAACAACTTCAAGTTTATTCTTGCTTTTTTCCCCTTCTCCTGTGCACCTTATAAAGCACATTTGTAATTCCTCCAAATCATTTTTATTTTCCTTGAGTTAAAAAAATGCAAACATTCTTTTTTTTTTTTTGAGGTAAATTATTTTTCCTGAGTAGTTAAAAAAAAAGGGGGGAAACCACTACTACATACATTAGAAAAATAAAAAAGAGCCTAGCTTATTCAACAATCTACATTTTAAAAAATCCCAACCCCCTTCTCTCAAAATGTACTGATGCCATCTGCTTTATGGTTAGATCTGCCTCTGAAAACGAGTCTGTTCAGAAATATTAAGTGAATGATCCATAGGCTGTTATCTATAGGCCAGCCTTCCCTAATTAGAGTTTGGCAGAACCATGGAATTCTGCCAGACATCATTTGGGACAAAAAAAAAAAATCAAATATAGTTTTTTGGGAACTTTGTGATCCAGGTAATGCCAGCACTGGCATTGGTGGTGGGAATGTTTATACACCACAATGTAGCTGCCAGCCTGCCATTTTCCTGTTGTTGTAAATATCGTGAAATGTGGATGGTGTAGGTTAGAAGTGAATTGAACGGTGAGGTATTTGTCATTATTTTTTTTTAGCCTTTTTTTTATGCAGGGCTTCCCTGAGACCTGAACATTATTATTTCAAGGGTTTCTCCAGGGTAAAAAGATGGAGAGAGGCTGCAATAGAAATGTGAAGAGTCAGACAAAAGTGTTTTGAGGTTTGCAGCCTTAAAAAGGAGCAGGGAAGGGGGTAATATCTGGCAGAATATTTTACAATGCTGGCTGGAAAGGGTTGATTAGAAAAACAGATCAATAATAAATAGGTTATCCTGAGTTCATTGAGCAACTACTTTTCATTAACATAGAGACCTGACAACCACCACACAAACTTTCAGACATTTTCATTTAAAAACAACAACAATAAGCTGCATGTCAGTCAGTCTAGGGGAGGACTTGCATCCAATTGGTGTGGCTTTTTTTTTTTTTTTAAGAGATGAAAACGACGTCTCACCCTTTCCCACTTTTCATACGGAAGGAGGTATGAGACTCTCAGAAACTGGAACCCGCAGCGCCCCCCAAACCTTAAAAGAGCAAACTTGAGAATTCAATGCTTCCAGTGGCTTCCTCTCAAACAGATGAAAGATTATTTGGAAAGAGGAACAGGAGCTTCCCCACTAATTGTGAGACCCATACATTTTATCCCATTCCACATACAGGTCCAGCTCCTTCTGAGAGACAGCAGGGTGGATCTTGCAGAAAACGCTTTCAAAATCCTTGTAGGAGGTGGGCTGAAGTTGGCCTGGCAGGCTATGCAGTTTGTTGGTCCCTGCCTGCTGACAGAGCTGGAGGAGCTCACTGCCCGAGTAGCTTTCAGTAAGTTGGACAATGGAGGCCATCTCCCTCTCGCTGAGACAGTAGTTTTGCTGCGCTAAAGCGTGGTGCAGAATCTGCCGCCTCGCAATGCTGTCTGGCGGGGAGATGTAAAAACGTTTGGCAAACCTTCTTTGGGTGGCTTCATCCAGGTTACCAGGCCTGGTGGTGGTTGCTATGATGACCACATTCTGCTCTGCGGAGGTAGCAAGCTTGTCCAGGTAGGTGAGCAACTGGGACTTCAAGATGGCAGCGTCTTCTAAGACAGATTCCACGTCGGTGAGGAGAATGACAGCAGGCTGCCGACAGTTGGATATGAAGAAAGTGGTCTGCAGGATTTTCTCAGCCTCAGCCTTCCACTTGGAGACCAAGGCTGTCCCACTGAGCTTTAACAGGGTAGATCCCAGCTGGGTAGAAATGCACCTGCTCAGCAGGGTCTTCCCTACACCACGAGGCCCAAAGAGCAGAATGGTTCTGGGCGGTTGGTTTGCACCAGTATATGCACCAGGCCTCAGGATGGGCCACACGAGCTCTTCTTCAATGGCAGCTTTGACAGAGACCTGTCCTGCAATGTCCGTCCACTGGACCGGAGGGCCACAGTCGATTACTTTGTTGTTCACCAGTTCCAGAATGAAAGGGTCCATGGTTTTCAGCTGTTCTTCGACTGGCTGGCTGCTGTTGTCACCACTGAATGCTGTTGTTTTGGGCTGCATCCTTAGAGCAAAGGAGTCTCCCTCATGCTCCCCGTTGGCAGCCGGAGGAGTGAATTTCTCAAAGCTCTCACTGGCCCTCAGTGGGGCTTCACTAACACTGTAAGCTGGAGAGACCAATCCTTTCATAGCCTGGTTGTTGAACTTCCCAATGGGCTCCTCCGAAGCCACCGTGGTTGCCACCACGCCTGCTCCACTTGGCCTTTTCCCACCTTTGAAAGGCACCTCTGAGCTCCGGCTGAATCCATTCCCTCTACATTCACCATTGTCGGACATCTGATATGGGGACTTTGGTTGCTCATAGCTGTATTTGCGATACCTGCCTTCGCCATCCTCCTCCCCGCCAGTGATGTCAAAGGCCTTTCTTTTCAAAGAGCTTCCCGACTCGCCACTCAAGGGGGCTACAGAGAGAGGACTCTGGTAGCTGTAGCCAGGGACCACAGGAGGGCGAGAGGAAGGAGGGATGGGTGTGGGGGCAGCAATGCCTGAGGGTAAATATGGAGCTGAAGGATGGGGAGGGTGGATGGCACCATAACTGGGCTGGGCTGGGTAGCTCCCTGAAGCGTAATTGTACATAGGTCCTGAAGAAGTGTATCCAGGGACAAGAGTGGTGGAAGGATGGCCGGGCTGCAAGAGGCCAGAGCTATGCAGGTGGGTAGATGGGTGTGGAGGGGGAAGTGCGGAAGTGGGCTGGCTGCAATAGCCTGAGGGCAGGTAGGCTCCACTGTAGCCCGACGGATACTCCTGAGATGCCCCGAGGCTGCCAGATGTGGCGGCTCCCCCACAAGTGTTACTGGGGTAAATGGAGTCAGACAGGTTAGTGGAAACCACGGGGGAGGTACCAAGACCATTACCCGGTGTGACCGGAGGAGGAACAATCCCCTTGGAGCTGGACAGTCCATCATGCATTGGGGTCAGAGGGTAAACTCCTTCGGCGCTGTGGGCCATTGACCAAGGCTCCACCTCCCCCTTCTGTCCATTGAGGGCTCCAAAGGCACCATCCCCATAGGTGTTGAGTGCTGATGGCCGATCATAAGGGGAGTCGAGGACTCCTGAGTACTTCTCCGCATACCTCTTCAGCAGGTTGGAAGCAGTCAGAGCAGAAATGTCATCATTGGCCCAGGCATAGTTGAAACGCTGCCGACTGCTATGGTAGAGATCAGATTTGTGGGCAGGTGAGGAGGTGGTCGAGGAGACATCGAGGTGCTGCTCTGGCCACTGATTCAGGGGCTGAGCATGCTCTGGTGTCCAGTGCATCTTTGACAGAGCTAGAAGGCAAGAACAAAGGAACCAAAATTAGCTTTAGATTTAAAGGAAAATGTACCTTAAAACAAACCCAGTAGCTCATTTGAGAATTACCTACTACTATTACTGCACAAAATGCAGAGGTATTTACCGTATTTTTCAGAGTATAAGATGCACCTTTTTCCCTCAAAAAAGAGGTTGAAAATTCAGTCTTATACACTGAATACAGCATTTTTGGCCTCCCAAAACCTCACCCTCTTTGTAAAAATGGTGGTGTACAGCCTTTAGGAGGCTTCCAGAATGCTCCTGGGGGCTGGGGAAGGAAAAATGAGCAAAAAATGGGCCATTTTTTGGTCATTTGTGCACCCCCACCAGGAGCACTCTATAAGCCTCCTAAAGGCTATGCATGCAAGCCGTTTTTGGAAGGTCTTCAGGGTGCAAACACTTTTTAAAAAATTTGTCTCTACAAAATCTTGGTGCATCTTATACTCCAAAAAATACGATATACATATATTCACAACAAGCAGAAGTAGTAGAATAAGCTAGGGGGAGGGGGGGGGGGGAAATTGGCGAAAAAATGAAAAAGCTGGGAGTGTTTAAACCAAGAATGTACTCTGAGTTTGCTATGTGAAGGCCTGGATCAGCCTTACAGCGTGTCAACAGCCGGTCAACCTTGGCTAGTCTTAGACAACAAAACATAACCAAACATAGGATGTATGGATAAGCGGCTACTGCAATTTTACTCTTATTTCACAGAAATGTACTTGCTCTTCCTCCCATGACAGATTCTTTTTGACGCTCTTTGCAATCGGGTTAAAACTATACTATCTGAACAATTTGGTGTCATTCCCAAAGGATACCTCAGGTTGCAGAATACAATCTGGGCTGGTCACCAGAACCAGAGGTTTTGCCTTCTGAACTTTTGGACTTGTGCTGGAGCCCATCTTTAGGGAACTTCTCTAGTAGTGAGAAGTTCTCTGAAGATGGGTTCCAGTACAAGTCTGAAAGCTCGGAAGACAAATCCTCTGGTCCCGATGACCAGCCCAGATTGGATCCTGCAACATTATCCTAGAACACATATATTCACCTTCCTTCGTAAAACATCAGGTATTTGAACTCCAGATCCTATATGAATATTAACCAAGATTAGTTGCAATAGTGCTTAATTTGGATCTACCTTGCTTATTTTTATATATTGTCAAAAATAGCCCTGCATTCACTGTATTTTTTAAATTTTAGATAGTTATCCAATCCAGGAAAGGAATTTTCTTGGAACCCTTTGGTCATGAATCAATCAATAGCCTTTTGAAACATCATGTACTTAATGTACATCCTGAATATAGCATTTTTATGCATATTCCTAAATAATTCTAGGCACTCTGGCCACCGATCCAACAACTTGATGTGCCTAATTGAGGTGATTCTGTATAATTCAGACTCTTCACCTGTCTAAGCAATTTTTACTTCATATATATCTTGACCAAATCGATAGATTGATAGATAAATATGCATGTATCATGGAACTCTGAAAACTAAATCAGACACCCCACGTGACAACAGGAGGAAAACCCACAACATACATTAGCTGAACCTTCATTCAGTTGAAGTGTGGCTCAAAATTAGACTGCAATAACAGAGAAGAATAAACCGTAACCTTCAAGTCCAACGAGGATATCTGCCAAACTCATTGCCAAACAGTTTAATAACAAGGAGGTGAAATTGAAGATTGGTTAACATCTGGCAAAACCTACCTCATTAACAGAGTTGGAAGGGATCTTGCAGGTCATCTAGTCCAACCCCCTGCCCAAGTAGGGGACCCTACATCCACCTTTACAATACAATACAATAGCAGAGTTGGAAGGGACCTTGTAGGTCTTCTAGTCCAACCCCCTGCGTGGGCAGGAACCTTATACCATTTCAGATAAATGGCTGTCTAACATCTTTTTAAAGAGTTCCAGGGTTGGGGCATTCACAACCTCTGGAGGCAAGCTGTTCCAGAGGTTAATTGTTCTAACTGTCAGGAAATTTCTCCTTAGTTCTAAGTTGCTTCTCTCCTTCTACCTCTACCTCTCCTCTCCTCTCCTACCTCTACCTGTCATGTCTGCCTCTAACGATAACCAAGAAAGAATCTACTCAACTCCATTTTTAAGAATTAAGAGTACTTTTACTGGTTATGAAAAGATAGCAGCGAGGTAAAGCAAGGTCTGAGACCCAAGCACGCGAAATCATACATATCAATATGTGTCCAACCCCCTTTCCCCAACAACCTCCACCCCATTGTCCAATGCGCAATACCCTTAGGCGTCGTGGGCTTCATCTTCAAGAGCATCATCAGGATGGCATGCAAGACCGTTGACCTTGGCCACCGCACGGCCCCAGCCAGTGGTATGTGAAGTAGATGGTGAGAACTTACTCCCTTCTCCAAATCTCCCTCCTGCACCATACAGTCCCATTCCCAATTACTAAAGCCCCTCCCTCCCCGCTTCAATGGCAGCTGAAGCAAGCAACAAAGTGGAGGCTGACACTACCTAGGATCGAACTCAAAACCTCCTGCTTGTGAGGCTAGAGCTCCACCTCTAGGCCACGGCCTGATAATGAAAGATCCAACAAAAGAGGCAGCATCTGGCAACTACCGACCAATTACCTGCTTGCCAACAACTTTCAAATTGCTAACTGATGTGGTAGCTGACACAGTCCAATAGCTTCTAGTTGAAAACAAGCTCTTTCCACCAGAGCAGAAAGGAAACTGCTGAATCAGCACAGGAACAAAAGATCAACCCCTAATTCAGTGGTGGCACCGAGTGCCAAAAAGGGAGCGTGCACACACGTGTGCACTTGTCTGGGCCGCAATCCAGAAGAAGAGCCGCCATGGGGGCATGCGCGTGTCAGAAAATGAACTTCCAGTTTCCGGCACACGTATGCGTGCCAGACAGCTAGTCTTCGGGTTACTGGCGCATATACGCGCACAATGATCAGCTGGCCCGCTCTCATGCTCACGCCGGAAAACGGAAGACCAGTTCTTCCACTTTCCAGCACTGCCGCATGCACTTAGGCCAGCTGATTGTCATACACGCATGTGTGCCAGAAACCTGGTGGGCGACACCATGCATGCCAGGCAACATGGCTCTGTGTGTCACTTCAGGCACATATACGATAGCTTTGTCTTCCCGGCCCTAATTGACAAAATGATTTTGGATCATTTTGGCATTCGATACTCTGCTACATGATTGGATAATCACATGCCTAGAAACAGTGGTGGGTTTCAAATTTTTTAGAACCTACTCTGTGGGTGTGGCCTATTTTGTGGGTGTGGCTTGGCAGTCATGTGACAGGGTGGGAGTGGCCATCTTTTAAAATGTGGTGAAACTCATTTAACAACGCTCTTGCTTAGCAACCAAAATTTTGGACTCAATTGTGATGATAAATTCTTTCTTTCTTTCTTTCTTTCTTTCTTTCTTTCTTTCTTTCTTTCTTTCTTTCTTTCTTTCTTTCTTTCTTTCTTTCTTCTTCTTTCTTCCTTTCCTTTCCTTTCCTTTCCATTGGGTCACTGGCAGCGGTGGGCCAGATTTACTTCCAGGTACGCCGGTGGAACCCCCTCTCACCGGTTCTCTAAATTTCACCAACCGGCTCTCGCGAGTAGGTGCGAGCCTGCAGAAACCCACCACTGCCTAGAAATAACAGAAGCTTTGTGCCATGATTAATGACACTATGAAGAGAGAATTGTTGGTCAATGGTGTTAGACTAGGAGACGTTCGTATCAAGACAGGAATCTATGTTCTATCTTTCATGAAACGCACTATCACCACTTCTGTTTGTTACTGCACTGATTCCTCTATCAACAATGCTGAATAATTCCAGCCATGGCTATCAGACAGGAAAAATATCTACCAGACTATCCCATCTCCTTTATGTGGAAAAACACCATTTCAAATAGAATCATTGTTCAACACTGTCCTTATATATATATGTAGCCAAGATACTTGCATGGACTTTGAAACTGGACAAACAAGCCACCCTTTCCAAAAACAGGGGGGAAATGGCGAAAACTGAAGAAATCAAGATGCTCTATGGAAACAACACAGTGTTTCTCAACCTTGGCCACTTGAAGATGTCCGGACTTCAACTCCCAGAATTCCGGGAGTTGAAATCCGGACATCTTCAAGTGGCCAAGGTTGAGAAACACTGAAATAACACTATCTCACCTATTTTCCTTGGTTAACAGAGTCAACATTGGTGTGTGGATGAAGGGCATGATACGTCACTGCCAATTTTCTTATCTTCCTATTCATGGCATTGAGTTCTTGCTTGAGTACAGTCCACTATTACAGCTAATGACTGGAATTGCCCACGTGTTAATTGCCTTGATGTTATTTCCTCCACTGTGTTTGAATTTTAAGATCTTCATTCTTATGATCTAATCTTCTTCTTGACTTTAGTGCGCTTGATGTTGTCCGTTTGAATGATGCCCATATACTTGCAGTGATCATCTTCATCCAAATTCTTGGTGTTATTTTTATAGGGCATCTCCATTCCTTTGACATGCACAGGATCAGCTGATGATGGCACCTAACACCTAAAAAATTTTCCAATCCCTAATAGCTTGCAACGCAGGATTCTTTCTTTAAAGATGTATGCATAGACAGTGTGATACAAATATATAGGAGATGTTTTCTTTTGCAAGGATTTGTGGTTAATTCAGAGCATTCATATTCATAAAGCTGTAGCTTATAAATCAGGATTTACAATAACTAATGTGGAGGCAGTATTTCCTAACAAGAATAGAACATAATTTATAAATGCTTAACAAAAGTATCTAATTCAGTTTAAAACTTTATGTATCCTAGTTTCCACCATATCAAGATCCAGGGACTGTTACTACCTTAGGAAGTACAGCAATTTTGCTAAATTTCAATCTCCAATATCTTTTAAAATGCTGACCAGGGTCCTAGCAGTGAGAATTCAACAACATCTGCTTGAGGGTACAGTACAAGGCTAGAAAAAGCAAACAAAAGGATAAAGCCATAACAGCAACTACCATTTTCCCATAAAAATTACAGCAACTACTAAGTGTTTGGGTAACTCAAAATGCTGTAAATTACAGTAACATTAGCCCCCATGCAAAATGTCATCGGAAGGGCATTTACAACTAAATTCCCACTGCTATGAAAATCTTCCCTACCAGTTCGCAAATTTAATTTAATTTAATTTATTTAGATTTATAGAACCGCCTTTCTCCATTGAAATGGACTCAGGGCGGTGCACAGGAAATTAAAATCGATAAATAATAAATACAGAAGAATTAAGAATAAATTAAACTAAAAGCCTGTGCTAAAAATCCCAATTAAAATTCTAAAATACATTTACTCATTGGCTAAGCTAGGCCGGCTTGATGGAACAAATAAGTCTTAAGTGAGTGGCGAAAGAGGGGAAGGTCTGTGATGGTCCGAAGTTCGGGGGGTAGGTCATTCCAGAGGGATGGCTCAGCCACTGAGAAGGCCCTCCCCCTGGGTACTGCTAGCCGGCATTGGCTGGCGGATGGTACCCTGAGGAGGCCCTCCCTATGGGAGCGGATCGGACGGAGGGAGGTATGCGGCAGGAGACGGTCCCACTTTGCTTGCACACGCCGCATCTGTGCATGCAATTGCCTTCTTCGCATGCACAGAAGGTACAATACAATACAATACAATACAATAGCAGAGTTGGAAGGGACCTTGTAGGTCTTCTAGTCCAACCCCCTGCGTGGGCAGGAACCTTATATCATTTCAAACAAATGGCTGTCTAACATCTTTTTAAAGACTTCCAGGGTTGGGGCATTCACAACTGCTGGAGGCAAGCTGTTCCAGAGGTTAATTGTTCTTACTGTTAGGAAATTTCTCCTTAGTTCTAAGTTGCTTCTCTCCTTGGTTAGTTTCCACCCATTGCTCCTTGTCTTGCCCCCAGGTGCCTTGGAGAATAGCTTGACTCCCTCTTCTTTGTGGCACCCTCTGAGATATCGGAACACTGCTATCATGCCTCCCCTGGTCCTTCTCTTCATCAAACTAGACATACCCAGCTCCTGCAGCCGTTCTTCATATGTCTTAGTCTCCAGTCCTCTAATCATCTTGGTTGCTCTTCTTTGCACTCTTTCCAGAGTCTCCACGTCTTTTCTACATCGTGGCGACCAAAACTGTATGCAGTATTCCAAGTGTGGCCTTACCAAGGCACTATACAGTGGCATTAACACTTCACGCGATCTAGATTCTATCCCTCTGTTGATGCAGCCTAGAACTGTGTTGGCTTTTTTGGCAGCTGCTGCACACTGCTGGCTCATATTTAAATGGTTGTCCACTAGGATTCCAAGATCCCTCTCACAGTTGCTACTATTGAGCAAGGTACCACCTATACTGTACTTGTGCATTTGGTTTTTCTTGCCTATATGTAGGACCTTACTTTTTTCACAATTGAATTTCATTTTATTAGACAGTGCCCAATGTTCAAGTTTGTCTAGATCCTTCTGTATCTTAAGCCTATCTTCTGGAGTGTTGGCTATTCCTGCCAGCTTGGTGTCGTCTGCGAATTTGATGAGTTCCCCATTTATCCCCTCATCCAAATCGTTGATGAAGATGTTAAAGAGTACTGGGCCTAAAACAGAGCCTTGGGGGACTCCACTGCATACTTCCTTCCATGTAGATGCAGTTCCATTGAGGACTACACGTTGAGTGTGGTTGGTCAGCCAGTTGCGAATCCATTTGGTGGTGCTGCTGTCTAACCCACAATTTTCTACTTTATCTAATAGTAGGTTATGGTCTACTTTATCAAATGCCTTACTGAAGTCCAGGTAAATTATATCAACAGCATTCCTCTGGTCCACTGATTTTGTCACTTTGTCAAAGAATTCAATTAGATTCATCTGGCATGATCTGTTTTTGACAAACCCATGTTGGCTTTTGGCTATTACTTGGTTTGCTTCTAGGTGTTCACTTATTTGTTGTTTAATTATCTTTTCCAGAATCTTTCCTGGTATTGAGGTCAGGCTGATGGGTCTATAGTTTCCTGGATCTGTTTTTTTTCCTTTTTTGAAGATGGGAACCATCTTCAAAAGGTCACACAATATGTCGGGGCGGGTGAGCAGAACCTCCTGCAACCGCCACTACTGGTTTGCCTGAACAGGAGAGAATCGGCTGAATACCACCTCTGGCCTTGAGCCTTTCAGAACTAGGCCGCGAAAGTGGTGGGCGAGTGTACGCATTCCCGCTTGCGTGAGCAGCAGGCAAGCTGCATGCACACATACCTGCCCGCTACGCACGGAACCATCTCCTCTCCCCCCTCTGCTGATCCACAAAGCCGGAAATATTAGGGAACTCTGATTTTAAAAATGGGGGGTGAGGTTGATATGGAAGGTGAAGTCATTTGGAAAGTCAAATTATTGTATGTTTTTAAATGTAAAGTTCAGCATCTTGAACTAATTCAGACACATGATAAAAGAGGCCAAGTTGTTTCAGAATTAGCTTGAGGCAGCAGTAAATACTCAGGGCAGTGCCTGAACTGATTCCCAGGAGAGCCCCTGGCACGATTTCCATCCAGAAGTGATTCAGATATCCATCAAGGTACATCAAGCAGGGAAGGAGCACCATTCTTATGGTCACTCCTTACTCTCTTTTCCCCTTGATAGGTAGAGCTGGTATGTGAATGTAGATAGCAATAGCAATATCACTTAGACCCATGATGGCGAACCTATGGCACGGGTGCCACAGGTGGCACACGAAGCCATTTCTGAGGGCACATGAGGTGTTGCCCTGTCAGCTCTAGCGCACATGAGCGTGCTGGCCAGCTGATTTTCGGCCTTGATTTTCAGCCATTTTTTGCCCTCCTGAAGCCTCCAGAGAGAGAAAAATGGCCCAACAGGCAACCTGGAAGTCCATTCCTGAACTTCCAGTTTGTGTGTTGGGCCTTTTTCCCCCTCCCCAGGCTCCTAGAAGGCCTCTGGAGCCTTGGGAGGGCGAAAAATGAATCTACCAGGCCCAACGGAAGTCAGAAAACGGCCTTTGGGGGAGGCCATTTTTGCCCTCCCCAGGCTCCAAAAAAGCCACGTGTACATGTGCTGGACAGCAGGGGGTGTCGCAAATGTATTCTCAGGGGGCACAGCATGGGAGGCATTAAATTATGGGGGAAAGGCACACAAGTGTGCACAATAGCACGAGCGTGTGTGCTTTAGGCACCCGAGGCGAAAAAGGTTCGCCATCACTGACTTAGACTGATATACCGCTTCAGAGTGCTTTACAGCCCTCTCTAAGCGGTTTCATACAGAGTCAGCGTATGTATGTATAGATTGTCCCCAGATTTCTGACTATTTGTTTAACAACCGAAGTTTAAAGATACAATGGGGGGAAAAGTGACTCACAAGTGGTCCCCACAGACATTCCCACAGTCACATGATCAAAATCCAAATTCTTGGCAACCTAGCATATATTTACAAGGGTTGCAGCATCCCAGGGTCATGTGATCACCTTTTATGACCTTCCCAGGGAGTTTCTGACAAGCAGTCAATAGGGGAAGCCAAATTTGGTTAATGACCATGCAGAAAAGGTAATAAAATTGGAAGGGACTTCTTTAACAACCACATCTCTTAGCCATAGAAATCCAGATCCCAACTGTGGTTATAAGCTGATGATTACCGGTTAGGTATGTCCTGAAGCATGCGTGCCTACCTTAAATTGTGAGAAAAATAGAAGTGTAGCCAGGCCCACTTAACAGTATTGTCCCTGCCTAAAAGAGCTGCTTTTTATACTCCCCACCCCACCCACCCACTGGGCCGCCTTGTCTTAAACCAGTGGCTACTAATTTTTTAGTTTAGTTTTAGTTTTATTCAATTTCTATACCGCTCCTATCTCCCCAGCGGACTCAGGGCGGTGCACAGGAATTTAAAAATGACACAACAAACAGCAATAAATACAGTGGCAACATTAAAATGCAATTAAATTAAATAACCTGTGCTAAAATGTTGACTAAAAATGTTAAAATCCCCTACCTAATCAATTAAAATTATATCTAATCTAGACTCTAAAGCTAGGCCAGCTAAGTGGAAGAGGTGCGTTTTGAGTGATTGGCGGAAGAGGCGAAGGTCCGTGATGGTACGAATTTCGGGGGGTAGGTCGTTCCAGAGGGTTGGATTCCTATTTCATCATCTAGCACAGGGGTCTCCAACCTTTGCAACTTTAAGTCTGAAGGACTTCAGCTCCCAGACTGAAGTCCTTCAGACTTAAAGTTGCAAAGGTTGGAGACCCCTGATCTAGCACACCATCATTTGGGGATAATGGGAGATAGAATCCGACCCATCTGGAAGCTTCCTGGTGGAGGAAGTCTGCAGGCAAGCCAGCCAGAGCTCTTTTAACCTGGCAGAGTGACGCCAAGAAAGCCCACCCCGGCCCTTCCCTCCTCCTCTGGGCTCAGCTGCTCCATCACAACTCGGCAGAGGAATGCACACAATGAAGCAATCAAGCGCCAAGCCGGAGGAATGCTAGCAGTACATCATTCGTCCTGACTTAAGTAACTTTAATTGCTCTGGGCTGGTTTTGGCGTTCCTTTCTCCCTAGCCGCCCCCTCCCCAACTCGCCCGTTTTTTGTGTGGATTTTTTTTGTTGTTTTTACTCCGGGCCTGTGGACTTCTCATCCTCCTAGCCTAATGAGCAAAGACATTTCAGAAGCCTTGCTGAGGATCTAAGCAAATTCCAAAAACCTTCCAGGCTCCAGAAGATAGAAAACAAAACAAAACGGAGCGCTAGGGCGAGAGGCCGAGGCCCCCAACGCTTTCCACATTATCCAGGCAAATACCTCCTTTCCTGCCACTCTCTGTATGCCGATGTGTTTTGTAATATTTATAACCTATTCCAACCCTCTGGGGTGGCTTTGTGGTTGCAACCCTGGCTTTCTAGCGCAGGGTCTTTCGTTTCGTGTGTGTTTGTGTGTGTGTGTTCTTGCTCCCCCTTCCCTGGGCAGGATTTCTCCTCCTCTTCATTTGCAAGGGCCTCAGGGGAAGGCTGAGGTGGGGAGGGGGTGCCGGGGTGGGGGAGCGAGAGAGCGCGGCCTCCATTCAGCCTTTAAGCCACTTGGTAACCACAGCACAATTAGATTACCTAATGCTTTAATTGACTTATATGGCATTTGTCCTTCCACTTTGGATATCAACCTTACACAAGAGGATTTAAATGGCAGGTTTAACCGGGCTTTCTTCAGCATCCCGCCTGCCTTTGCTCGCTATTATATGAAAAGGCACAAGGAGGCAAAGTCCACGCAGGGGCATTCTTGCCACAAATACCTCTGTCGCCCGAGTCCCATCCATAACCCCCCCTCCCTTCCCCACCCAGCCAAATAAATAAATAAAGGAATTATAGAGAATTAAAAGAAGGCCCTCCGCAGGGAGAGCTTTGGAAAGAGGGAGACAAAAGAAGGGGACCCTCCCAGGAAACCCTCCCTTTAAACACTTGGTTCCAAGGAAGCTCTATTTGGGGTGGGATATTTTGGGGGAGTGGGGAGAAGAGAATGATGTCACTTGCTGAAGAGGCTTCTGTCCTGCATTAACAGCAGCGGTAAATTATTAAAGGAAAGGGCATCTCAAGGGGTATCAGGAAAAATGTGGTGGCTGTTCTAAGTCTGTAAAAGATCCTTCAGTTTGTGGTGGCTATGGGCCAAGTATTAATGAGTTCACTCTGGGACTGGAAAATTCAAATAATTGAAATTTACTGGGCACAACTTGGCAAGTGGGTCCCCATGTAAATTGAATAAAGAATACCGCCTCCTGCTGCCAAACACTTCCCACGGACCAGTGCGCTCGCACAGAGAGGGCCTCCTCAGGGTGCTGTCGGCCAGGCAATGTCGGCTGGCGACCCCCAGGGGGAGAGACTTCTCTGTGGCAGCCCCTGCCCTTTGGAATGACCTACCCCCTGACCTACGGACGACCACGGACCTGCGCCTTTTCCGTCGGGCCTTGAAGACCTATTTATTTCGCGCGGCCGGCCTGTCGTAGTCGTAGTCTTAAACTGTTTTAGTAGGGGTTTTTAGCAGGGGTTTTAAGAACAGGCTAATTATGTAATATATTTTAATATATTTTATGTTTTGTATTATTGATTTTTATCGTTGCCTGTACACCGCCCTGAGTCCCGAAAGGGAGAAGGGCGGTATACAAATCTAATAAATACTAATACTAATACAACAAAAAATAAGCTTCAGAGTGATTAAAAATATTAACATTTGGCTTTTTAATGACTGAAAATGTATTTTTCAGAAATCAAGTCTCCTCCCTCCCTCCCTCCCTCCCTCATTCTGGTACAGTTATTTGGCAAAAGCAAGGCATCAAGTAGCTTTCTTTTGTCAAATTCAAAGAATGAGATGAGGTAATTGCAATGGTGGGTTCCTACTGGTTCGGACTGGTTTGGCTGAACCGGTAGTGGTATGGTGGTCTGGGTCGCTGGAAAAACGGCAGTGACCCAGGCCTGCCACACCCCTGAACCGGTTCCCCGGTCTCTCCTGCCATCACCGGCATGTTCCTGCTGATGCGCAGAACAGTTTTCAATCAACTGCGCATGTGCAGCACCGTGTGGCACGCATACAAAATACCCTCTCAGTGAACCAGTAGTAAACCAGCTAGGAATCCACCTCTGGGTAACTGACCTTAAAAAGAAGAAACTGCTCCCTTTTCTGGCTTTTCCCAATAAAATGTGCCAAAGCTACGAAGGAAGGAAGGAAGGAAGGAAGGAAGGAAGGAAGGAAGGAAGGAAGATCTGAAGTTCATTTTTAAAATAATCATTGTTCAGTTTATATGGGCACCAGTAGTGGGATACGACCACTGCTGGGAGCACCAGGTACAGTTTTGACCTACCCGCCTTCCTGGCCTCTATTTGAGCCAACTGGGGCATTTGCGCATGCGCACGGAGCATATGGCGCATACGCAATGCTCCACCGAGCAGCTGGAGCATCATGGATGGTGGGTACGCATGCGCGTGGTGCACGCCCTGCCCCATTGCAGTGTACCGGTTGCAACGGGAGCTGGAACCCACCACTGATGGGCACCCACTTGCCAAGTTGTGCTCAATAAATTTTAATCATTTGAATTTTCCAGTCCCAGAGTGAAATCATTAATACTTGGAGCTTAATCATAGCATCTTACTGAAATCATCATGCTTTTTCAGAGGAACAGATACTTTCAGCTTTGGGATATATTTTGTTTGTGCGTAAACTAAAGTCACATTTTTTAAAAACCCAATACTACTTACAATGAATAAATTATAAAACCGGGAATATTTTCTGTGCTGCCAAACTGAATTATGCTCCCAGAATGACATAGGCAAAATTCCTTTTCTGACTGTCCTTCACATTTCCGTATTCTTCACTTTGTTTAGCTGGAGAGCTTTTTTGCTTTTTCTGTTAAACAATTGCAATGTATTTCACCTAGAGATCTATCTAGAGATTGCAATCTCCTTCCATCCACCTCTGCATCTAGCTAAATTTTACCCTAAAGCTTTGAGGCCACAGAGAACACAAACATAAATTATGCAGATGATATTTTTCCTATACCTATTAGGCTGTCAAACAACTGATGATTCTTAGAGTGATTACCTCAGCACTTTACCAAATGATGTGGGGAGGATGGGAGATCATGGCGAAAACATGAGAGATACCAAAGGAAAATAAATAGATATGAAAGAGAAGGTTGGTTGGGAAGAAAACAGAGCTGTTGTGTTTTGTGCTGCCACTGTCCAAATATTGTCTGAACAATTTGTTACAAGCTACAGCTATTTTCTACTTATACATTATGAAGAAAAGCACCAATTAAACCATTCTAAAATGGTGAAATGGAATAAATAGTCTCTAGATTAACTGAGAGATACCTGGCGTTTATGTCCATCCAAATGTTCTAAAAACAACATCACATATATATCTTTCCCACCATAAATGTCTAAGTTTAATTTTTAACAATTACACTCTGCTTTCATTTATTTTATTTCTTTTTTAAAAAAAAAAGCTTTTGTGGCTTTGATTTTAGTTTGCTGGAAATTCAGACATTTCTTGATAGCTCATAGAATTAAATGAAAGGCAGAACATGAATCAAATAAATGCATCCTAGCTTCAGCAAGGGCAACGATTACAATTCAAGTAACTCCCCAAAGCATTGTTTTTTGTTGTGTGATTTGTAAATTTTAAGATCTCAAGAGACAACAGTACATAAAATAATTATTTTTTAAAATCAGCTAGGAACATAGTCTCCAGTGGAAGGATGTGGCATAAGTGTCTTTCAAAATTATAATTGACTTTGGGTTTTATTTGGTATATTGCCAATGATTAATGCCTTGTGGGTTTAACAAAATGTAGTTCAGTTGCACTCTCAGCTGCAAAAGATTCCACAGAAACATTTTAATTCCCAAAACAGAGGCCTTTTAAACCAAGAAAAGGTTAATTGTGACCAGTTCCATTGAAAGTACAGCAAAATTTATATTTAACGTTTTGATAGCTTTAGTAAGAACCAGCCATGAGAATTTCATTTAAATGGATTAAGGCCTGACTGTCCAGTTTTTCTAAATAAATTCTAGAGTGTCTAAGCCAGATCTTGAAAAATAGAATTACAATGCTAAAAATATAAAGGAAGAAAGAAATTACGACATCTAACAAACTGAATCCTGCTTGTGCACATTCTACCCGGTTAAAATCCTAAATTCCAAAACCCCTGAGCAGTTTTGTTTGGATGAAAAATGTCAATGAGGTCAAGGCAAAAATGGATTTCAATTAAATACAATGCTTAGTGAATCAAATTATTTTGCAACGTATTTCGCAATTTTCTCCCTTCGCTTCAATTTCATGAGAGTTTTGGAGGGCTCTGCAGCAAAGCCGTCTTGAGATGAGCGGTTCAAAATGCTCAAGGTGGACATTGTGAGGGAAAAGATTGAAATCGCTCCCCCTTTTTACATCCATCATAAGATGTGCATGAAGGTGGGGAGGGAGGGGGCTTTAGTTGCACAGCAAAGGCCACAATCTTGATTTCTTTTATTCTCGTCTACTGCAAATGCCCCTACTCCAGGCGCTATGGCTAAGTCTTTGGGGACTGCTATTGCACCCTCAGAGCTTAAGTTATTTTAAATTGAGAAATTACTTAATAACCCCGTGTTTTTCAACCTTGGCAACTTTAAGATGTATGGACTCCTAGAATTCCCCAGCCAGCAATGAATATTAAAGCCGAATTCAATCTTATGGACATTGTCAGAGAATGCATCCCACTGAATGCCATATCCACACACAGAGAAATGAGCAGGACTTTTGAAAAAAATCTCCCCTAAAAAGCAAATTTAGGTCAAGCATTTAAGTAATGAAGAGAATAATCAAAGCAGGAACTCAAATATCTAACAGTGAGCGTTGTTAATATATTTAACAGTGAGTGTTATTAACCAAGGTCCCTGCAGGGAAAATTCTGAATCATCTGCACTGTTCCAAATACAGCATGGCTTATTGTTTTGCTTTTTAGATTAAACACAAATCTTTGGAGCTGATTTTCGATTTACCCATAGGATCTTTGCTAGGTAGTCAGGCTTTAAATGGTATCTGGCTCTCCATTAAATTAAATTTTAGGAAAGGAAGGCCTATCGCAAAGTAAGGGAAAACTACCAAGCCACATTTATGGTGGATAAATGCTAGGGACAAAAGGCAACATATCTAAACCAATCTTTTACCTTTCGTTTTAAAAAAAAGGGAATGAAGAAAAGAAATTGGAGGGTGGGGGGAGGAAAAGAGAGAGAGAGAGAGAAGTTGTCAGGCATTTGAAATGGAACGTGAATGAGCATTCCCAAAGAAGGCAGATGTTTCAATGCGCTCCCTTGGCAGTGTGAGAAAATTACTGTCCAGTGACCAAATAGCCTGTCAGTTTCCCACCCTCTCGGCTGGCCCATTATCTAAAGCCCAAGACAAAAGGAAGGAGGGAGGGCTACTGAGGAGAGAATCCCATTGTCCCCTTGCACTCTAATTATGGAAATCTGGTTAATCTATTCAGGAGCAACTATGGACTGGACTGGGTTTGCTGCCGGGGAGTGGTGATGGTGGTGGAGACTCTTTTGGCCAAAGCTTGCAGAAAAGGTTTCCAACTATTCAGAGTTTTAAGCAGATGCCCTCTCCCCCAGCCTGTACCCCTGCTGTTCCCAAGATCCTGGCTGTATCTTCTTCCACAGTAAAAAAAACAAAAAAAACCAACCCACTATCTTTTCTCTTATTCCCCCTGCCACGTTTTTAAAAACAAGACCTGGCCATCAATTCCTAACCGAGTCATCAGCTGCCTTTAACATCCCCTGATGTCAACAGTCAGTCATTATGGATACACGCGCACTATGGATACACACAAACGCACACACCAGGGCCCTTGTATTCTGCAGGCAACCCACATTCTGCAGATCGCAGCCACCGCACAGGCATAGGTGACCATTGTCTCCCTTAAATCTGCGTGCATAAATGTTACAAGATGCTCTTGCTCTGGAGGAACAGATACACAGGAAGATCAGCATGTGCGCGTACAACAGACACACTCATGGAATGAGGAAGGCATCCCAGGAAGTCAGATGTGCCTAGCAGTGGGGGTGGGGATACAAAATGTTGCTATGCGTAGACTCTTCTGCTGCTGCTCGGCTGCTTAACAATAGGGACATCTCGCTTACAGTTAGGAGGCTAGCTTATCTTCCTAAAAACATTCTGGGCTAAGGCTCCCCAGAACTACCACTGACAAGGAAAAAGGAAAAGCTGCACAAATGCATGAAATCCTCAGCTGGTTCATCTGACATCCCCTTTAGCTCAGTATAAAGCATGTGCTTTTATTTATTGCTGTTAATGGGCTAAAAATGCTCCTCCTCATAGCCTTAATGTTATCTCCCCCGCCCATGCTTTAAAAAAAAAAGAATGAATACTTTTTTCTCGTTAAGTGATATCAGCTTCTTTGTACATGGCGTACACCATATATGTGTAATGTTTTATTTTGGTACCACCTGAGGACCCCTAAGCCTCTTCGTTTATGTCCCAGTGTGAAACCCCTCCAGCCAACATCTTTAAAACTCTGAGATTGGAAGTGGATAATAGCTTTATTTATTTCACAGGTTGGTTTACCATTTAATCTGTTAGAAGGTTAACACAACACACAATATGGAAATGGAAACACTAATATGTACAGTAGTTTCAGTTTCAGTTTTCAGTTTTATAGGATTTATAAACCGCTCCCATCTCCGCAATGGACTCAGGGTTAAAGTCAAGATTCCTTTAATCCAAGAAAACCTATTCCATGATAAACTGTAACCTAAGTGGTATAATTAACTCAGCCATATGCCATATTCTGTAATGTCTGGTGCCCCTTTCTTCCTTTCTGGGCTTGTTTCTTTTTGGTCATAATTGCTCCTTTGTCTTGGGCTGTTGTTTTTTTATAAAATATTTTTTATTTTTAAACATAAAAACAAATAAAACATACAGCCAGATTCAATTTTGTGCAGCATGTCGTTCGGTTACGAGTTTTTGTGCATCAATCTTTACAGTTACAAATATAATTACTAATTGTCCATCAAACATAGCGGAGTATATCACCATTATTGAGCATTTTTGTGTTGAATTTAAATTAGTGCTCCTTCATTTCAAACAACCTTATTTTCTTAAATACTTAAATTATCTGTTTAATAACAATAAATCTTTATAAAATCGCTCAACTTTTTCTGTTGTCCCTTAAAGGATAAAGGAGAAAAACTTTCCCCGAATTCATGTTATACAACATTCCTTTCAATTATCATTAGAGAGTACAATACTTAATATATCACGTATTCAAACTCCAATAATATTTTCCCTATATAAAACCAAAAAGTTACCAAGTATTTCAATTCATATATATCTCAATCATTCTTTCCATCATTGTTAATCTATTTAATATACAAAATGTCTTTCTAAAATAGCATAATCTCTACTTACTATAGTATCAGGTATTCATAACATCTAACTTTTACACCTTAGGTTTATTTTTATCCTTTATATAGCATATATCCAAGAACTTTATCTGTCTTGGGCTGTTTTTGTGGTGTTATTTTTCTATTGTTCTTTGTCTTTAGATGTTTTAACGATTGTAAGCTGCCAAGCTGGTTGCACATATATTTATTAATACATTATTATAGTTGGTCATACAGTCAGCCAGCTATTTAGACTACGCTTGGCATTTTTATCCACCTATTGCATCATTTCAGATCTTGTTGTTTGATGGTGTTCAAAGATATAGATGCAGGATGTAAGCTGTTCCAAATAAAGCTGCCTTTTGCAATTGACCAATGGTGACATTCTCAATGCCAGTGGTGTTCAAAGCGTTGCAAGTCTGTTGGTATGGAGTATCCAGAATACCAAGATTAATTAATCTCAGAGGGTGCCACAAAGAAAAGGGATTCAAACTATTCTCCAAGGCACCTGGGGGCAGGACAAGAAGCAATGGGTGGAAACTAATCAAGGAGAGAAGCAACTTAGAACTAAGGAGAAATTTCCTGACAGTTAGAATAATTAACCTCTGGAACAGCTTGCCTCCAGAAGTTGTGAATGCCCCAACCCTGGAAGTCTTTAAAAAGATGTTAGATAGCCATTTGTCTGAAATGGTATAAGGTTCCTGCCCACGCAGCGGGTTGGACTAGAAGACCTACAAGGTCCCTTCCAACTCTGCTATTGTATTGTATTGTATTGTATTGTATTGTATTGTATTGTATTGTATTGTATTGTATTGTATTGTATTGTATTGTATTGTATTAATTAATTAATTATCTATTAGGTTTGTTTGCCACCCATCTCACCAAGATAAGGAGTCTTAAATTCTAAACAGTATGAACTCATTGGTTCTTTTATCCAACTGTCCAGTAAGAGGCAACATAAAAAAGCAGTCAATGAAAGCCCTTCCCCCAACTCTCCAAAAGTGAGTGGTGGCTAGAGGGGCAGATGAAAAACAGCCAAGGTACTTTCCCTCTCTTGTGTTTGTTGAACCTCTGTCGGGAAGTGGAGAAGCTGGCCTGAGCCCCAGGAGCTGTCTGGGAGGATACCCTAGAAACCCCCGCAGAGCTGCAGAGCTCTGTCGCAATTCCAGAGAGATCACATCTCAGCTGGAAATAAGTGACAATGTTCCCAAAACACGAACCATAGCAGGAGATCCTGTAAGGATGAAGTTGAATCCAGACCTCATCTACAAATGCCCAGTCTGGAAAGTTTTATCTCTTACTGCCTGCTGTACCAAAAGGTACCATAGAGGAGCAAAAAAACTAGAGTCTATCTAGTAGATCTCAGCAACGGAAGAGCAAAAACTTTGACAACAGCAGTAATAAGATTTTCTTGTCCATTATTGCACCACCCAAATTAATGCTGTTTAAATGAATAATATTTGCAGCAAAAACTGAAGTGGACTTCAGTCTGAGTTCAGGGGAACCCTATTCCTTGATTTGAGGGGTACACCAGCCTCACCAAAATATTGTTTTTCAAAACTTTATGTGCCCCCCCCTTTTTAAACAGGAGCAGAGTTTAAAATGAAATAATAGAAGCTGCTAACTACTATTTGTAGAAAGAAAGGATACTATGGTTTATATGAAAGGAGGAGGATTTTTATTTATTTATTTATTTATTTATACCCCACTTGTATTGTTTGTATAAATAATTTAAGGTGGCGAACACACACAATATTACTTCCTCTCTTTATTTTCCCCAGCAACCCTGTGAGGTGAGCTGGGCTGAGAGCAAATAACTGTCCCAAGGCCACCAGAGGTGAGTTGCTTCTAGTTCGGCCGAACCAGTATTTTGCCCTGGGTCGCAGAAACTGGCAGCGACCCAGGCTGGCCATGCCCCCAAACTGGTTCCCCAGTCGCCATTGCTGGCATGTTTTTTAGTAGTGCACATGCATGTGCAGGCACTGTAAATTGTTCTGTGCATGTGCGAAAAACAATTTACATTGAACTGCACATGTGTGCACAGTGCGTGTCTGGCGCGTGAGCGAAGCAAACCGGTAGTAAAACCAGGAGTAACTCACCTCTGAAAGCCACCCAGCTGGTTTTCATGGCTAAGACTAGACTAGAACTCAGAGTCTCCTGCCTTCTAGCCTGGTGCCTTAACTACTAAACCCGTAATGGCGAACCTATGGCACGCAGAGCCATATTTCCTGCCACAGCAGCCCTCAGCTCTGGTTGGGCTATTGCACCGTTTTTCACCCTCCCCAGGTTTCAGGAAAGCCCCCGGAGCCTGGGGAGAATGGAAATTCCCCCCTGCACGTGGGTCGCGCACATATGCGCTGGGGGGCATCACTCACACATGTGCAGGTGGGTGGGTCATGTGTGCATTCACAGGCGGGTGCACACACGCAATAGTGTGCCGGCACGCACAATTTTAGCACACCTTTAGAAAAAGGTTAGTCATCACTGCACTAGACCCAGCTATGATAATATAAAATTTCAGCTTACCTTGTAAGTTTAGAATTCAAGCCTTTTTTTAAATACATGAAATGAATGGGTCTATTTCAGGGGTGGGTTCCTGCCAGTTCTAAGCTCTTCTATAGAAGAGGTTCCACAAATCTACAGTGCCGTTTAGAACCGGTTCCAGCTCCCTCCCCCCGCCCATCTGCACATCATCAAGATGAAGAGCGAGAGGAGGAATTCTGGGAGTTGAAGTCCACAAGTTTTTGTCTGGACATTAATTCTGAATCATCATCATCATCATCATCATCATCATCATCATTATCATCATCATCATCTTTATTGTCATTGTACTAAAATTGCAATGAAATTGGTTGAATGATCAATGAATCAGCAGCAGAAAACAACTACTTGTATTTGAAATAAATAGCCAACTTCGCAATACTCTTGTCTGAAGTACCGAGTCAGTTTTTCAGTTCTAGGTTAAAATATCCCACAATGCCAATCTCCATGTTATCTGTATCTGGGTAAAAAAATCATGTGTCGTTTTAGGAATGTGACAGTCCATTTTTCTTTGGGTATGCCCTATGAAATATCAACAGGATTGGGGCTATTTGGATCTGAGGAGAAACCTCATTCCAGAGGGCAGATGTTGCTACAGAGAAAGTGCATTACTGGTCATTATTTAACCAAAGAAACCCAGAGCATGCCAATTCTAACAGACTGAATCAGCCAGGCAGACAGTCCTTCAAAAAGTGAGGCCCTAGCCATGTCTGAAACCTAGAGATCTTTCCATATTTATAGCAAATATTAGAATTCTATCCAACATATTTGATGTCAAGTTGTCTACTTGACATTTTAAACGGGTGGTGTGTTCATATATTTTTTTTAAACAGAGGCAATTCAAACATAAGCCTTAGCCTCATATTTTAAGTCAGATTTCAAGAATTATACTGGTTAAAAACTATGAATCTTCAGAAAGTCCACTGAGATAGAATTATAACTGAAAAAGAGATGTCAAGTAGCATGTTGGGATTTAACAAGGAACATTGCTCGGTTTCAGCAATAACTTTTCCTTCAAGAAGAGGGGGTCAAACTATACTCCAAGGCACCTGAGGGTAGAACATGAAGCAATGGGTGGAAACTAATCAAGGAGAGAAGCAACTTAGAACTAAGGAGAAATTTCCTGACAGGTTAGAACAATTAATCAGTGGAACAGCTTGCCTCCAGAAGTTGTGAATGCCCCAACACTGGAAGTCTTTAAGAAGATGTTGGATAGCCATTTGTCCGAAACGGTATAGGGCTTCCTGCCTAGAAGACCTGCCTAGAAGACCTCCAAGACCTTCCTGCCTAGAAGACCTCCAAGGTCCCTTCCAACTCTGCTATTGTATTAAGTAAATTGCATCTTTCATGTGCAAGTCTGCTTTCTTTATTTGTACTTGTATTTATAAAAGCAGGCCTTGTCATGGGTTTTCATCCTCTAACTCATCCCTGGAGCAAGGCTTATTGAGTTTCAAGACCAATATCTATTTTTGCTTGGTCAGAAACTGGCAGATCAAGACACTGTGCATATATGAAGTATCTAGCAATCATCTTACAGCCACAATGACTTTGCTCCTTTTATATGCCATTTCAATCAGCTGGCAGCCAAGTTATGCCCTTCAGGAGGAAGGCTTGGCTCTTCTGCCCTGGAAAGGCTTCCAGAGATCTATCTGAGGGGCTTCCCCATATACCATATTTTTCGGAGCATAAGACGCACCAAGATTTTGAAGAGGCAAATTTTAAAAAAAACGTTTTTGCATTCTGCAGACCTCCCCAAAACGCCGGTTTTTCGCAAAAACAGCCCTGTTTTTCGCAAAAACGGCCCTGTTTTCTGTCAAAAAAAGGGCATGCATAGCCTTTAGGAGGCTTATAGAGTGTTCCTGGGGGCCGGGGGGGGGGGCAAAAGCGAGGAAAAAATGGCCCATTTTTCACTTATTTTGGCCCTCCCCAGCCCCCAAGAGCACTCTGGAAGCCTCCTAAAGGCTATGCACAGCCATTTTTACAAAGGGGACGTGGTTTCGGGAGGCCAAAAATTCTGTTTTTAGTGTATAAGATGCACCCAGATTTTCACCCTCTTTTTTGAGGGAAAAAGGTGCATCTTATACTCCGAAAAATACGTAAGTTCTGCTTAGAGACAAAAAGCTTTAAAAATGACTTTAGAGCTATTCATAATGATTCAAAATGTCCAAGATTACCTTGTTGCAATTTTTCCTTCGGCGAGATGTGTTGCATTTCTGTATTTTATACATCTGGATTTGCATTCCTATATTTATATAGATGGTTGTTAAAAAAAATTGCTGCCCTCTTTATTCTCCCATTTTCCCCAGGTAGTCCTCAATTTACAGCCATTCATTTAGCGACCATTCAAAGTTACAACAGCACTAAAAAAGTCACTTATGATAAGTCCTCATACTTATGTCCACTGCAGCAAGGTCACATGATTAAAATTCAAGCACATGGCAATCAACATTTGATGGTTGCACTGTCCTGGGGGTCATGTGATTGGCATTTGAGACTCTCCCAGCTGCCAGGAAATGGAGAAAGTCAGATTCCTTTAATGACAGTGTGATTCACTTAATAACTGCAGTAAGCCATTTAACAACCATAGCAAAAAAGGTTGTAAAATCGGGTATAACTCACTTAATAACAATGTTGTTTAGCAATGGAAATTCTAGTCCCAATTATGGTCACAAGTTGAGGGCTACCTGTATTTAAGCAGCCACTCTGCTTTCAGCTGCCTATCTCTTTTTTACCTATTTAATCACACAGCCTTGTATAAAATAATGAACAGCGCAAATAATATTTGAGGAACTTTTAGGCATAAAGAATGCTTGCACTCTGTGAATTTGACCCTTGTCCCAGCCCTGATAAGAATTATATTGGAGTACATCTAATATTGTTCTGATTTGAAAAGTGGACGTATCTCAGGGGTGGGTTCCTGCCAGTTCTAAGCTCTTCTATAGAAGAGGTTCCACAAATCGGCAGTGCCATTTAGAACCGGTTCCAGCTCCCTCCCTCCCGCCCGTCCGCACATCATCAAGATGAAGAGCGAGAGGAGGAATTCTGGGAGTTGAAGTCCACAAGTCTTAAAGCTGTCAAGTTTGAACACCCCTGGGGCTTTTTTCCTAAAGGGTTAGGGGTGCAAGGGTCTTGTAACTTGACAGCTTTAAGACTTGCACACTTCAATGCCAGAGTTTCTGACCCAACATTTTGGTTGCTAAGCAAGAGCGTTGTTAAATGAGTTTCACCACATTTTACAAGTTGGCCACGCCCACCCAGTCACATGACTGCCAAGCCACTCCCACCCGGTCATATGGCTGGCAAACCACTCCCACCCGATCACATGGCTGGCAAGCCACTCCCACAAAGCAGGCCACACCTACAGAAGAGGTTCTAAAAAAATTTGAAACTCACCACTGAAGTATCTATATATTGTATTCAAAACAAACCGACTGTTTTGAATGCCATATGTTTTGCATTCAAACCAGCTTGTTCCATTCTTATAGATAAAGAATATCAGAAAGAAGGGGTGAGCACATCACTGACCATCCCAGATCTTAGAAAATCATCTTTCTGCTCTCAGAATGAAGACATTCCAGGAAAAAAATACTTGCCTTTCCAAGGAAAGTTTCTCCACTTTTAGCTGGGCACTGTATGGTCCCAAATACCAGGGTAGGCAGCTGTAGACATGCCCTAAAATCCCCAGACTGTCCCTCCCCACCACCTCACCAGCTTAAACCGGGAACACACATGGATAACCTCTTCAGTTCTTCCACCACCACCCCCAGCCCATGGTGATTATTGCTGGGCAGGAAGGCAATATTTTAAAATCAAAACCTCCCAAGGCTCACACTGTAGGAGTTGGAGGCGGAAAACAAACAAGCAGGGCTTGCTTTGCCCAATTGGTGTGCACTGCACAATGCACATCCTCGTGATCCTTGTTGACAAAAGGAAGGATGGTTTTGCAATCAAAGCAGGGTCAATGTACATATGCTAAAAGGATTGAGGCTAACTTCAATGGAGCCCCATATTCCATGTCTACCCGCCGGAGCCACCCCTGCCTGGAATCAGATTTCAACTCTTTTTTCTTTTTGTCTGTTTTGCTTCTGTGGCTCTCTCGTGTCCACTCCCTGTCCACTCATATAACAAGGGCACAGCAGCTGGGCACTTGAGTGACCAGTAGGCCATTCCCCATCTGTGCCGTTTTTGTATCTGTCCGGCAACTAAAAAATTAATATGTATCCATTTATATGTGGCCAGCAGCTGAGCATTACCCATCTGTCAGCCTGACAGCAGATAATCTTGGCCAAACACAAGCAAGAGAGAGTGAGCAGGAGAAAGACGACGCTGAGCAAAATATTTGCCTTGCAGGGTCAACCTGGACACTCCCAATGTAGCACATTAAAAAAAAAAAAAGAATTCACACTCTACATCAAACATTTACTTTGGCTTATCCCCTTGGAGGAACTAAAATTGGCTAGATATATGCACGACTAAGCCGTAAAGCATGGTTTACAAACTTCAAGGTCTAGGTTTGCACATTGCGTGGAACTAAAAGCTAAACAAACTCAATCCGATGTGTGAAATCCAGAAATTTTAAAAATGCATTTTTTCCCCTAACAAATCTTGGGGTAGGAGACACTGGATATGCTGCGTTCAGACTGCATATTTTGTGAAAGGTCATGAATTTAAGATTAACAGTCCCTGACAAGGCTGCATTGCTGGAGAATAGATGTGGCAGGACTCAGCATTCTGAGTGTGTGTCCGTTCGTGAAATCTCAAATTCTGAACTCCTACAAGTCTAAGGGCAGTAATAAACTGCGGCCACTTGGCCATAGGGCAAGCATTTGGCATGAATTGTGAACAAGTCCTGGTAGCAGCACATGATGAGAAAGTTAACTGTACTTGAGAGATGCTTGTCCATCATTGCTGACCTAAGAGACAATATGGACATGAAAGTAGGAACCCATGGAGGGAAAAGTGGGGATTGTACACTTTTCAAATAAGGATGAACAAAGGAAATGGTTACAATCCTGCTGTTATGAATCTGATCCTGCTGTCAGTTTCCATTCTGAAAATTGCTGCATGAAACACCACATACCATCACCTCGCCAATCCCTGGGGGGCTGGGGGGGAACCTTGGTCTTGGTGCTTTGAGTTGGATTGTTTTCTTTTACCAAACCAGGCAACAGCATTAGTGCTCTGATGACGTTGCCTAGTTTGGTAATGAAATGTCTACAGGAAAGCAATCAAGGTTAGAGGGTACCAAGAATTTCATAGTTGAACCCTGAACTACAAATATTCTCTTCCTTAAAAACAAAACAAAAACAAAATTTAAAAACCCTGCTGCATCGTTTGCATGTATTTTCTCATAGAGAAATCTTCCGACTGACTAGAAATCACTGGCTGAAATGGAAAGAGAAATTTTACCAAGGACACATAACAGAAGGTTGATAAATTGGTCATGGAACTCTTTTCACTGAAGGGACAAATGCAGAAAGAAGACATTTTCAGCTTGCAATACCATCTAGAAACATAACAATAGATCTAAAGTAGAACAGCAGAGATCATTTTGTGAGAATGCACTTCAAAATTTGAAAATGCATTGGGGCAATGCTTGTAAAATGGCTGCTAGGGGGATACTTATTCACAAAATGGCCACTTCGAAAGCTGTAATATTGGTTTACCACACTCACAGTTGCTGTTGTCTTCTGTAACGTTCTTTTTCTGGACAGATTGACCCACTTTTGAACTAACATTGGGGTATATGTTGTATTTTTTGAGAAAGATATAGAACAGTGGTGGGGTTAAAATTTCTTTACTACTGGTTCACTCATGCTTCTGCAGATACATCTGGGCAGGTGGGCGGACCCTCCTGCTGCCGCTACTACTGGTTTGCCCAATCTAGGCTGAACCGGGAGCAACCCACCTCTGGGGGGGGGAATGGGACCCCGGGAGAGGCTGGTTCTTTGTTTTGTATGATGTCAGCTTCCTTTTTTTATTTTTTATTTCCTGTTAAAAGGGAAAAGCAAGGAGCCTGGCAGGACGCTAGGGTGGTATCCATAGGGAAACTGAAAGATGCGACTTTGGGGGCTTAGATTTAATCAATGCAAATTTAAGTAATGTTTAGCACATGAACCAAACATCATTTGTGTTATGAATAACCTTGAAGCAAACATCGTTTCTCTTCTGCCTTCTCGCTGCCATTAGATAACTGCAGTGATGATCATACATAATGTTAGCAACTCTGGATTCAGAACCAGTATTAGAACTCTGGTCCCATAACCAATGTTAGCTAATATATGCGGAACAGTGTAATTCGCCGGACAGTAGAGAGATACGTTGCTGTAAACCACAAACAAACTCTAAAACAGTAAGAAAATAAATAGTCTTTACTTTGTCACAACTAAAATACTTCTTCCGACTATCTTCTCTAACAATGATAACAGTCCTACATCCAACAGAGTTTATCTTACAGTGATGCAAACAATACTCCTCCTTCACAGTTCAGCTTCTCAATAATAATAATAATCTTTATTGTTATTGTAATAATATTGTAATAAAATTACAATGAAATTGGTTAATTCTCAAACGACAATCAGGTAACAGAGGATCACAAGGAATCGAACAGGGAATGAGCTTGTGTTCCTGAGCTTCCTTTATAGTAGAGCTGTATAATTACAGCCAATCAAATTATACTTAGTTCTTAAAGCTACATAACTCCTTAAGAACATAGGCTTATATATATTGTCAACCCAATATAAGGCTGAATATCCTAACACATAATTAAGGAGACCCAACTCTTTCAGGTAGAGGCCAGAAACAGTTCAAAATGTTTATGTATTGTATTTTTCGGAGTATAAGACCCACCTTTTTTCCTCTAAAAAGAGGCTGAAAATCTGGGTGCGTCTTATACATCGAATACAGCATTTTTGGCCTGCTGAAACCCCACCCTCTTCACCAAAATGGCTGTGTCTAGCCTTATGGAGGCTTCCAGAGAGCTCCTGGGGGCTGGGGAGGGCAGAAACAAGCAAACAATGGACTATTTTTGTGTGTGGGGGGCAGCCCCAAGCAACACTCTATAAGCCTCCATAAGGCTATGCATGCATTTTTTGATGAAAAAATGGCCCGTTTTCATGAAAAATTGGCTGTTTTTTGCTCTTTTTTTGCCCTCCCCCCTCTCCCCAGAGGCACTCTTCAAGCCCCCTCCAAGGCTATTCATGCTTTTTATTTGAAAAAAAAACAGGCCCATTTTTGCAAAAAACGAGTTGTTTTGGGGAGGTTTGCAGAGTGCAAAAAGGGTTGTGGGTTTCCCCCCCCCCCCTTTTGGAAAGCTCTTTAACTGATTGATGAGAATTACGTGGCTCAAATGCTGTGCCAGCAGGAACCAAGTTAGGTGCTACAGATTGTCAGCGATTTCTTTCTCCAGCACCTGGATAAATACACCTGGAAACATTTACCTACCTACCTACTCACTCTCTCTCTCCCTACCTACCTACCTACTGTATTTCTCTCTCTCTCTATCCCTTTACCTCTACCTACCTACCTACCTACTATATTTCACCCTCTCTCTCTCTCCCTCTACCTACCTACTCTCTCTCCCTACCTATCTACTGTATTTCTCTCTCTCCCTCTATCTACCTACCTACCTACCAGGAGTGGGTTTCAAAATTTTTGGAACAGGTTCTGTGGGTGTGGCCTGATTTGTGGGAGTGGCTTGCCGGCCATGTGACCGGGTGGGAGTGGCTTGCCGGCCATGTGACCGGGTGGGAGTGGCTTGTCAGCCATGTGACCGGGTGGGAGTGGCTTGCCAGCCATGTGACCGGGTGGGAGTGGCCAATTTGGAAAATGTGAAACTCACTTAATGGTCTTGGTTAGCAACCAAACTTTTGGGCTTAATTGTGGTCATAAGTTCTCTCTCTCTCTCTCTCTCTCTCTTTTTCTTTCTTTCCTTCTGTCTTTCTTTCTCTCTTTCTCTGTCTCTCTTTCTTTCTCTGTCTCTTTCTTTCCTTCCCTCTTTCTTTCTCTCTCTCTCTTTATTTATTTCCCTTTCTCTCTCTTTCTCTCTTTCTCTTTCCCTCTTTCTCTCTCTTGCTTTCTCTCTCATTTTTTCTTTCTTTCCCTCTTTCTCTCTCTCTTTATTTCTTTCTTTCTCTCTTTCTCTTTCTTTCTTTCCCTCTTTCTCTCTCCCTCTCTTTCTCTCTCTCTCTTTCTGCCTCTTTCTTTCTTTCCCTCTCTCTCTTTCTTTTTTTCTCTCTTTCCTTTGTCTCTTTCTTTCTTTTTCTCTGTCTGTCTTTCTTTCTCTCTCCCACTTTCTTTTTCTTTCTTTCTCTTTCTCTCTTTTTCTTTCTGTCTCTCTCTCCTTCGTCCGCCCATCTCTGTCACTCTGTGTGTGTGTGTGACTGCCTGTCTCGCATTCAGGCACTTAATCACTCATTCTGTGTCTCTGTCTATCTTTCTCTCCCTCCCTCTTATCTCTGTGTCTCTCCCCTCCCTTCCTGTCTCTCTCTGTCATTCTCTCTGTGTCTGTCAGATTCTGATTCCCTTCCTCCCTCCCTCCTCTCTCTCTCTCTCTCTTTCTCTCTCTCTCTCTGTGCCTCTCTCTGTCTGCCGGTCACTGTGTCCACAGAATACCGTGTGAAGCAGCGGCGACTCTGCGCTGCCGGTGACGCCATCCGCGAGGTCCCCCTCACGTTCCCCGTCTTCCCCGATGGCGTCTAGAGTGATCAGGGCCCATGCAGAAACTCGGCGCTTTTCCACGGTGTTGAAAAGATAGGCGCGTGCAGGTCCTACAAAATTACAGCGCAGACTCGCACCGCTACGAGCTCTCCGAGGCTGTAATCGAGCGGGGCATGCGCGCGCCGATCTTTTCAGCGAGGCGGCGGCGGCGGCGGCGGCACCGGCGCTTCGCTGAGGGAAAAAGACAGTGCAGCCGCCTTGCTTGCTTTCCTGCCTGCCGGCCCCAGCCCCTGCTGCTGTCGCTGCCGCTGCTAGGCAGTTAGCAGCGGCGGCGGCGGCGGCAGCAGGGGCTGGGGCGGGCAGGCAGGAAAGCAAGCAAGGCGGCTGCGCTGTCTTCTTTTTTGCTCAGCGAAGCGCCGCCCCGGCCGCCGCCTCCTCGCCCATCGAGAAAAGAGAAGGGAGCGCGGCGGCGGCTGTCACAGCGTCGTCTCTTAGCGGGGCAAAGGCTGCCAAGCTGAGGTGGCCGCACAAGAGAGTGCCGCTGCCGACCCCGTCGTGAGGATAAGGGAGCGGGCTAGAGATTCAGCCAGACGTCAGCCTCGGCTAGAGAAAAGAGCCAGCCTCTCGGAGCACGCCAGCGTGTGTGTGTGCGTGTCTGTGTCTCTGTGTGAAAGAGCTCGCCCCTCTGCTCCGCTTCTCATTGCCGCTTGGCGCTAAGCTCCCTGGCCGGCGGTGAGAAGCGGCACGGAGAGGCAATCTTCGCACGCATCCCGGGCACCCCTCCGAGTTCCAAGCCCCCGGCGTCCAGCGATTTTAGCGTTGGCTGGGCGGCGGGGGGGCGGGGACGAACGCGGAGGACTTACTTCCAGGTCCACGGTCCAAAGGGATCGCTACGGATCGGTAAATTTGACCAACGGGCTCGCAGGATCCCGTGCGAACCCTTAGGAACCCACCCCTGCTACCTACCTACCTACCTTACTTACTCTCTCTTCCTACCTACCTTCTGTATTTCCCTCTCTCTCTATCCCTCTATCTACCTACCTGCTTTTTTTTTAATTTGCCTCTTCAAAAAACCTTGGTGCACCTTATACTTCGGTGCGTCTTATATTCTGAAAAATACGGTAGGTGTTTATGAAAAAGGAGAAAGGGAAGTGGGGGGGGGGAGAGAGAGAGAAAGAAAGCTACCTTAATTTTCACCCCAATTTGCAAGTTACACAATATATTTCATTGCAAAATGAGAGAGTTCCACCACCACCATCATCATAGGACCTTCCCTTAACAGATTGTTCTGTTAAGGCAGTGTTTCTCAACCTTGGTGACTTTAAGCTGGCTGAGGAATTCTGGGAGTTGAAGTCCACAGAACTTAAAGTCGCCAAGGTTGAGAAACACTGCCTTAACAGAACAATCTGTTCTACCTACGTCACATTCCCTATCACAGTTCCCAAGGAAACTTTCTAATACATGCAAGAGAAGACTATGATTTTTTTCTCCCAGCCTTAGAATACATGCTGCAAGGGGGCTCAGTCCAGTTTTGACCTGACATTCAACACCTTAATCCCATAGATCTGTTATTATTTATTTATTTAATTAGATTTCTAGACCGCCCCCTCTCCCCGAAGGGACTCGGGGGACTGTTGTCCTGTGTTTTGTTTGTTTGTTTGTTTATAAATGCCTAATTCTAAGGTCACTGTGGCCTAGCAGAGGGCTCTAGCAACTGCCATAAATATCAAAGCCTAGAAATAATAACCACATGAGGGCAGAGGGTGAAGGGACAGAGCCCCACAGACCAACTGGACAGGTTCCACAGGTCCAGTGCAGGCTACACGTCTATTAAAGTACAATGTGTTTCTCCACCCTTCCTATTCCTTTACAATCAGGCAAGCGTTTTTAAGGAAGTGCAGAAAGCTCTTGAAATCCCTGCTTGGAGGCTTTATCACAGTTGCTCTTCTGTGAGATCAGGACTGGCAGTGAAGCGGGCAATAGATTGACAGAGAGAAATCTTCCTTTTTTTCCTAATGGATATTTTTGGGGGCAGACCAAAAAATTCCCCAACACTTGCACAAGCTACTTCACTTGTGCAATCTACAAAATTGCAGGGCAGATGAATTCACTGAAAGTACTGAAACCACTGAACTCCATAGTAGCGGCACCGGTGAATACAATAAACATTAATATTGTGCACCAAAATAAAATTTGGCTATGGCCATCATTCAGAATTGTCTGCAGTGTATGTAGGCCCAAAAACCATGATGGCGAACCTATGGCACTGGCGTCACAGGTGGCACGCGAAGCCATTTCTGAGGGCACACGAGGCGTTGCCGTTAGCTCCAGTGCACGTGAGTGTGCTGGCCAGCTGATTTTCGGCCTTGATTTTCAGCCATTTTTTGCCCTCCTGAAGCCTCCAGAGGGAGAAAAATGGCGCTGGAAGTCCATTCCTAAACTTCCAGTTTGTGTGTGGGGCCTTTTTTCGCCCTCCCTAGGCTCCTAGAAAGCTTCTAGAGCCTTGGGACGGCAAAAAATGGACCTACTGGGTCCACCGGAAGTCAGAAAACGGTCTGTTTCCGGCCTCTGGGGGAGGCCATTTTTGCTCTGCCCAGGCTCCAAAAAAGCCGTGTGTACATACATGTGCTGGGCAGCAGGGGGTGTTACACGTGTATTCTCAGGGGGCACGGTATGGGAGGTATTAAATTATGGGGGTGGGCACACGAGCGTGCACAATTGCACGAACGTGTGAGCTTTAGGCACCCGAGGCAAAAAAGGTTCTCCATCACTGCCCTAAAACATCTACCAATGGAGGGAATTAAAGGAGGCAAGATGGTAGACACAGCATCGAGATCCAAGCTCTACCCTTTTTGTGTATACATTGACAAAATACCTGCATGCAGGGCAAGAAGCCATGGGTGGAAACTAATGAAGGAGAGAAGCAACCTATTTCCTGACAGAACAATTAATCAGTGGGAAAACTTACCTCCAAAAGTTGCAAATGCTCCAACACTGGAGGTTATTAAGAAGAGATTAGATAACCACTTGTCTGAAATGGTGTAGAGCAGTGGTGGTGAATCTATGGCACGTGGGCCAGAGAGGGCACATAAACCCCTGTCTGTTGGCACATGTGCCCCAGCTTTGTTTCGGGTCTCTGCTGCACTTGCATGCGCGCCTCCCACTGTCCAGCTGGTCTTCAGATCCCTGCTGCGCATGTGCAGGGCGCCCGTGCCTTGCAGTTTGAGCAGGGAGCGCATGCACAAGGAGGGAGGGCGCCCACACCTTCCAGTTTGCACGCGCGTGCACTTTAGGCATTTAGTCCCTAAAAGGTTCACCATCACTGGAATCGGGTTTCCTGCTTCAGTAGGGGGTTGGACTAGAAAACCTCCAACCTTACAACTCTGTTATTCTAACATCGCATGAATGTACCAAAGAGTGGACACTCCTTTGTACATGCATGTACTGTGAGCTTGAATTGCGGCATTGCATTCACTATCTTATCATTTTTGGACACACACACAGATACGCAACCTGCAGACACTGCTAAAATGGCACATTTGGCAATGTTTGTTTATAACCTCTTCATGCTACTCTTCAGATAAAAGCAGATATGCACAGAATTTCAAGGGTTTGTTGGTTGCATTTTCCCTACTAGCATACTAGGTTCCTATGCCAAAATGCAGGGCTTTTTATATACTGTGTGTGTGTGTGTGTGTGTGTGTGTGTGTGTACGTGTATGTGTATTCTTCCACCATGCTACATTCATAATGTTTATTGTTTATGTTTATTGTATACCGCCCTTCTCCCTTGCGGGACTCAGGGCAGTGAACAGGCATAATAAAAACAACAAAAACATGAAGATATAAAATACTTTAAAATGTCAATTAAATTAGGGGCCTGTTCTAAAGCCAAATAAAATTACTAAATAAAATCGATTAGAATCAATTAAAAACTACACCAGGCCAGCCGCATGGAATAAATGCGTTTTCAAGGCCCGGCGGAAGAGGCGTAGGTCAGTGATTGTACGTAGGTCGGGGGGTAGGTTGTTCCAGAGGGCAGGGGCTGCCACAGAGAAGGCTCTCCCCCTGGAAGTCGCCAGCCAACATTGTTTAGCCGACGGTACCCTGAGGAGGCCCTCTCTGTGGGAGCGAACTGGTCGGTGGGAGGTATTTGGTAGCAGGATGCGGTCTTGCAAGTAGCCAGGTCCCATGCCATGGAGCGCTTTAAAGGTGGTTACCAGCACCTTGAAGCGCACCTGGAAAGCCACAGGCAGCCAGTGCAGCTCGCGCAGGAGAGGTGTCACATGGGAGCATCTTGAGGCTCCCAGAATCCCCCGCGCAGCCGCATTCTGCACTAACTGGAGCCTCTGGGCGCACCGCAAGGGCAGCCCCATGTAGAGAGTGTTGCACTAGTCCAAAACCAATTTTTGGCTCTTTGCAAGACAGAATGTAACTAAGTGTAAATCCTGATATGCAGATAATCTGTGACTTGGATGAAAGCTTAAAGCTTTGCCTGCCAAAGCTCAGATGACAAGCAGCTATTTCAAAAGCTAAAATGAAGGCTTTGGGAGGGAATCCCTGTCAAGCAAGGGACAGATCAAGGGGGAAGAGAAAAACCACCCCTGAAGCTCAGATTCCCTCTTCTGTTTTATCAATGGATGCTGCACTTGGGAGATTCCACAGATCTATAAAGATGAGAACTGCCTTTTTTATGTGAGATAGATTCTGGCATGGCCAGGGTGCAGCTCTCAAGATCTCCTTAGAAGGTACTTAAAAGCAAGAAGGAACACATATATTTGCTGTTCAAAGCTTCTGGTTTTCATGTTGTCCATTCCTTTACATTTTATTTAGGATAGGTTGTACTTTTCATTTTATAGAGAATTTTCTTCTGCTAGAATCCTAGCCTTCCCCAAGACGTCTCAGACACCTTAATTAATTTCAAAGCCACAATTGTTCAGTGAAGAAACAAATCTGAAGATTGTTTTCTGAACATAGAAGCAGATATGGCAAACATCTCTGAGGCAGAGAAGAAAAAAATCCAATCCAATACAAACATGAATCTATTTTAGTGAGGTACACTAGCAAAACAAAAATCAAGCATCCCATACGAAATTTCCAAGATCTCCAAAATTCAGAATGAGAACTGAAAATGAAATGGAAGGTTTTCTGTAGCTGGCCAGTCTCACAGCCCACTCACCGAAGGGCTTTGCACTATTTAAAAAAAAGTATAGATGGTCCTCGACCTACAGCCACAACTGAGACCAAAATTTCTGTCGCTAAGTGAGTCATTTGTTAAGCGAGCTTTGTCCCATTTCACAACTTTTCTTGCCACAGTTGTTAAATGAATCACTACAATTGTTAAGTTAGGGACACAGTTGTTAAGTGAATCTGGCTTCCCCATTGACCCCAGGACACTGCAATGGTCATAAGTATGAAAATTTGATCATGTGACCATAAGGATGCTGCAATGGCCATAAGTATGAAAAACGGTCATACGCCACTTTTTTCAGGACATCTGTAAATTTGAACAATCACTAAAAGAACTGTTGTAAGTTGGGAAATACCTGCAATAGGAGCCATCTCTACAGAGGAGTAATAAAATCAGTAGATCTTTAGCTTGATCTGAGAAAGAAAACTTGTTTATTAAAAGCTTAACCAGTTTTCTCTAATAGCAGAAAAATAGTAAATTCTACTTCAGGATAACATCCTTTGGACACCAGCTTTCACATTCTTGCATACATATTTTTCCTATGTGCAAGTCTTTTTTAAAAAATTCCACACAGCCATGAAGCTTCCTTTAACTTGTCTCTGAAGAGGTATAGATTTACGAGATACAGGACTGCATTCTCATCTGGTATTTAGGTAACAAAACTATGCTTGTGTTACTGCAGGACGCCAGGAAATTGTGCTATGCTTCTGAAAACGAGAATTTGAATTTTAGGAATTTTAGGCATTTCTCCATGGGGAAATGCATAAAGGAAAATGTTGAAACATGGGCGTGTAGAATGCTTAGAAATAACTTCCCTTTGTAGACGAAATAAATGTTGAATTCGTCCACTTCAACAAAATAAAATGGAAAATGTATCCCAGGGAATAGGGGTCCTAGTCCTATGGATATCATAAAACCTTGATTTAACTAGTCAATTGAAGAAAGGAATGTTCCTTATTTCTGATTTTCTGTTAAATTGGAAAATACATCACTGCAGTGGCTTACATCATTTGCACAACAATGCCTTTATACAAATAACATACAACACCACAAAAATGAGGTCCATGTATATTTAACTCCAGTAACTCCAGTAACCAAGCCAGTGAGGGTCACTGTTAAACACAAGTCCCATCCAAATTTTGACGAATTTTACTAACAAAACTAATTTTAAATGCCAATTAATTCTTAGTAGACCAGGAGTGAAGCGATGACACATCTGTTCTCATTGAGGGACTGAGTCGGAAGCTGGGTCTGCCTAGCAACAGGGGCGTGGCTTAACAGCTCTATCAGACTCAGTCCTCTCAATGAGTGGATGAATGTCAACCCAATCTGGATGCTACCTCATTCGTCAATCTTCAGCCAGGGGGAAAAAAATCTCTGGGTGACTTTGGGCCAATCACTCTCTCTGAGGCCAGCCGACCGCACAGAACTGTGATGAAGATAAAAAGGAAGGGAGCTGCCCATGTGAACCTGAGAAAAGGCAGAATATAAATCTAACCAACAAATAAATAAATAAATAAATAATGGGACTGGCACTCAGATAAACAAGCATAAAACCACTTATCGCGGTCTGTGCTTTCACTGCAATAATGGCTGTGGGGCAACCATAAAATGTATGCTGGGATGCAGTAGAGAAACAGGCTGAAATAGCCCGGCTGGGTTTGAGAAGAAAAAGGCCACTTCACTCAGTCCCTCCATCTCAGTGTAAGAAGGAAAAGAACGTGGCTTGGAGGCCAAATGTTGATGTGACGCACACAGGGATTGTTCCCTTGTTCCCAATCCCCACCACTGAAAAGGCTGGCTGAGCAAAGCATGGGAATATTCTCCACTTGTCCAGTAATAGAAATTTATTGAGCAGATTGGCTGGATAAAGCATGGAAGTGACCTTCGCTTGGCTTCGAAGCATGGTTTGGTTTCAAGGTCGCATTTTTCACTTGATCTCTTGTGGTAAGGGGTGGTTGGGTGAAATGTGGAGATGTTCTTTGCTTGAGGAACTGGAGCTGAGGGACTGAACTTGGTACAGCCCTTGAATTATATTACCATGTTTTTCAAAATGAAAAGCTTATTCTATCCTAGTAAGATAGATTATATGAGGTAGGACCAATCCATGCTTGACGATTGGAACTCTGGTGACCGGGAAAAAGTTTGAGTGCTTTCTTATTATTTTTCTTCATCCCACAGCAAAGGTTTGATGGTTGGGGCCCATGCCAAGAGAGTTGAATGGGTATCCTTGGTGGTAATAATGATACCCCAAAATGCGCCATCTTTAAAAGATCTCAACTACCTAAAATACCACCTACTGATACAGTGGCATGAAATAGAGGGAAGTATTCAGTTCTCACATGAACATTTTTTTAAACAGACTAGATAACATTTGTACAACTCACCACAAGTGCAGACTAAAATGGCATTAACACAGCATTTTATGGTCCGATCCAGCTGCTTTTATGGACCTGAATTTCTGCATCAATCCATAGCCTTTCCTTTTTCCTTCCCTTTCATTTCCTTCCCTCCATGTGAGTAAATTACATCGAATACAGACATGATGCAAGGAGCAATCACCTATCTGCAATGCTATACCATGTCTTTCTATTACACAAATAATAACTAACATGGGTTTGTCAGTATTGATATTTCAAAATAAAGCTTTCCAAAAATGCAAAATGAAAGGCATACATTTTGATTCCTGCTCGTTCAAAAGTGGGTTCCACAAGGCCATGACAGCTCAAATGGGATAGTATAAAATTGGAAATCTTGTAGGTTTGTTGGCTGTTTTCCAGCAAAACATCTATATGGCACTTCTCTAGTTTAATGTATTGTTAGCAGTCAATATATTGCACCAAAACCAAGGATTGCCACATTACGATTTACTGCAATATGCCAAGCAAGCCACTGAGTCTTTCTTAAGCCTAGCCAACCTCTTTCCCTACTTGCAGAAGGAAAAGCATTCTTGTTTCCAAGAGGAAATCATGGAAAATACTTGTAGTCAACGAAAAGGACCTCATAGCCTAAAAAAGAATAAAAAATATAATGCTTCCAGATCAATGAACCAAAAATACAGAACTTCTTTCTAAAGTACTGAAAGAACAATCCAGACAGAAAGGAAGAATGTCAGAAAGGAGAGAGAGAGATGCAGTTAACCTTGTTGATGTGCAACAGAAAAAATGCTAAAGTGAAAAAAATGCTAACTATCAAGAATTGCAGATCTCCCCACTATCAATTTAATGTATTCCCCATCAAGCCCTTCCTAGATCGGAATACCCTATGCACAGTCACTCACGCCCTTGTCACTTCCCGTCTGGACTACTGCAATGCTCTCTACATGGGGCTCCCCTTGGACAGCACCCGGAGGCTTCAACTGGTCCAGAATGCGGCCGCACTGGTAATTATGGGGGCGACGCAATGCAACGCTCCCATGTAACACCCCTCCTGCGTGAGCTGCACTGGCTTCCGGTGGTTTTCCGGGTGTGATTCAAGGTGTTGGTTACCATCTTTAAAGCGCTCCATGGCTTAGGACCTGGGTCCCTATGAGATGGCCTTCTGCCACCGAGAGCCTCCCACCGGCCCGTATGCTCCCATAGAGAGAGCCTCCTCATGGTGCCGTCGGCTAGACAATGTCGACTGGCGACACCCATGGGGAGAGCCTTCTCCGTGGGAGCACCTGCCCTCTGGAACGAATTGCCCCCGGAATTAAGAACTATCCCTGACTTCCGCACCTTCCGCTGCGGTCTCAAAATCTTTCTCTTTCAACAAGCCGGACTGGCATAAAGCATGATTTTTAAATTTCAATTTTTAAATTTCAATTTTTATTATTTTAATCAGGGTTAGTTTGGGTTTTTTCCACGTTTTGGCCAATATTTTAATTATGTCTTTTAAAAGCTTTCTTTTTAACTTTTATATATTTGTTTTTATTTTGGCTGTACACCACCCTGAGTCCTTCGGGAGTAGGGTGGTATAAAAAACCAATAAACTCTAAACTCTAAATTCTCTAAGCCTGCCTGCCTATGAGTCTTCATCCAAAAGGACAGCATGGTTTATTTTAAACTCAGATGTCTCTATAACATTTGGCAGAAAGTAATCATGAGTTTTATAGTGAATAAGGAGCTTTTTCCTAAGCGGAGCAATGATTCAGGATCAAACCTGTTTGCAACTTCTTACAGAAGCTGGAATTTCTCCTGGAATTACCCAATAATTTCACATCTACCAGTAACACCTTTCTGCCGTCAAAGCTAAAATACTGTCATTTTTAGACTAGAAGTTTAAAAAAATCCCAGTTAAAACTGATGTTAAGTTAAACAGATAGAATTATCTTTGGTAGATGTCTGGTAGTACTTGGAGTAACATCTTAACCCACCACAAGGATTTGCACACGCAATAATAAATAAAATATATGACTTCCATTATTAAAAGTTGGTTTATTCATGCAAGTTATTATAGTTGAAGAAACTTATGAAGTTAAACCACAAACACTTTTCTTCGTAATTAGCTCATATCTCGTTTTCTTATTCCAATAGTTCTAATTCAAGAAACACAAACTTGCTGGGCCAACATAACTTCTTAATTTAGGCTCTTTTGAGATAGGACTTAATAAAGGTCAAAACTCCTTCCATTTGAGCAAAGCTCCTTGAGAGGATGTCAATGTGGTCATCATTTTCTTTTTTTTTTATATTGAAAAAGTTTTATTGAGTTTACATTTTTTGTGGGGAAGGGTAAGGGTTACATAGAAATTTTGAGAGTAGTCACGTCAAAGTCGTCGGCTCCTCCGGTACCTCAAGTTACATTATTAAAAAGAAAGAAAAAAAACATTTCACATAACACTACAAGCTGGGAGCAAGTACATATTCCTAAATTTTTCAATTATATACTGTCAGTCAATTACAAAAATCCAGATTACAAATATCATACAATATTACTCAAAAAAAAACAAGGGCAAAGTTATTTTTTAGATCTAAGTCTCTTGGCAATTGTATCTTCCCCCTTCTCCCCCGGGCCCCCAGCGGACGGGGCCATAGCTCCCCCTGCCCCCCCTGGATCTTCTCCCAGGACAGAGGAATGTTTTTTAAGAAAGGCTTCCGCCTCAGCAACTGTTTTAATCTTCACTCTACCTCCTTCCCAGAACACCAGCATCCCTTCGGGTATCACCCACTTGAACCAGATCCCACGATCAAACAATGTTTTAGACAAGAAGGAAAATTTTCTTCTAGCTTCTCTAATCTTTCTTGGAATCTGCTTCAAGATGGTAACCTCCTTTTGTTGGTAAATCATAGGACTCCCTCTTTGCGCCTTCAAGATCTCCTCTCTGGTTGACCTTCTAACAAATTTTACATGTATCTCTCTGGGTACTTCATTCATCCTGGCATATGCAGAATTTATTCTGTAGACTAGGTCAATGTCCCCTCTGATCTCATCTTTAGGTTTATGTAAATAGTCTGCAATAATTGTACTCATAAGATCAGGGAGACATTCACCATCCATCTCAGAAACATTCTGAAATCTCAAAAAGTATGTCATCCTTTCCATATCTATCCTAGTCACGTGCCCATTTATTTCCACAACCTCATTAGAAACATTTTTAATCTCTCCCTTAGCCCCCTCCAGCCCCCCTTTCAATTCTTCATTCTTCTGTGTATTGTCAAGCACTTGTTTTCGAGTGTCCAATAATTCCTTTTTAAAGTTGACATTTTCTGCCCTCTGGGCCTTAATTTCTAATACCAAATTTTGTATAACAGATTCAAGGGCAGTCATTCTTTGTTCAAGGCGTGCCAGCGTTTCTTCTTGTGCCATGTTTAGCTGTTAAAATCCGTGCCAATAAAATGGCGTTTTTAGGGTGGGGCTGGTAGGCAGATCAGGAGTCCAAAGTTCTTAAAGTTGTATAGCTGCAAAATTCAGAAACCAGTAGAGAAACACTTTTCCAACTCCATAGGTATAATAACGAAGGCAATCCAGAAAGGAAAACACAAATCCCAAAAAAGAAAATTCTTCATCAATAATTAGAGGAAGTCCAAATCACAAAGAGACACTGGTAATTTTCCATAGGTCATAGTCAGTCGGGGACAAAGAGAAGCCATTTTCCGCCCAAACTCAGAGCCCGAGGGAGAAAGCGGTTAAAAAGCAAAAAAGAAACTGTTTCAGCCAGACCTAGAGACATAATTGCAACAAGCCGCAAAGTACTTTCCCTTGTTAAAAACCATCCAGATTAAAAGTTTCCGATTCCTCTCAACGAGGCATTTCCGAGTGCCGCTTTTAGTCCAAGGGGTTTTTTTTGGAAACAAACACCCCCCTCCAGTCCCTTTCAGCCCGGCTGACAGTACAGGAAAAAAAGTTTTAAACGCTCACTCTCCGCTCGCAGCTGAGGTCCCGAAAAGCCTCCCGACTCTTCCGATCGTCTCTCTCTTCATGGAATTAAATGGTGCCGCCAACCTTTGGCGAAGGGAAGACCCCCCGCAGCATGTCCTCTTCCGCCTAAGCCGAGGAGCAGGGTCGCTCGCCCCACTGCCGTGGGGGGGGGGCTTCCCTGTCAAGCCGGCTTTACGGGAGAAGCCCCAAACAAGGGGCTTCTCGCCCCCGTGGGGGGGCAGGAAAAGGAACAAAGCGGCGAGCGAACCCTAAGTTCGCCCGTCGCCGCCGGAGCCGGAACCAGAAGCCCGTCATCATTTTCTTGATATCTAGTGGACGTGTTTTGCCACTTCCTTGTTCCAGTCTGCTTTTTGACCATCTCGTCCAAGCTACAGCCCTTAGATTCATGGTAGTTTTCCAATACCACTTTCAACTGTGCTTAGCTTTGGAGTGGGGATATCAGCCGAAGTCAGCTAGGAGATGCCACCACAATGAGGGAATACCAGGATGCTGAGTTCCCATTGCAACTGAAGCTGTCTTTCCCTCTGTGAACTTTGGAATTTTTTTTTATTCAAAAAAGTCTACCACTATAAAGAGAACTCTCCTCAGTGTTCCTGGAACACTTGTGTTATTAAAGGTAAAGGTAAAGGTTCCCCTCGCACATATGTGCTAGTCGCTCTCGATTCTAGGAGGTGGTGCTCATCTCCGTTTCAAAGCCGAAGAGACAGCGCTGTCCGAAGACGTTCTCCATGGTCATGTGGCCGGCATGACTAAACGCTGAAGGCGCACAAAACGTTACCAAAGGTGGTCCCTATTTTTCTACTTGCATTTTTACATGCTTTCCAACTGCTAGGTTGGCAGAAGCTGGGACAAGCAACGGGAGCTCACTCCGTTACACGGTACTAGGGATTTGAACCGCTAAATTGCTGACCTTTCTGATCGACAAGCTAAGCGTCTTAGCCACAGAGCCACCATGGCATCATCATCATCATCATTCTTTATTCATTAAACATGAAACTCAGCCAACTGAACATTTAAAAATGCATCACAAATACCACTGACTAGTGGTAATGGTTGATATGGGTTGCTTCCAGCGTCTTAGGTATCAACCAAGTACCTTCTTAAAATATATGATGTTCCAAGTAACACAGGTTTTTGCAGTTCTGCTGGTGTTATTACAGGAAGCTGCAATTTGTTGATGTATCTTATACAATTCTTGGACATGGTACCAAGTGCCCCGATGACAATGGGTATCACTCATCCATAATTGGGTAGTTTGATGGCCAGGTCACGGTATTTCATGATTTTTTCTTCGACTCTGGCATCTCATGGTACTGCGATGTCAATAAATTGTATGCCACATCAATAAATATGATTATCATTATCATCATTATATTATTATTCTGTGGTTAATCTTTGGTGAGATTCACAGCCTTTGGGGCTGGTTGGTAGCTCAACAGCTCGAGTCCTAACCAAGGACCTAGGAACTGTTAAGGTATAGTCGGAGGATATAAGTTGTTCCAAGTAAGGTGGTTTTTTGTAGAATCAGAATGCTCAAGTCAGGTAAATTTAGAATTTCCAAATAGCGAGGTAGCCCTTTAGGTATTGCTCCAAGGGCTCCAATTACAATTGGGACAACACATGATTTCTTTTTCCACAGTCGCTCAACTTCAATTTGCAAGTCCCGGTACTTTGTGAATTTTTCTTGCTGTTTATCTTCAATTCGTGCATCACCAGCTATTGCAATGTCAATGAACCATACTTTTTTCTTTTCAACTACTGTTATGTTAGGTGTGTTGTAAGCTAAGTGCCTGTCAATCTGTATTCTGAAGTCCCACAAGATCTTGACTTTCTCATTCTCTAAAACCTTCTCAACCTGATGGTCCCAGTGGTTTTTGCTGTACTCAAATCTAAACTTTTGGCACAATTTTCAGTGGATGATCTTAGCAACGCGGTCATGGCATTGTAGGCAGTCAGTTTGTGAAATTTTGCTGCACCCACTGATCAAATGATCGACTGTCTCATCTTTCTCATTACAGAGGCGACATTTGCTGTTGGTGGTAACATGTTGAATTTTTGCTTTCATGCACTTTGTGGCTAAGGCTTGTTCTTGAGATGCCAAAATAAAGCCTTCTGTTTCTTTTTTCAGTACTCATGATCTTAACTAGTTCCAAGTTAGTTTTTGGTCAGCTTTGCCTTCAATACTTTTCAAGTATTGGCCATGCATAGCTTTGCTTTTCCAATTTTCAGCTCCCTTCTCAATTGCTTCTTTCTTATATTCAGCTTTTAACTTAGTTGTCTTCAAAAGGCCTCCTTTATTTACTTCCTTAATCATTGGTTCTTCAATTTTCTGGATGTAATCATTCAAGCTGTGTCTTTCTTCTTCCACAGTCTGCTTTACTTGTAGAAGTCCTCGACCACCCTCTGCACTTGGTAGATATAATCGGTCAACATCACTTTTGGGGTGCAAAGCATGATTCATTGTCATAAGCTTCCTCGTTTTTCTGTCCAAATTTTGAGTACTTTGGAGAACTGGTAAATACCACCTCTGACTGGCCTCGTCCCCACCTATTCTCTGCCTCCTGAGTCCCAGCTGATTGGGAGGAAATGGGGATTTTGCAGTAATCTTCCCCTGCCACGCCCACCAAGCCATGCCACACCCACCAAGCCACGCCCACGGAACTGATAGTAAAATATTTTGAATCCCACCATTGACCTTAATGCAGTGTTTCTCAACCTTGGCGACTTGAAGTCCTGTGGACTTCAACTCCCAGAATCCCGCAGCCAGCATAGCTGCCTAGGGGATTCTGGGAGTTGAAGTCCATAGGACTTCAAGTCGCCAAGGTTGAGAAACACTGCCTTAATGCATATGCAGATTTATAACATGGACATACATAGCTGGACCCTAAGCAATTCAGGTCTTCTGCTGTGAGTATCAGGTTACAGCTTCGCAGTATCTGATCCATACCTGCAGCTATCTTCTAAAATAGCTTTGTAAGCCATGACAAAATACATGTGCAATGGAAAAAGAAATAAATGTGGATTTTACAGAAAGCAGAGTGGGGTGTCTCTAAAATGAATTGCTCTCTGAATCTTAAAAAGTGTTTCCGTGTGAACCTTGTAACACAAGACCCAAGTAGCTAGGCAAACTTTTTAATTCATAGTTTCTACTGCCTTTTTCAACAAATTTTACTGGGTGACTCCAGTGGTGGGATTCAAAACTTTTTACTACCAGTTCTGAGGGCGTGGCTTGGTGGGCGTGGCAGGGAAAGGATACTGCAAAATCCCCATTCCCTCCCGATCAGCTGGGATTTGGGAGGCAGAGAATAGATGGGGGCAGGGCCAGTCAGAGGTGGTTTTTACCGGTTCTCCGAACTACTCAAAATTTCCGCTACCGGTTCACCAAATCCTGCTGAATATCACCTCTGGGTGACTCCATATACTCTGTTCCTCACCAATAGACTGAGTACTGCATATCCTTCGGTGTAGCACCTTTTAAAGTTCTTCACAACTTTCAGAAGCTCATGAGAGGGTTCCAATACTTGGACTGTCGCTTTGCCCTTCTGATCAGAACAAGCAGGAATATTCCACAACATTCCCAGCCATTCAGCCAATAGGAAGCTGAAAGCTTCACAATGAGAAGCAACTTGCCATAAACATTGAACAGGCTTCTTCTATGAAGCGATTATATTCTGGAGCGAAAAAGAAAATTCTTCTAAAATAATTGACAACATTTAAAAACAAGGACATCTGGCGACTCTACCTCAGGGCATTGGCAACTCCTTTTGAAGAAAGGGTGGATAATTTGACAGACCCATCCTACCTGTAAAACCTGACTCACAGGCTGTGCTAGCTTTCAGTAAGAATTAACCTTTTCTCTCCTGAATCTAGATCGATGTGCAAGGAATACTTTTAGATCAATCTCACTGAAGCTATCAGTCACTCTGGGCCAAACTAAGAAAGTCCAGTTTGGGCAGTGAGCAATATTTGTTTTGTGTCTTCTATCATCTCGCACAAGTCTCGTCTCAAGCTATTATTTTATTATGTACTTTTTGGTCCTGTATCACAGTTAACATTTGCAAATCATAAAACTATGAACTGTCTTCATCATCGGTTGCAGTTAAAAGCTTTTTTAACTGGACTATTGCAACTCTCTCTACATGGGGCTCCCCTTGAGGTGCACCCGGAGACTTCAGATGGTCCAGAACGCAGCCGCGCGGGCAATTCTGGGAACCTCTAGGTTTACCCAGATAACACCGCTCCTGCGCGAGCTGCACTGGCCGCCTGTCGTCTTCCGGGTGCGCTTCAAGGTATTAGTCATCATCTTTAAAGCGCTCCATGGCTCGGGACCTAGCTATGTGTGGGATCGGATCCTGCCTCACACATCCTCACGGCCGATTCGCTCCCACAGAGAGGGACTTCTCCGGGTGCCGTCCACTAGACTTTGTCAGCGGGCGATGCCCAGGGGAAGGGCTCTCTCTGTGGCGGGCCCAGCCCTCTGGAACGACCTTCCCCCCGACATTAGAACGACCACGGACCTCCGCTCCTTCCGTCTAAAATTAAAAACATATCTTTTCTGCTTGGCCGGCCTAGGGTAGTCTCTCTCTATGGGGTTTTAGTTGTTAATTGGGAATTTTAGTATGTAAATGGGGTATTTTTAGCACAGTTGTTGTTTAATTTGTTTTTAATATGTCTGTATATTTATTGTTTTAGTTTTTCCCTGTGCACCGCTCCGAGTCCCTACGGGGAGAGGGAGCGGTCAACAAATTAAAAATTATTATTATTATTATTTTTTTTTTTTTTTTTTTAATTAAAAGCTACTCCCAAAATCTGGTGATGTTCCCCCGGTTGATTTCCAGCTCAGCACTCCTTGGCCCTCCATAAATAAAGTGATGCTAAATCATTGCAACTACTAGATCCATTGCACTAATCCATAATGTGATGAGCTTGTTTTAGGACCAGGAGGCTGTAAGAAGCTAGGTACTGTGAATATTAAGGATTATATGTTATAATTATATAGGTTTAAAATTATATAGGTTTATGGATTATATAATTATTTACATAAACATTATTTAGGAAAAAATAAATGCAGAAATTTTTCAGCTGCGTTTATTCAACAAGCTAGGATTAAAGCAAATAATGGTTTAGTGCAGAATAAGTCAAAGGCCATCAAATCAAGCACTGGGTTACATTGGGCCATGCTTAGGCCAGGGGTCGGCAACTGCTGGCTCTGGAGCCGCAGGTAGCTCTTCCATCCCTCTGCTATGGCTCCCTGTCGCTGGTCAGTGCCAGAGTTTTGAGAGGAGCTTCTGGTTTGGGGTGGGGGTGGGGGATGCACGATGCACCAGGAAGAGACTGTGGCAAGGGGTGGGTTTTCCAGTGGGCTCCATGATTGGCAGGGTTTTCGGTTAGGACAGGTGGAGGAAAAAGGATGCCACGCTAGGAGGAGACTTTATGGTGGGGAACCGGACTTCCAATCGGCTCCAGAATTGAACAGGGGGCTTCTGGTTAGGACCTTTGTGGCTCTTTGAGTGCTTAAGGTTGCCGACCCCTGGCTTAGCCAAAGCAGAATCTGTTTATCCAGATTTATTTCTGTTTATTCCTTGAGAGAACCTGTTCAAAAACCTTTTCCTTGCACAGTAGTGACAACCCCCCCCCCCTCAATGCAGCACCTATAGGATGTTCCACCTTTCTTGCTTTGTGAAAACAAGTACAATTAGTTCTGTGGCAGCCTTCGTGATTTTTCTATGACTGTCATGGGTAGCTTTTTATTGTTAATAATATTGTTTTAATTGTATTGCCTGTTGCTGTTTGCTGCCCAGAATCTGTACAGATTTCGGGAGGCCTACAAATATTGTTAAGCCAATCAATAGATTGAAAAAGGAAGTGTTCTCAGCCAGTGGAAACGTACCTTATTCCATGTTTTCATCCCATTAGACTTTGAAATCCCAGCTTTCCAGTCGTTCTCTCAAATCTGAAAATTCCCCAAAGGGCATGCTTAAATCTACCTATCACAGTTCTAGGTTTAGGTTTTATTCGATTTATATCCCGCCCTTCTCCACGAGGAACCCAGGGCGGCGCACAGGAATTTAAAAGCATATAAGACAAAATGTACAAAATTTAAAAGCATATTAAATCACTAGAAACAATCCTATGCTAAAACCAGATTAAAACCCCAATTTAAAACTATCTAAAATAGCCCCAGTGGGAGGTTAGGCTAGGCCGGCTTGCTGAAAAAGATGTGTCTTTAGACACTGGCGGAAGAGGCGGAGGTCCGAGATGGTACGAAGTTCAGGGGGGAGGTTGTTCCAAAGGGCAGGGCCTGCCACAGAGAAGGCTCTTCCCCTGGGTGTCGCCAGACGGCATTGCCCGGCCGACGGCACCCTGAGAAGGCCCTCTCTGTGGGAGCGGATCGGCCGTAGGGATGTATGGTTCTATGGTTTATATAGTTCCCCTCCAAACCCATCCATTGCTAATGCGACAATGGGCCTTCTTCATGAAGCAGATGTCTCATTTACACCCCGCTGTGCATTCTCACAACTGATACGCAAGAAGAAGAAGAAAACTCTGACACATCAAATTTCAGCTTGAAAAAAGGGGAAACAACAGAATTCCAAACAAGGAATCCAACCAATACAGATCCTCCTGAGACATACGAATACAATACAATACAATACAATATCAGAGTTGGAAGGGACCTTGGAGGTCTTCTAGTCCAACCTCCTGCCTAGGCAGGAAATCCTATAGTACCATTTCAGACAAATGGCTATCTAACATCTTCTTAAAGACTTCCAGTGTTGGGGTATTCCCAACAGGATAAACAACTGGAAAAACTGGGAGGGGGGAAGTGAAATACAGAGGGCGTACAGCGATGTTAACTATATGTACAAATTGAATAAGAAATGATAAAGAACTATGTAAAGAAAATAATATTGTTGAAGTTGGAATAGCAAAGCTATGGTTAAAATGATTAATTTGTAAAGATGAATTAATAGTAATGTAGTTGAAGACAAAAAGAAAAGGATGTTTAGTAATAATATGTAAGCTTAAATGAATTAATGGAAAAAGATAAAGGATTATATAAAAGAGATGAACATTGATAATACAATACAATACAATATCAGAGTTGGAAGGGACCTTGGAGGTCTTCTTGTCCAACCCCCTGCCTAGGTAGGAAACCCTATAGTACCATTGGCTAGCCAGACAAATGGCTAGCCAACATCTCCTTAAAGACTTCCAATGTTGGAGCATTCACAACATCTGGAGCAAGCTGTTCCACTGATTAATTGTTCTAACTGTCAGGAAATTTCTCCTTAATTTTAGATTGCTTCTCTCCTTGATTAGTTTCCATCCATTGCTTCTTATTCTTCCCTCAGGTGCTTTGGAGAATAATTTGATCAGAATTCCCCAGGTGTCTCTGAGCCAGTCACTCTCTCTCACACACAACTATTTTATGGGACTATTGTGGGAATAAAATTACAGAAGACCACTCCCTCAGTGAAGGGCACTGAGTCCTCAAGACAAAAGGCAAGATTTAAAAGCAACACAAAGGCAATCAACCATGGAAAATTGGGAAAACACAAAACCACAATGAATGATGGCATATAGCATTGCTCACAAAACAATGAAAGGCAAATACCAATATTGAAATTTGCCTGCTGTCCAACTGCCTGGGTCTGAGTAAAATTCCAGCAGCAAGACACAAATCACATCCAATATCGACAGCCTACCTCCCAATAGGAGCCGATAGTGAGTAAATTAACCCAGGAGTGTTCAAGTGGATCAAAGAAAGAAAAACACCTCTGTAGATGTTCATGTGATTGAAATGAATTAACAACCACTGTGAGTATGTTCTCCAAAGAAGCAAAGCTCTTTGTATTCAGTGTAAACCAGAGAGGTCCTTCAAACTTGGCAACTTGAAGACTTGTGGACTTCAACTCCCAGAATTCTCCAGCCACCTGGCTCGAAAATTCTGGGAGTTGAAGTCCACAAGTCTTAAAGTTGCCAAGTTTGGGGACCCCTGGTGTAGATGCACACACACACACACACACACACACACACACTCACAAATAGCACAAGAGCTGGGCTTTAGAAAATGTACTCCGTACTACATTGATTCTAAGAGAGAGAAATAATACATTTTAGCACCAAACCTGAAATAATAAAGTCTGAAGGAGTTAAGAAAAGAACATTAAACAATAAAGGGCAAGGGGGGCGCGCACACACACACACACACACACGCACACACACATTTGTGAAAAAGCTCCCAAGTCTTGAAAGCACAACCATGATTGGCATACATACATTCTCCAATAGGCTATCTTCAAACACAAACAAATGTTGAAACACAGACAATGGGGTGCTACATGTGTTTGAAAAAAAGGAGGGAGGAAACAGCTGGAGTTTGAAATGGAAGCAGGTAATAATATGGTTTATTTGATTTTGGCTTCAGTCCAGTGGTAGGTTTCAAATCTTTTAGAACCTACTCTGTAGATGTGGCCTATTTTGTGGGCATGGCTTGGCAGTCATGTGACAGGGTGGGAGTGGCCATCTTTTAAAATGTGGCGAAACTCATTTAACAACGCTCTTGCTTAGCAACCAAAATTTTGGACTCAATTGTGATGATAAATTCTTTTTCTTTCTTTCTTTCTTTCTTTCTTTCTTTCTTTCTTTCTTTCTTCCTTGCTTCCTTCCTTTCCTTTCCTTTCCTTCCCGTTGGGTCACTGGCAGCGGCGGGCCAGATTTACTTCCAGGTACGCCAGTGGAACCCCCTCTCACCGGTTCTCTAAATTTCACCAACCGGCTCACGCGAGTAGGTGCGAGCCTGCAGAAACCCACCACTGCTTCAGTCATATTTTACACACCATAAGGTTACTGGCTAGGTGGAACTCAGCCACTAGTCCTTTTTCAACAATACAGTTTAGCAAACCAGTTTACTATCACGTGTGAACCAAGCCAGAGGAAATCAATACACACTGAAGCAGATACCAAGACCATTTTATTATATACTCCCCTAAAGAAATGGTGTAAGGGGGTTCATAAAATACTGTGTTTCCCTGAAAATAAGACAGGGTCTTATTTTCTTTTGACCCCCCCCCCCCAAAATGAGCACTTGGTCTTATTTTTGGGGAGGTCTTATTATTTTTGAGGTGCAGGAGGCGGCAAATGTGGTCACCTCATGGTTGATGCTGTGTTGCAATATTTTCGGGGAGGGCTTATTTTCGGGTGAGGGCTTATTTTAGCGCATGCGCTCAAAAGCCCGATTGGGCTTATCGTCTGGGGAGGTCTTATTTTCAGGGAAACAGGGTACTATGCCCACTAAAGTAGTGGCATGTCCAAAGATGTTTAATGTTTTGTTTCAAGAAGGCTTAAAAATGACCTTCCCAAATTTGGTGCTATCCAGGGGTGTTGTTGGGACTACAATTTACAGAAATCACCACCAGCAAGTTTTTGGCAGGCTGAGAATCAGAAGATGTGAACCAAACAGCACTGGAGGGTGTCAGATTAAGGAACTGATGCAGGAAGCTTCATTATGCTGAAGCAAGTTTCCCCAGCAGCCCTGAGTGACAAGGTCTTCTACTCTCTTCTCCCCAGTGTGCAGATGAACAGAATTAATTCTTCACTTGTGGCCACAGACCAGCGGTGGGATTCACTTACCTTCCCTTCCGGTTCGCAGATGTGCGTGAGAAAACGTGTGCACGCTTCAGTCACATGTGCCGCATCTGCGCATGCGCGCTTCCTTCTGGGCATGCATAGTGCTCACGCATTACGTTGGGGTGGATGAGCGGAGGTAAAAAGGTAAAAGCACTATGAAGCGGTGTATACGTCTAAGTGCTATGGCTATCAGTCGCTTCTTCTCATCTGCTGGCTCTGTATGGAGACTGGGCTGCAAAAGGGAAGAACCATGAGGCTTTGGCTGCTACCACCGCTGTTCACAAAGTGGGATGAAAAGGCCACTGCAGAACTCTGCCCGAGATTCCAGCAGTTGAGGAGGTGAGAGAGAAAAGGTAGAGAGGCTCCAGAGTTGAGCTTGATGTTGTCCATGATGGTGGTGAGATGGGCATGTGCAGTTCTCTTGGCAATAGGACAGAAGTTGTTTTCTGTCCTATTTCTCCTGAAGGTTCCTTTCCCCCCTTTTCCCTCTCTCCGAGAACAGATACACCTCAAAAGAAAATGAGGCTGTTACCCTAAGGAACTTACCAACCCAACTGACAGAGCAAAGAGACTAGAGCCGCCATGGTGCAGTGGTTAGATTGTAGTATTGCAGGCTACTTCTGCTGATCACTGGCTGCCAGCAGTTTGGCAGATCGAATTTCACCAGTGTCAAGGTTGACTCAGCCTTCCATCCTTCTGAGGTGGGTAAAATGAGGATCCAGTGTTTTGAGGGGGGGATAGGCTGACTCTGGAAACTGCTTAGAGAGGGCTATAAAGCACTGTAAAGAGATATATAAGTCTAAGTGCTATTGCTAAGTGCTATTTCTGCTCCCTCTCACCACAGTCAGCCAGATTTAGCTAAAATTGCCAAGGATACATAGGAACTGAAGGCAGAAGAGAGTAAGTTATGGGCTGGATGATGCAACCTCTCACTTTTGGGTCAATTCTAGATCTCTTTGGGTCAAGAACAACTGATTCTGTAAACCTCTTAGAGAGGGCTGTATAGCATTGTGGTGGTATATACCATATTTTTCAGAGTATAAGATGCACTTTTTCCCCTCAAAAAAGAGGCTGAAAATCTGGGTCCGTCTTATACACTGAATACAGCAATTTTTGCCTCCCGAAACCTTCACCAAAATGGCCATGCATAGCCTTTAGGAGGCTTTCAGAGTGCTCCTGGGGCTAGGGAGGGCAGAAATGAGTGAAAAATGGGCTGTTTTTTGCTCAATTTTGCCTTCCAACCCCCAGGAGCACACTTCAAGCCTCCTAAAGGCTATGCATGGCCATTTTGGTGAAGTGGTGGGGTTTCGGGAGGCAAAAATTGCTGTATTCAGTGTATAAGACGGACCCAGATTGACAAAAAACAGGCCCATTTTCGTGAAAAACAGGCTGGGGTTTTTTGCTTGTTTTTGGCCTCCACCCCCCAGGAACACTTACAAGCCTTCTAAAGGCTATTCATGTCCTTTTTTTGTGAAAAAAATGGGCCCATTTTTGTGAAAAAACGAGCTGTTTTGGGAGGTCTGCAGAGTGCAAAAACTTTTTTTTAATTTGCCCCTTCAAAATCTTGGCGCGTCTTATACTCCGGTGCGTCTTATACTCCAAAAAATGCGGTATTTCTCTAATGATTTGGCACAGACACAATTTTGGCTCCTGACTCCTAAACGTAACTGTTCATTTTAGTAGCACGTGGTCTCCTCAGTCCTTCTCATTCTGCTCTCATAAGTAACTACAATTAAGCCGATTGGGCTTTTTACACATACACACACACACACACCCCTACAATTTCATAGGAGCTTTGTTCAACAGAACAAAATTCTTTATTGGCCAAGTGTGATTGGACGCACAAGGAATTTGTCTGTGGTGCATATGCTCTCCATGTACATAAAAGACAAATAAAATAGAATACATTCTTCAAGAATCATAAGATACAACACTTACTGATAGTCATAGGCTACTAATAGCAATCAAATTATACTAGGAAACAAAAAAAACAATATAAATTTTAAATATACAAGCAACATGGTTATAGTCATAAGTGGGAACAGATAGGTACTAGGAAGGAAGGGAAGAATAATAGTAATACAGTCTTAGTAGTTAATATGACAGTGTTGTTCAAAATGTACAGCTTATAAATGCTGTGCTAATCTAAAAGTTATAGTATGATTAAAGCATGATATGAATGTGCTTCCTTCCCCCTTCCCCCCGGAGCAATAGAGCACTGATCTGAAGAGCATTCTCATTCATGAACAAAGCAGCTGCAGGACCTCCCTACAGCTGCCATAGGATAAATCAACTTTGCCATCTTAGTTCTAGCATACTTATAAGAACAACCACCCCAAAAGCATCCCTAACTGAGGGTTGCCCAAAGAAGCTCCACTCTAGATCCTCCACAAAGCCCTCCTCTTTGGGATACTGCCTGCCTGCCTGCCTGCCTGCCTGCCTGCCTGCCTGCCTGCCTGCCTGCCTGCCTCGGGGACCAGCCCCTGCAAAGACGATGCCCCTCACCCACCCCTCAGATCAGGCTTTCCGCAGAAGAAGGAGTTCAAAAGCAATCTCATATTCCCAAAGCTCCAGGCCTTCCCCTTGAAGAGGGGGAAGCTTTCAGCCTCCAGTGCCGCCACCCCTTCAGAGTGCCTCCCAGCATAACGTGTTCAATCTGGCTCATGTTAGGGCTGTTTAGGCCTCGCCAGGCTGCCTTTGTTCCCTGACTGACAGCTCTTTTCTAAATGCCACCTCTATGAGCTGAAAGGCCTTCATTGCCGCTCTGCTCCATTTGTTGATGTTTTTTCCGGAGAAGCCCTGACTTTTTCTTTCTTAGCTCCATCAGCAGGTCGGTCTTACTCTCTGCGCCTGCTGCTTTCCATTGGTCCAACACAGAATTGGCTTAAGATATTGCAAAGAATTTGGCAGGATGCCCTTTCTCCAACTTCCCTTCCTCCAGGGAGTTGCACTTATTTCCTCCCTGGCACCAATGCAGGTTAAGCTGCTGGATGCGTTTTCACCTTGTTTTTATTTTAGATACAGTATTAGGTAAGGCAAATTCACCTGGGCTGCAAAAACCCAGAGAGCCACTAGATGGTAGCAAAAAACACAAACACAACGCATCTTTCTTGGTCATTCAGGTTTTGCCAGCCCAGAACCCATCATCCCAGGTTAGCAGAATTTAAGTTTGAGCTTCATGGTTGATGGCTGCTACAGAGATTTGCTTAGTGGGAACAAAGGAGGGATCCTTTTGTGTGTGTGTGCTATCCAGATTACTGACCACCCCAGAGATACCACTTTTGGTCTAATTTCCTGTTTTTAAACGTGTCTTTAAGACGCTATTTCATTGGATGTTCTTACCCAGCATTTTTAGCCAAGGAGGTCTACTGCTTCTCCTTTTATTGTCTCACTATATAATCTTTGACTAAATGTTAATTGCATTTGCAATTACCTTGTTGATACACTGTTTTATTTTGTTAAGTGTTTGCCACATTGTGTCTAGGTTTCACAGAAAGGCAGAATAATATACTTGGTTACAAATAAAGAGTCAAATTGATTGCAGTGACATGTAAACACAATCAATCAATCAACCAGTCAATGTGGTTTTGAAAAACCCGCTTACTTATCCAGTCCTCTTCTCATTATCTGGCACCACAAGCCCTTATAGTCCCTGTCCAAAATAATTGCAAACTTTCCATAATGTATGCTTTATTAGCATTTATAATCACTTAGGTTGTTTGGATTGCAATGTAATCTGATTTAGGCAAGAGTGTTTGGTAGATACAGGCAGTGCTTTGGATTCAATCTCTGAACAACGTTTTGGAGCACAAATTGAACATCTATCTGCATTGCCTTAAAGCAGTTGCTTCATGTGCTACATTCATGGTCCTGTATACTCAAAAACATTTTTTGGAGCCTAAATCCAATATACTGCACAGGACCTACTGTTTATTACATTATATTTGCAACTAAAACTAACATTATTCAGAAGAAAGCCCTGAAGAGTCTACGGAGCAATTAATTACTGTTGGCCTCAAAAATGCTGGTATGCCATATACATTTATCATTTGTGGCAATAGACACCAAATATAAAATGCATATTGTACTCAATAAACTGTGATTCTTTCCTTACAGGCAGAACACTGCACACACATATAGTGATTTTAAAGGACCATAAAAGATTTCCAGGATGAAGTACTGGTTGCAAAATTCAGCTTCCCCCCAATCTTATCTTTCCTTCCCTTCCCTTTCCCTTCCCTTCCTACTTAAACTCTCCAGAACTAATATATTTACATGCATTTCATCTATTTCAGCAGCTGCTCATTAAAGAGCTGCCACCTTGCAAGATTTAATTTGCTTAAAGTGGTTCACTGGTATCATTTCAGCCAAGAGCTTTTGTGATGTCAATAGGCTTCAGATTCTGCAGGCTTTGTTTTTAATTATTTACCACTCTTTCCACTGACTTCTCAACTGTATACACTCTTCTTGTAAAGGCCAACTGGATTCTTCATTGTTAACCTTTCAGGACCAGAATGAGATCCTTTTTTTTAAATTCCCCCAGTGCTCTTAACTGATTCAGTGTTTTAGTGCCCGCTTATATTAAGAGCTGCCAGATCTGGGCTGCAGGAAGCCAGAGGATCACTAGTTGTTTCATCACTTTGTTGGCATCTAAGGGTTGTCTGAATTTTGCAGCCCACATCGATGACCCTTGTTATACGTCTAATTTTTGTTCTAGAATTCCCTTTCTTCAGAAGCTTCTTTATAAACATTTTGTAGTTGTCATCTTTTATAATTATTGCCTGTTTAATAAATAGCACTTTATTGCTGTTATTCAATTGTATTTTATTGAATGTATCATTCATTCACACACACACACACACACAAACAGAGTATGTATATATACACATACATATATAGTGTATGTGTATCACTCTGCATATTTTGGCTATCATTATCTATCCCGTTCTGTTTTCCTCTAAGCCCAAACTATATTTTCCTTATTCTATACTGATTTGAGATTATGAGAGTTGTAGTACAACATACCTGGGAGACAACCATTTGAGGAAGACTAGATTATAAAACTAATAATCTAAATAAATAAACTTTTTTAAAAAATCAGATTTTTAGATGAATAAAATGGGGGTTCTGATCAATAAAATCACATTAGACAAAAATAGTAGCATTTTATAGTAACTGTGATATTGAGAACTTCATAATCACTTTTCTACTTATATTATTGGCGAATCAGAGATATGTTCAATATAGTAAATATTTTAAGGATTGAATTGAAGCCCCACTTCTCCATTCTGCTAACATCCTACAGGACTCTAAACTCTCTTCTTTTGCTTCCTGTGCTCTCAGATATCTGTGGAGAAGTTAACACGCTTTATGTTCTTATTCTGAAGAACTTCTATACACAAGGATTCCTTTATTTCTTTTCCCTGAAAAAAGCACATTTTCCTTACATACAGTCCTAACCATTATAACAGTTTCAAATCAGTGTTGCTGGTTGCCTTGATGTTCAAGTATCTGAACAATTTGAGAACAGAAAATCAAAGGCTATTATGAAAAAGCCAGCTGTTGAAACAAAATAATGACTGTTTTGCTTGCTAACAAGGCATATTTTGCTTCTGTGTGTGCTCAAGTCCAGACTACCTGAAACTATGTGGGGCTGGATACCTGATAGTGGATTAGAATATGCATTCAAATACGTGTCCCCTTGTATGCAATCTGTCAAGAAATACTGTAGCTGTAGCTAAACTGTTTCCCCATCTCTATTTTATTTATTTATTTATTTATTAGTTAGACTTATATAACCGCTCCCTCTCCCCAAAGGGACGCGGGGCGGTGCACAGGAAATTAAAAAACACATAAATATCACAAATATAAATAATTAAGACCGAATTAAATAAATTATCCCTGCGCTAAAAATTTAAAACGTTAAAACATTAACCCCATCTAAAACCCAATTAAAACAATTTAAGGTACAGACAGTCGGCTAGGTAAATGACTTAGGCCAGACCGGCCTGATGGAACAAGAGGGTCTTTAATTTCTGGCGGAAGGCGCGGAGGTCCGTAGTTGTTCTAAGGTCGGGGGGTAGGTCGTTCCAGAGGGTTGGGCCCACCACAGAGAAGGCCCTTCCCCTGGGCGTCGCCTGCTGGCATTGCCTGGCGGACGGCACCCGGAGAAGTCCCTCTCTGTGGGAGCGAATCGGCCGAAGGGATGTATGGGACAGGATGCGATCCCGCAGATAACTAGGTCCCGTGCCATGGAGCGCTTTAAAGATGGTAATCTTTATGGTATGTAACATCTGTGCCAAGCTACTGACAAAATAAAACAATACATTCACTAGGCAGAAGAAAAAAAAATCAGGATCACCGTCCACACTAATCAGACAAGTTGGAGCTGCCCTGAAAATTGAAGCTGGTGAATTTTTGGGAGTTGCAGACTCTGTGCAGAAATATAATTTTGAATGCCAAGGATTCCACCGCCAATAAGGTTATTCTTATTTAAGGTAAAGGTTTCTCTTGCACATTTGTGCTAGTCATTCCTGACTCTAGGGGTCGGTGCTCATCTCCGTTTCAAAGCCGAAGAGCCAGCGCTGTCCAAAGACATCTCCGTGGTCATGTAGCCTGCATGACTAAAGGCCGAAGGCGCACGGAACGCTGTTACCTTCCCACCAAAGGTGGTTCCTATTTTTCTATTTGCATTTTTACATGTTTTAGAACAGCTAGGTTGGAAGAAGCTGGGACAAGTAACAGGAGCTCACACGGCGCTAGGGAGTCAAACCGCCAGACTGCCAACCTTTCTGATCAACAAGCGAAGCGTCTTAGCCACTGAGCCATTCTTATTTAGAAACAGTATTATTTCTTTATGAAATTAGGATATGGTAGAAGATCCAGCACTAACAGAGATCTTGGGCCAGATGATTTTTTTTTAATGTATCCCAATGGTATTATTCTGCAAACATTAGCAGAAGAGCAGAGTGCCAAAGAAGAGATGCGCTAGATCTATTTATTACATCTATTTTAAGGCAGTGTTGGGCCTGGATCAAGGAGACCCAGATTCAGTTAATCACTGAGCTCACTACACCATGGGTCCAGTCACATTCAGCCCTTCACAGGTAGGCTTCTGTGAGGACCAAATCAGCAAAGCACGTGATATAGCAATAGCACTTAGACCAGGGGTGGGCAAACTTTGCAACTTTAAGTCTGAAGGACTTCAGCTCCCAGAATTCTCCAGCCAGCTTTGCTTTGCTGGCTGGAGAAGTCTGGGAGCTGAAGTCCTTCAGACTTAAAGTTGCAAAGTTTGCCCACCCCTGACTTAGACTTATATTCCGCTTCACAGTGCTTTACAGCCCTGTCTAAACAGTTGACAGAGTCGGCCTATGGCCCCCAACAACCTGGGTCCTCATTTTACCCACCTCAGAAGGATGGAAGGCTGAGTCAACCAATCTTATGAGGGGTCCTTGGTGCTCTGTGAGCTTGCTTGTTTTCTTGTAAACGTTTCATTACCCTAACTCAGGGGTCTGCAAAGTTGGCTGTTTTAAGACTGGTGCACTTCAACTCCCAGAATTCCCCAGCCAGCCAGGCTGGCTGGGGAATTCTGGGAGTTGAAGTCCACCAGTCTTAAAACAGCCAACTTTGCAGACCCCTGCCCTAACTGGCTAACATCATCAGTGCTAGTCACTACCTAGATGGAGTAATGAAACGTCTTCAAGAAAACAAGCAAGCTCAGAGAGCATCAAAGAACCCCTCATTTCAACCCTGAGCTAGATATATTCTCCTGTATTGGCTGTAATGTTATCCTAGAAAAATGCCTCGAGCTCTAAATGCTGCACAGCAGTGGTGGGTTTCAAATTTTTTTAGAACCTACTCTGTAGGTGTGGTCTATTTTGTGGGCGTGGCTTGGCAGTCATGTGACAGGGTGGGAGTGGCCAACTTGTAAAATGTGGTGAAACTCATTTAACAACGCTCTTGCTTAGCAACTAAAATTTTGGGCTCAATTGTGATGATAAATTCTCTTTCTTTCTTTCTTTCTTTCTTTCTTTCTTTCTTTCTTTCTTTCTTTCTTTCTTTCTTTCTTTCTTTCTTTCTCTCTCTCTCTCTCTCTCTCTCTCTCTCTCTCTCTCTCTTTCTTCCTTCCTTCCTTTCCTTTCCTTTCCTTTCCTTTCTTACTTTCTGCCTTCCTTTCCTTTCCTTCCCATTGGGTCACTGGCAGCGGCAGGCCAGACTTACTTCTGGGTCCGCCGGTGGAACCCCCTCTCACCGGCTCTCTAAATTTTACCATCTGGCTCTTGCGAGTAGGTGCGAACCTGCAGAAACCCACCACTGCTGCACAGGTTCCTTACCTTTCTTTTCTATCTGGAAGCCCAATCCACCTGACGGGAGACCTGTTAACACCCAGTCCATACACAGACCCTGCGAAGATTCTTCTCCATATGCAAAATTGGCACCACCCCAGACCCTCCAAGCCATGGCGATAAGACCACTCATTTCTAAATTCCCGCTCCCAAATACGGTAACTCAGCAAGAAAACCAGGAGCCGGCTTTTTTTTTTTTGTAATGATTAAAAAAAGAAAGAAAGAAAGAAAGAAAGAAAGAAAGAAACCCCTTGGCATAAAGCCTGCCTTTACAAAAGGACCATAGAGAATCAGTTATCTCACTTGTTCAACTCAGCTATTTTGTGGCTGTATATTTAAACACATCATCCAGCACTGAACAGAAGCAGGGGATTGGAACAAGCCCCCCCCCCCGCCACCAACCTCCCATCGAGGCTATGACTCTAGAGAAGACACATCACCCTTGAAACACTCAACCTCCATAACCTCCTTTGCACTGATCGGGTTAGCAGTCCATCACCCCTGGCCCTTTAATTACACATCTTTGCAACCATTAATCCTGCTGCCATCAATTACTGGAGCTTTATCCCATTCCCTCAAAGAGGGAGGGAGGGAGAGCGCAAAAAAATAAAAGGCTTTAGGAGGCTAGTAAGCAATGGGGCACTTAAGCCTTCTCTCCTTTACCTGTCAATTGAAGAGATTCGGGTGGATCTTCACCCTACGTAGAATCGCCCAGAGAAATATACTAACCTTGGCTCATTATTCCATTATTATTCTCCAACTGACTCTTTCGGTACATTACTATTTTTTAATGAATTTCATAAATATATTACTTTGATAAATTTCCAAAAACATTTTAAAGCTCTCTTTCACATCACTGTTTTTGGCTGAGATTTTTTAGGGAGGAATGTTTTAATATCCCAATTTTTAAAAACTGTCTTCCGAAGAGTGATTGATACATTTTTGAGGAAAAAACAAATAAAAAACAAAATCAAGAGCAATACAATATAATAGCAGAGTTGGAAGGGACCTTGGAGGTCATCTAATCCAACTCCCTGCCTAGGCAGGAAGCCCTATACCATTTTAGACTATCCAACATCTTCTTGAAGACTTGCAGGGTTGGGGAAATTAAAGCAGAATTAAAAGACTATGGCTGGAGATAAATACCCTAAGAAAACCTTTTATTTGAATGAAAGGACTGAATCAGAGGTGGTATTCAGCAGGTTGCTGACCAGTTCTGGAGAACCGGTAGCGGAAATTTTGAGTAGTTCGGAGAACCAGTAAAAACCACCTCTGACTGGCCCTGCCTCCATCTATTCTCTGCCTCCCGAGTCCCAGATGATCGGGAGGGAATGGGATTTTGCAGTAACCTTTCCCTGGAGTGGGGAGGAAATGCAGATTTTACAGTATCCTTCCCTTGCCACTCCCACTAAGCCACATCCACCAAGCCACGTCCACAAAACCGTTAGTACAAAAATTTTGAATCCCACCACTGGACTGAATATACTGTCAAGTCATCTTTTGCATTGGGCCTTCAGACCTGCCACATTTGATGTTGTGGGAAACTGGGACGGGGGATTATATGGCGTATTGGGGGGGGGGGGTATAGTCAAAATAACATTCCTTTCTCAGAGAGTCAAGGACACACTGCCCTGCACCTGGAGTGGTGTGACTGAGAGGCATCTCCAGTTGGGACGGTGCCTGATTGGACCATGTGATGGACATATGGGTGCTGGGCAGGGATTTGAACTTTCAACTTGAGTGGGGAAACCTGGAAACTTTCAGATTTGGGTTCTCCCAGATGTGCCAATATGACATCTGTAATAAAATGGAACTCTGAGGAAACTCAAACCTCGGAGTCTTCTTTCATTAGGGATGTGACTTGGAACCCTGACATATACTTAGAAACAAATATAAGGATGGTCCAGTCCTCATGCCTTTAAATTAAATTAACACACTATCCTTAATTGAGAAGATAAGACTTTTCATGGGGACAGCCTACCCAAAGTTGTTCCTAGCAGGCTGCTATCAAGTGCTCACAGGCCATGTAAGGAACTGATTGCAAGAAATTGCTTGGCTAACTCCAGCTTTTTGACACACAAATTGAATCTGAATTATCTGTATCAATGGTGGGTTTCTGCAGGTTCGCACCTACTCGCGAGAGCCGGTTGGTGAAATTTAGAGAACCGGTGAGAGGGGGTTCCACCAGCATACCTGGAAGTAAATCTGGCCCACTGCTGCCAGTGACCCAACAGGAAGGAAAGGAAAGGAAAGGGAAGGAGAGGAGAGGAAAGGAAAGGAAAGGAAGAGAGGGAGAGAGGGAGAGAGGGAGGGAGGGAGGGAGGAAAGGAAGGAAGGAAGGAAGGAAGGAAGGAAGGAAGGAAGGAAGGAAAGAAAGAAAGAAAGAAAGAAAGAAAGAAAGAAAGAAAGAAAGAAAGAAAGAAAGAAAGAAAGAAAGAAAGAAAGAAAGAAAGAAAGAATTTATCATCACAATTGAGTCCAAAATTTTGGTTGCTAAGCAAGAGCGTTGTTAAATGAGTTTCACCACATTTTAAAAGGTGGCCACTCCCACCCAGTCACATGACTGCCAAGCCACGCCCACAAAATAGGCCACACCTACAGAGTAGGTTCTAAAAAAAATTGAAACCCACCACTGATCTGTATGAACTTCCTTCTCTCTACCTCTATGTAGTCTCTTGTGGGTGGCAACTCTTGAACAAGTGGTCAATCAGTGGTCAGCGGTGAGAAGCCAAGAGGGTCCATTTCCTCTTTCACTCAGCAGAGAGAAAATCTTCCAAACCACTGGACTGGCTCTGTTTTTCTTTTTAATTTGCATTCAGGGAGTAGCGTGTATGTATGAGTGCAATCATGTCAAGGAAGAATCTAGTTTGATTTGGACAGAAATCACAGGAATTCATTTGAGATCATTGGTGGCCCTGGGTGTTTCCACAGAGTTTGGGGGAAATGAATGAGGTCGTGGGATTGTGAATTGAGCCCTTGTTGCACTGCACAGCAAAATGATTGTGACACAAACACGGAAGATATGGGACTACTTCCTAGTGCTGTTGTGTACATTTTGGAGTTTTAAACTGTTTTTATTTTTTTTTTAAAAAATTTTTAGCCGTGGCATATTTTTCAATTGTAAGCCACCCAGTTATTGATATGGGCAGCTATAGAAATTGAATAAATAAATATTTGAACAGCATGTCCACAGACCATTCCATTCATTTTAATTTAAACCAGACCATTTGTAGCTTTCCTGATTCGTCGGGGAGGGGGGGTGGGAAACACTTGGGAATCACCGTGGACACTTTTAACAACTAAACTGCATGTGTTTTTAGAGTCGCTGCCGCTTAAACTTACTTCTCCATTGATGAAAAAAAAAATACTTATTTCAAAATTTTAACTCCAGCATCGAGAGTTTCAATTCATGGATTGATAAAGAAATGAACCGTGAGGGAGCTCTGACCTATTTTCAGTTTAAAGAGAAAGAGGCATGACTTATTCAACCTGATCGGGGCGCAAACGTGGTTTTCCTTCAGCTGAATCAGCTTTGCTGGCTGGAGAATTCTGGGAGCTGAAGTCCTTCAGACTTAAAATTGCAAAGGTTGGGGACCCCTGAGCTAAATGATTAGAAAGAGCAAAGGCTCTCTACATGGGGCTCCCCTTGAGGTGCACCCGAAGACTTCAGCTTGTCCAGAATGCAGCCGCGCGGGCAGTTATGGGAACCTCTAGGTTTTCCCATGTAATACCGCTCCTGCGCGAGCTGCATTGGCTGCCTGTCGTCTTTCGGGTGCGCTTCAAGGTGTTGGTCATCATCTTCAAAGCGCTCCATGGCACGGGACCTAGCTATCTGCGGGATCGCATCCTGCCCCATACATCCCTGCGGCCGATCTGCTCCCACAGAGAGGGACTTCTCCGGGTGCCGTCCACCAGGCTATGCCAGCGGGCGACGCCCAGGGGAAGGGCCTTCTCTGTGGCGGGCCCGACCCTCTGGAATGACCTTCCCCCCAAAATCAGAACAACTACGGACCTCCGCTCCTTCCGTCAAAAATTAAAAACACATTTCTTCTGCTTGGCCGGCCTGGGATAACTTAACTGTTTTTAGGGTTTTTAAAGGGGTTGTTTTAGTTTTAACATGGGATTTTAGCACAGGGTTTTAGTTTAATTCTTTTTTAATACTGTATTGTTTATGGTTTTTATATGTATTTTTAATTTCCCTGTGCCCCGCCTCGAGTCCCTTTGGTGAGAGAGAGCGGGTTATAAATTATTATTATTATTATTATTATTATTATTATTATTATTATTATTGTTGTTGTTGTTGTTGTTGTTGTTGTTGTTGTTGTTGTTGTTGTTATGGGGGGAGGGGGAGAGAATGTTGCCATTCCACTATTTTTCAAAGGAGAATTTTCTCTCAGTAATTTCTTTCCCGATCCAAAGCAGGGCCAGGCCTTTCATGGCCAGGCCTTCCAGATTTGCCCAGATTACTGGCGCAATGATCTCTGCAGAAAACGGCCTTTGTCCCGAGGGGGAGGGGAAGGGGCATGGTTAAAGAGTTCCTTACACCCTACACCCTCCCCCCAAGGCCAGAAGGCCGTTTAATGTTTGCTTTCCTTCTGCGAAGCATGTAAACAAACAGTAAAAAAAGGAAAGAAAATGGCCCTCACAGAAAGAAAACAGAGGCATGTTCTGGGACTGATCAAACATCAAAAACAGCACTAGTGAAAATTGTCAGTGGGAGCAAAGAAAAGTCTCAAAAGTAGAGGGGTGGCAGAGAGAAACACAGAGAGAAAAAGAGAGATAGAGAGAAATAGAGAAAGAGAAACAGAGAGAGAGAAAGAGGGGGAGAGAGAGAAAGAAAGAGAGAGAGAGAGAGAGAGAGAGAGAGAGAGAGAGAGAGAGAGAGAGAGAGAGAGAGAGGGGGAGAGAAAGGGAGAAACAAAGACTCCTAGAGTCCTAGATCCACTGTAGGATGGACCAGGTTTACTCATAATATATGTCAGTGATTGCTAACCTTTTTCTAAAGGTGTGCCAAAATTGTGCCCACCCACCTACGCACATAACCCATCTGCACATGTGTGTGCAATCCCCCCCCCCACATGCATGCATGCGTCCCCACGTGTGTGTGTGTGTGTGTGTGTTTCGCCCTCCCCAGGCTCTGGAAGCTTTCCTGAACCCTGAGGAGGGAGAAAATGGCCCAACGCCCCACACGGAAGTTCAGGAATAAACTTCCAATTTGCCTGTTGGGCCTGCTTTTCGCCCTCCCCAGGCTCCGGAGTCTTTCCTGAAGTCCAGGGAGGGCAAAAATGACCTCCCCTGGCCCTCCAGAAGGCCAAAACCAGCTGGCTGTCATGCGCACGTGCGCCTGAGATGAAGGCTGCCTTGCTGGAAAATATGGCTTCACGTGCCACCTGTGGCACACTTGCCATAGGTTCACCATCATGGGTATATGTCCTGTTGAGACAGAGATGCACATGTTTACTCAGATGTAAGAGCCACTTCCTTTACACTTACCTTGCAAGTCCTTGGATGTTTTCTAGCAGACCGGTGCTGCAGTATTAAGCCCCTGTTGAACCTAACATGCCTTATACTTTGGAGTAAACAATGCGGAGGATTGTAATGCCATTAAGTGGCTTTGCGGTCAAAATACAGTAAAGGAGAGAAGCAATTTATTTATTTATTTATTATTTAAATTTCTATACCGCCCTTCTCCCTTCCGGAACTCAGGGCGGTGTACAGGCAGCAATAAAATCAATTATTAAAAAATACATGAAATATATATTTAAAAATGTATTAAATAACACGCCTGTACTAAAACCATGAATAAAACCTACTAAAACCATTTAAAAATTATGGCAGGCCGGCCGCACGAAATAGATAGGTCTTCAAAGCCTGACGGAAGAGGCGCAGGTCCGTGGTTGTGCATAGGTTGGTGGGTAGGTCATTCCAGAGGGCAGGAGCCACCACAGAGAAGGCTCTCCCCCTGGGGGTCGCCAGGCGACATTGCCTGGCCGACGGCACCCTGAGGAGGCCCTCTCTGTGGGAGCGCACTGGTGAGAGAGAGAGAGAGAGAGAGAGAGAGAGAGAGAGAGAGAGAGAGAGAGAGAGAGAGAGAGAGAGAGAGAGAGAGAGAGAGAGACCAACCATAAAGATTAGTGTCTCCTGATAAGAGGAAACCGGGTTTTATGCTGTTTGAAGGAAGTTGCTCTAGAAGCACGCCTCTTGTAACTCATCCTGACTGCCCCTGATGAAAACAACCTTCTTTAGAGAATCATTTAGACCTGTTTGACAGCAGCTGTGGGCTCATTTAGTTCTTTCAACAACTAGGTTTATTGCACATTGGTCTTAGGGGTTTAGTCTCAGGCTTTGTAAGCCACTTAGAAACAGAAGACTAGCTGGGAACTAAAGGTGGTGTGGTGTGGCAGAATGCAACGAATAGCTATTAACTACGTGAGCAAAATACAACCACCAGCTGCAGTCTACTGTTAAAATTACAGATGCTGAGGATATACAAAAGGTAAGGGTAACCACCTTCACATTGTGATTGTCCCATTTCCAATGGTTCTCTAAGCTGGCCACAATCAGAAACAAAATATTGGATTTCAGGGGCCTGGGGATTCGATCCAGCAGAGCATTCTGGCATTCTCAACAAAATTACACAGCTTTCCGGTAATCTAAAACATGAAATTCAGAATGACCATCTTAAGTCAAGCCTTGAATTATTCAAGATGCTAAGAGAATTCCAAGGAGATAAATTGCAAAAAAACAGAATGGGACATTCTCTCCCTTGTTCTTGAAAGTAAGCAAGAAAATAAGATATTGTTATTGGGTTGTCTTCAAAATAAGAGAGAAATACGTCAGTGGGATTCCAAATGTCATGTTGCTGAGCTTCTCCCTCTCCGCAGCCCAGCACATCCAGTAAAGCAACCCAGAAATAATCAGGGGTGGGCTCCTGGGGGTTCGGGAGAACCTCTAGCTAAGATTCTGTGCCGTTCGGAGAGCCCCCAAATCTACCTCCTGGTTGGTCCCACCCACTCTACCCCTCCCCTTCCTGGAGTCCCCATGCGGCCCGTTTTTGATGCAGGTAAGTGCAGGGCATGTGTGGAGGATTGGGGAGGCCGGAAAATGGGCCTACCTGAAGTTCGGGAAGGCCAGAAACGGGCCCATTTCTGGCCTCCAGAGGGACTCCGGAGCCTAGGGAGGCCATTTTCACCCTCCCAGAGGCTCGAGAAAAGCCTCCGGAGTCCAGGGAGGGCAAAGACGCCCCACCCCACCTCCCCGGTCATGGTGCAGGAGGCCAACTAGGCCATGCCCACCATGGCCACGCCCACCCAGCAACCGGGCAGATAACCCCTTACTAAAAATTTTGAAGCCCACCCTTGAGAAAGATGCTTCAGAGGGTCTTTTCATCTGACGATCAAATGTCACTCTGTGCTGCATTACAAAACTCCAGATTTCATTTATCCGTTTGGGCACTCTCTCATCTCACTTATTTCGCTCCTCATCTGCTTGATCTTTGCACATCTCCTTTGCAGAAACGTAAAACTAAAAAGCTTTCAGCACATAGCCTAGGCCAGGTAGGGAGCAGTGGCTAAACCTAGGCTCTTCCCTTGCTTAAGGGAGCCCAGATTTAACAATCTGTCAAAATTTGCTTTCATTTGGCTTGCCTCGAAAGCACTAAACTTCACAACCCCAAGCTTTACCTGTGCAAAGTCTCTAATTATGACCTTTGCTCTGCTTTAACTTCTTGGGAATTTGGCAGGCTTAATTAGAGGGACAAATCAACATGGGGTCGTGGTTAAGTCACTAGGCTAGAATCCGGAAGACTGTGAGTTTTAGTCCCATCTGAGCCATGAAAGCCAGCTGGGTGACCTTGGACCCATTCAGCCCCAGAAAACATGCAATGGCAAACCACTGTCAATATCCTGCCAAGAAATTTGTAGGGACTTGTTCAAGCAGTCATCAGGAGTCAACATACTGACTCAAAGGCAATGGTACACATTTGTCCATCCTTGGGTTTCTACATGAGGGTAGGTTCTGTTCATGCCCTGATTGAAAGAAACCCACAGCAAGCATTTGCATAACCCAGCAAGAAGCAGCCTCCTCTAAAAACCAAGCAACTTTACCGCATCCAATCGTTCAATAACCTCTGAAGCAGAGAAATGGTCCTCAGCTCCAACACCCATGGCCCTCCAAGCTGCAGAGAGTCCACACCTATGGTTTTCTTTCCATCAGACATAGGTGAGTGTCTATAGCCAAGACCCCTTGCCATCTCTGTAGACTTCAAATGTCCTTGTGGAGCAGGGTTCTCCAATGTCGTCAATATTGACCTTCAGGGTTGACCACAATCAATGTTACCAACAAAGAATAATATTTGTAGCTCAGGGTTGAAATGTGGGGTCCTTGGTGCTCTCTGAGTTTCCTTGTTTTTTTGCAAACGTTTCCAGACGTTTAATTGCCCTTACTAGGTAACATCATCCATGCTAGTCAAATGTTAAATTGTTAACAAATAAATGTTGGGGGGGGAGGGGGAAGGTCCACAAATAATCTTAAAACTTTGTGAAGGCGTTGATGAGCTGAAGGGACCCTTGGTTTTAGAGGCTGCCACAAAGCTGTGACCAAGCACCACACCTCTTTCTACCAGCTCCTTTCTAGGCACAGGGACACTCTCAGAAAACAGACTCTGTCTGTGCAACGGCCAGGATGTTATTTGAGAATGTGCTTTCCGGACCAGTAGAGAGCATCTTGTGGAAGTAAGGGGGTAGCTCTGTATTTTTGACTACTAGACCTACCTTAGCATCCTATCTCTTCCTCCCACTGCAAGCATACAACGATGGCCTGTGTTCATTAGCCTGTGTTCAAGAACCAGATTGAGTCGTACTCTTGTTTCAGGAAAAGAAGACCCCTGTAATCCTCTAATTTTGGAAGAACCCAGAAATCTTAAATATATTCATCGTCATATCTTACACTGAGGAGCTGCGGTGGCGCAGTGATTAGAGTACAGTACTGCAAGCTGCTTCTGTTGACTGCTGGCTGCCTACGATTTGGCAGTTCAAATCTCACTAGGCTCAAGGTTGACCCAGCCTTCCATTGTTCCAAGGTGGGTAAAATGAGGACCCAGATTGTTAGAGGCAATATGCCTACTCTGTAAACAGCTTAGAGAAGGCTGTGAAAGCACTGTGAAGTGGTATATAAGTCTAAGTGCTATTGCTCTTACAAATAATTCAATTTATATACCCTGCCTTTCTTCAAGAAGCCCATGGTGATAAAATGCACGCTCCCTGCTATTTTCCCTTCTACCATAAGCCAGTGTGGTAGACTGAGTAAGAGGTAGTAACTGGCCAAAGTCATCCAATGACCTTGCATGGCCAACTTGATTTCCACCTAATCAAGATCATAACTACTAGTACATGTTGTTTCTTTTGACTAAAAAAAAAATCATAAACAAATATGAGTGAGCGTTCAGATTGGTCCTGGAATTCCTGACCAAGAGATCCCAATCCAAAGTAGGTCAGCTAATGAAATGGGTTCACACAAACCCATTGCCCATTGATCAAAATCAGCATGGCTTTTACTTTAGATTTTACTGCCATGCTGCTCTTTTTGTAATGCCCGGTAAGGATGTTCGCCACTGGATCAAGTGGGGGAAATATGCACAATGTATGAAGTAAATTAAATGAAGCAATATCTCAGCTAGCAAATCAGATGTCATTAAAAACAAAAAATGCTGGCTCAGAGAATAGCGATGGAGCAAATGTAGAATGTATCATCCACAGGATGGCAGATTCAGAAGAGGAAAAACAAAAACGGAAACAGTCATAGGATAGAGATTTTTAGCTGCACGCAAGAGGCATTTTTACTGGACAAACTCAGGGCCAATGACAGGAAACCCACTATCAGATTTCCTGCCTGGAGGTTGAAATTTAAAAGCAGGAAAGGAGAATCCCACCAGGGGCCTGGGGCTGCGGAAGAGGGATCCACTCTCCTCCTGGATACCTTACGTGTTTCATCCACCGGATGAAGAGCAGCTTTTGGGAGATGAGCGGGAGGAGTTAGACAGGACCAAGAGGAAGACTATATGCCTACTGTCCCCAGCCTGAATTCCAGAATGCTACTTATACCATAGCTAGAAAGAAGCAAGTTGAACACAACCTGTAAAAGGCTCAGACAAGCAAGAATGAGCCCAACAAAGCTAGCATGGGCTTTCGCCTTGCTGTTTGTGAATTGTGGGAGTTGCAGTCCAACCTATCTTTAAGGCACCTGTTTAAATGGCTGGGGGTGCAGGAAGCAAATTGAGAAAGACATCTCTGTTTTGAAACGGTCACGCCATAGGGCTTCCATTGTCTGGATTAGTGTTTCTCAACTTTGACTACTTTAAGATGGGAGGGCCCAGAATTCCCAAACCAGCCCTTCTTTTGAGAATCCTGATTGCCACCGCAAGTAGAGGAGACTGGTTCTTCTGAACTGATTTTTACCATCTAGGAAAAGTGGAAGCCTCCGTCACCCCAGGAGGGGTATCTACAGTCCCCCAACCCTCAGATGAGCGCAGTGAAGACACAAATCACGAGCAAAACCTGTACCATTAAACTGAGTCATCCTCAAAGAGCAGCTTCGTCTGCTAAGAAGAAATCCATCACAGGAGACAGGACTTATCTCTGGCTGGGGGGAGGTTGGAAGGGGCAGAGGAGGGACAGCCAAGATATTCCAGGCCCTTTGCCACCCAGAATAACTTCAGAAGGTGACGCTTGGCAGACAGCATCGTGGCAAGGGAGAGAACAAAGCTCCTTTTGCAAACGAGGTCACAGCTCAGTCTGCTTAAGGATGGACTGTGCAACAAACAAGGCTTGCCCATTCATTAATCTAGTCAGTGAAGCCACATCCTGGTTAAACCAAGGATGCCTGTAACAGTGCTGCAGTCAGAAAAGAGAGCAAGAAGGACGGGGCAATTTGAGGAGAAGTTGTCTTCAGTCAGCTCTGCTTTCTCTTTAGCTACACAGTTGAAGCAAATGGCCCTTAGCATCTCTTAATCAGATCCTACTTCAAGGCAATGCCTCCTGTAGCAAGTATCACATCCATATGCCAGCCCTCCCCGATTGCGCTGGGAAGCAAGATTTGCCAGGATTCTCATTTGCGTCAAACACGTGGGCAAAATAGATGCCGGTTGCACAACAGATCATTGGCCGAAGGAGAGAGGAGCACATGTTCTGTGCAATAGGGAGAGGGAGCTCAGCATCACAATGGGAGGAAGGTCCTAGAAAGAGGCTGCAGGGACTGGCCTATGGAGCATATGAAGCATAGGTTATCGCTGGGGAGAAAGCAAGCTGGAAAAAACTAGGAGTGGGGCAAAGGAAAGCATAAGACTTGGTCATCTGTCAAAAGCATTCTCTGGCTAGATGGGAGACAACTCTCCCAAATTCCTTCTTAAAGAAGAAAAGCCAGCAGGTGAAGGGACATTTCAACTGGGCTTTTGTGGTTGCTGTTTCTTTCCCTTTTAATTCTAGGGTTATGATATTGTAGTTGCATGTTGTATATTTTTTCCTCTTTTAACTCTAAGGTTCTTGGTCTCTCTCTCTCTCCCTCTCTTTTTTGCAAGCAGAGTTTAGCAGTGAAAATGTTCTAAATCATATCGCGTTGTGTCTAACCATGACATCTGATGCTCTATTTTCATGCCTTATTCTTTTCACACTCACAGCCGAGAGAGCTAGTGTTTTCGGGGAGTTTCTCCAGATCCTTTTTCCTAGGAAGCACCACCCTACTAAATAATCCCTGGCTGTTTTCTCCTCCTCCCCCCCCCCCCAAAAAAAACCAAACCCGGGGCACCTTTTGCTTCCTTGCATAGGGCATCCATCCCATATTGTCTACCTTGGTAACAAGTAGGCGGCCACCAGGAGCTGCCAAGTCTATCCCTTTCCAGGAACTGCTGGTGATATTTGTAAATCTAAACTCTCTTTTAAGCTTGGCACTTTTAGAGTTCTGTGCCGTTTTCTGAGCCGAAAATGTGGCACTAAGTAAAGGAAATGCTAGGTTGCTCCTATTCTCTTCCAGATGAATTTCACGCTTTAACTGACTAATTCTCCGCTAACCAGATCCACATGGAAAGCCAAGGAGAGAGGAACAGAAAACAAATCTCTCCCACTAGAAACGGGCAGAGAATACAGACAGGAAGAAAGGAGTTTAAGCCTGTGCACCTCTTCTGACTCTTCCAGGACTTTGGCCAAACTGGCTCTGAAATTCAAATTTCTTACTACTGGTTCTGTGGGCGTGGCTTGGTGGGCATGGCGGGAGAAGGATACTGCAAAATCTCCATTCCTGCCCTGCTCTGGGGCCAGCCAGAAGTGGCATTTGCTGGTTCTCCAAACTACTGAAAATTTCCGCTACCGGTTCTCCAGAACCTGTCAGAACCTGCTGGATTTCACCCCTGTTCTGCAGGCAACAACCAAAGATGCTCTTTGGAAAAGGACAGGCTGTAAGGAACTGCTGGGGAGGGGCAGAAAACCCGAGGGCTCCTAGATAAGCCGTTGTTAACATGATCCATATGGTACACAACTTGCCTTTCTGTTTAACCAAAATGATAATGGGAATTGGGAAAAATTCAAGGGGAAGGGAGGGAGCAGGACAGCGGTTGGGGTCCCCAGCAGAGAATGGGAGTCAGGACAAAGACTGCTAGTAAAAATTTCTGTAGAGTGGAGTTAAAAGTCACACAGAAGGAGTTTCCCTATTCTGTTTCTTTGCAGTTTACGCTGCACAAACAGCAGCTGTCCCCCGCTTTCCCACTCAATGCAACATCCAAGGGTGAACACACACGCCCTCCCAAATAATTTTTCTTATACAAAAATGTCACCAAACGCAAGATTTTTCAGGAAATCCTGAAGTAGGTTTTTATGAAACTCACCAAAAAGGAGTACAAACTGAACAACTTTTGACTGCGTGACTAGTTTTAAATATCCAAACTGTTTGCCCTCCGTCTGCCCTCAAGGATGTGCACGCATAGACACACAGGCATGGATATTTATGTGAGGAGAAAGATGGGGCCTTCACATCTTTTCAAAAGATGCAAAGCCTACATTTGTCGCTACTTACAATCAAAGAACCACACAACAAAGGATGAATATTTTTGTTGCCGAATAAAAAACAAGCTAAGTACAGTTTAAAGCAGGGGTCTCCAACCTTTGCAACTTTAAGTCTGAAGGACTTCAGCTCCTAGAATTCTCCAGCCAGCTTTGCTGAAGTCCTTCAGACTTAAAGTTGCAAAGGTTGGAGACCCCTGCTTTAAAGGGCAGCCTACATTCTATGTATCACTATACTGATCCATGCTGAATTCAGAGCAATGTGAAAATGGGGGAAATGCTTCCATGTAGGATTTCCCAAAAATGCTTTGGGTTGAAGAAACAAAGGACCAACTATCGGAAATCCTTTCTGCAGAATCTCTGGGATATACGGTACGTTCTTCAAAACGTATATCTAGTCCTTTAGAATTCCTTCCATCTCTATCTCCAGAAAATGTTTATGTTAATGTCCTTTAAAAAAAAAGAGGAGGGGGAAAACGGGCAGGAGAACCCTTCATAACACGATTTTAAGGATGCTTATTCAGTCATAAATCTTACTCAGATCAATGGAATGTATTTCCAAGTAAGAGTGTCCACAATTACTTCTGTTTTCAATGAAAAAGTGCCTCTCAATTTAAGATTTTTTTAGCTGAACCTTTTATCTTCTTTTCAACAATTTGATTTTAAATATAATTGTAATGCGTTTAAGATTGGGACTTAATGCATTTCAACTTAATACATACAGTAGATGATTTCATTCATCTTCACTATTTTTATATTACACCATCATAATACCTCAGAAGCAAGCCACTTCAAAAAATGGGCAATTGTGACCTTAACCCAGAGTCCCACTGATTACAATTGGCTCCACCAATAAATCAACTAAAACACTTTTATGGATCAATCTACTGATTAAAGCTTGCAGCCTAAATTTTAAATATTCAGCATTCACAAGTCACATTGAAAGCAGTCAAAGGAGATTTCATCAGTGGAATCTGAATCAGTGGGCTTGCTAACTGAATGGTCCCATAATTTAACAATCCAAATTGCTATATGGTTGCTGTAACCTCAGATATGCTGCTACGATATTAGACAGCACTTCTCCAAATAAATCAAAAGGACCAATTTGAGAATAGAATGAAATGCATTGAAAACAGAAGTCTTAAGTAAATATTATAGTGACATATTATCTCAATTTTTATCCATTGTCAATTTTGAAAACTAATCCAAAAGTGATTTAAATCATGAAGTTGTTCACTTGGGCATTTACAATACTCCAATACTAAACTTTCCCCTCACACATATGTGCTAGTCATTCCCGACTCTAGGGGGCGGTGCTCATCTCCATTTCAAAGCCGAAGAGCCAGTGTTGTCCAAAGACGTCTCTGTGGTCATGTGGCTGGCATGACCGAAAGCACATGGAATGCTGTTACCTTCCCACCAAAGTTGATCCCTATTTTTCTACTTGCACTTTTACATGCTTTTGAACTGCTAGGTTGGCAGAAGCTGGGACAAGTAACGGGAGCTCACTCCATTATGCGGCACTAGGGATTCAAACCGTCAAATCTCCGACCCTTCTGATCAACAAGCTCAGGATCTTAGCCACTGAGCCATCACATCCCTGTTACTTCGATACTAGACTTTCTTTAAAATGAATCATGTTTGATTGGCTTCATGATCATTGTTATTTTATATTTTATCACTATAACTTTATTGCATCACTTCATTTTGCTTAGGGCTAGGCTCTGACCTCAAGAAAACGAGCAAGAAGGGTAAGAGTTCCTTTGCTTTGGAGAAATACATGTCCAAAAAACAGGAAGAAAACCTGGATATTAGTGTTGACTGGAGTCATAATTATCTTTCTCAGAAACAAAGGGAGAAATTGCTCTGGAATTATGTGCTTTAAGGATGCTGGCAGCAAAAAGAGACACGCTAAATCTGATTGAGTCTACTGTCCAATCCTCCTTGATTTCAGAACAGACTCTACATACACAGTCTTCAACTTACAACAGTTTGTTTAGTGACCAAAGTTACAACAACACTGTAAAAAGTGACATGACTGTTTTTCACATTTATAACTGGTGCAGCATCCCTTAGTCACATAATAAAAATTTGGATGCTTGGCAACTGACTCGTATTTATGAATATTGCAAAGTCCCAGGGTCATGTGATCACCTTTTGCAACCTTCTGACAAGTAAAGTCAGTGAGTAAGACAGATTCACTTAACAACTGTTACTAACTTTAACAGCTGCGGTGATTCACTTAACAATTGTGGCAAGAAAAGTCATAAAATGGGGCAAAATTCACTTAACAAACATCTCACTTAGCAACAGAAATTTTGGGCTCAATTGTGGTTGTAGGTCAAGGACTACCTGTAACCCAATACAAGGTGGGTTGAATTTGCTAAAACAACCCACAAACCTCAATTATTCCGTTCTCCCCTTCATCCTTTTGGAGAGAAGAAAGGAAGACATGGCTAAGACAAGTGGCAGGGAACACTCATGTTAAATAGCTTGTCCCAAGCAATGCCACTGCTTTGAGAAGGCATTCTGATGCCAAAGGTTGGCTTTCATGCTGCTTCTTTTTCTCACCTCACCAAGAAAGGAATTAGAAATCTGAGTGGATACCATTTAGTTGCCCTCCCCAACAAAGCACTGGCCAAACTGAGCTGCCCTGCAACAACTCTTGTTTCTCGCCATCATGTCACTAAAGGATGGTGGGAGAAGTATTAGTTCAATGCACCCAGCAGGTGCCAGGTGAAAATTGCTAAGAAGAATAAAGGTGTGCTTAGAAACACCAGCAACGTTAATCTGCAGTTAGAAGAGGATTATAATGTGAGGAAATGTCTGTCCTTGGGTTCACAGCAAAGTTACGACATTTTTGCTTAGCGCCAGGGTAATCCTGCAAAAAGGGACGACCCGGTGGCCAAGTGGCTAAGACGCTGAGCTTGTCAATCAGAAAGGTCAGCAATTCGGTGGTTCGAATCCCTAATGCCACCTAACGGATTGAGCTCCTGTTATTTGTCCCAGCTTCTGCCAACCTAGCAGTTCAATAGCATGTAAAAATGCAAGTAGAGAGAGAGGAACCACCCTTGGTGGGAAGGTAACAGCGTTCCGTGCACCTTCGGCTTTTAGTCACACCGGCCACATGACCACGGAGACGTCTTCGGACAGCTCTGGCTCTTCAGCTTTGAAATGGAAGTGAGCACCGCCTCCACAGTCAGGACTAGGGGAACCTTTACCTTTACCTTTTAATCCTGCAAAGCTATTCCAGGGACTGAAACAAACCCAGCTTTTCTTACAAGCCCTAAAGTTTGAGCTTGGTCTCCTGCACATTTGTGCCTGATCTTGAAGGCTTGCCAACGGGCTGAGGATCAACCTGGCTCAAATTTCCAAAGGGTTATGCAGGGATGGGAGGAGTAACGTCCAAAGAAGCCCCATTCCTGGGCAGAGAATCCAGCAAGGTTCTTCCTTCCACCCCCCCCCACCCCCCACCCCCGGGAGTTGCATTTCTGGAGCGTGCAAAATAAACGTCATGGATGATGAGGCCCACGCTGCCTCAAACTGACAAGGGTTGTGGAAGCCGCTCTGCCTTGCCGCCCCGCAAGTTTGGCTAATTGACAGCTCACTAAACCGACAACCTGAGGGGATTTTTATTTTTTTTTGCGAGGCAATCAATAGGAAACGTATGTGCGGAGGGGACGCTACCACTTTTCAACGCCCCTCCCTCCCTTGTGGCTACAAAATAGGGACCCCCGGACAGGCCATAGAAAAAAGCAAGAGCCATTGCCACGCCGAATCAAAATTCCTCAAGAGACGCTGCTCCTCGAGCCCCCAGGGGTCACCGCATCAAACAAAGGGCAACCGCTTTTGCGTTGCCCCCCCATGTATGTATGTATGTATGTATGTATGTATGTATGTATGTATGTTAGGAGCTGTATTACATGTTAGGCAGATGTTTTAGCCACTAAGCCACCAGGTTGTCTTCCTGATCAGCTGAGACAGGAGGATAAGTATATGCTTGTGTCACAAAGAGAACCTGGTGGCTTAAGTGGCTAAAACATCTGCCTAACTTGTAATACAGCCCCAGTTCAAATCCCAGTAAGGGTATGGCTAGCTGATGAGAGCTAAAAAACTCGAAATAGATCTATCCTAGTCTCCCTGATTTATTTATTGATCAGCTCAAAAACCTAACACACATATAAAAAAAGTACACAACGGAATTAAATAGCTTTCTGTCTAGATGGTCTCTGGTGATGAGCCGAAAGGCAGAAAAGGAAAGCAGTAGGCTTCCTCCCTTAATTGGGGCTTAACAGGGTGTTGTGACACACACACATACACACACACATATACACACATACTTGTGTCACAACACCCTGGTAAGCCCCAATTAAGGGAGGAAGCCTACTGCTCCCTTAACAAAACCCCAGTAAGGGTATGGCTAGCTGATGAGAGCTAAATAGCTCGAAATAGATCTATTCTAGTCTCCCTGATTTATTTATTGATCAGCTCAAAAACCTAACACACACACACATCCGCCTTTTTAGCCCCCTTTTCTCTCGCTCTTTCTCTCTCCCAAGCGCGGGCGAATGAGCTACGCGCGCGACGCTGCAAGCTTTTCTCGCCGGCCCCTTTTCCAAGCCTGTGCAACTCCCCGCAAGTGAAACTTTTTTTTCCCCCAGAGGGTGGGATCGGCTCCCCCCCCCAACGCACACTTCCTTCTCTTCCCCCCCCCCCCCCCCCCGCCAGAAGGCAGGCACCCAACCCACCCCAACCCACCCAACCCACCCCGAAGCCCCCCCCCACCCCCCAATACACGCACTGCCTTTCAAACCACCAGCAGGCAACCTTTGCTCTCGCGGGCAGGATTTACGCCTCAGCGGCAGGCAGGCAGGCAGGCCCCTCCCTCCAGGAACGCAACCCCCCCCCTCCCCAGGCCCGCCGGTGCCAGCGCCGAAGGAAAAAAAAAAAGCCTTGGAGGAAGCCAACTAAGGCTCCACACGGAGCACAATGGGGATCCCGTGGGGTCCCGGAGGGCTGGGATGCTTCGAGTCACGCACCAAATAACGGTTGTGTTTTCGGGAGTCGGGTGGGTGGGTAGGTTAAGAGCGCGAGGTTGTTGCTCGGCCCGCTTTGGACACGCGAGGGACGCGCACGAGCTTCCTCCACACAATACCTCCGCTCCTCCGCCTCGACCCTCCTTTGCATTCCTCAACGCGGATCTCAGCCCCTCCCCAACCCGAAGGAAGAGCAGCCCCGTGGGCCTCGGGGGGGGGGGGGCAGCCGGGACCCTCGCTTTCTTCCCTCACGCCCCCCCCCTCCTCCCCGCGCGTCTTATCATCGCCGCTTTCTCAGGCGGCAAACCCACCCACCGCCACCGGCTCGTTTCCCACTTTCCCAATGAAGCCTCCGGGCCGCCCGTTGGGGAGGGTTGGGTGACCGTGGGGGCAGCGGCATCTCGGGCAGCCGCGTCCAGACATCGCGGCCGTCCTCCTCCGACTTTCTCCCACCCGTTGCTTTCGGCAAATCAAAGCCAAGCCCTCTCCCTGGTTCCCCTGGGAAATGCCCCAAAAGCTTCTGGTCCCGTCCCACGGAGGGGGCCTCCCCGTCCGAGCGGCCGCGCATCCCCGCATCGGCCGGCCTCCGATCTGGCGTCCCGTTCCTAACCCAGCCCCCGTTCCTCGTCCCCGCGGGGGCCCCCCTGACAGCGCCTTCCGCTGCCACTCACCTACTCATCCCTGCCTGTCCTTAGCGGAACCCGGCGCAGCCACCTGGTCCGCGTGGCCGGGGCGCTTCAGCTGAGGGGCCGGGCGCTGAGGCGCTGTGGGCGGCCGCGGGACTCTGCATCCTCTTTGCCACCCGGTTGGGACGACGCAGCACTCGAGCCGAGCCGGGATTGCTGCTCCTTCGGCCAGTCAAGCGAGCAGTTCCAGGCTGCGCGCCGCCCCTCGCTTCCCTCCGCCCCGGATCCTCCCCCTGTCTCCAGCACCCTGCCCACGTCCCTCCCCTTCCCTCCGGCTCGGCTCTCGGCTCCTCTTTTCTGCCGCGTTGACCTTCCCCCCCTTCTACGATCTGTAAGCCTTTGCACCGGCCCTGCTCCCTGGAGGCGCCAGTTCATCTCCTCCCGGTTCCAGGCGAAGTGATGGGTTCTTTATGTGCGTGTGTGAGAGAGAGACAGACGTTTTTTGCATATGTGTGTGTTAGGTTTCTGAGCTGATCAATAAATAAATCAGGGAGACTAGGATAGATCTATTTCGAGCTATTTAGCTCTCACCAGCTAGCCATATCCTCACTGGGATTCGAACCAGGGAAGTATTACATGTGAGGCAGTTGTAATTGCCTCTAGACCAGAGGTTCCCAAACTTGGCAACTTGGGAGTTGAAGTCCACAAGTCTTAAAGTTGCCAAGTTTGGGAACCTCTGCTCTAGACCAACTGGTTCTATCCTGATCAGCTGAGACAGGAGGATAAGTATACGCTTATGTCACAATACCCTGGTAAGCCCCAATTAAGGGAGGAAGCATACTGCTTTCCTTTTCTGCCTTTCAGCTCATCACCAGAGACCATCTAGATTCTAGACAGAAAGCTACGTGATCTTTCCTATTTTCATTTATTCACTATTTCAATATGCACTTCTAACATCAATCATGATCAAAGCATCAATGTCTATGCATATTTAATATTTTCCCAACCATTCAATCCTAATGATTCTGCTATTAATACTCTTTGTTTTCATTGAAATGTGCTTTCTTTCTTTCTTTCTTTCTTTCTTTCTTTCTTTCTTTCTTTCTTTCTTTCTTTCTTTCTTTCTTTCTCTCTCTCTCTCTCTCTCTCTCTCTCTCTCTCTCTCTCTCTCTCTCTCTCTCTCTCTCCCTCCCTCCCTCCCTCCCTCCCTCCCTCCCTCTCTCTCTCTCTCTCTCCAAGCCTCCCACACCTGACTAATGAAGGCCGGAGGGCCGCAAAGGGAATGCTAGTTTCTCCCAAGGAGTCGTGAGAGTGGGAAATAATGCACGCTTTTGAATCCACCATCAGGATTATTTCAGGGGATGCAGAAGCAATGCCCAAAAAAAAGTCCTTCAAAAGTTTTGGCTATTTTGAGTCAGGGCTTTAAAAGCAGAAAGAACACCACCACCATCCCACAAACCACGAATTGCTGTCAGCTGCTTTTGGTATGGGAAAGGCTTGTTGTGATCCACGGAAAAGGGCATTTTCTTGCAGGATGCTGCCTTTCATTCTTTCAACTATGCTCATCTCCATTTGGGAACCAAGAAAGAACTTAAGGACTCTTCTTGTCCTTAAATTTCCATTTCCAGTTTAGGGGGTGGAGGTGGTTTACATCAGGGGTCACCAACAACCTTACTGACCTCAAAGACCCCTAAATTCATAATTTTAAATCTCGCGGGCCACTAATATGATTTTTTTTTAAAAAAAAGATAAATAGTATTTAGTGCAATATTAAAAATGCAAATAATTTTTTGGGCGGACCACCAAAATGTTCTTGCGGACCACTGGTTGGCGACCACTGGTTTAAGTTATATTTAGGCAGTTAGTAAGAAATTACCACCACGCTCCTTCAGATTGGAGATACAGACTGACATACTGTGACTACAGCCCTGACATGCTCTTTTTTTAGGTGTGCATCAGTGGTGGGTTTCAAATTTTTTTAGAACCTACTCTCTAGGTGTGGTCTATTTTGTGGGCGTGGCTTGGCAGTCATGTGACAGGGAGTGGCCAACTTGTAAAATGTGGTGAAACTCATTTAACAACGCTCTTGCTTAGCAACTAAAATGTTGGGCTCAATTGTGATGATAAATTCTCTTCCTTCCTTCCTTCCTTCCTTCCTTCCTTCCTTCCTTCCTTCCTTCCTTCCTTCCTTTCTTCCTTTCCTTTCCTTTCCTTTCCTTTCTTACTTTCTGCCTTCCTTTCCTTTCCGTCCCATTGGGTTACCGGCAGTGGCAGGCCAGACTTACTTCTGGTTCCGCCGGTGGAACCCCCTCTCACCGGCTCTGTAAATTTCACCATCTGGCTCTTGCGAGTAGGTGCGAGCCTGCAGAAACCCACCACTGATGTGCATACTGTAAATCTCTCACTTAAACAAGACGATTTCAATAAATATATTCTGAGTTGACATACACAGTCAAGATGATGGATTCCTTTTGACTGCAGAAACAGCCCTAGAGTCAAGGCTGCTTTCCTTTTTGCATCTTGTAGCTCTGCCCTACAGATCTTGCTCTTCCTTTACTCATGGCCCCCTTCTGAGCCTTATTACTATCTGTGACCTCAGCATAGACAATGTAATTTATGGTAAATTAGTAATTTTCAATGTTTTATGCTGCTGAAATTAGCACAGACAATGAGATGTGAGGATTATAGCAAAATTATCGTAGGCCTGGCAGTTAAATATGGGTAGCCTCCTTTGAAAATTACGGTGGTCCCCTAGAAATATATATTTTATTGTACTTATTTGGTTTGTCAAACATGCACAAGATAACAGGTATAATCATGAACATGAAACGAAGGAAATGCAAACAAATAAATGGGGACAGTAGGACAGGGATAGTGGGCACTTATGCACGACCCCTTTATGGATCTCTTAGGAATGGGGTGAGCTTAAGGTAACCAGATTTTAACACTGGTAAAGCAGGACACCATTGACCGGTGTGTGTGTGTGTGTGTGTTTGATTAAAAATTTGGTCTATGAAATAAATAAATAAATTACTTTGTTAGGAGCTGACTTCGTCCCGGAGCGCCTCCAACCATCTTGCCGTGCCGCGGAAGACCGCTGGAGCATTCTGAGCGGCGCAGCTGACTCTACGGCTCTTTGAAGCACCATGCGGCTTCTGATGACTCTCTGAGGCTCTTTGAAGCGCCCGAGGCCTGCCGAGAAGGGCGCACACGTGGTGCAAAGGCATCAAACACCGCGTGAAGATCTTTGAGCGCCCGTCCCATCTGGCTCGTCAGAGCCTCAGAGGCATCAGAGCGCACCTTCCCTCAAAGGCAACGATTGGGCCGTTTAGCGGCCAGCGGCAGAGATCACTTCAGGGCCTGCTTAGGGTGCCATTGTGAGGGTTCGACCAAAAATCGGGATTTTTTAAAAACACCGCGGGACGCGGGACAAATTGTTCAAAAGCAGGACTGTCCCGCCAAAAGCAGGACGTCTGGTCACCTTAGGTGAGCTCCACAGTAGACAGTTTGAGGTTGAAGCTGTGAGGGTTTGAGGATGTAACAACGGAGTCAGGTAGAGCATTCCAGGCGTTGACCACTCTGTTGCTGAAGTCGTATTTTCTGCAATCGAGTTTGGAGCAGTTTAACTTGAGTTTGTATCTATTGTTTGCTCACGTATTGAGGTTGAAGCTGAAGTAGTCATTGACAGGTAGGACATTGTAAAGACAATTTTGTGTAGTATGCTTAGGTCAGACTGTAGGTAGCATAGTTCCAAATTGTCCAAACCCAAAATTTCGAGCCTAGTGGCATAAGGGATTCCTTTGTGAGCAGAGGAGTGGAGGATTCTTTTAGTGAAATACCTCTGGACCCACTCACTCATATTAATGTCCGATATACAGTGTGGATTCCAGGCAGACAAGCTGTATTCAAGAATTGGTCTGGCAAAGGTCTGGCATAGGCCTCTGGGGAACCAAAGAGCTCACCCTGAGAAACATTGATAAAGACTATTAATGAAACTGTGTATCATCAAGAATATGGGGTGGTTTTTTTTATTTAACGTTTTTTTAAGCCTCTTCTTCAGGACAGCCCATGACCAAGACAGCTTATTTATGGACTAACCAAGCTATTCAAGAGGGGTCAAAGCTACAGGGCTAAAGGAGATCTCATATTTACTCAGGTAGTTAGTGAGTGTTAAAGGGCTTCTGTACTCTCTTCAATAATATCCCAGGCATTGGGCATCCAGAAGGGAGCCAGGCCAACTCTCATCACAGACAATACCCGATCAAGTGGAATGGAGGGTAAGGAAGGAATGGAGGAATGGGGGTCCTTTCTCCTTCCTTTACATCAAGCGAAATTCCTTGCCACGGATGGCATTTAGCAGAGCATCTGCTGGGGCAGATGAAAAGGCCTCTATTAAATATCCCCGGTGGAATAGAACATCGGAATATAAAATTATACCTCACTTGTTGAAATTATTTATTTATTTTATTTTATTTTTTATTTTAATTCGATTTATATCCCGCCCTTCTCCACGAGGGACCCAGGGCGGCGGAAATTAATTGCAGTATTACCTTTGGCTCTGTTTTGTTCTGCTAAATTCCCAGGGTAGCCAGGGATGGGATAGCCTTGTTCCAACCCTGTGGTTTTAAATGTTCATTTTGTAAAATGCCTTTCAACAGAAATTTTACCCCCCAAAAAATAGGTGCCACGATTCCCTAACAAACTTTAAGCCCACTTGCAGTATTCCGGATGAAACAAAACACACACACACACACACACACACACAAATGGCATTTGCATCATTTTTATTTTATTTTATTTTATTAGAGTGCTGATTATCATGTAATATATCAACTAGGCTTGCTTAAACATACAGTACCGGTACTTAACTGATGCCTGTTTAAGCTTGTGCGATTTCCTTTCTCTTTTCCCAATTCCCGTTCCCCTCCCCCATTGCTGGCTATAGCTTGCACTGCACACACACAACCCACATGCTTGGGATTGGATGAATAAGGATTGGAAAAGTAACCTCTGAAACACAGCAAATCCCTCTTTTAACCATCCTTCACAGCAATACAAGAAGTGGGTATCTGCTGATCCCTCAAGGGAATATTTAAAAGAAAAACTGGTTTCATTTAGCATGGCCACCAATTGTTTTAAAAATAGATAGGATTAAAGAAGGCACTGGACTAAATATTTCTACTGTGCTATCCCAGAAAAGAGCAATTTAAAAATGGATAGCACTTAGACTGAAACAACACTTTTGACTTCAGCCGTGTTTATTGTGAATTGTCCACACAATGCTCATGACAATCATGGGTGGTGTAGTTTTACGGAAACCATCTTCACATCCATGGAAGGACACCAGTAAAGATTGCAATGTGCTGCGGCGGTCAAAATTAGAAGCAGCTTTGCCTCTGGCCTCAATGGATGAAGGATAAGACTTCATATTTATGGGTTGTCTCCATAGAAACCGGAGCGGATCCCCAGAAGGAGAGGCTGGGGAGAGAGCATAGAAGGATTATGCCAAGGGGGAAATCATCTGAATAACTATATAATAGCAGCAAGGAACAAAATATTGCAAAACTGGAAGGTGTCTGTGAAGCTGCGCAGGTGACGATAAGGAAGAAGATGGACTGGTTTCATGAGCAGTTGCAAAACAACTATACCAATATCAAACAATTTGCAAATAGTTGTGATTGGGCCAGTGGTGGGTTTCTGCAGGCTCGCACCTACTCGCAAGAGCCGGTTGGTGAAATTTAGAGAACCGGTGAGAGGGGGTTCCACCGGCGTACCTGGAAGTAAATCTGGCCCGCCGCTGCCAATGACCCAACGGGAAGGAAAGGAAAGGAAAGGAAGGAAGGAAGGAAGGAAGGAAAGAAAGAAAGAAAGAGAAAGAAAGAGAATTTATCATCACAATTGAGTCCAAAATTTTGGTTGCTAAGCAAGAGCGTTGTTAAATGAGTTTCACCACATTTTAAAAGGTGGCCACTCCCACCCTGTCACATGACTGCCAAGCCATGCCCACAAAATAGGCCACACCTACAGAGTAGGTTCTAAAATTTTTGAAACCCACCACTGGATTGGGCCCTTCGTCAAGAAAGGGTCTTCCTAATCTTGAGAGTCCATTAATAATCAAGGGTTATTAATTTCCATTAATGATCAGAAACTACAGGAGTTGTACATCTTACAAAGCAGCCATAGAACAGAGCAATTGTAGTGATGTCCTGAAGGACTGTTTCTAATTCATGGTCTTGCCAGGAGATTTCTGACCTCTAGCTGCATAATAAAGATTTTTAGTTTAGTTTTTTAAAATTATTATTATTATTTTACAGTTTTGATTATTGTTTTATTGACATCCATCTTAAGAAACGGGCATGGTGGCTCAGTGGCTAAGATGCTGAGCTTGCCGATCAGAAAGATTGGCACTTCGGCACTTCGAATCCCTAGCACCACGTAATGGAGTGAGCTCCCATCACTTGTCCCAGCAGCTGCCAGTTCGAAAGCATGTAGAAAATGCAAGTAGAAAAATAGGAACCGCCTCTGGTGGGAAGGTAACAGTGTTCCGTGCACCTTCAATGTTTAGTCATGGCGGCCACATGACCACGGAGACATCTTTGGACAGCGCTGGCTCTTTGGCTCTGATACGGAGATGAGCACCGCCCCCTAGAGTCAGGAACGACTAGCACATATGTGCAAGGGGAACCTTTACCTTTACCTATCTTAAGAAGCACAATTCTAACTGGCTCAGAACAGTGGGGAAAAAAAGGCAACCAAAATGCAGGAGAGCACAAGCCAAACTGGGTCCCTCAGCCATTCCTCTAATGCAGGGATTCCCAAACTTGGCAACTTTAAGACTTGTGGACTTCAACTCCCAGAATTCTCCAGCCAGCTATGCTGGCTGGAGAATTCTGGGAGTTGAAGTCCACAAGTCTTAAAGTTGCCAAGTTTGGGAACCCCTGCATCTAATGCAGCTAACCCCACCGTCTTCAGGCTCCCATCTCACTCTACCCCCAGCCCTTCACCCCACAGCCCAAATGTTCCCCATTTTATCTGCATCTTAGCAAACTTTGGCTAGAGGTTTAACAAAGGCACAGCCTACAGCATGTCTAAAATAGTCTGGAAGTGGAAGATGGGGAATTACTGGCAAGAGGACAAAGTACAAAAGCAGGATATCCCAGAAAGAACTCATAAAGAAGCAGAGGTTTGCATAGTCACTTTTATGATCTGTTGAAATCCTCTCCCAAACAATCAAAACATGAATCATCACTCAACTGTTATGCATTGAATCAAAACTTTGGTGCTTCTTCCCATAAAAAGAATTATGGGAATGTTGAACTGGCTCTTGGCAGCTGGTGGTCTGAGCTCCCAGGATATGGGATACTACAGATCTAAAAGTTGATGAAATAAAAGACAATGCATTGTGTCTCTATCTCTATGTCTATGTCTATATCTATCTATCTCTCTCTCTATCTCTATCTCTATCTCTATCCATCCATCCATCCATCCATCCATCCATCCATCCATCCATCTATCTATCTATCTATCTATCTATTATCTAGCTATTTTTGTTATTTACATATAAGTCGACCATCCTGGCATTTTATCCACCATAGAAATCAAAGTGAAAGATAAATAACATGTACTGTATATTACTTACACAGTACTAGTCTTATACAATTATCTTTGACCAACATATTCATTCTACTGTGTTTCCCTGAAAATAAGACAGGGTCTTATTTTCTTTTGATCCCCGAAATAAGCACTTGGCCTTATTTTCGGGGAGGTCGTATTCTTTTTGAGGTACAGGAGGCAGAGAGCCTCATGGCGGCTGCTGTGTTGCAATATTTTAGGGAAGGGCTTATTTTGGAGGGAGGGCATATTTTAGCCCATGCATTCAAAAGCCCAATTGGGCTTATTATCCAGGGAGGTCTTATTTTCAGGGAAACAGGGTAATACATATATAAATGTCTCATTTCAGATCTACTTAGCCTAATTTTTTCGTGTTCCGACTCCCACCTTGTGTTTCCAGCCATTGATAGGTATCTTGAATTCAGCAGGAGTCCCAGAAGGGCCTTGGATTTCTCATCCTGGACTCCTAAATGACTGCAAAGCTTTCTCCTCCCCCTGATCTGCTTCCAAAGCAAAACAATGGTTAAAACACTTCTCCAGGTTAATTACTCTCTACTGGATCAGGGATAGACACCATCAGCAGAAATCTGGCTGACACCTTCCTGTTAAAGAGTACCCATCGGTTGATCCCATGGGGAAGCTGACATTCCTCTAAGCTCATTAGTGGTTTAACGGCAAAATTATGACAATCTTAGATCCAGGGTTTTAAAAAATATGGCATTTTTTTTTCCTTTCTAGAGAAAGTAAAACATATGTAAAATGATTCTCTTCCCCTCGCTACCAGTTCTTTTTCTGCATGTTGATTTACCTGAGATTGTCCCATCAACAACTTAAATTACACTTCTGCAAGCAGTGGGTAGTTATAGTTATACAGAAAGAGCAGCTTTGCTCCTTAGCGGGGAGGAAAACCATGACGAAGCTGCTGTGCAAAATGAGGGCGCCGTTGTCAGGAATCATATTTTTCCTTGCTTGTACAGCATCAGGAACAAGTATGGGTCTCTTTTCTCCATATAGAGGGCACCGAATCGGTGACAACAAGGGCTTGGAAGAGGATGACCTATCATTTTGATTCTCACAGCCTCTGACTCCTCTGTTCGAACTGCAAACATTAGTGCTTTTAGCTCAGGGGGTTCCTAACATGTTGGTCAAAGACCGGTCACACTTAACACTCATTTCTGCTAATTGATGGGCCTATTAAGACCTGCTTTATAGCTGTGCAGCTATTCAGAGAAAGGCCTTGAGTCACTGCTTATAGTTTACCAAAAAAGAAAAAAGCAAAAAGCATTGAGCTCAGTACACTGAAGTGAGAGTCAGAAGCCGTATTCTAAATGCACCAAAAGGATTTGTCCCAGAGGATTTTAAACAATCTGCGTCCTGCCAAAGAGATTGCGATCACCATCATGTTCCACCATAGTCTTTTAAGAGGAATCAGGAATTCTCTGTTAGAAGAACGGGACATGCTCAAATCTGTCCATTCCACTCTGGACTTCTTTCTTCATGGAGATTCAGTGGGCACTCTACACCTCACAGTCTGAGTAAGCATATAATAGCCTACTTCCCCAACAAGCTCCCTGATTTTTGCTGACCCAAGATCCTCCTCTACACCAGTGGTGGGTGTTGAGTCTTCGACTTGCGACCGGTCCCGACTTACGACCGGCCGCAGGTCTTCCACTCTTCTCCCTAGGACCATGGCAACAGACAGTAACTATTCTCTAACTGCCAGCCGCGCCTGATTGGCTCAGACGCGGCTGGTGGGAATTAGGTCTGGGAGAGCCCTGATTGGTTCCCCAGTTGACAGCTCGCGTATAAGTAGCTGTCAAACGGGGAAGCCCCTGTCTACCGCATTTTGTCCGCCTGTAAATATTCTCTGCTGTTCTTGCTTGTCTTGCAAATAAACGCATTCTTCTTTGACTAGCCTGTGTCCGGATTCCCTCTCTACCTCAGAACTTAACAGTGGATTGCAGACAATATGCCCTTGTATGGGTGTACCAGAGCCTGCCCAGAGCCTGCCTAGATACTTATTTATTTTATTTATTTATTTAAATGTATATCCCGCCCTTCTCCACAGAGGACCCAGGGCGGCGCACAGGAAATTTAAAAAGCATACAAAATACAAGAAATATAATTTTAAAAACTATTAAATAATCCTATCCTGCGCTAAAACCAAATTTTAAAACCCAATTTAAAACTACCTAAAAGTCCCTATGGGAAGTTAGGCTAGGCCGGCTTGTTGAAACAAATATGTCTTAAGACATTGGCGGAAGAGGCGGAGGTCGGTGATGGTACGTTCTGGTACAATGCTCTGGAGGGCCCACCCACCCACCCTTGCTCCTTACCGTGTTTTAAAGCTGTCTGTGCTTCTACGCCCACGCATGGCACATACAGCACCTGCGCAACACTCTGCTGAGCAGCTGGAGCGTCATGGAGGCTTGCTGAAGCATTGTTTGCAGCCAGAATGCATGTGTGTGCCCTGCACGTGCATGTGGGCAATGCCGGGCCATTCCAACCGGTACGGATCCGGAACCCACCTCTGCTCTACACCCATTCTTGCTGAAAAATTGTATTAACATTTTCCCAATATTTTGAGATAGGCAACAGACCAAAACTGCATTGTAAATCCTAGCTATATACGAGACCGCTTCCTGCCCCATACATCCCTTCGTCCGCTCCGCTCCCACAGAGAGGGTCTTCTCCGGGTACTGTCGGCCAGGCAATGCCGGTTGGCGATGCCCAGGGGAAGGGCCTTCTCTGTGGCGGGCCCAGCCCTCTGGAATGACCTACCCCCCGACCTACGCACCACCTCGGACCTCCGCCTCTTCCGCCAGCGTCTCAAGACGTATTTATTCCAACAAGCCGGCCTAGCATAGCCCCCCGTTTCTGACTTTTATCCATATAAATTTTAATTCTCAGGGTTTTAAAAGGGTTTTTTGGCACGGGATTTAATTTAATAGTTTTTTAATAATGTATTTTGTCATTTTGTATGGTTTTTAATATTGCCTGTGCGCTGCCCTGGGTCCTAACAAGGAGAAGGGTGGGGTATAAATTTGAAAAATAAAAAAATAATTAATAAAGCAAGCCGAATTTCTGGTTTAAAAATAAATTTTGAAAAAATTCAGGCCCCAGAAACTCTTAGGATTTATCCATTGTAGTTCTTAATCTCATCTATCCAAATATAACTACTTTGGACACAAAGCACTGTTATTCCACCAGACTTCATATAGAGAGAGCCATTTTGATCTAGTGGTTAAGAGCACCAGGGTATAAACAGGGAAGGTGTGAGTTCTAATCCTACTGCAGCCATGGATGAACGCCAGCCATATGGCCTGGGGCCAGTCCCTTTCTCAAACCAACTCACCTCACAGGGTTGTTGTTATGGGAAAAAGAGCAGGAAGTAGGAGTATTAGAAATGTTCAACGCCTTAAGTTGTTTATAAAAAATAATAAGGGCAGGAGATGGATGGATGGATGGACAGACAGACACGTAGGTAGTTAGGAAGGTAGACAGACAGATGGACAGACATGTCAGTAGGTAGGTACAGTAGATAGATAGATAGATAGATAGATAGATAGATAGATAGATAGATAGATAGATAGATAGATAGATAGATAGATAGATAGATAGATAGATAGATAGATAGATAGATAGATAGATAGATTCCTGTTTGACACCTCCAGTCCTGATTCAACATGTGCTACTACCTTTTCCCAGCTACTCTGTTCTACAGACCGCAGTGACGTTTGGTAATCATAAAGCACTTAGCCCTGCCAAAGCATTCTACTTATTTTCATAAATTAGATATTCCACTGTCCAGATGCTTGCAATTTAGGAGACTAGATTGGGTTCCTTGCAATTTAATTCGCAGATCACGCTACATCCTTATGTTATGAGGCACAGTTGACAGAGTTTGCATGTTTTCCCCAAGCCCAAAATGCATAGATTGACCTTCTTAGCATAGGGCAATGTGGGAATCCAACCTGTCATCATTACCTTTCTGCAGGTTTGATTATTATTTAGGTGTAGGAGGGGAAGAGGAGAAGATGAAACTCAAAGCGGTTCAGATGCGCCCGTCATGGAATCCTGGGACTCAAGAGTTCAGGGGAGCAGCTTTGGGATTGGTAACAGATGCCACTGTCAAGGTCCTTTGGAAGAATCCAAGAGCCTTCCATGTCTGTACATCAGGAATGCTCAGGTTGATCTATTAACAGATTTAATCACCTAGTTAACTTACAAGGTACCTCTAGATAATCGATACCAGATTTTAAACATTTGTTTTCATTAACAAGCATTTGCAAAAAGAAAGGGATTGTAGCAGTGGTGGGTTTCAATTTTTTTTAGAACCTACTCTGTAGGTGTGGCCTATTTTGTGGGCGTGGCTTGGCAGTCATGTGACAGGGTGAGAGTGGCCAACTTGTAAAATGTGGTGAAACTCATTTAACAACGCTCTTGCTTAGCAACCACAATTTTGGGCTCAATTGTGATGATAAATTCTTTCTTTCTTTCTTTCTTTCTTTCTTTCTTTCTTTCTTTCTTTCTTTCTTTCTTTCCTTCTTTCTTTCTTTCCTTTCTTTCCTTTCTTTCCTTTCTTACTTTCTGCCTTCCTTTCCTTTCCTTCCTATTGGGTTACCGGCAGTGGCAGGTCAGACTTACTTCTGGGTCCGCCGGTGGAACCCCCTCTCACCGGCTCTCTAAATTTCACCATCCGGTTCTTGCGAGTAGGTGCGAGCTTGCAGAAACCCACCACTGGATTGTAGGTACCAATTCTATGAAACATCTTGTTTCCTCCCCATAGGACAAGTTCTGTTTTAGAACTATTGTCCACCCAGACTGCCTTCGCTATTATTAATAGTAGTAGTAGCAGCAGCAGCAGTAGGTTAAATAGGTGGTTAGTAAGGCCATGCCTGCTTAAAAGATAGTTCAGAAGAAATGCTTTGGGTGTCATTTATATGTAAATCAAGAGTGGCTCAGTGGCTAAGATGCTGAACTTGTCGATCAAAAATGTTAACAAAACATGAGAAAGAATTGATTAGAATTATGATTATAATGGGTAGGATTGTAATAGCAAGATATTGGAAAATAGAGGTAAATATTAAAATAGAAGAATGGTTCTGTGAAATGTGAAAATTAGCCTTAAATGATAAAATGACGTGTGATATTAAATTCAGAGAGGGGGTTTATAAAAAAGATATCTTTTGGAAGACTTGGAAGCCATTTGTGGACTATGCACTTGGAACTTTGGATGCCTTGACGCCTGTACCTAGAGAACGTGGATTTTGGAGATCTTAAAGATAACAGAAGACACTTGAAACCAACTCTTCCTTTTGTTTTGTATAGCACTGGGTGAAATATTGTAAAATATTTAAAAAAAAAAAATGTCGGCAGTTCGGCAGTTCAAATCCCTAGTGTCACGTAATGGAGTGAGCTCCCGTTACTTGTCCCAGCTTCTGCCAACCTAGCAGTTCAAAAGCACATAAAAATGCAAGTAGAAAAATAGGAACCACCTTTGGTGGGAAGGTAACAGCGTTCCGTGCGCCTTCGGCATTTAGTCATGCCGGCCACATGACCACGGAGGCGTCTTTGGACAATGCTGGCTCTTCAGCTTTGAAACGGAGATGAGCACTGCCCCCTAGAGTTGGGAATGACTACAACATATGTGCGAGGGGAACATTTACATTTGTAAATATAGCACCTCTTTGCTGTTCATTATTATTTTTATTTTTTATTTTTCGAATTTATACCCCGCCCTTCTCCTTGTTAGGACTCAGGGTGGTGCACAGGCATTATTAAAAACCATTACAAAACAATATATACTATTAAAAACATATTAAATTAAATTAAAACCCGTGCTAAAAACCCTTTAAAAACCCTAAAAAATTAAAATTTATAAATATAATCAGAAACGGGGGGCTACGCTAGGCCGGCTTGTTGGAATAGGTACGTCTTAAGGCGTTGGCGGAAGAGGCGGAGGTCCGAGGTAGTACGAAGGTCGGGGGGTAGGTCGTTCCAGAGGGCCGGGCCCACCACAGAGAAGGCCCTTCCCCTGGGTGTCGCCAACCGGCATTGCCCGGCCGATAGTACCCGGAGAAGGCCCTCTCTGTGGGAGCGGAGCGGAAGAAGGGATTATAGCAATTTGATTTTTCTCAGCTTATGCCCAAGTTTAAAAGAGAGAGGTGGGGGAGGGGGATTGCTGCTTTAAGAATTCCACAGTCTTTGACAAATAGATTCCTTAAAGCAACATTACCTTTTTCAAGCTTTGTAGGTTTTATGTTAATTATCCAAGACTTCCTCGTCTTTTCACATCAAATTAGTGGTCAGACATCTAGTTTGCAAACTGTCGCTTTAAGAAAACAAATAAAGGTGATAACTTGCTCATGTTGCCTGCAAGACAAATAGATCTGTCCAGGCTGAATTGGTTATCTTTAGAGTTATATGTGATTTCCAAAAAAAAAAAAACGCCTTTGGGGGATAGATGTAGATAGGTCACAGCAAATGTCTAATTTTCCAGATGCTCCAAAAGGAAAAAGAAAGGATGGGGAGGGGAAACTCCTTTAGGGTCCAGATATTAGGACTCCCCAATCTTCAGTAGCTCAAGCCAGCATGGCCAGTAATGATGGGTGCTGGGAGCTGTAGATAACCAACATTTGGAGGGCCACCAACCTTCTGCACCTTCTTAAACAGCCCAGTTTGGCGATACATTGCACCACCAAATACATGCTTAAGAGAGGGCCAATCAGTTTGGGCACTAATACAAAAATCACAATAGAACGCTGTGTGATGGAGAAAGGATGATTTGGAAGGGAAACACACTCGTGAGTTAAAATAGTTTACAATCGAAATAGGAAAATTAAAGGTATAGGTGGTACCTTGCTCAATAGTAGCAACTGTGAGAGGGATCTTGGAATCCTAGTGGACAACCATTTAAATATGAGCCAGCAGTGTGCAGCAGCTGCCAAAAAAGCCAACACAGTTCTAGGCTGCATAAACAGAGGGATAGAATCAAGATCACGTGAAGTGTTAATGCCACTGTAGAGTGCCTTGATAAGGCCACACTTGGAATACTGCATACATTTTTGGTCGCCACGATGTAGAAAAGACGTGGAGACTCTGGAAAGAGTGCAGAGAAGAGCAACAAAGATGATTAGGGGACTGGAGGCTAAAACATATGAAGAACGGTTGCAGGAGCTGGATATGTCTAGTTTGATGAAGAGAAGGACCAGGGGAGACATGATAGCAGTGTTCTGATATCTCAGAGGGTGCCACAAAGAAGAGGGAGTCAAACTATTCTCCAAGGCACCTGGGAGCAGGACAAGAAGCAATGGGTGGAAACTAATCAAGGAGAGAAGCAATTTAGAACTAAGGAGAAATTTCCTGACAGTTAGAACAATTAACCTCTGGAACAGCTTGCCTCCAGAAGTTGTGAATGCCCCAACCCTCGAAGTCTTTAAGAAGATGTTAGATAGCCATTTGTCTGAAATGGTATAAAGTTCCTGCCCACGCAGGGGGTTGGACTAGAAGACCTACAAGGTCCCTTCCAACTCTGCTATTGTATTGTATTGTAAAACCCACATGTTTTATTCCTGCTTTGTCATACTAATCAGCATAACAGGGCCTGAAGAGAAAGTTCCCGTTTTTAAAAACTGAGCAAGCATCTCGGAGACAGCTTGGTCTTTCATTCTGGAATTCTGTCCGAAAGCAAAGATGAAAAGGAGTCATTTCTGTACTAGCTGGGATGATATTCTATTGCTGTTGCCCCTACCGCAGCCTCCGTAGGTACGATGCTGTGGAATGCCATTTGGGGCTTAATGCATGGGAATAAATCCTGAAGGGCCGAAGGATTATCCCTGCAGGAACATGTTATGAAAGCAAATCCATTTTCCTCAGTCTCAGCTTCACGTTCCCTCCCATACCTTCCACATCATTTAGCAGTTTAAAAAAAAAATCCATCTAGAGAGAGGCAAGGAAGTTGGAGCAAGCCTATGGGACTCTAAAAAAGGAAAGAATGGAAGAAGAGTTGGTTGGTTGGGGAAAGCCTACTTAACCTGGCCTCCATTCACATTTGATTGGCTACATTTATTTCCTTGTTTTTGACAGCATCAGCAATAGTTAACATATGGGCCTGATGAAGCTGAGCTCCTGCTTCAAAGACTTTGAAATTAAAGTACTGGTTCTAACTATGTGAAGGGGAGACCCTTCACCCTTTTTAAAGCACATTTTTGATATTCTTCTACGTTTCACAGGCAAAGAAGTTCATGTTACCTTTCTCTCTAAATCAAATGAAACTCAGCTGTCATTCCGATGAAAATCGACAACAAGCTCAACTTTTGTCCTTGATTAAAGCCAAGTTGATACGATGTCCAACCTTCAGAAGATGCTTAAAGGATGCGAGCACATTCATCGATGGTGCATCCTGTAAAATGCAACATTACAATTGCAAGAAAAAATAATTTAGTTTTAGTTTTATTTGATTTATATCCCGCCCTTCTCCAAAAGGACCCAGGGCGGCGCACAGGAATTTAAAATAACATACAAAATAATACAAAAATACAAAAAAATAAAAAAACCTATTAAATACCAAGTTCTGCGCTAAAACCAATTAAAATCCCCAATTAAAACTATCTATACTAGTCACAGCGGAGGTTATGTTAGGCCGGCTTGATGAAAGAGATGTGTTTTTAAACACTGGTGGAAGAGGCGGAGGTCAGTGATGGTACGGAGTTCAGGGGGTAGGTCGTTCCACAGGGCGGGGCCCACCACAGAGAAGGCCCTTGCCCTGGGTGTCGCCAGTCGGCATTGTCCGGCCGACGGCACCCTGAGAATGCCCTCTCTGTGGGAGCGTATCGGTCTAAGGGATGTATGGGGCAGGAGATGGTCTCGCATATAACTAGGTCCCGAGCCATGGAGCGCTTTGAAGATGGTTGTCAAGACCTTGAAGCGCACCCAAAAGACCACAGGAAGCCAGTGCAGCTCACGCAGGATCGGTGTTATATGGGAGCATCTAGAGGCTCCCGTAATCACCCGCACGGCTGCATTCTGCACTAACTGTAGCTTTCGAGTGCACCTCAAGGGAAGCCCCATGTAGAGAGCATTGCAGTAGTCGAGTCGGGATGTCACGAGGGCCTGAGTGACTGTGCGAAGGGCAGCCCGGTCCAGTAAGGGGCACAATTGGCGCATCAGGCGTACCTGATGAAATGCCCCCCTGGCCACGGCCGCCACATGGTCTTCCATGGACAGCCGGGAATCCAGGAGGACACCCAAATTGCACGCCCTCTCCACGGGGGCTGGTGTTTCGCCCCCAATGGCCAGAGTTGGAGTAATCTGGCTGAACCGGGGTGCCGGAAACCACAGCCACTCAAAATAATTTGCCTTTAGACGCAAAAAAAATATCATTTTATTTGAAGGCTGAGGTTGCAATGGGCTGTTTCCTACATGATTTGTTGAATAAGCCATAATCTGTGAGGCAATAAATATGATCACAGTAGCTAAGTATATACAACACGCTAGCCAAAACCCAATAAGTATAATGTGTAGATCTGCCATGTTGGGTGGCAAAACTGGGTAAATTCTACATGGCAGCCGTTAGTCGTCATTTGGACATTTGCAGGGCTTGCCATGGTTGTGTGAATCCCATGAGGGAATAATGTAAAACATGAAAAAAGGGACAAATGCTCCATAGTGATTAAAAATAACCCTATACACTGGGTGATTTTTACAAGTGTGATTTCAATCGACTAATATATACTAGCTTTCAAAAATAAACAATAGTTCAGTAGTCCTTTCATTATAAGGAATTTCCATTACTAAAAAGATGCTGTTGAGTTTGAAATAGGGGAGGCTAAGCAAAAGGTTGTGAATAAATCCCCTGCGTTACCAATGCATGTTATTCTGGATTAATCATGTCTGGATTTGGGCATTTTAAAACAACCAAGGATGATAAGAGAAAAAGAACAAAATAATTATTTGGTACAAAGAAGGTCAGAAGGTGCACACGGAGACTCCAGCTAGTCCAGAATGTGGCCGCGCGGGGGATTCTGGGAGTTTCTCGATACTCCCACGTAACACCTCTCCTGCGCGAGCTGCACTGGCTGCCTGTGGCCTTCCGAGTGCGCTTCAAGGTGCTAGTGACCATCTTTAAAGCGCTCCATGGCACGGGACCTGGCTATTTGCGGGACCGCCTCCTACCACACACCTCCCTTAGACCTGTCCGCTCCCACAGAGTGGGCCTCCTCAGGGTGCCATCCGCCGGAGACAATGCCGATGGGTGGCCCCCAAGGGGAGAGCCTTCTCTGTGGTGGGGCCTGCCCTCTGGAACGACCTACCCCCCCGATCTTCGTGCCCTCACGGACCTATGCCTCTTCTGCCGGGCATTAAACACTCATCTGTTTCAAGAAGCCGGCCTGGCTTAATTTTAATGGGTAAAGTTTTTAATTGATTTTAACCTTTTTTACTTCAAATGTTCAAGCACAGACCCCTACTTAATTCTATTTTAAACTGTTATATATTGTATTGTTTTGTATATGCTTTATATTTCTGTGCACCGCCCTGAGTCCCTTCAAGGAGATAGGGCGGTATACAATTTCGATAAATAAATAAATAAATAAATAAATAAATAAATAAATAAATAAATAAATAAATAAATAAATAAATAAATAAATAAATAAATAAATAAATAAATAAATAAAAAATAAAAAATCAAAAAATCAAAAAATAAAAAAATAAAAAAATAAAAAAATAAAAGGCATGACTATATGTTTTCTTCTCTTTTCATTCTTTCCTTTTTCTTATTTTCTGTTTTGATTTGGTCTGGTTTTGTGTACTTTTACTCCGGTGAAACATTCTAATATGTACATAAAACAAATGTATGTTGGTTTGAGCTTTTCAACTCGTTTTTGTGTTTTTTTAAATGTATCGATTGCATTGGCCCAAAACCATCACTTTTCCCACACAGCCGTTTTTAAACATCCTGAACCAATTCTGTTCCTGTCAGGGCAATATATACACCCGGCTTCATTGCCTTCTGGAATGAATAAAGTTTCTGATTTTAAACACCTTCCACCTCCCCACCTCCCCAACGCAGGAAAAAAAGGAAAAAGTAAGAGAAGAAAATGTTGAGACCGTAACTCTCCCATAAGAATCTCCTTAGAGAGCAGGCAAGAAAGTGGTGGGGTTCATCGGCCTCACCTCACACATCTGGTTGTACTTAAAATGCATGTAGCTCATGGGGGAGGATGCGCTGCCTTGCAGATAAGGGGGGGGGGGGGAAGAGGAGGGAAATAAACCTCTCAGGACGCTGATAAAGCAGAATACTGAAGCCAGAAGAACACCTGGATCCCTGAGAAGTTGCAGCCTTTGGAAAACAGGCAAACAAACGTAGCACACATCCCCCCCAAAAAGGTTGATAGGACCCAAGAACCTTCCTGGAATTTACAGGACCAACTTGTGTTTGTGACTTTATGAATAAAAGTCCAATGGTACAGCTTAAAATAGAGCCGACAGAAGAAGGAAGCGGGCTGGCCTGATCTGATTTCATGTATTTAATACAATACATTACAATAGCAGAGTTGGAAGGGACCTTGGAGGTCTTCTAGTCCAACCCCCTGCCTAGGCAGGAAACCCTATACCATTTCAGACAAATGGCTATCCAACATCTTCTTAAAGACCTCCAGTGTTGGGGCATTCACAACTTCTGGAGGCAAGCTGTTCCACTGATTAATCAGCTCTCTACATGGGGCTTCCCTTGAGGTGCACCCGAAAGCTACAGTTAGTCCAGAACGCAGCCGCGCGGGTAATTACGGGAGCGCCTAGACACTCCCATATAACACCTATGCTGCGCAAGCTGCACTGGCTTCCTGTGGTCTTTCGGGTGCGCTTCAAGGTCCTAACGACCATCTTTAAAGCGCTCCATGGCTCGGGGCCTAGTTATATGCGAGACCGCCTCCTGCCCCATACATCCCTCAGACCGATACGCTCCCACAGAGTGGGCCTCCTCAGGGTGCCGTCGGCCGGACAATGCCGTCTGGCGACACCCAGGGGGAGAGCCTTCTCTGTGGCGGGACCAGCCCTTTGGAACGACTTGCCCCCTGAACTCCGTACCATTTCTGACCTCCACCTCTTCCGCAAGTGTCTGAAGACACACCTATTCCAACTAGCCGGTCTTGCGCAGCCTCCAATACCGACTCTTAAATAGTTTTAAAATGGGGATTTTAATTCGGTTTTAGCACAGGCCCTTAGTGGAATAAGTTTTTTAAAAAAGAAATAGTTTTTATATGTTTTGTATGTTTTAATGTTCCTGTGCGCCACCCTGGGTCCATTCGGAGAAGGGCAGGGTATAAATTCAATTAAAAAAAAATTGTTCTAACTGTCAGGAAATTTCTTCTCAGTTCTAAGTTGCTTCTCTCCTTGATTAGTTTCCACCCATTGCTTCTTGTTCTGCCCTCAGGTGCTTTGGAGAATAGGTTGACTCCCTCTTCTTTCTGGCAAATCCTGAGACTATGGGACCCTGCTATCATGTCTCCCCTAGTCCTTCTTTTTATTAAACTAGACATACCCAGTTCCTGCAACCGTTCTTCATATGTTTTAGTCTCCAGTCCTCTAATCATCTTTGTTGCTCTTCTCTGCACTCTTTCCAGAGTCTCCACATCATTTCTACATCTTGGCGACCAAAACTGGATGCAGTATTCCAAGTGGGGCCTTACCAAGACATTATATAGTGGTATTAACACTTCACGTGATCTTGATTCTATCCTTCTGTTTATGCAGCCTAGAACTGTGTTGGCTTTTTTGGCAGCTGCTGCACACTGCTGGCTCATATCTAAATGGTTGTCCACTAGGACTCCAAGATCCCTCTCACAGTTACTACTATTGAACAAGGTACCACCTATACTGTACCTGTGCATTTTGTTTTTCTTGCCTAAATGTAGAACCTTACTTTTTTCATAATTGAATTTCATTTTGTTAGATAGTGCCCAATGTTCAAGTGTGTCAAGATCCTTCTGTATCTTAAGCCTATCTTCTGGAGTGTTGGCTATTCCTGCCAGCTTGGTGTCATCTGCAAATTTGATGAGTTCCCCATTTATTCCCTCATCCAAATCATTGATGAAGATGTTGAAGAATACTGGGCCTAAAACAGAGCCTTGGGGTACTCCACTGCATACTTCCCTCCATGTAAATGGTTTATTTGCTCACGATTCGTCTACATGTTTGTCTCCAATATCTGAAGAATTCATGAAAGGCTCAAAAGCAGAGCTTGCTAACTGTATTGTATAGATTTAACGCATGATGTGTATGTATTTACAATAATTTTTTGAAATTTGGCGCTTACCCCCAAAAATGGCACAGAAGGGGAAATTGGGCGCGGGGGTGGGTGGGGGAATAAAATGGTGAATATTTTGGTCGGAACCTGATTGGGTCGTGGTCAGAAGAGTTCGTGACCAGAGGTTCGACTACTGTATTTGTGGATATATACCATATTTTTCAAAGTATAAGACACACTTTCTCCCCCCGTCCCTAAAAGAGCGTGGAAATGTTAGAGCATCTTATAGACCAAATACAGCCATTTATAGCCTCCTGAAGCCCCACTCCCACATCCCATTTGGAATTGAGGCTTTTGTGCCTTCCGTCAGCTCCCAGCAGCACTCTGCAGGCTTCAGAAGGGCTGGGGCTAAGGCAGAAACGGGGGTGGTTTTGCCTTGCCCCAGCCCTGCTGAAGCCTGCAGAGGGCTGCTGGGGGCTGAGGGAAGGCACAAACTTTTTTTTTCTTACTTACCTCTTCGAAATCTTGGTGCGTCTTATATACCGGTGCGCCTTATACTCCAAAAAATACGGTATGTCTGTCACCCCCCCTCCTCCCACGGTCATGTGATCAAAATTCAGCTGCCTGTCAACTGACTCATATTTATGACGGTTGCAGTGTCCTGGGGTCATGCAATGACCTTTTGGGACTGTCTGACAAGCAAAGTTGATGGGGAAGCTAGATTCACTCCCCCACCGTCTTACTCATTTAACAAACTGCAGTGATTCACTTAACAACGTGGCACGAAAAGTTGCAAAATGGGCAAAAAGTCGCTTAACAAATTTCTCACTGAGCAACATCAATTTTGGGCTTAATTGTGGTCGTAAGTTGAGGACAACCTGTATTAACAGCATGAGTCAAAGCTAGAAGTCATTTCCACCGAGTTCCACGGGACTGCAGCCAAATGGCATTTAATTTACACCATTCGTAAACCTGCAACAAAATTCCCTGGTATCTTGAGGTGCGAAGAAACAAGCTAGGACTATCAAAGTGCTGGGAATGCATGCCGTAAATGTTCAGGATGCAGCAGGGGTGAAATCCAGCAGGCTCTGACAGGTTCTGGAGAACCGGTAGCATAAATTTTGAGTAGTTCAGAGAACCGGCAAATGCCACCTCTGACTGACCCCAGAGTGGTGTGGGAATAGAGATTTTGCAGTATCCTTCCCCTGCCATGCCCACCAAGCCACGCCCACAGAACCGGTAGTAAAAAAAAATGAATTTTACTACTGGGATGGAGCACTAGACTCCCTAACAGTTTCTATGCCGAGCGCAGAGTGTTAAGACTATCAAATCTGGGCAGCAAAATCCAGACAATCATGATTGTTCTCTGTTGTGACCCAGCAGGGACCGGCTGAGCTGCTGATGGAGTCTGATAGCGAGGAACAATATGAGTCTGCCCTGGAAGCTGAGGAAGACCCTGTGGGGTGTTCAGAGTCAGAGCAGGAACCAGAGAGGCTGGTTGGCCACCAGGAGGCACCTGAGTCATGGAGCAGTGGGGAGGATCAAAGGCAGTTTGTCCATGATGCAAGAGTGAGAAGAGCTGAGAGGCAGAGGCAGCAACTCCGTAGGCAGGCTCACAGACGGTGATTAAGCACCACGTGGTTGTTGATCGGCCCCTCCCAAGAGAGCTTATAGGTGAGGCGATGGGAGGGGACATTTGCAGGAAACAACCGTTCAGTTGCAGTAGCCGTTTAGTGAGACAGTCATGAATGTTCGTGTGGAGAGATTTCTGTGAGTCAAGCCTGTGCTTTTAGTATCTGGGCTCTCAGCCAAGGGGGTTTGCTTATCTCTCCCTCATTAGTCGTGGCAGACTGCCAAGTCTGTGTTCTTGTATATTCTGGGGTCTGGGACAGAACAGTTCTCCATGGGCATCTAAATAAGGATATATGTGGGTCCTGAATGGTCCACATGGGGCAAAGTTAGGAATGCACACTGCCTGCCTTTCCCCAAACTGAACTGAGAGAGAAAATTACGGAGAAGCAGGAAAAGAATCCTTCTTCACTAATGGGCAGAGTGTGTTGATTAAGGAGGTGGTCCTTGACCCTCTACAAAAGCATTCCGCTTAAGCTAATTTGTTAACCTAAGCAATTATGAAGTGAGTAGATTTGACAATTAGTTATCCATGCAGTCCCCACATAGACGGACAGACACACACACACACACACATACTTATAGTTAAGGATGCTTGCAGGGTCAAGTGCTATGGTGTTTATAAGTGGGTATTTAATCTTCAACAATTTGCAACAGAAGACTCAGTCACCTTTTGTGTCAGTCCTCCTGTCCTCTGAATTACTGTCCCTATAAAGCTACGATGAGGCGGTTGAAATACACATAGGTTGAAAATGGAAAAAAGTGAAGGAACAGAATGTATAGATTAAGGATTTCTTTACCTTGATGCCCTCCTTCAAACACTGGGTGGGCTCAAGCAGGAACCAACTGAGCTGAACTGCAAAGTTACGTGTCCACTGACCCAATTGTATGGCTGCTTTTCTGGCTAGCACAATGATAGCAGGGCCTGCTTAGTATGGACCAAGGTGGAGCTGGTGTTGACCCCGTGCCTTTGGCATCCTTGGAGCTGGTCTCCTTTGATTGCTCTTGAGTAGCCACTGATCTCTATTGACCACGTGATTTTATCTCGCTACCTGCCACAGGAAGAGAGCCATTTCAACATGAGATACAAAATTAGCATGGGAGCCCAGCTAGTTTTATATGCTGAAGAAAAGTCCCCACCTCTTCCAAAGATAATTTTTATTTATTTATTTTTCACATTTATATACCGCCCTATCTCCCTTGCGGGACTCAGGGCGGTGCACAGGGAGTAATAAAATACCATAACACTAAATGCAGTAGAAATATATTAAAAATAAATTAAATTAGAAACCCGTGCTAAAAACATAAAAACCCTTGCTAAGATCAAATTTAAAAACTATGCCAGGCCGGCCACATAAAATAAGTGTGTCTTTAATGCCCGGCGGAAGAGGCGCAGGTCCGTGGTTGTACGGAGGTCGGGGGGCAGGTCGTTCCAGAGGGCGGGGGCTGCCACAGAGAAGGCTCTCCCCCTAGGAGTCGCCAGCCGGCATTGTCCGGCAGACTCATTGTCCCGCAGACTCAATGCTCAGGGCGGAGAAAAAAGAGAACCAAATGTGATAGATTAGTTCCATCAGTTTCAGAAAGACTCTTCATGATTTGGATGTGAAGCTTTCTTGATTCTACTTCTAGAAGATTGAGGATCTTATAAGTGTTGTGGTCTGCTGGTGGCCTGCAGAGCTGGCAGCAGAGTCGAACAGTGAGGAGGTTGGGGAGGAACATGGGTCAGTCCTGGAGTCTGGGGAAGTCCTGGAGTCAGTCCTGGAGTCTGGGGAAGGCTCGGGTGAGAGCTCTGCATCAGAGGCAAAGGGTGGGTGGGTGAGGGCCATCTGGGAGTTATGTACTGCCTTCGGAGCCTCCAGAGTCGGACATCAGCGAGGCAGAGGAACAGGGGGAGCCTGTTCCCAGTGCGCGCATATGCAGAGCTGCCAGAAGGCAAGAACAGTTAAGACAAAAGGGGCAACTTGGGAGTAAGGCTTGGAAATGATTGGCCTGTCCCATAAGACATAAAGGAGGAGCAAAGGCACGTGAGCCTTTGCAGGAAGCAATTTTGGTTGTTCTGGTCGGTTTAAACTCTAAAGCTCCATTTTGACTCTGTGCTCCGTGTGGCCTTGCAAAGCTAATTGGCAATTAGGTCTTTGGCAGCATTTTAAGGGAGATAAAAGTTTATCCGGATTATCAGCCTTATCCAGAAAGACTCTGGCAGACTACTGTTGGACTCTTTACAAACTATTTGGGACTCGTTAAGGGCTGTGAATGAACATAATTCATTGAAATAAAAAGAGGGGTTTTGGGACTAAGCGTGTGGCTTTTACTGTCTCCGGAAGCCTAGGTCAGAACAAGAAGATACATGAGATAAAAGAAACACAACCAGTACCTTATCTGTTTATCCATCCCTCTCTCCATCCATCCATCCATCCATCCATCCAGTGGTGGGTTTCAATTTTTTTTAGAACCTACTCTGTAGGTGTGGCCTATTTTGTGGGCATGGCTTGGCAGTCATGTGACAGGGTGGGAGTGGCCACCTTTTAAAATGTGGCGAAACTCATTTAACAACGCTCTTGCTTAGCAACCAAAATTTTGGACTCAATTGTGATGATAAATTCTTTCTTTCCTTCCTTCCTTCCTTCCTTCCTTCCTTCCTTCCTTCCTTCCTTCCTTCCTTCCTTCCTTCCTTCCTTCCTTCCTTCCTTCCCCGAGTCCCTTTGGGGAGAGGGGGCGGTTTATAAATGTAATAAATTAAATTAAATTAAATTCCTTCCTTCCTTCCTTCCTTCCTTCCTTCCTTCCTTTCCTTTCCTTTCCTTCCCTTCCCTTCCCTTCCCTTCCCGTTGGGTCACTGGCAGCGGCAGGCCAGATTTACTTCCAGGTACGCCGGTGGAACCCCCTTTCACCGGTTCTCTAAATTTCACCAACCGGCTCTTGCGAGTAGGTGCGAGCCTGCAGAAACCCGCCACTGCATCCATCCATCCATCCACCCTTCCCATGGCCATTCGTAAATGCACCGTGAGAAACGGCAGGCTTGAGAGCCGGCTTCCCAAAATGGCAACACGGTTCTGGCAAGCAGCCCAACCACGGCGTCAAGAGGGCTTCAATTAAAGACGTGTATCCCGATTCTAAGCTGGAGTGGTCTCTAAACTCAAACAGGCAACGCTCCTGTATCAGGCCAGCAGAGCCCAAGGGGGGACACAATGGAGTCCTGTTTCTGGTAACTCGAGAAGCGTTATTCTTGGCTCTTTAATTTTAGACTCCAACACACTCGCATTCCTGAGCGTCACAATGGCATATATTTATACCGTGGAATGCAGGGCCCCGGTGCTCATTTAATAGGCCCTGGGTGACCAAAAAGCCCCTCTCCTCGCTGGCTTGACACGGAGATAAAACTGGGACAGGCGAGGTTTATGGAGCTTAAAAAACCCTGGCATTTGTCCCCCCTTCGCTCCCTCCTGTCCCCTGTAAAAGGCTGAATTGACAATCCCTGGAAATTCACTGACCACTTGAATGGACAGGCCAGCTGCCGCTAATGAGAAATGCGATGGAGACAAAATTGGAAGTGTTGCAGCATGACTGGAAAGCCCAAGGCAAAGGAGAGAAAGATTTCTTTCCCCCCACCCCCACCCCTTCCCTCCCGGTGCTTATTTTGCAGCACAGTAGGTCTGTTGTTGGCTTGATGGAAAAAAATCTCGCTAGATGAACAGAGGTGCCCAGATGTCATGGATCTCAGCACACAGCATTTATTATTACAGCTTGTCACAGGAGCCGCAACTAAGAAGGACATTTATGTGGCCCCCCCTCCTCCAACTTTTTTATTATTATTTTCTTACTTAGGACTTTTTCCAGATGTTAACCCAAAAGGCGGCAATAATTGCTTACAGTCAACTGACTCTTATAAGTGAAAAGCTTGTTTGGCTTTCTTTTCTTTTCTCTTTTTAAAAAAGTAAATAAAGAAAGAATGGGTCTATAAACTGTAGATGTGATCTATTAAAAGGTCGAGGTAGCTTTCATGCCTCTGGCTGAGTCACCTTTTGAAATGAACGTTGGGTGAAGACTAGAGTAACAATGCCGGATTAAAAATTGCACAAAAAGAGAAACGGAGCATGGAAGAGATTATGCTGAAGAAGGCGAGTGGTTAAGAGATGTTTACTTCGTTCATCCCCATTTTGGATAAAAAAAAACCCGATTGGCAGGTTTTTGAAATCACGTTCAAAAATTGCAATCAAACTTTTTTTTAGCAGTGGCAAGAAGGTAATTCTCTCTTTTGAGTCATCTTCAATCCTCCAAAACCAATATTGCCTCTGACAATGAGGCATCCTTGGTGCTCTCTGAGTTTTTTGCAACATTTCATTACCCAAACTAGGTAACATCATCAGTGCTAGTAAAGTGTGGGGATAAGACAGTGGTAAGCTGCTACCGGTTTGGATCGGTTGGGCTGAACTGGTAGTAGTTTGGCAGCCTGGGTCTCGGAACCAGCAGCGACCCAGGCCTGCCACACCCCTGAACCGGTTTTCCAGGCAGTGCCGTAGATGCTGCCATCTTGTTTTTGGATTCTGCGCATGCACAGAACAACTTTTATTGCATTGCACATGCACGCATTGCATACATCAAGCATGCACACGCATGCACAACGCACCCGTGAGCAAACTGGCAGTAGTGCCTGCCGGAACCCACCCATGGGAGAAGGTGATTAGGAAAATATTAGAATGTGCAGAAATGAATAGACTAACATTGGCAATTAAGGAACAAAAGAACAAACTGATTATTATATGATATGGGAAGTGTTTTATCAATGGTTAGAGAATAAAAAAGGAAATTGAAAATAAAAGAAGGTAAAAAGAATAGAAAATAATCAAGATAGAGATAAGAGTAAAATGACAATTGTTAGTACCAGAATTATGAGAATAACTACGTTTAATGTTATTATTGTATTTTTATTGGAAGATATGTTAAGAAGGAAATGTTAAGTACAGCTTTACAATGTTTTAAATATTCAATATATTATAACTTATGGAAGAATTTTGCACATAAATATTTGTACTGATGACACCCTGCTTGTGGAAAGATGGATTGTTTATATTTTTAAAATTGAAAATAAATACAAAACTTTATTAAAAATGAGTGGGACTTGCTCTTATTTTATATGTCACTCGGGGCTTGCCCTGTCAGTGTTGGTGGGAGGGGGTCTTAGTGACTTTTTGGTTAATGTTAATGTTAATTAAATTTGTATACTGCCCTTCTCCCTTGCGGGACTCAGGGCAGTGAACAGGCATCAATATATAAAATACTTTAAAATGGCATTAAATTGGGGGCCTGTTCTAAAATCCAAATAAAACTAAATAAAATCAATTTAAATCAATTTAAAAACTACGCCAGGCCGGCCGCACGGAATAGATGCGTTTTCAAGGCCCAACGGAAGAGGCGTAGGTCAGTGGTCGTACGTAGGTCGGGGGGGCAGGTCATTCCAGAGGACAGGGGCTGCCACAGAGAAGACTCTCCCCCGGGGGGTCGCCAGCCGACATTGTTTGGCCGACGGCACCCTGAGGAGGCCCTCTCTGTGGGAGCGAACTGGTCGGTGGTAGGTATTTGGTAGCAGGAGGCGGTCTTGTAAGTAACCAGGTCCCGTGCCATGGAGCGCTTTAAAGGTGGTCACTAGCACCTTGAAGCGCACCCGGAAAGCCGGTTGGGCTGACAAAACACAACAGTCACTGAAACAGGGGAGGCTCTCAAACCAGAAGGTCTTGGATGATTCCAACAGGGTTGTCATACACACCATCAGTTGGGTTAGACATTTTGAACCATTTGGCACCATGGATACTTTAGGAATATGGGGGGGGGGAGGGTGAGTATTCTGAATGGGACTACAAAATGGCTGCATTGTAAAATATGAAGTCTCCCTAGAGTCGACCATGACTTCAGGGACATATCCTTATAGTTTCTTGGTGATAATGGGCAGGTTGGGGAAGGGGAGTGGCAGCAGAGAGTGGGAAGTTGACTGATTCTTCGGGGAGTAGCCTGTGATATGACAGTATGTAGGAATGATTTTAGACAATGATCTGGCATACAAAATGTGAGGCTGCAGGAAGAGTGGAGATGGAGAAAGCCTAGACCAGGAGAGTCAAACTTGCGTCATCACACTGTTACAATACAATACAATAGCAGAGTTGGAAGGGACCTTGTAGGTCTTCTAGTCCAACCCCCTGCGTGGGCAGGAACCTTATACCATTTCAGACAAATGGCTATCTAACATCTTCTTAAAGACTTCCAGGGTTGGGGCATTCATAACTTCTGGAGGCAAGCTGTTCCACTGATTAATTGTTCTAACTGTCAGGAAATTTCTCCTTAGTTCTAAGTTGCTTCTCTCCTTGATTAGTTTTCACCCATTGCTTCTTGTCCTGCCTTCAGGTGCCTTGGAGAATAGTTTGACTCCCTCTTCTTTG